>JAUDYJ010000003.1:35091824-39891824 GCA_030761175.1 Masticophis lateralis | reverse complement strand
AGAACCAAAATTTTATTTATTTAATTTCATTTATAGCCCACTTCTATATTCAAACAAATACGTTAGGTGGCTAACATTTTTAATTTACTTGTGTCTTATTGCAGGAGACATCCTGATCTTTATAAATGTCCTGTTACATTGTTTGTTCTCATAACAGAGCAATAATCTTAATACAGTAGAGATATAGGTAGGGAAAAATTATTAACGCTGTAAAGCCACTGAGATGTATTTTACCAAGTCAGAATTTGTTAAATATTCACTTTATCTGCTATTGGTCATTTATACTTTTATTTTTCTGCTAAATATTTGGGGTTTTCTAAGTATTTTTCTACTGACTAAATAGCTTGCTTTAACTTCCATGTAGTTGAATCTCATTTTTGATCTAATACCTCAGAACATTTTTATATTTCCTATTGTCTCCATTTTATTTCATGTAAACTTTGACAAATATTACTTTCCCCCTTCTCACTATCTAATATTTTTGCATTACGTTTAGAAAATGTCTATGGAAATTCTCAGTCATCCAGGTCATGATTGCCTCAAAGGTGCTTTTTCAAGAGGCAACTGGACTTCCTTTGTTTTTTCTTGATGATGTTTCACTTCTCATTCAAGAAGCTTCTTCAGTTCAGAACTGAAGAAGCTCCTTGGATGAGAAATGAATATCTTCATTTGCCTCTTGAATATCTTCAAGTTGCCTCTTGAAAAAGCACCTTTGGTACATTAAAAAACAATTTTCTGTTGTAAACTTCACAATTGAAAAATGTGTGTGTGTGTGTGGGGGGGGGGAATGTAAAAATTTAAGTAAAGGCTATATGAGTAGCCTTCCTGCAAAATCTTGGTTCTGAGTCTTTTCACAAATTTGTTATGCCTTTTTTGTGTATTTATGTGAAAAGGGAGCAGCCAATTCATTTTCCTGTTCTTATTAATCCTGCAGGCCGGCCTTTTGATTTTTATGAATCAAAATATCGTGGGATTTTATTGCTAGTTGAGTTTGTAGCCTTCAGCACCATCTACTGGAGACATTTAAAACAGAATAAGGTTTTATTAAGAATAACTGGGAAATACATGTAGTCTTCAATTTACAACCATTCTTTTAGTGATTGTTCAAAATTACAACAATCCTGAAAAAAGTGACATATGACCATTTTTCACATTTACAATCATTACAACATCCCTGTGGTCACATGATCAAAATCTGAACGCTTGGCAACTGGCATGTATTTATGATGGTTGGAGTGTCCTGGGGTGATGTGATCACCTTTTGCAACTTTCTGACAAGCAAAGTCAATGGGGAAGCCAGCTTTACTTAACAACCATGTTACTATCTTAACAACTGCAGTGATTCACTTAATAACTGTGGCAAGAAAGTTTGTAAAATGGAGAAAAAAAATCACTTAACAACTGTCTTGCTTAGCAACAGAAATTTGAATATCACTTGTTGTAAGTCAAGAACTACCAGTATGGTGGCTGGTAGCTATAGGTGCTGCTGCATACATGTTTATCCTCTCTGTTTTCTTTCACAGTGGGAAAGCAACATTAATAAAGGGGAGAATTATTTTAAATATACATAGAATGTCGTAATTTTCTCCATAGGAGATAGCAACTCATCTCCCCATATGCAATGGATGGCTTTTCTATTCAAAGAATAATAGGTCAAATTCTAGAAAAAAAATGGTTTTTAGGTTTTAAAACTAGACATTAAATCATAATCTCATCTGATAATGCCACAACTCCTCCTATAACTGAAATATTTTTTGTGGGATTAAGCAACTTTATGGAAAACACAGAATAGGAGTAAGAAATAGTAACCTAAAGAAATGTAAACTGCAGTAAGAAAAAGAAATATAACTAAACTTAATTTGTACTTACAGCAAATACTACATCTCTTCTTATATTTCTATCCTTATCAATATTCTTGCTTCCTCTACTTCCATATATTACTTCATTCAGTGCTTTTTAGTCTTTAAACAATTTAATTAAAGAAGATCTCAAATCTCTCAGGATCTGCTTTTCTCCACTGAACTATATAACTTTCTTAGACTTCCCCTTCCTCTTAACACATTTGGTCTTCCATTATATAGGTTTTACAATTCTTTCCTTATTCTTTCTCCATGTACTGTATGACCAAACCAACTTAACATAGGTCTTACCTATCTGCCAATTAATTTTTGTACCCGGTCCATATTCATTCAGCTCCCATTTGTTTTTTACTCTGCCCTTCTTGTTTTAGGTCACGGCTATATTGATTCTCCTGGTTTCATTGCATCCAATTTATCTTTTTTGTTTTTTTCTGGCATATTTAACTCTCACTTTCATATAACAAAATAAGCAAGGTCTTCAATGCAGCCATTTGTTTGACAAACATTCATTCCTTGTATCAGATCACATATTGACCACTATCTTTACATCTGTGTTTGCACATCTCAAAACTTCTCCATTTTACAGTTTTGGCCTACATTCTACCAGATGCATACATTTTCCCACTTCCCTTATTTTCTGCCATTTCGGTATAATTTGCAATTGGTCATTCCATTTTTTCTGACAAGCACAGCAATCATGATCTTTGATACATTAATTTTAAAATCCACACTTCTCACTTCAATCATACAATCTATCATTTACTGAGCCAACAATGTAGACTTAATTGCATGTGAAAATATAGACACATTTTTCATTTCCAACCTATAATTTTATCGTAACAATTTTTCCATATTTATTTATAAATATATTAAACATTCAAGAAAACATCACCTATCCTCTTAGAGCATTAATTTCAACACTACATTTGAGCAAGAATAAAATAGTCCCCTAATTCAAGTACACTGACTTTACATTAGACTTTTGCTAGATCAACAAGTGTACAATAATCTTAGTTTCTCAGATTCATACATCCTGCAATGACCTTATACTGTATGAACAAAAATCTGGTCTGCATATCCACTACTATCCTAAAGTTCAGTGAACTTCCCAAATGGTCATCCTTCAGTCAGAATTCTGCAAACATCTTCCCAGACACACTGAACAAATTAATCCCCCACTCACTGTTGTATTTTTCCCTTTGTGTAGAGGAACAATAACTCCATTCTTCCAATTGTCAGGCATAAATGCAGGGACACACACAACCATTAAACACATCAAGTACATTGAGTCGCTCCACATGCAAGTCATATCCATATGTTCTAGGCCTCCCTTAGGCATGAAAGCCAGTTGGGTGACTTTGGGCCTGTCATTTTCTCTCAGCCCAGCCACCTCAGAGAGCAATTGTTGTTGTGGAAAAAAAATAGGAGGCAGGAGCATTATGTACGCAGCTTGAGCTCTACAAAATAATGGCAGAATATTAATTGAGTGGTGATTATGTTAACTTTGTCTTGTTTCATCTTAAAGACTAACAAATGTAGCACTGCAGCATTTCCGCAGGTATGACCTATGGCCTGGCACTAGTTCTTAGAAGGTATACAAACAGTTGTTCATTTTTCACTCCAGCCAAAGTTTTGCAGAATTAATCTTACTGGGATTCTAGTTGGTGGAGAAAGAAGAATTTACCATTCAATATCATAATCAATCTCTATATTCCCTTTTCTATGTTTTTATTTATTTTGTGCCTCTGAGTCAATTTTGACTTCTGGTGATTTCAGAGGACAAGTGCCTACAGTTCTCTATTTGATCTATTTATACATGTTTTTCTTCCTATGGTGGATTTTTAGTGGAATGGAAATGTACAAATTTGATATATGAATTTAAGGATGCATTAAGAATTTAATGTAGTATGTATTTAAGAACTTCAGGAATAAATTACTACAATATTTTATTACCGCTGCATTAGAATATATTTATAGATGGATTTTATAAATACAAATTCATGGTAGAGGATTTCTATTTTTTAATGATTCTGAGTCATATTAGTTAAATATGGTTTTAAAGAAAACCAGTGTGATCAAAGGAGATTATCACTGTGCTCCTTAGTGAGAATGTCGCAGGAGTGACTCTTACTTTGTCATGCTATTGACATCTTCATGAAGCCACTATGGAAATTATACAAATTTTGTATGTTGTTATTCAACAATCATCAGATGAACTGATTGCTTCATTTTATCTAATCAAGTCCAGCAATTGATGTTCTGTATTACCAATAGACATACAATTGGCAAAATAAAACTTAGTAAAATGAGGTTCAAACTAAACAAAATGCATAATGGCTAGTCCGTGTATCCAACTGAGTATTTAATTTTGGAAGATGATGCGTTCAGAGGATCAAAGATATGTGAGGAATTTTTTTGAATTCAATACTGGTGGAGACCTAGGTGGCTTTAGGACTTTTTGAATTGATGGCCTTTAACATTGTACCAAACAATTTCTCCTCTGTAATTGTTTAGAGCAGGGCTGTCAAACTCCCAGCCCGCGTGCAGGATGTGTCATGCACTGGCCACGCCTGGTTTAGCAAAGGGGAAGAAAGTCCAAGACGTCATGTGATGCCGCCATGACGATGTGAGTTTGACATCCCTGGTTTAGAGCCCAGAATTCAAGATAATTTTCTCTGAATATCCCTGGCTTTTGAGGTGTGGTAGATAGCTTCTAAAGACAGGGTCTTATTGGTAGTGTTGTCCTGGCCACAGAATGCTACCTCAAAAGTGGCATATTCAGGACCAGATGAGAGAGCGCTATTTTCTCCTGCTGTTAAAATATAATAGTTTTCAGTGTTCTAATTCTTTTACTGAAACTTTGTCATTATTTTGATGTTGGTTTTTAAGTTACATTTACATTGTATATTTGTGTTTTAATACTATTGATGATTTTAAATTACTGTAAATTACTAAAGAAAACTCATAGGATCAAAGTGATAAAAATAAAATATCTAAAAACACTTATCTGTTGCAAATATACAGATTATTTTAGAAATCTTACATATTTATCATTAAAACAATCTTGCAAAATGTATTAGAGTCACTCTGGGAGTGAGATGGAGGGTCCCTAAGGTTTAATAATAAATAAAATAAAAATAAATAACATTAATTATTGCTACGTGGTGAATTTCAAGCTTGGTTAGGCTCTGGATCCTTGTTTCTCATATCCAAATATAACACGTTTGTGGCATCATGATGGAACTCATACTTTACAACCATAGTCAAAATCTGAGCTTCACTCCTTGTAAGCTTAGATAAAGTGATGAAAATTCATGTCTAAGGAACCCTGATATTCACCCAGTACAGATCTAGTCTCCTGGATTACACTAAGACGTTTTTAGCTTTATTTTTTTCCAGTCACAACATCCACCAGGATTTCTTTCACTAATATATAACAGTTATCAATATAGTTCAGGCTCAAGATGCCTTATTGTCCAGGAGATAGGACCATTCTGCTGGCTCTTTCCTGACACCCTCTGTATGAAAAGAACCCCTTGTTCTTTTCTGTCACATGGAGCCATTTCAGATGTAATATTTATGCATATAAATGTTTCAGGAGAGCTCTGATTTATCAGCCATCTCCTCCTCTTTCTCCCTCTTATTCAAAGATTTCAACAGAGCAACAGATGGCCCTTGCAGGCTATTTGCTATGACTGAAATGGTAACACCACTGAGAAGGGCTCAGAACTTCGTGACTAATAATGAGTGCTTCTTCTTCTGCAAGCACGGTACTCACTGCATCCAAAAATATTTTGTTTGTTTTAAGAAAAAGAGACATCTGGGCTTGTACCACCTGCTACTTTCTGTTCTTAGTTTGCGTAATTTTAAATGATAATTAATATGGATTTATGTTTATTGTTTACATTTAGAAAGCGATTTTTGTTCTCAATTGGAAAAGTAAAGAGCAGCATGCAAGCTCCCTATTCATTCAGTTAGACTTATCTGGGATCTATCCTACTTCCGTGGAAATAGTCTTCCGCTTAAGTTCTGCTTAAATAACGTAACCATGAAAAGAAGAAGTGCCTTCGGGAGTTAGCATTTGGGCAGCAAGCAGAATAACTTGGTTACACTCTTTCCTAGTGCAGTGAGATAACATTAAATTCTTTCAAAATCCAAAATATTTTTTTTTATTTATTTTGCAAATGGAAAATAGTTCTCTACTTTTTCACAATGCATTCTCTTTTTGGTGGGAATACAACATATTGGTTTTAGATTTTTTTTCAATCCTAGCTTTATTCTTTTTGTAAATCAAGGGGTTATTTATACCTAATGCTCCTTCCTCCTTCTATTTTCTCTGCAACAACAGTTCTGTGGGGTGAGCTGGGCTGAGAGAGGGAGTGGCTGCACCAAAGTTACCAGTTATCCAGTTTTCATGCCGAAGGCAGGAACTAGTACTACAGTCTCCCAGTTGCTATTCTAGTACTTTAACCACTGATTTTTATACATATCTATCAAAGAATTGGAAAAATCCCAGTGAAGCTTAGCCCTACAATATGGTCAACAGATTATAAGGAGTAAATGGATGCCCAACTAAATATGTATATAGAGGTACCACTAAAGAGAAGAAGATACCAGAATTAGAGAAAGCAGAATATAATAATAATAATAATAATAATAATAATAATAATAATAATAATAACAACAACAACAACAACAACAACAACAACAACTTGATTGGGTTTTTTTTTGTTTTTTGTTTTCATGTGATACATGAATCCAATAAGAATGTAATTCTTGGTAATAAAAAAATTTATTCATCCCAGCCAAAACATGATATGGTGTTTATATTGTTGTTTATGACAACATTTATGTATGGATTATTTCTCTTTCCTTCCCATCCCATCCTCTTGAGCCAACTTTGAGCCAACTGATTCTGAGAGATTCTTTTGTGGGGTAGGAGGGAAGATTGATTGATACACACACACACATAAAAGAAGCTCTATGACCAGGATTATATAACAGTAAACCTATGCAGATTAATTGTTGTATTACTTTAGTTTCACGAGAAAATGAAGTGTTGAATTGAATGTACATGTTGGCAAACTGAGGGTAAGATCACAAACTGTAAAACTGCAACTGAGATTTCTGAGATGCCGGTAACATTGCACATTTCCAAGGAAAATAGTTTTCCTCAGATAGAATGCCAAGGATAAGAGGACCACAAGCTGGGTTACATATACAATTTTGCTGGTAGAAGGAAAATATATCTGGAAAAGTTTTCTTTTTTTCTCACATAAACATTCAATCAAAAATATTGAATAGCTGCTATAAAAAAAAGGCAGTTTTAGGTTGCTGTCCCATAGAAAGTGTAAATGTTCTGTCCTCACTACGTTTTAATCTATGTGCAATTTGACATGCTGCTAAATCCACCTATTCTCCAATAAAAAAGACTGTGTGCGTAGATATGGATGCTTTATTGAAAGAACAGGATATGATGAAACTGGGGAAAATAGGAATACATACTATGAGAACCAAATATAAGATAGACAGTATTGAGTTACTACTGAACATAACAATTAATAAATACAAGTAATCTAAATCTCACCAGTGATATTCTGCGTGTGGGATATGGATTTGTCCTTGGATGAACATGTGCCACAGATTAAGATGGATTCTTCTTTGAGCTTTTGTCTTCTCCAAATGCTAAAGGAAAATTGAGTCTAGCTTCTCAGCTTGCACTTGTTTTGAGAGTGCGGGTTGATGGGTAAAGGGGTTGGGTCAGTTTCAAAACAATACAATGGTATTTGTCCCTCTGGCCACTAGATGGGGCTAGAGAGCATCAACAGTATATATAAAAATTGTATGCTGAGGCATGACAGTAAATAAGATTATATATACAAATATATGTTTAAAGTTTTTATATATACACATGTATATCTTTAAAAAATTCAAAGTTTCTTGTCCTACAGTATGTGGATGGCACTTGAATAGCATGCTGGAACTTGATCTAGTCCAGAGAAAGCTTCTCACCCAGCAAGGAAGGGCTGATGGGGACAATGAACTCCATAGATACAATTCATAAGAGACTCTTAGAAGCAGGCACCTTGTTTCTTTGCAATGATGGAGTAAAGCTAAAACAGCATGTAATGAGGCAAGTGTCTCTTTAAGAACTCCTAGGTTACTAATGGATATAGGTCACACTAACAGTCTTAAATAAACAAATCATTTTACTTTTACAAGATTACTATCAGGCTGTATCTGCTTCTGTAAGCCTAAGAATGTGTGGAAGAAATGACCTAATAGAACTTATACATGAAACCTTCATATCTTAAATATCTATGGGGAAAACGTCACAGAGCATTCCTCATAAATGTTATAAAAAGGACACATTGTGCTCAGTACTGCAGTTTGTGATGAATATTTTACTAAGTGATAAAGGCAGGATTTATCATGTGGAAATTTCCAATTGTACCAAATTATGTAACCCTGCAAACAAAGAAATAAGTGTACATTTTGTACCCTGGATTCAGTAGCCAAAAATTATGAACATTACAATGACAGCAAACATTCATAGTGGTCAAACCTGAAAATCCAATTGTCTACAGGTAGTAATGGTCAAGTTAAATTGAAATAAAAAAGACTGACTTATTTGTGGAATGGATATAGTTTACTTCAGTTCCATTCTTATACCCATATTTCTCTTTTCTGGAGCTGTTACCACATAGAAAAGGGATATGGCAAGGATACATTCTGCCTCATTTTTCAATCTATGTATTAATTTGATAATTCAGCGTCTCACATTTTTTATTCTTTACTCTCCAATGTTAGCAGATGGTGCAATTCCAGCTTTGTCATATACAGATGATATAGTAATTTTTGTCTGTTTCCCAGATGGGAGTGAGAAGGGCTTTGGCTTTCTCTCATCCAAAGAGCAACTTTTAATAAGTTATAAAAAATAACTAGTGTTTTGCACAATCAATTATAAGATGCATAAATGGCAAATAAACAGGACATCAGTACAGCAGGTGCGTACTTATAAATACCTTGGAGTGTAGTTCCAGGCCTCCTTATCTTGGAGCACACATTTCTCCTATTTGATTGGTGTTGTTCAGTGGAGCTCTTCAGTTGTCTTGAGATTTTTTCCATTGAAAGAAAACACTATTTATTCCTGCAGCTTGCAAGATTATTTCTTTTGTTTGTTTGTGGTATTCATATTTGTACTTTAAATTTTTTAAAAATCCTATCCAAGGTCAACCCAAATTTATAAGAACCATGCTTACTGTGCTAAGATTCATCAACGATGCTGCCTTACAGCTAGAGAAAGGTTTGGTTTATGTAGATGCCAGAATCTGGTGCTATTTCATTAATTGCTACTTAAAATTAATGTTTTGTCCCCTGAGGTTCTGGCTCCAGTGGTTCTCAGTGACCATTTTAAATCAATCTGGCTAAGAAGAACTAATAGCAAACTCCAGTCTTTAGATCTCTTCTTAAACAATCTCTGCCCAGAGAAGTTTGAAAATGCTGGGAGTTATCTTGAGCAGCACAACTGGGCACTGATTTCCAAATCAGCCTAAGCCTAGTATCCAATGCCATAGTCAGTGTTTCTTGTTCAAATAGGTATGTACCATCATCCTATTTCACCTTCATCCTAACTCTGAAATTTTGCCAGGACTTCACCTTGGCCAGGTTGGAGGCATTCCGCATTGCAGTCCTGTGAGGATATTATTTTTTAGAATTTTTATTCCACATTTATTACTTTATAAAAAACTCAAGATAGTGAATATCCCTAAAACTCTTTCTTCCTACTATTTTCCCCCCAAAACAACTCTGTGAGGTGGGTGAGAGAAAGTGACTGGCCCAAGATCAACCATCCTGCTTTCATGTCTAAGGCGAGGCTATAACTCACAGACTCGTAGTTTCTAAGACAGTTGCCAACCACTATAACAAGCTCGCTCTTAAAAAATTATCTTCGATATATGTCCATTTGCAGACAGCTCCATCTCAAATCTTATATCTCATTTTAAACAAATTTTGAGCAAGATTAGGATGCTTATTTGTTGCTTCTTCTATCTGATCAAGATTCTGATCTATCATCTGAGGTTTCCTTTTTCTGTGTTTCTATTTGTTCTATTCTCTCAATTTTCATTGATATTGCTGCCATCACTATTACCTGCATTATATTGTATATTATATTATTGTGATGCTATTTATTTTATGCCTACTTTTTACTTGTATATATACAGTATGTTTCAAAAGTATCTATATAGATATTTCAATTTGAAGGGTGTAATAAAGGTTTGATTTGACAATCGTTTATCAAAATAGGTCACACTGGAAAGACTTATATAGGATTGTCCTGCAAATGTTACTAACTTTCTCTAAATTAGGTCCTGCAAGTTAATTTTATTTGGAGAAAATCATTAAATTGTAAGAGATGCATTTAATTTCACTTTAACTTAAAACAGAGGTAGACTAACTTTGGGCTTATGAGGGTACTTGGAATTTTGAACATGTTTAGTGGTCTCATAAAATAGCTGCCATGGGGGAAGGGGACCCTATTTACAAAATAATTATAATGCTGGACAGTTAAAGAACATTTTTTGGAAGCAAAGAGGTGAGATTGTTCCTCGTCCCCTTTACCTTCTAGGATTTTTATCATTAGTTCACTATTGTTTCTTTTTTCTGGGAAGGTGAACATAGAGTACTTCAGAAACATTCAAGGAATAGTTACCAATAAAGACATGTTCGGTTTCTGGACTGAGGCTGAAATAAACAAGATTAATTCCAGCATACCCTCATCTCATTCCTGAACATTCCCCTCATTTGGTCTCATTTCAAAATTAATGGACAAAACAAATTAAAAAAGAAATGATAAGTTTCAGTGAATGACACACTTTCTAGAATGTGTGTCTGTGTTTTTTAAATATAGCTTGCAGTAAACTCTTTTTATAAAAAGAACTGTAAGTTATAAGTTCTTACAAAACTGTTGTGGAAGACACAGCCTTTGTATTTGCTATGGGGAAATGGTTCCTTACTATTATGAGATGCTTTTTTGTTACAGATTAATTCTGTCAATGAATATCTGTATTTCAGTAAGTTAAATTGCTATTCAACCATGTGCTCTTCTTTCAGATTCTGGAATAACCCTCATAAATCTTCATAATCTGCCCATCACAGTCACATACTGACCACTTGTGATCTGGATATGTGAATAATTAGTTGCCAATGACTAAGGTATGTGGTGACATATTTCAGGATAAGGAAGTTGGCTATTGATTAGTTAGATCAAGGCCATATAGATATATGACACAGAGACTGCTTGTACCATCAAGCAGGGAGAGGAGAAACAGATGACCACAGTTGTGTAATATTTAAATTCCCACCATTCATAAATAATAGTGATCATCTTAATAAAAAGCTGCTAGAAGTGTAAGCGTCCTGACAATGTTTAATATTTCATCTTAAAGCTGGAATAATGAATGCTAAATTATATGGCAATACCTACGGCAGACCTGTATGTATGACATTCAAATTAATACTAAATGAATTCATTACAAGAAGGATAATTACAATGAATGGCTAATAAATTAATAAAGACAGAACATTTAGGATTCCATGCATACATAGAGCATTAAATATCCAATTAGCTAGCTGTTTGCAATAAGAATGTGACAAAGACATTTGAAACTGGTAAATCTGTTGGCTTTTTAAAAATGATTACTTAGGTCTCTGATTGTCCTACCCTATTTATGGAGCTATTGTTTCTAAAGTGCTCATAATTTCTTCTAAGATGTTATTTACATCACTTTGGAAAAAGTGCTTCCTATTCCTTCTTTCCAAGATATTACTAAGTAATATACAAGACAAAGAAAGATCTTGTTTAGATAGATGCAGAATCAATGACTATTATTTGTTACAAATAATTTGTCATATGGCAAATTTATTTCCAGCTCATGGGGACTTTAGTGCTAACCTTCAGTATATGATTAAATGCTAGATGGAAGGCCTAGTGCATTTTGGTCTGTAATAGAGTTGACTGGAGTTGAGTAGTAATGCATTTAAATAATAATAGGAAATTAGGTGAAAATTTTCAAAACAGATACAAGTTCAAGCACCTTTTCCTAGGAATTAAAACTTGACGACATAATAATTAAATTTTTCACACTTTCTTAATTAATTTAGAACAAGCTTTAGCAATGCAGCCATAATGGAAATACATTAAATTAGCACTGCTATTCCATTTTCACTAGAAAGAAAGCCCATCCTAAAACATGCTATAGCAGTGATGGCGAACCTTTTCAGAACTGAGTGCTGAAACTGAAATGTTTGTGCACATGCATGCACACACACCGGAAACCTGAAGACCAGCTGGGCAGCAAGAATATGTGCGCTGGTCAGCTGATTTTTGGATTTCTGGCATGCGCATGTGCACCAGCCAGCTGGTTTTGGGTTTCCAGTGCTCTGGTGTGCTTAAAGATCAGCTGGCCGGTGTGCATGCCAGAAACCAGAAGAGCAGCTGGCGACGGCACACGTGCCCACAGAGAGAGGTCTACATGCCACCTCTGGCATACGTGCCATAGGTTCGCCATCACAGTGCTATAGATTAGTATTTATCACCACATAAATACTATGTGGTGATAAATACTTTGTTAATAGTGTTAATTCAAAGCTGTTCCCTAGATCCATAAGAAGCCCAATCCTGAGACATTTCAGACTAATTTGGAACAGATGGTCATTTACCGGAAGCGGAACAGATAGCTCACCTATCCTGTTACGAATTAAAATCCTCGCCACATTGCCTGCCCCAGCTTGTCATTATGGAGCTTTGGAGTATTGCCAATGGCAGTGAGACAGCAGTAGACACAAGCCCATCCCAACAGTTGCTTATTCAAAATGTCATGGTCTACAGATGAGGAAGAAGAAAGTATGTCCTTAGTTTAAAATTTCATGGTCCCCAGCTGAAGTTGATTTTATGATCAGATCATAATCAATTGCTTCAGTCACAGAATCTTAGATGTCTTTCTGTCACTTAAAGCCATTTTTCTGTTCTGGGTACCCATAGGCAACAAGTCTTAAACTTTTGATGTGTGGGATCCCCTGAGGTACTTAAGGAGTTGTACTGGTCTCTTCATCCATCTTTTCATTAACTAAATACCGGTACATCTAGTTCTGTCATTCATAATTCTTAGTTTCCAGTTCTTCCTGTCCTTCCTGGCAGCTGTTTCAGCTTTTCAGGATCTTTCTTTTAATATGGCATCCAGAAATGGATGCAGTTCACCTGGTGGAAATCTGACCAAATGCAGTATATACTGGAAATATTACTTTTTGTGATTTGGAAACAATATTTCTATTAATGTAGTCTGAAAGTGGATTTGATTCCCCCCCCCCCGCAATAACACTGCACCTCTATATTTAGTTTGTGATCAATTATAATTCCACAGTCCTTTACACATGTGCTATTACCAGTCCAGAAATTCTTCATTCTAAACATTTGCATTTTATTTCTTTTTATAAAATAAGAATTTTGTGTCTGTCTCTATTCCATTTCATTTGTTCTATCAAGATCACATTGAATATTATTACTGTCTTCAGTTATCTGTACCACTCGGTTTTGTGCCATCTGCAGAGCTGATTTTTTATTGATCTCCTCCTCCAAAATCTGAATGAAAATGTCTGAGGCCAATTTAAAACTTAAGACATTTCACTTAATAGATTATTCCTTTTCTAATTTTACCGGTATTGTTTGAAAAAGGTATAGCAGTTTGGGTAATTTGTTCATTTTAATTGTTGAAATTCTGCCAATTAGTGATATCTGTAATTAGTTCCAATTTTCCAAATCTTTTTGTATTTGTTTTATCAGTATATTATAATTATTCTCTTTTATCGTACTACATTTTGCTGACAGCCATATTCCCAGGTATTTAATTTTTTTAAATCTTAAAATTCGCATTTTTTCCTCTAGTTCTTCATTTTGTCTTTTGGTTAAACTTTTGGTTATTATTTATTTTTCTCTTTTTATTTACTTTGAGCCCTGCCACTTTGCCAAATTGGTTTATACCCTGTAATAGTATTAACCCCATCTCTAAGGGTTCTTCTATAATAAATGCCAAGTCATCAGCAAAGGCCTGTACTTTATATTCTTGTCCTCTAATTTTTAATCCTTTGATTTCCTGATTCTGTCTAATTTGTTGCAACAGTGTTTCTATTGAAAAAAATAAATAACAGAGAAGATTGGAGGCATCCCTGTCTAACTCCTTTTGTTATACTGAAACCTTCTGTTATTTCTCCATTCAATAGTATTTTTGCTTTCTGGTTTGATGTCCCGGTGCCTGGAAGTGGTGCAGCTCTGGTTAAGGAGGAACAGGATTCAGCTCAACCCCGCCAAGACAGAGTGGCTGTGGGTACTGACATCTCGGTTCCAAGGAAATATTCCATCGTTGGTCATAGGGGGTGAGGTGTTGCCCCCTGTTGAAAGGGCGCACAATTTAGGTGTCCTCCTGGATTCACGTTTGACTTTGGAAGATCATATTGCGACCGTGACCAGGAGGACATTTGCACAGATTCATCTGGTGCACCAATTGCGCCACTACCTGGACTGTGATGATCTCCGTACAGTCACTCATGCGCTCATGATCTCCCGGATCGACTACTGCAATGCTCTCTAATGCGGCTGCCCTTGAAGACCATTTGGAGGCTTTAGCTGGTGCAGAATGTGGCTGCACGGGTTGTGATGGGAGTGTCCTGACACTCTCATGTTACACCCCTCCTGCGTGACCTGCATTGGCTACCAGTTGCCCTCTGGGTGAGATTCAAGGTGCTGGTTATCACCTATAAAGCCCTACATGGCTTAGGCCCGGGGTACCTGACCGACCATCTGTGGCCAGCGACAGCTCCCCATCGCCCAGTGCATTCCCACAGGGAGGGCCTTCTTGGAGTGCTGTCGGCCAAGCAGTGTCAACTGGTGACGCCTAGAGAACGAGTTTTCTCTGTGGGCACACCCACTTTATGGAATCAACTCCACCTGGAGCTCTGACCTGCACTCCTTCCGCCCTGACCTTAAGACATGGTTATTTCGCCAAGCCGGATGGGACTGAAGGGATTTTTAAGGGGAATTTTAATAATTTTAACATTTAAATATTGATTCTTGCTTGTAAAAATTTATTCCTGTGAGCCGTCCTGAGTCCTTGTTGGAGAGAGGACGGCATACAAGCTAAATAAATAAATAAATAAATAAATAAATAAATAAATAAATAAATAAAGGTAGTCCTCAACTTACAACAGTTCCTTTAGTGATCATTCAAAGTTACAACAACACTGAAAAAAGTGATTTTTGACCATTTTTCACACTTATCAGAGTGGTATTCAGCAGGTTCTGACCAGTTCTGGAGAACTGGTAGCAGAAATTTTGAGTAGTTCAAAGAACCAGTAAATACCACCTCCAAATGGCCCCGCCCTCATCTACTCTCTGCCTCCCGAGTCCCAGCTGATCAGGAGGAAATGGGGATTTTGCAGTAACCTTCCCCTGGAGTGGGGAGGGAATGGAGATTTTACAGGATCCTTCCCCTGCTACACCCACCAAGCCATGCCCACCAAGCCACACCCACAGAACTGGTAGTAAATTTTTTTGAATCCCACCACTAACACTTATGATCGCTACAACATCCCCAAGTGATAAAAATTTGGATGCTTGGCAATTGACTCATATTTATGACGGTTGCAGTGCCCTAGAACAGTGATGGCTAACCTTTTTGCCATTGTGTGCCAAAAGTGTGAGGAGTGCGGGGGGTTGCATGTGTGTGTGCCCACACCCTTAATTCTATGCTCCCGCCCCCTGTACATGCATGCATGACCGCCCGGCACTCCCCGCTTTTGGCACACAATGGCACTGTGGGAACGGTAGGCCCATTTTTCACTCTCCCTAGGCTCCAGAGCCTTTCTAGGAGCCTGGGGAGGGTGAAAAAGGCCTTTCCCACACCTCCGGAGGCCCTCCAGAGGCTGGAAACAGCATGTTTCCTGACTTCTGGTGGGCCCAGAAGGCCCAAAAATCAGCTGACCGGAGGTGAGCTCACGTGCCCACCAATATGGCTCTGCATGCCACCTGTGGCACGTGTGCCATAGGTTCACCATCACGGTCCTAGGATCATGTGACCACCTTTTGCAGCTTTCTGACAAGCAAAGTTAATGGAAAATCCAGATTCACTTAACAACTGTGGCAAGAAAGGTCGTAAAATGGAGCAAAATTAACTCAACCACGGTTTCACTTGGCAACAGAAATGTTGGGCTCAATTGTGGTTGTAAGTTTAGGACTACTTGTAATAGGTTTTCATAGTGTGCTAAGAAAATATTGATTTCTGTGAATTTTCCATAAACAATTCTGAAATTAAACTTGCTCAAAATAGCTTATTTTGATATTAAAGATGCACCTGGAATTTGTATCAATGTCCCACAACTGTGTGTACAGTGAATATTTAATTCTTGTTTTAGTATATGGAAAAGGAGTTATCATTTGGCAATAAAAATGTATACAACTATATCTATATATTGGAAAATTAGGATTCCAGGATGGCTGGGAGGGGGAAAAAGGGCCAATGTTGATACTTCACAAATTCATTGTTGAGGCACATCACCAGGCCCTCTAGAACCAGCTTATTCAATTCCATACTATGAAGCTCTTGTTCACTTGGCAGTGAAACAAATGTCCCTATTTTTCTTTGTCAAATATTCAAGAGTATGCAATACTACTCCATTCATTCTCATTCTACCTCCTCACAGAGTTTTCTTTGTATTTTCTGATGTATCTGTGTTTTGGTGTTTAGCCTAGCACTTCCTCATTCCCACTGTTTGAAATCAAGCCATGTAGCCCATTTGCTTGCAAAGCTCCAGCAATTCATCCTGGGGAAGGCAGGCCTTCAGAGCAGCGAAACCCTGCAGAGGAGGCGTCCTTCTCTGTCGCAGCTGAACCGAACAAAGGCTGTTGCGAGCTAAAGGGTTCATGAAAAAGATCAACACCGATTCTTCTGTTTTCAGAAGTTAGCAAGTACAAGGCACTGCTAGTGTGATTACTAAAAAAAAATATGTCATGGATATGGAAATGAACTTCAACCTTGCTTCTCTGAAAGGCCAATTGCTTTCCAAATCATCATTAAATCCAGTGCTTAAATAGAAAGGTGGTATACAATTTCTGTTGTTTCAGTTTACACTCTAATAAAATCCAGAACTATTGTTTGGGCTTTGAAAGTCAATTTTGTTCTCTGTTATATCTAAGAAAAGTGTGGAGTAATTCTGCCCATGGTCGGCTAAGGCATCACTTATTTACCCCAGTATGACAGAGAGAGAAGAATTTAACCATCTGGCTCTTTTGTCCCCCTGATGTAACCCTCATGCTTGAAATCAATTTTTTTGTCTTCTAGCCAATCCATGTGGCTGTTACTCTTGTTCCAGCATCCCTACAGGGCAGGGATGGGTTCTACTTATCTTTACTACTAGTTTGCATCGTGCCTATGTGCCCATGCTCTTCTGCCCATGCGCAGTAGCTTCTGCACATGCGCAGATCAACTTTGATGATGTCCATGTCAGTGGGCGGAGCCTCCCGCCAGTTTTACTATTGGTTCTTCTGAACCAATGCAAACCAGGGGCAACCCACCACTGCTACAGGGTATTTCTCAGGGTGTGAATCTTCTCCTCATTCTTCCCCTGCTCTCTCTTGCTGATGCAGTCCCTTCCCTGCTCATCTTCTCTTTCTTTCTCCTGCCTTGTAGAGGTAAAAGGTCATGGTGCCAGGCTGAGTGCAGCACACTGCCTTGGCTCAGACGCTATGAATTTTGCCTGCTTGTATGATCTCATTCTGGCTTTGATTTGCATTATCTCACCTTGCCTTCACTATCAGGAGGATGCAGGATGATGACATCTTAAGGAGGGTGAATAGTTTCTACCAATTAAAACACTGTTGCTGGTTTGTCTTTTCTGCTTGTAAAAAACTGTATAAAAAAGCAATAAATGCTGTGAAAGGAGAGAGACATCTTCACACAGAGCAAATGCCTGGACCCTGATTTCTACACTGCCTACTCAAAGCATGCCTCATTTAGTGGATGGTTTCCTAATTGAGTATTAATAAAGGGAGTTTTTAAAGTGTTTCTTTAGTAATAAACCATTCTGCCCTTGTAATGACCTGGGGCTGGGCATGGAAGCAACACAGCCGGAATTCCCCTTTATTGCTCCAACTTTGCCCGAAAAGTCCCATCATCACTGCAAATCCAGGAACAAAGCTCTAAACATGCGGTTCCAATAGTTCCTGGCTGCTATTAGTCCCAGCTGATGGGGAGGAAATGGGGATTTTGCAGTAACCTTCCCCTGGAGTGGGATGAGAATGGAGGTTTTACAGTATCCTTTCCCTGGAGTGAGGTGGGAATGGAGATTTTACAGTATCTTTTCCCTGCCATGCCAACCAAGCCACCCCATGCCACGCCCACCAACCACACCCACAGAACCCGTAGTAAAAATTTTTGAAACCTACCACTGGTATATTTGAACTGGCTGCCACAAAGTTAACATTCTCAGAAAATTTGACTCAGGGTTTTGGTGAGTTGAATCCTGATCATGCAAATTTGGATTAATTTTGATGGAAATAATAAATTTTCCCTTTAGCTGGCAAAGTTTTAAAAACTCTAAAGAGCAACCATGCTTAAGAAATAATTTACAGGCATGTAACATTTCAGAAAGATACTGTTCAGGATCCTGAAAATAGCTCATATTTTATTTGATTAGTTCCTCATCTTTTCCAATCATAAACTGTTTCATCCTATTTTTGTATCAGCTTCTAATGTTTTAAAAGAAGAATTTGCATGAAAAGGTATACAATTAATTGTGCACATTTCTCCTTAAACTGCAATGTACTTTTCCCCACAGAGCATTTTTGCAAACAGTTGTCTTTCCTCCATGGATTTTTGTCTTGTCTCTTTTCCTCTACCAAGAGAGAACTGAACTTCAAAATTCAGCAAAGTGAACCTATTATTCCTGTGTATATATTGTAGCAAAAGGTGTCTTTTGTGAGGCCAAATGATTTCTGAACCATCCAGAACAACCTGTTCCAAGGTTGCATATCCTGGATATCTCCAGGGCAAGGTTGGGAAAAATGGAGTAGAGCACACAGTCTGCCTACATTTCTCTGCTGCAGGTTTGGTAAAAAAATAAAAAATAAAAATACTAGCAACATGCCATTTAGAGTGTCAATAAAGGAACAACTGATTAATACATGACTCAGAAAACATATTTCATTTTAATTGAAAGCCTTCAACATAATACAGGTCTCTTTTAGTAGAAAAAACTACAGATGGAAATCAATAATAAAATAAAATGACAGTTTTTAATGTTACGCACATTAATTCACTTGCGCTACAGTTTAGGTTATAATACAGACATACTCCATGCATATGTTATTGCACAATTATGATTACACACTGAAAAACCTAAACGCCACAGTTTTGATGTACATATTTTCTTCCATCTGTTTAGAGAAAGGAAGATTGAATAAACTGAAGCTTTTACTACCAGCAGCCCTGAGGAAGATACTTTATCTGCAATAGAATTAGCAGTTGCTGCCAAGTAAACAGTCTCCTGCTATCTTTTGAAATCTGCTTTATTATATAGTGATATAATTTAAGAAAGATGATTAAACCTATTTGATTTACATGCAACTTTTAGAATATGTTTTATATTTCTTTTTCTTATTTGTATCACTCCCAATTTAATGTTAACTAGCATTTAATTTGAAAAGATAAATCCTACAAATTGAATGCTCGAAAACCACACCCAAAAAGTCAGTCCACCAACACCCAGGTACAAATGAAAACACACCCAACTGTCTGCTAAGCATAGCTGTAGGCAAAAACCGAAGGAACAAATTAGGCATAATTCAGTGTTATTAAACCACAATTTTAAAAAGCTGGTGAATTTTTTTCCCTGCATGTTGTCTCTTCTGACTTATGTGTCCTGAGAAGTTTGTTTTAGAAGTGAGCACCAATCTTTTTTCAGCACAAACCTCTGTTAACTGATTAGTGTTTTAGCTGATTCTCTAAATGAAAAACTAGGCATGTACTAGATTTCCATAATCACTGTGAAGTTGTACTGCTTCCTACACTCATTCTTAGCCACTAGTCACTTCCCACTGTATCTAATCACTTCCCACTGTAGGTTTCCTTCTTCATCCCTGGGGTGATGTTAGTATCTCGATCCTTGAAAATATGTTCACAGGTGCAGTTTATAGTTAGGCAGGGAAAGCTATTTATCAGATGGGGAGTTACAACTTTCTCTTGGTTCTCTTGTTATATTTTGCATGGTTCAGTTGAACAATTGAGGGTGATTTTATTTTATTTTTAATCCCAGTGGAAATCTGTTGAAGAATTTTGGATGTTCTCCATTTCAAATGAAGTTTATATTGATAATGCATATTTTTTTACATTTAGAAATGAAAAATATATTTGTAGCATGTAATAAATATTAAGTTTCAAACTAATACACAGAATTTTCATTGCTATATTCAAAAGCAGGCTAGCAATAGCACTTAGATTTATATACCACTTCACAGTGCTTTACATCCTTCTCTAAGCAGTTACAGAGTCAACATATTTCCCCCAACAATCTGGGTCCTCATTTTACCAACCTCGGAAGGATGGAAGGCTAAATCAACCTTGAGCTTGTGAGAATCGAACTGCCAAACTACAGTCAGCCAGCAGTAAGCAGAAGTAGTCTGCAGTACTGCATCCTAACTACTGCACCACCACAGTTTAGGATAAGATAGTTGTATTGGTATAGTTGGGCAGCGTACTTCAAATTTATATGGACGTTGACAAATTGCAAAAAACATTAATACTTGTTATATGTATTGAGAAATTAAGTATCATAAAAAACCTCTTAAATCAGAGGTGGGATTCACTTACCTTCCCTACCAGTTCGCAAATGTTTGATCTCTGTGGGCAAGCGCACTGTCGCTAGCTGCTCTTCTGATTTCCAGTGCACACATGCTTGCCAATCAGCTGATCTTCATGTGTACCAGAGCCCTGGAAACCCAAAGACCAGCTGGTTGGTGCACAGGCCGGAAACCAGAAGACCAGCTGGTCTTCAAGTTTCCGGGGCTCCAGTACCAGGTGGCCGGTGCGCATGTGCACACCAGAAACCAGAAGACCAGGTTTGGGCACTGGGTGCAGAAAAGGTTTGCCATTGCTGCCTTAGTGTCTTTAAAGAGCAAATATGGGTCCACGACTAAATGCTGAATGGTGCTCAAAAAGTAGCTGGAGACTGATATTGTCATAGCATTCTAGACTGAATCTTCACATAGCAAACATAGAAATTGTTTTTGGAGTTTTTGCTCCATAGGCTTTTGGATCCAGGAGCAATTGCTACACCTGAGTATGGAGCAGCAGGAGTTTAGATGAGTACCCAATTCCTCAGTGCATACTAACTGTAGGGTCCTTGGTGCTGTCTGAGCTTCCTTGTTTTCTTACAGACATTTCATTACCCTAATTAGCAGAGGTGGGTTTCAAAAATTTTTACTACCAGTTCTGTGGGTGTGGCTTGGTGGGCGTGGCAGAGGAAGGGTACTGTAAAATCTCTGTTCCCTCCCCAATCCAGGGGAAGGTTACTGCAAAATCCCCATTTCCTCCTGATCTGCTGGGACTTGGGAGGCAGAGAATAGGTGGGAACGGGGCTAGTCAGAATTTTTACTACCGGTTCTTTGAACTACTCAAAATTTCTGCTACTGGTTCTCCAGAACTGGCCAGAACCTGCTGAAACACACCTCTGCTAATTAGGTAACATCATAAGTGCTAGTAGTCCTTACTATCACTGATGATAGTATCTGGTTACGGTAATGAAATGTCTGCAAGAAAACAAGGAAGCTCAGACAGCACCAAGGACCCCTCATTTCAACCCTGAACTACAAATATTTTTCCTTATAAAGTACATAAAATCTATACCTAGTTACTGGTTACCAGTTCTTAATCGCATACTTCCCCCCGCACTTACGACGACAAGAAGTTCTCATTCGGGAGTATAGTAAGATCCTGTTAAATTCCTCTCTACCCATACATGGATACATTCCTGATCTCTTAAGATGCTGATTAAAGTCAAGAAACCCACCACTCTTGACAGTGCTTAAGTTGATGGCCGATCATCAGAACACCACACAAAAGTGGATGGAAGCGTGGAGTAGCTATTCCCCCCAAGATATCTCTGAACATATCAATCCTAATAGTATATCTCCAGGATTTAACCTACCCCGACACATATGGCTGACATATAACAGAATTAGAACGACTCATGGGGTGTGTGCTGACTCCTTGTATAAATGGGGAAAGACACCTTCAGCACAATGTGATTGCAGGACCCCTCGACAGACTATCCAGCAAATAGTGAGGGAATGCTATAATAGAAGGTATCCAGGAGATTCTAGGGACTTCCTCTGCATAACAACGGCAGCTACTGACTGGATCTCCAAACTCAACATTAAACTCTGAAATCTTATTTCTGTTTTCCTTTTAGGTTTTCTTACTGCTTTTTAAAATTCTTTTTATTGTTTTAACTTGTAAAAATGAAGTGTTTTAATACTGTGTGTGACCAGCCATACGCTAAATAAAATAAATAAATTCTTTTTTATTGATTCTAACCGAATACATCATTTTCAACTGGTTTCCTAACTGCAGAGGAAGAGCCAAACACTGATACCATCATTTAGATATGTGTATGTATACATAGGATCTCCGAGAAACACCTCACAGCTGAATGTATGTATGAGTGTAAAATAAGGACATGCAGGAAAAAACAGTTAATGAAAAAAAAAAGAAAAGGATCATTCCCTGTTTGTGCTGTTTTTAGTAAGGTTGTTATATTTCTGCTTGTACCATAGATTTCTCAGTCTGGTGTCCTTCAGCTGTATGGGATTCTGAGGGCTGACTACAGCTCTCAGAATCCAGTGTGAACATACAACCTGAATGAACTAGTTGTATGATGAATATCTAGGGCATAGAAAATCCATATTCTGGGCTGTTTATACTGGTGGTTTCACACTCCTGTTATGAGTAATAGGGAGAGGCAATTTAAGTGTGATGAGAACATTGTTATTATTATTATTTTTACAATACGTCAGCAGTGCTACAGAAACAAGATGTTCTGCATTTTAAGTCCTTCCTGAGGATATGTTGTGTCAGTTTCTTCCCTGGTCAAATTCTACTGAAAAGTACACCAAGGGTTAATAAAACCCAGCTGTAAGAGGGTGGCATAAGCAAGGCAAATATAATCAGTGCTTTCTTCAATATTAAGAGTGGGAACTTAAAGAAAAAAAAACCCATACATGGTTGTTACAAGAATTTACAGCCTTTTGCAACAGCATGACTAAACCATGGGGATCAGCCTGGGGGACTGTGCAAGAAAAAAACATGTTGGACAAATATGACTTAAAGGAAACGTTCATGCCGATAATATGCATTTCATATGAACAATCTATAATAGGAAAAATGAAGACTGTAACTTAAGACAGAGACATGAAAGCCCCACTTCTCTAAATTAGGCACCACAAGGACTCATTAATTATGAAATAGTAGCAGAGTTTATGGAACGCCACATGCTTTGAACACATGAGGCCTTGGTTATCTTCTTCTACTAAAAGATCTGAACTAGAAGAGCTGGAAAACAGTTCACCTGAGACTTTGCTTTCTCAGCCCTGACAGTGGACACAAAGGATTGAATCTGGGAATTTCTCTATATAAATCCCACGGTGTATGCTGCATGAAGCGCATAACGTTTTGCATTTATATTTTGCCTATTAAAATCTCTCCCATAGAGAGATTTCGCATTACACCTAGGAACTTCCCTAATTTCCAGCCTTATTGTCCTAAAGTAATATTTTCCCTCATTTAAGTTTAAATAGATTTGAGAAGTTTAATAAAAAACAAAAAAAACCCCAGAAAATGACCATCATGGCAAAATTATGATTAATTAATAGCAAATTTATAAAACAGAAATTTCATTTTAGTATAATTTCTAAATATATTATCATGATATAGAGATAAAACAGTAGAGATATACAAATAAATAAATAAACACATTCTTAAGAAACATCCACTATTTCCTATAACTCTCTTGAATGATTCTTCACAAATACAATTGCAGCAAAAAAAAAATTGTGATGGCTATCATAAATTAAAGATAAACTCAACATTGTATGCAGTCTGATTTTGTACATGTTTTCTTCCACTTCTATTCAAAGCTCTCACCTGAATTTTTAATATTGCAGACTGAACAGGGCAATGGAGTGTTTTATTAGTAATATTTTTAAAGCTATGGTAAATCTTTTAACAATTCCAATACCACTTAGACGTACTATACCACTCCATAGTGCTTTACAGCACTTTCTGAGCCATTTACAATGTCTGCATACTGCCCCCAATAATCTGGGTCCTAATTTTACTGACCTTGGTGGATGGAAGGCTGAATCAAACTTCAGCTGGTCAGGATCAAACTCCAGTTTGTGAACAGAGTTAGCCTGCAATACTGCATTTTAACCATGGAGTCATCACGGCTCCTAATTTCCTTTATTCAGAGATCAGTAATCTGCTTATTGAGATCAATTGACAAAATAACTTTTAAATCTGAGGAATTCAAGAAATTTGTCTTCCATTCCAGCAGAGAAGTATGATAACTAAGACTTTGGCTAAAATGTAATATATCTTTTGTTATTTCCATCAGTTTCCAAAGCTTAAATACTGAGAGGATGTAATACATTTTGTATAAATCATACTTTTATGTGAATAGTTTTAATTTCTTTGAATGTGTAGACACAAAACTGGATAAGCAGGATATATATAAGCACAGAATGATAGGTTATTCAATTTCAAAGTTGTATGAAGCTTTTCACTTTTCTTGCTTTTTCATTGTTCTATTTTATGTTATTTTCTTTCAGAATTATATTTTTTCTGGGTTGGATATTTTGATAGAAGGTATGATCTAGGACATTGCAGCAATAAAGTCCAGGGCTATATTATACCTTCTTGTCTCCATTAGGTTTCATATCTCATTCTCTAGTTAAATTTTAAGCCTATTTTTTTTCTTTTCAGGTGCTGACAGCTGATATAGTCCTTAACTTCCCTCCACTTCAGTTATATTATGGATATTTCAATAGTTGATCGTGTCTTCTTTTAAAATGCCAAAGGTCATAGATCTCTCTTGTCTTCTCCTGGTTTATAGGGATTTAGAAGATAAAGCTATTTGTAGACGACATTCAGCTGTTCAGTATCTTCTTAAAGATAGACATTTATTCCTTAGGGAAATATTTTCATCAAACAAACAGAAAAATAAAATGGAATTGTTTCTTATATCCAAGCATAATTGAAATAAGAACTTTAGTTAGAGATAAGTAACACTAAATAAAAGTTTGTGGTTGTGTAGGAAGAAATATCCTTCTGGGTTCTGCTCCAAGTGGGGAAAAAGACACTGGAAACATGAAGACTGCTTGGAAAGATGGTTTAATGGTGGACAGGATCACATGGCTTGAGTTCCTGAACAGAAAAAAAGAGCAGATACATCGAGTTTCAGGGTTTTATGCTCTCTCCAGCTTTGAACTGGGGCCCAGAAAGAGTATCCTGATTGGTTGTCAGACTTCCAGGGGGTGGGGGTCTTAGCTAGCCCTGCTGGCTGATGTAATCTTCCCAGGTGCCATGTGGTGAGTTTCTGTCCTAGATGGGTACCATTGTCTTGCAGATGAGGTCCATTGACAAAGATTGAGTTTCTGCCTCTTGCCCATTAACAAAAGGGTGGGGGCAGGAAGGTGGGAGCTGCTTTGTCTTTAAAACATGTTTCTCCATTTCTCAACCAGGGAAACATAATATTCTGCCTTTTTAATATTTCCTAAAATATTTCATTCTTCCAGGAAAGGGGTGGGTGTTAACTTCCGACAGTTGTGAAGGTGAAGCAAAAAATAATAATTATTGGTTTACGAGTTCTGCCACCTGTATGTTGGACCCATGCAGTTTCTGCTTGGTTAATGCTCCTAGGAGGGAAGCAGTGATTAAGGCCTCATTGCAGGAAGATGTGTATCATTGTCTTGAATAAAGCTGTGGTATACACCCTTCTTAAGAGACTATCCTTGGACCTGACCATTTTAGACAACATTTTTCTAGTTTTCAATCTTTTCTTCAAAAACCACATGAGAACTCTGGAGAGGGCCTCCAACAGCACAGGATGTGGTATTATTGTTATTTATTTATTATTAAGCATGTATGCTTCGCATGTCACTGTCAAAGACTCTGGACTGCTTACAGCTTCAAAAAAAAAATAACAATGTAGAACAACTATAATCTTAAAAACATTAAGCATTAAAAATTCAACATTAAAATTATTTTTAAAAATGGATTAAAAAGAGATTGATATGTAAATGGGGGAGGCGAGATCTTCTCCTAGTCTAATTACACCTCCAGAATGGTTAGACCTCATCAGGTCTCCAAGCCATTTGTCCAAGACAGGTTTCCAGGCCCTTTCAAAGGGCCAGGAAGGTGAGGCAAATTTTGTCTTAAGGAGCACATTAAAAAATAATGTCTATTCCAATTGCTTCATACTGACAACATTCAGTTATAGAGTTATACATTTTGTAAATTAGCCCAGAACTAAAGCACATCTTCTATTATAAAGCAACAACAAAATATTTTACTATTATTCATTTTTATTTATATCAGTATTACATTTGGCACAACAACTTTTGGAGTTGTGTTATAAATATGAAAGTTACCATTGACTTTTTCTTAAGAGTTCAATGTCTAGAAGAATATGTTCAAGAAAAGCCTTTATATTATGTGGTGTATGTATCAATATTTAATGGGGAATGTTATATTTATAACACAAAAGTGCTACCTGGAGTGTTGTAAATTTTACTTTTATATGCTGGATATGTTTGAGTTAGGAGAGAAGGAAACAGAAAAAAGTAATCAAGAGACTACTTAAGCTCAATAAAATGAAACAATGGTGAGTCACTGAAGCCCCACAAAAAGCCCTTAGCTTAATAACCAAGACTATTTGGGCTCTTCCACTGTATTCCATATATCTACCATGAATGGTACCAAAAGGGTAAAAATAAAATTCTAGATTAATGTTTTTCAAACTTGGCAACTTTAAGAACTTCGACTCCCAGAATTTCCCACCCAGCATAAACCCTCCCCCCTTGTTCTAGATGAAACAGTGTCATTGAGAGAGGTTTGTAAAATAGTATTTCGAATGTTAAGATTTTCTATTTTTTCATTTACTTTGCTATTTTCTAGAAACTGAGTAAAGAAATATATAACTGTCTATTATACAATGTTATATTTTAGAACCCATGAGGTGTACCTACTCAGTTGGAATGCCTAACTCTTGAATGATACCTTCACAGAAATTTATGTGGCTCCCACCCTACAATAGATGATAGATGATTGGATAGAGATAGATAGATAGATAGATAGATAGATAGATAGATAGATAGATAGATAGATAGACAGACAGACAGACAGGCAGAGGCAGAGGCAGAGGCAGAGGCAGAGGCAGAGGCAGAGGCAGAGACAGAGACAGAGACAGAGACAGACAGACAGACAGACAGAAAGACAAGATGGATGGATGGATCTATCGATGGATCGATGGATAGATAGACAGGCAGAGACAGACAGACAGACAGACAGATAGACAAGATGGATGGATGGATACATAGATGATAGGTAGGTAGGTAGGCAGGTAGATGGATGGATGGATGGATAGATGGATGGATAGAAGATAGATAAATGGATGGATAGAAATATCTTATTCATTTATTTAAAATATTTTTATGACCACATCTTTTATATTCTGTAACTTTAGGGGCTCACATCTGAGAAGAAATGCTAAAAAGACATTTTGTTGCAATTGACTTTGCATGACCATCAATTGCCAAAAAGATTGACAAACTTGAGTATCATCAGCACAACAATGGGATTGGAATCAGGATACCCAAAGGAAACATATACAAAGTAAACAAAATGGGTTCCTAGTCTTAGGGGCAACCATACAAGAGGAAAGTTCTAAAACTGAAATCTACAGTGCTGCAGAATACTGCATAAGAACAATAAGACCAAAAGTATTTAAATCAATCAAATGTGCTAATAATTATGCCCCCAAACAATAATGTAGCCATCAATATCTGATGGTCAAGTATATTTAATCTTTTATCAGATCTAATAAGACCAATAGGATGTCAGGTGTTGTGGCTTGACCTTCAGAATACCATTCAGAATTCAGGGGAATGAGAGACCTGCACCAAACTGTTCATGCTTTCACTGTTCTTTCTTAGGATACATTCTTTGAAAACTGAGTTCTGATTGGTAATGCATACCTTGATTACCACATGCTTAGACTCCTACAACATGTTCTACATTATATCAGTGTATATCACTATATTTGAGATGTTTTGATAAATATAATTGGTCCAGAATGCAGCAGCCAGAGTGCTGGTGGAATAATTCATACACTGCAGGAAAACATGAACATTGGAGTGACTACATTTGTCATCAATAAGGTTCTAGGTCCTATTCAAAGGTTCAGTCATAACCAGCAAAGCATATATATGTGGTGGTGGGTTACATAAGGCGCTTCCCATAATTGATTCTGCTCATCCTTAGACTTTTAGAGAAGATATGCTGAGAAGTCTACTTCCTCTGGAAGTACATGGAACCTAGGTTTGGTAGCAGTCCATTCACTGTACCCTGGAACCAGTGGTGGGTTGCTCCCGATTTGGTTCGGTTCTACAGAAAACCGGCAGGAGTGTCCGCCCATCCACCATGAAGTCATCATGGTGATCTGTGCACGCGCAGAAGTGCACGTGCGCTCTCGCTGCGAGCCGGTAGTAAAGGTAAGTAGAACCCAACCCTGCCTGGGACACGCTTTTTGCACAGTGACATCTTTCCTACTCACAGGACAGTGAAATTATTCTTGTTCTCTTGTCCAGTTGATTCTAGCTGAATGACTTAGCTTATTTTAGCCCATCTTAGCTTATTTTATCTCTTATTGTCTTCTTCAATTATTATTGTATGCAATTTCTTGTTGCATAGCTTCTAAGCCCAAAAGTAAGTAAAATATGAATTGTCATTTATTTGGCATAATATCAAGTCCCACAATATTGGCAAACTAAAGAAGCAAGAACCGCATGGATTCCAGGACACAACTTTAAAGCTGGTCAAGTGCAAAAACATAATCTTGAGAATGAAAATGTTCAAGTTTCCAGACAGACTTACAACCAGCATCTAAGATGGAATCTTTTTGAAATAATTTTTCCCATCATCCCCATCCCTGGGATGGGCTGCCTTTTCTTATACCTACTTTCATTGTCCTACAGTCCCTCACAAATACTCGTCCCATGGTGGAGCATGGAAAATGTGGCATATGGAAGACTCACTCCCTGGTGGCACTCCAGTGGGGGGCCCAAGTCGTTCTGATTGAGGTACAGCCTGTGGCCCATGTGAGGCTGGTGGCAGCCCCTGGCGTGCCGGGTTTGGAGTCAGGTTGCTTGGGAATGCAGCCCAAAACGGGTTGCCTAAGGAGGAGAGTTCCATAACTTCATGATAAGGATTGGCTCTGAGGGTTAGGTTGGTCAGGCTGGGGTACAAAGTGAGTCTGGGTGTACTGCCAGGAGCGGTGCCTGCGCTTACCCACCCCCATCCCCAGAGGGCCGGGGGGAGGCAGGAGACACAGCAGCAATTCTGGAGGTGAGCACAGCCCTTCCCATGAATCATCCAAGTTGCGTTGGGCAGTGGCCATCCCTCCCCCCTCATGGGGCCAGTGGTGGCCCATTGTCCCACTTCAGCTGGAGCCTAGCAAGCTGACTTAGATCTGGTGTGGACTAGGGGAATCTGACTTTTAATTAAAACAAAGCATCATGATGGCCCATGGCAGGTGATGAAGCAATGTGATTTCTGCCCAGTGCTCTGAATGTCAAAGTGAACAATTCAATGAAGCGCGGATAAACTGGGAGTAACTATGACTCTCTTAATCATCTCTGATGCTTGGGTGGGGGCTATGGTTGCAAGGCCTGGGTGCCTCCTCGTGGCGACCACTGGTTAAGGTACAGATAGATATGTTTCCCTGTGCCTTAGCAAAGATCTAGGCCACACCCCTGCTGGGCTAACCTTCCTGCAGGGATTCACTGCTGGTTACAACATTTCATACAAAGTCTTGGAGTCTGGGACAAGAGCAGTCAAGACAGACCAGCGGGAGGCATGGAAGCTCCCCATGATATTCCTGGTTCTAGCCACTATAGTTCTAGTTCTAGCTTGTTCCTGTGGATCTGTGGTCAACAATTTAGATCTCAATGTGGCCTTAGTATGCACAGGCATCATAAACATCCTACAGATGTAAACACTGAGGGGGTTGCTACCTTACCCATGAAGCATTTCCCCTGAGGATGATGAGGCTTTGTGATGCCATGCCGACTGCTGCTGGATGGCTGGGGTGTCTATAAGCTCCACCGAAAAGATGCTGCTGCCACCGTGCTATCAGGGAGCTGGAGGCATGCATATCGTGGCCCAGCTTCAGTTCCACCAGGGATAACTGATTTTTGGTCATCAGTGTTTGAAGCACCAAGCACTGTGGATACTACTACTCCCCCTATGCAACCATCAGCCCTTTTGTTGTTGCTCTTGGATGTTATTTCCCTGTCCGAGGTTACTATGGCCCTGCAGCAGGGGTGAAATGCTACCAGTTCACTCTGGTTTGGGCAAACTAGTAGCGATAAAAACTACCAGTTCAGGTGAACCAGTAGTAAAATAAGGCTACTGCTTCAGTCAGACCAGTAGCTAGCTATCAGTTCAGTCAAACTGGTAATTAAAAAATGCTACGATCCAATGATCACCTGTACTGCATGCAATATGCACCAAAAGGAAGCTTGGAAAAGTAAGTAGAACAGTGAAGGAGGGATCAGCTGTGGTGCGCAGTTCAGATTAGGAAATCCTGCTTTCTAGCAAAGCTAAACCATGCGGCACAGGTGATTGTCAGATCGTAGCTTTTTTAAACTACCAGTTCAGCTTTTTAAACATGCAGCGCGTGTTTGGTGCACAGTGCGCATGCACTTGCAGTGCAATTTGGTGCATACTGTGCATGCACATGCAGCATGCATTTGGTGCGCATGAGCACATGCAGCACACACCTGGCGCGCAGACCGCATGCGCAGCCAGCGAACCAATAGTAAACCAGTTCATATTTCACCCCTGCCCTGCAGTCTATGACATCAAGTGCAGCAGGCTTGGATCGCATTTCTGCCATGGACCTTCTGGCAATGGACCAGCCATCTCTACGGGCTTATTTTAATCTGCTGCTAGAGGCTGGTGGTCCTCCGAAACACCTTGTCTGCTCCTGGGTGGTTTTCTTACCAAAGACAGAGAGTCCAACAAGAGACTATTGTTTCATCTCTATAGCATTCGTTTTATTTTGGGCTTTGGGTAAAATCCTTGTAAAGTGCCCCTGAGATATTCTTCAGCTCTCCGCATTCCAACATGCCTTCCTTCAATGGGATGGCTGCCTCAAGGCAACAACCCTTCTTCATAAGATCCTGTGGAGAGTCCATACCAATCGAGTGACTTGTGCAATGTTGTTTCTTAACATTGCCAAGGCATTTGATATGGTTTCACATCAGTCCTTTTTTAGGGTTGCCTCTCTGGCGGGTCTTCCTCCTCCACTGCTCTCTCTTACCTTAGCAACTTATATCAGTCTTCTACTATTCAACTCACAAACACTTTCATCCAATGCAGGAGGAGTGTACAGCAAGGCGATCTTCTCTCACCGCTCCTATTTATTCTGGTCATTGTTAACATCTTGCAGGCTTCTTTGCCCACAATTTGGTTTAACCTTGATAGCCAGAAGATAGACTACCTGGCCTATGCGGATGGCCTGGTGCTCCTGGTAGAACGACCATCCAGGTTACAAGAAAAACTCGACTGTGTGGCATGTGCCCTCCATGCAACTGGATTGTCCTTGAATTCAGCTAAGTCCTTTGGCCTCATCATTGCCAAGGGTGAGAAGCGTAAGTATATGGCCCTTTTACCAACTTCTTATGCTTACATATGTACTTCTATTCACCCATTGGGGCTGGATGACTCGGTGCGCTAATTGGGCCTCCAGTTTAACTGGAAAGGGCGGGTTATCCTGAAACACACTGGTCTCTAGCAGGGCATGCTGAATGAGATGTCTCAGGCACCCCTTAAGCACCATCAAGGGCTTAAGTTATTGAGATCGTATTTGGTGCCAAAGTTCATGCACAAACTTGTTCTTGGTTATGTGCACCATAATACGTTTATGAAGATGGACAGAATGATGAGAACTATGGCATGGCTCTGGCTCCATCTACCGAGTGGTACACTGCTGGGATACTTCCCCTCCCATATCAAAGATGTGGACTTGGGAGTGCCCTGCTTCTCTACCTCAATACCACTCCTTCAGAAGGCATGGCTTGAGAAAGTGGCCTTTGGAGCTACTTTGTTGCCCACTGCCATGTTACAACAGGAGGCGTTCCGTTTGCTGATGAACTGGATTAATTGGCTGAGCATGATGGCCTCCGCAATTGTTACCATCAAGACGGAGGTCCGACTGGAGTGGAAGAACATTCTTGCATGATCTATCAATGGTAGAGACTTATGTATCACAGATGTGGGTGGAGTTAGCCACGAGTGTTTGTTGTGCCCTTCCCAGGTGTTTTCCCAGTTGTTTTTATGGGGTATCCAGTTGAGGGGAGACGTATTCAGCACTAACTCTAGGAGTGCACATGGTTCCAGCCATCAGGTGGTGGGCAAAAGCTGTTGAGGTGCCTGCCAAGCCCCCCAAAAGCTGAACCATGTTTTACAAGTCTGCGAGATCATGCGTGGTGCACCCATCATAACTGAGTTCTCCACCATCTTGTGCACTTGTTACATCAAGACAGAGTTCGTTGCTGGGTGGAGCCCATTATACCATCTGGGACATCTTTCATAAAGCCAGACTTGATGGTGGAGTGCATCATAGAACTCTGGGTCTTGGATGTGCCCATTGTCTCGGGATATAGACTGAGAGAATCCTGGGACCTTAAGATCGCAAAGTATGGCCAGGAAGACCACGTCAGAGATATCCTGAACTGGGCAGCTTCTATTGTTCAGGTGATCCAGCTGCTAGTCATCATATCAAACTGGGGACCATGCCCCCACCTTCCTGCACTTGTGTGTGCGGCCCCTTTGCATGTGCCCCACCCCTGCGCATGCATGGCAGAGACCCGACAACCAGCTGGCTGGGGGGAGATGCGCGCACATGCCTAGTGGAGCTAAACTGGGGCGATAGCTCAAGTTGAGCTCACCCCTCATAGAGGGGTGCTGTGTGCCACCATCATTCATCTCCATCACAGGATTAGTCAAAGTTCACTGTTTTGTATATGTTCAACATTTTTGCAAAATATCGTGAAGGCTATTTTCTTGTCTTCAGTTAAAACAATCTTTCCCCCAGCCATCCTATCCTTTCTGACGTAGAAGCACATTTTGTGCTCAAGAAGCCTTAATTAATTCAGGCATTTCCTGGATAGGAAAGAAAATGCAGCTTATTATTAACCTGCCTGCTAATGAAATTGTGTCATGATTTCTATTTCATTCTAGAGAAATGTAAAATAAACGGGATTCAAAGGGTTAGTGCAGGTGGTAAATGTCATTTTAAATTCCTTTAATCATAAATCCACAGTGCTAGATAGCTAGCAATGTACTCTGTCACAAAGCATAAAAGTAGAGGCTTAAACTGATCATAGCACTTATCTCTTTTTGTCTGAATCTTGCATAGTTTTGGCTCCTTCCTTTCATAGCTCTAACACAAAACTCCCTCATTTTTGCAAGGAGAAGGAAATAATAGCCTTTGCTTGCTGAGGTTGGATATTTGTTTCATATTTATGTTTTCGCAGCAAGGCAGACTTAATTGCAGAATTGCTGTGGTTTAAAGAAGTGTGAGCATCCCTTATTGCAGTAAACTATTTAACTTGCATACAACTATGCCTTTGGTGACCGTTCTAGAGAAGACAGGCTAGGCTTTGTCTTCCTTCTGAAAGGAAGTTTGTATTGGCTGTATCCAAGTAAATGATACTGTTTCACCCCTAATGATTCTCCCTTCCCCATTATTTTATATTTAACTTTACAGGAGAATGGTACATCTTTGCTTCAATACATGACAAATTACTGAATGGCAGGACACAGTTAGGTCTGTATCGTTAGATTGCACTACTCAGTATATAGTTTGCAGTCCTATCCAAGACTTAAGATATTTTTTGGGTGTTGGTGGAATCTGTTTACATCACATTAATTCATATAGTTTTATGGGTGTTCTTTTCTTACACAGATTTATTATCACAAGCATTATTTGTTACTTACTTTTCAGATTTTTCTAAAATGCAGGTGATATTTGAGTCCAGTTTTCTAGGTTTGGATTGGATTTTGCTCCATGGTTAATCTACAGTAAAAACTGAACATTATAATTATATTTAAAAGTTCCCTTTCCGTCCAGCACTCAAGTACATTATTGTAAGGTGGTTTATCCTCTTTTTTTTTCCTGTGAAAAAGAAAAATAGAAGCAGAAGATCAGGTTAGATTTGTTCAGAACTAATACAAATAGCCTGTTTTCTGTCTCTTCACTGTCATCTGCTGGGTGTCTAAGTTTCTGCAGCTGTTGTAATCCCGACAATTACAGGTCTTTTTATATTCATGGCTATTTTTCTTTAGAAGATTGATCTTGTGTTTTCTTATGCTGGTGCCTGAAAATTAAAACAGCCATAATTCATATGCATTCCCTCCCTGAAATTTATTTTTTTTTTGAGAGCCTTAAGCTTAGACTGCCATCTAAAGGCCATTAGCTTCTTAAGATACCACCACAGCCCTCATTTTTCTAAGTGTTTACTTCATCTCCATCAGCCAGAATCTGACCCTGTAGAGAGTTATCACAATATTATACAATATGGGCATGTGCTCCATCCAGTTTGGTTCCTGTTTTGGCAAGCACATTTGATCAGAATAATAGCAATCATTTTTTGTCATATAAAAAAAAGAAGGAATCTTCTGTTTGGTATCAGACTTCAGCCTTGGTTGTGCTTTGGTCCATTTGATCAATTCATGAACATCAAGGAGACTCAGGATTGAACCAAATACTTTGACCTGATGGACCACTGCAGGATGCATGCAACAAAACTCTGACAACAGAATTTGAGAGGGCCAGCAATTATCTTTGGCTAATCTACCAGAACAGCGCTTAATTGTTTCATCTAGTCAATAACATATCTAACTTTGTCTTTTGATCCAGCTGCTGCCATCACTACTGTCTGTGCAAGTATCAACATATAGTTTTATGGTCTTGTCTTGTTTTCCCAAATATTGTTTTGCATCCTTCCTGAAAAGAAAAGTTACCGATAACTGTGCAAAGAGGGGAAAGTGGGTTGCATGGGTATCTTGGTTTTCTTTTAATTGTCAGAGCAGTGTGGTAATTAAGATGCTGAATGCTGGTTGGTGAGTCTAAGGTTCAAGTCTGCCGTCAACGATGGAAGCTTATTTGAGGGAATGGATTAGCCAGTTTCTCTAAAACCACATCACAGAATTATAATTGTTGGGAGAAAAATGAAAGAAAAAGCGCCCTTGAATGAACAATTAAGTATAAATCAACTAAATTAAAACAAATTATGTAAATGATGCTTGGCTAATTAATATTAACGTAAATAATGTTTGACTCAGATGTTATTTGGAAATTATTCATTCTACTACACAAAACTAATCAGAAATAAAGTTGGTCATTATCTGGTTGGGACACCAGGTTCCAAAGGGTTAGGTCTGCAATGGTGAACCTATGGCATATGTGTCACAGGTGGCCCGCAGCGCACTCTCTGTGGGCATGCGAGCTGTCGCCCTAGTTCAGCGCTGCCGCGCATGCCCGTGTGCCTCCCACTGGCCAGCTGGTCATCAAATTTTTACCACACGTATGCTGGGGTTGGGACACATGTGGGGGCCCGCACAGCATACATAGGGGGTGGGGCATGTGGGGGGCATATACACATTGTATTTTGGGGTTTGGGCATGTGTGCATCTGTGCACGTTTGTGCTTTGGGCACTCGGTCCGGAAAAGGTTAGTGTTGTGACCCGTCAGTGGCCTGTACAGTTAGTAGTTGATTCCAGCAGGCTGGAGAAGATGTGGTGCCAGAGGCAGGGATTCAGCCAGGGCCTTCAGAACCTCCAGAAGCTCCCATAAGTGAAGAGGAAGAAGAGGAGGAGCATCTTCTCGATGCAAGAGCGCACAGAGCTGTTAAAAGGCAGGAGTGGCTCCTCAGGAGGAGGTCTCCTCGATAGTAAGGCTTGGGGCTAATTGGCCACTCCCCTAGCCTATTTAAGGAAGGACAACGACTGATGCAATTTGCAGGAAACAACTTTGTTCATATTCCTTCGCATCTTGATTCCGGAAATGTTTGATTTGGCTCTTGTTTCTCTCTTGTCAGTTTTCCTGCAAATTGCTTCTGGGCATTCTGCCAACCACAGTAAGATTATGCTTATCTGAAATATTGTGCCTCAGAATTGAGTTATTATTCTTTGGATTCTTGTCAGCTGTTAATGAAGTTAAAATAACAGCCCTTGTTCAGAAAAGACTGATTTAAACTGTACTTATATTCAAACAACTACTAAGAAAGCTCATTAATAGTCCTTAATTAGTAAACTAAGGTTTGTATGGACTTTGTGTGTGCTGCGTTCTTTGGGGTCTGTAGCTGGGCCAGATCAGTTAGCTATCACTGGGTTAGGCTGAATATGAAAAATTTAAACAGAAAAAAAAGTCCACAAGGAAAGTATTTCCATATTATTATGAAGAAAACTTTAATGAAATTCACCAGGAGCTGAGTTTGATACAAAGGAAGGCATTTTGACTCAATGGTCATATAAAACAAATCAGAGCCTGAAGCAGAAATGTAATTTGAGAAAGTATCTCTGCAATGATTTTATCTAGTCCTCAATGGAGATGGCAGAAAGTGGTGAGACACTTTCAGTCTTGCAAGTGTCTGTTACTGTAACTTTATAATAAAGTAGTCTTAGTTTTCATAACTTTGGTGTCCTAATGTTGGTGTACCTTGAAAGTATGACACTAATCACCTGAAAATACTGTATTTTGAATCACATTTCTTCTATTTTTTAAATCAGCATGCTCAATGAATGGACATTCTGAAAACTGTAATCCGAAATACCTGCATATCACTAAGTGAAAGAAGGGAGAGTGCAGCTAAATGAAAACCAGTGATTTGTAAATAAACTTCTGTGGATGTTATGATGCTGGCAATTACTGTTATAATGTAACTTTTCTTGTATGTATAGAAGCCCTAAATATCTTTTTAAAAAACTTATCAGCATAGTAGCTCTAAGTAAGCAGGTCACGAAATATCTTGAACAATGTTAAAAAGGTTGACTTAGTTATACCTCAAGGGAATATCATGTGATTAATCTGTTCGGCCACTGGGTGCCAATATTGTCTAATATTTTATAAACTGGCATTTTTGGTATTAATCCTGAGACCTTCAACCTAAACAGATGTTCATACATTATAATATTTGGAGATCTAATATAATTAGAGATTTGAGTGTTTTAAAGGTAGAGGCTAACATTCATTTTTAAATAGGACCTTACCAAATATATATATTTATATTTATATCTATTTATTTGTCAAGAACGTATTAGGTAATTTATATAATTATAAGCATGAATTGAATACATAAAATAGATACAAATAGAGAAAACATTAGGACAGGGATGGTAGGCACTCGGGTGCTCTTATGCACCATTACATACCTCTTAGGAATGGGGTGAGGTCAACAGTAGACAGTTTTAGGTTAAAATTTTGGGGGTTTCGGGATGAAACTACAGAGTCAGGTAGTGTCATTCCAGGCATTGACCACTCTGTTGCTGAAGTCATATTTTCTGCAATAAGAGTTTGGAGCGGCTCACTTTAAGTTTGTATCTATTGTGTGTTCATGTATTGTTGTGGTTGAAGCTGAAGTAGTCATTGACAGGAAGGACATTGTAGCAGATAATTTTATGAGTTACGCTTAGGTCATACCGAAGATGGCGTAATTCTAGGCCCAGAGTTTTCTAGGCCCAGAATTTCAAGACTGGTGGTATAAGATATTTTGTTGCGAGCAGAGGAATGGAGGACTCTTCTTGTGAAATATTTCTGGACACGTTCAATTGTATTAATGTCCGATATGCAGTGCGGGTTCCAGACAGATGAGTTGTATTCAAGAATTGGTCTAGCAAATGTATGCTCTGATTAGTGTGTAAATACTTGTATTTAATTTTTGTTGTTCTTGCTCTCTCATTTTAAGTAACAGCAAGTATGTCTGAGTTTTGATTGATTCTAGGAAGAATTATTTTAAAAAGTGCTTTTCTCTCCCATGCCTACAGCTACTTGGTAGCTATTTCATGTAAACAGTGAAAATTGTGAAGGACCACTAGAGGTCAGTGTATCTCAATCAAAGATGTTAACATCTTTTAGCTACAAGTCTAAGCTTTTAAACCCTATCCATTGTTCTTAACATTTTCTATACGATTTATCCTTACACATCTCCCAATAAATTGTAAAACAGGATGTTTATTTAATTGAATACTAGATTGTATCCAATAAATATGCAATGAAAATCATGCAATTTGTCACTTCAGTGCAGTAAAAGGTGTTTAGACCAAAGACAAAAATAATATTGTGATGAGGTCAGCAGATTGGTCAAGATAGTCACAAAGAGTCTCTTTATTCTTTTAAATGTTTATCTGAAATCTTGTCTCAGGTTTCTGTAAGTTGAGCAGGGTGAATTCCCAGAGGCAATGCCTCTTAAAACAGACAAAGGGAGAGTTGATTGCTCGGATTGTGTTTCAATAACCCCAGGAAGACATGGTGATTTGCCACATCATGCCCAGACATGTCCTGTGACTCTTGAATGATAAGTGACTTCTCCTTTTGTCTTTCTCAGCAAATGGACAATTTTTGGGCCCTTTGAGCCATTACCTTTGAAATCCTTTGAGGTTGGACTGTCTGATTAAATTCTATGTACAGGTAGTCCTAAACAATGGCACTGAAGTTACAATGGCAGTGAAAAACATGTCTTATGAGTGTTTTTCATACTTCTGACCATTATAGTATCCCCATGGTCATGGGGTCAAAATACGGATGCTTGGCAACTGGCATATATTTATGATGGTTGCAGTGTCCTGGGGTCATGTGATCCCCTTCTGCAACCTTCTGACAAGCAAAGTCAATGGGAAGCCAGATTCACTTAACAACCATGTTGTTAATTTAACAACTCTAGTGATTCACTTAAGAAATATGGCAAGAAAGATCATAAAATGGGCAAAACTCACTTAGCAAATGTCTCACTTAGCAACTGAAATTTGGGACTCTATTACAACCATAAGTTGTGGACTACCTGTAATTGTGAGCTTCTCTGAACATTTGATGGAAAAAGGGTATTTGTTGGAGAGTAATATGAACTCTTCATTGAATGTTCAGCCCGTATATATGGGTAACTTGCCCTTCTATTACAGAAAATACCATTAGCCTTCAATAACCTTGACAATGATCTACATTTTGCAATCCCTAAAACTTCTTGCCTAATGAGAAAGATGGGCTATGATACATGATCACTATATTGTATTGGAAACACCTTTCCTTGTAAATCTGTTTAGAACCGGAGACATTTTTAGGAGAGAAAGGTTAGACTGATGGATTTCATAGATAGTTGATAATTTAACAAATGGATATTAAATGGTATATAAAATATTATGAACAAAAATATTAAATAAAGTAACTAGTTACTTTATTTGATATGTGCTTCTTTCAAGAGTTCCAGAACAGCCTTCTTAGAAATATTCCAGACCAAAATATTCTTGGGAAATTGAATTTTTATTGATATTTCAGAAATAACATTTTTCTTTACTATCCTATATCTATAGTTTATAAAACCTTCCCTTTCACCTGAAATCACTCTTCCCCAAGCCCCACAGTGCTGCCTCATCATGGCAGGGGAAAGTGCTCCTGGGAGGGATGAATGAAGAACATTGGGAATAACTGCCAAGAATCTATATTCCCAATAGGAGTCACCAAGATGTAAATATCAAGCCCAGCTGTTCAGTTGAAGCAAGCAGCAGGATAGTAGTGATATAGCAAGAGACAAATTATAACTTCAGTGCCAAAGAAAAAGGCTTTAATTCATGGTGTGTGGGAGAAAGTGAACTGCTCCTTGTCTTTACCAAGAAGAAAAACTATATGAATATAAAATATAAAACAATTGACAATATAGTGTTAGATAATGAGCCCCTTAGGTCAGATAGCAGTCAACATGCTATTGAAGAATATCTGAGGATTTTTTTTGGAATAATGGTGATGTTTATGCGGTATGGCTAGATTAAGTCTTGGAAATTGCCAGGAAGATAAAAGTAAAGATATCCTCTATCCAGTCACATTTGTCTCTAAAAGGTGGTGTGGATCTCTGTTTCTTAGCTGAGGGAATCAGCAATGTTTGAAGATATTTCTGTGGTCATGTAGCCAGCAAAACTATATGCCAAGACGCACGGAATACTGTTACATTCTCATCAGTGGTACCTATTTATCTGTTCACATTTGCATGCTTTCAAACCGTTAAGTGACCAGAAGTTGGGGCAAGTAATGGGAGCTCACTCTATCATACAATACTCAGTTCTTGAACCTGGACAGTCAGCTTTCCAGCTCACAAGCTCATGGTCTTTAACTGCTAAGCCATCATGCCTCCTTGTCAAGAAGATAAGAGAACCCAAAATCAAAAAAGGCAAAAATCTTAGAAAGTAATTTAACAAATAATTTCGGAGAACTGTTAAAGGGGGCAAGAAGCAGTAGTACAACATCTGTAAAGACGTTGAAGGTGGAAACAAACACGGTAAAACAAGGAAAGTTTTTAAAAAGATCTCTAAACTCAGAAGGTGATCCCACTTTGAACTGGTATGTTAACTGTTCCAAGTAACAGAGAGCAACTGATTCAAAGGAGATCAAAGGAAGATGGAAGGCTATACTGAAACATTATACAGTACAGATGTATAATCATATAATATCATAACATCCAAGATTCCTTAGAAGATACTCTTTACTTATTGAAATATCTAGTAGTACAAGTTGAAGTTAGATCAGCACTTGAATCATTACCAAATCATAAAACTACAGGAACTGATGAAATACCCAGTGAAATATGGCAAGCAACAGAAGAATCATTATTCAAGGTCCTAACAAGCCATGCCAGCAAAGCTGGGGAACAACACAGCAGGCAACCAATTGGAAGACATCAATCTTCACTCCAATACCAAAAAAAGAAGAAACTTAACAGTCTGCAAACTATCATACAGTACCTTTTATTCCAATGCTAGCAAAATTATCTTAGGATCACCCAATGCAGTTTTAGGATTCCTTTAATTATCATTTTATATGCAACAAATCATTTTACATGCAACAAATTCTTTCATATTATCAATAAAAATATGATAACTTTTTAGCACTGTGTAAACTATTAACACTGGGGAATCACAGTTCCAAGAGGTAGATATAGTATTGTGCATCACTAAAGATAGCAAAAACTTAAAAGTAGGAACTTATGGCCTTACACCCGAGAGGCTTTGCTTCAGGCATCACTTTTCATTAACGAATCTTGATCTCATGCATCATTCTGCAGAAACTATATCTGACATCATAAATCATTTAACCACAGGGGTCCCAGGCATCCTATTCACCACAGAATAAAAGCTACCTGGTGCTTCTGCTGATTTCTAGGTAGAGGTATTGCACACATTAAATCCATACACTCTCACACACAAGAAATTGTGTTTATGATCCATTTAGGTTAAAATTACCTAAAAAGACTGACAAGTTTACTCATACACTGCTCAAAAAAATAAAGGGAACAGAAGCAGAAGAGAGCCAAGATCTGAATGAGTGAAATAGCCTTATTAAATACTTTGTTTGTTACATACAGTAGTTTTGTGTTCCCTTTAGGCGTTTGAGCAGTGTATAAACTACTATACGTAACGAAGAAAGTATTTAATAAGGCTATTTCATTCATTCAGATCTCGGATGTCTTCTGCTTCTGTTCCCTTTATTTTTTTGAGCAGTATATATTGCAAAAGAAAAAAGAAAAAGAAAAAGAAAAGAAATACTTCATTTTATGGCTCCCAAAACAATGTTTCATATTATGTAAAATATTATTAATCTTTTTTTTTAAAGTTTCAGAAGAGCAATGGAAGCTGACACAGCTTATAAAATATAAATGGAATAAATATTGTTGGCATTTCATTCATCAGGGAAATAATATGTTCCATCGCTATGCATTTAGACAAAGTAAGTTAGAATTATTTTTTGTTATGACAAAGCAGTTTCTTTAATTAAAAATTAAGTCTAAACAAGTTTAGATAACATCACAATTTATCCAAGTGTCCATTGCATTAAAACAAAATAAATGATACCAATATAGAAAATCTATAGAGTAAGCAGATCTTCCTAAGCTGTACATGCTGTCTTCGTGTTGTTGGTTTGAGCTCTGAGCTTGGCGATTTGGTTGTAAACATTTCGTCCCCAAAGTTTCATGGAGATAAAACTTTTGCAACCAAATCACCAAGCTCGGCGCTCAAACCAACAATATATCTACTAACCTGAGCTACTAATATTCAAAGACATGCTGTCTTCAACTTTCAATCACAAACTGAGATAAAAACTTCTATCATAAGTCAGTGGAATCATCATGTGACTGACTTTATGTCTATTTTACCACAATCATTAGGCAAATCACCACCATGGGGCTGTTAAGTGAGTCATGCTGTCATTAAGCAAATCCAGCTTCCCCAATTGACTTTGCTTATCAGAAGCCAGCTGGAAAGGTCACATATGGTGATCATGTGATCACAAAGCATTGCAGGTCGGTTGTCGAGTGCTGTGATCAAGTGACTGCAGGGACGATGCAAAGGTCATAACTTCAAGGGCAGGTAAATAAGTCACTTTTTCCAAGGCTGCTGTAACTTCGAGCGATTGATAAATGAATGTTGTAGGTTGAGAACAATCTCTGCTGTCATAAAATGTGAGGAAACCATTTGATTGATAGGTTGTCTTCTTTGCGCAAATCCTCACCCTTCATTGTGAAGACTCAACCCATTAATTAACTGAAACCAGTGCAGCCATAGGTCAAAATCCCTTTCTATAGAGATTCTAGCTGGGAAATTCAAAGAATTAAAGTCCACACATCTTAAAGTTGCTGAGGTTGAGGAACACTGCACTAGCTGATGATACAAGTATAACTAAATAACTTTTGGACATCTATATTGGGAAATATTCATAAATAGGCTTTTAAAATATTTTTTAAACAAGGAGTATAAAAAATTCTTTAAACAAGAATTAAGCAGGAAAGTCACCTTGCTTTGGAGGACATGGCAGAGAGATGGCTGTCTTTCTGCTCACTAAAACCAACATTGAACAGGCAAGTCATTATTTCCCCCCAAAAAATCTGCAAAACCCAGGAGAGTCTTTCTATTATTGTGATAACATCCTCATGCATGCTTTCTAAAAGTCAACAGGGGAAAATGTAGTCTTCTGTGTATCTCCTGATTGATCACAGGGGAGAATTTTCCCTCTTACCATATCTTTGAGGAGTTTAAAACATTCCTCATCTTTTTGTTTGCTGCTTTCTTCACTCACGGAGACACACCTTTGCAAGCCAAGGAATGAAAGAAGAGCAAACAAATTAGAAGTGTGGTCTCATAGCTAATTATTCTGCAGAGCTGTAATTTGAGAGGATAAAAGGCCATGGCAATACCCACATGTTGTCCTAAACCAAGGATTTGTTTCCCTGGAGAATTTATTTTGTTTATGATTTATTGAATATATTTATAGAATGCTTTTAATTGTTACAGCAATTGCAACAATAACACGTTTATGAAATTATTATTTGACTCTGAAGTAATCCACACCACAGTTTTTTAAGGGCAGTAACAGTGGGACAGGAAAAAGAGTAAGTGTCACACACACCTATAAGTGTGTTTGGGACAGGAAAGATTTTTTTAATACTGTGGTATGATGCGTGGCCAAACCTGTGCAATCAAAGTTCTACTTCTTTTTAGGTGTGATACACATGACAATAGGCAGGAAATAAATTGCATGGATGTGGCTGCTATCTGATTCCTTTGATTTTTTCCCTGTCAGTATAATATAGAATGAATATTTTTCAATTTATTCAAGAGAAGATATTTAGCTTATGACTGACCATATGCCTCACATTAAAGAGACTTCTAGTTTCTAAATATAAAGTTATTACTGGGAAATTCTAAAGAGCTGCTGCAAACTGTACAACCAATATTGAGCTACGTGGATCAATAAGGTAACCAAATAAAACAGTAAAACAGATTTTACTGTTTCTATTAACTTCATTGCATTTGCTTAATGAGAGAAGAGGCATACCATTCCCTGAGGATATGTGAAGACCGCATAGTATTAGTAAATTTTGTCTCTCCTTATAGACATGTATGCATCCATCAGTCTTAAAAAAGCCTTCAAAGAAAATAAAAGAAAAAAAATGAATGCAACATATCTGAGTCGTGTTGCATAATGTTTTTAATAACAACATTGACAACTAATGTACTAATAATTCACTCATAGTTGTGAATGCAAAAAATTCTAAACCTTCCCTACAAATTCATACTTCAAGCATGCAAAGATCACATCTAAGGGAGAGGGAGTCCAGCATTTCATATCTAGTTTCAGTGATGTATCTTATTGCTTGTACAACAGGACATTGGATGAAAAAGGTCAAAAGTGTTCCAGAAATTCAGTCTCAACTGCTTCCTTCCCACTAACATCATGGACCACATGGAAGGACTACAATGGAGAGAGAGAAATAACCAGGAGTCCCAAGAGATCAACAGTTATTAAGGAAAGGACAATAGAAAATGCTCAACAGAATCGTTGGCGTGTGAAGGAATAAAGATATATTATGCAGAAAATCAGACGACTGATTTAAAAATCCAGAGATCAGTTCAGTAGCAGATGCAAAATGCCTGTTGCATTTAAATTATTTAAGGGGAAAGTATAATTAGACATAGTGTATTATGCATATAGGCTAGACCAGCATCACAAAAATCGCCAGAGATTATTCCTTCCTTCCTTCCTTCCTTCCTTCCTTCCTTCCTTCCTTCCTTCCTTCCTTCCTTCCTTCCTTCCTTCCTTCCTTCCTTCCTTCCTATTGTACACAGGAGGAAATCACATGATCAGAGGACAGAAAAAGGAGCTTAAACAAAGTTGACCTAAGATTATAGGATATCCATTCTTAAGACAAAGAGATATAGAATTTACAAAGTATAGTCCAGAGGCTAAGTGCAAAGCTAAAATATTGAAGCTAGTATAAAAAGTCAGAGGTGAGATCTATAAGCAGCTGTATGACTATTCCAGCTGGCTGTTGCACAGAAGTCTGTGATTGTGGTATTTTTTTCCCAAGTGAGTTCTAACTGACTTTTATCTCACATACTGCCAGTAAAATTGATTGATCCCCCCCCCCCCCATTTCCATCATGTTTAGAACAACTATTTGGGGAATGTCAATCACCATAAATACTATGTCTATCAGTTTAAATACTATGATATGCATCAACTCTGAACAGCATTTAGAGTCAAGAAAAAAATTTACTTACCAAGAATGCTCAACATCATCTGGATAGAGCTGAGGAGCTTTGATTTGGCTCTTGTGCTTCCTCTTCAGATTGAGTTCAGCTTTTGTTGAGTACATGAATAAATACGTGTGATTTTCTTGGCAATAGGAGGGAAATGGCTCGTCTGTCTTTTTCTAGAATGTTTGTTTTTAGTTCTACCAGCCTTGGGCTTATTAATGCTCCCATTCTAACTAAATCTGAAGCTTTGTGAGATCAGCCAATATAGCAATGAGACAATTAAATTTCAATCTTCCTCTTCCTCTTCCTCTTCTGTTTCTTTTTCCTCCTCCTCCTCCTCCTCCTCCTCCTCCTCCTCCTCCTCCTCCTCCTCTTCCTATTAAAATAGACATTAGAATTAGAAGCTTCATTCCTCAAAATGAGGAATGCTCATTTAAAAAATCTGTAAAAATATTAAATTGATAATACTTCCCTATGTGTTACATTATGTGCCACCAACTTCAACAATAATTCATTTTGGGTATGTGTGTGTGTGTGTGCAGTGATTACTTTGTAGAAGAAGGAAGGTATTTTAGCTGTTGTCCATGGTTAGAATGATTTGCCTTGTGACAAAAATTTTCAGATAAAGCCAGTTTGGAGTAGTGATTAAGGTCCTTGCCTAGGAACCAAGAGACTATCACATCTAGTCCTATTTTAGGCATAAAAGCTGGCAGGGTGACTTTGGATCAGTCAGTCTCTCTTTGCCCAACCTACCTCACAGGGATGTTGTTTTGGGCAAAATAGGAGGAGGAAGGAGTATTAGATATCTTTGCAGTCTTGGGTTATTTATAAAAATAATAAAGGTGTGAGGAAAAAGAATTCTAAAAACAATAATCTCCAAAAACTGTTTAATTGGCTATCTCCCAATTCTGAGCCCAACAAATCGGCCTGCTGCCATATAGTGAGGATCCTAGATACTCAGTGAGGGCAGAGTATTGGAAATCATTAGCACTGTGTACATTGATTTTGCTATTTCTAATCTATCCATGCCTCACCGTCAATCTTCCTCAAAGCAACAGCCCAGTATTATTTACCGGGTGTGAAAATCTCTCATTTTGCAGCCATTTCAAACTAAGTCAGGTTGGTGGTTTGCTAGTTAACTGGCAAGTCACAATTTCTTGAGCTCATATGTTATTACAGCTATTGCTAACTTTCTTACTTTTAGCATATTTGCAATTTCTGTTACTTTTACTAATCCTTGTTCTTCAGCCTTGAAGAAAGTGAGAGAAAAGCAGTCATGTGAATTTGTAATACATGCCTCCAGCAAGGCGGTTTACCATTAAGCACAAGTTGCCACTAGATAATTATTCAGATGATGTTCATTTCTGAGGAAATGGCTAAACGTCTCATCTCAAACAAATTGGTTTCCATAGTGCATGAATGAATACCAAACTGATTAAACATTGTTTAATGAAGCATTCCGCAGAATATACTACTGCCCCAAATACCTCACATTTAATTGTTATTTATTTTATATTTTTTTGCAACTAAATTTGGAGGACACATTGGCATATTTCTAATACATAGAAATACTTTTATATTGTATAGTCTTTCAACTATACTTTTTTCCAACAAGCCTGTATATGACAAATATTCTGGCCTTTATTATGAACCAGAAAACCAGAGATTTTCTTGAGTAGGACTATATAAGGAAATATCTACTATTTTTTTCATAATTACAGGTTTCTACAAATACCAGATGGACATGTATAATCAATAAGATTATTGTATTTAATCCACATTCAAATGAATGTTTTCTTCAGTATAATTTATTCTTCTGTAACAATAATTGCCCATTATCCATTTTTGATGTTAGACATTTTTAAAATTAATTTCTCAGTCCATGAGTCCCAGGCTCCATAAAAGCATCTGCCATTAAAATATTTTGTTCCATTTTGTACTAACATGTCTAAATTGAGTGTTCATCTTCTTTAAATAATCTTTAGTCTCGTCTGGTTTTGTCTAGTGTCCAATAGTCAAAGACCCTTCTTAATCAGGTTATCTTTCCAGCCAACCAAAACAATCACAAGTTTCCACAGGAAGGATTAATATATTTAATTATGAATTCTCATTTCATCTGGACCTTTAATCCATTTTTAACTTTCCAAAATCATCACCTTAAACCCCCTTTTGTTTTTGTTTATTAAAATATTTTTGTTGCATCCTTAAATTTATATGTTATGCTTTTTTATGCAAAGAAGAAGGAAACTGGAATAGAATAGAATAGAATGGAATAGAATAGAATAGAATAGAATAGAATAGAATAGAATAGAATAGAATAGAATAGAATAGAATAGAATAGAATAACAAAGTTGGAAGGGACCTTGGAGATCATCTAGTCCAGTGTTTCTCAACCTTGATAGCTTGAAGATGGGTGGACTTCAACTCCCAGAATCCCCCAGCCACCTCTGGCTGGGGGATTCTGGGAGTTGAAGTCCACCCATCTTCAAGCTTCCAAGGTTGAGAAACACTGTTCTAGTCCTACCCCCTGCTTAGGCAGGAAACCCTATACCATTTCAAACAAATAGTTATCCAATCTTTTCTTTAAAACTTCCAGTGTTGGAGCATTCACAAATCCTGGAGGCAAGTTGTTCCACTGATTAATTGTTCTAAGATAGAATTCTTGGCTTTTACCCCGTCAAATCAGTCCATTACGAAAACTTCTGTTCTTGAGATGTATTCATGACGAACACTGTATGGAGTACATATCGGTTATTTCACCCTCTCTATTTGATCCTAACAGACTTCTCCAGCCCATATCCTGAGACCAGCCATAATTTCTACAGTAGACAGAATCCCCTTCAAGCAGGGACATCTGATTTGTCATTAATACTCATCAGAAGGGTCACTGTCAATTTTTACAAGATGGTTAGAAGAGGCTCCAAGGGCCACATAAATTAGTCTTGCTGTGACTGTAGGGTGACAAGATGCTTATCATAGCTCATATTTCACCATAATGCAGTTTCTTTTATTTTGACTTCATACAATGTCTGAATGCACAAGTCATAGTTTAAAAACTATGGCACAGGGCATGTTATTAATATAGAGGTAATTATTATTGTGATTGTAGTTATGGCAACTAACCAGTACTCATTAAAAGCTTTTATATCAGTGTAATGGTAAAATAATAAACAATAAAGCACAGTACAGTAAAAAGAATTGAACTTAGGAAATTTTGATTGGTTCTGCAGGTTAAATGTAACATTTAAAATAATTGAAATTGAATGTTATGGTAAGACAGTAAAAAATGTAGATAAAATGAGCCTGAATGGCTGAGAATCTTTAATCAATAAGTGAATATATGTAAACATATCTCCATCTCAACCTTCTTAGCAGGATATCTGGAATCAGAGAGCTTTGTATTGTTTAACGAGTTCAACATAAATGAAATAATGGCCTAGCATATTAACTCAGCTATAGTCCCAAAATATAGTAAACAAAATTCAACACAAATTGTATTAATCTTCAGCTTCTGTTGGTAAACAAAGGGAAAAGAATAAAAAGAATCCTCATTGACTTTGACTTTGCTTATTATGATCAAAAAAAAAATGGATGGAGAAGTTTCTCTGTGGCTTAAATCAGGGGTGAAATGCTCCTGGTTTTGACTGGATCACCTGATCTGGTAGCGATGTCGGTGGGTGGTTTGGAGAAAATCCCTGTCCCTCCCCATGCCCAGCTGAGCCACGCAATCATCAGAGGCTTTTTTTAAAAAAAATTAAAAGCATTTTTTCTTCAGCCCTTTCTGCCAAAAAAAATGCTTTTAAAAGTAAAAAAAAAGCCTCTGATGATCATGCGGCTCAGCTGGGATCGTCAGAAGCTTTTAAAAGCAACCTCTTCAGCCGAAAAGGTTGTAGAAAAAATGCTTTTAAAAGCCTCTGCTGATCCCAGCTGAGTTGCCTGATCATCAGACTTTTAAAAGCCAAAGAGGTTTCCAGCCGAAGAGGTTGTAGAAAAAATGTTTTTAAAAGAAAAAAAGCATCTGCCGATCAGGCAACACAGCTGGGATGTCAGAGGTTTTTAAAAGAAAAAAAAAAGCCTCTGCCGATCAGGCAACTCAAAAAAAAAGTTGGCCACGCCCACCCAGTCACATTACCCCCTACCAAGCCATGCCCACAGAACTGGTAGTAACAAATTTTACATTTCACCACTGGCTTAAATGTTCAAAGAGTCTTCGTTTTTCTCTGCATCAAGACAGCACCTCTGTTCATGAAAACAGTTTGTCCATTTTAGGTCTTCTGCACCAGCATGAAAAAGGAGCAGCTACTTTAAATTAATTTCTGGGAATCACTTTCCGAAATGCCCTCACACATAAGCCTTAAAAAGAGGCATTGCTTCAGTGGTGAAATCCAGATTTTTTTACTACCAGTTCTGTGGGCATGGCTTGGTGGGCATGGTGTGGCTTGGTGGGCATGGCAGGGGAAGGATACTGCAAGTCCGCAAGGAGAAGGGAGGTATACAAATCTAATAAAAAAAAATCTCCATTCCCACCCACTCCAGGGGAAGGATACTGCAAAATCCCCATTCCCTCCCTATTCCTGAGGGAAGAATGTTGCAAAATCACCATTCCCACCCCACTCTGGGGCCAGCCAGAGGTGGTATTTGCCGGTTCTCTGAACTACTCAAAATTTCCACTACCGGTTATCCAGGACCTGTCAGAACCTGCTGGATTTCACCTCTGCATTGCTTTAATATCAGCAGAAAGCTGTTTACTTATACCATGTGAAGCACAAAATACTTTTTCCAAATCATTTTTGATTTATGCAGATAAACACAGACAAATGTGCATGCATGTGCACACACAAACTGACACTCACACACACTAGATAGGAAAAAGAAGAGAGATCCATTTTAGAAAACATACGTACTAGCTTTGACTAGCCTTATCTGATGAAGGATGTACTGAGGATGGTTACATGCCTATGTCATTTTACATTTGTGTAAACTTCAGTTAGTACAAAGTGCAGTTACCTATCTAGACTTAATTATTATGTGAACCATTATTATTGTCATTTGTATTTACGATACAAATTGTGTATACTACATAAAGTCCTTTTGGAATGGGCAGTAAATTCATCTAACAAATAAAGACACATGTAAAGAAGTTATTATATTTATGAAAGTTATGTAAAATGAGTTAAATGATCATGCAAGCTAGCTATGTGAAATCTTTGCAAAGTCAAACCTAGCTACTAAGCACAGAATAAATAATTTTGGGGTATTCATGTCTGTATCTGTGTCTGGAGTAATAAAAACAGACATATAATTTGCTAAATTATAACTTCATTTATTTACAAACTCTTTATTTCTATCCTATTATCTTGTAATCAGAGTCCTTTTAGTACTTTTAGCATCAAGCTTCAAGTAGTTATATTTCTATGTCAAAATTTTGATCTGAATCAGGGGTGAAATCTAAAAAATTTCACTACAGGTTCTGTGGGAGTGGCTTAATTAGTGGGCGGAGGTTGGTGGTCAGGTGACTGGGTGGGCATGGCTTGTTGATCAGGTGGGCGTTGTCAAGTCGACATCACTTCTTTGCCCTTTTTTAACCTACAAAACACAACACAACACAACTCGCTCACCCACAATGTAAAAGCAGCTATGCTAGACCCAAAATGGTCCCTGCAACAAGCAGGAACCTCACACAGGCACAAAAAGTCCAAAAAAACAACTTTCACACTTTACACACACACACACACACACACACAACACAACACAACACAATACAATTGGCTCACCCACAATGTAAAAGCAGCTGTGCTAGACCCAAAATGGCTCCTGCAACAAGCAGGAACCTCACACAGGCACAGGCACAGGCACAAAAAGTCCAAAAAACCAACTCTCACACTTTACACACACAAAATTCCACATACAGTTTTGTGAGATTTTTTGTGTTTGTGTAGTTAGAGTGAAACACTACAGAAACACACAAAATCTCAGAAAGCTGCACAAATATTATTTTATTTTATTTTTATATAAAAGCAGCTAAATTTAAAACTTCCTAAACTTTAAAGCTCCCAAAGGGGGAAAAAAACAGGCAGGTAGCTAGAGCTGCTCACCGATGAGCTTGATTGGAGGCAGGGAGATTCAGCTGCTTGCTGATGCAATGGATTGCAGGGATTACAGCAAGCGAAGCAAGGCAGGTGTTGCAACCAGCAGCTCAGGATTCAGTCCGAAGAGCGAAGGTAAGCAAGCTGGAGGCTGGGGGGGGGGGGGGATTTTTGCTACTGGTTCTCCGAACTGCCCGCCGCCATCGCTACCTACTCGCCCGAGCCGGTCCGAACAGGGAGCATTTCACCCCTGATCTGAATGCTGTTTAACAATTGAAGTGTTACCAGATTAATAATAACAAAGTTGGAAGGAACCCAGTAGGTCATGTAGTCCAACCCCCCTGCCCAGGCTGGAGACCCTACATCATTTCTGACAGATGGCAATCCAGTCACTTCTTGAAAGCTTCCAGTGATAAAGCTCCCACAACTTCTGAAGGCAAGCTGTTCCATTGTTTGATTGCTCTCACTGTCAGAACATTTCTCCTTATTTCCAGGTTGAATCTTTCTCTCCCTGTTCAGTTTCTATTCATTATTCCTTGTCTGGCCTTCAGGTGCTCAACCAATAAGAATATATATATATATATATCCCTCCCTCTCTTTTATCTATCTTTACATTCACATTCACATTCACATTCTCTCTCTCTCTCTCTCTCTCTCTCTCTCTCTCTCTCTCTCTCTTATATGTATAAATGGAAGTAGCTTGTGTGACTCAAAAATTGGTGTAAATGAATGTAGCAGAGCAAACCTCACATTGAAAGCTGAAAGGATGTCCATTGAAAGGATGTACATCACAAAGTACCACATTTCTCTACAGCGGGCAAGTAAGAAGACTTCAGATTGTCTCTGAATATATGATCATCCTGAGAAAGGAATTAAAAGAAAATCATTGTGGAGCATCATCATTTGTGCACTTCCTGAAAGGGTAGATAATACTAAGAATTAAATCTGAGGAATGTTATATTACATATATTTAACACTGCAACTGGTAAGGGATTGATACTGTTCATTTCAACATCTTCCTTATAAGTCTTTTTCTAATAGATGTTAAGATTATTTTAAAATTGTATATGTCAGATACTTGCAGATAGCTCTGGTGGATTATAATCAAGATAAACACTAATAGTTATAAATCATTTTATAATCTACATAAAATGGTATAGTCAACAGCAAAGAGAATGTTTTCAAGCTCCCTCCTAAGCTAGGATAAAGAGAGAGGCTCTACCTGGACCATAAAAGCTTTAACATCATCTTTCTCTTTCTCTTTCCACAGATTTGTTTTTATTTCAGAAGTTTGCCTTTATCATTTTATTTTATTACTACCTGTTTTTCTGAAAATAAGACATCCCCTGATAATAAGCCCAATTGGGCTTTTGAGTAAATGCACTAAAATAATAATAGTCCTCTTCTATATGAAAAAGACAATTTTGCCACAATTATTAATGCACAAATGGCATGTATGCTGGAGTATTATAGTGTGCTATAATATAAAGTGGACCACCTTTGAAAATGTCTGGAAACTGCAACTAGTGTTGTAGGTCCTCATTGTTAGGCTGAAGAGAAACAGTGGCATCAAAGGGGTTGGGTAAAAAGTTAAGATGTTATAAAAAGAGGGAGGTTGTTAATCAAACACTCACAGCCTCCATCCCCAGTACCTGTCCCTGAAGAGGAAAAAATACTTGAATCAATAAGACCGGCAGTGTATTTCCAAAATAATTTAAAAGTACTCTTTTCAGATTTTAAAAGTATTTTACGGCCAAGTTATTGAAAAACCATCTTCACCAGTATGAGTTAGTCCCACATTTTGATATAAATGATGAATGCCCTTTTTATATGTTCATCTTTCAGGGCTTTATACTTTCTTTATTCATATCAGAACCACTTTCAAATTATAGACATCTAACCTTTAATACTGAGCAAATAAAAATAGGTCATAAAAGTATAACATGTGTAAAAAGTATGCAAAATAAACAGGATTAAATCCAAATGACATTAGTCCAGGTCATGTTGACAGTTAAACTGATAAGGGAGGAGGCCTTTGCTATATAGCAATAGCACTTAAATCTATCTCTCTAAACAGTTTACAGAGTCAGCATATTTCCCCCAACAATCTGGGTCCTCATTTTACCAACCTTGGAAGGATGAAAGGCTGAGTCAACCTTGAGCCAGTTAGGATCAAAGGAATTGAACTCCTGAAATTGTGAGCAGATTTAGCTTGCAATGCTGTATTCTTACTACTGGGCCACCATGGCTCTAGGTAAGTCCCAAAGGTGGAACAATTAGGTTTCATTATCATAAACTTTCATAAAAGTATGGAAGCTTTCTTTCTTACTCTTCCGTGACTGAATTTTATTGGCTTGGCTTGCTGTTCGAAATATGCATTTTGCAAATGCTTTCTGTTTATTATTTCATAGGTTTAGTGTATTGTTTTAAATTTTATTGTTTCAAACCCCTTGACAGAGATTTTTGTCCTTAAAAGTAACAGAAAATATTTAAAAGAAATTTCTTTTAAATCTGCAGTAGCCATCTTTAAAGGTTTTGATTTACAGATCAATTATTCATCACCTTGTTTTCACTCCAGCCATCTCCTAATATCCTTTCTCCAAGATTTACCAAAGATGACAAATGAATCCTAGTCTACAGAAACCTAATTACCTTCCAATGACTGTGATACCTTATATGAATTGATAATCAGATGGATGGAAAGGCAGATAATTCAGAGGGGAAATTACAGTCCATAAGAACAAGCTAAAATGAAAACAGTTAATAAATAGTACAACAGATGCATACATGCCCTATGTTACTAGGGATTATCTAGCTTTGCACTATTTTTAGATCACTCTTACTTTTGTTCAGTTTTATACTGAAATGAGAAAAATCTAATCCAGGTAGCAAAGTGACCAGTAAAAATTCGTAGTGAAATGCTAACACCCGAATTAGCAAAATATTTGAACATTAGTACCTCAGGCCATGCTTATATTTGCCTAAACCAGTGTCTATAAAAGAGGAATAAGCTATATTTGTTTAATAAGGGACAGGTTATTTAATAACACTGAGCTGCAGATAATCAAACTGAACTGCTTTGTGATTCTGATCTAAAACTAATGTTTATCTTACAGACACATTCCAAAACAGCAGCTACATTTATCTGCTCTAGCTTTGTGGCTCAGTTTATCATGCTATTATATTAGTTCAGCAATACTAATTTACTAGGCTGTGTGGGTATATTTGTACTGATTTAAAAAATCAGTAAGAAGGAACCATGGCTGTGAAAGGCTAACTTGGAGGGGTGGCTCTTTCCCCAAAACTAAGAATGATTTAGAAAAACTAAAAAATACAGTACCAAATTCTTCCCCTAAACAAATAATCAAATAATAAACAGGGAAAAAATGAAATGATTAAAGCCTTAAAAGATAAAGGTAAAGGTTCCCTTGACATATTTGCTAGTCGTTCCCAACTCTAGAGGGTGGTGCTCATCTCCATTTCAGAGCTGAAGAGCCAGCGTTATCCGAAGAAGTCTCCGTGATCATGTGGCCGGCATGACTAAACAGCAAACGCCACATGCACAGAATGCTGTTACCTTCCCACCAAAGGTGGTCCCTAATTTTCTACTTGCATTTTTTACATGCTTTCGAACTGCTAGGTTGGCAGAAGCTGAGACAAGTAACGGGAGCTCACCCCATTACACGGCATTAGGGATGTGAACTTCTGAACTGCCAACCCTTTTGATCGACAAGCTCAGTTATCTTAGTCACTGAGCCATCGCGTGATTAAAGCCTTAATGAAGTAAAAATTTACACTTTTGAAGATCAACATAGCCAAACATGGTAAAGTAAGGATTACTCACGTCAAGAGCCCGTATGCAGACCTGTGTGTGTTTTCTTCCATCCTTCACATAAACCTATTTAAAAATGGAAACGTAAGATGAAAATAATGCAAAACAGTGTGTCAAGAGGTGAAGCTATGTTATTTTATTCATTATTTTGCACATGACCACGCTATGAAAACTTGACAATGAGTCATGATTTCCCTAATTTAGGAAACATTTTATTGATTGGTTTTATTGGAACAATGGCAGGTAATCACCCTGTGGATCTATTGCAAATTGTCCAATGATATGTTGTTCTTGGTTTATCTTCTTCTACTTAGCCAATAACAACAATATGACCTTAAAATAACTAATAGGAAATAGACTTCTCCATTCTGGATGAAAGGATGAGATAAAAATTGAAATAATAAAATCGTTATAATAGTTAACACCCAGACTTAAACTGTTGATAAGGAAGACCAAAAAAAGAAAAAAGAAAAGCTGGATAGTAGATGTGACAGTATCTGGAGACAGAAGAAAAGAAAGAACTGGAGAAGCTAACAAAATACAAAGACCTTCAAATAGAAATAGAATGATTGCGGCAAAAGAAAGGAGAGGTAGTACCAATAGTAGAAGGTGCTTGGGTGCCATCCCAAAACACTTGGAGCACCACTTGAACCTCATTGGCATAGATAAATTCAGCATTAGTCAATTGCAAAAGGCGGCATTACTTGGAGCAGCTTATATCCTGCTACGATATCTATAAAATCATCAAATATCCACATCTGGCTGTCCCAGGTGCTTGGGAAAGACTTTACAGGCAGACAAAAATACCAAATGCAGTTGGAACATCTGGCTGACTGTGCAATGAACCATAGTAAAAGGCAATACATAACATTATGTCCAAATTATTGCTTCTGATAAAGATCACATTCCTTTTATTCCTATGAAAAATACTCATAATACTATGGTATCCATCTGAGTAAGGTATCCATCACTGGATTTTGACTGTAGCAAGAAGATGTGCCTGAAAGTCTGTGTTTGGTTTCACCTTCAACTAGTCTCACTAGATAGTAGATTTCAGCAGTCTTGTATCCATTCTTTACCTGGCTCTTCACTGCTACATGTTGCTTGTCTTCTACTCTATTCCCTCCTGGGATTAAAATTCAAAATAGCATTGACATACTCGCTTGAATATAGCTACTCTAAGGAATTTTTAAAATCTTTTATTATTCTTTGCACCACACAGTAAGTAACAAATACATTATATAAAGTAGTTGAGAATTCTGCATGTCCTTCCTCAGGAGAACTGTGGAACAAAGCCATCAAAAGAAAAACTGAGGAGGAATGTAGACTGGATCTAACAGGGGGCTGCAGAGATAAAAATGCAGAAAAATTCCCACAGTGCAGTTCCTCTCTCTCCAATAGAAAGTAAGTTGGGCAACTGAGCAGATTGTTGTTAACTACAGACAGTCCTTTATTATGAGTGTGGTGAAGCCTGTGGCACCTTTTTCTTTGGCTCTTCAGAGCTGCCACACTTACTGCTGTGGAAAACTGTGGGACCCCTCCATGGGATTGCATGGAGTTGCAGAGATAATAACATTCTTTTCTCTGAGAGTCAAGGACATTCAGCCTGCACTTGGAATGGCATGACTGGGAAGCATCTACAGTAGGGACGGTGCATTGATTGTACCATGTGATGGACATGTATAGCATAGCTTAAAATGGAACTTTGAGGAAGTTCTAACCTCAGAGTCTTCTTTCGTTGGTGGTGTTACTTGGAACCCTGACAGCCTGTTCATCATGGTGGTAACTCATGACAGTCATAAATCTGGTTGGTCATGTGACTGATCTGATTTTATGATCAAAGTAGTTGTTAAGTAAATCACCAGGATTGGAAATCCACATACCTTAAGCAAACCAATGGTTTACTATGGGTTCAGTTTTGCCGAAAATTGAAAGCAAGTGCCAGGTTTCAGCCAAACCATCATAAAACATGGTCACATGACTGCAGGACTCTGCAAATGGCCATAAATGTGGCTTGATTGCCAAGTGCCTGAAGTGAAGTCATGTGGTGGGGCTAGAGAACTACCTGTATAGTTACCAAGGTGACTGGTCCTAAGTTGAGGACTACTTATATTCCACTCTAAGCTCCCTCCCTCCTTCTGGTCTTGTAAACGTTCACAATAACAGCAAGCATTGCATGCTTTCCCTACCTCCATATTTTTTTCCCAGCTTAATGAAGTTAAAAAAAGAGAAGAAAAAAGGAACAGGGGCTTCTGGGCTTCCAGTGGCAACTGCTATTAAAAGAGTTCAAAACTTTACTGGAAACTATGTCCACGTCCTTTCCAATCCAACTGATGGAAGAGCAATTCAAAAGTCTCTTTTTTCATCAGCAGAAATCTCCTTTATAAACTGAGCAGAACAGGGCTGACACAGCAGTAAAATCCGGCGGCATCTATCCGGTTCGCACAAACCGGTAGGGCTGGTGGTGGGAGGCTCCGCTCACCCTCCAGGATATCATTACATCCCGTTTTTGACCCTCTACACATGTGTAGAAGAGGCAGACACGAGCATAGCGAGTGCGCATGCGTGCTCATTTTTGAACTGGTAGTGAAGATAAGTGTATGTCACCGCTGGGCTGACAGACAGGATAATCTAAACCAGTGATCTGCTGGCTGGAGGAATTCTGTGAATTGAAGTCTATGCATCTTAAAGTTGCCAAGTTTGTGAAATGTTAATCTAAACAGTCCTTTTTTTTTTCAGGCAAACTCATAGAGTAAAATGTCACACTTTTATGGCTTTGGCTTCTTTTCCTGACTGCCTGTAATGAAAAAGCTGATCAATTTATAAAGATGAAAGCTGCTTGTACCACAGTGTTCCCTCCACCACTATGTCTTGGGGTCTACTTGTGTGCAGACTGGTCATACTGCTCAAATCAACTTAATTTTAGCAATTTTAGTAAAACCCAGTGTGTACCATCGTGTCTGGACAAATGAAGATGAATGAATGGCTGCCTTGAGTTATCTGTAAAAAAATAAAAGTGGGATAAAAATTAAATAATTAAAAATAAATCCTAAAAATCTTAATGACTAAAACAACATGTCTAAGATGGAAATGGCAATTGCAAAAACTCCAGTCTTTAGCTGAAAATATAGAAAAGCATCTCTTTATACCAGGGAACTAAAAAAAAAAAAAAAGACCAGTAATAAGTCCAAGATTTGTTTGTTTGTTTGTTTGTTTGCTTGCTTGCTTATTTATTAAATTTATTTGCCAACCATCTCGTATCCAATGACTCTGGGTGACTCACTGTAGAACAATATATTTGAATGGCAGCTAATGTGGGTGTGGAAGAGATATACTCATATTTAGAATTAGATTGTACACCTTCTTATACATTGTGCAAGAAATACACCTGGTATACTATATCCTTACTTCCATCAATATAATATTCCTGTTGATGCATGTTATACATTTATTCTAATTAAATGTTGGAAGAACTAAAACACTGGGAAAGAGATTCAGTATTGAACTATCACCTTCATTTCCTGTGCTATTCTGGGTTCGTCTGCTGCAGTAGCACATTTATTTGTCCCTAGAGCAGGGTAAGCAAAACAAATCATTCCTTAGGAGGGGTAAATCAGTATTGCTTTATTGATTTTCTATGATTTATATGTGAAAAACTGGTACACTGATTCTATTCAGCACAGAGGCTACTCAACTTCAATTGTATGAACTGTGTGGCTTTTTTCCCAAAAGGGTCATGTCATCCATCTGTTCATTTCAGTGGCACAAACCTCAGTATAATACAATCCTTCAACAGCAGAAATTATTTACTGTTCTCCCTGCGTTTAGATAAATTGAAACTGTGCATGTGTATTTACATCTACATAAAGTTTTTCACCTACAATGATTATATGTTTATGATGTTTTCTAAATAAAGCTTCATGAATCTTACAAAGCTCAAACAGTTTTTGGAGATACCACTTCAAAATCTCTCGACCATAGCCCAAATTGGTCATACATATTGCTTTTATAACCAGCAGATACATATATTTTAAAATTAAAGTATACAATTTTAATTTTAAAATGGAGTTCCCAGGGGTCTTTGCACTTCAGAATGCAGATACATATGTGGGAAGCACCTGGAATCTGGAAAGCTAGCATGTTTTCTGCAGCGTTTAGAAATGAATATGAAAGCAGCTTACAGACAACTGTATAATCAGATTCCATTCCTCACAATAACTCCATTTGCTGGGACTATTTCCTTCTCTTTCAGAGACAGATCTTCCTAGAAAAATCTCCAAAGTGCCTTAAATCCTCAGAATGAGCTATCCTTGCTGCTATAAAAAACCGAGAACTGTCACAAACACCTGGCTCACACACATATAGGTGTTCCAATGAATTACCTTTCCAGGTGAGTAAAGTATCATGTTCCAAACAGAAAAAAGACATGAATATTGTTGGATTAGCCACATGATTGGGAAGTTTCAGAGGAAGAAGCATGATTTCTTGATTGTAAGATAAAAGGGGTTATTATTCATTCATTTCTAATCTGCCCAATAGCTGAATGGATTGCAGAATAGAATAGAATAGAATAGAATAGAATAGAATAGAATAGAATAGAATAGAATAGAATAGAATAGAATTTTTAGTGGCCAAGTGTGATTGGACACACAGGGAATTTGTCTTGGTGCATATGCTCTCAGTGTACATAAAAAGAAAAGATATGTTCATCAAGGATCATAAGGTACAACTCTTAATGATATAGGGTACAAATAAGCAATCAGGAAACAAGCAACAAAGTTACAGTCATGCAGTCATAAGTGGGAGGAGATGGGTGATAGGAACGATGAGAAGACTAATAGTAAAAGTAATGCAGCCTTAGTGAATAGCTTGACGGTGTCAAGAGAATTATTTGTTTAGCAGAGTGATGGTGTTTGGGAAAAAACTGTTCTTGTGTCTAGTTGTCTTGGTGTGCAGTGCTCTATAGTGTTGTGCTGAGGGTAGGAGGTGAAGCAATTTATGTCCAGGATGGGAGGGGTCTGTAAATCATTAAAAGTACTGAAAATTACTAAAATTTGCTAAAAGTAGTAAAACATAGTAAATGCCATGAATGCATCCAGAGGATACTTTAACTCAATATGAGAAAAAAAAATACAGATATGCTTGGGAGGCGAGGTGCCAGAAAACCATCACTGTGAGCAGCAAGGTTATATTAGAGCATTAGCTCTTTTCTATTAACGAAAACCCTCAGTTGAGAAAATCCTTCTCATAATCCTTCTGAATCATTTTATCTGGCAAGGACATCCTATTCTTCGTCATCTTTTAATGCTAAACAGAATACAAAAATATCATTCAATCAGAAATTCTGAGTCCAGGCAAGTGGGAAGACCACACCAATACAAATGTGAAAGATCCATTTGGAGTAGGGAAGGTGGCAGCATTCAGGCCAGTTCAAGGGAATTTTATCACTGTCTTCCCTTCTTACCATTCCACATTAGAAGCTGACAAGGCTATGAAAAAATCTTATTCCAGCACTGGAAGGTCAGCAGTCTGCTCCACTGCATTAAAATGAAGCAAACTAAAACAAGGATTAGGTTTAGGGTTCATGCACAGCCCTTTTAGCTTTAAGGCTCCTTCCCCCATAATTTACAGTTACCCCTATTAAGTTTAGAGTCTGGAGTTTTAAGAAAACTAAAGATTTTGGAAAAAGGAAAGAAGAAGCAGGCACAAACACAAATTAAGGAATCACCCAACATAAAATCTGTTCAAGGATTTTACACCTTCCTCATGAATGAAAGCAAGGGATGTCAATCAGACTTCTACTGTTACTCTAAATCCAAAATTAAACTTCCAAATTATTGAATATCACAAAAGATGTAATTATCATACTGGAATGTCATCCACTATATGTCGGTACAACATCTAACGTAAATGGTTTCTTCAACTCATAGTTATTCTAAGGGAAGGTTTTATAGTGTACTAAGGGAAGGTTATATGGTGTAATGTATATATGCATCAAGCATTGGAAATAATGTTTACTGCTTTATTTCCAGTCAGATGATCAAAGTATTTTTCCCCCTTCATACTATCAGAACTTATTTTCTGAAATGAAAACGTGTTTCAAGTAATGTTAAGTCTTATAAAATATGAGTTGAAGAATTTTATATGCAGTACAATGTCTACATATCTTCCAATGAACGTTTCAGGTTTATAATTCCACAGCAACAAGAAGAAAAATGTTTGAGGCTACAGAATTAGGTTTGAAAATTCTAGATGCATAATTCTAGATGTTCGAATTATTTATTAAAAGAGTAGATGCTTCAAAAGTAATTCAGGATTGCTTTGAATCTTGTGTAAACACAACATCAATTTATTATTTATTAAAGTGGTTATGAGATTTTTCAAGCTTCCCTGACAGACTGAAAAAAATGTATAATTGCTTTAAACATTTCATTGAAAACATTTTTATTACTACTTCATTAAGGCAGCAGCACCTTTTTTCATGCTGAGGTAGAAGCCTGAGAAAACTTGAGTTCTTATGAATAGCAAAAAGATTTTTGCTTGTTGTTATTGTTGTTAGTTGCAAAGTCATGTCCGACCCATCACGATCCCATGGACAAATTCCTCCAGGCCTTCCTGTCCTCTACCACCTTCTAGAGTCCATTTAAACTCACACCTACTGCTTCAGTGACTCCATCCAGCCATCTCATTCTCTGTTGTCCCCTTCTTCTTTTGCCCTCAATCTTTCCCAGCATTAGGCTCTTCTCCAGTGTGTTCTTCTTTCTCCTTAGGTGGCTAAAATATTTGAGTTTCATCTTTAGGATCTGACCTTCTAAAGAAGAGTCAGGGTTGATCTCCTCTAGGACTGACTGGTTTGATTGCCTTGCAGTCCATGGGACTTGCAGGAGTTTTCTCCAGCACCATAATTCAAAGATCTCAATTCTTTGGTGCTCAGCCTTTCTTATGGTCCAACTTTCACAGCCATACATTGCAACTGGGAAAACCATAGCCTTGACCATACACACTTTTGTTGGCAGGGTGATGTCTTTGCTTTTTAGTATGCTGTCTAGATTTCCCATAGTTCTTCTCCTCAGGATCAAGCGTCTTTTTTTAAAAAAATTAATTTATATGCCGCCCTTCTCCAGAGCCTCGGGGCGGCTTACAATGCATTAAGCAATAGCCTTCATACTTTTGTATATACCTGCTTAGTAGGGCTTTCGGCCCTCCCCAAGCGGTGTTCTTTTTTATACAAAGTCAGTTTATTGCCCACACAATCTGGGTCCTCCTTTTATCTACCTTGAAAGGATGGAAGGCCGAGTCAACCTTGAGCCTGGTGAAATTCAAACTTACAGTAATTGCAGGCAGCTGGTGTTAGCACTACTTAAGCTGCTGTGCCACCCAGGCTCTTAATTTTAATTTCTTGGCTTCAGTCGCCATCTGCGGTGATCTTGAAGCCCAGGTAAATAAAATTTGTCACTACCTCCATTTCTTCCCCATCTATTTGCCAGGAATGTTTGCTTGTACCTATATGAAATCTAACAAAGGTTTTGAAGCACGGACTACCATTATTTACTTCGCTACAACAAACTGACAACAAAATGAAACATTTCCTTTTCTGCTTCAGAAGAAGCCAGTGCCTTATTATCATTTGCTTTAGTCGCTTATAGTATGTAAAAGAAAAGAAGATGACTAAACTCCCAAAAATCTCTGTAGACATTATCTTCAAATAAGTGTAGTCTTTCAAAGTAGACTTCTTAAGATCATAACATTTATTTTTCCAAACAAATATTTTCCTAAACATAACTACCCCCAACTCACTGGTGTTAACTGCCAAATCCAGTCTAAACATCTGGCCAATGTATTCTGTATAAATTTGACAAAATTCAAAATTGCCTACCTATGTCTTCTCTCAAAGAATGATGTATTCATGTAATAAGGTGAACATCAAATGCCATCTGTATAGTAAATAACTCATCTAAGCTTTCAAGAGAAAAATTATGAGAGCAGAATTTGGCAGAGTACATCAATGTTATGAAAATAAAACAATCTGTAATATTATAATTGATGCTTAAGTACTTTATTTCATATGAGTATTTTATAGTATACTAGTATATAGCAAGCTAGTTAAAAAGAGCAAAGCATCATAGGAAAAATAGAAACTGCAGGATTATGTATGCAGATATTTCTATTAAAGGTTGGATTTTTTTGCACAATACCAATTGGTATCTATACTAGAAATTCTGCAGAATTTTCATTATGACATTGTGATATGTATTTGGTCATCTGTCAAATTTGCCCTGCCTGTAGACTCCATGGTTGGTAGTCAGCAGTATCTTAATAAATCAGAAGAAATATAGCATGATCATCCTATTGTAGGGATATATTATTTATTTATTAATCAAATTTATACCAATTAACCATCAATCTCACAAAAAGTGATCATGGGTAATTAATAAACAACAATAAAAACTAGTCTAGAGAACCAAGGACTGGCATACCAATTTCATATGTGCTATATATTTCAATAATGAATTTGCTAGATACTAAAGCTAGATACTATAGCAAATTATGATGTATTAGCATAATGGTACTCAACTCAGGTTCATTCCTCCTCCTCCTCCTCCTCCTCCTCCTTCTCCTCCACCTCCTCTTCCTCCTCCTCCACTATGTTTTTTTAATTTTATGCTTATTTAAGCAGTCATACTACCTGTATCTTATCATAATGTGTGAATCTAATTGTTGTTCAGCTATCTAAGTTGAGATTTGGGCCAATCGGATTGTACGATGAAATTGTGCCTGGGTGATAACCTGGAAGTTCCTCACTGAGAAAAAAGGAAGATGCTTCATTGAGATTTAAATTTGTGCCAACATGCTGAATTTCAATGACATTTTAAATAGCTGGTGCTGAGCAAAATACATCCTTTGGGAACACACAGTTGCTATGCAGATGGTAGTTTTTCCAGCTTTATTAGTGTTCTTCCTAACATGTAGCCATAAGAAAAAGAGATTGTATTTCTTTTCTCAGGATCATATCTCCAACTGCCTTAGCTTTCACAATAAACACACACACACAGTCAGCACTGCAGCATCAGTCTCTTTTGCATAAGGACTCCATTCTTTTCTTTTTTCTAACATATTCCTATATCATTCTCAGCATGTCATATCATGAAAAGCATTTCTGGAATCATCTGTCACACAGGCGGGATCTTATTGTCATGTGTGCATTGTGTTCTTCTGCTATAAAACTGAATTGAAGATAGAAGGTTTTTAGGACCCGGGGGGATGACTGCTACCGTATGGAGAAGCACACACACTCATCCTATCCAAAAATGCATAGCCCCGTGGAGGCAGAGCTTGCTCATTCACAGTTCTTTAGAGGGATCTTCTGTTGAGGCTGCAAAGAGCAAAAGCTGTCTTGCAGCCATCTCTATCTATGAGCCAAGAACCTCATCCAGGGTGGAGCTTTATGGCACTCTAAAGGTATTTGAGATACATTTTTTCTGTGCTTGCAGTAGCTTTTGTTTCTTTCCGTTTCTCTCTCTCTCTCTCTTTTTGTTGCAATGCCATGGCTGCGGCGTTTCAGCACTATCTTATGTGGACAGCTCTTGTCTGCAACCCATCTGTTCTTAAGCTTTTCCTTCCCCCACTACCTAACTCTTCTTCCTGGACTTCCGTGGCTTTTTTTCCCCCTTTTAAACTCCTACAGAGGTTAAATTCGAGCATCTTTAAATTCTCAGGGGGTAGTAGAAAAAATAACTACACATGTACATGCATGCACATGTATATACTAATATTTCTAGGAGCCTTAAGTAAGGAAGTTCAGTTGAAGGTTAGAATTTAGAAAAGAAAGGTCAAAGTATAGGAGAGTTAGAATAGTGTGTGGGTGGGTGTGTTGAATGGATGGATGTCTCTCTCAGCGAGGAAATGGGACAATTGTAAAGATCAGGAGGCAAAAGCTACTCTTAAATAATTTGCTGTCTGCTTCCATAACCCTTAAATTTGAAGAGATGCTAAAAAAATCCAAAAAGAATTGAAATAACTTCTAAATGAGAAATTATTATCAATAAAGAGGAGAGTGAATTTCTTCTGTCAAAATCACATTTTTCTTTAATGTAGAAAGTAATGGTTCATTTTTCCCTGTTATGAGGTATAAAAGTCAAGATTTTACTAAATATAACTACTGTAAATGTAATGAAATCATACAATTATTTTACAATATATTTCTAATACTGGCAATCTTTTCTTGGGTTTTTTTTTTTTTGAGGAAAATGGATGAAAACAATAATCCAAAGTTAAAGAACAGATGGCTGCTCTTTGTTCTTAAATGCAGTTGGTTTATATTTGGAAGAGACAGACAAATATGAGACACACATGGGGAGAGAAGTTCCCTGTGGTTACTTGGTATAATGAGACAATAACACAGATTGTCTTAGTACATTAAAAGTTAGTGCAGTGCCAACAAGTAAAATGATGTTATGTAACAGCATGATGTCATGCAGAGCAGACACACGTATGCGTTTTCTCTTTCAGCTTGTAACTAAATTTGTAACTAAACAAATTCTTTTCCTGGTTTGATTTCAGTGATTCAGCTCTTGTTGTGCCTTTCATTTTTAATGAAATTATACCAGGTATATTAATAATTTTCCTGTTTTGTTGACTCATCCATGTTCTGAAAATCAAGAGCCAAACAATCAAATGCAAAAGAAAATAAAAGAGAGAAAGAATGCTTTCTGATCATTTGTCATTGCATGGATAATTTTAAGAAATTGTTTTCCTTTGGCTCTTTAACCTTTTTAAAATTAGATTAGCAATAACATATTGATGTAATTAAGCATAGTTTGTCAATTCAAAACAGCAGAATTGGACCTTCAAAATTATCACTGATGTTGTGAGAGTAATTGAGAGATGAATTTTATACATGATACAGAATCTTTTTGGGGGTGGATATTTGTTGTCTTTATTGACAAACAATGTATAACTAATGACTTCTAAACCAAAGAAAGCCTAGCCTGACATTTCCATAAACAGCTTCATATCAGTGTAATATATGTGATATAGTGATTTAGAACCAGCATGGTATGGTGATTTAGGAAGGGCCAGATTTAACCCATAGATCATGGGTTACTTTGAGCCAATCACTCTTTTTCAACCCAACATTCCATCTTGTGCTCATGAAGGAAAAATGGGATATAAATTGAACAAAGAAACCAATAACACATCCTATCTGCTATTATGGCAACATTGAGCCACGGTGACACAGTGGTTAGAGTGCAGTACTGCAGGCTAGTTCTGCTGACTGCCTGCAATTTGGCAGTTCAAATCTCACCAGGCTCAAGGTTGACTCATCCTTCTATCCTTCCGAGGTGGGTAAAATGATGACCTAAATTGATGGGGCTAATATGCTGACTCCGTAAACCTCTATTCTATTGCTATTTAGTTGAATAGTTCCACTTAAACAGTGAGTCACTGGTGTAATTTATTGCAATAGACATAGGCCTGAATTTATAATAATAGTAAATATCAGTTATTGCTACATAAATCCCAATGTCCCGATGCCTGGAGGCCGAGTGGGAGAAACAGGCTCAGACTCAACCCCTCCAAGACTGAGTGGCTATGGCTCCTGGCATCCCGGTATAGCCAGATGACTCCATCGCTGACTATTGGGGGTGAGATCTTGGCACCCTCAGAGTAGGCTCACAACATGGGTGTCCTCCTGGATGCACGGCTGTCTTTAGAAGATCACAGTTGCGTCCCTTTCTGGACCAGGACACCTTGCGCATGGTCACCCATGCCTTTGTCACTTCCCGTCTGGACTATTATAATGCTCTCTACATGGGGCTCCCCTTGAAGAACACTCAAAGGCTCCACCTGGTCCAGAATGCAGACACGCGGGTGATTATGGGAGCAACATGGCGCATCCATGCAACACCTCTCCTGCACGAGCTGCACTGGCTCCCGGTGGTCTTCTGGGTGCGATTCAAGGTGTTGGTTACCATCTTTAAAATGCTCCATAGCTTAGGACCTGGATATCTACGAAATTGCCTTCTGCCACCAATGGCCTCCCACCGGCCAATACGCTCCTACAGAGAGAGACTCCTCAGGGTGCCGTCGATCAAACAATGTTGACTGACAACCCCCAGGGGGAGAGCCTTCTCTGTGGGAGCACCTGCCCTCTGGAATGAATTGCCCCCGGAGATACGTATGATTCCCGACCTATGTACCTTTCGCCGTGCCCTTAAGATCTTACTGTTCCAACAAGCTGGGCTAGCTAAATAACGAATTTGAATGGGTGTTTTAGTTTTTGATTTTTTAATATTGGGCCAAATTAGTTAATAAGTTTTAAACTGTTTTTAAATTTTGTGATATATGTTGTTTTATTGTGGCTGTGCACCGCCCTGAGTATCCCGGGAGAAGGGAGGTATAAAAATTTAAATAATAAATAAATCTCTCCCCCTCTCTCTATTGGGCCTCTATTGGGCCAATCATTCTCTCTCAGTCCAACTCACTTCACAGAATGGTTTTTGTGGGGAAAATAGGAGGAAAAAGATGTGTTCTGCCTTAAGTTATTTGTACAAAAATATAAAATAAAGGCAGGATATAAAGAAATAACATTGTGAAATGCAAGTATTATAATTTGTGTAATAGTAATCATTACATCAAACATTTGCGAATATATCATCAAATATTATGCTAGAATTGCAAAATAGAGATCACAGCTTTTCAAACCTAATGATCCAGATCATTTGACTACAATTTAGGTCATTTCTAGCTTAGGGAAGGCTCCCCTAACATTGAAGTTACAAAGAAAAATAACAAAGCACTAAAAGCATAAACTGCATTAATATTTTGCATAAAGCAATGATCGACAGATAAGCCTATGAAAAATGCATTTGGTTTTTTTCACCCAACCATTCATAATATAATTTTTGAAGCATTTTTGTGAATAGTGTTGTATTACAAATAATTTTTACCTGACACATGTTACTTGTTAAATTAGAATTCTAGCCCTGGTTTATTTCAGTGATCTCAAGTATAATAAATAGTTGGAATCTTGCAGACAGCTTAAAATAAATAGAAATTAGAAGAATGGTGAAAAATAAAGAGTAGAATATAAACTTCATCCCTTCAGTATTTTTTTAAATAAATCAGTTATTTGACCAAATGATTCTATGATTACAGATAAATCATAGAGCATGGTGGGGCAGTGTTTAGAATGCAGTATTGCAGGCTAATTCTGCTGACTGCCAGCAGATCAATTCTCACTGGCTGAAGGTTGACTCAGCCTTACGAGTTTGGTAAAATGAGGACCCAGATTGTTGGGGGCAATATGCTGACTATGTAAACTGCTTAGAGAGGGCTGTAAAGCACTATGAAGCAGTATATAAGTTTAAGTCTTATTGATATTGCTAAATATGTTAATTTTGTGTAGACTTGTGAGTGACACTATTATGTTGGGAAGTTGTATTTGAATTATTATTATTTTTTGGTTCTGCACCACATTTGTAGATTATACAGGTTATATTATATAGGAAAATAAAACTGGTCCTAACTGATACAAAAAACATTTCAACAGTTGTTTATTTAAGAGCCTAGGTTGCTCTTAAGTAGTTAGAATGCAGTATTGCAGACTGACTCTGCCCACTGCCAGGAGTTTGATCCTGATCAGCTCATGTTTGATATATATATATCCTGTCTTAATATTAGTTTTTTCATTTCTTAATTCCTTGAAGGGTAACATGTTTTAAACACTTTGATTTCTGCTGCTGTGAGAAAACAAATATTATATTAAGATACTGTAGGGTTCTTTTTGTAAACACAGTTACTGATTTTTGTAGAATTGGTAACTATAACATTTATTCAATTCCAGTTAAATACTGTAATATCGCCTCACAAGTAATCCTTTACTAGTATTTACTACATAATAATATTTTTAAAAGAAACTGAAGACTTGCTTTTGGCTGTGCAAGAGCAAACTATTCAAACAAAGCAATCAAGGCCAAAATGAAAACATCTTTAAGTGACTCAAAGTGCAGATTGTGCAAAGGGGCAGAACAAAGAGTAGATCATTCAGCTCATGCTACAATATCACACAAATTAATTATATTTAGTTTGTAATTACTACAAACTATACAATAAAGAACATCTGCCAAAATGATTCACTGGAACATCTATAAAAATTATCATGTACTGGTAATGAAAAATTGGTGGGTAGATATAGTTGAAATAGTAGTAAAAAATGAACATGTGTAAAATATTATGGGATTTCTGAATGTAGATTGATATAATCTTGGTTCATAACACACCAGATATAATTGGCTTAAAAGAAGAAAGTGTAGATAATTGATGCAGAAATACCTGGAGATAGTAGAAAGGTAGATAAAGAATTGGAGAAGAACACAAGGTATCAAGGTGTGAAAATTGAAATTGAAAAATTATGGCATAAACTAAAATCTTGGATGGCACTTAGAAAATCTGCTCATTGATAAAATTTTCATCTGTCAATTGCAAAAGATCACACTACTTGGATCAGCTCATTTTGATACCTTATGACATCCTAGGTTTGATGGTTTCACACTAAAGACCTGGCAGTTGTATCTTCAGATTTTGTAAACAGATTATAATAACAGGATTGGAGTCTAAAGCTTTGTTAGCAGTTTATATTGTTAATGATAAATGTTAATTGTTAAAGCTGAAAATTAAATACTTTTTTGTTTAATTGCTTTATAGCATTCAAGAATTTTTATGAATGAAATAACTAGTAGGCATAGTTCAGCCACTAAATGAACGTATTACAATAGCCAATAGCATTTTATATTTAGTAATACTATTAGGAAACTTCAAAGGAATATTGATTATTCTGGCTGCCTACATGTTGCCTTAAGGCCAAATGTTAGAATGAAAGAAGGGATGTAGAAATGAATGATGTATAGTACTGTAGGTATTTACTTTTTAGTGATTTTATATGTCTTCATGTAAAATGGGGCATTTCACCAAAACAGTAACCTGACATTTCATTTACTTATGTGAAAAGATTTAACTTCATGATCTGCTAGCATAAGTCAATCTATTTGGTACCACACATGCAGCTGAAAATATTACCAGCTGCCATCTATTTAGTACACCTTCCTCTTTTTTCGTTCTTTCTTTTCACCAGCTCAATTGGTAAAGCCTGAGATTTCCTGTGAGTGATTTACTATGGTCTATTGAATACAATCAAAAGCTGGTTAGCATAGCACAGCATTCACTCATGGATTTCTACATCTGGGCTTACCTCTAGGCATATAAGTGCAATAAACAAACAAATAAATAATGATTTAGCAGGGCTAACTCAGGGAAGGCACTGTGCTGACCTTTTTGGTTAGCTGAGTAGATGATAAGATCCTCAGAGTTTGGCTTTAATAATGACTAAGTAAAACTTTTACTAAAGGTCCAGTCTGTCTTTACTCTTCTATGGAAAAGACTCTTATAAAGAAGAACTTTGTACTTTTAAAGCTTATTAGCCTCAAACAAGAATATCAGTTATCTCTGGATCTGGACTCACCTTTGTGTTTATCAGGGGAAACTCACTTGGCTTCCTCAAGAAGGAACTGTAGAAGAGGAAGTCATTTTTGAAACAGTTTCACTGATTCTTGCCCTGAATTATTGTTATTGTTTTTTGGAAGCACTTGGGATTTTTTGCCATCTTGAGAGTTCTAGGTTCAATTTCTGCAGGCAGATGATCCTTTGCCTGACTAGTATCACCTAAAATTCTACCTATAATCAAATATTACATCACACTTCAGGGAGAAAAAAATAAGCAATTCCTTTCTGTGAAGTGAGATGAATGGATGAAAGAGTAAGAAAGAGTTCAAGAATGTGATTGTTCCATTTGCATATTCAAGAGTCAATGGCAATTGGATTGATGATAATCTGTTCAGACATCCTATTTGTTTTGGATAAATGTATATTTCAGCATACGTTCTTCATGTGTAACACAAAAGGGAATGGATTTAAAAATGTGACTGGTTTAATTGTTTATGATGAAAGTGTGAGACTATTAATGAGAATATAAGAGTAAAAAGACGTTCTGAATTTGAGGCAGGGGATTTTATAGTAGTTCAAGAATAAATCTAAGAGAAAAATGGACCTGAAAGAAAAGCAAGGAAGTGAAAGAAACTAGAATGAAAATGGAATTATTTCTTTTCCAGTAATCATTTCATTTTCACTATAGTCTCTCCTCTCCTTTTGTCTCCTCCCCTCCCTTTATCCTCTTTCATTCTATCATGTGGATTTGTCATCAATATAGATATAACAAATTATTTGAGTCCTATATATATTTCATATAAGCGACACGGGTGGCTCAGTGGCCAAAACGCTGAGCTTGTCGATAGAAAGGTCGGCAGTTCAGCGGTTCGAATCCCTAATGCTGCGTAATGGGGTGAGCTCCCATTACTTGTCCCAGCTTCTGCCAACTTAGCAGTTTGAAAGGACATAAAAAATGCAAGTAGAAAAATAGGGACCATCTTTAGTGGGAAGGTAACAGCGTTCTGTGCGCCTTTGGCTTTTAGTCATGCCGGCCACATGACCACGGAGATGTCTTTGGACAGCACTGGCTCTTCAGCTTTGAAACAGAGATGAGCACCACTTCCTAGAGTCGGGAACAACTACACATACAGGTTGTGTGAGGAGAACCTTTACCTTACCTGTTGCAGTTCACACATATATAAAGACACATAGAAATTTGTTTCAACCTAAGGGACTGATTCCTTTGGCACTTTGCATTGGAATATGTGAAAAGTTGTGGGAGATGTGGAGTCTAGGAGTCTCTCCAGAAGGAACTGACTAAATCACCTCAATGTGTTAATGATTAGGTAATTTGCATGTCTTCAATAGAAATATTTTCTAATCTTGTTTCAGAGTTTCTCCAAAAACATTTATGTAGATTGCAATGCCATGCTTGTGTGATTCTCTAGAATAGTTTTCTCAGATGTGTTCAGATAAGGTTTTGTGGCTATCTGAATAGATCAAGGAATGAAATTCATCCACCTTAGTCTATGGGGGAGGCGGAAGAAGGAAGGGAGGGTAGGTTCCTGAGGTCAAAGGCTGTTTTGTGGATGTGGCTGTTAAAAATTATTCCTACTTGAAGAAGTCTGGTTTGTACACTGCCCAAGGGATATATGTGCAAAGTGCATGTATATCTATGTTTTGCATAAATTCACATGTTTGAAAGGAACAATCTCTTGTTGGGGATTAGTAAGAACTGTTTTAATATTGAAAACTGTTCTGAGTATAATTCTTTGGAAATTATGATCTCATAATTGAAGTTCCATTTAGCAAAATGAAAGCAGGTTTTATTTACAAAAAGTGTTATTATTTGTCAGAATACATACATCACACTCCCAGTATTCCATTTTTAACTTTATTCTTGTTAAATAAGGAGCAATAGCATAATACTGAATATTAAATCAATGTAATATCTACAGTGTTGTTGGCTCAGTGCAATTATAATTTCATCATGATGTATGTGAGGCACAGAATTGATGGCAATGTATTATTTCATTCAAAATAGTTCAATTTTAATCAGGTCTATACTGGCAATAAAAAGGGAGACAGAGAGTTTTGAAATGTGCTTATTCTATTTGTTTATTCACATATAATTAGTGATTTGATCCATATATTTGTTTTACAGAGAATGCAAATTTGTACCTTGGATGGATATCTGGGGATATGAATGGAATTACCTCTGAATTTTCCCCCCACTCAATATAATGCAAGAGATAAATGCACTTGAATGGATCACCACATACTCTTAGTTGAATGGGGCCATTGAACATTCTGACCATATTTCTAAAGCTAAGGATTTGGAAAAGCAGCTTTTGAAGACATGACCCATTTGCATACTGGACTCAGTCCAGAAATCATAGAGAAAGCACGTCTGGAACTTAATGAAAACCCAGATGTTTTGCACCAGGATATTCAGCAAGTAAGGGACATGATCATCACAAGACCTGACATTGGATTCTTGCGTACAGATGATGCCTTCATCCTGAGATTTCTCCGAGCCAGAAAGTTTCATCAAACAGATGCCTTCAGATTATTGGCTCAGTATTTCCAATACCGGCAGCTGAATCTGGATATGTTTAAAAATTTCAAGGCTGATGATCCAGGGATCAAACGAGCTCTGATTGATGGATTCCCAGGAGTGCTAGAAAACCGTGATCACTATGGCAGAAAGATACTTTTGCTCTTTGCAGCCAGTTGGGATCAGAGTAGGTAAATGTAGATAGCATCCTTCTTTTTTTTTAAATACAACATTCATTAGAAAATGATTTATTATATAATTGACAATCCAAATATTTTGTATTATGAAGCATATTCAAATGTTGCATTGTTTTGCATATTATTTGATGACCTAATATTTAAAACGATAAATGAAGAATGTGCCTAAATCTTGCTTCAGCTGTGTATTTACTATTTCACATGCATAATTCAGATTTCAACACAAAGTTTATAGGAAATATTGCCTAGTAAAATTAAAGTACTGTTTTATTGGAATTGGGAAGATATATTTTCAAAAACAAGTCCTTTTGTAACCATATTTACACTAATATTTTTAATGTCATAATAGAGCTGAGTATGATTGACTATAATACTGGCGATTCTATATGACTAAAAGAAGTTTGAATAACCCAAGTATCGAGAGGAAATTCTTTGCTATAATCAATCAATCAATCAATCATAATAGTAGGTCCAATAACTTCTACTTTATTAACCCAAGATGTCAAATACTTACTCATTTGAAATTGTATAGTGACTGGGATAGAACGAGCAAAGCAGTACTGTTATTTGAAAAGGAAAGAAGGAAGGAAGGAAGGAAGGAAGGAAGGAAGGAAGGAAGGAAGGAAGGAAGGAAGGAAGGAGAACAATATTTTTAAACTTTCTGAATGTCAATAGATGTTTAGAAATGTGGTTACCCGCAAATTTTATTAAAATGAAGTTATTTTACTGTTGCAAGTTTTCATTAATAGTAAAAACAAAGTTTGCAAAATCCTATTCCCTGTTTTAAGTTCTATATTTTATTATTAAATACATGATGTCATACATAATGCCAAGACTTCTACCTGCAGTGTAAACAAAAACATTTGCAACACATTGAATTTTTAACATAGATCAATTATATTTTGATTAGAACACTACATTGAATATCTTTTAGTCCATGGGTGTCAAACTCGCGGTGTCACGCTGCTGTCACATGATGTTTTGTGACATTTTTCCCCCTTAGCAGAGCTGGGGTGGGCGTGGCCTGCACGTGATGCATCTGGCCTGCAGGCTGCCAGTTTGACACCCCTGTTTTAGTCCATAGGATTAATAAAAGAATAGTGGTACTGGAAAAAAATAAGCTTTAAACAAAAGACTATACTGATACCTATGAAAGTAAAAAGGAAGGGATGAAGATGCTTATAATGTGTAAAATCTATTTAGTTAATCCAGATCAGGGGTAGGTTCTAAATTTTTTTACTACTGGTTCTATGGGCGTGGCTTATTTTGTGGGCGTGGCTTGATGGTCATGTGACAATTCTTTAGGATTTAGCAGAGGTACTGGTCTACCAGGCTTTTAACTGCTTGCAGAGCTGTACCGGTCTACCCATGTATTTTTGCAGGCACCGGTCTACTTATTTGTTTTTGGAGGCACCGGTCTACTACCAAACTGCTTTTTACCACTGATCATTTGTAGGGTAGCCCTTTGAAGCCCCGCAGCAAGAGTTTAAACAGTTTTCCTTATAGCCCATCAGCTGGGACTCAGGAGGCAGCAATAGATTGAGGGTCAGGCCAAATAAAAGGTAAAATAACCGGTGGGGGGCAGTGGGTTGGGAAGAACTGGTTCGGTGACATCATATCGTCACTGCTACCGGCTCGGCAGAACCAGGTGGAACCGGGAGGAATCCACCACTTATCCAGATCAATGATCTTTTTTTCCTGTTTGATGAATCACTTCAAAATAGGAAACAAGAATCTGTGGGAAATAGTGAGAAAATATAATTTTCATTTCTATCTTCTGCTGCCAGGATTAAAACAATTCCATTCTCACTTTTGTACAGCTTTCATAAATTTCAGTGGCATTAATTTTTCCTCTTGCCAAGTAGCAGAGACATCATAAATGAGAAGTTTATAAGAACAGCAAGAAAAATGTTAGCAGACTCCAGAAGTTAAAGTCACATGAAAATAGCTCTGTAATCAAATATTACAAAGGCTTAGCCACACAATCCTTTCTGATACAAATTAGTAGTAAACCATTCATTCTTTAAGGAATACATTAGTACATGATTGTTAAATTTGGTGTCACATTGCTGTCACGTGACGTTTCATGAAGTTTTTCCCATTCACAGAGCTGGGGAGGATGAGGCCTGTGCATGACGCATCCAGCCCACCGGCCACTAGTTTGACATCACTTCAATTAGTGTTTCTCAAACTAAACAACTTTAAGATGTGTGGACTTTTTTTCCTAGAATTTTCCAATCAGCATCATCAGAAGTCCCCATATTTTAAAACTGCCAAGGTGGGGAAACAGAGTTACATAATAGACAAGTGATTCAAGCAAAATGGATCCACATTCAATGAATTTATTGGTTTTTCCAAATTGGTTTCTGGTAGGTATGTGCTTTTGAAAAATTTGAAAATATCAAGTTATTAGAAAATTAACAGAAGTATCTTTTGAGGGTTTTTTAAAGAAACAAAGAAGAGAGAGGTGCATTTGTGATTGTATCTTCTAAGTATGAAAAATATCTATCAGTTCCTAACAGATAAGCTCTGGGAAAAGGAAGTTGGTGATAAATAAATTCATGAAAATGCTTTCTGGAGAGATAAAAAGTGGTTTCATGCTTGGTTTTGTTAGGCTATAGGATGAATTAGTTCTAATCCTGTCATGATTTGTACCTTTTCAACTAAAGGGATCCAGAAAGCTAAGACAAACAGTCATTGAGGATATTCCTAGATCTTGTTTGGTCATTAGATTTGATAGTGATTGCAATGACTGAGGCTATCTTTGTTCAGTTTTAATTGATTTATTATACTATAATGTGAGTATCTTATCAGTAGTAATTTCATGTCTTAATTGTTCTATAGCACTCTACATCTCTTGAAGATGATGCAGAGGTTTTAAATGATGCAGAGTAATCGTGTTTAATTACTGAGCAATGTGTACAATTAACAACATCAATTCCCCAAAGTTTCCAAAGACTATTTCCTCCTGAAACTACTGCAGACTATATTGTGGATGATTAGCTTGGAGTCCTAGTATTCAGTGGAACACTAATGTTCCAAAGTGTACTAACTCAGCTTTTAAGGTAATCAGTGGAAGGCTTGGTTATGCCACTAATGGACACAATCTGAGTGACTGCTTTTTAATTTTTTTTGTGACATATTCTTGGATTTTTGAGAACTATAATCTATTGGCTAGCAATATTTGGGGGAAGACTTCCAAAGCCATAAGGAATAATGAAGTTCTTCTGGTTGAGGCAGGAATCATTGCAATTCCTTAAGAATAGCTTAATTCCTTTCTGGTGGAGAATAATTTTTATTATAATAAAGTCTAGTTTAGCACTTCCTCCACTTTTTAATGGCTGGGCATAACTATATGGGTATGTAAAACTCCTCCTTTAATGACCACTTATTCAGTGACTATTCAGACTGATAGTGCAACAAATGGTACTTATGACAGGTTCTTGTATTTACATTTGCAACAGTCGCATAATTGTGATTCAGGCACTCAGCACCCAACTCTCAATTATGACATTGCAGTGGCCCACAGTCATGTGATCCTCATTTGTGACCTTCTTTGCAAGTTTCCTACAAGCAAAGTCAATGATGAAGCTGGCTGGAGATTGCAAACCACATGATGTCCTTGTTTAATAATCCACAGTGATTTGTTTAACGATAGCAGCTGGAACTATGGGAATTTCCATTTCTAAATGGTGCTGTCACATGACATACTTAAGAACTGAGTCACTTAGAGATGGAAATTCTGGTTCCAAATACCACTGTTAAGGGAGGGCTACCTGAATTTATTATTTGATTTTTTTTTACAAATGTCATGTGTTACCAATTAAATAAGATTAACTTTGCTGATTAAAAAGAAAGGTCAGGATTTTTAGAATAAAGTGCAAAGCATTACAAATTATGATGTTAAAATAATTAGTGATGAAAAATGCAAGCATCTATAATACTATAATGGATAGTGAACTTCTGTTACACTTCTCTTCTTGTGAACATTATTAAATCCTGAATTACTTGTAACCTGGAGAAAAAACTTGCCTTTTCCAGTCAGAAAATTAGTTATATTTAAAGAGCAGTAATTGTCAGAAAGTTAATAAGATGCAACATTAAACGAATAAAGAATGCTATATGGAAAAATAACATGAGTGCAATTATGCATGGATACATACATTTTATCAGTTTTAATATGTCATTCCTGTAATTTGATCAGATGAAGCCACAAACAAATGAGATAGGAAATAAAAAGAAGAAATGAATTAATGGGAAATGAAGAAAACAAACAAACTGAGAAACATGTATAAGTAATACTGTAAATGAATGGGAATGGATGCGTTTAGTTCAGATTAAAAAAATATAAATATATTCTTGATGAAAAGAATATAATTAATAATTGCTCACTCTCATTTGTGGATTATGCCTCAATGGAATTACTTTAGAAGAATATAAGTGTAGAAGAAAATATTAAATAATTGAGAAATGAGGAACACATTTTTCCAGGAACTGCTAGGAAAGGATGTCATAATTAAAATGGCTCATACTAACATTTTAATTAATTGGAATTAATAAAGCAGGTTGGTATTAATTTCAATTAAAGAAATATGGAATTGATTATTATGTGAAATTGGTTCAAACTGAGTTAGGACAGGAGAGTCAAACTCTCGGTGTCACGTCGTCATGTGACATATTGCGACTTTTTCCCTCTTCGCTAAACAAGGGATGGGTGTGGCCAACGTGTGACTCATCCATCCCATGGGCCGTGAGTTTGAAAGCCCTGAGCTAGGATAAGTCATTTTATGTTTTGTTTCTTTTAAAAAAAATGTATGGATTACGACCAATAAATTGGCTACAATGAAGCACTACCATATGAAGTTAAAATTGGAAGGTAGTAAGAAAAAAGAAAGGAAGAAAATTATTTCCTGAATTATTGACAAGTGATATAAAAAAAATCTCCAAACGGAAAAGAATAGTGCTGACAGTATATTTCCAAAAAATTGTGAACTTTTGTCAGCCTGAATATTTTATAAACCATTAATAGTATATGAATGCAAGGCTTTGAAAGGTACTTACTCCCTGTAGCAAAGGCCTAACTGAATCTGTCGGCCAATTATGTAGCTGGGTATTACAAACTATTTAATTAGCAGCTGTGCTGGTGTTAATTAGATGAGCAGTAGGCATGGTTTGAAATGAAATGCCGAAATTTCCCTTGGTTTTGATCAGGTGACTTCACAATAATTCATTAAGCTGTCTCTTTAAATTATACTGGTGGGAGAGGGCAGAAAAAAATATTGGACAAAGGACTGGACAAAAACAAAACATTTTTTCCCCAATAACCCTATACATTCTTCTAATTTGTGTTCACTTTGCTATTTCATCAAAGAAGTATTTTCTTCTAAAAATCTTATATCTTCTAAATCTTATATAATGTTGAGTCCCTGTTTGTTTCTAAAAACTGAAAGATTTACTGTATTTAATTTCCAGTCATTTCTGCCAAGGATTTCATTAAACCTTTAGTGTTGCCCGATTTAAAAAAATATTTCTAACCGCTATAAAACTCCACTTTCATAGTTTTTATATAATCACATTTATATTATATAGTTTTACATCATCCTTTATTACGGTGTGGTTTTCATAGCCTTTATCATTTCAATGATAACTCTAAATTCAAGTTATTTTTCTGCAGCTTACAGGCTAGGTTGTTTGTACTACTTTCATTCTGTCCTAATTAAAGAGATCTTCTTGAAAGATAAAATGGAAGAAATACAGTAAGCCTGTTGCCTTGACCTTCTAGAGAAAAAGTAGGATATAAATACAGTATGTAATAAATATATAGCATCGCAAAACAAACACAAAGGACAAAGAAAAGATATACTCACTCACTCACACACATACACACTTGTGAAACTAAATATATATATATATATATAGTACAAGGTTAAAAAAATATCAATATGCATACATATACAGCCCAAGCAGGCAGTTTTGAAACAAAAATACCCTTCTTTCAATCTTAACTTGTTCATTCCAGAGGTGGGTTTCACAGGTTCTGATCAGTTCTGGAGAACTGGTAGCAGAAATTTTGAGTAGTTCAGAGAACCAGTAAATACTACCTCTGACTGGCCCCATCCCCATCTATTCTCTGCCTCCTGAGTTCCAGCTGATCGGGTGGAAATGGGGATTTTGCAGTAACCTTCCCCCGGAGTGGGGAGGGAATGGAGATTTTACAGTGTCCTTTCCCTGCCATGCCTCCCAAGCCAAGCCCACCAAGCATGGAAGTCCCACCACTGACTTCATTCTGATAGGTACTATGCTTCCCACTTTCTTAACAGAGATGAAGTGGCACAAATGATATTTTGCCTGGCATAGAGTGAATGGTAAATACCTGTTAGATTTTTTTTTACAACTTTTCTTTCCCTAGGTTTCCCTTTGGGATTTAAAAGTAGCGAGGGGTGCATTATTTTACCATTTTTCCAGATTTGAGTTATTTGAGAGCTGAGGAAAAAACCCTTCTATGAATTCCAGTGAATGATTGCTTTTATTTGAGTAAAATCTGATTACAATTTTCTCCATCACCTCTATGAATTGGTTCAAGGAAGACCGTTTACTGTTAATCGCTATATGACTGTATTGTTCCATAGCCTTTCTTTTGTGTTCCAAGCGGTGCAGTGAAAATATTTCTATAACATTTAATAGTACAAATTGTTCTCTTTGCATCTGTAACCTACATGCTTCTGTTTTTCTTTGTTGATTTTTTAATTTTTACAGACATAATTCATCAAATAATGCTGCCCATTTTATGCACCTTAAACTTCAAGTTCAACATAGCTTTAACAGATGAACAAAATATTCTTAAAACCAGACCAGGAGCAGGCATGCTGTAACCAGCCTACCTAGGGAAAGCCATTACAACTTTGCAAAGATCAGTTGGCACAAAATCAAGAATCTTTCAGCATGCGGTACCATTATTACATATAATGATATTGTTTCAATTCATGCCAGCCACAGTTCTAATATAATTCCCAATAGCCATATATGTATGGTATTGGTTTTTACAGACAAAAAAAGGAAGAAGTTTTGACTTCAGGTATGGGACTAAATTTGTGGATGTTCTTTAATTTAACTAATACACAAATTGTTGATACTTGTTAGCCACATAACAAAATCCATTAAAAAAAATCAACCATGTCAATGAGAGAAGGCAAATCCCTTCTCCTTGATTATAATTATAGGAAAAATACAATCTTGACTGTCTAAATCCATTAGTTATATTTAGTTATATTATACAGTTTCTTATCTGATAAGAACAGTGTAGAGCTGAGTAAAAGACAGAAAGAGGCTCTGAAATAATACTTTGAAGTATTTTAAAGATACTTGAAGTAACTTTAAAACGTTCATTTTAAAGAAAGATATGACAGAAACATAAATAACACTTTGGGAGATGTCATCCTATCATCCTCAAAGTCTTTGTCACTGAATTAAAATGATTGGTAATAGAAAATCTGTTGGTACATTGAAGTGTGATGAGAATCATGGGCTTAGTCCAGGGATATAAAAATTGAAACCATAGAGCCATATCTGCAGTCTTGAAAAGTCTCAGATGTGGCCCTAGGCCCATTCAGAAATGACCACTAAATTCAAATTTTTAATTTGACACAGCAGCAATATATTAAAGACATGAGGAGAAATCATAATAACTACATTTATATAGAGTCAAACTGAATATTTGCCCTATCTTACCTCCCTTGACCAAAATGTAACTTCAGACTTGAACAAATTGTTCACCTTTGGCTTATATTAAAAAAAATGTGCTAAAATTATATATTCTAAATTAGGGGTGTCAAATTAGGGGTCTGCAGGTCGGATACATCAGACGCCAGGCCATGCCCACTCCAGTTCCACGAAGGGAAAAAAAACTTCATGAAATGTCACATGATGGCAATGTGACGCCACAAATTTGACACTTGTGTCCTAAATCCATTAATGGTGATTTAGGAACAATTATTAAATGAATCTTTTATGTTTACTACAGTCAGAAATGAGATGCCAATAAAAGTATGTATTGGAAGGGAGCTAAATAGCAAAAGGGACTGCTGATTGGTTGACATTGAAAAACAAAGTACTGTAAGCAGCCAGATATCACATGCTCATGTGTTGCTTAAGGGAAAAATAATTTGAATTAAAACAGTCTACAATGTTAGATAGCTCGACCGGCTAGATAGCCTGTTATTAACACCCAGCTGTCTGCAATTATGTGAGTTCGAGGCTCAAGGTTGACTCAGCCTTCCATCCTTTCTAAGGTAGGTGAAATGAGGACCCAGTTTGTGGGGGCAATAAGCTGACTTTGTATAAAATATACAAAAGTATGAAGGCTATTGCTTAACGCATTGTAAGCCGCCCTGAGTCTCCGGAGAAGGGCGGCATATAAATCTAATTAAAAAAAAATAATGTGTGTTTAATTCAGTCTGGTTCAGTGGTTGGTTGCCCCCGGTTCGGACCAGTTCTATAGAATTGGTAGTAAAACCAGCAGAGGCTCCGCCCACCGACCCCAACGTCATCAGAACGCTTCTGCGCATGCGTGGCCCTTTGCGAACTGGTAGTAAAGGTAAATAGAACTCACCCCTGGTCTGGTTTGCTGCTACCAACAATTTGGTATTTCGAGTTTTGGAAGAATTAGGAAGTGTGTGCTGGCAGTGACAGAATTTCAATGTAATCCATAGGATTTCTCTATTTGTAATAGAAGACGATTCGTACTTGATTCCAATCTGTGTAAATAATAAATTAATTTGGAAAAATAAAGGTAGATTCTCATTTAAAGCAGTCATGGGTTTTAAAGAATTAGTGGGAGAATTACAGTAAGGATGGCATTAAGACTATCTTTCTATGTAAAAATGTTATGGATGCCAAGTATTAGGTCTTATTCTTATGTGACTTTGATTCAAAACTTCTATTATCTTTTGATTGGCTCCACCCCCATCTATTCTCTGCCTCCCGAGTCCCAACTGATCAGGAGATTTTGCAGTATCCTTCCCCTGCTACACCACCAAGCCATGCCCACCAAGCCACGCCACGCCACACCACACCTACCAAGCCACGCCCACAGAACCAGTAGTAAAAAAATTTGAATCCCACCATTGCTATGGTTCATGGGGCTCTCAAAATATTTTGTTTTAGTTGTTATATCTTGACATTCTAACAATGCCTATTATACATAATAATGAGAAGAAACTCCAAAAATAACTTTGAACAGGTTCAAAGAAGTAAAGTCATCACTTTTTCACAATTTCTACTGGTAGAAAATGAGCTGAATTTGTCTAGTGCCACAAAAGCAAGTGTTTTTGTTTTTGTTTTTGCTTCCAACTTATGAAAAATGATTAAGATATTTTTTGAATGATTTCAAGAAGCATTAATGATTTTTTCCTTCTTTTCTCCCATTTTTAGAAATTCCTTTGTAGATATTTTACGGGCTATTCTCTTGTCCCTGGAAGTTCTGATTGAAGATCAAGAGCTTCAGATAAATGGCTTCATTCTAATTATAGACTGGAGTAATTTTTCCTTCAAGCAAGCCTCCAAATTGACCCCTTCCATCCTCAGACTGGCTATTGAAGGGTTGCAGGTATGTAGCACAGAAGAAAGTGTAATACCTTGAAGAATACCTTGGGTTTTCTTTCTTTCTTTTTTTCCCCCAGGAACACTGTTGTCAAGTCCAGAAACAATTAAAAAAATCAATAGAAAAATCATGTTGAAACTTGAGGTTTAATTAAGAAAGTCAGATGTTTATTGTTTCAGTGAAACTATGAGTCATTTTTACCACAGGGTTGTACTGCATGCTGCAGCAATTAGAAATGTTTAGAGAGTTAAGATTTAATCCATGGGACTTCCGGGGGATTAATAATTTGCACCATCTGTCAGACAAAATATATACCACACATATACAGAGTCTGCATATGTGCTGAATGGACGATCAAATAAATATCCAGAGAGAGAGAGAGAGTTAGCAACAGTCTGTATTATTATAAGTCCAAATAGCTTTTTAAAAAATTAAAACAAAAAAGTCTCCAAACTATTAAAGTCAGAGGTGGAGATGTTGCCTATGTTTACATCCAGAAATAAATGAATAAAGATTCCTAGAATGCTGGGAATAATATATGTGGTTTGCTCTTAAATATTCATTCTGGATTCTGTCAATAATAGCATTCGAACGATTGTGCTTTTTCAGCTGAAGGCAACCTAAGGCAGTGGTGGGATTCAAGTAATTTAATAACCAGTTCTCTGCCCTAATGATTTCTTCAACAACCAGTTTGCAAACTGCTCAGAAAGTTAACGACCGGTTCTCCCAAAGTGGTAAGAACTGACTGAATCCCACCACTGACCTAAGGGATACTAGGAAAAGAAATGCTGAATCCACAGCTAATTTTTTTTTTCAGATCAGAAAAGTTTGCATCACTAAGTGCTTTGGGAATAGCCGACTGTGAGGTTCTTGATACTCTCCAAGTTTGGTGGTTTTTTTGCAGACATTTCATTACCAAACTAAGCAACATGATCAGTGCTAGAAAGGAGTGAGGTTTGCTCTTATTTTTATATGCTAGAATATAAAATACTAGTATATAAGAATAAGAGCGTTTTGTATACTTTTTATATACTGTATGTATACTGTCTGGCTGCCAATCTTTCCTGCAATGCTATCTCCACCCCTTTAAAGGTAAAGGTAAAGGTTCCCCTTGCACACATGTGCTAGATGTTCCCAATTTTAGGGCTTGGTGCTTATCTCCATTTCAAAGCCGAAGAGCCAGTGCTGTCCAAAGACGTCTCTGTGGTCATGTGGCCAGCATGACTAAATGCCAAAGGCACACAGAATGCTGTTACCTTTCTACCAAAGGTTGTCCCTATTTTTCTACTTGCATTTTTGAACTGCTAGGTTGGCAGAAGCTGGGACAAGTAACAGGAACTTGCCCCATTACACGGCACTAGGAATTTGAACCTCTGAACTGCCAACCTTTCGATCGACAAGCTCAGCGTCTTAGCCACTGAGCAATCGCGTCATGAAAGCCTTAGTGAAGTAAAAATGTACACTTTTGAAGATCAACAGCCAAACATGAGCTCTAGCTCTAGCTCTCTCCTTACGCAGCACTAGGGATTCGAACCGCTGAACTGCCGATCTTTCGATGGACAAGTTCAGCGTTTTAGCCACTGAGCCACTGTGTCCCTCCCCACTCCTTTAGGGATGTCTAATTTGCCATAACATCTATGGGAAGTCTCTAAATTATTGTATTTTAACAGCTAACTGATATTGATCAATAGTCCTAAATAGCTGCAACTATCGAGAATTTGCTTAGTTCATCTAATAGTCATAAAAAGTGCTTCATTTATCTAATATTAAAATACCATTAAGTTAAAATGAGGCATGTTTAAATGTTCTATCTTTGATACACTGGTAAGGACTCTTCAGTTAAGAATAAGTTTGGAATTCTTTATCTGTTACAGATGCTATTCAACTTATTTTTGAATATTATATTTACTATGACTCTTCAGTAAAGTATATTATTCACTTACTCTATTGGATTTCATTAAGACAAGGATCTCTCTCCTAGAAATGTGTTTCTGCTGCCTGACATTAATAATTATGTAATATTCAAAAAAGCTACACAGTATTTTCAAAGGTAAAAGTGAAATAATACTGGAATATCTAATGTACCATTGATAAATTTCCTTGTTGGGAGGAATGTGGTGTATATCATATAGTTATACTATAGTAACATTAGTGTGTGTGTCTTTATGTGTAAACAATTGGGTCCCTCATTAGGCTGAATTTTTTCTAAAGAATGTTGGAGTCCCAAGTTGATTAATAGAAAATGAGCACTTTTGTGCAGAAGGTTACTATTTGCTTCTGTCTTATTTAATTTGTTCCCTAATGTTACTTACATTTTACATTTTGCTCTAGATCAGTGGTTCCCAATGTGGGCCCCATGCCCCACAGAGGGGCAATTTGATTTTTAATGGGAGCAATTGGAACCTTGTTTAAACCAAGTTAATGGCCTTTTAGGCTTCCTCCTGTGAGTAGGAGTTCACTTTTTGAATAGTAAGAATTATATGTCACAGGAGGGGGCCATCAGGATATTTTAGATGCTTAGGTGGGGCATGGCCAAAAAAAGGTTGGGAACCACTGCTCTAGAAGTAAGAAGAGAGACCTAGCTACACTTTACATAGGTAGTTGATGAGAACATAGTCCAAACTGTATGCTATCGTGATTTTCCAACATCTTATGCATAATAATAATTTGTAATTTTTATGTCACCAGGATTATATTATGGGTTTTAAAAGCAAACATTTATTTATCATACTTCTGAACATATATATTCTTTATATAGCAATGTATCAAATAGAAATAAATTTCTTGTCAGAAACAGCATTTGAAAGAAATTTATTGTTGTTGGGTTTACCAAAGGCACAGGAAAATATGCATTGTTCTGCTTTTTATCGCTATACCTGTCACATTCTCAGTATAACATCTCTGGGGCAAGTGTTATTCTAGAATGCTTTGTTCCCAGATGCTTGTGAACATTAAAAGATATTTTTGAAGTGTCAGAATCAGAAGGACATTGGAATGATGAGAAATTCTATGTTTTATTAAATAATAATAATAATAATAATAATAATAATAATAATAATAATAATAATAATTTTATTTCTATACTTCTCCCAAAGGACTCAGGGCGGTGCACAGCCTATTAAAAACACAAAAACAAACATCAGTTAAAAATAATTAAAATTAATAAATAATTTAGGCTCAGATTTAAAACCCAACATTTAAAACACCCAATTAAAAAAAAATCACATTGATAGCCCAGTCTGGCTGAACAATAGGGTCTTGAGGGCACAGCGAAATACACAGAGGTCAGAGATCTTACGTATTTCCAGGGGCAGTTCATTCCAAAGGGGAGGGGCTCCCACAGAGAAGATCCTCCCCCTGGGTGTCGCCAGCCAACATAACTTGGCTGATGGCACCCTGAGGAGACCCTCTCTGTGGGAACGAATTGGTCGGTGGGATGCTACTGGTGGCAGAAGATGGTCTCGAAGAAATTGTTTAAGAAAAGAAATGGTTTAAAAACTGTACATTAATCATCATTTAAAATTGTAATTTTATAGCTAGGGTGTCGTGAGCTATTATAAGCTGAGAGGAGACGTACAGATCATTAGAGATATAGGTACTGCCACTGAAACCATGTAATAGGCTATAAACGTGGTTTTGCTGCACCAATCATTAGGATAGTATTTTCTCATTTTCAAGCCATTACATTTGTTTTGTTTATTTCCCAAAAATTTATAGAATAAGCAAACCAAAATAATTGTGACAGAGCAGTGTTAGGTCAGGTCATTACATTCCTGCATCAATCAGATTTATTACCCATTTTTCATAAAGGGTGCAATATTAGGCATAAAATAACATCAATACTTTCATTACCTGACCAATCTGTTTTGTAATAATAATGTCAGGTTATAAAAGTATAGAAAAGGACAAGACAACCGTGAAATAGAGACACCTATCAAAGTTGCATTCTATGATGCTGCTGGTAAAAACTTAAAATTTAAAATACTGAAAAGAAAAAAAAGATTCTCTAAATAAGTATCTTTGGAAAGTGTATTCCATTAAATTGGACAATACTTTTGGCCAAGTCATCTTCGCATGTCATTTTATTTTTGTGTAGAATTTGGAAGAAAATGATGAGATAAAATGAGCAGTATCAATAAACTTGAAGAACAGGAAGATGAGCTACAACAAAGAAACAATCAGACAAGAAATTTGAGTCCAAGGCAGAAAGTGTTATGTATATAGTTTTGGCAGGAGATTTAAACAACAATAGGTCAATTGTGATTGGTTAGCTCCCTGGTATATAAGGGGAGCTGTTTTCCTGTAACCTTCGCTGAAGTTCACACTATATTAAAGAGCTGTTGGCACACACAGCTGTGTGTGCTTCTGCCTCCTCAATAGTCCAACTCAACAGAAAGTAATTTGAGAAAGTGTCTCAGACCTTGTAATTCTCTGGAAGATAAAGGATGGGAGGAAAGAAGTGTATTCAGATTTGCAAGATTACTGAAAGCTTATAATAGAAGTAGTATTAGCATTCATAACGTTGGTTTCCTAATCTGATCTACCTTGAAGGGCTGACAGATATTGTTTATGATTACAGGGAATAAGGTATAATTTGCTTTTTTTCATAGTTTTTGTATTTAAGAAAAAAGTGGTTGGCAGCCTCTCATTCTGTGTTCTTCCATAAACATTCCAAAAGATCATCCTGGCCTTTAGGATATCTGGGGTGGGGTGGGGTGTAAAAAGACCTGGGTATTTAAAAGCCCCAAACATTAGCTGAACAGAATTTCTTTTACTAAGCCTGGGAAGTATATACATGTATTATTATCTAAGAAGGTATCTTCCTAGTAAAACACATTTCAAGGATCAAAGTAAGTAACATTTAAGCCTTTTTTTAATATCCACAAGTCCAGAAACATTCAAATACATATACATACCCATACATACATTTCCTTGATTTTCAAATAAGTTCCATTACAAAGAGTCAAATGGCACTCTTGGATGTTACCTAATTCCTTTAGGATAAAGATCATTTTCCTAACAGCATTATGGGCAAAGAAGGGGGTACTGAATAAAGACTATATCCTTTTCTTGCTAACTTCTTACATAAATTTTGATTAATAAACACTATTATAGGTGCCAAGCATTTCTGCCTTCTAGGTGTTGTATTAAACAGAAATTGATGTCATTTTGCCAGATTTAGGTTTATCTAGTCAACTTTCTCTCTACAAGAATGAAAAATGCTAAATAGAAAATGTTTAGATGAAAAAAATTAAACAAACTCCGTTATAACTGAGCAATAGTTAAACCACATAAAAGGGGATATTGAGAAAAAATGTGTATAGCATTTTTGTGAATCATCAACAATGACATAGACTCAATGGCATGCATATTAATCTGTCTATATACTACTAAATCTCTCGTGTTTGTTTGCAACCTTCAACAGACAAAATAGCACATCATAGGGCTTCTTGAAACAACATAAATAGGCTCATTTACACAATGCATGCAAAATCCAGGGCCCATGACTCCTGTGAGATTAAAATTTGATAAACCTGTGTCTGCTTTAGTACTGCCATATGGCTGCGCCACTGCGATCAGCCATAATCATATGTCCATCATTTCCAATGCTCCAGTTGCCAAGTTTGAAAAACACTGACCTAAGGAATATAAAAATTCAGTGTTTATTCTAATAGACCAGTATAGGCCTATGATAAAGATAAAGACTATGGTGAATGAATTAAGAAATATTAAATAAGTGATGGGGAAAGAGTAAGACAGGGTTAAAGAAGTTATATTCTGTGGTTTTAGAAAGACTTGTGAGAATTGTTGGGCAATATACTTTGTTCCTGTTTAATGGACCTATCATGCATTTCAAATAATTAGCTATTGATAACCTGCTTAAGGAGACAAATCCTTCAAAAAGAATTACATAATTTACTTATGATAGTTGCTTGAGGAGAAGGACAGCTGGAATTGGCACAAATTTTCCATTGCCTTTTTTACTGTGTTTATATTGCAGTGCTTTTTAGAAATCCTCTATTGTTGTTCATAGGATGGTGTAATTCATCAGTCTTTTAATATTTAGATTGTTTAATGGTGTAGTGAAGAAGGCAGGAATCAGTCTTGCTGAGGAAGAAAAATGGAAGAATGAAGCAACAGTGTGTTTCTCTTTCACAAACTGCTTATATATGCATGAATATTGTCTTTCTGCCTGTATAATTTATCTTCATTCACAAATATGTACAATCTGATGCTACTTTCAGGGATAGATTATATTTTTCCTATAACTAATTATTGGGTACCAACCACATCGTTTAGTTCTGATTTTTATTGTAAATGAATAATGGTTTGCTTTATCATTCATTTACTGCATATAGATTTGTTTGGAATAGCATGGGACATTTATTATGCATAATGCCATTCTCTTTGCTTTATTCTGTACACCAGTAAGCTTCATTCATGATGTAAATGCCATCTTAATGTTCTTAATTTCTTTAATATATATTGCCTCTGGAGAGACTTGTTTAGAGGAAAATGTCATGATAATGTATAAATAAAAAGAGGTATATGGTCTTCCACTTTCTAGCCTAGAGCCTTTACCACTAGACCAAACTGGCTCTCAAGTTATAATAGAAGTCTGTAGTGCTGTAATAATTTATATGCAAAAGTGAAGGGGTTTCTCTTTGTAAAGACATATTAAACTGAATTTGCAAAGTGTGAGTAGCAAAAGGCAGTAAGCAATTGCACAACTATGAGAGTGTACAAAAGATGAGATTTCTTCCTTTTCTTTGTTCGTTTTCAAGCTAGGAATTTAGTCAAAATCACCAGATAATCAGTGGAAAGTCAAAATATATTTATTCACTCAAAGCTGTCAAGATGCTTTGAGCAAACAGCCATAGAGTGCGTCATTTCTCCATTCTTTTTTTTACAGATCTTTTAGTTCAAAATTTAGACAACCATTATCTATAAAATAAAATGCAATATTTTTTGCTCCATTAGCATGACCATCTTCTTCCTAGCATGAACATCTTCCATTCATATTCTGTTAAAATGTATGCTTCCTTATTTTAAAGTTATGGCAAACTTCTTTATTTATGGCCGCCCAAAGATCATGTGCTTCTCTAGAAGTAATACAGAGACATCTGTATTACCATCATCTCACTAATATTGCACAAATATTCAGGGCTCACAGAGCAATTCTACAGATGCCAACTGCTTTCAGATACCAACCCTGGGACAACATATAATGCTGCCAGGTTCTGCACAGCAGTGCTTAAAATCTGTCAGTTGATGGAAACAAACATCTAGTAATGTGATGGATATAGTCTGCCACATACTAACTTTTATACTTCCCTAAACCCAACTAATTCTTCTTGATTCCTTTTAGATTCTTGTTTTAATAAATACTTTCAGTTTTATCTGCTCTAACTTTTAAAAAATTATTATTATTTTGGACTCTGATTTGCCTTTTATGCTTTTTAATTGATTGTATCCCATCCTCCTTATGTTAGTCTGTGATCATCATAAGGTTTTCATTTGATGGTTAAGCAGAAGTCTCTTTGAGGGATCTTTGGTACTCTCTGAGCTTGCAGATGTTTCATTACCCTCATCAGTGCTAGTAAGGAATGCTGTTTGTTCATATTCTGGTATCTTGCCTGTCAGTGTGGGTGGGGGCAGTCTTCCAGATTCTTAGGTTAGGCTGTTTACTAAAGGCTCGTTGGCAGTTTCTTGATTGTTGGTCTGAAGTTAACCTTGGAATTAATCTATGCTGCTCTGAGTGCTGATTACTCAGTGGAGAGATGTGAAAGAATTTTCATAAAAATTACTTAATTTCACAATATATAGCCAGATTTAACCATAATTTCAATTGGGAAAATGTGACAAAAATGCCAAACACCAAAAATGCCAGGAAATTTCTAGAAGCCTGGCACTCTGACAAATCAGCCATCAATACACTCGTAGATATTAACAACATCTATAGTCAATAGAAAAAAGGCAATCAATTAGCCCAAAAGAGAAAAAAACTCCAGCACCTCTCTGCCAATAATCAGATCAGCATAGATTAATTCCAAGGTTAATTTCAGATCAACAATTAAGTAAACAATATCCCAATCAAGAAACTGCCAAAGAGCCATCAGTAAACAGCTTAGTCAAAAAATGTCTAAAACCAATCCTATCCACACAGACAAGCAAGTCACCAAAATATAAACTGAGTTTACAGGACCCCTCATTTCATCCCTGAGCTACATATAGTCTTCCTTATTTGTACATTTTGTATTTACCAGATTCATCCTTTTTGCATTTGGGCCTTCAGTATTTAATCTAACAGAAAATTAATGGATTTTTGAGGATTTATTTCACTGGAAGTTTTACTTATACTTTTAATGTAAATATTACAAACACCATATTAAAGAAAGTAATGAAATTTTGGCATAGTCAAGAAGCTGCTCAGTATTTTGAAAGGGTAAGAGGAGTTTAGAGGCTGAATATCAGATTACCTTCATTTGTTAGTCTCTTCATTTCTTTCTTCAGAATTAAAGATGATCCTAAAAATGTTTTTTACCTAACAGTAGTAATGCTGACAATAACTATAAAGGCAGTGTTGAAATGAATTGAAACTAAACTAAGGATATTAGATTTGATTATCTCTGTAATCCTTCCTTCCTTCCTTCCTTCCTTCCTTCCTTCCTTCCTTCCTTCCTTCCTCCCTCCCTCCCTCCCTCCTCCCTCCCTCCTTCCCTACCTTCCTCAGATTTTTGGTTTGTTTTGTTCCTTCTCTGGGTTGCTTGCTAACTTTTGACAAACCCACAGACTGGGTATTTTCTTCTTTCCTAATTTCTTGGCCAATTTGATTCATTTATAATGCTGACTTTCATGCAAAAAAGAATGAAACTGAACATAAATTTTCTAAATGAGAGTATATGGGCAGATGAAGAAAGTGCTTCATTGACCAGCAGGAAGTCAAGGTTTGCAGCTTATTCTAGTGGTATTCATGAACACGATGGGATAAACTAATGTCACAAAAGTATTATGAAGAGAGACTTCCTGTTTGATTTTTCCTTGCTTTATTTCCTACAGTGAAAAGTATGAAGGAAATGGTTTAACGGGATTAATCATATGCTATTAAATTCTGTGGTTCTATTTCCACCTAGGCTGGCAAAGATATTCAGAATGAAAAGGTTTATAACAGGAATTTTTCGAAGAGGCATAACCTAGCAACAGGCGTTCCATTAGGGCCGTGATGGTAAACCTATGGCACATGTGCATAGGCGACACGCAGCCCCCTCTCTGATTACACGCGAGCAGTCGCCCCAGTTCAGCTCTGCTGAGCATACGTGCATGCCTCCCACCAGCCAGCTGGTCTTCGGGTCTCTGCTATGCATGTGCAGGTGGTGGGGTACATGCAGGATGGCTGTGTGCACATGCAGAAGAAGTTGGGGCGCATGTTGAAGACACGGGTATGTGCAGGGAGACAGGGTGAATGTAGGGGGTGCACATGCATGCGTGGGGGCAGGCCACATGCACAGGGGCCACATGCACATTGCATCTTGGGGGTTCAGGTACACATGCACGCATTCGCACACATGCACATGTGCTTTTGGCATTCAGTCTGGAAAAGGTTAGCCATCATTGCATTAGGGTCTCTTAAACAGAAAATCAGAAGAGCCACAGAGATATGCAATACACTTCACCTAGAACCATACCTGCACCTGCTTAAAGGTGCAGTAGAAAAAGAGATCCAATAAAAGAGAATATTTGTAGCTCAGGATTGTAGCAACATCCTTGATGCTTTCTGACCTTGGTTGTTTTCTTGTAGATGTTTCATTACCCATACTAGGTAACATCATCAGTGTGACTAAGGAACGGGGTTTGCTCTCAATTTATATTCAAATGGCTTGCCCTGTCAGTGTTAGCGGGGATGGTTTAGAGGTTCTTCGATTGGGCTGTTTATTGTTGGCTTGTTTGGCGGTTCCTTTATTGAGGTATTGTTTACTTGATTATTGGTTTGATGTTAATCATGAAGTTAATCAATGCTCATCTGGGTACTGAATAGTGTTGGGAGATGCTTTGGTCTATTTGTTCTCTTTTTGGCTTGTTGATTATTTCCTTTGCATAGTATATAAATATTGCTTATGTCTATATGTCTATTGATGACTAGTTTTTCAGGGTGCCAAGCTTCTAGAAATTCCCTAACATTTTTGGCCTTGGCTTGGTCTAGGATGTTCACAGTCTGCCAGTTGAAACTATGGTTGAAATTGATTGTTTGAATAGGGTGTTCAAATTATGCATTTCTTTTGAAATGCTAGGAATTACATTTACTTTTTAAAGAAATTTGGCCTCGATCCATCTATTCTTAAATGGTGTTCTGCACAACATATTAGATCTGTAGAAAACATTCAACAAGGCCTTTGCTTTCTTTGAGAAATCCCAACAGGAGCTTGGCTGCCATGTTCTAATTACCTGCAGTTTCTGAATTTTATATAGCCCTTTGTGAGCTTAACTCTCCTTTTCTATTGGTGAGCTTTTATTATTAATGTTTTGTTTTTATATTGTAAATTGCTACTGGCTAGTTTTATTGGAACAAGTAGGTTATAAATGTGTTAAATAAATGAATAATTGAGTAGTATATTGTAAAGACAGCTATTTTGTTCTGTTGAATGCACAGCTCTTTCGTATTCAGAAATCTCAGGAGAAGAAATTTGCCCTTCATCTTAAATGTATTTGGAATATATATATATATATATATATATATATATATATATATATATATATATATATATATATATATATATATATTCAGACCTAAAACATTCACCGTTAGCTTATTCTCTGTTTTCCTATGAATCTAATGTTCTGATTTAACAGGATCTATGAAAAATATAATTTCAGATGCTGCGTTCTGCTTACCTGAAAAAGAATCCCACTGTTGTTGATTCTGAAAAGCTTGACTCTACCTGCATACTAATTTGTTGGTTATCTGTTCAGAACCCCCCAAAGCAGACATTTGTGTCAGTTGCCATGGCACTGTATGCTGTTACTCTCTCTCTGGACAGCTTCACTTAACATCTTCCTCTATCCTTTATGCCCAGTTCATTCACCCAGAAAGTTCAGCTATTGCAACAATGCCTTGAGGAAGGGCTGAGGAAGGGCAAAGGCTCAGGGTGAAGAGGTAAACCATGCCTGTAGATGTCTAAGGGGACTTGGTTCTGTGACCCCTCTGGGAAATACAAACCACAAACCATGTCATATTCATTCTTGATAGATATGCACATATACAAACTCTCATGAAAATAGAACTAGGGTGAGGGTAAGCCCCAGCTGTGGATTTTTTCAAATTTGTTCTATTGTATAAAAGAACAAACCGAGCACTAAAACATAGTGTAGCATGGTTGTGTGGTTGAATTGTCTCTCAAATGCACCAATTAATAGCTAAGACTTCTCCTTTAACTTCTCCTTCTCCTCTGACTCCTGACCACAGGCCTTGCTCTGATCTCTGTCAGTCTCTGTTAATTAGAATCTGTTTCTTTCTTCTCCACAGGACAGCTTTCCTGCTCGCTTTGGAGGCATCCATTTTGTGAACCAGCCGTGGTACATCCATGCTCTCTACACGCTAATCAAGCCCTTCCTCAAAGACAAAACACGGAAAAGGGTAAGTAATGAGAAAATGAAGCAAGTCTGTGATGTTGCAAGCCTATTCGTGATATTAGGGAATTTCTACTCTACTCTGCCTCTTCCTTTTTCTCTTTATGGTTTGCAACAATGGATGATGTCTCGGCTGGATTTTGTCAGCAGTCTACATTTAATCACTATTTCAGCAGGAGAGAATTATTTCCAGGTTCCAAGCCAAGTATCAGAAAATCTTTCATCATATACACATGGAAAAATCAACTTTCTGTAAAATATAAAATTATCTAATTTTCAACCCAATGCCCTTTTAATGCCATGTCATCCTGTTCACTGCTTGCAATAGATCTATAAGAAATACAGGACACAATAGGTTGCTAAACCCATTGATAGATAACATTTCTAGTCTATGTTATCAAAGGACTGATCCTTGCCTCCCCCTCCCCCCCCAAACATTTTAACCTTGGGAGAAATCTCAGATTTTGCTGTTAGCATACTGATTTTTATGTAACCAGTTGAAGCAAAATCACTGATAACGGTTAAATTTCAAATGCTATTATAAAAGAAAACCTTGGGATATTGATTTTTACGATATGCATCCATCCATCAACTTTCTTTTGCTGGGAAATGCAAAATTATGCTAAGTAAAAAGTAAGAAATAGTAAGCAAGAGTTAGTAAAGTTAGTAAAGTTCATATTCAAGACATGAAACAAGGAGGCAGCAACAGAAAAAAATTTGGTTGGCCAGAATTGAGAATATTTTTGAAAAGAGAAAGATAAGACGTTCAAAGAAAAATAAGACCATGTATAAAGCAGTATATGGATATGATAAAGGCAAAGTAGAATTGTTCAAAAGGTCAGGAAAGTATCCTGAGGTATAGCAAATGATTCCTAAATACATTAGATTTATTTAGATTTCCCTTACTTTAACATTTGGCCTATTTCTTTTTTGAGACTATTATTTTTTATTATTTTTCTGTACTTTGGGACACATTATTTTATCCTAGCAGAAAAAAAGCATAATGGAGATGTTTTTATCTACGCATGAATATATAATTCAGTGAGGGTTAACCTTTTCGGCACTGAGTGCCGAAATGGAGCACATGCGTGCCAGAGCACCGGAACCCAGAAGAGAACAGCTGGCCGCTGCGTGCATACGCACCGGATTCCACCGTGTGCATACACGTCAGACAGTTGGTCTCTTCCAGGCTCATGCAAAGACCAGCTGATTGGCATGCATGTGTGTGCCAGAACCCAGAAGAGAGCAGCTGGCCGGTGCTCATGCACACTGCACCAGCTGGCCGGTGTGCAAGCGCACAACGGAACCCAAAAGAGCAGCTGGCGATGGCGCGCATGCCCACGGAGAAGGCTCTTATGCCACCATAGGTTCGCCATCATGGATATAATTCATTCATATGTATGATTTAAAAGAGTTACTTGAAAATGCAATTCTTCTAATGGAAAGCATTGTAGCTGCAGAGGCTATTTGATTATAACGTGGCACTATTTGCTTGATAAAATCTTTTTAAAAATTATAATAAATTGAGGGACATTGTGAACAAGGACTAGCAAACTGCAATTTTATAGATACTTCCATAGAAACAAACTCTTTTGAATTTAATGATACTTATAGCAGCCTAGTCATGGAGAGGATTACACTATTGGTTGGTGGTTTTTTTAAAAATGTAGTGTCCATTCATCCATAATGAGGCAAGAATAAGAAGACATTTCTGTAAATTTTATATATAAAAATCTTATAAAGACATCTGTTAAGTTATATTTGATGTGAGAAATTGCAGCTCAATTCAATGTGATGATTTTTTTTTAATCCTATTGTGAGAGCAATAAAGTCAGAAGGTGCTGATTTCTTGCTATGTATGGCATTATGTTCTGCAGTCTCTGATTGCTGTTTGATTGCAGGGCATGGGGATCTATGAGAGGGCAAGGGGGGAGCAAATAACAAAGATGCATTGTGACATCATGATTCAAACACCATTAACTTGTATCACACATCCGAATGCAGGATACGTAAAGGTGAAATATTACATCATGATATTACCATGTGTGTATTGCCATTTGGAGATAATCTGGGTTTCCTGTATACACTTCTGTTGCCGGAGCACATAGTTGCTCAGAGGTTTGGACATACTTAGGGTAGGATTCTTTAGGAATCTTACCTGAAGAATCTTGGTTTCAGATGTTGCTGCTCACTCATGCCCAGAGTTTTCTGTGGTCACAGCAATGGTTTCTTAGCTGTCTGCCAATGTTCTTTAATGTACTGCACTCATGGTGGAGGAACTTCAAAGATCAAAGTCAGAATGGAATGGAAACTTCAACATCATTGTTCTTGAACACTTTATTTTTTCATCCATGTTTGTACAGTTTGTATTTTCATTACCATTTGTTTGTTCAGTAATCAAACGCAGAATTATTTTATTGGATTGATGTTATCCAATCCTTGCTTTAAGGCTGAAAGATTTCTTAGACATATAAATATGTATAAGATTATCACATTCTAATAATATAGTAATACAATAAGGTGATGACTATGTGTAAAAATATATTTCAAAGGAGACAGAGAACAAAAATGAAAAGAATACTAAAACAAGTAGGTAGCAGAGTAGGAATGCAGTTATCTACCTCTCTTAGTGTTCTGATATATGACTTGTTAGTTGGAGCTGAAGTCCAATACATCTGGAAACAGTTGAAATACATGAAAAGTTTCAGGAAAAATAGACTGATTTTATATGGAATTGACAGTCAACAACATAGGCAAAATGGCTGGGCTCTGTTGTCATTCATCAACTGTTCACAAGGCAAACCTCTTGATGAATGTGTGACTGTCCAAATAGGGGTTTATATTTTGAGACCAAAATTATTTGCCTGCAAGAAGGCAATGAAAACAACAAAAGCTGGTTGAATTCCAACAGGTCAATTGCTTTTTTTTTTTTTTTTTTTTGCAAAACAGTAGTACAGCTAGTCCTCAATTTATGACCACAATTGAGCCCAAAATTTATGTTGTTAAGTGAGAAATTTGTTAAGTGAGTTTTGCCCCATTTTTCAACTTTTCTTGCCATATGTGTTAAGGGAATCACAGCAGTTGTTAAATTAATAATACCGTTCTTAAGTGAATCTGGTTTCCCCATTGACTTTGTTTGTCAGAAGGTCGCAGAAGGGGATCACATGACTGCTGCACACTGCAGCTGTCATAAACGTTGGTCAGTTGTCAAGTATCTGAATGTAACTCATGCAGCCATGGGGATGCTGCAATGGTCATAAGTGTGAAAAATAGGCATAAGTCACTTTTTTCAGTGCCGTTGTAACTTCAAACAGTCACTAAGCAAACTGTTGTTGTAAGACGAGGACTACCTGTACAGCTTTCTGAACATTATTCAAAGACAGGTTTTACATAAAGGGCAAGTCCACTGTTCTTTTGCTCTCAATGTATCTTTTTCTTATTTTTACAAAAATCTTGATTATTGGAATGGCACAAACACACTGTAACAACATCTAATATCTGTTTTGTTTTTAAAAAGATCTTTCTTCATGGAAACAACCTTAATAGCCTTCACCAGCTCATACACCCTGATTGCTTACCTTCAGAGTTTGGAGGGACTCTTCCTCCCTATGACATGGGCACTTGGGCTCGGACGTTACTTGGACCGGATTACAGCGATGAGAATGACTACACTCACACATCTTACAACACCATGCATGTGAAGCATTCGTGTTCCAACCTCGAGAGGGAATGCTCTCCAAAACTCATGAAAAGGTAAGATCAAAGAAAAAAGCTTCCATCTAGAAGAATTTTGTCTGTTTTGTCTCTTTAACTAGAGGATTAGGAAATATATCTGGGCTTGAAAACACCATGAGTAGCAAGAAAGAAATTTTGAAAACTTTGCCATCTACTGTTTATATAGATTTTTGCAGCCCAGATATGGAAGTCCTTGGAAATAATGTTAATGAGTTGTCATAGCCAGGTTCTTCCTATGTAAACTAAGATGTTTCTGGAATCACAATTGAGTGAAATCACATTCACTACTTTCTGGGGTTTTTTTCTTCCTTCTTTTCATTCTGGCAGCCAACTAATTTTGTGCTGCATTGTGAGAGACTTATATAGCTATTTCTGGCTCATTAGCCGTCTTCAGTAAGCCACACCCACATCTCATGTTCCTCTCTGTAAAGGTACAATGTCTATTTTCGTACTTTTCATAAGATTTATGTGTGTTTTCCCTTTAAGCCAGGTTTTTCCTACGTAACCAAGACTCTCAATCTTACACAGGAAAAGACCCGAATACACCAAAACTTGCATACCTCTACCCGTGAAAATCTACAAAAACATACATACATACATACACACACACACACACACACACACACACACACACAAACACACACAGCAGAGTTGTGGTCCACAAACAACCTGCTGAGCTGGCAGCAGAGTCGGAGAGTGAGGACGCTGGGGAGGATCATGGGCCAGTCCTGGAGAGAGGGGAAGGCCCGGATGACGGCTCTGTGTCAGAGGCAGAGATGGGGCCAGGGCCATCTGGGAGTGATGTGCGGACTCTGAAGGTTCCAGAGTCGGACAGCAGAGAGGCAGAGGAACAGGCTCCTCCTGTTCCTAGTGCACACATGTGCAGAGCTGCCAGAAGACACGAGCAGCTAAAGCAAAAGGGACGACTCAGGAGTAAAGCCAGAAGATGATTGGTCCCTCCCATTAGGCTTAAAAGAGCAGCAAAGGCTCTTGGGCTCTTTGTAGGAAAGCAACATTGCTAAATCTGTTTCCAGTTGGCATCTCTTGTTTCTGAACTTTGTGGGGCTTTACCAAGAAAGGCCTTTGGCAGGGTTCCAAAGAAGATAAAGGTTTGTGATAAGCCCAAAGCATTTTTTCTGAAGGACTTGTTTTGGAATTAATTTGGACTAAGCTAGGAATGAAGTAATTCTCAGCTGTTATAATAAAATAGTTTTGTTTGGGACTAATTGTGTCTTGTAATGACTAAGTGAGCCTAGGTCACAACAATCGGTGGGATTCACTTACCTTCCCTACCGGTTCTCAATTGTCTGCTCATGCGTAGTAAGCGCACGTTACATCAGGTCGGGTGGGCGGAACCTCCAGCCATCACAGCTACCGGAGAGAACCAGCTGAATTCCACCATTGCATATACACATATACACATACACATGTATGTATATATAAAAATAATTTTTATCTGTGCTGCAAAAATCTATGCAAACATTAGATGGCAGCGTGTTCAACATACATATAACATTTTCCTGGGTTTTATTAATGACAACTGATCTTCCTGGGATTGTTCTCTATCACCTTATGCTTCAGTTCAACATCAGTAGTTTATCATTGGGATGGGGAACAGAGTCAGCTTTGTGTGCAGGCAATAAGGTGGCTCAGCTGAATATACAAGGAGGCATGGAGTTGCCTGCATGCTGATCAGCTGCTTGACAATCTGCTTGGCAGCAGATATAAAGGAAAAGTGTGCCTTCAAGTCTATTTTGATTGCTGGTGACAACCCTTGCTGTTTTCTTAGCAATATTTTTCAGAAAATGCTTGCGTTTATTTCTTCCTATGGCTGAAAGAAATGATTGGGTTCACATCAACCAACTGACTTAGGATTTAGAATTCATGGTCTTCCAGTTCTAGTCTGGTTCCTTAACCATTACAGCAAAGTGGCTCTCAACAACAAAGGAAGGGAATATTAAAACTGACATGCTCCGGATGTCAAATATACTAGGTACAATAATGGTGTCATGTTGTACATAACAAGTGATTTGGGTGCCTTCTGAGCACACCAAACAGGTTTGAAAAAAATCTCTTTATCATGGACGCAGTAGGGTAAAATAAACCCTGAAACTATAATGCTCTGAAATTTAAAAAGTTAAATCTACCCATGTACTATTTACTAACCATGTACTATGTACTAACTGCTTTTAATAACAGTTATATTTTTTATAATATTCTGCTATCTGAAAAAATTATAGAGCAGTTCATGCCATAATTGATCTTCAAGCAGTTTGAAAGCAGTGTTATAATTATCGAAAAGCTGCATGGGCACTAATGAATAAGTTTTATGTTACCTCATTTTTAATTGCATAATTTACTGTACTTAATCAATTTTTGAAGAACTATATACCTTGATATATATCTCGATTTCAGTAAAGATGTGTTAATATATGTTATTTGGGTTATTGATCCTGACAATGTTTAGATATATTTGTTTAGTTTGTTAGATGTTCAGCATCACTTGGCAAATTGGCAGTCAAATAAATCAAATGCATAAATAAATATCTTATTCTACTTTGATTAGTAATCTAGTTAAGTGTGGATTGCATAAAAGGATTATTGGTAGCTATAATATTGAATGAGTAGCACAAGATTTAGTCCTAGTCCTTGTACTCATTAATATTGTAATTATGCTCTGCATTAACTATTTTTTTAAATAATTTGAAATCAGTGCTTATCAAATTTGGAGATGATACAAATTCAAATGGGCTAATATCCCAGAAAACAGACATAAAATTCAAAATAATTTTGATAAATTTGAAATGTGTGCTAAAATTGAGAGAATGACATAGAACAAACTCAAATGCAAAATTCTTTGCTGAGTAAACAAGAATCCGAGGCACATATAAAAGGGATAGGTTAGAAATAGATTGTATGAAAAAGTTCTTGTAATATTGTTGATTACAAATTAAAATATAAGCCGATATAGCCTAATGCCAAAACACAGGTAAATGTTAGGCTTCATTAGCAGTAAATTCCAGATGTGGGACATGACCAAAATACATCTTGAGCACCATGGACACAAATGTTTAAGAATTAATTGGGCAAATTAGAACACGCTCAGTAATGGCACTTAGAATGATTAGGAAATTTAAAAACAATGATGAAATATTGAAGCAATTTGGAATGTTTTCTTACAAAAGGAAAGCTGATGGGGGAATATGATCCCTTTTTAAATGAATAGGATTTCTTCTATGAAAAGAAAGTCAAGAGCTTTTTCCCCATCATTTTAAAAACAGGGATTCGTGGATTTATTGGTTGATATTGACTGTTGACACATCCTGACCACAAGGAGACAATTGGATATAATTAGGCAGTTAAGGATTTACTCATCATTGCCCATGTGGAGTATTTTAATGCACTGTATGATGGCTGCTGTTGAAAAACCACTCTGAAACTGCAGTTGGCATTCAATATGGTAGCCACCAGAAACAGATAACATCTATGCTGAAGGCTCAGCATCGGCTTCCAAGAGTTTCTGGGTGAAATTCAAAGTGTTTGCTGGTGACTTATAGCTTGGCACAATGGTGTTTCCAAATTTTTTTTACTACTGGTTCTGTGCGTGTGGCTTGGTGGGCGTGGCAGGGAAGGATACTGCAAAATCCCCATTCCCTCCCCACTCCAGGGGAAGGATACTGCAAAATCCCCATTCCCTCCCCACTCTAGGGCTAGCCAGAGGTGGTATTTGCCAGTTCTCCAAACTACTCAAAATTTCCGCTACTGGTTCTCCAGAATCTGTCAGAACTTGCTGGATTTCACCCCTGGTTTGGCACCAAGGTACTTCCTAGACTGCCTCTTCCTACCAGAACAATAATCCTGCAAAGAAGGATCTTTTCATGCAGAGATAGGAGCCAAGGCTAGAAACCTGTTATTATGCTTCCATTCCTTTGGATTAGCCCTCATGCAGAAATCAGGCTTGCCACTTATTAAGGCATTGGACTGGCACAGAACAGATCCAGGTTATAATCTAGCATAATCTAGCACCATTTATTTGGGAATGGTTTTAGCTAGATATCATGAGGCTTAATTCTGAATAAACATACAAAGGATTGTTCTCTATTACAATTTTTTCATCAATATGAATAGTATAACTCTAAATAATAGAAAACAAATAACAAACATTTCTCATGTTTAGTTCTTATTGCTGCACATAATAATCAACACAGTACACTATATTTATTTAGTTATTATCTATTTGGTGATAGATAATATAGATGGCTATTTAAATACTAAACTATTAATTTTAATAGAAGAGAATATATGTAACTCACGGTTGAACAGAGAACCTCGGTTCCCTCTGAGTTTAGCTGTTTGCTTGCAGACGTTTTGTTACCAGACTAGGTGACAACTTCAGGGCTAGGAGAGAATGGAGTTTACCCTCTGTTTAAATACAGTAGCTTACTTTGTCAGTGTTTGTGGGGGTGTTGTTTTCTCTTCAGTGATGCCTTGATTAGGCTGTTGTTTATTACTTGATTATTTGTCTGAGTTGCTACTTCCTTAATTAGGCTATTGTTTATTGTTTGTTTGTCTGATGTTAGTCCTTGTGTTAATTCCTGATTATTTTAGTGTTGATTGTTGATGAAGAGGTAATCTGGTCTTTTTGTTTCCTTTTTAGCTTTTTTATTGTCCTTTTTAAATGGTATGTAAATGTAGTTTATATCTATGTGCCTATTGATTGCTTATTTGTCTGGAATCATCCAGAAATTCCTTAGCATTTTTTTAAAGCTTAATTTAGAATGCTTACAGTTTCCCAGTTGAAACTATAGCTGAGTTTGTCCACATCTTCTAGCTGTTATTTGGTGTTCATGGATGTGAAGACTGCTAGTCTTCTGCCTTTTTGCCCTGCATGATGGCTGTTACAGTCTTAACAGCCTGTTGTAGATGACTAATGTTTTTTTTCTTTCTTGGGCTACTGAGTCTTTTGGGTTACTTAAGATGTTTTGAAGTGCTTTAGTGTATTTGCGTTGCTGTGTGGTTTAACAGCCTGTTGGTTATTTCTGATTTTTTTTAATGCATGGTACTATTGTCCTTTTCCTAACTTGTGTTGGTTGTATTGTAGTGAGTTGAATAGTCAGGTACTTTTTGATAAACTTGCATGGGTATCCAATTTGTTGGAAGAGATTGAATAGCAGCTCTGTTTCATTTTCCTGGTATTCTGTGTTGCTATAGTGAGTTTGTGCTCATCTGAATAATATTCTTAGACATATATCCCCTTGTGGGAGGTTGGATTGTTAGTTTGGTAATAGAGCATGTGGTTAGCGTGGGTGGTTTTCTGATAGACTTGCTTTTCTAATTTTCTGCCATTTCCTCTCCTGGAGAAGATATCTAGAAAAGGTAGTGTGTGGTTATTTTCTTCTTCCCTTGTGAGTTTTATCCTTTAAAGATGTTGCTGATTGTTTCATGTGTTTTCTCAATTGTTCCTTCATTATTATGACAAATGTGTCATCAACATATCAGATCCATATTGTTGGTTGTATGCATGGGACTGCTGTAGCTTCTAGATGCTGCATTACAGTCTCTGCTATGAGTGTTGACAATGGTGATTCCCATTGATGTTCCTCTGAATTATTCTGATTTATTTTTGTATGGTGCGTTGACAGTTACCTTTCAAAGAGTAGTGGAACTGGGTGACACTTCAATTCAATTGGATTTCATTCTTAATTAACGTTATGTATAAATCAATATTTTTCTCTTTTGTGAAATCAATATCAATTTAGTAAAGCAATTAGAGATACCAAGGCTTTGGGAGACCTTTGCTGGTTGTATTCTCGTGATGTATGTGAATAAAAATTTACATTGAAATGAATCCTAAATCACAGATGTAGAGATTTAGAAGCAGACGTGTCTGCTGAAAGGGGAGTCAAAAAATAAAAATGGTAGCCACAAACTTGTGAAAGAAATGGAGCTTGATTTCGCATCAATATCACACCTTGCTTGATCCCCTTGTGGATATCATGGTTAGAAGGGTATTTTAAAACTGATATGCCCGGGAGGACCTTATAAATAAAATGGCTGAACAAATTCCATTTTTTTCTCTATTGTAGAATACTTTCTGCATTTTTACTGTTTTAAATTTCTTTTCCATCTCTAGTTACTATGACAACTTAATTGTCCTTTGTGTGCTGCCTACACTGCAAGAGAAAGAAATACTGACACTATAGAGAAACGTACATAGAGTATGTACCTCAGGAAAGAAAACCCCATACCACTTTCCATGAAAATCATACCAAATCAACTGCAGATTTCCAAGTGACATTGACAAAAGTTACAACTCAATATGAATTTTAATATTGATCTCTTCTACCACAATAATAACTGGCATGATGTAATGTGTCTTCCTTTCAAATAGTAGGTTCTGTGTGGAATCCCCAGTGAAGTATTAAGCTGGTGGTACCAAAGCCGGTAGGCTTTTTTCACAGAATGGTCCCCAATTATGCAACTCTTTTGCACTCTGATATAAAAAATATATGGTCACATACATTACATATCTTCCTCCTCCCTCTCTCTCCTCTCAAAATGACCTCAAGTCTTTGGGGAGTTCTCCTTATAAAGAAAGCTTAACATATAGTAGGTAAATAGGGCGCTCCCATGTGACACCTCTCCTGCGAGAGCTGCATTGGCTGCCGGTGGACTACCGGGTGAGTTTCAAGGTGTTGGTAATCACCTTTAAAGCGCTCCATGGCTTAGGACCAGGGTACTTACGGGACCGCCTTCTGCCACCAATTGCCTCCCACCGGCCGGTTCGCTCCCACAGAGACGGCTCCTCAGGGTGCCGTCAGCCGGACAATGCCGGCTGGTGACCCCCAGGAGGAGAGCCTTCTCTGTGGCAGCTCCCACCCTCTGGAACGATCTTCCTCCAGAGTTGAGAACGATCTCCAACCTCCAGACTTTTCAGCAGGCCTTAAAAACATATTTTTTTCAGCTTGTCGGCTTGGCCTGATCCCTGCTAAATTTTTAAAGAGTTTTTAGAGTTTGATATCTATTTTAAATTAATTTTGTTTTAATCATCAGCTAAATTTATACTTGCTCTTTTTATAATATTTTAACTTTTGTGAACTTTGTTTTTATTTGGCTGTTCACTGCCCTGAGTCTGCAAGGAGAAGGGCGGTATATAAGTCTAAATAATAAATAAATAAATAAATAAATAAATAAATAAATAAATAAATAAATAAATAAATAAATAAATAAATAAATAAATATTGTTCTTCAGATCTCTCAGGGTTTAGACAAGTGACACCATAAACATGTGGGGGCACCTTCTCTGTGGGGGCACCTACCCTCTGGAACCAACTGCCGCCAGAGATAAGGAGAATCCAAGACCTCGGTACCTTCTGCCATGCCCTTAAAACTTTCTTTTTTCAGCAAGCCGGGCTGGCTTAACACTTTGAAATGTTTTAATTGGGTTGTTATTGTTTTTTAATTACGGGGCCAAATTTATATATACAGTATCCTTTTAATCGTATTTTAATGTTTGTAGTCTATGTTTTTACTTGGCTGTACACCGCCCTGAGTCCCCAGGGAGAAGGGCAGTATATAAATTTGAAAATAAATAAATAAATAAATAAATAAATGTCAAATGTTTATTAACATTCCAGTTCTAAGACTGACGGAAGAGTTGAGTTTTGAGTCCTTTCAAAAGGCCAACAGGTTAGGACCACTTAGTTTTCAGGGTGAAGGCTGTTTCATGGTGCAGGTACCAGAACAGAGAAGGCACATCTCCTAAATCCCATAAGAAAACACTGTTTCACAGAAGGGACCTGGAACATGCTTACCTTGCTGAATCCAATAAGATGGAGAGAAACTACCAGAATCAGGCACTCTCTCCATTAACCTAGATGTATGCCATATGGGGCTTCACACTGGATAACAAACACCTTGAGTTGCATCCAGAAACTTACTGGAAGCGCACCCAGCTCAGTGATGTACATCATATTATGTAGGGATAATATTCTGGGTTACTGCATTCTGGACTAGATTTGGGTTTCAAAATATACTTTCAGGGCATTTTCACATACACCATATTGCAGTACTCCAATTAGGGAGTCATTAATACATGAGTAACTATGAGCAGAAGAATTTAGTCCATGGAGAGGTGCAACAGATGGATTTGTGCAAGGGTCTTCTTGGCCACAGCTTCCACCTGCCTCTCAAGTGGGAACCCAGGAGAACCCTTAGATGACACACGATAGCTGAGATTGTCAGAGAGGTACCACATTCAGAATTATTGATGAAAACTCTCCATATGTGGTGGTGGTGGGGTTCCTCTAAAACCTATAGCCACTTAATCTTGCTAGAATTGAGTTAGAGCCTGTTCTTCCCCAAATTCTTACAACAGAACAGAACAAAGATGTATAATTATGATCAGTGATCAATCCTGTCTCAGTGCTATCCGCCAGCCTAAACCCAACCTGAAAAGATTCTAGATAATCTGTTTCCTCCAGGATCCTTTGGAAATATGAGCCTAAAAAGAGAAATTGAAGCCTGGATGAAAATTGTCAAGATGTCATGGATGCAGCAATGGCCTCTTGAGGAGTGGTGAACTTCTCATCAACTTCTAATCAAGCAAGATCATGTTTCATTTTGCTTCTCAGAAGTGAAGAAGCTTGGATGAGAAGCAAAATGTTTTCAAAGAAAAAACCCCCCAAGAAAGTCCAGTTGCTTTTGGAAAAGCAGTTTGGGGCAACTACCTGCTCTGTTTCATAGCTGATCTGCTCTCTACAAAGCAAAATGCACAGCAGGAGGACAATAATCTTTAGGAGTTTCTACTGTAGCCCTCTAAATGTCCCTGAGGTACAATATCCAGTATCGTCAACCTTTGGCCACGTTGGCTTGGGCTGCTGGGAATTGCTTATATCAATATGATTACATATATACCACTTTGGCAGCGGCCTCCTTTCCTCAGAATAACAAACAAGAAGGAGTAACACATTTTGATCATTAAGGGAATAGATATAGATTGGATTTTTTTTTACTTGGTATATTAACCTAGTATTACAGAAAGGCACTTCTAGACCAATTTTCAGGAATGTGCAGAATCATGAATATCAGAGATCTTATTCTTTCTTTAGCAGTAAACTAGCTGTGATATTGCCTAGATTATTATAATATGAAACTACTTTGGTTGACTCATAATGGACAAACTGATCATGGGAAATATAAATGTTTGCTTTTCATTCTGTGCCATTTTCTTAGTTGAGCCTAAGATTAGAATGTGAGTCTCAAGCTCAAATCTTTATCTTGCAAATTAGCTTTGGTAAAGGAGTAGGTCCTTTCAATTCGTTGCAAATGATCCAAGACTTAATTTGAAGATTAGAAAGTTATAGAAGCAAAGCAGCCTCCCTCCTTTCTCTCAATGAAGAGATTATTTGTCCTTGGAAGGAAAATAACATTTGCAACAAGCTGGAATTGATTTCCTATTCCCAAGATAATATTTATTAATAGTTTTAAAAAAAGAGATGATAGTTTTGCTATTTTTACCTGGTAACTGCTGGTGATTGTTTAGGTAGAATATATTTAGGTAAAATATGTTTACTTTTTAAAATTTAGTTAATGGTTAAATGGCATTTAACATGTGGGAATCACAGTCCACCATTAATTCAAATCTGTGTGGTCGATCTGACAGCATTTTGGAATATTGTTCAGTTATTCTACATACCAGGAACCAGTTCCAAAGAGAAAGGTTTTTCTGCGGATCAGAAAGGGTGTGTGATTTTGCATGCTGCCTGCATCCCATGGATGGGGCTTCACTTGTTTGTGTGGACTGGTTGCTGGCATGCCACAGACCGGAGGTTGGGGACCCCTGATTCAGAGTCCTCATAATAGTACCTGAACCAAATTGGCTTCCAAGTTTTTTCAGGAGTTGAAAAATATACAGCTGATAGCTACCTCTTTGAGATAATAGGTGAATTTTGTATCCAAAAAGACAATAACAACAAACAATAGGCATGCTGTTTAATTTCTAAGCAATATTTACCATTCTGCTTTTTTCAGGTCTCAATCTGTGGTGGAACCTGGAATATTAAAGCATGAAGAACAGAATGTAAATGAGAACACCCAGCCACTACTAGCTCTAGACTGATATTGAAATCCCTGCGAAATACAGCTGTATCCTCAGACTTCAGTGGTCCACAATCCTTTTGAAGCAAATGAAAGGTTTAATACACATTAATGTGCATTCAGCTTAAAAAAAACCAAGCACTCCATCTTTGTGGAGCAAGTAACGATTATCACCAGCCATGTGTCTGTGTCCAAAGCCAGAGGTAAAATATTCCTTGTGGCCCAGAATAACAAGTGAACAAGTCTGATTGTAAAACAATTTTTATAAGAGTGCATTATATTAATAATGTCTGAAACACAGATTGCTTTCAGTGATCTGTCACTGAAAGATGGATCCATTGAAGTTCTCTCATATTGTTTAGGCAGAGTTACAGTTTTGTTTAAATAAAAATTAGAAGGCGTGCATGCCTGTGCATAGACACATACATACGTATTTACTCAGCCACTTTAAAAATGTCTTGAGTTTAAATATTGCAGTAAGAAACCAACCTTGGTTTGCAGCACAGAAGTATCACTCCAAAGTTTCTCCTAATTATCTCCCATCATCACCAGCAGCATGGTATCGATCATGTTTACTAGGCATAATAGAAATTGTAATCTAATCTTTTTGGAGGGCTCCCAGCTGGGAAAGTTACATGTGTGAAATACATGCAAACACAAGCAGGGTGTCTTGAATGTTTTGGGAGATTAATATTCCAATTGAGGATTTCTTGTTTAGGTCAATTGAGCTCAACAGAATTCCCTAAGTATATTTTCTCCTGCAATCAGTTAAAGATATAGCTAAGTCAGGTTTGACTGACTGCGAATTAGGTTATATTTATGATAGAAAGAAAAAGCTTGGGATCAGTTATTGAATATACTACCATTAGAAAGAAAAGTGGAACAAATCATAAATATCCAGAGATCAAAAGCCAAAGAACAGATGGCTATTCCAGACTTCGTTCTGTTTTGGGCCCCATTCAATTCCTATAAAGAAATAAAAACAAACACTATTTTTTTTTTTTACAAATCAGTTATATCAACATTATTTTTATTGTGATTTTATTTCTTCAAATACAGTAAGCACTTTAGTTGCACATCACAATATGACATAGCAGTATTTAGGAATCTTTAATCAGAGAACATTTAAACCATATTCATAGAAAGGCTTAATCATCATCGACCAAGGATGGCTCTGCAACTCCTAGAGTGGTCTGAAGCAGTGATGTTTTTCAGCAGTAGCCATATATGATGAATCAAATCATATGTTGCTATCAAGCATCTTTAGTGGGGACTTGATCTTTTAGGAACTGTCTAATCTATAGTGCTAAAATATTGCTTGTACATTTTACTACAGAGATAATATACTTTAATTAACATTGCTATTGTCCCAGAACTGAGTATGACTTTCTTTCTTCTATGAAACCAGTAATGCTCAATCAGTCCTTTCTTCTAAGTGAAATACAGGGTCTCCATTCATAAAGGAAACTTACTCTGGACCACAACTTGTCCTGGTCAAAAATCTTTTTTTTGCCATGAAATCAACAATGAAAACTGTTAATCATAACCAAGCACGTGAGTTTTTAATCAATGTATGATTTATGGAAAATGTGCTCCACTTATGTTTCAGAAGGATTTCATACCCACCAAAAACAATGACCAAATGCATTGTAAATTTTGAAAAAAGGCTTCAACAAGCATTAAAAACTTATCTAAAGAACTGTGTAATTTATTTTCACAATGAAATAATATTTGGCACTTGTTCTTTTTTCACTCACCATTCACCACTCTCACGAATGTTTCTTGCTTTCAGTGGGTTTTGCACACTAATTGATTACATCTACTTATTTCAGCTGTCTGTCTCATTTTTCTGTGCCACAGGGGTTAGAATTATTGCTATCGATCAATGATTGACAAAGCTGTAAATTTGTGTCCCCATTCAATATTCACAAGAAGAATATTGTACCAATCAATTATGCCTGCAGTGGACGAAAATGATTGGGTGTGAGATTTTAACATTTATGGTGGCCAAAACAAAGAAACAAAAGTCAAACATCTTATTGGTGTGTTATATATAAAATCCACAGACATTCAATTTACCAATTTCAACTCAGCTAATAAATTCTGAAATTATGAAGTAAATAAGCTTGTGTGAAGATTATAATACACTTTGAAAATATCACAGGAATATCTTTTCTAAGTAATACCAAGAATATCTTTTCTTGGTATTACTAAGGTTGAGGATGAATACGCTTTAAGTCTGCAGTTCTACTGTGCATCACTTTTTTAATATGCTTCTTACCATAACAGAGGAGTATAGTAACTTTAAAATGAAAAAAGTCAAAACCGAAACATGTACCATGTGCAATATACTTTTCAGTTAAGGGTTGCTAGCAGCAGTAGTTCAAGGAAACTGTGCTTCATAACTGTGAGCCAAAACTCAGATTTGATACTGAAACAGAAATGTGTTAGGATAATAAAATTATTTGGAAATAGTGCTTTGGACTTCACGAAAGTGTGAACCTTTAGTCATTACATATTTGTTAATGCATCTGTTTTCAAAATTTATGCACCAGAATTAAAAATGCATACAGCTACATTATAAGGCATTAGTTCATAAAGAATCCTGAAAGGAAGAGTCCCTGCATCAATTAATATGATAGAGCTGATGGTCTTGTTCCTCATAAGGTCCAGAGCTTCTCTTTAAAGGATGTACAGCTCTAGGGCATATCTCTCTGTGTGCAGCTGTACACCCATGCACATACACAGGCAGCCATATATTTGTTTTGAAAGCTCTTGAATTTAAGGCACAGAATACCGTACCACAAGCATTCTTAAATTTTGAGATATCATCCTAAAATGATAATGAATGTGTATGAAAACTCCTCTCCCCAGGAATTAAACTAATAGTTTTATTTTGATTAAGGTTGTACATGAAATAAATATGGAGTCTTTGGTATTCTCTGAGTTTGATTGTTTGCTTACAGATGAATCATACTGATGATGTTATTTAGTTGGATAAGGAAATATCTGCAAACGAATGAAGCTCAGAGAACACCAAGAACTCCACTGCCCTATCCTGAGCTATAGATATTCTTTCCTATAAAATAGACTCTTTGTAATAATTGAATTATAATCTGTAATAATCAGAAAACAAGGATAGAATCTTTCAACTTTACTACATAAAATGCTTTATTTGAAATAAAAAAATTAAATGGGAGTCTATCTTTTTTAATGGGAAGGACACATAAATTTGCTTGATTTTGCATAATCTTTGAAATCAATCTTGCATATTCATGGGAGGTACCTTTTGTTCCCCTGTCCATCATTTACTTTTGGCCCATATTTGTTTTTTTTTAATAGCAGCAATAGAATCATACTAAAAGGGTGCTCCAAACTTTAATCAGTAGACTGGGTATAATTAGCTATTTGCTTTCTATATCTACCTGCCCCCAAAATCCATTATGGAAGACTATAGTCATTTAGAATAATTAAAAAATAATACTGAAATTCTGTAACTTGCATATTTTTACAGAAATTCCAAAGAAACCGGTACACTACTGATGGGCTGTTACTAGCGGCAGCAATTTACAAAAGATATACTATTTATTTGGCAGAGATGCCAAAGATTCAATAATATTTCTGAGAGAAGCCAAACAACATAATTTTCTATAACATAAATAATTAAAAAAAAGAATTGTAGGCAGTTTACACAGTCCTTGTGGCTGTGATAAGAAAAAGAGGCATCTGGAAAATTGATTTATACAATTTTTAGTATTGAAAAGTCTGACTAGAAATATCAAGCCTCAGACTATATATATTATTTCAACACTGGTCCTCCTTAAGATGTTTCCAACCGTCAGTTTGACAACTTTTGTCTTAGCAAAGAACAAACAGCAATCAAGGCAGATTAAGAGATTATTCAATCTATGATATGCTATATTTTGCACAAATTATGACCAGAAATTATTTCCAGGAGCACCTGTTGCATTTTGCAGACCTACATTTGGAATGTGTACCTTGGCACATTTCTCTGCATAAAATTACACCAATCCTGTACCTTTTGACAATGAACAATTAGTTGCTTATAACTAGTCTTAGTGGATGTAATTTGAAACATCTATGCAAAGCTGTTTAAATGTCATTCTTGCTTATTCCATCATCAGAGATGAATGTAAAATTATAAAGTGGCTTCAATAGCAAAAAAGAGAACAGGTTCAAAGGTTGACACTGATAGGTTGAATGACAATGAATCATTAAAAAAGTTTCATGATCATTCATTCATTAATTCATTCATTAATGGGAAAACCAATAAACACCACAGAACTATATTTATATGTTACTTTCTCTTTCTTAGCTTCATGTAGGATATGAAATTGGCTGTAATTGAGAACAAAAATGTTACAAAACAGCTCCAGTTATCAATTATTAATCAGGCTTTAAATTATGAAAGTTTCTTTTTTCAAAACCTGCATTAAAAAGTTGGTGAAAAAATTGCAACCTAAAGCCTCTATGTACTTCATCTAAGCTTAAAATATGTTTTTATGTTATTAAAAAAAAATTAAAAATAAACACAAAATTGGGTAAAATTTGCTCTTAACTAGAATTGGACAAAGGAAATGTTTACTCATCCTTTGACTTGGAAGGAAAAAGTAAAATAGATCGCTGTTCGTATAAGGCTTCATTGTTTCTAAATTATTATAAAAAGGGAACTAAAAGTTGAAAAAGAAAGTGGTTCAAATAGAACAAAAAAAGTATCCATATATACTGTATCTGATGAAAAAAATGTCCTTATCTATCAAAAATAAGATACAAAACCACCTGCTCCTGTTATCTACAGGTCACTCTATAAATCCACTGGACGAAACCAACATAGAATTATAAAAGGTAACAATAATACATTTTCATATTGTTCTGTAAGAGCTTATGGTTGCTTTTATCATGGGAGAGTGGATGTAGTGCTTGAGGACACAACCCACTAAATACTGCTTCTGAATAACCTCATAATGATCAGGAATTGCAGAGTCTGGAAATCTGCATTCCTTATGATTACATTCAGGCTTTTGAAGGTGGCTTTTACGTCAAGGAGTTCCAAAAATATATATCAAAAAAAGTCTGGCACAAGTCTTCTTTCAAAATATAGCACAGGATGTTCTTTGGCTGATAAAAGCATAGAATTCCAACTTGCAGCATGAATACAGAGCATTCAGATCAGTGCTGTAGTGGGGCGGTACACAGAACAGGATGTTTTAAAGTCCTTACACATTCTTGTTAGAGTTGCATTTAATTTTTGTTGTACTTCTCAGCACACAGCGTGAAGCTCAAAAGGGAAAAACTTCAAGACTACTTAAATAGCTGGTAGGGTGCGTCGCTGTTGTGACGTTAATTCTGGGTGCCAGACATCCACAATGAATATCAGCCGATAAGCATTAGCATCCTGCCACACTTCATGTTCAAAAGAATCATCAAAAATGAGAATCTTCCCTTCTTCCCAGGATCTGAAAGAAAAAACAAATTATATTTTACCTGCTGCCTTTGAGAACTCAAAACTTTTCCAATTGTATCTACATCCTGGATGCAAAATCTACATAGCTGATCAAAGTCACAAAGTTTATCTATGGTATCATACAGGGGATCTTTGACTTATAACTATTGGTTTAATGATTGTTTGAACCTATGATAGTATTGAAAAAACTGACTTATGACCTGACACTTAACAACTGTTGAGGCTTTCCATGGTCCCATAATCAAAATTTGGGCACTTGGTAACCAACATATATTTATTACAGAGTCTTGGGCTCACACGACTGTCATTCATTCACCTTCCCAGCTGACTTCCAACGAGTAAAGTCAATGGGGAAAGTTGGCTATTCTTAATGACCATGTGATTCACTTACCAGTGATTCATTTAACAGTCATGGAAAAAAGGTCATAAAATCAGACATGATTCACTTAACAACCCCCTCACTTAGCAACAGAAGTTCCAGTCACAATTGTGGTTCTAAATCGAGGACTTCCTGTGGCTATTATTTCTTTCATTCTACCAGGTGAAAAACTGATAAGCTTGATGGGAGCCTATACTGAACCAGAGGCTTTCACAGAAAAATGTACTATGTGTACTATTTCTCCACAAGTAAAAAAATATCTGAAAAATAATGTTTGCTACTATATCTTACTCTTTGGATTTTTTTTCCCATTTCCAGATGCTCAAGTCCCATCTACTGACACCTTATGGGATAATAGGTAAGGAAATAAAGGCAATATGAGAGATGCACATGATAAAAAGGAAGGAAATATAACACTGTGTAAAATAATACCACATTTTGAAGTTGCTGAACATTCAAACAGGTATTATAGTGAGAACAGTTGAAAAAACCAATCAAGACTAGGCAAGACAAAATTATAAGGTCTATTACAAAGATTTTAACTCATTTATATTATGTAGAGATGAACTGAGAGAGCAATGTTTCAGCTGTTAAGTGACATTGCACTGTCATAAAGATTACCTCTCATTTCCTGGGCTGGCTTTTAGTCGTGAATTAACAAGAGTAACCCGAAAAGGAGAGGGTGGGGTTTTTTTGTGCCACTCGACACCAGGAATTTTGAGAGCCTAATACTGGCACCTTCACAATTTGACCAATCATATAAATCTGATTTGCCAAGGAAGTAAACTCTGTGATCCATGCATATACATGCGTGTCAAAACAGTCATGAAGAGAGCTGCAACTGTGGGATTGAAATTCTACTCTTTTTTTAACATACGTTGCAACTGTACACTGCACTTACAAAGGAACGGAACTTCAATCACACTTTTTCAGCTTGCCATCTTGACTTTTTGATGTGTATCCCCCTACTTTTCATTGCGTCATCACCACAGCTTCTCAGAATACTCTTTACCTTCCCAACTCAATTTCACCTTTTTTAAAGGAAGGGAGATCAGTGGGCACCCATACAAAAAAAAAAGTTTGGATTGCAGCCCCATACGATGGCTTTGTTATAAACAATTATGAAGCTAAAAGCTGTGCTTTTCTTTGCAACATCAATTTGTTTTTAATAAGTTCAAAATTATATGATACTCAGATGAAGCAGGAGCTTGGATGATGCCAAATTCAATGCCTACATAGATATTGTTAAGTACAGATACCATAATATATAGACCTGACTAGGTAAAGATAAGCAGGCTTCTAAGCATTATGTCCGTACTACTTTCTCTGATGGTTTTTTGCTAACTTAGCTAACAACAGAGATGTTTCTCTTGGATTCCATACCAGCTCTTAGTATCCTGGCCCTTGACATTTGACACGCTAGAAAAAAATGTGTTGTGAGGAGAGGAAAAGATACCTGGTTTCTTGAGCACACCGTATCCTGCAGCCTTCTTTAGGAATGACCAAGCCTAAATGCATCCTCAACCTACAGTTAGTGGGCCCTGTGTGAGGCCAGACGTGAGTCCCTGGGTGCATGACAGAATACTTGATCTGCAAAAAGATGTTCAGTTGATTTTCAAAAACTCATGTCAATTATGTCAACCTTCTAGAAATATAGATAAACTATGTCTAGTTTAACCCAACCAAAATGACTAAAGTTTATGTTAGGCTTCCTACCTGAAGTTTTGAAGCAAATTACTTGTGAACATGCTTTATGGATGAAAATGAATTTCCACCTTTCAGACTATACGATAGCATCTTAAGTAAAATTGAGTCTCCTAGAACTATTCTAATTCCATTTAATCAACATAGGCACATGGTTTTATGTATACTGTATGCCATTTAATGTCTATTGTGGATTATATTTTCACTTTAAAAATAAGGATGTGTGTGTGTGTGTGTGTGTGTGTGTGTATATATATGTATGTATGTATGTATGTAGTATGTATGTATGTATGTATGTATGTATGTATGTATCTGTTTTCTGAGGTGTTCGCGGGTGTTTGTATGTAGGTCGTTGGTTATTCGGGTCTTCTCCCGTATAAAATTGGAAGTGTCTTGGCTTCCAATCTCCTGGAAGCATGAAGCTGAGAATACCAGCCTGAAGATGACAAATGAGACTTCGTCGAAACGTCGCCAAGACTCTTCCAATTTTACGCAGAAGACCCGAATAACCAAAGACTTTGGTCTTTGGTTATTCGAGTCTTCTCCCGCGTAAAATTGGAAGTATCTTGGCAACGTTTCGACAAAGTCTCATTCATCATCTTCAGGCTGGTGTTCTCGGCTTCGTGCTTCCAGGAGCAATGTGAGATTGCAGCTGTCTCTTCCTTTTAACTGCTAGTGGGGGTGTGAGCTGATTGGGTGGGAGCTTGGCTGTGTTCTGATTGGGTGGAGGTGTGTTCTGACTGGTTAGGGGCTTGGCTGTGCTCTGGTTGGATGGGGGGTTGGTTGTGCTCGGCTTAGTCTGAGTTGCAGGGGGATTTGAGCTGGTGAGCTGCGTTGTTGTTGTTTGGCTTCGTGTTTGTGGCCATGAGAGATCTTCATGGTGGGTGTCAGTCTGCTTCATGTATAGATTGGAGCAGTTAAAAGTGGCCAATGATGCAGCTGCAGTCTGGCTTCTGGTCCTTGATCGTGCCTCATTATCAGTGTGGGTTTGAGTCTGCTTTCTGCATGGATGTGTGGTGGTGACATCCTGTGTGGCTCTTGTGGGTCTGGTGTCATTCATTGTGTTAGGGACTCGTTTGTCAATAAGGGCAGGTTTCCAAATGGCTGGTAGGCGGGAGGTATCGTCTCGTTTGTTCATGCTGTGTGGGCGTTTTTCTATCTCGATGGCTTCTCTGATTATTCTGTTATTAAAGTGTTCAGTTTTGATGATACTTCTGGTCTTTTTAAAGTCAATTTCATGTCCTGTGGCTTTAAAGTGTTGGACCAGGGAAGAAGTTGGTTCCTCTTCCTCACACACCTCAACAGCCTACACCCCAAAATACAGTTCACCATGGAAACGGAAGCGAACAACCAACTTCCCTTCCTGGATATCTTACTCTACAGGAAATCCGATGGCTCCCTAGGACACACTATCTACCAGAAAAAAACACACACAAGCCGCTATCTGCATGCACTCTCACACCACCACCCAGCCCAGATCAACTCTGTAGCCAAGACACTCATCTACAGAAGAAAACGCTTAGCTGACAAACAACATCTAAAAACCAAACTACACACTCTCACTAACGTACTAACATCCAATGGATTCCAAAGAAATAAGATTACCAACCTAATCCAAAAAGAAACCCCCACTAAAATCCAAGACAGAGAACAAGAAAACGGCAAAGCCCTCCTCCCATACATAAAAGGCACCACAGACAGAATAAGCAAAATCCTCCACAAACATAACATCAAGACAGCATTCTGCACAAACCAAAAAATATCCACCAGCCTAAGGAACCCCAAAGACAAAATTGAGTTAGAAAATCAAGGAGTATATGAAATTCCATGCACCGCCTGCCCCACCACATACATCGGACAAACCAACAGAAGAATAAGGCATGCATTGAAGAACACAAAAACTCAGTCAAAAAAGAAGAACCAACTTCTTCCCTGGTCCAACACTTTAAAGCCACAGGACATGAAATTGACTTTAAAAAGACCAGAACTATCGCCAAAACTGAACACTTTAATAACAGAATCATCAGAGAAGCCATCGAGATAGAAAAATGCCCACACAGCATGAACAAACGAGACGATACCTCCCGCCTACCAGCCATTTGGAAACCTGCCCTTATTGACAAACGAGTCCCTAACATGATGAATGACACCAGACCCACACTCACAAGAGCCACACAGGATGTCACTACCACACATCCATGCAGAAAGCAGATTCAAACCCACACTGATAATGAGGCACGACCAAGGACCAAAAGCCAGACCGCAGCTGCATCATTAGCCACTTTTAACCCCTCCAATCCATACATGAAGCAGACTGACACCCACCATGAAGAGCTCTCACAGCCACAAACACGAAGCCAAACAACAACAACGCAGCTCACTAGCTCAAATCCCCCTGCAACTCAGACTAAGCCGAGCACAAGCAAGCCCCCACCCAAACAGAACACACCCCCAGCCAATCAGAGCACAACCAACCCCCCAGCCAATCAGAGCACAGCCAAGCTCCTAACCAATCAGAACACACCTTCACCCAATCAGAACACAGCCAAGCTCCCACCCAATTAGCTCCCACCCCCACTAGCAGTTAAAAGGAAGAGACAGCTGCAATCTCACATTGCTCCTGGAAGCATGAAGCCGAGAACACCAGCCTGAAGATGACGAATGAGACTTCGTCGAAACGTCGCCAAGATACTTCCAATTTTACACGGGAGAAGACCCGAATAACCAAAGACCTACATATACATATACATGTACATATACATATACATATACATATAGATATACATATACATATACATATACATATACATATACATGTACATGTACATGTACATACAGATACATACCGCAGTGGCTTTATTTGCATGTATTAATCATAGTTTAAAGAGACATACTGTAAATGTTTAATTTCAAATTGCAAACTATATTTAGTGATTATATATTAAAAGATCAAGACAATTTCCAATAAAAACTGATTCTAGGTGATTTCACAGCAGCAATATAGAAAAGATTTGCCTCTATTTTTTTTCAGTCCATTAACAGCTAGAATTGTGATCTGCCTCCAAGTGCAAATGAAGTCCAACTCTAACCTCAATATTTAGGTATTATTACCGGTTGTAGATGATTAAACAATCAATTTTTTAACTGAATTCTGAAGCTGAATTATATTGTTGACATTAAACATAATTCCAGAAGGAGACCAAAAGGCAGTTCAATCAAATCAGTTTATGGTCAGCACTTTTTATAAATAAACAATTATGTTAACATATTCTATTTGAAATAAACTTGATTTTATCCATGGTATCTATAATGTAAAGGTTTGCATCTTTGAAATTAGTTGTATTTCCTTCTAAATCAGGCCTGTCAAACTGGCGGCCTGCGGGCCAGATGCGTCATGTGCTGGCCACACCCATCCCAGCTCCGCAAAGTTAAAAAAAGTCACAATACGTCATATAACATGATCGAGTTTGACACCTGTGTTCTAGATCAATTGTAATTATTGACAACTGTGATGGACAGTTACTGTTTAGTTTTCAATGATAGACTATGTAGAAAAACAAACATAATTGCATCATTTGTCTATAACAAATATCATGCTGACTCACTTATAAACATTCAGAAAGGTAAATTGAAATAAAAGAGATTTCATTTTAGCATTTGCCCCCAGGCAAAACCAATTAATAATTATCCTATTTCTTAATATTTTTGTAAGTTATACTTACAAGTCAGAGTAACACATACAGTATACATCTACATCCACTTCTCACTATAAAAAAGGACTGTAAATATATCTTGAAATTTTTTATTTATTCAATTTGTATTAGCCACCCATCTCAAATATTGTACATGATTCTGGTTGAACAGTTGAAAGTAACTCCCAGTCATATAATTAGCAGCTCAGTAAAAATAAATTTACCACCGTCAAATCAACCTAAGAGGCTCTGCCATACATCTGGATCCTTGATGACAAAACCATGTCTTTAAGACCACCATTAGATTCAGGATCAATCTAATCTGAAGTTGGGTGGAGGGGGGTTTGAAGGGCAGCATGTAGCAACTAAAAGCAGCTGATGTTCCTCACTAACTTGGCTGTCTTCTGCAGTGAATATGCAATCGCAGGAAAAGACCTGTTTGCTTTAAAATGTTAAGAACAGGTGCTATATGCAGGCCTACATGGCCTCTGAATCACACTTTGCCCTTTGAAGTTGGATAGTTGCCCAATATATGTGGATGCTTCTTCCTATCTATCTATGGACCTGCTCTACAAACCAGACAGTACCTGCCCTCTTCGGCATCCAGTGGCTTCTGAAAAACGTTCTAATAAGGCACATGATTTTGGAACACTATTGCAGGCATTCTCATTTTTTCTTCCTAGAGTGAAAGAGGAAAAATGTAGTTTAAGCATAGGTAATCTGAATTTCACACCCCTAAATCTAAGTATAGTCATACAGGGGATTTGAAAATGTCAGCTCAGTAGGCGTTTGAAAGAGATTTAAAAGTGTAAATCATCCAAAAATCCAGTGGTGATTAGCTCTAATCGAATTGGCTTTCATACCTAAGTATAGAAGTGGAATACTTTTGTATTTCTTTCTTTACAGAAAGTAACTCTTACACCTTACTTATTACAGTTAGCATCCATCTAAAACAGAGATGGGCAACTTTTTTTCTTTGAAAATAATTTTGCTTTGGCACAGATTTAATACTAGGCTCTACTACTTTATATGATATATCATGATATCTATGGATATTTCATAATAAATTTTCACTGATCCCAGAGAAAGTCATTGCATATTCCTTCACATACTCCAGCCTTTATTGAATTGAGATGGAAGCATTGTAGAGCTATTTGAATATTGCATAAAATCTAGTTGTAGTTTCATGACTATAGATAAGAACAAAGTTTCCTGAGGGACTTTGGTCCAGTTATGCTCTTCCTTCCATGGTCTCTCTTGCTGCCTAATTTGCCTTGGTGTTGTGAAAGAGGATAATGTTCAGTTCCCTAATGAAATACAAAGAAGGATTTCATAAAAATATCAGTGAAATTTGGTGTCTTTTTATAACAGTGGTGATGGGCTCATGATTTGCAGAACATTAATCTTCTAAACAGAATATTATGACGAACTAAAAGAAAGTTTTTATTTTAAGTAGAGCTACAGAAATAAAAGCAATTTTATTATTTTCCAGTACCCCAATGCGTCTTATATAGCATCCCATTTTTTCATTACCCTACTGGGTTTATTGTGTCATTTTAATTATAAATGACAGAATTGCATTCACTTGTAAGAAGAAAACATCTCGTCTTTGCCAGTGCACGTTTCCTCAGACCACTTTGTAATCTGTGAACCATCCACTTTGTTAGGTATAAACTAAGTATAAGTTTTCTACATAAGAGAAACGCAAAACTATACCTTGCAGATAAATGCAGAAATGAAAATGAAAAAAAAAAAGAGAGCACCTTTTCAATATTTTTAAAGCTACATAAAGTAGCACACTAAAAATACAGAAACAATTCTGGGAAGTGGCCCAAAGCCATTCAATTTTGTCCTCTTTCTCACTCCCCTGCCTCTCCTCTTCAAACATGAAACAAGAATCCACTACCACTTTCAAGTGAAACTCTTTATTTTATTTAGACTTTGATAAAACATTCAAAAAAGAAAATGTTTCCTTTTATGTAAGTTGTCAAAGTATTTTCAGGATTGCTGTGGCCACTTGATCAGTTACAAAGCTGTATGAACTTTGATCAAGCCATCTCCGGTCTGCAATTAACTGCAAGCCTTCCCCGCCCTAGTTAATTGCAGGTTAGCTTACTACATAAGCACAGACCTTTCTCATTGCTAGTTGGGCCTAGACATTGCTTTAGGCCTAAATGCAGACCTGTGCTGAGGCACCTGAATGCAGACCTTGGGAGAGAGGAGGAGAACTCTGCTAGGAAGCCACAACGCCTGCAGCAGAGATAACAGCGGAGAAGAAGCAGTGTTACTCCCACGTAGCTATCTTGCAGCTGTGTGCTGAGATAGCCGGGAGCCTTTTGAAGTCTTTACCTTCGGCTTGCTTTTTGCTTTTGAAGCACGCAAGCCAACGTTTGGACTTTTGCTGCTACATCGGAGGGATACGCTTGAGTTTCCCTTCCCAGGAGCTACAAGCCACGTTTGCAGTTTGGATTGCTTTACAGGTGACTTTTACTTGAAGCCCATGCTGCTGCCCTTCTACCACCTCAATGATGTATCGACACCAAAGCCATTCAATGTCTTATTAGTTTTTCCCGGGGACTGGTTTTGGTATTGTGGAGAGGAATTTAGGGAGACGGCCTGGCTTCAGTTAACCAGGATAAGACTTTGTTCTTAATGTGCCTTTTTAAAGATATAGTGTTTTTTAAAATTTTTGTATTAAAGTATATTTCATACAAGACTCGTCTGCTAGTCTTATTTCAGTCCTAGTGTGTTTGCTTGTGTGCTGGTCCACGATTCGGGGGCAAACCTCGCCCCATCCCAACACAAGTCTTTCCAAGAGCAAAAATAATTTACATGTGGCTCATGAACAGATTTCTAGCCAGGCAATGACCAGGCCATGCACATTTCAAAAACAATTCAGAAGAAGTTCTGAATTATGATTCTTAATTTAGTAATGTTTTTCTCCAGGCTTGGGTAAAAGCCTGAAAGTAAAAAGACCATCTTCCTTAGGGATAGGGGGGCTGTTCTTGTATTTGTGATCAGTCTGATATAATGGTGGGCATATCTACAGATCAAATCACGCTATGTGAAGGATAACAAGGAATGGCGTATTAAGAAAGAATTGATGGCGCTAGATAAAATTTTATTAGGAACGAATAAAAAGGTGATAAGGAAAATTTATCAATACCTATTGGAATATAAAATGGCAGAAGAACAAGTGAAGGAAACTATGGTAATGTGGGCCCAAAATTTTGGTTCTAATATTAATATGGATAATTGGCAGGATCTATGGGAGAGAAACAGGAAACTAACGTTAGCCTGACATTAGAAAATTTGTATAAAATGTTCTACAGGTGGCATATCTCACCCACAAGATTAGCGAAAATGAACAGGAACTTATCACCACAATGTTGGAAATGCAATTTAGTGTCAGGATCTTTCTATCACATGTGGTGGTTATGTAAAAAAGGAAATTTTGACGCCAGATTAAGGCATGGTTGGAGAAGATAGAACAAAACATAGACCTGAAACCAGAATTATTCCTATTAGGAATTACATAAGAGAAATATAGCAAAGAACTGATATACTTAATTCTGCTGGTTTATGCGCAATACTGGAAAAAGGAAGACATCCCCCCCCTTGCCCGCAGAAGAAGTAATAATAAAGAAGATCTTGACATGTGCAGAAATGGATAGGCTGACACTAGAATTCAAAAACAAAGATGAGACAGAATACTATAAAATCTGGAATAAAATGTACCAATGGTTGGAAAGGAGAAAAGGAGTCGGAATAAAAAAGATTTAGGGCTTGTAGAATTAATACTGGATAATATTTAGACAAATATGTAAATGAGGACAAGGGATATGTATATAAGAACAAAGTAGCAATCTATGTTAAATAGTAATAATATTTGTTGTTATGTTAAAATATGTATGGCTATGACAAGACAAGGATGGTCACACTGTGTCCAATGTTTTTAATGTTTATTTAATAAAAAACTTCTAAAAAATAATAACAATTCAAACATTATCTTCTTTTTCTATTTTTCAATGCCTAACTTTCACAGCTAATCATTAGCATAGCTGGAAAGACCACTATTTTAAGTTTTCTGATCTTTATTGCACTAAAAGAATCCTTATTTTTCATTACCTTGTTTTTCATTGCCTTCTTTTCTAGTACTAGACTGTATTTTTCCTAAACATGTTTCATTTTTTAAAATCTTTATCCAAGCCTCCCAGAATTAAATTATCTATTTTTTTGACTTCTTCATTAATTAAGCTGCTTAATTAATGCTGGTATTGTTTCTCCCTAATATTTAATATTACCCCAGATATTTCATTTTCCATTTTTACATCCATAACATAAGATAAAGGCTTTGATGTCTCCTTTGCTTTTATTTAACAAAATTGAATTATCTGCATATTTCAGAATATTAACGTTTCAGGCTTTAATTGAATTATTTTCAATTATTCGTTTTTGAGCATAGGAAATTCCTGGATGTCAATCGATATCTCTGATGGCTTATTTTGCTTCTGAAATATGATATATTGTTCAATGTGTAATAGTCGATTTCTGTTTTAGAATCCTTCATAAGGGCTTTCATTGTGAGCAGTATATTTCTTGTAGTTATATTTTGAAGTTCAAAGTATTAATTAACCCTGCATAGCAGAACATATATTATTTTTTATTTCACTACATATAACTCATAACAGTAATATGTGTGTGCACCGGCCAGCTGGTTTTCAGGCCTTCTGGAACCACCAGAAGTTTGGAAATGGGCTGGTTCTGGCCTTCGGAGTGCCTCCAGGGTGTGGGGAAGGCCGTTTTCGCCCTCCCCAGGGGTCAAGAAAACATCTGGAGCCTGGGGAGGGCAAAAAATGGGTGTACCGGGCCCACCGGTAACCTTTTTGGCATTGCATGCCAAAAGCAGGGGGAGCGCAGGGGGTTGTGTGTGCATGCATGGGGGAGGGGTGCAGAGGGGGCATTGAATTTGGGTGTGGGCATGCGGGTGTGTGACCCCCTACCCCCTCCCCCCACTTTTGGCACGCGACGGCAAAAAGATTAGCCATCGCTGCTCTAGGCCATACAATATTTTTTCCATATTTGTAAAAATATAGCTATGTACGGTTTAACTCCCTTCTGTAGCTTTAAACAATTAACAGATACTTCATCAGTATCTCATATTTCCTATTTGACTTGGTTTATTACTGTAATCTCTCTAGAGAAGTTAGTTCCTGAATAAATTATCTTTCTCTGCAAAAGTTTTGGTAATTTTATAATCCTATTTGTAGAGGAATTCAATAAAGTCTTTCTATCTTTTCCCCATCTTTTAATATATTTAGTTTTATTTGCCTCTATTTCATCTCTTACATGATTAAGTATTTCTCTCTTACATAGATAGCTGGTAGAAGCCATAATCAAATTAAAATTACACTGTATTTATGACAGACCTCAACCCCTGGTCTGTGGACTGGTACCGTGTTTTCCTGAAAATAAGATCCTGTCATATATTATTTTGAACCCTGAAATAAGCGCTTGGCCTTATTGCCATGTGCTCAAAAGCCCAATTGGGTTGATTATCAGGGGATGTCTTATTTTGGGGGAAACAGGGTATCGGTCCGTGTTCTGTTGAGAAGTGGGCTATGCAAGTGTGCAATACTCCATTTGTGCATATGCTGGATTAGATAGCATATGTGACACCCCCCCCCCTCACTGCCACTGCCAGAGGACTGCTGACTTATGACATGAGTACATAGGATTGCTGGCCTCAATCTATGTTACCTTAGCTATAAATTTTCCTGCAATTTTTATATCTTCTTAAACGTATTTTATAACCGTTTTCTTATTATTGTCCTAATTTTATTGACAGTGATTGAGGGCATGCCAGTGATTGCGAGTTTAGTTCTGAGGTTTTTTTTATGAAATGGTAAATATTTATGGTTTGTTATTTATTTTAAATATTCTCTACCAAAAAAAAAACAACTATGCTAAGAATAATAAGAATAATAATTAATATGCTCTGAATCAGTTTGCAGCTACATAAATGTAAAAACCTTCATGAAATTATGAAGATTTCAATGATATTGTCCTCTTTTGGGAATAATTAAAAATATTTCCTTAAATTGAATAAGAACTAATAGTAAAAATGAAAAAAAGAGAGTTTTTGCTCAAGTCTAATAATTAATGGTAAGAGCAGCATGGATCCATGAACAGCATCTTTCAATAATCATCATAATCATCATCATCATCATCATCATCACCCGTGGCTGGGCCTGGATGGCTGTAGGGTGAAGTCACTATGGTTATGGGAATGCCGGCCTTCAGATCGGTAGTGGCTTAGCCACTGTGAACTAACCTAGGTACCTACCATCACCAATTATAAGAAATCAACAAAATTCCATACTGGACCGGTCATCACCCGGATCAACAAGGACTGCATCTGATGCTGTGGCTCCTGGACATCTGCCAAAAAATGGGCTGCAGGGCTCAGTTGCTACTGCTGGGGAACCAGTGCGTGCAACTGTAAAGTGACTGGGACAAAAGCACAGAACTTGGACAACCAAAAAAGTGACCCATTGTCATTGGGGCACTTGGTACCATGTCGAAGAATTTTATAAAACACATCAAGAAATTGCAGCTTCCTGCAATAACACCAGTGGAACTGCAAAAAACTGTGCTACTCGGAACATCATATATTTTAAGAAGATACTTGGTTGATACCTAGGATGCTGGCAGCAACCCGTATCAACCATTAGCACCAGCCAATTGTATTTGTGACACATTGTTAAATGTTCAGTTGACTGAGTTCCATGTTCAATGAATAAAAGAGAAAATGATGATGATGATGATAATGATGATGATGTTGATGATGATGATGGCTGGCACTTCAATTTTCATTATCCTGATCTTTAGCAACCCAAAACATATTTTCCCTTTAACATTTTAGTTGCTTTCTTTTGTTAGCATGGAAAATAAACAATGGAACAGACAAGAAAAATAATGAGTTGTTTACCTTGCTGCCACAGAGTAAACTGGCTCCAATCACCCTTTTCTCGTAAATTTTCATCTTCTGGAAGAAAGAGGCCCTTGCTTCTATCCATTACAGCAAGTCCTTCATCCCGGATCACCTTCCAGTTTTTTTCTAAGGACTAATAGGACAAAAATCATGTACTTTGCATATTCTTTTAGCTATTTCTCCACAAAAATAAATATAGCTTCATCAGTCACAAAGCCTTCCATAGTTTCTCATTTTCAATTATCTTTGTATCATAACTATTCCAATAATATCAAACACTTACCAGAATGGTTTCCACTTTTATTTGCTTTTGATTTACCTAAGGTAGGGCTACTTTGTGGACAATCCAATAATATGATAATCATTCAAATTTATTTTCTAACTGCTGATGCAGAAGAAGAGGAGACTTTATGATCAAGTCCAATTTGAAATCAACAGAACATGCAAGCAAGATGTGCTGGTTGTGATTGGTAACTGGAGTGCAAAAGGTGAAAACATGAAAGAGGAAAATATAGTTGGATTGTATGGTTTAGGAAACTGATAAAACAAAGTGAATATACTTAACAGGAAAATGAAATGAAGCAGGAGCCGACATACCAAATTATGCCACTCTAGTGATTTCTTTATAGCTAATATTGTCTTCAAAAGAACCAAAACTGTTGCCTCTAAAGAAGGACTTCTTCAGATGGACTATAGAAATCAAATCTATATTCTTGCTAAAATGAGGTAGAGAAGTCCATTTATAGCATCAAATACCTGGCTAAGTACTGACTGTGGACAAGATCATGAGCCTGAAACTAAAAAAAATCCATCTTCTTTAAGGATAGAGGTGCTGTTCTTGTATTTGTGATCAGTCTAATATAATTATTCTCAATCATTTGTCAAAGCTCTAACATTAAGTGGTCTGAAGTTCATTCCCCAAAAGCCAGAAACGTGGCTGCACATTATTCAACTTCAGAAAAATAAATCAAGATCCAATAGCCAGGCAACTCCTTCACAATGGGGCTTTGAATGTAGTTGGAACCCAAGTTTTTGTTCAGTGAACAGGGATGAGTTTGCATACATGGAAGAGATATTCTCATTTTCTTCTTCCCATTAATATTTTTGATTCGCATGTTTAGATCCTCCAAGGTCATGGAAAACTCTTCTTAGAAGGAGAAGCTAATAGTCCTTCTCTTTTACGTGAAGAACAATTAAGAGTTCAAATCATTACATTGGTTCTATTATTTTATTAGCTCTGAAAGGGAAGACTAAATATAATATGCTATATTTCCCCAAATAAATAACTCAGTTAGGTAGATGTTCATGGAGTTGTATTTCAATTCTTGTGGTTGCATGAGGAAACGATCACCAATTTGTCCAGACTTTTGAAGCTTTTCTAGAAAAACAATTCTGTGTTCTTTTGTTCCCAACTATCCACTTTATTACTGTCTTCTTCCTCAGCCTTGACAAGAATAACCTTGCATGTATCACATGTCTACAGTATATGAATTTTTTTCTTCCTAATCTCAAGGGATCATTGAGCCTTTATTTGGTCCATAACTTGATGTTCTTGGAGTCTGATATTCTTAGTAACCTTCTTCACATCAATAATTCAAACATTATCTTCTTTTTCTGTTTTTCAATGCCTAAGTTATTCAGCTAATAATTAGCATAGCTGGAAAGACCACTATTTTAAGTTTTCTGATCTTTACTGCACTAAAAGAATCCTTATTTTTCATTACCTTGTTTGTCATTGTCTTCTTTTCTAGGACTAGATTGTATTTTTCCTGAACATGTTACATGGCCAAGTACTGACTGTGGGTAAGATCATTAACTGCAAGAACAGACTTGATTATAATCAGTGGTATCTGGCTCAATAGTAGAAATTGTGAGAAGGATCTTGGAGTCCTAGTGAACAATCACTTAAATATGATCCAGCAGTGTGCAGCAGCTATCAAAAAATCCAATGCGGTACTAGGCTACAAAAATGATTAGGGGACTGGAGGAAGAATAGTTGCAGGAATTGGGTATGTCTAGTTTAATCAGAGTGAAAAGCAGGATTCAGAGTGACATGATAGCAACGTTCCCATATTTAAGGGGCTACCACAAAGAAGAAGAGAAGGAAGAAAAGGCAGAACAAGAATCAATGGATGGAAACTAATCACGGAGAGTACCAACCTAGAACTAGGGAAAATTTATTGACAATTAGAATTAATCAGTGGGACAACTTGCCTCCAGAAGTTGTGAATGCTCTAGCCCTGGATGTTTTTAAGAAGAGGTTGGACAGCCATTTGTCTGAAATGGGATAGGGTCTCCTGCTTGAGATATCAAAATCCTTTCCAGCTCTGTTATTCTATTACTGAAAACAGAAAACAGAAAAACAGAGTTGGAAGGGTCCTTGGAGATCTTCTAGTCCAACTCCTGTTATGTCAGGAAACCCTACAACACTTCAGACAAATGGTTAACCAATATCTTCTTAAAAACTTCCAGAAGTTGTGAATGTTGGAGCTTTCACAACTTCTGGAGGCAAGTTGTTCCACTGATTAATTGTTCTAACTGTCAGGAAATTTATCCTTAGTTCTAGGTTGCTTCTCTCCTTGATTAGTTTCCACCTATTGCTTCTTGTCCTGCTTCCAGATGCTTTGGAAAACAGCTTGACTCCCGCTTCTTTGTGGCAGCCCCTGAGATATTGGAACACTGCTCTCATGTCACCCTTAATCCTTCTTTTCATTAAACTAGACATACCCAGTTCCTGTAGCCGTTCTTCATATGTTTTAGCCTCCAGTCCCCTAATCATCTTTGTTGCTCTTCTCTGCACTCTTTCTATAGTCTCCATATCTTTTTTACATCATGGCGACCAAAACTGGATGCAGTATTCCAAGTGTGGCCTTACCAAGGCATTATAAAGTGGTATTAACACTTCACATGATCTTGATTCTATCCCTCCGTTTATGCAGCCTAGAACCGTGTTGGCTTTTTTGACAGCTGCTGCACACTGCTGACTCATGTTTAAATGGTTGTCCACTAGGACTCCAAGATCCCTCTCACAGTTATTACTATTGAGAGAGGTATCACATATACCCATGATGGTGAATCTATGGCACGTGTGGCACGCAGAACCATATTGGTGGGCATGCAAGCATTGACCTAACTCAGCTCCAGCATGGAGGTGCGTGCTGGCCAGCTGATTTTTGGGCCTTTTGGGCCCACCAGAAGTCAGCAAACAGGCTGTTTCTGGCCTCTGGAGGGCTCCGGGAGGTGGGGAAGGCTGTTTTCACCCTTCCCAGGCTCCTAGAAAGTTCTGGAGCCTGGGGAGCCACCGTGCCATCACATAGCAAAAGCAGAGGGGAGCATGGGAGGTCGCGCGTATGCACGTGAGGGGGTAGGGTGCATAGAATTATCAGTGTGGGCACGCATGCGTTCAACCACCCCACACTCCCTCCGCTTTTGGCACGCGATGGCAAAAAGGTTAGTCATCACTGACATATACTGTACCTGCCTAAATGTAGAACCTTACTTTTTTCACCACTGAATTTCATTTTGTTAGACAGCACACAAATTGGGTCCCCAGTTTACTGATCTCGGAAGGGTGGAAAACTGAGTCAACCATGAACCCATCAGGATCGAACTTCTGTAGTGAGCAGTGAGTTAGCCTACAGTACCGCATTCTAATCATTGCGCCACCATGGCTATATAAAATCAGTTACCAGTGTTGTTCAAAGAATAAACAGAAGCATCTCTAGCAGAGGACCTTCCCAGCTCTGCTTGAATACATGAATGAAAATCAAGCTACCTACCGGAACAATTTTAATGTAAATCTGTAGCAGGAGATGGAGATGCTTAAGAGCATTTGCAAGCAGTCATAGGCAATTACTTACAGAGGCTAGTGCAGAAGAGGGCTGGGGTTGTATTTCATTAATAGAAATTGAATACCTATTGGATTGAATTGAATTCATATTCAACCAATGTTCTCAGAAATGATGGAAGACTATCTTGTTCCACTGATTTTTTTTTTGTCTTTGTGAGAATTATTCTCTTGTGTTTTATGTTTGTTTGTGTATGCATCCTTTTTTTTTTTTGGTCATGTAAAACACCTGGAAAAAGGGATATAAAAGCTATCTATAACATAAAGTCACTTATACTATGCAAGAAGAATAAGTAGGAGGGGAGACAGACTTCTTAAAGGATCTGGTCTCTATCTCCCCACAAATACCTCCCTGCCGCAAAGGATTTTGACCCTTTGCACTGATAAGGTTGGGTGTAGATATATATGTTGTTTATAAAATAGCATGGAGATTCAAAGCCCAGGCTTTTCCAAATAATTGTTGCAAATGCAGCATCTCAATTTCCAATAAATCTTTATATATTTGTACGAGTAGACAAAAATGGATATGCAGCTACTGGAGAGAGAAATCACTACGCCTACAAGCTTCAGAACACACTAGCCATATTAGATATGCAAATTAATTATCCTTACAAAAAATAAGTTATTCCTATAACTATTCCCTGAAGAGACAGGAGGCTTACATATCCATTAAGTTAAAAGATATTAATTTACCAGAATGCCAATTTTCCAAAATATGACTAAGGAAGATTCACATATAGTAGCTGTTGGTTACTGCTTAGAAATATTGGTTCTGTCTTACCATATTTTTCTACATGGAAATATTAGATACAATATAGGTGCCATATTATGCTTAAACCCAAGCATTAAAGCATCAGGTTGGGGAGCTCAACCGTCAGTTCGGCTAAGATTTTGAGCAGTGCGGGCAGGACTGAACATACGCAACTGGGAGACAGGTCCGTAATCAACAGAGCCAACTGCACTCCAGGATCCCATTTCAGCAGAAGTGATTCACACCCGCCTATCTGAGGAACAGTGACCTCCCTAGGTCTAAGACCTTCCCTAATAACAACCGCCACTCCCCCACCCCTCCCATGGAGTTGCGGCTCGCGCAGTACATGGAAGCCTGGTGGACACAAATCAGAGAGGGGGACCCACCCCTTCAGGCCCAACCAGGTCTCAGTGATACAAGCCATTTAATCCAAAGAACTATCAGCCCTTTCCCTATTTTCATTAAAATAAAATTAAATGAATAACGGTAAATAGAAGGTGTATAATGCGACAACCTATGATGGCAGATACTGTAGAAAGCAGCTTTTGGGTTTTTTTCCTTTCATGAACAACATTCCAAGAGGACTAAATGGAGAATCTGGAGAACCACAGTGAGTAACATTCAGGACAGAAAAACAAATGCATTTCTGTCTCTGATATTTTTCCTGCCACTAGAAGGACAGGATTTGTTCTGGCCTCACAGGACATCTGAGTTGCTGCTGTAATAAATCCTGTGATTGTAAATCCAGTCCAACTTCAAAATACAAAAGTGAGCTCATTGGGAAAGCAGCATCTGAAGGACTAAGCAAGTGGAAAAATCTGACGCTGAGTTAAACTCAAATGATGGAGATGTTAGCTGTGGTCAGACTTCATTTCCTTCAACACTAGCCCTGCCTGATTTAACTATTTTGCAGCATCTTTGAGCATTCCTACACATCTATTTTTCTGCAGCCAGCAGCATTCTCTAACACTGTGTTGATTGTAATAGGAAGATTAAAAAAAAAACCAATCACAGTCCCTATAGATAGAATTTTAATCTGTATATGCAAATTAAGTTCTCCTTAACTTTCTTTCACAAGGCAATCTGTTGAAAGTATCAGCTAAAAACAATAAGAAACTATTTCTAATATAAAAGAAAATTCTCTCCTAACATTTAAATATATCTTGCTCATGAAAATCAGATCGTTTTGTTTTTAAATGACTGCATGAAGAGCTATCAGAAAGCTAATACTCAGATTAATTTTATTAAGATACAACACTACCTAAACAAAAACAAAAATAGTGACTAGTAATGTCTCTCTTATAATTTGACTTTGATCATCTTTCCTAATTCGGTGTTCTTGTAAGTGTTTTGGGATTACAAATTCAGAATTTCCTATTTAGGACAGTGCATTTTTGAAAGTGATGAAGAAACAAAAGTACTTCAGGCGTTGCAAGACCATAAATGTAGCTTTCTTCTCCCAAATAATGTGACCATAGTTTCGTTACTAATACAGTTGGCTGAACCAGTTCCAAGTAAGCCTGTCCTAGATGTATATCAAGAATAAAACTTCCACCAAATGATATTCTAAATGTAAAATTAATACTAGAGCAAATAAATTGTAGTTAAGGAACAGCAGTGTAGTAATCAAAAATACCTTTTTCATCCATCGCCAAGGACTACAAATATTGCCGAGTTATTTCAATCTAGCCTAATTTCTCCATTTATCCAGCTGGCCTAATATTGCCTATCATATGGAATTAAATGTCCCACTGAAACCTCTAAGAGTTATGAGAGCATGAGAAAACATAGATTGGCCTGTTATCCACTAATTACAACACTCATCAATTAAAGGCTTGCCTCCTAGTAATTAGTGTGAATTATTGAGTTACAGTAGCTATCTTTTGTCTATCCAAGTCATGGGCCAGCAATGCAATTCATTGTGTTTGCTACTTAACATACTTACTGCAATCTAATCCTTCCAATACATTGTTGTAAAACGATTTGAACTAGGATGAAATAATTTAACTTCTAGTGAAGAAAGAAAATAATTTTTACCAGTTACAAGGGAGTCTTGCCTGGGGCAGTCTTATATTTTGAATGATTATTCAGGAATAGAAATACAGTAGTGAGAAATTAATTCACTCTCATTTTAGTGCAAACCTATGTAACTAGATTCTAAATCAAAGTGTAATTATCTTTTCTATTTATATCTTTGGCAATGTAGCATAAGAGAGCCGTTTGGTGCAATGGTTAAGAGTTCACATTAGAAACTGTGAGTTCTACTTCTGCCTTAGGCACCAAGTCAGCTGGGTGATCTTGGGCCAGTTATGGTCCCATTGGAGCCTGGGTCCAAGGAGGAGGACGAGACAGAGCTAGGGCCAATGGAAGAATATTGGGAAGAGCAGGACGACGCAGTCCCAGGTCCTTCGGTCCCTGGGAAGCGTCACCAGCAAGGGAGAGGGGGTGTAGGATGACCAGCTGAGGGGTTATGACAAGGCAGGCAGAAGAATAGAGGAGAAATGGAGCTCCGGCAATGAGCAATTACCTCCTCCCTCTGATCCCCGAGCTTGGAGAATGGAGAGAAAACAGGATCAGTGCAGGGCAACCCAGCGACTCAGGAGGAGGCCGCCCTGCCCCTCTTCATAGGGCTCACCTGGGAACGAGATTTAGGGAGATGCCATTGGGAGGGGCATCTGTTGGAAACAAGCGTTGCTTTTTTCCAATCTCACGTGTTGTTACCGACGTCTGGATACATTGTTGTGCTCGTCTTGCTTGCCTTGTATGCCATGCTGGCCTTGCTTGCCTGGCCTGGCTCAGGGCAAGGTCGCAGTGACACAGTTATACTCCAGGTGGTGCTGCAGCCCCAGGGAACTCTTCCTGTGACAAGGACTCTCTGAAACTAAATTCCTTGAATTGTAGCTACTCTCAGTACTGTACTGCTCCTCTGGACTAATAGCAGCCAGGACCTATTGGAGGTGCGTATTTAGAGGTTGGCTCCTGGATTTGAACAGTGGGACTTTTGGGGTAAAGTTGGAACAATAAAGGGGTGTTAAGCTTTTTCTCTGGCTGGTGTTGTTTCCATGGCCAACTCCAGGTCATCACACTCTCTTTAGCTCTAAGAAGGAAGCAATGGCAAACCACTTCCAAAAAGCCTCACCAAAAAAACTGCAAGGACTAGTCCGGATGGAGAGTAGAAGCCAAAAACAGACTTAAAAAAGTAGGCTAACTGACCATGTTCATAAGTAAATGTAACAAACAGAATACATTTTATTAATAATTTTTCTCTAAAAATAAACTTCTATGTTTGGATTTATAAGGGGTTACATACAAAGCTACATTTCTTAGAGGATCTCCTGGCTTAGGCTGTGTATGCAGGAGGCAGATGGAAAGGAGATTCATCCAAGGAGAAATATTCACACAATATATACACATTTTCTTAGTTTTTTAAAAAATCACAGATTAAGCAGAAATAAAATGAGACAAAACAAAAATAGAAAGAAAAAATTGAGGTTAGGATGGAAGCCAGAACTGTCATACTCATTCAATTCTGTTTAGAAGTACGTTCCATTATGTACATTGGGCTTATTGTAAAATATATAAAGCAGCAATTTTAAAATCAATTTAGCATAATGTTTCTATAGAAAAAGGAAGAACAATACTGCGCACCTTGATCAGTTCTGTATAACCAGTTTCCTTTGCTGTCCACCATGGCTGAGCTTTTAAGCCCTTGACATTATACAGAGAACGCTGCCAGACAGATGCAAAGTGACCCCGTTGGTACCCGAGTTCATACCACTTGTATGCCTAGAAGATTGAAATTTGACAGCATATTTTTCAGTTGTTGCATTCTAACAGTAAAGTAAGTTAATGAGAAATATAGTAATTTAGTCATTATTTCCAGCTTTCTAATGATACTTATTTTTCACACAATAATGAAATATTAATATTACTTATTAAAATTGAAATTATAATGTTGCACATTAGAGCAGAAGAACATCTACTCCACTCTATTGTTTGTCCACATAATCCATTTTTGAAATTACTGTGATTTATAAGAAAGCAATGTTAATCTGGCCTGGAGAAATGTTATTTTTTACAAAATTAGTTCCAAATTATTACTGTAGTTCATATTCCCAAAATTTTATAATATCAGTTTAACTGTCATTATATTTCACGAGTATTTATATAACTGTATGAGTCAACTATGAATGAATGAACTTTTTCTTTTGAGGCGTTGATGTAATAAATCCATGATCATATATAGAAGCTATTGTTACCCATGAAGTAGCAGAAATACAGTGGAAAGAAAGGAACCAGGACTCAAAAAATCTAATGTCTGTCACTGATGATCTGTAGCCAGGAGGCAATAAAAGAGGAAAGAGAAATTCCTGCATTGTGGTCTCTAATTCTATTTGGAATAAAGAATAATGAAAAGTGAGATGATTTCCTCATTCTCCTGTTCAATATGTCTATACCCACATCTCCCCAATATTCCCTTATTTGCAACAATCCATACTTCCTACGCCTCATAATGTTTTTGAGGGCTCTCTGTATCTTTTATGTCTTCTCTTCTGGCAAAACAAAGACAAGCAATACTCTGTTCTGAATAATGCTGTCAGAACCAAAAGAATGAATAGCAGTTATCTGGACTGACATCAAATATAAGAACTCCTTCATGTGTATTTAACTGAAATGTCAAGCATAAAAGGCAAAACTCTGTTTCTCTCTTTCAGACAGTGCAACAGGGCTCTGAAAAGTGACAGGGCTCTGAAAAGCCTCATCTTCCATCACCTAGTGAATAAGCAGCAGCTTATTCCCTATGCCAATTTTTATTGTATTTAAACCCCATTATAACTATAATTATCAAAGGGAGAAAAGATGTGTGCTTCACTTCATCTCTATGACCTCTCCTTGATCTCCTTGAATTCACCAGGGCAATTTGAAGGTGACATACATTGTATTTTTTTAAAGCATAGGATTCAGAACTCTTATGGTATAGGGCAGTAATGGCTAACCTTTTTGCCATCGCGTGCCAAAAGTGGGGGGAGTGCAGCGGGGTCGGGTGCATGGATGCTTACACCCATAATTCTATGTGCCCTGCCCCCTGTGTGTGACCCCCCCAAGCTTCCCCCGCTTTTGGCACATGATAGCATGGTGGGCCCGGTAGGCCCATTTTTTGCCCTCCCCAGGCTCCAGAGGCTTTCTAGGAGCCTGGGGAGGGTGAAAATGGTCTTCCCCATACTCCAGAGGCCCTCCAGAGGCCAGAAACAGCCTGTTTCTCAACTTCTGGTGGGCCCAGAAGACCTGAAAATCAGGTGGCCAGCATGTGCATGCCCGCTGGAGCTGAGTTTGTGTGTCCACTGATATGGCTCTGCATGCCATCTGTGGCTCGCGTGTCATAGATTCACCATCATGGATATAGGGTCTTATATTGTATAGGGAATTGCTAGCATATTTGTTCAAAAGTATTTAAAACTATTTTTCACACCTTCTTATTTATATGGTAAGATTGGAGTAGAGCAGGGTGTAAACCTGGATTTCTTTGAGGGCTGGATCAGCATTATACCTTTCTGTGGGCCAGCTGGAGGGAAGGGGGAGGCGGGCCTTGAGTCTGACACCCCTGGAGTAGAGAGTCAGACCAGAAAGATACATTTCTCACAACTGCATTATATAGCTAAGAGCGGTTTAACTAATTCTATGAGTTTAAAACCTTTATCCAGTTATATAAAAGTACTCATTTGGAACTAATCTTTCAGAACATCAGTAGCTTAATTTTTAGTCCTAACTGCAACCTTAGATAATGAACATATATTTTCAGTAATGGGGATTGAAAATGGTTATGTACTGATTTCTTTCTTTAATAAGATCTTGAATTTGAACATAGTCAGGATTTCTTTGTGTTCATTCAGAACTGACTCATAGTGACAAATTCAGTGATATGTTTTGCCCAAAGAAGTTCTTTTTTCATGAACCCTAATTTTGTTCCAAATTAGATTTACCCATTAAATAACATATACAATATAAATCACACTGAAAAATAACGAAAATACCAAATTAACACAGCTTGATTGCCTGATTTGTCATAACAGGAAAAAGATAATTTCAGCTGATCTGTGGGAAACCTCAGGACTAAATACTCTTCTCCCATCATTTAACATCTGCATAAGGCTGTTGAGTCTGGTCATCCATCAGTTTGGGGCAGTGTTGAAATGTAAAATTTGTTACTACCAGTTCTGTGGGCGTGGCTTGGTGGGGGTGGGTGAGTAATGTGACTGTGTGGGCGTAGCCAACTTTTTTTTTATTTTTTTAACTTTTAAAAGCATTTTTTCTACAACCTCTTCGTCCAAAGAGGTTGTAAAAGAATGCTTTTAAAAGCCTCTGATGATCAGGCAACTCAGCTGGGATCATCAGAGGCTTTTAAAGGCATTTTTTTTTCTAAAACCTCTTCGGCCGAAGAGGTTGTAGAAAAAATGCTTTTAAAAGCTTCTGACGATCCCAGCTGAGTCGCGTGATCATCAGAGGCTTTTTTTTTTACTTTTAAAAGCATTTTTTCAGGCGAAGAGGTTGTAGAAAAAATGCTTTTAAAAGTAAAAAAAAACCCCTCTGATGATCGCGCACCTCAGCTGGGCATGGGAGGGGGGGCACAGGGATTTTTGCTACCGGTTCTCCGAACCACCCACCACTATTTCTACCGGATCGAGTGATCCGGTCCGAACTGGGAGCATTTCACCCCTGATTTGGGGTCAGTATATCAATAATACAGAACAGTAAATCTCAATCGTGGGCTGGCCAAATGATGCTGTTGAAGTCATATCTCAGTGCTTGATGAAGAGAAACAAGCTGGACCTTAAATGTAATCAGACTGAGTAGCTGTATATGTTTGGGCCCAGCTATGAAATATCTTTCTTTTTCAGCTTTTAATGGGATTGCAGAATCCGGGTTGAGTCTAGAATGCAATCTGCAGGTCCTTCTGAACTCACAGTTTTTCTTTGAACAGCAGGTCGCAGAAGGTGGCCAGGAGGAGCACCTTTGCATTGATTCTCTTGCACATCAAGGGTGCCCTATTCTGGATTAAAAGGCCATTCTGTGGTTGGAGTGAAACCTATATAGGGCTTTTCCTGAAAACCATTTGGAAAATACAGACAGTCTAAAATCCAGTGGCTCAAACAGTAATGTGCAAGTCATATTATATTTATAATGCCTATGCTTTGTGATGGTTGTCAATTGGATTATAGGTGCAATAAGGCTAGTTGTCACCTTTAAAGCTTTACATGGCATGGGGTAGATAATTATTTGAAGGAACATCTGTCTCCTAAGGTTTCTGCCACATTCTGACTTGTGTGGAATCCCACTGATTATACAATGCTATTTAGCAGGAGTCAGAAAAGGCCTTCTATGTCTTAACATCTGCCCTCTGAAATAGATTTGCATGGTTCCTCCATAGATTTGCATGATTAGTACCAAAGGCATGGCTTTTAGCCAAATCTTGGACTAAACTTAATAGGGAGGGGATAACTTAAAAGGAAGGGAATGCTACTTTTCTGTTCAGCTGCAACTTAAACATTATAGCATAAGGAATAAATATTAGGCAGAGGCTTATCTAAAGTAGTATGCAAAACCACTTTGCCAGCTATTTATTCATTTGTTAAATTTTTAATAGGCACAGAATAGCCACTCCAATGTTAAAGATATTAATAATATTGCCTCTAATTAAGTTCTGAAATATACAATTGAAGAGGCAGCAAAGTAACAAGGCAACAGGTAAGGTAACAGTAACAGAATTGGAAGGGATCTTGGAGGTCATCTAGTCCAACCCCTTGCTCACGCAGGAGATCTATACTAGGGATTCGAACCGCTGAACTGCCAACCTTTCTGATCGACAAGCTCAGCGTCTTAGCCACTGAGCCAGCTAGCCAGCCTGTACCTCCTGTACAGCAAGCTGGTTCATCTTCTCTTGTCAGGTTCCTGGTCATTAGGACTAAGTTAACCCTCCGCTCTGCCGCAGTGGCCTAATTTGCTTTTTCAAATGAACTCATTAGACTTCCTACCTCCTTGTTTCCAACTCGCTGCATGGCATCACCCAAATGAAAATAAAAGCGGCCATCATCAGTGCCAGGATCTCCTGTTTCTAGACCTTCCTAGGAAAAAAAAAGAGAGAAACCACATTAATTACCTGTTAAGTCATTTTAAATTCATTCCTAATATTATCAGTATATTGAGATCTACAAGAAAATGTGCCAGCCAGCCAGCTATTCCCTACAACACAAGATACTTCTTCCTCAAGTGTTCATATGTGAAAATCATTATTGTCTACAACTCAACATGTATTAACCTACTATTTTACCATATAGATTACTTCACAAAACCCATCACAAAAAGGGATATATGAATTAGCTTTTGAACAGGGTGGCTAGGAACTGGAAAAAACATTATATGATTACTGGAAATCCTGAATCTGGAGATACATAGCACACACCAATGGTATTTAAGACATCTCTACTACTAAATATTTCACATCTGATCCTATACAATACATGACATCCCAATTGTCTTCCTTTCGGCAGCAACATCTTTTGCTTCCAGAAACAAAAAAAAGATAGAAGTCGTAATGTAAATTTTACTTTCAGATAGGGAATGCTTTCTTCAATCTTGTTCTCTGCCTTCAGAATGAATCCATAATGCACTTTTGCAAACCCATCATTAGGAGACAGGCTTAGAACCTAAGGGAGAACAAAAGAAATAATAATCACGACTTTAACTCTGTAGCTTTCTAAAACATCGATGCATTTTTAGAAAATGTAAAAATGATTTTTTTCTGTCAATCCTTCTCTTTTCTCTATCTGGTAGTGGTGGGTTGCCCCCAGTTTGCACTGGTTCTATAGAACCGGTAGTAAAACCGGCGGGAGGCCCCACCCACCAACCCCAACATCATCAAAATGTTCTGAGCTTGCGCGTGGCCCCGTTGTGAACCGATAGTAAAGATAAGTAGAATCCATCCCTGATCTGGTAGCATTATTTATTTATTTATTGGTTCGATTTATATGCCGCCTTTCTCCGGAGACTCAGGGCAGCTTACACTGTTAAGCAATAGCTTTCATACTTTTGTATATACCTGCTTAATAGGGCTTTCGCCCCACCCCCCACCCAAGTGGTGTTCTTTTTTATACAAAGTCAGCTTATTGCCCCCACAATCCGGGTCCTCATTTTACCTACCTCGAAAGGATGGAAGGCTGAGTCAACCTTGAGCCTGGTGAGATTCGAACTTGCAGTAATTGCAGGCAGCTGGTGTTACTTAACAGAACTTTAGTCTGCTGCGCCACCAAAGCTCTTGCTATTATGGACTCTGGAGTGGGACTAGCAGCTGACAGACTCAGATTCTAGTCCCTACTCAGCCCCTGGAGAACTTTGGGCCAGGTGCTCTGTTTCAGACCATGAGTATATAGGTTAAGTTTCTGGACTAAGAGCAGAGAGTTTATCCTACCCATAGATGTTCACTGGGTGACCTTTGGGTCTGTCACTCTTTCTCAGCCCAATCAACCTCAAAGGGCTCTAGCTGGAGAAAAATAGGAAGGAAGACCACAATGTTTCCTACCTTGAGTTCTTATTAAAAAAAAATTGCCAAACTGTAAATCCAAATAAATAATTTTTAAAAAAGCAGAAAGTGATGTTGTCATCATGTGCAAGTCCCTGCTATTATCACTTTCTACTCCAGTAGAAACAGAAAAATTCAAACTTGGCAGCAGAAGTGAAATGTTACAAGAAAGAAGAGAAAAACTCAATATCAATGGAAGATAGTGGTTTCGGTACCATTTTCTTTTTGCCTCTCAGATGGAATACAGTATCATAGAAATGAATTTTATTAAGATCCATGTTAAGAATTCTGAATGTTGGATTTGATATCTGTACAATGAATTTAATGGAGGATGGGGTACCAAACAGTACAGAAAATACCACATGTCTGTTTGATAGGGAAATTTTCCTTGCGACAAAGTCACTTGACTCCATTAGCCATTACATGCATGGTTCAGAGCACTAGTATAACCCGAATAAGCAAAAATATGTCTTCAGATTTCTTGTACTACAGAGGAAGCCCTTGAAAAAAGTAAAAACAAGATCAATGGCTGTTTGAAAACAAAAGCAGCTTTGATTTCTTACAAAGAGTATCTTTAATGTATTGTGTTCAGTTCCACACTATTATAGTCAAAAGAAAAATATATAATGGGGGGAAAAGTGAAATGCTACCCTTTTTTTGACATTGCCTCCAAGCTGTGATACAATAGATGGTCTCATAAAACATTTCCCAGAAATAGGGCACATTTCTCATCAGATTGATTTCCAGTTAAAGACATATAATTCTTTGATTTAATTTTTACTATTTAGCCTCTTCACTGAAGAAGGAGTGAGATCTTTTTTCAAATAGGTCTGAATAATTGAAGGGCTGAATAACACTGAAATCAAGCTGCTAACATCTGGCTCTTTAACAGCTGACAGATTACAAGACTTTACCATTGATCTTGCTAGTTAAAGCTATTGAGAGCAATAGTTAACGGCATTTTAAGACAATAGAAAAGATGTCTGTAAGTTTGCAGCTGACCTACAATTTCTTATTTCAATTCATGATGTGAAGGAGTATACTATGGTCAATACTATGGCACTCCGAGGTTGTCAGGGCTGCCATTATAATAAATAATACAATTTCATAAAATCTCATGAAAATGATGCAAGATTGCTTTTCTCAGATAGATAGACAGACTGACAGACCAACAGACAGAGATGACTATGAGGGGTCCTTGATGCTCTCTGAGCTTGGTTATTTCATACCAGATTTTTCATTACCCATATTAGGTAACATCATCAGTGTTTTGATGACATTACCTCACGGCTGTCAAACTTGTAGCACCACGTTGCCGTCACATGAAATATCACAACATTTTTCTCCTTCATGAAGTTGGGGTGGGCGTGGCCTGTGCATGACGCATCCAGCCTGTGGACCGCTAGTTTTATACCCCTGTGTTATCTCGTTTGGGTAATGAAACATTGGCAAGAAAATAACCAAGCTCACAGAACATCAAGGACCCCTCATTTCAACCATGAGCTGCAAATATTCTTTTATTGAGACATGATTATTTCAGAAGCACTATCCTCATTCTCAACTTGCTTAATTTATTTGTAGCAGTATTGTCACATAGCTGGGTTTGATTGACTAAAGAAAGCTATGATGTGGTCCTGAATATGTCATCCTTATCTAAATGGAAGAAGAAAAGAGTAAAAGATATAAAAATTAAGGACCTAGAATTTGAAAAAAGCATATAAATAGCAAAACCTACTTTTAAGGCTTATAGGGATTACCCATTAACGCCTTAGAGAATATCAAAATGATGTCTTTAGATTTGTGAAAATAAATAGGCAATGAAATTAATCAATTACTTATATCTAAGGTTTTTATCCACCTACTTGGGTTATTTTAATGCATGGTTCTTATATATAAAGACTTGCATAATTGCATATATAGTATTTTTGGAATCCTTTATCTGTACTTAATAGAAGCTCACCTCCTGGTAAACCTTCTTGGCATTGTTGTTGTCTCCAATTAAAAGATAACCCACTCCAAGGTTGTTCTTGAATGAAGTATCATTAGGAAACAGGTCAACCAGTTTCTGTAGTGTAACTAATGAACCTCTCATACGACCTAATTTGATGGGAAAATAATAAAAAAGCAACTTGGCTACACACACGAAGAAGCAACGTGGAATACAGGAACTTTGCTAACAAAATAAATTAAGATTGTTAAACAATAAAACAGACTGTGCTATTAAACATTGGAACATGTGTAAAACTTACACTTCTAAGGCATGCCTTAGAAAACTATGCTTGCATTGCCTAGTGTTATAGAGACCTCTAGTGCAAAATCAAAGCATTTTCACCATTTTCTTTTTGGGCAATAATACATGTTCCAAATTGATGGTCTTTTTTCTCAACTGCATCAATTAACAGATATAAATAAACTGGCTTTAATCACAGTATTCACAATTATCACACTATTTAATGAAAGGCTGGCTGCTCCTATATCTTTGAGACTACATAGGCTACCTCAGAATAAAACTAGGAAAATTACTACCTTTAATGATTCAAATGTAAATTATACATGTAATATAATGCTCCTGGGAATGATTAGTTGAAATGTATTTTGTGACAAATGATTTATTTTTGCACAATAAAACATCAGCTTTTAAGCTTGTACACTGCAATTTCAGACATTGGAAACAGACAGGTGTATTTGCATTAGACTTGTATTTGATTTACTTTAACAAAGAGATTTGCGCAAGCAGGTGACCTGATTCTCTTTGTAGATGTAAGAGGTAACATGAATCACTTTGACAAAACAGTTTATATTGCCTCCAACTGCTTTGAGCTGCAGGAGAAGGCTTATCTTAGCATTCTTTATATGCATTGGCCACTTATGTTCTGGGCGGCTTCAGCACCTGCTGTGAGGATTACCCACAGCCTTCCCAAAAGCACAATCGATCTATCTATATTTTATACACCAGCCATCTTACCTACTTTAAGTGACTCTAGATCAGTGATGGCTAACCTTTTAATCATTGCGTGCCAGGAGAGGGGGGTAGGGGTGAGGGAGGGTCGTGCGTGTGTGTGCCCACACTGATAATTCTATGCGCCCTGCCCTGCACATGCATGTGCAACCCTCCTCCCCCCCCCCCCGCTCCTGGCACGTGATGGCCTGGTAGGCCCGTTTTTCTTTCTTACCTGATTCCAGATCCTCTCTATTTATCTGGGAAGGACGAAAACAGCCTTTCTCACTCCCTCAGAGGCTCTCCAAAGGCCTGAAACGGCCCATTTCCCAACTCCAGGTGGGACGGGAAGTGATGTTTTTTGCTGTTCCCAGCCTTCAGAGCTTCTCTAGGAGTCTCTAAGGGAGTGAGAAATGCTGTTTTTTCCCTCCGCAGATGCATAGAGAGGATCTGGAGCCAGGTAAGAAAGAAAAATGGGTCTTCCCCATGTCCCCCCGCCCCAGGCCCTCCAGAGACAGGAAACAGCCTGTTTCCCTACTTCTGGTGGGTCCAGAAGGCCCGAAAATCAGCTGGCCAGCACGCACATGCACTCCAGACCTGATATGACTACTGATATGCCCACTGATATGGCTACTGTATGCATGTACTGAACTGTACACGTGCCATAGGTTCACCATCATGGCTCTAGATGGTTTACAATAAACATTTAAGAGAGGTATTTTGAGAGTATTCAAATTAATTTAATAGGTTTCCATCCTGCATGATGCTCATAATCTTAGGAGCTTGGAAACTACATAAGAATATCAAATTCCTGGATATTAAAACAGAACATTTTTCAACATTCAGGCCACTGGTAAGTATGGTTTCAGAAACTTACCAAGAAACTGCTGCCTGTCTGCCCGCCGTTTCAGTGTCATCTTTACTAGATCATCAGGTACATTTGGCAGATTGGCCACTTCACCATAGGTGGTGATAGATCGCTGTAGTATTTCATTGCTTCTCTTTTTCTCAGCCAAGTCATCCTCACTCTGTATGTGATAATAAAGCATTAATTAGTACTGAAATTTCTATCAAATTTAAAGCATGGGTTAAATTAATCAACGGCTGTTAGATTATAACATTTATTTCCAAATCACCATTATGTGAGTTCACATTTTTGATGTGTAAAAACTGAATACAGCAGATACGTAATTCTTGAATGCAAAAGGAAGAATGAGACTTCAACTCTGTGACACTGTTATATCATCAAAAACTAAGAATTTATTTTGAGTGTTTGAAAGCCATGTCTATATCCAAATATGACAGTTGTTTCAAAACAATCAATACATTTTCAATGCATGTCTTTCTTTAGTTGCTTTTTTTCTGAGAAGCCTGTAAAGTGACTTCGAATTTAAGATGATCTTGTCTCCCTTTCCTTGCAGCAAAAGGGACATAAGGCTGAAAAAATCTAAAATATCTGCTACTGTACTCTAAATGCATCTAAAATGATTATCTTGTTTTAATAGTAGATAACATCATTATTAATTCTATAAGTTTGAATAGTATAATGTCTGCATTTTAGTGACAGTAAGATAGTGCTCTAAGTTTTAAGGATTTAAATATATTCTTTTGTGGGTTTTTAGACTGATGTCCTTAAAGAAGTTACACAGTACAGGTAGTTTTTGACTTATGACCACAGTTGTAATCGGAACCTCTGTTGTTAGGCAATGTGTGTGTTAGGTGAGATACAATTGATTTTATGACCTTTTTTGTTGGAGTTGTTATGCAAATTACATAGTCATTAAGCAAATTCAGCTTCTCCCATTGAGTTTGCTTGTCAGAACCGTCCTAGGAAGGTCACAAATGTTGATCATGTGACTCCAAGACTCTACAACCATTATAAATATATGCCAGTTGCTAAATGCCCACGATTATGTGACTGCAGGAATATTGCAACAGTTGTTAAGTGTGAAGACTGATTGTAAGACACTTTTTTCTGTGCCTTCATAACTTTGAACAGTCATTAAACAAATGGTCATAAATTGAGGACGATCTGTATATTTTCACCAGATAATTTCAGACTGCAGGGTTAGGGAACATAGTCACATTTTAGGATTACCTCACTTGAGAAGGGTAGGAGAGCGAATACCATGTCTTAATCCCTTGTAATATGAGACACTCAAAGGCGTTCAGAAGAGGAAAGGCATGAGCTAGCTAGCCTCTTCTACTTACGTAAGGAAGTGTTACATTATATCACCTGTTCCCTTCTTTCAGGGAAAGCCTGAAAGCTGATGAAGTGGGATCAAAATGGTACTGCTTTTAAAAATTATGCAGTTAACCGTTCAATTTTTACAGAACAGGGGGAAAACCCCAGTCTAGAGTTATATAAGAAATTCTTCCCCCGCCCCAAAACACCTATGTAACTTGAGCCCTTGATATTTGCAATTTATACCCAATTCCTTGCCACTTAAGTTATCTGAACCATCATGTATCTCTCTTTAGAAAATTGGGGATGCCTGGACACCATAGGGGAAAAAAACACTGAATTGAAAACGAATACAGCAATAGAGAGAAATGGAAGAAGGAGTAGGGAGATCGAAGGAAGGGAGAAGGAGAGAAAGGAACAGAAGAAAGGGAAGAGGAGAGGAAGAAAGGAAGGGGAAATAAAAGTAGGAGAGAAGGTTAGACAGGGGGGAAGAAAGGAGGAGAGGAAGAAAGGAAGGGAAAGTAGAGAAGGAGTAGGAGAGGAGGAAAGAAGAAGGTAGGAAGGATAAAAGAAGGGAGGGAGAGGAAGAGAAAGAGAAGAAAGATTGCTGTAAAACAAAAAAGATGAAATGGAAGAAAGGCATCCCCGAACATGTTTAAATATGTTAGGATAAAAAATGAATTATGAAAAATTAAAAGAGAATATATCTGATTAGAAATGGAGAAAATAGAATTTGAGGGCGAAAGAAGATACTGTTTATAGAAACAAGAATAGAAATATTAAGGTTTGATTAAAAAATATGGAAAAAGAACACTGGCAGAAATTGTAACTAAGTTAAATATATTTGGATATGACAAGTTGTATATGATATGATATGATATGATATGGTCAATACTCTGTTTCATAAAATATGTGGATGTGTTTTCGGGGGGAAACTAATAAAACTTGATTCAAATGTATCTCTCTTTCTCCGATTTTTGGGGCTGATTTAAATGGGTATTTGGGACTTAGTTCCATTCACTCAGTGCAATATAAGCAGATAAAAAATATAATGCTGAACTCAAATTGCATTGGCTACCAGTTGCCCTCCAGGTGAGATTCAAGGTGCTGGTGATGACTATAAAGCCCTACATGGCTTAGGCCAGGATATTTGGCGGACCACCTACAGCCAGCAACGACACCCCACATTGCCCAGTCTGCGCCCATAGAGAGGGCCTGCTTAGGGTGCCGTCGGCTAGAAGTGTCGTCTGGTGGCCCCCAGGGGTACAGCCTTCTCTGTGGGTGCATCCACCCTCCGGAATCAACTCCCCTTGGAGCTCCGGTTGGCACCTGACCTTCGCACCTTCCTCCATGAATTAAAAATTTGGTTATTCAAGCTCCCCGACCTGGACTGATGGGGTTTTACGGGTCTTAAATTTTAAATTTATCAGGTTTTAGATTTTAACTTTGTATTGTGGCTTGTGCATTTTATCATTGTGAGCCGCCCTGAGTCCATTGGGAGATAGGGCGGCATATAAGCCAAATAAAATAAAATAAATTAAATAAATAAATAAATAAATAAATACAGTAGTACCTTGTCTGTGTTTAGACAATATTATTAGGATAAATTTAAATGATCAATCCAATGCCATAAAAGAAACATCTTAATTTCAATTATTTAGATCCAAAAATCTAAATTTTGTAATCACTTGTCCTTAACTGCAACATTGTTGGATCTGGCAAGCTATCAAATACTCCCTCACACATAAACAGGACTATTTAGCTTCAGTGTTTTGAAAACTTCTTCTGTTTGGTGGCGCAGTGGTTAGAATGCAGTTTTTCAGCCTAATTCTGCTGACTGCAAGCAGTTCGATTCTCACTGGCTCAGGTTGACTCAGCCTTCCATCCTTCCAAGGTCGGTAAACTGAGGACCCAGATTGTTGGAGGCAATATGCTGACTCTGTAAACCGCTCAGAAAGGGTGTAAAAGCACTGTGAAGCAGTATATAAGTCTAAGTTCTATTGCTATTGCTATTCTCATTCACAAAATAATGAAATGGCAATTCTATGCTATAAAGAATCAGTAAGGGAACTCCCTTAGAAATCCAGAGGTTTGTAACATGCAGAATCAGGGCTACCTGTGCCCACCAATCCTGAAAATTTGGGCTTGCTTCCAAATCCATACAAAAGTTAGTAGCAAATTGGAATTTTCAATATGACAAAATGAAAAACAAATAAAATTGAGAAAAACCATTCACTCCTTATTAAGTTTCTCCTTCCCTCCCAATCCAATTTTGTAGGAATGCTTTCTTTCAGATTTGGCCTCAAAAAAGCTGATCATTCCCACCAGGATCCTTTTCACGCCATGCTACAATTTGGCTACTAAATTCCATAATTCACCATGCTCTGTACTTCTTTTTTTGCCAATTCTGAACCAAATAATTTACTGACTACTGTACTTATTAAAAGAGAGAAATAAAGGAAGATACCCTCAGTTAAGAGGAATTTATCAAAGTACCCTTAGTCTATCACATTAACCTATGAGATAATATTATATTTTTCCCTATATACAGTGGTAGCTTTGTATACAATTGGTTTGAAAGTCATCAAATTTAGTATCCAGTGCATTCTGATATGAAAATTTTGTCCTGGTACTCATTATTTGTTTGGTATTCAATGCACAAGCTAGAACCTATCAGTGTCAGCTGCCTTGTGACTCACTACGTTCTTCCTTATGGGAAAATTTTGTTTGGTACTCATCATTTTTGGTACTCATCACACCTCCTGGAACCAATTAATGATGAGTATCAAGGTACCACTCTATTTTAAAGAATAAAATAAGTGATAGATTATGAAATCAGAAGCTGTTTTCTAATGCAAATCTTTATTTTCTAATATAAATACTTCATTTAATTTACTTTATTTGCAATCAGTAAAAAATCATGGATATATAATGAGATATACCATAGTTCGATTTTCCATGCACAACTTTTTGCTTTCTTGTTTAATTTTTACCTGGGCTTTTCCATATCTTGCTCGAGGACTTTGGGGATACTTGCTTACTAAAGCTTCAAATGCCTTTAAAGCTTCTTCTGTTTTCCCCTGAAAGTCAGATAGAGATATGCTATAAATAAAGAAGAAGAAATCCTTACAATTATTATTTAAGTAAGACTGGACTCCAGATATATTGGATGCTAACTCCCACAAGGCCCAAACGAGGAAATATAAATACTGAAACCCAACACATATAGATGAAAAAAAGTTGGGGACAGCAGAACCTAGTGTCAGGGAAGCACGGTGGATTTTGTATTTAAGATATAATATACAATTTAAAGAACAGATACAAGGACTTTTTGCAGGTCCATTATTAAAATATCATTAAAAGAAATACAAATAATGATATAAATTCAGGGAAGAAAACAGAAGTCTGTAGTTCCTGGGTTTAAAATGAACGTCCTAGGAAAATTAAAAAGGCCTTGATAGGTATTAAAAATATAATTATTTAAGAGGGGATTAACTTTGAATAATTTCTGATCACTATGTTAAGAAATTAACACGAGCCATTTATCATTAAAAAATCCTCTTTACCTGAAAGAGATTATGACAAATGGCTTGTGCTAATTTTTATAGTTGCAAGAATATCATTCCAAAGACAAGATTGGTTGTATATCAATTACTCGCATATTGATATTGATGAATGTTCAGAGATATTAAAACATTTCTGCTAATGCCTATTCACACACTTCCCCCCTCAGAGAAAGTTTACTAGCAATTAATTTAGTAATGTGGCATGATACATGGACCGACAGACACATACACACACACACTAACTTGCAGTTTTAATTTTTCAAACTAAATTTTACCTTTTTGCGTTGCTTTTCTGCAGCATCGAGTTCAACTTTAATACTTTTATCAAATTTATTGAGCAATTTTGGTTTCTTCTTCTTTACTATGAAAGAGCATAAAAAAACCACAAAATTTCCACCAAATTCAGTAATATTGGGAGATTATTTTAGAGCAACTCAGGAACTCTGGTATAATAAATCAATTTTCCATTGGAAGAAAAAATACATTTTATATCCATAATAACTTGAAAACTAAAAATTGTATCTTGGTATCAGCTTTTGTTTCCCATTCTCTCTCTGCCTTCTCCTTCCTTGTCTCAGACTTGCCTCACACTTGTACCTCCAAAGAGCTCTCTCCCGCCTTTCTGCCAATCCCATTATCCTCTCTGGTTTTTACCATTCCAAATGTGGTAAGTAGCAGAGCTATAGCTTTTATTGTTTAGAGGTTTAAACATACACATCATGCTTAAAGGATCAACATGAACATAAAATATATGTTCAGCTAAGCGTTTGATGAACAACACCTAAAAACCAAACTACACACTCTCACTAACGTACTAACATCCAATGGATTCCAAAGAAATAAGATTACCAACCTAATCCAAAAAGAAACCCCCACTAAAATCCAAGACAGAGAACAAGAAAACGGCAAAGCCCTCCTCCCATACATAAAAGGCACCACAGACAGAATAAGCAAAATCCTCCACAAACATAACATCAAGACAGCATTCTGCACAAACCGAAAAATATCCACCATCTTAAGGAACCCCAAAGACAAAATTGAGTTAGAAAATCAAGGAGCATATGAAATCCCATGCACCGCCTGCCCCACCACATACATCGGACAAACCAACAGAAGAATAAGTGCATGCATTGAAGAACACAAGAACTCAGTCAGAAAAGAGGAACCAACTTCTTCCCTGGTCCAACACCTTAAAGCCACAGGATATGAAATTGACTTTAAAAAGACCAGAACCATCGCCAAAACTGAACACTTTAACAACAGAATAATCAGAGAAGCCATCGAGATAGAAAAACGCCCACACAGCATGAACAAACGAGACGATACCTCCCGCCTACCAGCCATTTGGAAACCCGCCCTTATTGACAAACGAGTCCCTAACATGATGAATGACATCAGACCCACACTCACGAGAACCACACAGGATGTCACCACCACACATCCACGCAGAAATCAGACTCAAACCCACACTGAAAATGAGGCACGACCAAGGACCAGAAGCCAGACCGCAGCTGCATCATTGGCCACTTTAAACCCCTCCAATCCATACATGAAGCAGACTGACACCCACCATGAAGAGCTCTCACGGCCACAAACACAAAGCCAAACAACAACGCAGCTCACCAGCTCAAATCCCTCTGCAACTCAAGCCGAGCACAACCAAGCGCCCACCCGAACAGAACACACTCTCAGCCAATCAGAGCACAACCAACCCCCATCCAATCAGAGCACAGCCAAGCCCCTAACCAATCAGAACATACCTCCACCCAATCAGAACATAGCCAAGCTCCCAATCAGGTCACACCCCCACTAGCAGTTAAAAGGAAGAGACAGCTGTGATCTCACATTGCTCCTGGAAGCACGAAGCCGAGAACACCAGCCTGATGATTACCAAGACTCTTCCAATTTTACGCAGAAGACCCGAATAACCAAAGACCTACATACAAACACCTGCGAAAACCTCAGAAAACACACACACACACACACACACACACACAAACACACACACACATATATATAGGTCTTTGGAGTGCCATTTCCAATGGAGAACATGAGATCTGTAACTATGCAAACCATATAGATCAGTGATGGCTAACATTTTTGCTCTCACATGCCAAAAGCAGGGGGAGCACGGGTGGTCATGCTCATGTGTGCCCACACCCATAATTCAATGTGCCCCACTCCCCACGCATGCACACGTGAACCCCCCCGAGCTTCCCCTACTTTTGGCACAATGGCCCCAGTAGGCCCGTTTTTCACCCTTCCCAGGCTCCAGAAGCTTTCTTGGAGCCTGGGGAGGGCGAAAACGGCCTTCCCCCTCCCCCTGGATGCCCTCTGGATGTCAGAAATGGCATGTTTCCCAACTTCCAGTGGGACCGGAAGGCCCAAAAATCAGGTGGCTGGCATGCTCTTGCACGCTGGAGCTAAGATAGGGCAATGCTCACGTGCCCACAGATATGGCTCCATGTGCCACCTGTGGCACGCATGTCATAGGTTCACCACCACAGATACAGATAAAACATTTTCCTCCCAAATCCTAGAATGGTATCCAAAGTATTTTTTAAAGATATGATTATTACTTTCTCAGGTTGACCCTGTCTCACTGTGGGTGTCAAAGTCCCCTCCCCACCCCAAAAAATCCCCCAGAAAAAAATGAGACTATTTCAAATATGTCCTTACCAATGCAGGAATTTTAGATTTTTAAACTGTCTGTATTTTCAATTGCTTACCTTTTTCTCTTTGCAGAGTTTCTTTTTCACCATGGCCTGGAATAGGTAAACAGATTTCTTATCATCCTGATCCTTTTTAAAAGCAAGTTCAAATGTATATTCATTGAATTATTAAAATGCTGTCTTCAAATAAATAGCATGTAACCATAACGTGCCCTGAATAAAATATATATGTGTTGTTAATTAAGGATGTGCAAAGTTTAAATGGGTTGCTTTGCTTTGATGATACTTTGAGCAAAGCATTCCTTTGAAATGCTTCCAAAAGCAGTGTGCTTTCCTCAGCTTCTAATATCAAGCTGGCTACGTTGATTTGCTTCACCTCACTTCTGAGGCATCCCCTGGTAACACCAAAAAGTGGGAAAAGGTTTTGCCCATGTTAAAGCATACTATTGAATATTACTGTTGGCTATATGAACTGCTGGCTGAGGCTTTGAGATGACGCAAAGTACCATTACCATCATCAGCTCAACAAGAATCACAACACATCTGAAATCAAAGTTTGAAATAGTTTCCCTTTTCAGATGGAATCCCAGTCTTGATCAGTTTCCTATATAAAAGCACATTTGCCATTCAAATATTCAGTTTGGACAGTTGATGCTAATGAAATGTTCATACCAAGTCACATTTATAAAACAAATTAGTTTGTTTAAATTATTTTTTGGGGATATTTCAACATATATGCAGAAATGACTTTTTCTTAATCAAACCAGAAGCTAAATCAAATCAGTTTGATAATCATATCAAGTCAAATCAAATTTCTTAATTTTTTTGTTGTGTTGAATCAGATCAATTTTATAAATTATCGTAACTGTTAATCTGAATGGGATTTTGTATGGTTTGCTTAGATTTCTTTATATGTCTTCAATACTATTAGTTCTACTGAAATTGTTATACCACTGTTAGGAAGGCACCATTTGTTATCCAGGACATACAGTATGTCACAGAAGTGAGTACACCCCCTCACATTTGTGAAATAAATTCAGCAATGGTTAGCTAGGGTTACTTCTACAGCACATGCAAGGAATTCTGTGCAGTAACCTTAAAGACTGTTTGTGTAATCTATCTTTATGTCACAAGTGTCTGCAATGTCGATATGAAGCAAATGGTCCTAATATGTTAAAAAACAATAAGAGTTATATCCTTAGTATAATACAACTCATGATATATTCTGGAAGTAATAGTTATGACCATATTTTCTTTGTGTTTCCCTGAATTGTTTCTAGCTCTGCCTTTCTTCTTCCTCCTGAATGGTCTTTTTCTAACCTTTATAATGATTTAATGAGCGATCACTAAAGTGTATGTCAGTATTTTTTAAAAAATAATGACTCGATTTGTCAACGTTCTTCTGTATTTTATTTCAGCAAATGTTAACACAGAAGGTACATATTTTAATAGTCCCCTTCACCTTGTCTCCATGGCACACTTATGTAAACAAGAAAAACATAGTAGCATAACAGAAAATTTGATCACAGCACAATCATCTTATCCCAACATTTCAAAAATAGAGTTGTACAAAAATTCAATTTATTTTACCCAAAATAATCTTAATTATCCTTAAAATTATGGCTTTATAAAATGTATTGCTGTCATTTAGAACTGTACAATTTTAATTCCATGAAGAATAATACTTTGCCTCGATCTGTATGAACAGATTGTTTCCTAAGTATTATAAATATATATGGCATAGTCCTTCTAGCACAGAGTTCTCATTTACTACAGCCCTGTGCAGACACAATGAATAGGGAGAGACCAAGGCAGTTATAGCTGATGGGAACTCTTTCATGCATAGATGGAGAGATTGAGAAAAAGAGAACAAGTCCACAAAAAATACCTGATAAAGCACTACGTACACACTCAAACTATGTAGGTCCTTACTATCTTGGATTTCAACATAATAAAAATGCACTGCATTTATCTCTATTTTTTCCCAAAAAAATCAAGTTATAACCAATCACTTCCTAAAATATACAAACCATATATTCTATTGCTATTCTAGTGAACCCTCAAGGGTTCAAAGAGTATTTATTTCCTATCAAAATCTAAATTTGAAATGTAACTGCTTTTTATTTTTTTCTGAAAGAATATCTTTTAATTATGCAGCAGACTGAGAACAATTCTCTTACGGACTGCCTCAGTTAATATTGATCTTTTGTAAGCAGAGTAAATATTTATTAAGAAATATATGTAACAAACAGTTTTTGGTAAACTAGGTACAAGCAGTAATGATTAAACTGTAAGCCTAAGATCATTTACTTTTCAATCTTATTTACAGCAGAAATTCTATTATTATAAGAAGTTACAAAGACATCACTTACGTATATCAATTTAATTGTCTGGCAGTTTATGTGAAACTGTAGCAGAGATAATAATGAAGCCAAAAGGAAAATGAAAATCCTTGTGTTTTAATATTAACGTTTCATTAGAAGATTCAGTCCATCAAAACATTAAAAAGTAAAAAATATATTTAGTGATCCTCTTGGAACAGGTCCATGGTTAAATTATTTGCTTTATCTGGGCTAATGTTAGATAAATAATGGCATACAAAATTAGTATGCAGAAGTCCAAGTCCAAGTTATTTCACAGTCCTATTTCACTAGTTTTTTGCCATAAGGCATGTAAATATACCAAAATATTTTGTTCACATTTTAAAACTTAGTAAAACTTAGTAAAATCAAATTACATCCATAATTTACCGTTACACTATAAATAGCACATTTACAATTATGTGAACACCACATATTAAGATTCAGATATAATTGTTTGTCACTAAAAAGGAGAGAAGTAAAAAAAACCATGTTGTACTAAATGCTACAAAAATATTAAAAGTGAATATTAGTTCTCTAAATATATGCTAAAGTTAATTGGCATACTAAAAGGTCAACTATGTGCTATGTCAACTATTCACTGTTTTAGGAATTTTCGGAAGTATCTTTTGTATTCCTTGGATGATTTTAAGAAAGGAATTTGCCATGCATATTAAGTACTTTTAAAAAGGTTTCACATTTTTATGTTATATTAGTAGTTATGGGAAATGAATTAAAATGGAATTTCTAAATGGAATGGTCTCGTAAAGTAATTTTGTGAAACATTTTTTAGTGTCTACCACCCACCACTAATTTTCTGAGCTCCATTAATTATGTCATAGAAAAATTTAACAAACAGCTGCTGCCACTGTGTAGAATATGGTTTAGGCTGGTCCTCCTGATGTAGGGAGTCTTTTTGAAGCGTTAAGTATCTGAAAAAATAAGGGGAGATCTAAATTAGAGGACCAACCATAAAACAGGTGATTTTGAAATAATCTTTAATATAAATATGCAACTTTGTAATATAGTTAATTTAGCTATGTGTTATTAGAAATATTGTTTAATTAAGCACAAAGTTGCTACCTAGGGGAAAAGGTAGGCAATAACAGAATTAAAGGACACTCCCTTGGAACTAAAATGATCACAGAAACCCAACAATCTCTTCCCCCACATCTCTTTGATACATCTATTAAATATACATTAAAAAAAATACCCATTATGATGGGAAAACCACATGTGGAAGGAAAATTGTCCAAAATACATTCATATTTATGAAAGCTGGAATACCCGAAGGATGAACAAATTTTTTTTATGTCAAGATGTTTTTCAAAATCCTCATCTTCCAGTTTAGAAAATAAGTGGCAATTATTTGCATGTGGAAGAGACTGTCTTTGGCACTATAACAAAACTTGTCTATATATATCTCTTCTATATATATATATATATATATATATAGAAGAGCCTTGGTGGCGCAGCGGACTAAAGTGCTGTTAAGTAACACTTAGCTGTCAGCTGCCTGCAATTACTGCGAGTTCAAATCTCACCAGGCTCAAGGTTGATTCAGCCTTCCATCCTTCCGAGGTAGGTAAAATGAGGACCCGGATTGTGGGGGCAATGAGCTGACTTTGTATAAAAAAGAACACCCCTTGGTGGGGGGGGGGGAAAGCCCGACTAAGCAGGTATATACAAAAGTATTACGGCTATTGCTTAACGCATTGTAAGCCACCCTGAGTCTCCGGAGAAGGGTGGCTTATAATTTGAACATATACATATACATATACATATACATATACATATACATACACACACACACACACACACACACACACACACACACACACACATATATATAGAGAGAGAGCGTGAGTGAGTTTGGGCTTTAGTTTTTTGATCTTAGACATTATGGCAGAATGTTTGAAAAAATAGTTTATATGTATACTGAAGGGCAGAAGGAATAATGAAGTTAAATCAAATAGATGGGAATCAGGTCTTTATCTCCAAATTATAATGTATTATTTCAGCCACCAATATGCAAATCATGAACATGAAGGTAGAAAAAATGGCAAACCAATGTTTAAAATTGCTTATATTCTCCTCTGTTCTATCATGTCAAACATTTCATATAAAGAGATATATCTTCAAATGGCACAAAACGGTGCCAAAAAGAAAGAGTCAAGGCAAATATCATGCTGGGAATGGCAGGAATTAAATACATACAGAATTAAGTAAGATGTCTGTGCAGGGGTATTGATAGCATCATATATAGAACCATTATGGATGTCTCAAGACCAAAACCATAGAAATATGAGTAGTTTATTTCCTGAGGTGTTTTGAGAGAAATTATGAGAATGGAGCTACAAATCCATGTGCCAGTTAATGTTCAAATATAAGTCAGTTGCAACTGAACTAAACATTCATATTCAGATCTCTGTTACATAATAGGACACAGTAGAAAGACCAAAACTACTGTAAAATGCAACTACTAGCAATTACTCTATGGGCTGTTCACAAAGCTTTCACATCAACTCAACTTCACCTCTAGTTAAGAAGATTAATTCAAGCAGTTGTCTAGTCTTGCATCCCAGTCCCACTATAGCCAAGCTAGAGATGTGTCCCAACAGATTGTGTTCTAAGAAGAACCAACCCTGATATATTCCTCAGCATTTGTATTGGAGGAAGGAGCTATGTTATAAAATGCAAACTAAGTCATACCTGAAAACCTAAAATACCCATATTAATTAATATATTCTCAAAGATCCATCTCATCCTGAGCACCCTTTTTTTTTAACTATTACCATCTGGCAGACGGTGCAGGTCAATAAAAACAAGGACAAATAGGCTGAAAAACAGCTTCTATCCTAGGGCAATAACCATTCTGAATTCTACGGTATAGTGCAATATAGGGTTTTCAATTTCAATTATACAGAATGTAAAGGACGTATGGTTGTGTTTTTATTTTTATAGTTATAATGTACACTGAAAATGGCATTTAATTTCATTGTACCATGTGCAATGACAACAAAGTAAACTATACTATACTATAGGTATTTTATTAATTATATATTAATACTTTGTGCTTTCCTGACTAACCCATAAAAGGAACAACTTTTACAACAAAATTCGGACATCTTCTACTGGTATATTGTTCAGAGATATGTAAATCCATACAATAGTTATTGAATATACGTGGCAGGACATTTTAAAAAATCAAGTTTACTTACAACAATAAATATAATAAAAAAATAAACATCAACTTCATAGTTTGAAGCCACTAATAACATCCTAATAGCTATTTTCTATAAGCACTTGCTCTTGATTACAAGAAGATAGGTATACACAAACAAGGAATTTATATATATATCCAAAAAAATTTTAGCTGGTGAAGAGGGACAGAAAAGAAAATACAAGTGATTTCTGTAGGCACTCTCTTGCATCTGATTCATTTCCTCCCTCTTTGCAGATGGAAAGATTGGAGAGGAAGGGATTTCAAGATTATGAGCAAGCACACAATGGGGAATATACTGGCTGTTTGCTGAGTGTATTCACAGCTGCCTGCGATAGTGCATTGTTTTCAAGGTGTATTCCTCATTATGTGCCTACTTGTAAAAAACTTGTTCTTCACTGAATGTCAAATACAAACATTAATTTCTTTCTTCTTCTTATTATTATTAGTTCAATGTATATGCCGCCTTTCTCCGAAGACTCAGGGTGGTTTACAATGCATTTAAAAAACCATTATAAAACCATTTAAAAATTAAAACATTAAAACCCATTCACACCATTCATGGCTGGATCTCACAGGATCTCAACAGCCCCAGGGCTGCTGGAAAAGCCAGGTCTTCACCGCTTTTTGGAAGGCCAATAGGGTGGGGGTGGTTTCTTATTAATTATACCAACTTCTGAGTGAATATTCCAAAGGGTCAGGAAGTTTAGGAGGCAAACAAAAGCAAAAGATGCAAAACGAATTGTCTTGTCAGTTTTGAAGTAGATATCCTAGCATTATTTCTGAGAGAAGCATTTCAAAGGGCAGGGAAGTGGAGAAAAGGAAAGCACAGCTGTGGCTACATAATTGACCACTTAGTGACTATTTTACCTAGCAGCCCCAACCCAACTGTGATAACTAAATGAGGATTCTTATATAGCCTTGATTCAAAGTTTGACTTTCACTTGGCATCTGACAATGTTGCTCCTGCTGAGCTGGCCTTCAGGATGGTCAGCCTTAACAACCAGGAAGCCAGGATTCAATGGAGGCTGATCAGCCACAGGGATCTCCTGTGCAACTGGAGCAGTCAGATGATGAGGCATCTCCCAAGTCCCGGGTCTATACAAATCCTAATGTTACCTGAGCAACATTCCTCAAGGAGGTTTCTCACTAAGAAAAGGGCAGGGCATGTGTAATTGTAAACAGTTGGTTAACTAGATTTAGCTAGCCCCTTTGCTTGCAATCTTTGTTGGACACATTTGTTTGTCTTTCCAGTTCTTGCTTTTTGTTCCTGACATTGACCACTGGACCAACTAATTACCCAATTTGGTATCCTGTGACTCTTGTAATGTATTTGGTCTATGTTATTGTTTCTTGGACTGTTCAGGCAAGCTCTCTTAGGCGTTTGACTCACACTGCTGACTGTTGTTATCTGTCTAAAATTCAGTGCCAGCTTTGAACACTCTGTGTGTGTGTGGGGGAGGGGGTGTAGTGTATATCAGCAACCCTGAAACAGAACATTACCTGTACTGAACTATTACTGTTTAATAGTATGAATAAGCCAAATTGTCAGATTCTTATTACTACTAAAATTTATGTGTGAATATTAGCTAAATGCAATTTAGCTAATATTCACACATAAATTTTATGTGTGAATGCAATGCAATTTGCTCATTTAAAATTAAAATATTTTTAAAACTGAAAGAAACAATGCTATTAAATAATTCCTTTTGTAAGTTTTTTTAGACAATAAATGAACACTTCTAAATTACACATAAAAAACTCCAACCAACACCCTGTAAGCCATAATTTGCCTCTCTCACATGAAAAAAATGCGGCATTAAAAACCTGATTAAACAGCAATTTCACTTCAGTTCTTGAAGATTTATAAGGTATTAATGTACTTTTCAATGATAAAACAGTTCAAAAATGGAGGAAAAAAATATAGAAAATGAAAGGGGGTTCTGGAATTTCAATTCACTATAGTTTCCGATCCTAAAGAACATGCAAAACTGACATGGTTGTTTAGAGGAAGCGAATTATTCAGTTCCTGTTTCCTGGCAATCAAGTTTCTAGCAGTAGGCTACATTTATAGGAAAGAATCCCGTGATTATTCATGCAACCACACACATTAAACTGCCCTGCCACATATCTGCCTCTTATTAAATTACTACTTAGAATTCATACTAACAGGAGCCACAAACCTAGGAGATTTGAGATGTTTTTGCTATATCATATATGATGGAAAAGTGCAGTGTAATATAGGAGAGGTTATGCTATATTCTCCTAGTATAGGAGAAGTTATGCCATATATTTTTCTACACTTCTCATAAAATATGGCTATTACCTGCCACATCAAGAAGTAAACTGAATTTCTGGCCTCACAGAATACCTTATAACTATGTGCTTTCCAGGAATATATTTTAAAAATTAAAATAGAAATTCATTATGGAATAAGATTTGAAAACTTCCTATTGCAGATCAGTAGCTCCCAAAAATGAACATAACTTAACACTCTTCTACAGACATGTGTTTTTTATTGCAGTAGGTTCTCTGTTTAATGGTATCTATGATCCTACTTTATATTTATCTCATTTTTAATATATTTTTTATCCAATTCAAAGACTTTAAGTCAGGCCTCCTTTATCAAATTTCATGGTTTTAGCCATACCATTATTTAAAGACTAATCAATATTGTAAAAAATTATCCTCAGCTGTTTTATTAAATGCTGTTATTAAATTAGATGTTGAATTGCTAACCTGAATAAATACAATGAAAAAAATATAAGATTCTTAGGAATAAAAAAAGAAAAAAGTGCTAGAAATACATAAAAATATCAACCTGACCATTATTGCCTTGTTCTAATTGCTTTTTCCATTTGAAGAAAAGTAATTCCTACATTCTATGATTCTTTATTTGTCAAGAAAAAACATTATCTTTTTAACTTCGGCTACAAACCTCAACTTTGCTTATGAGTTTTATTTCTACCTTTATGTAAAATCTGTCTTATAAGCACAGGGTGAAAGTTACTTTTAATTAAAGATAGGAATCTGAGGAAGTAACTTACCAATTATATCATTCTCTGTATAATCTTCTGTGTGAACAGGAACTTCTGTAATTCACAGATTTTTAGTCAATTACTATGATACAAGTTTACAGATGTTATTACAACATTATAGGATTACTACTGTGTTTTCCCAAAAATAAGACCCTGTCTATTTTTTTGAACCCTGAAATAAGTATTTGGCCATATTGCCATGCACTTAATAGCCCGATTGGGCTTATTAGCAGGGGATGTCTTATTCTGGGGAAAACAGGATAAAACAATATTTTCTCAGAAATGAAATGGTGCAAATATGTTTTAAGTCCTTACATGGCAAAGAAGGGTAACATTCTGCCAAAATTGGGTTTATGCAAGTAGGATAAAAGTCCTACATAGAAAGGAAACAATCCATAGACAGCTTGTTATATTTAATAGTTATATCGGCAACTGCCAAGTGTTACTATTACATTTAGGCTGCATTTTACTGTTCATGGACAATTTCTAGTGTAGTTAGTGGTTTTGTTGATAAAAAGTAACTCAAATGTACATTTTTATAAAATTATTCTGCTCGTACCATATAAATATAAAAGCAGAAAACATATTTACATATTTTTGCAGCAGTTTTGGTCACATCCAGTTACTGGTGCTATTATATACAAAGTACTAGTTTGAATGGACAAATATTGTACTAACCTGTATCATGTTGTTGAGCAGCCACATGTTCTTCTGTATGTTCCTCCTCATGTACTATGAACAGATTGAAAAAAAATGGTATTTTTAAATTATGTACACTTGCTTCTTGAAATAGACTCAGTAATTTCAATAAAAGAAACTGATATGTAATAATTATACAGTATATGTAGCCTTATTCTGAATTATCAGGAATAGATTAAACAAATTATATAGCGTATAACAAAATTAAAAATAGAGATAAAATACAAAATAGAACACAATTGGGGTTCCAACCAAGATAGTGTCTCGTCTAGTGGCACATATTGTTGTAAATCAGAGGTCCAGGTTTTTGCTCTGTTCCAAGATGTCTCTTCCGCTCTCTCTGAGAGCTTTTATTTTTATACAGTTTTACACAGGCAAATAAAAGGTAGGACAGCAACAGGGTTCTAATTGAATAAATTATTCACCCCCCTCTCAAGATGCCATCCTCTGAAGGTAACATGAGATAATCCAGATCCGAGCCAAAAATGAGGTAAACAGGCAAGATTCACAGAGAAGGCAGTGTGCTGCTCTTAGCAGGCACTATGAACTTTGACCTATTGACCCACCTCTACCACCTATCACCTTTAACATTAACAGAAACTAAAAGATTAGAGCCAGGTGGAAATGCAATTGTTAAGTTAGTAACACGGATGTTCTCGCTTTCCCATTGATTTAGCTTATCAAAGCTTGCAAAAGATGATCACATGTCCCCAGGATATGCAACCATCATAAACACAGGTCAATGGCCAATTTTGATCAGGTGACTTTGGGAATGCTGCAACAGTTGTTAAATGTGAAAAACGGTCATAAGTTTCTTTTTAAAGTGGTATTGTAACTTTGTCACTAAACGAATGGTTGTAATTCAAAGACTACCTGGACATATCAAACCTTTGGTTTCAGAGCTAAATATTTGCAACAATCTGACTTGTGTATTTGTGCCAAATAGTTAGAAAAAGAACACAATTTTGTATCTAATCTGCTTTCAGTAAACACTGAATTTTCTGTCTCCTACTTCATCCATGGAGCTGCAGAAGGCATACATCTGCTGTCTCTTTCTGTTTTTCCTGATAATTCATAATGCTCTCTTTCCCACTCAAGCAATAATTAACTCCCAATCTATTCCCAAGGACTTCACACATAATAATTGGAAAACCCATGCTTATTTGCACACATTCAAACAAATAAAACAGAAATAAATAAACGTGATTGAAATAATTTCAATGATTTCCAGAGAAATAACAACACTTGGTCAAAATGTGAAAAACCTCTAGAGGTAATCCTTAACTTATAATAGGTCACTTAGTGACCATTTGAAGTTATGATGGATCCCCAAAAGGTACTTACAATCCAGTTACAATAATCCCATACTGTTCCCCCTGCAATCGTACGACTGCATTTCAGGCACTTGACTATCAACATTTACAATTATTTGCAGCATTGTGCAAGTTACATGACCACAACTTATAAAGTTTTTGCTAAAACCTGATATTTACTCCCTGTTTTTGGAAAAGTGCCCCATAACAACCTCTTAATGACCATGCGTTTTCTCAATGACTGTGCATTCACTTAATGACAATGCTGAGTGGTTTTAACGATTGCCACAAAAAAAGTCAATGTAAAAGTAAAAAAAAGGTCACTGAAGTGCAGTGGTCCTGTTTTACGGAACTCGGGATGATTAGAATGAAACCACTTAGTCTTTCGTAAGGCCCTAAAAACCTGTCTATGTTCCGGTGCTCGGGAGCTAAATGTGTTAAGGGCCCCATTTCCTGGTTATATTGCTAATTGGCCAAATATCTGGGCTACCATCTGTATTTATTTTATTTTTATTGTTTTAAAATATTTTTAGTATTTCAATTGTAACATGTTTTTTGAATTGTAAGCTGCTCAGAATCTTTGACTGAGATGAGTGGCTGTAGAAATTGAATGAATTACCGGTAATGAGTAAATAAATAAATAAATATAAATTGCTTGGACATGTGATGATCTGCTTTATGACTGTCACCATTGATGATTGCAGTAGGCAGGCTCCATTATGGTTGTAAGTCAAGGACTATCTTCACTGGTTCCAAATTATACAGTGAAGCTTTCTTGCAATACTGCATTTGTTTATTCCAAAATTGTTTGTATAGAATGCATACAAATGAACTTAACAACACATTTACAACAATGAATAATTTCTTTATCAATTCTTTTATCTTAGATAATTCATGGATATATACCTGATTGAACAGGTTCAGTAACAGCATCTGAAACATCTGCATCACCTAAGGAAACAGTAACATCTCTATTAATAAATTATTATGGAAAACTCATAAGGCACAATAAGGCATATTTCAACAATGATTTTTTAAAGATTGTTATTGAGGTGAATAAAGTCATGTCCTTGCCATCCAGAATGGCTAATGCGATGAATAAGCCTTTTTCCATACCTTTAGTGGTAACATTTGCATATATTTATTTATTTGATATAAAGCTGTGCATGTCAGGTTACAGCATTTAAAAACACTATAAAGAACAGAATACAATATAAAAATATAGCTTTCCTTTTTACTGATATATGTAAATATATTTTATTAATATGTAAAATATATTTAAATTTGGCCATAATTTTCATCTCAGTTTGCTTTAAACAAATAACAGTAGGAAAATCAGCGCCTGTCAGGTTGATTATTTAGTTTAATGTGTACTTAACAATCCTTTAAAAAAGGAACATTTCATCTATAGTATTTCTCTAAACTTGAAGTGCTCAAATATTTCAGGACTTTGAGAAATCAACTACTGGTAAGAGAAAGAATACTTTTTTTGTACAACAGTGTATAATTTTAGGGACCAGGGAGGAATGGGATGGCGATTTGTGCTATGCCCCAAATCTTCAGTTTATTCCTGTTCTACTGTATGTTCTTTCACTAGAAATAATCACCAATACTTTCAAGGAACATTTAATCTACATTTCTTTTGTGTAGCTCTATTCCATGCATGCTGACTTGAAAATACAACCTATTCAATTTCATGAGGCTGGACTTCCAGAGAAGAAATAGTGACCTGGAAGAATTTTCCACTAAAACCAGAACTAATAAATGAAGAAGTAGTGAGTAGACTAGCTCTTTGTCATGCTTCTTTGGATAAATAGCACTTGAGATTGCCCACGAGTGCTCCACGCAGCATAAGGGTGATTAGAACTTTGACTTTGGAAAGATGAGGGAATAGCATCTTGCTCAAACAATATATTCTATATGTTTTGAGCAACATAATTACATGCAAAATGCTTAATCATGGTGTCATAATGACAGCTGTAACTGTGGGTTCAAGGTCCTTTTTAAAAAACATGTCACATCTGACATATATAAAAAGAAGTGTTGTTTCAGTGAAATGATTACAACCCCATCTAGATTTTTTTTATTTTTATGAAGCAAATGTCCTGCAAACCAGGTATCATTTGGTCTTGCTTGTCAGAAAGTATTTGACCACACATAATACTCACCAGCATCAGTTTTGCTATTTTGCTTGTTTGAATCTTTGTTTGAATCTTTGCTTTGCAAATCTTTGCTTAAAGCAAATATTTGCTTTGCTTTAAAATGTGGTGGGAGTAACCAGAAAATGAAAGCTAAAAATAAATATTTCCTCATAATGAATCCTCAGAAATAAAAATGACCAATTTATACTTACGTCCATGTATTTCTTCTGGATGATCAATTGTTTCTGTAGATTTATTATAAAAAGAAGAAGTTTTAGGAAAACATAAAAACGTTTACAAAAATAGCTTATTTTAAAAAGTATGAAACTATAGCTGAAAGCACTCTATAGGTAGTTTTTTCAGTTGATTGTATTACTAATGTTTGAAGTATATTATTACTATATTTCTATCTGGAAGGTAGTACTGTTCAAGAGATATTATTCAGTATATCCTTGCCTACCAATATATTCAAAATCATATATTTATATATTTTACGTTTTTATTTAATATACGTGTTTTATTTCACTTTATACTTCCACATAAGAATTCTTAATTAGTGGATGTTTCCTATATTTTCTACTCCATACAGGATATAGAAAGTACACATATGTAGTCATCATACAATATTAAATAAATAAGAATATGCACAATTTCCTGTTTCTGTTGTGCTTTTTAGCAGGAGTTGAAAATAAGCATTGCAGCTGCTGCTAAGTAAGGTACCTGCAATCCAGCAATAAATGATTCTGCAACAATTACAATTTCTTGTTCTAATTGTATTATTTTTGCCTATGTTTATATAAGTGTTCAGTTAAATATTATGCAACTGAAATAAGAGTGCCATTACTATCTATTTGAAAACAAAGTATAGATACAGAATTCACAGATGAAGAATATATTCTGTTCTATATAAATAGAGCCTGCAGTTGGAAAACAAATGGATTCAGAAGGCCACAATTTGGAACATAACAGTTTTGCATTAAAAATATTACTTTTCATTAAAAAGAAGAGAAGCGTGAAACTGGTTATCAATGTTCTGTGTCATAAATTTACAGATAAAATGTAAATCAATTATTAGAATTATAGCAACAGAACACTTTCTATCAGTGACTAAAATGTCTTGTAATTGTAAAATTTCATAAAAAAATTTTTTTTTGTATGTGAGTAAAATCACACATGAGAGAGTCAGTGTACTTCTACTTATTTTTGAAAACTGGAATTTATTAAATATATTTCTTGGCCAATTTATATTAAATGTTGAGTAGATTAGATATAGATACTGTAAACATTTAATGCATAATAAGCAAATAGGAATCTACATACCAGTATTCTCAGTGAAGTCTTCTCTCTCTAATTCTAAAAAAAATGCATATCTTAAAATTAAACATTGAGTGGTAAGTTGCTATGTAATAGAACAAGTAGATCATATGTTAAAAACATATCATATCTGCTCTATGGACTATGGAATAAAAATGGTGAATGCCATTTCCTTGTGTCAGTTTCAACATACTTCATAGCACACTGGGATTCTTTAGGAAAAAGTGGAAGGGTACCAAGACCTTTGGCCACAACATTGTTTCTGGTTGGTTTGGCATGGCAATTTATTTGCACTGACATACTAGGTTTTGCAAACTTGATGAGCCAGCTCTTTCCTACCAACTCAGTGCTCTATCATTGTTTCTCTACATCACTCCCATGTGTTCAGCAAACAAAACAGATCTCCATGAGCAGAAGACACAAATCAGCTGGAAAAAGTCTATGTAAACATCACATAACCACAGAATTTATATAGAGTCAAATGGGGCAAAACTTTGGGAACGCATAAACCAGCATTCAATGAAAGAAACTTAAAATACGGCATTGTTTGTTTGGTATGAAAAAACATACCTTCTTCTTCTACATGGTCAGGCTGTTCTGTATTTTCTGGACCAGATTCTGCAAATGAAAATATCTGTAAGAAACATGATGTTACGTAATCTTGTTCAGAAAGTATATTCTCTCAGAGGATATGGAAATGGAAATAATGACGCCCTTAAGTATCATACTGATTCCTAAATGGGTGAAAGCCACTATTCTTTCCCAGATGTGTTCCTCACTTGTACTTGCCACCTAGAAAGTATGTTACAGTATTGTTTGCAATTACAATTCTTTGTTTAAATATGTAAAATTATTTTCTCCCCAACTGCCTCATGCCATTCTACACACTTATACAGTTTCACATTACTAATTCCATTTGATTCACAAAACTGGAAATGACCAGACTCTCTAGGAAAAGCTTAAAAGACTGAGTGCATATGCTTTCTTTCCTGCTCAGTCACATTCTTCAAAGAAGTCAAAACTTATCACAATTTTATAACATCATGAAGTAACTTTTGGTTCCTTCAAAGATGAATATGTCAAGAAAAATTAACTTCACTTCTTCAGGCTTAAAACTACTGACAAGCAGCAAGGAACATACTTAGGAACATGAACAATTCTCTTTTCTATGTTCTTCCAAATATACAGTTTGTGTTTATGTGTATGTGTGAAATTTTTTATTCTTCCTTTTAAGATGGAGCTAAGCAAATTAAATGTTGAAATCATTGCATGCAACCGAAGGGAGTTTTTTCTAAATTCAGAAAGAAGTCTTATTTTTGGTTTATAGGTAGAAGTAAACAACATTATCAACATTATCTATCAACATTATCTTTTATGACCAAAAATAAGCAAGATACTTATTACTCTTGATTATTCAAACAGAAAATGCAGATTATACAATTAAAGGATAGTAAAAACTTTTTGTTGACAAATCTATAATGTACTTTTAACAATTTACTATTACAAATCATCAAATGTATTTCCTTTATGTTAATATAAATCAGACATACCTGGGGTTTCTGGCTCATTTGTGCCTTCTTCCACGTGAGAATAGTCGTTTAAAACTGAAAATTAGGAATGCCATATTATATTACAAAAGCAATTAATATACTACCAGGACAGGGGATGCTTAATATTGCAAATAGTTAAAAGCCAATAGTTAAAAAATTCAGCGAAATAAGGTAACAGGAAAGAAATCTGTATTTGACCCAGAAGAAAATCTTCTACAAATCTTCAACTAGTATTAACTAGTACTAGTAGCAATTTTGCACGTGTGAGATTCAAGTACTGACAATTTTTGTAATTAGCCAATACATGTATGCCTTTTTCTAGGGTACTAATTAACCTTTTCTCAGTCAGCAATTTTACTTAAAATAATATAAAATAAATTTATTTTAAATTGTAAATGAATTGTTGAAACTCTTATCAAAACTTTAGATTCAGCAGTCCTTGGTCCTTTAGATTCAGTTTTTTTTCTATATAAAAATTTCACTGAGAGTGCTGAATATAATTTGCAGTTCCTGCACATTCAGTACTTAGTCACTTTGTGGCACTATAAAGTTGTTTATTTATTAATCTAAAACATTTTAGATAAGTCTATCTTATATCTAACTCTTATATCAAATTATGAAAGACATTAGATACCATCAGCGTCATATTCTTCTTGATCCTTGGATTGGTAGTGACTTGCAGGTTCTGAAAGTAAAATGTTTCTTTTTAAATATATATAAAGATTACAGAAAATACTGCAAAATTTGAAATTTACTAAATTAAATTAATCTACAAGTTCCAAGCATATAGACCCATTCTATATGATACACTGAGATTAGAATTCAAGGATTGTGAGCGAGTCTCAGAACTATGCAAGTTTTCTTACAATTCTTTTTTTCTTGCATTTGAATACACCCAAGCCTTTATCTAAGTGTAAAATTAATTCAAGTATAAATCTAAACCTATGCAAAGGCACTCCTAAATATGTAACGTATTTTTCAAAGTATAAGGCACAAAAGAGGGTGAAAATTTGGGTGCCCGAATGTAGTCCTGCCCACCCGCCGGAAAATGGAGAGCGGGGAGGCAGCAATAGGCTATGGCAATTCCTGCAGCCATAGAAACAACTGATCTTCAGGAGGCCGATCCAACCGACAATCAGCTGCTATGGCTAATCAGGCTGTGCTAAGCTGAAATGGGCTGTTTGCTGCAAGGAGGCAAATTGCTGGAGGAAGATTTTTTTTTCTTGTGCTAATCAGGCTGTGCTGAAGCTGAAGCTAAAACGGGCTGCAAGGAGGCAAATTGCTGGGAGGCAGAGGCAGATTTTTTTTTCTTGTTTTCCTCCCCCAAAAAGGTAGGTGCATCTTATAGTCCGTAGTGTCTTATACTCCAAAAAATATGGTATGTATGTATGTATGTACAATATGTATGCATGTATGTTTGTTTTGTAAAAAGGATATATATAAATAAATAAGAGTCTGGAAAAAAGATATATAAAAAAGCATATATATGTTGCCTTAATACATACATAAATATATAGATACATATACACACACACCACTAGTAAATTATTATACAAAATACAATACTATAGCCAGCATCACAAAAGTTTAAGTGAACAATTACAACAAACATACATTTGTTTGTTGAGCTACATACATATTAAACATTAAAACCTTCAATGCCTCTCTGAATTGGTTCAGAAAATTAAATGCTACATAAATATCTAAGAAATATGTTTATTTTTCTTCACAACTGAGATACCTTCTTGAGTAGAACTTGATTTCTCTGATATTTCAGGTATTTTATCTTCTATTTCTTTATCATAACTCTGCTCTGTTGTGGGTTCTTCAGGTACTTCATTATTGTCTTCTTTTTCTTCCTCCTGAAAATCTGTTTCTTCATGGTCTTCATCTATTTCATCTTTTTGTATTTCACCTTTTTCTTCATCTATTTCACCTTTTTCTTTTTTGGAAAAAAAAAAGAGAAGACTTTGAATTCCAGTAAACAGCTTTAATTTCATTAAATCAAACATCCATTTAAAACAGTAACAGAAATTGCATCTTTCCTTTAAAAAAAAGCAAAAAATGATGCTTAAGTTTGCAAACCTTACAATTTTCTGTAATTCAATATAATTTTCAATATTTTTAATATTTCAGGACAAATATGTTTTAAAGATAGTCTGTTCTCCACAAAAATCATTAAACTAGTCTGTACATTTTTGTGTATATTTTTCTTTAATCTGTGCTTGGCTACAAAATTAAAGGGTATTCAAATTAAATACTTTTGGCGCCTTAGTGAATAATTCATCCATTCATTCATTCATACATACACATCGGGTATTATTACACAATAAATTTATTATTTATTATTTATTGTTATGTAATAAATAATAGAATAAGGGAAATTGGAATGGGTATTCAAATTACTTCTAGCAGGAATACCAGATTCTGTAATAGCTTTGTTCCCTATGCCATCCATCTGATAAGCTTGCAAGATCTGTTTTTCTCACCATGTACATGTATACATCCAAACTAGACTGTGTTGTTTCTCTGTGTCATATATTATATGTGAGTATATGCATATTTATTTATTTATTTATTTATTTATTTATTAGTCATGTTTATGTAGTGTATATTGAAGTGGTGACTGTTTGAGCTGTATGCATTGAAATTTCATTTTAATGTATGCCAATTAGTGTACATTCAAAGTGACAAAGTTATCATTCTATACCATTCTACATTGGAGGTTTCCCCATACTAATGCAGACAAATGGCTGTCCTATCTATTCTTAAAAACTTCCAGTGATGGAGCACCCATAACCTCTGGTGGCAAGCCTTTCCACTGATTAATTGTTCTCACTATCAGAAAATTTCTGTGTTGGTTCTCTCCTTGATTAGTTTCATCCATTGCTCCTTGTTCTGCCTTTTCTGCTTTGGAGAATAAGTTGAACCCCTCTTCTTTGTGACAGCCTCTTAGATATTGAAAAACTGCTATCATGTCACCACTAGTCCTTCTTGTCATTAAACTAGACATACCCAATTCCAGCAACCATTCTTCCTGTTTTAGCCTCCAAAGGCCTAATAATTTTGTTGCTCTTCGCTGTACTCTTTCTAGAGTCTCAACATTTTTTTTATATCGTGGTGAGAAAGATTGGATGCATTATCCGAAGTTTGGCTTTATAAACTGGCACTTTATGCTTCTTTTCCTGCCCTCAGATGCTTTGGATAATAAGTCCCCCCCCCCCCACCTTCGGTGTGACAACCCCTTAAATATTGGAAGATTGCTAGATATACCCAGTTCTTAAACCATTCATCATATGGTTTAGCCTCCAACCACCATTCATCTCTGTATTCTTCTATGCACTCTTTGTAGAGTCTCAACATCTTTTTTGTAGTATGACAAAAACTGGATGCAGTATTCCAAGACTGGCCTTACCAAAGCAGTATAAAAATACTAACACTTCATGTGATTTTGATTCTATCCCTCTAGCCTGGAACTGCGCTGGGTATTTGGCAGTTGCAGTACATTGCTGGCTCATACTTAAATAATCGTCCACTAGGAGTCCTAGATCCTTTTCTGAGAGATTTTGCTGATGAGGTAGGTACCAACTATTCTATTCCTGTGCATTTCATTTTTCTCATCTAAGTTTAAAGTCTTACTTTTCTCATCAGTGAACTGGACTTTGTTGGATAGAACCCAGTGTTCAAGTCTGTACAAATCCTTCTGGAACTTAAACCTATCTTCTAAAGTGTTGGCTACTGCTCCCAGCTTGATGTTACCTGCAAAGTTGATGAGCTCCCCTTCTACCCCCTTATCTAAATTGTTTACGAAGATATTGAAGAGTACTGGGCCTAAGATAAAACCCATTGCATGCTTCTCTCCATGTAGATGGAGTTTCATTGAGGATTACATGTTGAGTGCAGTTGATCAGCCAGTTACATATCCATCTGGTTGTGATGCTCCCCATCTCACATTTTTCTATCTTACCAAAAAGTAGGTTATGGTCTATTTTGTCTAATGCCTTACTGAAGTCCAAGTATGAATAGATTATGCCAGAAACATTTACTCTTATCATCGGAAAGTTCTATATGTTGTGCAAAGGCATTTTTCCATCTCAGAAAGAAATAATTGTCAAAGCAACAGAGGAATAAACAGAAAGGTATGTTATAAACTATCTTGCATAGATCAAAGTAGTGGCTTACTATTATTCTTTAAAAAAGGAAGAATCCACACATTTGGGGAAAAAAATGAATCTAGGATACATTCATACCAAGTTGTGAGTCAAGAAGTTCATGTAGTAAGGCCTCAATTTCATCTTCAGGTTCTGTTTTAACATGCATGTGTTCTGCATAAGTTTAGAAAATAAATCATCTATTACTGAAAATTATGAACAGAATTTGAAATAACAGAAAATGGAAAATAAATACCTAGATTCAGATACCTAGATATTAAAAAATTAATATGTTTTACCCTTAAAATAGTTTGTAATTGTCAGTCTTTATCAACTACATAATCTATGTTTTACACTGGCATTTCAGATGTTGCCTTTCTGGTTCATTCTAATATTTTTAAAGCATTCTAACAACTTTTTAAAATGTACTTAAAAGCTTTTTCCAATCATCTGAGAAAACTAGAAACTGACACATTTGATATATCTGAACTCAAAACAGCCACACAACTCACTGTTTGTATTTTTCTACCACTATTTACACCTGCTTCAACTTTTTCCAGAGCCTGGAATAACTTGAAGCAAGATTATATGTGATATCATTTTCAAATTTTAAAAAAATGCAAAACATTTGCATTTTTTTTAAAAATGAAAATATTATATTTAATCTTATTCAACAAATATTTTTTATTGTGTTCCTGATACAATTTTTTTTATTCAATACTATTAACCTAAACTAGAATATATATATATATATTTGTAACATACTAGATTTTTATTTATGTAAGCATTTGGCTACCAATTCATGTATTTTGCAAATGTATATATTAAACAGAAATCATAATAAAAAACTTCAGGTGAAAAAAAGAAAGTAAATTGGATAAGGCAACTGATCTCAATCCATCAATTTTATAGTGTAAGCAGTTTTGCTATATTTAGGGCTTGGAATGGAATTTGTTACCTAATGTAAAAATGTACTCCTGAAATTTTCATCTTAATATATTTCTAAGTTGTATTTTGACATATCTGAAGATAAGCAAGCATAGCCTACAAGCAAAATACTTAATTATAGTTTATCTTTGAAAACAGGTTTTAAAGGAACCTTAAAATCTATGAACAGATTCCAGGATTAAAATAATGTATCTGTATGGGGCCAAATGTAAAAATAGAATTTGTTTTTCAAACAAATTATTGCATCCCATGAGCACTATACTAATATGGTTATGTAACATTATATAGATTACTATGTTTTACATGGAGATTTCCTGAAAATTACTTTAAATTCCAACTGTGAAATCAGTCACCTGTCTTCCTTGTGATTTATAATGATTGCCAATTTATTTCAAAGCCCTCTTTAGTTGTTACTTTATAAAGCTTTAAATGGCTTTAGTCCAAGTATTTGCTAGAATGCCATTCCTAATATGAACAGACTGGACATTAAAAGCTTTGGAATGTGGCTTGCCTTTTAATTCCACCAATGAGCAAGGCCTAAGAGTGATTATCTAAGACAGAACCTTCACAGTTGTATATTCTTGCTATGCAATTTGTGGCTTTTGAAAATAATTCTAGCATTTTCATCTCTGCAATTTCACCAATTAGTCAAAATTTCTACATTCAACCTGGCTTATTAATTTCAGCAAATCACTTTCTTCATGTAATATATCTGAAACATATCCACAATAATAGCAATTTTTAAACTGGCCATCTTCTCAATGGTGGTCCTTTGTATATGTCTCTATATTAATAAACTTAAGTAGGAAGGTTTATTGATATTTCAAAGCATCTATTTAAAAACTCATTTACAATCATTTCATGTATAACTATTAACTAAACTATTAAATTAACAATTAAATAGTTATACATATTAGCCAATTTCTTCTAACTGTAGCTGCCATTTTGCATCTGAAATAGGCATTATATTTGACTTACAATTCATTTCTATGAAATACTGATTTTGGAATAATTTCTGAAGATTATATCTTATCAGCAAAAAAAAAAAAAACTTCACTGCTTTTATTTTAAAAAAACTGTAAAACCAAAGAGCATGTTAAATAGAAATTAACTATAATGTTGTAAGGTCTGAAAAACCTCACAGGAAGCACAGAATAACTGTTGTAATTTTGCAATAGTGGTGAAATGTTGTGATTGCAGATCTCATGTTCTAAAGGTTTTGTATTATTAAGGGCTTACCTGTTTTCACATGTGGCTTTTCTTTAGGTGGGATAACCTCTTCAGCACTTCTTGGCATTGGCTGTTCTGAGACAGATCTTTCCTTAAGTCCTGCATTGTTTAGTTATAAAGTTAACTTTAATCTCTGCATCAAGATCTTGATCCAATTAGGCATCATTATTAGCAAACCACCCAGGATGAGATGGGAGGTGCAAACATTTAGTTAATTAATTAAGATGGGGACACCAAACCAGGTGAAAAATACTTACCTCCAGAAAGCCATGTCATCTTCAATTTAAGTTTTAAGCTTACATTTAAAATTTTTAAAAAACATTAAAAATATATTATAGCAACTATTTAAAAGGAATTGCTCTGTATGTGCATTCACTGGCTTTATTCTCAAGTTCCTTTGAACATTGTGTATATCGTATTACCAAACTGATTTCTAGTATAGATGCCTAGAATACAATGAGAGACATTAAAAGACCACCGTCTCATGGAAATCTCTTTAAAATTATGTCTATATGTGTGCATGATTTTGTGAGATCAAATATCAATTGGCCACTTCATTTAGTACAAACTTGAATTTGTTACTCCCAACATTTTCCAGCTCTGTCCCTCTTATTCACTGATTAATAAAATGCAATAGATTAAAGGATGTTAAAGTAGACTTCAACCTGCTGGGAGTGAATAGAAAAAATCCTTTACTTCACTTAACAGAATAATTCCTGAGGTTTCTTGAGCATTGGAGATAATGAGTTATATTCATACTGCATACCCAGCAGCAAGAAAAACAGACAAAAAGGAGCTATGTACATAGCACAAAGACTGATTATATACTGTACTTCTATAGTTAGATAGAAAAGAGAAATAGCTACATTTTCAATGTTCCCACATATAACAAATTCCCAATGTTCAGTAAGCTAGACTACCTTTTATCTTAAATTATTGCAAGTAATTTATGACCACATATTCAGCAATTGGTTCAAAATGACAATTCTGGACAGGAAGATTTATAACCGATCCTCATAATTATTGCCGTTATTGCACCATCCCTGTGGTAACATGATAGCAACTTGGTGCTGACAACCAACTCACAAATACTGCAGCATCCCATTTTGACATTTGCAACCTTCACCACCGACTTCCAGTAGGCAAAATCAATGATGAAACCAGAAGAGTCAATAAGGAGAATATTTGTATCTCAGGGTTGAAATAAGAGGTCCTTGGTGCTCAGAGCTTGGTTGTTTTCTTGTGGACGTGTCATCATCATGCTGATGATGATGTTACCTAGTATGGGTAATGAAACATCCACAAGAAAACAACCAAACTCAGAAAACACCAAGAACCCCTCACCAGCAGGAGGTTGCAAACAGCGATCACACATAGCTGTGCTTAACCATTATGCAGGATTTGTATAACATTAACTGGAACTGCCACAACTTTTACTGTACGTCAACAGTCAAATGTCTCACTTAATGAGTTGTCATTCCTAATTACCACTATTAAGCCAGAACTCTCTGTATTGCTATCTGCATTTCTTAAATAGCCAATTTGTAACTAAATATTCTAACGCTGAATAAAAAGGAATTGAACAATTCTGCTCAGATGTTTTTATTGAATTTCATCTCTTCATATAAACAAATGTGCATAAGTGACAGGAACAGGTTTCATTACCTTATTTCCTTTTAGGATATGAATTATTTTCAATGTACTACATTACAATATAAATGTAGAATAACATGTCATAAAAGTCAAAATTCATTCAAAACTCTTAAATTCTTCAAAAATGAATTAAAAATATTTACAGTGAGACTCCATGGACTGTCTATACATCTAAGCAATTGGGTGCCTTCCATTTATTATAGTGTACAGTGCCTATAGGTCCTTGCTGGTGGCCAGGCAAAAATGCCTTTTGAAAATATATTTGGAAGAAATGATTGCTATTCCTAAATGTTTTCTGAAAATGTTATATAATCTTTCTTTTCCATGACAAATGGCATCACCACTGGCTCATGTATACCACATGTTCTTAAATTTTCAAAGAGGTTTCTACATTGTGAAAATCTTTTCTATCTCTTATTTAACTGCAAAAAATATAGTATGACAGAAATACTAAGATCGTTTTGGTTGCATATTATTCATTTTGTTCCCTCCTCCTCTATTTCAAGTTAATATTTTCATTTAATAATTTGTATCAAACAACTAGATTAATACTATTATGTACTATAAATGCATTCTTCAAGCACACACCCTTACAATATTTTTCAATATTTTTAGATAAATCACTAAAGCTACCTTCTCAAAATAAAAAGTAAAATATTCCACATTCCTTTCCAAATTGCATATATGTAGTTACTATTTTTCACATCATCACCTAAAATATAATAATTTATGCATTGCAAATTCAAGGCATAACTTCAAAGCCATTATGAAAACACCTGCTTTATCTTCATCTTCATCTTCAAAATGTTAACTAACCATTTAAAATGCTTCTGAAATGCGGCCTGGGTATCTCCATTATTTTTTCATGTATGGTATGTTTCTGAAGTACATCTTTTTTCTGTAAGGCTTTTCTTGGTTGAAAGGAATTCTAAAAAGTCACTAATTACTTTTTGCAGATGATGACTCTATTCAATGAGTTTTTTTAAAAAAACAAAAAAACAAAACCGTAATACAACCATAAAATTCAATTTTCTCCCCCAAAAGATCGAATTGGTTTTCTAAGAAGCAAACATTATGGAAAAATTATTGTGAAAGGATAGTTGAAATCAGTATTTTGATCAAGTTTATGCATTCTAAATCCACTGTAATGGTTTATATTTTCAAACCGCTTGTCTTTGATACAATTAAGTAATTAATTATGAAAAATATTATGGAGTATGTAATCTAATGAGGTTATTTATTGTGATGGATCTGTAACAGGGAAAGCAACCTATGGCATCCTAATTATTATAGAAATTGCATTCCAGTAGTCCCAGCCAACATAGTTTAATAGTGAGGGATGCTGGGAGCCAAAAATAAGTAACATCTGGAATATTGCAGGTTATTGAATCCATGCTTTATAATGATGGATGTTTGTGCGTATACACACATAGAAAGACAGAAACCCAAGAACCAAATCCAAATTTATTTTTCCATTACACTTCTAAGAATTGGTATGAAATATTGTTCTAAATTAAATACTACTTTCAAACATTTCAGTCTCTTTATTTTTACATTAGCCTTTTTTGTGTGACATACTGAGTAGCAAAAATAAAATTCCATTGCATAACTGATCACAATACAATATAAGTAAACAAGCTATATACAACTGGAATATTGCATGTTTATAAATTCACACGTATATCAAGGCTGAGGTGGAAATAAACATGTTTATTCCAACCAACTCAAGAAAACTGTATCACAGATGAAATATCAATGGTTTCTTTTGTTTTTTTAACTAAAGCACTATCAGACATTAAGAATTGTTACTTTGGTTTTTTTCTTTTATCTTCTTCAGATGCTTTAGAAAGACTTTTTGCTAACTTCCTTACTTCTTTATCTTTGTCATTAGCTAATACTTTCATATCTTTATCTTTATGATCTTTGTCTAACTCTGCTTTTTCTTTTCCAGTTTTTCTTTCTTGCTTAATTTTATGAGAATCTTTCTTTGATCTATCATCAATTTTTTCATCCTTTATATCAAAGTCTTCAATTTTTTTCTTTGCCTTCTTCTTTTCTTCTTCTTTGGCTTCTTTCTTTAATTGCGGCTTTTCTTTTGTTTTCTTGGCTGATTCTTTGATCACTTTTTCATTATTTAAAAAAAGGAAAATATTTTTTAAAAAAATTAAGACACTATGTATTAGCATGCCAAATGCATATCCATTCAAAGTTCAAATCATGAACTCATGTTTCTACTTCAAAATAAGCTGATCACACAGTATTAGTAGTAGCAGAAAATGTACATAATTTATAGCCTTTTCTGTCTTTTGTTTACTTTTATGGGGAAGTATCTCTTAGGGTTGCTTCACTGTCCTTGTTGATGTCCTTTAAGTGTTTAAAATTAAATTTTGTCACATCTGTCTTCTTGAGGAGAACACTTACACAATATAATACAGCTTGGTCCTTGTTTAATAACCACAACTGGCATCTGCACTATGTGACTCTGTTGTTAAGAGAGACATGTGAGGTCTTGCAATTTACTGAAGGCTATTCCAGTGACTCTGCTTGTCTGAATCCGACTGTGAAGTGTGCAAATGACAATGACAAGTGATTGAACTGCAAAACTAAAACAAGTACAGGAAGACTACTGAATGGAACTGGGTAGTATAAGATTAATGCCCCAGTCTTCTGTTACTTTCACACAGGGTCCCAGTTCATTTCTGCTTTCTATTCTTTTACCATTGTGTTATATGTTCTTTTATGTATGCAGGTATAGCAGTTTACTCAAAGCAGGCCCTTTCAGTAGCAGTCTATGGCAACAGTCCCCAACCTTTTCAGCTCTGTAGACTGACGGCAGCCGCAGCAGGTGGAGGGGATGGTTTCGCACATGTGCATTCGCTTGTGCAAATGGAGCTTTATGAGCTCCCCTGCTGCTTGTGTAGCCCAGTTCTCAAACAATAACCAATGGGCTTAGAAACACCTAGTCTATGGAACATCTTTCTCAGTGAAATATACTTGACATGAATTTTAATATGCTTTTTAATGTCACGTGAAAATGTTTTGGTCATGTGTCATTGCTCAGATATCAGTTATTTAAGCTGGTACTCTAATGGTATTTGTTTTAATAACTGTTTTTATTATTTTAAATTTTGTTTTAAATTTTTTACTGTATTTTAAGCTACCCAAAACTTTATTCTGATGTTTCAAATTTCAATATTACTGTTATTTTAATTAATATTTGGTTATTTATATAGTATATTGCTGGGCGGTTACTTTAACTTTGCCTGGGCCATCCAGATTCAAAGTTACAAGATGGATGGCTACATTAGTTTTTAAAGAAAGAAAGGAAGGAAGAAAGAAAGGATAGCAATGACTATGCTAGCTATGAGGTGTAGGTTCTATGCATCCACAAGGAACCAGCTGGGAAATGTTGATGTTAAGTCTTTTTTTAGAAAATGTTAAGTTCAGCACTGGCATTAACTTCAGCAACTGAATGACATGATAGATACTGAATGTGTCTATGATAGACATGATAGACACATAGAAACTATGATGTTAGTCCAACATCAAAAATATCCTCTTGTAATCAACTTCAATTAGCATTATTTAATTGAACTTAATACTGACCTAGTAAAACGTTCTTAGAAATCAGTGTTTTATGATGTTAAAATAGGAAAAGAATGCACTATTTTAACAGATTTGGGTAAATTATTGAAGATACTGAGATGCACATCTATGTTACTCGAGTTAAACTTGATTATGTTAATCACCAATAAATTAATATTGACAAGATTTTTTTTTTGACTGCAATATGAGAAATTTAAAATATAAAAAAATGTGTTATACAATTAATTTGTTAGTGCTACAAGGCATATCAAATCTAATTTTACTCAAATACTGGCTTCCATGTCTGGAGTATCTCAAAACAATATTCATTAGCAATCATGGAAGTTAGGTATGGGTAAACAATTCACAGGTGCATGAATGATTATTTCCTGAAAATAGCCATTTTGCATAATTTTCAACTACTGTGGCACTCCAAAACCATAAGTGAATTCAGTTGAAGGAAAAATAGTCTTGAATTATCAATGTTAAGAAAAGATAGACAAACTGAATCAAAGACCTTTCCAAATGGTTCTTCTCACTAGGCATCTATCCAGGCCGATATTCATCAATCTGCCAAGATATTATCAACCCTTAAATTTTTTCTAGTACACTGTCTGAGCCTCAAAACTGTTGTAATTCTTAAGAATAATTGAAGATAAATATATTAATGTCAAATGGCATTATAAATAAAATGTATGTGTTCTATCATGATTTTTTCCAAAAAAATTCTTCATGCTAATATGCTAAAATAATCACTATTATATCCTAAGTATACATATAAAGCAATTCTTAAAGATATTATCTTTTACTAGGAAAGGCTGATCACCTTCCCATAAATCCCTTATATATTTTCAGAGTATAATACTACTAAAAGGGATTTAAAACACATTTTTACTTACCATAAATAAAATGGGGAACCTATCAATTCATCTGATTATATTGCTTGCCCAAATGTTTTACAAGAGTAAAATTATAAGCCAAGAGTTTACATATTTGATAGACAAAAAGTAATTAAATATTTGGCAAGCACCAGGATAATCCAAAATCCAAAGTTTTGTTTATATCATTAGAAAGATAACTTATAAGAGTTGTATGTGGTTTTTAGACTATAATTATATATAATTCCAGCTGATAGATCTCAGTAAAGGCATTTTATTTTTTTTTCCAGCTAGTTGGTATGCACTTAGAAACTTGCTTCTATACATTTATAACATATAACTGTTTTCAGGAGAGATTCTATTATGGCATAGTGATAAAAATGTTATATATTTTGGAGGCACAATGCAAAATACCTTGAGCTATTGAAGCAAAAACATAATATAAATATAATAAACTGCTTGAGTCTTTTGAAAAATTGTTTAGTAAAATAGGCCACATTTGAAATGTGTATGATAGCATCCAAAGTTAGTAGGCATAATTATTAACATGGCAAAACTCATGCACTGCAGGCATCAGTGATCAATAAGCAATAAACACTGCTAAGTCTTGGTAGTAAAGTACCTTTGACTTTGCTCTTGATAATCTCTCCAGGTTTTACTCCTGAATTTTTAAAAATGGAAATAGGTTGCAAACATTATTTTAGGACATTTCATAAAATTTCACCATGAAGATTTCACCAGAAATATTTCACCATGAAGTTATTAATATTCTACGTTTATATTTTTCATTATTCAGTAAAGCTAGAAAAAACTTAATGCACAAGATTTGTCTAATATCTCCTCTTGACTAAGAGATTTTTTTTACTGCTAATAAAGTAGGATAAGGAAACATCCCAATTTTTATTCCAGTAGACATTAGTTTATTGATTTTACTAGACTTGGAATTCCAATTTCACTTTTCCTGTTGGTAATTATCTCTAGTTACAACTGTACTAAGATTTAATTTGTTGAGTCATTGGATTGGATTGAAAGATATGTTTAGGATCAAATATGTTTATAAACAAATCTTAAATAAATGCAATCTGGGCTCTGACATTATGTCAACTACATTAGAAAAGTATGCTGGACACATGAATATATGAATTGGTAATAGTTCACAGAAAACTGATTTGAGAGTCATCAGTTAAGAGCAAGTAATGCATGATTCATATATATGTCATTGAGATAAGTACAGCATTGAAATTGTTCTTTTCTTTAGAAGTGTTAAACAAGCTGCACAAGTAATAGCCACATCACACCTATCCCATGATTCTAAACTGTTTATTTTATTTTATGTTTATTTATAAGATCTATAATTACACATCTTACGTATCAACATCTTGGATGCTTTACAAACAATATACTAAAACAATAAAAAAACATAAAACCTACATAAAAACTATTGGTGTCTCCAAACACCCCTCATAAACAACAGACAGGTTTCCTGGGCTCCAGCCACACACTATCCCAATGCTTATGAGAAAGGCCAGGTCTACAAAGCTTTTTGGAAGGCCATGAGGATATGGGCCTACCAGATCTCAGAGGTAAGGTGATGTCTCAGAGGTGTTTGAAAAGACAGGGTGACAGAAGTTGAAGACAATCTAATATCTCCCACTCATGTCAAAATACTACTCCTCTCAACCTTTGTCAGTACTGCTGATTGTAGTTGAACAGTTGAAATTCAAAAGGTTCCTCCTTTCCCACAGCACTTCACCTATTATCAAAGATTTTCATTATATTCTAGACCAATCTTAGAAGATTCTTGAAAATCTTGAGTGTAAACATTGCCAACAAATTGCTATATTTAAAATGTGAAATAAGAAAATATCATGATGCAGATTAAAGTTTTGTCATGTTCCTACAATACTTACTTTTTGGAGCATAGCCTTTATAACCTTTAGATGCAGTATACCCATCTAAAGCCAAAGAAATCCTTCAGCATGGAAAATACTGTTATCGACAGAGGATTGAAGGTTATACCGACACAGTATATTATGAAGATCTGAAAAGCTTGGTTAAGTTCATTAAGTTCTCTGTTCCATTCTATCTCAAACCTAATTGGGCGCTTAATATTCAGTGCCCGAGGCCCAACTGCCATTGTTTCAAGTGCAATTCAGAAACAATTATAAATCAATTTCATGAAATAACAGATTATATCCTTTAGCAGAATCTTACAATACCGAGTTAGTCTTAAATATTATTAGGCAATTGAGGCAAGTATTTTTAACATTCTTCCACAAGTTAGTAAAATTTATATAAACTGAAATCATATTTATATTTAATCTCCCCAACAAAAAATAAAGCAAATTTTAAAATTATTTTAAAGGTAAATATGGTTAGTTTAATAAATAATGTAGGACCAAGACTGCCTGACATATCTGTTAATAGGTTGTGAATAAAGACCATTTACAAATAGGAATTTGGTTCTATTTACATATTTAGGCTTACCTATAATAGCCATCTGAGTGGGAAGAATCTCTTATAATCTGTAACCTTCAATCAACCTCCATCAATTTCTCACATTTTTGGGAGAGATCTTGCTCTATTTTTGTTAAGTTTCATATGCAATTTAAAACCCTTTTAGACAGAGTTCTATTCCATGAGCTTTCATAAATAATCCAGGCCACCTATTTCAAGCCTTGCTCTATAAATATGAAGGGAAGAACGTAACATGAGAACATGAATCCAACAAGTTTATTCTGACCTTCCCCTCTTAATGAGTCTGGGAATCTTTGAGTACAGCTAAAATACACTAAAAATCAATTTAATGTGCAGTATTAATGATATAAACATTTGTGTATATGAAATGAGTTAGCGAAGTAAAATCTAGACTACAAATATCATTTTGGTACAATTCATTCTACTGTACAATTAAGGTGTTCTATGGTAGCTAATGATACAAAATATACTAAATGTTTGGAATGTTTATTCATATAACTCAAAAAAGTATTTATAATGTGATTGGAAACTCATTGTTTGTATCAGATACAGTTGAAGGTTGTCACAGAAATCCAGGGTTCAGCTGATAATTTTTGATTGGAACAGATAAAAATGAAAGATTTTATGCAAATTATTTACATATTAGCATATCAGCAAAACAAGCAGAAACTAAAAGCAGCTTTTCACAATTACATGCTCAGTATTATCAAGTAATGCAACCAATAAAAATTACAGATCTCTCTTGTAAGCTGTAAATATTATGTAAAACTTTACAGCAATGTTAGTACAAATAATTAAAGCTGCTACTGTTTACAAGACTAATCCTTGATCTGCAAAGTTAAGTATTTATACAGCGATGTGCATGTAGTGCAGAAGATTGGATTCTCTCCTTCTCAAAGTTCACATTTTCCAGAAAGGGAAGCCAGTGCACAGAAACATAGGCATTGAGAAATAGTTGGATTTCAAGAGTCTGAATAATCAATTACCTCCTAATGAGGCCAGGGTTAAGACGAGGAATAAAATCAAACCCAAGTCAGCCACCACTTTGAAAGTCAGTTTGTACTGACTATCTTTAATATGTTCAGAATTACAAAAAACACATATATACATGGGTGGGATGGGGGTATATTTATTTATTTACAGTTTCTTATTCTCATAAAATATCCACTTTTTTAAAGAAACAAACTGCCTTTGAAAGAATAGTAATATATGAAGAAGTGACTGAAACCTGTTTTAAAAATCTATAAAAGTTGCATGCTTGGTTTTAAATAATAAATAGTTTATTAGTCAGATAACAAATGTTAACAACTATTCTCAATATGTGCTCTGTAAAATAAAAGAAACTAAAAAATTAGGAAAGAATTACTGATACTAAATTCAGTAATAATTCTCTAATTTAATGTTATGGTAGGCAGAATCTTAAAATCTAGAATATCAATATATACACAATTTGCCAGACATGCCTAAATATTTACAGCCAATTAAACATTTGTTAGAAAAAAGAACCATTTACAGATTAGTAACGTAGGCTATTATTAGAGCTTGTGCATTTTAGTGCAAAGGCAGACATAAACCAATCACACTAGTTGGGATACTGTTGGGTTAATACTGACAAATGTTATTTCACTTTGCCTTTTGACTGTATATTTCTAAAAGAGTTTAGATAGCAAGTCTTCATATAACTGATCTGTCCATAAGAGGGATTTACCCTGTTTCACTCCAGCACCTTTTTGCACTTAGTTAATTTTATGGACATTTCCATTCATCAATGAATCGTTCCATGAACCAAAGTCACTGATTCTGCAAATCCACAATAACACACGTCTTTTTTCCTTGAACCCCTTCATTCTGTGACGTACCATCAACATCATCTGTTGCATCGTTCTCTTCTTCTTCTATTATTTCAAAAGGAGTTATTACATCATAGAGAAATGAGAGGAAGCCATAAAACCAATCAGAACTTTCCTCTGCTAAAATATTAAGAACTTCCTCAAGTGAATCAATATTTTCATTTTTGCCATCTTTGGTTAGGCCTATACAAGAATAAAGGGAAAAGAAGAGAGAGAAAAGGCAGTATTAGGTAGAAAGAAAAATCTTGATCTAGAAAGCTTTAAGAGATCCTAGATTAACTAGAATAGAATATTTTTTAAAAAGATATTTGAAGAAATTAGTAAAAGAAAATGAAAAATAAAAGTGTCAAGGGATGAAATGATTCGATTTATAGATTATGGGAAAATGTCCAACAGACACACACACACACACACATTTATAAATTCTCTCTATTTCTGGCTTTCTTCCTCCCTCTCTTCCTCTCCTCTCCATATACCTACACACACACACACACACACACACAAAATACAGACATGTACACATATATACATGTAAGCCTCTACATTACCTCTACTGAGTTTATTATCTTTTGAATCTGACAAAGTATAATTTTGCTCATAAAGATAAGTCTGTTTTCAAAGTGCTATTTGAACTCTTGTTATTATTGCTACAAAACATCTACTCTATTGAAAATAAAGTGACAAGGTGACAAGCATATTCTTTCATGACATTGAAAAAAAAAAGATAGCACTAAAGAAGATAAAGTTAAAAACAAAGTACTCTAAACGCCAATCCAAAGAAAGATCTACTTGATCAAGGATTGAATGAGTTCATAGTCCAGTGTTTAAACTAGGTTTCTCCAATCTAATGTTTCCAAAAACTGATTAAATTTCAACTGGCATGGTTATAAGAAAATATCTAGCAGAGTTCTTCCTGGTATTGCAGTACTAGAGTACTAAAAAGGATCCAGATTAGGCTAGCTAAATTTGCAAAATCCTTCATCATTTATCCCGAGCAACTAGCATTCAAAATTATGTCTAAACCCGACATCTACATTTAATGTTAATGGCTACTTATTTATAGATCACTCATCATTTTTTAATACTCTTCTGAAGCCAGCACATAGTTTGAAGAAGACTTTTTACCAATGAATAAAAGATCATAAATCCTACAAAAAAGTACTATTTATTTTCATGAACCACAAGAAATGTTTACCATTACCATAATTATGAATGAATACTTTATTTGACCAAGTGTGAATTAGACAAACAAGAAATTTGTCTCTGGTGCATAAGCTCTCAGTTTACATGCAAAGCAAAATAATAATAATAATAATAATAATAATAATAATAATAATAATAATAATAGATTTATTGGAAGTTAAAATTTTAGAACCAAATTTATGATCTATATATTTCATAAATATTTTCATATTTAATGTAATATTTGTAAATATTATAAATACATAACATTTGTACAGCCTACCCCTCTAAAATAATCTTATTTACTGCTTGCTCTATTTTTAATTATTCTATCATAAATATGTTTTCCACCAATTAATTAATCATAAATTAATTAGCTGGCCTCCAATGCTAATTATTTGTAATTTTCATTTTAAAACAGATGTTACAATGGCTACTGTATTTTTCAGAGTATAAGACGCATCATTTTCCCCTCCCAAAAGAGGGTGAAAAATCTGGGTGCGTCTTATACTCCGAATGAAGCCCCGCCCAGCCTTGCAAACGGAGATTTCAGAGGCTGAAAGAAGCCTCTAAAAGAAGCTTCAGAAAAAAAGCCTCTGGAAGGTTTTATCTAAAATAATATGACAAGCAACAAAAGAAGGATCAGAAAAGTTTCTGACCAAACTATGTTAATAAATCTGGAGAATGACACAATAACCAACAGATCAGGAGAGGATAATCTACATACCAATCTACAGAAGAGGTTAATCTACATACCAATACCAAAAAAAGGGAGATTGAACAGAATACAGATAGTCCTTCAGAATAAAAGGCTCTGAAAGAAGCTTCAGAAAAAAATCTTTTTTTTCTGAAGCTCTGTTTCAGAGGCTTTCAGAGGCAGAATTTTTTTTTTTCTGAAACAGTTTCAGAAGTTTCAGAGGCAGGAAAAAAAAGCAAGGCACAGAGCTCACAATCAATAAACCTGTTGCAAAAATTCACCTCTGGAAACAGCTGATTGGGGGTATTCTGGGAGGCTAATCCACCCCCAATCAGCTTTTTTCTTATTTTCCTCTCCCAAAACTAAGGTGTGTCTTATACTCCGAAAAATATGGTATTTATTTATTCTGCTAATTTAATATTCTGTTTTTACTAGGAACTCAGCAATTTAATATTTCAGTTCTTGGCTTTGGATATATAATCAGGCACTAATCATTTGTTAATATTTTTATAGTTCTAAAATAGTATATCATCTACAATTTTTATCTGTTCTTAGATTTCTAGCAACTTCTTTTCCAATGAAGACTGATACAGAGATGTCAGTTGTGCCACCCAATGCCACATCATTTTTCTCTCCACTTTTCAAAATTTCTCCTACCTGACGGATCCTTAGTGCTCTCTGAGTTTGTTTTCTTGCAGACATTTCATTGTCCAAACTAGGTAACATCATCAGTACTAGTAGGGCAGATTTCCCCACCATTTTCAGCTTTGTGGACCAGCAGGGGGATGGGGGAATGATATTAATATGCTCCCACTGCAGGAGTCATCCAGTAGGCAAGCTGCCACATTCTAGACACTTGCAATTTTGGAATAAACTATGAGGGGGAGCCTAAGTAAAATACATATTAATAAGAGCACAGATTACTATAGCTAGTTTCTCTGCATTAGGTAGGACTGCAACTGGCACATCAACTACCAAAAAGTTATCCTTTTATCTATCTGTTGTTCTAGCAATCTTTTACCTACATTGGGTAAAAGTGAATTTCTCGTAAGTGGTTGGAATAATGAAGGAAAGTGTTTTGAGAAACATTAGGATAATCCATTTCACACAGACTGTCCCAAAGTTGGACCACTAATCTTTTTGTTCATTTAGTCATGGTTTTCTTGACAACCCGTGACCCACTGGGCCATTTCAGAGATTTCTTTACATAAACAGAAAAAAAAGGAGCAGGAGCAAGCAAAAAAGCAGTGGGACCAAGATCAATACCCAACTTCCTGCTGGTTTTCTTCACTGACTGCTTGTGTAGGAAGCTGGCTAAGGGAGCCAGAAATGCTTGCTTGCTTCCTCCCATCCATCCATCCATCCATCCATCCATCCATCCATCCATCCATCCATCTATATTTACTTCTGATTTTTGGCAAAATGCCCCATAGTGAACAATGGAGTTTCTTAACAACTACAGTGTTTCACTTAACAACTGTCATGATAAAAAGGTTGTGAAATCAGATCAGTCATGTGATGATCTGCTTTATGATCATCATGGCCTATGACTATGATAGGCAGGCTCCATTATAACTATACATTGAGGATTATAAGCAATTTACAGTAATTGGAATGGTGTACTTCTTGTAAAGCTTATATATTACTTTGCCATTTAAGGAGAAGGAATAGAATTATCTCATCTCTGTCAAGCTGCAGGTGAAATATATTCATTTATTTACAATCCATGATCAATATTTAGAAGACATAAAACGCATAAAATATAAAGCAACAACATAAAACAACAATAAGATAAAACATATAAAGTCTGAAGCAATTAATAGTATAAGGAAAGCATCAGAGGATTTCTGTAAATCATAGCTAATGTTAAAATTTAATAACCTTATGGGTCATATCTGAAATTTAATTGCCTAGGAGAAAAACTGAAACCTTGCTCTTAGGAACAATTAAGATTTCTAACAACTGGTGCGATGAGCTCCATGTGTTGTCTTTACAGATAATTCACTGATTTCGGCAAAGGTAAAGGGTGAATAATGAGAACTGTTAGAACAATATCTGGGAATGGAATACATGTCTGCATGATGTCTATAATGATTCTCAATCATCCAGTTTATGGTTGTCCCAATGGAACATGTTTGCATGATATTAAACAAAAAGTGCCTACAAAGCAGACATTTTTTTCCTGGTTATTTTCCATAGTTAGCTGACTTTATGTTTTGAGTGAATAATACAGAAGAATTGTATAGTAATATTATGGGGTTAGCTTTTCAAAATTTAAGAGATTACAATGTCTCATTGTATTATTCATAAATGAGGAAACTCAGATTCAAAGTCCTTTGAACTTCAAAATACAGGTGAGTAACTTCATCTAACATATAATTATAAAACAGTTTATTAATTGTTTAATTTATTAATTTGGACCATATCAAAAAATAAAAATAAAATGAAAATTAAAAAAGGATCTAATTCGTAGGTAAAACAGATAAAAGAAAACACACTAATAAAATACATATGTGGTACATACAAATAATTAGTATTCAGAAAAATACATAATCTTTACAGGATACACCAATTCTGTTCAACATAATAGGTTCTTACCTATAGCTGCCTTAACTATAAACTTTTGTTCACAATGTATACATTAGAGCCCAGGAGGAAATAGAACAATCTACAATTTAGATCCCAATGGGCTCTGAAGTTCTATCAGATGGGGATGCTATGTATCTTAGCCTAAGAGTAGCATATAGTTGACAGTCAAACAAAACATGAGCATAACATATAGTGAGTAATCCTTCACATCATTTTCAAGTGCTGGATATTAACAAGTAATGTCGCATAATAGTATGTGTGATTTTGCAAAAATATGCCAAGATAAACATAAACCTTTGATGTCATAGGTACTCTGGGTGTCTAGGTGTTTGCTGTTTGCTCCTACTGAGCACAGCTAGGATATTTCTGTTTCAGCCCCCTACTTTACTCAAGTTTAAATGAGGAACAATTTACTGATATCTATACTAAATTAGTACTGACAACTATGCCCCCTCCCCACCACCATCAAAGTTAGGAAACTATCGTGGGGATTGAAATTGCTTGAAGAAAAAAGCTTCATTTTAGATATTAAGCCTCTTCAATAGGATATGCAAAACATTCTGAATCCAAAAGGTTGAACCTTACTCATCCTTCTAGAAATATTTTGAGTTCCGAATATTTCTAGAATGATAATAACATAAAAACAGCATTGATAAACAGTTATTTGGAATAGGGTGTTTTGAGCATGATACTTTCCAATTCTGAAACATTTTGCACTAGTTAAGTTGCTAATATAATTAACTAACTGACCAAAATATTTTCTTTTTTTTTTCTTTACTGTTAGTGGAAAACAAAAGGACTTAAACCATGATAGAAAATAATTTTTATGTCCCCCTTTCCAATAGATTGCAGAAGTAAATCACATTATGAGAAGTACTGAACATGCCACTATATATGACAAAAATAGACTGGTAATAATCATGCCTGTCAAGTTGGTGTTGATGCTTAACAACCACATAGATAAAATTTTTCTTAGGAGAACAAAAATAGACCAAAGTATATATTCACTGCACATACTTTGCCTTTTCTTCTATAGTTCTTAATACTTTAGTACTTCATAATAGTGTTTCAGATTATAAGGCTATTAGATTATATTTTCAGAAAGGCAGGACAAAAGCTTAGATCAAATATGGTTATGTTCTGAGAAGACTTCTGTAATCAATGGAACAGGTAAATTAAGTAGATAATTAAGCAGCTCACTTTAATAGATCTATCTTAAGCATGATCTAATTCTTGGCCAATACTAGTGTCAATTTCAAAGTTTGAAGGGCCCTTTATCTTGAATATACTTCATTGGGACCAAGAGCAATGAAAGATCATCATTCAGTAACCCTTACATGCCAGGATGATTTTTCTTTCTTTTTATGACTCTATAATCCCTTAATTTGTGATAAGAGTTGGGGTGACTGATTAGAGCTGAGCATTTACTGGCTGGAGGGCTGTCCTGATGTGGAGGATGGAAGGGCATCTGGCCAGTAAAGGCAGTTATTTTTTCTTTGCACCCTAAGAAAGAAATATTTGCTGCTATCTAGGATTTAACTCTCAACCTTCTGAATGGGAGGCAAGCATTAGTGGCGTGGTGGCGTCGGCCACCATACCACTAAGAAGAATAAGTGACAATAAATGTGGTTGCTGAAGAATTGACAGCATCCTTTTTGTTTCCTTTACCCTACTGAAAGTCTTCAGAACTTGAAGACTACTTAATAAATTAAGGGCTTGAGAGGGAGAAATCGGCCTAGGGCCAAGCACTATCATTGTTTTCACAGTCCACTTATTTAAAAAAAACAAAAAACAAAATCAAAATAAATGCATATAAAATAAGCAGCCTCCACAAAAATATATTTTAGTTCTATAGATGAAAATATAAATACAACATCAAAGACAAATTATTCTTCTATCGCAATACATTGTTGGTATCACAGAACTTTACTAACACTTTAAGATTCTGGATAAATTACACTTTCTATTTTAATGTCACATTTTTGAATGGCATTTTAAAAATATCTACTTGCCTAGCAAAACCTTGGCATCTTCCATATCAAAATCACCATCACCATCAGCATCATAGATCCCAAGTTTTCCTAAAGGGGAAGAAATGAATCTGTTTCAGAATCTTTGAATGGTAAAAAAAATTAGCAAAGAAGAAAAAAAGAAGCACTGTTGAATATTTGTTACTAGAATCTTAAATGCAAATACAAGCTATTTTGAATATATATGTATATGTATATGCATATGTATATGTATATTGAATACATGTTGTTTCATCTTAAAATAAGGTATATTAGTATTTGAATCCAAAATCCCTTCTTAATGCTAAAATGACATCAGAGTATCTGCCAACATTAAAGAAACAAATGTGTATTTGATAGATACATTTATACAAATAAATGATATAATTCTTTATTCTTTTCACATCAGTGGAAACTTTTCACTTCAACAGGAATATTACTTTTCTGAACAAATTACTAATAATATATTGTGTACTATGTATGTATGATTGTGTGCTAATATATTTACATATCTATTCCCTAAATAGGCAGATTCTGATTTCAGAAACTTTGCATTCAGGCAGATAGAAGCAATGTAGAGATATACTTGCTTCAAAGAAAATTTGTGAAATACTGCATCTGGAATAGCTGCAGGTATCCAATATTTTACTTAATAGTATTTACTGAAAGGGAAAAAACTGTTCAGATTTGCTAAAAAGTTGCCAAGAGGCAATTCATAACTATTTCAAATAGTCTAGCAATGATTTCAGAGGTTTGAATTATCTTTTGGCCTTTAAAGACAAAAGCACCTCAAAAAAGGTACAAAAGAGAAAGAAAAACAGGAAATTCCTCTAAAATATAATTTACTATACAGTTTAGAACTAATGTTACAACTGAGCTTCCAAACAACATGCCTAAATTGAGATAGCTATTGAATTTCATAGATATCTCTACTGGTGGATTATAATAACTCTCAGCTACTATTTGTACTTTTTATTTTCTGTATTGTGTTTTAACTGTTTTTAGGTCTATGGCAATGATGGCTAACCTTTTTGCTGTCATATGCCAAAAGTGGGGGAGCATGGGAGTGTTTTGCATGTGTGTGTGCCCACACACATAATTCAATGCGTCCCAACCCCCCCGCGCATGTGCGCGTGATCCCCCTCTACACTCCCAATGGGTAGGCCTGCTTTTTACCCTTCCCAGGCTCCAGAGGCTTTCTTGGAGCCTGGGGAGGGCGAAAACGGCCTCCCACCCTGGAGGCCTTCCTGAGACCAGAAACGGCCTGTTTCCCGACTTCCGGTGGGACCAGAAGGCCAGATTTTTGCCCTCCCCAGGCTTCAGAGCCTATCTAGGAACCTTTGGAGGGCAAAAACAGTCTTCCTCACCCCACCTGGAAGCCCTCCAGAGGCCAGAAACAGCCTGTTTCCCGATTTCCAGTGGGCCCGGAAGGCCCGAAAATCAGCTGGCGGAACTGAGTTAGGGCAATGCTCGAGTGCGCACAGATATTTATTTTATTTATTTATTTATTTGTTTCAATTTATAAAGATATGACTCTGCGTGCCACCTGCGGCACGTCGCCATCATTGATCTATGGGGATTCTCAGTTACCCAGTTCATGGTTGTCCCAAAAATGTTTTTTTCAAGAGACAATTGGACTTTCTTTGTTTTTCCTTAAAGACTTTCAGTTCCTTAAAGTTCTGGAACTGAAGAAGCTTCTTGGATGAGAAGCAAAACATCTTCAAAGAAAAACAAAGGAAGTCCAGTTGCCTCTTGAATAAGGGCCTTTGAGACAATTATTTTTATGATTATTTGCTAGCCAGTCATTGGTAGCTATACAAACTGAATAAATAAAGAACTAAAATAAGAATAAAATCATCCTTTGCAAATATGGATTATTGAGTAGATCACAATTGACTGAATTTATAGAACACAGGCATATAAAATGAAATGGACTATATTGTGTCTTAGTAAGGTTATCAATCTAGTTATTTGCTGCACACATTTTTTAGGGAAGTGCAAATCATCTGAAATAGATACCTTTACAAAAGTGTTAGAATGAGCAAAGTATTCCTCTTAAATGTATTAAAATGACCAGCGGAAGGCTTGCACAGCTGTTTCAACAGTTGTCCCTTGTGGAAATCACCAGTAGAGCAAAGTGCCTGTGCATGACAAGATTTAAAACAAGAACCAGGGATAGCCTTCATAGCATTTTGAAAATTATATTGCTTTAAGGCTGTATAAATAATTAGGGCAAATACTTTCTACAAAATACCTCTTTTAAATGTTTTGTATACCTACATCGTTTTAAAATAAAGCAGAATAGCATTTTTTCTAAACATTTTCTTTCCATATAATCATTTCCATATAATACCAGTAAATAATTAAAATCTAAAAAACCAGGGAAAATGTTTCACAGATTCTGTCAAGAACTCCTACTTTGATTTTCATAGCCTTGATATTGGACGTTATAATTTTCCCTATAGCCATTTCACAACAATAAACAAATGTAGTTTGATACAGGAAAGCAAAACACAGTTTCATTTCATTCCACAGATTCCTAGTTCCCTGCCCCGATTAAAACCAAGACAATTGGCAAACTATTTCTGCATTATTTAGGCAAGTGGTGACAATCTAACCAAATGTCCCCAAACTTTACTAGGAAAAAGAAAACAAAAGCCATTATCCTGGTTAAGTTATTCACAGACGTTTGCCAATGGCATTAAAATATTAAACAATCTTATCTACAGAAGTAAATATCAACAGCAAAACACTATTCAGGTGATCTGCTTCTTCCTGCTACTTATTTCCTCTTTTCTGAATCAATTCCACAAGCTAAGGGAAAGAAGCAAAATACTGCACATTCAAAAACAATGTAAAAGAAGGAAAAAAAGGAAATGTAGATCAAAGAAAATCAGCCCTATCCTCTTCAAAAGTCAAAAACAAAGGGTAACAGTACATTTTCTTACTAAAGTTAATTTCACCACAGCTTCAAAAGTTATCTGGAAATAAAAGAAACTTGGCTAGGGAGAAAAAAAAATAGCTATATTTTTTTAAAATTGAAATTTTATAAATCAACCCCATCAAGTACAACACATAATATAAACATTCCTTTATAATCCTACCTTGAAGTACTTCTGACAAGTTATAACGGAAGTCCTTTGCCTTGGCTGCATGCACAGCAAAAATACAGATACCATTACTCACATTATCAGAATCCACAAAATTGTCCACCCTTTCAATCTGCAAATTCATCTTTTCTCTGCCCCCCTTGAACTTAATATACTGGATACAATATATCTAACTCTACTTTCCTAATCTAATTACTTGCATTTTAATATTTAATTTATTTTGTGCCTTCAAGTCAGTCTTTTCTCTTGGTGACTAAGTAAACAAGTTGATGCAGTTTTCTTGGTGCCACTTTTAGAAGTGTTTATCACTGCCTTATTCCTAGGGCTCAGACAGAGTGAATGGTGCAAAATTGTCCAAATGGCACTGATGCCTAAAGCAGAACTATAGCTTTTGTTTCCCTGCTTCTAGTTCAACACTTTAACCCCGTCTCCAAACTGGCTTTCTTGCTTTGATTGTTTTTACTAAAAAATGAATAACAAAAAATGAATTAGAATTTATTATTGCTAAAGTTTTGATCCAAGTTTTAATATTAATAGGAGGAATTGAAGAAACACCTGCAGGGCCATTGTGAATAGGCATCAGTTGAATAAAGTTGCTTAGATTTGCACTAAGTTGGAATTCAGCTGAGCAAATCCTACAGAAATGATTGAGGTCCACCTTTGCTTAGTTAATCCAAGCAATTTCAGACATGTGATCCTATGGAAGTAGTCAGAATTTTTACTGCTGTCAACTCTGCCACCTATGTTCTAGATTCTGCCTTTCCTGGCTGTCTGTGGTCTTGGTAGGAAGTGACATGTGATTGGGTCCAAACAGTAGTTAATGCCACTTTAAGAAAGAATATTGTTGCATCCAGCTTGAAGAATGCAATGATTTGCTCCTCCCTGACAAAGCTATTATTGGACCCAACGATGTTGGATAACTTACATAGAGCCTTATCTTCTGTTTGTAGGGAAAGTAGTTCACAGAATGGAAAGCATTCATATTTTTCTGGACTGTTTTAGAGGATTAGAAATGATTTTGTGATGGTTATCTTCCTTCCACCATAATCAGTTCCAGTCAGTGTTGGTAGGGGGAAAAGATCAAGCTCTCGGTCTCTCTTACATGGGAGACAGAGCTGTTCTCTCACCCCTCCAATTTAGCATTGCATGAAGCTATGGTGAGATTATTTGGCAGAATGGAGTAAAGTATGATCAGCACACTGATGTTACTTAATTGTTCATCTCTGAGAGACTCAGTGCTTGGAAGGCTTGGATGGGAAGGAACTAGCTATAACTGAATTCTAGAAAGATAAGTGACTTTGTGTTTCTATGTTCCCTGGATCTAGACAGTTGCTATATTTAACTCTTGATGGAACAGCAATTCCCTGGACAGAATTTGGAGGTCCTCTTGGACTCATGGCTCCTACTTGAAGAACAGCTGTCAGCCATGGTTCAAGGGGCTTTGCACAAATTTATTTTGTGTGCATATTGTATTTAATGTGCATATTGAGAGCCAGTTTAGTGGCTAGAAAGCTGGAGGCAGTGAGTTCTAGTCTTATCTAAGCCATGAAAACTGTTTGGGTATCTTTGGAACAGTTACTCTTTCTGCCTGCTCATTTCACAGGGTTATTGTTGTGGAGAAAATAGAAGACAAAAGTGCGTAAGATATGTTTACCACCTTGAGTTATCTGTAAAAATAATATAGCTTGGATACTAATAAATAAATAAATATTGTGCTCATTTCTAGACCAGAAGTCTCAGATCACGGTCACTTGTGTCTTACTCATGTCCTGTGTGGACTACTGCAATGCACTCTACATGGAGCTATTCTTGAAGACCATCCAGAAACCTCAACTGGTCCAAAATTCAGCAGTAGTACTGGGCTGCCCAGAGATTGCCAGTATTGCACCATTACTGTATAAGTTGCCCGGGCTCCTTTTTCTTTCTAGATGTAATTTAAGTAGCTGTTCTTTAGCTTTAAAGCCTTGAATAGCTCAGGGTCAGTTTATTTGAGCAAATACCTCTTCCTGAGGACATCCTCCAGATTGGATAGGTGGGTATACTCCAGGTGCATTAAATTTTGCCTTTTATGGGACCTTAGAAGCAAGCCTTTTTCTATAGTGGCACCTAACCTATGGAAAAGACTCCATGTTAAGATATAGAGAACCCCTACACTCATGGCCTCCTTAAATGATAGGCCAGGTCGTGTTCTTATGATTGAATGCTACTGCTGGTATGTAAGACTTTCTGATTTTGTTGTATTTATGCCTGTTAGCTGTTATGGGTTATTTTATATAACATGAGAAACTATAAAAATGTTTTACATAAATGAATAAAATACTTGGATAGCAAACTATATAGGAAATTGAATCTTAAGATATTATCATTACTACGACTAAATTCTTACCTAGTACTTCCTCGTAATCAACAAGTTCAAACCAAACTACTGCAACTGATGTCCATACTCCCAGAAGTGCAATTACCATGAACCATGTAAAAAAAGAGGTCCCAGAAACTCCTTCTTTCTTGGCACTCTTGTTTCCACCATGTTTTGCTTCTGTAAGAGATAAAAATGAAGTATCATCAAAAGTTAAAAACTTTGGAAATGAATTACTAAATAAAATTCATCACATAAAATGTAATGTTACTATTAAATACATGACACTATTTCTAAAGTTTGTTTACAGATTAAAGAAGTATAAATTAATTTGTTTCAAAGCTAAATTTAATACACAGCATATATTTTCTATTTGGTACGTTTATGTTGTTGACTTGGAAAATAGTCTCCAGATTAGAAATCCAGGCCATACAGTCTTCATTGTGTATGAGAATTTTAGGCATACGGTCCTCATTTTGCTATATAATCATTTGTTGCACTGTTTGCCTAATAACTTTGTAGTCTGTCACACTGATTAGTAGATATTATAGAAATAGAATAACAGAGTTGGAAGGGACTTTGGAGGTCTTCTAGTCCAACCCTCTGCCCAGGCAGGAAACCTTCAGACAAATAGTTATCCAATCTTCTTAAAAAGTTCCAGTGTTGGATGATTCACAACTTCTGCAGGCCAATTGTTCCACTTATTAATTGTTCTAACTGTCAGGAAATTTCTCCATAGTTCTAAGTTGCTTCTCTTCTTGATTAGTTTCCACCCATTGCTTCTTGCTCTACCCTCAGGTGCTTTGAAGAATAGTTTGCCTATCTCTTCTTTGTGGCAACCCCTGATATACTGGAACACTGCTATTCTTTTTCTGTCCTTTTCATTAAACTAGACATACCCAGTTCCTGCAACCGTTCTTCATATGTTTTAGCCTCCAGTCCCCTAATCATCTTTGTTGCTCTTCTCTGCACTCTTTCTAGAATGAGTGCAGAGTGCTCACTGATGATGTTCTTAGTTAGGATAATGAAATGTCTGCAAGAAAATAAGCAAGTTCAGAGAGTACCAAGGATCCCTCATAGAGAAGATTCTTGGGACTGTAAGCCCAGCCACCTGTATTTTAAAACCATGTCCTTCCTTGTTGGTCAAGACCTCCTAGGAGTTTGACATGTGATCAGATACAAGTACAGAATACATCCTTGAGAAAAGGGATGATTTTACTAGGTATGAAGGTGATGGGGTCTACCCCTTCTCAAGAAACTATCACTCCAACAGAGCTGGATAATTTTCATTTAGTTTGCAATCTTCTCTTTTCAAGATGAGGAGGCTGTGATCTCAAAGGACCCCTCAAAGGACCCCTCGTGAAGGAAACAGATTTTCTATATCTCTTTAGGTCTGGCTTCTGACCAAGGCTGAGATAGCATTGGTTGCACTTTGTGATGACATGGCAGGCTCAAGATAGGAAAAGTACATTCCTTCTGGCTCTTTTTGATTTCTCAGCAGTCTTTCGTACCATCAATCACTGTATTATTTTTGAGTAGCTTAAGGGGATTGGAAGCATGGTGTTCTAGTCATTCTTCTTTTTCCAGGGCCAACTGCAATTGATATTGATAAGGAAGAAATATAGTTCTAACTTCTACTTTGTAAAGTCTCATGGCTCCTGTCTCTCTGTCTCCTTCTCTCATTTTAATATCCATATGAATCCACTGTGGGAAGTCAGCTAACTACTATTAGTATATTGATGATACTCAGTTGAATATCTCTGCTATTTGCCAACCAAGGCACCAGGCCAGGTTATTTACAGAATTACCTATCTCTGGTTATTTCTGCCCATCCGACTAGTTGCATAAGGTAGGTGTGCTCCAGTTCTCCTCTTTAAGAATCATTTAATGGTATCATTTGAGACATGCCTTCTTTGCTTGATGTTCAGAATGAATTTCCCCATTTTGTAGTTTAGATATCCTTTTGTAGAGCTGTGAAGACTTGGGTTTTCTCCCATATCTTGGGACTAGATGGTACCTGAACCCAACCTGTTGGAAAGATGAGTGACTTTTATTCCCTGCCTCAGCTATTTATATGTGAATTATTGTAGTTTTTAAGAGACTTGTACAATATTTTGAAAGCGATTTTAAAATTTTTTTGGAAGCAATTCTTCTTCATTGAAAGTAACATTACTGGAAATATAAACAACAAAAATAAATAATAAATAAATATAAATTATTTCCTCAACTTATTTTCTTTTCAATTTTCTTTTTACTTTCATTCTCTCACCTACTGCTGAAAAATACTATTTATGTTTGTTCTTTCTCGAAAATACCGTTAATGATACAAAACTTGTACCAACTAATTTAAATGTTAAAATTCCTAGTCTGGTTGGTGCCTCGGGTTTCTTTTTTTTAGGTCAGATACATATAATCCAGCATATAGTATTTCTAAACATATATTTATATTTCTTATGTTTTCGATCAGTTTAAATATATTGGAATACTGTAGTTTCATAACGTCCCCTGCCTTTATTATTCACAGTAACATAAAGTATTCAATATTATAACTGTCAATAGAACACACTGAAGGGGAGAGAGAGAAAAAAAAATAGAGAGGAAGAGAGAGAAAGAGAGAGAGAACTGGTATATCTTAAATATAAATATCTAAGTAAAATATGATTAGATTCATATAAATGAAAATATTTTCACATAATAGTCTCTGAACTGAACTATTTCTTTAGAAAATTCTTTAGAAAAGTATTTCTAAAGATATCACAATTTCATATTTATTTTTATTTCATATTTATTTATTTTTAGATTAATGAAACAATTACTGTGATGGTCGTGCAAATTACTTAAGACTTCAAACATTTACTAGAAGACCAGATTCTCTTTTGGTCTCCTCTTTGAAATCACACAAAAATCTCAATTTTTTTTACCCTGCCTTTAAATTTATCAAATTTATCAAATTTAACCAAGCCAGAAGTACTCATTAAAAACTATTTACGATTTAAACTAATTTCTCAGAGCTAAAACAAAATTACTGTCTTTCACACTGATACTGCCACGAATCAGAAAGTAGGTCAATGTCCAAACTTGGTATGCCTTTGCTTTCATCCACCACTTGTCTAAAGCAATATAATTATGCATTAACATCATGTCAAGAAATATATTTTAATTGCTTTAATTGTATGACATTGCTTCTGCTACAGTTTTATAATACTGTACTTTGCTATTAAAACAATCTATGTTCAATCACTATATTTAAAGAACCCTAAAATCAAGTATATCATGTTATGGGGGCGGTAACATTTCAAATGTTTAAACTTCAAAATTCTATTTAATTTTTAGATAACAGTATTTTAAATTCTGTTGTTCAATTTGAAAGTCATAAACAGATTCAATTTTCCAAGAGACATACCTGAATATTCAGCCATGGTATCAGATCCTTTTATCCATGAATAAAGTACACTTTAATATAAAACCAGTGTCCAAGATACAAACAGCAAAATTCACTCTCACTCTCTTGCGACAGCAGCAAAGGAAGATCTTTATGGCCAACTCAGCTAAACCCCGAAATTAGACCCGACTGCAAACTCTGTTCAAAAGCTATTTTTAGTACAGCCATCACAAGTAAATGCTTTTATGTACCCATACTGAAACCCAGCGCTGACAGCAATCAGGTTTACCCTCTCCTATTAACAAAGCATTCTGGGTAATAGGTTTTTTCTGTCTCATTTAATCTCTAAACATCAGCATACCAGAAAAGCAAAATGGAACAGATTTTTTTTAAAAAAATGCATGCCTCAGCAACTAAAATCTAAGAACATCAAATCTTCTATACAAACTCAGACAGAAGTTCAGGTACAAAGCTTGTCTGTGCAATCTGGGCATCAGACAGTCATTCTTACCTGATGCTGTTATTCAGCCAACCCATGCAGTTGATTTTAAGTAACTGATTTCTAAACTTGCAAACAACTGATTCAATTTAATGTTACAAGATGATATTGTTCTTAAGTAAATAAAATTTCCTTCAATGGCAGTACTGAACGACAACTAGTAATAAGTTAACGCACAGTCTTCATTACAAAAAGTCCAATAATATGTCCATAACATTTCACAATATGTTAAAATTTAGAGATTGCTTTGTTACCAATTTGTCAAATAAGAAAAAGATAGGAAGCTAAAATACATTTTAATTACTATATATAAACCAAACTTTGAGTGAGAAATGCAATATAGTATGAGCCAATACTGTAATATTAAGCAATCTTCAGGCTGCTCCTTTAAGAATGATCTTTCCTTTCTCTTTCTAACTCTGCCTCCTGTTTTTTCCCTCTAAAATGACATTAAGATTACCTTACTACTACTGAATCTGGGCTGTTAAATTCCAGCCCAAATATTCAGCAATGCTGGATTTGGATAGTCTTTATATTGAGTCCCAGAATATACCTTGCTTGTCTTAATGCTGTTATTAACCTAGGTTAGTACACCAGTCCTTGATTTATGCCCAATTTTTTGTTGCTAAGCAAGATAGTTGTAAAGAAGAGCCTGGATAGCGCAGCAGCTTAAATAGTGCTAAAGTGACGCCAGCTGCTTGCAATTACTGCAAGTTCGAATCTCACCAGGCTTGACTTAGCCTTCCATCCTTTCAAGGTAGGTAAAATGAGGACCCAGATTGTGGGGGCAATAAACTGACTTTGTATAAAAAAGAGCACCGCTGGGTGGGGGACGAAAGCCCTACTAAGCAGGTATATACAAAAGTATGAAGGCTATTGCTTAACGCATTGTAAGCCGCCCTGAGTCTCCGGAGAAGGGCGGCATATAAATTATTTTTTTTTAAAAGTGAATTTTGCTCCATTTTACCACCTTTTTTGTAACAGTTGTTAAGTGAATCATTATGGCTGTTAAATTAGTTACACAGTTGTTAAGTGAATTCCGCTTCCCTATTGTCTTTGTTTGTCAGCAAGTCAAAAAGAGATCATATGACCCTAGAACACTGCAACCATCATAAATACATGCCAGTTGCCAAGCTTCCGAATTTGGTCGTGTGTTCATGGAGAAGTTGCAACAGCTGTAAGTGTAAAAAACGGTCATATCACTTTTTTCAGTGCTGTTGTAACTTTGAATGATCACTAAATAATGGCTGTAAGTTGAGAACTACCTATAGCCATTCTTAATGTTACAACAAATAATAACTTATGCATTTGATACAAATTAATGAACTCCTAAAACATAAACTGTACATTTAGCTTTAGAACTGGGAAGTTATTTCAGAATATAGCACTGTAAATCCTCAGTTCTTGGTGATATTTTGGGCAAATTCCCCCCAAAAAACAAAACAAAACTTTTAAAGTAATAGGTACAGCGTCAGAAGAAAACACACTTTAATAAATATGTATTTATTAGCTCTAAATAATTCAATTTTTATTTTTTTTATTTATATCACTCCCTTATATTGTCAAAGGATCCAGCTTTTCTAAGTATCCAGTTTTTCTTTCAAATAAGGGATTATTTTAAATTATTTGTATCTCAAGCAAATATTACTTGGATGAAAAGTTGAACAAATGTTGTTCAGTCAGTCATGATTCTCTGATCTGCAAATATCCCATTCCCTATTACTGCAAAGGAGAAATATAATTTTTCCACATAATGATGATTTGCTGGCCAATTTGATAAAACATAAAATATTATAACTTTGGGCTTTTTTAAAATTTAAATTGAACTGGTTTTTTAAAGAGGCATTTATACTTCTAAATGCTTAAAAGAGACAAGGGAAGATGTTAAATACATTTCCCAAAATGTATGTGTGTGGGAGGACTAACAAATGTCACTTGAATTTGAAACAGAATATAGGTTTTCACCTTTTTCCTATCCCAGAGGAATAGTTCCTGATTAAAATTTATAAATTATTATGGCATTTTTGATAATCATTGACATAATAAGGAATACCACATACAAACACAGTCAGAAATCAGTAGTTAAATACTAGTCTTTCAACTATTTCATGGGTGTCAAACTTGCACTGTCACATTGCCGTCACGTGACATATCGCAATGTTTTTTGCTTTCATAGAGCTGGAGTGGGCGTGGTCTACACGTGACGCATCCGCCCTTTGGGCTGCCACTTTGACATCCTTGAACTATTTTGTTCCATGTTCATTACAGTAGTCCTACCTGATTTACTGATCACTGTAGCAACCTGCAATTACATCTCTAAGTTGCATGGCCAGCTTGACATCAGTTTCAATTAGGTCATTAAGCAAGTCCCGCCCTATGGAATGAATTGCCCCCAGAGATATGTAGGATCCCCGACCTACGGACCTTTCTCCGTGCCCTCAAGACCCTATTATTCCAGCAAGCTGGGCTAATGAATGTATGATTTTAAACTGGGTATTTTAGTTTTGGGTTTTTTAAAAAAATAAAATAAAATAGGGCCAAATTATGTAATGTAATACATTTTAAATTGTTTTTAAAGTTTTATGGTATATGTTGTTTTATCATAGCTGTACACCGCCCTGACTCCTTCGGGAGAAGGGCAGTATAAAAATTTAATAAACTAAACTAAAGTTAACACAGGTTAAGTGTGACATCCAGTGACTGTGACTTATGATTTCCTGTTGATTTCCCTACTGACTTTGCTTGTTGGAAGCTGTGAACTTTGTAAATGATGATCACATGACTATGGAAAGTTGCAACTGTTGTATATGCAAACCAAATGCCAAGTATCTCAATCACATGCTTACAGGGACGCTGCAATGACTGTAACTTCGAGGACAGTTATCTCATTTTTCAGCACTGTTGAAACTTATTAATAAGAAAGGACTACCTACACTCTCTTCCATTAGTACTCCCTGTACATTGGTCACATTAGCCTTAATTTGCTGCTCTTTTTCCTGGTCTATTCAGTGAAACAGATTACAAATTGACTTTAGAGATAAAGAATGACTCAGTGCTTCAATGCCACCAACTATATTTTTTCATTTTTTGAAACTTTATTTTACTAAACAAGAAGAGTTAATAAGAGTAAAGGTAATAAGGGCTGAGAAATTAATGAATTAAAGCAGTGTAAAAATTGGTTTTATTTTTATCAGTATTGGCTTACATAAATTAAATGATTTTAAAGGTTTACACAATTCTGAACTATAGGAAAAGTTTAGGATCATCTGATAAATTAAAACTAAAGTTAAAGCAATAATTTCAGAAACAAAATATTGATATTGTAACACAATTAAGACCAATAATACATACAGTTCCTTTCTAGAAGATGAACAGAGGAAGAATATTTTTGAAAGATTAAAACTGAAGATAGATAATGCAAATTTGAAAGATTAACAATGAAGGAAGATAATGCAAATGTGAAGCTACAATATGGTAGTCTAAGCCAGGCATTTTCAAAATTTTCCAGTTGCAGAACTAGTTAGTTTTTTAAAAAAATCCAAAACCTTTAATCAACTTTTCTGAAAAGTAAGAACACAGTTTTAAAACTCCAGTGTAGGGGGGGAAATTACAAAATAGGCATAGGAAAAAGTATGTTTTTCTCTTTTTGTTTTTCTTCTGTATACTGTCTGGTTTTACAACATCATTTATGATATGCAAATATTCAAACACTTCAATTTTGTGGCACATCCTTGTTTATCTAAAGAATTTAGCATTTGCACCAATTAATATTCAACTATGTTTGAAAAGATATAACGTGGATTTTGTCCTTTTCATTGCAGGCATTTTAGGTTATCTACCATGAATTTGCATTAGTGATAGTTATATTTCTGAGAAAAAATGGCTTATTGGTTTGAATTTTCTGGAAAAAGTCAATAAATTTTTTAAAACATAATGTTTTAGATGTAAAAATGATTTACTAAGACTATATTACTATTATTCTTTTCATCCTTCCTAGTACCTATCTCCTCCCGCTTATGACTATAAACTTATTGATTGTATCTCTACGATGTATTGTTTTGTTTCCTAGTATGATTTGATTGCTTATTAGTAATCTAAGTGTTGTACCTTATGATTCTTGATGAATATATTTTTTCTTTTATGTACACAGAGAGCATATGCACCAAAGACAAATTCCCTGTGTGTCCAATCACACTTGGCCAATCAGAATTCTATTCTATTCTAAAAAAAGAAAAAAGCTTGTGCAACTTTAATTTTTTAAAAAATTCTCCAGCATGTTTCATAATGCTGTGAACGCCAGATTCAGGCATTCCAACATCTCACCCTATTTTAACATTGCTATGATCACATTCATGCCACTGAATTTCATCAAATTTTTGCACCAATAATGAGCCCCTTCTTTTTTAAAACTTGTATTGTTTTTCTCTGACAGAATCCCCCTTTTCTCCATTTTGAACACATGAATATTAACAGGGCATAAACCACAACTGCAACTGAACAAGCAGAACACTTAACAGTACCTAGCATTAACTGATTTTTCGTCTACATCAAACATGACCTGATATCAATTTACAATAGAGCTAAATTGAAATCACGAAATCATGAGCATTATTTGAAATCACAATCTACCTATAAGCCTAAATAATTTATTAACACAGCAAACCTATCCACTTAAATTCTTTCCTGTAACTAGTTGATAAATTTTAAAAGTATATGTCCCAATATAGATGCTTAAAGAACCTTAAAATGACTTTTTTTTAAAAAAAAGGCTTTTAAATATGTTGTTTAATAATCTTTAAATAGTAGCCATTTGATAAATAACTCCAAACTGAGTTGCTGATATAATCTTAAAATTAAGTTGCTTCCATTTTATTCCCCACCCACCAATCCTGAGTGCTGAAAATTCTGTGATCAAAATCTTTGTTTGAGTGGTAACAAATGATCCACCTAAACATTGCATTATATTACATTGTGTGGTAGAACCAGTTTGGTATAGGGGTTAAGGTATTGACGTAGAAACCAGGAGACCGTGGGTTCTAGTCCCACCTTAGGCATGGAAGCCAGATGGGTAATTCAGCCCAACTCACAGGCCAGTTGATACGGGAAAATTAGGAGAAGGAAGGAGTATTATGTATATTTGCTGCCTTGAGTACTTTATTAAAAAGTAATAAAGATGAGATAAAAATAAATACAATTATATTTGAAGAGTTAGCTATCATACAATGCAATGTACTGTCTTGGTGTCCTCTGTATAAAAACAGAATCTATGAGGTTCCTGTGATTTATCATTTTGTATCCCATTTTAGTGGGTGGACATTAGTCAAAACTCAGCTAAGTGCTAGTTATTATGGAGGGCGGCTGTTAATCAATGGGACACGTAAGAAAGAGAAAGTTTAATCTTAAATCTTAAATTAATCATTTATGCTTTAATACTTCTTTGTATCATCTATGTGGCTGAATGTTCCCAATAAAGGTTTATATCTCTATCACACTTGGAAAATAAACAATAAATAATAATAATGTTATTACTTGTAAAATAGAAAAGTAGTTAATCCTATTTTATCGCTATCACAATTTTAATTACTTTTCAACTATTGCAATTTCTAGCTAATAACCTAAATTCCAAATCCTGCCTGGTCACTTATTTCCAAATACATGTTTAAGAGGAAAAAAATGTTGCACAAGCAGCGTTTGACTTTGACTTTTGCCCAATATAAAGTCTGTCCAATCACATTAAAGTGCCTAATATATCATAGTGACCTTTTAATATGACAAGAAAAAAAGCTTGTGCATATACTGAAGATGCAACATGCTTCATGAATGGATATTACTAAATCATCCTCCATCACCTAAATAAATTGTAAACTTTACTAGAGTGAAGTTCCTATAAGGAACATACATTTAAGAAACATTTTAATACAGAGAAGAGCTTCAATTATTATAGTTTCAGATCTCAAATATGAACTTAATCAGCACATAATTATAACTAAAATGAATACTTTAGAGCAAAACTATATTGTTAGATGTTTCCTGAATTCAGAGAAAATGACCATTCTACAATCACACCACTCTTTAGTACTTTTTAAATTAGAAGCTAGAAGCATTTAAAAAATCAATTAGATGCTTAGCAATCCAAGCAATATAAATGAACAAGTTCATAATACAACTATTATACGATAGCTTTAAAATGAAGAGATCACACAATAATTCTTTCCAGGGCTGAAAAATCAAATATAATTTGTTATCCTGAGTTTAAAACTAAGCTGACTGAAAATCTAAAAACTGATTAAAATTTATTTGTAAGCTTTTAATGTAAATAATAATAAAATTCAATTCAATAACATTTAAACACTATCAATTGCAGTTAAAATTAGCAAAGATTAAATTTACACATGAAACTCTTGAGAGCTACTGTCAGTAGATAAACCAAAAATCTGATTTATGAAGCTCTCTTCATAAAGTTATTCAACTTTTCCACAACTAAAACTTCAAATTTCAAAACTGACATCTGTGGATCTGAAGGATTTTCCAGCCCTAGTTTTTCTTAAAAAAAATTTACAACAAAATTAAAACAAAAGCTTTTCATGCAGCAAGTCAACCTACAAATGTGGTTACAAAATAAGTGCTGATACTCCAGTCTTATCACACTTTACCAGTTTATGATGTTCATCGGGAAACAATCACCTTGATGTAAGGAAAACTTCAATGCATAAAAAACCTACAATGAAGAATCCAACAAACGATGTTTAAGATGCAGCACTGTTTATAATTCTAATATTATAAAAATAAGAATAGATATTACTTAGAACTGTCTCTAAAGGAAAAGTCAAAGAGCCATTTCAATTGCATAGTAGGCAATTGGGGGGGGGGGCTTCTTTCTTCTGTCATATACTGCATTTCTTTATTTTATAGGTATGACTTTTACATCTTTATTCTTTATATATTGTAAGAAATCTGGATTTTAAGAACTCCACACAAATAGTTTCTTTGATTACACTCCTTGTGAATGTATAACTATAGTGCCACTATGTGAAAAAAATCAACTGTTCCAAAAAGGCATCTATAATCATCTATCATTTATCATTTGGCATATATTTTCAAAACTGTGTTTGGAAATATACCTAAGCCATTATTAATTGAACTGAGGTTTATTGAATTAACAATTTTATCATACTGAGTCACAAATTAGTGATATGTGATATATACTGCTCAAAAAAATAAAGGGAACACAAGCAGAAGACATCCGAGATCTGAATGAATGAAATAGCCTTATTAAATACTTTGTTCTTTACATACAGTAGTTTATACACTGCTCAAACAACTAAAGAGAACACAAAACTACCGTATGTACTGAACAAAGTATTTAATAAGGCTATTTCATTCATTCAGATTTTGGATGTCTTTTGCTTGTGTTCCTTTTATCTTTTTGAGCAGTGTATATGCCGGTATATATAAAACAAAGTTTATTTATCATAGTTATTGAATATATATATACACACACACAGAGAGAGACAGACATATACAGCAACTATGATAAATATATTTTGAAGTAGCACAATACCTAATACCTAGGGTTAAAGTGGAGATAGGCTTGCACTGCTACCTTTAAAAGCAGGATACAAAGCTATATAAAGTCAAGTAATAAAACTATGGCGACAGGAAAAACTTCAGACTAAATATATTTGTTGTAACTATAAAGGTAGCCTGTTAATTTAAATTCACAAAACTTTCATATGCTGACTGACCTAGTTAGTCTGGTGCTATTCTCTATCTATCCTTTTCAACGTGACGTCTTCTTCCCATCTAGTTTACTTTCTTGTTGCATGTTTCTAGGAGGAAACTTATCATTTAAAGCCTTTTTTACCTTTTATACAATTGCTCAAGTTTTTCTGAACTTTTATCCAATTTTGCAATAAAAGAGATGGAAGCAAGGATTATTGACATTCAGAAAGGGCAGAGTTTGCTTTCCTTTTGTAAATAGTTCTTTATATAAGATTTGTTTCTGGTATAGAATGGAAAGCTGAATGATAAAAAAAAGACAGGATCATCAGTTTTAATAAGAGATTTACAGTAAATTAACAGTAATTAATCTCTAAAATCCAGAGAATGGTAAATGCATATTTTTTTTACATTGCAACTGGATACTAGGCTACCCCAAATGTATCAGGGCATATACTACACTTTTCAGCAATCTAATAATTTTTTTTTAAAAAATAAATCTTCAGCAAAAATTATATAAAATCATAGTAATTGTACCATTTCAATGCAAACTGCTTTGAACGTCACTGTGGTCTTCAGGAAAAATATTTATTTGGTAATAAACATTTTATGTGGCCTTATTATAATATTGAATTAAGTAAGTGAACATTCAATATAAATTGTACACAGATCCATGTAAAACATCAACCTCATGAATCTTTTATAATGAAATTTTAAAATATGAGAAGGTGAGAACCAACATAGATTTAAGAAGAGCTGGGTGGTATGACAAAGAATTTATCCTCCTGAATGAGGTTCTCCTTCAAGATCCCGTCTTACTAGTGTTTCAGAGAGCGTTAAGACCTGTTTTTTTTGCTCCGACTCTGGCCGGAGTGTATGGGTGTAGCCCTTTCTGAGAAGAAGGGGTATGTTTTGCTGCTACCAAGTTTTGTCATCTTTGAGTTTTGTTTTGTTTTGTTATTGATTTTCCTTCTATTGCTGCATTCTTTTTATCATTTTCATATTTTTGTATGAATTGCCCAGTCACCAGAGTTAGGGAGTGTACAAATTCAACAAAATAAATACAATTTCTACTAGCAAATTACCTGAAGAATCCTTTTCTTGTACTGTGTAAAAATCTGCTTACTTATTGAGAACATATTCATAGTGGCTCTTGTATCCACAATGTTAACAACAATGTAGGTAATTGGAACCAAAGAAAATATTATTTTTAATGGCTAAAATCAGGCATGCAAATGCTATCCAATAGTAGGCTTACTTTTATTTATTTGTATCCCATCTTTACTATTTTTATAAACAACCAAAGGCAATGAACATATCCAACATATCTTCCTCCTCCTCCTTCCCCCACAACAACCCTGTAAGGTGGGCTGGGCTGAAAGAGAGTGACTGGATCAGAGTCAGCCAGTTAGCTTTCATTAAAGCAGGACTTGAACTCACAGACTCTCATTTTCTAGCCTGGTACCTTAACACTAGACCAAACTGACTGTCAATCTTATACCACGCCTTTTCTGAAAGCCTCCCACAGAATGATCAAAAACTTTTAAACAGAAGTGTGGGGGACAGACTTTTATCCAGCAGAAGGTTTGAAGAGCAGCACTTTGAAAGTAACCTTGCCAATTTTCCTTGCCCCTATTGCTAGTTTCACAGTAGTAGGGAACTGTATGAACATGGCAAGAAGCAATCATCTCCCTCTTCTTTATTCTATATTTAGAGAAACTTCTTTAAATCAAAGAGCATCAATGAACAGAATTGCTGTGGGAGCATCCCAGCCTATCTTGGCATATAAAAGAAACACGAGAAAGACAAGGGTAAATTCTGTTTTCTTCTTACAAACTATTTTAAAGATTGATTTACTACAATTTTCTGGCTTTGCATTATACTCTAATAAGTGGGATTCTCAAAGCGTGGTAAGATAAACTATGAGTAAGGAGATTACCATTGAATAATCTCTTGCTACCACTGAGTACTATATGTACACACAGTCAAAATGGATGAGGAAATTACATACAAACTTGAATGTTCTGCAAGAGAGATTGCATTAAACTCCTCTTATTATGGAAAACCAATTTAAGGCTATACTTTGCATATATACTTCTTTCAAAACATATATTCTAAATAAGTGAAAGATAAAATCTCCCTCAAGTCAAGCTTGATAATAATCTTAATGAAAATAAAAGAATCATTTTACTAATTACTGAGAGAACACTATTAAGATTAGATTTGAAGGCCCCGTTACACAAAAAAATATTTGATAACAATTAGAAATCTGTAAAAGCTTCTAATGCAAAAAAATGAGGAAAAGACATACTTTTAAATAAACCAGTAAAATTAAAGAAAAAAATGCTAGCATCTCAAAATGCTTTCATCAACACATCATTAAAATATCATTAATATCTTCTTACTTCTAACAAAATTAACATTCCCCACCCAGATTATACTAGGTAATATTTTGAGAACTAAATGTTTTTGCAATATTATTGTTTTGAAATTTTAAGAGCACTAATCTTATTTAGTAATTGTGGTGGAGAAATGGAACAACTCCCAAACTGAAAATTTTTGCTTAAAAACAGTTGACCTATTATCACTAACCAGAGTTTACTGCTTATTGTATAAAGAGTATTCCACAGATTTCCATATACTCTGCATAAGTTTTGAAGGACAAAAATTTCTTAGTAATAAAAATGAAGAAGCAGGTTTAAATGGAAGTAAGAGATATAAAACAATCTGGCCGTGACTCATTCTCTTTTCGTCAGCAGTTGACATGTAAACATTTTAGAAGAAATCTAAAGGATTGACCAAACCGAAGGAATAAAAGTACATTGGGAGCAAGGCAAGGGGTGTAAGGTATTGGATATAAGATTTGCCTATTAAAAAAATTAATTAGATCAATAATCCTAAAGTTTATAAATGACAAAGGTAAATTGGAGAAAAAAAGAAAAATAAAGTAGTAGCTTCTGATTTTCTTTACAGCTACACGATAGATGTAACTTCTTCCCCATGACTTACATTTTTCTGTAATTGTTTTTTTCTAATCATCAAAACCATGTATCATAATTTCATGTTTTTACATTTCACCAAAATGTCTATAAGGATTTCCTGTCACCATTAAACTTAATGTCTTTTTTCTAATCAAACTGTCAACTGATCACCTCAGCAAGTTCCATCAACTACCCAATCCATTTCTCCATCATGGGTAATGTTGAATGTTTCTACTTTTGTGCAATTAATAATCTTGCTACAGTTATTATATGTAAAGACAATATATAAAGACAAAGTTCCATGTTGCTTATCAATCAGACTAAATATAAAAGCTATGGGTGTCAATCATATATTAATTTTTAAAATCTCCTGAATTAATATATGTAGTCAAGTTCAAACTTTTTTATGTTTTTGTATGAAAACCAAGACCCTCTTCTTTTTATTTCCAACATAAATTGGAGTATCTTTATACATTCTAGACCCATGATGGTGAACCTATGGCATGCGTGCCAGAAGTGTAATGCTCTGTGGACACGCACGCCATCGCCAGCTACTTTTCTGGTTTCCGGCACACTGGCCAGCTGGTCTTCCTGGGTGCCAGAGCACCAGAAAGCTGCCCAAGAAGAGACTCATGAAAAACAGGCCATTTTCTGGGCCATTTTCAAGGCCAAAAATGGCCAAAAAACAGGTATGCATGCGCTGGCCAGCTGGTCTTCGGGTTTCCAGTGCTCTGGCGTGCGCTCATGCATGCACATTTTGGTTTGGGCACTTGGTGCCGAAAAGGTTCACCATCACTGTTCTAGACAATTTTTCTGGTGAAAAATATCAATGATACATCATTTTATAAAACTACTCTTAAAGATTACAACATAATGTAAAATTCAGTTCTTTCAACTATACATTCTGCATTGATCCATTTGTGCATTGTTAAGCATTTTTAGCCTATGCTATCATACATTTTTCCCCATGTGTTTGAATCCTTAAGAGATGTTTAGCAATAACATGTATATCATCTATTTGAAACTCAGTCTTACAATGCTCAAAAACGAAACTTCTTTTATCTACTTTCTAGTAATTGTAGATAAGACTGTCACTGACAATAGTAACCTTCTGCCTCCTGATCTTCTCTTGAGTTTACTTTGCATTTTATAATTTCCTTGATAGAATTCTAATATGGCTAATAAGTTAGCCATTTGTCTTTATTTATCATTTCTCTTCTATGAAATGCTTCTTGTGCTTAGAGCCACAAAGGTATTTTTTGGAAACAACCTGGAATTATATCTGTTCCATTTTCTCAGTATGCAAATCTAACAAAATGGTTTTTAAAATCTACATTAAGCTTAGATTTATCTTACCTTATATATCCATACAACCCAAGCTCAGCCCATATCCCTCTAGCTCCAAAAGCCTTTTAATTCTTAGCAATATCCACTTTTTCAATCAAACCAAATAGCAAGCTGCAAAGTATAATTTCAAATCATATAATTTAAATCCTTTTTCATTTGCATCTTACAATAGCTTTTATTTAACTTGTGGTTTTTTTTCTACCTGCACACAAGTATTCCTATATCTTTTTTACACTGTTTAATTGGTATATTAGTTGTCATAATTGTTATTGTTTAAAATAAAAATAACATTCTAGGTGAAACATTCATATTAATCACAGGAATTCAACCCAACAAGGACAGTTGTAATTTCTCTCAAGTTAACACTTATATTTTAACTTCATTTTATGTCATAACATAATTATTTTAAAGTAACATATAATTCATATTTGCCTAGAAGTATTTTATCTTCTTCTAGATCTTGAATTTATTAATTCTGTTTGTTCTTTTATTGTCATTTTTTGCTAATCTCTTTGTCTTTTGTTTGCTAATCTTGAAGCCTGCTAAACCACTAAACTGATTGTTTTTCCATCAATATTTCAATTCCCTTTAAAAGGTATTGCAAAATTAGCATCAAATCACCTGCAAAAATTTTTGCCTTGTTCCTTTTTAAAATCTTTACTCCCACAATTCTGTTATTTTGTCTTATGTCTCCATTAAAAATTTCAAGAACTAAAATAAACTGAAGAGGAGACAATGGGCAACCCTGCCTTGTATTGTATATGGTATTATTAGATCTCCATTAACAATAATTTGTGGAGGGGGAGTTGGGACAAAAATCAACTTTACCCATTTTATTAAATACACTCTAAAATTCATCTCTTTCAAAATAGAAAAGTCCAATTCAAATTGTCAAAGTTTTTCTCTGAATCTAAAAACCTTAATTCAGCTTGTTATTCATTATATTGTTCCAAATATTTTAGAATATCTAGCACAATTCTGACTGTGTTTTAGCTGTATTTTAGGTAAAAACCTACAATGTTCTATATGAATAAATTCTCACAAAATTATTTTAAATCTATCAGCTAAGATTGTTAAATTATTATCATTCAATAATGATATTGGATTACATTTACTTATTAAAGTCAGATCTTTTTACATTTATGACAAATTAATGCTATATCATCCTCTTTCCATGTCTGTGGCATCTTTCTTCCCTGTAAAGTAGAATTCATTGTATTTTGCTGAAAACATATATAATAAGAACCCAATAGTCTATCTGATCCAGGTACTTTTTCAGGTTTAATATTTTTATAATTTCAGAAGCTTCGATCACTGCCATATAGGTCCATTAATAGGCTTTCTTTAATTCTTAATCCTTAAGACATTTTGTTTTTTAAATATTCATCTATTTTCTTCAAAGGAATTTTATTTTCTTTAGATAAATTTAGCTTGTTTGCATTTGTCTTAGTTCGTCCAGGTACAAAAAGTGTAACAAGCTTTGATTATTGAAAAATGGAAACAAAGTTTCTGAACACTTCATACATAGTTCAAAACATCTAGAATGAAAGTCAGGGAGGCTAAGATAATTGTAACAGTATTGAACTATATTTTAATAATACAACTGAAGCAATCCAGTAATCTGCATTTTCAGAATAATGCACAGAGTATTCTCTTGAAGGGCAAAAATACCCACTTAAAGCTCTGTTGGCCTCAGCTACAATTTGAATAAAATTCAATGGTGATTTAAGGAAGCCACTGATGATTCAGTAAAAAAAAAGTGGGAAAGAGAAAGTTGACACATAACAGTACTTAATATCCACTATTGGATTAACTTCCATCAAACCTGTAAAACAACCCTTCCAGATCACATTAAAGGTTAAGATAACCAACACAAGCTTAATTCCTGATGAAAAGTGTGGTTTTCTTGCAAACAATACAGAAGCAGGCCATCCCTAAATCTTTGGGAATGTTTTTCAACCTCTCTCTCCTGCTTACATGTCTACTGTTTAGGATTTGCCTGTTTCCCAGGCAAATCCTAAACAGGTCCAGCCCAGCTTGGTTTCCAAACACAAACAAGATCAGCCAGCAGAACTGCCATAGCACGTTTTTAATCTTTAAATGTGAAATACCAGAGTAGTCTTGCAAATCTACATAAATCCGTTTAAAAATAAACCCCCCTTGTGTTCCTTTTTAAAAGATTTGGCCACCAGATAAACTCATCATTGCACAACCTTCCGCTGATACCTCCCCACGCAGGTGTGACCCGAGTTCATCGCGGAGGAAGAAACGAGGCGAAGCTCCTCCCTGGTGTTGTCTCTCTTTTGTGTGCATTTAGGGAGGAGGTCAAAGTAGAAGGGTAAGGCGCTCTTTCAAAATCTGTAGCTAAAGCGCTGCAGGCAATGAAATCCTAGAGCTCATTCTGCTTCTCCCCCCTCCCCCCCACCCTTTCCTTCTGCAATTATAGGTCCTGTCCCACTTCATTTTCCCTTTGGGCAGAGGAGCAAATTCAGCCGACTGGGGGAAGAGGAGGATGAAAAGGAGAACGAAAGCGCTAATTTTAAAATCGTGGCGCAAGCAAAAAAAAAAAAAACCCCTGCGGCTCTCTGAAGGGGCGACCAGATATGGGACCCCCCAAATAGTCTCGGCTCTGCAAAATCATCAGGTCTCCAGCAGCAGAGAGAATAAAGATGGGGGACGCTGGTCTTCGCCCCCCACCTCCATCCCCATCCACAACTCCCCCCACCCGTCCCATTCAGCTGCTATTGAGGCCCAGCGAACCGGCTATTACTGACCTCTCCGAGCTCCGGGGCCGGGACTGCCGGTTTTGGGGCTCCTGCGCGGAGCCATATCTCCTCCTGTCAGGTAACAACTTTGCCTGGGAATGCAGGAGCCAGGAGTTGGGCGGGGCCGACACGAGGGTGAGGATGACAATACTAACCTGAAGGAGCTCCGCCCTGCGTGTTAGGCTGACCCGGCGGCCACGTGAACCAAGCCCTCTGATGACATAAGATTGGCAGCCAGGCTCAACCAATCGCGAGGCAGAGATGGAAAAGCCGACCGGAACCTCATTGGTGAACGGAGAAAACGTCGACGACGTTAAAAGTTCGCCTGGGCGTTGTCGATAGCCGCCGGGAACACTAATCGCCTGGAACGTGGCACTGGAGAAAGAGGGGTGCGAGGTGGAAGAAAGAAGCCTGGCTTTGGGTCGATTGTCACGAAGTTGCGGCTGTTTGGGCTATCCGTGCTTGTTGCAAAGAGAAAGAAAGCAGGGTTGCTATTGCTTCAGCATCCTGTTTTACATCTTTTCAACGGCACTTTTATTTAATCGATTCCAAATCTTTGCGTGCAGCCTACCCCGAGAGCTTTCTGCTCTCCCGAGCACCCAGGACAACTAACAAAGTTAAAATATATCTGAAAGTGGAAAACGTGCGATTAACATCACGTAAAACCTAATTGGTAATAAATGCTCGGCGAAAGAGAGAAGTTTTGCAGATTTTCCTAACGCTCAGTACATTTTGTCAAGAGATGCAAAACCTGAGGCGCTGTGGTCTGTAGCTGGAAACGGCACAGAAGGGCTTCTCTGCCACGCCATAAAATATGTCTTTTAAAAGGAGAGGGAGGATTTTGAAAAGAGCTTTCTGCTTTCTTTAACAGTAACCCAAGGCAAATTATTGGTGTCAGCCTTAGTTTACTTTGCACCACTTACAGCTTTCAGATTCTTCAAGACACCAGTTGTGGAGTTTTACCTTCTGTCCTGGTCTGTAAACCGGAAAAGACTACAGGCAGTCCTTGACTTACAACAATTTGTTTAGTGACCATTCAAAGTTACAGTAGCACTGAAAAAAGTGACTTATGTCCATTTGTCACACTTATGACTGATGCAGCATCACCAGTCACGTGCTTTACATTCGAATGCTTGACAACTGACTCACATTCATGACGGTTACATTGTCTCGGGGTCACACGATCCCTTTTTGTGACCTTCTGACAAGTAAAGTCAATGGGGAAGGCATTCACTTAACAACCAGGTTACTAATTTAACAACTGCTATGATTCACTTAACAAATGCAGCAAGGAAAGTAAATTTGATTTCTCATTTAGCAGCCTAAATGTTGGGCTCCATTGTGGTCATAAGTTGAGGACTACCTGCATTTCAATTTAACTTTCTCCTTCCTGATGTGAATAACATAGGAAACAAGTTTAAGATGAGCCATTTTCCAACAAACCTGGGTAAAGAAAAGATACTTTAATTGCTGTTTGACTTGAGGTCTCAGCTGAATGACGTACACATTAGCCTTAGTGTGCCATCCAATATGAGACCTTTGAGTCAAATAACAATTAAGTTGACTTTACCTAAAAGTTTATTGGAAAGATTGCTTGTGATAGGATGTAACTATGGCCATGTAAATGCATATTCAAACAGATACCCTCTTGATTCACTTAGATGCAGGCTCAAGAATATGAGGGAAACCTTGAGATATGAGGATGATAGGACATGGTTTTACGCATGTGGACTTGGGACCAAACTAATAGTAATTAGTACTATGCATGGGGAAAAAGAGAACATAAACCATTACCCTTGAATCCTATTCTGCTATTTGCCCAATGTCAAAAAAACTGCTCCTATTGCTAGTCACAGCTGTACCTCCTAGATTATGTTGGCCACCCTCAACAAATTCACATGCTGCTGCCACCTGCCACCACCTATTTATGAAATATTTGCATGCCTAGAATAGAATAACTAATATTCCAGAACATGAAAATCAAATTCAAAATGATATTGTTTGACAAAAGTAATGGACAATATAATATTTAATAGAGATTAATGTTTAATAGAGATTAAGGCAAAATTTCCATTTAGGAAATGCACCAAATTAAGATAGTTAATCAAAAGTACTTCTGAAAAAAGATTTTATATTAAGAACTTATTAGAAACTGGATATGAATCAGCAGTGTGACTACAAAAAGCACAGAGACAGTTGGGTAATGACCAAGTTGCTGTGCTAAAATCAGGAGACAAGGACTTCTAGTCTTGTTTTAGGCATGAAAGCTTACCTGACTTTGTTCTTTGTTGTGGGAATGGGGAGATAGAGAACAGCAGGAATATTCGATATAGGTGCTTCCTTGATGAGAGTAATAACAATTTAATATGAAAATGTTGTCCTGGATGAACAGACATATAATTTCCAAATCACAGGAATCACTGTTCTACTTTATTTGGCATTGGCCACACTCATCTTTAGTATTGAGTCCATAGTTCAAGAATTCAGATAAATCTGTAAAAAGTTCAAAGATGGGTAATGAGAGCCTGGATAGCTCTGCAGACAAAGTACCCTAATTAAACATCCAGCTGTCTGCAATTACTCATGTTCGAATCTCACCAGGCTCAAGGTTGACTCAGTCTTCCATTCTTTCTAAGGTAGGTAAATTGAGGACCCAGTTTGTGGGGGCAATAAGCTGACTTTGTATAATATACAAAAGTATGAAGGCTATTGCTTAACACATTGTAAGCCGCCCTGAGTCTTCGGAGAAGGGCGGCATATAAATCAAATAAAAAATAAAATAAAAAAGGTTGCTCGAGGGAGTTTTATGATTTCTGTTTAGTTTACTTTATGCTGAGTCCTTGGTGCTCTCCGAGCTTGGTTGTTTTCCTGCAGACATTACATTATATGACTGTAATATCTTCTGTTTTCTTCTTGTTAGCTTAGCCTCTAAACAATATTATGCCCTAAGCATAATAAATGAATATGTTCAAAATGGCTCAGTTTCATTAACTTAATTGAAGATTTGCCATGTCAAGTGTGGTCTTTCATATCATAAGCAGCCTTTCAAAATATAAAGCATTTTTTTTCTTTCCTTCTTTAATACCCCTACATCTACTAAAAAAAGAACTGGTAGAAGAACATGTAAGAATTACTTGTAAGAAGATCAAATATGATCCTTCAATACCAATATCAAGATACCTTTACAAGATATCAAGGAAGCACTGAAAGTCAGGATGTTTGAATTTAAATTAAAGTTGTTTTTTTTTAATTCTCAGGAACAGACATTCAGTTAAAACAATTCTTTGTAAATCAATGTTTTCCATGTAACTATTCTGTGGATTAAATTGATGCTTACATGTAGACAGGAAAGAGGACTACAAAAATAGTAAGCACATAAACGGTGGAAAAATTGATTTATTTCAATTAATTGGTGATTCCATGATGCAAAAATATGTCATATTTGTTCAAAATCTAGTTTCCTTGTTGAAGAAATAGCCAGCATTGCCTAAATCGAGCTACTGAAATCACTTGAACCAGCTACTGTTCAATGGAATTTGTCCTGTGCTTTTAGTACTGTTGAAACCAGAACAAAAACTGCAAAGTATTCAGACCTCTCTTTAATGTTAAAGGAAAATTCCATCCACATTTTAGTAGATAATTAACTTCTATCCTGAAGCGAATGTCCTTATGTAAGTCAGGTTTTCTTAAGTTCTTACCTTGTTTTGCTGTGGGTGAACTTAAATAACTAGGCAATCTTATGGTAGTTTAAAAGAACATTTTTTCAATGTAAAAACACTGTATAATTTAAATGTTTATTCCACATAAGGCTTCATTTTATTCACAACTCATATAGACTTTGAAGGTGGTATTTTATTGTATGTATAAGGAATCGGTGAGGAAATACAACTATGTTAGATAAGTTAGATGTTATCAAAGGCTCCTCAGTGGCTTAATGGCAACTGAGGTTATATTGTTGTTGTTTTTTCTTTCACATTTGCAACCTTTGTACTTTGTCAGTATCTGGTTAATCTGAAAACAGGATTGGTAACTGTATCTGTCCTAGACTTTATTCTTTAACTTTATTCTTTATTTAGGCACTAAGATTTAGATAGTTGAGATTCAAGTGGTTTGGACAGCCACACGCTTTAGATTTCCAGGACTGCTTTCAGGGCTTTGACAACTCTGCCACTGATAGCTTCCCACCGGCCAGTACGCTCCCACAGAGAGGGACTCCTCAGGGTGCCTTCGGCCAGATAATGTCGGCTGGCGACACCCAGGGGGAGGGCCTTCTCTGTAGCAGCACCTGCCCTCTGGAACGACCTGTCCCCAGAGATACGTAGTATCCCAGATCTCCGGGCTTTTCGCTTGCCCTTAAAACTTTTTTATTTCATCAAGCCAAGCTGGCTTGACCCCCCACTTTAGATATTTTTAATTGTAAATTGGTTTTAATAGGGTGTTTTAAATTTTATTGGGCCAATTCTTGTTTAATTTCTTTTAAATATTTTTAAATTTTGTATGTGATGTTTTTACTTTTGGCTGTTCACCGCCCTGAGTCCAGTAGGAGAAGGGCAGTATAAAAATCGAATAAAATAAGTAAATAAATAAATAAATAAACTCTAAGCAAAGCACAAAGTGGGTTATTTATGCAAATTTTGATCTAGTCAGTCAGCATGTATTTTGTATGAAAATGTTATTTTCATGAAATTGCATTTAAGAGTAGGATGATGCAGGTTACCATGAATGCACCATTACTACTTATTTGTTAGAATATTATTCAGATTCATTAGAGATACTTAAATTGTAGAAATAAATTCTATATCATTTCTCCCTTTTGAACAAAGAAAGCTGGTGAAGATGCATTACGCTTGTATACATTCCCTCTATGCAAATTTTATGACAGATGACGTGCAGAAATGTCACAGAATGCTTTGCAGGAATGCCCCTGATGATTGACTGACTGCAGAGCACACCAGCATTTTATGAGTTCGGAATAAAATACCTTAAAATACAATGAGTTAAGCAGGAGTTTTAATCATTAAGAATATTAACATCTAGATATGCAATTCAGTCTAAAGGTTAACTGCTCCAAAATACAACTCAGAAACTGTAATGAAGCTACGTGTACGTTACTGTGATAGAGTTCAGAATAGTATCCATGCATTGCTAGAAATGTATTGTTAAGCCTGACCAATCTTAGCCAGTTAATAAAATGTCAGTGTGTATTGCACATGGGTGTGAATAATTTAATGGAATTAACAATGAAATAAAATTTTAAAGCACTTTTGAAAGGAATATAAGAATGCATTTCAGAATACAGAATAACAGAGTTGGAAGGGACCTTTTAGGTCATCTAGTTCAACCCCCTACTCAAGCATTTCTGACAAGAGGCTGTCCACTAGCACAATCTTAGTCCCAGCAAACCTCTTTTATTCATACAGCTATGAATTATTGTCATTCCCAGTCTGAAAGGATTCTCAAACAGTCTTTCAGGGGAGGGTTTACAAACATCCACCTTATCTCCCTTGGAATGCTGTCAGAGAACTACACACAGGGCAAGGCCAAACTTAGCACAGAGTCAAACAACTTTTTCAAAGCTTTTACCAACCAGATGAACTAATTGCTTCCTGCAAAACTCACGTCCCGTTCGCTTCTCTTTTATGTCTTATGAGAGCGGCTAATCATCTCCAAGCCGTATTCCCAAGTTGACCCTGTCTTCTGGCAGCTCTGCGCATGCACACAATGGGAACAGGCTCCTGCTGTTCTTCTGCCTCGCTGATGTCAGACTCCAAAGGCTCTGGAGGCAGCAAAGACCTACCAGATGGCCTTGGCCCCCTTTCTGCCTCCGGCTCAGAGACCTCATCCGAGCCTTCCACAGACTCCAGGACCGGCCCACATGCCTCCCCAACCTCCTCACTGTCAGAATCTGCTGCCAGCTCTGCTGGCCACTGGCAGACCACAACTAGTAGTTGGTTCCATGGATAGATTGTTCTTCATCTTTCTGGCCCCTACTCTAGTTAAGACTTTGGGAGTACCCAAGTAGACCATGGTTATAGATGAGAACTACAGTTCAGAAAAATTGGCTGGGCCAGCTTGATTTAGATTAAAAGTGTTTTAGACAGAGCATGTTGGTAATAAAATAAGGTAATGCTGCAAAGTGAAGATTAGCTAGAAATCATTGAATTATGTCCCTGATGATACTTAAATATGTCATGGTAATGGACTGTTTTACTTATTGATAAATGCCGTTGCTCCTTTTTAGAGGAAAAGAGTTTGCGTATTTGAAAGCTTTTGATACTATTTGACAAGTTGTTACCTGTTTGGTACATTTACACTTAGATGATAATAGTGAAATCATTTAACTAAAAAAAAATATTCTAGGTTCATATGAATATGAAGGTTCATTAATATGGCTTGATTATACAAAACATTGCACTAAACTATAGATAGATGATGTATTGTATGAACACACCTTCTTTATTAGGAAATATGATATTAAATATATTTAGGCTGGCATTTGTCTGAGAAACAAAAACTGCAATACTGACTATGTCAAACACTATTAGTAATGTTTCATTGCACTAAAGCTACTCAGTTATTTGTCCATTACTCTGGGGTGACTTTTATATTTTGTAACTTGTTTCGTTTTAAACAAAATCCAGGTATATTATCTTAACTTGAGAAAAAATAAAGAATGTCTTAATCCTTTTTTCTTATCACAAATATTCTACTTAGAAATTCCTTCCAAACTGCACTTCCCTCCCCTTTGGAAACTGTGAAGAGTCCTCTTCTCTCCTTGGCTAACTTCCTTGTTCAAATGTTTTTATGCTTACAAAATGGAAAAGAAAGAGATAAATCCCAGTGATAAATGAGTCAATACATAAAGATTGGGTATGGCCCTTGGTCATACATTTGTTATTTGAACATTGCACACAAGCTCAACCCCTGGTGATTTCATATTATTTTCTTGGCAGTAGGACAGAAGCAGTTGGTCACTGCTTGCTTCTTTTCATTTTTATTTCTCAACCTAACTGTAGGTCTGAGATTTCCTTGAGGTGTAACATTCAAGTTCTAAGCAGATCCAAATCAAGCAGATCTGAGATCAGTGGTGGTCAGATAGGCTTTATTAAAAATGCTTGCATCATTTTGTTTATTAACTCCACTGTGGCATAGATTAGATACCATACTAATTAACCATAAAGATCAGGGGTGAAATCCAGCAGGTTGTGACAGATTCTGGAGAACCGATAGCGGAAATTTTGAGCAGTTCGGAGAACTGGTAGTGGAAATTTTGAGTAGTTCAAAGAACTGGCAAATACCACCTCTGGCTGGCCGCAGAATGAGGAGGTAATGGGGATTTTGCAGTATCCTTCCCCTGGAGTGGGGTGGGAATAGAGATTTTGCAGTATCCTTCCCCTGCCGCGCCCACTAAGCCACGCCACACCTACAGAACCGGTAGTAAAAAAAATTGGATTTCACCACCAATAAAGTTGATTGCTAAACAAGCTAATATCTTTTATGGGGTAAATAATGTAATTTGTGTACTATAAAAGTGAAGAAGATACTGTCTTATACGTGGTTTAAATTTCATTGAACTCAGATTATAATTGGTTTCATAAGAATTATATAGAAACTTGTTATGAAGGACTTACATATATAGTCTATGCACTTCCTGTTTGTCCAGATGACAACTGTCAAAGTTCTTATTCAGTGTTTGGAGGCTGTGAGCACCTGAAGGGGAAGAATAGGCTGCCGTTCAATCTTGGCAAGATTCAGTGGATTTTGAGCCGCCTAGATTTTATGTGTTTTCTTCTTTGATTCTTGATAGGGTAGGACTCCCCCAGATAAAATTGGTGCACAATCTGGGGCTACTCTATACTGATAGTTGCTGTTCAAAGAGCAAGTCATGGCTTTCGGGCCTTTGTGTGAATTTATCTTGTCCATTAGCTGTGCCATTCCTGGACTGGAAGGCCCCCTTCACTCACATTTTAGTCAGTTCCTGGTTGCATTACTGCAATATGATCTGTGTGGCCCTGCCATTTAAGAACACTTGGAATCAGTGGTGGGATTCAAAAATTTTTACTACCGTTTTTTTGGGCATGGCTTGGTGGGGGTGGCATGGCTTGGTGGCTTGATTTGGCTTGGTAGGCATAGCAGGGGAAGGATACTGTAAAATCTCCATTTCCTCCCCACTCCAGGGGAAGGTTACTGCAAAATCCCATTTCCTCCCGATCAGCTGGGACTTGGGAGGCAGAGAATAGATGGGGGCGGGGGCGAGTCGGAGGTGGTATTTACCGGTTCTCTGAACTACTCCAAATTTCTGCTACCAGTTCTCCAGAACTGGTCAGAACCTGCTGAATACCACCTCTGCTTGGAATAGAGATAAACGACATCTACACACCATTCAAAAAAGACAATCAAAAAGCCAAAAAAGAAACAAAAAGACCAAAACATCTTAACAGCATTCAATAAGTAGATGATCAGAAACAGTGGTGAAATCTGAACTGGTTTACTAGTGGTAAACTGCGGTAGTTTACTGGTAGTATGCGCACCAAAAGGAGGCATGGGGTAAGTAGAACAGTGTGTATGTGTGTGTGTGTGGGGGGGGGGGGATAATCAGCTGTGGCACGCAATTTTTTTTAACTTTTAAAAGCATTTTTAAAATAGGTTGTAAAAATGCTTTTAAAAGTAAAAAAAAGGCTCTGACAATAGTGCGGCTCAGCTGGGATCGTCAGAGCTTTTTTTTTACCTTTTAAAAGCATTTTTTAAAAGAAGTGGCAAGCAGACGATCGGGCGATTAGGTGGACATGGGCGGGGGGGGGGGGGCAGGAATTTTTGCTACCAGTTCTCCGAACCACCTGCTGCCATCACTGCCGGATTGGCTGATTGGGTCCGAACTGGGAGCATTTCATCCCTGATCAGAAATTAACCCCAAGATACTACACACTAGACCAACAACCAAGAATACCCCAATTAAGGAAATAACAACTCAGACAAACAGTAAACAACAGCCTAATCAAGGAATGAACACAAACACCCCCACAAACATTGACAGGGCAAACGACTAATATATAAAATGAGAGCAATTCCCACTTCTTTCTAACACTTTTTTTAAAAATTTGATTTATATGCCGCCCTTCTCCGAAGACTCAGGGTGGCTTACAATGTGTTAAGCAATAGCCTTCATACTTTTGTATATTTATACAAGGTCAGCTGGGTCCTCAATTTACCACAAACTGGGTCCTCAATTTACCTACCTTAGAAAGGAATGGAAGGCTGAGTCAACCTTGAGCCTGGGGATTCGAACTAGCAATAATTGCAGACAGCTGGGTTTTAATTACAATGTTTAGTCCGCTGAGCTATCCAGGCTCCTACTGATGATGTTACCTAGTTTGGTAATGAAACATCTGCAAGAAAACAACCAAGCTCAGAGAGCACCAAGAAAATCACAGTTCAAAATATGATTCTTCATTGATTACTCTGATCAAAATTGATTAAATAAATTTTCATTTATTGTTGTTCACAGGAATTTCTGAGTCTTGTTGAGTGCAAGAGGCAACCTAAGGAAGAATTTGCCATTGTAATTTTAATTTTCCATTTTAGAAAAAAAAAAAATGATAAATTTGGTTCTATACTGTAATTGCTCAGCAGAGGTCAGTATTGTTGCATGATAGACAAGAGAAACTTCTTGTTCAGGAACTGAAAGTAGACTTTGAGAAAGAATGAAAGAAAACTTTATTCTGAGCTGTAGTTATCAATTTTTTTTAGGGCACTGTATTCTTTTAACTCTAGAATAACAATTTTGAGCAACTGAAATCTAAGTACATACAGTTAGGTCTTGTTTTTAGATCCCCTTTTGAATTTTAATTATACACAATTAAAATTCCCAGCAGAGTTGCCTGATTGTCAGAGGCTTCTAAAAGCATTTTTTTCTGCAACCTCTTAAGCCACACCCCAAAATAAGCCATGCCGGTATAGAACCGGTAGTAAAAATTTTTACAACCCATTCCTCCACGGCGTCCTTTTTCCTCTGCTGACCGGAAGTCTGGTCCCCCCACCAGAGACTCTCCTCCTAGTGTGGCATCCTTTTTCCTCTACCTGTCCGAAAGCCCTATCAATTGTGGAGCCGACCAGCAACAGGGAGCCGCAGCAGAGGAGTGAAAGAGCCACATGTGGCTCCATAGCTGTGGGTTGCTGACCCCTGGGTTAGGATAAGCCTATCCTACTTGTGCTGGCAGATAGGGCCTACTTTGAATCCCATCAGTCAAAGAACTCCAACTACCAGGATTCAGAAGAGGCTTCTCTGCTGCAACAGCTGCCCTTTAAACAACCTACCCTCTACCCTCTACCACCCACCCTCCTATCTTTCTGCAAGAACCTGAAAACCTGACTCTGCCACTTGGCCTGGAGAACAAATGCAGGAGTTGCATGCTGGAAGTGGCTGATTGACTGATAACAGACTCTCCCTCTCCCTGTTTTGTTCTCTATTCTCCACTCATCCACCTTTTTGGTTATATTAATGAATTCTCATTGTGTTCTTTTTCATTGTTTATTTTATTCTGTTATTTTACTACTGTTTATCTGTACTCTTTTCATTTCCTCTCTTTTATTGTTGTAAACCACATAGAATAGCCCCCATGGTGAGAAAGATGGCAAATAACTTGATTTAGTTTTAGTTTGGCATTTCATTGGACTATAGACCTATTGCATTTATCTGAAAAGATAACAACATTCAGTGTAAAGCAATTCTTACCACCACCTCCAGATTAAAAAAATATATGAAATTAAGATTTGAAATGATTAGAAAAGATTTAAAAAGATTAGTAAGATTAGAAAAAACACTATCGTGTTTTATCCAAAATTCTACAATAGTGTGCATAAGTGTACATGCCATGTTAAACTAAATCACATTTTACGACTTAGTGTTATACATAAATAATACCATTAATAGAGTACTACTCAACAGGGTGTGGAATGAATTTCTGGAAGATTTCCTGAGAAAAACTATACACATCCCTAAGGTAGGATTATTGTATCTAGTTTGCAGCCTGATTCATATGCAGCTACTATATTCTGGCTGCAAGTTAATTAGTTTTCTGTATATTCTGACTGGTATCAAGTGGTCACCTGGAATTTTTACATCTAAATTATAATAGCAGTATCATCAATTATAATTGGGCCTCAAGGGTGTGAGAATTTAAATGTACTCTGTATGTATTGCTTTATATAATTATACTGTTATCAAGAATAAAATATTCAGACCAACAGAAAAATATAAGCCTGCTTTGCAGACTTAGGAATATAGGCAGTGGTGGGCTGCTGCCGGTTTGGACCGATTCGGGTGAACCGGTTAGCTGCGACGATCAGCTGGCCCCACCCCCGCCCTATTCTGTCCTATATTTCCTTCTTTCTGGCTCAGCTGATTCGCCTGGCACAGCTGATTTCCGCGCCTCTGCTGTTCTACTTACCGGGGCTGCCTTAGGTGGTAAGCAACCAAGCTTCAAACTGCTGTATTTTGAACACTGCACGCAAGTGCGTTAGGTGAAGCACCTGCTCACAGAACTGATTGTTAAAACCGGTTGCAGCCCTCCACTGAATATAGGTAGTAGTTTCGTTTGCTCAATTTGTTTCTCCATAATGAACCATTGTTTATCTGAATTATTTTTTTCTAGATTTGCGTAATGCAGACTGAACCATAAATTAATCACACATAGTTTAGCCTTGCTATATTTGTCATTCAGGGTATTGTGTGAAGGCAACACAGAAGAAAGAAAGAAAGAAAGAAAGAAAGAAAGAAAGAAAGAAAGAAAGAAAGAAAGAAAGAAAGAAAGAAAGAAAGAAAGAAAGAAAAAGAAAGGAAGGAAGGAAGGAAGGAAGGAAGGAAGGAAGGAAGGAAGGAAGGAAGGAAGGAGAGCAGTAAGACCCTAGGATCCATAGTGATGCAAGCAGCCTTCACCAAAAAGGTTTTCTCTCCTGATTCATTGTTTCCAAATTCTAATATAGGACAATGTGATATCTAATTTCCTATACTTCATTAGCTGAGGAAATGAAGGGGGTGGGCGTACAATAAAGGTTAATAATTTTTCATATTTATTGTTACATTTTCTGTATTGTAAGTTGGGAACGACAATCTGTGATCTGCCAATTACAACTGTTTTGCCACCGGCCATTTACTGGGAGCTAGTAAACTGGGAGCTTCCACAATATACTAGAATGAAGCCCATAGGTTACCTACTTCTGCTATAAAGGCACCCTTTGTGTTTCCTTCACTTCAGCATTGAAAGGCAAAGATTAGAATTGCTTGTGCCCAAATCAGCAGAGGATAAACTAATGTCTCCTTCTAACATCTGACTCCATTTACAAATCTTAACAGGACTCATACGTGATCTGATTTTAGTACCAGCTTTAGAAGTATCATCACCAGGTTCACATATCACACTATCTGACAATTGCTGGATTCGCATTTTGTTCAGCCAGAACCCATCAAGTCACATATTGGTGGAATCACTTCCAGGTAATCTGTTTGGGTCAGTAAATATGTGTTAATATTCTGCCAGCCATTTTTCTTCAGAATCTGAATGTGGCAGCAAATGGCATGTCCTTCTACACTACCTGTGTTAAGTGAAGCAGAATGGTCACAATTAGTCATTAACCATTGCACCAGTGGGGGGTTTCTATCGGTTCGCCCCGGTTTGGGTGAACAGGTAGTGGCAGTGGTAGGCGACTCTGCCCACCTGCTTGGACATCATCATGGATGCTCTCTGCATGCACAGAAGTGCTGCACATGAGTGATGCATGCACACTCACAGTTCCGAACCAGTAGCGAAGGTAAGTGGAACCAACTACTGCACTGCATAGATCAGGGGTCCCCAACATTTTCGACTTCAGGGACCACTAAATTCATAATTTTAAATCCCGTGGACCACTAATATGATCTGCCTAATGACCGCCTGGGTGGGCGTGGCTAGGTAGTCATATGACTCACTGGGTGTGGCCAACTCAGTGTCACTCACTTCAAGGGGTTCCTCGCCGGCCTCTACTCACCCCTCCCCACCCAACCACTCTTCCTCTGCCCACCCAGCTCCTTAGGGCCCCAACAGGAAGCAGTTGTTGGAGCTAAGCAGCCACCACAAGAAACAAAACAACAAAACAGGTGGCTCAGTTCAAATTGGATCTGACCAAGAAGGAGGCACCTCCTTCTTGGTCAGTTCAAATTGGATGCACGTGAGTTGGTCAGTTCAAATTGGATGCATTGGAGCAAGAAGGAGGCACCTCCTTCTTGCTCAGTTCAAATTGGATCTGACCTCAGCGGAAGCACCTCATTACGAGCATAGGCTTTCCAAGCAGAGGGAAGACCTGCGGGTCCAGATACCGGCGCCTGGAGACTCAGCAGGCTGAGATGGTCAGCCAGTTCCAGGCCATGATGCAGTCCCACTGGAACTAGGTCCTCCAGCTCTTTGCCACCAGCGGCACTTTCCTCCAGCTTTTGCCCAAAGCCCCGCACCAGGAAGCTGAAGCAGACCCCAAGTTGAAATTTCTGCCCCCCTCCGAACCACATTAAAAGACTCCGAAGGGGGAGACTCTCTGCAGCAACACAAACATTCATTGCATATATCCGGCCCAGGGGTCGTAGTTTGAGCACCCTTGGTTTAGTGCAATATAAAAAATGCAAATAATTTTTCTGCGGACCATCAAAATTTTCTCACGGACCACCATTTGGTGACCGCTGGCATAGATGACAGTCAGTATTTCTCTCGCTACAAAATGGCAGTTACTAATTGGTTAAGGACATTTCTTCCTACTGAACACAAGCAATGGAATATAAGGATGAACATCTATTGCTGAGTTCACTCTCAGATCTGCCTGAAGAAGTCAGAACCATGGCAAGTAGAACAACATGCATTTGTTGTCTAATGAAACATTATGCAGAAATCATTTCACTAAAGAATAGCCGCAGTAAACACCAACATGGTATGAAATGAGTGGTGGGATTCAGGCAGTTTGCACCACTTCGGTAGAACCGGTTGTTAACTTTCTGAGCAGTTTGGCGAACTGGTTGTTGGAAGAAATCATTAGGGCAGAGAACCGATTGTTAAATTATTTGAATCCCACCACTGTATGAAATCCCATTACATGGTATGAAACCCCATTACACCTTTATGTAGCATCTCAATGCAGTCCTTGCATCTAAAGACAGCAAGTTAGCCAAAGCATCACAAGTTTTTATCATTCTGCAATTTTCAGTGCCTGCCACTTGAGGTAATTGTCTACTCTGCCTTATGGAATCAGCTACTGAAATGGTTTTAATAATCTAAATATGTATGAATGATAGATGGGTGGATGATGATTCATCTTGGCACTTGCACCGTTTATCTTCCTCTCAGAAAAACGAAGACTGGAATCTCGTATTCATTTTTTCTGGGAATAAATTTAATTTGTATCTGAGTAAATATATATTAGCCTCCAAGCTACCAATGGTTCTAGCATACTGACTATGATGGATATATTCCAATATTTTTCACTGGCAGTAGAAATAACTTTTTAAAAATCAAGAAATCAAATATGTTATACCTGACTGATTCATACCAAGCTGAAACAGCTGGAGGTGCTTGAAAAAAATCATTTATCAGAAGAGGCCCATTATCATTAGTCACACTAATGACCAATTGCACCATTAACTTAAGCAAACCTCGTGAGCAACATATGCTCTAGTTTCCTTTCACTGGTGATTATTGCAGCCAAATCTACTTGGTAAATTAGAGAAAGAAGAGGGTGTTGTCCGTGTCTGGGAAAAGCAGATAGACAGGAGACAAAATATGCTTTGTATCTTTTTGTTTGTGTCTTTTCCCTGTATGGCAAGTGTGAAATTTAAAAAGTTTTTCGGTTAGCCAGAGTTCCTTTTCTACATTTAACCAATAAGCACACATGGAAACCACATCCTGTGACTCTATAATCTCAGTAAAGAAGTTTGTTTGGTTTTGCTGTCATGCTTTGTGAGAATGTAGCCATTGTGGTTTATAACCATGATTTATGGATTGGGGTACATAATCCCATCCAAGTGCCTTAATTAATGAACCATGTGTAGCTTTCATGCATCCAGCCAGTGGAATATTTACCCAAACAGTGGGAACCAATGGGAAATTTAGAGCAATATCTTTGGGACTATTTACTCCCGATTGTTCCACAATGTCTCTTCGCTGGGGCAATGTTGTTGAGACAGACCTTTACAATCCCTATCCTCGCCCCCAAGTGGCAATATTCCTTCAGAAATTTGAATTTCCTTAACGCTATTAGGATTTAGGAAAAGCCTTTCCACCAACACATGGGGCAGGAACTATGATAATGTTCCTCTTGCAATATAGTTTTTGTGCCTCTGATGATATGTTTTTCAGATAATTTAGTAATAGTATTTTATATGTATCATATGATTAATACTTAATTATTGTAATTATTGTAACGAGTTATGGTTTTAAATTAGATTTACAGTTAGAATATGTACACTGCAGGAATTATAGTGATTGCAGCACCCTATAAGCTAAGAAAATAAATAACGCATCTGACTCATCAAACTCATCATCCTTTCCAGTAAGATTCCTTCCCCTGATCAAAGCCCCCTTCTTTAAAACCTTGTATTTTCCAAGCTAAAACAATTGATTATTTATTTACTGGTTGGTTGGTTATGGATTTTATCAATCAGTTTCTTTGGCGTCCCAACTCATTGCTCCTCACAAGACTTTTTGTATTATCTCCTGCTTCTTTTCTGTTGATTGATGGTAGGTTTTAATGAAACAGTGGTGTGTTGTCAACCTCATAGTGAGCCCAGAAAACTTCTAAAATCCATATTAATTCATATTTCATAGCTACATACAAACATCCTGGACAAAGTAATAAAAAAAATAATTTTTAGTCTTTCTTCCTTCCTCTAAGATTTCATTGCCAGCAATAAATTGTTTCACATTCTTAAAAATCAAGGCACAGAGCCACTCAATGGTGCTGGAAAATAAATTGACCATAATTAAAAGCAAATTAACTTTAATATATCTACTGAAATGAACATTAAATACAGAAAACAAATACTACATTGATTTCTTCCTGAACTCTAACAAGTCATGTCAGTTCTGTAAGATTATTGCAGATTCAGGCAAAATATTCTCAATGACCTCTTATATTGGAATATGTGAAACATGAAGAAGAATGTATTCATTCTAAACCAGATCATATATCAATCATGTTAAGTCACTTGCACATTTTTTTCCTGGTCTTAAACCTTGATTATATGTTCACCATTTTTTTATGTGCCATTGAGTCAGCCTTGACTCGTGAAGATTGCCTGAACTAGTCCCTGCCATTATCTTGGCAAGATTTTGGAACCGACTTTCCATTGCCTTTTTCCTAGGGCTGAGAGGGAGTGACTGGTCCAGGTCATCAAGCTGGCTTTGTGACTAAGAGGGAACAAACTGCCTCCCAGTTTGTAGCCTGATACCCCACTCTGACTCTATGTTCACCCAGATTTATTTTAAATCTGCATAAAACAGCCATAATCCAGCTATCATTTGAATTGAGATACCAAGTTAACCATTGTTTTAACTCTCTTTCACTCTCCAGAATAAAGTCTGTTACTTCTCTCCATATGTATAAAATTTCTGTGGAGGGAAAATAGTGCAATCTTAAACACGTCTAGTCAGAAGGAAATTGCACTGACTTGGCTCATTCATTGCATTCCGTCATGATCTATTTTAAGTTTAAATAAGCCACAGTGAGCTAAGATAATATTAAAAACATGATCTACCAGCTATAATGGTTAGCTTCATATATCACATTATAATGAGGGCTATTTTTTTCCTTAGTATATCTCTTTTCATGTAGCTACAGTATGTAGACACCCCAACAAAATAAAAGGAAAGAGGGAGACACATGCTTCATGAGCCATTGTTATCTTATATTTTATTTTCTAGAAAGTTGTCTTACGTTAAATAAGCTTACATAGCTTATAGTGTGTTGGGGCATAACACAGAAAAAAACAATTAGTAGAAAGAAGTCATTTCATGCAACAAACAAATCATTGGTTACAGTATAGCCCAGCTGTCATTTAAAAATTTGAAATTGTTATATTCCATAATCACAACTCCTATTTTACAAACTTTATGAAAATGAAGGCACATCAACATTGTCTTTCATTATTATTCTAGCTATTAAGTTATCATTACATATACCCTAGTATATGAAAACATGATATAATTATAATTCTACTCAATTTCAAACATTCAGTTGTGCTCCTAAGAGGAAATTTAAAGGTTCCTGTCTACTAATAAAAGCACCATATATGTGTTGTTAGATAGTGAGAAATTAAATCACATTATAATTTATCATACTCTCAGCTGCACTATGAATTGTGAGTAGTCTTATCTTTCATGAATTTGTCTAAATGCTTTTAAAGTTCAAGTTGGTGACCACTACTGTAATTCTTACTGTATACTCTCCCATAAAATGATTTGTTCAGCTTTGTTTAAGCATGTTGGATTAACCAAGATATTTTACTATGTAAAACCATTTATGTTATTGGCTTAGTATGTTGTTAAATCCCAGCCAACTGCAATTGTTTCAAAAATCGTAAGCAAAAAAAAAAAGGGGGGGGGGGGTGAAGGGTGTTATTGTAATGAAATGTGAACCAGAACTTGTGCTAATGAATTCCAAAGTCCAGGTATGGCATTGTGCAAAAAATTGTTTCCTGGTACCTGCTCAGAAACTCAGGCCATTTAACTTTGTATTGTATATGCATATGTATATAGTCTTTGATTTACAACTATTCATTAGGTGATCATTCAATGTTACAATGGTACTGAAAAAAGTGACTTTCAACCAGGCCTCATTCTTACAACTATCCCAGTATCCCCACAATTACATGATCATAATTTGGGCACTTGGTTGTGATCCCCATTTGTAACCTTTCCAGCTGGCTTCCAACAAGTGAAGTCAATGGAAGAAGTCAGATTCACTTAATAACTGCAGTGATATGCTTAACAACTATGACAAAAAATTGCAAATTTGGGCATGACTCACTTAACAACCAACCACCTCGTTTAGCAATAGAAATTCTTGTCCAAATTGTGGTGGTAAGTCAAGGACTACCTATACTGGATTTCAGCTGAAAATTTCCCTATTGTCTCTTTTCTAGTCAGGTGGAAGCTGCAGGGACCCTGAATTTCCCTTCCATCCTTTTGGAAAATATCATGGTACGTGCATGGCATATACCAGTGATGGCTAACCTTTTTGCCATTGCGTGCCAAAAGCAGGAGGAGCAAGGGGGTTTGCGTGTGTACGTGCCCACACCCATAATTCAATCCCCCCACCACACTCCCCCTGCGCATGCTCGCGGGATCCCCTCCCTGCACTCCCCCTGCTTTTGGTATACAGTGGCAAAAAGGTTACTGGTGGGCCTGAAAGGTCTGTTTTTTGCCCTTCCCAGGCTCCAGAGGCTTTCTTGGAGCCTGGGGAGGGTGAAAATGACCTTCCTCATCCCCCTGGAGGTTCTCTGGAGGCCCCTCCGGGGGGCCCAGAAGGCCCAAAAATCAGCTGGCCAGCATGAACATGCGTGCTGCAGCTGAGCTAGGGCCATGTTTGCATGCCTACAGATATGGCTATGCGTGCCACCTGTGGAACATGTGCCATAGGTTCGCCATCACAGGCATATACCAACTTCTCTCAGTCCAATGCTGGAAATGAAGGTTCAGTGGTCTTGACCCTTTAGCGCCTCGTGATTTATAAGGGGGCAGTGGGGTAGAGAAAGTGAGCGAGAGATGTAATGATTTACTGTGTATACTGTCACTCTGCCTGCTCTTTGCCTATGAGCTTGCTACACTTCTGTTTTGTTCCCAAGTACACATGCACAGAAAAGATGATCTCTGCCTCTTCCCCATGTGGAATGAAGCTAATTTATGATAGCCTTTGCCTATCTTTATATTAGATTTTTTGCAAATAAATTTCTGTTATAAAACCTGCTTTACTAATCGTTACACATGCTAAATTTACACTCTCTGGGTTGTTTTCTCTCATCTAGAACTCAGCCATTTGCAGCACCTGATGTCCAGATAGATAATCTTTTTCATGACATCTAGAGATTGCCCAGATTTTTTGTCATCTAGAAATAAATCTTGCTTTTAATAAGGGAAGGAATTTTTTTTCAGTGAAAAACACTTCTAAATCTAACATTCTCTCTATCTGATGGTTTAGGAGAAAGGTTTATACCCAATCCACTTATAATTCACCAGCAATATACAATAAACTGTAGTTGAAGGTGCTATAAAACTTATTTATGAGCACTCAGAGGGCAAAAAAAAAAAAAGTTTTATTTTAAATTGTATACAAGAAGTGGCACTTTATAAGCTCATGATCTGATTGTATGTTGCCCTAGAGCTTGTTAGCCTCAACTGAAATATGCAGGAGGTACATGAGACAATATGAAATTGAATGGTGGCTATTTCTCCCACACTATCTGTATAGCGACTCTATTGAGACCCTACAGCTAAAAAAGCTGGTCTGAACAGATGGCCTTTCTCCATGAATCATAGACCAGTGATGGCTAACCTTTTTGCTGTCGCATGCCAAAAGTGGGGGAAGCACAAGGAGATCATGCATGCGCATGCCCACACCCATAATTCAATGCGCCCCACCCCCGCACAAGCACTCTTGACCACCCCTCCAGTGTGACCCCTCGCTTTTGGAATGCGATGGTCTGGTGGGCCCAGTAGGCCCGTTTTTCACCTTCCCCAGGCTCAAGAGGCTTTCTTGGAGCTTGGGGAGGGTGAAAATGGCCTTCCCCAGCCCCCTCCGGAGACCAGAAATGGTCCGTTTCCCAACTTCTGGTGGGCCTGGAAGCCCTGAAAACCAGCTGGCTGGCGCACACATGTGCGCTGGAGCTGAGCTAGGGCAATGCATGCATGCCAACAGATATGGCTCCGAGTGCAACCTGTGGCACACATGCCATAGGTTCGCCATCACTGCACTAGACAATAATCCTACTACTAAGTTCAGATATTTAATGTGTAAATCATATAACTCCATTTAATTAAAATGGAATGGTTTACAGGAAAGAGAAAATCCTATCCTTTTAAAAATTGATTACATGTCCCTCTGAGGAAAGTGAAAGATCAACCACCTTTTGAGTAAACCACACAGGAACAGAGTATGAGTATCTGCAATGTTGTGGCTGTTCCTCAGCATCTTGGTAATTTAAGTTGTTGTTCCTATATATTGTTTTTTAATCCTTTTACCACACAGAGTCTGTAAGCTGTTCAAAATGGGACATGATTGCAACAGCATCTCAGCAAAGCAAATAAATGGGTAAAAATGGCATTAAAATTTGAAGTATTGAAGATGTAGATGGAATTCTATTTATTCTCAGAAAATAGCTTCTTACATTGAAGGGAAGTAATACAAACTTACATTGAAGGGAAGTAATACACAGAGCCTGTGTAGCGTAGGGGGCTAATGCCTCCTACTAAAGGCGGCAATTAACACCAGCTGCCTGTAATTTCTCTGAGTTCAATCCTAGCCAGGCTCAAGGTCGACTCAGCCTTCCATCCTTTCTAAGGTGGGTAAATTGAGGACCCAGTTTGTGGGGGCAATAAGCTGACTTTGTATAAATATACAAAAGTATGAAGGCTATTGCTTAACGCATTGTAAGCCGCCCTGAGTCTCCGGAGAAGGGCGGCATATAAATCAAATTAAAAAAAAAAACTCAAAGAATATTCTGTTCTTCTAAACATTTGCTATGAATAAAAATACTTTGAAAGAGTTCAGATCAAGCTAACACTCAATGTGTTTTGATTTCGTATTTACCACACAGCATGAAGTAGAGCCAAGTGCATTCATTGTACTTCTTAACCCCTGCTCATTGAACAAGTTTGAATTTGTCCTGCTTGTTCTGATGTGGAATTCATAAAGTGTTTGGCTCTTTTCATCTATTAATTTCACTTGATTCCTAGGATAAATGAAACAGGCAAAACAGTATCTGAAAACACTCTTGATGCATGAGTTTGGACCATTTATCTAGCAAAGTGATGGCAATTCTCAACAACAGACTAAGCTGTTTCCCTTCTGTGCTGTTCCTGATTCTTCCTAAAGCTGATTTTTAAAATTCCAATCCGTACTCCAATAATTTGGCAAGGCGGTCAAGGTAGTGCTCAATCCAGACAGTTCCCAGACTCCTAATTGCTTGTTCCCCTGCTTCTTGGCCTTCCCATCCATGCAGAGAAAGCAAGCCTCACAGATTGGTGCCTGCATGCTATATCTTTTAGATACCTGTTTTCTCCTCATTAGTTCCTGTACTTTTCCTTTGTGTTTCCAGATGTTTGCACAGATGAATATATGGATAAATGAACAGGATTCCTTCCCACATTCTATTCTTTCTGACACTAATTCTGACCCTTCCTTCCTTCCTTCCTTCCTTCCTTCCTTCCTTCCTTCCTTCCTTCCTTCCTTCCTTTCTTTCTTTCTTTCTTTCCTCTTATCTTATCATTCCTACTCTGAACATACAGTGATCAAAGAAAAGAGAACAGGTTGTTCCTTCATTCCACTAGTCTATCACAGGTGCATAGAAACGAGGCAAAAAATCAGCTTTACAAAAGCAATATAGCATTTATTGAAACTTCATAACTTCATTGTGACATGCCTACATTGTAAGTAATGATTCAACCATTTAATCATAATTTCATTATTAAAGGGTTTAATAACGTTTTTAAAAAAGGGAAATGGGTAATTTTTGCAGTACTGTAGACAGCAAGCATTAGAAAAGGAAGAGAAGTTGCTTCACCCAACTTGAATAGAAAGTGAAAGGATCCTAACTGGGATATGTAACATTGATTAGAGGGGTGAGTTTCTAGAGGTGGTGAAATAAGAGATTTCATTGACATACAAGACCTTGTAAATCAATTGCAAGGTAGTGAAATATTGGCATCTGCTAACCAATAGAGAATATAGCGACCCAACATTGCAGGACAAAATGGCTGGCCAGGGCAGTAATCAGTTGCTGGAAGAAGGGGAGATGACAGTGGTTTAGATATCAAAGCTGGGGCTGTTACTCAGATGGTAAACAACTATTCAGAATAACTTAAGAGGCAGCAAGAAAGAAAACAGTAGTTTTGAAGCAGCGCTTTTAAAAATGTGTAGGGCCAGTGCCCCTTGGACTCCCGGTTGGCTCCTGACCTTTGCACCTTCCGCCACAAATTAAAAACTTGGTAATTCAAGTTCCCCGACCTGGACTGATGGGGTTTTAAGGGTTTTAAATTTTAGTGGGTCTAACCAGATTTTAACTCTGTATTATGGGTTGTGGATTTTATCATTGTGAGCCGCCAATGAAGAAGTAATTGGTTGTCTGTAATTGGTGATTGGGCAGATTTGCTGTGCAAATTTGCTGTGAATTATATTATAGCATTATATGAACTATTGAGCAAGACATAGGTATTACATGGAATCAAGCTGGGTAATGATTGATTTGTCTTCTTTTTAGTTTCACAGAAAGGTCTCAAAATGAAAACTTCCTCATTCCTAGGAAAGAGGTAATGGAATTAAATGTAATGATTACATTAATTAAAATATTTTGGAGTTCTTGAAAATAGTATTGCGGGAACTGTAAATCAAACCCATGCACTAGTCAAATTAATGCTTTGTCTCTATTGTCTACATCAACCGCAGAGTGTTGACACTTTCACACTATTGTCATCCATATATGGACTGGTACTTAATACACAATACAGTCAATTACTGTTTCGTTCATATTAACTAATACTATAGCTGAGCACATATATAACCATCACTGAGTTAATTCCTTTGCCAGAGATTCAAACATGAAATAATTTTATGAATTATTTTATGGTAAAAAAAAAAATCAGCATCAAACACTTCCTCCCAAACAGGGGTAACAAATTGCAAACAAATATATTTTCTCCATTGATACTAATACTTTCCACCTATTTTCTGTGGTTTATATGTAGAGTAGTAGTAGAAAAATTTCTCTTGACAGGCTGCAACAGTGCGAGCCAGGTGGAAGGAATTTTAAACAGATGATTTATTTGTGAGCATTTAGAAAAATCCAGGGAAAACTTAAAACAAGCTTTTGATCATAGCACCAAATCAGACTTGCTGGTGGACTGTGCTTTCCATTGTGATTGTTTTTTCCCATTTTTCCCATATTGGCAAATCTCCCCAATAGACAGAAACACAATTGGGAAATCATTGTTGTGGCATGGTATGGCCATCTCTGCAGTGAAAGAACTCACACCCACAGGTACAGCCTGGCAACATTGTCTTCTGCAAAAAGGAGAAAAGAAAATTACATTATAAGCATGAAAAATCTTTTGGGTTTCAGGGACTTTGTGACAGATGAACACACATTGGGCAATAACAGCTGTGAGTGAATCCTTCGGGAGATTTAAAATATTCTCCACACATGATAGGGCTCAACATCGCAGCTAAAAACGAAGTATGTGGAAAAAATGTGAAACTGAAATTGGAGATTTGGCAGATCTTACTTCTGAGAGTTTTATTTCTGTTTTGGAATAAAACAGAAACTGCACTTGTGTGAATGCTTTCTCTGGCAACAGCAACAGAAGCCACTTCCAAACACTTAAAGTTAGATTTGCTTTCCACTTCCCAGATGCTAAACAGCACCGCAGAGTCATTAAGAAGGCTCATGAATCAGACCATCACCACAGAATCTTAAATTAGAATGGAGAAAGTTTGTGGCTCATTATTCAGCTTGTGGGGAAATCTTTATTAAATTCACTTTCATTCCCTCTGTTTTCAGAGTGTGTTCTTTGGACACTTCAAAGAAAACATTCATTTTAAAAGGTGGACATGCATTATTAAGTAGTTATGTAAGACTGAATAGATACCATTTGGTTATCTACTGACAGAAGCAACATTCAATGAAGCAAGGCAGTGTTTAATAGCAATGGAAGGGATATGCTATTATTTATATGATATTATATGGCTTTATAATATGATACAAGATATGATTCTGAATGTAAAGCAGGTAATAATCTGATTTTAATTAGAAATGAGAACTAGACTAAATGCAGTGATGCTGACAGTATGTATTTAAGTGAACAGTGTCTGATGGGATAGAAAAGACTGTGCAGACATTTTGAATAAGTCTTAACTTTGTGCAGATGTTCAGATTTCATTGCAGAGAATATAGTGGGAGAAAGTTCATTTGAGCATCTTGTTGTCACCTACTATTGCCTCTCTTGTCCTTCTATTCTGACCAGTATTCTTGTATTCTGAGAATGAACAGGATACATACAAAATACAAAACTTTCCTGGAGAGACTTTGCTTTCCCACCAGAGGAAAATGTTCCATTTCCAATATCCGAATCTTTGTCAGTAGATAGAAATTCTCTAGTCTAGTGGCTCAATCTACCTTCCTAATAAACATTAGTGAAATCACAAAGGGCTGGTCTTATTTCATTTGTTGTGTAATTGAATAAATGGAATAGTATTTTGCAGTAAACAAAAAATAAATTCCATTTATTCAGATGTTTCAACATGAGATTAGTTTATTAGACATGTTAGGGAACATTATTGTGCCAAACTACAAGCTTCTCATAAAAAGTAAAACGAGGAAAAGAAGATTTGGATCAAGATTTAGTTATCTTTGCAGAAGACTAGGATTGACTGATTTTGTCAGTTTCATTGTTATCCTTCGGGAGTAGGACGGTATATAAATTTAATAAAATAATAATAATAATAATAATAATAATAATAATAATAATAATAATAATAATAATAATGATAATAATATAATTTTTAGTTTTATAGTTCACAAGTTATGTTTGACTTCGTTGTTACACCAGTTTATGTTTTTGGGTAAAAATAGTTATCCAAAGTATTCACAAATAATCCCATGTGTGTATCTGCCAATATACGCATATGGTTTTAAATTCCTGCGTTTTTGCAAAGTCTTTTCCATAATAAATTGTGGGGCTTTGTACATTTTCAGTACATATTTGTGTGTGTGTGTGTGTGTGTGTGTGTGTGTGTGTGTGTGTATTGCAAGACATGTTTCAAAATTCTGTAGATTTTGAAATGTATGTCCATGGTAGATTTCCTCTACATTGGGTGATTTAGAAACACCAGTCATATAAATTTCTAACAGAACAAATTTCTTTCTTAATGCAATTTGACTGGTCCACAGTCTTATTATCAACATTAAAATTAAGTATCATTGATATCAATGGCCTGGTTACACATTATTCCAAGATGCATTATAATTAGTTTGTTTTTGATTTGGGGTAATGTATTAACTACCTATAATGTGGTAACATTATAAACAAGCCTGTGTGTCTTATACATTAAGTTTTGGCTTAAAATATCCTTTGTTGGCATCAAAGTCTGGATTCAATCTGCACTATAATATGCTAAGATATAGTACGGCTATACTTTAATTTTCTGTGTAGCACCTAATAGGATAGTATAAGTTTAAATTTCTAGACAAGAAAATTCCTTGCTTCAACTATGAGATGTAAATTACTCCTTCCTCTAATGAAATTTAGGACTTTCAAAAGCAACTAGAGTGTGGTTATGTGGTAGCATATTGCACCATTTTGTAAAGTTTGATGCTTGCGTCTTGCAGAAACTATTAGCAGTCATGTTTATATTTCCTCCCTCAGGCATAGGGAAGCATATAATATGCAATCTCAGTTTGGTTTACTCCATCATCCCTTTTAATTAGGCTATTAAGTGCTCATAAAAATTAAAAAGTGTATAGAACACCAAAAGCCAAATTGCACAAGGTACTTGATTATCAAATTGTACTTTCCTTCTGCAGTACCAGCCCCTCTCTTTTCAAACTTAATTATACATTATTCCCTTTGTTTTTCTAGCTTTTATTTTTTTTCAGTTGGGGCTCCCTATTAGATATTCCAAAAATCATTGAATGTTTATAATAGCACTTGGTTCATTTCATTTATTTGTTGGCATACTGCTATTTTTTCTGCACTAATGCTTTATTCTCTTGCTTTTTCATATTTCTGACCTTGAAGGATAACATTGCAGACAATCTCTTATTCTGCCTCCCTATATAATAAATTGGCAAAATAGAAAGTTTTAAATATCTCAATATTGTTTCCATTCCCATTCTTACATGCACAGTTTATGATTTTTTTAAAAAAACTCTTTTATTCAACCTTTGGAACTGTAGCAAAATCCTCTAGCAGGAGCACTTGGCGTACAGGGCAGAGTCCTCCATCAGGTCAGGCAGCAGGCAGTGGCTGAGAGCATCCATGTGGCCCAGGGACTTTCTGGGCGGATGGACTAGCTGGTCACTGTTTACGGCCAGGAAAATAGCCCACCTGATCATTTTGGGGGGGGAGCAAAATAGTCAGTGTGGGCCGATCTCCAGCCAATAAGCCCAGCAGAGGCTTATGATCAGTGACAAGCACAAAGTTCCTGCTGTAAAGATAGCTGTGAAACCGCCTGACCCCAGCAACAGCAGCCAGTGCTTCCTTGCCCAGCTGGTTGTAGTTACACTCAGCAGCGGACAACATGTGAGAGTAAAACATGATGGACACCTCTTGGCTGCTGGGCAATTGGTGGCTGAAGACAGCCCCAACCTCGAAAGCGGAGGCATCACACATCAAAACTAGGGGTAGAGTTTCACTGTAGTGGACTAGGACACTATCCGATGACAGGAGATTTTTCACAGCAGCAAATGAGGTCATTTCAGCATGGCCCCAGACCCAGGAAGCCTTTTTTCTCAACAGCCTATGTAATGGTTCTGTCTATTGTGCCAGGAACATGCTGTAAAAATTGAGTAAACCCAGGACAGCTTGCAATTCTGCTTTATTTTTGGGGGTGGGGGCATCTCTAATCACTGCGATTTTACTTTTTGTTGAGTGAATCCCTGATCCGTTGATCAAGTAGCCCAGGAATCCCACCCATGGCATGGCTATCTAGCATTTTTTGCACTTCACTTTAAACCCTGCCTCTCAGAATCTTGTCAGCACCGCTGTCAAATGGATGACTAATACCATTTTGCTGGAGATGTCATCAAAATAGAGTACTACTCCAGGAATACCCTGCAACAACTGTTCCATAATGCTCTGGAACAGTCCTGGTGCCACGCTAACGCCGAATTGCAAGTGGTGGGACTTAAAAGCACTTCTATGGGTGACGATAGTTTGCCCCTCAGCTGTACTGTCATTGACTGGTAACTATTGATACGCTTGTTCCAGGTCAAGTTTGGCAAATGTGTTTCCTTTCCCAATGAGTGCAGTAGGTGCTGAACAATGGGGACAGGATGTTGTAAGACCTTATTGAGTGTACACTTATAGTCCACGCAGATGCAGACTGAGCCATCAGCCTTGACAGGTGTAACGATAGGGGTCTCCCAACAGCTATGATCAACCAGTTCAAGGATTCCCTGGCCAATTAGTTTATCCAATTCTTTGTCGATTTTAGGTTTAAGGGCAAGAGGAACCTTTTGTGGTTTTAACCTAATTGGAGCAAATTTGAGGTCTAGGTTGAAGGAAATAGGCAATCCTTTATACTTGCCTAGGCCGTTGCTGAAGACGTCCTTGAACTCCCAGATCAGGTCGTTGTGCTGTCATTGGCGATGGCATTGATTCCCGTGACTCCCATGCCTAGAGCCTTGAACCAATCAAAGCCAAGCATGCTTGGCAATGTCCCGCCAACCACAGTTATTTTCAGGGGCCCAGAGAACTTCCTAAATTGAACCTGAAAGATTCCACTCCCTAGAACAGGGATTTGGTTTCCTTGGTAGTCTTTGACCTGCACTCTCTGGGGTCTTAGGTCTCTTTTCTTCATGCCGGGTACAGTCTTTTTTATTGTTTCACATGAAACGATTGTTAGGGATGACCCTGTGTCTATTTCCATCTCGCAGTTCGAGCTCTCTATCTGCACAGTTACGTGTATCTTTCACGTGTATCTTGTTTGCCCGATGTTGGTCTGGTACGCCTTCTTTTTCCTCAGTTGGGGGCTTCCCTCTACACCTGGGGTTCCAGGATATTGCTTTCCATCTCTCAGGTGTGGCAGCAGCAGCAGGAGGTTGTTTGGCACAGAAGATTGTGGATTGGCTAGCACGGCAAACTCTCACCAGTTGTCCCTTACAGTCACATCTCTGGCATATCGTTTCCTTGTGTTTGCATGCTGCCCTGGGGTGTTGTCACCCACACCCTTTGCATAAGGACCGTCTTTCTTCCACAGCAGGGTAGGCTCTCTTTTTTTCGTATTTGAGTCAATAGATATCATTTTTGTCTTCCAACGACTCGATCTGCTTGGTGCTGTCTTGGTGGATTGAGACAGTTGGGTGCAAAGTTGGTGTGTTTCCTATCTTCTACAGGGCTGCCGCTGATTTGTGTGAGGCTTCTGATGATCTAGCCTCTTCTAAGGCTGTTTGTAGAGTGAGGGTCTGCTAACAATCGCCTTTGCAAACTAACATCCCTTAGTCCACTAATTAGCAACAGCATGTCCTCCAGCTTTCTAAATTCGCAATATGCAGCAGCCTTTCTAAGCACCTCTACGTAATGGTTCACTGTTTCACCTTCCTCCTGCATTCTGCTGTGGAGCTTTCACATTCTTACAAATTTGGATTATACTGGGGCATAGTATGCTTCTAGTGCATTTTGAAGATTGGCCCAGGGTACCGTTTGCATTGCAGCTGGTGCTATGAGTGCCTTGGCCATATTGAACACCTCGATTCCACAATAGCTGAGAAACAGTGCTCACTTTCTGTTGTCTGACAGCCCAAGGAGGTTGTTGGCCTCCATGAAGCACATAACTGAATCATGTATGAGTCCCAATTGTCCATGGCTGGGTTGAATGGAGTTGGTGGGGCGTGGGCGGTCATCATGTAGGCTGATGCAGGTCTCATTCACTGCAGTGACAGCCTTTTGATGCCAGCTGGAGGTCCCTTCCTCTGCTGGGACTATGATCTGCTAATTATTTTCTTGTCCATCCTCTTGTTCTTTCAATCCCACCTTTGTCGTCAGTGTTAGATTGGGCGATAGATGAGACAGGATGCAGCTCCAACAATACAACAGCTCTTTATAAGAAGATCAGTAACCCAGCAGCCAGCTCATCGGACAGCTTCCCTTTTTATAGGGAGCTGTCAAACATCTCGGTTAATGAACTTCAAGTATTTTCCCGCCGGTTTGGCAGATCTGAGTGGAGCCTATGCTCCACCCCTATTTAATATACAACAAATACCATCTCTGTCTCTGTTTAGTTCATAACCATGTCTATGGAGATTCTCAGTCATCGAGGTCATGGTTGTCTCAAAAGTGCTTTTTCAAAAGGAACTGGACTTTGTCTTTCCTTGAAGACATTTCACTTCTCATCCAAGAAGCTTCCTTTTTTTCATAACCATGTTTTGGCATAGATCCTGAGGCACATAGATTATCTGATCTAATTATTAGACTTCTTATTTCTTCCTCATCCTGTTTTTATTTAACATCTTACTTGATTAAGAGTTCTAAAGCAGCAGTCCCCAATTTTTGTGGCTTGCCGGCCTAGCTGGGGGAGGAGAGGGGTACTAGGCCATGCGTGCTGCAGGGAAGCATGCACAAGTGTGCAGCTCAATTTACATAAATGGTGGGGCAGCACATATGTCATGCACATGCAGGTCAAATTTTGCAAGTTGAGCTGCATGTGCACACAAGCCAGCTCATGCAGATTGCATGGCCCGGTTCCCCTGGGGTTGGGGAGCCCTGTTCTAGAGAACATGAAAACCTGTGCGCTCTTTTGTATGTTGACTGACCTTACTTAATGTATGATCCAGTTACAGATGTAATAAAAGGATGTTTCTCTGAAGTTTGAGATGCAGCAAAAGTTTTGTATAAAAAATACTAAAGGTTTTTCCTTAGACAGAAGTTTTGTTTAAAAGCAATACTTGATATATAAACTTGTTTTTAAGATATAGTATGCAATCATTTATTGTACATTTAGGACTAGCACTACTTTTAGGTATAGTTTTTAGATGTGGATATTAATGATTCTTCACAGCTAGAGAGATTGCCTTATCATGCAGGCATATTTAATTTGTCTTTTTGCCAATAAATACCATCCTTGAGTGAACATGTAGGTCTATGTCAAAAAGAGCAAAAAGGGCATGGTATGACACAATTTTAAATATGAAAACAATTGGGAAGGGAAAAAAGGAATATTTGTGCTGTTACATGCCATTTTTGCCTTCACCACTTCTATATATCCTCTAGTTTCCAAGCTATTGCTTGGATGCATTTGCTATCATAAGTCACTTACCTATAAAGCTTTTTTATGTTCCTATCACTTCCACTTGTATGTGGTGTTGAGGTGTCATCCTCAACAGCCAAGCATTTAAGTTTTGATTTAGTTGAGGTTCTGGAGATCTTTCAAAATAAATTATTTTTATGTGGCTACCAGCTTCTCAGTGATGGGAACCCCTGCACTGAGCGAGCTCCTCAATCCTTATTTTTAAAGTAAAGCACTATGACAGCAAGCAGCCAACCAAAAAAGAGAACTTGTTCTTCTCACAGAAACTGACCAGCTTCTTAAATAAAGAGCAGAGAAAGCACACAATATGGATAAGGATGGGCATTTGGATGCCTGATTTTATAGTCCCCTATTGGATAGTTAGAAGGACCATTTGCCAGCACAACCGATATAATTAGCATTTTGAAATTGCAATGGTGAAAACACTTGAGGGAAATCTAGAAGTATTTCTAAGGCTTTGCATTATGTAAACTTGTCGGGATGGAAGTGCCCTACAGAAAGCAGCAAATGGCAATTCAAAAATAGAAAGCAGCATACAGTAAGATATTGCAACATGATCCCACTTGGCCACCATTGCTTTTGGGCACCTTTTATCAGAGGAAATAATATTTGAACAAATACTTCCAAAAGGCATGTAATAGAAAATAGAGGTGACTGTAAGATATGTGTGTGCACAATAGGCAAGGAAACCACATTATTTCTCTAAGAAATAATTGGAAGAAATTATTGATCTTGTAATTAGAAGGAAAAGCTAACACAATTTTAGAAGCATATTTTCCAGCAGAATATCTACATTCTATGGAGTTGGTCTAAGGGCTAAGGCACCAGTCTAGCATCCAAGTGACCATGAGTTCTAGTCTCACCTTATGCTGACAGCCAGCTGGGTGACTTTGGGCCAATCACTCTTTCTCAGTCCAACTCACCTCACAGGATTGTAGTTGTGGCAGTGATGGGTTTCAAATTTTTTTACTCCCGGTTCTGTGGGTGTGGCTTGGTGGGCGTGGCAGAGAAAGGGTACTGTAAAATCTCCATATCCACCTGATCAGCTGGGACTCGGGAGGCAAAGAATAGATGGGGGCGGGGCCAGTCAGAATTTTTACTACCGGTTCTCCGAACTACTCAAAATTTCTGATACCAGTTCTACAGAACTGGTCAGAACCTGCTGAAACCCACCTCTGAGTTGTGGGGAAAATAGGAAGAGGAAAAAGTATTAGATATGTTCGATCCCTTGAGTTATTTATACATATAATACAGGTAAGATATAAATAATAACGAAGTAAATGATATCTAATGAATATGAAAAAAGCAAAGTAAAGCAATGAGAATTTTGCTCCCCTTTACAATTGTCTGCCACACATCCCAAAATTCCATTTGAAAAAATGGAGAAAGTGTGTATTGATTTCTTATCTTTCCTATACTGATTGCTTTCCTCCCCCCCTCCCCCGCAACCCCTCAAATTTTGAGTCAGTCCTTCCAGCTTTTTGGAGAAGAGTTGGGAAATGCCGGTAACAAGAGGAAGAGAAAAACTGTTGGATGGGTTTGCCCTCCATTTATACAATTGGTAATACTGTACCTTTGACGCTTTGGGAAAATATACCTCACATAAAACATCACAAAAAACCCATTACCCTTTTTTTAGAGGAAGGGAACTATTTAAGCAAATTTACAATCAAGTCATAGGAAACAATAATGCAATGAAAGGTGAAGGTTAAAGAAAACCTGAGTTAAATGTACTAAATTCAACAATCCTTACTGACTAAGCCCAATAGCATGATATTTCATTAGTCAATGGGGTTAATACAAACATAGAATTACAAACTGACGACAATACATGGTAGATTTAGCAAATTGGCTGAGAAGAGCACAACAGTTATTCACTCTGCCTGTCTGTGAATATACAAGTGTGTCTTTGCAAATATGCATAAATACACACATAAATGCAGCATGTTTAGGAACACACAGGCTGATACTCCTTATACAATGTATAAGGTCTTTACAATGTCTATAAGCCCCAGTGATATGAGAAGACATGGAAAATATATTTCAAAGTATTTGGAGCATATTGTGTTTATATTCCTGATATAACATTCCGTATTTCCACTCTGAAATAACTTGCAAATTTTATTCTGGGCACTTTCTAATACTTAAAACAACATATTGTGTAGATGTGCTTGGTTGCTACATAAATCCTGCACTCTCCTGTAACATGGAATTAAAAGACAAAGGGAGTGTGAAATAACATCTGTTTTTAACAATTGGTTTCTAAGCGATCAGGGCACAGATACAAGTCAATAGCATCTTCAAGCTTCTCTAGTATATGGAATTTGAACCAGAAAACCTAATTGTCACTAAAGTGTTAAAAGTAGAAGAACATTAGCACTTAAATAGATGTTTGAGAAGAATAATATCATGATGTAAATTATCACTGACATTAATGGAGAAAGTAGATTGAAGTAAAACTATATTGATTAAAAGTGAAAATAAGTCTTTATTGCCACAAGGATGGTGATACTTTTCTGCCTGTATTATAAGTTAATCATTTTTTTTTAAATTTGATTTATATGCCGCCCTTCTCTGGAGACTTTAATTTAATTTAATTCTTTCTGTAGTTTTGCAAATATTAAAAGAAAATAGTAGCATTAAATCATCTGTGCTTAGAATTGTTACCTTTATTTATTTATTTTTTTTAACTGATCCAATTGTTCTGCATTTTATAGCTGAACACAGAGGACAAAAATGAATTGTTTGTCATCATTGATCTTAACAGTGAAAAAGAAAGTGAATTCTTCCTATATACCATATTTTTCGGAGTATAAGACCCAGCGGAGTATAAGAGGCACCTACCTTTTTTGGTTTTTTTTTTATAAATTTTTTTTTTATTTTTTAGACAAATACACATAGAAACATACAATGTATTTTCTTTTAACAGAGTATTTGGCTGGTTCACAAAGTTAAACAGTGTTTAGTCATTTCAATTAAATTTACAATTTCTATATTTCCTTTTTGCCATATTTATTCCTCATCAATTATTTTTATAAAACCAATATTATCCTTCATCCTCATCTCTAATCTTAATCAAATTCAATTTTTCCCTTCTATTCTATATTATACCCCTTCCCATTGTCATCTATTTTTATATCCATCCTCACATTGGTTAATTATGTAATATTACAATTGTTTAATACAAATTCAACATTTTAATATCAACCAAAGTTATATAACTTTTGTATATTAATCAATATGAACATGAATATTCCAATTATTTCCTTGCAATCCAATTTCTTACAAATCAATTAATTATATTTACCAATAATAATAAACCAAATAATTTTCCCCATATATTCTTCCAAAGTACAAATTAACCATTTCTGCTTTCAAGACAATATACAATTAATAGTATCTCAATTATTACAATTCCCTAGTTAAATAGAGCTTTTCCCTTATGTTACTCATTTTCACATCTTAAACTCTCCCAATAACCCAAATAGTTTTGCCCATATAATCCTCCAAATCCTCCTATATAATCCTCCAAATCCTCCATTTCTACTTTCATCACAATATATAATTAAAAATATTTCAATTGTTACAATTTCCCTAATTAAATTTAAAAATGTTCTAGCTGTTATCCAAGCTAAAACTTAATCCTTTTTACTTTTACCACCATATACCATTAAAGATATTTCAATTGTTACAGTTTATACTTATTCATATTTCTAAAAAAAATAAAAAATAAAAACTTATCATTGTCTAGATTTCAAAATACAAAGACAAATATTCCAATTATTATTCATTTCATTTTTACAATCATGATTTCCCATTTATTTCTTACTACTATTCATATTTCAATTCTAAATATGTATAACATCTTTCTCTTTCATTTCTTTTTCTCCCTTCCCATTTTTATTTTTGCCTTTGTCTTTCTCCTTTTTTTCTTTTGTGTTTTAAAATCTTGAACTCTCCTCTTTTGCCCTAAATTTCCCATTGTTTGCACCTACCTTTTTTGTTGAGGAAAAAAGAAGAAAAAAAAATCTCCTTATGCCTCTGCCTAATTTTGCAATGTTGCAGCAAACAGCCAACAGCCTGCTTTACTTTCATTTTTCTTTTCAGCATAGCTTGATTAGCACAAGGGGAAAAAAAATCTGCTCCAGCAATTTACCTCTTTGCAGTAAGCAGCAGAGCCCTGCGCAAAACAGCTGAGAGCAGAAATCAGCTGAGAGTTCGGAGACCAATCCATCAACATTTGCTAATTAGCCTGTGCTGAAGCTGAAAGGAACTGTTTTTTCTTGTTGTTTGCTTGCAAGGAGGTAACTGTTGCGAGGCACAGGCCAAAGGGTGGGGGCCAGTGGGTGGGCAGGGCTAGATTCAGTGTATAAGATGCACCTAAATTTTCACCCCCTTTTAGGGGGAAAAATGGTGTGTCTTATACTCTGAAAAATATGGTACTTATATTGTTGGGGTAGAATAACAAGTGGTTTCTTTGTGAAAAGTTGTAGGTCAATTATAGTGCACAATTTTTACATGCAAAAAAATCCAAATCTTGGCATCCAAGTAGGCCTGAAAAACACTGAAAAACACAGGCCATGATCACACAACACCAATGTAATATACAGTTTAAGTAACTGGGCTTGGATTGGGGTGACACTGGCAGTGATGGTAGCTGAAAAAAAAGACCAGAATTATGGAATAGATCTTTCTTTTTTTTAACCTTTCTGTACGTCATGGTATAAAACAGCAGATGGCTATAATTCCCCAGTCAGCTGGGGAAATTAGTTTATCCTCCCACCCCAAAATGTTAAAACAAACCTATTGTCTCAGATTTCCTTGCGCAAAAGTACAAGAGACAAAGCACCATAATAATAATCATGCACACTTAGTCCTAAAACAACAAGAACTAATATTAATGCAAGGCTGTATTTAATATTTAGAGCACTACTTTTGACATCAACTCAAAAATAACTTCCAATGAAATAAGCATGCATAGAATTGGGGTTTTAAAGTCTGATTCATATACCAGGTATAAGTATAATTCTACCTGTGCCCAATTCAAGGTAAATGAACAACAGATTGAAAGAATGTTACTTAACCAGCAAAGCATCAAACAATTATATATACTGCTAGTTTCTCCTCCTCTTTGTAGCTGTCTGCTGTTCTGTTATTCACAGGTCTTTTCTTTTTTTGGGTATTTTTTTTTTTCCTAGTTGAGATTTTGCTCATCTTTCAGCCATATCTACTGCACTGTTTAATCCATTGTCAGATATTATTATTTTGATCTTCTCAGAGACAATTTTAGCTACCATTTGCCTGGCAGAAAATGCCACCACAAATTGGTGAACTCTGCCTCAATTCAGAACATGTATATGGTATTTTTTTTCATCCAGCAGAAGATAGAAGTGTATAATAATCTCATTTCCTGAAGTAGCAGACAGAACAGCATTGTTATTGATGGCCTCCTCTATTATTTAAGTAGTAGCCTATTTTTTTCGAATCTGTTTTTTTCCTAAATGGAGAGGAAAAAATCATCCTTCTTGTTAGTTCCAAATCACTGTATACTATGAGTGATTTTTCCCATGAGGTACAAAAAGGGAGGAAAAAAGAACAGAAATAACTATTCCTTAATTCTGGTCTTTTTCCCCCCAATTACAATCATTGCCAATGTAACCTGCAAAAGGATGTTGCTTCATGTGCAAGAGATGATTGTAGAGCCAATTACATTCGTAACCCAAGGATTCATTGGCGTGAATCATGTAAAATGAATGTGAAAACTTCTTGCTTTCGCTCACACATTTGCTAATAGAATGTGCAGGTTGTTAAGTGCACTTGATAGAACAAGCCACCCAAGGCTCCCCATCCCACTGAAATACTTCATGTTCCCCCGAATTGCTTCTCCCCCCCCCCCATCCTGCTGCACCCAGTCACTTACCTTGTGAAGATCTAGTGAGCTGTCTCCTCACCAGCCTCTCTGCTGCATGGCCTCCCAGAAATTTCCAGTCTCAATGCGCAAAATGTTTGTACCCTGATGGGAGGCTGTGGCACACCAAAATCCTGCTGCCTCAAAGTATTCCATTGGTATGCAATTATTGGTGTATGGGACATCCCATACACCAATAATTAAACTGATATAAAGTCAACATTACTAATATAGATCTTGTATTTGCATTAAAATATAGTTATAACAATTTTTATTGTATTTTCTTATATTACTGATAATAGCATGCCATGGAAATTGTTATTTTTAACATTTTAGACTTTCTGCTTTAATACAACATTTACCAATGCATATAGCAATGTCTGGTGTTTTGACTTCAAATGTTATTTAAGACTTTAATACCTAAACTACAAGGGAACTTCAGCTGTAGATTTGTGTCCTGTGTAATAGCTGTTTAGCCACCTGTCTAATAAATCACAACCATATTGGGCTTATGTTTCTTTTATGTTTTTGTTGACATCTGTAGAATACAAGAAAAACTGGTACATCTGCACAGTCTTTTTGTGTAATAAGAATAAGCTTTGTAAGATTGAGCTTAGTGGTTAGTAATTTTAATTATTATTTGGCTAGCTCCAAATAGTTGCACTCATATTTCGACAGTGTTGTTATCTGTAATTATATATCAAATTTTGAGTTGTTGCATTTATTTTCAATCAGCTTATATGTTGTTAGCCATTTGGGAGACAACCTTGTGAAAAAGCAGCATTCAAATAAATAGCTGTTGATGATGAGCATTAGCAAGTCTGACTTGAAGGTCAGCCATAACCACCAGACTGACTTTTCTATGACAGTAAGGGTAGCCCATTGTTGATCTGCCTTGTTTGCTTCCCATGTGCCTTCCTTTATCCACACCAGAGATACATGCATTTTAAGGTGGATAAAAGGCTATATTTGGCCTTTGAGTAGTAGGCTGAATCTTCCAAAGTAAGCAGGGCAGGACAAAGAAGTAGATAAAGGAAGAACAAAAATATATTTGATGTAAATGAATGTATTTCATTCTTAAATAGGTACTTCAATATAGTTAAGATGCTTAAATTTTGGGTGCAGAACATTTCCAACTGTTGAACTATCCAGTCATGATCTATCACTTGATAATGGCTACTGAGATGATCCCAGATGAACAGCTTAATTCAGAATCTGCTACCAAGTTAGGTCCTGATTATTTGTACAAAGGATATTTCATATGGCTGTTCAAATCTTTGCTTCAAAGCTTCCAATGAAATTGCTCCACAAAACAAACCTCCCCTCTCTAACACCAAAGGAAAGGGACCATATTGCTTCCCATTGCTTTGGTATCCAGACCCTTTGAAACTTCTTCTTCCAGAGCTTTCACTACAGGAGAAGATTGAGAGAAGCTTTCTCTTTCAACAGTTCTGAATTAATGTTTATAGACTGTTCAGATTTGGTCGAAATTTTAGAGGTCTCTTTAACATGCATTGAAGATAATCTAGCTAGGGTCCTTCTGTTTACTTACATGCTGTTCCACGGAATCTGAGAAGCTTCTCAGTTTTTGCATTATATCAAAGATCTTACAACTGGACAACTATGTTGTGTGCTGAAGGAGAGAAGAGTTGCCCAGTTTTGAAGACCTTTAGTCTACCCTGGAGAAGGTGGAGAGGACGTTTTTTCCATAACATAAACCCAAAGTAGTTCAAAACAAGATGAATTACTTTCTCAGGGTATATTGTATTATCTTTTCAAACTGATAAAAGGAATGATGTTGTCTCCATGGCACAAATCTCTTAACTGAAGCAAATCTAAATTGCTTTTCAGAGGCCTAGTAATAAAGGGATATGTTAATAATAGCTCAAAGTAATGCTGCATCATTTAGAACTGCTATGGTTGTAGAATGATCTATACTGACAGAGGAAGAATGCAAAGTTTCCTTCAAAGGTTGACATTTAGATGCTGAACAAAAACATGACTTTTTACATATAGCATTAGAAAAAAGTATGTGTAGTACCCCAATGACTTTGAAATACAACATTTTTGTCATGGGAGAAACTTTCAAATGGCATAAATTGTTTTCATTTGTTTGAAAATCTGAATATTGTTTACATGGTTCATGATATATAGGCTGAAGAGATACTCAAAGAAGAATTGTGATTATGCATCTTTTCAATTTGCTGCATGTTTACTCACACTGTCTTGATGATAAAGCTCCAAAAGTCAATAAATCACTGATTATAACTTGCTTTTATTATAGCACAGCCAGATATCTACAAAGGGAATTAAATCTAAGTTGTTTAACCTTTTTTATACGTTTTACAAGATTCCACAACAAAAGTATAATTAAACACTAAGATTTCAGTGACAAGTACTTTTCTAAGGTATTTACAAAACAGTTAATGGTCATTTCCCCCTTGCATTTATTTTGAATGTGGTAATTCAGGAATTAAGAATTGACACTCCAGTTTTTTCTTGTATCTAAATCGGTGCAATTTATCAGTTAGGATTCAAGTTTGGAATAAGGCATAATTCCAGCACTAAAGAAAACAGAGACAAGATGAAAAGGTTAATTGTATCACTAATATATTACAGAGTAATATTAAATAGGGATCAGCCCATGACAGACAATTAGATATCTGTAGCTAGGTTTCTGATCTATGAATTGACTTGCCCTAGTGTGTCTATATAGGCCATTGACATTTTCTTTAGGGCAGAACAATGATTTCATTCTTTCCCATCTCCCATGCACTGTGAAGATAGTCTGCTACACACCAGAAGTAGTGTTTTCTGATCTATGTTGGTTCAAGAAGTATTCTAGTTCACCTGGAGTGCTTTTTTGCATTATAGGTAAATGCTTCCAATCTTTTGGTTCTAGTACATCTGCAGGGAGTCCCCCTCTTTTCTTGTCTTTGTTTCTGCCTTCCAGGGGCATTTTATAAAAGTACCGAACTTCTCAGAGCAAATAAAAGACTTTGTACCACGCTAATCCCTTTTCAAGAAAAATAGCATCAACTGCAGCATATCTGTACTCTTCTCTGCTCTCTACTTTTCTCTCACAAGCAGGTCTTCGTTGGATGTGGTGATTATTCTGTGTTTTTATGAGAAGTAAATATTGAAAGCAGTGTTCAGTTGATATTTTTGAACTTAAAAGATGTAGCAATTGACTACATTTAGCCTACTTCAAGAAATATCTTTCAATTTGAGGCACGATTTATGTTTTTAAAATTGTATCGAAGTTACAATAGAGGACTGGAGTTACTTTATAAGTCCATGTAAAATAAAAACTCCTCAAATATTAGATGCCTGATACAACAGAAGAACAGGAGGCTGCTGAGTCTTTATTGATTGACTAGAGTTTTCCAGAGTTACAGACAGGAAGTCTTCCAGCACAATGTAGCAATGCCAGGATTATATCTGGGACTTCTGTATCAAATAACAGACTGCACAATTGAGACATGGCCTTCCTTATGAAAAACTGAACACGCATGGTCATATGAGACACAAATAAGTGTTCCAATATCTCAGGGATTGCCACAAAGAAGAGAGAATCAAGCTATTCTCCAAAGCACTTGAGGGCAGGAAAAGAAGCAATGGATGGAAACTAATCAAGGAAAGGAGCAACCTAGAACTAAGAACAAATATCCTGACAGTTAGAAAAATTAATCAGTGGAACAACTTGCCTCCAGAAGTTGTTGTGAATGCTCCAACACCAGAAGTTTTTAAAAAGAGATTGGACAACCAGTTTTCTGAAATAGTATAGTGCCATGATGGTGAACCTATGGCACGCGTGCCACAGGTGGCACATGGAGCCATATCTATGGGCACGTGAGTGCCAGCTGAATTTTGGGCCCCCCGGGCCCACCAGAAGTCGGGAAACGGTCTGTTTCCTGCCTCCGGAGGGCCTCCGGAGGCATGGGGAAGGCTGTTTTTGCCCTCCCCAGGCACCTAGAAAGCCCCTGGAGGCTGGGGAGAGTGAAAAACGGGCCTTCCAGTCCCACCGGAAGTTGGGAAATGGGTCATTTCCAGCCTCCAGAGGACCTCTGGTGGGGAGGGAGGCTGTTTTCACCCTCCCCAGGTTCAAAGAAAGCCTCTGGAGCCTGCAGAGAGCGAAAAATGGGCCTACCTGGCCACCGGGCCATCGTGTGCCAAAAGCAGGGGGAAAGCAGGAGGGGTCACGCACGCATCAGGGCACATTGAATTATAGTGTGGGCAAGCACACATTTCCCGCGCTCCCCCCATTTTTGGCATGTGACAGCAAAAAGGTTAGCCATCACTAGTATAGGGTATCATGCCTAAAGCAGGGGATTGGACTATAAGACCTCCAAGGTCCCTTCCAACTCTGTTGTTCTGTTCTGTTCCATTCCTTTCCATTCCATTCCATTCTGTTCTTTTCTATGAATGGAATATGATTTAATTAACAAGTAATCTAAACCGGAGGGTTGTGTAAAGGGTTATGCAAAGGTATCTTGTCCCTTGGAAAATAGAATATAAATATTGGCAGTATGCAGCATTTTAAGTACTTCAGAGACATTGAATGCAAACATAGCAACTGCATCTTTTCTTGAGATTGTACCGTAGCTATGGCAAACACATCTGGTGCAGAGCTGTCCTTATGATAGGGAAAATGGGTTATTAACTAGGTTCTTTTGTGGGCTTGTTGAACAATGTAGTTTACTGATTGTACATTCACTTATTGATTTTAGTAATATTGATTTTGCAGTTCTTAAACTACAGAGTTCATTCTTTTGATTTAATTAGTTTTGAGAGAGCAGAAAAAGAAAACTCAGGTTGGAACAGAACTCCTATAGACAAACAATATGTAGTCATAAGAATGGCTCAGTGGTGGAATTCAATTTTTTTTTTGCTACTGGTTCTGTGGGCATGGCTTGGTGGGCATGGCAGGGGAAGGATACTGCAAAATCTCCATTCCCACCCCACTCCAGGGGAAGGATACTGCAAAATCCCCATTCCCTCCCCATTCTTTGGCCAGTCAGAGGTGGTATTTGCCAGTTCTCTGAACTACTCAAAATGTCCACTACCGGGTCTCCAGAACCTGTCAGAACCTGCTGAATTTCACCCCTGGAATGGCTTCTAACTTAACATCTTATTTACTTATTTACTTATTTACTTATTTACTTATTTGTTTGTTTGTTTGTTTGTTTGTTCAATTTATATGCCACCCTTCTCCAGAGACTCAGGGCGGCTTACAATGCATTAAGCAATAGCCTTCATACTTTTGTATATACCTGCTTAGTAGGGCTTTCTGCCTCCCCAAGCGGTGTTCTTTTTTATACAAAGTCAGTTTATTGCCGCCACAATCTGGATCCTCATTTTACCTACGTCGAAAGGATGGAAGGCTGAGTCAATCTTGAGCCTGGTGAGATCCAAACTTGCAGTAATTGCAGGGAGCTGGCAACTAAATGCTACTTTAACAGCACTTAATCCACTGCGCCACCAGGCTCATCTTTGGCAATAGTCTAGTTATTTTCAATATTTTAGACTATAGGAACTATGAAAATAAAAATTCAACAAATATGTCATACTTTGCAACATAGCAGTTCGACTTAAAAACCCCGGGCATAAATAATTAACAAGATGTGAGAAATTGGCAGCTGAGAAATTATTTAATAAGACCATTTTCCCCAATTTGGTGCTAAGTTATACTGACTCCAGTTCCTTGAATTCCTACTTAGAATGGCCAATATAGAGTATACTGGAATTCTGAACATTGAAATGTTAATGCATTTGAAAAGTATCACGTTGGGGAGCAAGACTGAATTTAAAGAAAACAGGATTTATATTACAAGGAATCAGAAAATAAACAAGGAATCAGGTGGAAAAAAGATATAGAGAAATAGCCTATAAACAGATTAATAGTAAAGGGATAGACAACATTTTGGCCAATGAAGTCAATGAGCCAAAAAGCACGTGTGGTAAAATAGGACTACAACACATGTCAAAGCAAATAATTTGTATTTTTCCCAATCACCAAAGTAATACTTTAAAAAGATGTTAATATATCCAGCATAAAGGCAAATTAAATAACTTTTGATTTATTGTGGAATAGATTGTCAGCAAACTTTTGTTTCTTTTGTGTAATGATTTCCACAATTATTGACCTGTAAGGGTAATGTAAGGGCAAACCTGGAATATATTACTGAGGCTTGGATGAATAGCAATAGGAATATTGTCCTGTTGTAAATATGCCCATAAAGGCTTCAATTTCCTACAACAAGCATGATGCCAAGAAATTAAGTGTGCTGTGATTATTCATAAGAGTAGAAATTACAGAATAGAGATGACTGGATGAGAATGCCTATGCATCAAATTGGGCAACTGTGACCAGCTAGAGCTGCTGTTGGTATACTAATTGCTCCAGGATCTTTATCTCAGGTTGGGTGTTGGAAATCCCCCAACTGAGGAACCGGAGTGGAAGGGTTGAGAGGACCAGAAGAAAAAAGTATGCTTTATTAGAATGTTCAGATGACACTTTTAGGTTAGAAATTAATTTTGTAAGTCCATACTGGAACTGTTCCTATAAGGAACTTAACTGTATATAATGTTATTAGTTTTAAACAAATGAGTTTAATGAAGATAAATCTATTTTTTCATGTGGTATTAGATTTATGAGAGCGTATGATTACAAGAGAAATGTCAGGGATTTTTCATTTTATGGTTACATTTCTCTAACCCAAGTTGTCATTATTTGTGATACACCACCACAGATGCAGTTTTTTATTGAAATAACTATGTTGCAAACCAGCATAGTTGGTTGGCTGCATGTACTGCCTTTAATTAACTCAACCAAGTTTTTGAGGAAAACAGGAGAAACTACTAGAACGTATATTATTTGCTGTAACATTTACTCAGAAACAAATCTTACGAAGGGAAACGGCTTAATGTCATTTTTTACTAAGCAATCACATATCAAAATAAATGTTAGATGTTTTTCTTCCAAATGCCAGTGTTTAATAGAAAACATCAATTTTTCAGAACAGAATAATAGATATGTAATATCATAATGAAAACTATGATTTGAAATAGGCCCTCTAGCTGCTTGCTGTTCCTGATAAATGGAGATTATTTTTTTATCCCAAGGAAGAGAGAAATCAAGGTAAGTACAAATATAGCCTAATCAAAAGTAATCCAGAATGCCTCAACTCCTTTTATTGCTGTGCTATGAAATCTGGTTTCTTTTAGCTAGGCAAGAAGGCAGGCATGCTGGAGAATACAAACAGACTGGGCCTGGGGAGAACTGGAATGATAAAAAGGAAATAAAACAAATCCAGTCCAGTCGGAGTAACACCTATTACTTAAACTAAGGGTGGAAAGGTATAGTATGGAATTAAGGAATCTGATAATTCATCCAGCCAATTCTCATGTTTGCCAAGTTATGAACTAAATGAACTAAAGGGCCACCATCAGTGAGCTGTTCGACAGCATTACTTGGTCTGTTGTGTGGATGTTTGGGTGGTTTAGGGATGGGGAATTTGTGGTGGGTGGGTGAGGTGTTTGGGGATTATTATGTGTGTTGGACCTGGTCTTTGGGTGTTAAGTGAATTTGTTGTATGGTTATATTGTGTATATACAAACAATGACAATAAAGTTGCTGTTGTTGTTATTATTATTACTATTATTATTATTGTGGCTTCTTCTGCCATTTATGAGAAACAGTCCTTGTTCTAAAACCCAAGGGAACAACAGAACCTTTGTTTGGTCCATCTGTAATTTCAATGTTTATATTAAGTGCCAACAACTGTGAAAAACAAATAGAATGTTGAAAATATACTTATTTCAGAGTGACATATTATTGTGTATTACCAGTTTACACTATCTATTTTAAATTACTTTACGCAAACCTCATTTCAAAGTTTATTTATTCAATCTTCAATATTATATAGAGAAGAAAGTTCAAATTATTGTATATATAAATAGTTAGTTTATTTCCTAATGATAATTTGTAGATGCCTTGGAAAAATCATTTAGCACTGCTGTATCTGTATATGAATTTCTAAACTTTCAGGTTTTAGAGTTGAGCAATTTATAGACAATCGGTTCATATGTAACAGGGAAAATCTGTCCTTTTCAATGAGAACTAATTAATAATAGTTCTCAAAGATTATTGGGATGTGACATTGAAGTTTTATGTATTCTTGAAGCAAAATATTCTCATCCCAACAAATGTTCAGGTCATGAATTAAAATGTTTCTATTCCATTGGAAAAATCCTGATGCTTAAAAGGACAGTAGCTCAAGCTTCAAGACTAACTCTTACATGTGAAATTGTTCTCCTTTGTATGCATAATACAAGTATCTGACTTGGTTGCACTTTGATTCATTTACCTTTGTCAAATTAAATGAGTCATTTAGCTAAATCATTCTCCCCAGGGATCTTTCCAAAACTAAATCTGTGAACCTATGATTGCATTAATCCCCCTGAGAGTGAAGGAATACAGGCACTGCCATGAAAAAAAAAACATGCTTGCTTCTAATTAGTCAAATGAAGAAGCTAAAAAGAATCCAAATCCCAGCCCAATGAGAGCAACAGTAGACTAATAATTATTAATTAGGTTAATAATGGGACAAAGAAATATTGCAGCATCTAATTCATACAATACAATGAAATCATAAAAGGAAGATGTAATGTAGGATCAAAGATCTACACCAGGCATCCTTAATTTGGTGGCCTTTATTTCATTTCTAACATGAAGATTGTTACTAGTAAGAGTGGTAATACATTCCTGTATTAATATAGCTCCATTTTACACTCCAAGAAAAAGGAGATATTCCAGATCTATCTGTTTCATTATGCTTGAATGAGCAAAGAGACCTTCTGCAGAGTTGAACAGAAGGCAGAGAATGGTAATAATGAAGAGGGATAAAGCATCAACCATGACCAAAATTTACAACTTTTGAAATGCTTTACATAAAGTAAAGAGCCAAGCTGTTATTTTCTAAACTTTTGATGATGAGAAACTTTTAAGGGAAATAAGCTTATTTAAATAACTTCATAGCCCAGTTTCGGTGACTGCAATGTGATTGCATGATTTATTTCAGTTTCTTATATAGGTATGTGTATAATAAACAGCAGTTCACAGCTGGCAGAATAGTGTAAATGTCCTTATTTTTTTGTATGTGCTTTGGATAAGATAGGTCATGTGCCAGGTTTGTCAGTGCCTTACTAGTTCAGAAATAATTCATTTGTATATAATTGAACTGGATATCACAGAGGACCTTCTCCTAAGCACATAGTTTGTAGTATTCAGCATCCTAATTCAATTACATTTAGAATGGATTTCTCTTTTCTAGAAAGATTATAATTTTTATTAGAATGAATTAGTTTTTGACTTATTTGAGAACATTTCTGTTAACATATTATCCTGTGAGAAGGACATTGTAGACATAGATTATAAAGAGCCATTCCACACGTAGTTTAAGATTCAGCATGCTAGCAACTTTTGAGCAACTCATTTTCTTGATTGAAAGTATGTTACAAATTTCACATGAGTAAGGAACACCTGGAAACAACTACTAACTTCAAGACTATTTAAGTAAGAGCCAATATCACATGACTCTTCATAGAACTCATGCAAACTCATGAAGATCTGTGCTTTAGATCTATGCCTTTGTCTTAGAGTGCACTCAAGTTGACTTTTTGACTATCGCTACTTGTATGTTGTGAGAGATGCTTTTTAATTTGAAGATGCTTCCATAAAGATGCCACAAAAATAATATGAAACAAAAAGATGCATGGTGGTGTCCAAAATGATCAGATATATGATTATTAGGGTTCAATATGACACAATCTGTCATAACAATTTTGTCCAGTCACTGATTGGGCTGGGCTATATTAACAAATAACAAGAGTAACAATTTTCTTTTTGTATTGATACTAGACAACTTGTTTAATGGAATGCATAGATAACCTTGCATACAAAGAAATACTGCTTAGGAAAACATACAATCAAGAGAGGGAGGAGCCTCCAAGGGCTTAACAGTCAGAGAAAGAAACTTAGGAAGGACCTACTCTAATTGATCAGACAATTAAAAGTGATGTGGAACTTCAGAGTGGCAAAGATTCTGGTTACATAGATTTATAATAAAGTAGAATTAGCTCATCTAGTCTTATTTCCTGTCTGGTTTACCTGAGATAGCTGATAATCCAGGGTTGAAATCCAGCAAGTTCTGACTGGTTCTGGAGAACTGGTAGTAGAAATTTTCAATAGTTTGGAGAACCAGCAAATACCACCTCTGACTGGCCCCAGAGTGGGGTGGGAATGGGGATTCTGCAGTATCCTTCCCCTGCCACGCCCACCAAGCCACACCATGTCCACCAAGCCATGCCCACAGAACCCATAGTAAAAAAATTGATTTCACCACTGTGATAATCTCATTGTTTCCTAGACAACATCTCTTCCCCTCATTCCCCCAAGATCATCCACACATTCTATTACCCAACCTGTGACCCGTTGGATCATTGTTTCAGAGATATTTCTTTAGCTAAGTAGAGAAATAGAATGAACACAGGCAGGCATAGAAGCAGTGGGAGGGGAAGCAACTTCCAACATCCTATCAGCTACCCCATTGACTTTTCCTACAGAAAGCTGGGAGGGAGCATTGGAAATGGCTATCCCATGACCGTGCCATACAATGATGAAGCAACCAGAACTTTGCCCAATATGAAAATCCCATGGGAATCATGGATCCTGGGTACATTCTGTATATCAGTTCATTTGAGTTATGTTAATTCAAAAATTGTTGCCCTATAATGCACTGTTTTGCCCAATTGAAGATTACAATGAAGCACTCAAAAGATTTAGTAGTGCAGGGACATTTCATGAGTTTATATGAAGTCAGAGAAGTAGTTACTACCTAATATGATGATCATGAGGAGCCAGAAACACTAATAAACAATGCATATATATAATAAATAAGAAAACTGACTATTGATACCAGAAGCCTCACCAACTGTAGAGGCACAGGTTGGAAATTCTGTAGTGGTAACCACCACTACTTCTTGTTGGAATTACATCTTTTCTGAGGCAAAGGTGAGATTTGAGTCCCACTTGTTTCCTTTTCTATCCAATGGTATAATCTTTACCTGGATATTGTACAATATTGTATTTTATCATTAAGCAGTGTGGCCCTTTCCTTACCAATTTGTTACAGTAGTTAAGGTGCTGGCTTACTAGGATATGTGAGTTCTAGTTCTGTCTTAGGCATGAAAGTTGGCTGGTTATATGGACCAGTCAACCAGTCTCTCAGCCAATTCCCTACAGGGCTGGTATGGGGAAAATAGGAGGGGGAAAGAGTATTAGACATGTTTGCTGTCTTGAATTTCTTTTAAGTAATAATGGCAGAGTAAAAATGTAATAAAAAATAATTTTAGCAAGTTAATTGCTAAAGAGATGTCCCAAAAGGAGCAACTGAGTCCCAAGTATTCCATTGGCTTTAAGATCATTTTTTAAAAAGAGAGACAAAGAGGTTTATTGTCTTCTTGAGTTTGGAAGTATGTACACTGTGTATACTACACATTTTGAAGGAAACATTTACTTGTTGAGAAAGAAAAGCCACTGCATATTGCTGATGAAAAGAAGTTGGTCCTGTTCACACACAACATCCCCAAATGTTGTGATTTATGAAAAGCATGGATGGTTAACATGCAAAGTCAGTCTGAAGTATCCATGTGATATGACGAAAATATTTCCTTCTCTCCTACAATGTGCTTCAATTGGTTATTTAAATAGAGTAGTACACATTTTGTAGAAATCATACTCTATTGTTCTGGCTTGACAGCTGGATTTTAGATCAATAGAGGGTCAAAATGTTCAAGAAACATTCAAAATTGAATGTTTGTTTCGTTTTCCTTTCTTTGCAGCTTTGAGACTGGAAGATGAAATCTCCACTCTGCTCATTGCCTCGATATTTCTTTCCAAAGTTATGCTAAGGAACACACCAGTGATTTCCGATTTAATGAAGTTGTGACTTTTAAGTTCTTTGTAGAAATTTCACTGTTTTCTTAAAACGAGACAAATAGTAGGACTGTAAGAAAATAAGGACACATTTCTTCTTATTCTATTACCAGGTGGATATATTTTGTTTTAATAAAGCGTGTATACGGGCTGCATAGCAAAGGCTTGTACACACCCCTAGCCCTGCGTAGATTCCTCTTTGGTTTTGCGGTAAGCAAATACGGTAGGTAAGAAATAAATGGCACGCGCGCTAATTTCGTTGAATCTTTTCCTATAAATTTTCACGGTAGTCCAAGCGGATGGAGAATAACTCTTCGAAAGCTTGTCCCCTTGAAAGCCCCGTTCCTTTAGTGGGTCGCGTCAGTTTAGTTCCCGGTAGAACAATGTGATCGCTGAAACGTTGTCAGTAAAACGCTTATCATTTCACTGACTTGTAGCTGCGGTTGGCTTAGTAGTTAAACGCGAGTTCAATATATATCAGTTTGGGATTCAGCTTTTCCGCCGGAGACTCGCAGCGATCCCGCGCGGTCTTTTGGGGTAGACCCTTTGCCTTCTTCGGCTCCCTCGTCCTTTTAACACCCAGCCACCCACCCCGCAATTGGGCTGGCGCGCTGCTTCTGAGGCGGCTTCCCCTCCCTGTTCACTTTCCTCCAGTGCTGGGCTAGCCGTCGGAAGAAGCCCCTCCCTCTGGCCACGCCTCGGGTGGACTGTCTCGTCGCTCCCCCCGCGCCTCCTCTCAACAATAGCCCCCCTTTCGGGCAGCCTCCCCCTCCCGGGCACCGAGACGCGTCTCCCCTTTGCCGCTGAACGCGAGGACGCCCTTAAACCCGCCGCCCCTTGACTTTTCGCTCTTCCCACGGGAACACCTGCCGGCTCTTCGCAGTCGGGTTCCCGGCCAAAGGTCCCTGCAGAGCCATTCACGTTTCCTTTCTTCGGCCATTGACAATTCCGAAATCCCGCCCTCCCGCTCGCCGGTTTCACCATTCACAAGTCTCATTCATAGGTTCGCCTGACACCACACGCCGAGACACACGCGCACCCCCCACCCGCTCCTCTCCCTCCCTCCTCCCCTCCCTTCAGCCACACGCCCACCCTCAGCCTCCCCCTCCAGCTGAGGGGCACTAGCAAGCGCTGGATGCCTCGCTCCGCTGCCCAGCTGTTCTCCTGATCTCCTTCCCCGGGGCCGAGGCGAAGGAGATTCACCCTCCCTGCTTCTAAACAAAGGGATTTAACCGGCGCACGAGGCGAGAGCGGCGGGGAGCGGGGGGGGACGTCTGTCCGGATGTGGTGAGAGCTGTGCTGTGCCTGGCTTGGGCTCGGAGGGAACTGCAGAAACGGGAAAACGGCGCCCCCGGCTCCGGCGAGCTTCTACCATGGGATGCTGCACTGGGCGCTGTACGTTGATCTTCCTTTGCACGCTGCAGCTGGTGAGTAGCAAGACTGCCCTTCGCCGAGGCGTCGCTGACTTGGGATCTTTCTTTTTTCCCCTTCCCGTCAGCTGGGAGCGTTGCGGAAAGAACCCTCTCGATTCTGTTCCTTTTCCCCCTCCGGTTGTGAAGCGATTTCTAGCCGGTCGCTCTTTGGGGATTGACTTGCCTAGGAGTGATGCAGCTGAAGGGCTAGTCCACCTGGCGCTCCCTTTGGCGTTGGAAACTCTTCACCGGGGTCTTCTCTGTCACTGGCTGACAATGATGAGAACCGATCCTGATTGCATGTAAAGGCGGTGTGTGTGTGTGTGTGTGTGAGTGTGAGTGTGTGTGCGCGCGCGCGTGTGTTGGGGCGGGTGTATAGGTCCGCGCCCGATTGCAGGCATGACCTTCCAAGTATGATCAACTTCTCGGAGGCAAAAGGATGTCCCGAAAGCGAGGCAGACGGCAAGTCCGGTCTGCTTCCCCTCCTCCCACTTCTACCTTTTGATAGCATCTTCTTTTGGCAACCCATCTACCGGGAACAACCTGAACCGGTTCCAAGCTTTAGCTAACTGCTGCTCAGCTGCAGAGATACTCCAGCCAGCTCAAGAGGAGCAAAGACTCAAGTGTTCTGCTGGTCTCAGGGTTACTTTCCTGGAAGGGAGGGAGATGTTTGTTGAGCGGCTGCCATTGTCAAATAGATATGCCCAATTGCTTCCTTCCTTCAACCCACTTGGGTTTAATGTGTCAACCTTCTGTGTGTGCTATTATGTGGAGGAAAAGCTTATTTATAGGAAATGGGGCTCCCGCAAAAAGCACTGCACATTGCCTAGAAAAGCAAGTTGATCCTTTTCAGATTGAGCACATGTTCAAGTGCTCACTGTGACTCAGTGGAAAATATGTATTCATATGATACAAGGTATATTTTTGTTCTTTTTCTTTGGATGATGCTGATGCTGATGCTGACCTCCAGTTGGAAGACAGAGTCCTGGGTAATTTCCTTCCCCTCCCATCTCTTGAGTATCACTGAATGTGTCCTATAGTTGCCAGTTCTCTGGATTTTGATTTTCATCCTAATTTAATTTGAAGGCAGCTAAAGTATTGGTGTGAAGAAGATGTTTCTTTCCTCTTCAGAATTGGTTATTTAAATATTGCACATTTCTGTGGGAATTTCATTCGTTTTATTGTCTCAATTTTACAGCTGGGTTTTAGAAGCATTTTTGTGATCAAGATGCGGTCAAGATGTTCAAACAGTACTCCAGGATCTGATAATGAGTGAAATTACTCTTTCTTTTCTCTTTTTAAAAGTTCCTTTGAGACTGCAAAGTGATATCTCAACTCTGCTGGTGCTTGAGATATTGGGTTGTGTATTGTACTGTCAAGAACAGAAGTGTGATTACAACATATCTGTTGGAGTGTTAATTTATTTTCCAATTATTTAAGTGTTTTGAGGAGTCTCTTTGTTTTGTTCACATTTAGAAAAGCAATAAAACCAAAGAAAATTAATGACATAATCCCTGTTACTTCATTAATAATAGTGGAAGAATAGGAATGTTTTGTTCTGAGTAAAGGCCATTCTAACTACATAGCTTTGCTTATAATGTTGTTTTATTTCCTCTGAATAAATGGGGCAGGGCTTATATAGCAAATATGCTAAGTTTTAAAAATTAGTGGATTTTCATTGTTTCTTTCAACTGATATAAAAATTCAGTAAAAATAAGTCTTACAATATAAGTCTCCCTGTCACATCAAAAAGCTCTATTTTAAGTTGGTTGTTTGCTCTTAGTGCTTTTAGAATACTGCTGACATTTCTACTGATTCATGGTTTATGAGCATTTTATTGTTTGCTTATTAGTTGTATACCAAATAATACAACCTTGAAATATTAGGTTTAGGCTGTATGCATTTGGAATTAATTTGGAAAATAAAGAAGCAGGATATTGCAAAAAGCTTTCCTATGAAGATCTTCTAAATTAATATTATCCGATCTACATCTCTGGAGATTATCTTGGTTGGAAAAGGCCTTAGGGAAATTTTGGCATCATGCATGGACATGGAAGTGGACTTTGCGCTGACTGCCCATGTCTTCTCTTGATTGAGCTTTACACATCAGTATACAATTAAGCAGGTGCTGAAGTTTCTTCAAGAGTAATAAAGAGAAAGCATCTCCACAATCACAATGAATGATCTTTAGCCAGAGTTTACTGAACAAGTCAGAAACAATTCCTAATTTGAAGGAAACCACCATTCCCCTTTTTTGTCTCTCCACTTCTTTCTTTACACACGTGTGGAGAACCAGGCAATCTATAAAATACCATCTGATCCTCAGGCTAACTTCTTGTAGTATTCATTTCTAAACTTTATTAAAAGTCATCACATTGCTAATAAGACCTATTTAGCTACTCCTTGTGGCCTGCAACTTGTAAGAGAGAAAAGAGGGTGATGGGGAGAGACATGGGGGAGACAGCTAATGTGAGAGGCTAAGTTGATTGTTTCTGTTTCCACACGACTCATCTACCCCAAATTCCCAAGTAATTTACATCTAAGGCACAGTGGTCCTCAGCACTAAAAGGGTGCCTATCTCTGAGTAAAAATAACCAGGAAGAAATCAGGAAACACACATGCCTTACATCACTATTCACAAATCCCACTAAACCACATGTTGTGTTGCATTTAGTAGGTTTATTCAGGCCTGCTATTTTAGCAGAGGAGAGTTTATTCATTAATGTATGAATGGAATTGGTGAATAAACTATAATTTGTTAGAGCAGCAGAAGGCCAGTCAAAAATAAACAAACCACATTATAGTATTGTGATGTAATATAGGATTACTGCAAGTGTCAGCTCAGATAAAGGGCAAGTAATAATTATTTCAATCATGGCATAAATACAAAGAGTTACGAATACTTGCAATATAATCTTATGAATGTTTATTTGTAAATAAATATTTTATTTAGTGCATTCTAGGTTGTAATTCTTTGCATAGTACAATAGCAGGTCAGTGTGCAATAATATGCTATACTGAATGCTATATGTTATAATAATATACTGAATGCACTGAGCCTTATTTCCAAGAGAAGCTTTCCCAGATGGCTATTAATTTCTATGCAGAAAAAGAGCAATACAATATATTATTCTAACAACAGTTAAGAATATTTCATGGGAGAATATCAAAACTCTGAGAATATGACAGGAAAACTGCACATAGAAGCAACTAACTCTTCTTAAGTTTAGCAGCTAACTGAGCAAAAAAAAAAGAAAAAGTGGAGAAACTGTTCCTTTCCTTTTTGTACTAGTGTCAATTAGCGTAAAAATAACTGCATCAACTTTAGGGCTGATATTGTTTTCCCTTTTCACTTTGGAATCATTTTAATTAATTAATTGTTAATTAATTGGATCCCAGTAATTTCAAAATACCACTGACATTAAAAAAATCCTGTGAAGCAGATGGAACCTATTAATGCATTTTTAGAAGTTCTGTTCCCCCACATGGCAAATATGACCCATCTCAAAGTGGTACATCTTACAGAACAGCCTGTGTGGGACTGCTCCTTATCCAAAGCTTTTCCTTTGTAATCATCTGAGTTACCACTAATGAGCCAATCATTATGAGAACATGAAATGCTGACAGGCACTGTTGGGTAGTATAGATGGCATAATGGTTTGAGATGCTCCACCACTATATTCCCGTTATACTCTTATGAGCATCAGAAACTGCAGTGAAATGAGTTGTGTTTGGTGTTGCAAAGATGGGTGGCAGAGTAGTTATTTAGCTACTATTCTAAATGGAAGCTCCAAGTAGAGATCCCTAAGTATGTTTTCTTTTTCTTTTGTTTCTAATAGATCATTCTTACAATAAAGCTAGTACACTTATGTGTTGAAAGGAGGCTGGTAGGAATATATTGCTGGTTTGCAAAGGGTCCCTAACCTAAGAAAGAAATGGGGTATCCTCAGAGACCTTTATATGACTCCTGCTAGCTGGTAATGTTGGAAGGGGGAGGAAATGACCCAAGGCTGACTTTCCAAAACAGCTATGTGACTTATGCAAACACTCTTTGCCAACTGTATCCTATTTGCATAATTGACTGCTGAATCCCAATAAAATACTGACAGATACAGTAGGAAAATATCTGCATAGGCAATGCTTCCAAACCATTAATTCTTGGGCAGTTCCTCTGTCACTCAAATGAAGAAGTCAGATCTGTCTTGGAGCTATTAACTCTTCTGTTCTTTGTTCAAGCCAAGAGGATAGGTTCTTAGGACCTCTGCCTTTCAAATGTTCATTATAATTCAGGAGTTACTCTAAATGTAATACAGTAAGTAGACAATAGAACTGCTAAAATAGTAAGCAATTAAATATGGCAAGTTGGTAAGATTCTCTCTGGTAGGTATTGATAAATCAGTTCAGTGTTAATTCTGGTCGCTGTTGAGTATTTTGTCTGTCATCTGAAAGAGATTTTATAATCAGTTTGAAAGTTTTCATTTTATGAATCAGTAATTGAGAATATTAGAAAGCATTCTAAAAGGTTTGATTGTAAAATTAGAAAGCAGAAGTAGCAAGGGTAGTTTTTAATGAAGCACTAGTTTATAAACAATGCCACATTTCATCAGCCTTTCATATAAGGTGATAAAACTGCTACTGCTTGCCTTTCTCAGTGACAGAGATGGTGACGTGAAGCCCTGATTTTTCACGCATAGATTATTTTTCTTTTGCATTACTTCAGTTTCTGATTGATTCACACATGCAAAATATTAAAAACAACCATCAAACGATACCTCGATGGCACTTTATAATACTTTTACATTATTTTATATAAAGTGTAACTTCTGTTTATGAGAGTGTATCAATGCTGCATATCAGTACAGTGTTTTGTGGGGGTTTTTTGCTTAGTTTATGAAAACAGCACTGGAAAAAAGCAATAATTTGTTTCTTCTAGCATTTCTATTCTGATAAAAATATCTACTGCCTTTGAATTGTTTCCTGAGATGCTCAGTATTTCTGGTATGATATTGGCAGGCTGTCAGGAATTTGAAGAATTATCCGTAGAACCATGAAAACACAGAATCTATACAACTAATATAACTATTGTTGAAACAATTGTTACAACTAGATTTCTTCTAACAGGATATGGATAAAACTTGATACAAAAGAGAAATTGCATTATATTGCTAAAATTCATAGCAAAATGAGATGCTAAATAATATCCATAGTAAAACTAGTATAGGTATGAATGAATTGCACTTCCTTTAATTTATATTGTGACTTTCAACTGGTTTTTAAAATAGTTTTAAATAGCAATCATAGGCTAAACTTAACAATACAGGTAGTTGTCATTAGTGACTGCCTCATACAACTCTTTGCAGTTACAATGGTAATGAAAAAGTAACCAGTCACCTTCTTTATGACCTTTGCAGATCTTTAAAGCCTCTCACCGACCAGTCTGCTCCCATAGAGAGGGTCTCCTCAGGGTGCCGTCGGTCAAACAGTGTCGACTGGCGCCCCCAGGGGGAGAGCCTTCTCTGTGGGGGCACCTACCATCTGGAACGAGCTCCCCCCCGAGATAAGAAACCTACATGACCTGGATACTTTTCGCCGCGCCTTGAAAACATTTTTATTTGAACTAGCTGGGCTGGCTTAACCTCCTTTTTTGGGTTTTTAAATTTTATAATCATAATTGGACTTTTAAACTGTTGAGCCAAATTATTTAATTTGTTTTTAATGATTTTTTAACCTTTGTATTTATTATATCTTATTCTGGCTGTTCACCACCCTGAGTCCCGTCCGGGAGTAGGGCGGTATATAAATTTAATTAATAAAATAAATAAATTTAAAGCAAATGAAAGTTGAAGTAAGTTCATTAGCACAGTTGTGGTTTCACTTAGCAACCTCTTTACTTAACAATCAAGTTGCCAGTCCTAACTGTGGTCACTACACGAGAACTACCTATAGTTTTCAAACCATGTGGGCACTGCAGTAGAATGCCTGCTGCTGAATAATATGCTGAAAATCCTGGGAAATGTATTACAATCTTCACTCAATATGAATTTCATATTTCATATTCACATTGCCCGAAAGGTTTAAGATTTTTCCATGGATTCTAACTCAATTAGAATTTATAACTGATTTTTTGGCAGAGGAAACTGAAATCTGGACATTTCTTCTTCTGATGAAGAAGTTGGACAACTGTAGCAATCAAATAATATTCCTGAAAGATGAATTCAAAAAGTTGACCTCCAGGTGGAAAATAGGTCACCTGAAACAGATAAGCATTTACTGTAGGGTAGGAGTGTAAAAATCACATCATGGTGGCATCATGTGACGTATCAGGACTTTTTCCCCTTCACTAAACCGGGCTGTGGGCCAGGCGTTTGACAGCCCTCTTGCAGGGGTACATTGTTGAATTTAATTTGTTATCTCAGCATATATTTTTATGGCAGCGTCCAGAAAGAATGCCTTCTTTGCTGTCACCCCCATCCTTTGAAACATTCTCCCTCCAGAAGTGGGGCAGGCTGCCATTCCCCAGAAGACCTGGTTCTGCCAATTCACTTGGGTTCATAGAAGAGCACAGGGGTTTGTTAGCACATTGAAGATTCTCTTCCTGCCTTTTAAATTGTATTTTATTCTTGCTTTCAACTTCCTCATACCAGAATATAATATTTACAGTGGGGCAAAAAAGTATTTAGTCAGCCACTAATTGTGCAAGTTCTCCCACTTAAAAAAATGAGAGAGGCTTGTAATTGTCATCATAGGTAGACCTCAACTATGACAGACAAAATGAGAAAACAAATCCTGACAATCACATTGTCTGATTTGGAAAGAATTTATTTGCAAATTATGGTGGAAAATAAGTATTTGGTCATCTACAAACAAGCAAGATTTCTGGCTCTCACAGACCTGTAACTTCTTCTTTAAGAGGCTCCTCTGTCCTCCACTCATTACCTGTATTAATGGCACCTGTTTGAATCTGTTATCAGTATAAAAGACACCTGTCCACAACCTCAAGTCACACTCCAAACTCCAATATGGTGAAGACCAAAGAGCTATCGAAGGACACCAGAAACAAAATTGTAGACCTGCACCAGGCTGGGAAGACTGAATCTGCAATAGGCAAGCAGGTTGGTGTGAAGAAATCAACTGTGGGAGAAATAATTAGAAAATGGAAGACATACAAGACCATTGATAATTTCCCTCGATCTGGAGCTCCACGATCCTCGATCAAGATTTCACCCTGTGGGGTCAAAATGATCACAAGAACGGTGAGCAAAAATCCCAGAACCACACGGGGGGACCTACTGAATGACCTGCAGAGACCTGGGACCAATGTAACAAAGGCTACCATCAGTAACACACTACGCCACCAGGGACTCAAATCCTGCAGTGCCAGACGTGTCCCCCTGCTTAAGGCAGTACATGTCCGGGCCCGTCTGAAGTTTGCTAGAGAGCATCTGGATGATCCAGAAGAGGATTTGGAGAATGTCATATGGTCAGATGAAACCAAAGTAGAACTGTTTGGTAGAAACACAACTCATCGTGTATGGAGGAGAGAGAGTGCTGAGTTGCATCCAAAGAACACCATACCTACTGTGAAGCATGGGGGTGGCAACATCATGCTTTGGGGCTGTTTTTCTTCAAAGGGACCGGGACGACTGATCTGTGTATAGGAAAGAATGAATGGGACCATGTATCGTGAGATTTTGAGTGCAAATCTCTTTCCATCAGCAAGGGCATTGAAGATGAAACGTGGCTGGGTCTTTCAGCATGACAATGATCCCAAACACACCGCCTGGGCAACGAAGGAGTGGCTTCGTAAGAAGCATTTCAAGGTCCTGGAGTGGCCTAGCCAGTCTCCAGATCTCAACCCCATAGAAAACCTTTGGAGGGAGTTGAAAGTCCGTGTTGCCCAGCGACAGCCCCAAAATATCACTGTTCTAGAGGAGATCTGCATGGAGGAATGGACCAACATACCAGCAACAGTGTGTGCCAACCTTGTGATGACTTACAGAAACTGTTTGACCTCTGTCATTGCCAACAAAGGATATATAACAAAATATTGAGATGAACTTTTGATATTGACCAAATACTTATTTTCCACCATAATTTGCAAATAAACTCTTTCCAAATCAGACAATGTGATTGTTTGGATTTGTTTTCTAATTTTGTCTGTCATAGTTGAGGTCTACCTATGATGACAATTACAGGTGTTTCTCATCTTTTTAAGTGGGAGAACTTGCACAATTGGTGGCTGACTAAATACTTTTTTGCCCCACTGTATATGGTTTTTGTGGTTTAACTCTGTATCGCCTAAAGTTGCTCTGTGAGCGAGATGGGAAATCTCCAAATTTGATAAATGAATAAATATAGACTGGAATGCAAATAGCTTAATTTTCCACTTTAAACAGGATGATGCCCTAATAAATGTCTTTTCCTTCAAATAGTTGTGTATAAAATTAAATTAACTTGGAAACAAATTAATCACGTTAAATGGTCCTATGATCAAGCCTGGCATGAAATTGTGAATTTGAGATAAACAGTTAAAGTCTGCCTTTCCCAATGATCTTCCACTGAGCTTAGAAAATGTTCTGCTTTTATTACAGTGAGTTGAAATTCCTTAATACAAAACCGCTAGAGGCAAAAGTTTTTAGTATGAACTTGTTCTTCCCCTCTGCTGTTTATAGTCAAATATTTGTGGTTCTCTTAATAATCTGTACCATATAGCAATGCAAAATCTTTCCGAAGAGCACCATAAAAATCTCTGCTATCCAATATGAACAACAGTCTCTGCCTAATTTTTAAATTCAAGAATATATTTAATTGCCAGTAGCAGAGAATACAAGTCTAGCAAAAGAGTATGTTTTATGAAACATTTTGAAGAAACAGAGGGAGATGACTAAATTTTCTGTCTCTAGTAATTTTTGGATTTGATCATAGAAAGAAAATTCAATCTCTTATTTTTCAGATAAATACCCTGTTTCCCTGATAATAAGCCCAATCGGGCTTTTGAATGCATGTGCTAAAATAAGCTTCCTCCCAAAAATAAGCCCTCCCCAAAAATATTTAAATGCAGAGCTGGAAATCAGGTAAGATGGCAAGAGGAGCCCCATCTTGCTCCACGCGCCCCAAAATAATAAGACCTCCCCAAAAATAAGGCCAAGCGCTTATTTCGGGATTCAAAAAAATATAAGACAGGGTCTTATTTTCGGGGAAACATGGGCAAGAGATTATAGGCTCTTTTTGTTTTTGGTCACATTTAGTTTTATTACATTACTTAAAAGTACTTTTTTGTGCTGTTAACTAAACTGAATGATACTATTTCAAAAATTCCTTTACCTATTTCAAAAATCTTTAAGATGTTGCAACAGTTCATTGATTTTATATTTCAGCATTAGAGAGAAGCTTATTAAAATGTATAAAATCATTCTGCTAAGAATGCTGTTACAGTTGATCATACATATCATGCCATACTATAAGTAGTCCTCAACTTATGACACAATTGAGCCCAAAATTCCTGATGCTAAGTGAGAAAGTTGTTAAGTGAATTTTGCCCCATTTTACAACCTTTCTTGCTATAGTTGTTAAGTGAATAGAAATAGCAATAGCACTTAGACTTATATACCGCTTCACAGTGCTTTATAGACCTCTCTAAGCAGTATACAGAGTCCTCCAATTGTCCACCAACAATCTGGGTCCCCATTTTACCTTGGAAGGATGGAAGGCTGAGTCAACCTTGAGCCTGGTGATATTTGATCTGCCAAACTGCTAACAGCCGGTAATCAGCAGAAGTAGCCTGCAGTACTACACTTTAACCACTGCGCCACCACAAATTGCTGCAGTCATAAGTTAGTAACATAGTTTTTAAGTGAATCTGGCTTCCCCATTGATTTTGCATGTCAAACGGTCACAAAAAGTGACCACATGACCCCAGGACACTGCAACCATGATAAATATGAGTCAATTGCAATCATCTGAATTTTGATCATGTGACCATGGGACTGCTGCAAAGGTTGTAATTGTGAAAAGTGGCCTTAAGTCACTTTATTCAGTGCTGTTGTATCTTTAAACAGTCACCAAATGACCTGTTGTAAATTGACGACTACCTGTAGAACAAGAGAGTTTGAGATTTATAATTCATCTATCAAGACTGCATAAATAATATTTGCTACATGCAATAATCCTTGCGATAAACAAAACTAACTATACGATAAAAATAAAACCCCATCCCCAAAGTCCCATATATTCACCATGTATGGTACAATGATTATTTTGCTAGAATTCTATTAAGTCATGTCAATGTACTATGAATGGGGGGGAAATCTATTCAAATATTTTGCCAAAATATGAATAGAAGATGGATAGATTCCACTTGAATATTTCTGAAGATTAAGTGTTATGTTACCCAATATTTTCTAATCCTCAGTTATTTAACATTAGTAAAACCAAAAAATTGACTTTATATTTTATTTTTTTAAAAGAACCTAGCCTGATGAAATCATGAATTTTTGAAGAAAGGAGGCAAGGAAGCAGTGGACTAAGTTCTGACACTGAAAACATAGCTTGCTCTGTTTCCAAACTGGTGTTTTCTAATATGTTGGATTATAATTCCTGTAATACTGAATTGTTATTCATGTTGACTGGGAATAATGGGAATTATCAAAGCAGCCTACAAAGCACAGAAGCTATCAGAGTTAGAGAAGATTATTATTAGAAGACACAAGGCAACCTGTTGTGGTCTGCCAGCAGCCTGCGGACCTGGCAGCAGAGTTGGACAGTGAGGAGGCTGGGGAGGACAATGGGCCAGTCCTGGAGTCAGGGGAAGGCCCGGACAAGGGCTCTGTGTCGGAGGCAGATATGGGGCCAGGGCCATCTGGGAGCGATGCGCGAACTCTGCAGCCTCCAGAGGCAGACAGCAGAGAGGCAAAAGAACAGGAAGAGCCTATTCCTAGTGCATACATGTGAAGAGCTGCCAGAAGGCAAGAGCAGCTGAAGCAAAAAGGACAACTCGGGATTAAGGCCAGAAGATGTTTGGCCACTCCCATAAGGCTTAAAAGAGCAGCAATGAGCTGTTGGGTTCTTTGTAGAAAAGTAACGTTGATTAACGTGCTTCTTATCAGTGTCTCTTGAACTTTGTGGCAGTTTTGCCAAGAAAAGCCTTTGGCAGGTTGCCAAAGACATCAAAGGTTGGTGATAAGGCCAACGGACTGGTTATTAAGAATTTTGTTTTGGACTAATTAATTCTCAGCTGTTTTAATAAAGTAAGTTTGTTGAGGACTGAATTGTGTTTGGTAATCACTACTTGGGCCTCGGTCATGACACAACCCATAACCTGTTGAATCATCGTTTTAAGAGATATTTCCTTACCACATTCCTTAATGCCTTCAACAATGGCAGAGCTTGCAGCATACTGGAAAAGTTCTTAAAAATTCAAGGAAAAATACAGAGATGTATCTACCTTGGAAATAGTCCAGGTTGAACTGTATATTACAGTGAAGCATGAAAGTTGATCTCAGCATCTGTTTTATGGTATTTTGTATTATGTCATAAAATGCTTTATAATTACATTTATCTTATAAAATGTCTTATAAAATTTCCAAATTTCATTTGGATGAGAATCATAGGACTTGGATTTTGGACACATTCTGTAAGTTAGCCCGTTTGAGGTACGGAAGAAGATTTGCTCTATGATGTACCATTTCACCCTGTTAAAGGTTACAGACACAAAGAGTTTAGTAGTACAGGTAGTCCTCGACATACAATAGTTCATTTAGTGACCTTTCAAAGTTACAATAGCACTGAAAAAAGTGACTTATGACCATTTTTCATACTTATGACCATTGCAGCATCCCCATGGTCATGTGATCAAAATTCACAAACGTGGCAACTGACTCACACTTATGATCATTGCAGATCTTCTGGGATCCCTTTTTGTGACCTTCTGACATGCAATGTCGATGGGGAAACCAGATTCAATTAATAACTGTGTTACTAATTTAAGAACTGCAGCGATTCATTTAACAAATGTCGACAGAAGAGTTGTAAAATGGGGCAAAACTCACTTAACTAATTTCTCACTTAGCAATATAAATTTTAAGCTCAATTGTGGTCGTATGTTGAGGACTACCTGTATATAGAAGCTATACTTTAATTCTATATGAATGTATGCTTCCACTTTCCACTCCAGAGTCTTCATTTAACTGATTTACATTGCATTAATTCAATTATTGAATGCCCAACATTTCAAAATTATCAAACATTTAGAACTATTACTTCTTATTTATTAAATAAAGAGGAAGTCTCCTAACTCAGAATTGTCACTCGAGACACAAGCGGCCACAATCAAATCATCCTACTTTAGATACATTATACAAAGATCTCGCTCTTTGAAAAAGTCTGTAATGAAAGGTAGAAGAAAAAGAGGACAATCAGCATCAACTAGATAGACTTCATTACAGTTACCATGAGAGCCTCATTAGAAGACCAGGGATAGATACTCATGGAGAAAATATATCAATATGGTTGCAAGAAGTTGAAAACAAGTAAATTGCATATAATCAATCAATCAATCAATTAATTAATCACAAAGTCTCACAGTTAAATTTAACTCCTGCTGATTTTATGAACAATCAGGTTGCTTGGCCAAATGACAGAAGTAGTTTTCTAATTTATTTTATAGCAATGATATTTCCTTGTAGTCTTCAATCTAAATAATAACCAGATCCAACTCTGGTTAAGGATCAGTCAAGATTGACTAAGTGCTGCCACCTAACTGAACTTATTTATTCTCTATTAAAATATATTTTTAAGACCATTCATATTATATGCAAAATGATATGCAGATGGTGCATTTTACTATATTTTGCAAAGTTATGGATTAGACTAACATGAGCTTTACAACTCAGCTGTGTGAATCAATATATATGAGGCAATGAATTATGTACCGATATTAAGTTTCGTTTTATATATGCCCAGTGAAAATAAATCTACTGATCTGAATTATATTTATTTCAAATGGATATGTATAATACGGAACTGAAATCTTCTCAAACCAGAGAATAATATTCAGTTGGGAATAAAACTGAATCTTAATTGGGTTTGCTGTATTCCTTCCCCCTTCCTTTGCTTTGATTTTGATCAGACAGGTAGGTTAAGTATTCCCGAACTAACTGGTTTCTTCAGATATATCCAGCATAAAGATATAACACAGGGAAATATAATAGCAGGACTTTTCAAATACCATATTTTTCAGACTATAAGGCACACCAACTATAAGACATACCTAGATTTAGAGGAAGAAAACAAGGAAAAAAAGGTAGTTTTTGGCCTCTACGTGTTGTGTTTTTGCCTTCCCCGATTCCCAGAAGCACTTTACAGGCCAAAACCAGGCCCATTTTGGGCCTCCTGAATCCTCCGTATATCCCGTTTTTACCAAAAATGCACCCATTTTTGGCCTGAGAGTGCTTCTTGGGGTTAGAGAGGGTGAAAACGTGACATGTGGATGGTTCGGGATCCCAAAAATAGACCCATTTTGGGCAAAAATGGGCCATGTGGAGCATTGCAGAGTGCTTCTGAGGGCCAGGGAGGGCAAAACCACAATGCATGGAGGGTTCAGGAGCCCAAAAATAGCCTGTTTTTGGCAAAAATGGGCTTCTTTTTGGAGAAAATGGGCCATGCGGGGCACTGCAGAGAGCTTCTAGGGGCCGGGGAGGGTGGAAACACAATGCACGGAGTGTTTGAGAGCCCAAAAATGGGCCCATATTCGGTTTGTAAGACGCACTAAAATTTTCACCCAGTTTTGGCGGGGGAGGGGGAAGCATCTTATACTCTGAAAAATATGGTACATTATTGAGGCTAATAATTCAGACTAAAGCAGACCATTTTTTCAACAATTGGACAACTTTGGGTAATGTGCACATTATTTCTTGAGTATGATGGGAATATATTTAGGTATTTAAAAAGCATGAATAGGAGTCCCTGTCTAATGTAAACAACCCAAAGCTTTCTGATACATTTCAGCTCTTCACTTGGAAAAAAGGAGGGGCATATTAAGTGCTTGAGCTTTCCAGGGTGAGGCCTTAACTAGTGCAACCATGCTATTGAATGGGTTGTATTAAGTGCAGATACTGTTGGCTATTAGGTGAAGTCACTGGACTGCTAGGAGGCCAGGCGGAAAACAGTGCTTTGTCTAATCTAGGAATGTTGCAGTTGAGCGTAACACACAAAGAAAGACTCAACCTTGGGGGAAGACTTCTTTCACACATAGTGAGCCTACTACTATTTACTATCTAGTATTTCACTGCCGTGAGGGTTTCATTTTGTAATGTTTCACAGATATTGATGCTATGCTGAGTATCTCAGGTCATCTATTATTAACACATCAGCAATTTTGCCAGACTAAAAATGTGTTTTTATTATTCATACTTCTTTTAACCCTCTCTTTGTCAACTCACAAGTCTCCAGGTGCTTTATTGATCTGCTTGTCCACAATAATGTTAAATACTGAAGATTTTTTGCTATGCATACAAGATTGTTGGTTTTCTGATTGGATCCCAGATTCTGATCTCATAATCCCAAATGTTTTTTGGATGGAATTGTACTCTGCATGTCTAATAGAAAACCAGGCCGAGAAGGGTTTTTTTTTTTTGTCATCTCAAACAGGTAATGCACTTTGCCAATTCACACAAAGTCAATGTATTTATTAAATGGCATATTCATATGTCATAACCCGATAAGCAGCTTCATATAGCAGTTGTAATGTGAAAAATGTTATCGTGCTGATTTGAGATAGCCATAGTTGCAACCAGAATATATAGCACTTAAAGGGAGAGTCTACCTATGAATGTTCTTGCTAGACCTAAGACACAGAATAACAGCTATGGAAATATATTACTGTAGCTAAGGAGTAGTGTTTATGTTCTCCTTTTCTACAAAGATGTTCAGATGGACTTTGCTAAAATTATATGTACATAAAGTTTTTTTCTAACATTTCAGAAAAAGCCACATTAAAGTTTACTTGGAAAACTCCTGATATGACTTATCAAAAGTCATTGCTGAAGCATTGTCTTTTTTTCATTCTTAATGGACTTTCTATGGCTAAATAGAAAGAAGCAACAGAAAAAATGGAATGGTTATAAATGAAAATTATATTGACTGGATTTGTTTTTACGTTATAAAATTCAAGGAAAAATGTGAGGTGGGTTTGTCATAAAAATCCACATTGTTTTTATTTTCATAACAATTTGTACCATTTCTTAGGCAGAGATATTTTGGAACAGCATTCTAATTCGGAGTGAAATTCACTCCTGTCAGACACAGTAAAGAATTTTGTGATGGCTTAAGGCAAAAGAAGTTAACCAGGCCTTTCAAATCCTGCTCAACTACAATTCCCAAGAATTCCTCTTAATTGGCCCTGCTGTCTGGGGCTGCTTTTGTAGTTTATAGTATATTGTATCAGATTAAATTGACGTACATAAATGTGTGATTTTAGAGAAAAAGATATGACTGGTGAAGTCAAAGAGAAGTGACCCCTTATCTTAATATTATTGCCCATAATGGTTATACTGAAAATTAAATATGTTCCAGTGACCATTCTCAAAGCACTGAAGATGGCAAAACAACATTTCTTTCACTGTTAGTTTATTGAACGCATGCAATTTTTCTTAAAGTCACTGGTGACAGAATTGGATTTCTTTATAAGATTGAGTTTAGTGAAATTGCTAGAGATTTTTAGAATCAACCATGCCCATTTTTAGAATGGGCATGGTGCGTACATATTGTTTATTTATAAAACTCCTGAAAAGTCAGGTTATAAACACCTGGAAATTATATTTGTTTTATTTTATTAAAATTGTACAGAAGTTTTTTCTAGCACCAGGAGGAGGATGCGTAACTGTTTTATGATGTATCTTGCCTGCGGGCTGCGAGTTTGACACCCCTGTTCTACCCTAATGTTAGAAGATTTGTAGAGTCTAGAGTCATTGTCCACTCTTTTAAAAGAAATTAAACTCTTAGCATTTATAGTTAAAACATTCATACCTTGCACTATTCCCTCCTTATTTAACAGAATGCACTCAGTGATGAAACTTTTATACCTATATCAGGCAAACCAAAGAAATGTCTTTTTATTTCATTCAGTTTTTAATATTGATCCTCATTTCTACCATAGAGCATTCTAATTTGATAAGTTAGTTTCTCCTCCAGCCTCATCTCCAGAAGGTACTGTATGAATTCTGGGGAGCAGATCTCCCTCAATTCACAAATTTGAGTTGGGAAGTGATTGATGAAATCTTAAGTTAAACCATGTGGCTTACAATTAATAGTGGTACTACCATACAGTGTGCCTCAACTGTATAGCTTTCACATGTGGAATTTAGATCTATGTGAAAATATGCAAAAGAATTGTGGGAGGAGTGGTAGCAATGGCAAGTTAAAAAACTATCAACAGTATCATACAACAGAGTAAAGGTTGGCACTTTGTAGATCCAACTTGGGGAACCCTTGGAGAAGGAGATTTTTGTTTAAAAATGCCGTCCTTTCTATCATTTCAGATTGTGAGAGATATGACTAGATATTACAGCAATTGCCTGCTGAACACTTGTCACATGGAACCCTGCTGAAAGGGCATGGAAAGTGCTCTTGAAATACCATAACAATATCATACTGCATTCTGCTTTGAATTGGCTGGCATTCCAGAGGTTGCTAGTGAACACCTGCCTCTTGGTTCATTATTTTATATTTATTTGCATTAATTTGTAATCAAACACATTCACAGTCCCATTCCTACCAGTCTATTTCATTTAATCAATGAAGAGAAATAGAAGATAACAGGAAAGGAGGGTTTGGAAAGGGGGGAGAGAAGCAATTTGTTTTAATTTATGAGAATAGGGGAAATTAAAGGGAAGGGAAATGATAGGAAATAATGGGAGTGAAACAAGCAAGATTAGGTAAACACAAAGACATGTAGGAAGATTAAGTCAGAAATAAATAGGGTGGTATTAAACATGGATTTGGGAAAATGTACTGTAGATTCATATGCAAGAAGAAAATTAACTAACGAGATCCAAAGCAACAAAAAGAATAATCTCTATTCTTTCTCTCTCTTCAAGCAGAATAAGCTGCAGAGCAAGCAAATCCTAATAGTTGTGGTTAAAAAAAAAGACACTGATAAGCAAAATAATATCCCACCCTAAATTTAATGAGATAGTAAAACTTTAATTTTCAACAGTCCATCATACCACTCAAGCCTTCCTTTTAGTATGTCAGAAAGAATAAAAAACGGCTCTAGTGATCATATCTAAGAGAACATAATCTATAAACAAAGCAAAAAGAAATCTTTATGATAATTTTTAAAGCTTATGTATATGCCCAAAGGAGAATCAGTCTGATCTAGTGGTTAAGGAGTCAAGCTAGAAACCTGCTTACCGTGAGTTCTACTCCTATTTAGGCACAAGGCCAGCTAGGCGGCCTTCAGCTAGTCATTTTCTTTCATCCGAGGAGAGGAAATTACAAACTGCTTCTGAAAAACCTTACGAAGAAAACTAGGGACTTGCCAACCCAGGCAGTCTCCATGAATCAGACATGATTGAATGGAAGAAAAAAAAATATTACCCAAAACATTTGTTGATATTTTAAAGGTTTTCACTTTGTTGATATTTTAAAGGTTTTCACTTTCTAGCTCACATTTGCCTATAAAAGAAAGTAAGATATTCTAAATTTTCCAATCTTTAGTCTTTTTTAAGATTAAGAACTGAAATGGCAGGGATTTTATAGCATATTAGGAATATAATTTACTGTGTCCCCAGATTTTCCTATTGCTCATTTTTGACAGGGATGTTACTGTTTTCCCCTAGTGTCATCTCATGTTATTGAAGTGGATGAAAAATTCACATTAAAAAAAAATCTAAGTAGCTACCCTGAGGTTCTGTTAAAGGATTATATATGTTATATAAGGTCAGTTGTAAGAAGTCCAGTTTCAAACGTCTTTGACTTTGAATTGTTCAGAATCTCAGGTGAAGCTTTCAGTTAAGAGAGATTCCATTTAGTATTTTTATCCTGCAGTGTACACACTTATAGTTGTCTAAGTTAATTCTGTAAAGACTTTGCATAAATGTATCAGCTGTTGTACGCTTCAAAAATAAAGAAGTAAATAGGGAGTAAGAATACTCTAAACAAATCTGTCACTCAGATGCAATAAAAACAGCCCTTATGGATTTATTGTAAAAAAACCCCTACTCTTTCAAAATTGTGCCATCATTTTTCTATTGACATATTTTAGACTTAGAACTGCCTCCAAGTCCCCGTATATGACATCTTCATAATCTGTCTCCTAATTTTTCCTCAAAGCCTTCACTTTCCAAGAATCTAGGAACAGCCTCTAATTTTCATAATTAAATTACTAATATGACTATGGGCAATTGAAGCAATTGCACTTTTTTCCAATCCACTTTTATTTATTTGTTACTAAATAAATTTTAATAACAAATAATGTTAATGTTTATTTGTTAAATTTATTTGCCATCTATCTTGCTGTGGGGCTACTCTGGGTGCCTTAGAACAGTAAACAGTAAAATGAAAAAATGATAAAAATGTAAACATAACAATAATAAAACAATGATCGATGGCTGTTGAGAGGTCAAGAAGAGCCAGGTGGATAACCACCATCTCGCTCTTGCCAGAGGTCATCTACAGGTCAAGCAAGGTGGTCTTTGTCCCATAGCCAGTCCTGAAACCTGACTGAAACCTGTCCTCATCTTCCTGTGTTATTTCTCTTCTATCAAGTTTTAGATTATAAATTCTCAGAGCAGGATTTGTTTTCATGTATACTGTAAAATGCGATGATAGTTAAATGAGCAATAATTAAGTTTTAATTGCTAATAGGGAAAACATTTTGTTTGTTTTGGACGATTCAGGAATTTACCTCTGTGCTCAGAAGATGATGGGAAAAGATAAATCGAAAGAAAAATCACATATGTTTAACAGATGTCCTCATCATTAGTATATTACTGATTTTCTAGATTTTTCTTTTAGTTAAGAATGTTGCATAAATCTAATTGGCTCTTTGTATTTTATCTGCGAATGGTTCTATCTTTACCTCAGAACCCAGAATTTAAACAAATCTCATTCATATTTGCAGTAATAAAGTGGAGAGCCCTGCTATAATGCCATCCAATAAAATCAAAGTATACAGCATTTACTCTGCATATGGTTACTTTGTATATGATAGAAATGCAAATTTAATAGAATCTGTCTCTACAAAAAGAAGTAAGCACTTAGCAAGATGAATAGGAGCTGTGTGTTAAAATCAGCAAGATGGCAGTTAGAATATTCCAATGCAAAATTCCACCTGTTCTAAATGTGGATGTGACCCACATATAAAACAGATGAGATGGCCATCACAATGCTGCATCAACCATCTTGCTGATTTTGACACACTCCCTTTTGGATGCTGTTACAATACTGAAAAAAATCCATTAGCTAACTCATAGAGTTCAGACAGTTCCAGAGTTTTTTGTGATTTAACACATAAGTGACATTCTTTATCCTTTAAATTACCAGCATGATTGCTTTTCTTTTTTAAACTGCACCCCAAATTATGATACATACTAGCTTAATTAAATGAAGGGGAAAAATAAATGCAAGGCATGCAATTTTTTTTTTTGCTGAAATACCTAAATTATAGATTTTAATGAATATATCATACTTTATATTTGCTAATCTTTTGGAAAGAAATATACATGTCTGGATGGACAATTAAAAAGGGATGGAACAATATACTGTGTTCAGGGAAGTATGAAAATGTTTATAAGCTTTGCTGCCAGGAAAATAAAATTCAATAAAATTCAAGGAAACATCATTAACAACAATAAAACTCTCTTAAAGAGCCGTGGTGGCACGGTGGTTAGAATGCAGTACTGCAGGCTACTGCAGTACTTCTGTGATCACAGGCTGCCATTAGTCTGGCAGATCAAATCTCATCAGGCTCAAGGTTGACTCAGACTTCCATCCTTCCGAGGTTGGAAATGACCTAGATTGTTGGGGGCTAAAGGCTGACTCTATAAACCGCTTAAAGAGGGCTGTAAAGCGCTATGAAGCGGTATATAAGTCTAGGTGCTATTGCTATTGCTATTATTCAAGTTGTATAAAGTCCAAGGAGATTTAGTTTACTGAAAAGAAAAATGCTCTTCAGGATTTTAGAAATTCTACCTCTTGCAATGATCTTTTTGGCCACTAACTGATAATAATTGGATATGCTGGCCATATACTAAGATACATACAAGTTCTCTCATTGAATAATTGCAGATAGGCATACTATCAACTAATTTATTAGTTGATAGTATGCCAAATTTAAAAAGTTTTTATTACTTTTTAAATTTGCATCTTCTCTCTTTGTCTTGATGTCTAGTTTGTTTCAAATAAAAAAAACCTGGTAATGTATTGTTTCACAGTGGAAAAAAGACTTCTGGCTTATTCAACAAAGAATGGTTTAAAGCAAAATAAGCATTTCAGTGTAAACTTTTCAGCTGACTATAAGTCAATGGAAGAGGTTGTAGAAAAAATGTTTTTAAAAGAAAAAAAAGCCTCTGCCCTCAGACAACTCAGCTGGAATCGTCAGAGGCTTAAAAAAAACAAAAAAGCCTCTGCAGATCAGGCAAGTCAGCTGCAAACTTCAGAGGCTTTAAAAAAAAAGAAAAAGCCTCTGATGATCCGGTAAGTCAGCTGGAATCGTCAGAATCTTAAAAAAAAAGAAAAAGCCTCTGCTGGTCAGACAAGTCAGCTGGGATCGTCAGAGGCTTTTTAAAGCATTTTTTTACAACCTCTTTGGCCAAAGAGGTGGTAGAAAAAATCTTTTAAAAGTAAAAGAAAAAAAAAGTTGGCCACACCCACTCAGTCATATTAACGCCCCACCTCCCCCAAGCCATGCCCACAGAACTGGTAGTAACAAATTTTACATTTCACCACTGAGCTAAACCATACAATCAGTAGAATATTGCAAATTATTGGTAAGAGAGAACATTGGCAATTGAAGGGCCTCAAATAAGACATTTATATTAAGAAATTGTAAATATTATTTTTCTGCAACATCATATTGGTATGATTTTGCATTTATACAATTACTTTATAAATATTTAATCTGTTTAATTTTCTCTGTTTATTAGGAAAGTAAATACACCTATTGTCTGTTTGTAAATGAGGGAAGTACATTTCTAGTGCCTGTTTTGGATAAAGGCCCAAATCTTTCACTAGTTTTGTTCTCTCATAGCCACACTTTTTTTTGTAATGTTTAATTTTATCTCGGAATATAATGTGATGAAAATGTCAGTGATAATAGCTTCTTCTATAAGTAATCTTATTAAATTTCAGGTACATATAATGAGGGGAGTATTATTCAATTTAAAGAAATGATATTAAGGAATGATAGTGATTTATTTAGAATGAATGGAATTATTGTCAGTTGTGTTAGAAGTGAAAGGCATGAATTCACTGGTCCTGTATGTAAAATAAATTAATTGCTGCTAGACTAGGTCAGGTTAATATTACTTAGATAAGGAAGATGAAGTTGTACAATAAACATCTTTTGTTTGTAACCAAGATCTGCCAGATTTAATGATTTGAGCTACCAAATTGCCTGGATTAAGCTTTCTTGGTGTTGCTGGTACCTAAGTGGTTTCAGTTTGATTGAACTGAACATTTATAAGATGTTCTCCATTCAGTAGTTCCATTTCCTGATCACTTTGATTAGCAGAAGTTCCTTAGGGCTTATTGTTGATTCTCTTTAAACACAGTCCTACCCCATTTTTTTTCTTCCCAGTTCAATTATGTTGTCAACTATATGTTTTATTTATCAGTCCCTGCTGTAAATAATATGGGTAGACATCTCTTTCCAACTATTTAAACAAAATTTCTGATTGGATGTGGTTCAGTTATCTTATACTGAACAAGGATGTATTTTATTCTGATGTTCTCATCCCTTCTCTTCTTATTTATTTCTTTAATTCTCAAAGCAGCCAGTTGTGGATTTCTCTGTTGTGAGGTATCGGAGAATCAAAACTAATGACAGACTCTTTAAAACCTTTCATTAGGAACAGTTACAATCTATAACTTTCTTTTAATGAATGTTTGCAGGCTCTATCCATTCTTTACTACTGTGATGGCTAAGCAATTAGTTAATTATTTGCATGTGTCACACTTGGGTTATTGCAGCAGTCTGTTAGTTATATTATCCAAGTCTTCACTTTTTGATTCATAAGTAAAATGCTGCTGTTTGTATCAATCCTGGGTTTTCCTTATTTTATCTTTCCCTTTTTATCACCAATCATTATATTGGATGAGTTGTTGTGAAAGATTCCTATATAAATTGCTGGTGTTAACACATCATGCTTTGGATATAGACACACCTAACTATTTAAAAGACCTACTGATGGGTCAAGAACCTGCAAATTTGATCCAAATAATTGATAGGTTTTGACTATACAGTATGTTTTTTTTATCTATACCCAGAATTTTATTACCTAAATAATTTCCTTTATTTTATACCGGCTGTATAACTCTATATCCTGCCTCTCTTCAAAATTAAACATAAATATGAAATATATATTATCTTCTAAGATCATATTTTTCAATATACCATATCTATGTTTGCTATTCCTATACTGCTTCTCATCTGTTTTGTCACTAGAAATATTTTAGAGATTGTTCCACTATAGCTCAATCTAAATCAATGTTTCTCAACCTTGGTAGCTTGAAGATGAGTAGACTTCAACTCCCAGAATCCCCCAGCCAGCAGCTCTGGGAGTTGAAGTCTACCCATCTTCAAGCTACCAAGGTTGAGAAACACTGATCTAAATAGAGGTAGTTCTTGGTTAATAACAACAATTGGAATAGCTGTTGTTAAACAACATGGTTGTAACATGCAGTTTCCCATGACTACACCACTTAGCAATGGCGGTTTGGAGTTCCATTTGCCATCATCAAACGAGGACCCCATGACATTGTTATTTCAGATTTCCTAGTAGCTTCCCTATTCACTTTACTTGTAGGAAGCTGGCAAGAAACATCAGAAATCACAATCACATGAACACGGTGACATTCTGAATTCTGAGAACTAGTCCTAAGTACTACTTAAGTTCAGTGTTGTTGAGGGTTTGAATGGCTACTGAATGGATGGACATAAGCCAAAAATATCTGTTGCTTTTACAACCTGGGTTCAAAGTTATAATAACTACCTCAACCCCATGGTCACATGACTGCATTGTAGGTACACAGCAACCAATCTCATTTACAGCTTTTTGCAGCGTCCCACTGTCATGTGACCACAATTTATATAACATTCTTGCCAGAAACCAATGTTAGCTTCCACTTTCCAGGCAAGGTTGTCTGATAGCAAACAATGTGTTTGCTTAATGACTGTGGTGTTTGCTTAATGACCATGGTTCTTGCTTTACAACCTGATTCTCTTAATAACCACCACAAGAAAGCTGTAAAAATTTATTTATGTATTTCATCAAGTATGTATTTGATAACAGATACATATGTAAACATAATTATTAATACATGAAATAGATATGAATAAAAGGAAACATTGGGATAGGGATGGTAGGCATGCTGGTGCACTTAAGCATGCCCCTTACAGACCTGTTAGGAATGGGGTGAGGTCTACAGTAAACAGTCTAAATTAGGTTAACTCTTAATGCTTTTTTAGCAATGCTGTTACAGCGAGCTCTGGCACTTAAACCATTTGAGATGAGTACTCCAAGGTCTTTGACAGAGTGAGTGTGCTAGGTCATATCTATCCAGCTTGTATTTTGTATTCTTTTTTTTTCTTTTTTTTTTTGCCAATGAGCATTTGTTGATTGAGATTTGGAGTTGCCAATTGTTTGACTATTCTGACACATAGTCAAGGTCTTTTTGTAGAATAGCAGCATTGTCAGTGGTGCTGAATACTTTTACATCATCAGCGAAGAGAACACAGTTGCTTATAATATGATCACAAAGGTCATTTATGTAAAGAATAAAGAGTGTGGGTCCTAAAACGCTAACTTATGGGACACCGCTGTTAACAGGTGCAGGGTTAGATAAGGCGTTCCCTATTTTGACTACTTGTTGCCTATTTGATAGGAACGCAGCTATCCACTTATGCAGGAATCCAGAAATGCCATAAGATTTTAGTTTTAGAAATAGTTTGTCATGTACCACTGAACTGAAGGCTTTACAGAAGTCTATATAAATTGCATCTATTGATTTACCCTGGTTGAGTTTTGAAGTCCATATGTTTTTGCAGTGTAAGAGTTGCAGATTGCAGGACAATTTTTTTCTAAAGCTAAATTGCTTGTTAGAGAGTAGGTTGTTAGTCTCTAAGTAGAGAGTAATGGGATTGGTTTATGATTGATTCCATGACTTTGCAGGTGACACAATATAATGAGATTGGTCTGTAATTATCAACTAGGCTGGGGTCACCCTTTTTGAAAATATGGATGACCGTGACTAGTGACCATAAGTTAGGTAAGGAACTGGTTCTGAAAGGTATTTCAGAAATACCTTAAAAAAGATTTGAAAGAGTCTGTCATTATAGACAATCTGAATTAAAAGTAGCCTTAGATTATGCTAAATGGTTCTGCTGTGGTCGTTGAGAGCTTCTTTAGGAAGTAGGGTCATAATGACTTATAGTCATTGTGTCCCTGCAGTCACATGATCAGAATTGGAAACAAGCATGGATTTATGATACATGTGATCACCATTGATAACTTTCCCAGCTAGCTACCAGCAAGCAAAATCAGTGGGGGAAGCCGGTTTCACTTAAGGGCCAGATGATTTACTTAACTGCAGTTATTCACTCATGGCAAAAAATGTAAAATTAGATGTGACTCATCTAACAACCATCTTATTTAGCAATGGAAATACAGGCCCCAAATGTGGTTGTAAAGAAACACATGTGTAGGCAATTAGATCTTTTTGTGACTTGAAAAACAAAGTAAAACACCAGAAATCAGACATCTATTTAGAATTCTAGGATTCCTATTATATAGTTTATTGCAGAGATCTTCAAACTTGACAGCTTTAAGACTTGTGGACTTCAACAAGTCCACAAGTCTTAAAGTTGCCAAGGTGGAAGACCTCTGGTTTATTGGCATCTTTGTGTTCTAGAACTATTTTTGGAGTCCTTTTCCCATTCACGAAAGTACCATTCTCTAAAATATGTTTATTTCCAGATATTGAAAAGGCTCACATTTAAGTGTTTGATTTGTTAATATACTAAACTGCATTCTAACCTCCACCCCATACCCAAAAATGAAAAATACAAATATTAGTTAGCTGTGTTAATGAATATCCTGTAGTGCTGAAAACTGTCAGGAAACCTCTCTACTTGTAAATTGATTCTTGATGACTGGCCATATCTATTATGATTTTTTGCAAATAAGTAAACCACCCCTCCCCTTTTTTTTTGGCAGAGAAGCTTTCAAAATTTTCCCTTAATCCAAAGGTTTGGTTGCCTGGTTTTGTATTTTAAAGGCAGGGACGATAAGAAAGTAGTAACAACTTAAATTTTTAGAAAAGCAGGTTTTAGCCCTGTAATATGGTGGCAAATAATATTTAGCAGTGTATCTTATTTTATCAGTTACACCCTGATTCTCATATTTTCTCTCACAAAGCAGAGGAATTATTCCAAATTATCTTCACTATAGTCCTAGGAAATTGGCTCTATTCTCCAGTAGCATGCTTGGAAGAGTCTTTATTAAGATAAAATGGCTGTTTGAGAAGCCTTTAAATTGCTTGCAGGTGTGTAAACATTTAGCAGCCCCAAGGACAGGGGAGTAGTTGCCTTGGGTAAGCAGTGGGGGTGACAGCCATAAGAAGTCTGACAGACAGACCAATAGTAAAATGCACTGGGCTATGCAAATTTTGCAAAAGGCAAAAAGCTAGGCCAGTTTTGTGTGGATAAAAAAGATGACCTTGACAGAGATAGCCCAAATCCATTACCAAACCAGTGAGAGGAAGAAAAAAAAAGATTTGAAAGAGTCTGTCATTATAGACAATCTGAATTAAAAGTAGCCTTAACTTTCCTATGGAATTAATTCTTGTCCTGGTCAACCACATGAGGCTGACAAGTTGTTCTGCTGGTATCTCACATAACAACATAGATATTACTTTAAGACACATCTGTTATGTGTGATGGGCAGAAAATAAATGGACCTTAATGTTGAATAACTGGAACAAGCTTTCCAAAAGTAATTAGGCCAAAATGTAAAAATCTTAATTTTGAACATTCATTAAATATGAACAGATTAATAGAGGAGTTAGAGGTAGGGCAAACCATGAAAACAATTTCATGCTATTATGACACTAGCTGTGCCACTTTTGCACATGTAATATTGCACACACAAATATGAACGTATTGAGTTTGTGTCGCAATGCACAATGCTCTTTTCATTCGTTTTGATAAAAGCCTCCAATCCTGCAAACACCTCCAGATCTGGATGTTCAAGTATTCAAGTGAAAGAGGTGAATCACCACAAAATAATCTTGTTAATAAAATTAGCTATCTCTCCTGAACTCATTAAATCAGAAGTTTGTCTACCAAAGTCTGCTTGATATATTGGTTCTTGACATTGCATGTCTGTGTTCCCCTTAGTTGCTTGATGATCCTCTCTTAAGGTCTCAAAAGGGAGGCCTCCTTCATTTCTCCAACTATCACACCTGAGACAAATGAGACATTTCTAGCAATATGACTTTGATTCTACAAGTAAGATAGTTCATATCTGATTCAGGACAAGAAAGTTTAGTGGAATGACTGTCTATGGAGATTTAATAGAGTGAGCTTGTTTAAAATGTTTTGAATTGTTAACAGTAAAAAGATAAATCTTGTTTGCTTTACATAACATCTACATTTGCTTTTCAGGTTTAATTCCAGAAATATCCAGAGAGTCAGAGGAGAAAGAGGAAATAGGAGTAGGAAAGTGATGATATTTCTATCTTTTCTCTTCCAAAGGTGGCTCATTCTTTATAGCTTTACTTCTGTAAACACAAGCTGTCAGAGCAACTCCAATAAGATTTCTGTTATGCTCAGGGGAACTAGCTAATCTTGCAATTCATTAGATAAGCCTGCATTAAATTGAGAATGCCCTATATATACTATTATACAGCATTTATTTTTGTACAATATACACTTTTTAATTAGCTGTAGCTCTTCTAGTGCATTATCAAAAATTGACCTTAATCACAGGATAAATGTTGTCCCTTTTAGCAGTCCTATCTGTCAAGCGTCCAAAGATAAGTGTTTGGCAGGAAACTCAATTAGTGTCAAAGAAATGTGTAGTGATGATGAAGTTTCAGATTTGTCAAAGGATCCATTGTACTTGTCTAATAATGAACCCAGAGAACAAAATAATGTGGTCAGAAGAGCAGAAATAACAAGAGATGTAATTATGGTGGCCACAGCTGGTTCGGTGCTTGATGTAATCATTGCATCCTTTGAGTAAGATCATTGACCAATCAGCAGGATCCTAAAGGGTTAGTTGTCATACTCTTGGTCAAGAATATGAAATACGGTAGCATCCTTTTTAAGATGAATAGAAAAGTTGATCTCAAATTCTTCCTAGCCATCATTTGAAAATAAGATTCTTATCAAGTTATGAACATACCACTACACATGGTAAGACAACAAAACATAATTTTTGAAAAAATTCCTGAGTAATTTGTATATATTCTTTCCATTATTTTCCTTATACAATTTTATGTAATTTCTTTCACCATCAAAAGATTAGAAGCAGTATGACCCTTTTCCGTATAAACGGGACTATGATAATCTATTTGAAGATGGAAATGAAAGGGAAAATAATATCCCTTGGAATATTATTTTAAATTAATATTATAAATTCCAGATTATTTTTTTATTCAAATGAAGTGAATGTATAATATATAATTTTCATAATATGAGAAAATCAAATATGAGACAAATAACCATGAACTATTTTGCACACTTGCTCTATGAGAAAATAGTCTGTTTCTGTTGTTCAGTATTTTTAGCTAAATAAATCAATTCATAGTAGTGAATAATTTATGTCTGTAGAATAAACTTTTTGGTTCACTTCTAAAGTCATAGGAAAATGGAGATTTGCATTGTGTAAAACTGATTCCTAGTGCTTAGAAAGAGTTCAGAAATGAAGTTTGTTATGCCTATCCCACAAAACCAGCTGTCCCAAAATAAAAGTTAGTCCAAAAATGGATGTTCATACCCCAAAATTTAGGCTTTATTTAATTTTAAAATATGGTAATTGCTTTTCTCCCTTAGTTTTTTCTCATATTTTACATACTGAACAGGTAAAGAAACCCTCAAGTTAAGTTTTGATGTCTACATGAAACAACCTTGCAGATTTTTTTTGACAATCCTACAAACATGATTTGTTGTTGTCATCTTCCAAGATTTTCAACTTTCAGTCCATCCTGCAGTGCTGGGATTTCCTGGTGTACTATGAATCCCAACCTTGCTCAGGATCAGAGCCCAAATAAAATCAGCCAAGTGCTGTCAGAGGAGAGTTTTGTAATGGATGTTCTATAGGGGAAAAAATCATTGGAAAGGAGATCAAGGAGCTTGAGGGAAGCTTAACTGAAATTTTCCAGCTCTTTAACTGAAGTCCATATTTAACTGACCATACATGTGTCAGTAGAGTCAAGTTAATTGTGTTTCTAAAGACAAATGCCTGAAGTCCAAAGGGATGCACAAGATTTATTAATAGAAGCCTGCACCTCTGATACTTTTTGTTCTGATGATGAACAAAAAAAGTACTATATTCTTGTTTCAGGCAACAACGACAAAAATTATTTGTCTTCTAATTAGTAAGAAACAGAGCAGAACAAAAAGGGAGGAAAAATATAGTTTTCAAAAGACAATCCATATAAACATGGGAGCAGCGTGGACAGGTCACAGTATTTTAAGGAGTGTTATTTAATGAATTGTAATAAATTTCAAAATTAAGATTACAGAGTTTTAATTGCAACTGGAAGATAATTGAATATCAAGTACATTCACTGAGTAACTTTGGAGGATAGGTTTGGTTTTCTAACAATTTTCCTAAAGATAGGTAGTAATGATAACAAAATTCCTGCTAAAATCTGTTCCTTCATCTAATAGAAGTAATACAGCTGGTCCCTGAATTCAGAGATAGCCATAAACAGACATGTTTTATAGACATTCATGGATATAAAATCTTATCCTGAACCAGTGGTGGATTGCTCCCGGTTCGGTCTGATTCTATAGAACCAGCAGTAAAACCGGTGGGAGGTTCCGTCCACCCACCACGACATCATCATGGGTGATCTGTGCATGCGCAGAAACGTACATGGTCCCATTGCAAACCAGTAGTAAAGGTAAGTAGAACCCACCCCTGTCCTGAACAACACAATGAGTGGGATTATTGAATGGAGTCAAAAGCATTTAGTTATTAGAAGAAGATGTGAAATCTAAATTAGGACCTAGAGCACCTTAGAGTGAGAATTTCTAGAATTTTAGCAAACAACTACTTTTTAGCCTAGAACACGGGAGAAGCAGATTATAGTTTATGTTAAGCATGGAAGAGATGGGAAGAAAAGACACCAGAAATAAACTCCGAAAGTCCAAAAAGTAAAACAACAGTTTTAACTACTGGTATCAAAATAATCAGTTGGAAATTGTTCTGTTCTGCTGCTACAGTAAAGATTTATACCTAAGTGCACTGTATTAAGTAAGATTCCTAGATGTACTGTAAGAATGATTCAGGAAACATTCTTAAACTAGCCAAGGAATGGCAAGCAGATGGTTTTGAAAATCACGTATGTGTTAGCAGAATATGCTCACTACTGTAAACTTAACTTTTCCCAATTTTTTTTTTTTGGCGTTTACATAACAAGCATAAGCTAATCACATAAGTTGGGTTCACGTTAGACATTAGTCTCAAATGTGTCTGGCTACCAGGCTTTTTTGTAAAATGTTGATACAAAGCTTAGAATTGAAAGAATACTACTGCTTCTAGCAGTTGGGGACCAGTGGTGTGTTTCAAAATTTTTTACTACTGGTTCTGTGGGCATAGCTTGGTGGGTGTGACTTGGTGGGCATGTCAGGGGAAGGATACTGTAAAATCTCCATTACCTCCCCAATCAGCTGGGACTTGGGAGGCAGAGAATAGATGGGGGCGGGGCCAGTCAGAATTTTTACTACCGGTTCTCTGAACTACTCAAAATTTCCACTACTGGTTCTCCAGAACTGGTCAGAACCTGCTGAAACCCACCTCTGGTCGGGGACATGTTGGAGTGCTGTGTGCTTAAGTTGCTTTGATACAAGCATCTTTCATAACCAAAACAATATAAACAAAAGTGTGTGTGTGTGTGTGTGTGTGTGTGTGTGTGTGTGTGTTTCTTTAAAAAATCTGCTTAGAAATGTTTAATTGAAAGCAACTGAGTTGTGAAAACATCAGTCCCTTTAAAAACTCACAATACCATAACCAAAAGTTATGATTTCTCTGGAAGCTGCTTTAATGTACTCATTTTTAATACAAACTTGAAAAAATAGTTGGGAACAACAGTTTTTAAAAACATAATACTAACAACTTTGTTTATGAATTCTACTCTGTCATTTGAACATATTCATTCCAGTTTAACAAATGTTATTCTTTTCCAATTTTCAAATTAAATATGATAATAATTCTCTTGAAATTTTAATAGAACAAAATGTTACCAGTATATTATGAATAAACCCAAAATATCACTTTTTATTAGTAATAATTTGAAAACCATTAAGATAACAATTTTTCATGTTGGTTCCTTTGCTAGCACATTTACTGCTTGTTATGTTTTCACACTCTTATTGATTCATCTTATTATGGTCACAATCATTCATTCTTCAGCAAGGAAGATGCTTAGCAATTGTACCCATGAGCCTGAATTTATTGGAACAGTTAAATGACATTTAATCCACTGTATCTCGGAAGCAGTGCCAGCAGACAAACCTATTATTATACTAATGGAGTTTTTGAATTGCACTGCATTAAGCCCAGCACTATCTTCTAAAGAAAAAAAAAGATAATTTCTAAATCCCTCAACACTTAAATATCCCATGAATTTTGTTTATTTCTGATTTGTTTGCTAAATAGGGACACAGATTCAGACAATTTTTTCTTTAATTTTCAACTCAGTTTAAATGCTTTAAAATAGTCATATACAAAACCAGTTATGCAATAAACCCCATTAAAATCTGAATAGAACACCTGTCTTTTGCCATTGTTTGTGTACATGTGAATTTTCAAAGATCTTGGGAATCAGTAATACGTATTTTTGAAAATAAGCTGGAAGCAATTCTGAAAAACATTTCCAATAATATATTTACCAAATTTTGGACTTTGAAATCATCCATTTGGTTTTCAAAACTTCTGGGTGCAATCTATTTTTCAAAAGGGGTTTAAGAAAAACAGAGATAATGGTAAGTTTTCTTTTATATGTCTGTTGGGTGCAGCGTCATTTGTCATTGATTCATTTCACACATAATGAGTTTGTAGTAATAACTTTCCAGAGAATCGTGCTGAATGTTATTAGCTGATTTAGAGATGCTATATGCAGATAATTGTGCACAGAAGGATTCTGTGTATAATATTTAATTAGAATCCTCATATGCTGTTAAGAATGGGTACAGGTATCATACTGAACTATGGCTTCTTCAATAAACACATTTGGTAAGCTTCAAACAATACTTTATGCCATAAAAACGGGGGGAAAGTCTAAGAATGTCCAGTTGCCTTTTAGAAGAGCATCTTTGGGATAACCTTGTCCTCGATGATTGAGAATCTCCATAGACAATTATGTCATAAACCACAATGATTAGTTCACATATTGCATGAAACTATAATGTATTCTTATGGTTTTGCCTTTGTATTTGTACGAACCCATTGTGGTTTATAAACTCTGTTTTATCCAAGACATAATTAAACAAACCATGACAGTGTGCAATATATGACCCCAATCATAATAGACATGAATGTTCTACTTTCCACATAACAGAAGTCTATAAAACCAGGAAGCTGTTGTAGAACAAAGAGAGAGGATGTTTAAGTAAATGTGGCTGCTGCTGTCCCTATAAAAACAGTTTAGCAAATAAGATAAAAGATGTTTCTGATATGTTATTTCTAATTTGCTGTTAAATACAATGCAACTGGATAAAGACAAAATAATTCACATAAAGTTATCCTATATACAAATCCAGAACCCACAGTTATGAAACTGCCACTTCCTGCATCTGCATTTTGGCCTAGCACTTTCCATTTTGGGGGATTTATGTGGAGATGAAGGATTAAATAAGTAAGTCTTAATTTAGTTTACTCTTACTGTTTATTTAGAAGACTTCACATGCAATGGACCAATTTTCTGCCGAGTCAATCCTTCTAAAATAGAGCACAGATCCGTTACATCCAAAGTAGTTTGGACAAGACACATAAATAGATAATTGAATTTACATTATCTGGGTAAATTTACATGAGATTCACAATGCACAGAAAATGTAAATGGAAAGTATTGTTCCCCTATTGCTTTTAATGGTGAAATTTTATTTACTATATATCTTCTGCTAATTCTGGATTGATCATCTATCTTATTGGATCAGCTTTCTTATAGCTTCTCTCTACCAGAAATAAAAATAGCTAGGACCAGGATCTACTCACAGTCCTATTTAACTCTTTAACTGTTGAATTGAGTGTCGGACTACAGTTCTGTCCCTTCACTGCATATCCATTCCCATTTTATTTTGTTTATATATAAACCTTTGACTGCTGAGTAACTTGAAACTGGCAGGAAGGAATTCATTTTGTTGTTCCAGAAAAATAATTATCCTTGTGCAGCTTAATTGGGGAGAATGTTGGAAATAGATAATGTAGAATTCTACTGCTCTATTTTAATTGTTCTATAGTTTTCATGCCTTATTTCTAGGGCTCAAAGGGAAATGGGTTTTTGAAATTAGAAAGCAGGAAGAATGTTCCATTTATTTGCTAGATTTCAGTATCTTTGTGAGCCCAAGGAATATGGTTTTATGCATATGCAAACTCCTTTGACTTATTATCTTCTTAATTTAGGTAGTGAGGGTTATTAGAAAATGTTACATCTAAAAATGACTTCACACCTGATGTAGCAAAGATAATGACTGTGATGTGTTTATGATGATATTTTTTCCCCCAAAAAATCTGTAAAATAGGGCTGATAGCTAAATTACTGCAGGTGAAAATGAAAGCAGGGATTTTCAATACAAAATTGTTCATAAGCGTGTAGATACAGCCCTTACTCTGCATTAGGAAAAAGAAACTTTGGAATATATATAAAGTACGTGCAATGGAAAATGTTTTCTGCCATCAAGAAATGGTGGAAGAGGATGTACAAATAAATTGTGATTTCTTTAAAATGCTCTGACATACATTTTTAAAAAAATGATTGTGTGATGAAAATGTATAGGCTGTGCTTGGGATGAAGATTGTCAGAGAAGGTGAGCATATGTTCTTCAGCAATTATTGAGGAAATTTCTAACAAAGTCAGTTGTCAGCTGGCAGACAAAGTCAAGTGATTCATCCTTACGCAAATGTTCTTCCCAAACCTTGAGTTGAGCCCCATCAAAGGCAGCTGAGCAGCACTGCATATCAAATCTTGGCTAATGTTGTAATGAATATAGGTAAGGTACCAGCAAGTCCCCAGGCTAGAGAGACTCATTTGTCAAGACAGATCAGGTGCCTTTCAAGGTTACCCAAAGAAATTCATTGATGTGGAAAAACAGGAGAGAAAACCATTTAAACCTTTGGAACATAGAGCCAAATAAAGGCTCTGACTTTATGTACTTCAGCAAACAACATTTTAGTGTGCATACGGCTTCCTTCTTGTCTGCATTTAGGAGACTAATTTTCTTGAGTTGTGTCTGTGAGCTCTCTAGTGAATAAACCTACTCCTGAAAGTTGAAGTGTTTGGAGTGCTGAGGTTTACAAGTCATGTCTGGTGTGAAGATAAAGAGGCTGTTCTGAAGAGGCCTGTCAAGCAGAGAAAAGAGCATCAGCATAGTAATTTCATTTCAGTCTTAAAATTGAAGAGGCCACGTTGTTTCATGAATCAGCTTTGAGAGTGTGTTTTATTCAAATTTAATTGAAGCAAAGAGTCCCTTCAAAGATTTTAAAACACCTATTATATGGAACTGGTTCCTGTTAAGACTTTCATTTTATTTTATCAAATAAGGCATTTTATATTTATACTTTTTATTCTTCGCATCTCTGACCCACAAGCATTTTACAATCAAATGGATTATATGTCATGCTCAGAAAGTTTGTTGCTTATGCAGATACGCCAATATGATGTTCTTACATACACTACATTTTGTTCTCATTTGTTAAATGAGTACATTAAATGTAATTAGTACATTTATTAATGTGGTACAAAAGAATTAGCATACGAAAAGTCATTTGGCAAGATAAAATTTGCTGTAATGCCTTGAGGATAAGAACTTTTTTTTTAATAGCAGAAAATAAAATATACCAAGTTATTTCCAGAACTTAGACAACAGAATTTAGACTATGTCAGAACTTGCACCTGTAAGCCATTTTATATGCATATAATATATACCTTATTTTAAGGTATATATTATACCTCAAAACAAGAAACTGACCTTTTTTATTTTATTGTCGATGTCTTCCCCATTTTTTTAATCACCCTTTTCCTTGCTTCCCAATAATTTCATTAAAGCTGAGTGCTTCTTTGGGTTGGCAGAAATTGATGTAAATGATGGATAGAATATATATCTGAATGCAGAAGTTTCCAAGTTGAATCCCAGCATCTTCATGCAATACTGGGAAATCTACATGCCCTTGATAATCAATATTAATAGATGGTTCCCAGGTCTAAATTAGGTTAAAGCAGTCTTTTGTATTATTGTGTTGCCAGAGTGATGTGTTCTCTTCCATTTCGTTGACATTATCCTAAACATTGATTAGTTTTTTACTAGTATGAAGTTGAAGGGAAAAGATAGCGGTATCATATTTAACAAAACTGAAGCAAATCAGAGCAATTGTTAGGTTAGCATTTTTGCTTTCTAACAAAATCTCAGTTGCAAATGGCTGTCTTCGGTGTATTAACCTTTTACTTAACAGCCAAATGATTTTTTCCATTCATAAAAATGTTGCAATTTTGGTTTAATTATATGTTATCTGTTGTCCTACAAGTTCTACTTCTTGATATTAAAATTTATATAAATCTAATTATAGACATTTAATTATATACCGTATCTCTATTTTTAACCCCAATTATTTAAGCTATATCATCTAGATAAACTACTACTTTCGCTTTCTTGCTATGAATCTGTAAAGGTGATCTTTGGTGAACACATTAGGGAACATGGCATATTATTCATCATATTTTTCAAGGCACTACTCTTTCCTAGATAATTTTATCTGCCATACTTGATTGAATGGGTTACTATATTAAGTAACTCAGGGAGTCAATTTGTCATGCTAATATTTTTGCAAAATGCATGGAAATTGAGCTAACAACCTTGATATTTCAGTAGCATCTGAAATCAGATGCTACTGAAAGCAGCTTTTATTATTAAGCTTCATACAAAGACAGTACCCAAAGTATTAATTCTAAAGAGATGATTAAAAAGAAACACCACTAGTATGGTAAATATATTATGTATGCAAGGCTCACTTATAATTTAAATGAGAGTTCCTAGAAATGTATTTCCTCTCAAATGTAGATTGATTTAACATCAGTTATTCTACAACCGTAACACAAGGAAGCAAAATAGACCCAGTTTGGTATCCCCCTTTATTCCTCCAGACAGGACAGCATTCTGATGGATGTGAATACACTGTTTTGGGGTTACTGTAGATACAACTTTCATTTACAATAAAGGATTTATTGTTTATCTTCAGAAAATGATTCTAGTACTCTACAAAACACTGCACCATGACATTTGTTCTTCCAAAGGTATATATATATAATATAAAAATAATATATTTCTCCATTCCTTTGTAACTACTCATTTAGATATAAATTTAAATAAATATTCAAAAATAAGCCTAGTTGGATTTGAAGAAACTTGGGGCTAATGGAAATGTTATGCCAATACAAAAAGTAGCTTTTGAAGAATTATTACCATCAGGCTTACAAAAGGAAAGGAGAGTATAAAATCCCACCTTTTTGCCTGCTGCAGTCTGATAATTATCAAATGTCCCAATAGTATTTGCAAATAAATAACATGCTTATTACATGCATATATATTCTTAATGTAAGTTTTAGTTTTCTCTAGTAATTTGTTATATTTTAATTGATTAGATTTTAGGATTAACTAACAATTAAGGACAAACTGATAATCAATGAACCGCCTTTATTACTAAGAAAGTATCATTTTTTTTCCTGATTACTTTTGTTTCCCAACCAAGCTTTAAACAAGTGTTTAAACAGCAGGAAAAAAGATATCATTCTTTACAGACTAAGTTATTTAGAGAAAGTCTTCCGAAATCTAATATCAACCAGATGTGTTAACGCTCCAAGCTAAAGCTCCAAGAATTTCCAATACTAAAAGAGAAAGTGGTAAATTGTAATCCCAACACATCTGGAGAGAATCTGGTTGAGAAAGCTACTATAATGTAATCCACGTCAGCATTGCTAACCCCAAATCTTTTTGAACCGCTCTTCAAGTAAAGTGTATGTCAAAAATATGTTAAAATAAAATCATTATTCAGTATCAAATAATGATACTCAGTATTGTTATTCATCTATTAATATTAGAGAATATCTACAATATATCTAGAGTATTGTATGTGAAGACCCAGATCTCTTAAGAAGCCCATAATGTTGGAAAAACTGGAAGGACCCAGAAGAGGGTCACCAGCAGCAAGGTGTAGCAACATATTTGCAACAGTAGTAAATGAATTATTGAAACACCTAAAAAGCCATGTTGAGCAAAGATCAACTTGAGGAAAATATGTAGCTCCAAGAGTCAACATCGACTTGACAGCACTTAATGAAAGTAAGAGTTCTACCAGGAAATGATGAAAAACGGGGTATTCAAGACTGAAGATAGAGAATGATAGAATTATGATGGAGGAATATCTATCGTTTAAATAATTTAAGGCCAAGAGCAGATATTTAAGGCCAACTGCATTCTATAATATTGACAGAACATGCTCATGATCTGGCTGACATTTTATCTCTTTCAAGAGATATTCTGAAGAACTGGTAGAATAACAGATGTCTGGAAGAGAATAAATATTTTCACTGTCTTCAAAGTGGGAAAACATAAAATACAGCAAACTATTGACAATTCAAATTGACACCCATACTTATGGATCTCTAGACAGATCATAAGAAGATTGAACTGTAGGCACCTTGGTTCAAACTTACCCATGAGTATTATGTCTAATTCGAGGCAGCACATTTTAAGAGAAGAGAAAAATTGAAACAGGTTCAGAGAAGGGCAGTTAGGGTGACCAGGGCATTATAACTTAAATTATATTATGGAAAATTGAAAAACTGAGGATGTTTAGCCTTGAGCTATAGCAGCTGAAAGTGGATGTAGTGGCACTCTTAAAATACCTGAAATGATGTCCAAAATATTATTTTTTTTTAATTTCAGAATGCAAGACATGGACTAAAGGATTTAAGTTTTAGAAAAAATAAATTGAACTATTAAAGAAAAAATAGTATCCTAACATGAAGAACAATGGAACCATTTATACAGAAAGGTGGCAAGGCTGATCCACCATCAGTAGGGGCTTGTACTCCAGAATGTCACTGAAAAATGTTTTTCCTTCAAAACATTTGATTCCATCTCCTGAATTAAATTGCAAGGGAAGTTGGAGGCCTTTTTGATTGACCAGAGTCTTCTTTACTTAATATGTATGTTAACTAAGATAAAGTTTCCCCAGAAGGGAGTTAATCTGGCATAACATCATGTGTCCTTCCCTTCCCTTAGCTATCCTTGAAAATAATAGGAAACATCTTTATTTGGAGCAGCAATTTCCTTTTGACTCTGGACACATAGAAACAACAAAGAACATTAATGTTAGGTTAGGTTTAGCTTTGATCTACTAAACAAATAGAATAAACTGGTTTTTAAAAACATTGCATGCATTTCATCATTACTCATACTATACAGACATATTAGTCTCATCCTTTCATTACTAAACAAATATGTATGGTGTGTGGGCAATATTATACCTCCTTGTTGCTTTCAGTCATTAACCCTGCTTCAACATACAGCACTATCATTTGTATGCAGGACTGCTAAAAATTAATGAGAGATGAGTTCTCACTTGCGGATGGGATCCAGTGTTATAAAATAGACTCTTTCTCAATCAAGAGATAGATGACAGACAGACAGGACTGTCCCCTGCCGGTAATGCTTTTCTTTGATCAAAATAAAGGTTGATTTAATTTGATTACAGATAAGTGGAAGAGTTTAAGCAGTGGCTATGCAGCATCTCCCTGGGGTACTTTAATTTGAAATCCTGCATTGAACAAAGACCTAGAGATCAATTTTATAAAAAGCCAACTTATTATTTTTGTTCAGTAGAAGAACAAAGCTAAACCTAACATTAATTTCCTTTGTTTATCTTTCACTTTCCTTGAGTATCTTTTCTTGTATAAAAGCAGTTGAGAAGTATGTAAAATCAGTAGATGAATGATGTGGGATCTCCTTCTACTATAACATTCTGTGCTGCCTATTTAATATGGCTATTTTTAATGTAGAAAATATGCTAACATCATGACACTTTTCTGTCTTTCAATTATTCCATTATTTCATTCTATACATTATATAAAATTTAACATGTTATATAATCCACGGGATACTTCAGGATGGTAATGCAGATCTAATTCTGAATCAAACTGAACTCTCCACTGATTAGGTTATATAATGGCCAAACACCATAATTTACAATATTGCAGTCCTGAATTTTCTATTTCAAGTAGAATAAGTTGCTGCAAAAGTGAATGCATTTTTTTTCTGATGGACAATTCCTGTGATTATAGAAGATGCCTGAGTAGTCTGCCTTCTAGCCCAACAAAATCCTGCCATGCTCACATAACTAATAAAGGGTCTAAATAAGCATTAGCCATTATGCTAGTATAAGAAGGAGTCATGACAATATGTTAAACACATAAAGGCCAACAATGCAATTTTTTTTTTGACCGAAACACTTATTTACTACTGGATGTCAACCAAATTCTCATTGGGTGATAATTGGCTGAAAAGGAAGACTGCGATAGCTGTCAGTTCTCTGAGAGCTTTATAGCCTTGCAGATGTGCAATCATTCTGACTCCAAGGCATCTTTGCATCTTAACAGGTGTGGAAGTAGACCATCCTAGTTAATTGTAGAATCAGAGGAGTGGATTGATGGAAAGGCTGATTGGCTAGCCCACTGAGTTACTATAGCAGTGCATTGATGTGCTTTTTTCCCTGTGTCATTAAAAGTTGCCAAATAGGGACTGCTTTTGTCTAAAAAGAGAAATGGTTGGAAGCTCCCTCTACAGCCTTCTGTCCTCAAAGGGAGAAACAGCTGCAGGACGGTATGCTTTGTTTGCTATCACTGCATGTGCTTTCCTAAAGAGAGGAAGCAGCCGTTATTAAAGCACTGTATGACTGTCTTAAAAGTGGTGCTGCTAAAAGGGAATCATACAGGGTGACAGTGATTCCTGATTTGCCTTTTTCCTGGAACGTAGGCAAGAATAAGCCTGTTTTGTTAATTTTCCTGATTGTTCCCCTGATGGTTTTTTCTTTTTTTAAAAAAAATCAGTGTGAACAGTCCTTCCTATACCCCTCAATGAGCAATGTCATGTATCACCATTATTACAAAGGAAATATGCAATATAACATATTGATTCCATATTCACAGGGTAAGAAAATTGAAGTATTAGTTCCAAAGGAAGGAAAATTTAACCAGTCATGAATAAAGATGGCAGATGTCTTTGTTTTGGAGAAGAGCTATGGAAAGTATAGTTTTTCTACAAGTTCAGTAATGTGAATTTTCATTCATTTAAATTTAAAATTAAAGAATGGAACGAATGGAAGATCAGCAATTTTTGGTTACTAGCTTACCAAAATAAGATCAATGTGTAGCATGTCATCTTGCCATTTTTGGCAATATTATTCATCTCATAGCTAGCCTACAAATTTGCTAGATTGCTAATTAATGTGCCATTTAAAAATTATTTAGGCAATATAAATATCTTTGGATGATCCTCAGACAATCATTGCTTCATTCCTGGTGTAAAAATTTTCACGATACACAAGAGACTTGTGGCCTAGATTTACATTTCTTTATATTAATGACTATATCACTGAGATTAGCCCACAGTTAAATGTCAGTAATATTGATATATTGGACCAAGGTGCAAATAAATTATTCATATAAGAATAAATGCATCAATTAGGGGGTAACTTTATGTGCACAAGAGAGTGGAATAATATGCCTGCATTACAGGATATGATAATATTAGCAAGATTAAAAGAACTTCATGAAACCTTATTACCGACCACCATAATTATCAGCGAAATCCCTAAAATGAAATTGTTATACTTCATTCAGTGATAGGATTTAGTCAAGTTTCTACTACCGTAATATTCATTTCTAATTTGTAACAGTTATGTACAAATAACTGTTTTATTGTACTGTAGTTAGAATAAATACCTGCTTAATTAATACAGTTAGTTAAGATGAAGTATCTGGTAGCATGAATTGTGTGGAATTAGAATTACCTTATTTTAACTTGTGATATAAATTTACTTAGCAATCTTAAAAGAATAATTTATTTCCTTTTTAATTTTTATTTCCTTAAAGGATTATTAATTTTGGAATAAAGACACCAGAATATGAATAGAGGGAAAATCCCACTTCTTATTAGCAATGATGATGTTACCTAATTTGGAAAATGAAATATCTTCAAGGAAAAAACCAAGCTCAGAACGCACCAAGGACCCCTCAAGAGGTTGTCAACTCTATTGACAAGAACTTTGTATGATATCCTCTCCAAGTAGTTCATTTTCCAAGCCTGGCAGGCAGGAAAAAAATGGCAAAATATATTTTTCCATTTTCTTAAATTCACACTCTTAGAATATATTTGTAGAGAAATTTAATATACTAAAAATAGAATTTGGTCCTGTGGTAAATCTGGCAACCAGTGTTATTCATTCATATTTAACTTATGACTACCTTGTCCCATGAGAAAATGTTAGCTTATCTGCTGTCTGATTTTAATGAACTGTCATTGTCATTAGATCCAGATTAGAAATTGCAGTTAGTTAAACTACAGAATATAGCTGAGGCAGTCCTCAATTTACGATCACAATTGAGTCCAAAACTTCTACTGCTAAGCAAGACATTTGTTAAGTGAGTTTTGCCCCATTTTACATCTTTTCTTTTGCCACAGTTATTAAGTGAATCAGTGCAGTTGCTAAGTTAGTAACATGTTGTTATGGCTTCCCCATTGCCTTTGCTTGTCAGAAGGTTGCAAAAGGTGATCACATGACCCCATGACACTGCAACTGTCGAGAGGTGGGTTCCACTTACCTTTGCTACTGGTTTGCAATGGGAGCGCGCACACTTGCTTTGCTCGCGTGCGCAAAGCGTCCGTGATGACATCTGGGTGGGTGCGCTGAGTTTCCTGCCGCCGTTACTACTGGTTCACAAGATCCGAACCAGTAACAACCCACCACTGCAACTGTCATAAATATGAGTCAGTTGCCAAGCATTCAAATTTTGATGACATGACCATGTGGATGCTGCAATGGTTGGGTGAAAACTGGTTGTAAGTTACTTTTTTCAGTGCCATTGTAACTTTGAACTGTTACTAAACAAACTGTTGTAAATCGAGGATTACCTGTATTTTGAAAGGCTCACGTACCATATATAGCTTGTCCTATTGGATTCTGGGATTGGAAAAGATGTGAGTTGCTCCTACCATTACTTAAGAATTAGGAATGAGAGAATTACCCAGTTCAGTTTTTCAGGTAACCATGCAATTTCTTAAGCAGGAATTTGTTCCAAAAGATTAATAACCTGTTTATTTTTTAAAGGAAAAAGCTTTGTAAAACTCAGCATTTTTACTATGTTTTTCTTTTAAAAAAATGAACAGAAAAAAGTCATTCCGTATTGTGTTCCTCGCTGAGAAAAACTGTTGAGAGCTGGCATTTTTACTCAAGTGCCACATACCATTGTTTGTAATTATACATGTCCTAAGGTTATGAACATTTTTGCTAGAAGTAAGGGAAGAAAGTTTCCAAGGTCATCCTCCCTACTTGTTTCAAAGAAATAGTTTTGAATATAACATTCAGACAAGGAAGGCATTTTAGCTTCTCAGCTCTCCCCTGCATTAAAAAATGTTGCATCAAATTCCACTGTATTTACCTATTTTACTTGACTCAATTAAGGTATCAATTTAAAAACTTACATTTTTTAATATGGGTAAACTCTCTAGTAGAGTGTTAATGAATGAAGTGTAAGAAAAAGGCTTTCAAACCATTCCAAATTAAAACTAATTTCAAATTTCAATCTGAATCCCTCAGATGGCATGTATTTTTTTTTAAAAAAAACTTTTGAAATATAAAGAAGCTTCCTGGTGGTACCATTTGTAACTGCTGGTTCTCAATTCTTTTTTTTAATTCAACTTAAATATTTCCAAGTTAATTCACAGGGTAGTTTTTTTTTAAAAAAAAAAGGTTTTCACTTTGTGCAGTTGCATTATAGTTAATTAGCTCCTGTCATGGATGAATATTTAAAGAGATTGCAGAAATGATTTGTAATTATTCACTGAAATACAGACATTTAAAAATATTTAAAAAATGTATTCAGTTATATGAGAAGAGCATTTTAATCCAATTTACATTTAATATTTCTCTAGATAGCGGTTATTGGAGAGATAGCAGGTGTATCTTACTTGTGGTTTTCCCATTGATCACTGTGACAAAGGAATACTAGACTAGGTAACAAAAGCATCCAATATAAACTACTTACATACTTTCATATATGCAACTGCTCCTCAAGTGTCTTTATATTCTTCCAAAACAATTATGATTCCAATTATTCTGCAAACATAAGCTTTTGTGGCTATTTTGTGAAGAAGTGCAAACTAATGCATTCACTAATGAAAGTCAAGGCATAGGGCTGATTCAAAATGTGCTGCCTTAGGAAAATAACATTATAATTTTTCTTTCATTAGTAAAGCCTGACAATGCACTATTGCATTCAGTGCTAGGAATCAGTGGTGTATTAATCATTAAGCAGATTAAGCACATGCTTAGGGCATCAGGCCCAAAGGGGGCATCACAAAGTTTAGAAAGAAAAAAAAAACCCAATGAAGATTTGTCCTTCAAGGCAAGACAATTGGAACTTTGATACATTAAACTTGTGAAATATTAAAATTGATGTTGTATTGCATTTTTAAAGAACTTTTATGTAACCTAAGCTTGGCTTCATTTGTACAGTATGTACAAAGAGGGGGGCACCAAGATTTGTCAGTGCCTAAGGCACCAGTGAGCCTTAATCCACCATTGCTAGCAATTGAAGATCCTACTCCTTCACAGAAGACTTAGTGGAAAGTGTTTGCAGAGCAGTCCACTTGACACTCAACATTACGTCATAACAGTGTATCACTATCTCCCAACACTTTCCATTCACTTAATAGAAAAGCCATCCAGAAAAAGACTTCCTTGTTTCATGTTTAGTGCAACTTATAATGCCTTTCATAATATTATTTTGAGGGTATTGGTTTTTTCCCCCTATCTCTGATTTCTATCTCTGATTTTTTTCTATCTCTGATTTAGCAGCCTTCTTGGATGTCGCTGATTCATCATACGTGTAAGACTCTGATATGGAAAGGTCCTCATGACAATCTTCTTTGGGGCAGTTCATAATTTCAAGAATAGGAAGCTTCAGGCCACTGAAGAGATGGCAGAATCTCTGATGATAATGAAGTTTCTTTCTAGACGAAAATCTGTACCCTAGATAGACAAATAATACATAATTATTACAGGAAGATCCATATACATGGAAGTTGAATTAAGTCTTTTCAGTTGGACCTTATCAATGTTTTCTAACATTTGTGGAAATAAATATTGATAGGAAATTAACAAATCAGGGGGAAAACTGAGAAGGAAGGATGAAGGTAAGGTGTGAATTTGAATTCCTTGGAGCAAAATGGGCCAGATTTGTTCTATAGGATCTATCAATCCTTTAAGACAAATTTTAATTACACACAAATACGGTGGACCAGTTATCAGTAACATTAACACAGGAGTAGGGTCGCTTAGCCATGAAAATGAATTGGATAATTTTGGGCTCTTATTCAACAGGATTAACAATGTCATTTGGTAAACAATTCATTCCATTGTAATATTGTTCCAATGCAATATTGTATAAACCTTAGTAAAAATGGTTATTTACAGCCTAAAATCCAAAACCTTCATTGTCAAAAATATATGAGTTGTCAACAAAGCCCCCTATTTGGGTAAAATGCTCAAACTGTCTGTGATCAGAGTTCTGTGGTCCATAAAATATTGGTAATCCCTTCTGCCAGTAAGAAAGTGGGTCTTTGGGGGAGTATAAATGTTGCAATAGGGAGGAATGCCAAAATCTTGTGAATTAATGAGTGTTAGAACTATTTTAAGAAAGCAAATGTAAATTAATTTTACATTTGCCATTAAACAGATGTCATTTGGAAATAACATATGATGCCCTCAGAGACGATAGTGCAATCCGTGGCTTATGTGGCTTATGGTTCTCAAAGCAATGTTCTAAATATTATTTTTCTCTCCATGTTTTCTGTTTGCTTTTGCTTTTTTCTCTATGTATCTTATTTAACAAATAATCAAAAGCTATTTTAAATTTGAAATGACGGTTTTAATAACGATGTGCTATTCATTGCAATAATAATTGTAAATATTAAGACTGCTTTTCATAATTACCATATACTTTTCAGAATACCAATGCATTCTATTCTGTCACCAAATAATTTTTTTCAATTAACTTATTATTGACACCTCTTTTCAGTTAATATTTTTAAGTGGTGCTTAAGCATATTAATATAAAAGTTATACCATATCACAGTCCCAAAGGACTCCTGGCAATTTACAGAAAATACAATAAACAATTAAATGATCTATGATTGATTTAAAAGTATAGCTGAGAATTTGGTAGCATACAAACTTAATTTATTATTATTAGCACATCTACAACAATGTGAAATCATAGCTGCCAGTTCTTTAGCTGGTAGTAGCCTTCATTCACATCAAGTTATTCCAAGAATCAAGAGTATCATAATGTATCCGCATAATACATGTGTGAATCCAAGCACTGTGGCCTTTTATATAATTGATAACTGGAAATTTTGTCAATGCACAGATATCTGAGGCTTTGTGATATGGCTTTTCTGCCACCACTGCATTCTTTCACAGTACCTTAAACACCATCAAATAACATCTGCTTGTCCCCGGAGTTTGGGAAGCACATAATAAGTGGATACAAATGCCAAATCCAATCTAAACAACGCATATTATTATTATAAAATGAACTCATTTAATGATATTCCTTTCAAACCCTTCCCCCCACCCCCCAAACTAAGTCATCTTGAAGAGCTCCATTTTAAACTGACTCTGGAAAACATTTAAAGTAGAGCTAATCCACTGGTAAGACATTCCAGAGGCCCAATGCTACTACTGATAAGCAGCAACACCAAGCCTCAGCCCACCTCACCTCCCTAAAGTGGAGATCTATATGTTGCTCTTCCCAGCAAGTTCAAATTTGTCAGCCTAATTCTAGATGACAATATGGTCTTAATAGTAACTGAGTGCCAAGTCATAAAAAGATGTTTAAGTCAAGACCAGCCATTAATAATTTACTTTGTATCTATTTACTTCTGTCTAGGGGAGAGCATATATATTAGATAAACAAATTTTGTTTCTAACTGCACAATCAAGTGAAAATTCACTCCATCAATATTATTTGCTAGTTCAGATGTTCTTCTAATATTGTATTAAGACCATCTTTTGCTTACATTTTAGTACTTTGTTTACATGTAATTATACTTAAAAATTAAACTGTATAAAGAATACACAATATAGTTCACTGCTCTGCACAAAGTTTAGTTCTTGCACCCATAAATTGAAATTTTTCATTTTGTTAAGCATGCAAAACTTTAGCAATTATTTAGTCTGGAGGCTAAATAGCACAATTTATATGTTGAGAGTCTTAGAATTACAGAACATGCAGAAGCCATTTGTGCCACCAAGTGCTTTTCTCTGCTTTGGGGTGACCTCCATTTACATTTTAAATCAATATTAAAGAGCATGAAATTGTCGAACTAGTGAAGATTGGTATGCTTTATGAATCACACATCAGTGATGACCCCAATTCACATTTGGTTAGAAACCAGTATGAAAGCTTGTGCATGAAGTTATTGTCATTTGATAGAATGAAGACAGTTTTATTGAAGGTATTCATTTATTTAGTCAACTGTCAATATGTGCAAATCATTGCCATTCAGTACAGATGTGAACAAGCATGTCATATATGAGATTCTGTTTCCTGTTAGAAATATGAAAATTAAAACATACTGTGAATAGTTTAAACCATACTATAGTTCTTCTGTTGTGCACTAAAGTCAAGGAAGACATGCACAGTAGTATACATTTTGTGACTGATTATTGGTTTTAGTGGCATTCTTGCTGTGTACTCACATTTGGCTTCACGTGATTTAAAGGACTGCTGATTTGCACTATAGGATTATGTGACACAAATTTGCAGATGCAAAGAGGAAGGGAACAAGAGTGGATATCTGCTGACTTGATTTTAGATATGATCTATATTTATTTTTGCTGCTATGGTTAGTAACAATCTGATTTGTTTATGCAATAAAAAAAATAAAGGATCAAGAAATGGATATCAGTCCTTTTCAAAAGAATCAGCCCTTGCCAATAATGCTTTATCTATGAAAGAAAATCTGGTTTAATTCTAATGTATTCATTTATTCATTTGGCTTGTTTTAATTACAGCTAGCAGCACTGGAAAGACAAATCTTTGACTTTCTGGGATTCCAGTGGGCTCCCATCCTTGGCAATTTCCTGCATATAATAGCTGTTATTTTGGGTTTGTTTGGAACCATCCAATATAGACCTCGGTATATAGTTCTGGTAAGTTATCTTTCACTTTCTAAGTACATTCACAATTCTTTTTCCAATTGTTTTCTACATAATAAGTATAACTTGTAAATACTTGCTTACTGTTCAGCTTTTTATTAAGTTCAATTTTTTTATATCAAGACTGTTCTTATTGTTCTGTGATTAGTATTAAGATGTTCTATGAGCAATTGGAGATGTATGTTTGTGAGTATGAGTGTGAAGAAGTATATGGCTTTCAATCAGTGGTGGAATTCAGCCTATTCAGGCCTGTTCGGGAGAGCCAGTAGTTAAATTGCTGGCTGGCCTCAGCCGTACCCTCCCTGCCCCTTCCAGGAGTCCCCATGTGCCCCATTTTGGCTCACAGATAAGTGCGGGGGGGCATACTAGGCCCAAAACAGGGCATGGGGGTGTAGCATGGCCCCCCTGTGGCCCGCTTTTGCTCCCAGGAGGCTGCAGGAAGGCCTACTAGGATGGGGCATGGACGGTGGTGCATCCCCCCTGGCCGGTTTTTCTCCCGGGGGGGGGGGTGCAGGAGCCTGAGTGCTGCCTGTTACACCTCCTGGCTATGCGTACCATGGCCACGCCCACCCAGCCGGTCATTAGGGCAGAGAACTGGTTGTTAAATTATTTGAATCCCACTACTGCCTTTAATATATCGGCAAGTGATTCTTGAAGTTTTCCTTTAAAATCTTCCCAGCAATTTTATAAAAGATACCGTAGTGTATTGCTGAAAAACAAGACCCTTGAAGTATAATTTGCTTTTGTTTGCCATATCTTATTTTCTTCATATTCTTTAATACATTTTACATCCAATTTGCCCATGCAGTTCACACTCATGTAACCCCCATGTGTTTATGAGAACCATCAGAGACTTCTTTGAATTGATGCAGACTAGTAACTGACCCTGAAAACAATTGAGGATAGTGGTTTTAAGAATAAATAACTGTAAGATGCTAAGGTGTTTTACTTCAGCTATGTGAAATGACAGAATTACAGGTATAGTCTTTGTATAAGAATATAAACCCACTGGGGATCTCTGCAACTTAACATTACAGGAATAAGGAATTCTAAAATAATGTAAAAACAAGTATCTTCCTTCACCTTTCGCTGAGCCTTAGCTGTCTGGAAAGGTTGAATATTTATGTCTTCTCCCTCTGGAAATGTCAGCATTTGGGAACTGTCTGTAATTTTATTAGTAATCGATTTTGAAGTGTAAAGACAATCTCTTCTATTTTATTTTGTTAGGAATTTCGGTTAAGGAATTTTATAAAAACTGCTATTAAAGTTTACATTGGTATTGATCTAAGTCTTTCATCTTTTTTCTCATCTTTTATTTCATCTCAAATTATGGTATCTTAACAGGTGCAGAATATTAGTATTTTTTTATATTTAAGGAATTGAAATTAGGGTTTAATTTCAATGTATTTTGTAAGTCTTTTTGTATGAAAGTGAATAATTTTACATAACTATTTCCTGATATGTGGACGTTTGAATTATCCATAGATAACATTTGCATCCATAACATCTGTTTAGTTCCATATTTTGTTTTCTCATTCTAGACCATTTACTGTATTACTAAAAGGAAACAGTAAGTAAAATAATAATGTGAATGTTAATAAACCAACATAGAGATTTAATTCTTATTCAGATACTGCTTGATTTACTACCAGAATTGAGCCCAACATTTCTGTTGCTAAGTAAAATAGTATTTAAGAGAGTTTTGCCCCATTTTATGACCTTTTTGGCCACAGTTGTTAAGTGAATCACTGCAGTTATTAAGTGAATCATTCAGCCATTCAGTGAATTTGATTTCCATCATTGACTTTGAATATCAGAAGCCAGCTGGGAAGCTTACAAATTGTGATCACATGACCCCAGGATCGTGCAACTTTCATAAATACATGCCAGTTGCCGTGTATTTATGATCACATGACCATGAGGATTTTGCAATGGTCTTAAGTGTGAAAAATGATCACAAACCACTTTTTTTTTCTTTTTTCAGTACCATTGTAACTTTGAATAGTCACTAAACAAATATTTGTAAGTCAAGGACTATCTGTATATCCAAGGTTGAGAACTAAACTTCCCCATGATCATGTCTTAGAACTCAGGACAGCTCAGAATTTATACCATATTTTGTACTTGCGTGAGATTGGTGAAATTTTGCATTCTTGTTTGAAGTCTTGGGAGACCTTGTACAAATAACTGCTGAGGCCTGGGCAGTCTTTTACTTAAAGACTGCCTATTTCAATCAATTATAACCCAGAAAGCCCAGAAAGATCAAACAAAATACAGAAAACAAGGAATATCCAATATTTTTATTTAGGGCAGTACCTAAATACAAAATATTCTAGCTCCACCCTAAGTTTATATAAATGTTGAGTTATCTCAGTATTCACTAAAGTAAATTCAATAAATGGCTCTCCAGTTCCCAGTGTAGGACAGTCTAGCACTTTCTGACATAACCTGTTCTATTGTTAAACAAGTCCTATCTTTACAATTTTTTTCCTGCTGTCATACCAATTGCTCTTTGTTCTTCTTCTGGAATAGAACCCTGGTTTAGCTCATAATTTGCCAAAATGTAAGAAGACTTTGTTTAATGCTTTGCTGAAGTCAAAGTTCATTATGTCTACCTCATTGTCCTCTTTAACTAAAATCGTCAGTTTATTAAATAAAGAGATGAAACAGCCATGGTGTGATTTATTTTTTATAAACCCCTGCTTGGTTCCTGACAAGCAAGATACACTTTTCTAAATGCTCAAAGATCAAACACTTAATAATCTGTTCTGAAGTTTTGCTTAGAATTAATTTGAAGCTAATTAGTGTATAGTTACCTATGTTTGCTTTTCTCCTGCTTTCTGATGATTGGACATGTACACTTTAATCTTTTTTCACTACATAAAACTTAATACTTATTTTATGATTCATTATTGGGTTTATAAAAGATTCAAACACTTTTATGTATTCTTTCATCTCACTCCCACTCATCAATTCATGGTGTTTAACAAATTATTTTTCCACTTAATCACACTCATTCAAAATGTTACACAAATTTCCCCAAAATTCATCCTACAATTCTTCTATTACCTCTGTTTGCTGGAATAACATGCAACTATTACTATCCTAATTCTTTCTTTTATATTCATCCCAAAATGATGCCAGATCATACTTTCCAATATATATTTAACTTTTCATTCACAATTAAACCTACAGTTTCATGCTTCTATATGTATGGTGGGGAGGTTTCACTCCATTCCACAAGATCAAATCAATTTCATTCAGATTTGTATGGCGTTGATATTGCAAGTGTGTAAATGATTCCCAATTAAGACAGGTCTGTTGTTTAAACATGGAACTATACTTTCTAATGTTCAAATAAAATAAAAAAAAGATTGCCCAAAATGTATGTCTTGGGGGAAAAAAAAGGGATTTGGATTTTAAATCTGGGCCACCATGTGTGTGTGTGTGTGATTGTTTGTATTTCAGTGTTCTATTGTAAACAAATCTTCTACACATGTATCCTTTCTTCCTTGGTTTGGTGCAGAATACAGTCACTGGACCCATAGAAGACATTAATTCTGTACTAGGATGAAATCTAACAATCTGTTACAGTGATGGCTAACCTTTTCCGGATCGAGTGTCCAAAGCATGCGCGTGTGGCTGAACCCCCCAGATGCAATGTGTGTGCAGGCCCTGCTTTGGTGGTGCAGCAGACTAAGTGCTGTTATATAGCACTTAGCTGCCAGTTGCCTGCAATTAGTGCGAGTTCAAATCTCACCAGGCTCAAGGTTGACTCAGCCTTCCATCCTTCCGAGGTAGATAAATTGAGGACCCAGATTGTGGGGGCAATAAGCTGACTTTGTAGAAACAGCACTTATGGTGGGCCAAAAGCCCTAATAAGCAGGTATTTACAAAATAATGAAGGCTATTGCTATAAGTGCATTGTAAGGCACCCTTCGGAGGAGGGCGGCATATAAATTGAACTAATAAATAAATTTGCACCACCCCGTGCATGCGTATATGGCCCTGTGCATGCCCCACACCTTTTGCATGCTCCCACCCCCATGCATCTACGTGCAGCCTTCCACATGGGCTCTGACCCCCATGCATGCACATGTGACCTCTCACATATGCTCCTTCCCTGTGCATGCGTGGCAGAGATCCAAAGGCCAGCTGGCCAGCAAGAAGTCTGCCGCATTCATGATGGAGCTGAACTGGGGCAACTGTTCGCATGCCCACAGAGAGGGTGCTGTATGCCAACTCTGATATGCATGCCATAGGTTCACCATCATAGATCTATTATAATCTTTCCATTTCTATCAATGGAATTTATTGTATGTTTTTGTGTGTGCATGTATCTATACATAAATATATGTGTATGGATGTATATACCCACACACACCGATGTATTATATAGCAATTCAAAGTGCTGGGTGTTACCTTTAAGGCCTTGTCTTGGGATCAGGTTATCTGAAAGACCAGGTTATCTGAAGGACCATCTCCTCCTGGTTATATCCACCAACTCACTAGGTGGAAAGGCAGTGAATGTTGTGTGTCCTAAGGAGATACATCTGGCGGGACCCAGAAAAAGGGCCTTCTCCATGGTGGCTTCCTCCCTTTAGGACATCACCCCCACAGCAGTGGTGGGTTGCCCCTGGTTCTCACCAGTTCCCTGACATTATCAAACGCTTCTGCGCATGTACAGAAGAGTATGCGCACACACAAGCAAAGCAAGCAACGCACACAGCCCGTTACTTACCTTTACCGGTAGTAAAGGTAAGTAGAACCCATCCCTATCCATACATAGATTAGACTAGCCCTCACTTTGACACTCTTTCTCAAGGCCATAAAGATTTGGTTTTGTAAGTGGATCTGTGGAACCCAAAGTAGGATAGAGCCCATCAAGTGGCGTGTTTGATGTTGCCAGGGGGATGGGGAGGGGGTCATTGTTTTTATTTTTTTTACATTGGGTTTTTTATTTTTTGTAAATTGCTTAGGGTCACTGAGAGTATGTGTGCGGTCATATAAATTTTCTAAATAAATAGAAAAGACATGCATACATATTACCCTAGGATCAGTTGAAAGTGATCTTATATTTAGACACATCTGGAAACTGAATGGCATTTAATATTTGAGAGTTGATAATTCTGCTCTATATAAAGGACCCCTATTTTCACAGTTCTTTACAAATGTAGTAGGGAAGACCTATATTAGTTGTAGGCCATTCAGAGGTGGTAGGCCATCACTCAAAAATACTTGACTACCAAGTCCCTATAAATAGCTTTTCCTCAAATTTGGGATTTTCAGGAAACCCCTAAGGGCTAGATTTCACTGGCAAGCAGGCTGAATTCAGAGAAGATTGTCTTGGATGTAAGCCTTTAAGGGTGACAAACAGCACCTTGAATTGTATCTGTAAGCTCGTAGCTGATAAATGTTTGAGTCAGGAACAAAACTTTATTAGTTAATCAAACTGAATTTCTAAATGTAGTGCTACATAAAGGTTGTGTAATATTGATTTGTGTTCTTTTTACTGTATTTTTAACTCTATTAACACACATTAATTGTGTGTTATTGTGGAGATACGATTTTTTTTATTCCTAAAGGAGAATAAATGGATTTCATGTTTTCATTTATAATTATAAACAACTAACAAGGTTTTTTTTTTACATTGAAATGTGTATAATAGTAAAAACCTGTAGAAATAGATGGTGGGGAAAGAAACTTAATCTTTAATCTTAATCTTTAGAAAGGTACAAAATGCAGGACCCAGAAGATGCAAAACTAGATTATTTGGAGTTAAGCCATCAAGAAACAATAAGAAAGCCAACTTCATCTGTAGAATGTTTGATAAGGCAGACATTCTTTGAGAAATGATTTTGATCAAATTTTGAGCCAATCACTTTCATTTTCTGTCCTGTTGCTTTGGTCCCTTGTCCACCACAAATTTAACTGAACTAGATAAGAATGATTGTGAGCGTGTTTCTATATTTCTGCAGCTATGGCTGGCATTCTTAATGCATAACTGAAGTTAACAATACGTTGTATAACTGGAACAATGGTGCAGATGAACAAGTTTTTTAAATCCTCTTAAAAGTTCAGTCACTACAGTCCTTTGTTCCATAAAGTTGCTGTTCCATAGAACAGCAACTTTAAGCATCAAGCATGATTTTTAAACGTTTTTCCTAGTAATAACTTTTTTCTTCCTAACTAATTTGGCAATAACACTCAAGGACTGATATTTATATAAATATAACAAGCCCACTGACCATGGGCTTGTAGTCCAAGCCCATGGTCAGTATTGCTATGAATTATTTACTTGCAGAATGAAAGCAATTGATAAGAGGAAAGATTTTGAATGAAGTACTACTGGAAGGAAAAGAATTTCCTCTTCCTCATTTTCTGTTTAAAATTTATAGCCAATTGAGATTAAGGTTTAGTTTATTTATTTCTTTTTTGGAATTTGTCAAACAAAAACAGGAACACAAATAAGAAACTAAAAATACAATGACAGGGACGATAGGCATGTTAGTGCACTTATGCACGCCCCCTCTACTAGTTCATAAAACTTGTTAAGACATGGTTTATTTCAATGTGATTGTTGAATAAACCACAGTTCAGTTCATGTAACATGCTAAAACCATTAAGATAAAATTAAACAAAATATATTATGGCTTGTCACAATATGCAAAATCTTTCCTGAATTTAATTTTTAAAATGCAAAACAGAATTCTTTCATCAAATGATGCATAAATACTATGTGTGCAAATCCAAATCTACTCTGAATGTGCAATTTAATTTGATTTTGTAGTAAAATTTGCAGAAGTGAATTTGTATGTATGTGCATGGAATCCTACTGAACCCTCAATCAATTTGAAAGCATTAGATTCAGTTTAACACATTGAATTCATGGAGAAAATCTATCTGTGTAATAACTAAAAGTCAACACTGACTTGATAACACATAATCAACATATTGGATCAATTATTTCATTCAGCATGGTGATTTGATTGAAGCACCTTTGAATCAAAGTTTCACATTGAAGGGCAAATCTTAATGAGATTAAAGAAATCATAATTCCGTACTATGAATTTTATAAATGTAGACATGAAAAGAAGTTCTATTCATATTACACACTAACGTTCACGAGGGAGGAAAAGGAATAAAAGTAACACTGTGTGCATCATAACATTATTCTGCAAAAAAAAATGAGAATTTTTATGCTAAACTACTACAGTGAATAACTGCAATGTCATTTCACTGCTCTCATCAATTTACCAAGATACCAATTTTTCAGCAATATATTTTGTTCCTATTACTTTCTTTCCTTTATGTTGATGCATACATATGCATATGTTGATGCATACATACATGTGTTGTATATGTACTAACTAGATAGAGGGAAAATTTGAAGGTATTTATGCCATCATTTGATAAACTGGAGAAATTTAATTCACAACATTATTAATCACAGGCTTATTTATTTGAATTATCAGATTTCTTCGCTTTTGATCATTTCTTAGAGACTTGGCAAAATAAGGCTGTGTTATAATTGGTTTCACTCATTGCAGAAATATATCATGAGAATTAAATGTACAGTTAGGTCAATGTGTCAGAATTTATTGGTATCAATAGATTAATATAGCACCATAAATAATTAATCTAACTTCCTTTGTGTGTAGTCAGTGAAAGAAAGAATATTGGATTTGTAGTTAGTTGCAGTTCTACAGATTTTGGAGTGGAGAATTCTTTCTGGAAACTCCCTGCCTGGTGGTTTCCAGAAATGTACTTATATATTTAATTTACAACATGCATGTGTATAATATTTTTATCATAATCTTTTATCTGTTTTTCTTTCTTTACTTAGTACTCCATTTGGACTGCTCTCTGGGTCACATGGAATGTTTTCATTATCTGCTTTTATTTGGAAGTAGGTGGTCTATCTAAGGTAGGTTCCATATTTTGACCAAATGGAATAGAATAATGATTCTTAATTAAAAGAATTACAGTCTGGCTATTTTTTAAAAATATATTGTATTTCATTGATTTTTTTTTAAAATGACTATGGATCAATTGTGGATCTTTTGAATTTCTGTTTCCACAATTGCTATAGCATTATTATATGTTTTGGGGAAATCCACTGACATAACGAGATACATCATACATAAATTTCTAAGAGCATCTTTATCTGATAGTTAGATAAATCCTACTTGTTCTATGTCTGCAAATCTTCAAATAATTATTTTTATGATTAGTTTCTTCTAACTTGATACAATTCGAACATTTTGTTAGCAATAACATGAATTCTTCCAAGCAGATATTTGCTGGTATTTTCATATTATTTTGTTTGGTTTTCTGATTTGCAAAAACTTTAATAATTCATTTTGGAACTGATTGAGGCTATATTGCTGTTATTGGTTTTTTTAACTCTACTTTCCTGAAGTTGTTTGAGCTTGTTAACTGTTCTATCATTCTATCTATTCTGTAGCCAAAAGTAGCTCACAATATGAACCACCAGCTTGTAGAGCAGAAGATTCCTGACAACATCTTTTTTCATAAATTCCTACTATTTAAGGACAATATAGCCTTAATACAAATATTGAAGCAAAGTTCCCTTCTGTAGCCTTTTCCACCTAATTTTTATTAAACTGGTTTAGAGTCAAGCCCATGGCAACACAAGACAGGGGCAGCCAAGCTGGTAAATGAAGATACACTGATTATGGGACCAATAGAAGAGAATATATGTAGCTTGGAATGAACTGTGGAATCCTTGGTGCTATCTGTCCTTGGTTGTTTATGCAGACATTTTGTTACCAGACTATTTAGCGTGTTTAGCCATATGCTAAATATTTATTTTATTTTATTTTTTTATTTTATTTTTTTATTTGATTTATATGCCGCCCTTTTCCGGAGACTCAGGGCGGCTTACAATGCGTTAAGCAATAGCCTTCATACTTTTGTATATTTATACAAAATCAGCTTATTGCCCCCAACAAACTGGGTCCTCAATTTACCCACCTTATAAAGGATGGAAGGCTGAGTCGACCTTGAGCCTGCCTGGGATTGAACTCACAAGTAATTGCAGCAGCTGGATCTTAAATGCTGCCTTTGTAGGAGGCATTACTCCCCTACGCTACTCAGGCTCTTAAATAAAATAAATAAATAAATAAAAGTTACCAGACTATGTAACATCTTCAGTGCTAATAGGATATAGGGTTTGGTCTCTGTTTCTTTATAGAAGCTTGTGCTGACAGAGTTGATGGGAGTGTTGTTTTTTCCTTCATAGTTCCTTGATTAGGCTGTTTGCTGCTTGATTATCTTGGTTTTAATCTTGGTGTTAATCCTTGTTTAGCTGGGTGATGATTGCTGGCAAGGAGGTTTCTTTTTAGCATTTTGTTTTCATTTGTTTTCTTTTTTGCATTTTGGTTGTCCCTTTTAAATTGTGTGTAAATGTCATTGTTTATTTCTGTGTGCCTGTTGTTAAAGGGTGAGGGCAAGGGAGCCTAGTTCCATTAACAAGCAAGTCTGTCTGTCTGAAAAAGTACTGACCAGATGCCCAAGTACCATAAATTTGTTCATTAAATTTAGAAATAAGCAATGATGCTGATATTGGCTTAAACATAATTTGGAAAGGGAAATTAAGTATTAATGTTGATGTATTATATTGGATAAGATTTAAAAATAAATGCACAAATACATACATACATTTTTAAAATATCCTCTTGATTCAGTTTAACATGAGATTGCATATGAAAATTGATAAAATAAGTGGTTTTCTGTTCTAATTTTCATAATGTATTATTTTGTATTATGTTTACTTTTTTTCTAATCTTCTCTAAATAGTATGAAAGGAGTCCAAGAATAGAGTGAAGATCTCTGTGTACAGTCTGTTGAAAAATGTGTGTGTGTTTTTCAGTTTAGTTTACTCTCAACATACTGATAGTCAATCCCTGTATCCAGATCAGGGCAAGTATACATGTCAGTTAGCAAAAGATATAGCTTGATGCTTATATAACAAACATCAATAAGAGTTAACTAGCAACGGAGAACAATAGGAGAGAGATGGATGAAGAAGTAAGAAATAAAAATTAAAAGCAGAAGACTTCTTATTAACGATCTATCTTATCTGCACCTATATATTGAAAGGGCAGACCGCTGAAAATAGTACTAAGAATATTTGGCATGGACAGACTTAAAAAGAAGTGGCCTTTGGTTATTCCAGCTTTAACCTTTTTTCTAGACATAACTGCAATAGAAAGGAAGTAAGGCAGGTTAATCCTTCCTTTGTTCTGCATCATAAAGGAAAAAAGGAAAAAAATTGGTGGACAGGAATGGTAGTCAACAGAACTGATAGTAATGCATGCATTTCATTGACAGAAAATGCTGTGTAGCTTCAGATTGTGGAATATAAAGACATAATTTACATATGTTAAATCCAAATGGAAGTGAAATTAGAGAAAGAGTAAATGCTGCTGAGTATGGCATTTATATGATGTGCTTTGCTAACACATAGTAATTTTATTGATTATGATGCTGTAGCTAAATGCAGTGCAAGCATAAACTAAAACAATGATTGAAACAGGAATATGATAAGTATTATAAAATATATGAAATATATTTAAATAACATTTATGTAATTAAATTGAAATATATAAAATAAGGGGCTCTAAACCAAACTGTCGGTGATATATTAACCTCTATATTTATTTCTTAAAAACAACTTCAGAAGGATTGACAAAAAAAAATTGTAGTGGGGTTCTTTTCAGTTCTTGTTTTAACTTCAAATAGTCCCATTCTAAACATGCTGTGAAAAATGGGAAAAGCCATTTATAGAAAATGCTGCTTGCTATGATGGATCCAGAGGGAAAATTCAATCAGAGGCTAATGTTTTGTTCTTATTACTTTGCTCTTCCCCAAGTACCTTTTAGATCAGTTAAATCTTTACAAATATATTCTGTCATAATAGGATTCACTAAATTCAAATATTCTCAATTGATTCCATGCTATCAAAATTGGAGTCATTTCTTAGGGACCACATAGATAATGCTTAAATGAATACATTTAAATGATTTCAAATCCTACCATCAAAGCCTTTGGCTCTTTTTAACTCTCTTCTAACAATTAATAATTTGTTTTATTTTGTTTATTTATTTATGATTTTTTTCCCTCCTTTATAACTTCAATTTCAATAAAAATCCAGTATCGGATATTCTAAAAAGTGTTGGCATGATGGCATGGCAAAAATCAGTAAAATTAATAATCCTTGAAACAGTTATTTTTGTTGTTGTTGTTTTTGGCAACCATGTTAATTTGATCTTTATAAAGAGGACAAAAAAAGATTTTAGTCTAGTGTGAAAGGAAGTCTCTGGATTTCAGAAATCAATGATTCTGATAATTGCCTAAGTGTTGAATGCTATGCATGAATAATGTAATACAGTTTGGTGTAAATGTGCAAAAGTCAAGTCAAACTATCCTTGTAGTGTGTCACATTGTCAATCGCAAGCAATTCAAAAACCACCAGCAGCAATTTACAGGAAAGATGAGAGATGTTACCGTACAGTATCTGATATTTTCTTGATTTAAACTTTCGTTATGAAAAGCTGCTAACTCAGATATGGAGTTTTAGTGAATATACTAAATTTAGTGGAATACTTTTTAAAGCTAAGCTCAGCATAAAAAAATGATGTATAAAGATTTCCATTTTCAAGGAGTATTATATACAATTGTGTTTGGTATTTGCACGATGTTATGATGTATACTGACATTTTATACCACATTAATATATTATTTAAATATCACCACTCAGAAAGACATGCCAAAAGTTTGATGGTAAATGTTTCTGACAGTTTGTAAGAAAATAATACATGAAGAATTTATTTTATTATTCTTCTAGAGCTAATGGCCATGGTTCATTTAGAAATTTTAAAGTAAAAGTTCATTTAAACACTTTATATTAAGTTCTTTTCTAGTTAAAGATAAGGTATCAGTAACAATTACTATAAATAAATGGAACCACCTAAGGACAATTTTCCCTTTGAATTGCTTTATGAAAAATTATCTGCAAACAGAAAAATAGATTTTCCATAGAAGGATCTGTCTTTAACTTGGTGCAGGTCTTCCAATGTTATAATTGAATTAATCCACATTGCTCTTCCTTATCTCCTCTTTCTTTCCACTTGTCCCAACATTATAGACTTCTCCAGAAGCTAGATCTTAATACTATGTCCAAAATATGATTATTTGAGTCTGCTCATTTATTATGAGACCTTGAGGTTGATTTGTTCAGCATTTCATTTATTTACCTTTGTCTAACCGTAGAATACTCAGGAGTCTTCTCCAATACCAGCATTCAAAAGCACCAACACTCTTTCTGTCCTGCTTCTTCGAAGTCCAAGGGATATTCATTCTGTCAAAAGCAAGGAACAGAGATGTATATAAACTTCAGCAAAGAAATTATCACTGCTGTCATGTAAAATGAGATATTCTTAGATGCTTATTTTGTGTTTTAAAAGGGCTATATTTAAATGACATTTTTGAGGCTCATTTCCTATTGGCTTGGCAGTGGCTTTGCTTTTTTGACAACTGAGAATCTTACTTCCTTGAAGGAGATCATGTTATAGCAGCAATAACTTTTGTTCTAGAAACATACTCTCTTAAGTGCAGCAGCATATAGTAGGCATGAAAAAAACTCCATTTCATTTTGGAGCTCAGTGGGCCCTTATCTCTTCCTTTAGAAAGAGTTCAGTTCAGGTTTTAGAAAACCATTTTTCAAGCATCTTGCCTCTTGATCACAGTCCTTTGTCATGAAGCTGGCCTTCTTAAGATTGAAACTTCTGCCTAGATTTACATCTTCTCCTACTGGTTTAAGCTTTCCTTTTTAATGATGTAGGTCAGTGATGGCTAACCTTTTTGCCATCACGTGCCAGGAACGGGGTGGTGGTGGTGTCGTGTACATGCATGCCCACATTCATAATTCTGTCTGCCCCATGCATGCACGTGCTCCTCCTGCTACTGACACGTGATGGCATGGTGGGCTCCGTAGTTCCATTTTTCTCTCTCCCAGGCTCCACAGCCTTTCTAGGTGCTTGGAAGGGGCGAAAATTGCCTCCCCCCCAGAAACCATCCAAACAGAAGGTCTGTTTTTTGGTCCCCCCGGAAGTTGGCAAACGGGCCATTTCCGGCCTCTGGAGGGTGGGGAAGGCCGCTTTCGCCCTCCCCAGGCTCCTACAAAGGCTCTGGAACCTGTGGAAGAGCAAAAAATGGGCCTTCCCCACCACCCCTCAAGGCCCTCCGGAGGCGGGAAATAGCCTGTTACCCTACTTCCAGTGGACCCAGAAGGCTCCAAAATCAGTCGGAACTGAGCTCATATGCCCACCGATATGGCTACACATGCCATCTTTGGCATGCATGCCATAAGTTCGCCCTCACGGATGTAGGTCATCTCTCAAGGTAAGTCAAAATTGTTTTACATCTATATCTGAGTTAAAAGCAAAACTAAAATAGATCTAAAATATCAGTTGTATTTGGACTTATCTGTAGTCATCTGCTAACGTTCTAAACCATTACTCCACAAGATTTTAAAAAATTGGTTGTCCAAGAATGCTGAAAAGAAACTCATCAACATGGTTGCGCCTATCTTTATGCAATAATGATTTATGCGCATCATTAATTATATAAAGATCGCAAAAGTCTAATGAAACATTTTTACATTGTATTTCTAGAATTGGATATATCAAACTTTTTGAAAGTTCTTTCTTTCCATGCCTCTGCCATTAGCACATTTTAAAAAATGTCAAGACTTGTATCATTTTTCCTTGGCTGTAGGGAACATTTATCAACGGGAGCTGATAAAGAATGGCATTTTATAGACTTTCTGCCCGAAAATGGGAAGGGGCTTTTGTTAATAAAGTTAATCATTAACAGAATTGGAAACTAGGCTTTCCTAACCATAGATGCCATCTTCAATTTACAATCTGTTTGGGGGATTGTGAGAAAAATCATTATCACGCTTGTTATTATATTTCACACTCCATAGCCAGAATTATAAACATAGCTAATATCTGAGGCATGTGTTCTATCTATAGAATTGATTTAAATGAACTTTTAATGACTTTAAGTAGCACACACACACCATTCTTTGAAATAGGACACCTAACACTTAGATGTCACCGTTAAGAAAAACAGATTGGTTTAGTTTGGTTTTTACTTCCAAAAAGTTGTTCACATAGGAAACTGCATTATTGTATATCAGATCCCTGGTTCATCAGGCTCAATTATGTCAATAGCTGGCAAGGATATTCCAAGATTTCAGTCAGAACACTTTTATATTGACCTGGAAGTTTGGCATACAAAGCATGTTCTTTGCAACTTGAGATCTTTTCCAAAAGCAGCCATCTCTTGGCATCTTAAAGACTACAAATTATGCTGACATATTTTTTTTCCTCTTCATTACTTAGTTGAATTGTTGAATAAAAATAAAACATCTGTTGTACCCCTTTTATATCTAAATAAGTAGCAAGAAACATAGTGCCTTTGATAACAGCTGCTGGCTTTACATACACATACACACATGGGGGGGGGAGGAGAGGGAGAAGTACTTTCATGCTATCCTATGATTGTTTTCCCCATTATAGTCCTCAGAATGTTAAGGTTTTCCGCTCATAAGCTAACAGTACATCTAAAAGACCAACCAGCCAGGACCACATATTTGTATGGTGTGGTGAAGTAGAAAACAAGGAGAAAGGTCAGCCATCTGCTCTGTTTATGAAGCCCATTGAAGTGATGAAAAGGTAGCCCAGTATCTTGAACAGAAAGTAATGAGAGACAAGTTGGTGGAATATGGTGAATGTTCCTGTAGTGGCCAGCCTAGTAATCTGCAGCTGCAGCACTCATGCTATAAAATTGTCTTCACAGAGATAAAAGTTGGGCTGAATTAATTAAATTGAGCTAATGAAAGTTAATTGGCTTCTATTGTACAAAATGATATTGATCTCTGTTGATGCTATAGAAAGCTATAGAATAGGCATTGTATTAATCAATGCACACTTGTACAAAACTGGTTGCAGATTGCTTGAATATATTGTGACATTATGCTCCTTATTTTTCATGTTTTAATATTAAATTAAAAATCCTTTTCAGAGATCACCTACCCTGTTTCCCCCGAAATAAGACATCCACTGAGCCCAATCGGGCTTAAGAGCACAAGGCAATAAGGCCAAGCGCTTATTTCAGGGTTCAGAAAAATATAAGACATAGTCTTATTTTCAGGGAAACATAGTAGTTCTGTACTAAATCTGTCCCAGGTTTCTGGTTGGTTGTTTATCATCCAGAAGGCATTTTGCAAATACTTTGTTTATCCCTACTTGAAGTTTTATTATGGTAGAAAAAATACTACACTGCAAAAATGGTGGAATGAATGGAAAAATGATACCTCGCCTTACATGTATTTCCACTTCTGAGGTCCCAATAAAAACTTTCCAAGATACATTTTACTACTACAATTTGAGATTTTATAATCTACTTAATTTGTTTTAACTGCAAAACGAAATATAAAATGCCAACTCATTTGACAGTTGGAGCATTATGTTTTTCATTTTTTAAAATTTCCAGTAAATTTGACATTCAAATGTTGAAATTGGTAAAATTTGCTTTTAATAAAGATTTCTCCCTTTAACTCTTCCTTACTGAAGAGAACTTGAATTCAGATTGCATGCTCTCAAAACCTTCATTCAAAATTTGGAGAGAAGAAAATTAATACACTATTAAAAGTTCGGTATTCAGTACATTATGAGTAAGCCCAAAGAAATCTCTTATACTTTTGAAGCCACTCAGAAGTATTCATTGTTGGATATAAAGTAATATTATTATTAGAAAGGCTGCATTGCCTTTCGAGGTGGCATATATTGTTTGCAATTGTGATCATGATTAAGCAAACTGAGATACAAAAATAAAGTTGATAACAACTCTCTGCCTGATTGCATATGTATTAAAACATTGTAAATATTAACAAATGTTAGCTACTGTGAAAATACATTGAAACAACTAGAAAGTATGGGAGTAAATAATATTCTGATTCACTTTCAAGGGAATTAGTTGTTAATATGTTTGGTTTTTTATTTGTATATATAGAATGCACCAAACACACAAAATAATAGAGGATCTCTTAAACTAAAATCAAATGCAAACATGAAATATAAAATGAAATTAAACCACCAATAACAAGTGACATTAGTGAAACAGAAACAAAAGGCATTCAAGTCAGTTAAAATTTAAAAAATTTGGAAAATGAAATGAAATAGTCTTTAAAATGCCAAAAGTAATCTCAAAATAAGTTCAAGGTGAGTTTCACAATGAAATCTCCAAAATACATTGGCTTTTAATAGTTAAAACACTAAACATATTCGACAGAAGAAAGTCTCAAAAGATATATAAACCTTGAGATATATATTAATATACAGTGTGGAGAAGAAGATGATTATTCCAGGGCAATATAATATCAGCACTCTTGTATGACTGAATTCCAAAATTTGTACATGAATAATAATATTACTTAGACAATTCAACAATCACAAATATAAGTAACCTTTTGAAATTCCCAGGTTTCTACTCCAGGTGAAATATTACAGAATGCAGATAGGCAAGAAAATATGAAGTTCATGTTTTAAAGTGTACGTCCTGGAATTTCCTCTTAGGGGAATGTGGGAAGTTTTAATAGGTACCAGACTAGGTTCAAGAAGCACTTACAGTAAAACTGCTAGAAGAAAGTATCATTGATTTCTTATTTTGAAAACATAACATTCAATTGTTGTAATATTTTTTTTTCATTCATAAGCACAAAATAAAACCAGGTGTTTGGTAGATAAGAAATAAGAGCTTGAAAGGTTTATATTAATTGAATCGTAAATAGATTTTAGATTGTAAAATATTTGGGAAAATAAATTGAAAATTCAGTTTACTAAATTCATTCATTGGAAAGAGATTATGTATGTACTGTATACATGAGCTAGAATTCACATGCTGTCCCAAACCTTGACCTTAGGGAGTTTACATTATAGTATCATGCAAGGTAATATAATGAAAGAAGATTAAAATAGAGATCCAAAAGGGAAAAATCATCAGATATGTAATCATCTTACATATCATTGCCATAGTGATGTGGCAAATTTTATGTGGTATAAAATCTTCCTCTGGCATGATACCCTACTGTTGAATGGTTAAATTTCACACACACTTGTCTTGCAAAAAAGTTGTTCATAATAACACTAATTCTGAAATTTGCATAAGGGAAAGTAACAGCAGTCCATGCGCCTTCGGCATTTAGTCATACCTGCCACATGACCATGGAGACATCTTTGGACAGCGCTGGCTCTTTGTCTTTGAAACGGAGATGAGCACAACCCCTAGAGCTGGAAATGACTAGTCCACATGTGTGGGGGAACCTTTAACTTTATGAAGAAGATTCCATTGTTCTGACTTGGCAACAGCAACTTCCTATGCTCAAAGCTGGAACCAGCTTTCTGTTTTCTTATAGTACTAAGAGTAGATTTAATAATAGTGAATTTAATTTTTCCATATTAGTTTAAATCTATGTCAACTTTGGCAATTTTAAGATGTGTAGATTCCAACACCCAGTGTTCCTCAGCCAGCATGCTGATTGGAGAATTCTGGGAGTCGAAGTCCACTTATCTTAAATTTGCTAAGGTTGAGTTTAAATACCCATGAGTTCTTTAATATTTTTCAGCTCGAAAGTAAGTAACCCATTCTAAAATGGAAATAGCAATTCACAACCCAATTCATTTAAAAAATGATAGGGAAATCATCCAGACAATTCTTCATTTTCAGCTCATTGGGGAATTTAACCTTAGTTACCTTTATGTCACTAAAGAAATAGTTGAAAAAGTAACCAGGAACCTGACCCTCAAAGAGACGATAAAGTAAATTTTAAAAGCTCCAATGATCTGTACCACAGTATTAAATTTAAAGTTATAGGAACAACCATGTCATCTGAGAAACCATTTATAAGAGGCTCTTGTGTTAAATGTCAAAACCGATTACTGGCACTATCTGCTCTGCCCTTTCATGTTAATATAGTGGAAACATTGTTCCCATGTTAACAGATAAGAAATATCATTGGGTTTGTCAAACTTTCATTAACTGAGTTTATAGGATATAGTAATGAGAGACAAAAGAGATCATTAACCTGACTAAAGAATAGAACAAAAAGAACTTTAGAAGTTTGTCAGGCATTGCTCTTTACATCATCAGTCTCTGGGTAAATCTAAGGGCGAGTGGGATTTGCAGCAGGAATAAGAGAACTGTTGTTCATGCAGATTTATATCAAAATGAAAACTGAGAAAAACTGAACTAGGAATAGTTTCTGTATTCCATAGATAAGGTTGTTATACAGCATCCTGTATTTAACATGAGAAAGACAAATGCTTTATTTGACACAAAATAATTGTAAGATGTAAATGTGGACTGATTGAGAAATAAGCTCAGAAAAATGGAACTTTCTTAGTATTGTCAGAAAGAGCACAGTGTGGTTAAAATGCCTATACACATTGCCTCTGTGATTTCACCACACAGTTATATTTAATATTCTAAAGTTTAGGACCAAAAAACTACCCAGAGTATCTTCTCTTTTCTGAACACAATAATGACTGATGAAACTGAAATAACAGAGTTTCCTTCAAAGCCCGCCTGCGATCCTTACCTTCTCTTCTTTTCTTCCCACTATCAAAGACTTTGTTAATTATTTAGTAATGGAATGTCTTGAGATCTTGACATTTCTGTAGTAATAGTCTGTTTAATCAGCTTCAGAATGTACTCAGTGATATTGATTATCACTGATGTTGATTATCACTATTTTTTACTTTAAAAATTAATATGTTCATATCTGGGCTTTAGAGTCAAGAAAATGGCTGTGATGGAAAGCATCTATAATACTTTCAAGTACTACTTCTGAAAGCATTTAATCTACTTTTCTTAAAGGTGCTTCAATTGCTGCAAATTCTTGAACTAAACTTGTCTTCTCCTAAAGTTGTGCCGAAGCGTAAATTATTGAAGCTAAGAAAAGAGGTAGCTGCTTTAAACAGTTGTAGGCATAAGGTTTGTGACTAATGTGAATCCCAAGCATAGTATTTAAACCTCCATAGGAGCCAAAGGTTATCTATCAATTCTTCTAGTGTGAAATATGTTAAAAATATCATTTGTCTGATTTTTGGAGTTCATAAGAAAATCTAAGAGACTCTTTGCAGTTCTTTTCATTTCCATTCCAGAATATACACTGGAATTAAATGATCTGCAGGAAACAACAATGTTTTCCAACTTCTATTGTTTTAACAATAGTGATAACAACCTCTTCTTATCAATTAGACTGCAGAAATCAAGAAATCATTTAGGAGATGATAAGGAATCTAAGCATCAAAGGATTTTTCCCACAAGCTACAGAATAGGTACTTAAAAATACATTTTTGAGCATTTTTGAGAGTTTTTTCTACCTTCTTGAGCAGATACAATTTTGTATCCAAAGTTAAATTTTATCCTGATAAAATAGAAAGTAAATTTCATTAGCTCAATTTCATTTATTTGCAAGACAAGGTTGATATCAAATACAAACATACAGAGGTGTAATATATGTTGAAGTTTCCCTGAACATATTTAAAGGTTATTTTAAGTATGTTTGTTTTATGGACCCGATACGAATCTTTTTTTTTTTTCTGATGCAGCCAGGCATCTGCACAAACCTGAAGCATACTAAGGAACAAAGTATTACGGGCACTGTTTGGCTTTGCACTTATTATGAAGCCTGCCTAGTGCGGTATAATGTATTAGCCTTGCTTTAATCACATTCATGTAAATACCTTCATGAATATATATTTACATGACTGTGACTCATTCAGTATCAAAACAGACAATATTAGCTTTAGTAAAATAAAAGAATAAACAAGTATGCATATAAATTAACATTTTTCCACAATTTGGGAATATTGGTAAAAAGATTCCAGAGACTGACATATATTTTCTTTGGTCATCACACAAACATCTTACATAGTGCTGTAGTAAGGGACTTCGTGATGAATAAGATGAGAATGTTCACAATAGGTAGTTAGTCATGTGTGAATTGTTTTAATTTTGTACATGACTGTAGATCTGTTTGGTGTGCACCATTAAAAATTTTAAGAGTAAATTTATAATGTTTAGTTGAATACTACAGTTATACTACCTTTTATAAAATAAGCATTACAGTATAAGTGTGCATTTGAGGAAAATATAACTGATAATTAGAGCTAGACCCTAATTTTTTTCTTAGGGATTGAAGAATATGAAAGGAAACCTTGCTCCATTCTCATTCCTTTTATCTGACAGATTTACTAAAATAGAGTAATGTATAATATTCTGGATGCCAATATGTTGAGTTGCTTTAGAACAGGGTTCCCTTAGCTGGTCAATATAAACCCTCAAGATTGATAGTGTTAGAATATCCAAAGAATCAATGTTGTTGTTGTTGTTGTTGTTGTTGGTGGTGGTGGTGGTTAAATAGTCAGCTAGATGTTTAAATTGGATTGGGCATTTTTATCCACCAGTCAAATCATTCTCAAGGAACTAGGATATATTATTATTACATTACTATTCCGAGGTTATTCTAGGATTCTTAGCTCTGTGTTAGCTGCAGAGACAGAAGAGGAAAGCCAATATTTAATAGGCAATAAAACAATGGAAAGAATAATGAATGGTCTAAATGGTAAACACTTTTTAATTAATATACTTTGATAGCCATACTAAATGAAGAACTTTACCAAATCTTATGACTATGCATTTGTAAAAGAAACATGCAGCAGTAACAACAATAATGTTTAGATCACGAATGAGAAAGTAATAAATGTAAAGTTTAAATATTCAAAAATCAAATAAATTTTTAAAAGGAATTTGTATCACTGCCTATATTAGCAAATGCAATGTATTGGGTGAGACCTAGCAATTTTTGTAGCTATCTCGTTGAGTAATAGCATTTCAGAATTTCATGCATGCGTGAAACACAGCTAAGCTCCAAGGAACACACAGTTATTTCACAAAACATGAAATGGTCCATATTCTATTTTAACAGTTGCTTCTATTTTTTTCAATTTTACATTTTATTGGCATTACACTAGTTCAGGGACAGTAATGACAGAAGATGGTGAGATATAGAATGTGATTCTAAATTAATACAATTTTGCTGTGTTATATTATGTAGCATATAATTAAGTTCCATGCAAATGATCAAAATCAAGGAAACAAGAACTACCAGATTTTATTAGGGTATTTATAATGCTAGTTCAGAATAAACACTGAATCCTGGGAACTATAAAAAGAATTATTCTTCTTCATTAATAGTAAGTTAATCAAGGTAGCATCTTTTTGAAAGTTTTGAAGCCTTCTTCTCAGGCTTCTTCCTAGCTGGTATAAGTTGCCATTTGTGAAACAAACTTAATTTACTGTTTTTCAAACTTGGCAATTTCAGAATGTGTGGACTTCAACTCCTACAATTACCCAAGCCAGAATGCATGTTAATTGATTCAACCTCTTTCTTTTTATTGTTTATGTCTATTCTCTCTTTGCTTTCTCTTCCAGCCTCCCCTCAATCTTTCATATATAAAATTGAATAATATAGTTATTAAGAGGTAATAGCAGAAAGTGATTTAGAGTCCATGAAATTGAGTGTTAATAAATGATTGAATGACGGTAACTCTAATAGAAAAAATAGCTTGGAAATAGCAATACTAAGTCAATGTTAAGCCACCAATATAAAGTTAATTATGTGCTGCATACACAGTTCTTTGTGACTTCTTGACAAGAGAGAATACCATATGAGATGTTCAAAGCAACGTTTCTGAAAGATTCTATCTAGAGCTGCTTTGATGTCCTTGTGCCAGCAAAAAAAGTACTATTAGTATAAGAAATTCCACTTCTTCCACACTCAGCTTCCTGGTTCAAAAGATTAGAAACACGCGGCTATGCAAAAGGAAGAAAAGGGATATTATATTTCTCTTAGTCCAAAGACTGAAAAGAGAAACATTGTTCCTTTAGAAAAGAATAGTGACCAGGACATTAAAACAAGATTTGTTGGCAGTCTAAATTTGAAGTTTTTGAATCTAGACTGCGAACTGTGGCTCCTGGCCCTAGTAGTGTAATTCAAGAAATCACCCAGCATGAGTCCTGGAAAAATGCAAAGCCTTTAGAAGAAGGAGCATTTACGATAGCGAAGTCAGCTCTAGTTACTAGAATAATAAGGCTTCAACCTAGTCTAAGCTCAAAAGCAAAGCTACAAGGGATACTGCATCATTAGTCCTACTTTGCTGTTCTCATCACATCTGGGCCAAAATAAAATAGGAATACCTATATATGATATATAAGGCATTGGATATATCCCTACCTTTTTTCCTTTCAATTTGTTTTCTGGATTATTAGCTAGATGATTTGGGCATTGGCAGATTTGTCTCTGGAGCACAGCAAAGCCTTCTTCAGAAACAGACAAGCTGACCAATTAGTGGTACCCTGAAATCTTTGAGATAGATGGTCAGCTGGACCAAGATACAGCAAGAGGTCACCCGACATGAGCTCCTGGAGAAAATAAGGCCATTTAAAGGCCCGGAACTCTCCGTGTTTATTTTCAAGAGTTTAGATTGCCACTCAAAAGTCAATTTTTTTAGCCTATAACAAATTGGGCATCGTGATCTGTAATAAGGACAAACGAGATTTTATATTATACATCTTTACTTCTTAATAGGTTAGACCTGTACATTATGTATAATGTATAGTACAGTTACAAAATTGGATAATCTGAATAAAAGGCTTCTTGGACTGATGATCAGGAAAATGAAAATAGCCTGACATATAGATTTTTATATGATCCTCAATAAATTTGGACACTTGATGTTATTATGCTCTATTACATTATTGATTGGAGGATGAAGGCTCTCAATAAGAAAACAGGCAAGGTGATTTTTTTAAAACAACGTATTTGTTGACAGTTTACATGTAGGTTAACTGTCAGTTAAAAATTTGTGTTCAGTATGTGCTTTCTTAATCTTCATCATCCACATCCAGATATTGCAAAATAAAGACTATTGGTTCACCTATAACATTCAGGCTGTATACAGTATTGCATTCATTAAATTATTCATCCTCATTTTGTTTCTGTAGCAGAAATTCTTATTCAATGAGTGTTCCTTTGTTTCTTTGCAGTATCTTAAGTGAGCCTTTGAACTGATTTTAGGGCCATCCAATAGCTATAATTTCAATAAGTTTTTTATTGAATCTGCATTTGAATACCTTTTTTTAATACTTCTCACAGCACCTGCCAAAAAGAAAGAAAGAAAGAAAGAAAAGAGAATATATTTTCAATTTAATGGGTTTTTCAGAGCAACTTTGATATATTTTTCTTTTCTTTCTTTTTTTTTTTTGGTGGGGGTTGGTGGCGAAAAGGAAGGTTAATCAGTAGTTTAATTCCTCTCGCCATTCTGTGATCCTATTTGCATGATAAGAGTATCATATCTTTTTAAAAGTCCCATTTTGAAGCCTAAATTATTTAACAAAATTCCAGGGACCAGACTAGGAATAATTTATTTAAAAATCTAAAAAATAAACATAACATAATCTTTTAAGACATCATTTTAAGGTATCCTATTATTACCTTTTGAAAATACAGGAATAATCTGGCTTGAATGTTTTCAAATGCATTGTTTCAGTGTGGTTCTGTAATTTCTTTCTTAATGGAATTACTTTAAGTAAGCTGGTGTTACCTATGATACTAGTGTTCAGTATAATCACCAACGTGGCTTAAGCAGTGGAGAAATTTATTGCTTAAACCAAGACAATTGAAATGTAAAATAAAGTGCATATTGTTTTGCCTTTCTTCTGGTAATATTTATATATTACAATAGATAAGTGCTTCTCATTTGTCTCTTTACTTCAGTGGCATTCATTAAGCCAGTCTTAGCAATTTTAAGATTTATGGACTTGATTTCAAAATGGTCATTTTTGGTATCAATTTCCTTCACTTTATTTACAAGAAAAAAAGTGGATGTTTATGTGAGTTTGTCTCTTGTATGTGTTGCTTATCCTTGCCCACTTTCTCTCTATATATACACACAAGGTCAGGTTTTCTACCCTATTCTTAAAATAGTCACAACTATTGAAAGCATTTTAAGTATTATGTTTAATTTTATTATTACTTTTAACAATAACAATAATTTTATTATTACTTTTAACAACTAACTGTGATTTGAATTTTTTTTTCTAATCAGCTAGTTGTTTGGTTTTTTTGTTTGTTTGTTTGTTTTAATTTGATTAAAGAGGAGCCCTGAGTCTCCTCTTCTCCGGAGACTCAGGGCGGCTTACAATACATTAAGCAATAGCCTTCATACTTTTGTATATTTATACAAAGTCAGCTTATTGCCCCCACAAACAGAGTCCTCAATTTACCTACCTTAGAAAGGATGGAAGGCTGAGTCAAGCTTGAGCCTGGTGAGATTCGAACTTACAGTAATTGCAGACAGCTGGTGTTAATCACAATGCTTTTAGTCTGCTCAGTTACCAGGCTCTTAACAGTTTTAGTTCAACTGTTAGTGGCAGGGATGAACAATTCACAAAGATGCATCTGAGTTGGCAATGACAGTGAGTTTTCCTGCTAACAATAGAAATAGACTGGGTCAATGGTTCTTGTCTATAGAAAATCCCCTACATTCCCTTGATGTCAGGATATAGTACAGGGTCTATTCTGCTGTTTTGTATCTCTATTGTGCCTGCTGGTGGAGTACTACTGGTAAGTACAGGTAAGCTCACTGTCACTGCCGACTTAGATGCATTATGTGAATCCTTCATCCAGATAGAGAATCTTTCAACAAAAGCAGCAAGCATGCAGCCTGGAACACTTCTATTTATCAAGATTGGTGCACTACCTTACCTTACAAGTGCATTCTTCCTTTTTACAGCTGTCTGTTTATAGTGATACATTCTTACCTACATAAAAAGCTCTGTAGCAGCTTTTTTAATTATACTTTTTCAAACAAATTCACAAAAGAATAACAATTTCATAGTGTGAACAAGAGAAACAAAGAACAGTTACTTACAAAGAACAGTTTGGAAAGGTTACTTCATATGATCATACCAAACTGTCTCCAAAATTACAGGTTGAAAGAGTAATCATTTTAGGATAGTTTTTCTCATATAGGAAGATGGACAGATTCATGGACATGTGACCAACATTTTAAATTTTAAATCTGTTAAAAGGAGAAAAGGCTACCTCCCACCCATTCCTCTTCCCATTACAAATACAACACAGTGGTACTCAACTCAAAGGTTTTGTGCCACACAAATGCATCTACCAATGGTGATTGTGGGATCAGCTCAAGGCGTAGTGCTACCTGAAAGAGAGCAAGAGGTTCTGTTTTGCTTTAAGTTCTAAATAATTAAAAACCTTAGATTTAAATATAATTTCACTTTTAGCAAAACTATCAAGAACTGAAAAAGGCATTGATTTTCATGTCTACCTCTCGTTTACTTTGTTCCAAAGTTTTTTTCCTGCAAGGAGTTTTCTTGAAAGCATTATTTGTTCTGTTTTTCTAAACATTAAGGTACAGAGTGCTCAAGGACTATATGTTATTTGAACATCTGAAGTAGAAAATTCCCATGGTGTCCTTTACCAACAAGACATAAAATAATTAACAATTTATTGCTCCTCGTAATACCCAAACTGTACTTTTTAAGCAGATTCCGCAGTCTGCATCAATAATTCAAATTGAACCGTTCAAGAATGTTATGTCTTCAACTAATTTTTGACTATAATTTTTCAAAGCATAAATTGTTAGCCTGAAGCCAAGTGTTATAATATGGAGCTATATTGTTTTAGTTTACACAATTTACTTTCAGCCACTTGAGTTCATTTGGACACAAGAAATATGTCTCAGCTGTAAGGTTTATAATATTATTGTGGCTTAGTTTGGCAATATTCTTTCTTATTTCTTCTAATACAAAGAAAAGATATATTAAGCTTAGTTACAAAGCTGGTTCAGTCTAACAAAAATGCTTATGTTCCACAGACAAACTGTTGAATAAAAGACATATCGGTACATATGTATCTTGCATGAATTCCCTTTCGCTGTAACAAGTACAGATGAAAGTAATTAGACAATGCCTAGGATCATGTTCAATCTCCAAAAACTGCGAAGAAGTCCTTTGATCCCTTTGCCATGTTTCTATATCAAAGTTTCAGTACAAGAAAAAATTGATTTTAAGAACTTTTGCAGAAGTTAGGAGAATATTTCCCGAAGAAATAAAGCTGAAAAATCAGCATTGCCTCCTAAAATTCATGTTTGAATTTTTTTTTAATAGTTTTATCAGGAGTATTACATACATCATACTGTCTTGGCAAGGTATTTTTTACTTAACAAACTGCAGCAAATTCTGTTTAATTTTACTGGAACAAGTAAGACAGATACTGCTACCAGAATAAATATAGTTTGTAAATATTGTAATATTGCAATTATTCTTTAAAAGGTGGCTAGCAAACAATAGCAAAACTTATTGATTAAAGCATTAGTCAATATTTAAAGCTTTTAAAATTAATGTAATAGTCCAGGTTAAAGATAAAAAAAATCCATTGTTGTGTCGTACTTTAGTAGGATCACCTGAAATAGCATAAGTTTATGAAAGCATTGATTTCTCCAGAATATTTCATCAAGAGGGTTGATGTAAACATTGGTAGAGAAAATAACATAAATGTGATAAATGATTCTTGAATTATCATGACAACATTTTAAATTGATGGCATTGTATATGATGATGCTTTAGATATTGCATCATTTGACTATTTTAATAGCATAGAAGTGTTATTATTTATTTCTCCAATTTAGGAAAACGGTATCGTCATAATTTTGATTCTTCAGTTATAATGTATAGGTAGATAAAATACTTTTTGCATATTCAGTAGATAATTGAGTTTTATTCTCAATTTTCTCAACAACAACATGATAATTAAAAATTCAACTTAGATGACAAACTGTACAGAAACAGAATTCACAGCAAGAGAGTGAAATAAAAACCTGAAATTGAATTAGGCCACATTTCTATTTAGGAAAATTAAATATAGAGTTTTTAATAAAACAGCACCTGGCTTTATGAAAAAAAAAGCATACTGTATTTATGATTTGTTATTTGTTTAATATAGCAATTTTACTTTTGGTGTTTTTCTAACCCAATGACAGCAAGATTTCTATAATGTAAACCTGGGCAGCATCTCAACCTTTTTTATCTTTGCGATACAAAAAATTGTTAGCAATAATATGAATCTTCATTGTTGTTTTATTAATTATCTCCTATCTGGGAATCTTTTCTAAATTGCCAGAATCTGGGATCAACTCCTCTTCTAATTTCATAATTTGAAGGCCTTAATGAACCTCATTGCAAACTAGATATTATTTATTTATTTATTTATTTATTAGTTTGATTTATATGCCACCCTTCTCCGGAGACTCAGGGCGACTTACAATGCCTTAAGCAATAGCCTTCATACTTTTTTATATACCTGCTTAGTAGGGCTTTCGGCGGCCCCAAGTGGTGTTCTTTTTTATACAAAGTCAGCTTATTGCCCCCACAATCCAGGTCCTCATTTTACCTACCTCGGAAGGCTGGAAGGCTGAGTCAACCTTGAGCCTGGTGATATTCGAACTTGCAGTAATTGCAGGCAGCTGGCAGCTAAGTGCTATTTAACAGCACTTAGTCCACTGCGCCACCAGGCTCTTCCTGGTTAGCTCGCTGTTACCCAAATTTATTTACAGATACCAGCCAGCAATCACTGTCATGCTGAAAATGCAAATCTGTGCTTGTAATCTAGTTAGACAATTTATTTATCAAATTTATTTATCAAATTTGGTACATTTACATCAGAAAGCCCTTTTTCTTAGCTGTACTGTACAAGCAGTTTTCAGCAGAGATATTGATGCTGTATCCCTGTAGATTTAGACTGAATTTATATATATAACATCCTGGAATAATTTTATACAAAAATAAAGGATAGGGTCAGACCTACATCATTATAATTCAAGATACTGTATGAATTATTGATCCCAAGGATCTTTTCCATGAGATGAATGCAAAGTGAGATACTGGTTAAAAGGCCAAAAATAGAGATACCTCCAAGCTACTGACTGCTTTATGAGGAAAATTAATGTCATGGATTATAGTTTTTTCAACTACAGAATCTTGTCATCAATCAGTCATTACACATGAACTGCTGTATCATTATTTATTTGCATGATCTGTTTTCTTTTTAAGATTTTCTTCAGATATATAAATGTTTATATTCTTCATCTATCAGATATTCTTCTTCACTGTTAAATTGACATAATGGTTAATTATTGGTTCCTAAGCAAAAAGATTAAATATCACAACTATATGAAGGAAGCATGTACTGCAATATCCCAAGGTTCTGTCTTAGGCCAGTACTCTTCATCATCTTCATAAGTGATTTAGATGAGGAAATAGAAGGAGAACTCATCAAATTTGGAGACAATACCAAACCTGGAGAAATAGCAGTGCCTTAGAAGATAGGCTCAAGATTCAGAAAGATCTTGACCTACCTAACAAAATGCATTTCATTGGTGAGAAAAGTAAGATCTTGTATTTAGATAAGAAAAACCAAATGCACAAGTATAGAAAAAATGGTATTTGGGTCAACAGCCACAACTGTGAAAGGAATCTAGCTGTCCTAGTGGACAGCCACTTAAGTATGAGGCAACAGTATGCTGCATCTATGAAAAAAGCCAATGCAGTTCTAGGCTGCATCAATAGACGCAGATTATTGTGTACCCTGTACATTGCACTGGTAAAACCACTCTTGGAATATTGCATCCAGTTTTGGTCACCACAACACAAAAAGATGTTGAGACTCTAGAAAGAGTGCAAAGTGCAAAGAATGCATAGAAGAGCAACAGAGGTGATTGGGGGACTGAGAGCTATGATGAAAAGTTGTGGGAACTGGGTATGTCTAGTTTTAACAAAAGAAAGACTAGGGCTGACATGATAGCAGTCTTCCAATATTTGAGTGGCTGTCGCACAGATTTATCCATTCCTCAAAGCACTTGAGGGCAGGACAAGAAGTAATCAATGGAAATTTATTGAAGAGAGATCCAATCTAGAATTAAGGACAAATATCTGTGTGGAGAACAATTAATCAGGGAAAGGGCTTACCCCCAGAAGTTGTGGGTGCTCCTTCACTAGAGATTTTCTAAGAAGAGATTGGAAAGCCATTTACCCAAAATGGCATAAGGTCTCCTAACTGAGTAGGGGATTGGACTAGAAGATTCCAAGGTCTCTTCCACTTCTATTATTCTGTTATCATGGATGTGCTCAATTTACCTCAGAAGACCTGAGAGAGTAGGTTGGGAATAGATTATTTTGTAAATTTACCTTTGAGGTTCCTAAAAATAAGTTCTAAGTTGTTTGCACATATCTGATTTAATCAAAATGATATTTTATTACCATATTCTCATTTCCTTTGTCTGTTCCTAAAACAATTTGTCTACAAATCTGGATAACTTAATTGCCAAGCATTCACATTTAAATGTGTTCTTCACTTTTAAAAAGTGCAAGTCTCCATTACTTTAAAAGCCTTCATAAATAAGAATAGTTATCTACTAACCTTTTACATTTCAAACATCTGTGTTAATTAGCCTTTGGGAATCATGGACACGTATCTGATGTAATTGGTAAAAAGGTAATTGGATGATCCGAGTTTCTCCTGCATGTTTAAAAATAAATTCAATTTGAAAATTGTCATTAATCATTTTATTCTAGAGTTAAGTGTCCACTTTAATGAATGTTAACCTTTTTTATAAGTCACAAGATGTTTTAAAAATAGTATAATCCTTAATTTCCACTTTTTAACTGGAATAATTATTTTGTGCTGCAAATCTTTCTGATTTGAAGAAAATGATAACAGATAAATTCTCATTCTGCTTTGTAGATTCTCTGTGACAAAATATCTTTATTTGGCATTTGATAAATAAATGTCAAATAATAGAATATTTCTCCTGATGTGTCAACTGATAGATTTATTTGCTGTCCATTTATTTGCTGTGTAAATCTACAGACATTTTATTTTATCTGAAATAGATTTTATCTATTCAAGAGTCATAGGGATGCAGTGGTTAGAATGCAGTACTGCAGGCTAACTCACTGTTCATTCCAGAAATTTGATTCTGAACGGCTCAGGGTTGACTCAGCCTTCCACCCTTCTGGGATCAGTAAAATGAGGACCCAGATTGTTGAGAGCAATATGCTGACTGTGTAAACTACTTGGAAATGGCTGAAAAGCACTATGAAGCGGTTATAAGCCTAAATGCTATTGCTATCTTATGTGTGGTTATTTCAATGTTCTCTTCTTCTTTCACTGTACTTAAATATAATGTGCCTTACATTGAAACATTTGCAGAATGTGAGAATAGAAATCATTTTCCATAGAAATCTTCTGTATTGGCCAAATGTCTGCACTAGTTTGTGTTCTGTTTATTGTACAGAAAATATTTATTTATTTATTTATTGGTTTATATAATGCCCAACTCACAAAAATGTAATTGTGGGTGGCTTTCAACATTAAAAAACAAAATTATAGAGTCCCTAGGAACAAAACAACTAACAATCAGTCATATTGTAGATTTCAAATTGGGGATGGTGAGTTAAGTTAGCACAGTTTCAGGGAAGCTCAGAAAAAATAAAACCCATGTGGTTTTCACTTCATGAAATCTCCTGAAAGATAATCGAAATGTTTGAATAATTTCTTAATCCTTGAAGAGCATCTCCAATTTATTTTCAGGGTGCAAGTATTTTTAAATTTGATCTAAAATGGACTACATGGTCAGATTTAGAAACAATTTATATATGATGCATCGTGTATATTCTTTGTTAAGTTCGAAACAAGTCTCATGAGTATATGGAATAAATACGATATGTTTTGTAAAACATCTATTCCTGCTGTGAATCCTAATCTCTACTGAGCATTAACAAAGAAACAAAAATGTCAGAACATTTTCAATCCTATCAATTCCTTTAGTGGTTACTACATTATGACTATACTTTTATATAAGTAACTAAAATTATATTGTGGTTAGTAGGAACCACAGAGCCTATTTCCTGGGCTTTTACAAGAAAAACAACTTGATCATTGTAATTCATTGACATAAATGGATTCAACAAATCTGTTACTAAAAATAATCATCATAAGCAGGAATAGATAAACTGCATTTTGCATATTAAATATCAACAATATATATTTTCCTTGAATGAATATTTCCACATTGGTAGATACAGATTACTGTATCTGTAAATTACTGGCCCTTCAATAGTGAGAGTTAAGAATAGTTTGATACCAAACTATCTTATCTAAGCAAATAATACTCTTATAAGGTAGGAGGACAAGATATTGTTAATGGCATTACCATGCAGTGTTAAATGATGAATATCTAATGACTCAATCTATCATTCTAATGGGCCATCTGATCTCAACATTACTTCTGAAAGACTCATTGGGCTTTATTCCAGCAGATCATCATATTCTATCCTTTGTATAACACCTATGAAACATTGAATTTTGCAACATGTAAAAGCAATTCAGACAGCCAGGTTATAAGGGTGAAGGAAGAAAAACAGAACGCAAAAATAATGAACAGGCAAAGTTTAATATCCACAATAGATGGTAAAGAAAAATAAAAACCTAAAGATGATGAATAGTGTCCTGAGGAAATTTACGAAGAAAGAGTCAAAGGCTGGATACCAGCAATTGAACAAAAAGTGCTTTTTCCTCCTCCTTATGGAGTATCTAAAAATCAAAGGGAACCGTCCGGATCCAATTTACAGGCCTTGTAAAGCCTAGATTATAGTATTTTAATGTTTCAGGTTTTTTTAACTGACTGAAAATATACTGTATATCTTTCCCTGTCCCTTTGGTTTCCTGCTTTAATTATGGCATGATATACTATCTCTGCGCTGAGATTAATCCTAGACAAAATGAGCTGTACATTAGAATTTGAAGCCATGAAATAATCTATTTGAAATTTTTCCTTAATGCTAACCTTCCTTGATTTGTAGGCAAAAGTGTTGAAGAAGTAAGAAATAATTGGAATTCTTTAGATGCTTTCAGTAATTCATGGTAAAAGAACATTGTACATTTCCTCTCACAATTATCTTGGATATTCTGTATATTATCTACATATTTTCTAAATGTTGGCAAAGCTCACTGTGTTTCAAGAAAGAGATGAAATATTTTGTCTCTGCTCATTTTATAGGTCAGTTAATACTTTATTGCCATGTTTGGAAATAGAGACTGAAATATCTGTCTAGGTTGTAGAACATGAGACATTTCCAAAAGGAGACTGATCAGATTCTTTTTACAGGCAATTTTCATCTCCATTGTTTTAAACTGTACTGTGGCAGTATGTATTTCTTTTGGTGAATATTTTTCATATTAAATCATTAAAATTATATATTTAAAATGCTTTATTAATGTTTTGTTTAATGTTTTGTTTACTAGGAAACAGATCTCATGACCTTTAACATCTCAATGCATCGATCTTGGTGGCGAGAACATGGGCCAGGCTGCATACGAAGAGTGGTGCGTCCGTCAGCTCCTGGGATCATAGATGATATTTCCTATGTCTCTGTGACAGGTTGCATAATTGACTTTCAGTACCTAGAGGTCATTCATAGTGCCATCCAAATTCTACTCTCTGTAAGTCCATATTTACTTTTATAGATATTTTTATTTTGACATATTTTTTCCAAACTTTATTTGTTAATGAATTCTTCTCACTTACAAGACAGGAGAAAATACTATTATAAGTAGTGTAGTAATTATATGCCTCGGATAAGCTTCAAAATATCAAGGGTAGCTATTTTTGGTAACGTAAAAGGCATTTCCTTTAGATTTGTCAGTTACTTGTAATTGACCATTAAGATGAGAAATTTATTTACTAGATTAGTACAGTGGTCTCTTTGTTATTTTTGTTCTTTTGAATCCAGAAAAACTCACCTCACTTTTCTTTTCTTATAAACCCCATAACTGCATTAGAATGTGGATATGTTATATAGGAAGTTATCAGTTAGGATCTCTTATATGTTCTGTACATTGTGAACATATCAGAATCATACCTGATAATTTTGTACCCTCTGGTATGCAATTGCTTTGTTACAAGATTTTCAATATGGCTCTGCACATAGCTATTATTAATCACTACAATGATAGAATGGTCATCAGTACAATGGTAGATGAGAGAAGGATAGTAAAATATTGTCTTTTCTGAAATGGGTGATTTTTCTTCTTGATGCAATGGTGAAGATGATATTTATAACACATTCTTATTTTACAAGAATAGAAATATAATTTCTGTTATATATATAAAAATTATAAGGTAGTCACTATTGTCATACTATTAGTCTACTTCAAAGAAACAAATCACTCAAAACTATCAGATGAAAGTCTATTTAATGCTATTTAATCTACCACTACTATGTAAAATGCCCTTTTAGTTCAGTATATTTCAAGCTGTACATTTAATCTGCTAATATTTCTGTGGATTTTTACTCAGTTTTAGGTGTTTGGTATAGGAAGTCCATTGTTAAGTAGTTCCTGAAAATTAATCATACCTACTAAGTAAAGAAAGGATTAGATTTCTTTTACATATAATTAAATTTAGGGATCATATGGTCCATGTATTATATTTAGAACATCGTTTCATGTTCTTTGCCCCAGCAAATGTCAACTTGGAAGTTATTAAAGCAATCAGTCCATAATTAATGTTTTAAACAAAACGTCAAAGTAAGACGGAAAAAATGTGGCAGGCCAGTATAAATGATTGATAAACAATCTATGAAAAAAAGGAGTTGAATGTTGAGGAATTAAGAGATAAACAGATCAAACTTAATTTATAACTAAAATCTAAGTAATTTATAGTCTCCTGAACATATAAGCAGGGCTACATCAGAGAAGGACTTAATAAAGAGATCCTGTAGACATAGTTGGAAGCAAAGGGAGTCAAACAGACTAAGTTCAAGTTTACAGAGTTTTACAGTCTACTGTGTATATATATATATGAATTTTATTAAAGATATTTCCAAACGGGTTTAGATTCTAATTAATGTTACTCTATGTCATCACTCTCATTGGATTGTTCTTCATGGTATGCTATCATTAGCAGAGAAATCAATGCCCTTGCCTATTTTTAAATCTACCCAGCTGAAAATCATTCGTGGATGTTAATAAGCATAAATTCATCTCTTCCTCTACATCAGGGGTATCAAACTTGATTTCATTGAGGGCCGCATGAGGGTTGTGTTTGACCTCAAGGGGCTGGGGGGCGTGGCTAGGGTGGGTATCACCAGCTCAATGTCATTCCTGTCAGGGGCGCCTGTGGTGACCTGAGCGCTCTGCCAGCGAAAATGAGCTTCTGAGGAGGCTACTCAGGAGCCCATTTTTGGTGGCAGAAGCACCATGGGCCGGTCCTGCAAAGTTTCCAGGGTAGCCCCACAAGCCAAATCTAAGTACCCCACGGGCCGCATCTGGCCCCCACGCCTTGAATTTGACACCCCTGCTCTACATTCTACTTTGCTGGGATGAAAGGGATGATCCTATTTGAGGAAGCAAGTTCAGAATTAAAATTATGAAGTGCAATATTGCTAACTCCCACGGAAATATGGCAGGTAATGTCTAAAGCAAGTTTTTGAACTTATAATATGGCATTAGAATGGAAAATTCATCTTTATTTATTTTTAAAACAGCATCTTAGAAAATCCAAGCTAAATTTCACCTGTAAATCTTTAAAAAAAACCATTATTTCATTGGCTCCTAAAAAAAAATCAAAAAAATATCTGAAATAACACATCTGCATTATTTTTAAAAATAACAAAATATTTCTCCAGTATCACAGTATAATTGACTGTACTTCTCTATATTCCCAGGTACTAATTTGTTCCAATATAGGGTACATCTTTGTTTGGAATTTTAATATGAATATATCCCAATGGTTCCATTCCTCCTTAGCTACCATATCATTATTAACCTCTTTACAGTGTCCTTGATTTAATTGATGATTTAAGCCTTACTATTTTCAACATATCTGTCAGCTGCTGATTATTTAATTTGAGGATGAACCATTACATTTTTTATGATTTTAAATACTACTTTATCAAAGGGAAAAATAATTTAAGTAGTAGCCATTTAATTAGCAGTCTTCAGTGGAGCAGCTATTAAAATGAGGAACATGTCAATTATTATAAAATGAAATATTTCTTCTATGCTCAGGAGACCTTTAGTGCTTTTCCAAATACATATTTTCAAGAAAAAGGTAGAGTTGCATATTCAATCTCCTATATTTAAGAAATGATTTGTAAGTATATTTTATTGTATATTTTGTTACTGGGATTTTAAAAAGCCCACAGTAAATATAGCAAGAATCAAAGTTAAGAAAATAATTTCATTAATGTCTCAGACTTCTCTTGGATTATGTTCAAGATTAAGAGATGATGAGATAAATATGTCAGGGTTAGGGAACACAGAGCTCCATATCCCTGATATATTTATGACATTCTGAAAAAATACTTACTTTTAATACTTTTTTGGTCTCTTGAAGTTAAAGTGACTAACTTACCATATGTCTTAAGCAGAAAAAATAGGCACACTCCTTTAGCAAAATAAACAAATAATGATACACTTAGAATCATCTGCCATGTTTTCAAAAGGTTCCTCTGGTGATGTTTTATATTCACAATTTCTTTGTAAAAATGGAATTCATTGAAAAACAAATTGTTACTCTTAAAAGTATAATATTCTAAAATTGAAAGATACTGTCAAGCCTTGGCAAATACTCTGTGAGTTATAATTTTTTTTGCAGGTACCTAAGTATAGGTTTATATATACAGCCACCAGTAAAGGATTGTATCCACTTGACATTAGATAGCAGCAAAATTCTATGTGACACATTGTTTAATGCCACTTAAATAATACAAAGGTTGAACTTGGTGCTTTTTTTCCTACTAACCAGCCTTCTTTCATAACAGATCTACCTATTATAGCAGCAACTGGTAGTCTCCGGTTTCATAGTCTAAAGAACAAGGCAAGAAATCCTTTAAATAGTGGGAAAGCCCAGAATGAAATTGCAGCATATCATCTCGTCCCAAAGGTGCTTTTTCAAGAGGCAACTGGACTTTCTAATTTTTCTTCAAAGAGGTTTCGCTCTGAAGAACTGAAGAAGCTTCTTGGATGAGAAGTGAGAAGAAAAACTAGAAAGTCCAGTTGCCTCTTGAAAAAGCACCTTTGGGACAGTCATGATCTAGATGACTGAGCATCTCCATAGACATTCAGCATATCATCTGTTTTAGTGGCTTCATCTTGATTTACAAGCCCAGCATTCTAATCTTATGAACCAACGCACTCCTCTCGGATGGTGATGAAAAGTATGGGCAGGACAGCAAATGCCCTAGGACAGTGATGGTGAACTTTTTCGGCACCGAGTGCCCAAACTGGAATGCATGTGCATATGCGCTTGCCGGAATTCCATAAATCCAAAGACCAGCTGACCAGCATGTGCATGCCTGTTTTTTGGCCATTTTCCGGGCTGTTTTTGGCCTGAAAAATGGCCAAAAAAATTGCCCCAAAAACAGATCCTTTTGCAGGCCAAAAATGGCCTGAAAACGGCCCGGAAAAGGCCCAAAACCGGAAACTAAAAAAGCAGCTGGTAGGGGCACATGTGCCCACAGAGAGGGCTCTGTGTGCCACCTCTGGCACATGTGCCATAGGTTCACCATCACGGCCCTAGAACAAGTACTACTAAGAGCCAAATAATGTTTGTTTTGTCATATAGCGTTTATTGACAGTAATTTTGTGCTAAGTTGAATTCTACTGCAAGGGAAAGGAGCTGCACTTCAAAGCTGGTGTGGAAGCAATGCTGCTTTCCTGCCATTGCTATGCTGCTGTAGGATTCTGATCAGTCACCCATGTTTTGTGGACAGCAATTAGAATACGCTCTCATGTATACTCTAAGAACTATGGAAAGGAATATGAAACAATCAAACGAGCTCTATCACTTGGTCTTTTTTGTTCATAGCTACATCTGTCTGGAGAGGTTTGTACTCTAGCATAATTATGCACACTAAAGTAAAAAAAATAATAATGCTGCTGACCTTTAATTCTGGAAACCAGGCCCAAAGTGCACTATTTATAAAATACTTGGCAAATGCCTTATATTTATGCATAAACACATACTAAATTTTGTTTAGGTCATCTGGCATTTGCGCTTTTGCTGTCTGCAGAAGTAATTTCAATTTTATTTGAGGTGGCTTATTCAGGTTGAGCAAAAATGAGATGTGCAAAATAACAGACCTGTTTATTGTGCAGTGATGCAGAACATAAGAATGTGTCATACTAAAAAGTTGGAAACAGAAAGGACCCTCCATTTTTATGAGACCAAGTAATTAGGATCCTATATAGTAGAATGTAATAAAAAAATACTGTATTATGTCATACACAAATGTACTAAGATTTGAAACAGAGGTGGGTAAGCCAACAATGGAGGAAGAGTAGAATAATAGAAGGAAAAGAAGAAGAAAAATGCTCAGATAGAACATACACAATAAGAATGCACAACAATGAGAATGTGGACAGTAACAGATTGCTATATCAGTCAAAACAAACACTAAACAATAAAATATGTTAGCTGTTAATTACAAATGGAATTGATATTGTGTATTGCAATCATATATAAGAAATTATTCAATATCATGACTGACACTGAACATAAAATATTAATAGTATATAGTATTTATCTACATGACAGCCACTTCGGTGCAGCGCAGAGCCATTTTGGCATCAGGCTGGAAACCGGGAAGTCGAGAGTTCTAGTTCCACCTTGGGAACAAAGAGATTTCCTTTCAACCCACTCCATCTCAAGGATTGTTGTTTTGGGGGAAATGGGAAGAGGAAGGAATATTAGGTATTCAAGGTTGCTGACTTGAATTAGTGTTTATTAATATATGTTAATATTTTTATAATGTTATAAAAATAATAAAGGTGAAATAAAAATAAATACATAAATCTGCTTATTGATTATTGTTGCTATTATTGAGCATCGCACAGTCAGCCAGATGTTCAGGCTGGATTTGGCATTTTTGTCTAGCTATCGAGTCCTTACCAAGGATCTGGGATAGGCAGATCTGGATATTTGATGGTGTTACAGATATCATCGCAGAATGGAAGCTGTTCCCAGTAAGCCACTTTTTACAATTGATTGATGGCAAATTTGTCAGTGCCAGTGGTGATGTACAAGTGGTGCTTCAGTTGTTTTGGGATTGCACTCAAGGCAATCTTGGTGCTATATTTGCTTGCCTTCACCACAGTCATTTATTTCTATTTCTATTTCTAGGTCTTTGTATTTTGTTATCTTCTCCAGTTTTTTCCATTCTATTCTGCTGTCTCCAGGCTCTGCTACATCCACTATCCAGACTTGTTTGTTTTTCTTATCAACAATTGTTAAGTCCAGGGTGTTATGTGACAGCTGCCTGTCTGTCTGAATTCTGAAGTCCCAGAGCAATTTAACTTCTTAATTTTCTATAACTTTATTTTATGGCCCCACCAGTTCTTGCTTACAGGCAAATGATATTTCTTGCAGATCTTCCAATGCACCATTGTTGCTACTTTGTCATGCTGCTGCTTGTAGTTAGTCTCAGCGATCTTTTTGCAGCAGCTTACCATTTAGTCTGCTGATCTTCTTGGCTTTAGCTGTTACTTGCTGATTTATTATATCCAGTGTTTCCTTGAGTGTTTTTATTTATTATATCCAGTGTTTCTTGTTTCTAAGTGCTATTTCCTGATTAGGTATTCTTTGGTCTTCTTTTTCTTCAGCTTCTCTTCTTTCAACTGTTCTAGCTTGTTTGCATCTTCCAGTTTTGTGGTGCACTGTTTGGTTATTTTTCTTCTTTTTGCATCCCAGGTATTCAGTTTTAACTGCAGCTGTGCTGTACATTAATTGGTGGTGGTGGTTGTTGTTAGGCTGATGCAGGATCAGAACAGAATTGGAAACAAAATATGGAAGGAGACGGAGCTTAAAGCTCATGACATGCCAGATGTAACTATCCCAAAGTTAATTACGCTTTGAACTTACTGTTCTCCAAGTTAGGAAACTGTGATTGATAGCTGAATAGCTTTTGGGACTTTGGAAAAAAACAAAACAAAAAAGGAAAAGGAAAAGAAAAAAAAGAAAATATGACCATGAATTCACATATTTAGCATACTATGCAGTGTGTCCCTTTGTCAAAGAGCTTTTATGAGACTGCTCCTCTGATGCCAGTTTCCACCTATCACAGAGTGTGCATATAATAAAACATTTCTTGACTTGGGACTAATGCAGTCATATATTAGCAGACTCCTAATTAGAATCTGCAAATGTACAGTGTGTATATTGTCAAATGAGTAAAAATGAGGAGAATAAAAACAGATGGCTCTTCATTTTATCTGTAAAGTTAAAGTAAAAAAGGAACACCTTTTTAAAAATATCTCCTTGGGCACTGGAAATGATCAACACAAAAAAGAAAGGCACTTTAAGTCTTATATATAGAAACATTAAACCAGTGAGGGGTTGCTACCGGTTCTCCCTGGTTCAGGTGAGCCAGTAGCGGAGATGGTGAGGTGAGAGCAAACCGGTTCTCTCCGACGGTTAGCTTGGCCCTTCTGTCCACCCCTGCGTTATACATACCTTATATTTGGTTGCTTTTAGCCCAGCTGAAAGGCATGGCAGAGTGGGTTGCCGCATCTCAGCTGTTCCGTAATACACTGCGCTTGCACAAAACACGCACAAAGTGCGTGCATGAAGTGAACCGGTGGTAACACCAGTGGAAACCCACTACTGCATTAAAGATGGCACATTGGTCATAGATGTGGGAATCAGTGCTCAGTCATGAATATAATCAGGTATCATGGGTAAAGAAAGTTCCCCAAGTCTAAATTTCAATCAATAGCTATTGAGTACCAGAATTGATTTGGCAATGGGGTGAGTAGAAGAGATGTTTAATGTTCTCTTTGCTCCATATCATCATCTTTGAAACTAGTGTTCTATCCAAAAAGGAAACTGCCATTAACTTCATTGAACTCCTTGAAAAAGGACAGAATACCAAAAGGTACAGTAAATGTTACAAGTACCACCAATATGACAACTTTGCTTCAGTTAAGGGAATTTAAGCAGTTGACAATAAAATTTATTCTGCGCTGGTAAAAATGGGAAAGTGGTAAGCATAGAAGCTTGTTAAATCTAATAAAGCTATAGGAACTGTATCTTCTATGAAGAGAGTGATGATTTAATTCAGATATTGTCACACTTATGAAAGACCCAGACTAAGGGGGAAAAACTAGCTTGGCCATGAAACAGTTCTGAATATACAGCAAAAAAGGCTGATCTTTGGAAAGCAGCTCTTTTACTTTAAAGGTTGTCTTCTGTTGCCTTCATCAGCTGTATATATCTGATGGGAGACAAAAGATCTTGGAATTTGATCAAAGGTCTTTAAGCATATTCAGGTAGGAAGAGATGGTTCTTGACACTGACTCTAAACTCCTTAGGCTGTGAAACTTAGAAAAGAGTTAAATTTGCCTGCCTGCTTACTTAGAAGCTTCCCTACAATTGTACACATGAATATTTTTTCCTGCAGACTTTTTCCTTAATGCTGAAGGAGACGAGAAACATTGGTGACCAGCAATGATAATTGGGAGAACTTGAATAAGGAATACTCCTAATTTTTGAATGCCCAAATAAAGGTTATAAGGGACACATATCTCTTAAGCATACTTTGCCCTGATAGATTTCAAATTTTATTCCCAAATATGCATTCTGCTTGTTAAAAATATAAAGAGCAGTGTGTTTTTCTAAAAAATATATATACTCACTATATGTTCATTTACTACAGTATCGGATATTTGCTAAGTACCTTCTTCCCATCTATTCTGAACATTTTTTAAATTATGCCTGACATTTCTGAAATAATACCAGAATATTAATAACCACTGTCATTTTTCACATGAACAAAAAGATATAACTAATGAAGTGCTTTCGTTAAGAGATTGTTCATGCCTCTTGATTGAACCGTCCTATACCCATTGGGAGTTCTTTCATAGCTCCCACTTTAGATATTCTGCTTCTCCTTTTTTGAAAAATAAAAGTTAATGCAGAATTCTGATCATTGTTCAAATAATGCGAAGCCAATTATTTTTCTTCAAACTTTGTTTAACTGTTACTGTGTTTCAGTTTGTGAATTTCTAACACATGAGTGTCAATTTATGTTCAAATAAGTCTACCATAATCACATAATGCATTAGGTCACATGTAATTATGTAATAATTTACTTCTTTGTTCTTGGCTTAGTGTGATGTAGCTGTCATTCCCTTAATGCTATATGTGAATCTGGCAACTATGGCATCAACAAACTGGTTTAAAATCCTGTCTTAGTTCACTGTATGTATATTCTTATAATGTAGCAGATTCTGACAGTAAGAAAATGAAAAAAATTGACTAATCAATTATTAGGAGGATTTGGCCTGCCTTTTTACTATTTAGAATTATCCTGAATATTAAAATGCCTGTCAAGTATTACAGAAGAAACTATTTTCATATTAGTTTGTTCAACATTACTGTTGACCTGTGAAGCAGGACAGGCCTAATTATGAAGGATTTTGCCAGGTGATGATTTCATTGGAAGAACATTCTTGATTGGCCTTACAAATTATTAAAGAACTTAAAGTATTACATAGGTTATTTGAGAAGACCCATGGAAACAGCTTTCCATTGTACCACCCTACCATTTAAAAAAGATGGTCAGGCTTCAAACTAGGTCTCAAAAGCTGCTTGAAATTCTTGATGATGAACCACTGGACAACAACAATATAGTTTTCTTTCAGTTCCTAGAAAGGCATTATTAACTTCTCCTGTAAGTCTAACAAAAAGTTGATGTGATGGAATGGGCATCTCCAGCAATAATATGGGGGAACAGAGAGAGGTTTCCTAGAGAGAGGTCCAGATTAAAATACAGCACAATTAAAAGCTGAAGGAGAAAGGGGGAAAAGGTTCAGTGTAGCAAGACTCTAAAATATTTCAGGATAGATCTGGTGGTCAGAATATTACAGCTTTATCTTGGAAAGATTCTGTTTATTAGGTAAAAGCAGAAAAATTATCAGCCTTGATTGGATTTTACTGTCTTGTCTCTGCGCTTGGGCTTGATAGTTATTTTACTTTAAAGGGTATCTTAGAAAAGATACCCTTCGAGCCAATCCAACTCGGTCATATAGGGTTTTTTTCAAAAAAAAAATTATTAGGAATCTGTCAACAATCTAATAATAATCATTTTTGGGATAATGTCCTGTGCTTAAAAAAAATCCTATCTGGATCCGTTCCAGTCAGGCTTTAGGCCCGGGTACAGCACAGAAACAGCATTGGTCGCATTGGTAGATGATCTCTGGAGGGCTCGGGATGGAGGGTGCTCCTCTGTTCTGGTCCTGTTAGATCTCTCAGCGGCTTTTGATACCATCGACCATGGTATTATGCTGCACTGGTTGGAAGAGTTAGGGGTGGGAGGCACTGTGTTGCAGTGGTGCTCCTCCTTTCTCTCTGACCGGTCGCAGTCTGTGTTGACAGGGGGGCAGAGGTCGACTCTGAGGCCCCTCATATGTGGGGTGCTGCAAGGGTTAGTCCTCTCGCCCCTCCTGTTCAACATTTATGTGAAGCCACTGGGCGAGATCATCCATGGTTTCGAGTGAAGTACCACCAGTACGCTGATGACACCCAGCTGTACATCTCCACCCCAGACCACCCCAACGATGCCCTTGAAGTGATGTCCCAGTGCCTGGAGGCCGTGCGGATCTGGATGGGGAGGAATAGGTTCAGGCTCAACCCATCCAAGACTGAACGGCTGTGGTTTCCAGCATCCCGATATAGTCAGTTGGCGCCATCACTGACTATTGGGGGCGAATCCTTGGCCCCCACGGAGAGGGCTCGCAAGTTGGGCATCCTCCTGGACTCACGGCTATCTTTAGAAGAGCCTTTGACGGCCGTGACTGGGAGGATTTTTCATCAGGTTCACCTGATTCGCCAGTTGCGTCCCTTTCTGGATCGGGACTCCTTACGCACGGTCATTCACACCCTTGTCACTTCTCACCTGGATTATTGTAACACTCTCTACATGGGGCTCCCCTTGAGGAGCACCCAGAGGCTCCAACTGGCACAGAGTGCGGCCGCATGGGTGGTAATGGAGCAACATGGCGCTCCCATGTGACACCTCTCCTGTGCGAGCTACACTGGCTCCCGGTGGTCTTCCGGGTGCACTTCCGGCTCCCGGTTTTGGTTACCACCTTTAGAGCGCTCCATGGCTTAGGACCTGGTTACCTATGGGACCACCTACTACCGCCAATAGCCTCCCACCGGCCGGTACGCTCTCATAGAGAGGGGCTCCTCTGGGTGCCGTCGGCCAAACAATGTCAACTGGCGGCCCCTAGGGGGAGAGCCTTCTTTGTGGGGGCATTTACTATCTGGAATAAGCTCCTCCCGGAGATATGGAGGATCCCGGATCTGCACACCTTCCGCCGCACTCTCAGGACCTTTTTATTCCACCAGGCTGGCCTGGCCTAATCTTTTCCCCCTTTTTTAATTATGCAAATTTTAATCGGTGTTTAAATGATTGAGGTGTTTTAATTTGTCTGAGCCAAATTATTTAATTAGATTTTATTCTGTTTTTTAAATTTTGTATTTATGTATTTTTATTGTTTGGCTGTTCACCACCCTGAGTCCTTCGGGAATAGGGCGGTATACAAATAAAATAAAACAAATAAAACATATTGCAAGAAAATTATTTAAATATTGAGCTTAAAAAAATACAGAAAAAGCAACACACTTGGCAATGCTTTCATTGTATCTGCTTAAACAAGCAATTATAACAATGTGACATTTAAAGCTCTTGGCAATTAAAATTAGTTTCATTCAAAAATTGAGGAATGGCTTGGTGGTTTCTTGAGCAATCAAGCCAACATGTCATTATTACACTGTACTAATGAATGTCTTATGGTTACTTACCACCACCTTGTTCAATGTCAACTTCCTATTGTACAACCATGTTTCTCTAATGATTCCATAGTGACTATAGTGTAGGGAATTGCCTTGACGACATTGTTACTAAAAATTAGCTGATGATCATGTATGTGTCACTTACAATTAAAAGTTCACCTGAAAGTCAACCTAAATCTCATTCCTGAGAAGAGGAAATGGCTAATTTTAGGGTAACAAACTATTTAAATCTCCACCACAGTTAGAAAATGTGTTTAATGAGTAATATTGTCTTCTAAATAATTACTGTAAATAAGATATTTTGCTGTCACATAAACCTTTGTATAATTAATGTATAAAATTTTATTTTGGTTTATGGGACATACTAAAATGCCCTGCCCAAGAACAGTTGCCATCACAAGACAACTTCTAATAAAAGTACTTTGTTTCCTTCCATTTAAGGGTGCTTAATATTGGAACCTCTTCTCATGCTAGCTGAGGAATACTGGGAGTTGAATTCCACACACCTTCAAGTTGCCAACATTGAGAAACACTGTTCTAATCTCTCTTAAGTGCACATCAGAGACAGAAAGCTATTCAGGACCCATTCTATGCAATTAATACCTTACACCAGGGATGTCAAATTGGCGGCCCATGGGCCAGATGCGTCATACATAGGCCACTCCCACCCCAGTTCCGCAAAGAGAAAAAACATCACAAAACATCACGTGGCGGCAACGTGACACTGCGAGTTTAACACCCGTGCCTTATACCCATTGAGGCTACATTTTCTATCAAGCTTCTTTTTCCTATATTAATACAGGAACTAATACATGAGAATGTATAAAATGAGAATGGGAAATCTCATTGCGGTGATATTTTTTGCATACATATTCAGTGCAAATATTTTGACTGAGTCAATATGGTCTGCTCTCTTACCTGATTCAGGATATATATTAGGGAATTGCTGAATGAAAGTATAATATTAAAGGCAGCGTGTAATGTGATGTATATAACTTGAAAGCATACATCTACCCTTGATGAATTGTCATAAGAAGGCCTCCAAAGAATATCAAGATTACATCATGGCTTACCTGACAAGAGAACATATTATGGTGTCATTTCAATCCATTTATTCACTGCTATGTCAGCTCCAGCTGAGTTAGTTCACACAGCAAATTGCAACAACATGCCTAAGGCAGATAGTAATCTCAAACAAAGAAGGATATAACTAGGTCCTTTAAGAACTACTGTCAATAGCTTCATGAGGTAAAGGGCCTCATTTTTTTTACACCTTTTAAAAACAGTGACAGTATATCATAGCGAGTGAGCAGTAATTTGTTCCTTTATATTCTTCTGGGCACAGAAGGGTCCTTGCTTTATTGAGACTCAGAATCACATTGCTCCTTGTGAAAGATTGAATGAAGTAGTAAAGGATAAAAGGATGAGAATGTTATGAATGTGGGACACCCCATGATTTGCTGATTCAAGGTGTGGATCTTGGAAAATGTACAAAGAAAGAAATTGGAATGAAAATAAGGTGACTACAAGAAAAGAACATATGGGTCGAGTAAAACAAATTTCAGAAAATAATTTGTCAACAAAGCAAATGAAAATGCAATTTAAGGAAGCAGGATATAGAAACTGGAAAGGAGTAAAAAGAATTATGTTACTGATTGCCAAAGAAGTGGGTGGAGTTAAGCTAAAAGGCAATATGAAAAAATATTCTTTGGGGAAATGCTGTCATTAGAAGGAGTAATTGGAACATATCCTAGTACCAATGTGATTAAAAAAAAAAGTAGCACTTAGAAAGTAATTTTCTCTTTTACAGTTAGTTATTAACACCCTTTTAAGCATTCTCACTTTAAGATGTTATCTGTGTTAAAAATAGCTGACTTCCATTTTCATTTGCTTCTCCTTTAGCTTATTACATTACCAAAGCTGTCAAATACACAATCAGACTATTTTTCAAAACTCACCTTTGATCTAGCCCTGATTGGAAGTGGACAGCCTCTGAATCTATGAAAGTCAAATCAGTCTGTTTTTCTAATCTTCCGGCCATTGCCTGAGCTCACAATTGCTTGACTAAATAATGGGTGAGATATTTCTCCCCTGAAAGCTTTGCCAACCTTCTTCCTGGTGGAAGGTTGATAAAAGAGAATTTATGCTTATAATTTGGAAATCTTTCAAGAAGAATCTCTCTCAGTTGAGTATCACCTGTGAACTACAGTTTATACCTCCAGAAAGATTTAAGTAAGGTTCCTAAGTTACCTGCTAGAAATGTTGCAAATTTTTAAGCATTATAATTACCAATATTTGTAACTCGGTCTGTAGGCTCTTAAATTTCTAGAAGATCATTACTGAAATATATTAGGACATAATATTATGGGATACAAATGGTGCACTGAATGTATCAAATATAATCTACCTTGAAATACCTCTTAAAATCATAAATCCACCTAAAGAAACTTGAAAACAATGGTAACTCATGTTCTGTGACACAAGCAATTAGTCCTTTTTGTCATAATTGATGAGATAGACTGCTGCTTCAGTGATAAAATATAGACTGTGAGACTAAAGATATTCTAGGATAGTGCTGTTTAGAGAAAATAGAAAAATTCAAGGTAAGCAAATATTTATAAAATGAAAACAATGGATTCCCCCCACCCCCTCCCCCCCATGCTGTCTGAATGGAAGGAGTATATTGCTAATCTGAGACTGTAATAAATGTTACTTGTATTTACATTCAGTGATTATCTTATTTAATGAGGGCGACTCAGAAAACCACTGCTCCTTCTTTCAAATGAGTAAGCACTTTGAATAGTCGCCATGGGAGTTACTGTCCCATTTCTCTAAAGCAGGCTGTGCAATAAATATGTGTTGGGTATTCTTGGTTGAAGTGTTCCTCAGCTATAGAGAGCAAGCGATTTGGAAAGCTTTCTTTCTTTTTTGCCTGCCCGTCTTCCTTCCTTCCTTCCTTCCTTCCTTCCTTCCTTCCTTCCTTCCTTCCTTCCTTCCTTCCTTCCTTCCTTCCTTTCTTTCTTTCTTTCTTTCTTTCTTTCTTTCTTTCTACTAAAAGGCCACCGGGTTATTTATTTCTTATAGACTATTTGTCACTTTGGTATTTTGTCTTTGGTCTCAAATTATACATTCTTAAAACAATCCAGTCAAACAGGTCATTTTGTGTACATTCATGTTTTCCTATATTAAAGTCAAAGTGCTGACTATTTCATAATTTGGAGGTATTTCATAATTTGGAGGTATTGTGCACTAATTTGAAAAATAAGGAAAATTCATATACACTACAGTTGGAGTCCAGATAATTATTATGTACATATTGTAATTCATAATAGAAATTTCAAATCAAATTAAGTTATCAATACTGCGTGGTCATTAAATCACTACAACTCATATTTTAATTGGAGACAAAGTAGATTAGCGCAGGGAGATCAGTAGGAAAGGGAAAATATAGCAATAAAACCTGATTCCGATATGGAAGTGAAAGGATGTCTCAAAAATATTCAGGCATTTATTGTTTTAGAAAACCAGACAAGCCTTGTAAAATTGGCAATAAGGTTCTTTTGGGTTTTCTTCTGCTACTGTAATAATTAAAAGAGAGAGATGTGTCTTTCTTGTTTAATGTTCAGAAGGTTGGTTACTTTGCTCATTAGTGAAGATTAATATTTTAAAAATGTAGCATGGGTGAAGATGCCACAGCACTTTCATCTTCTAACGAACTACTGTGGCATTTGTGAACGTCAGACTTATCCTTGGACAAAAATGTGCTTTTCCATATTATGTTTTTGTCATGTTTTTATGAGAAATAAGTTAAGTGGTTCTTCAGGCTAGAGTTGGCAGTTATATAAAAACTCAACAGCCACTCAGTTTCAAGCACTGAAATTGCTGAATGAAGAGTCAATTAATTTGTATGAAGGACAGGAAGAAAAAGCTACAGATTTGATTCACCATGAATAACAAAGAGACCTACATAATCAATTGCTTTATTTGACCTTATTTATGTTTGTAATAAAAATTCTTATTTTGCCAAACTTTAACTTTGTGAATCTTCTATCAAGAAATTAAATTAGCTATAGAGAAAGAGTAGATTCATGGTTTCTATTTTAACTATTTCTTATTTAGAAAGTTGACCAAAAGTTAAAGAGTTATTTAGTATTGCATAGTATTTGCAAGATGGATGGATGTTTTTTTTATTTATATAATAACACTAATAATAATATATTATTATTAATATACTTAGAGTCTCAGATTTTTGTTAAGCAAAATTACATTTTTTTCATAAAATTGCTTCACTAAGTCTTTATCATTAGGTTAGAAAATTCAATTAATCCTCTGAAAAATATAAGGTGGTAAATAAGAAAGCAAGAAGGGAAAGAGAAAGGCTTAAAATATGAAATCTTTTTTTAGAATTTATGGAAATCATAAAAAGTTCATGGGTGGCAAATTTTTAATTGATATAAGTCACTTTCTTTTCTGAAAATACAAAATGATGGAATGGAAAACATGATATACATGGAGTGAGTAATTTTTTTGCCACTGCTAAATTCCGTAGGGTAGAAATGCATAAATCCTGGAGAGCAATGGCCATTTTGGTCTCTTAGAAAACAGAATGCAGAAAAAAGTAGAAGGCAATGTTCAGGTTAATGATTCTGAAATTTGTAATTTGTAAATTTCTTGTATTCTCTTTTACTATTAGAATGTAGAACAAGATGCTCAAAAGATGTAGTCTATCACCTATTTGCTTTAATTTTGTTCCTTTTAGCTGTTAACACTTTTAGTGTTAGCTAATCGGATAATTTTAGCTAGTCGGATCTAGATCACGATGGCCACTCATCATCTGGCTTACTTTCAGAATGTCCTATGCAAAAGATCAGGTCAGTGTTTTGGGGCAAAAAGGAAAAAGCTGTCACAAAGACAAGGGAAGAAGGATATGATAAAAGAATCAGTCCCTTTTACTATTTGTTCTGGTTCCCACCTTCTTCAGCCATTCTATTGCCACATGGCTCCAACAAATTACTCCAAAGTGAATGATGTCCTCAGTTAAAGAAAGGTTATTGTCAGGTGCAATAGACCACGTCTAAATGTGGAAGTCTAATTAAACTTATTTATTACTATACCTATGCATAGCTCTAACCTTCTGGTTAGCACCTATTGGGAGTAAGAATCAATGGAATTCAATGGAATTGACTTATTCTACTTGTGGATATATAGGGATTCTAGCCTGAAACCTCTTTTAACTCCACCCTCAGGTTTTGTGACACCTATTTCTACAGTTATTCATCCTTAGTCAATACATAAGTATGTTATTTTATTTGATGTTTGCTTGTTTATTTATTTTGTTAAATTTAGATGCTGATTATCTCACCATCACGTGGTCTGGACTTTTTTGTTGCCCTTGTAATGATGTTGGTAGAGGCTTAAGTCCTATATATGTTGGAGAGTATTAGATGGACCTCATTTTTAATACGATGTTTTTTTAGGCTATAATATGTGAATGTTATTCACATTATTAAACATTATTATTGTTATTAAACTTATGTTGTCTAGTGTATCTCTTTCACCTTCTTTTCCACCATTATGGACACTGGGTAGTACATGCTTTTTTTCTATTTTTTTGTTTTTTGGTGGGCACATTTTTGATTCCTTACCATTGGCAGATAGAACTAGTAGATGAAGTACTGTATTTTCCTGCGTATAAGACTACTTTCTAACACACAAAAATCTTCTCAAAAGTCAGGGGTCATCTTATACGCCGGGTCTCATTCTCCTGTAACCAGGCAGACCAGCCCATAATGCTCTGACGAGCCTTAAATGGCTCTGAGGAGGGTCGTCTTATACGCCCAGCCGTCTTATACGCCGGAAAATATGGTAGTTTTGTAAATTATAGGAATAATTATGGTCCAGGCTTTCTGTTCTTTTAATCTTTGAAAATAATCTCTAATTGTGTTTTCTCACCATAAATTTTTTCCACTAGTTAAATTGCAGTTCAGTAGAGCTATATTATCTACAGTGTACTAGCAATATCATAAATACAGTCAGAAAGTGGGATTATTTATTAGGTTGGATTTACAAAAACAGTTTAACAGAGTAAAATAAAATATAAACCTTAACAAGCTCTAATAGAAAGAAATATGGAGTAGAAAGAATATAAAGATATTTAATAAATACATTTTCTATACATGAAATAATTTTGTTCTAAATTCACATTAATTGTTATTCAGTATTTTATATCATTTAAGTAGAAAATCCTGCAATTTTATTTGTTTAAGATAAATGATTAAACATTTTGGGACTAAAATAATTGTAAACTCTCAAGCATAAAATAAGTAAGAAGGCCCTTGCTGACAGGAGCTGGTGTTGAATAGTATCAATAGACAATCCTGACTAAATTCGCTCAAGTTATCTCTGGGACATTCTTAGTGGAATTTTCTTAACTGAATTTCAATTATGACACTTTAAAGATTTACTTCTAGATATGAGACATAGGAAAAATATTTTTTTTTGTGTGGAGTCCTTTCCACAAATCTGGTCACATCTTTATTTCAGTATTAATCTTGCTGATAAACATCATATCAGTTGAAGCAACAACTTGCCAGGCTTCCGTCCTAAAACTTTTTTGTTGTGTATTCCTGTTTCTGGTGCCCTTAATCCCTAGCATATTGCACTGAAGTTCCATTAACATGGCAGGGATGCTGTATTTGATCAGAAGCGGCTTTTGAGAGTGCTAATCTTTTCTTCATGCAATTACTTTGTGTTGTTCTTTTCTGCTATCACCCCTTTATTCCTTTCCTTGACACAGTGATATCCTCTAGTTTAACTGACAAATATTGAATATTTCAAAGGCAGCTTTCATCTTTAACCAGCTAGAGAATTAGGGCATTAGATTCTATTCTTCTTTCCTGTAAGGAAGCACTCAATTACATTGTACTCCCTCTGCTGGCTAATAACATATTTAAATTGTCTATTAAGAAAAAAAATGAATTTCCTTTATGGCCTTTCCATTACTTGGCATATCAAAGTTTCACTTTATTATATTTTTCCAGTTCATTTTTCACTAGAGTGTTCTCTGAGATTTTACTGGTACAAATACTTGTACATAACCACGGGATAGCACAATTTTACTTATTTCATTTTTCCACTTCCATGTTTTACTTTGATATTCTAGGCTGTGAACATTTCTTGTCCTGAGCTAGAATACAGCAGATGCCATTAAAGTGCATTCTCATTCTAAGCTATATGGATCTCCCATGTACAAGATTAGCAAGCCCTCTGTTACATTGGAATAGAAAGTGTAGTACTTCATCTAAATTAAAATTACTAAAACCATACGAAGAGAACAAAACATTTTCCTTTTTCCTAGAAATACTTTGTGTGATCTTCGTTAGTTAATTTTTACATAGAAAATAGGTTTTCTTATTGGTAGAAATGCCAATCAGTCACCTGGCTTTGAGTAAGAAATATAGAAGCCATAAATCATTTAATAACTGTGGCTGTTTCAGGCCATAATTGAATCTTGAAAAGAAATTTAAGGCTTACGTTTTCTTAAAACAATTAATTATTTCTATATGAAGGCAATGTGGATGCTGAAGTTGCAGAACAACACTGAAAAACAGCTTTATAGAAGTCTCTGGAGCAATATTGAAAGAACTAAGATATCATTTCTTCTTATCTGTTTTTTTCCTATACTTACATTTATATAGATACTATTTCTCTCAGAATTTTACAAATATCAGCATTATTTGCCCATTTTGAAGAAACCCTATAATCATGTTATAATTAGCTATTCTCTGTATTTATTTAAATGAGAATACTCATAATTAGCAAATTGTAAACTGTGAATCCGGGGGGGCTTTCTAAAACTTGGTCTCGGATACACCAAAATAAAACAACCAATCCTATAAAATGAAATTCATACTGAATTTTATGCAGGCCAGTATGAAGAATAAGCAACTAAAAATAATGTAGCCTGACTTTTAAAGCAAGCATGGCTAAAAGAGAACAAGAAATACATTTTTAAAATAGTCAATGGACACCTAATTGCAAGATAGACCTGGCCCTATTATTAGGCAACATGAGACAACTGATTTTTGATTTTATGAAAAGGAGCAAATAATTCAAACATTCATTGATACTGATTTAGATACAGTTTTGTATCACAGCTAGAGGAGATTTTGAAAGGATTTGATAGGAAATGATTGTATATTTTCATTCTGGCACTGATAGAAAAACTGTACAGTACATAATAATACTTTCCTGTACTTTTGCAAAAAATCAGCTTTTCAGAGCTCCCAAGCAGAAAGATTTATACACTACAATATTATAATATTGTAATGTATACAATACTGTTTTCTATTTTAAAGCATTTCATCATTTTTAATATGACTTCATGTATTTGATTTATCAATAAAACCAAAAGACTAATATACTTTATAGAGTCCAGTAAGAATGAAATTAAAAAAATATATGTTTGATTTCTTCCTAAAATGCTAGCCTTTAGTCAATGTGTAGCTCATGTATGAAATATTTTTTTTCTGACACTTTGATATTCCAATTTAGTGAGCTATTCAGAAAATGAACTGCTGGATGGTTTTTTTGAACAATATAAAAAAATCAATGATATTGATATTTAGAAAAAACAAAATAAAGTATAATTAAAAGTTCTGCTAAAGAAAATGAATAGGTTACCTGAAAAGTATAGATACAAAGATAACGATTATCTAATTTTTAAAGACCTTATTATGTGTGGTTAGTGAAATATTTGCAATAGGAATACTCTTGCGGATCTAAGAAAATAAACCAGGCAAACAAAAACTGGGGGTGAACAAAAGTTGTAATGACAAAATTATGTTTTCCAAAATATACCCAAGGGATGATAAATGTGAGCAAAGAGCGAAAAAATAGCCTGTGACAAGCAAAATCTCTCCTGGTAAACTTCGGTGCAGAGCTTATTAACAAAATCATTTTTCATTTCAGTAGACCCTTATAGCTTTGGTGATTCGTTATAAGACCCTCTGAAACACACCTGGGTCACCCTCAGAACTTGTCTACAATTTAAAGCATTTCTCTGAATGATGAATCTAGACAGCAAGGTAGTTCAGCTTTGATTGCAAGAACAAGGAATCCAAAATGGTTGCTGTAAAAACCTAGCACTGAAAATAAAATGTTCTTACTAGTTGTAACATTCTAAGGTAGTATAAAAGATCATACTCGGTTACATGTAACCTACAGTTGAAGTCTCTGAAATTCATTAGATAGTGCAGTCTGACAGAAAGTTCCAGTGCTGTTCTTGAGCTTTCCTATCCACTGGAATTTTTATGCTTTAAACCATCCAATTCACTTTTAAAATGAGAACACCTGTGTGTGTGTGTGTGAGTGTGTGTGTGTGTGTGTGTGTGTCTGTCTCTCTCTCTCTCTCTGTGTGTGTGTGTGTCCATGGGTGTATTAAAATATTTAGTATTTATCAGGATGAAATGCAGTGACCAGAAGAAGAAATAAGATGTTCTGAAATCTACCTGTCAGTCAATCAGTCTGCCTGCCTGCCTGCCTATCTGTCTGTCTGTCTGTCTGTCTGTCTGTCTATCTATCTATTATTATTTTTACAAATAATTCCAGGCGGTAAACATATCTAACACATTTTCCTCCTTCTGTTTTCCCACAGTAACTAATTCTTTTTTTCTTTTTTTTTTGGGGGGGGGGGGTAAACAAGTTTTATTTAAAATTTTCTTTCATCATAAATATTTTATGAACAGAGTGTTGACCGGGTCACATTTTATACCTCTTATATATATTAAATTTTATAATCTATTCCAATTTCCCCGCTTTTTCCATATTCATCGCTTTTATATAATTCTTTATCATAAATTCATCATTTTTCACCATGTCTTGTTATTTCATCTCTCTTTTTTTCCCCTCAATTATGTATTTCCAATTCTTGCCATAATATTCTTTTTCCATATTTCTTTATCTTATCTTAATCTCTTTTTAATACATAATACATAGATAGTATCACTATCCACCCTTTAACTCCTAATTTCTTATAATAACATCAATTAATTATCTTATTTCTCCATTTACAGAATATATTTCTAAAAATCCCCATCCCACTTTTTAACTATACACAATATATATCATCGTATTCAATTCTTACATTGAAACCCTTTAACTTAATTAACCATCCACATTAGGGGTGAAATATAAAATTTTTCCCTACCGGTTCTGTGGGCATGGCTTGGTGGTGGTGGGTGTCCTGTGACTGAGTGGGCATGGCCAACTCGATGTCACTCACAGCCATGTCCACTCAGTCACAAGATCCCCTCCCACCAAGCCATGCCCACAGAACCCGGTAGGAAAACTTTTTAAATTTCTATTCTGCCACCCACTCGCCACCCATTCTCTCTTCGCTTTGGGTCGGGGCCCAGGCCATTCCCTGGGGCCCTGAAGCCACCGCCTGCTCACCACCTGCGTCAATCAGGTCAGGGAATGCATCATTCCCTGATACCAGCCTTGCCAGGAGCCACTGTTCGCTCTCTCATCGCCAAGCGGCATGTCCTTACCTTTCTCCCGCGGCTGGCTGTCAGGGAAGGCAAGCGCCTGAAAGTTACCGGAGTCGCTCACTCTTCTTCTTGACTGTGCCGCCACCATCGCCGCCCTGGTCCACGCGCCTGCTGTGCAAGCATACACCCAACCTGCCACTGATGAGTGAATTAAATAAACAGTGTGCGCTTGTGCAGCCAGCGCATGGATCACAGTGGCGATGGTGGCGGCACATTCAAGAAGGAGAATGAGTGACTCCGGTAACTTTTGGGTGCTTACCTTCCCTGGCAGCCAGCCACGGGAGAAAGGTGAACAATAGGATACACCATGTGGCAAAGCACGAGCAGGCAGTGGCTCTGGGGCTTTGGTGAATGGCAGGTCCCTGGGCCCCAGCCCCTGACCCAAGGCGAAGGGCGAGAGGATGGCAAGTGGGCGGTGGCTCCAGGGCAAGGCAGGAGTCACTTTCTTGGCATGTCACTTCTGCCTGTTGGGCCACTTCCAGGAAGTAATGACTTCTGGGCGGGTGAGCAGAGCCTCCAGCTGCCATTGCTACCAGTTCTCCGAACTACCAGTCATCATTGCTACCAGATCGGCTGATCCAGTTCAATCCGGTAGCATTTCACCCCTGAGGCACATCTTATCTTAATCTCTTCTTAATACATAATACATAAACAGTATCAATATCCGCCTTTAATTCCTAATTTCTTACACTAACATCAGTTAATTATCTTATTTCTTAATTTACAGCATATATTTTTCAAAATCCCCATCTCACTTTTTAACATTTCAGTTTTGTCTCTTAATTTAACTTGTCTTCATAATTAAACCCAATTGCCATTTCATATTTCATCTGCTTTTCTGTTTTGCTAAAAGCAATATACATCATCATATTCACTTCTTACATTAAAACCCTTTAACTAATTGACCATTCACAATTAATAATATTAATACAGTTCCCTTAAATCTACTAATATGTACCTTCTTTCCCTTCTTCCTTTCCACTATTCTTCCCTTCTTCATTTCTTAATAATTTCCTCCTTTTATCCCATTCTTTTAACTTCTTTTTTTAATTTTGTATTTGTTATATCTTTTCTCCTGAATCCCTTTTCTCACTTTCAGATAAATTACTCGAGTAATTCTCCCCAAGTATTCTCCACTATTTCCTTCTTTTCCCTTTGATTGATTCTTTTGGGGAGAATATTCCCCCCCCCCATCCACTCTTTTTTTTTTTTTGCCACTATTAATCCCAGTGAAATCAGCTTTTTGCATTCAATTCCTTTTCTTTCAATATTATTTTCTTGCTCCTCATTTATTCTCTCTTTTTCCTATTCTGTGTGTTCCAGCAAAATTTCTGACTTTTTATTACCCTTTAGTGATTCACACGTTTTTAAACATCTCAATTAATTCTTCACACATCCAAGACTTCATATTGTCAATTTAAAAAATTGTTAAAACTTTTGATTTATATTTAATTAAAATTTTAAAGTTCATATAGTCTTTTTTTAATTCCAAATAGTATCCAATTCAAATATTTATCCAGTCCACTCCAAATTAAAGCTTTGTTATCTTCCACAACTGTTGGAAGTTGAAACCAAGCAGTTCAAAAACAACAACAAATATTCATTAAAAGTTCTCACAGTTTTGGGGTTATCTTTTATTAGTCAAGGTCACAGCTGTTATTTTTTGCTCTATTTTCCAACCAATATTTCAGTATTCTCTTTCCACCAGCAGATGTCTCTCTCAAATCCACAATATTGTCAGACCAAATAAGTATCAATGCTGTCAAAAATATTTTAAATCCACATAAAGTGTACTTTTCCTCAGATGTTTTTTTCTTTTATTATTTTTAGTTTCTTCATCTTCAATTTTGATCCAGTTATAAAATTTTCTTTCTTGGGCTTCAGTATTTTAACTTCCTCTTTGTTCTTCTCCGTCACATGTCAAAACTATCAAACTTATTTTTAATCCACATAAAAAGTATTTTCCCTCAGGTTTCTTTTTCTTTTATTCTTTTTAATTTCTCCCAATCCAATTTGTTTTATTGACTGATTGATTGATTGATTGCATCTTTATGCCACCCAACTCCCGAGGGATTCTGGGAGGCTAAGAACAAATTTTAAATCCAGTTGTGAAATTTTCTTTCTTGGGCTTTGGTATTTTAACCTCCTCTTTGTTCCTTTCCCTCCATTAACTTTCCAAAGTGCCAATTAGCCACTCATTTCTGCTTCAAGACACCTTTTAGAGTTGTTAAAAAATTCTTTTTTACCTGTGAGTTGGCCAGTCACTCACCCAGTACCAGCACCCCATTCAAAAACTGCTCCTGCACAAAAACCTTAGTCCGGTTGCCCTAGCTTCAGAGTGGTTATTTTTCAATGGCCACCACCCCCGCCGTCGGTTCGAAGAGCAACCTCCGACCTTTAGAGGAACTTGCCTGTTCCCCTTGGTCGTCCAAGGCACGTCTCTTCTTCACTGTCCCTACAGGACAGTTCAGGTCCGAAGACCCACAATAGCGGCTTGTCCAGCTGCATTTTTGCAGAGCTCATCAGAGCCTGTTATTTTTCCAGCCGGTGTCACTGCAACACTTCCAGTTTCTCCCATAGTAACTAATTCTGTGAGGTATGATGAAACACCATTTTATGTTCAGAGCAACTTTCAGGATATTGCAACATATATATACAGTATATAAACATAAAATACAAAGTATAAAAATGTATAACAAGAAAACTAATGAGGGATGTTGATTAATAGGACTGAAATATATTCTAAGAATAACTCTAATAGTAAGAAGGTGGGAAGATAAAAATTCCTTGATCTCAAATAATTAAGACTTTCAACTATTTTCATCCTACCTTTAATCACTGCTTGATGACAATCATTTTATCAATATTCAGGGATTTTGTAAGATATCCAAGCTGTTTTCTTTAAGAGATTGACCTTTCATTTTCTACTGCTCTGGACTGAAGGACAACAGAAAAATAATTCCTAGATAATTTTGTAACTTCTATTTAATATTGAATTTAAATCACTTTAACATAAAATATCTAACATAGCAGGGAAAAAAGCCTTCCAGTAACTTAGGTTAAAACTTTCTTTGTTGATGAAATGTTAAAGTGAAACTTTCTGTACAGTTCTATACCTAAGGCATCTACTAAAGGTAAAGGTAAAGGTTCCCCTTGCACATATGTGCTAGTCATTTCTGACACTAAGGAGCGGTGCTCATCTCCAGCTGAAAAGCCAGCGCTGTCCGAAAGCGTCTCTGTGGTCATGGTCATGTGGCTGGCATGATTCAATGCCAAAGGCGCATGGAACGCTGTTACCTTCCCACCAAAGGTGGTCCCTATTTTTCTACTTGCATTATTACATGCTTTCGAACTGCTAGGTTGGCAGAAGCTGGGACAAGTAATGGGAGCTCACCCCGTTACACGGCACTAGGAATTCAAACTGCTGAACTGCTGACCTTTTGATTGACAAGCTCAGCATTTTAGCCACTAAGCCACCACATCCCTGCATCTATTAGGAACTGTCTAAAATGATGCACTGAATTTTCAATGACTTTCAGGCTACCCAGATATTTATCTGGTCCTAAGTCTGCTTCAGAAGCATTTTGATTTGCTCACATTTCTTAAAAACCCCATTTCTTGAAGATTTTCCAAAGGTGGGGTGGGGTGGGGTGGGCAATAAAATCAGCTTGGGAAAAGCAGAAAGAAATACTACAGTTCATTAAATCATAGAACACTTCTTGAAATGAATTGCTTGATACTGCAGAGGTTTCCTTTATCGAATCCTCTGAAATGTTTTCCTGAGAAGTAGAATTTAGCAACGGACATTATTCTGTTAACATTGAAGTTAACTGAGCATTTATTCTCTACAGTCCATTATGCATTGCTTGAAAATTAATGTTAGTTGAAATAGTAAATAATTTTATCAGCTCTTTAAAATTAAAAGGACAATTAGACATTTTTTTAAAAAAAATTAAGATTGTAAAATAATATACTCAATTAAAATAAACTATTAAGGTTATATGGGCATTCCTTTGTTTCTTGGAAAACTATTCCTAAAATCTTGTGGTTTCATGGATATAATAGAAGTTGAATCTGCCAGGCAACTAAAATGTCAACCATGTGTAGTCTGCTCTAAATAATTTATTTGGTGTCTTATTCATTTTGGCATTTGGTAGTATGTTGTGCATATTATGGGAATTATAAATTTCTAAATATGCTATCACACATTTTGTAACAAATATATTTAACTTACCAATCCTCACCTATTTGCATAGATTGCATATCCATTATGTTATTCTCTTTCAGAAAAAAATAACACTATGCACAGGGCAGATGATTTTTAAAAAAATAGAAAAGAAAAGTAATAACACAGCATGCTATTCAACGCAGTTTCTGTAAAGTATCTGGTTTTGATTCTCCCTCCTGATTCATGTTAATATACTGATATATACTAATATACTGTATAATAAATAAATAGATGTTTTAGAATCTTTATCCCCATCCTTGAGGCGGTCAGCCTAAGTGTAAACTCTTAGAGCATGTAGCAAACTTATTTTGGCCAAAATAAGATGGGTGCTCCTTTGAAAGCATCAGCAAAATTATATACTTTTATATAGAAATAAATTATAGAGGTAGAGGCAATATTTGCACATGTATCCACTGATGCATCCTTTGGTGCCTACCAAGCTCCTAGACTCTGTCCAGCTATTTTTTCCCTAAAAGCTAACATTGCAAAATGAATATCCAGCTTTATGTACTGTATAAAAATGCACCCTATAGTCCCATAGAAATTTTTAGAAGTAGAATATTGAGCAGTGTCAGGCTTTATTTGGAAATGAGTCTATCTGACCAGGAAAATAGGTGATAGAGAAGTTGCTCTGGAACTGAAAGGGATGGTGTTAACCAATCTTCCCACCTGGACTTCTTCACCTGGAAGATATTTTCGGGAATAGACATGCCATGTATCACTTTTGTGAAAGTCCCCATAGTCTCAGAATTCCAGGATATCACTTTGTCAAAAAGTTTCTTGACTCTGAACTGCCTGAATAAATTGGGACAGTTATGAACGTTATCTCTATTTATGTTTTTCTAGGTAAAGTCATGAAGGTAGTGGAGGTGGGAAGTATGAAAGTACTTAAGGTTTTTACCCATGCTTTATTCAATTTAAATTTCCTTTACGTTATCTTCTTGACATGGTCTCATATTCATAGTAGACTTGTGATTATATTTTTCTTAAAATAACATGAAAGTCGTGATTTGGATTTTTAGTTTTACTTTTATTATGTTTTGATAATGCCAGTGATGTGGTTATGGGATTCTATTTTAGAAGAATTAACAACAACAACAAAAAATAGTATAACCTTGAAAATTTTTCTCAGAGCCTCAAATTTTTTGTTTTACTCTTAAAACACAAGTCTGAGTTTGTTTGTTTGTTTTTTGCCACACCGAGATTTATTAAATTAATGATATTAACATTGCATTCTTAGTTAGAGAAATAAACCTTTCATATTTAAAGTCATTGTGTCTTCAAACAATGGTTAAAGCAATGATGGGTTGTATCAGCTACTAGACGATAAATTGTAGCCTGATCTAGTATGATGTCTGTATTTCTTTTTCATTTTAACTTTTGAAAGGCTTCTATGTTTTCATTCACTAAATAAATAGTCAAGATAAGGAACAGTGTTATCTGGACCACAGATTGTTACTAGGAGTAAGTCTAAATATACATAAATATAAATTTACAGCTTTATAGTATCAGGTGATTTTGCAACTTTGCAGTTTATTACATTTCAGAAACCTTAATATAGTGGCTATGGAATGAACATATAATACAGCTGCTTTAGTAGAAACACTAAGGAAAGGAACCATATTCATCTATTCTGGTAGCTCCTGCTTCCAATTTAAAACCCTTCACATGGCTGCACACACACACACACACACCCCAACCTTGCCGTCTCCTCCAATGTGTAATATAGGAGCTCAGCAACCTGGAAAGAGAAGTGCTATCACCACAGTTATTTTGAAAAACAAAATTCATGGAATATATTCATAAAACTTTTTGCAAAGAAGGAATGATACAGGAATTGACAGTTCTGTCATCAAATCAACATGACCCTTCCAAACAGTTGCTCGAATCACAGTCTTTTGAACAAGACAATTGTAGCTTGACAGAGAAATCACACTTCATTGTTGCTCAGATTTTTGTTTTTGGGTGGGTGTGGGTGGGATGATGTTTTCACCTTGATATGGCCAATTTGCTAATTTCAATTTGTTGGATTATTCATATTTCAATTCCTATCCTTACTCTTTATATGATTTTATATTCTGCTTAAAGAAAACACATATTTAGAAAACACAGATTTAGTTTTATTTAGTTGTCATGTTTCATTACATAATTGAATGTTTGAAAAAAATTGTGGGAGGTGGGACTAGAGAACCTTTCCTGCTCATTTACAGAAATAAACAGCTGGACACGACAAAGGTGCAGAATTTGACCTACTAGGTATTTTTGTACAAGCAAAATTTTACAAGAAAAATAATAAACGCGCTTATAATCAATCTTACTTAAATTGTGAAAACATGAGCCAAATAATTTTGAATTCATTGCTAAGGTATATGTAAGAGACATGGGAAAAGAAATGCCACTTTTATTTTTATTTATTTATAATAAATATTAATTAATTACATTAATTACATTAATTAATTAAATAAATATTAATTAATTAATTAATTTTATAAAATAAAATATAATACAATTTATTATTATAAAATCAATTACATTTAATTTTTTTTTCAAGGCAGCAAACATCCAACACATGTTCGTCCCCCTATTTTGCTCACAACAACAACCCTGTGAGGTGAGAAAGAGTGAATGGTCCATGGTCTGTTGGTTTCCATAGCTAATGCATAACTTGAACTCATGGCAGGGGTGAAATGCTCCCGGTTCAGACAGGCGAGTAGGTAGCGGAGATTGAGGCTAGGTCATCAAACCTGGAGCAATGGCTTGCTGGCCACACCCCTGAACTGATTCACGGCCCGCAGTCCTGCCATGCTTGCCTGCCTTCCATGCTGCTTTCCTGGTATCCCGGTGGCCAGCTTGCGAAGGCAGGCAAGCAGAAGTCCACATGGAAGGCAGGTAAATATGGCAGGGCTGCGGGAAAGGAGCTAGCAGCTTACTGCCCCCTCCCTCAAGCAGCGGCTTCCCTGCTCAGCCACGACAAGCTATGCATCCATAGCAATGGGGTTGTTTTGTTCTCCACGGTGGTGCTTTGGGAGGGCAGGTGGACATATTCATTATAGTTGTCAGCTGCAGATGTCCGCCTGCACTCCTGAAGTACCACCTTGGTGAACAAAACAACCCCATTGCTATGGATACAAAACAACGCCTCCTTCTGCAGCCAAACATGCCCAGCCGTGTGTGCCTTTCCTCAAATGCGCTGTGCATGGGGCACTTGGAGAGCGAGCAAGCAAGAGAGCTCTCCAACCTCTGGTGTGTGTGTGTGAGAGAGAGAGAGAGGGGGGGGAGGGAGCAATCTGAAGCCGAGGCACCCAAACCTCTGGCAGTGGCGGGGCAGCTTCTGAGCAGCCAGCTCCACCTGACTTACTCCCTGTCTCTCGCCATTCTCCTGCCCCCCTGCCCCCACTCAAGCAGTGATAGGCTCTGCGGGACAACAGGACCTCTCATTTTTCCCACAGCATGGCGTATACTTGTTACCTCTGCTTGTGTGCTTGCATAGCTTGTTGGGTTGAGCAGGGAAGCCACTGCTTGAGTGCGGGGGGCAGGAGAATGGCAAGACTCAGGGAGTAGGTCAGGTGGAGCTGGCTGCTCAGAAGCTGTCTCACTGCTGCCAGAAGTTTGGGTGCCTCGGCTTCAGATCACTCCCTCTCTCCCTCCCTCCCTCACACACACACACACAGGTTGGAAAGTTGTCTTGCTCGCTCTGTCTCCAAGCACCCAATGCACAGCTGAGTGATATGAATGACATCAAACTGGCCATGCCCACCCAGTCACATGACCACTAAGCCACACCATACCAAACCACGCCCACAGAACCGGTAGCAAAAAACTTTAGATTTCACCCCTGACTCATGGTCTTTCAACTTTCAGAGAAGTTGCCTGTTTAGATAAGACATGGTTTCTCATTTATAGAACAATCAATATTCACCTTCCTGTATTAATCTTATTCCCATATTAAAACATATATCACCATGCTACATTTTAAAAAATTGGGCAAAGCCTCCCTGCAGTTATAGCAAATTCTCCATAAGATAAGATACTGTGTAGTTTATTGAGTCTTAAAATAGCCCAAGGATTTTTTTCTGAGCTGCAGAATACAGAAATTCAACATTTAGATATCACTATTAATAAAAAGGAATCTATATGGATCTTCAGGGAGAGAGCTTTTCTCCAGAGATTTGCACTGTGCCCTATAAATTCCAAAACACTTTATTTGAGAAGCAGATAAATTCAGCTTACTCAAGCAAAGACGAAGTAAGTTCTTGCTCCCAGTTTGAAAATTATGGGAAGAAAACATAGATGACTACTGCACACTGTATTTCAGATATGATCACCTGCAGCCTCTGAATTACTTTTTTTGCATTATTTTATTTTATTTTATTTTATTTTATTTTATTTTATTTTATTATTTTATTTTATTTTATTTTATTTTATTTTATTTTATTTTATTTTATTATTTTATTTTATTTATTTTATTTTATTTTATTTTATTTTATTTTATTTTATTTTATTTTATTTATTTGTTTCGATTTATAAACCGCCCTTCTCCAACCGGACTCAGGGTGGTGAACAGCCAGGGTAAAACATGATATACAAAAATTAAAACAATTTTAAAAAATATTAAATGATTTCGGCCAATAAATTAAAACAGTCCAATTTAAAATCAATTACAATTAAAAACAGAGGATGGGATCAAGCCAGCCCGGCTAGGTGAAATAAGTGGGTTTTAAGGGCCCGATGAAAAGTCTGGAGGTCTGGTATCCTGCGTATCTCCAGGGGTAGATCATCCCAGAGGGCGGGTGCCGCCACAGAGAAGGCTCTCCCCCTGGGGGTCGCCAACCGACATTGTCTGGCCGACGGCACCCTAAGGAGGCCCTTTCTGTGCGAGCGTACTGGCCAGTGGAAGGCTATTGGTGGCAGAAGGCGGTCTCGCAAATATTTGTCAGTCTATCATCTTGTACCATGGGATGACAGAATTTTGGAACCCAATTTTCAGGCATTTCATACTGGGAACATAGAATATCTGAAAGGAAATCTAAAAGATTTAACATATCTCTCAATTAAAAGGTAAAGGTTTCCCCTGTCCAGACATATCTGACTATAGAGAGCATTTCTCATCCCCATCTCTTAACTGAGGAAGCCATTGTTGTCCAAAGACTCTTTTTATGGTCATGTGGCAAGCATGAATGAGATGCACTGAATGCTGTATCTTCCAGAGATGGATTTCAGCAGGTTCTGACCAGTTCTGGAGAACCGGTAGTGGAAATTTTGAGTAGTTCATAGAATCGGTAGTAAAAATTCTGACTGGCCCTGCCCCCATTTATTCTCTGCCTCCCAAGTCCTAGCTGATCGGGAGGAAATAGGGATTTTGCAGTAACCTTCCCCTGGATTGGGGATGGAATGGAGATTTTACAGTATCCCCTCCCCTGGAGTAGGGTAGGAATGGAGATTTTACAGTATCCTTCCCTTGACATGCCCACCAAGCCACATCCATCAAGCCATGCCATACCAACCAAACCACACCCACAGAAACCACAGAACCAGTAGTAAAAGTTTTTGAAACCCACTACTGGTATTTCCCACCAAAGTGGGACCAAAAAATACCTATTTATCTCTTCACAAACAAAGTAAACCTAAAAGATTGAACACATCTCTCAATTATTCACTTTCCCTACTTTCCTATTTCAAGGCTCTATCTCCAAACCAGTGGTGAAATCTAATTTTTTTTACTACCAGTTCTGTGGGTGTGGCTTGGTGGGCGTGGTGTGGCTTGGTGGGCATGGCAGGAGAACAATACTGCAAAATCTCCATTCCCACCCCATTCCAGGGGAAGGATACTGCAAAATCCTGATTCCCTCCCCACTGCTGGAGGAAAGATATTGCAAAATTTCCATTCCAACCTCACTCTGGGGCCAGCCAGAGGTGGTATTTGCCCTCCAAACTACTCAAAATTTCCCCTACCTGTTCAATGAACTGCTCAAAATTTCCCCTACCGGTTCTCCCGAATCTGTCAGAATCTGCTTGATTTCACCCCTGCTCCAAACCAACATTTTATTAATGATCAGCTTCAATGGAAAGCATGTATTTAGAGTGCACTATCTGGAGTGCACTATCTGGAGTGCATAGAAAAACACATAGGACAGCGTGACATATCAAAGACTTTAATGTTTAACTCCAGAGTAGAGGACCAAGTCAGTGAGAAATATTAGGAGCAGTGTTTCAGCCGTATCTGGAGGACCACAGAATTTCATTCTTATCTATCTGGTTGATATTAAAAATTATGCAATGGTAATTGAGCACACCAAGTTTTGCTTTCTTATCAATTAATAAAAGTTAACTTGAGTCTAGGCAAGTTGCCAACAAATGCTATTTGCATTAAGATATTGGGAAGCCAAGCAATGCAAAGCAATGGTCCCATTGCAGATTAATTATTAACCTAACTGTTAGTTAACTTTTGTGACTGTAGACATATTAATTAAATAACAATTAGGTTAATCAAGATAGCTAGCCAAAGTAATTTGTTGAAATAAATATTTTATTATAATGGCCATCAATCAAGCAAAGAAAATACTGTAATAATTCCCTTGCTATTAAAAGCTACTATAGTAGTCCATTAATATATATTTAAAGATCACTCCATTTTCAGTTTTACATTTGCTATTTTCAGTATTTTCAGTCATTCTCCTAATTATTGATAAGTTTTCTTTATTAAAATTGCCCCAGATATGGGCAGCAATTGCGTCTACCAATTTAACCTTTTAAAATGATTTCTTTTGTCTTCTTTTTTTTAAAAAAATGTTTGATTTAATATAATTTCATGATATATGTTTTATTCATATTTGAAGAAATTATATTGGACATATAAGACCAGTTATTTAAAACCTAAATCAATGTTGACCTTGGCCATATTTAAAGATTATCCCAGATTTCTACATGGTAGACTAAAGAACTACTATCAACTGTGGGAACTGACTGGAAATTATGCAATCTTAAATGCTGATCACATTACCAACCTCTACTATGCTTCAGCAGTGAAGCAGAGATGGGGTTTTTTTGTATGGCAAGTGGGACAGCTGAAATTAAATCTGAGGCCATGTGAAACAGCAGAAGGCTGACTGCCACTTCTGGATCAAGTTTAAATATACCTTGTATGAGTGCCACATTGCTTTTTGGGAGATTATTTCTCTCTAGCTTTGAATTTGATTTAGTACTTTTGGTTTTTAAAAAAATAAGTTATCTTCACCTCTTCTGGTGAAAGAAATCTGTGGTAGAAGATCTCTTTGGGGCCTACTTCCCTTCCCTTCCAGACCCCCACTCCAAGCACCCATGGAGGGCAAAAGAAGTTGGGGAGACAACAGTTTTCCTTCCAACTCTCTGATCCCACAGAGTGGTCATTCTAGAACCAAACAAGGCATTTTGCTCCCATGTCCTGCTTTTCCTATCACCCACAGACAAAGAGATCTTTCTTCCTCCTTACTCCCCACTACTTCACTTGACATGGGAGAGAAGAGGGGCACAGGTCTTATGCTCTCAATTCTCTCATCTCATAGGATCACTCCATAGGATCAGAGACCTAGCAGGAAAGCCATTCTTCCTGCATGACTGAAGGGAAAAGAGGGGCCAATTCTCTCAGCATCAAAAAGACTAGTTTTCTTCTTCAGAGTACTGGCTGGAGTGCCATTTTCCTTGCTTCTTAACTGTCTCTGCTTTCACAGCAAGGGTCTTCAACTGAACTACAAACACTGCTGCCAAATGCATTTTCAGGCATTCCTGTTTGATGAAGCTGGCTATGGATTCACTGTGTCACTGCCAGCTGCAGTATCTCAGTAGCTCACTACTGTAGGATGGAGTTGCATAATTAGAATATAGCTACAGAAAAGGTCTAACCCATCAAAATTCTATAAGTGGTAGCATCTATAAAGAGAACTTACAATGCAATTGTATATTCTGAATGGCTTTAATATTGGAAAAAAGTTGTTTCAACTATTCTGATCCCAAAATCTTAATTACACTGGAATTTTACTTTGCATTATCATGAATTTGTAACCAAAATTGAATAAAGCTGATTGTATCTCTTGAAAGTTTCTACAGTTCCAAAAAACTCAAAGGGCAGACTCAATGGACCACTGTGTCTTTTTCTGCCATCAGTTTTCTATGTTTCTACCTAGTTTGTATATATACCTATACTACATTTCTGAACTAGATGTAGCTTGGCACGTACATTTGAACATTTATAGGATGAAGTAACACTTTTTCCATTTCTTTTCTCTCCCACAGTTGATTGGCTTTGTTTATGCCTGTTATGTGATTAGTGTTTTTATGGAAGAAGAGGACAGCAGTAAATACTGATATACACCTCCCAGTCTCTGGAGCCACAACTTTGGGGTGAGACATAATATTGCTCTCATAGAAATTTTTTGGAAATATAAAAGTATATTTGGGGGGGGGGGGAAGGAACAACAACATTCTTCTCTTAAACATAAGTAGATTTCTTTTAATTCTGCTCTTATAATATGGCCAATAAACACCAATAAGATTAAGTATTTTATTTGTTATTCTTCTAATCCATGCTATGCTCATATTAATGTTTTATTCTATTTTTAATTTTATGTGATTTACAGTGTTGTATTACATTTTGTTATTTCCTGTCAAAGTTTCCTTAAAAGAGTGATATACATTGTAAAAGATCCTTTGGAATAGGGGTCCCCAACCCCCAGGACTTACACTAGTACCGGTCTATAGACTGTTAGGAACTGGCTACACAGCTGGAGATGAATGGCACGCAAGTAGTGGAACCAAAACCATCCCCTTCCCAGTCTGTAGGAAAATTGTCTTCCATGAAACCAGCCCTTGGTGTAAAAAAGTTTGGAGACCACTGCTTTAAAATACAATAACATATAAAATGTAATATAATAATTCACAGTAGTAATAATCTCTGGTGGATATAACCTTACCATTAGTAACCTATTATTAGGGACCTTGATGGACAATTCTACTTTTACTGCAACAGTAATTTCTAAAATACAATTTAATCTAGTATTCGTATCAAAGCTATTGTGTGCTTGTCCTATATTTTCCTGTCCAATCTGAGGTGCATTTTATTGGTTCTGAAAAGATGAGAGGTCTGACAGATGATGCCAAGTTCTTTTTAAAGGGACAAAAACAGTTTGGATAGATAATCTCCTTCTGATGGTACCAGTTCCTTCTGTTCTGTTCTGCTCTGCTTATTTTACAATTCAGCCAGATGCTTGAAAAATAATATTGTTTTGTTACATTCGTCATACTTGGTTAATTTCTACATTGTTATTGCCTACAACTTCAAACAAATATGTATGTGGGGTATACATACGTACAATACATACAAACACACACACAAAACTTTGTTTTGGAAATCATGGACGTTGTATATAAAACATCTGTTTAATTCAGTCTAAAGTAAACTTGCAATTATTGACCTTTAATATTTCATGAAGAGAAATATATTTGCATAATTTTCAACTTCTTGGACTAAATCTGCCAGGAAGGCTTAAAAAATAATAACCATCACTTCTTCTGCAAGGCTTAAGAAAGTATTGATCAATATATTTCCAAGAGCAATAAACATACAAAGAAATGTTCTCTCAAGCCATTGCTTTCCTGGCTTTGATGTCATGCTACTATTGAAATAGGAATATACTGCATTTCTCATTTTAGAGGCTTTCATATACTCATGATTCTTTTAGTGGGAAAGGCAAGAGACTGTTACCATAGGATCCCAGGAAAAGACGCAGCTGCTTTCATGAATTGCTGAAAGATTCTATGTTTGCATTCTGATGTTACCCTAAATTAGCTTTTTGGAATAAAATTCAAAAACTTCAGATTGAAGTTCAAAGTGATTATTTTTAAGAAATGTAGCAAACCCAGTGCATTTCCAAACATCATTTTCTGCCTTTTTGTTTATTGCAACTAGGCTATCATTTAATACATTTATTCAATCTAGTATTATTTTGAGAAGTCACTTCTTTCTGTTTCCTGGCTCCTACAATATTATTTTAAGAATGCAGCCTTGTTTTTCATTCAGCACTCTTGGTCAGATGGAAGTTACATCATGCACAGCTATGTATGAAATAGAATAGATTTGAAGTTAATAATCAGATCCTAAATCCTAACCATAAATTATCTTAATTATATAATTGGGATTTGCTTTAAATTTCCAATTTTTTTGAAAAATTTTTTTTTTAAAAAACATAAGTGTTTAAGAATCATACAGATAAAATTAGTTTATTATTCCAAGTATATTAGTTTTGTAATGAGGGAAATATTGCTGTTTAGAATGTTTTAAAATTTTAAATGAGAAACCCCTCCCTCTTTATGGGAGAAAGGAAGATATTAAGATATTGTGGTTAAAGTATTGAATGGGAACAGAGATGGGTTTCAGCAGGTTCTGACCAGTTCTGGAGAACCGGTAGCGGAAATTTTGAGTAGTTCGGAGAACCGGTAGTAAAAATTCTGACTGGCCCCACTTCCATCTATTCTCTGCCTCCGAAGTCCCAACTGATCGGGAAGAAATGGGGATTTTACAGTATCCTTCTCCTGGAGTGGGGTGGGAATTGGGATTTTACAGTATCTTTCACCTGCCATGCCTTCCAAGCCATGCCCACCAAGCCACACCCACAGAACTGGTAGTAAAAATTTTTGAAACGCACTACTGAATGGGAATATTCTGGTACAAGGTGAGCCTCAGCCATCGAAATTCCCTTGATCATTTGGAACCAGTTACTCTGTCTTACAGAGTTATTGTTATTCCCATATAAGCTGCCATAAGCTTCTAAAAGAAAAATAGGCTATAACTGATAATAAATATGAGAAGGGGAGAGGATACAGTTGATTCACAGACAACCAGCTTAACATTTATCTGTAGCATCTTTTCCTGCCATAGGATATTTGGACAGAAATTGAACTGCTTGAAAAAATCTCAATATAAATATGAGGAAAAGAGAAAAGGCACTATTGTATTTTATCGAGGACACCAAACAATTTCACTTAGAAAACGTAAAGTGTGTATGAAATAAAAGTGGCTTTTGTAAAGAATAAAACTAAAATTTCATAATAAGATAGGGAGAAAGAATTTTTAAAAAAAGCTAGATACATGTTTTCTAATCTGAAATGTACTTATTATAGAAGACTGTTGATTGCCTCCATAGTTGAATGTACCTGTAACCAGACACACAGCTTTAAGCATGCTAATTACTACATTATGGTTCCGTTGAAGAAACTATTAGGCATTACATATTCCTTAGAAATGTAAAAGGCAGTAAAATTTAAAAAGAACATGGACATGACCATTAGTTGACTCATTACATCTTTCTAATGAATAAATCAAAATATTCCACCATTCTTCAAGATCTTAAGAATTACAAGAAATAGCGATAGCCTACGCCACCCATTTTTTTCAGCAATCTCCCTTCCAAGAAAGGATGCTATATTAGAACTTTCTGCATTCATCAGCTCATTTCATTTCTTTTTTTAAAAAAATTACATTACAACATTTGATAATTGCTGTGTAACAGCAATTTTAAAGGCAATGTACAATAATAAATAATCACATAAATAGAGAGACATACTAAACAAGCCAATAAAACAAGCAGTAAGAAAAGCAATTACAACTTCACGCAATAGCAGAAAATGCAGATAATATTAAAAATAAAATAAAATTAAAAAGCCTGAAGAAAGGACAAGTAGGATAAGGCTGAAACTCATTGCCAGTTATTGTATTTTCCAGGCATGAGGTCTCTCCCAAAGCATTTCTTCACTTTTTTCAGACCATATTACAGTAGAAACCACAAGATAATGTAACAGCTTCTCTGAATCCCGTAGAACAGGGGTGTCAACTTGCATCGTCATGGCAGTGTCATGTGACGTATAGGGACTTTTCCCCCTTTCGCTAAACTGGGCATGGGCGTGGCAAGCACGTGACGCATCCAGCCCAGTAGAACCACACAGCAGTTGACCAGTAGAAAATACATCAGATTGTGCAATCAGTAAACAGTGAAAGGATGCTGCATTTCTTGTGGCATAAACTTCAGCAAACTATATTTAATGTTTGAGACAGCTTCTTTGTTTAAAAAAACTTGGGAAAAAAGATTTGACTAAGATTCAGATTTTACAGACTGATAAACTGAATGGGGTACAAAACTACTGGAGAAATGGTTGCTAAGGATACATTAACTTGACCTACCCCGATAGTAAAGCCAAATGGAGGCATATCTTGTCAAAAAATGCAAATAAATTGCAGAAAAATATTATGTAACAGACACCTTCTGAAAACAGACTTGTGGGAGATTATAAGCTACCAAGACAGTTCCTCGTGAGTCACATTTTTAATGACAATGTATAATAATAGCTAGCTTTTCCTGCTACCATTTTAATTGGAGAATTTGTTGATGGAGAGCTAGGGGCAGAGTAGAGATATATAGCTTTCGGAGATGAAGGTTGCAATTTACTTGTTGATGCGACTTAATTAAAGAAATGATTAAGAACAGGACAAAAACTTAGTATAAGACAGGCATTATATGCATGCCTGAAACCCAATTCTTACCATTTATTACCTTTCATTAAAAAAAATATTCTACAAAGGAACCACAAGTACTACTTTATTGCACACTAAGATTGTAATGTGGCTCCAAATAAGACCACTTCCATGCATCAAAAGGTAAGTATTTATGCTTTATATTAAAAATCTGTATCCCTTCTTTATCCAAACAGACCGTATCCTGGACCTATATCTTGCATTAAAATGATAATATTCTGGATACTTTCTATTTCTACATGGTAGCATAATATATTGCTTATGAATTATTTGTTTCCATTCAATTTGTACTTTACAATTTAATTTCCATAGAGCCAGATATGTGTGTTTCAATTGATAGTTCTCGGCTTTAATTCAACATATCCTCCTATCCCTGCTGAGACATATTGAATTAAAACTAGAAAACTTGAAGGTAAAGTCTGATCACTAGAGCAACATTAATTTTGCAACCACAGTGAAATTTAACTTGCAACTGGCATTAGATTACTAATGATTTAAGTAGCAATTACACACAAACACAGTTTTGAAAATGATTTAAAATGTACTGGTGTGATCACTTTTCTTTAAGAATATTGTATTTAATCAACCAATGACTGAAAAAAAAAATCCAAGCATTCCTATACTGCCCATTAGTATGCAAAATGTAGAAAAATATTTATCTGTCCCCCATAAAGCAATTCTTAAACAGGTTGATTTCATACATCTGTTCCAGTTGACATATGAAGGTCATTTTGGATCCTTTTTGAAGCATGGTATTGCATATTCTAACAGGCCCCCACTGACAGCATGGAATATTCCTCTTTGGATGTAATACCCAGAATGGGACAAATATTGGGAGCTGTTTATCCTTTATGATTATTATTATTTTGAGTGATCCACTGGATAAAGTGGAACTGGCTATGACTATCAATCCATTCTTTTGGAGATCAGATAATAGAAACTCTGTGTATGTACTGAAAGCATAAACAAAACCTTCATCGTTTTTTTTTTAATGTGTGCTGTCAAAATCAAAATCAAGGCCCACTCCTTGTGTTATGTGTTTGGATTTTGAAGGGACAGTTAAAATTACAATTCTGGTTACATTCAAAAAATATTTATACTATGTCTGTATACTACTTTATTCTGCATTTTAGAGTTTTAATATGTTTATAAATTAACCTATCAAGAACATATGGAAGAGCAATAATAAATCAATATTAAAAATGATTAAACATCGATCATCTAATTCTTTTAGAGAGAAGTTTTTTTTTAAATTTATCCTTAGTAGAGACTTTATCTTTACTGAAATAAAAATGGGAATATTAGACCTTTCCAATAGTTAAAACATTTCGATGGTTAGGACTTTCAAACCATCTTTCCCTTGTAACCATCTAGCTAGCTGGCTAACTATCCTTGGAAGCCAAGGGCAGTTTGTCTTGTAGGATGCTAGGGACTATGTGGGAGAGTTGTTGCTTAGATACAAAACATTTTAGCTTTAATACCTAGTGTTGCCATTCTAAACTGAATGAAGAACAGAAAATATAAAATACCTCTGCCTCACACCCTTCAGCTACTACATTCTCATATTTTTCTAGTCAGAAAAAATATATGGATTTAGATGAAGAAACTGACCTGATTTAAGACCATCTCCTAGGTCAGTGATGGCTAACCTTTTTGTTGTCATGTGCCAAAAGCGGGGGAAGTGCGGCGAGGTCACCCACATGTGTGCCCACACCCATAATTCAATGTGCCCCACCCCTGCGCATGCACTCCACCCCATTTTTAGCACATGATGGCACAGGGGCCTGGTAGGCCTGTTTTTCACCCTCCCCAGGCTCCAGAGGTTTTCTAGGAGCCTGGGGAGGGTGAAAACAGCCTTCCCCACTCCCCCAGAGGCCCTCCGGAGGCCAGAAAAAGCCCATTTCCCAACTTCTGGTAGGACTGAAAAGCCCAAAAATCAGCTGGCTAGCACACACATGCGGGCTAGAACTGAACTACAGCAGTGCTCACATGCCCACTGATACGGCTCCATGTGCCACCTGTGGCACCCATGCCATAGGTTCGCCATCACAGTCCTAGGTGTTTATTATTGCAGAATATCTGGAGACATGTACAATACACAAGCAGCTTTTTCTAGAGTGCTAAGGGATTCGGAAGAACAAAGAATTTCAATGATCAAGGTAAAAAAAATTTAAGAGCCAAGCTGCAGAAAACAATTTAGTGATCTTTGCTATCCACCAGTTTCTTGGTGCTTATTTGTCTGATGTGTGGTAGTCTGCCCACTTGGCTTCACAATAAGATAATTGGTATCGGTATTTGATGCAAATGGACCGGGACAGCTGCTATTTTGAAAAGTAATGGACCTTTTACTACCTAAATTGTGAAAAGCCCACCTGTGTTTGAGCTAAAAGTTAGAAGAGAAAAAGCACTGTGTTTGCTGCCTTTCATGGATGCCCTGACCTGGCTGAAGTCATATCTTTAGAAACATTTGGCACAAGCAGGAATCAAAATGCCCAAAAGGTCAGCTGCTGTCTGGTAGAATATATAACTGATTAAGCCAGCCTAGCATTTCTGCAGCCTGCAGCTTTCTGACTTTCCAGAGGATTAGGTGGTCTAACTTAATTCCCTATTTTAGACCCTTAGATCAGGGTCTGAGCCAGATTGAGGAGTCCTTAGAGTAGAAAGCTCTAGCAAGATAGGAATTCATTTCACAATGAATTGAATTGTGAAATGAATTCACAATTCATTTCACAATGAATTGTGAAACCTCACAACCTTATGAGGTTGGCAATTTCTGGAAAATCTACCTCCTGTTTTATCTAGACATATCAGAAGCAGGAACATGACAATTAAGACCTGAAAGCATCTGTATATCCTTTAATTTTTCAGCACTTCAGCTGTTGAGTCATTCATTTAGTTTTCAATTACTTCCTATCTTTAAATCCCCAGGGGATGTGAAAGTAGAAGAAATGGATAAACTATTCTGTTGAAAATGAATTTTGTATGCAATGTAAAGCATGGGGTTATAAGTGAATCCTCTTTCTTCATTATTATAGATTATTTGTCTTTGTACAGTGAGCATGCAAGTTTATAATTTCACAAAGCTAAATGTTTGTGCATTGCTTAGACCAGTTGTTGTCAAACCTTTAGGAGATAAACTCTGTTTACTAAACTTGTAGAAATCAAGAGCCACATACCTCTTTGACCCAATGCAGGAAAATATTAAACTAATCATGGAGTACTCCAAACTAACAATAATATTGCTCTACTAATCAGTGGTGGGTTTCAATTTTTTTTACTACCGGTTCTGTGGGTGTGGCATGGCTTGGTGGGTGTAGCTTGGTGGGCGTGACATGGCATGGGAAGGATACTGTAAAGTATCCATTCCCACCCCACTCCAGAGGAAGGTTACTGCAAAATCCCCAATTCCTCCTGATCAGCTGGGAGGCAGAGAATAGATGGGTACGGAGCCAGGCAGAATTTTTACTACTGGTTCTCCAGAACTGATCAGAGCTGCTGAAATCCACCTCTGCTACTAATCCAAAATAGGCATTAGGTTACTTTCAAAAATTACCTTACCCTGATACTCCTCTGTTAATGGGAGAAACATATCCCAGCAAAGTTTTAGGGATGTCACATTGTCTTTGTCTCATTTCTATCTCACAGCTAAAGCGATTAAAGTTGCCTTCAATTATTCCGTTTTTATAACACTGTTTTCCCTTTTCCTAACACATTTTCTACTACAGATACAATCAAGCATGCTTCATTAACAGTGTGTCCGATGAACAGTGAGGTGGCTGAGATCTGCCCAGTTTCTACTGGCTTTTTTAATTGTGTGCATGCTCCTCCCTCCATGGCCATTTAAGATCCGACCAGACCCCTGGTTCCTCAGAAGGCACCTTTCTGTATAATAACTCAGACGAAAATGAAGTAGTCATAACTAAAGATAAAGCAGATACATAAGCAGAGAGGACAACAGGCCAGGAATCTTTGCTGATCCCTTCAGAGAGTAGATAAGAAGGAAACAAATAGTGAAGGAGACTCAAGGAAAAGTGACAGTTGAAATAGATAAAGGAAATTGAGCATGAGTACATGGAAACCGCACCCCCAATCCCATTAACAACTACCAGTCCTTTAACAAGGCAAGAGTAGCTGCCAATGTTATGAATCAACAAAGCAAGGTCTTTGTGGGTGGCATAAGCATCACTTCCCTCATTTCCCAAAGCCATTCACACATTCCATTACATCTGCTTTCTGTTTATGTACTGTAGCTGCCCTGCTAAAAACTACTAAAAAGTACTTAATAAGTAATTTTTGAATTTGATTAGAAAAGGAAGTATGCAAACTTTTAAACATGCCAAATATTGTTTGATGGCTATTCTCTCATTTCCCAGGGCTCAAAACTAGTTCTTCATTTTTTACTGCAGTTGTCAGCTGCACTTTTCACAAAACCATCTTCAGTCCAAAATTTCTTCCTTTGGAAATTAGTTAGTTGGGTTGTATGCAGTTATTTCCTCTGCTGCTGAGGATATCCAGGAAGAGAGTTGTTATTTCTTCTTTCCTTGCAAATTTTATTCCTTTTGAAGATATTGTTGATTGTTTTGTGTCTTCCTTTTTTATTATGACAAAGGTGTCATCTACATATTGGATTCATATTTTTTGTTATATATGTGGGAGTGCTACAGTTTCTAGATACTGTACTGTACTGTGGTCTCTGCTATGAGTCCTGGGAGTAGTGATGGCATGGGTATTCCTTTGATTTTGCTATGTTTGACCATCAAACTGAAAGTAGGTATTGTGGCAGAAGTTAATGAGATCCATGATTCTGGATATATAATGTATTTAGCTAGATCAGCTATTATGTACCACTGCTCCCACTGATTATTTTACTAGTTCGGATCTATGGACACACTGATAATGTTACCTAGTTGGGTAAGGAAACATTTGCAAGCATACAATCTAATTCATAAAACATCAAGGACTCCACAGTCTGTGAATAGACACAGGCTTGGCAATTTTTCAGAAGAGCATTATACCTATGTTCAGAAGTAGCAATGCCTTCAGAAGTTAGCCAAGTTAACAAGTAGTTAAACTTCCTTCCCAACCTTTTCTTCTCAGGTAACTTGTCTACTCTCATTTCAGGTTGAAAGAAAGAATCAGCACTCATGCCGTGCTTATGCTTAGCAGTGTTATGAGGAGGAACCAGGTTTTGCAACAAAGCTCAATTGTGCAAGACTATCTCACGGAAGAAACATGGCTTCATTATGTTCAACCTGGACTATGGATTCCTCTCCTGACATGTGGCTGCATTTCTCAGTCACCACCTCAGATTCCTTATTAGTGTTGTAAATGAAGCCTTCTTAGATAATCTTGAATTTTTCTTTATTCACTTTTATGACAACTTGTACATTATAACTTTTTCCTTTTTGAAGTTTTTTAAAACAAAATATCTAGTGTTTATGGCATGAAAACAGTGGAGAGTGTGAAAGAGTCCTCTTTTTCCAGAATTTCACCATAGTTTTGGAGTAAGACAACTGTACTGTATTTGCATGTGCTAGTAATTACCATACAAAGACCCATGCCCCACCCACACTTCCCCCAAAAGCTCCCAGCTCTGATGAAATGAGCAGGACGGAAGGCAAGGATGATAAAATTGTGACATCTAACTAAACACAACACTAGCCTTCTCTATAGAATCCCACTTAATTACAGACATACTGTAGGAATTGATCAGTAAAAGTGGTTTTCCATTTGTTACAATGATCAACATCATTGAGCTCAAGTCTATGCATGATTGCTCCAATGTAAGCCTCACTTAGTTCAATTGTGTTTTTCCCCCAATGACAATTGCATAAGGTTTGCAAGGTAATTTGCATATGGCTGCTTCTCCCATATGCCTTTCTGATTCCAAGATGCATTCCTTATAGCTGTTGTAATTGACAGAAGTATTTCATTCTTCAGAATTCAGGGCAGATGTGTGTAATTTGCACATTTTTAAAACCTCCTTAGAAGGCGCCAAACATGAATGTGTACAACATTGGGATCAAAGGGAGGCACCAACTACAGCCTTATAAGCCTCAGAAAATTCTTGATGGCCTTAATGTAAAAGCTGAACAGAAGGCATTCATTATGAAGATATGTACAAAAAAATGTAAATTTATCAAAAAAATGTAAATAACTTTAGAATATGTATTAATGTGGCATTTCTTCCAATTATATAAAAAGGGAGTCATAAAAGTGTTTTTTTCTGTGGATATTTGGTGCTCTATAAATTAGGCCTTTGTTCTTCATCCTTTTTTGGATACTATATGAAAATATCTAGTCTTTATGCTGTACAAAATTATCCTGTCTCATGATGCACTCATTTTGTTTTGCTGGTTCACCTTTGGGATCAGTTTGGGAAGGAATACTGAACTATTCTGATCCTTTTGTGACATTTATGATTTTGTAGTGCTTTATTTTAGTAAGCAGTTAGGATGTAGCAATTCACATCCACAATATCATTTCTTATATTATCCCCTAAAATGTGGGTGCTCCATCTCCAGATTTTGCTTCCTTTGCCATCTACCTTCCTTCCTTCCTTTGCCATCTACCACATTTGCTAGAATTGATAGAAATCTGAGACCACACCTGGAGATCTGTGCATTCATAGGCAGCTGGCACAATGAGGCCATGTGTATCATTATATCATGTAAATGAAATCAGGATGCAAATGATGTTACTTATTCTTCCACCCTCAGTTGCTCACATACACATTGTTTATTCATAAATTCATTATATATGTGCAAAATTGTATTTGAGGACAGAGCCTTCCATAGCATTTGTTTATTATTTTATACAATGTATGTAGTTCCCCCATCTCAACAAGGTGATTCTGAGGGGCTAACAATAAAAATATATACAGTAGTGGCCAAAATTGTGGAAACCTTTTGGGGAAAGTGTCTTTTTGAGGTTTGTGGCTAATAGCACCACTTTTTTTTTTTTGAGTTTCAAGATAATCATATTCCACTGCTGGAAGGACCCAGGAATAGCTCAAACCTTAACCTAATTGAAAATCTATGGAGCCGACTAAAGAAACTTGTTAGTCAGAAGTGACCCAGCAATAAAACCCAGTTAATAGAAGCAATCATTCAATCTTGGTTTCACATAACAGCTGCAGAACTAAAAGACTTGGTTCACTCCATGGGAAGATATTGTAAGGCTGTAATTCATGCTAAAGGTTATCCAACTAAGTATTAACTGACATAATTTTTGTATATCTCATTTTTTCTACATATTTCACTTTTCTTCTTTATACTGTAACTGCTATTGTAATAGCAAATCCTTTATCAAAGTTATTGCATTACATTCTTGATTAAATTATCTTTCCATTGATAAATAATTTTATGGTACTACTCCAAAAAAAAAAAAAGTGGTGTTATTAGCTAGTTTTAGAAAATACACTTTTCCAAAAGGTTTCTACAACTTTGGCCACTAGGGTATATAGACTGGAGCAAATATAATGTTGGCTCCTAAAAGCAGTTTTATAAATTGGATCTACTACCTGAAATAAATACTCAGTTCCTAGCCTCGTTTGCTATGTAGATATGAAATCCTTATTCTTTTCTTTGTTTTTAAGGGGAGTATTTTAATATTCTGTCTATAGCACTGTCAACTGTGCTTTATTCCAACCAAATATATCCTTCTAATCAGAATTTGCAATCAGGATTGGAAATGAGATTGGTTAGTTCTTGTTAGTTTGCTTAAAATCAAACATAATTTATTTTGTTGCACATGTGGTATAAGGAGTCAATGAAAAGTGAAGATGATTAATCTATTTGGAAGAGAGGTAAATTGATGGAAAACATCAATTTACCTCTCAAACATCTTTGTTTGAATTGATGGAAAACATCAATTTACATCAAACATCTTTCTGTACTACCATGTTTCCCCCAAAATAAGACCCACCCCATAAATAAGCCCTAGCCAGATTTTTTGGAGTGGGCCTAATATTAGCCCTACCCCATAAATAAGCCTGGGGAAGGGCATGGTGAGCACAAGAGGTGGAGAGTGCCACAATGGTGTCCAGCAGCAGCCACTGGCCCCTTGGCGCAGCACAGATAAGTCTGAGTATGGCATCAGAGGGGGGAAACAGGTGATCTGGACAAACTGCACAGCTGTCTGGGAGGCTCGTGGGATGCTTGGACAGCTGCACTGGCAGCAGGCAGAGGCAGAGGCACGGGTGGGCTGCAGGCAAGTGAAACAGTGGGATGGAGTGGGCAGTGCATTGGTATTGCCTGCCATCCCCACACCCCTGTGGCTCTGCTGTCGCCTGGTTCTGCCATGCACTTTTCGCCCAGAGGGAGACAAAGCTTCATCTACTTGCAAATAGAGTGCTTTGAAACGGAGCTAATTGTTACATTTCAAAGTATGCCATTTACAAGCAGATGAAGCTTCCAGTCTCCATCATTTCTCCGTCCAGGCGAAAAATGCATCTGTCCTGGGAAGCCCTGTAAACCGTTGTGACCGAGGGCAAGCAGATGGTGGGAGGGAGCAGGCGAGCAGCCGCAAAATAAGACATACCTTAAAAATAAGACCTAATTGGTCTTTTGGTCCAAAAAAAATAAAAAAAATAAGATAAGGTCTTATTTTCAGAGAAACACAGTAGTTCATAAGGAGTCAGAATTATATCTGCATTAAAACAAGGTTGAGTATGTAATATTTATTGCAAAAGCTATTCTGCTTATAGCAGTTGAGCACATTCTGCTGTGTTGGGTTTCTGTAAACCATTAAACTAAGAATGCCTTCACATTCTCTTTAATCAAAAAGGTACATTTAGAGAAACTTCACATATTCTTTTAAAAGACTTCTGTAACAGATCACAGCAAATGGTTTACCTAGGTAACAGTAGGCTGTCATTTTACAACTTGTATACGTCAAATATATTTACACTGCAAACTTAATCATGGTTTGCTCAATTCAATTGGGCAGGAGTCTTATGATTCCTTGAGTTATATCCATACTAGATTGTGCTCAAACAACACACTAAGCTTAAAAGCAGTGCCTAGTTTGTGGTCCTTTATGGTGTTCTCTATACTGTTTTCTTAAGAATATGCATATAAAGTATTTCCAGAAAACATGTTTTTTTGTTTTTGTTTTTTTACAAAAGAAGTACTTATGCATTGACCCAAAGGTGCTTTTTCAAGAGGCAACTGGGCTTCCTGGTTTTTCTTTAAAGATGTTTTGATTCTCATCCAAGTAGCTTCTTCAGCATTCTTTGCATTCTGTTTTATGTCCTTTTATAAAACAGAAGATTCAGATGATCTGTTGACATCCCGGTAATTTCACATTCTGGAGCTCTTTCTGCATTCTGCATTGCACTTTAAAAAGAAATTACCAAAAAAGTAAAAATAGTTTTATATAATTCCTAAACGTGTGTGGAAAGTATTATGGTTTTAGAGATAGGTTTTAGCAAGATGTGTTTTGCAGCATGCATTGACATAGCAAAAGATCTTTAGCTGCATGCAAAGGTGCTGTTACCTCCTCAAGGTTCAACACAGCTGTTTCAATGGGTTTCTTGCATCAACATTTAATGCATGTGTTCATCTAACAACCATACTTCACTAGCAATTTTGTTTTCATAAGCAGAATTGTGAAGCACCACTTCAAATGCTTTAACGTTTCAAGAAAACAGAATTATTAGGAAAAACAGGGTTTGTGACTCTCTTTAACTGAACTGCAGTGTCTCCTGATATTTGATTTCTTTCATCTGCACTAACTGGACTATGTTTCTTACTTTATTCCATATATCCTGTATCAGGCCAACAAGGAATCCCTAAAGATAAGGTGGTATGAATTTTTGTTGTAGTCTCTGGAGCTTTTACTATAACCTCAAGCTGGTAAACCAATGAGTAAACATAAAGCCATAGTTGCAGAGTAATTACTGGAGAGATGGTTGCCTTTTTAAAATTCATTTGAATTCTTCTTCGATCTCATCTAATGGTTACTTGGAATTTTGTGTTCCATTTATGGCTACCTTAACTGTACACCTTGACATCACAATTTGGAACAGTACTTTCCAGTGTTTAATTTTTTCAGACTGCGACATTGTCACTGAAACCTCTTCAGGACCACTGTATAGAGATAGGATTGCTGCATTCTTCATGTGGTTCTGCCTCATTCCCAAATTAAAAGTGAATGTTTAAAAAAATGATCAGAAACTCCTGGGGCTGCCAAATTTTGTAAGACATTGGTGTACTCCAGTGGTGGGTTGCCCCCGGTTCGCACCAGTTCTATAGAACCAGTAGTAAAACCAGTGGAAGCTCCGCCCACCGACCTCAACGTCATCAAAATGCTTCTGAGCATGTGTAGAAGCTTTCTGCGCTTGTGCAGAAGAGCACGCACGTGGCCCCACTGCGAACCGGTAATAAAGGTAAGTAGAACACACCCCTGGTGTACTGATTAGAAATTTAGCAAAACTTTAGGTGACCATGTTAAAATCATGGGCAATTTGTGATGTCGCAATATTTTGGCCATTTAAAAATATAGATTGGCACACCCTTTAAGGACTACTTCCATTTCCTTGTGAGTTCTCCAAACATCATAGAGAGGAACCATTTTCTAGACTAAGTATGCAGAATATTGTGGCTCAGTGGGTACATTTCAATTTATTTATGTTTTTTGTTTGTTTGTTTAATCCTGCCTTTATTATTTTATACCTAAGGTGGGAACCTACCTAATACTCCATCCTATTTTCCTCTCAATTCAGCCCTGTGAGGTGGGTTGGGCAAGAGAGTGTGCCTGGCCCAAAATCACCCACTCAGCTTTCATGCCTAAGGTTGGACTTAAAACTATAATCTTTTGGTATCTCACCTGGTGCCTTAACTACAAGACCACAAAATATTCATAATTTGGGAAAGCAAACTACTGGACTATGTACAGCAAACCATCATTTTATTTTCTAAAAAAGGTTCTGCAGTCTATTTGAAATCCAGAATAATTATTGGAAAGGTGTGCTTGCAATTAAGTCCCTAACACTTTTTAAATTAAAAGCATGTTTTAAAACAAAAATAAACATAATAGAACATGCTACTGAGACATCATTGTCCTTTTGTACAGTATTGAGGATCTAAGATTTAGATTGTTTGATGTAATTTTGTTTACTTCATTTGGGATATTGTGTAGTCATTGAAATGGCTACACAATTATATCTTAGTAAAAGGGATTCAGGACGGCATCAAAAGAACTTCCTATATATTTTAATCTCTATTTTATTCATTTCTTGTTTGCAATAATTATGGGTAATGTTCTTAAGTAATTCACTCCATTCCCGTATTTAATATCTATTTTCTCTGTGTGAGACATGGGAATAACTGTGATATTATTAAACAGCATAGAAGGAGCCTGATTATCTTCATCTTTAGATAGAATGGAATTGTTTAATACTTCAGGTGTACGATTATGAACAGTAATAAGAAAGCTAAGACTTGTAATGCATAAAAAATTCATGCTGTAGATTTGTGCAGTTGTCCAGCTGTGCAATGAATAAGCAAGAGGAAACAGCCTGCAGTCTCTGTTTTGTTTTTAAGTATATAGGGGAAGGTGGGAAATAAAAGCAATAGGCAATAGGTAAAAAAGAATAGTACCAATTTTGTTAGCCTCCTTTGCTTTACCTATTTTCTCCAGGTTTTATTTTAGTTTGAGCTGTGGATCAACCTGAACAAGAATAGGTTCAGCATGATTACAGTATGACTGTTTCTGGCTGACCTACCCCCAACTATCACCATCTTCTAATTCATTATTGATTTAATTACTGGGTTTTGTTATTTATTTGTGCATTGTTCTGAGCTGTAGTACACTGGCAGTCTTACACATGTAAATTATAAAATAAATTATAAAATCCATAGAAAGACATTACATGAGCAAACTGCAAAGTACAAAAATGCTCATCACATAAGCTCCTTGGCATTTAACGTTCACAATCTGGAACAGAAAAATCACATTCGGTGAAAAAGCAATTTAAAACTGGTAATCTGTCTGAAACATTATACAACATCACAATATATATAAGCCAATTAAATTCTAATGGTAAAATTATTCCTCTTACTTTCTTTCAGGCAAAATTAGGGCAAGGCAGAAGCCTTGGACTTTATATACAGGTGGTCCTCAATTTACAACATTTATTTAACCTTTTCCCCCCAAAATAAGACATCCCCTGATAATAAGCCCAATCGGGCTTTTGAGCACATGGCAATAAGGCCAAGCATTTATTTCAGGGTTCAAAAAAATATAAGACAGGGTCTTATTTTTGGGGAAACATGGTAGCAACTGGTTTGAAGTTACAATGACACTAGGAAAAAGTACTTATAATCAGCCCTCACAAGTTGTAAAACTTTTGCAGCATTCTGATAGTTGTGTGATCAAAAGTGGGGCAAACCGCATCAGTGGTGGGTTCCTCCCGATTCAGCCCGGTTCTCCCGAGCCAGTAGTGGTGATGACATGACATCACTGAACCGGTTCTGCCACCCCTGCCACCCCCTAGCCCCCGTGCCCCACCCACCAATCCCCTGCATTATTCTTACCTTTTATTTGGCCCCACCCCCAATCTATTGCTGCCTCCTGAGTCCCAGCTGATGGCTAGAGGGAAAAAAACTGTTTAAACTCTTGCGGCAGGGCTTCAAAGGACTGCCCTAGAGCTGATCAGTGTTAAAAGAAAACAAATGGGTAGACCAGTGCCTGCAAAAATAAATGGGTAGATTGGTACAGCTCTGCAAGCAGTTAAAAGCCTGGTAGACCAGAACCTCTGCTAAATCCTAAAGAATTGTCACATGACCATCAAGCCACATCCACAAAATAAGCCACGCCCACAGAACCTACCCCTAGTAAAAAAATTTAGAACCTACCCCTGAACCTGTACTGGTATTTGCAATGGTTGCAGTGTCTTGATCACTATTTGCAATCTTCCTGGCTAGCTTCTGACAAGCAAAGTCAATGAAGGAAGCACAATTGACTTAATGGCTGCAATAATTTGCTTAACAATTGTGTGCAAAATATATATATATAATCTAATTTAACAACAGCTTTTCTGAGCAATGGAAATTCTACTCCCAATTGTGGTCATAAGTCAGCACTACCTGTAGTTCAACCTCACGCTGCACTCAGTGTAAGAACATTGAAATATCAGTTCATCCACAGACTTAATCCTTCATCTTTCTTTAGTTCTGGCATGCAGAGAAAAAAATAAAAAGTACTTCGTTTCAAGTTTGAAACCAAGCACTGCAATCTGAAAGTGCCATCAGACAAAACTTGGAATGAAATGAGTCATCCTGTGCTTTATCAAAGCAAAACTCAATTAGCATTTTGGCAACGAAATACAGCTGTGTCCTACTGAAAAGAATATCTGTAGCTCAGGGTTAATGTTGGTATTTTCTGAGCTTGCTTTTTCTTGCAGATCTTTTCATTAACTCGCTAAGTAATAAATTCCTTGCATCATCCATGGTGAACAAGGAATAAACCACATCTCCACCAAAAGTGGCATGGCAGGCTACTACTGTATATATAAACAGGCAGCAAACATCTGACTTGAACTGATGATGTTACCTAGTTGCAGTGGTGGGATTCAAGTAATTTAACAACCGGTTCTCTTCCCTAATTATTTCTTTTAACAACCAGTTTGCCAAACTGCTCAGAAAGTTAACAACCGGTTCTCCCAAAGTGGTGTGAACTGGCTGAATCCCACCACTGCCTAGTTGGTAATGAAACTTCTAGTCTAGTGAAAAGAAGGGCTAGGGCTGACATGATAGCAGTGTTCCAATATTTGAGAGGCTGCCACAAAGAAAGGGGGGGGGGAGTGTCAACCTATTTTCAAAAGAACCTGAAGGCAGGAAAAGAAGCAACCATATGGACCAAGAAGAGAACCAACCTAGAATTAAGGAGAAATTTTCTAACAGAACAATTAACCAGTGGAACGGGTTGTCTTCAGAGGTTGTGGGTGCTTCATAACCGGATATTTTTAAGAAGAGATTGAACCACCATTTGTCCAGAGTGGTACAGGGTCTTCTAACTGTTATCTGTTCTTTTAATTAAGCAAGCAAACAACCAAGTTCAGCAAGAACCAAAGTCTCTATAAACAACTATGTATTTAAGCTAATTAGATATTATAGCTTTATACTTATGTGTGAATATTGATACAGCTCATCCAAGGAGTTGGACTCCAATGCCATTTTCCAAAGTGCCAATGTTTCCTGCCTCAGTCTCCCACTTTTCATTTTTTTAATATGAAAAAGTCAAAGCAGTTCAAAAATCACAGGCCAAATTTGTTCCTATTCCAAAAACTTCCCAATACTTGTGGAATAAGTTGGTAGAGATTTGAAGAACCCAATCATACTAAATTAAGCCATCATTAAAACTCTGTAGGATAGGGAACTACAGATGATGGCTTGATTTAGATATGTATGCTCTGTACTTGCTTTTTTCTATCTTTTTTTTTTTATTTTGATTTATATTGCCCCCTTATCCGGAGACTCAGGGCGGCTTACAATGCGTTAAGCAATAACCTTCATACTTTTGTGTATTTTATACAAAGTCAGCTTATTGCCCCCACAAACTAGGTTCTCAATTTACCTACCTTAGAAAGGCTGAGTCAACCTTGAGCCTGGTGAGATTCGAACTTACAGTAATTGCAGACAGCTGATTTTTTTAATCACAATGCTTAGTCTGCTGAGCCACCAGGCCCTATCTAAAGGGCATCCTACAGTATATATCAATGCCAACAGAAAACAGGAGGCTGCATAGAATTTACATATATCAGTTCTCCCAGGTAACCGGATAGGAAACAACTATATGAGCTAATTTTACTGTAAGGCTATATTAACAGAATCTTGCAAGTGTGAGTAGCTCTCCTCGTCGCTGTCGTTGCCAGTTAACTGTCATTCAAGACCCTGGATGGCAAATCACAGGGCTTTAGGGTTTGATACGTACAAATGTTCTGCTGCCACTTTAGACTGCTTCATCCATTGGGACAAGTCTGACCCAAACTCCTTCTCTGAGAAGAAGGAGGAAGTATTGTGACATCTCTGTCAGTTTACCTTTAAATGGGATGGGGAGACTCATCCCTCCTGGAAAACTGCTTAAATAAATTATTCTTAAAATCTGTTAGGATTTCTCTAATCTACAGAAAAAGGAGTTTTTTAAAAAAAGAAAATAGGATGAGCTAGCCATTTTCATATGGTTCCTGATTATGGAACCATCAAGTTATGAATCTGATCTAAACATCTGTCCTCCCCCCCCTCAAGTAGATGTTAAATGTCCATGTTATCACATCCAATACATGCATTCATCTCTTTGGGGAGCATTAGCTATTCCTCTTTTGGTGCCCACCATCTTTTAAATGCAGTTGTGCAAAGCATACATTCAACATAAACTCTGTGAAACTGCAGAGCTCCTGTGGAATGCACACCCAGTAACAAAATAGGATTAACTTTGGTCCCCTTTTTTCCCTAAGTGTCATTTTCATAGGGCGATGGTCAACCTATAGCTGTCCAACTGAGATCAGATCCTTTGCCATGCTGCGTAACACTGATGAGATTTGAGGTTCAACAACACCCAGAAGCCATATTACCTCCTTCCCTCCTCTCTTCTCTTGCTTTTCCAGAAAAGATTCGATAATGTATTTACTCTTTTCCTTTCCTGTACAAAACACTTTCTTGCTACATGTATTGAAGAAAAGATTTGCAGGTTCAGTTTTGCAACGTTCATTTACAAACGGAAAACTTTGTGGTGGTGATTCTTTTTTAAAAAAGCAAAAATAAATGAGAGGAAGACTGGCAACCAATGTCACAGAACTCATCTTGTCAGATGTTTAATGAGGTAGAAGAGATGTTCCAGATCTTAATTGGGGTTTATTAGCAGTGAAATCCAATTTAAAATTCTCTCACTATGAGATTTTAATTTTCCTTTCACAGATAGATTTTACATCTAGATTATAATTTACCACAAAAGCTTGTAGTAAAAGGGAAGACAATGGTCCGAAAAGGTATTTGAAATTAAACAGCAGCTTTATTTACATAAACAATAAATTCAAAATAAAAACCATTTCTATTCAGTGATGTACCAGATATACATATTTATTATGGTAATATTTAAATACTAAATATGCAGTTCGCTTACAAAGGTAGTTATGAGATAGTCTACAACCAAAAAAAGTCTAATGATCTCATTTTGCAATCAAATGAAATTCTAATACAGGAGTGTCTGTTGTTGGGGGGGTGGGTCTAGTGTCAAAAGTTGACTGTGACTATATGAATAAAACTTTATCTCACATGTTAAAAAATGGGCCAGGGCTACAAGCATGTAGGCATGGCCCATCTTGAAGTTTTTGACCAATGTTCCTGTGGGAAAGTACGTATTATTCGCTGCTACATTAACTCATCATAGCAGCTCCTCCATATATTTACAGATTTTAGAATTAAGGAAATCACATTATTGTCTTTGTTTTCTTTCCCACTTGACTTAACTAGTTATCAGTCACCAATGCATCATCATGGTTACTTATTTTAGTAAGCTTGTTCTAATATTTCTCTTCCATGATCCATAACCACAAGATTTGTTAAACAGTATAATTTTTAATGCAGACTTATCTGAGTTCAAGTCCAAATAAAATTGCACCAAATTATTCTGGAGTAAGCATGCAGGGGATTTAGATGCATTTCTAACATTTAGATCTGGGTAATTCGCATATCTGCATATCAATATTTTCATTTCATTTTCATTTTATTTGATTTATATACCGCCCTACTCCCGAAGGACTCAGGGCTGTGAACAGCCAAACAATAAAAATACATAAATACAAAATTTAAAAAATAGCATAAAATTAAACACTTTGGCCCAAACAAATTAAAACACCCCAATAATTTAAAACCAATTTAAAATTGTACATATTAAAAGTGGGAAAAAGATTAGGCCAGGCCCGCCTGGTGAAATAAAAAAGTCTTAAGAGCGCGGCGGAAGGTGCGCAGATCTGAGATCCTCGGTATCTCCTGGGGGAGCTCATTCCAGATAGTAGGTGCCCCCACTGAGAAGGCTCTCCCCCTGGGGGCCACCAGTTGGCATTGTTTGGCCAACGGCACCCGGAAGAGCCCCTCTTTATGAGAGCGTACTGGCTGGTGGGAGGCTATTGGTGGTAGTAGGCGGTCCCGTAGGTAACCAGGTCCTAAGCCATGGTATGTATTATGCTTTCTTACTTGTTCATCAGATTGATTGAGCATCTTGAGGAAGTTTTGTTTGATACAAACCTTGCCTAAAGGCTTCAGACTTTGGTTGCACATCCAATACAAATCAAACAACATGGGTTATGCAGGACAAACATGTTAGAATACATTAAAGAAAAAGAATTTATCAGCTATTGTTCATAAAATGATACAGCTTGTATGGAGTCAGTGAAAGTCACACAGGAGAGAAAAACTCTATAATTCAGTCCTTAATTGAAGCAGATTTTCAGATAAATCCAATCGTGTTTTTACAAGCACTGCCTAGTTAGTTCTCTTTCAGAGAGGTGCTAATACACTTGGTGATGTCTAGTTGGCTGGGTTAAAACCAGGGGTGGGTTCTAAAATTTTTTACTACCGGTTCTATGGGCGTGGCTTATTTTGGGGCGTGGCTTGATGGTCATGTGACAATTATTTACCATTTAGCAGAGGTACTGGTCTACCAGGCTTTTAACTGCTTGCAGAGCTGTACCAATCTGCCCATTTATTTTTGCAGGCACTGATCTACTCATGTATTTTTGCAGGCACTGGTCTACTCATTTGTTTTCTTTTACCACTGATCAGCTGTAGGGCGGCCCTTTGAAGCCCCGCCACAAGAATTTAACTAGTTTTTTCCCCTCTAGTCATCAGCTGGGACTCAGGAGGCAGCAATAGTTTGGGGATGGGGCCAAATAAAAGGTAAGAATAATGCCGGGGGCACGGGGTGGTGGTGGGACGCAGGGGGGGCAGAACCGGTTCAGTCATGTGATATCGTCACCGCTACCGACTCAGGAGGACCCGGCCGAACCGGGAGGAACCATCACTGGTTAAAATTCCCATCAGCCGCAGCCAATATGGGAAGGGAAGTTGTCTTCCAACATTTACTCCTTATTAGATGTGTACAGTAAACACAAACCTCAGTACGATAGTTTTAGATGTGACATCCTTAGGGTGATTATAAAGGCAAATATTCTAACCCAATAAGCAAACAAGAAAAAAATTGAGTCTCATTGCTTAATTAGATTATTTACATTTTATGGCTAGTGAAAAATCCTGATCTCTCAGAGCCTTTCAAACATTTGACAGTTGAAACCTATCATTTCCCTTCAAAGAAACTTAACATTCTCTTTATAGATCTAATAACAAGAGCTGAAAGGATGTACTTGTTTTTAAAAAAGCACCAGCTTTCAAAAGAAAGATATAAGTACCATTTTTAAAACATCTGAATTAGCCTTTTCTTCTCCCCCTTTTTAACAAAATCATCAATATGGTATTTAGCATGGAGACATGCCTAGAAGGTACAGTAGGAAAAAAAATATACGCATTTCATTCTTAAAAGCACTATTAAGTTGCATTTCCTTTATTATACAGTAATAAACATATTTAAGCAGAGAATACAAGGCCATACGCTCGAAGTCAAATATATGATGAAAGAATAAAATTGAGTAACTGTATTAAATTAAAATATATAAGACTTAAAATACATTCACATTTACTTCCCGTTAAGTAAAATCATTCAGGTTTGGTCTCAGCATAGACGGACCAACTTTTTTTTATCAGCCCAAAGGATTACAATAATATTGTTGGTTAATCTCAGTTTTTTTGGGGGGGGAGGGAACAGGGGGGATAAAGGTGAATTGCAATTTTTTAAAGACCATTCTGAAACTTAACATATTAGCCTTTATTTCATGTTTTAGAACAGGGGTCTCCAATCTTGGCAACTTTAAGACTTGTGGACTTCAGCTCTTAGAATTCCTCAGCCAGCTGGCTGAGGAATTCTAAGAGTTGAAGTCCACAAGTCTTAAAGTTGCCAAGGTTGGAGATCCCTGTTTTAGAAAACCATATCAATTTTGTGTAATCACTATAATCAGAAGGGCTGCAAAACAACAAGAAAACAAATAAAAGCAGTTTGTGGATCATGCCTGGTCCATATGCTATGGTGTGGATACTTTGGCTTATAGTTATTACAATATATTACTGAAACGCATATACAAAAAGTGCAATTATAAAAAGACAAAAAATAGTCCTACATATTTTTGAAAAAGCCTGATCTTGAACTCACATTAATAGCATCATCAACATGAAATATTTTTATATTCACCTAAGTAAAGAAAAGTATGGGGAAAAATCTTTGAGGTTTTTTTCCCCTATAGGCTACACTACACTACACTCATAAATACACCATGTATTTATGATATCAGTATATTTTACCCAAGAAAAGAATTTCAGTCACAAATATTTTATATATCAAAATGCAGATCCAGTTTTCCAAATTTGCATGTTTGTTGTACTATATGAAAACCCTGTTAGTATTTGGTAAATTGGAATGTTTTATTTCAGAACTTAGGGTAATATAGACTACCCCTAAGCATATTTAGCACCTTAGTTATTAAACAGTTATCACAAATCTTAGAAAACCATAGATCTTAACTGCATTAACTGTAAATAAAGCCAAAACCTTTTATGGGGAAAATTCTAGTGTACCTTAAAATAAAATGACATTTTAGAAGAATTCTCTGAGCTTCAAATTTTTGTAGAAACAATATTTAAAGTACAGCATTATTTATCTGGACGAATGATATTAATTGATTGATAGAATCCCGGAATGGAATGAAAGTCACTTTCAAGCAACCACTTTATGGCTTTCAGGTTGGGTCAACCTGAAATATTGAGTTTCCATTTAGAGAGGGCTGGGATGCAGCTGAAAGGCAAATGGAGTGCTTTTTTCCCATTGTGGATGAGTTTTAGGAGTAGAATGGTATCTGAAACTTTATAAGCATCCTCAAATACAAAAATGCATCTGAAAATATTGGTCCTGTCCATTCAAATGACTCATGAGGTTACCAGCTGGCAGAGCATAAGGCAAAGTGCTGCCTGAAGCCTCAAAGCAAGGTTTAATTGAAGCCTCCATAAGGAAATGCCTCTCAGATATACCTGGACTTCAGGTTTTATGATCCCTAGAAGAGTCATATATGATGGTTTTGGAAACTAATGAGGCTCAGAATCATCTATTTGTATCATAATAATAAACCTTGTAGGAGATATATCAGTGATTTTGTGGCAATAGTTTCTTTTTAAAAAAGAGCAAAATCATTTTTAAAGTGCTACATTATTCCAAGAAAGATGTATAAAAGAAGGAAATCTCAAAAAAGGGTTTAAAAAATACAACATTGGGTGGATGATGATGTCTAAACACTAAAACAACATGCTAGGATACAGGGAGATATAAGAAAAGGAAGGGACTTGAGAAAAATTGGCAGGTTGAAGATTTGAAATTAAAAAGGAGGCTCAGAATGTGGAAAACTTGTGTGCCCAAGAAGAAACGTTATCCTTTATTAAAAAATGGGTTACCTGAGAATTTTTATATCACTCTATTCCTTAATGGACAGAAACAACTATAGCAGAAGTTCTTTGATCAAAGAGGAAAAGTCATCACTCCCATTCATATTAAAAAGTCATCCTCTTCAACTTTTCCCATTAAATAAGAGTTTTAAATGAACACAAATAGTTAAGTGCAATTTCTCAAATGAAATATGTGCAATTAATGCAAACACAAGCTACATCTAATGCTAGAAAGTTTACTGATTCCAGATATGATAAAGACAAGAACAACGTGAGTTCTACTGAGGGTTAGGCAAATACTTCTGCAGAACTTGTCCCTTCTTTGCCAAGCCCGTAATAATACGAAATGGTAAATCAAATCCTGTGTGATTTACTGTAAGCCCCAAACTAACAAGTGCTGCTCTATTCCTACTTATTGAACCCATAAGGGGATCATATCCTTTGTGCTTCAATTGAACAGTTATTGGAGACACTTAAAACTATTCTTACACAAGGTTCTAATGGAATTCAGGGCTTTCACAAGCAGCCTTTTAGTCTCAAGCTGTTGCAGAAGCTTTTCCCAAATTCACCACTTTGGAACATAAAGAGTGATTCTACAGAAAGGAATGGAACGGATAAATTCTACAAAGAGCTACGCATAATCTGAATTTTTGCCCTTACAGTGCCCTGTATTGATTTAAACAAAAGATCAAATCATTTTAAAATTTACTTATGTTCTTCTTCAGGCTGGAAATTTAATCAAAAAAGTACGCTTGATCAAAAGATGAAAAGGTCCCAGTGTAGACAGGATTAAAATTATAAATCAACGCATCAGTCTCAACCTTTTTGCTGGAAAAATGGTGGTTGCTCTTCCGGGCTGCAAAATATTGGAGATAAATGGATTATTTCATGTCATCATCTTGTACAATCCCAATTCTTTTGTTAACATTATGGTTAGAGACTTACCTTCATTGACAAGGAAGTCAGCTAGGAAAAATGTTACTTTTATAGATGCTGAAGAATGTGGAATGCCAGTTGAATTTTTCCATTCAAATGGATTTTTTTCTGGATGCCACTGGACACCATAAATAGGGTACTTGTAAGCTACAAAAACAGAACAGCCTTAACCATCTTAGAACACCAAAATTACCCTCTTTATAATCTTCAGAGAGAGTTATTTGAGGATCTTGATACTATGAGTTGCTTGATGGCAAGATCGGGGGCATGTAAATTTAATAAATAAAACTTAATAACTACATAAATAGGAATGAAGAGCAAAATCTTAAAATTATCAACCAATAAATCTTCCTAAACTAAGAATCTATGTTGTCAAAATGGATACACTGAAGTGAATTCTTATTACAGAAACTTTCATGGCAATGTCTCTTTTCAGTCTTGATAGTCAAGACTAACAGATCTACTCTTTGAAAATTAGAATATAGACCAGAGACCACCATCCCAGTATTGTCTGTTTTGGCAGTAGCTTACTTCTTTGCTCATTTGATCATTTTTAACTAAAGGTATTGGAGCAGGGGTGAAATCTACTTACCTTCCTTACCAGTTTGGAAGTGCATGTGCCGTGTGCACAGACTCGCTTCACTTGTGCACGTGCACACATCACATTACTTCCTGGTTAAAACCAGGAAGTAAAGACACCGGGAGGGTGGGCACCTCGCACCATCATCGCTACCGGTTCTCCGAACCACCTGCCACAATCGCTACTGGATCACCCGATCTGGTCCAAACCGGGAGCATTTCACCCCTGTATTAGAGTTAGTGCTCTACTGCTAAACTATGGTCCTATTGAGTTTTCAACAACTCTTTTAAAACTGCAATTAAGAAACAGTAATATATACCGGTACTACTAATTTAACTAACTAAACTAACATAAATTAACAATGCAATAATTCCAATTTGATAACACTCTTTCATCTACCTATAATTTGAAAACTAAAGAATATACTACCACTGAATATGAAAATATTTGCCGCTGTCTTCTTCCACTTGATGTTTATTTGAAGAACAATTAATTTGAAGTTCATTTACATTAACTTCCACTAACATAAGCATGCCACAAAAGCATGATAAGAGTTTTAGTCAGACACATATGAAAGTATACAAATCAGGGATAATATTAGATGATAGTCACAGAAAATTTCAGCGTCATGTTTTCTTCAGCCTTCCTATTTCCTCCACCAATGGAAAATCTATAAAATGACATCATTCTGTTGCATGTTTTCTAATTCTATTGTGTTTTGTTTGTAAAAATAGAACAGTGAAATGTAATGACCTCACCATACACACCTTGCAGTTTTAAATGTATAAGGAAAAGACAGCTAGAATAACCTCTGGAATCCATGTTATATTATTTGAACAAATGGGATTGCCTGTCCTGTTTCTTTACTGTGGCCACAGCAGTTACTGTGACCTTCAGCAGATGTTGAAGAGAGTTTAAAAGAAAGAGAAAACATATTCCACCATTTTGTTAGTGAAAAAACTGTACTGGATTTCACTAATAGGCCGCCCGTGCAGTAGGTACAATTTTTAGTTCTAGACAGCATTTAGAGGTTAATTAGATTATTACCTTCCATGGTGGATATGAACTCCACATTATGAAAATTAGTTGTTAAGATCTTATAAAAGTTGCGCAATTTCTCATTTTTTGTGTAATTCTGTAAAAAAAAGAAAAGGTAACCATGATTTAAACTAATTTTTAAAAGGGGACATTTTTTATCTGCATCATTTTAATAAGGACAAGCCAATATCACAATTTCTGTGGTACCCAGGTGGATCCATTCTCTAATTTTGCACCTTTAGAATTTATTCAGCCCAAATTCCTAAGTTCAGCCCTTCAACCCACCTAACGTGTCTCTAATACACCTTGAGATCAGAGAAAGGTCTCATGAAAGTAGAGGCTACAGTATGGAAAGAGTAGGTAGACTATTCTTTCTCCCTCTTGGTCTTGCTCAAATAACCATAAGGGATGATTTTCAGTTCACATGGGGGAAAAAAACCAATGACAACTAAAATATCATTGGGATTCTTCCTTCTATTCAGCATAGAATATGATCAGGTCAAAGCTCTCATTAAACAGCATTTATCAGACGTAGAGTACCATTTGGACCTAGCCAGATTCCCTACCTTTATTAACTATGAGTCCAATAGGTAGTCTGCCTCCCCCATGACATATATAATAAATCTTTAAGTACCTAACCTTTTACTAAGGGCTTTTACTCTGACAAAATGTCAGGCCTTCTCCTCAGCTGTACTTGAAAACTAATACAGGAAGATTCTCTATCCAGAAAGACATCTCTATGACTCTGGACATATAGAAACTACAGAATATGTACTTTTACAATGCTTATATTACAGAGATATTCATACTTAGCCTCATTTTGCCATTACTGCATACGTACCCAGGGTACAAGACAATTCTGCACCTTTCTGCTTTTTCAGATACCAATCCTAATACAACATACAATGGTGCCATATTCTTCATGCTTAAAATTATGTCAGACCTGTGCCACAAATCAGGTTTAATGAGCAGCTAGACCAGTGGTATCAAACTTGCACCCCGCAGGCCGGATGCATCATGTGCTAGCCCCACCCCCACCCGGTTTAGCAAAAGGGAAAGAAGTCCCGATATGTCATGTGACAATGCCATGACAACGCGAGTTTGACATCCCTGAGCTAGACCATTATTACAGAATTATTGCTTTATGATAAATCTACTTTTCCAGGCTTTTTATGCCCATTTATTGCTCCCTTTAGCTTTTTATGTAATTTTATTTTTGCATTTTATATTTTTTATGCTTTTAAATTCTTTGTACGCCACCCTCCTTATGCTGGTCTTTGACTGCAATTAACAAGAAATTACCTGCATGGATAGACTCCAAAAATGAAAGTGTGAAGATACAGGCTCTGAAGCTAACAGTTCATATATCTCTTCAGGAAAATCCTGGAACATCTTACTGTGGTTTGAAGCTTATGCCAAAAGCAAAACAAAATGAAACACCACTCATCAACATCGAGAAGAGCAATGATTGGGTTAAAATTCTAGGCTAGGCTACATACCACAATTTGTAAACCATAGTCATTATATTCACCAATTTGCTAAGTCAAAATGCAATCTTATCCTATGCTTTATTGACTTGTGTCAACTAATATTGCCAACTGACTGCTGGGCACTCTTTTGGACTGGAGTCCTAAGTCCACTCATTTGGACTGGAGACCTAAGTCAAGCCTCTGTCCTTCTTAGGTAGATGGCCACTTAACCACTCTGCTGCAAGGATTTGTGCCAAATGCTTTGATTATGCCCAGTAACCAATCCAGAGGGATTTATATGGCATGCTCACATATGAAGATAGTGATAGATAATGAAGGATAGATAATGAGAGCCTGAATGGGACTCTATATTTTCTTATTCCTCATTCAGATTTTATACACTTAAAGTATCAGTGTAATGATTATTCAAATATATTGTCTTTAATCTAAGTAGCTCACCAAAAAGCAGAGACATCACCCTGCCAACAAAAGTTGCATGTAGTCAAGGCTATGGTTTTCCCAGTTGCAATGTATGGCTATGAAAGTTGGACCATAAGAAAGGCTGAGCACCAAAGAGTTGAGCCTTTGAACTATGGTACTGGAGAAGATTCCTGCAAGTCCCTTGGACTGCAAGGTGATCAAACCTCTTAGAGGAGATCAACCCTGACTGCTCTTTAGAAGGCCAGATCCTAAAGATGAAACTCAAATACTTTGGCCACCTAATAAGAAGGGAGGACTCACTGGAGAAGAGCCTAATGCTGGGAAAGATTGAGGGCAAAAGAAGAAAGGGACAACAGAAAACTAGGTGGCTGGATGGACTCACTGAAGCAGTAGGCATGAGCTTATATGGACTCCAGAGATTGGTAGAGGACAGGAAGGCCTGGAGGAAAGACGTCCATGGGGTCGTGATGATCAGACATGACTTTGCAACTAACAATAACATTATTTTTAACATATATTTTAAAACAATTTCTTATAAGCAGCTTTTCAATTTAATCAAGAAAATGATAACCCACATATTTCTGAAGAAATGAGTGTCACAATGGTAGGGAGCTAGGAATTACACTGCGTTATTTCTAACTCAGTCCAGCTGTCATTAGATGGAATGTATGTCATAAGTGCCTTTTTCCTCTTTGTATTCTGAACAAGCAGAAACTTCTGTTACTATAGCAAAAAGACATTATCAGCATAGAGGTTGAATACTTTTGAGCTGCACTAGATTTGGACTAGATTCAGGAGCTAGCCACAATAGCTAGATAGAAGAAGAAAGACACTGATCTACCCAACTACAAATATACCCTTCTCTTCTTTACCTCTGAAAATGTGACATTATTAGGAAAAGATATTGAATATGCTGAGCTCTGTCAAGAATTCTTATTGCATTTTTACTACAAACAGCTGAGAAAATGTGGCTATTCTGTTCACCTACAGAGGGGAAAAAGTTAACTGTCCTGTGCCCTATACTTCTCAAACTACTTCAATGAGCTTCAGAATTCACCGCCCTGAGTCCTTCGGGAGTAGGGCGGTATACAAATCAAATAAAGAAGAAAAAGAAGAAAAATTGATTAATGCATCAATTCTATGATCCCTAGCAGAAGTCAGACCATGTTCTATTGGTTAAAACTTGTGAATTTTCACCTTGAGTAAAATTCAGTGGCATTATGAAGCCATCTGTATTTGTCCGAATGAGCAAGTTTTCTCCACTCGTGAGATAGGTGAGCAACTGGTGTCCCAAACACGTCCCCCATATGGGAAAATAATCTTCTTTGTCATTGGCCTAGAAAATGGCAATGGGGAAAAAAATGCCTCGATCAATACACAAAAACTAGACTAGGCACTATTTTGAATTACAACATCCATCAATCCCAATCAGCAACCATCACAGAACTATATTTGACCTCCAAAACCATCCAGGTATGAAAACTTTCATTCTCCATTAAAAAAACAAAGCAGTCTAGACATGACGGAGAATATTTTGCCTTGAGCAACTAGAGGAAAGGAGGGGATATAAATCAATCAAACAAGCAAAATTAAATTAACACAATTAACTATAGCTTTGAGAACAGATGATTGTGGGCAATCATTTCACAAGTAGATTTTGTTAATTGAATTGGCATATTTTCTTTTCAAAGATCAATGTCCAGTTGTTTATAATTAACAGAAACATAAGCATTGATTCACCCAAATCCTGCATACATTATTCTGTTCAGTGACTAAACTAATAGACTAAAAAGAGGCTATAGACAAAGGGAATGTAATATGCCACTTTAAGAGAATAGGATTTATTTTTGAAATGCATCTATCAGAACTATTTAATTTACATGTATCACACAGTCATCAAGATAATCTTGTTTTACACCACAGTTACCATATTTTTTGGAGTATAAGGCACACCGGAGTATAAGATGCAGCTTAGTTTTTGGGGAGAAAAATAGGGGGAAAAAATCTGCCTACCAGGTATTCATCTAGCTAGCTGTCCTTAGTCTGGTCAGCTTCAGCACATTAGTTTGCTGGTTTTTATCCCCTGCTTGGGAATAAAAAACAACTTCTAAAGCACAACTGATCTTTGGAGAGAGAAGCAATGAGAAAAGCACTGAGATAGCTTTACTCGCTAGTGCTTCATTAGGGATGAAAAAAACTTCACAGCTGAGGGGTAGCAGGTAAAGCACTTCACTCACTAGCGCCTCATTAGGGCTGAAAAAAGCTTCAGAGTCCAGTTGAAAGGCTCCAGTTGAGAGTCAGAGGAAGCAGGCAAAAGCTTCACTGAAAGAAAGCTTCTAAAGAACAGCTGAGAGTCAGAGGGAGCAGGCAAAGCCCGGAAGATTGCTAGTGCCTTGTTAGGGGTGGAAAAAAAAACTTTGAAAAAGCTACATTCAGAGTAGCTACAATTTTCAGCCACTTTTAGGAGGGAAAAAAGTGCATCTTATACTCCGAAAAATACGATATATCAATTGAAGCACACACACACCTCTATTGACTATTGAAGCATAACCTCTTTGACAAGGTTATGCAAACTGAAAAAATGTGTAAACATGAATCACCTGCAGCCTTCATGTCTCAAACATTAATGCAGTTGACTTGAATGCTAGAACACTTACCTCTAGTGCTTTTGTATAGAATATTTTAGCCACTCTGGAAAATTCAGAAGTTTCAAGATCAACACCACCTCCCGGAAAAAGTATTCTAAGAAAATATGGTTACAACGTTATTACCAAGAACAACCTCCCAGCAGATTTCAGTTAAATGAAGGTTATAAAGGAAGAAGTTTTAATATATACAACAGACTACCAATAAGTGCAACTTATTTCAGCTGCTTCTTCAATAACTCTACAGTTTAAGTTTATTGCTCTTAAAGTCCAATGTCTAAAAGGTTTTCGCAGTTCTAGTCTGCACTTACTTTAAATGCAAACTAGCATATTTTTCAAGAGCAATCAATGTTACATTTATTAAAAGAACCAGTGAAACAGATGAACGACCATTCTGGGCATATATTTAGCTTTGGGCTAAGCAACATTCAGTCCTTCAAAAATCACACTTCCAAACTTCCTGCATCATTAAAATGTTGCAAAGGTTTACTGCTATACTCCTATTGGCATTCTTACAATCAAATTTTGTTTCTTATAAGGTAGGCTGTTCTCTATAATAATCATCCCATGAATTTTCCTGGCTGGAAACTAAAATCAAGATCTTCAATATTATTTTGATATCCTGATGCTCCTTCCATTATAATTAACTTACTGATATACTTACCCATTTATAGAACGGAATATCTCATCATACTCTTCATTGGAACGATTCAATCTATAATAATTAAAATGAAAATTTCTAGCATAAGTATGCATCATTCCAATGTTAGATTAGAATTGCCTTAGTCACTAAATTCATTTTTAGTAATACCGGAATGGTTACTTTATATGAATCAACTACTCAGAATAAAACTTACTATCCTTCTCAGAGTAAATTGACTAGAAAGTGAAATGAACTACACATATGGATTATGATGGAGGAAACCTGAATTCAATCTGATCACTGAATCGCTTTGGGATACTAATATTTTTTTATTGGCATTGTAATCCCATTTTTAATGTGATTATTGTGATGTCAACTTTTCCCTCCAAGAATCTCCAAGGCAGCATATATGATTACTCCTGGATTTTCCATCTTATCTTCAGAACAATCTGAGAGATAATGATTGGGTTTCCCTAATCCTGGTCCATCATTTTAACCATTACACCACATTGGACTCACTATGGTGAGTTTCTGAATAGCAATTTGAATGTAGACATTCCCATTCCAGTTCAAAACTCTAATTACTACATATGACATCATATGCGAGTGTGATCACACAAGGAAGTATTACAGTATTTAATTCCAGTCCTGAGGACTGATATTACAGTTCTTAAGCAGCTTATTCACAAGAGCTGCTTCCAATTCCGTAACATTGAATATTAAGTCCTAAGGTACGTTTCTGTGCGATATTATTCAGTTTCACATGGTATCTTGAAGACAAATTTAATTATATGTTTTTTATGACTGGCATATCATGGGAACAGGTAGTTCTTAGCAGCTTACCTTACTGGTACTACTCTTGCTCCAGCTGATTCAATGAATTTCACATAAGAAGCAGCAATATAAGAACTTCCAAACTTCTGAAAATTTTCAAAAGTTTCCTGAGCTAATATTCCTAAACCATCCAGAAAAAAAGAGAATGAATATTAGATATTTGTGCTACCCTAAGACTAGTATGTAGAGGCTGATGATAAAATAGCAGAGCTGTACTAATTGATATATTTCATAGTGTTTAATAATTGCCTGAATCCTTTCAAGAATAAATCTCAGCATCACATGTTTCTCTGTGCAATAGGAAAGTCACATGTTTCCACAGAGACTTGGGAATATATCCATGTCTGAGACTATCTGACAAAGACATATCATTATAATTTGAAAACAGCATTTTAGTAAAATTATGCAAAATCAAGAAAGTGACAAAACAACTAACACATCTTACCCTGAAACTTTCCATATCAGAAATGTGAAATGGCTTTAACAAAGACAGATAATATGTGTCTATGACATACATCAAACTATTTCTTTTAGAGATGAGCATTGGAATGCATAGCATAAAACAAAGGACGATTTTAAGACAGGCGTTTCATGCTGTGGTTTAGGCTTTAGCTTGGTGCTTTTCAAATCTTTTGGGTTACCACTTTTAATTCCCAACCAGGATAGTCATCTGGGTCATGATGACTGGAGTTCTAGAAACTTTGGTCAGACTCCTTGGTTGCCATTAACTTTTAAATACATTTTTTAAAGAAATCCAGCTTGTTTAAATATAAAATGCCTTTATCTTTGACTAGCTTTGCTTTTCAAAGTATAAAGTATATAGTATAAAGAAAGCAGACTTCAGTAATTTTTTTACCATTTGTGGTACATGTTTGCTTCTAGGAAAGAAACTGAACATTCTTGTTTATTTTAGTTAGGGTGTGTACCAGAATAAGGTAAAATCCTTTCAATATTTTCCAGTAAAATATGCAATGTGACAGTATGATCCATTGCACAACCATTAGAAAGAGTCACCTGCTCAAAACATTCCAAAATACCAGCTCAGCAGCCCTTCACTAAATGCTGGATACTTCTTCGTTTCAGTGACACAGTAAAGAAGTGATAAGAAATAAAATAGCAACTTTAAACAAGAACAGATTAAAATCACTAACAATTTTATAAATCCACTTGAAACTGATACAGATAGTCCTCGAGTTACGACCACAATAGAGCCCCAAAGTTCTTTTCCTAAGCGAGAAAGTAGTTAAGTGAGTTTTGCCCAATTTTATGATCTTTCTTGCCACAGTTAAATGAATCACAGTAATTGTTAAATTAGTAATACAGCTAAGTGAATTTGGCTTCCTCATTGATTTTGCTTGTGAGAGGGCCACAAAATGTGATCACATGACCTTAGGACAGTGCAACTGTACAAATATGAGTCAGTTGCCAAGAGTCTAAATTTTGATCATGTGACCAAAGGATGCTGCAATGATCATGTCACTTTTTTAGGGCCATTGTAACTTTGAACTGTCACTAAACACACTGTTGTAAGTTGAGGGTATCTTTACTAAAAATCAATAGTATATAATACTTTTATTATACTATCTATGTCATATAGTTGATGTCAATACAATAGGAGCCAATACAACAGATGAATTGACTACAACTTCCATAATTCTCAGACACTGTGGAATTAGTATGATTATAGTTCAAAATATTTGAAGAGCAACAGGGTTGATTTGTAAAAATATAATACAATATTGAAATGACTGATATTTTGTATCATATTATAAAATGTTTTTTTTAAAAAAATCACAAAACTTAATCTGTAGGGGCCTTGATGCTGTCTGAGCTTGGTGATTTTCTTGCAGATGTTTCATTATCCAAACTAGATAAAATGAACAATGCTAAAAAGGAGTAGGTTTTGCTCTTATTTTTATATATTAGTGGCTTGCCCTGTCAATGATGGGAATCGTTCCTTGATTAGGTTGTTGTTTATTGTTACATTGTTAGGCTTTGTCAGTAGTTCCTTGACTGGGGTATTGTTTACTTTTTGATTGTTGGTCTAGAGAAGTAGATCGATGTCTTTATAGCTGGTATGCATTCATATATTTATTTCAAATATATGCAAATTTTTTTAAAAAGTTTTTTATTTTAAACACATTAAAATAAACACAAAACACAAAACATACAACACTTATGTATATATCATTTTTCTGTTGTTATCAGCTCATTTAAGGTTATTCTTTCTTATTATTACATATATTCTAATTTTTTCATTAATCTGCTTAAACAATCTAACTTCCTTTATATCAACTACACTATAGTTTGATCTTCAACACAATCTCCTTTTTTTCCCCTTTCCCTTTTTTCTTTTACTTCTTTTTTTCATTTTTCATTTTCTCCCAACAATCATACCATCTGTGCCACATTCTATAATAATCTGTTTCCTCTCTTTCGTTAATTTCCTTCGTTAACTTTTCCATCTCTGCACATTCGAGGATTTTTTTAATTAAGTCCTCTTCTGTTGGAAGGAATGTTTTAATCACATTCCTTCTTCCAATTTTGCGCATATATTATGTGAGCTGCTGTTAATATATGTAGTTTAAATATTGCATATCTTTTGTATAATATTCTATTGGAATCTCTAGTAAAAATTGCTCTGGCTCTCCCTTTACTGGTTCCTGTATTATCTCCTCTAGAAGCTTTTTAACTTTGGCCCAAAATTGCTTTGCCACCGGACAGGTCCACCAGAGGTGATAGTATTCTTCCAGCATTTCGGTGAATTACCAGGGAACATCTTTCCTATTCTAGCTGGCGGAAGATGCCATCTATGAAACATTTTCATCTGGTTTTCCTTGCATGCTGTTGATACTGTCAATTTCATATTTACTTTCCACATCTTTTCCTACTTCTCTAATTCTATCATATGATTAAAACTTCTTGCCTATTGAATCATAGTGTCTTTCACTGTTTCCTCTTCCATTATATACACAATAAAAATGTATATATTTTATTAATTAATTTTTGGTCCTTTCCATATATAATTTTGTCTGTTTTGCTCCAATTGTATCTGATTGGTCTTTGTATCCTCTGTATATTTTGATCTGATTTGCAAGTACGTCCACCATTCAACTTCCCTATTCAAGTCCTGTTCTAATTCTTGTTTTGTTTTTATTTTTCCCAATTCATTTGAATATATCCCTATATCTAATTATTTTGGTCCAATCTAATAAATTTGAATAATTTAATATTTCATTGGGCTAGATCCAATTTGGTATTCTCGTATAATGTTTTTTAATTTTGTTCCAAATTAATAATAATGAGTTCCTAATTATATGTCTTTAAAATATCCATTTGATTTATATTTTTTGCCCAATAAAAATGCATGCCATCCTACCTGTAAATTGTGACCCTCGATTATTAAAGTTCTTTTATTTTCCAACTCAATCCATTCCTTTATCCAGGTCAATCATGCTGTTTGATAATAAGTCTCCCAATCCGGCAGGGCTACTCCTCCTCTATCTCTAGTATCTTGTAGGGTTTTAAATCTAATTCTGGGTTTTCTCCCTTGCCAAATAAACTTTGCAATCAATCTGTTTAGTAAATCAAAAAAATTTTTTTCTATTTTTATCAGTATAACCTGGAAGAATTTGGGCAGAATATTCATTTTTATTGCTGCCTCTCTTCCCATCCATGAAATTTGAAGGTTCTTCCAATTTTCCACGTCTTTCCCAATTTGCAGCATTAATTTATCATAATTATCTTTTTTAATTGAGGAACCACTTGCTGTTAACCAAATCCCTAAGTACTTTATTTTCCTTGTTATCTGAATATCTGTAATGTTCTGTCTCTTGTTTTTTTGTAAGATTTTTTGTTAGCAATTTAGATTTCTTTTTGTCAATATTTAGACCTGCCACTGCGCCAAATTCTTCTATTTTTTTAATCAATTTGTAGAGGTAGAACCTGATTGTAGAGGTTCTTTGATTACAAACACCAAATCATCTGCAAAAGCTTGCAATTTATACTCTTCATTTTTTATCTTCAGTCCTTTAATCTCCCGATCTTCCCTGATTTTTGTTAAGAGTGGCTCCAATGATAGAATAAAGAAAAGTGGGGAAAGTGGGCAGCCTTGTCTCATATCTTTAGTAATCTCAAATTTATCCGTCATATCCTGATTAATAATTACCCTTGCAGTTTGTTTTGAGTAAATTTTTTCAATCATTTTTTCAAATTTTGATCCAAATTCCATTTTTTTAATTTGTTGCATCATAAATCTCCAATTCAAATTATCAAAGGCCTTTTGGGAATCAAAGAAAACCAGTGAAACCTGTTTCTCTGAGTGGGCTTCATAGAACTCTAGAATGTCAATTATAATCTGTATATTATTTTTAATTTGTCACCCAAGCAGAAAACCATTTTGGTCCGAATATGTAGACTTTTCTAGAATTGTCTTTAATCTTGCAGCAATGATTGACATATATATTTTATAATCGGAGTTTAATAGCGAAATAGGCCTATAATTTTGCACTAATCTTAATTTGCCATTTATCACTATCCTATTATGTTCCTCATCAAGATCCCAAAAAGCATTTGATAATATAAAGTTGGAAACAAAATATTTGGACAATGAAATAATTTTAGATCAATTTAGTCAGATCAATCCAAGTGCCTTCTCATTCTAGAAGGTTGATGATTGGTATTATCTACTGAGTTCATTTTTTGTCATTTTTGCATATTCTTCATTACTTAGAGCAATCTAGTTATGTATATTGCTGCTCCAACTGTCTCTGCAATCTCCCATTGCTTTTCCTTTCTACTGTTCATTCTAGCAGCGTACTTTGTATATTGATGTATCTGATATGCTCTAAATATTTCAATAAAGGTGCATCTTTTATCACTCCAAGCGATTTTCAAGATCCAAGAATGAATCACAAATATTTCATTTCATGTTTGATTATGTATTGTTTCATCTTAACTAATTATTTAAAAAACCTCTCATTATTCTAACCTACTTCCAATCACATTGGTCTGAGGTTATATTCCCTTAATTTAATATTGGCACAACAGAGGAAAACACTTAGAACAAAAATACATCTATCCAGACTTTCTTTTCGCCTTATGCACTTCTTCCAAGAAGTCAATGAAACAGATTTCAGTGGAAGAAATAAATTTACTAGCTGAAGTAAGGTTAAGAGCAACCAAAGGAAAAATCACAGCAAAGAATAGAATAGAATTTTTATTGGCCAAGTGTGATTGGACACACAAGGAATTTGTCTTGGTGCATATATTCTCAGTGCACATAGAAGAAAAGATACGTTCATCAAGAATCATAAGATACAACACTTAATGATACTCATAGGGTACAAATAAACAATCAAATCATATTAGGAAACAGTCAATATAAATAGTAAGGATACAAAGTTAGTGTCATACAGTCATTTGAGCCACATAACCCCAACGAAGACTCTAAAGGTCGGTCTCTCTCCCTCTCGTTCCTTCCCCCGCGCTCCCTCTCTCCCTCCCTACTCTTTCTCTTTCTCTTTCTTAACATTGAAAGCACTGAAGTCCTGGATGGCTAACTGTCAGCTTCGCTGCTCCTGCAACATCAACGCCCTTCTACTTACCAATAATCGGCCGCTCGTTCTCACTCCGCAACACAAAGGAGACCGCTGAGCAGAAGCAGCAGAAGGCGAGAAGCCCCCAAGCCCCGCGAACTTGCAACCCGCTCGCCATGGCTGGCATTCGCCCAGCTCACTTGAAGGCAGCTCAGTTCTCGAAATAAGCCCGCTCTGCAAAGCGGCTCCAACACCCAGACGCGAGCCAGCTTTTGCAACCACGCCCACTTGCGATGTCTCTCCGCCCACCAATGGCATGCTGGGAAATGTAGTCTAGAGGGAATTGGTCTTTTCGCCTTCCGTCTGGAACTCTCATTTTGTTACTTCTTGATTCAAAGTTGTTTTGAATCAATGAAAAAGATTTGTGTGGACGTTAGGGAGCTTCAAAACATTTATTGGGGAATGGATTTTTCTGCCCGCTCAAGAAGTAAGAAAATTCCTTGAAAATTAAGAAAAAGTTCCAAATAACTATCCTCAAAATTGATTATATAAAATTGCAAAAGGTTATTTGATCGTAACTTAAGTACACAAACATCGACGGTCATCGGCTGCAACTAATAGAGTGCATATTCTATTTGGGCTGCAAAACAAGTTTGTTTTCTGAGTCTTTGTGTTGCCATCTAACAATAGGAAGGTTGACTCAGCTTTCCATCCTTCTAAGATGAAGTAAAATGAGGACTCAGATTGCTGGGGCAATATGCTAAGTCTGTAAACTGGTTAGAGAGGGCTGTAAATCACTCTGAAGCAGTATACAAGTGCTATTGCTATATGCAGATTTTGGCAGCTCAGACTTCGCATTCTAGTGATATGCCATCCTGAATCATATCCTGGTTGTCATGTGAAAAGAAGGGAGAAGATGGGGAAGTATATTTTAGAGTAATAATAGACAGTAACATGCATCATTCCCATGTGAAACATAGTTGTCTGCCACAGAAATTTATCAACGAGTAATAAAAAGTGATTTGATCATATGACCTCTCTAAAAGGAGGGGACAATCATACATAAATTTATATATTGTGGGTTTGTGTGACTTAAAAACTACAAATCTGTTCTCTGGTAAAAAAAGGGGGGGGGATTAACAATAGTGTCTGAAGCATTCGTTTCTGCTTGTTTCCTATTATTATTATTATTATTATTATTATTATTATTATTATTATTATTTATTAAATTTATATACCGCCCTTCTAGTGGACTCAGGGCGGTGTACAGCCAAGAATAAAAAACACTCCAATACAAAATTTAAAATATTAATAAAAGAATTAAATAATTTTGGCCCAATAAATTTAAAAAACCCAATAGGCAATTAAAATTTAAAACCCATAAAACTTTAAACTTAAAAAGAGGGGGGGGGGGTTACGCCAGCCCAGCTTGACAAAATAAAAAAGTTTTTAGGGCACGGCGGAAAGCCCGGAGATCAGGTATCGTACGGATCTCCGGGGGCAAATCGTTCCAGAGGGCTTGTACTGTATAGTACTGTATACAGTACTGTATTGTATAGTACTGTATTGTACTGTATAGCATGTACTTCTGGATATCCTTGGTTTTTTCCCTACTTTATGGTTTTCTTACTTTTTAAACTGTAAACTGCACAGAATTCTCTGCAGTTGAGTGGCCTTGAATTTAATAAATAAATGCAGTGGTAACAAGCAAACCAGTATGATTAAGATCAACTTTGGGATTGCCAATTATTCACATTCATGATGCCACAAACAACTTCCAGAAAATTGCCACTGTCCGTGGAACCCTACAGTCACAGGGCAAAACTGCTGAAATATAGAGTCATTCTCTCTGAGCATATGAATGAATGCATAATGAAGCCTTATGACCATTGCAAATCAGAAATTTGAGGCATAAATAAGATTTGAGTCAGTCAGAATGACACACTTTTCCATGTCAATTATTAACTGGCACGGGCACCTGTCCTGCTCCATACATAGTACGCCAACATAGGATATTTAATGACTTTCAAACGTTATTTTACACACAGAGAAACATATTACATAGGAATGTATGTACTGTACACATAGGAACTTGTATGCTGAACAAATGACAATAGCCATTTAGGGCAATTGCAAAGTGAGAAGCATACATGAAAGAATTTCAAAGTTCTTTGCTCATGGAAGATATTCAATACTGTATAAATATAATCCAAAACTTACTGAATAAAAGACATTTATTAAAAGGCTTTATAAAAGGCTTTATATTATTAAGACTTTATTATATGTTAATAGTTTTTAACATTTCTGTAACTTTTATAAAAATGCAAATTGCATAGTAGAACTGCAAAAGACAAATAAAAAATACAGCATAAGACCAGCATATTAAACTCATCATTATTGAATTAATCAATTTCTTTTTACGTATTCTAAATCCCATTGTTCTTGTGGCTTTGCTCCAAGGAAAGATCTTATGCTTACAACTTTAAAATATTTGCCTTCGGGTTTTTTAGCTGATTTAACAATTTGGAAAATAGTTTTGTCCAGTAAATCCCTTTCCACAGAAATATAAACTTTAACATTACTAAAAAAAATTATAATCAGATCAGAAAAGCATGATACTTAGAAAGATGGCTAGAAAACTCAGGAGCATGAATTTTCTGTATTTTTAATGCAGTAAATATGTATATATTTGTTTTTACTCATTAAAGTGTTATTTTCGTTGTCATTTTATTTTTAATAATATTTTTATTTTTATTTGTCCATACATGTTTGCCAAGGTGATAAAATATCACCTTGGCAAACATGTATGGACTTCAATTCCCGGAATTTTCCAGCCAGCATGGAAGTTGACATCTATATATCTCTAAGTGGCCAAGATTGAGAAATCTTGTTGTACATGACTTTGCTTTTACTTTCAATGTTTTCCATACTGGTTGTTCCCACTAGGATTTTGGATCATGCAGATGAAGTGAGTGAGATTTTGTTCAAGCATCCCTCTGTAGGCTATTGATGAAAGTCATCTGTTGATGCTATGCCATACAAGGAATTCTAACTTGGGCTATCTGGGAAGATTCACTGGAAATGCAGTCCAGTTACCCAATTCTGGCATCCTTCTACATTAATTATTTTTCTACTTCTCAGCTGGTAGCCACACAGGCTGGCAGATTTGCTTTTTGGCAGACTTGCTAGCACTCCAGGGCAGTTTGTCATCAATATTAAGGTAAAGGGTTTGCCTCGCACATATGCCCTAGTCATTCCTGACTCTAGGGTCACTCATCTCCATTTCAAAGCTGAAGAGCCAGGGCTGTCCGAAGACGTCTCCATGGTCATGTGGCCAGCATGACTAAATGCCAAAGGCACACATGCGCAGATCGCCTATGATGACATCCGGGGTGGTAGGCAGAGCCTCCCGCTGGTTTTATTATTGATTCTTGCGAACTGGTCCAAACCAGGGACAACACACTACTGTTACCTTCCCATCAAAGTGGTCCCTGTTTTTTCTACTTGTATTTTTTATGTGCTTTTGAACTGCTAGGTTGGCAGAAGCTGGGACAAGTAACAGGAGGTCACAACAGGCACTAGGGATTTGAACTGCTGAACTGCCAACTTTTTGATGGACGAGTTCAGCGTCTTAGCCACTGAGCCACTTCATCCTTTTTGTCATCAATATTACCCCAATGCCTTAAGCTCTTTTCTGCTTCTGCAGTAGTTATGCTTACTACAAGGCTAGAAGGTACAAAATTGTGGCCTTCATGGAGTTACTGTCCTTCTGCAAGCCAGTTCTGTTTTTCTTTGTACTTTTTCCCAAAAGCAGGTGCAGAAACAGAAGCCCATTGAAAACCAGTGCTATATCTGGCCTGCTTTCTTTCAAGATTGAAGACTTTGTGCCTTTGAAATCATCACTCACAGAGAAAAACAATCTGAGCAAAAACAAGACACAGATGGAAAACAATCTGTCTGTGCAAAAGGAAAGGGGCGGAGGTGGGACCCAAAGAAAAAGGTCAGAAAAGGGCTTGAATACTGTTGCCATACAACTTACTCACAAAAGGCAGACATTGTTAGATTTTTTAAAGAGTTCCTACCTTTTCTTTAATAAATATTTCTTATCAGAACTTGTCTCCGTAAATTTCAGTCCTACCTTAATCCTTTTCTTAATCCTTCAGTCGTCCTGGTAACTGAAAAAACTTCTTTGCAGTCAATAGAATGTGGGGAAAAATATAATTCAGTCTATTCCCTCAGTAAAATAAGATTTGCAAACTGATCCTGTTACTTATTTCCCTGCCCCCCCCTCTCCCCCTCTCTTTCGTCCTTTCTTTTGCAAAAGGAAAGAACAAAACTTGGTCAACAGTCTTAGGAAACTGAAATGAGAATTATTGTCAGTATAGAACAGTGTTTCCCAAACTTGACCCTTTGAAGATGTATGGACTTCAACTCCCAGCATTCCTCAACCAGCCATACTGTCTGGGGAATTCTGGGAGTTGAAGTCCATGCACCTTAAAATAGCCAAGTTTGGGAAACACTGGAATAGAATAATGTAACGCCGTAATCTTAAACTGATTTCCTTTATGTATGTGTATGTAACGCCGTAGTCTTAAACTGATTTTCCTTAAAAAGGTTATCTAACACAGATAGGGATGCTTAGACTTGAGTATGTGTATATACTGCCTTCACATTATTTCAAACTCAGTACTTTATTAAATATCTCCTTTATAGTGTCTGAAAACGTATTTTTAAAAATGAATGTTTCTACTTCCTATCTCAGATGCATATTGCATATTCAGATATTGCATATTGCATTCAGATGCATATTGTGCCCAAATTACGATAATAGTATGCCCTTTGTTAGAGAAACATTAGTGGCTTTCTAATATAAATATTATTTTTATGATTTTTTCTTACAGCAGTTGAAGCTCCCAAACCTATACTCCTGAGAATTATATCAAGTAAACTTAAATTACATAAACAAAATCTAAGATTTAAAAAATCAGTAGTAAAAAGGAGTAATTGCTGTTCCAACTGATACATAGCTGCTTATTAACCCTTTTTTATATCATGAAATAACATCTAAGCTCACTTGAGAGAAAGTCTGTTTAAAAGCTATAGGTATATTTATACAAAGTTTGAAAGCATATTGTATGTGTTTTAGACTACAGTGCAGCGGTGAAATCCACCGGTTTGCCACCGGTTTGCTACCCGTGCATGTGCGATGCGTGCCAAACACATGTTGCATGCGCGATGTGCACCAAATGCATGCTTTGCACAGAAAAAGGACACTTAACAAGATAAGCAGGATTTCCTGCTTTCTAGCAAATATAAATTGTGCGGCACAGCTGATTATCAGAAATACTGGTTCGGACCAATCGGTAGCTTTTTTTCTTACCGGTTCACTGAACCGGTAGCTTCTATCACTACCGATCAACCCGAACTGGTGCGAATTTGTAGGATTTCACCACTGCTACAGTGGCAAAGCATAAACCAAATAAACCATCCCTATGTGAACCAGGCTATCACATATCTTAATAGTGTTTGTTTTTATATAACATATTAATAAATTTGTTTGGTAAATTTTTAATTTATATCAACCAAAGAAATTTGTATTGGGTAACACATTTGGGTAACATTTGTATTGGGTATAGCATTTAATTCTAGGTAGGCACATATACTGCTGAGAAAGAACCCACTGAACGTAGAGGCTTACTGTAGAGAAACGTGCACATATTAATAGCCTGAATACAGAATCAGTCACAAGGAGTCCGAAATGAATAAAGAAATACTTATTTCACAGAAGACATAAAAATAGGGGAAAACTGAGTAGCAGATACGAACACAGGAAACAGCTTATTAGTATTTCACCATGTTTGTCAGCTTCTCCATGGCATCTAGCTAGCTACTAGAAAAATGTTTGTTCTGATCTAGCAGAAGCTATATTTAAATTTTGGCAGGCCAAATTTCAGCAGGTGGTACAAATAGAATTTGTGTAACATTTTCTAGGGAGGAAACAATTCCCCTTTGTTTTATTTTGTAAGTAACCTTATTCTCAAATCATAATACCTGATATTGATCCATAAGTAATTTTATATTTAAGTGAACAGATGACTGAAAGCATCAAAAAGCACCTGTAAATTTTTTTAATGGAGTTAATTGTTTCTTTTCGGGATAGGGGTTCTGGGCCTATATCTATTTAAAACAGCTGAAATTTTCCATGACCTTTGGATCCTGCAACTTAAAGCATTAGCTTCATCAGTACCTCATTCTGGTTAATAAGTATTTCTCCCCCCCAGATAGAGTTTACTTCATGTCAGTGGTTATGCAAGAAGAGAAATACTTTGAAGATAGTCTGTAGATTCCATTAAAAAGTTAGTAAGCTCTTTAGAAAATTCTTCAAAAGGGCCTGCTTCACCATTATATTCTTCTGGGAGAAGGCTGGCTGGAAAATGTTTCTGGAGCCCATGTACAAAGTTATTCCCATGCAGATGGATCTGCAATTAGATAACAGATAAAATCAGATAATCACATGAAAGTTAGAAATAAGGTACCATGAAAATGGATTCCCACATTGACCCAGGAGATTGGATCTAAAAGTCTAAATAGACCTTTTCAAGTTTACAATTCAGTGAATAGAAATCTATACAGAAAATGTATATAAAGTTATATGGAGTTGAGATAAGTGGACACGGTAGGAAAACAAACTTCTTTCAGCCTTCCATCTGAACGTACTTTTCCCATCTGCCTTCCCCATAGCCAGCCAATACAGCTAAAGCTCAAAATTAACACTTATCAGAAAGAAATATACAAATATATAAATGTCATATATTTTACTTTGTAGGGTAAGTGCTCTATTCTCTCAGATGTATATCAGATATAAATTTGTTGGTCCATTTAAGGGTAAAATTTTGAAAATATAAGAGATGGAAGAGACATCCTCAAGAATGTTCAGGTAACTATGTGGTATTGAATGATTTCATGATTGTTCCAGGAAGTGCTGCAAAGGAAAATCTGGCTCTCAGAAAAAAGTCCATAATGTTGCAAGCATGTAGTATATTTGTATTATGAAAAGAAGGAAATAGGCAATAGCAGTATTTATCAATCTCAGCATTTTTAAACTGTGTGGATTTCAGTGGCCAGAAATCCTTAGCTAGCCAAGTTTCTGAAGTTGAGAAACGCTGGCCAAGAGGTTGGGCTACTTTATACATTTTCAAAAGTGAGTTCAACTTTTTTTTCTTTGAGAAGAAATAAATGGCACAGTGGCAGATAGGACAGCACTCCAGAAGGTTAATGTCATTGCCCAGAGGATCATTGGTTTCCCTCTCCTCTCTTTGGAAGAGCTTTATAGCTCCCGCTGCCTCAAGAAAGTTCAAAACATTCTTAAAGATTCATTTCATCCTGGGCACCCTTTTTTTGAACTATTACCATTTGGCAGATGGTACAGGACAATAAAAACAAGGACAAATAGGTTGAAAAATAGCTTCTATCCCAAGGCAGTAACTATGTTGAATTCTACTGTATAGTGCAATATTAATGCAATCTATGGGGTTTTCAATTTAATTATATAGAATGTGAAGGATGTGTTTGTGTTTTATTTTTATAGTTATAATGTACACTGAAGATGGCATTTAATTTCATTGTACGAGATGCAATGACAATAAAGTAAACTAAAATATGAACTAGATTACTTGGATTAAAAAAAAGTACTCCCAGTAATATTTGGGATAAGAATCTTTTACATTCCTATCATCAGGAAATAAAATTCCTATCATCAGAAAAATAATCTTTTACATTCCTAACATCAGGAAATAATGATTTCACTCAAAATTACTCAGCAGAATACATACACTTAGCAATAACACCTTTATCTATGAGCTTGCATATTGCTTTGGATTGATCCAATGGTGAGTTTATATGTGGTTTCCTGTTAATTAAAATAATAAAAGAGTTGTTGAATCAGAATAGAATGGAATGGATGTATTTATTTCAAAAGAAAAAATGCTGGGTGCCGAGATAATAAGGGATCAACTCCATAGCAAATAAGAATTTGTGCTCACTTACCCGTGCTTTGATTTTTTCAGAGAGGAAATGCTTAATTAGATTAAAAACATGGTAAAAAATTAGAGGCTCTCTAATCAAGTGGATTCCTCGAGTTTTTAGTGGGAAACCATCCTGCCAAAAAGAGAATAATAAGAAAACAAAGTAGAGGTGAGTTTGCTTGTTTTTGTGCCTTTAAGTCAGTGTTGATTCCTGGAACTATCTGGAAAAGTATCTTCAGTTTTTTTTAGCAAGGTTTTTTTTGGAAATGGTTTGCCAGTACTTGTTTAGGGCCAAGAGGATGTGACTGGCCCAAGATCACTCAGCTGGCTTTGAGTTTAAGGAGGAATTTAATCACTACACCAAACTGGCTCTAAATATAAGAGTACTGATATTCTAATGTTTATACTTATATAAGCAACGTACATGGAAATATGGAAGAGGAAATATATAGGCTGTGGTTTTGAGCTCTGAACTTGGCAATTTGGTTGCAAACATTTTGTCAGCATTCGAGGAGACATTGTCAGTATGTTTTGATTTAAACTCAAAATGACTCAAAACGCACTGACGATGTCTCCTTGAATGGTGACGAAACGTTTGCAACCAAATTGCCAAGCTTGGAGCACAAACCAACAACCTAATTAACAGCCTGAGCTACTAATATTCAAACATCTTTCAAGGTCAATATATTCAATATAGAAAACAATTTCTTTGAAAAGGTTTTAAACATCATTGTTTCTATAACCATACCTGTCTTTTGAAGTATGTATAGACTGTATTTACAGAACAATTACTGAATACTCAATTGTAAGGTGAGAGAATTGACTTCAGAATTGTATCTATTTCAGACATACCTCTCACATTATTAAGATCTTGATTATGGACTACTGAAAGATACGTTTAAATTAATTCAAGCAGTTGTCAACTGAAGTGCACTGAGAACTATGGAGACAATGTGAAGTTATTGACTACAAGCCCAAGACAGTATTCATCTTTGCCTTATAAGCAAGTCACGGTGTCAAGATAATCCAAGATGATTAAGCTCTATGAGAACCTACAATAGTACAGGAAAAACCTGGAGAGAGTGAACTCAGCTGTGTTTGTATTCAAGCAAATCTTTGCACCATTCTTCTCCAGACCTAGCTGCCTATATAGAAGATGGACAAAAACCAAAATGGGGGCAGCCTAGCAGACATATTCTTTATTCAGTTTGAAGAGGGTTTAATTTTGAATTGTAGCATAAAACTATACTGAAAAGGTGCTATTTATCTGCTTCAATTCAGCTACCTGATTTTAGTTCTTGGAAATTAGCACAATATTCCACAATGGAATAAATAAGAATAAAGCTTACTGTGAGCACAAATGCTATTTTCTTGGCCACTGCTGGAGTGATCTGAAATGCATGAGCAAATTTCCATCCTTGGAGATCGAAGATTGTCTTGACTCCATTCCGTTGGGTTTCTGGCTCTCTTACCATAAGCTCAGATAGCATAACGCTTACACGAAAGAGATCATACGCTGTAAATATCTTAGGGTCCCATTGCGCTAAATGCAATAGATAGATAGAGAGAGAGAGAGAGAGAGAGAGAGAGAGAGAGAGAGATGAATTATTTAACAATAAACCAATTTTTCTGCACAAAGTGATTTTTTTTCTTAAATAAAATTCTGGACTGGGCAAAAGGAATAATAGGCAACATTAAAAGGTTTACTTATGTTTTCCAAAACTTGTGCATCATGAACTATTCCTGGCAGTAGGTAGCCTTAAAAGCATTCATAATATAAATGATTTTTTTAATTGATATGACTTTCCTAGTAACAAGCAATGTACAATTATTATTATGAAGGCTAATATATAAACCCAAATAAGAAACACAGTATCTATACTGTGAAAATGTCAAATTAGGAGCCACAATTTTGTGAAATTCTACTCTAGCAGTGCATCTAATCATCTTTTGACAGCTATCAAACATAGAAATGTTTTCTGAACTGCTTATATTTTCTTGTATTTTCAAGAGAATTAAAAACTGCTTAACTCTAATCAGATTATATTTAAATTTCTTGGAACATGTAACATATCAGAGAGAGAGAGAGAGTGAAGTCTGAGCAGATGCACACCTAAATATTTAATTCAACCTCATTAAAAGCATAGTCTCTGTTTTTTATAATCTACATTTTGTTCCCAAGTCTTCCAAGTTGCCTGTTCAAACAGATTCTCTTTCTTCATTCCCTAGTTTTTTATCTGATTATTGCTTTATGGCTATGTTTATCTCATTTTTTCCCCTCATACTTTAATAATCAACAGCTCACAAAAATTATCTGTAAATTATCTCCCTGAATGTTGGCCAAATATTACTGCTGATCTCAGTGCAGCATTTGTCTTAAGATCTCCTTTTCAAGTTGTTTGAAAATAATCTTAATAAAGGTACAGATGTAAGATTCATTTAATATACGGGCAAAGAGTTCATGACAAAGATGTGGTGAGAGTGCAGTACTGAATGCTACTTCTACTGTCTACCCTCTGTCCACAATTTGGCAGTTCAATTCTCACCGGCTCAAAGTTGGCTCAGCATTCCATGCTTCCAAGGTCAGTAAAATGAGGACCCAGATTGTTGGGAGCAATAGGCTGACTCTGTAAACTGCTTAGAGAGGGCTGTAAAGTGTTCTAAAGAGTCTAAGTGCTATTGCTATTGCTTTATATGCCATAATATTGAACTCAAAAGGAAAAGGCAAAAGAAAACACAAACTATTTGGGTGAGATTAAAAAAAAGAAGAGAAATTAAAGAAGTTTCCAAAGAAGATAATTATTTCTCAACTGATTAAACTTCTACAGCAACAATTATCTATGTTAGCATTAAGAGAAATGGAAATAAAAATAAATTATGCAAATCAAAGAATCAGTTTTCAAATAAACCAGGAAAATGATGAAGAAAAAAAAAGATATTGAAATTACAAGAGAGTGATACTATAATAACAGATAATGTGACTGCAAAAAAGTATTTCAATATAATTCCAATTTATATAAAGGAAAAGAAATTTCCCTGGAGAAAATAGATGAATATTTAAATTTTAAAAAGCTTTACTAAAATTACAGAGAAACAGATTATAAACAGACCCATAACAATAAGATAAGTTTGTGAAGTTATATACACTGCTCAAAAAAATAAAGGGAACACAAGCAGAAGACATCCAAAATCTGAATGAATGAAATAGCCTTATTAAATACTTTGTTCATTACATATAGCAGTTTTATCTTCTCTTTAGTTGTTTGAGCAGTGTATAAACTACTGTATGTAAAGGAAACGAATGAGGTCAATTGTTCCCTAAGAAAAAGGCAAAAATGGAGAGTAGAAAAAAGCCCTCCAGTTTATTTGTGTGCGTGCACACACACACACACACAAACACACACACACACACTGGAAAGCAAGTTATCAAATATGGTCCAGTGCAGCAGCTCATCCTTTACTTCTCTAGCTGGTCAAATTTAGCTTCTTTTTGCAGCCATTCTTCTACCCTTCTTAAGTAGCCAAGAGAACCTGAACTACAGATCTCTTCCCCTCAATCCCAGAATCAGCAATTTCACTGAGCAAAGGGCAAACAGTGGAAGGTGCAATGGAGGCGGCCGTGGCTGCTAGTCCTGATCCTAAGGTCTTAGGGCAATTTAGCCACTATCCCTATATGTACGTTCTTTCCCTTCATCATCTTTCACTTTGGTGTTAAAAGCTAGATAGGATTATCAACATAAAAATTACTTGCCAATTCTATAAATGACAACTCTAGAACCACTTGGATCCCTCTCTTTCAAAAGTCCACTGTAGCCTGTTTGCAACAAACTAAGAACAGAGGGTGGATGTAGATTTGCAGTTATTTCTGGGCATTCCCTTCTCCATTTGTGGTAGTTTTTGAAAACCTAAGAACAGAAATAATAAACAGAGATGGAAATGAGATAACATAGTAGCATAATTTCATATATATATAATTTCATGTATAATAATAGCATGATATCACCTACTAAAAGTCTGGATGTTACAGGCTTAGACTTATAACACTTCCCTGTGAGTTTGTGTCTTTTAATTCAAGAGGGAATTCAATAGAAAACAGAATTTTCAGAAAAACCTATGTACAACCGCAGTGATGGGTGTTGTGGCCCGCCAGCAGCCAGCAGAGCTGGCAGCAGATTCAGACAGTGAGGAGATTGGGGAGGAACATGGACCAGTCCTGGAGTCTGGGAAAGGCTCTGTTGAGGGCTCTGCATCGGAAGCAGAGAGGGGGCCAGGGTCATATGTCAGTTATCAGCTGCCTTTGGAGTCAGACATCAGTAAGGCAGACAAACAGCTGGAACCTATTCCCAGTGTGCGCATGGCAGAGTTGCCAGATGAAGGGAACAGCTAAAGAACAAGGTTCAACTTGGGAGTAAGGTCGCAGGTGGACGATAAATGCCCCCCCCCAGGGAATAAAAGAGGAGCGAAAGGAAAGTGGAGCTTGCAGGAGACAATTACTGTATTTTTTGGAGTATAAGATGCACCTTTCTCCCCCCTAAAAGGGGGTGAAAATTTAGGTGCGTCTTATACACCGAATGTAGCCCTGCCCACCCACTGGCCCCCACCCTTTGGCCTGTGCCTCGCAGCAGTTACCTCCTTGCAAGCAAACAGCAAGAAAAAAACAGCTCCTTCCAGCTTCAGCATAGACAAGTTGATTAGATCAGCCTCCCGACTCTCAGCTGATTTGCTCTCAGCTGTTTTACACAGGCCTCTGCTGCTTGCTTCAAGGAAGAAAATTGCTGGAGCAGATTTTTTTCCCCCTTGTGCTAATCAAGCTATGCTGAAAATGATACTAGAAAGAAAAGCAGACTGTTTGCTGTTTGGTGCAATGAGGCAAAATTAGGCAGAGCCAAAGGGAGATTACTTTTTCTTCTTTTTCCTCACCAAAAAAGGTAGGTGCAAACAATAGGAAATTTAGGGCAAAAGAGGAGAGTTCAAGATTTTAAACATGAGAGAAAAAAAGGAGAAAAAAAAAGGCAAGAATAATAATGGGAAGGGAGAAAAAGAAACTGTAACGATTGAAATACCTTTAATGGTATATGATGGTGAAAGTAAAAAGGATTAAATTATAGCTTGGATAACACTAAAACATTTTTAAATTTAATTAGGGAAATTGTAATGATTGAAATATTTTTAATTATATATTGTGATGAAAGTAGAAATGATTAAGTTGTGATTTGGAGGATTATATGGGCAAAACTATGTTGGTTATTGGGAGAGTTTAAGATGTGAAAATGAGTAACATATTTGGTTTATTATTATTGGTAAATATAATTGATTTGTAAGAAATTGGATTGCATGGAAATAATTGGAATATTCATGTTCATATTGATTAATATACAAAAAAAGATAGTTATATAAATAATTGATTTATATTAAAATGTTGAATTTATATTAAAATATTGTAATATTACACTATTGTAATATTACATAATTAACCAATGTGAGGATGGATATAAAAATAATAATATAATATAGAAGGGAAAAATTGAATTTGATTATGATTAGAGATGAGGATGAAGGGTAATATTTGTTTTTTTAAAAAAAATAGATGAGGAATAAATATGGCAAAAAGGAAATTAAGAAATTGTAAATTTAATTGAAACGACTAAACACTGTTTAAATTTGTGAACCAGCCAAATACTCTGTTCAAAGAAAATACATTGTATATTTGTATGTGTTTGTCTAAAAAATAAAAAAAACTTAAAAAAAAACACCCAAAAAAGGTAGGTGCATCTTATACTCTGAAAAATACGGTAGTTCGTTTAATTGGTTCGTGACTCCTTGCCAAGTTTTGAAGGTATCAGCCTGGCAGCTCTTCAAGCCAGATAAGCTCTGTGACTGTAAATTCTCCCTTGAAAGACTTTGCTGGATGTGAATGAGAAGAATTCACAGTAACTTAACAAAAAGGGTTTTTTTGTTGGAACAAGGAATCTGCTTCATGCTCTTGGGAAACCTAGGTCAGAACAATGGGGGAATTTTATAATCTCGTGATGGCGAACCTATGGCACATATGCCACAGGTGGCATGAGAAGCCATATTAGTGGGCACGCCAGCTCAGCTCTGGGGTGCATGCGTGCGCTGTCCATCTGATTTTTGGGCCTTCTGGGCCCACCAGAAGTAGGGAAACAGGCTGTTTCCTGCCTCTGGAGGGCAGGGGGTGGGGATGGGGAAGGCCCGTTTTTCTTTCTTACCTGGCTTCAGATCCTCTCTATTTATCTGGGAAGGCTGAAAACAGCCTTTCCCACTCCCTTGGAGGCTTTATGGAGGCTGAAAGGGCCCATTTCCTGACTCCCGGTGGGACAGGAAGTGACTTTTTTTGCTGTCCCCATCTCCCAGAGACTCCTAGAGAGGCTCCTAGAGACTCCTAGAGAGGTTCTGGAGGCTGGGAACAGCAAAAAATGTCACCTTGTCCCACGGGGGTTGGGAAATGGGCCCTTTCAGCCTCTGTAGGGCCTCCAAGCGAGTGGGAAAGGCTGTTTTCGCCCTTCCCAGATAAATAGAGATGATTTGGAACCAGGTAAGAAAGAAAAACAGGCCTACCAGGCCATCATGTGCCAGGAGCGGGGGCAAGAGGGGGTTGCGCATGCGCGTGGGCACGTGTGTGCGCAACCCTCCCCTGCCCCCCCTCCTGGCATGCAATGGCAAAAAGGTTAGCCATCACTGTTATAATTTATATACCTACATGTTCACTCAAATGACAGATTATACTGAATTTAAGAACAAAAGAATTATAAACAAAGGAAACCAAAGTGGGAAATGCTTAGCTTCTCTAGGTTGTCAACCTAACTGGAATTAATATTAGCAATTCTGCCTCATTATAAATATATTTTATGTATCAAAATTAATTGATCTCCATTTCCATTATTTCAACCATTATCTCTCTCACAACCATAAAATCCCCTCCCGCACATAAGCAATATAACTTCACACATGCATTCTGCTCTCCATTTCCATCAGGGGGAAAAAGTGGAAAACAAAACAAGAAAGAGGAACAAGTGGTTGCACTGGGAAGAGAAAGATAAAGCTGAATGAAAATGAGAAAAGGCGAAAAGAAACCTGGATAGCGAAAAGTAGGAATAAGCCATTGATTGATTTTAATGATGGTTGGGCTCAACTCTTAGAGACCATCCAGATAGCGTTTCTTCATGATGATGTGACCCTATTTCAGGGGTCCCCAACCTGTGGGCCGCAGCCCATACAGAACTGGGTTGCACAAGTGGCTGGTCAGCATACACATATGCATACACAGCTTGACTTGCATGAGTAGCAGGCTAGTGCAAATGCTCAACTTGACTTGTGTGACCAATAGCCGATGTGCCTGCACCTGCACACACAGTTCAACTTGCACGACCAGCAGACCGGTTCCCCTCTCCCTCCCTTCCCTCCAGGCTACCTAGCCATATACATAGATTGGGGACTGTTGCCTTACCTGATCTTTCAGGTTTTTTAACAGTGTGCCCATTGTCATTGTGAGATCATCTACCTTGCTGCTTATCACACTCACCTTCCTTCCTTCTACCTTTCCCAGCATTACAGCCTACTCCAGAGAACTGGTTCTTCATGTAATATGTCAGAAGCAGGACATTTGAGCCCCTTTTTTTATGCTTCCAATGAAAACTCTGGGTTGATTTGTTTAATAATCCATGTGTTTCCTTCCTTGGCTATCCACAGTATTCTCAGGAGTCTCCTTCAACATCAAACTTCAAAGTTGTTTATACAGATAGTCTTTAACTTACAACTGATCACTTAATGTCTGTTCAAAGTTCCAATGGACCAACTTGGGAGTACTTACCACCTAGATTCTAAGTTCTAATGGTGATCCCTCCCTGCGGTCACATGACTGCATTTCAGGCACTCCACAACCAGGCTGCATTTACCGCCATTTGCAGGATCCTGTAGTCATGTAACCACATTTTATGACAGTTTTACAAAGTCTGCATTTACTTCTGATTTTCAGTAATTCACCATGTCCATAGTCAACTATTAGTTTGCTTTACAATTATGGTGTTTACTTAAAAACCATTGTAGAAAATTCACTTTACAACTGTCATGAGTTACGACTATGCTGGGCAGTCTCCATTACAGTTGTAACCCAAGGACTACTTATTAGAGAGAGGAGGGGGAGGGGGAGGGGAGGGGAAAAAGAGAGAGAGAGAGGAAAAAGAAAGAGAGAGGAAAAAGAGAGAAGAAAGAAAGGTTGTGTTTCTATGTGAAAGCTATCATAGCTAGTGTGCAACAATCCAAATGGCCACTAGTGTTCATTTAGATTTTTGCAGTTCAAATAATTATTTACGACATAGTCCATTTCCCTGATCCTATTGCTACAATCCTGATTTATGGAAAGTTTCAGGTACTTTCTTGTCTATGCCTATGCCTGTCTATGCTTATATGAATGCTTATTCACCATGGACTTATTTGGCTTTACCTCCTAGTAAATGCATTTTACATTTTGTTTACTTTTCAAGTAAGGTATTTTGTAGAGCCACTTAGCAGATATAATAGCCAAGTGCCCAAAATGCAATCACAGGACCGTGGGGGTGGGGGGAGGGGGGGAGAGAGACAGACAACAGAAACTCAAATCTGGATTGTAAGTACCTTTTTGGGGGTCTGTAACAACTATGGTCACTAAGTGAAAATTATTATCGGTATTACACACACACGTATTAAGACATGACATTTCCATAATCTATCATCCTAACTCAAAGTTATTCAAATTTAATACATCAGAACGAATTAATTTTATTCTGTGAAGCTAGTATGGAAGTGGTCTATGGAATGGTGCGAACTGGTTGCAAATCTCAAAATAGGATATAAGACCAAGAAGTTGTCCAAATATTGCCATTGGTTATTTTTTGCATTATGGGTTTGTTTGTTTATTTATTTATTTATTTATTTATTTATTTATTTATTTATTTATTTATTTATTTATTAAATTTTTATACCGCCCTTCTCCTGAAGGACTCAGGGCGATGTACAGCCACAATAAAACAACATGAAATACAACATTTAAAAGCAATTTAAAAACAAATTAAATATTTTGGTCCCCTAGTTAAAAACCCAAAAATTAAAACACCCAATCCAAATTCTTATTAAGCCAGGGTTACCCACAATGAAATCAAGCAAACTTTAATAACACTGCCATCTAGTCTTCATTTTGGAAATAGATAGTTTAGTTTAGTGGCATGCATACTTTGGATTTCTAAGGCAAAACAATGCTTTGGAGCATGTTTGGACAAGCACTAAGTTGTTAAATGTATATCATTCCAGATTCACATGAAAAGGTGTAATCAATGTAATCATGTAATCCTGGTGGATACTACAGGAGCACTATGCATTAGAACAACTTTTTGCCGTCAGGTTTAAAGCATTTCACACGCTTATTCTATCTAGCTACAGTATCAACATGGAATATTTCATATTATGACAATTGTGTGGGAAGATCAGAAGGAACATTTGAATGAAGCATAACAAGTGAGGATTGGATTTTAATAAAAATAAGATATCATTGCTAAAACTGACACTCAATATGCACAGTGCAATCTATGAAGGCTGCATATCACCTTCAAAGTTTGCAATATATTTTCTATCTCTGCACTTTTACAAATAGGGAAAGCTATTGGGTGCAATAGTAACAACAAATTGCCTGTCCCAGGCATAGTAATAAAAATGCCAATGCACATAAATTTTTAGTGAACGAAATGAGTTAGGTTGGAATCAAATATGTGCTTAGCATGGATTAAAATGTCAATATAAATAAACGTTGCTCTGTGTAGCAATATTAGTTGCAGTTTGATCGGAGTGCAAACTGGAAAAGGTGAGTTGGAACATAAATTAATAGCTCAAAGCTCCATACTATCTGTTAATGCATGGATCCCCAGTCCCAGGTCCACAAACTGGCACGGGCCGTGGCCTGTCAGAAACCAGGCAACACAAGCTGGTAAAAACCTAGTTGCTCAGGTGCGGGACCCAGGCAGTGAGTGAAACCATGCCCCCCCATTCAGTCCATAGAAAAACTACTCTCCATGGAACCAGGCCTTGGCATCCAAAAGGTTGGGGATTACTGTGTTAATGGATTCCAAGGTTATTATTTATTAAATTTACATGCATGCTCACATGATGACAATAACCTCAGATAGCAAAGTTGAATAGTGTTTGGACTAAAGTTTTAAAGGAGTAAATAAAAATATTTTGAACTGCATTTTCTATCATATATCTGACACAGAATCCTTTTCAAATAGAGCCAGAACTGTATACTAGAAACATCTGCAATAAAAAAAAATCATGATAAATTCCTCCCGACACTGTCTGCTTCATACACATTTTAAAATTCCCAATATTCTGAGGAAGTTTGAAATTTCCAACACATTTTTGTTATAGGTTTTTGAAACTGATTGTCAAAAAAGCTTTATTTTTCGAACAGCAGTAAGAATATGAAATATGAGAGCAAATGCATATAAAAGGACAGAAAAATGACAGAATACTAAATAATAACCATATAACTAGGTAGTAACAATCATCAAAACATCTGGAAAACTGAATATTTTTCTTTATTCCCCCTTCTCTTCTTGTATCTGCTTTCCCAAAACTATTGCAAAAATAGGAATTTGTATTTGTGTAGTTTATTTCTATTTCTTTGAAATATGGTAATCTAGCTGGGCACAATGTCTGATTTGTGCAAACTCAACATTTCACTTTGAATTAAGACGATACAGGAAAACAAACGCTTATAGAGGCAGAAATAAAAACAGGCAGACAGGGAAAACAGTAGCATACATGCACTGCATGAAAACATGAACCCTGTCACTATATGTATAATTGTAGTTTTCCTTCTCAGCATCTTTCAGGAATCTGAGAGATTGCTCAGTGCCTTGACTAATTGTGCGTCCAGATTTTTAAATTCTTCTTTCAGCTTTTTATTGTCTTTTCTATGCCCCTTATTGCTCTGAGGTACAAAGGTGACAGACGTTATTACTATAGCTGTCTTTAACAGCACAAAAAAGCTACAAGAAATCCTACTGGATGAGCAGTGCCTTAAAAAAGCAAAGACAGACATATGCTTAAAGAAATCTGCACTGGAAAAAACAAGAATCAGTGCCACACAAGTGAAGAATGGCTTCCAACTGATACAAAAGCCACCACAACCTTGTGTAGGAATGAGGAATTTAGCTCTGGTGATTGAGAAAGAAGTGAAGAAGTTAAATGGTTGCTAAGTACTGGGAAAGCAGAAAACATGAAAAAAAGACTCTGAAAGAGAATGTTCCTGACTTGACCAATGCTATCCCTACAAAAAAAAAAAAAAAGGGGGGGGGGAGTGAAGGTTTTGGAAATTCTCTTAATGTGTCCTATAAAATAAAGTAGCATTCCTGGAATCCCTGCAGTGAATATTTCATGACCTGGCCTATGGACAACTATTCAACAATAATGTCTATGGAGAGTCTCAATCATCCAGGTCATGGTTGTCCCAAAGGTGCATTTTCAAGAGGCAATAGGACTTTCTGGTTTTTCTTTGAAGAGGTTTTGCTTCTCATCCAAGAAGCTACTTCTCATCCAAGAAGCTACTTCTTGGATGAGAAGCAAAACCTCTTCAAAGAAGAACCAGAAAGTCCAGTTTCCTGTTGAAAAAAACACCTTTGGTTCAACAAGAATAGATTTCTGGAAAGATTTTGCAGTTCAATATTCTCTGAAGAGGAAACAATTTGAAAAAGATGAAGGGTAGTCATTATGAAGAAAAAAACCAGGCAGTGCTTTAACTCCTGGTTAGATGAGGTGTGTTTTGCCATTGTGTTCCCCTTGCCACTGTCTTTCCACCTTTGCTTAGCCTCAACCAGGTGTAGGCACCTACTGAGCTCTTTCATAGAACAACTTAAAGAATCAGCACATTGCAATTCGTGGAAGTCTGGGGAAAATGAAGAGCAATGCTCGAATTTGCCTTTCTGATTTAAGCACCGCGTCTCTGGTGAAGTAGGTGGGGGCACTGGGCCGAAGGCAGCCGAGGATAAGCAGGGAAGCTAGAGGGTCTTTATAAGCTGGTCCCCTTTCCAGCTCTTTAGCATGGAAAGATCCGTATGACGATGGCGAGAAGGAAGAGTCCGAGCCAGACAGCGAAGCAGAGTTACCTGAAGAAACCCACGCGCCAGTGTTGAGCTAGGAGGGGAGGAAGCAGGGAGGGAGAGCGCACGTGTTCCTGTTCTTCTGCTGGGGACCGGGGTCCCTTTACCTTCCAGGCCAGGTTGCTGTCGAAGTCTCGACACCGCAAAAAGCGGATCAGACAGGCGTCAGAAAGGTCAGACTGGTGGACCTCTAGGTTCTCTTCCACGGCTCTGCACCTCAGCGCTGCCACAGCGGCCCTCACGAGGGGCGAGTCGTCCGGCAACTCGTTGAGGTTAACCGGCGGGCAATTAGGCTGGTCTTGGTCCATGTCGCTGCCCTAAGCGCCCCTGCCCATAACTACTTGGGAGAAGAGACGAACGGAAAAGAGTGTTTCGCCCTGTAACAACTTGGCACAGCCAGAAAAGCGCTTTCAAGTCCATTGCGAAAAAAATAACCTGATACTCGATGCTCCTCCCCATGGCAAATAATAATGGCAGCATTAGGACGGTCTACGCTCAGCTATTCCAACTGCTAATTGCCCGGCCAAGACAGACGGCGCGGGGAGGAGCACCTTGCGTAACACGGGGGTGGAGAAGCAAAGGACCTCACTTGGGACAGTCAAGCCCGGCTGCCGCCAATCTCCAAGGCTACTACTAGCATGGGCGCGGAAACCGAAGGCAGCTTCTTAAATCAACTTTTCTCCGAGTAGTTAAGCAGATCATGGCAGCATAAAGTCGCTCTCCCCGTGTTACAGAAGTCTCGGTAGGATTGGCTGGATTCACTTAGAAAGCTAAATGCTCCCTAGCTATAAACAAAGCTAGAATGTGCTTTGTTTAATTTTGGTTTAAACTGTTATCGGAATAAGCTGGGTTATATTCAAGATCTCTTCCAGCGGCACTCGTTGCTTAATTATTGTTGAGGTATCAAGATTTATTTCTTCTTCTTGCTGTATCAGGTCCTGTGACAATCTTAGAACCTGATTTATATCAAGACAAATTTTTGGGGGGGTGCTCCTGTTTGTCTCTTACCACCTACCATAAAACAATAAAGTCCTATGTTTAGTGCAAGGAACAAAAGTTATGTGTGAGAGAAGTCTCACTTAACAGACTAATTCACTCAATAAGGATCACGTTTTGCCTTAGCACAGTTTAATGAAGCCCAAAAATGTCCCACTGTCTCAACACTTATATTTCTATGCAAAAATAGGTGCATATCTGCAAATAATGCAGATTTTCATGGTCATTGTTTTTGGTAAGGTCAGAAGCACAGTCTGATACTATAAGGCAAAAGAAGAAAAAATGTATTTGTGAACTGGCAGGGGGCCAATCCTAGACATTCATTCTATGGATGTCTCTGTACATAATGTAATTCCTGCTTTCTTTCCAGCAGTTTAATAACAACAAACTATATGTATAACCCATGTCTATTGGCTCTCAAAATAAGCTTTCCAAATAACTATTGAACTCTTATTAGAAAATCCAAATTAATGCTCAAGCATTTCCACATATGTTCTTTTCATGATGTGTTTAAATGGTAATAACAATGAAGTCTCAGAATAAAAATTTTCACATCAGAAAACATGTATCTGATCCTACATTTCGAAGAATGGAGGGAGGAGCAAAATGGCCACAGAATGACAGCATTTATAGTGACCTTTTAATTTTCACTTCTCTGTTAGTTTTAAAATAGCTTACTTGTTTTATTCACATCAATTAGTAGTTTTAGTTCTTATATTGGTATTAGCAATTTAAGAACTTTAGAATTAAGATTAGTTGGTGTTTATAGTCTGGAATTCAACAGTTTTAGACACCTGCTGGTGATACGAGACAGCAATGGCTATAGGAAAGTAATGAAAAAGAATTCAACGGAAAAGACCAAAGGAAGGATAAATTTAAAATGATGCAAACAGAAAATTTCCAACATTCTGAACACTAAGGCTCCAGACAGCTAAATCTGAACTATTTGTTCCAACATAAAGACACAGTGTGTAATTTCTCTTGTCCTTCCTGCCTGCCCTCACAATCTTTGCTAATAAAGCCTATTTGATTAGGAAATGATTTTTTCCTCTAGTGATAAGTCTTCTATAGGAGTTAAAAACCACAAGTAATTTAAATGTGAATGTAAGACCTGATTGCTAAGAATTGCCTTTTAACAGCTGCAAGGGTTATAAGTAATCCCCAGCCTATGACCACAAATGGGACTGGAACCTCTGTCTGTCAAGTCTTGCCAGCACTTTCAGCTCCCAGTTCAGGCCAGCACTTTCAGGGCTGCTAGGCTTACTCCTTCCCTCCAGGAGCCTCCCATCACTCGAAGATGCTTGCAATTCAACAGCTAAGAAGGCTGCCGATAATTTTATGATGTCATCCTTCCCTTCAGGAATGAGAGTAGGCTGTAGCAGTGGCTGGCAGCCTCCTGGAGGCAATAGGATCAAGGTTAGCTCGGTGGGCTGTGGCAGCGCCGGCCGTGCCGGGGCTGACACTGTCACTTAATGACACAGTTATTAAAGAAGTCACAGCCAATGTTATGACTTTTTCTTTTATCACGGTTAAGCGATGCTTGGTGTTTCTAAATGCATCTGACTTTCCCCATTGATTTTGTAAGAAGTCCCCTAGGAAGGTAGCAAAATGGCTACCGCGTGTCCCTAGGACACTAAAATCGTTGTAAATTAATTTCAGTTGCTAAACACCCCACATGACTGTGGGGATATTGCAACAGTCATAAGTGCAAGGACCAGTGGCAAGTTCACTTTTTCAGCACTGTCATAACTTTGGTCCGTAAACAAATGATTGTAATTTGAGGATTAGCTGAATTTGAATTTTCGATCAACTGCTACATACCAATCAGAAAATAAATGCATTTAAGTTTATAATGGAAAGTATAGAACCAAACTTGCTGAAGAGTCAGCAACAAGACTCTACATGTATGAAAATTGTCAGGGATGGGGTTCAGGGATGCTGTTCCAAACTGCTATCAATCCTCTTAATGGGGGCAGGTGGCACAAGGGGAACCAATACTACACTCCTAAATCTTCAGTGCAGAGTATTAGTTAACATCAATCTCCGGCTTCCCAGATGGCATGGACTTGAAAGAATATTGACTTTTAGGCATTATGCACTTCCTTCAATTTTTTAAAAAACATTTTCTAAGGGCTTTCAAATTATGCTTCTATGTGTGTTTCACAATAGCATTTAGCCTCTGCTAAATTCTGGGAGGAGAGCCAAGCCTGCAGGGGAAGATGGCATAAATCCCAGAGTTCATAATCTCAGCCAGCAATTTTCTACATAGTAGCTCTACCAACTCCAAGGTCAGGCCCAGATAAGCACAAGAGATACAACACCCTTGATTTAATTAAAGGGAAGATACAAACATCAGTTAATCAACCCTATGAAGAATGAGGAAAAACCAGTTCAGTTGTTTGGAAAAACGAACAATTGTACACAAACTCAAAGCAGTTAAATCAATGCTTTGGTTAGTGACTGCTGCAACTGAGTCCCTCAATGTTTCATCACTGCCCACCAATTATCCTCCTGCTGAAATGCTGCATTCTCTGAATGCTTAACAGCCCTCTAAAAAGTTTTACAATGTAAATTCATTCAGACAAATGAAGAAAGTGTCAAGTAGTTCAATGTAATGCAATCTTTGTATAACCTTCCAGCTCACAGGCAAAAAGCCCTTACAACTGGATTCTCAAGAACAGACTAGTCAAAAACTATTCAGATCCATATGCATTGGCTTCCCCCTGAATAAACCTTGATTTTATTCATCCAATGACTGCCCATCTATAATTTGATATTCCTCCTTGCAAGATAATTCTTTCCATAGGACCACTGAACATGGTCAGCCCTCTGACTCTGACCTCTTATTTGCTTTATTTGCTCTAACCATGAAACTTCTCCTATGGAATTACTCCAGCCTCAAGACACCACCTACCTTAATTGGCAACAGGAAGCCTACTCTCATCCCCATCACCAATTTTTTCAAGCCAAATGTTTCTCCTTCTTAACAGCTGAGAAAGCCAGCAAAATATTGAAACTACATCCTGCTAATGATCTTTCTGCCCCCTCTTGGAATGTAATTGGTTGGGTCCTGAAACAAGCAGACTTTCTATATACAGTAGTGGCCAAAATTGTGGAAACCTTTTGGGAAAAGTGTATTTTTTGAGGTTTGATAGCTAATAACACCACTTTTTTTTTTTGGTTTCAAGATAATCATATTCCACTGCTAGAATGGCCTGGGAATAGCCCAGACCTTAACCCAATTGAAAATCTATGGAGCTGACTAAAGGAACTTGTTAGTCAGAAGCGACCCAGCAATAAAACACAGTTAATATAAGCAATCATTCAATCATGGTTTCACATTATAACAGCTGCAGATCTAAAAGACTTGGTTCACTCCATGGGAGGATGTTGTAAGGCCGTAATTCATGCTAAAGGTTACCCAAGTAAGGATTAACTGATAATTTTTGTATATCTCATTTTTTCTATGGTGATTTTTGCAACCCTCAGGGGTTTTGTTGTTGTTGCTGCATAAGCTGCACCATGCTGACAATATAGATAATATTAACAGAATCTGGAAAAAAATGATAATATAAAGAAAAGAATACTGTTTCTTGTTTTAAAGATTGCATTATATATGTTAATGTGCATTTTCTGTTGTAAAGAACAGCAGCAGAGAGAAAAACAGCAAGTGGCTTCATTCCTATGAGTTTTGTCAAAAGAACAGATTGATTTGATCTCTTCTGGAAATTTTTAATTAGATTGGTAATGTTGGTAAATACAGGTTTGTGTCAAGTTCAGGTAATTTGTGGAAAGAAAGCAAAGGACACAATTGGTTTGCAATTGGTTTATCCTCATCACAATAACTCCAGCGAGTTATTGACGATCACCATGTGAAAACAAAGTCAGGGCTAACCCCCAGTGCTGGCCTTCACCATTTAAGTCTCTCCCCAGCCCCGCTCAACCATCCATGTGTGCACTCAACCCATCGCGCAGAAGCTATTAGGCTCCAAACAGCTAGGCACAGCCTGCTTCTCAGCTGTGTGGGTGCTTCTCAGCTGTTCAGCTGCGGATTCAGCAGCGGCAACTGGGTCTGGCCTGTTTTCGCCCATCTGGCTGGTGCCAACCGGATCTGGCCTGTCCTCCCCTATCTGGCCAGCATTGTGGTGTGAGTCCATTGGTCCTGTGAAGCAGTATGGAGCTTGGCAGGTGTGGCATGGCCGTGCTCAGTGGTGGGATTCAGCCGATTCTGTCCGATGGCATGAACCAGTAGCAGTGACTGTGGGAGGCTCCGCCCACCTGCCTGGACATAATGATCAACTACTGTGCATGCACTGGAATGGCAGTCCCAGCCTGTCCTTCCCCTGCCAGAATGGCAGCCCCGGGCCATTAGGCACACCAGGGCTGACATGTGGGCCCCTACCACAGATATGGCACCTGAAAAACAAAGGGCACAATGAGATGGTTCCTGGCTACCGACACCCCCTCCCCCCGGGGTTTGGTTGGGTTCTGCCAGTGGAATCTAGCAACCAGCCGGGGTGCCTGCAAATCTGTGCTGTGCACCCGCAACGTCTCTGACAATGGGTATCCCTTCCACAGGATGAGATATTGTAACCAGCCTCTGTGCCACCTGGCATTCAATATTTTGCGGATCTCATAATGCTGCTCCCCCACCACAGTTATGGTGGGGTTTTTTAGGAGCCACCCCCCCCTTAAGGGAGCTGTCTGAACTGGATGTAGCAAACTACAATGGAAAACTGGATGGGTTTTCCCTAGTAGTCGCGGGAGATGGAGCTTCACTGTAACCTGGTTAATGATCTTAACAATTGGGAACAGTCCAATAAACCTAGGGGATAGTTTCTTGCATGGTACCTTCAACTTAAAAGTATTTTGTGGACAAATATACCTGTTGCCTGATATAATATGGGGTTTGTGGACTCTGTTTTTTGCCCTCCTGGCATTCATTCTTTGCTGATTTCTGTAATGCCTCCCTAACTGTTCCCTACACCCTTTGCATTCTGGCTATCCATTCTTGCAGGCCCAGCTCCTTGGGATTCTCCCTGGGGCAATCTGGTATTGGAACAAATTCCACCCAATTAGCAGTCTGGAACACAGTGCTACAGTAGGCCACTTCAGCAAAAGGGAGTAAGTCAGCCTAGTCGGATTGTTGGTGCTTTACATAGCCATGTAAATACTGCTCTACCATTGTGTTAGCATTCTCAGCTGCTCCATTAGTAGCTGGGTGGAATGCAGAGCTGAACCCTTGAGAAGACCCTATCATAGTTAGGAACTTACACCAGAACTTAGTGGTGAATTGCACCCCTCAATGGGATACAATTTTCTGTGGCATGCCGTGTAGGCAGTAGATATGGGTGATGAACAGTTTCAACAGCTTCCTGGCTGATGGGAGGCCAGAACAAGCCACAAAGTGGGCTTGCTTGCAAAAGAGGTCTATGACTGTCCAGATCACCGTGTAGCTTTTATTTAGATAGGAGAAAGCTGCCTTGATTTCAATGGGGCTGCATGTTTACACTCATACAGAATTGCTTTACATCAAGTGACCTTTGCAGTAAACACAGTTGAGTAATGAATACAGTCTTTAATTTACAATCACAATTAGGATAGAGACTTCCAATGCTAAGTGATGCAGTTAAGTGACTGTGTCCAATTTTATAACCTTTTTGTTGCAGTTCTTAAGTGGATATGACTTTCCCCATTGATTTTGCTTGTTGGAAGCTGTCTGGAAAAGTCCCAAGTGGCAATCATGTGACCTGGAACACTGCAACTGTTAGATATACATGCTGGTGGCCATGCACCCACATGAGCATCGGGATGTTGCAACAGTCGTGTGCATGGACCTGTCATAACCCACTTTTTTCAGCACCATAATTTTAAATGGTTGTTAAATGAATGGTTGCGAGTTGAAGATTACCTGTAGTCCAATTACCGATGCTAAGCAATAACTCAGCTTCTTGACCATTGTTTCTGTATTATAAAGTTATTAAAAACTAAATGCTAATCCATTATTCTATAAATTATAGCCAGGTTTAGCAACTTCTTGGAATTTTGAAAGTGATCACTTATTACAGTGATTTTTAGACCTATTACAACCTTCTGAGCTGAAAAATTAATATATTCAAATGACCACACTTCTGAGATAGTTTAATGTGTCAGCTTACCTTTTCCTGCTTTTGACTTTAATTTAGTCATCATGTACAAAGAAGTCTTTAGTTCTTGAACTGTATCTTTGAGAATTAAACCCTATCAACCTCCTGCTTCAGAAACTGGCCAAGTTCTTATGAAAACCTATTCCTCAATTAGCCAAGACTCTTTTTGTGGTGTGTATTTATTCAAATTATGATGCTCAGTACAATAATTGATTACAACACAGCATTCTTACCAGTTTTTTTTAATAAATAGCACCTGTACTATAAATAGAACCTGGATATTAAATATCCAGATTCTCCCTATATATGTTCTTGCATAATAAATGTGTGAAAGAGTCAAGTATGTAAAAAGCTTTACTTTTATCTGTAATAAAATTTGTCTAATATACTAACACAAACATGATATAGAAACATATAAATAAAAAGCATGGATTCTACATATTTAGGATGGAAGGAAATACAGATATTTGCCATTTTTTAAAATTATGCATATTTGTATAAATCAGTATCACCTTGAAAACAAATTCAGAATTGTGTTTAGATTTTATTTTGAAAATGCTAAAATTATAGGATATAATGTTAATCATGTTTGACCAACATTTTTGCGCTTTCTCTTCCCTAGCAAAAGGACTATTTTTGGAAGAAAATAGAAGCAAAAGCCTTCAGTATAGATTTTAATTGAGAAAGAAATAACACATCCTCTGAGGTTCATGTATGAACTACTGAACAATGGTCTAATATTACATTACAGTTTAAACCTATTTAACATGCTACAGTTAATGTGCTTGCTAACTAGTAGAACTTTCAAAAGCTAGCAATAAAATCACTCTAGAGCAAGCAGACCTGAATTAATGACAAATTGTAGAATAGCAATTAACAAATTGTGCAGCTTTTTTGTTGACAACTAGATTAATTTATTTGAATTCTGATTGTAACATTTAATCAAAAGGAATCTGCTCAGTAGAATTCAACCTTATTTTCTTAAAGAGGTCTAAATTTTGGCATGGGTTACTCTAGTCATCCAATGTCGATTCACAAATATGTGAATTAAAATATAGGAGACAAAAAGTGCTCCTAGATACTGAAATGTTAACAAGTAAAACTGCATCTGAGTAATATAAAAACTGTTGATTTCTAAACTTGTATTAGAGAATGATTTCAGTAAATGTACTTATTGCATCTAAATAAACCAATTACATGGATTCAGTTGATTATATAGCAACCTCTTAAGCATGTGGGAATTGCTCATGGATAAGCAGGCCTCTTAACTCCCAAAAGAAACTCCATATAAGGTTTCACATTTTATGTAAATCATTCTGAAATAGCTGGTCCAAGTCTGAACTGAGCCACATATTTTAGATGCTGTATACCAAAGAAATTAGGCTACTCTGTTTCAAGTAGAAGTGGTTTCATGAGTGAATATCAATATTTGAGAGAAAATAGTGAGAGAAGGTGATGGGAAGTTTAGGACACGGGTGGGCAACACTTGCTTGAACATCAGCAGTGGTGGCTGAAAGGAGGAAGATCTGGGAAAATTGGGCAAACAGGACATGCCATTCTGGAATATCAGTAAAGCTGCTGAGAGGGGAAAAATACAGACTTTTATTTATTCTTTACTAGAAGCAGCAGTGTAGAAACAGAGGAAGGGTTGATATGTACTAATCTTACCCTATTCAAATTTCATCCAAAACCTAGAATAAATAAAGCTAAAGCTGAACTGAGAAGGACCTAAGAAAGTTTGCCAGAACCTCCAAAATGAAATGGTTTAGTTCGGTGTTGGAAACAAAATATTCTTTCTGATTTATACATATCTCTTAATTTTTACTGCCCTAATATAAACTGATAGGGAAATCCATATAATTTTTAATGTTTAAAAATGAAAAAAATATTCAATTGTCTATTGAAATTCCTAATAGGGAGATTATTTCTATGTTGTGTATTTGTGATAATTTGTAAATATAGCTTTCAATCAGAAACCCTTCATGATTATACAATAAGCAAACATCATTAATATAGATAATAGATAATTGTCTATCCAAACTGCATGGCTCACTTCCTTCTGCCTATGCAGAAACTACAAGTTCTACTGTTTTCATCAGTGTAGCATATAGCAAAAATATGAAACTCCAAACTAAAATTCTTAACAAACAACTTACTGTTGTATTTTTCATGCTATATCATTCTAATTATGTGTTAATGGCAACAATTAATAAGGGCTTTCTTAATATTTCCAAAACACACCCACTGCATTTTGCTACTATCATCAATGATAGTATAAGGATTGAAAATGTTCAGTCTGCACTTCATGACTATATGAAGAGAATTGAAAGAACCATTAGAACTTCAATACACCAGGATGAAAATGTATTTACCGAAAGATAGCATTATCTTCACTGTGTCAAATATATGAACTACAAGCTTCTTACGCCAGAACTCACATTTCACTTTGCCTTGTTCCAAGATGGTGATGAAGTAGGTTTCAGTTTATTCTTGTTAAGTTAGGTGCATGTAGAAAATATTTCTTTATGATTATACTATAGAGTCAAACATTTTCTAGTTATGGTCCTAGTACAGTCTTCCAAAAAGCCTCCAAATAAAAGATTTAAACATTTAATGTTAGAAATGTGGTGTCCCTTGGCTACAAAATATAGTCTTCTTGGAAATGCAGAAGTTCACGCAAAAGGTAGTATCATCAGGAAACAAACCTGGGTTCAATTTTTTTGAGAATGAAATGCAAAAAGAAAAATGTAGGCTGCTATTACTCACATTATCATAAAGGTGACTTGTATCTTGGGCAAATTAAGAGAGATTTTCATCGTGTCATCTGAAATAAAAAAATGTTACCTTGAAGAGGTGTCATTTTTCAAAAACAGCATAGCAATACCATTTTGCTTTCATTGTAGCCAACTGTCCTTCAAACATCTACATACTTTGGTGGACTATAAAGCCAACTTCATATGATTGACCAATTTTTTTTTAAAAAAAGCTTACATACTAATAAAACTCCATAATGGTCTCCATGTTAACTGTTGCATCTGGGAAATTATAATATTCTATTGTTGCTGAAAATATACGTATATGAAGCATTCAGAAGAGTACAGTTTAGATTCTTTGCAGAAGGATCTAGGTTTCATATATAAATTGGATGATACTGTTTGTAGCCAAGTTTCTTCCTACAAGTCGGGCAAGAATTAGAATTTCTTAGAGAATCCCGGAGACATTGGCTACAGAAGACATGACCACATTTCGTTGATACAATGAGACGTCCATTCTGAATAATCTCTGAATAACCATCCATGCAAATTGGGCAACTCACAGTACCTGAACGGTGTGAACTTGGAACATCATCTTCTAATAATTCCAATTCTTTAGTTAGTGTGCTAGTTAAAATCACTTCATCTCTTGGTTCATCGTCATCACTGCTTAATATACAGCTGTCAGGAAGTTGATTTCTAAATTCTTGATTTTGTGGTTGACAAACATTTTCTTCAACAATCACAACCGAATCATTGTGTGTCAAATCAACTACTATTGGTTCTGAAGATTCACAAGTCAGGTCAACTACTTCTTCAGAAGTGTTAACTTCAACATCAATTGGTTCTTGGGAAGCTGTTTCAGGATCCGTGTTCAGAACTGTGTTTCTTTTACAAGTTTGACTAGAATTAATTGTTCCTCCACAGCGCTTTTTCTGAAACTCGGCATTCTTCATTCTTTCACTAGAAATCAAGTTGGGAGCTGGAGCAACTACTGCCAGGAGACTATTTTCAATGCTAGAAGAAGCTATGTTGGTACTGGGAGACTGCAAGAAGGCTACAGTAGAAGTAGATGGGGTTGAGGAGGAGAAAGAGGAACAGGAGGGGGCAATATTGGAAGATGGTCCTACAGATTTGACCTCGAAGACTCCAGCTAGGTTTGATGGGACAAGGCCGCCTCTTTTATTTTTCCGACGCTTGGTCCCACAGCGCTTGGTATCAGCTGGGCTCATGGTTGGCTATAGGCAGGGAAAACCAAACTTCCAAATAAACAAGTAGTCTAGGAGTAAAAGAAATATATGAGTAAAACAGATGAAAGTAAAAATCCACTGCATGTGCTTCCATCTGATGAACCACAAAACAAGGAAGAGTACTAACCATACTGTACTATGCAAATTCTTTTTAAACAACACTAATTTTCTTTGGATAGATCATCATCAATTTTATTTTTGTTATGTCTGAATTGTACCTTTTGACCAGGAGCCAATGTAGCATGTATTGCATGCTCTCACCCATTTTTCCCATAATAACAAACCTGTGAGATAGGCTGAGCTGAGAGATAGTGACTGAGCCAAAGTTACCTAGTGAGTACTTAAGGCTAAAGTTGGATCTTAACCATACTATACCGGCTCTAAATTTAGTTAGTTTCTAGTTAGTTAGCTTCTATGTTATAGCTAAAATAGATGTTCCTATTATTTCCTGGAATGTAAATTGCATAAATACATTTGTTGCCCGAGTGCTTACCTAAATAACCTTATGTTTGAAGTAGGCTTATTTTCTCAGTGAGTCAACAGTTTGTAAAGTTGAAAGTCTGCAGATTTATCAACATAAAACTACATAAATCACCAATAGATCTATATTTAACAAGAGCCAGAGTAGAAGCAGAACGTTCATATTTATTTAGCATTCTGTCTGAAGAATTGTTTATATTCCACTTTACTAAAATATGGCAAGCAGAATATCTATACAAATTCTGCAAATAATGTTTATAGACATTCTAAAGTATTACAAAAACTAAATTATGTAATACCTATATTTCTAAAATCTTAATTTTGCCAGTAAAAGTTCAATGAAAAAAGAATTTATAGGACTACTCCAGCAAGTGTAAAGGAGTGAATTTTGAATTGATATAAGATTTGCCCAGTGGTGAGATTCAAGTAATTTTACAACCAGTTCTCTGCCCTAATGATTTCTTCCAACAACCAGTTTGCCAAACTGCTCCGAAAGTTAACAACCGGTTCTTCTGAAGTGGTGCAAACTGGCTGAATCCCACCACTGGATTTGCCTAAGAACAAAATTATTCTAGAACAGGGCTGTCAAGCTCGCAGCCCGTAGCCTGGATACGTCACATGCTGGCCAAGGCCATGTCCGGTTTAGCAAAGGGGGGAAAAAATTATGATACGTCATGTGACGCTGCAAGTTTGACATTCTAGATATATCAGCAAGTTGAGAGCGAAATCTACCTAGAGGCCAAGCAATTGGACTATAAGTGGTGAAGTAGTCCTGCCCTACATACCAGAAGCCAGCTGGGTGACTTCAGACCAGTCACTTCCTCTCAGCCCTAGCAGAGAAGGCCACAACAAGCCACTTTCAAAAATGTTGCCAACAAAGGAATAAAAATTAATTCAAAGGCTTTCTCTATTTCAAACACAACTAGTAGCAGAGGTTCTTAAAAATTCCAAATTAGTATTTCCCAAAGCTACTGAAAAGCCAACGTAGGCTTTTACATGTTATTAACTATTGTGAAACTAACTAGTTAGCTGAAATATATAACTAGTTAAATACTATGGTATCTATAGTATATACTATAACTAGTATAACTAAATCAAAATCATCACAATTACAACTAATTCAAGTTCAAAGATCAAATGCAGTCATCAAATCCAGACAGAATGACTAGAATTTAAAGACTGAAACTGGAACAAGGTTCTCCCAATTCAACACTCTGTTCAGTCCAAGAATCCAAATTACAGGAAACCCGACATGTCAACCTTTTATTTGAGTTCATTCAGTGAAGGGGGGGGGCACCACCTCTGAATAATTGATTTGCTTATTGTCAAAAATGATTTTGTTAAGAAATCTTATATTAAGTCAGATTCAGATGAAAATACTAACTCAACTTTCTGTAGAATTGGGTACAATGTGTGCCCTCATGTTTACCTATTTATAAGTATTAACAGAATATCCTATAACTTACAAATTATAATATTTACATTAATTTAGATATTTACATTAATTTAATGTTTTTATACTACTTCATTGCTTAAGCTAAAATTTACTTCAGTAATCAAGAAAAACAAACTGGGACTTTTTGTTGCTTTCATTTGATAGATCATTAGATTTGAAAATACAGTATTCCCACCACTAAAGAAGTGCAAGACAATCAGCTAGATAACAACTGGCACATGAAACTGGACTAATTCTTTATAATCTTTATAATTCTATACACTAATTTATCAAAACTAAAATATATCTTCAGTAAATTCTCCTTTGGTAGCAGATGTAGCTGTCAGCTGTCACAAAGGAAAATGAAAGTAGAGGCATATTCTCTGTATCAGATACAATTTTTGCAGCAGTTAGAAAAGAATATGATGCAGGTCTAGATAAACCAGTGGTTCTAAATCTTTTCTTCACCATGGACCTCCCTTTAAATACCCTTTGTGGCCATGGACCTCTAAGACTTAAGATTTAAATAATAACATTTCTTCAAGCCTTTGTGGATTCCCTATGACGACATCACAGCCCCTTCCAGGGGTCCGCACACCACAGGTTGAGAACTACTGAACAAGAGCATAGCATTCAACAGGAATCATGAATCCGTCTAAAATTATTAAATTACTATTGTTAAAAGATCAGCACTTTTTTTTTACTCCAAGAATACTTTCATTTTCTGTTTGTGACAATAAAATCACTTAAAAAGGAAATTGTAAAATGCCTAAAGGCAATTGTGAGCTACTCATCATGTAGGACAGCTGCCTCAGAAACAGAAGCAAATACTAATTTGTTGTATCTGCTATCTCTCTCTTATTATGACTGTTTTCAATTATTGCCGAACGGTGTTGTCCTGATTTTAGTATACCATAATGTTTTCCCACCATCTAGTTTTGTTTTCATTAACCAATAGGCAAAATATCCATAATGGTTTGCAGCAGGAGTCAGGTGGGGATGGAGGATAGATTTTGGTTTTTATAATTCTACATGGATTTTTAGACTAGTCTTCCCTTTCTAGTATATCTTATTTGCCCAGCATACAAATTAAAATAGAAATATACTGGAAGACACAAGGATAGAATAGCCCCAGAAATGAGGGAGAGAGATTCAGCCATGATGGTAATTAGTCATGGAGAATTAAACATGCAAGGTCCCTTGCTTGAGAATTAGATCTCTTGCTTAGAACATTAGAGTGGCAGAATGAGAAGAACAAAATAGACAAATACAGGGAAATGGACAAAAATAATCCCTTCCATGGGCAAAAAGAAAAAAAAAGCAGAAATCTTAAAATAGTAGAAGAAATTAGGGTACAGACCAAAATACAATAGTAGAAATGAAATAATTGCTTTGGCAAACGAAGGGGCTGATAAATTAACTAAATAAAAATTTATATCTATAATTTACTATAGAATTAATCAATCTATGCTAACTTGGTTTGAAGCAGTGAATGCATAAAGGTATGATGGTGTTCATAACATTTGTAAGAAAAGAACTGATTTTTCTCAGCTTGCTTATATAAGAAATTCTAACATCTACCTTTAATTTAACTGAAATAATTTCTCCCGAGATAATTGAGAAACCCTTTAAAGCTAATGCAAGGTGATTATTTACTGATTAGTCCTGAAGCTACCCAAGAACTGAACCAGTGACATAAGATTGCTATATACCGTATTTTTCAGACTATAAGACACACCCAGCTTTTGGGGAGGAAAACAAGAAAAAAAAAAATCTGCCTCTGCCACCAGCAATTTGCCTCCTTGCAGCAAACAGTCTGGTCAGCTTCAGCACAGCCTGATTTAACAAAAGCAGCTAACTGGTGGTTGAATCGGCGTTCCAGAATACCGACAATCTGCTGTTCCAGGCTGCAGAGATCACCACCGTTGCCTACTGCCACCTCCGCATGCCCCATTTTCGGCCTCTGCGCATCCTGTCCTTGGCCCATTCCAGGCGGTGGTGGTTGCCGCCATCGCCGAATGGGACGTGCGGAAAACAGGATGTGCAGAGGCCGAAAATGGGGCACACAGAGGCAACACTGACTCCTGCAGCCTGGAACAGCTGATCGTCGGTATTCTGGGAGGCTGATCCAACTGCCAATCAGCTGCTCCTGCTAAATCAGGCTGTGCTGAAGCTGACCAGGCTGTTTGCTGCAAGGAGGCAAATTGGTCGGAGACAGAGGCTGAAAGGTGGGGGCTGGCGGGTAGGCAGGGTTTTGGCAACATTCACTCCGTAAGACGCACAGACATTTCCACCCACTTTTTTGGGGGGTGGTGGTGGTGCATCTTATGGTCCGAAAAATACGGTAATTGATAATACACATAATATTTTTCTTCCATTCAATTGTATCCAATTCTCAGATTCTGCCTAGACAAGTTCTTCAGTTTTCTTGGCAAGGTTTTTTTAGAAGTAGTCTGCCATTGCCCCTTCCTTGTGCTGAGAGGAAATGACTGGCTCAAGTTCATTCAGCTGCTTTTTTCCTAATGTGGAATTAAAACTCTGTATCCCTGATACCTTAACTTCTACATCAATCTGGCTCTCTTAATAACCCTATATGCAAATTTTTCAGGACAATAGCCACTGACTACCTCTGTCTATTTCCTAGGAAATAAAAATCCTCAGCTCCATAGATTTAGAGAAAAGTACTTTTACTAGGAACGAACTGAAAGCAAGAAATTCCAGGCAAAGGAGGCCCGAGAAAACATCAACTTGAAAAGAACTGTACAGCCCAACCCCCTTGTAGCTAGGCAACCAGAGGCTACTGCATACCAGAGCCAGCAGATATGGCCTTGGAGAGATAAGCGAACTCCAGGCCATAGTTGCAAAGCTGACATGAAAATCTCTCCCCCTTTTCTAAAGCATCAGGATAGCTGATACTATCCCGTTTAGAACACTTATTGTTTCTAGACCCTTTAGAATTTAGATCTTACTTAAATGGGAGATTTTCTATTTAAATGATTTTCTATTTTGCTTCATTAGCTTGTGTCTCTTAAGCTATTTATTCTTTGTATTTTATGCCTACTATACATAACATTTGATTTCAATGGCAGACTCATGGTGAAAATGAGAAACCAAGTCACAAGGGAAAAAGTATTATCCTAAAAAATGATGTTATCTGAAATCTGTGCAACTCTACTTAGGAGCACCTGGGGTGCTGTGGTATGGAAAGGCAAGCATGCTTTTTCTTGGTCTAAAACAGCACAGCAATCATTTTGTTTTCTAAACCAGCATAGTAACAGCAGGAAAAGAGCCTAAAGAGCCTTCTCCTTTACAATGCCTAGTATTTATGTGGGGTTCAGTGGTTAGAATGCAGTATTGCAAGCTAATTCTGCTGACTAATTCTCACTGGCTCAAGATTGACTCAGCTTTTTGAGGTCAGTAAAATGAGAACTGTTAGGGTAATATGCTGATTCTGTAAACCACTTAGAGAGGACCATGAAGCAGTGTATAAGTCTAAGTACTAAGTGCTGTTTTTCTACCTAAAGAACCATTCAATTTGGTGGGGGAGAAGTGTATCCATTAAAAATTGTTATTTTTTTTGGAATAATTAGAATTTAATTCTATGTATTTATTTCATTGGTTATCTCTTCCATCAATATATTAACTAGGTGTTTACTTTTGTTCCAGATTTCAGCCTATTTGCTTCAAAAACTTGGTGCAAATTATTAAAGAGCATTTGTAATTTATCAGTCTGCTTCCAGTTAATAGTCATTGTACTGTCAACAATTTACTGTGCCGTAATCTTGAAGGATGTAAGATAATGATTTTATCTTGGAATGCCATTTGGTTTCTTCTATGATGTCTAGATGGCCTTTCCCTTTGTTTAGTACAAGAAGTCAACTTAAGATCACAACTGAGTCTGAAGCAAAATAATTAAGTAAACTTTGCCCCATTTTACCACTTTCTTGCCACAATTGTTAAGTAAATCACTGCAACTGTCAAGCTAGTAACAGATTCAATTACTAGCAGTTAGTAATTGAATCTGGCTTTCCCGTTAACTTTGTCAAAATGTCACAAAAAGTAATCACATGGCCCTGGGACACTGCAACCTCATAAATACATGCCAGTTGATAAGCATCCAAATGTTTATCACATTATCATGGGTATGCTGTATCAGCTGAGTATGAAAAACTGCCATGTAACTTTTTTCAATACACCTGTAATGCTGAATGACCACTAAACAAATTGTTGTAAATTGAGGACTACCTGTATTACCAGTAGGCAAAGAAGCATTTGTAATGGGAAAAGTAAAACAATTTCATTTACATATGGAGATTCATTTTTTAAATTGTTTTGTACCTCTGATGAATATTTGTAGACTAGGACTTATTTTGGGGTAGTTTTTTAAGTTTTATTTTCCACTGTTTCAAATATCTGGTTGCTCTGTGTTTAAAATTACTGGCCATTTTTAAAAGTAATTTAAGTAATTTTTGATCGATAGTTTATGAGTGTTCTGGAACAGTAAAACAATTATTTTAAAAATAAATAGCAACAATCTGGTAATTTCAGCCTACATTAATAGTGTCTTCTCTCCTAAATACTTTAGTAAAGCTGTCCTTTTCTCTAAGCTGTGGAAAGTCTGGAGATGTTGCTGCTAAACAGAAAAGGGATGGAGGTGGAGAGAGAAATGGGTTAAAAGGGGAATTCTGAAAACAAAAGTACTAATGACAGTAAAGGTGAGATTATAAATACGATTGTCAATTAATAAATACAGAGGTTTGCCTCCCAAAAGCCAAAACATATCGTCAACCACTCCAACAGGTCACCTGACTTTGCCTCTAAAATAATGAGTAGTAAATCAAAACAAATTTAACATATACCAAAGCAATTATGAGCTTAAAGAGGAAAATAAAACTTGTATAGGGGGCCACGGAAAAGACTGATATTCTCAGAAAAAAGGTTAAAGATGCAAATGGAAACAGAGCCAAACCCTTATATTTTCGATGCTATGTCATAGCTCAGAAATAAAAATTAAATCCCCAAATAAATTACTCGTGAAATCCAGTTCTCCATTAATCTATGAATAACTAATAATGCTAGTAGTGAAGGAGAAGACAGTATTCATGCAAATATTTACTAACCACTTCCTGCCTCCTGAACTACAGCGAGTAAGTACCTCCCTTCCATTAAGCCTAAATTAGAGGGCCTCGGAAGAGTCCAGACAAAGCCTGTTTTTAAAATCCTGGCCATCCGCCCTAATCCCAACTCCATCATCAATCTGTCCAAATGTCTCTTTTGTCACAGAATCCGTTTTGGGAAGAAGCCTCTGCAGGATCTCCTGTTCTCACATTCATGTCCTCCGTACCTCGCATCCAGATTCTTTCGTCCGATTTCCTTTAAACAATGGGAGACGGGTCAGAAAAGGCTCGGAATACAAAGCAAGGGCACACCTTCCTTCCCCACCTTCCCAAACGTCCTTTGTTCCACACCGGTCTTTCTGTGAAGGGCCGCTTCGAAGCCCATAGCCTATCCCAGACGGGTCACAATCACAACCGGGACAATGGTATCCCCTAACCCGAATAACGCACCCTTTTCTCAAAGGCGACACCGCCACCGGCCAGGAAGCTGTACGGCTCCAACCCTTCAACCACACCCTGAGAAAGAGGGTTTTATACGCACCACGGGCCGCTGGCGAAGCAGAGGAAGGCCGTAGCGACTCTTCTTCCCAACAGCCACCCTTCGAAAAGGAACTGCCCAGCTCCTGCCAGCCTCGCAGACTGCTCAACACGAAACGCTAGCCTCACTTCCTCCTCCGCCCTCAGCCAGCTCTTACTGCGCCTGCGCCAGCGGCCCGTACCCCTTAAGAGTCGCCGCCTCTATACCGGCCCTCGAGCGCGCCTTTGGCGCACGCGCGAAGATCCGCTCCCTGTTAATTTTTTTCCCCACGTGACTTGAAGCGGAAAAGGAAAGGGAAAGGTCAGGCTGCGACGTCGTCAGCGGAGGGGGGAAGAGCGGAAGGTCAGGGTGCCGCGGAGCGGAAGTAGGAGCCGGAGCGCGTCCGCCATTGTGGGAAAGCCCGGAGCCCGGAGTAGAGGTGGGAAGTCGTGCTGCGTCCGGCGGGTGGCTTTGGGAGGCACTGACCAGGACAGGAGGGTCCGGGCTGCGGAGACAATCAGCCAGCGGCGGAGGGGAGAGTAGAGGAGGCGGAAACAGCGACCACGACGACCTGAGGGAGAGAAGGAGGAGGCCCAAGCGGAGCGGGGTGAGGGGGATTGCGGCTCCCCGTGAAGAATGTCAGCCACCAGCGTCGACCAGGTACCGCCTTCTCGCGGCTTCGTGGTTCCCGAATGGAGGATCCCCTCGTCCCGCCTTCCTTCCGTTGGTCATAGCGGGGATCCGAGCCCGCTACATCCGAGACCGTGGGACTCCTCCCCTGCTCCCAGGACCGCCCCTTCTGCAGGCCTGGAGGCCGCTCGGCCTGGGGCCTTCCTGCCGAGGCTCAACGATTCCATTGCTTGTGTTCACGGGAGGGCAATTTATTCGTTAGTCTCCTACAATCTACAAGCTCCGGCCCTTGCCTTGTTCGGGCTGGCCTCTGGCTAAACGTTCTGCCCTCGCTGACTGTAGTTGGACGTGGCTCTTGAGGAATTCACAGTAGTCGTTGCCGTTTGTTCTCCATTATACAGTATTTTCTGCTGGCCTTTTGTTGCCGTGCTGCTTTTTTTCCTCTCCCTGCCGCCCCCCCCCCCCCCATTTATTTTTCTTGCTGTTTTTCCGCTATTTTTTTCAGATAGTATGCTTTTGTTTAATGCAATGCTATATTTTTCATACACTATTTTTTTTGCTTGCTTGTTTTTTCCTTTCCTAGTTTTGCTTATGTGCCTTTAACATTCCACCTTCTTATCTTTATGGGGGCTGTTTTTCCCATTGTGCTCTTTGCAACCATCTAATGAACTACTTCTTTCTCCCTCTGTATACACGTTAAACCTTTTTCAAAGACAATCGATACTGGAAGTCTGTAGTGAACAGCCAATTTAATAGACATCAAAATCAGGCACATCAGAGCCAGTATAACAATTTCAGATTTGAATTTTCACTTTTGAAAAATACTTTAGTATTGGCCAAAGTTAGGGAAGTATTGCATTGATTTTATGCTTCACCAATATAAGAAAATTATTACAATTCCAAAGTCACTAAGTCTAATGGAATAGAGGAGAAAAACAGGAATAATATAGAGTGGAGTGTTTATAATGTTATTAATGTGGAATGTTAATTTTTAGCTATGCTTTAATGATAAATCTAGTGCTTAAATAAAAAGTTCTAATAGTTTTATGTCTTATTGCTTGTACCAATAGTGTACTTTTATGTTTAAATATTAAACTATTATGTATCTTTTAAAGTGTATAGTTCTTGTGATATTCCACATACTAACCCATTTAGAATTCATTAGATGCTTAGGTCTTAATATTTACTGTTTTTAAAATAAGATGAGTTATTTTAGATATTTAATGTATTGTTATTTTATTTCATTGCTAACAGAGACCTAAAGGACAGGGAAATAAAGGTAAGATGATTTTTCTTTTCTTACAATCCCAGTTAATCAGTATAATTATTTAATTAATCTGAAAAAAGTCTATAGGGACTGAAGATATTCATTTGTTTGACAATGTTTATTGATACAATAAATGATTCATTAGGCTACATAAAATTTTGCAATTTTGTTTGCATTTCTAATAAACTTGAATTACCTGAATGTTTTGCCATTTTCTTTATTTCTGCCATCAGAACAAATAGGACTAATCAACTGTTCAAATGACGTAGGTTATTATTTTCTTTTGCCTATTGATTTTCCAGTTCAGATATTAAGTGTCTTAGGTTTGCTATAATTACATATTTTTGCAGTTCATTTTAACATCTAAATGTTTATCTTAGATGCTAAGATGAATTAAATTAATTTAAGGAAGTTCATAAAAAATTTTCATTTCCTTTTCATTCCATTCCTTGAAAGCTCAGGAAAAAGGCCTTTGGAGTTGAAGTAGAGTTTTTAATTTCAAAATAAGTGGGAAGCATAACCTGGATACATAGGCTGGATTTCTGCTTGGTTTGGACATTTTTCTCCAGCATCCCCTTTATGTATTTCACATTGATCAGGATATATCTAAAGTTGAGTGTTTTGAGGAAGAATGATGGAGTTTTTGTAATTTCAGGGAAAAAATAGAATGGGAAAGGTGTTTACATCTATTTTTGAAGTTAACTTAGTTAAAAACTTTTGTTTTTAAAAATAGCATTAAAATAGCATCCAAAGACTTCTCTGGTGATTTGGTACAGTTGTCACTTTGCTTTGTGATAGCTTAAGTAAGCCATTTTTTGTTCTTTTTATTTATTTGTGGATGACTACTATCAACTTTTATCCCTGAATTCTAGTAACTAATGCTTGTGCATGGGTTTGGCCTTGTGTAGATAAAAAGGAAGCTGTATAAGGCTTGCATAAACATTTAAGATTATATTCACAGTATACTGTGTCAACCAAAACTGTGTGATATAAGTGTCTACATCGACATCATAAATTCCAACAGAGTATGTTATCTGTGACATTTCTTACAGTTCTTTGCTAATAGTTCTTTGAGCTATTAAAATTGATAGCATCCATCAAAATGAAACACTTTCAAGTTTGAAAGATGAAACGAAATTATTGTGATACTCTTTTTATGGAATACACTCAGTCATCTCAGTTTGGCTTATTTCTCAGCACAGGGATATATAAATGTATTATTTAAATATTTCCACATCTGAGAAGTATGCAGAAATAATTTCTATAAATTCCCTATAGTCCATGCTTCTTGTTTTAAAGATTATTCCCCAGAGGATTTACATAAGTTTAAAAAAACACCACAAAACTATATTAAAAAAAACCTCATTAAAACAACATCAAATAGTAAGAAAGATGTGATGCCTAAAAGTATTATGAAATATTAGACAGTTGAAAGTTTTATAAATTTATGCAAAACATACATATGCTGATAGTATTTTAGGTAATATTTTAGATATGCATTAAATTACAGGGATTGAGGCAATGAATTGAAAGCAAAGCTGTGTATTTTGTCTTTTCAGACACTGGTAATTGAACTGAATAAATTAAAATACTGTTAGTAATATGGTTATACACAATTTATAATATCATAAATTAAGATGGCAACTAGTAATGTTCTAGTTTTAATCATTCATGGTTTATGATAAGATCTTGGCAGTTTATTATTATAGCTCTGAACATATGTGTACAGCTCATTTACAAATAAAATCCTAAATATATTAAAATGAGTTACTAGTTTCATTATACTTTATATAATTATTTGCTTTTAATAATTGATAAAAATATATCTATAGAATCAATGTCAGATTGCTTATATTGGAATTTTTAATAAAATCCTAAAATGTCTGTTACTCTGATATTGCATTGCACAGAACATTTTGTTTTAATTTTTAAAATAAATTGCTAATAGAAGTAAAACCCATTATTTATTTAGTATTTATTCAGTTTATAAGCCACTTCAATTATTGAGGTAACTATGGTTGATTACATTATATTAAAGCAATAAACCAAGGAGCAAACAAGATTTTTTTAATTATATTTTTTACTATATTATGGAAAGAAATACCAAGAACTAAGGAATACTCTGTATTCATTTGTATTTGTAGTTCTTTTAAATTACTTTTAAATAGCCATGACTGAACAACATGATGCCACACCTTTACATTATATATATATATATATATATATATATATATATATATATATATATATATATATATATTCATTTTATGAATATATTAAAATGAATATATATATATATATATATATATATATATATATATATATATATATATATATATATATATATATTCATTTTATCACTTAATATTTCAGTTAGGGAGTAAATCAGACTTGTAATATTTTTTGCTCAAAATTTGTTCTGAAACATAGCTATTATTGATTTAATATTTATTTAAAATACATTTTAGTTCTTATGAGCTAGTAGCATATGTTTCTGTTCCTGTTCTATGGCATAGTTGATTTCCTGTTAAGGTGAATCACAGGATAAACTACTGTTGTCTTTCTCTGAAATACTTGGTAGAGAATTTTGCCTTTCTCTAAAAATTGTATCGCACATTTACATCTTTTTCTTTTGCTTACTCTGTCAGATATTCTATTAGAATGAATTGTACCAATTTTGGTATGTACTTGTTTTGAATATTATTAATTTTAAAGTTAGTATTTGCACTTGCAATATTATATGACTTACATTTTTGGCTTGTGGTTTTTAACAAGCCCAATTGTTTTTTCCCTTCAGTACAGAAGTTGTGCAAAGGGATGTAAATCATGTTAGAAGATTCAATGTTTTGAGCAGAGAAAAAGTTTTTAGGCTGTAGTTTACAAAAATATGTGTAGAAACAATTTAAGAAAAAAGATTTAATGAAGAAAATATGAAATTGAAAGTATGTTAGAAATAGAATTTTAAAGAAACCAATAAAATGAAAATGTGATTGAGTGTCATGTAGGACTGCAATAAAGCTTTTTGTGGAATCTTTGGTGTTCTCTGAGTTTGGTTGTTTGCTTGCAGTTGTTTCATTGCCCAGTTAGGTAACATCATCATGCACTAGGTACTGGCACTGATGATGTTACCTGGTCGGGGATTGAAACATCTGCAAACAAACAACCAAGCTCAGAGAGCATTAAGGACTCCACAGTTCAACCCTGAGCTACAGATATTCTCTTGATATTGTATTTATATCTATTTTGCAACCCAAATTTTAGACACATTTTTCTCTTCTCCAAAATTGGCTATTTGTGACAGAAAAGAGAATACTTAATAGTGATGTATATTAAATGGATGACTAACTATTACAGACCACCAGGCTTATCAAAACAAAAGGTGAGATACGTTGGATATATAGCTGAACAATCTGCTTTCAATAGAATATTAAGCCAGAGTATAAATCTGTTAGCATAATCATTGTAATATGGGGACACAGTACCTAATCTGTAAACTAGATGCTCAGTTGAGTGGTTAAAGTTATATATTTGTGAGTTGTTTTATTGGCAAGTTTAATTATAAAGTTTATTATCCATTCTGGTTATCAGGAATGCAGAGTATAAATACTACGTTTTGAAAACAAATTTTTCCTTAATTTTAAGATTCGAATTAAAATGTTCTAATTTTTATATAATGATTTGGCAGATTGCTATCTAATCCCTACCTATACCTTTAGTGTGCATCCAGTGTAATCTCACTTCTTAAAAAAATTCATTGCTGCTTGTTGCTAGAAGTGGAAACCAAATAGAACACTTGGAAATATTGAGAATTTATGGTATATTTGTCTTGAAATTCTTGCTTATGAATTGTGATATCTTTGTAGAGAACAGACAGACATGGAACAATACACAGACAAATTAAAGCCACATTTGTAGAACTAGTTTCTTTTATATTATTGTTTTTATTGATTGAAATTCATTGGTATTGGCTTTTTTTAAAAATCAATTTTTGTTATATACCTGAAATCTGGTTAAAAGCTACATTTGAAGTAATATATAGGAAATCTGACCGTTTGTCCATCTACGTCAATATTGTATCACTGAATTTCAATCAGGAATTTTACATAGTGATTGTGTGATTGAGTTTGAGATTACTTAATGTATAAAACAAGTAGAATAACTTCTAATACAAGCATTTTCAGATTTCATTTTTGAAATAAAGTTATTGTAGATATATGTCGGGATATGACTGTACTAGAAAGAGAATTTTAATAGCAAAGCTGGACTTTTTGCTGTTATTCAAACTATTTCAGTATAGAAAAATTAAATTGGCTGCTTTCAGTATGCCATTCACCTATTCTGTCTCTTACGAACTTAAGGGAAAAAATTGCTGTCATGGTATACTATGCAAGGTAATTAGATAATTTAATATACGTATAAAGTGATGTATAACATTAAACAGTGTTTAGTTAAAGACCAGATCAGTGCTGTATTTGCACTTCTGTATGAATCCATTGAAGTTCTCTTGTTCTGATGTACATACTTCTCCAAATTAGTTTGTTTTTATTAGGGCCTTCTTACAAATAATATTTCAGGCTTATTTTTTTTTCCTGCTTTATATTTTAATCTCTGGCCATAGAAAGTGTAAAGCTCACCCTTCACCTTATATTTATGTAATATTTTTCCATTTTCATCTCTTTTCTGGATGATCCTGTAATACACAGTGTCAACCCTTTGTGGCTTTTTGATTTAAGTATTCTACAATACATGCATGTTACCTGTTATGATTTACCGTAAAATGTTATGATTTCTATTAGATATTCAGAATCACACACAATGCTTTTATGTTATTTCTAATTTTAGTTGCATTTCAGTTTCAGTGCAAAACGGTTCGATTCATCAAAAGGATGCAGTAAATGATGATGATTTTGAGCCATATCTGAGTAGCCAGACAAATCAGGCAAGTATTTACAAAATTATTACATATTCTTGGTACTCTGTAATAAGTAATTAAGTAGATTGCTTTAATAATCCAATAACAATAAAATACAACCTTTCAAAGATTTCATATCCCATGTACCTATAAAACATTGCTGCCTTTGGAACATGCCAATGAGTTAACTTTCTTTTTCCTTAAATTCTTTTGCTTAGGATCTAAATATGAAGGGTATACCTTGCAGTGGATATAGATGGGAAACAAGCTTAGTTAATACACATTTCTTGTGGTCATTTTTATTCATTTAATGCTCTAAGCAGAAGATGCATTTTCTAAAGTTATACATTTTATTTTCAAAGAGCATAGTTAAATTAGATTTTTTAATGAAAAATAAAAACAATTGGGGGCGGGGAGAGTTTGAAGCCTTGGTTAATCCTTGCCTGAATTATTAACCAGAGCTGTCTAGCTAGTCTTAATTAATCTCATGGGGTGCTTCTGTTATTTTCTTCTTGCTCTACAATGGTGGCTATTTAACAAAGGCCATAGGCAAAGTTAAGGATAATGAACCAGAATTTGCATATGTATCTGTTTAGTTATTCTATTCTAGCTCAACCCCATTGTCTTAGAAGTTTCACTGATATAGAATTTTTTTCTGTCAAGCAGCTGCAAAGAATTAACTTAAGGCCCTATTTTTTCTGTGAAAAACTCTTAATTTACTTCTACTGAAGTTCTGGATGTTTCAGTATGACAGAAGTCAACGAAGTTTTTTTCATCCAGGTTTGCCTAAGGTAGAATAGGAACAAAACTATATGTGTACAATAGAGAATTTGATGACATTATCCTATGGATGTCTTTTTCAACTGAATGGCCTTGCAACTACCTACATAATGATACACCCTTGCTGTGATTGTCTCCACTGCCTTCTGTAACTTCCAACTTGGGGTTGCAGTTTGATTGCTTAATATTGCTAGTTGAACAACATATCAAGCAGTATGTGTACAATTATAAATATTTGACTTTTGACACTAAACAAGTGTCAATTTAAATGTTATTTAATATGCATAGGGTATTTAGATAATTCTGACAAACAGAATTAGAATTTTCATCTGCCAATAAATGTGTGGGCTCTCTTTCAGTTGCAGCCAAGTTTTCTGTCATTAGTTTTTGTGTCCTACTTCATTAGGGTTTATCGCATGATATCAGTAATACAGGTAGTCCTTACATTTTGGATTGGCAACTTTGTTGCTAAGTGATATGGTTATTCAGTGAGATATCACATGATATCTCATGTCTTGCGCCTTTACTGCCAGTGTCTCCCTTAACTGGTTATCAGCTGTAAAGCCCCCAAGTGGTGATCACATAATTGCTGCAATGGTGGTAAACGGCCACTGGTTGTGAAAAACCCAAATGATGCAGTGGTCAGTTGTAAAGTTACTTTACAGTGTTCCCCTCCTCCATTTTTAAAAGTCCCTAGAAATCATACCTGGAATCTAGTGCAACAATGCTGATATCTCACAAGGGTTTTTATAAGAGCATTTCAGACATTGTGGGAACTTTACATGTTTTGTTGTGTGTGATTAAATTTTGGCATAATGTTTTCCTGGTCAAAGTCATAGTTAAAAAGCTAAAAAATGTTGAAATTAAAATATAATGTTGAGCTTTTTCAATGCAAAAAAGTTATTTGAGATGTGTGCTTGTGACAAGAGACAATTGTATGTGTGTTTCTGCCCAGGGAGTAGGTGATTTGGGTGTCATGTTTGGATTGGAATACAAGATACATAAATTCAGTATGATAGTTTTTTAATATGATGATTTGAGTGCTCCAATAAAATGGCCTTACATTTCATTCCCAATTAAAACAAGAATATTCTAGGCCTGAAATTGTGCCGTCCATCATAAGCTAGCTAGATGTGTGTAAGTCAGATGGTTAATTATTTATACTTAAGGTCAATGTTGTTTTAAGCAAATTTTTTGTTCATGCAAATCCCTGCCATATAAGGGTTCAAAAATATCTGTGCTTAACACAAATATTACCTTTCCCATTTTGTTTTCCTTTTAATTGGTAAATATTGAAAATAAAACACATAAAATAAACTATTGTGCTTGTTTTATTTTTTGTGCCAGTGTATAATAAAAATATTTAGGTCGAAGGAACAAAATAAGGTATATAAATTCAGAGGTTTGTGGGTCAATTAAGCTTGCAAAAAGTCTTGTCCTGCCTATGCATTTTACTTAGTGATGTATGTTCTTGGAGCCTCAAATTGTATTCCTCCTCTGGAGTAAGAAATAAATTGTGTTCCTTAGCTTGATTTCTTATTAATATCTTTCTGTAGAGAACTTGACATGAGACACAGTGAATACTAACACACTGAAGATACTAAAGTCTTTATTCATATTGGATAAATAAAACTCTTGTCATGTATAGCCTGATTTAAGATGAAGAAAACCACAGGAAGAAGGCAGGAGCCCAGTTAGAAGGAATAAAATAAAATGGCATCTGGAATACTCTTAGATGTTGGAGACGCAGCTGTGCCAGAAGATTTGTAAATTCTTTCTTCAGAAAGCCATATCAGTGTAATTAAAATTGTACCACTGTGGAGCAGTTTTAAACTATTCAGTGATTATATTAACTACTGCTATTTATTTGGTTTTTAGGGCTTTTATTCAAGATCATGAAAATATTTTTTCTATATTTAAGTTTTGCGACATGAACGGTATTAAATATTCTTAAGTTTAGATTTGTAACAAATGTACATTATAAATGCAGCATTAAAGTTTAATTATTATTTTTCTTCTTCTGCAGAGTAATAGCTATCCACCAATGTCAGACCCATACATGCCTAGTTATTATGCTCCCTCCATTGGTTTTCCATACTCTTTGGGTGAAGCAGCATGGTCCACAGCTGGAGATCCTCCAATGCCATACTTGACAACTTATGGACAGATGAGCAATGGTGAACACCACTATATCCCCGATGGTGTATTCAGTCAACCTGGGGCTTTAGGGAATACTCCTCCGTTTCTTGGTCAGCATGGATTTAATTTTTTTCCTGGCAATGCAGATTTCTCTACATGGGGGACAAGTGGATCTCAGGGGCAATCAACCCAAAGCTCTGCTTATAGCAGCAGCTATGGCTACCCACCCAGCTCTCTTGGTAGAGCTATAGCCGATGGACAGGCTGGATTTGGCAATGATACTTTGAGCAAGGTACCTGGAATTAGCAGCATTGAGCAAGGTATGACTGGATTGAAAATTGGTGGTGAAATGACAGTTGCTGTAACAAAAACAGTTGGATCAGCTCTAACCAGTACAGGTATGACGAGCATTGCAGCAAATAATGTGCCTGCAGTTAGCAGTTCAGCACCTAAACCAACCTCATGGGCTGCCATTGCAAGAAAGCCTGCTAAGCCTCAGCCAAAACTTAAACCTAAAGGTAATGTGGGAATTGGGGGCCCTGCAGTACCGCCACCACCTATAAAACACAACATGAATATTGGCACTTGGGATGACAAAGGGTCGGTGGTAAAAGCTCCTCCAATCCAACCAGTACTGCCTCCTCAGACTATAATTCAACAGCCTCAGCCTTTAATTCAGCCACCTCCTATGGTGCAAAGCCAGCTGCCTCAGCAGCAGCAGCAACAGCAGCCGCCACCACAGTCACAACAGCCTCAAGGACCTCAGCAACAGGCTCAGCCTCATCAGCTGCAGCAGCAGCAACAGCTGCAAAATCGCTGGGTGGCTCCTCGCAATAGAGGTGTAGGCTTCAATCAGAGTAATGGAGCTGGCAATGAAAACTATGGTATAGGTGTTATACCAGTTAGTTCTTCACCATCTGGTGTAGAAGTACACCCAGTTTTGGAGAAATTAAAGGCCATAAACAACTATAATCCCAAAGACTTTGACTGGAACCTGAAGAATGGTCGCGTGTTTATAATCAAAAGCTATTCAGAGGATGATATACATCGTTCCATTAAATATTCTATCTGGTGTAGTACTGAACATGGTAATAAGCGCTTGGATGCTGCATATCGTTCATTGAATGGAAAAGGCCCGCTCTATTTACTTTTCAGTGTGAATGGCAGTGGACACTTCTGTGGAGTGGCTGAGATGAAGTCGGTGGTGGACTACAATGCGTATGCTGGAGTCTGGTCTCAGGATAAATGGAAGGGGAAGTTTGATGTTAAATGGATCTTTGTTAAAGACGTTCCGAACAACCAGCTGCGGCACATTCGCTTGGAAAATAATGACAACAAACCAGTTACCAATTCAAGGGACACTCAAGAAGTACCCCTAGAAAAAGCCAAGCAAGTGCTTAAAATAATTGCTACTTTCAAGCATACCACCTCAATCTTTGATGACTTTGCACATTATGAAAAGCGTCAAGAGGAGGAGGAAGCCATGCGTAGGGTAAGAGATCATACTACTTTTTCCTGGATTGGAAGATTGATTATTAAAAATGGAGTTGCTTCTGATCTTAACTAATAGAAATTGATATTTAATACCACCTTTACAGATTTAGGTGACAATATTCTGGATAACATGTTTGCTAGGGTCTGCATTAAAATTTAAATACCCTAATTTTAATTTAGATTTGTATTAATAAACTGCAAGGTGAAATATTTAATACTAGTTATGAGATTCTGTGTTTTCATGTAAAGTATTGTAAGTTGTAATAGATACTGAGGTGTACAGAGAAGAAATAATTCCTTTACCAGCACTATTGCTGGTTAAAAAATAATACAAAATAAAAATTTATCAAAAAAAAATCAATAAAACAGTTTTTGAACTATTCCCTCTGCCCCATTCCCTCAAAAGCATTATACAAATTATTGTATAATTGTATTGTATATTGTATTGTACAAAGCATTATACAAATAATTTGTATTGTATCCAAATTTGTATCCAAATTCATTGCAGACCATGAATGGACAATCTACAGTTCAGCTAAAGTAATTAATGGAGTCTGAGTTCACGCTGGCAGAATTCAGCAGGAAGTAAGGAAACAATAGTTTTGAGATGCTTAAGGCACCCATTTTCATTCTTTAAATGTCTTGAATTACACAAAATCTTGAGATTTAGTTTTGCAATTGGAAGGAAACAAAGAGTTCTGGTAAAATCACACCTGTTGGAGGCAGTGTTTGTGAGTTAGAAAACTGTTTTCTGTCTTGTATTTTTCCATTCTTGGATTCTTCTGAGAAGGCTAAAGGAATCAACCTGGGTAAAGCAATTAAACACCTTTCTTCTGATTTGGATCTAAAGCCTCTTAGCCATCCGAATTTAACTTGTTCTTCCTTGGATTATCTGCAAATAAGGATGTTGCTTCAGACACATGGCTTATTATCAAAACACTGTCTTTGTGGAGATAAAAACAGTTTATTTTTTTTTTAATTTTAAAAAAAGACTTGAATTTGTTTAATCCATTTATTTGACAGTAAGCCAAGACCATTTGAAAGGTTATTAAAACATTCTTGCAGCTTTTGTGGACAAAATTGCTTAGGTTTGACAGAAGCTAGGTTTCTGGCACATACTAGTAGAAGAGGTGATTGAAGTCTTGCCTTGTGAAATGATCTAGGATAATTTTGAGTTTATATCTCTGGGAAAGCAGATCCTCTACAGCAGGGGTGTCAAACTCAAGGCCTGAGGACCGAATGCGGCCCATGGGGTGCTTGGATCTGGCCCGTGGGCTGCCTTGGAAACAGCGAAGGGCTGGCCTGCGGTGCCTCTGCCAATGAAAACATGTTTTCATTGGCAGAAGGTTGCAGGAGGCCGTAGCAGCCGAAAACTCATCTCGAGAGCCTGTTTGCACTGGCAGAGCGTTCGGGCCTCCACAGGCACCCCCGACATGAGTGACGTTGAGCTGCCCCTCCCAAGTTCAAACACAGCCCTGATGCAGCCCTCAATGAAATCAAGTTTCATACCCCTGCTCTTCAGTGTTACTTCAATCACTTTTCAGTAAGAACCCTGCTCCTGCTGTCTATGACTTCCTGTGAAATGGCAGAAGGTTGGATCTGGCAGTGATCAGTAGATTCTGGAGATGGTTGTAGCATACCTCCTGTTCAAGAAACCTTGGCTCAGTACAACTTTAAACTTATTTCTCTAGAAAACAGTGGTGATCGTACAATTTCTCCTAGAGAAAGATTATTTATATTTTGGTAGTCAGGATTCAGTTTATGATATAGTAAGTAAACTGCATTGGATATGCTTGCTGATGATGGCTTTTAGAGTGATGCAATCCTCTGAATCCTCCTTGAACTTGGGAATTTTGGAGCTCCTAGGTGACTAGCATAGATTTTGCACAGTTAAATATTCTGTACTGATTGCAACCATTCTTAGACTGAGAAGCCCTACTTATATATAGGTGCTTATGTCCTAATCAATTCTCTCCTAGATTATTGTAACAACTCTACATGGACCTACTTGCAGAACATTCAGAGGCAACAGTTAATACAAAATATGGTGGCCCAGCAGTGATGGTATATGGTATATGCTGGTATACTTGGATAACACCTGTTTCAGGGACTACATTGGTTGCCAGTTGTTCTTGGTCTTCTGTTTACAATTGAGACCGGGTTTAATCCAGAGGCCATATGGCAGCACACCACATTCTTGTGTGGTCTCTGCAGCATCCAAAAATTGCATAAAAGCACAACCAGTTTCCGTGAAGTTTTCAGAGTCTGCAGAAACTATGTGAGAATGGGGCATGCTCTCATGTGGCTTCCAGATCATCTAGAAATTGCCTTGCTCTTGTGTAGCCTCTGGAGCCTCTGAAAATCATACAAGAATGGACGCATGCTTGTTTGCAGTTTTTGGAGACTTCAGAGGCCATGTAAGAGCATTCTCTGAAGCTGCTTCAAGATTAAAGTCTTTGTGTAAGGTGTAGCTATCAAGGGTAGGCTACGGGGGCCTGTTACAAAAAGAGAATACCATCTGAAGGTTAAGAGGCAGATTTTGGGAAGTGTTAGGCTGCAGGGGCATCATACCCTTCCCCAAGACTTGCATGCCTTGGAGATAGGGTGTAACGTGGTCTTTTTGAGAGATAGTGGCAACACAAGGGCTGAAGTCGAGACATGAGCTGCTGACAGGTTGTTCAGGATGGCTTAGATGTAGAGGTTGGCAGGTGGTGGCAGAATTGCAGTGTCCCCATGGTTATAAGATCAGGCTCACAGACAAGTAACCGAATTTTGATCATGTGATTGCAGGGACAACTCAATGGTCATAACTTCAGACACAGTTTGTAGCTGTTCAGTGCTGTCACAATTTTGAATGGCTCCTGAACAGCCATTTGTTAAGAGAGGACTATTGCTGATTTTCGCCCTACAGGCCCTATATGGCTAAAGATCTGGTTACCTGGGGTACTGCTTTTTCTTGTACTCTTATCAAACCAGATGAAATACAATATATTCCCTCCCAATTCCATCCCTATGCGATTGTCTCCTGATGAAGCCCTGGAAATGGTGTCTTGAATAGCCAGCCCATGCTTTGGAACTCGTTCCCAACAGAGATATGACCTGCTTTGTTTCTTCAGGGGTTTAGAAAATTGTAAAGGCTGCCTGTTCCACCTTTCACAAAAGGAGAGTATACTGTAATTGAAGGTTGGCTTTCATGGATGTATGAAATTTTTATTTTATCTTTTTGCCTTTTTATTTTTAAATGTGCTTCAGAGTTATTTTTAACCACCTCGAGCCTTTGAGAATGGCTAGCGTATAAAGAAAATGAATAAACAAACAATTTAGTGGATCTATCTTCTAAATATGTATAATATTTTAAAGTATTAGACTTATTAAATTATATATGCATAAAGTAGTGTAATAGAATCTTGAAAATATAGTTTAAATGTTTGAACATTTATGATAATTGCTATATTGTGAAATATTCCTTATAAAATGTGTCTTGGTATGATAAACTGAAGCTTATATTGTATATGCTAATTAAATCCAACTCAGTGCTGATTCTTATTACATGATATAACTATTGTAGGCTAGTGTAGAACAAGACTTAATGTATCGCTTTTTGCTATGAAAGGTGAATAAAGGGTTGTTATCCATTAGGAATTTTGAATATCAGCCCCAGATAGGACTTGAATCTCCTTGCCAACTTCCCCATTTGATATGCTTTTAAAAGTTTGGAAAAATATTAGAATATTAGCAACAAATTGCTGAGAATGCATAATGCTTTAGCTACTGAAAGTCCGTTTACTACTGAAAAGTAGCGAAGTAGAAAAGTAACAATAATAAGCTAACCTGTTGAGAAATATTGTACTCATTAAGCAGAAAAAATAGGTTTTAAGTATGGAAATACTAGATAAGTATTTAACCAGAATAATGTCTCACAATTTTTAGTTAGCTATGACTTTGGTCATTTTGGAAGGAAATCTAGAATATCAAACACACCTGGAAAATATTAGAGTGGGATATTCTCTTAATCTAAGTAGAGTTTAAAAGATAAGTATCTTAATTCCTTAGCTAAAAATAGTCACCGCAAGTAGAAATTCTGAAAAAAACTATATTGCCTTGTAATTATATTTGTCAGTGGAAAGGATTGATAGAAGCTATTCACAAACTGATGGTTATTAATTGGGGTTATTTTAGAGAACACCAGCATCCGCATGGGAAATGAAGGAGGTCAAGAATGGCAAGATGACACTAGTAGCACTGTGATCAAAACTCTTATCTCTTTTGTATGTGTGTCAGCATTGCATACATGACAAAGGGAAAGGGATTCAATTATCCTGCTGCAACTGCCTTTTTTTGATTTGTTCTCTCCTCATGGACACTGGTGATTGCAGATCACCATTGTAAAAGCCAACCATTATAAGTTGAGATTTTTTTTTAATATTTTAAATGAATTAACAATATGAAAGGTTTTATTCTTTCCCAGATTTTTAGAACAGCCTAAAAAAGGCTTGAACTAAAATCTTTTAATTGCTATTTTTCTTTAGACACTGTCCATATGCATTGGGTGGAATATATACTGTGTTATATTTGTTAATATAAACAAATATTTAGTTGTTGAAGACCAAACCAATCATGTCATCATATATTTTGTTTTTGAAAAACTGACCAATCTGGTTTATTGGTAGCGGAAGTAGAATTTTTTGCAGTTGGTTGTGCTAAATACTGTGTTGTGAGTAAAAAAAGACTGAATTCAGATTTGACATACTGAATTAAAGGGATCCTTGCACTGGCAGAGGAAATTCCTCATTGTAGATAAGGAGCAGATCATTGATTATTTTTGTGGATTCCTTCTTCTCCATGTACCTTATTTTCATAGATGATCCCTGCATTTCCAGATTTTGGGAAGCTATAGAGAAAGGAGGTTGTTTAGCCTTCCAACTATGAGGTATTTCAGTTTGCAGATAAGTGCTCTGAATAATTTTGATGCATAATGAAAATAAGAATTCAGGGCTCTGAGAAAATAAAACTAGTCTTGAAAAGAAAGTTTGTGCAAATAGTTTTTTTCTGAATATGTGGATGAGATAGGAGTTGCTTTTTTCCCATTGTTTTGCTATCTAACAAATGGCCCTTCGGAATGAGAAGCTTTTTTATAGAATACCACCTTTTCAATCCCAATCTGTTAACACATATACCTTTTAATAAGCTTTTAAATTGCCATCTAAGAAAATATTTTATAATATTTTGTATCACCTACCTCTGTGTTGCTGAGTAAAAAATTAACAGCGCCATATATATATAATTGAAAGAAACCTGAATTCATGATTGAAAAATGCTTAATAAAAATTGGTTTCAACTAGATAGTTGCAACCTAGGCAACTTTTACTGAAAATTATGCATCAACTATGTTTTATGTTCAACATGAGTAAATTATGCAATAAGCGCATAGAATGTGGCTGATCTATTGAAATTATAAATGCAAAACAGATTGCACTATGTGAACATCCATATGAAGATACCGATTTTTATTTGACAGTCTGTAACCATGTTTCATATAACAGACTGTATATTTAACTAGAATATAGGATTAGATGTTCACAGGGTAGCATACTTGTTTCCCTACTGTATTTTTGCAGCATGTATTATGATAGAATTTACTATTGAAGGATTTCCTCCCCCTTCCAAAAACATTAATATTATGAAAAACTCTTGACAGTGCTACATATTGTGAATTATGTTGTAAGATATTCAGTATCTACAGGAAACATGCTACTCTATCAGAAAGACTTGAAAGTGATATTTATCACAGAGAGAATCCCAAAGCTTATCTCTGGAAATTTTTCCATTAACTTTGCAAATGAAAAACATGGAATTGTATCTAATAGACTAATTCCATTTACCACAGAATGGATCCTGGTCCCTCTTACCTTGCTGAATAACTTTATTTGGGAATTGGGTTATTTTTATTTATTTTGTCAATTTATATAATTGGGAAGCCACTCCTCTGGTACAGAAATGTGTGCAGCTAATAACGACCCTTAAGCTTTGCAGAGGACCTCTTAACCATGACTGCCTCTTTCTCTTCAAGAAGGAACTGTGAGTCTAGGAGAACTCCCAGTTGGCACAGAGCCAAAGAAGGAAGGACCCATGAACTAGGAGATACAAAATATCAGAGCTACTCAGTCTTGCTTGAGTTGAGCTAAAGTCTGTTGTGCCCCATCCAGACCCCTACATCCTCCAGGCCTTGAGATAGAGCCTCCATGGCATTACTTAAGCATCCTTGGGTAGAGATATAAAGCTCACCCCAAACTGTCGGATTCAGATGACCTCATCCAGTTTCATAGATGTTGAACGAGAAGCGACAGTATCTCATCCCTGAGGTCCTCCACAAAGGAGGGGCACCACCACTGGATCTTTTCTCTCCTACCAATACCAACTGAGACTGATCCATTCAGTCTCAGGAAGGAAGGAGGAAGGAAGAAAACCAGCATCTTCCATTTTCTCTGAACTACCAATGCAACTACCTTCTCTACAACCTTCCTTAGGAAAGGAAGTATGAAAACTGGACAAAAATTATTCAGAATGGTGGAGTTTAATGTGCACCCCCGTTTCAATATAATTTATTGAAAGTTTTAATACAAACTAAAATAAAGTAAGAAAAAAAGAATAAAAGAAAGCTAACATGCAAAAAGAAAGAAGGAAAATAAAAAAGTGAGAAAAAAGATATAAAATAGTGGTTTCCTATTTTCTTTAAAACAGTTATAAGTACAACTGTAGATTTACCTCTTTTCTAAACCTATATCGTGCGTCTTTTCTTTCTATAATTTATTCTGATGGTCAAAAACAGATTTTTTTTTCCTGTTTTACACAAAAGTCCATAAGGGATTTTCAATCTGCAATAAATATAGGTATTATTTTTTTTCTAATCAAACAGGTCAATTTGGCCATCTCAACAAGTTTTTATCATCTTCGCCAACCACTCCTCAACTGTAGGTATTGCCAGATATTTCCATCTTTGTATATACCATAATCTTGCTGCGGTTGGATCGAGCGATGGCCCCTTGAGATAGCAGAACTATCAGGGTGGATTTGATTTAAATCAAGTCGATTTAAATCATGATTTAAGTCACTAAAAAAGCTTGTTTTAAATCAACTTGATTTAAATCATAATTTTTAAAGAGCAACTGTCATCTCTGCTACTCCCCTGACCCGCTGTTGACTTACTGACAGTCCCAATGTTGCAGAATATACAGCCTCATGCTAAATAACTAAGCTCCATTTCATGCTGAATAAATTAAATTATTTATGTATCTTAAATAGAAAACTCTTTAGATAGATTTTTACTCCAAAAGCACTTTATTAAAATAAATTTAATAAAAAAGTGTTTTAAATTTTTAAAAAATCAGATTTAAATTTTTTAAAAAATCAATTTTTATCCACCCAGAGAAGTATCCACCTCCCTCAAAGAGAAATTAACTACTGCCAGAACCTAACCACATGTCCCCTCCCTGGAGGTTGTAATCAGCCATTGATCTAGCACAGAAGTGCTGCATAATAACCCCAAGGACTGTGTCTCATTTCCTCAGGCCTAATGAACTCAAATTTGCCTCAGATACCCAAGCTGGACCCAGCCGCAGTAACTTCCACATGACCTGATCAAGGACAGTCTAGCTTAGACTGGACTCTTAACGTTAATATTATGAAGAGAAGTACCCTTGGTCAAAATATGCAACCTTATATTGGATTGGTTGAGCAATTGTGTTGTATGAAAAAAATGTTTGAATTTAAAAGATCCCTTCACCCAAAAAGAATCAGACTATTAACATGTTTCCAATATAATTAAGATGGTTTTGCTATTTTAAGGAGTTAGATTAAAGTTAAAAATTATAGCAAAGGGTTTTGTCCTCTGCTCTTTCTGTTTAAGTTGAAAGAGCATCAATAAATATTCTATTCATTCTATGATTAATGGTCCTACTTTGATAAATAACACTTATAATAATGAACACCATCATGGTCTTAAGCCTAAGCAGAAAATTAAAGTGATACGAAATATAAATTACTATGGAAGAGTGGTTTATGGCTTTGATAAACTACTATGACATGCTTATTTTTCTTAAAATATTGTATAGAATTTTCTCACAACTAACAAGTTCAAACTTTATAGTTAGAGAATGATTTTTTTAAACCAAGGTAATTGTTTTCATGTTTTGATAAAGGTTACGGTTTGTTTTTATGAATCACTTATAATTGAAGAGTTGGTGTGTCCTCCACTGTATAGAACTTAAGTATTTTATGATAATGCTTTAATGCTTTTCCTTTTTTTCTGTCCTGCAGGAGAGAAATAGAAACAAACAATAACTATATGGAGATGATCCTGCTAGAATTACAACACTAATGATGTAGACTCTGGAAATGCCTAATATGTCTAAGAAGACGTTATTAAAGCTTTGTTCCTGCTTAAGGTGACATCTTTGAACACTTTAACACAAATGACTCTTCTTGTAATGGTTCTCATCAGTGCATCTGCCCTTATACTCTCTCACCAAACACACTTGAGAACTGTAACTTCGTCAAGCACTTTCTGTCCTGAAGCTTTTACCAGTATCTGCTGTCTTTTGTAATTATGCATCCTAGCTAAGGCACAGGAGATGGAACGAATGCAAGGATTCATTAACTCTTTGAATTTGTTAAATACTAACAATTAACCATCATAAGTGGTTCAATGATGTGAGATTCACATTGCTTCAATTTATTTTTCTTTGATGTAGTTTTTTAATTGTCAGTTTTTTTAGCTATTCAAGCAGAATTTAAAGCAAAATCATGCCATATTTAGTCCTGGAGTAAAATTCAAGTCTAAATGTTCATGTGAAAATTATTGTAGTAAACTTTTAATATGGCAAAGCAACTTTGAGCTACAGTTTAGCCAAATGAATTATAACATGAAATTATATTAGAATGTCATTTCCCTTGTTTCAAACTGTTTGGTGTAGAGAATATTAATATATGCAGCTTGGTGGGCCGCACCAGTTAATGCACATTTCTTTTTTTTTCCCCCTGTAACATGTATACCAGAAGAAGTGTGTTTGTCTGAGGAACTGTTTGTTTGCTACACTCAATCTCAATTTTGAGTACATGTACCTCAGTCTAAATCAGACTTTTTATGACCTTTATAACAACACTTAAAATCTTTAATTCCTATTTCTGGGTGTTTGCAAGCCTGAAAAGATTGCTATCATGGAAGTGAAAATTTATTCCTCGAAGTGATTCACTAGCTAAATAAACATTATTCTTGTTTTAGCAAGCATATATTCAGTTTCTCAGATTTTGTTTGTTCCCAATTCTGAATATAATAATCTGCTATTTTTTCAGTTCAAAATACTTTGGGAAATAAAACGTTTATTCATGGTTTCAGTTTGTATGCTCTCATGGCTGTGTTTACATGTTACTTATTAGTACTATATAATAAAAGCCTAGGAATCATAATCACCTGAATATGTTCTATGCTACTTTTTAAAATTTATTTTAAAAGTTTACTTGTGTATCAATGTGAGTAGTACTGTTTGAAAACACAATAGCTATATTATCTACATAAAAAATAGCTACAGTGTGGCATCAGGTTGTGTTACATTTTTAGAAGAATGGAAGGCAAAAGAGGTATAGTGGCATCTTTAAAAACCTTTTCGTGAATTCTTAATTATGACTATAAATCATAAAAGTTTACATCATCTTTGGAGCTCTTCATTAGTTTCAAAACTTGCTATGGTAATTAAGATTATGTTAGAATGTTACTTTTGTGCCACACTTATATATACAAGTTGGCAGTTTTGATTAAAAAGGCTTTATTTTTGCCCCTTATGCTTGAAGGCAACCTTGTACAGGTAGTTCTCAGCTTACAACTGTTTGTTTAGCAACTGCCTGAAGTTAAAACAGCAGTGAAAAAAGTGACTTGCAACCAGTCCTTACACTTACAGCCATTGTAGCATCCCAACAGTCACGTGATCAAAATTCGGACATTGGCAACTGCCAGCAGGTATTTTATAACAGTTGCAACCTTATAAAGGTTGCAAATGATGAGGTCATCATTGCAACCTTCTGACCAGCCTCTGACAACAAAGTCAATGGGAGAAATGAGATTAATGACCGACCATTGCATGATTTACCTAACTGCAGTGATTTTCTTAATAACCATGGCCAAAAGATCATAAAATTAAGTGCAACTCACTTAACAGTTTCTTTGCTCAGCAGTAGAAATTCTGGTTCCAATTATAGTCATAGGTTGCGGACTACCTGTACATATTAAATGTATCATCCGAGTCAATAGCTTTACTTTGATGTAAGAAAGGGAAAGAGAAATCATGTCATTCCAACTGGTTCCTCTCTGCTTAATGCTGCCAAAGATACTGCTGGGCTGAGCTTGCCTTAGCAGAAGAAAGGATAATTAAGAAAAAAAATTAAAAACCACCCAGGATGACGTATATTGGACACTATATCATACGGGTGAATCTAAAGCTGCTTCCAGTGTGCCCTGACATCACAGTTCTTCTGCCACAATCCAAATGGATCCATTCTGAAGAAGACTCTAAATTGAATCTAAAGCTTTCCTTTACACACATGGATTTATAATACTTTGAATTCTATGGAGCTTCCTTCCTTCTAATAAAGTATATTTAGGAAATTTAGTTGTTAGATATGTATTTCCAAATGAATAACTTAATTTGAAATAAGTTACATGTTCTTTAATCACATGCTAGATGCATACCGTGGTCTAGTCCAGTGGCCCTCAACCTTTTTGGCACCAAGATCTGGTTTTGTGGAAGACAGTTTTTCCACAGACGAGGGCGGGGGAAGGGGGCGAGGAGGAGTGTGCAAACTAGATCCCACTCTGTGCGGTTTCTCCAGGTGTGTGGCCCGGTTCTGATCAGGCCACGGTCCAATACTGGTCCATAGCGTGGAGGTTGGAGACCCCTGGTCTAATTTACAAAATACATTTAATGATAGTGTCGATTAATTGATGGACCCAGTAAGTATAATTGTATACTTTACAGCCATACTTTATCTTCACATTATGAAGTCTACATTTTTCACTGAACGATGGTTAAAGTTTATTATATGAACAGAGATTATGCTTGCTGCTTAAGTTAGAAAAACAATGCCTCTGTGTTTCTCTTGATATTATTCCTACAACTTGCTTTTTTTCTCATTTTAATAACTGCAAAATATGCTAATAGAATCTTGGATAATTACTTGGATAATCTTGGAGAATATTGTTTTGCAGTTAACATAGTGGCTTTAGAACACTTAAAATAATTTGAAATAGGCTATCCTAAATTACAATATACAATATGAATATAGTAATTGTTTTGAATTATGCAAATTAATGTACAACTGTCCAATGTTCTCAACTAAGGATGTATCAAACAATGAGTGCTTGAAATGGATTATTCTAATCATTTAAAGGATTTTTCTATTCTGGGTTCAGAATGCCTGTTTTCAGCTTGGACAATTTGTTTCAAACTAAAATCAACTTTGCAATTTGAAGCATTTAGCATTACACTCTCATTTACTATTTCATTAGTTGAATATTGGTGTGATTTTGATAAATCTGAAATCAAGTTTTTTAGGATTATGTAGCAGGACGTACAGACCTGAGAAGATTTTAGACTTTTATACTTAGAATCTATGTGTACTGGGTGTAAATTTAACAAAATGATATACTATAACCACACAGTAAAATTGTCTACCCTTATGCTTAAGGTTTAAATTAACATTTTATAATTAAGGGAGAAATTGCAGAAACTTTTAATGCTGAACTGCATTAATAAGAAAATGTGAACACTTCCTCCCCCCCACCCCCTTACTAAAACAAAACAAGCATGTATTTACCAGCAGATGGCAGTGAAGTAGGGCTTTCAAATTATGTTAACAATAAGGCTGAAATATTGTAGATTTGGCATCAGGTAAGCCATTTTGCTGCTGCATGTTGTCAAAATTAGCATCTGCAGAACAAAGAAGAAAGAAATGAATTTGGAGAATATGCATCAATTTTTTGAACATCATCGCGTTTAAAAGAAATATTTATTCATTGTGGAAGAAATGACACGACCCATATGACATTAGGCACACAATGTTTCTGAAGAAATCCAAACAGATTTCAAAAGCTGCAGAGTTAATTGACCTAGCTAAGTTGTTATTCACTGCCCTCCTTCTGTTTGCTCTTGATAGGCCTGTCCATGGATATGCCCTTTAAAGTCGCCTTTATCTACACAATATAAAACTATTTTGTATCCAACATAGAGATCATATAAAACCCTTGGCATCTTCCTGAGAGTTGTTGGCTAGACACTTGGAGAGCTACATAGTCAGGTTCTTCATGAGTTTACAGTTCTAGTGGTTAAATTGGGCGATATGGTCAAGACTATCTGGTCTTGGATGAGTTTCATATTTTAAGGACCAACGATGTACAAGTGATTCAGCCAACCACATGTGTACTTGCCCCTTGCTCTATTTATTGCATTTAATTGGAAGGAATTGTTCAACTGTACCAAGGAGTTCTACATTACTATTCATAAAACGTTATGATTCCATTGTCATCAAATAAACGTATATTGAGAACTAACTCTCTCTCTCTCTCTCTCTCTCTCTCTCTCTCTCTCTCAGTGAGAGAGAGAGAGAGAGAGAGAGAACTTGACCACAAAATCCAAACACTTTTAGTCCAGAGGTCAACATTTGTTTGTTTCAGGTTATATAGCATTCAATTCAAGGCTCTAAATATATTAGAATTTAAAATAAGAGATAAAAGCACTAGTAAAACAGAACAGTACCTAAAAAACAGACCAACAAAACTATTACAACCTAGGATGAGGCATAGTAGGTGGCTAGTTGGGAGTGGCTGCTTTAGTGGTTACCTCTTGTATGTTGGGCTCCCTAGTCTTTTTGACCACTAGCAAAGGCATTTTAATTGTTCTTAAACTTTGCAGAAATTGGTGAAATAACATTTCACTGTTTTGAATGATTTTAAGTATTTGAGACAGGATATATTACATCTTAAGAGTACTAAAGAAACTGAAGGATGTGATTTCAGAATCATTGACTAGTTTCTGAGTATTTCTGGAGTTCATGGAAAATGCAATAAGAACTAATCTCTTCATTTTTTAAAAAGAAGAAAAAATTGACCTAAGAAACTACTGACTAGTCATCTTGACATCACTATCTGAGAAAAATCCTAGAAAATAATAATCTAGAAGGGGGTGTGCAAGTCCTTGAAAAGGAACAAAATTACCAGAAGCTAGCATGGATTTGTTAAAAATAGGCAATGCAAGATAAATCTATTTTTGGTGGGACTGTGCGACCAAATTAATAGACCAGGGGAATATTATACATGTTGTACACTTAGACTTCAATAAGACACTTGTAAAGTGGATCATAGCTTCCTTTATAAAGTGATACGCTAGTTTTATGTTTCATTATCAGATGGATTCCCAGCAGGTTCAGTAATCATACCTGATACATCTAATGGATATATGTCTATCTCTGGGAAGACAATCAATGGAGTACTTTAGGATTTTGTCCACTTCCATTCAATATTTTAACAAATGATTTAAATATGGGTATAAAATGGATGACACAAAGTGGGAGAGGGATTGCTAAAAAAAGAAGAAAAGAGGAAGATTTAGCAATCAAAAGGATATCAACTTGAATATTGAGCTCTATTCAACATTTGAGAAACTAAACTATGCACTTAGATAAGGGGCAAAAAAAGCAGATGCAGAGGTACAGAGTGATGACAGATGGCTTAGAAATAGTTTGTGTGAAAAGGATCTGGATACTTTGATAGACCACAGTGGAATTGTGAGCCACTATTGTGCTTCAGCTGCCAAAAGAACAAATTCAGTCTTGGGCTGCATTAACAAAGGTATAGTGTGACATCACTGGAAGCAATATTTCTGCTATTCTCTGCACTGATCAGACTATCCCTAGAACACTGTCCAGTACTAGTTGCCACAATACAAGAAGGATACTGACCAGCTGGAAAGAGGAGAAGAACAACAAAGGTAATAAGGGGCTGTAAAATTAAAAGAATGGTGGAAGCTTTAAAGAGGAAAAACCGAACTTGAAATAAGGGGGAATTTCCTAATCCTGAGAGCTATTTAACAATAGAACATCCTGTCACTTCTAATCCTGTGTACTCCACTGTGGGTTGAAGCCAAGACTGAAGGTCTGCAATGGTATGAGAATGTCTTCCTAGGACCGTGATGGGGAACCTATGCCACACGTGCCAGAGCTGGCACATAGAGCCGTCTGTGGGCATGCATGCTGCCACCAGCTGCTCTTCCAGGTTCTGCATGCACCCTCCAATCAGTGTCAAAAAGGTTAACCATTACTGGGGCTAGATTGTCCTTGAGATTACTTTGGCAGTATTTCCTGCTGTTTTGGACTACTCTGCTATATGGTGGGGAAGAATCTTTCATTAGTTTTGATGTCCTATGGAATAAATTCCTGCCTCCTCCTCCTCCTCCTCCTCCTGTTTTTGTTTTTAAAGTTTTCTAAGTACTGAAAATGACTGAAATAATGGAGTACATACCAATACCAAAGCAATACCAATAATGGAAATAATGGAGTACATACCAATACCAAAGCAAAAAACCCAGGAAGCACATCTCAGCACCTTAACAAAGACCTTTACACTATTAAAGCAATGTCACCTATACTTGTCCAGGGAGAACAGACTACAGATTTATGCAAGTATTTAATAGTAGCTTGCCAAGAATGTCGGCAAGCTTTTCAAAAGGAATCTTCTTTTGTGTCTTTTGATATTTAAAGAGCTGTAATTACAATGGCATAGCTTTGAATTTTCCTCCTCTTCTTCCCCACCCCCATTCCCCACCCCCATCCCTGTTAGTCCCTTATGCAGATTAATTTATGGACCAATACATGTTACAGACAAGCTAATGAAAGAACTACACATTTCTTTTATATTTTGTTTCTTTTATGGTTTCATTTGTGTGGATAAATGCAAAATAGGGAATGCTATAAATAAGCATAATGAGGTCTCTTTCTTTTTCCAATTGTTGGTTGTTAGTGCTGAAGTCCTGCATAATAGAGAGGAAAAAAGAAACAGAATTTAAATGCTCATCTCCATATTTTTCCTTTTATTTCACAAGATTAATTTGGTCAATGTTAAATTTTACTGTTGGTTTTTCCCTCCCTTTATTCTTTTCCTAAAGACTTATAGCATTTTTTGTTCTTCTTGCTAATCTATTAAACACAAACTTATAAAACAGATAACTTTTCTCCACTGCAAATTGTGAAACTAGAATGCCTGCGTAACATTTTATTGCTACACTATTTAGGCTGGCTAAGTTTTGGTATAGAAAATCAATTCTGTCAGAGGAAAGGAATTCCAGTTTTGAAACTATAGATTAGAATATCAACAACTTCTTTGATGAAAGTTAATTTTTATCTCATGAACACTTTTTACGGGTTACCTGTCTACACATGATTGTATCAATTTACTTTTGTTTTTCTGAATGCTTGGCAAGTATTTATAGAGAAACCCACTAAAGGTTAGAGAACCAGATTTGTTTCTGACCTGGATGATTAAGAATTTGTCTTTTTCTTTTTTTTGGATTAAAAACAATCCTTCCCAAACCTTTTCTGATAATATCCTTGTGTGCCTCTCTTTTCCCCCCAATAACTATGTTAACAACTTCAATATATGTGTTTACCCCTATATACATATGCACATAAAATTGAAAGAACAAAGGGGAGTGAATTAAAATCTTTAACAAAGTGATACTATTAAGTCATTTCATGGATACAGAAATTCACTGGGTTCACACATAACACTAGGTCCAAAATATTCTAAACTTCCCAAAAGAGAAAGGAATTAATATGTCTTCTTTTCATACAAAGCCAATTCAGATGCCATCTTCATGATGAATTTAACACTGGAATATATTTTTCCTAAATGTATTGTAAACTCTTTTCCATGAATTTTGCAATACATACTGTACATGTACATGCTAAATATTGGATGATTACACAGATAGCCTTGACTTAGAACCATTGGTTTAATACACGTATTTTTAAGACCTGACACAAAATTATAATTGTCGCTCCATTCCTATGGTCATGGGATTACAATCTAGGCCAGGAGTCTGCAACCTTCGGCTCTGGAGCTGCATGTGGCTCTTTCATCCCTCTGCTGCGGCTCCCTGTCATTCAAAAGATGCGTCACAACCCCCAATGTGTGACACTCACCAGCACACAATTTATTGAGCTTTTCGACCCATCTTTTTTTTTTTGAAGTTCAAAATGTTTGTTTTGCATGTAGAAATAAAAATTTGTTTTTTCTGTAGCAGCTCATTGATTATATAAATGCAACACACTGTAGTTTTTTTATATATAGCATAAAGGTAAAAAATGATATATGCAGTGTTATCTTCATTTTAGATGTCAAAAGGTTTTTTGTGGTTCACGGTGTTTTCTTTTCTAGAAACAGGTCTAAATGACTCTTTGGATGTTTAAGGTTGCCGACCCCTGATCTAGGCACTTGGTAGCTGTCTCACTTTTATGACCAGATAGAGCGTTCTACATAATATGTTCACAATTTGCAATTTTCCTAGCTGGTTTCAACTAGTGATGTCAATTGGGGATGTCATATTTGCTGAAAGACCACCTGATTTGCTTAATAGCTGTGGTAAAAAAGGTCATAAAATCAGGTATAATCACTTGTATCACTTAGCAACCAAAATTCCAGTCCCAATTGTCATACATCAAGGACCACCTGTACCTACAAACTAGATTAGCTGTTGGAAAGTCGCTTCCTTTCATCTATGAAATGAATTGCCCTTTTGCCAAGAAGAAACATTTGAAATGAAGTTTTCATCATTTCAGAGCATGGAGTTACAGACAATGGCTTTTATAAAAATAAACAGCTCATTATTCTTGCATGACATAAAACAAGTTTATTTCTTATCAATATTTTTGACCATGTAGGCTCTGGATGGTGGGTTAAAGTTCAGGACTTAAAGAGAAACACTCCCTATCCAGATGCAGCTTTAATCTTTTTGCATTCACATGCAACATTCTCTTATATTCTCCAGGTCATGTTATCCCTTGGATCATGAGATATGGGCTGTAAAAGTCTACATGGTCACTCGATAACACTAAAAGATTTAGGTTTTTAATAACTCTTTGTTTCCCTCTAATGATTGTCTGAATTTCTGCAACCCAGAACTGATAGCCCTTATATTCTACCACACATGGCTTCCACATAAGCAAAAGGAGGGTAAAAAAAGTAATTGAAATCTTCATAATGCCTCTTCATCCAGTGTCAGAACTAGCAGCCAGGGAAACCAGGAAAGCAGCTTGAAACCCTCCTGATTGGACAGCAGGATTTCCTATGCAACTTTACTTCAGTTGTCCTTTTCATGGACAGAACTATAAACGAAGCCATGCAGTTGCTGAAGAAAATTATAAGTTCTAACGTGCAACTGGGAAGCCTCAGGCCACCTGCGTACTTAATAACTCTTTCGCTTACCGAAGTATGGCTAATTTTAGAAGGTCTAAAAAGCAGGCACTTGTTTTTATTGCTTTTCATGCCATTCATTGATTGAGTTGCTGAACTTTTTTCCTTAGGTCAGTGGATGGAATCTGATATTTCCATCACCCTATTTGCTGTTGCAGATTTAAATAATTCAGTAGTAGTTTGATTGATTTGAGCATTGGTGTTTAGAAATTCCTTGAGATTGCTCTCATTATCCACTTGCCCATATTTTGGAAGATTTGTTTCAGGTTATCTTCCTCACAGCTTCGTTAAAATCCACTCCTTGAGTTCTTGAATTGCCAGTGAAACAGTGGTGCTGTCCATAATGGAGTTTTAATGTGAGGCCAATTAAGTAACATAAGTGGTAGAGGCTTTACAATGGCATCTTCCAGCAGGAAAAATTCCCACCAATTGCTCTGCTGGATGTGTGGTGAGATGGGATTGGGTGAGAATTTGCGGTATTTGGGAAAGAGGCTTGAGCTACCTTTCAAGTTGCCTGAGTGATCAGTTGCAGGTGTGGTGGAGGTCTGCCATGTCTGACACTATCAATCAGGTTATTTTGAGACATGCCTATAGTGCTTTTCTGGAAAATCATGAAAGCTGTATTCAAAAACAGCCTGACTGACAAGTCCCAGGCCTGGAGCTAAAGGGGAAACAGAACTCTGGTCAATTTCCCTCCAGATCCTTTCTCTGGACTTCTCCTGCACTCATTGGAATCATTGCAAGGATCTACAAGAAAAAAAAATCCAGGACAGGAGAGTGACTGAAGGGTAAAACATCAGGTGGAATTAACTGAGATTCCAAAACAAATGAAGCTGGAAAGCAGTATGAGTAACAGGTTTTGCAAGTGAAAGGCAGGGCTGGCAAGCAAGCATTGGTGGCTGGCAGCATCCAGAGGAGGCCAAGGAATAGCAACTTGTGTTGCACCTGCCCTACTGGTAATAAAAGCAGGAATCAATATGGCCACACAAAACATGAATTTTGGACAGAACCAGCAATAAACATCTGGTAAAACCTCATTTTTTTTCCTAGGTGCAAAACAGGTCTAGAGCTTTGTTTTAAAAAAGTTACAGTCATTTGAAAATTAGATCTAGTATTCTTTCCACAGAGGACTAAACACATGCCTAGAAGAGTGCCTCGATGGAAACCAGGTGTTTGGTCTGTCTGGCCACTGAAGCCAAAAGAGCCAGAGAGGGTAGGGCCCAGGAAATGGAAGAGAAGCTCCAGAGTGGCCTAATGTGGCCAGCAGAAGCTGAGATGATTCCACCCATAGTCATATCTACAAACATATTGCTAAGGGCTATAAATCATATCCATGGGATCAGTTGTGTTGTGAGAAATGGGGGGCACTATTTCCAAAGTGGAACAGGAAAATATGCCTTTAATTGTCTGCGCTGTGGGCTGGAGATTAGATAAGCAAATGTAGTTTACAATGTAGTTTATGCCATATTTAGAAAGGAGAAAAGAGTGAGTCCCGAGAAGGCACTTAGAACATAAGTGTTCTTGGAAGGGAAATTTCAACCCAATAGTAGAGTTGAAAGTCTAATTATTGTGCATTCACATTATAGCTGTCTGTTCATGAGATGTCTTCATTCATTCATTCATTCATTTTCTATAGCACCCATCTGAGGTAATGGCTCTAGGTGGTTTACAATTCAAAAAATATATTACAGTTAAAAACACTAAAACATTTTAAAACAATAAAATCACTAAAAACATCGATTAAATATAAATAGGAGCAAAATACCCATTTACCAGTAGGCAAATTATTTCTCCTGTTGGATTCCATTGGGCTTTTTATGGGGGTCAAAGGCATTGTCTGCAAATGAATAATAGAACTATTGTCTATATATCTATGGAGATTATCAATCATCCAGGTCATAGTTATCCCAGAGGTACTGTTCAAAAGGCATCTGGAGCGAAACCTTTTTTTAAAAAAATTAGATTTATATGCTGCCCTTCTCTGGAGATTCAGGGCAGCTTACAATGCGTTAAGCAATAGCCTTCATACTTTTGTATATTTTTATACAAAGTCAGCTTATTGCCCCCACAAACTGGGGCCTCAATTTACCTACCTTAGAAAGGATGGAAGGCTGAGTCAATCTTGAGCCTTGAACTTGCAATAATTGCAGACAGTTGGATGTTAATAACAGGCTATCTAGCCTGTTGAGCTATTTGAGGCTTTTTTATTTGAAAAGGTTTCGCTTCTCATCAAAGAAACTTCTTCAGTTCTAATGAGTTTTCTGGGACTATCAAGTCTCCATTGCAAAATGCATATATGACCACTAGATGGCAGAAAAGAGTTACCTGCATCTCTGGTGGTATTTTAGGTGGTTATCCTGATATAGCAGTCAGGAAACCTGTTGTTTAATAGAGTTAAAAGTGATCAAACAGGGGCTATACTACATACATCTTAACTAGATAAAGATGCCTTGTTGTATTCTTTAGAGTGCAATCTCATCTTCTAATTAGTCACAGAATAATTATTTTTTCTTTGCTTAAAATAATCAGCCTATAGTTTCAGCATTTTAAGTCTTTGATTAATTAGCAATAGCTCATCACTGCACTTCAAATGAAAGATTTTCAGGTGGATTCTGTTCTGGAGGTTCTTGAATTAGTAAGGATTTATTTATTATTATAGAATATAAGATATCAGTAAAATATACAAAAATATAGTGTGCATAGTATTGTGCAAAAACACTAAGATTAAAATATAATAGTTTAGGCTGTAAAACTGAATTATAAGTATTTGCTAAAGCATTCCCTAGATCTAATTATATAATTACTTCTACAAAATTGTATTTTAGCGTTTACAACTAATACAATATTTGATTGATTGATTGATTATGTAGCATCAAGTAGATGACAACTTTGACTACTTTTTTAATTTTTAAAATTTTTTTTTGATTTATATGCCGCCCTTCTCCAGAGACTCAGGGTGGCTTACAATGCATTAAGCAATAGCCTTCATACTTTTGTATATTTATACAAAGTCAGCTTATTGCCCCCACAAACTGGGGCCTCAATTTACCTACCTTAGAAAGGATGGAAGGCTGAGTCAACCTTGAGCCTGGTGAGATTTGACCTTGCAGTAATTGCAGACAGCTGGTGTTAATCACAATGCTTTTAGTCTGCTGAGCTACCAGGCTCTTACTTATACCTAAGATGTCAATGTATAGTTCATTCATTTCACTAAGTTGAGTTTCATTCACTAAGTTGAGTTTCCACATGTTCCTCCATTTTATGTTTCAAATTCCCATGCTAATTTCATCTTTATAAGTTTGAATTTTCTTTTCCAGTTGGCAACTTCAGCAACTAGATTTCTGAAGGCTTTAATATATTTGGGTCATAAACACCATTGGTACTTTCAAAGATCATTAATTCTTCCTTAGTAGCATGTTGAGTGCCATCCAACCTGAGGATTTTTCTTGGTGCATATACAGGGATGGTATACCATTGCCTTGTCCTGTGCAATATGAAATTATGACTTTGCCCTTGTCACTAAAGTGATCTTCTATCTTGAAAAGCTTCCTTTATTGCTGCTGCCTTTTTGCTTTAGCTAGACAACTGAGACCTTCAGACCTTCTCTTTTGGGAATATATTCACTTGATCTACATTCCCAGCATTCTTTGTTTATCCCTCCCAGAAATACTCTGCTGCCAGGATAAAGATTTGGAGGGACTACAATGAAATGGAATCATACAATATTAAAATAATTTAATTAACAGGCAATAATCACAGTATTTATTACCTATTAATTATTGTAAAATGAAATATAAAACCTTGAAGGATACTTTAGCTTTTAGAAATTAAATAGAAAGTTTGATAACTCAGCAGTCAGGCAGATAAACTTTTTAAACTGGCAATTCTCCATCTCTTAAATAACCTTTTGATCTTCAGTAAAGGCTTTATCTCAGCATTCTTTCTAGTCATCTAGATCATTTTGCTTATTACTTTTTCATATCAGTTATTCTGAATTTATTACTGTTGCTTTGCAACTTTATCTTTGATCTTTGACCTCTTTAACAGAATCAGTTTATCAAAACCACATTTTTCAAAATATTATTCCCTAGTATGGATTTTCCATTATCAGATTGGGTCCTTAGGTGGTTTCTTAACAATTTTAATAAAGCTGAGATGGTTGATTTAAAAGTCAAAGTCATAAGAAGCAATTCCTTGTATCCAGTTCCTTTTAATCAAGGCATGAAAAAAATATGTAGTACAGACATGATATTATCAAAGTAATCCAAAGGTTAAATGCATATTCATTTTCCTCAACCACTACATTTTTATTTTTATTTATTATTTATTACTTCAATTTATATACCGCCCTTCTCCCCGGGAGGGGGACTCAGGGTGGTGAACAACCAAATTAAAACACATATAATACAAATATTAAAAGAATTTAAAATTAGATTAAATTGATTGGCGTTCCAAAATAAAAGTCTCAAACCCCATTAAAATACCCAATTTAAAACCCCAGAGATTACTAGTACCAAAAATTTTAAAACCCCATTAAAATCAATCAAGCAAGGCCAGCTTGTTGGAATAAATAAGTCTTAAGGCCTTTCGGAAAGGGCGGAGGTCCGGGATCAAACGAATTTCAGGAGGCAGCTCGTTCCATAGGGTGGGTGCCCCCACAGAGAAGGCTCTCCCCCTGGGGGCGGCCAGCCGACATTGCTTGGCTGATGGCACCCTGAGAAGGCCCTCTCTGTGTGAGCGTACTGGCCGGTGGGAGGTTATCGGTAGCAGCAGGCGGTCCCGCAAATACCCCGGTCCCATGCCATGGAGCGCTTTAAAGGTCACTAACACCTTGAAGCGCACCCGGAAGACCACCGGAAGCCAGTGAGCTCGTGCAGAAGAGGTGTCACGTGGGAGCGTCCTGTCGCTCCCATAATCACCCACGCGGCCGCATTCTGGACCAGTTGGAGCCTCCGGGTGCACCCCAAGGGGAGCCCCATGTAGAGAGCGTTACAGTAGTCCAGGCGAGACGTGACGAGTGCATGAGTGACTGTGCACATGGAGTCCCGATCCAGAAAGGGGTGCAACTGGCGCATCAGGTGAACCTGATAAAAGGCCCCCTGGTCTTGGAAGGGTTGAGACGAAGCATTACATTGATGTGTAATTATGGTTTATGGCGGAAAAAAACTTACAAAGTTATTTTTTATAACATTTTTTTTAACAGTGATAGGTTTCATGCGGTATCATATGGTAGAGTGCTTAGTTTTGTGATATCACGTAAAACATTAGAAAAGGGCCTTTGTGGCACAGCGGACTAAAGTGCTGTTAATTAGCACTTAGCTGCCAGCTGCGTACAATTATTGCAAGTTCAAATTTCACCAGGTTCAAGGTTGACTCAGCCTGCCATCCTTCTGAGATAGGTAAAATGAGGACCCGGATTGTGGGGGCAATAAGATGACTTTGTATAAAAAAGAACGCTTGGGTTGGGTGGGGGGGACAAAAGCCCTACTAAGCAGGTATATACAAAAGTATGAAGGCTATTGCTTAACACATTGTAAGCCCCCCTCCAGAGAAGGGCGGCATATAAATCGAACCAATAAATAAATGATAAATAAATAAATATTGAAATATAACTTTTTCTGAGTTTTTAATAATTTTTAAACTTCCCAGAATTTTTTAGATTGGAGCTGTATATAACACATAAATAAATATCCTTTTTAAAAGTGTCTACTTAGTTGTGAATGAAATAATTCTCTGCCAGCTTTGTTAGGTAAGAACATAACTATTTTCATTACTATAAATTAACATTTCAAAGGTCTTATTTCTACAACTGAACAGTTTCAGCTATGAAACCATCAGAAAGAAATATCTGTATTCTACTATTCAGAATTTACTTTCTGGTACAGAATATAAGAAATGGAGAATAGTAAATAGCAAAAGACACAAGGCAGACAATTTCCCTTATATTGAATCAGGCAGTGATGTTCCTTTTTAATCATCCACAAGGATGTTATGCGGCTATTTCAACTATAGGTGGCACTGTGGCTCAACTGAGACATCAACAACTCCTTTCAGACCAGCAGATTTCAATCTTGTGTCTCTTAAATGTACACTATTTGCTCATGAACCAGACTTTCCGGCTTAGCGCATCATGTGAAGATGTTTCATTTATATAGTTCTTTTACTGAAGGATAGATGTATGTAGAATACTACACTGGCCAGGGAGCCTTGAATCGTCCTCTCATACCGTACTTCATTTCCAAATTGTTTTCTTCTCAGAACATGGGAAATATCTAATCACATATCCTATTATAGATTCTGACACATCCAAGTCCAATCAATAATTTACTTCTTTGTGATGACAAATGAATCATCATCCGTTCTGAGCTTCTTCTTTTTAAAAAAGATTTATATGCAAGACATTCTTTTTTCCCTCATCTAATTTAGAACCCATCAGCATAGTTTTAAAAAAAGGCCTCTAAGCTACTTTCGTGATCTTTATTCTGAATCCTTTCCAACGTGACAATATTGTGTTTGAGCTGCGGCGATATGGTCTAAGAAGATGCAAAATATAAACCTTGTGTCTCCTGTTAGGATATGATTTGGGCCTAACAGTTGTCCAGGCAATATATGTGTTCTGTGACTTTAAGTTTTAATGCTGCATCATGCTGTAATGCTGAGGCATGCTATAATTACTTATAATGTAACAATGTATTTAAGCACGGTACTGTAAAAGGTTCAGTAAATGATAAGCTGCCATTGCGTGCGTACATGTGTGGGTGGATCTGCTACCATCCGGGGTTTGTGAACCAACTACTGTTTGTTTGGTAAGAGTTTGTTTAGAGTTAACCGGTAAAGACTTGGACTGTTTAGAAGACTACGAGATTGTTTATTTCCCATTATAAAGACAACTTTTGATAACACCAGTTTGTATGTATCTCTATCTCAGTGCTCTCAGCAACGTTTCTCTGTGCACTTTACTCTGCTAGTTGTTACACAACAACCATATCCTTAACATCTCCCGCAAATATTGTTGCTAGAACACAAAATGACCCTACAAAACTATCACAAGAGTTCATTTACTTATTTATATGATTTATATGGCCACCCATTTTAGTAGTTCTCTGGGTGGCTTAAAATAACCATAAAGCCAATAAATAAAACAATCATAAGAACAATAAAACAATAAATAAAAACCCTGTGCCATAATTGTTCCCCTTGGCATGTCCCACAGCAGGGTCAGTTACCCTCCTTCCATGTCTTCTACCTTGCAATAGCAATAGCAATACACTAAGGCTTATATACTGCTTCACAGTGCTTTAAAGTCCTCTCTAAGAGTCAGCCTATTGCCCCAAACAATCTAGGTCTTTGTTTACCGACCTTAGAAGGCTGGAAGGCTGAATCAACCTTGAGGCGGTGAGAACTGAACTGTCAGCAGAAGAAGCCTGCAGTATTACACTCAAGCCACTGTGCCACCATGTCTCATGCTAGCGCTTCAGTAAAAAGCCAGGTCTTAATGGCCTTCTAAAAGGCTAGAACATTCGAAGCCTTGTCAAATGGGAGGGTGTTCCACAAGGTAGGGGCAGCTATAGAAAAGAATGCTTCCAAGGTTTTACTAGATGGCAAGATTTCAAGGAAGGGAACTGGAGTGTGCCTAGCTTATCTGGGACAGCTACTTCCTTTCTGTTAGCCTTATTTATTTATTTATTTATTTATTTATTTATTTATTTATTTATTTATTTATTTATTTATTTATTTATTTATTTATTTATTTATTTATTTATTTATTTATTTATTTATTTATTTACCGCCCTTCTCCCGCAGGACTCAGGGCAGTGTACAGCCAAAGTAAAAACACAAAACACCATAAATATTTAACAAGTTTAAAAGTATTAAATAGTTTGGCCCAGTTTTGTTAAAAAACCCAGAATTAAAATACCTAATTAAAATTCACTTAAATGGTCAGCCCCGCCTGTTGGAATAGTAGGGTCTTGAGGGCACGGCGAAAAATACAGAGGTCAGGGATTCTGCGTATCTCCGGGGGCAATTCATTCCAAAGGGCGGGAGCCCTCACAGAGAAGGTTCTCCTACTGGAGGCCGCCAGTCGACATAATTTGACTGACGGCACCCTGAGGAGTCCCTATCTGTGAGAGCATACTGGCTGGTGGGAGGCTATCGGTAGCAGAAGGCGATCTCGTAGATACCCAGGTCCTAAGCCATAGAGCGCTTTAAAGATGGTAAACAACACCTTGAATCGACCACTGGGAGCCAGTGCAGCTCGCACAGGAGAGGTGTTACATTGGTGCATTGAGTCGCACCCATAATCACTAACTATTCAGATAGTTTTGGTTTGGGTGAACCGGTTGTTAAATTACGCCCCCCCCCCCCGCTATTAAAGTGGATCTTGGGCATTGCGCTGCAATGGAGAAACAGACAACAGAGCAACCGGTGCAAGGGAAGGAGGAGGCCACTTTCCCTCTTTCTTCTCCCTGCTCCTCCTCCTTCTGTCATGCTGGCTGCTCTGTTTCCTGTTTCTCCATTGCAGCGCAGTGCCCAGGATCTACTTTGATAGTGTATGTGTGTAAATTAACAACCAGTTCGCCCACATGTGCAGCGGAGCTGGAGGACGTGGATAGGCCATGTCTCCCTTAACAAACTGACCCTGGACGAACCAGTTGTTAAACACTGGTTACACTAGCAAAATCTTTTTTAATGGTTTTTTTAAATATATATATAAAACATGTAAAAATTCAATTTCAATCAAACTGTGTTGTCCTTATTTTTAAACAATCATGATCAAGATGTTTACAATAGTATTCATCACAATAATATTAATTCTATAACAACAATAATATTCAATTTATCTAGTTTAACAAATCTCCTTTATAACATTTGTCCTTTTTATATCCCCATATTTCTAACTTCTGTTTTTATTATTTAACCATTGGTAAAATAAGTACCATACCAAGAAATATTCAGTTTTTTCTTTTTCTTTAATTGTAAGCGTTAATCTATCCATTTCTGCAACCCTTTTTCATTCAAAATATATTTATATCTTACAATTTTTTTCATGTTAATAACATTAGGATGTATCAATGCTTCCATTGTGGAAAGCCAAACTGGTATTTTCAGATAATGTTGTTCTTTAATTTTTACCCATATGATAACAATGCATTTATAATATAGTGTCTTTGAAAATAGCTATGTATTTTATTCTTTCTATACCATAAGAAAGCATGCCAATCTAATTGAAGGTCGTGTCCCTCTAAGGTCAATAGTCTTTTATGCCTTAAATTAATCCATTCTTTCACTCATGTAAGTACCGAGGCCTGATAATACAATTCCCAATCTGTCAACCCAAAGCTCCCTCTTTTTTTTGAAGTCTTAAAATATCCATTTTTATAGTAGCTATTCTTCCTGTCAATGACAATTACAAATTTTTCCATTTCTCCAAATCTAATTTGATTTGTTGCATCAGTTTCATATAATTATCCTCTTTAATTGTTGCACATTTTGATGTTAGTTGTATCCCTAAGTGCTTTAATTTCTTGACTAGCTGTACATCAATTTTTTCCATCAACACTCTTTTCTGCATAACTAAAATTTTTAACTAAAAATTTTGTCTTTTGTTTATTTTCAAACTTGCAACTTCTCCATATTCTTCTCTCTTTTTAATTAATTTCGGTCGGGTTTCTAGTGGGTCTTCTAATATAAAAACCAAATCATCTGCAAATGCCTGTAACTTATATTTTTTCTTTTTTTATTTCCATTCCTTTTATTTCTTCATCTTGTCTAATATTTCTTGTTAACACTTCCAAAGCCAGTATAAATAGTAAGGGGGACAGTGGACATCCCTGTCTTGTTCCTTTTTTAATATCAAAATTCTCTGTCATGTGCCCATTTACCATTACCTTAGTTGATTGTGATATATAGCTTTAATCATATTGATAAATCTCCCTCCAAAGTCCATGTATTTTAATTGTAATCACATAAATTACCAATTAATGTTTATTTATTTATTTATGCAATTTATGTGCCGCCCTATCTCCAAGGACTCAGGGCGGCTCACAACGATAAAAATGCATAATCTCTCATTAAAACAGTGAGAATTAAAATTCAGATTTAAAACAGTTAAAATTGATTAAGAAATCCCTGTCAGTCCAAGCTGTGGAACAGCCAGGTCTTCAAATAGCGGCGGAACGAGCGAAGGTCAGGAGCCATCCGGAGCTCCAAAGGAAGTTGGTTCCAGAGGGTGGGTGCGCCCACAGAGAAAGCTTTCCCCCTGGCCTAGGCCTAGGTCATGAAGGGCTTTATAGGTGATAACCAGCACCTTGAACCTCATCCGAAGGGCAACTGATAACCAATGCAGGTCGCACAGGAGGTGTGTAACATGGGTGTGTCAGGATGCTCCCATCACAACCCGCGTGGCCGCATTTTTCACCAGCTGAAGCCTTTGAGTGATTTTCAAGGGCAGCCCTAGGTAGAGAGCGTTGCAGTAGTCAAGACAGGAGGTGACCAGCGTATGAGTAACAGTGTGAGGGCACCTTGGTCCAAGTAATGTTATCAAATGATTTCTGTGCATCTAGAAAGATCAACACCAATTGTTTTCCAAGACCTATTTCATAATAGTCCAATGTGTTTAAAATCATTCTCATATTGTTTTTAATCTGCCTCTTTGGAAAAAATCTATTCTGATCTACATGTGTAAATTCATTCAAAAACCGTTTTAATCTCTCTGCTATTATTGAAGCATATATTTTATAGTCTGCATTCAAAAGGATATTGGCCTATAATTCTTCATATGCATTAAGTCTGAATCACCTTTCGGTATGAGAGTAATGTTTGCTCCCATCCATGAATCTGGTACTTTTGCTTCTAGTAGAACTTCATTGTAAACTTCCAACATAATTGGGCCTAATATATCTTGTAAGTGTTTATAAAATTCTGCTGGTAGTCCATCAGGCCCTGAGGTTTTATTATTCTTGTCTCTTAATCTCTTCTGTCAATTCTATCATAGTTATTTGCTCATTCAACATAACCTTAACTGTTTTGGGTACCTTAGGAAGTTCAGATTGTTCCAGGTATTGTTTTATTCTATTTTCTGAGATTTTCTTCTGGTTGTACAGTTTCCCATAATACTCTTGAATTAGTTTTTAAAATCCTCATTTCTCATCTATTAATTGATGTATCAGGTTTTTTTTATTCTCTTTTTTCAATTTATATGCCAACTGTCTTCCTGTTTTATTCGCATTTTCAAAAAAGTTCTGTTTCATACTTTTGATTTTTTGTGCCAATTCTTCTTTTTCCAATAGGTTCAATTTATGCTTTATTAAGTCCATTTGATTTTTCAAATTCTTTTTTTGTGGTTCTTTCTGTAGTTCTAATTCGAATCTTTTATATTCTTCTTCTAATATTTTTTTAATTTTGTTTTTACTTCTTGTTTTTCTTTCCCATGTAGGTTATGACTAATCCCGAGATATATGCTTTAGCGGTATCCCATACAGTTTGCAAGGAAGTCTCTTCTTTCCTGCTCTCTTTAAAATAAAGTCTAGTTTTATTTATTTATTTTATTTATTTATTTATTCAATTTCTATACCGCCCTTCTCCCGAAGGACTCAGGGCGGTGAACAGTTAAAATGACATACATATAGAATGTGAATATAAATAATTAAGCCAGTTTGGCTCGACAGTTAAGAATCTTCAGCATAAAGATTTACAAAATTAGAAAAGATTTATGCCAGACCGGCTTGGTGAAAAAGAAAGGTCTTAAGTGCACGACGGAAAGTACGAAGATCTGGGATCATTCGTATCCCTGGGGGTAACCTGTTCCAAAGGGTAGGTGCCCCAACAGAAAAGGCTCTTTCTCTGGGAACCACTAGTCGGCATTGCTTTAGTGATGGCACCCTGAGAAGGCCTACCCTGTGGGAGCATACTGGTTGGTGGGAGGTTATCGGTTGCAGAAGGTGGTCTCGTAGATACCCAGGTCCTAAGCCATGGAGGAGTTTGAAGGTAAGAACCAACACCTTGAAGCGCACCCGGAAGACCACTGGAAGCCAGTGCAGCTCGCGTAGGAGTGGTGTCACATGTGAGCGCCATGTCACTCCCAATATCACCCGCGCAGCTGCATTCTGGACCAGTTGGAGCTTCCGTGTGCACTTCAAGGGGAACCCCATGTAGAGAGCATTACAATAGTCCAGACGGGAAGTGATGAGGGCATGAGTGACTGTGCGTAAGGAGTCCCGATCTAGAAAGGGTCGCAACTGGCGAATCAGGCGAACCCGATAAAAAGCACCCCTGGCCACGGCTGTCATATGCTCTTCTAAAGACAACCGTGTGTCCAGGAGGACACCTAAGTTGCGAGCCCTCTCTGTGGGGGCTAATGACTCGCCACCAATAGTCAGCGATGGTATCAGCTGGCTATATCGGGACGCCGGCATCCACAGCCATTCAGTCTTGGAAGGGTTGAGTTGGAGCCTGTTTTTCCCCATCCAGATCCGCACGGCTTCGAGGCACTGGGACATCACTGCAAGGGCATCATTGGGGTGGTCTGGGGTGGAGATGTAAAGCTGAGTATCATCAGCGTAAAGATGATAGTTCTTTTTCCATAGTTTGTATAAATTCCATATCTTGCAATATGCCTCGGTTCAATGTCCATCTCAATTGTCTTTTTTTATCCTTTCTGTACAACTTTTATTTGATTATGATCTGCCCAAACATTAGATTCTATTTCTATCTCTTGAACTCATGTTTTCAATTATGATGACATACATACCATATCTATTTTTGACCAAAATTTATGTCTATTTGAATAGAATGAGTACTGATTTTTCTTGGGGTATGTTTCTCTCCAGATATCTTGGGATCCTATTTCTTCCATCATTAAAAAAAAAATTTAGGGAGTGTTTTCCTAGCTTTTTTACCTGTTTTACTACCCTTATAATCAAATTCTGCATCTACAATTGCATTGAATCCCATACCACACAAATATTTTCATATTCCAATTCTATAATTTTCTTATGGAGTTTTCCATAAAATTCCATATTATTTGGTGCATATATCGCTATCAACAGCATCTGCCTATGATTCATTGTTAACAACACCATCAATATTCTTCCATCTTCAACTGCTAAAATTCGTTTAGCATTTATTGTTTCTTTAATATATAGAGCCACACTCCTTTTCTTTTGCTGTGCTAATGAAAAATATAATTTCCCAATTTTGGGATATTCCAATTTCCTGTATTGTTTTTTTTTTTTTTTTTTTTTGGTTACAGCTCAAAATCTCACAGGTTCAACCTCAAACTGTCTACAGTGAACCTCACCCTGTTCCTAAGAGGTCCGTAAATGGGGTATGCATAAGCGCACCAGCACACCTACTGTCCCTGTCATACTGCCTCCGTTTATCTGTACTTACTTTCTTTATTTATGTTTATACCTATACCTGCTATCTTGTACTTGTTTGACAAACAAAATAATTTTTCTAATTTATTAAAGATCCTTTTCCTTTTCATCGATGAATTTAGTCCATTTATATTAATTGATAATAATTTTGTTTCTTCTTCCATTGTTTACTTATAGATAGGTTTTGTTGTTCTAGTTGTTCTTACTTCTCTCTGTTCTTTTGTTCTTGTTCCTTCTTTTTGCTCTGTTTCAGTTTCTTCTTGTTGTTTGCTTCCCTCTTCTAACGATTCCTCTTGTTTTTTTTATCATCTATTTCCTCTCTTCTCCCTTCTTCCTCATATGACGCAAAATACTGGTAGTAGGACTGGTAGTCTGCTTTATCTATTATATACAATCTATGTCTTTTTTCCATCCAGGTCACCAATATTCCCTTGGATATCAGCCATCTAAAATGTACTTCATGCTTAATTAATTTTCTTGTCAAGAATTGATATTGTTTCCTTCATTGAGCTATACAAGCCCCTTTGCCACGACAAGGCAGTAATCCATGAAGGGGTCAAATACTGTATCTGTCTCTTTTTGCCTGCCAGGAAGAAGATCTTTCTTATTGCACACTCCATACACAAGTGTACTAGAAATAGGCAGATAGACACATACATATATACATACAGACTATATGGAGTGGAGGTAGAGAGAAAGATATTTGGATCCTCTTGCTGTAATGACAGCTGAAATCTAACTAAACTTTTTAGTGAGGTCGTTGAAATATACACTTTCTATCCATCTTTTAAGGGCTAAAAAGAGATATGTTTATTGTCAGTAATTAGAAGTGAAGTGATTACCATTTCAAGACAATTTCATACTTCTGAATCAATTTGAAATTCATTTTAGAATGGCATTCTGGAATTCGTGAAAATGTGTGTTTTCTGTGAAATACTGCCCTGCCAGAGGTTTGCAAACAACTATCTACATCTTCAAAATGTTTGAGCTTCTGAATTTCCTACTGCCGATGGTCCTTTACAATCATAATGGGATATTAATTGTGTGGGCAATGAATGAAACAGTTTGGAATAATTTAGGAAGCATCATTAGCTGTGTAAGATAGATGGCCATGTCAGGCCCAGCAGACTCCTTGAAAACAGTATCTGTTGAACCAAGACTTACTGTGAACCACTGCTTGCAGTGAAACTCAAATCCAGTTGCTCAGTTCAAGAGCAAAGTACTGCATTGCAGCTCTCTGTCTGCTTTGTAGAAATTGTTGTTGGCACAGACCATCCAGAGTGGCTTTGCACTAGCAAGCTATTTTTAGCTTCATCATGCAGTTCTGTTATCAACTCTTTTTAAAACAATAAATGAATATATATCAACAACTTCCTTTTGGAAATGTAAGCTTATCAGATGGCTCATGTGTTGAATTCCTTTTGTCCTCAGAGCTCCCAATTGAGTAGTGTCTACTCTTTAACTAAGTGTAATGCTTTTTGACATATATGTTTCTTAATTTGAAAAATTGCCTACCCCTAGCCTTTAGTTTTGGACTCCACTGAGGCTTTATGCAGCATTTGAGGTGAAGGAATGGAAGGATATGTTGGAATTGTTTGGCTAAAGGGTATCGTTGAAATTCACTTGCCTATAATATTCTGAGAAGATGAGAATGTGTTAAAGGAAATGATGAACATTTGATATATAACCCTGAGAAATGTTTGATATTTCATTGTTAGACAACCATGGTGACATTTGTTGTGTGTTTTTCTAAGTTGTAATACAAAATAAAAAGAGGAATTTGCAGCAAAATATCATTCCTTTCTATATAACTATGTGCTTTTTCTTTTTTATTATATATTTTGTGCTTTTACTGGTTTTATTGTAATCTACCTAGAGTCACACAAAAGTGAGATGGGCAGCTACATATACAAATTGAGTCAGCAATAAACAACACACATCCAGCCAGCCAACTAACCAGCCATCATACATTCTTCAAGTATATTTTTCAATCTCAGTATTAGGCAGCTAGTATCAATCTATGGACAGCTGAGAATGAAACTATGATAACACATTGCATCCAATTCTCAAGTCTTTGAATTGCAAAGATCCATATTAAAAGTGCCATGGGCCACTAAGAATAGAATAATCTCTATATTAACAGTTTTACCATGTCTTGTGTACATATGGAGCACTGCAGCTGCAATCAACTGGTCTCTGTGGCTACATTCTTATCTGCAATATAGTTTCTAGTCTGCAGTTGAGTTACATTCAGGGATAAAATGCTACTGGTTTAGTCCGGTTCGGGAAAACCAGTAGTGATAAAAACTACCAATTTGGGTGAACCGGTAGTTAAAAAAAGCTACTGGTTCATTTGAACCAGTAGTTTAAAAAGCTACCAGTTCCTCCAAATGGGTATTTCCAACTATCAGCTGTGCCGCGTGGTTTAGCTTTGCAAAAAGCAGGAAATTCTGCTTTCTAGCAAAGCTAAATCTCAGCGCACAGCTGATCCTACCTCACTGTTCTATTTACCTTCCCAAGCCGTCTTTTGGTGCATACTGCTCATGCACGCAGGTGCAGCACATGTTTGGCACACACTGTGCATGCACTCATGCAGTGCATGCTTGGTGCACAGTGTGCATGCATGCCAGCGAACCAGTAGAAAACCGGTTCAGATTTCACCACTGGTTAAGTCTTTTGCCAAAGGACAATTGAATTCAGGGTTCAATGTTTATGATTTGCTTCTGTGCCTGAGTATGAAGCTTGATGTTCGTGTGAGTTCAAGTTTGTATTTTAAATCTAAACTACCGTATTTTCCGGCGTATAAGATGACTGGGCGTATAAGACGACCCTCCTCAGAGCCATTTAAGGTTCGTCAGAGCCTTATGGGCTGGTCTGCCTGGTTACAGGAGAATGAGACCCGGCGTATAAGACAACCCCCGATTTTTGAGAAGATTTTTGTGTGTTAGAAAGTAGTCTTATACGCAGGAAAATACAGTATTTAAAAAATCTTCAGTGGTTTTGTCCTAAAAACCAGGCATTTTTAAAAAGATGATACCTAACCATATTATTTACACATGTTAACATTGTTTTAATTAAGAAAATTGTCTGCAGATTTGACAGAAAATTATTTTGACAATGATTTTATACATTGTTGATATTTCCAGGATAGGACAACTACAGTTGTTCGCATATTTTTCTAGGATAAGAAGAAGCCTCTTATCCTAATGTGCTCCTTATTCTGTTTGCTGAAGGTTTTCCTCAGGCTTCTGCATGAATTTGCCAATTACTTATACAACACTGAGCATTTGCATTCCAATAGCTTTAATTAAGTCATCTGTTCATATTACCAATTTGTTAACATTAGAAAGGCAAGGTTTTGCTGATGTAGAGGCTAGTATGCTGAGCAACATGGTAATTAGTGAATGTTCTAAGGTCACAGGGAAATGATGCAACAGATCTATAGATTTCCAATAGTTAGTATTCTGTGCTGACCCTCAAGACAGCTACATTTATAAAAATGCAAGCACTAGTTTTATACATTGAAAGAATTTGGAGCATTGACATGGGGGAGGAGAATGGCTTATACAGTATGTATTTAATCAAGACCATACTCAAAGTAATATTTTCCGTTGAGTCCTCGACTTACAATAGCAATAGTTTAGACTTATATACTTCTTCATAGTGCTTTGTAATCCTCTCTAAGCAGTTTACAGAATCAACATATTGCTCTCAAAAATCTATGTCCTTATTTTACTGACCCTGGAAGGATGGAATTGAGCCCAAAATTTCTGTTGTTAAGTGAGACAGTTGTGAATTTTTCCCATTTTATGACCTTTCTTGCCAGAGTTATTAAGTAGATCACTGAAGTTGTTAAGTTGGTAACATAGTTGTTAAGTGAATCTGGCTTTCCCATTACATTTTCTTATCAGAAGATCATAAAAGATGATCACATGATCCTGGGCTACTACAATTGTTATAGATATAAGTCAAGAGTCTGAATTTTGATCATGTGACCATAGGGATGCTGCAATGGTCATGAGTGTGAAATGGTCATCAATCACTTTTTTCAGTACCATTGTAACTTTTTTTTTGTATTTTTTTTTATTTTTTCCAACATAAACATAATTTTTTTTTTCAAGAAAGAAGTCTTAGTCTGATCACAAATGGGTATACTAGTTTAACAAATGAAGACAGATATTTTTAACATAAATTCCAACATCTTAATTTAAATCTTTCTATTATCTCAGCATACATCTTAATCTCTTACTAAAGTAAAGTTCATTTTTATATCCAATTCTAAATTCAATTATAAATCAAAATTCAATACCGCTTTGTCTAAATTTTTTTCCATTGCTCCTTTTAACACAAAAACAGTCTAATCTATTAATCTATATATTTACCTTACAATTTTATCACCACGAATCTTAATTTCCAAATATATACAACTCAATTTTTATTTCAATTTATTAATCAAAATTTCTTTCTATTTTTCTTGTTTTCTAGACCCAATTCATCCTATCTTTTAATCTTAAACTTTTACACAGTCTTCTCAGAATTTTCCATTTCATTTTAATTATTGCCCAACATTTTCTTTTTCACCCCTTATTAATGATTATTCTTCAATGTATTCTCTTCATTCTCCTCCATCACTCCCCCTATTGTTTGGCTAATTTCCAGCATAACATATTTTGGCTGAGTTTTCAGCATATTCTCCTTCATGAATCCAACTATTATTTGGCTGATTTCCAGCATTTTCTCTTATTTTGGTTGATTTCGAGCATGCTTTATTTTGGCTGATTAACAGCATTTTGCTCCATAACTTCACCTATTATTTGGCTGATTTCCAGCATTGCATTATTTTAGCTGAATTTTCAGCATATTCTCTTCCATAACTCCAACTACTACTTTGAACCATTTAAACAATTAAGCATTCAAACACTGCTATCTGATTTATCTATTTTGCTTCTTCATCTCCTTATCTGTCCATAAATATTTCAATTCAAAGTCAATACTTCCATGCTTAAAACTCTGCATATCCTTTTTAATTCTATTGTGAAGTCTGTTTCCAGTAAAATTCATCAGCTTCTCCACTTCCATTCCTGTGCCAAACCTTTTGTTGCTGCGCTAGTTAGTTAAAAGTTTATTAGTCATTGTGTTTCTTCTTTCTTTGTAAAGCCATTAAAAGGCAGAAAAGGATTCTCCAAAGTTCAAAAAACCATAGTTCTTTTCAAAATAATCCACAATATGTAACAACTCAAATAGGTTCTTTTCAGGAAAAAACAAGTTTCCGCAATCAACAGTTTCATAGCTTCAATCGCCATTTTGAAACATTTATATAGCAATCCATTTAATCTCTTTGTCTGGCTTTTAAAAATGACAAATCCTTAATTATCATTTTTCTCTTTTCCAAAAGTTCAAATATCCAGTTCTATTTGGTTAATAAGCAATTCATTCCAATCAATCAGTACTAAAATAAAATTCTTAAAGGGTCTCCTCTCCTTATTTTATGAAGTCTTCAAGCCCCTCAGATTTTCAGCCACTAGGTAAGGCTGGGGGTCTTATTTGTAAATATTCTTATTCACAGTTTGTTTCTTGCCTGGGTTGGTGTCACTCACCCAGTTCCGAAGCACATCATCCTTTCTTTCTTCCTCCTGAACATTGCTTGTCCCAATTTGTCGCGGTCTCGAAGCAGCCACCATGACTGCTTCGAGACCGCGGCTGCTTCGAGACCACTGCCTCAGAAGGTTGCCTCCAGCTTCCAAGGAACTTGCCCATTCCTCTCGGCTGCTCAAGGGGTCCCTCTCTTTCCCCTGGCGGTTTGCCAGTTGGGGTTTTTGCGGGGCTCATCAGAGGCCCACTATTTCCCCGACTGCATCACTGTGACACCAAACTGGAAGTCCACCAGTACCATTGAAACTTTGAACAGCTACTAAATAAACTGTTGTAAATCAAAGACTACCTGTACTTGTATTTTAATCCTTTAGCTAATGAATTCTTGGCTGAGATTTTTCAGAATATAAAACGCAGCTTAGTTTTTGGGGAAGAAAATAGGGGGAAGAAATCTGCCTACCAGGTATTCATCTGGCTAGTGTCCTTAGTCTGCTCAGCTTCAGCACATTAGTTTGCTGTTTTTTAATCCCCTGCTAGGGGATACAAAACAGCTTCTAAGGCACACCTAAGAGGAAGCAGCAGTGAGAAAAGCAGAAAAAGCATGGAGGAATCGCTTCCCTCGACTAGCGCCTAGTTAGGGCTGAAAAAAGCTTCTAAAGAACAGCTGAGAGTCAGAGCAAAGCATGGAGATCGCTTCACTCACTATTGCCTTGTTAAAGCACAGCGGAAAGTCGAGGGAGCAAGCAAAGTTGGGAAGATCGCTTCACTCACTAGTGCCTTGTTAGCGCCTCGTTAGGGCTTCAAAAAAGCTTCAAAAAAGCTACATTCAGAGTATAAGACGCACCCAAATTTTCAGCCTCTTTTAGGGGGAAAAAAGGTCTTATACTCTGAAAAATATGGTATTGCTGTTATGCAAAGTTGTTTTTTTTAAAAAAACCAAGACATAAATGGTTAGAAACAGTCCCCCCCATCTCTGACTGTAGCAGTCACAGTTCAGATTAGGCCACTATCTGCTTATAGTTGACTAAAAATAATAAAGTATAATTTAGTTTCCATTCCTGTTAAACCAGGACATATGAAACTGGTAAGATCTCATATCTTAGGAATTAGCTAATTAGGAATTACCTAGTGACGATAAAAGCAGCGAAATGTAGTTATTTTGCTTCTCTTATTGTGTCATCAGATAATCACCTGGCCACCCTGTTTAGGGTGACCCACTACCTGCTCCACCAGGAATCGTGGGAGGACCCCTTGGAGGGTAGAGCCGAGGACTTTGTTCAGTATCTATATGACAAAATCACTCAGATTCGGGAAGATCTGGACTCCGACTGGATGGTCTCAGGGGGAGGGACTTGAGAATGTTATCTGGGATGAGTTTGATCCTGTGACCCCTGAGGATATGGACAGGATTCTGGGCAGACTGAATGCGACCACTTGTTTATTGGACCCGTGTCCCTCCTGGTTAGTGCTGGCTTCCCGGGAGGCGACACGAGGCTGGCTCCAGGGGATTATAAATGCTTCATTGGGTGAGGGTGACTTTCCCACAGCCTTGAAAGAGGCGGTGGTGAGGCCCCTCCTCAAGATGCCTTCCCTGGACCTGGCAATATTGGTTAATTATCGTCCGGTCTCCAACCTTTGCTTTGTGGCAAAGGTTGTTGAGAGCGTGGTTGTGCAACAGTTCCCCCAGCACTTGGATGAAATGATGTATCTAGATCTGTTCCAGTTGGGCTTCAGGCCCTGGTACAGCACAGAAACGGCATTGGTCACATTGGTTGATGATGTCTAGAGGGCTCGGGACAGGGAGTGCTCCTCTGTCCTGGTCCTGCTAGATCTCTCAGCAGCTTTTGATACCATCGACCATGGTATCATGCTGCATCGGTTGGAAGAGTTAGGGGTGGGAGGCACTGTGCTGCGGTGGTTCTCCTCCTTTCTCTCTGACCGGTCGCAGTCTGTGTTGACGGGAGCAGAGGTTGACCCCGAGGCCCCTCATATGTGGGGTACCGCAAGGGTCGGTCCTCTCGCCCCCTCTGTTCAACATTTATGTGAAGCCGCTGGGCGAGATCATCCGTGGTTTCTGGGTGAAGTACCACCCGTATGCTGATGACACCCAGCTGTACATCTCCACCCTGGACCACCCCAACGATGCCCTTGAAGTAATGTCCCGGTGCCTGGAGGCTGTGTGGATCTGGATGGGGAGCGATAGGCTCAGGCTCAACCCATCCAAGACCGAGTGGCTGTGGTTTCTGACGTCCCGATATAGTCAGTTGGCACCATCACTGACTATTGGGGGCGAAACATTGGCCCCCACGAGAGGGTTCACAACTTGGACGTCCTCCTGGATTCATGGCTGTCTTTAGAAGGGCATTTGACGGCCGTGATTTTTCATCAGGTTCACCTGATCCGCCAGTTGTGTCCCTTTCTGGATTGGGACTCTCTACACACAGTCACTATGCCCTTGTCACCTCCCGCCTGGACTATTGTAATGCTCTCTACATGGGGCTCCCCTTGAGGAGCACCCGGAGGCTCCAACTGGTGCAGAGTGAGGCCGTGCAGGTGGTAATGGGAGTGACATGGCGTTCCCATGTAACACCTCTCCTGTGTGAGCTGCACTGGCTCCCAATGGTCTTCCGGGTGCGCTTCAAGGTTTTGGTTACCACCTTTAAAGTGCTCCATGGCTTAGGACCTGGTTACCTATGGGTTACCCCCTACTACCACCAATAGCCTCCCACCACCCGGTATGCTGTCATAGAGAGGGGCTCCTCCAGGTGCCGTCGGCCAAACAATGTCAACTGGCAGCCCCCAGGGGGAGAGCATTCTCTGTGGGGGCACCTACTATCTGGAATGAGCTCCCCCCAGAGATACGGAGGATCCCGGATCTGTGCACCTTCCACCACGCTCTCAAGACTTTTTTATTTCACCAGGAAGGCCTGGCCTAATATTTTTCCCTCTTTTAATATGTAAAATTTTAAATTGGTTTTAAATTGGGGTATTTTAATGTGTTTGGGCCAAAGTGTTTAATTCGGTTTTATGCTATTTTTTAAAATTTTGTATTTATGTATTTTTATTGTTTGGCTGTTCACTGCCCTGAGTCCTTCGGGAGTAGGGCGGTATATAAATCAAACAAATGAAATGAAATGAAATGTGGCTCACCAAGTATCTAGATGTCATCCAAAATCACCAGTCAGTTCCCAATAATTACAGAATTAGAGAAGAACAGAGTTGGAAGGTACCTTCAAGGTCTTCTAATCTAAACCCTGCTCACTTAATGACAGTATATTCATTAAATAATCATGTGATGATCATTAAATGATTAGCTTAACAACCACAGCAAAAAAGTTCATAAAATTGAGTGCGACTCACTTATGATGACATCACTTAGCAACAGAAATTCCAGTTCCAGTTATGATTGTAAGTCAAGGACTACCTACAGCTGTAATTGAATGGTGGGCTAATCTACTGGAAATAAACTTCATGATGGATTTTAAATCAGGAACAGAATAGGTTTATTTTATTTATTTATTTATTTATTTTATTGGACTTATATGCCGCCCTTTCTCCGCGAGGATTCAGGGTGGCTCACAACAATAACACCAGTCCAGATTAAAATTCCGACAATAAAAACTAATATTCCCATTAAAACCGCAGTTACAAACATCCATTCCATCCTGGGTCAGTAATTCAGATTATCTCAGATTTAGACTTCTCAATTTAGAGCATTTGCTAAAAGCAGGATATTTTTAGGCCTTGACTTCATTTGCAGTTTGACAGCAATTGATACAAAATGTGTTATAAAAAGGTAGCTACCTTCAATTAAATACATTAAACTGGTATTTAATGCTGGCATCCTACTTGTGGGAAAGCTTTGATCAAGAGAATAGCTCTACCAAGAGAAGAAGCCATTTTTGCTGATTCTTCTGTTTCTGTAATAATTTCTTATGCCATGATAACAGTGTTACAGAGAGTTGGAGAACTAAGAAGAGGAAGAGAAAAGGGAATCACAGAACACTGTATTATCTTTATACAACCTCCCTCAGACCCTCTGCATCAGGCCTCTCCAAACATTTGTGTATCCTGTCCAGGCCTCGCTGAGCTTGTGTCACACCTTCCCCACCTTCTTTGGGTTGATAACCATAACTTTGTTTCTGCATATTGTTAATGGTTTGTTAATGGTTTGATTGCTAAACTATTGACAAGTTAAACAAACTGCAGCTTAATTCAAACAAACAAGTGATTTCTGACTGTTAAAGGGGAAAAAAAAAAAAGAAAGCCAAGGAATAGTAACTGAGATTGGCAGTCATGGGTTCATACTTGAACTAATTAATATGAGCTCAGGCTAATGAACAAGCTACATCCATTCCTGAAGACATTGGAAACTGGCCAGGCAACCTACCATAGTGTATTTTGAGTGGATAGTAAGATACTTTAAACCAGTGGTGAAATCCAATATTTTTTCCTACCGGTTCTGTGGGCATGGCTTGGTGGGCGTGGTAAGGGAAAGATATTGCAAAATCCCCATTCCCATCCCACCGGGGCCAGCCAGAGGTGGCCTTTGCCAGTTCTATGAACTGCTCAAAATTTTCGCTACTGGTTATCCAGAATCTGTCAGAACCTGCTGAATTTTACCCCTGCTTTAAATGTGTTTTCCTTTCAAAGTGGGGCCTTCAGCAGAGCTCCCAAAGAATAGCTTTGCTGTTGATTAGAATGAATAGTAGAGGATGTTAGCTAGTCTTGTTAACATGGTTCCACTTATAGCATTCCTGGTTCTGAAGACAATTTAAAATAGTTGTGGCCTATACAGCCTCCATCATTTGAAAGCTTATAGGCTGAAAGAGAAGATTCTCCTCTACTTGTCTGCCCAGGTTTTTAGTTTGAAGCTCCTCATATCTGATATTAATACAAGACAAGGTCTTCTCAGTAGCTGCACCAGGACTGGAGAATTTCTTGACAAGATGGGTCCCTTTATTTTTTAATGTATTAGCAGCCCCCCCCCAAAAGATTTTGCTTAAGCTGGACAACAATTAGTTTATTTCTGAGCCAAGAAGATGTGGTTTCATTATTGAATTGGGTTAAGGATTTTCTGTCTTCACTGTGTGTTGTATTGTGTTGGGGAGGGTGCCCTGAGGGAGCTCCACCAATCTCATTGTACATATGTTGTGCACTGATAATAAAGATTTGAATCTGAATTTAAATTATGTTTTAATAGTGTCTTCAATTTGTTGGGGCTTTTATTTTACCTTTTTAAATTATTAGTTCTACTGAGTGCTACTCTTAAGTAGAAAGAAGTGTGATGATATAAAATATATAAGGAACCCTTTCATTAAGAAATTTTAAACAATAAAAACAGACAGTCTAGTGTGAATAGAAAAGGGAACAGCCAAGTTTCAGGGTTTGAACATTATAGTGATTTCAAATGATCACTATAAAACTCAGATTCTACCTGCATTATCCACAGACTGACACAGGGGGGAGACTCCAGAATGCTATCTGTTTAGAAACTAGACTTATTTGGGCTTCTTTATAAACAAACCAGGGGAGTCATACATTGGATCACCAATAAAAAATATCCTTCACAAGAAGGTGCATCCTGTGGAAATGGAAGGCAGGGAGGGAGGGGTTGGAACTTTGCACAGTTGTTGGGAGCGGACTTCATCATGCTGGCTGAAAATTGTAGGAGTTTAAATTTCAACAATTCTAGAGGATGTCAAGTGAAGAGAGAATGGCATGGTGATATTAGGTGATATTTTGTATTTGCCCTAGAAGAGTCCAGAATGTTTACAATTAATTAGTAAATAATTATTAAATGGTCCCTATATGTCAATCCTGCATTGCGGTGAGTCAGGATTGTGGTGATGTAGATAGTTCATGGTGCAGCCATTGTGAGTCACAAAGGGATTTCTTTCATTAGGCAAATTTTGTTGCATTTTCCCCTCAACCCCCAGAGTTGCTTAGTTAGTTATCAGTAAAGGAAAACTATATATTAGCAAAGATTAAATGTTTAGCAGGTATTGATGGCCTGCAAAGACAAAAGACAGAAGTAATTATTTGGTTGCATAGTAGAAAAATATATTACCTTACAACTTGCAAGAATAAATACGGTAGGAAGAGCTAGCTTCTTTTCCAAATGATAATTAAAAAATGTGGATCAATCACAGAACACTCCCTTCCTGATAACATTAGAACCTGAGGTCATAATTTTAAACAAAATGAAGTGAGGTTCTATTTCTCAGGTTGACCATTTTGTTTCACATAGTGTATATTTACAAAACTCTTCTCCCAGAGTCCTCATTTCCCATCTTGCAACTCCAGCACTCATAGCTGCTTTTTTCTAGGTTTTTTTTTTTTTTGGAGGTGGGGTAAGTGGTGGGACTTCCGTTCTAATATATAGTCCTTGGATTCCTTGCAATTTTCTATCCAAGCAATGATACTCCTTAGCTTTCAAGACCAGCCAAGACAGTAGACAGTTACAGTAGAACTTCTGGTCACGAACGCTTCTGACCATGACCAAATCGGGTTCCGACCAAAAAATTCACTTTTTTTTTTTGCAGCTGATTTCCCCTTCTGTGCCAATTATTTTTGTAAGCACCAAACTTCCAAAATTAGGTTTGGGTCACAACCAAATTGGTTTGCGACCAAAGTTATGGAACAAATTAAATTCCATATTATGTACAGTAGAACCTCGTGACCAGAGGTTCTACTGTATATCTCACTGCCTACCATTGGATATATGTTATTATTATGCAATTATTATAATATACTATATGACCAATATAACCTGAGGCAGCAATTTCCTTGTCTGCACATTTTGGACAAGTGCTCTAAAATATCTGGAATAACTAGATAACTTCCTTTTGAATATACTCTGTCAGAATCAATAGAGTTAGTAATGGCTTACTTTTAAATATAGCTATTTATTTATCAGATTTTTATAGTAGCTCAGTTGTGTTTGGCTTAATTATCTCCATAATTGCCTCCAAGAGGTGATTCCAGGCAGCAATGTGTTGTTGTATGGAATTGATGGAATTGTCACAATGAAAAAAGCAGCACTGAGGCATTGAGTTACAAGCTCCATCCTTTTGGGCATGAGTTCTACAAGGGACTTGTATCATGAGGCTGTAATTGTCCTTCCTCAGTCATACCTCCCTTGTCCCTGTATACACACCACTACATCCACATATCCTTTTCTCCTTACTATTTTTAAAAGATCTTCTAACCTAGAAATTGGATATTTATTGAGAATTTATAAATTAAATGAGGATGCAGTAGTGCAGAGGATTAATGATGCTGGATGTGCAAGCAATTGCCAGCACTTCAGTGGTTCAAGTCCAGCTCTGCAGGGCAGAGTAAGATCCCATGCTTGGTGTCTAGCTCCTGCTTGCCTAGCAATTTGAAAGCATTGTTTGAGAGTAGATAAGTAGATACCACTATTTCAGTGGTGGGAAACTTCTGGCTGTGTTCTGCGTGGGGAGCTGGAACCGGTGCTGCATCTGCCCAGATGCGATTAGTGGAGGAATGGTGGAGGAAAGTCCCGGACAAGCCAACTTCCTCTGAGAAGTTGCAGGCCAGCTGATTTAAAGCAAGTTTGCCTCTTATGGTACACCAATGCAACAGACTAGCTGACATTAGCGACTTTTGGCTTCTAGGACTTCTACTCTGGGCATAACATTGTAGCCTCCCTGGCCTCATATGCCATATGAGGCCATATGATAGATAGATAGATAAATAGATAGATAGATAGATAGATAGATAGATAGATAGATAGATAGATAGATAAAAATAAATTAAATATTTTGCCTATGTTGCAAATTTGTTCTGTGAGACATGGACATCCTTTATAAATGCACATTTTGCATGAGATTATATTCAGATTTGTTTGTTTAGACAGTTGAATAGCAAAATAAATTAGTGTTTACTACTTTTTGCTTTTCTTGACAGGTAGAGATAAATGATCCTCTGCTTCAACATCTTTGTATCAAGGTACTCCTGTACCAAATCGTGTTTTTTGTCTCTCCTTGTGGCAGAGAGAGAGACATTGTGAGGAAATGCTGGTGATCCATTATTTGTATTTGAATAGAAAATCCAATTTAGCCCATTAGAGTAGGGAATTTTTCACCATAATTGCTCAATGAAGCATTAATTTGTCATTGAGTTGCAACAGCACTTGGTTTTTTCAGAGGTTCTCTCTCAGGCCCTGTTCAGGCATTTATTAAATGGAGAATAAATATACTGGATAAAGAGAGGAAAAAAGAGTGTCACATTTTCTGATTCAATCTGTGATTGTCAAGCCTTTCAAGCCATTGTGTTCATAAGGCCTATAAATATGAAACTATAAACATAGGGAGACTCTTTGGGGTGCAGTTCCTCTAAAGCAGGGGTGGGGAATGATGGCCCTTTTATGACTTGTGGACTTCAACTTCCAGAATTTCTGAGCCAGCATCATTCCCCACTTGAGCTCTAGAAGTTAGGTGCTCCTCTAGAGCTTTTGAATATTTCCATTCTGTCGTATATCACTCTGCCTTTTATTGGGATGGGCAAACATATCATCAAAATGGATGGAGTTAATTTCTTAGGCAATGTTGAAGTTTTGTGGAGGGAAGGTTTAAGAGAGGAGTTGGGTGCATGGGCTTTAATTGAATGCACTATTTTCTCCTTTATTATAAACAAATAATGTTGAAAATCAGAAATTCTTGGCTGAATAAGTTCTGTAAAATGGGAGCAGGGATGGACATGTGACTCATAGCCATGACTTTCCCCGTCTTGCCTTTCATTCTCTGTAAGAAGGAAGGAAGGAAGGAAGGAAGGCAGTTCATGTGATTTTAAAGAAGGATAGAAAACAACAATGTTGTAACTGGTTTAGCCTTTTACAAGTTGGAGCCAGGAGTGTTATTCAGCAGGTTCTGATAAGTTCTGGAGAACTGGTAGTGGAAATTTTGAGTAGTTCGGAGAACCGGCAAATACCAGCTCTGACTGGCCCCAGAGTGGGGTGGGAATGTAGATTTTGCAATATCCTTCCCCCAGGAGTGGAAAGGGAATGGGTATTTTGCAGTATCCTTCCCCTGGAGCAGGGTGGGAATGGAGATCTTGCAGTATCCTTCACCTGCCATGCCCACCAAGCCACGCCCACAGGACCGGTAGAAAAAAAAATTGAATTCCACCACTGGTTGGAGCCCCAGAATCTCATGAGAAAATTGGCAATTATTGATAAAACTGAGAAATTATAATGTAGTTTAAAACAACTGATAAAATTTAGTTCAAATATTTGGCCTTTTTTATTTGGACAAAAATAAAAGTACCCCAATCAAAACCTTTTTTGAAATGTGTTTTAAGAGAGCTATTTTAATTTAATTAATGAAAAAAAATATTTAGGTTAATTGCCTCATATTAATGTGAGGATTTTATGCATGCAGGCATCTTTTACCTATACCTCAATGGTTTGATCTACACAATTCAAAAGGGATAATAAAGAAATGTTACATCATGTGTAGAATAATAATTAGAGATTTTAGCATGTTTTTTCCTAGACTGTGCATCACTATAAACATATTTAACATTATGCCCATGAAAGTATTTGCCATATTTTAGAACATTCTGAAATCTGCCTTGTTTTCTTAGTCATTAAAAAAACCAAAAGGAAATTAAAAAGAAAAACATTATAGGACATTAATCTAGACAATTCTATCTACTTCAGGAAATGCAAGCAGTGAAATGATAGTAGAGGAAAACCTGGTCCTAAATATTTTAATTTACAATTTAGATATATGATATGCTAAACATCTTGAATATTTTATTTTTATAGAGGTTTTCCCCTCTTAATGTTCTTTGGTCAAGTTAATTTTATGTTTGAAGGAGAAGACTGGTAGCAAAGGACCTTCTGATTTGCTCTGCAGAGTGATTTTTTCCTCTTTCATGTATGGGTCGGTCCTGGTCAGCTCAAGTAGCCATAGTGGACAATGACAGAGGTGGAGTCCTTGGGGTAGGGGTGTCAAAAAAAATCAAGACCCACCAATGTTATTGTTTTGTGAACTACAGATGAGAAACAGCATCAGAAAATTATTAGTCTACATATACACTGTCTCTTTCTTCTGACTAAATAGGAAAGAAAAGATGTGATGGTAATTTCTGGTAGCAAACATAATAAGTGGCATTCATAATAATGATGCCATAGAATGTAATGGACCTTGAAGATCATTTTATCCAAGCCCTTGTGGAGTGCAGGAATCCATTACTCTAGCGTCCCTGACAGATGGCCATTCAGCCTCTCCAGAGTGTATCACCTCCTGAAGATGTATAATTGCTGAATAGCTCTGACCAATAGGAACTTTTATTTGTGCAACTGGACACTATTTCTTTGTAGATTATCCTACAGTATTTCTTGTACTGCCTTTTGCTTCAATTTTAACTGTTCTTTTCTTTCTTTTACATCATAATCTTTTAGATACTTGAAAACATCTCCCATATCTCCCTGCCTAAATTATTATTCATATTCCCCCCCCCCTCCGTTCCTTATTCATCATCTTGATAGTTCTCCTTTGGACATATGTGGGTTAGCAAATGTACTTCCTAAATTGTGATATCTAGAAAGGTAGAAGAATATTTTAGGTACAACCAAGGCAGGGGTGGGTTTTACATTTTTTTACTACCAGTTCTGTGGGCGTGGCTTATTTTATGGGCATGGCTTGATGGTCATGTGCAGTGGGCATGGCTTGATCATCATGTGACTGGGTAGGGCAAGGCACCTCACATCAAGAGGTGCCTTGCCTGGCCCCTCCCCTTCCAGCCATTCCTTGTCACACCCAGCCTCAACATATCTATAGTTCTGTAAAAACGTCGTTCACCTTTTTTCAATTTTATTATCTACATACTATAAATGCACTTTCATGGACAACTGAAAGGAGGAAATGGCTCCCATGCTTTGCCCAAGAGTGTGATAGGCAACAGGCTTTTAAGGGGCTGCCAGAAAGAAGGGGGAGGGGCAAAGCACCAGAAGGCAAAACAAGAAGCAATGGATAGAAACTGAACAAAGAGAGAAGCCACCTAAAATTAAGGAGAAACTTCCTGACACTGTGAACCAATATAGGTGCAGAAATATTTCAGTCATAATTTCACATATAAAATAGCCATTTACGTAAAACAACCTGCATATTGTTCAAAACAGTCATTAGTACTATGGCTGATGTTTGACAGCAAGCTTAAAAGTCGAAGATTACAAGAGTGCTTCTTTCTCTGTATGTATACAAAACATCACATACCGGGAATAGCATATTAAGATGGATTTATGCAGTGATGGATTTCAAATTTTTTTACTACTGGTTCTGTGGATGTGGTTTGGTGGGCGTGGCGTGGCGTGGCGTGGCGTAGCGTGGCGGGTGTGACAGGGGAAGGATACTGCAAAATCCCCATTTCCTCCCCACCCCACTAACCTTTTCTGGAAAGGACTCAAACTCCCTCCTCTTCATTTCCCCAAATAAAATATTACTCATAAGAAAATCAAGGAAAAATCAAGCTGCTAACAAGGAACCTGCCTGATACTCATTCCACATTCCTGCCATCTGCATAAAGGAAACTTTGTAAGAAGAAAACAGCTACCAGTGCCTAGAAATAATAGAAAGTGAAAGCCAAAAGTTCGCCTCCATTTACAAGCAGGCAGAAAACTCATTCAAGACAGGATATTTCACAATGGAAATCACCCAAACCTTTTTAGAAGCACAAAGCCTATGTTGCACAAACCCAAAACTTCAAAAACATATGAACCATATAAGGATAAGAGAATCCTCCTCTTATCCAGTTTGTTGTTCAGCTGACCCAGAAATGAACTGCTGAATGTCACTTCGCTTCTGCAAACAAAAACCTCCTTCCAGCAGCTACTTCTTGGCTTGTCAATTTAAAGCAATAGCATCCTTTTCCCCCACCACCTTTCTTCTTTGCCAAGTGATCTCCTGGCTGAGAAGCAAGTCCTGATTTTTTCCCTCTAGCCCATCTGTTGGGAGGCTTCTTGGCTTCTCAACTTAAAGTGACGGTGTCTTGTTTTTTTTCTCTTCTTTGTCAAGTGAGCCCTGATTTTTTCCTTCTAGCTGATCAGCTGGGAGTCAGGAGGCAGCGAATAGATTGAGGGCAGGGCCAGACAGAGGTGGTATTTACCAGTTCTCCAAACTACTCAAAATTTCCACTACCGGTTCGCAAGAACCAGGGAGAACCAGTAGCAACCTACCACTAAACCAAGGCACAGAGAAGAGAGTGATGGCACTTCCTGATCTTTGCATTACAGTTCTGTTGATTCAGCCTAGGATTGTATTGGTTTTTTAGTAAATGTATCATCCTTTGACTCACATTCAGTTTCTGATCATTCAAGACATAGAGATCCTTTGCCCTGCCCCATCCCACACCAACTTATTACTGCCCCGTATGATTCTCCCATTCTCTGCTCATTCTTTTGATTTTTCCCATGAAAATGTAGGAATTTGCATTTATTTATTCACCCAATTCACAAAAATATAACTCTGGACGGCCTACAGTTGTAAAAATCAATCAATGCCATAACAAGACAGCAGTAATGAGAACAAATAACAAAATCAGAACATAACCACATAAACAGCATGTCCCAGGACAAACACACCTAATGTCAATGACCCAAATGCCCTAGACAAACTCCAGGTCTTGAACCTTTCTTGAAGGCTGACAGGGTTGGAACCGGTCAAATATTTTGGGGAGCTCATTCCACAGAGGACACTCTATGTTCCTGTTGAAATTAACCTTGAATAATTTCTGTCCATTCTTGTATCTTGCTGAGATTCCCTTGGATCTGCATGGCATCCTCTAAAGTGTTAGCTATACCCCCTACTTTTATAATACCTGAAAATTAAATAATCATATTTTATTTGTTGTTAGTTGCAAAGTTGTGTCCGACCCTCGCGACCCCATGGACAAAGTTCCTCCGGGCCTAAATAAATAATATAAAATAAAATCATATTTTATAGACCTCATCAAATCATTTATTAAACAGTTAAACAATACAGGCCTAGAATGTAATCAGGCCACATGCAAATTTTAGCGACGATCTTTTATTTGCTTTTTTAAAAATCTGATTACTTGTTTTTAAAATGTGAAGGAAAAAATGTGGAATATTTTTAGAGGCTTTATGTGAGGGGAGCATGGAGCAAAGCTGAAAGTTATATAGAACAAAACATAATGATTTTTCTCTCTCACCTCAAACATTTTTAGTCTTAACGTGTATTTAATGTTAATGTATTTATCAAAAATCAGTGGTAAAAAGAAAAGGCTAAGCACCTCTTAACAATTTTTGTAGATTATATGCTTTATCAAACTGTAGCATTGCTACCTAACTTTGATTTTTCATCTAAAAAAAATCAAGCTGTGCATAATTTGCTTTGCTTTATATATCATTAACAAAGAAATGCAAGAGGCAAAGAGAGCAGGTCTATTTGCATTATCAGCAAACTAAATGAATATTCATGTTGCAACCTGGCTTTTTTAAAAAAATACGATTAATTATTTGCTTTGCATTCATTGATTATTACATATTTGTTTTAAGTCTTATTTGTCTTCTTGTTATTTTGTCTTTTTTATTTCATTTTGTTATGATTTATGGTCAAAATAATACACTGTAAATAAAATGGATATTAAAAGATGTCAGACATCATACATCAATCTTTCATTTTTAGTTAGTTTTCATATAGAAAATCCAAAATCTCCATATAATAAGGAGACTGACTAATCTTGATCCAGTTCCTACTCTGAAATACTTAGAAAAAAATAGGGGTAACTAGAAAGAAACTCAACCTATGAAAATGATTATGTGGAATTCCATTCCATTCCATTCTCAGTTATATTATATGATGTATCTGACAGCATAAACTTGTCAGATTTACATACAGTTATTTATGTTGTATTATGAAAACCACTTTGATCTAGTAGTTAAGGCACTAGGCTAGAAATCAGAAGACTGTGAATTCTAGTCTCATTTTAGGCATGAAAACCATCTATTTGACTTTGGGCCAGTCACTCTGTCTCACCCTATAACATCAGGCTTGAGTGATAAATTGGCTGCTCAATTCCTATGGCAACCAATGGATCAATACTAGTTTGATCAAAAACAAAAAAGGCAAACCCTGCATTTGTGTGAAAACATTAGGAGAAAAAAATGTATTTATACTGTACTTTCCCAATAATATCAACTGAATTTTTTCAGTCATGGAAATAAGTGACTTGGCTTCCAACTTAAATAAGTCCAGAACCAGATTTTGGTCAAGGTCTGTTTAATTTGGTTTAAAAGATGGTTTTATTGTGTTTATCCATAACATACATACTAACTGCCATTCCATTGTTTCTTATAGTTTCATTCCTTTTTTTAAAACGTTCTGTGGCAGGAAATACAAGTGCTGCTGCTATCTGGTGCTGCTATTGTCAGAATTCCCTAGTTATGGCTCCCATAGAAATTTCAGAAGAAACAGCTGTGTTTTCCATCCAGATGTATATATGGGGAGACCAGCGCACAGGGCTCCCATGCTTCCAATGTTTTTTGATCATGTAAAGAGCCCAGTTGGCCAATCCATCAGGGGCAAAAAAGATGGAAATTGGCAGTGGGAAAATAGTGAAACTTATGAGTTCAGAAGGCTGTGTTAATTGTTTGGGGAAGAGAAAGAGAATTCATGTGCAAACTCTGGCTGCTGGGGTAATTAGATAGGTTCAGCAGCCTTTATGAGAGGCTTACATTTCCTGATTAATGTCCCACTTGTGCACAGATGTGATTTAGCCTGCTGCTGAATAAACACAACATGGGGATGGCAAGGTGATAACTACCCAGCTCAGCGAAATGCAGGAACCTATAAATATGCCAGTGGGTCAATAGAAGTGATTTCATTCTTCCTTCACGGGATTGCTGATGAAGTCTGACAAGGCAGCTCTACTTCATTAATGCATCACAATGGCAAATAAAGTCTGAAAAGGGGGGGGAGGAAGAAGGGGAGAAGGTGTGTGTGTGGGTGGGGGAGGGTGGTGACTCTTGCAGCAGATTTCAGCTGGGTTTGCAGCTGTCAAGAACAGCCAGATTGAAAGAGCTGTAACAATGGAATAAGGAAGATGCTATCATACATCGAATGTAGACTATTTCCACCCCCCTACAAAGTTTTAATTTGGATTGAACCAATTTATTTAAAATAGAGAACAAGGGAAAAGACCAAACAATCTGAGTAGTTTAATTTACTTGTCAAAGGTAAAAGATGGCTCCATGGTAAATCTAACTGGGAATAGTACCATCAGACCATTATTTTACACAGTTGTAAAAGTAAATAATAAAAGTCCTTGAATTTCCATATTTCTTATTTTAACCCCGTGAAAAAATTGTTTCCACATAGTTTTCTTTCTGAAGTAGAGAATATTATGTATCTGCTGTCTGAGAAATGTCCCTTATTTTCATTTTCAAAAGCCACATATCAAAGATAATACCTATATTCTTTCTTTCTGTGTATATATGTATAATGGCAACAGAGAGATTGATCTCAAGTTTGTTGAGAGGTAATTATCTTCTTATTCACAGATAGCGCCTGCTCTCAATTTGCCAATGTAAGAGACATGTTTCATGCTATGGGTCAGAATAACGTAGACTCATGACCCATGTGGGAATTCTATGGTAAATAGGTTTAGGGCAAATACATTATTTAGCATAATCTCAAAACTCAATGAAAGAAAAAAAATCACTGTGTCTACACATGTCATTGCCTCTCCAAATGTCTCCTCAGTCTTCACTCTTTTGTTGTTCTGAATATTTACAGGACATGCCAACTAAGATTTTAACTTTACTATGGTTTTACAGACTATATAATGAACACATAATTCAAATTTGTACCAAATTTCAGTGATAGGGAAAGCAGCCTAATTTGATTTGGATCATTTCAGAAGCCACCATATTTCATTTGTGTCCAAACTGATTCTCACATCAAATAATCTGAAGAATCATACAAAATTTCATAGCTCCATTCCTTTCTCCAAGTGGTTTAAGAACTACTAGTTAAGCATTATTAAAGTTGATTTGAGTGGCAATCTTAAAGGAATTTACTTCCTTCCCCTCTTTTGGTTTTGTGGGCAATTTATATACTATTTTGTAGAGTTGCAGGTATGTAAACAAACTGCAAAATTTCCAAATAATAGTTGTAAGGAAAGTTTAAAACAATGTATCAGTAAACAAATATTTGTGGGTAATTTATACAAAATGGAATGTATCACAGTTATCTGTATAGAAAATAATAGATACAGGTGGTGAAGGCAGGAAATTAATAAAAGAATGAAGGATTTTCATCCTCCGTTCTTTTTTTTTTAAAAAAGAGTTTTTTTCTCACATGCATACTTTCTGTGTTTGCACATGCACATAAACACACAGAGACAAGTATTTCATCAATTTGTATGCAAATCACATTTATCATAGAAATTTCCTTATTAGAACATCTGTAAAATTTCAGAATTATAAGAACTATAGAACTATGGTGAACAAAAAGCACTTTTAAGTTTGACATTGTTTTCTACTTAATTGATATTAGCAAAATCCACATAGACTAGTTTAGGTACAGTATTTGAATTTTTACTTTTGGAAAAAAAATATTTGAAATATATCACAAAACAACCATGAAAGGGTTGAAGATCTGGAAGTTCTGGTGAAGATTTATTGCAAACTAGGTATCAGTGAAGGACTGGGAATGAAAGTGTGATGGTGATTAGCACAAAATGGAAGCTCTGGCTGGCAAAGACTCTTCAGAGAAAAGAGAGATCATGAGATCACCCACTTGTACTCTGTACAACTGCTTTTTATGAGAAATCTGCATGAATTTTGATTTTGCTGTTGGCTCATCAGTTGATTGGGTTGTGATGCCAAATTCTGTGAGTTCACTCCTGGCATCCTACTTTAGGCCTACCATAAATGGTCCAAAAATATCTTGACAAGCACAGCCCAGACACGGTAATTCTAAATACATTGTAACACTTGACTAAGTTGCATAACCTTGGCGTCAATAAATGTTCTCCAACTTGAAGTCTTCCAGGTGAACAGCATAAACAAGGACCAAAAGCGATAGGAACAGTAGTCCAAATCTTTTGATGGCAAAGTTTGTTGGAAAATTCAGGCTTTAAAAAGTCTTCTTGCTTAATGGCCCTAATTAGGGCCACAACTTCATTGCTAAATAAAACAATTGTTAATAGAATAGAATAGAATTCTTTATTGGCCAAGTGTGATTGGACACACAAGGAATTCGTCTTGGTGCATACGCTCTCGGTGTACATAAAGGAAAAGATGCACTTGTCAAGAATCATGAGGTACAACACTTAACGATAGTCATAGGGAACAAATAAGCAATCAAATCATATTAGGAAACAGTCAATATAAATCTTAAGGATACCAGCAACAAGATTATAGTCATACAGTCATAAGTGGGAGGAGATGGGTGATAGGAATGATGAGAAGATTAATAGTAACGCAGACTTAATAACTGGTTTGACAGTGTTGAGGGAATTATTTGTTTAGCAGAGTGATGGCTTTCGGGGAAAAACTGTTCTTGTGTCTAGTTGTTCTGGTGTACAGTGCTCTATAGCGTCATTTTGATGGTAGGAGTTGAAACAGTTTATGTCCAGGATGCGAGGGGTCTGTAAATATTTTCACAGCCCCCTTTGACTCGTGCAGTATACAGGTCCTCAATGAAAGGCAGGTTGGTATCTATTGTTTTTTCTGCAGTTCTAATTATCCTCTGAAGTCTGTGTCTGTCTTGTTGGGTTGCAGAACCAAACCAGACAGTTATAGAGGTGCAGATGACAGACTCAATAATTCCTCTGTAGAACTGTATCAGTAGCTCCTTAGGCAATTTGAGCTCTCTGAGTTGGTGCAGAAAGAACATTCTTTGTTGTGCTTTTTTGATGATGTTTTTGATGGTAGGTGTCCATTTTAGGTCTTGAGATATGGTAGAACCTAAAAATTTGAAGTTCTCTATGTTGATACTTTGTTGTCCAGTATTATAAGAGGTGGTAGTATGGGAGGGTTTCTCCTAAAGTCCATCACCATTTCTATGTTTTTGAGTGTGTTCAGTTTCAGATTGTTCTGGTTGCATGTCCCATCTGTATGCGGATTCATCATTGTCTCGAATGAGATCAATCACTGTTGTGTCATCTGTGAACTTCAGTAGTTTAACAGATAGATCGTTAGAGATTGGTATATAGAGAGAAGAGAAGTGGAGAGAGAACACAGCCTTATGGGGCCCCTGTGCTAATTGTACAGGTATCAGATGTGATTCTGCTTAGCTTCACCTGCTGCTTCCTGTCTGTTAGGAAGCTTATGATCCATTTACAAGTGTGTTCAGGTACCACTAGCTGGTTTAGCTTAGTTAGAATAATGTCTGGAATGATGGTGTTGAATACTGAACTAAAGTCTACAAAGAGGACCCTTGTGTAGGTCTTTGGAGATTCAGGATGTTGTAGGATGTAATGCAGAGCCATATTAACAGCATCATCTGTTGATCTATTTGCTCGGTATGCAAATTGCAGGGGGTCTAACAGCAGATACGTGATGGTTTTCAAGTGAGACAGCACCAGCCTTTCAAAAGTGTTCATAACTATAGATGTTAGAGCAACTGGTCTGTAGTTGTTCAGTTCCTTGATAGTGGGCTTCTTTGGCACTGGGATAATAGTAGATCATTTGAAGCAATGAAACATCATGTGACCACAGCTGGTGACCTTCTGGAGAGGTCACAAATGGGATTCTGCAACTGTTGTAAATGTGTCATGGTTGCCAAGTGCTCAAATCATCAATATGTTATTACAGGAAAGCTACCAAAATTGTAAGTGTGAGGACTGGCCACACATAACATTTTTCAGCATTGTTGTAACTTCAAGCAATAATTAAATGAAGGGTTGTTATGCAAGGACTGCCTGTATGTAACTTCCCATCTTAAAAACTTGGGCTTCTACTGATAACTGTCTGATACTTATAGCTGCACTTCTAGCTGAAAGTAGTTTTTTTTTCTCCGAACACATTTTATGATCAACAGATTGGCACCTGAATCTTTTAATAAATCTTGTCTCAGTTGCAGTTAGGAAATTTCTTTTGTGCCTTGATAATTGTACTAGGTGTTAAAGAGGCTGAGAGATTTATCTCAGTGTAATTGGCAATACATGGCACAGTTTTAGCTTAGATTTGTTCATTTAAAGTTCACGTTAAGTCTCTAAATAATCAGGTTCCTTGTACCAAGTATCAAAAAGTTTAGGGTTACTAGAATGAAAAACCTGGGACTGTGAAAATCGCTCTGTAATGCCACAACATTCGAAAATTAAATTTCTGCAGTAACGAATTACGATATAATGAGGTCACATTAGAGGAATAAGAGGCCCAGATGCCTCAGTGATTTAATCTATCTTTTCTTGTAGGCCTGCACCTAATTTTAATGAGTATTTTGATAGATAACATATTTAGTTCAAAATAGGTCTTTGAAGATGGTAGTGAGTGTATTACATTTTAAAGATGCTGTGATAGAAATTCATTTCATTAACTAGCTGATAAGGAAAAATGACTCCACGAATGCATTGGTATCTGACATACTATTATGACCCATCTGCTTCAGTAGAGTAAAGTGACAGTAATGTATCTTTATTGGGCTGCTTCCTTGATGCTGCAGAGGCTCATTTTCCAGGGCTAATGAAAAACCAAGCGATATTAATGAAACAGGTATCTACCGTATGAATCTTAACTTCTCAGAGGGATTTGGACCACACCAAAAATAAAATGTTCCAAGTAAAGTCTCTAAGAGACACCCATTTGTGGAAAAGCATATCAAAGGAAAATTAAACTGTGTACTGTTTTTCTGTAAAAAATGAAACAAGTACCTGTGGCCTTTAAACACATGGGATGAAACAAAAACCTACATCATTTATTATTATTAAAGAATCCCCATCTTTGCATTTCAAAAAACAGGCTATAATTTGATCCAAAATTCCAACTCAGTCTTACTGTTTTCAGTGAAAAGAGTTTATCAAGCCAAGAAAAGAATGTGTTCCCCTGTCAGAAGATGTGCTATGCCAAAAACTAGATTTAATGAGCATCTAGTTTGCCATGCTAGAATACTCTGTAATTTGATAAAGACTTCCACATAACAACTTCTATGCCAGGGGTGAAATCCAGGAGGTTCTGACAGGTTCTGGAGAACCAGTAGCGGAAATTTTGAGTATTTTGGAGAACCAGCAAATACCACCTCTGGCTGGCCCCAGAGTGGGGTGGGAATGGAGATTTTGCAATATCCTTTCCTCAGGAGTGGGGAGAGAATGAGGATTTTGGAGTATCCTTCCCCTGCCACGCCCACCAAGTCACGCCCACCAAACCATGCAATACCCACCAAGCCATGCCCACAGAACTGGTAGTAAAAGAATTTGGATTTCACCACTGCTTTATGCTGTCTGATCTAATGCTGCTACTTCTTTTAGATTCTTTTAGAAAGTTGTTTCTTATATATACTTTCTGTTTTATTTTTTATATCTTCTATCTTTTCATATTTTCCAGACTCTGATGTATCTTTTATGCTTTTTAATTCTTATGCTAGTCTATGATTATAACAAAGATTTGATTTCATTTGAATGTCCTTCTCTGCATGGAAAAGAATTGTTCAGTTGCCACTAAATATCTTAGCATAGTTTTATAATTTAATTTAATAATACCATTTACACTATCTCAATTCAATTAAACTGTAGGCAATATATTATTATTACTACCGGGTTTCCCAAAAATAAGACCCTGTCTTATATTTTTTTGAATTCCAAAATAAGATTTTGGCCTTATTTTCTGGGAGGTCTTATTATTTTGGGGCACATGGAGCAAAATGGGGCTCCTCTTGCCATCTTACCTGATTTCCAGCTCTGTCACCCTAACCCTAACCAGAGGAAATGGCGGGGACTGACTGCGCATGTGTTTAAATATTTTTGGGGAGGGCTTATTTTTGGGAAGGGCTTATTTTCAGGGGGTGGCATATTTTAGCGCATGCGCTCAAAAGTGCGATTGGGCTTATTATCAGGGGATGTCTTATTTTCAGTGAAACAGGGTACTATAAAACTATACATCTTACATTGGTTGCTTCAGAATTTGGAAAGGCTAGCTCTTTAGGACTTTCTGGAAGGCCATAAAAATTGGAGGGGCTTTTTTTTTTAATAAAGTTTTTTTTATTTTTTAAACAGACAAACAAACATACAATGCATCTTTTCTGAACAGAATATTGGCCCAGTTTTAGATTTATACAGATTTTTGTTTGTCTTGAACACAATTTTAACACAATTTTATATATAGATTTTCTCATATCATTTATTCTCTCTAATTTTAAAAAACTTATATTATCCTTCATCTTAACTTCTTGTCCTAATATAGTCATTTTTTCTTTTAGTTCCTTAAAATTTGGACCCCTAAATTAAATTCATATAACATAATTCCATCCCCCATTATTACCTTAAATTTTGTCTTAAATTCTCTTCCAATCACCAATAATTCTTTTATCAACTATTCCAAATAATAGATTGCAACAATTAAACATATTCAATAAAAAATCAATTAAATATCAATCTTACTCCAATACCTCTACATTTACATTCATAAAACATAATACAATTCCCAATTATTTTCTTAAATTCTTTAGTTCCAATCTCAAATAGTTTTTTCTTTGTCAACTATTCCAACTAATAGGCTTCAACATTTTTATAACATTTTAATAACATTTTTATATCATTTTATAATGACCAATTAAATATATCTAATTAATTCATAATCCAATATATAATTAAGGGTATTTCATTTATTACAATCCCTTTCATTAATTAAAATATTCCAATTATTCATACACCTATATAGTTTTAAAATCACTTCGTTAGGAATACAATTTTATCTTTTAATCATCGTCTTTACCCCATATTTCTCCTTCCATTTCTTTTTTCTTTTCTATCTTTATATTTTACTTTTTCTTTTTCTTATCCCTTCTTCTTTTTTTGTATTTTAAAATCCTGATCTCTCTTTTCCCTAATCCCAAAAACAAATCCCTTTTGTTTTTTAAGATCATAAACTCTTCTATTTTGCTGTATCTTTCCCATTATTTTCCATCCCTTTCCCCTTTTTCTTATTTTCTCACTGATAACCCGTGTAATCATTTAAGTTTTTTATATTCTTTCTATTCCATCCTCTTTTCTTTTTTTCTTTTTTCTTTTTTCATTTTTTCCATTGTTAAATCCAATGTAATAATTTAATTTTCCATAATCAATCTCCTTGTCTTTGTCATCTTCTTTATTTTTAGTCTCTTTTCCTTGCTTCTCATAAGTTGTTTCTTTGTCAACTTGAATGTATCATAAATCAATTTTTTGGTCATCAAGTTTCAGTTTCCCATGCATCAGTGATAGATACGTCATTATAATCATTTCATTCAGTTCCTGCATCATTTTGTTCTTTTAAAAAAGTGCTATAATCATTTTTCCCCCTCCTACAATCCACAATTTTCAAGCTTAAAAGATATCTATTTTGGTTGCAGTCCATTTTGATAGTTTTTACTTACACCAAGTCAATTTAAAATTCAGTCCAGATTTATATAGTCCAAATTCCACGTCACAATCCAATTAGGTTCCAGTTTAGAGTTATTAACCAGTCCTTTCTAATAGAGGCTTTTTTTCATTTTTTAATGAAAATTTACTTTAAAGTTTCCAAATTGAAAAAAATATTTTCAGGTTCTTGGGTTTTTTTTAAGGTTCTCCAAGTATTTTAAATCCAAAACAAACAAATTTCTAGTCGAGTTCTGTTAATTTGTAATTTCCGCCTTACTTTTCTTTTTCCGTCCTTTCCCATGGCTATTAGCCACTATTATGATGCCAGGACATTTACAATTGTTTTAAAAATCCTTCCTAACCCTAACCCTACCCCCCCTTTCTGCCTATGAGTTAAATATCACTCCACCCAGCAGCAATATTCTGTTCAATTCACTGCTCCTGTACATCACTTAATCCGGTTGCCCCAGTTTACTGTCGGTCATAATGGCCGCCCCCTCCCCCCACTGCAGAGTCAGAGAGAATTTCCTCTGACCTCCAAGGAACTTGCCTGTTTCTCTTGGTCTTCTGAGGTGCGTCTCTTTCTTCTCTGTCTCTACAGGACAGATATGGTCTGAAGACCCCTCTGCAGCAGTTTGTCAGCCTGAGATTTCATGGGGCTCATCAGAGCCCGCTAATCCCCGACTGTCTCACTGAAATGCTTCCAGTCAAATCTTTCCAGAATATTTTTCTTATATCACATCCCATCAAACCTTCTGATAGCTATAGATCCTAAGCAAGTGTCCAACCAGGGTGGACAGAATTATTCTAGTAAGGGTAGTCTCTTAGATTCCCAGATGTTAAGGGCTTTAAATGTAGCATCCAAAAACTCGAATGTTAGATCCAACAACTCGAATATACCTGTAACTGTAGCTCTTATAATAGACTGCTTAGACTAACAATAAAGTTTCTGGGTGGTTCTCAGGGCCAGCCCCATGTACAGCACATTACAGCATTATAATAAACGTTGACAAGAGTTCGAGTTATTACTGTCCTCAGTAGATCCTATTCCAGGTAAGAACACAACTAGTATCTGCTTTCAAGGCGAAATTTTTAGTGGCTGAATGGAAACTACTCATGTTATCCAAAACTCTGAGCCTGATTGTGTTTATGACCTTTAACAAAAAATATAAACATTTGCAGACACTGTATAACAAATTCTATAGGAGCACAAGGATGGTAATCTTTGCTACTGATAAATAAACTGAAAAAATATCATGCTTTGAACTGAATCTGACTGTATAGTTAGCATGTATACATTTTTAGTCAATGTGTAGGACAGGGGTCCCCAAACTTGGCACAAGCCTTAAAGCTTCCAAGTTTGAAGACCTCTGGTGTAGAAGAAATCTAGATTGTTTCCTGGTACAATTTCATTTTGCTTTACCAACTGAGCCAAAATGTTAATGTCTGACCATTACAGATCTATTCAAATGAAGCTGCATTTAAAACTGGGCCTTGATGCTTGTCCAATGGTATTGCTATAATATCCTCTTGAATTAAGAACAAAAATAAGTTCATGTACCTAAATTTAAAATCCAGAGGAAAAGATCCAATAGACTTTAAGAACAATATGGCAATAATATTCCCCATAGCTCAGTTGTTTTGCGATTTTCCTGTACGTAGAAGATAGCAAGTTGTGTAAACCTTGGTCAAGTAGGAATCATTGCAGATAGTAATTTGGCTGCCATATTTTATTATGTTGCATATTACAAATCTAATTTACATTTCTGCCATAATGTGTCTGAGACTTCCATTCATATGTTAATGCTGAAAGATCAGGTTGCCAGATGAATTAGGCTTGTGCTTGCTATTTGTGTATGACTGTTTGCTTGATGAAATAGTATGTACTTGTTTATGGCTGGAAAACTATGTTAGCTAACTCACTGTTTGCAAAGTATGTTGTAAGAACAATACTTACCAATCTGGTGTTTCCAGATGTGTTGGACTGCAATGCCTATTGCCAGCTGCCATAGATATACTGATTATAGTTGTAGTACTGTATTAACTCTTCTATTCAACAAAGCTAAAAGTTGGGAAGGCTTTCTAACATTAACAGTGTGGAATATGTCCCTACTTTGTGGTGCCAAACAGTTCTTTTCTAACACTTTACAGTTACAGAATCATTTATCTTAAAATCTGAGGGAAGTTCAGCTCTGAATGTAAGAATCTGAAGTTATCATTGTTGGAGAGTGACATGTTCCATGTGTGCACACAAGTATAAATATTCAGTTTTAAATAGATAAAGGAGAAAATAATTTTTAGAAAACAGAATATTTTTTTCTTTAACAAAATTGCCTTTGAAAACAGCAAAATTAACTAGATAAACAGATTGCACCTTCGTAGGAATGTTGATTATTTATTATTAAGAGAAGTAGATAATTGGTGGATTTTACAAAATAAGAAGATAAGAATAATATGGTGATTGTAGCTATGGAGAACTCACTGGGAATAAAGTGTTAAAGACAGTAAAGTAAAACATGAAAAAAAAAAAGCTTACTTTACTTTATTGACTTCGGAAGGATGAAAGGCTGAGTGAACCTTGAGCTGGTCAGGATTGAACTCGAGGCTGCTCCACCACAGCTCCTGGTACACAATTTACAAATAAGAGCATCACACAGATTTTTTTTTTTGCAGGAAGTGTTTGAGGAATTTGGCAAGATGATGACTGAAATAGTTGCCAATAATTTGGATGCTTTTAAAAAGGAAATGGAAAAAGGATTTACAGACATAACAAAAGGAAATGAAAGAAGTTAAGAAGATTGAAAAATCTGTAGGACAATTGGTTGAAGATGTAAAACAAATTAATGACAAAATGAAATACTGGAAAGTAAGTCAATAGTTAGAAACAGAAAGAAGGAGAGAGATTAGATAATTTGGCCTTACTGGAACTGAGAGAAAAAGAATTTTGTTTAAGATTTGGAGCAATTTCAGAAGACCATGAAGAGATATCAGAGAAAAGATTGTTAAGACCCAAAATTTTTGGAATGGGATGAAGATGAAAAAGAGTCCAAGATTCATAAAGTTTGTACAGTTAATACACAATTTTTAAAATTAAGAATTTTTTCAAGGGAGGTCCTGTGAACTTTGTAAGAAAAATAGAGATTAAGTTCTGTAGCAGCATTTTAATATTAGATTGAGAACTGATAATTCAGATGTAATTGTGCTTAGAAATTGCAATTACAATACTGCGCTAAAGAAAAGAGTGTTTTCTGACAAATTCAAGGAGAAAAAGATTCCATTTAGATGGTGTAAGATGAAAGATGGTTTCTACTTTTAAACAGCAGAGATTCAGACTAAATTCTGTGCAGAAATCAAAAATCTTTCTGTGAAAAGTTGAAGAAAAATTGGAGGAAATGCAAATGGAAAAAACAAAGATAGATGTGACTAAACAAATGCCACAACAAAATGACAGGACAATGACTATATCACATTGAGTGCTATATGTACTGATTTTTCTAAAATCTTGATGTAATTATGGATTATAATGTTTAACTTGAAATATAAGTATAGCAAATGCTCTTCAAAAGAGTGGTGGTGGAGATTTTAGCATATAAATTCTCAACTGTATCCAAAGCTTATAATGACTGATCCAGGGGCTTCCTCTGACCTTAATTAGTAACTTCTAGACATCTTGTGCTGCTGTCTATAATTGACAATACTTTAATCAGTTACTTGCTGAAGGCTTTCACTGTAACTTTTGTTGGTGATGTCAAGTTAAAGCTTGCATCCTCTCCCCATTTGTCCTCTTTTCTAATTATCTGTGTCACCTTTGCCTGTTATATCTGGTAACCCTAATTTAAAAAAAAAATATGCTATTGCAACAAGTCAAAGACTGCAAGCCTCATTGATTTGCAGCTAATCCAAAAATTCAAAATGAGTTCCATGTGTCTCTTTAACTTCTGAGGACATGCAAATATATTGAGAAATACAATGCACCTTTTCACTTCTTTTGTACCAAATTAAAATTTGCTCATCATTATGCATATGTGAAATTTTCATTCTGCTGCTGGGTTTTGTATTGGGAGGTAACATTTGTATTCTTGCAATCTTAAAAAGTTCTTCTGTTTTAAATATCCAGTTCTTTCCACTTATCATTGTTATCACCAAACAAAAAAGAATTAAATACAGGCTTGTGGGAATTTAAAGATGAATAATATTTAATGTTATGGACTATGATTCATTTTATCATATCCTTGCAGTATCTTGTGTTTGAATGAATATGTACTATACAGTGATGGTGCAGTGGTTAGAGTGCAGCAGGCTACTTCTGCTGATCACTGGCTGCCAGCAGTTTGGCAGATCGAATCACACCAGGCTCATGGTTGACTCAGCTTTCCAACATTCTGAGGTCAGTAAAATGAGGATCCAGATTGTTGGGGGCAGTATGCTGACTCTGTAAAACCACTTAGAGAGGGCTGTAAAGCACTATGAAGTGGTATATAAGTCTAAGTGCTATTGCTATTGTTATAATAAGAGGATAATTGCAAGGTCAATTATCCATATTTTCTGCTTTTCATTTCTCTCTGTTTTTTTTTTTTAGAGTTACTATGATTTCTAGTTTTTCTTCTGGCAATTTGTATTTGTGTGCATAAGCATTAAGACAATTCAGGGGAGCATTTCATTCTTATGATATACAGGATGCAGTTGTATACACCAATTGTGTACAAGATCAGGAAGAAGACATTGGTGAACTGGTACAAAATGTTAAATTTGGTTTAATTTAATTTATATGCCAAATGTAAATAACATTATTGCCTGACTAGGTGCTCAATGGCTAAGACACTGAGCTTCTCGATCAGAAAGGTAGTGCAGTCGGTGGTTTGAATCCCTAGTACAGGTCTCCTGTGTGAGCAGAGGTTGGACTAGATGACCTCCAAGGTCCCTTCCAACCCTGTTACCATTAAAAAAGATCCTTATTTTCCATATATTTAATAAGTTTCTCCTTTTGTAATATTAAAAAGACAATATCATTTTTACACTGATTTTGACTCCACTAGATCACATGGATATGTCTGAAGCTTCACTGATAACAGATAAATGTGGTTTTCCCATTGGCTTTTTATGGGTTTGCTGTTTATTTTCCAGTTTAAATCTTGGACTTTCTGATAATCTCCATTGGAGTTCTAACTAGACTTGAGTTTGTTTAGTTTTTCAATATTAGCCACAATTGGCTATTAAGTACAATCTGTAGGGATTCTGCAACAAATCTGTATATAACTCCAAACTTTTGGATGCAGGTCACATAACCCTAACAGCAACTTGAACAACAAAAACAACCACATTTTTTAAAATTATGGTAGTAAAATTCATGGAAAGGGATGGGCTATATCTTTGGGGATTCACGTGTGTTGTCCTTCTTTTCTAGGACTACATTGAAACTTCTGCCATAATGAATATGCTAGTAATGTAGTAGGACAACTTTTAAAAACAACTTCAATAGAGTAAATAATTGTTTTGTTGGAACATGTTGCAAATCAGAACTCTTTCCTCTGCCGCTGCAACACACACTCTTTTTATCTCCCTTCTCCCCACACAACAATGAGTGACATCTGTAATTGTCCCAGAATGTCCATTATTTAATATTCTTAGTTAGTGGTCAAGCCGGTCAGAAGCTCAAAGAAAAGAAGGTTTTAAGTAGCAGGCCAAATAGCCTCCATTTAATTAACAGCTGCCAGAGAAGCTTTATGACTTTAAAACTCTTTGGGGTGATTTACCTGCTAAAAGATATATAAACCATGTGGAGTATATCCCAGGAGATTTGTTGAGCATTTCCTGAATTGTAATGATGTGGTTGTTTCCTGCCCTAGTAAAAGCTGTTGTCCCAGAGCACCTTAGCATCACAGCTACTAATGCTTGTGTTCCCTGAAAGCTACTAAAGTACCAGCAGTTGCTGTAAGTGGCAAGAGTGCCATGTAGCCTATCCAGCACAATCTAATTGAGATTAAGAGCCATTAAGAGCTCTTTGCTGCAATACAGTTGCTATTGATTAGGCTAACTCAGTAGTTCTAGCCAATGATCTGTTTACAAATGTTGTCCCTTTCCCGAATTTTACTGGCAGAAGAAAACCTATAAATGTCCACTAAGCCACTTGGACCTTCTGTTTCCTTTTCAGCCATGCTCAACATCTTGTGTTCCTGCTGTTTGTGATCATTAATAATTGTTCTTATCCAAGATTTCCAACTGTGCAAGCATATTTCGCTTTACATATCCAAATAGATGTGTGCAATTGTGTGATATCACATTGGGCCACATCATGCAACTCAACTTTCAGTGAGAAGCTTAGCCCATAGAGAAACTCAGTAGCCATTATTGGGCATAACAATAATTTCAGGGATGCCATTAATGTACTGCAGCTTCTATGGAGCGAGAAAATTAAAAACATAAAACTAACACTGCTGTTTTAGACTACTCTTCTGTGAGAAACGCCTGCATCTGAGAATTCACCACCTAGTCATAGGGTGATAGTTCTTCTACTGCATTTAAAAATCAGGTTTATACCAAATGAATGTGTTTAAATTGACAAATATTTGAAGAATTGAACAAAAGGGGTTTTGATAGAACTGGACATAAACAGTCTTTCTTCATTAAATCTTGGGCTTTCTATGCTGGGATAGTAAAAGAAAAATTATCTTAGTTTTTAGGCAAGACGTCCCATTACTAATATGTTTTTCATTAGTACTACTTAAAATAAAGAGAAATTTCCTATTTTGCCTTGGATTTAATTGAAGCATGAGAACACTGGAAATCTGCAGGTAATTTCTCAGATAGTCCCTTCTCAGTATATATCATTTCTAAAACAAACTATCCTTCATGAATAAGAACTGTATCAAATAATAAATAAAATAGAATATATAAAAATTCAGAAAGATTTCTCTATTCAGCATCAGTTTCCATAGAAATGAGTCTTGCTTTGGATGTTATCCCAGTCACTACAAAGGTGTAAACTATAAAAAGGCAGCAGCCTATGATCAGAACCAGCAACACCTCAGAAGGGAAATAAATATATTGTCTGGAAGACACACCAGAGTAAGAGGTCAAGAAGAAGGATTCTTTCTGGTTACTTATTCACAATAGAAACAAATTAATAAAGATATTACACACATACCCATCTTCTTTTAATACATTTAAAATCTGATCTATAATGCAGAAAGCAGATTCTAGGCTTGTTCCATAAACAGTTCCACAGATCATCAGTTCCATAAATAATCTTGCAGCATTTTAGGTAGCTAGCTGGGCCTACCAACATGGATGTTCTGACTTTGCTACCTATATAGTTAAAAGTCACAATTTAGGATTTACCACAAGAATTTGAAGGAACAACATGCTGACTTCCCTAGCAGTTTCTATGCCCTTTTCAGGGTAAATTGCTCCACCTAAACCTAAAGCCAGGGATCACTAACATAGGAGGTTCCCAAAAATGGATACAGTCCTTTGATTGGATCTATTCAAAACTGACTTTGCCTCTCACTATTCCTGCCCAGGATAAATCCTTATAGTCAACAAATTGCTGTCAACAGCCTCCTTTCCAGATTATTCCTCTTCATGATTAATTCATAGTAGCTGTTGGAAGAAACATCCTTCTAGGTTCTACTCCAAGTGGGGAAAAAGACACTGGAGACATGGAGACTGCTTGGAAAGATGGTTTAATGGTGGACAGGATCACATGGCTTGAGTTCCTGAACAGAAAAGGAAGGGCAGATACAGGGAGTTTTCGGGTTTTATTCTCTCTCTGGCTTTGAACTTCCTGGGGCCCAGAAAGAGTATTCTGATTGGTTGTAAGACTCCCAGGGGGTGTGGGTCTTGGCTAACCTTGATGGTTGATGGTCACACATGCTTCCCAGGTCACATGTGGTGAGTTTCTGCTGCTATTGTGTTGCAGATGGATCCTATTGTGTTGTGATGGTCCATTGACAAAGATTGAGTTTCTGCCTCTGGACCATTAACAAAGGGAGGGGAGGGGGGCAAGAAGGTAGGAGCTGCTTTAAAACATGTTTATCCATTTTTCATTTAGGGAAATATAATATTCTGTTTTTTTAATATTTCCTAAAAATATTTCATTCTTCTAGGAAAGGGGTGGGTACTAACCTCCTACATAGCAATGTGTCCCTGAAACATTTACTTTAAACTCCAGTAATGCGACAAAGAAATTCTCATATTGTTTAGTGTTAACTTACTGTAGCTTTTCTCATCTCCCAGACTGATACTCTCCACATATGCTGGATGATGACGAAGATGAGGATTTCGTGTTTTCTTCTTCTGGAAGTTTCTCTTTTATGTCATAATGCTATATCTCTTTTCATGTGTTGCATCTCTTTACCACTCCTCAGAACAGTGATAACGGATGAGAACAGGAATGATAGGTGTAAATGAAAACACATCTGGAAGACACCAGTTTAGAAAAGATACATTAACCATTGTCCAGTATCTTGAGCTGTTCTTATGTGTTTGTCGGTTTTCAAAAAATTGTAAATGCCCCTCAGCACCTGGCAGATCCATTCATAATTCATCAGGAATCTCACTAACTATAATTTAAACTGATTTGTGACGGTGTTGGAAGAAAACGAAGGCCACTTGCCATGATATACAGTACAAAGGATAAAAATCAGCCAACATTTTAAATAAAAATATACATAGTTATTTTTTGTTTATAGATTTAACGGTTCTTTTTAAATGTTTCCTTGTGCCTCTTTTCTTCAGATAGTTATGCATCATGCCATTTTCAAAATATTCACTGAAAACATCCAAGCTATTTAAAAATATTTTAATTAGGTGGCAGCCCTGTAGATCCTAAGACATTTTTCTGCCTGAGGTAAAGAAAATGCTGCTATTTGCCCCTAGTTCCCCTGAATGGGCGGCTCAAAGCAGAAAATCTCATATTTATCTGTCCTGCATGCATAATAAATAAAATATGTAATAATTAGACACCTTTTCTTATAATCAAAGATGCCTCAGGAAACTGTCTCAGTTGGCCTCATAGTAGGGCTGGGTCTGGTCCTCTGGCCTGCAGGATGATTAGATTCCCTCTCCTGAGAAGGGAATTCTGGACATGGGAGTTTTACTCAGGACTATGCAACATATGAATTAAATAATAATAATCCAATTAATAAGCACTATCTTGATGTGGTTGTGGGATTTGTGTGCTTATGAGAAAAATCAGAGATATTCCAGAGGTTCAACCATACCGGCAGGTCTCTTCGGAGGAGCCAGATAAAAAGTGTTTGTCCGATAAATAATATGGTGAGATGTAATTTACAGATACTCATATTGACTTGTCATCACCCAAGTCAAAAAGGACGGTTGGAGTTCCTGGTGAAAAATGGGCTACAGGACTCAGGACTGTTGGCTCAATCGCCAGAGCCAGCAGCTGCAGGACTACTATAAGAAAAGTTATTTATCTATTACAAATATACAAAGATTGAAAACAATGAAATAATGATATGTTATTACAAATCAAGTTGAAGCGGGTACCTGAAAAGAATGCATCAGTTCTGAAAAGAACAACAACCACAGTCAAAAATATCAGAACCAGGGCTAGCACATCAATGTCAATTCATGAGAAAAAAAGTATACAGAAGCAGAATTGGAAGAAGTACAAAGATTTTCCAACGATAAAGAAATTGAAGCCTTGCTTGAAATAGTTCAGAGTGTAGAGGCAAACCAGGGTCAGTTGGCAGTAGATGAAGTCAGCATAGTTATTGAATTGTTTTCATTTCCAAACCAGAAACCTTCTCCTCTGCCTTCTCAGAAAGAACAAAGCCATGTAACTAAATAGCAATAGAACTTAGACTTATATACCGCTTTACAGTGCTTTACAGTCATCTCTAAGTGGTTTACAGAGTCAGCATATTGCCCACAACAATTTGGGTCCTCATTTTACCTGCCTTGGAAGGATGGAATCAACCTTGAGCCTGGTGAGATTTGATCTGCCAAATTGCAGTCAGCCAGCAGTCAGCAGAAGTAGCCTGCAGTACTGCACACTAACCACTGTGCCACCAAGGCTAAAGGAAGAAGAACTAAAACAAAGAACAGGAGAGCATTTAGAACAGTACAAAAACAACAAAACAAGGTTGCTTTCATTGAAGCTGGTTCCAAAGAAACAGCTAGCACAAGTTTTAAAAAATGCTAATACTGTAATATAAAATATAAGCAGCAGCTCTTTGCAAGAAACAAACCAACTAATGTTCCAAGTAATGTTTTACTTGGAAAAGCTTACATCTTCAGTGCTATCTGTAACACCATTAAACATCCACACTTACCTATTCGGGTCCTTAAGAAGGACTTGATAAATGGATAGAAAAATACCAAATCCAGTCTAAACATTTGGCTGACTGTGTGTGCAACCAACCATAATAATAATGATAGTAACTGGCTGTCTTATTTTGGACAGCCAGTTCTTATTAGGTACAGCTACTTCTGGATGCTAAGGCATGGTATTCTTCAGGCTGAAAACTCTAACACGGGTTAGAGAGTGAACAGTGCACTTTAGTGATTAGCTGGTGACAAGCCAAATATTGCAAAAAATTATCCTGTCTCCTGAGAAGTTGTCGACTTAACTCCCATCATCCCCAGCCAGTATAGAGTATCGATAATGTAACTGTAATATCCCAAATATCTGCAGAGAGCAGACTATTTATCCCTAGGTAGGAGCCCAAAGGGCTGAACTCTTGCAGTTTCTAAGCACACTGTAAAGTTGTGGAATAATTAGCCAAGCTTTTGATCTATGTAATTTAAAGATCTCACATATGTAGGATTTAAAAACAAGAAAAACAAAAGGAGAACTCTACTCTTCCAGTACTTCTCCCCTGTTATTCTGCAAGTTGGCTAGGCACTGGCCTTTTCAGAATACTTTTCCTTGGAATTAAAATTGCTTTTTACGTCTTCCATATGACTACTCCTTACTCAAAATAAAAGCTGCTTATATTCATACATTCTGTCAGGTTTTGAAGTCGTCTCAAATAAATTGCATTTCAAACAAAGTCTTTGATGAAACGAACTCTTATTTATTAAGCACAAACATTCTACTCTGACTCATCGTAGCCAACTCTGGCTTCCTCAGCCGAAAGCCTCCTTTTCCTCTCCCCACTCCTCTGTACTCATTGGCCACCTTCCCAGTCACTCTGCCCCTAAGCCGTTGGGGGAGATCATCTGTGGTTTTGGGGTGTGATGTCATCTGTACGCTGATGACACTCAGCTGTACATCTCCACCACAAACCACCCCAATGATGCCCTTGAAGTGATGTCCCGGTGCCTTGAGGCCGTATGGGTCTGGATGGGGAGAAACAGGCTTCGACTCAACCCTTCCAAGACTGAGTGACTGTGGCTACTGGCGTCCCGGTACAGCCAGTTAGTCCCATCACTAACTATTGGGGATGAGTCATTGACCCCCACAGAGAAAGCTCGCAATTTAGGCATCCTCCTGGATGCACGACTGTCTTTAGAAGATCATATAACAGCTGTGGCCAGAGGAGCTTTCTATCAGGTTCGCCTGATTTGCCAATTGTGTCCCTTTCTAGACCGGGACTCATTATGCACAGTCACTCAAGCCCTCGTCATTTCCCGACTTGACTACTGCAATGCTCTCTACATGGGGCTCCCCTTGAAGTGCACCTGGAAGCTCCAACTGGTCCAGAATGCGGCTGCGTGAGTAATTATGGGAGCATATGGTGCTCGCATGTAACACCTCTTCTACGCGAGCTGCACTGGCTTCCGGTGGCCTTCCGAGTGCGCTTCAAGGTGTTGGTTCTTACCTTTAAAGTGCTCCATGGCTTAGGACCTGAGTACTTACGAGACCACCTGCTGCAACTGATAACCTCCCACCAACCAATACGCTCTCACAGAGTAGGCCTACTCATAGTACCATCATTAAAACAATGTCATCTAGTAGTTCCAAGGGAGAGAGCCTTCTCTGTGGGGGCACCTACGCTTTGGAACAAAATACCACCTGGAATACGAATAATCCCAGATCTTCGCACTTTCCGATGTGCCCTGAAGACCTTTCTATTTCAACAAGCAGGGCTAGTATAAACATCAAAATTCTATGCCAAGGTCTTAGTAGATATACCAGGTTGACTCAATTTATTATTTACTGTTTATAAAATATATTTATATGTATATGAAATCTTAATCTGTTCACCGCCCTGAGTCCTTTGGGAGAAGGGCGGTATAGAAATTCAATAAATAAATAAATAAATAAATAAACAAACAAACAAACAAATAAATAAATAAATAAATAAATAAATAAATAAATAAATAAATAATCTACTGCTCCCATTCAAAGGAATTTCCTCCCTCCCATCCCATCTCCAAGGTGATATTCTCTCCAGGGAAAATAAGTAGGTGAAGAGTCAACCCTCTCTTTCTAGATGCCTCCGCTTCTCCTTCTTATGTCAGCATTCGAGTAAGTGCAGCGTGAAATGATGACACATACTTTCTTTCAGAATTCAAAATATGTGAACTGGTTCTTAAATTTAAGATAGCTTACAAGGCCATTCCATTTGAATGTGAGGTTGCCAGCCATTGACTTCTAGTTGGTAGGCAGTCTTGGCCATGGTGGAAGGTGCTGCTCTCTGGACATATCCATACCAGTGGAGTTGGCCTTCTTTCATCTTCTCTATAATTGATGCCACACCAATTATCCAAAATGTATAAACAATTTGAAAGAGTTCCTATTATTAGATACTTAAGACAAGAAGTAAAAACCCATCTCTCTATATATCTAGCAACACTTCAAATTTTAATTCTTCTAGAAAAAGAAAACACTATTTCTTGACTTGTGAATATCCCATTTACTATGTTGGTCCATCCTGTACATTTTATTTTACTCTTAATAGAAAAGTATAGGATTAATGTGAAAAAGAATTTGTACAAACTATAGAGATTTCTACGAACTAATGATAAACAGTGGGAAGCAATATATATGCATAGACTTGTGTGCATACATTCATATGCGTGTGCACACACAAAGACACACACTGTGACGCTGATCTGACTGGAATGTCAACAGCACTGCAATGCAAAATGCTTTACAGCTTTACTTAATAGATTCATGTGCATTTTCTACACCAGGAAGGCTTAATTAAAGGCATCCTGAGAACCTTCACATGTGAATTCCCTTGGGAAAGCTTAGCTCTTATCAGGCAAAGGCTATTGATTCAGGGGAAGAGTGTTTGGGCAGCATACACCACCGCTGGGATGGAGTTGCTCCAAAGATAAGGCAAGGGCAATAAATAATAATGATTATTATTAGCTATGTGATGACTACTGTATATGAGGAATGCATTTTGTCTTTTAACCTATTTCCCCTTTGGGGAAAATGAACTAACATAGACAAGAAAGGTCATCTAATCTAATTGGAGAGCAGAAACGAGACAGTCATAGAGTGCAAACATTAGGAATGCTTCCTGGCTTTGGCATTTTTCTATTCCCTGGATTGTAGGCGTGCAAAGTATGTAAAATAAAAGTGAATCAATTAGTGCCACTTGAAATGGGTACAAAATGCAAAAATCCAGATGACCACTAGAGTTAGAACTTTCTGTATCTCTTTGCTGTCTCTTGTGGTCAATCAAAAGTTGGCAATCCAGATATAGACACCTTAAAATAAACATTTAAAAGCTCTGCAGAGTTATTTATTTATTAAACTTTTATCCTGTCTTAATTTTTTTTTTATAAATAATTCAAGGCAGCTAATATTTTTTCCTCCCCCTATTTTCCCCACAACAAGAACAACCCTGTGAAGTACACCAGACTGAGAAAGAATGGCTGGCCCCAAACCACCCAACCAACTTTAAGGCGGGACTAGAATTCACAGACTCTTGGTTTCTAGGTCAATACTTTAACCAAAAGAATTGTGATTTTTACAAGTGGAAACATTCTAATATGTTTTTGGTGCCAGTATTTTGCTGAAGTTCTATGGTTTGCCAATCCCTGGTGGGGGAGTTCTGGGAAATTCCATGTTTGGTTTGATGAGTTTTTTTAGGATTCTCAATAGAGCACGTAGAACTATCGATCTTCCCTAATAACATGCTTTGCTTATTATTTTAAATGCTATTTTCCCATTGATGCTCTTTCTCTACTAAATGCTGTTTCCTGTTTATAGTCCCTTTCCTAAATGAAAGCTTGTGAATAGTTTCTTCTTTTTTTTTTGCATTGTCCTGAAATACTGCTTATTGTTTTGCATGCTATATTTCCAATGTGTGTGACCTTCCCATTTACGTGATTTTTCTGGGAACTTCTGCATCTCTCTGCTGATTACCATATGAGTGCTTACATGCTATCATGGAATAAAATTCAACCTATTTCTCTGAGTTTTGAGGTTCATAGCTGCTTTGGCATGTATTGTTCCTTTGTTGTTAAAAGTCTCATTTGTACAAAAGTCCTGTCTCCTGCAAGACTATATATCCAGGGGTATCCATGGGAGGATGTTAAAAAAAAATTTAAGATGACAGCCCCAATTGGGCAATTGACCCAAATAAAAAATGGATCAGGACTTTAATCATCCAGTCATGGCCAATATTTTGACTTTTGGAATCCTCTCCCTGCATATAAGCTCAGAATAACAAGTTGCCATCTGATATCCTACAAAACTATGAGCTCCCCTCATTCTGGTCTGGTAGATGTCACCTTATTTAGTTTTCCTTTGATGTGCTCCCAAGGAACTGAGTATTCCAGGGAAATGTTAAGTTCACTTGTCCATCCTTCAACTTTTAGTACAGGTTGGAGATTATTGTAGAGGTGGAGGGATCTCTACTGATGACCGGCTACTCGGTGAAAGAAATAGAATTACACCAGCAACCTGCTGCTCCAAGGCAGAGATCTAGAGTCTGTAAACAGTTAGTGTCTTCTGAAAAGCACAGGTGTTCCTTAAACTAATACCTGGTAGTTAGTTAAATTATGAAAAAAACCCAATTCCCTCCTGTGGCTAGATTCTTTGCAGTTCTAACAAAAACCCATCATGTTTAGTAAAAAGTCATGCAGCTTTAAAGCAGCTAAGGAATTGATTGGGAAAGGAATTAAGGATGAGTGAAATGTCACACTTAGGCAATGCTAACTTTAAAATATCAGTGCCTGAGATAAATGATGTTAGTCACACTATCAAAGGCTTAGAGATTTGCTCCGCTAAGGGCCTCTCTCTGTTCTTACTTGCATCTCACAGGGCAATAATAAAAGAGCATGTTTTCCCAAGCCATTTTGATAATAGACCTTCTTTACAATAGAATGCAACCTCTGTTAACTTGGCCTCTCTGGATGCTTTGGACAATAGTAACCATCATCCCCAGCTAGCTGACACATCATGCTATCCAGGGATAATGAGACTCACTTGGTAAGGTGCTACATTTCCAAAAGAGAAGAAGAAAAACAAAGAAATGGAAACTATAGTCCCAGCTTTTTATTTAGCGACAATCCCAGGGTTAAAATGAAATGTAGATTAAATCCCCCCACCCTTCTTAAAAGAGAGAGAGAGAGAGAGAGATTCTTTGTTCTTTCTTTTGCATGTGTCATCCTAACAACTGTCATGTAAGGTTAATGACAGCCTCTCATTACCCTTGTCAAATATATAATAATGTGGTCCAACAACAGAGCTGAATGGCTGCTGCTTGTCAGATCCTTGTTTTGCAGAGCAGATGGTCACTATATTTGGAGCAGCCCTGCTAAAATCTATCAGCACGATCTGAGATACATGTATGCAGGAAGCAGTTTGCTCTTAGCATGGGTTGAATGCTAAGTGGGGCTCTCGTGAGACAAGCAAAGGGCTCTCCTCCTCCATCTTCTTCCCCTTCTTCTTCCTCCTCCTCCTCCCCACATCAACAAAACAAGGAGATGCAACAACAGCTTCTTTGTTTTTTATTACAAACACAGGCACATCTCACCTTTAAGAGCTCTCTAGGTGGTTGGAAACAATAAGAAACAAACACAATTGTTGTATTATATTATAAAATACTTTAAAATCAGCATATACCTTGCCAGATAAAACTCATAGGCCTATTTTCATATTTTAGAGTTTGTATTGACATGTTAACTACATATTGTTTCTGAATATTTTAAAAATGGATATAATTCCACAAGATATAAATATTCTTATATATTTTTGACATCATGGAAATCCTCAATACTATTTTCTGCTCAAAAGAATCTCACTTTTGTAAATTGTAATATTGTATCAAAATTTCTGAAGATTACACACACACACACACACACACACACTATATATAAAACTAGGAATTAAAATATTGTGAATGTTAAAGTTTCTTAATGTTTTGAACTGATACCTAAAAGATTCTGCTGCAAGAATTTCTCTGAAATACAGCATTATTAATTTCGTAAAATATTCTCCATGTAAAATGCATGTAAAATGCATGTAAAATGCATTAATGATCTTGAGTTTTGTTTTTTATTTTGCTGATTTTGCTGATTTCCAAAATCCCTCATTGTGTGACATCTTTAATAGGCCCAGCTAAAATGTCACAACAATTTGCATGCTTTTGATAGATTTGCATATTTTTGTGACCTTTTAGTTGGCTTAATAAAGATATTACCTTAATATGGTTTGGCTTTTTTTCTTGATGGTGGAATTCAAATTGCTTTGGAGAATTGCAGACAAAACAAAGTAATACATTTTTTTAAAAAGAACCTTTAAATTGAGAAGGTGATGTGCTATTAAATATACCATAAAATATTCCTTGCATAACTTAACTCTCAGAAATGTTTATTCTCTGTGCATGTGTGTTTCAGTGGGTGTCTGGATGTGTATCAACAGCAGAAAGAGAAAATGTGCATCTCCCATCGCTATGATGTTTTTCTCTGAATGAACAAGAGCTCTTGGTGTTGAAGTTACTTATAAGTACATGACAGTTTATTTCTATGGCAACTGCTATGATAAAACACATTTCCCTTCCTGTTGCTGCATCCCTTAATGCACACAAGGAAAATAAATAATTATGAAGAGGAGATAAACTAATTTTCTGATTGAAGTTACTGCAGGAGAAGGTTGCTGTAGTAAAAAAACAAACAAATTTTGCTGGATACAGGCTTGATTTGGTAAGTAAAGAACTCTATCTCTCCTTACTTATGGGGCATTCTATACCATTTTTGGGCCTGGTGACTCACGAGACTAAAGCCTTGTGATTAACATTGGCTGTCTGCAATTACTGTAAGTTCGAATCTCACCAGGCTCAAGGCTGACTCAGCCTTCCATCCTTTCTAAGGTAGGTAAAATGAGGACCCAGTTTGTGGGGGCAATAAGCTGACTTTGTATAAAATATACAAAAGTATGAAAGCTATTGCTTAACGCATTGTAAGCCGTCCTGAGTCTCCGGAGAAGGGTGGCATATAAATCAAATTTTAAAAAAATGCTCCAGTTGCCTAGATTTATATTGAGGTTATACATGGCCTTTGAAATACAAGATGAAAAGTTTTTTTTAAAAAATGTTTTCATTGTCATATTTGCTATAATATTAAGCCATGCCTGAAAAAGATGGACTCTTAAGTCAAGTGTCTGAACTGAAGATAAGAATGCCTGTTGTCTCCTACAATATCAGTCCCATTGAACAACTGCCATGGTATAGAAATCCTTGTCTCTTTGCATAGTTCAGGATGGGAAGCAGAGGTGGGTTGCTCCCGATTCGGTCCAGTTCTATAGAACTGGTAGTAAAATCGGCAGGAAGCTCCTCCCACCCACCACGATGTCATCATGGTTGATCTGAGCATGTGCAGAAGCGTGCATGCTCCCACTGCGAACCGTTAGTAAAGGTAAGTGGAACCCACCCCTGATGGGAAGGTACTTTCTTTGCTGAGTTCTCTGTTCAGGTGCTGAAAGATGCTGAACGTAGACCATAAATGCTTAAATTCAAATGACAAAAGCATCAATGCAGTACCATCTTCACCCCTTTTGTAGAGGTATGATATTCCATATATGAATGAAAGGGAAGGAGCTTGTGGCATGATGCCATATTAATATTACTTTAAATTTGATGAAAACCTTTGACTCTGTAGATGCTTCTGCTCTAAACTCATGTTTGATTTTAGTAGTTTGGTCCAATTTCCAATACAACAGCCCTGCCACATTTTTAAATTCTGTGAATTATATTAATTTGAAGATAGGCAACATGGCATCGGTGACACAACTATGACTCACCAGGTTCTAGTGGAAGAGTGGGACCTGGTGGTCGGGGAAACTCTGATTCTCATTCCAGAGAAAGTTATGTGTAAGTAGCAACATGGTCATTTCTTGGCCTTACTAGAATTTAACTTGGAACTGGCCAAATTTAAATTCCTGCAGGATTTAAACATGGGGACTAACATATAGAAAGGTACCCTGTTTTCCCCAAAATAAGACATCCCCTGATAATAAGCCCAATCGGGCTTTTGAGCGCATGGCAGTAAGGTCAAGCACTTATTTCAGGGTTCAAAAAAATATAAGACAGGGTCTTATTTTTTGGGAAACACAGTAGGATTCTATGGTATAGGTTCACAGTTAAGTTATTGTATCTGTGGCTTCCTGCTGTAATTCTCTGCACCTTCCTGTCTCTGCTCAGAAATGCAGGACAGGAGAGAATTTAATTAGGTATTTCATATAGGAAGCAAGGAGCTGGCATTTTGCAAAGCAAAGGGGAAACAAATTATAGTTTAAAATTATCCCTTTAGCGTTCTCTGGGTGATAGGAAAAAAATTAGTAGACTAAAACTTAATTAGTAAAAAGGTTGGTAGCCATTTAGAACTCTTGAGGTGTATGTGTATGTTTGTGTATAAAATGTCTTTTGGATAATCTGTTTTATTCTTCCATGTGATATAGATAGAACACTGCTACATTTCCAGTGGATTTTTTTTTCTTGCATGAAGACCCATCAGTTCTGATTCAGCAACGACATTTCCCCCCATATGTTCTAGCCTTTGGAGGCTTTAGTCATAAATGTTTTATTGTAGCTAAGAGCTTTGGCCAAACATTTTCAAAGTTTTGCAGAACATGATGCATGGTGGCATCATGTTTTTCCCCTTTATCAATCCTCTTGGGAGCCGTCAGGAAGTGAGGGCAGTCATAGAGAAAGCTGGATCAGCAGAACCTGGCCTCTTCTCACCGTTCGTTTCTTCTACTTTGCTTGCTCTCTTCAGAAAACAATTCTACAGACCATGGGTTTTTTTTAAAAAAAACAACTTTAAAGTGTTTTTAAAACACTTTAAAGCAAACCTTAAACTAATTCAGATGTAAAAGAAAATAGCAACAATAATAATATTTTACAAAAATATTGTAAATTACACTTAGAATTGAATTACACTTAGAATTCATGACCAGGACACCATAATAAATCACAATTTTTCTATCATTTGATGGCTTAGCCTAAGCAGTGTTTCTCAGCTTTGGGGACTTTAAGACGTGAAGCCTTAAAGTCCCAGAATTCCCCAGCCAGCACCTTCAGTGGTAGTTGTAGTCCACACATCTTAAAAATGCCCAAAGTTGAGAAATACTGGTTTAAATCATTGGCTAGAATTGGCAGGGAATCTGCTGACTATTTTTGGCTAGATTAAGATCTTTACTATCTTCCCTTACTTTAAAGTGGTATAAACCATTTTAAGCTACTTTTAAAATGCTTCCTGCTCTTGTGCCATTCTTCCCATGGATTTTCTTATGGGTGGCAATTATTGTTGTGCCCACATGAGGTACACAAAATATCCTTATCTGAAGTGATCAGATAAGGATAAGGTTAAATATACTAAGTCTAGTATAGACTTTCAATTATTTTCAGTTGTTTGGATTTTTCTCATACGTTCTTACTTATTTGATCACTGAGATAGAAAATAGATAGAAAGAGATAGAAAAAGAAGGAAAAATGACAATGGTTTAGGATAGTGTTTCTCAACTTGGGCAGTTTGACAATGTGCAGACTGTAACTCCCAGTATTCCTCAGCCAAGCATAGCTGGCTAGGGAATTCTGGGAGTTGAAGTCCACACATCTTCAAATGGCCGAGGTTGAGAAACATTGATATAGGACGCAGGAAGAAGAAACTTGGTGAAAGGTTCAAATGGATTTTTTTTTGTCCCATTTGACACCTTTCAGAACCTTTCAAAGTCCCTGTCCTGAAGGAGAATCTGGAGCCTAGATTCCTTCTCCATCCATAATTTGAGCTCCTGTTGAGTATGAAAAGCAGTTATTAGTCAGGACAGATTTGTAAGAATGTTTAACATGATCTCTATTATCATCTCCACTCCAGGGAAGCTGCGTTCTTAGGCCAATTCAAAATTCTAAAATAGTTTTCAAAGGCATTCCAAGTACTGTGAAGAAGAAGAAAAAATAAGTACCTTCCTGGAAGCTGGTCAAGGTTAGAATAACCTCCTTATTCTACAGGGTTTTTTTGGGGGGGGGGGAGTACTTGCTGTTGAGCACAAATGTGCATAGAATGCTTTTGAAAAAAATGAGCATTGACCTTTAAAGAATATGCACACTGCTTAGGAAGTGAATTAGCTGCAGGCAACAATAAAAATGCTTCAGGTCAGCTGGGAATTCAGTGGTGCTTTCCTGCCTTTTCTCTCTTGGAGATTTCTACAGAGAAAGTGTGGAATGGACCATTCCTCAAAGCTGATGATAAAAAGAATCTTACTTGCAATTTATTATGGATGAAAGTGAATGCAGTGTTGACTCATTCTTCTTTCAAAGAAACTGATCCCAGTTTGGATCAGAACCAGAGACTATGGTGAGGTGGGTGGATGGGTGGGAAATCTGTGGCCACCCTTTGAAGATCTTCTGATAAGTCCCAATCTTCCCCCCCCCTAAACAGTAGAGTGGAAAACATTAAGATAAATTATGCATGGATTGCTAATATTAGCTTAAGAAAGGCAATTTTATCCAGGGAACAAATTCTACATGCTGAATAGGTACCTTTTTCCTCAAGTATCACAGGGAGTGAAGGTTCATTGGACATGCTTTGTTAGCTTTGTGACACAATAACACAATAGGCACACCCAGTTTATTGTAAAGTTACATTAACAGAATTTTGCAAGCCTGCATCTCTTCCCCCTCTTTTCTTTACAAAGAAACTTTAGTTGAAAAAATTAGAAAGGAGTCATTTTGCAGACTCAGTGGCTGCATGTCTGCATGCCATTGCCTAGTCTGTGACTCTTCTTCCTGCCTGCCAAGGTCATTCTCATATACTCTAATGCCTAGATTCATCATTTTGTTGGATGGATCATAGAAGATAAAGTTTTAGTACAGTCCAAGAACTGCTTATTGAAATGTTGCCTTGCTGCTGAATCTGTGTACTATATGAAGCTGGAGCATCTAATCCATTTATGTGATTTCCTATCTTGCAAAAGTAACTCTGGGCAGCCAAAAACATGTAAATAAAAACAATTATTATAAGAACTTTTAAATGAATCCTCTTTGGAGTATGTACAGAATCAATATCCTGATCAAAGATGATTCTCAATTATACAGAGCTTCAGACTATTCATCCAAGCATGGATTAAAGCTTCCTTTGATCATTGCAATTATTTGTATATTGCAATAATTCTTTCTCAGTTTAACTCTCTATATATTTAGTGCCACATAATGGAGTAAGCTCCGATTACTTGTCCCAGTTTCTGCCAACCTAGCAGTTTGAAAGCACATAAAAAATACAAGTAGAAAAATAGGGACCACCTTTGGTGGGAAGGTAACAGCGTTCCGTGTGCTTTTGGCATTTAGTCATGCCGGCCACATGATCACAGAGATGTCTAGGGACAGCACTGGCTCTTCGGCTTTGAAACGGAGATGAGCACTGCCCCCTAGAGTTGAGAATAACTAGCACATATGTGAGGGGAACACATATGCGAGGGGAACCTTTACCTTTACCTTATATTTAGGCTAACCAGGAAGTCTAGCATAGGGAACTGGAAGCTATGGAAGTGTTGCTACTGCTAGTCCCCAACAACCATGTATGTCCAATAGTGAGGAATGCTAAAGGCCATAGCTCCTCACATTCTGGGCTAATATAATAGAAGCTATGCAATTCATTTGCTTTCAAATCTTGCAAAACCAACATGAGTCTAATTTAAGTTGCACTATCCATATGTCTTTTGCATGAAAACAATTTGATAGCATACTAAAGAAGATACAGATTCAGTCCCCTTTGATTCAGTCATGCAGTCCAGTTTTCTTTTTCTAATAACAGCAGGGAAAATGCCTCTGGACTTGCATAGGAGTATGTCTAGATAATTTCTGGAGCAATTCTCAAGCTCTTGGCTATGCTCCATAGAAGTCAAGTTGATGAAAACTCATCTGAATTGAATTTCACTGTATATTTTCTGGCACTTAGTACAACCTGTCCACTTGAATTAATTGAAAAGTGAGCTTGCATTTAATTAAATGTGGCAATAAGTTCATCAAATGATCATCCCTTCTGCAGTCTAGTTCAAAGGTCTTCAAAAGTTTTGAGTCAGCGGACACATTTGAAAATTTGAGACCATGTTGTAACCTATTCTAAAATGGCCATCATAAGTCAAGGTATAGGTCTTTTGCAGTAGCTCATCTAGACTTTCTCCCTTAAGATATTATTTACTATTTTAGCTTTTGTCCCAAACGTGCTTTTTCAAAAGGCAACTGACTTTCTTTGTTTTTCCTTGAAAATGTTTCACTTCTCATTCAAGAAACTTTCTCAGTTCTGAGTCAGTTCTGAAGAAGCTTCTTGGATGAGAAGCAAAATGTTTTAAAGGAAAAAACAAAGTCCAGTTGCCTTTTAAAAAGTATCTTTGGGACAACTATGACCTGGATGACTGGGAATCTTCATAGGCAATAATTCAGCTTTTTTCCCTTCTGTGTTTGGATATATATTTCCAAGCCATGCAAATGCCTCGGCATAGAACATAAAATAAAGCTGAAAACCAAAGCTTTGCTTCACAATATGCTACCTTACCAGACAATCAGGTTTTAAATGAAAAGAATATGAAGCAAGGTTAAAAAAAGTTGGGTGGATCAATCTATGAGTACCACGGGAGGCTTTTATAGGCATGCTGGTGTCCCTTTGTTACTGAATCAACTTCTAACATCAAAAATGACATCAAATGAGATGATGAAGAACAAATTACCTGTAATCCAATAAATTATAATTCACTTGGAATTATAAATTATAATTCACTTGGAGCTTGAAGTCAGTGATCTCTGGATGACATTATGTTTAGTAAACAAAATACAAATGTTCTCACTGAACTGTTCATGAAAAAAAAACTTGTGCTACAGTATTTGGCAAAGTCCCTGAAGATAGTTTTTGGTTTGTTTGTTTAGTATTTGTAGAAAACAATTTAAAAAGAATACAGATACTGCAGTATCAGCTGCTTTGATAGCATGCTTCATCTTGCAAAGACCCAGCAATCTATCTCAAGGCAACAGAACACTGTATTCCTGACTGAAGCAGGGCTAATCTGTTCCATAAGATTCTTTGCATTAAGGTTAGGGCTTTGTGTGTATGCACAGAACATGTGCAGATGCAAGCATTAATTATTTCTGCTCCTTTTAAGGACTAGAGTGCTATATTACTTCAAGATTTTATTTTAAAGAACACTTTCTTTAGCCTACCACAAAACAAAATAACCATGTGTGCACATTGGTATGAACTTACCCTACAGCCATTTGAAACCCTGAGGTCCTTGACACAGTTATTGTTGGGTTATAAGCAGTGGTGGGATTCAGCCGGTTCGCACCTATTCAGGAGAACCTGTTGTTAACTTTCTAAGCAGTTCGGAGAACCGGTTGTTGGAAGAAATCCTATTTTGTTTTGTTTTTTCCCACTTGACAGGGCTAATGCTGTAAGAAAGGCAGGAAGGAAACATTCTGGTGTTATTTCTAGCCTAATCTTTATTGACCTGCTTACAGAAACTGCCTCTCTGGTTAACCCTTATAACATTTTAACAGCTAAGGTGAAGCACCCATCAATGTGACTGATGTTGAGTTGGCCACACCCACATGATCACATCACCAGCAGGCCATGCCTACCCAGCTGGTCATTAGGGCAGAGAACTGGTTGTTAAATTATTTGAATCCCATCACTGGTTATAAGTATGATAGTCCAAGGCACATGGAAAGCATGATGTGGGAAAATGCTATGTACTTCAAAAGGCTATGACTTTAATGGCATTTTCATAAAATACATAAAGTAGGAACTGTTTTAGTAATTTTGCATTGTGGAATGCATTTTTAACATGTCGTTTGCAATCATGTTTATTCCACAGTAGAAATTTGCAGCATGCCTTTTAATTTACATGGGCTGGATATAGTAATTAAGCCATTTTCTCATTTGTAACATAACTGATTGCTTTTCTTGTGTGCGTGCAAAATAATGTGAATACTTGTCTAAGCTAATCATTCTTCATTATTTACGAGCTTGAGTAAAAAAAAAAACCTGAACTATTCTCTATTTGGAAGTTAGAAAGAGCTATTTCCTAACTCAAAAAGACAATAGTGAATATGTTTGCTGTATACAAGCTGAACATGGGCAAGCTGGCAAGATCAAGGAAGCCAGGACTTCATGAAGTCACAGTTGTCTTTAATGATAGTCTTGGGAAAAATAAAGAATCTTGGAAACTGCAAGAATTCTCAACCTTTATTTATATAGTGAGTTATTTATGGCAGAATTACTTTGAATGGATAAAAGCACTTTCTCCCAAATTTCTAGGAACCTGGGTTGAGTTGCCATTTATAAAATAAGCTAGTAATTGATTCACATTCTGTTCTTTACTGGGTATATCTAATCTTCCTTTCAGCCTCCACACAATATCTCAAACATGCAAGGTATGAATATGAATGTAAAACATGTACATTACAGGGCAGTTCGGGTTCCAAATATGAAAATGTTCATCTTTGTTGAGTGTCTTTTCCTCTTCTTTGGTTCGATGCTCATAATCTTCTCCTTCCATGTCCAATCCTTTCCACCGTCTTGGAAGAAGAAGGAAAACCTGAGGTGATAGCCTTTCTTCACCATACCTCTCCCATTTCTTGCTTTTTCAGAAAGGCTGGTGAATAATACTGCAGGAAGTTCTCAGTAAACAAGAGCAACTGAACTTGGGATTTTGGTTGTAGTTTGTTGCAGTTAGTATGTGACCATGTGATGTGACTTGATATTAAAGTGATTGTAAAATGACCCATTGTGGATGGTGAGCAAACCACATTGTTGTTAAGCAAAGCCATTCTCCCAAATGGATGGGGTTTTTTTTGCCAGAAACAGCACAAATGTTGTGAATCACAGTCATATTGATTGCACAATGCTGTAATTAATCATAAAAGCAATCCCATTGTCAAGTGCCAAATATATGTAGTAAAACTGGTGGGAGACTCCGCCCACTGAACCTGACATCATCAAAATGTACTTGTGCAGAAGAGCGTGCATGCATGCGAGTGAAGCTAGCGCATGTGCGCGGCCCCGTTGTGAACCAGTAGTAAAGGTAAGTAGAACCCACCACTGGCGCACGGCCAGCTGGTCTTCCAGTTTCTGGGCTCTGGCATGTGTGAAGCCCAGCTGGTCTGTGTGCCTGCGCATGCCGGAAACCCAAAGACCATGTGACCTTCCAGGGCTCTGGTGCGCATGCACACACACACATTCCAGTTTGGCCACTTAGTGCTGAAAATATTCACCATCACTGTCCTACACTTTTAAAGGAATTGTTTTGTATATCTTCATGAAGTTTTGTCATGAATATTTTTCATAAGCTTCGGAGAAATTTTTCATGAGAGTGATTACTTTCCTTCATTACACGTAATCTTAAAGATAATGTATTATTAATTTGTCATAAGATGTGGGTGTGAAATTATTGTTGATCATCCTCCTTGTATTGCATTTCTTGCCATGCTGTATTCCTACAGATCTTTCATCTGCACATGATACCCAAACAGGAGAGGGAATAATGAGTATAGGGGGATAGGAGAAATACTATGCTTCTCATGGGTGAAAATTTAACCTGTGTGAAGCCATTTAGAGCTTATGTTAAGGAAACCAGCACAATGGCCCTCAATGTGGAGCAAGGCAATCATCTCTCTTCCACAAATTATGGAGCCTCTGAGCAGAATGTGTGGTACGCAGCTGCAAATTTATGTATTTATAGTACCAAGCACTTGAGGGAGCACAGCAAGCTGTTTGTGACACAGAGGCTTTTTCTCAAGTCAAATTGCAGTGACACACATATAAGTGCATGCATGTGCATGTATATGCAAAAAAGGCCACTCACACCTACACCCCACTGCTACTGTCCCATCTTTGCAAGGTACAATGCTTGATTATGCTGTTTGCCTCAGAGGAGACCTGTTTCCTACTATAAAACAATATAATTTCCCAGGTAGTAAATGTCAGAAATCCTCTTCAAAAAACCTTTTATACAGCTGATAAAACTGGGGCACAAAATCAGTGAGCAGCTTGTAAAAGAGGAGGCAAGGGAGACATATTCACAATAGAAAAGGAGCAAATATGCAGTGAAGCATATCAACCAATCCTCTTTCATCTTCTTACTTATTCTGCCTTCCCTTTAGCTGTATGAAAATGTTGTTTAATTGGGAAAAGCAATGACAAAACCTGGCTGGCAAATTGGATGCATCTTACTAACTACTTTTACTTCTTCTTTTCTTTTTTTAGCTTACTGTAGTTCAGCAGTGAAGGCTGCATGTCCTTGGCTTCTGCAAGCTTTGGTGCTTTCTATGAAATATTTTCATAGACATCCAAGCAGCTAACCAGTAAACCAAACAATTGCAGTAACCTTAACTCCCTTGCATATTTGCTTATGGCCTGATGTACTATGTATTCTATCCCAGTTTATTCACAGCTATCTATGTGCTTGTGCTGAGTCCCTCTAATTCAGTCAGGCAGAAATACATATTTAATTTAGATGGGGTGAAACAGTAGATCTTCATAATGCATCCAGAGACCAGTGATTGGTCCAGTCCTTCGCTTCTTTCTTAAAAGGCTTTTTAGTATCCAATATAATGCCAGTTTTAAAGTATGTTTTACATTTTTTAAACATTCAGGTCAAGGGTGGGTTCTACTTACCTTTACTATCGGTTTGCATCGTGCCTACACACTCTTCTGTACATGCATAGATCACCTACGATGATGTCCGGGTCGATGGGTGGAGCGTCCTGCCGGTTTTACTACCAGTTCTTGTGAACTGGTCTGAACCGGGGACAACCCACCACTGATTCAGGTTCTGGATCTTAAATTTATTAATTCTCTTGAATACTACTCAGGAAAGAAAGGCAGAGTACATATAAAATAAATATATAAGTCAAAGGGAGAAAGGAAGCAAGTAAGTAAGAAAGCAATGGCATTACAACAATACACACTCACACACACACACACACACACATAGTTGCAATGCCATTGCTTTTTTTACTTGCTTCCTTTTGCTCTGTGTGTGTGTGTGTATGTGTGTGTGTCTTCCATACATTTAGCATTATCCCCAAGAATTAAGAGTTTTGAGGAACTGCTATTTAAATTCAAAGTCTGATAATTATCAAGCACAGATAGACATAATAATATCAATAGAATATATATATATATGTTATTACTTATTTAAAATTATTTTGCCTTTGCTCCTGGAACACCAGCCTGAAGATGACAAATGGGACTTGCCAAGATACTTCCAATTCTACGCGGGAGAAGACCCGAATAATCAAAGACCTACATACAAACACCCGCGAAAACCTCAGAAAACATACATACACACACACACACACACACACACACACACACGTCATATGGTGAATATAATTAAATGCTATGGTTTCTCTTATAGTCCAGAAGAGTATCTCATTATATTTCAAATTATCTTTTGGGGAAAGCAGGATTGTTTAGAAGCGTACCAAAGGTTACTAGTAGCAGTAATCTTCCTAAAAGCCACACTCCCAATTAGAAATAATTTGAAATTCTCTCTTAATTTATATTGCTTAATGCGGTGGCCAACACATTCCATAATCTTATCAACCGCACAGAAATTCTGTGACTAACTCAAGGGACTTGGCTTAACAAGAAATTGTTGCAGCCATTTTTAGCTTTTCTTCAAAAGAAAGAATATTTTAAAGATACTGTAGGATGTTAGAGGTAGCACTACATTTCAAGTCCACAAGCAAGATGCCATCTGGGACTCCACACAGAACCTTAAACCCCGTTCAAGCAGCTGAAGATCATAGATAAAATGTATGTGTGCATGTATGTGAATGCACATTCTTCATGTGATTTGAATGATCACAGTGTAGAAAAATCCAAGCAGTATGAACAATGTCTCATTTCAGCCAAACATGCTAATTCATTGTGTTGTAGTGAAGCAGTTAATGTGCTGGATTAGAACCAGGTTGAATTTCTCACTGACTCAGTCACTGGAGGCTCAACCGCTCTAGGGAGAGGGGCAGAAAATTATATGTATTATCTTGATGACCATTAGGAGTGGAGTATAATTAGAATAAAAGGATCCTGAAAATACCTTCTTTAATGTGTCCCAGGTTATCTTTGCTTTAGAAATAGTGAGAAGTATGAGAAATGTGACAATTGTGGCTCCAATATATGGTAAGAAATTAATAGCTTGTGCAGCGGCCCTGGGACTTGAAGGTCTTTTAATTTTACAAGAATTGTTCATGGTAAAATTGATCCAGCCTTCTGGGTTTCATCCAGATATACTAAACTACAAGTCTCATGATTCACAATCTTATAGTAAGTCTTGTGATAGTTCCATGAATCAGGAGGACATCTGGTTGAAGGTAGCTAAATAATGTGCACAAGCTGTGACCACAGGGCCATGAATATCCCATCCCCCACAAAGCTTTGGATGTGGTCCCTAGAAAACTCCAAAGGTTACTACTAAGTAGTGATGCTGAATGTGACAAAAGGAAAAGTATTAAATAAATTATGTTGAAGTATGGTATTAGTTCTTTTTAATTAAAGATAAATATAAAGAAAATCTCTCTCTCTCTCTCTCTCTCTCTCTCTTTCTCTCTCTCTCTCTATACACACACACAAATACATGCATATGTGTGTATATAACATGAAGTTTGGGGCCCGGCTTTAAAGCCACATGAACACCTTAGCCTAGAAAAGCAACTGAGCACTCCAGAGGAAGCTGTGAGACTTCCTTCCAGACTCTCTTTTTCCACTGATATAAAATCTTGGTATACCTAGGATTTTATGATATACACTGAAGTCATGGTAGGCTCTTTGCCAATACCATTTGTTCGGGAAATGCTTTGGCATAAATTGAAGTTTCTTGAAAGAAGATTACTGTATGTAATAGTAGAAAGTAAGGATGGGAGTTTCATTTACAAAATTTTAAGACACTAACGTTAGAATGTTTTTTATAAATGTGTATATATATGTGTGTGTTTGTGTGTGTGTGTGTGTGTGTATTACTATTTGCTGACTTCTTTTACACACACATACACACATACACACGGAACTGGGGCTATAAAAAGCCCTTTTTGCCAGTGCCACTGAAAGGAGAAGTGTGACTGATGTCATTGGAACTAATTTTAGGGACACGCTTGATCAACATAGCAGCTGGCAATGACAGTTTCAGTTTCAACCAAAAGAGGGCTCCAGTGTTTTGATTTAAGCATCAAGCGAAGTTTTTGCATTATTTGGGATTTAATTGTAAAAGTAAATCTCTAAATTTCATTGTACTGGATTCTTATGTAAAGTAATACTTTTAAGATTATGTTTCCTATTAGGTTAACATAAAGGAGGGGTAGCTCAGCAGTTAAATCTGAGCTAGTAATGGCTTCCAAATATAGAACTTTATTTATTTTTTAAAATCTAATTTATATGGCTGTCTATCTCAACAAGTGATTCTGGACCGTGAACAAAGTTAAAATAAAATAATGAACATTACAAAACTTAAAATACATTAGCAACAGCAACCGATTTTTAGAGGTGTGTGGCTATCTCTTACATAAACTGGAGGAAAATTATGAAAATTGTAAAGAATAAGCCCAAGCCATTTAGGAGCCATCAAAGTGGAGAAGGATGGTCCTGGCAAAGTAATGAAATACTAAAGATATTAATTAATAGTAAAGACAGAGCAATATCCCTTCCCCCATCTCATATTCATGGTAATTTATTCCCGAGTGTGGAAATTTTGCTACCACTTCACACATACCTGTTCAGTTCTCCTAATGTAAACAAAAGATGGTAATAACTACTGCAGGGTTGTGTAATGTTTTGGTTTGCTGGAGAAGGACAAGGAAGCCCACGATTCAAGGATCCGTTTAGCTAAAGCTCAAGTGGGGGATTTTAGTTGAATCACCTTCTCTCAGGCCATCTGCTTCATAGTTCAGACTGACTATAAAATTAATGGGGCCATAATGTATCAACCACCTTGAGCATCTTGAGGAAAGAAGATGCAAGAAATAAACAAATGAAAAATGCCCATTACAAATATCCAATAAACCAGAGATTGAGTCCAGATTTAGTCATATGCACTGTAGATCCACTACAATCAAAGTCTGGATCCAAGGGAGACCACTGTACCTCAGATAGCCGGATGTGAGTCGCTCCTGGTGAAGTGGGGCCATGGTGTGCGGGTGGGCTTGCTGATCGCGTACCTGGCTCCCTGCCACGTGACAGCGGCCCTGCCCGAGCTTCTCAACGTTATTGCCGAGGTGGCGGTTGATACCCCCAGGCTTCTGGTCATGGGGGATTTCAACCTGCCGTCTGTCGGTGAGGCGTCTGGGTTGGCTCGGGAGTTTATGGCTTCCATGACAGCCATGGACCTGACACAATTAATTCTTGGCCCCACTCACACAGGAGGACACACTCTGGACTTGGTTTTTGTCTCTGGTCAGTGGTTGAATGGCCTAGATGTAGGGGATATAGTTATTGAACCCCTGTCATGGTCGGACCATTCTCTCCTGAGGCTAGACTTTCTGACCGCCGAACCCCACCGCAGGGAGGCGGAACCGATTAGGTGGTTCCGCCCCAGGCGCCTGATGGACCCTGATGGGTTTCAGAGGGAGCTTGGGCCAATGCCCGAAACTCTGGCTCATGACTCGGTCGAGGACCTGGTGGCCGCCTGGGACAGGGCGGCCGCCAGTGCCCTGGACCGAGTCGTGCCTTTGCGGCCTCTGACCCGGCACCGAATCTGCCCGGCTCCTTGGTTCTCTGAGGAGTTGAGGGAGATGAAGCGCCGGAAAAGACGCCTAGAGAGTGGTTGGAGGCTGAGTCGATCTGAATCCGACCGAACACTAGCTAGGTCCCATCTTAGGACCTATTTGGTGGCGATAAAAGCGGCAAAGCGTAATTACTTTTCCGCTCTTATTGCATCGGCAGATAACCGCCCAGCCGCCTTGTTTAGAGTGACCCGCTCCCTCCTACATCAGGGAGCGCGGGAGGACCTCTTGCAAGGGCGGGCTGAGGATTTTGCACAGTATCTGCACGATAAAATCGCTCAGATTCGGGAAGGCTTGGACTCTGACTGGGTAGATTCCAGCGAGGTGACTGAGGCTGGTCTTGAGAACGTTATCTGGGATGAGTTCGATCCTGTAACTCCCGAGGACGTGGACAGGACTTTGAGGAGTCTAAACGCAACCACATGTTTATTGGACCCGTGTCCTTCCTGGCTGGTACTGGCCACTCGGGAAGTTACACGAGGCTGGCTCCAGGGGATTATAAATGCTTCTTTGAGTGAGGGTTTCTTGCCTGCCGCCTTGAAAGAGGCGGTGGTGAGGCCCCTCCTCAAGAAGCCTTCTCTGGACCCGGCTGTTTTGGCAAATTTTCGTCCTGTCTCCAACCTTCGCTTTGTTGCGAAGGTTGTTGAGAGTGTGGTTGCGCGCCAGCTCCCACAGTACCTGGAGGAAACTGTCTATCTAGATCCGTGCCAGTCCGGTTTCAGACCTGGGTACAGCACGGAGACGGCATTGGTCGCGTTGGTGGATGATCTCTGGAGGGCTCGGGACAGGGGATGCTCCTCTGTCCTGGTCCTATTAGATCTCTCAGCGGCTTTTGATACCATCGACCATGGTATCATGCTGCGTCGGTTGGGGGGTCTGGGGGTGGGAGGCACCGTGTTACGGTGGTTCTCCTCCTATCTCTCCAACCGATCGCAGTCTGTGTTGGCAGGGGGGCAGAGGTCGACCTCGAGGCGCCTCGTTTGCGGGGTGCCACAAGGGTCGGTCCTCTCGCCGCTCCTGTTCAACATTTATGTGAAGCCGCTGGGTGAGATCATCCGTGGTTTTGGGGTGAGTTGCCAACTGTACGCTGATGACACTCAGCTGTACGTCTCCACCCCTGACCACCCCAATGATGCCCTCGAAGTGATGTCCCAGTGCCTTGAGGCCGTGCGGGTCTGGATGGGGAGGAACAGGCTTCGTCTCAACCCTTCCAAGACCGAGTGGCTGTGGATGCCGGCGTCCCGATATAGCCAGCTAGTACCATCGCTGGCTATTGGGGGTGAGTCATTGGCCCCCACAGAGGGGGCGCGCAACTTGGGTGTCCTCCTGGATTCACGGCTGTCCTTGGAAGGGCATGTGGCGGCCGTGGCCAGGGGGGCCTTTTATCAGGTTCGCCTGGTGCGCCAGTTGCGCCCCTTTCTGGATCGGGACTCCATGTGCACGGTCACTCATGCACTCGTCACGTCTCGCCTGGACTACTGTAATGCTCTCTACATGGGGCTCCCCTTGGGGTGCACCCGGAGGCTCCAACTGGTCCAGAATGCGGCCGCGCGGGTGATTATGGGAGCGACAGGGCGCTCCCATGTGACACCTCTCCTGCGCGAGCTGCACTGGCTTCCGGTGGTCTTCCGGGTGCGCTTCAAGGTGTTAGTTTTGACCTTTAAAGCGCTCCATGGCATGGGACCGGGGTACCTGCGGGACCGCCTGCTGCTACCGATAACCTCCCACCGGCCAGTACGCTCACACAGAGAGGGCCTTCTCAGGGTGCCATCAGCCAAGCAATGTCGGCTGGTGGCCCCCAGGGGGAGAGCCTTCTCTGTGGGGGCACCCACCCTATGGAACGAGCTGCCTCCAGAAGTTCGTTTGATCCCGGACCTCCGCACTTTCCGAAAGGCCCTTAAGACCTATTTATTTCAACAAGCCGGCCTCACTTGATTGTTTTAATGGGGTTTTAACAAAATTTTTCTTATTGATTCCTGGGGTTTTAAATTGGGTATTTTAATGGGGTTAGAATTTTATTTGGAACGCCAATGAATTTAATTTAATTTTATTATTCTTTTAATGTTTGTATTATATGTGTTTTAAATCTGGTTGTTCACCGCCCTGAGTCCCCCTCCCGGGGAGAAGGGCGGTATATAAATTGAAATAATAAATAAATAAATAAATAAAATCAGTAAGACTTCTTTTACTCATGATAGGCAGTACATATCTGTTTTCAAATAAAATTAGAATAAATAAATTTACTGCATTTAAAAAAGATGTACAGTTGACTTCTATGAGATTCGAGATATTCAAAATATGGCTTCACACAAACATTTTCCAGTGACAGTCTTCCAGATATGTCAGTCTTTCCCAAATTCCATGTTAGATGGAAATTATGGAAGTTGAAGTTCAATTTATATGCAGGCCATCAGGCTGAAAAGGCGTCTTCTGGTACATTGAAAGTGGGATAGAATGGGATCAAGAATAAGGAATTATTGATTTATTTTTTTGTATAAAATCTCATAGAGGAAATCTGTGATATAGGTGTAAAAAAAAAGGAAATAATTTAGACCAGCAGAACAAATCTAAATATCTTTCTTTCTTGTTCTTAAAAATGGATTTTGATTGGGGAGAGGGGGAGAATTATGGATCTACTTGCCTAAACATTGATTCTCCCAGTCCTTAATCAAATATTTGCATTTTAATACAGGCTAAATTTCTGACTTTGATGGTATTAGCCATTTGCTGCATGTATCTAGTGACCGTACTAGTCATGGTGCTAAAAACACTGTTTGCTTGCTTACTGATGAAAAATAAGATTTCATGTGGAAATACTTTTCTTTTATTTCAGGAAGCACACAACTTCTAAGAGGAAGTTAAATGTTGAAAAAAGGTAATGGATAAGGAGGTAAAATAATCCTATGTAGGGTACCAATTTCTAAATTTGCAAATTAATCAGATGAGGGAGCTGATTTGCATGCCTAACCAACATCACCTCTACACACATAAAACTGTGGACATCTTATCAAGGATTACCCACATTATGTGACTCAGTACAGAACAAAGAGCATACTGGATTAAATCTTACATAAATGATTTATTGTCACATTTTTTTTTTACCCCACACATTTGTAAAGGCACCTGCCTGCATGTATGTACTCTTCAGAATGAAGCATGTGCAGCAGAATCAGATAATCTGGTGTACCTCTGCACAATCTATTTCTTTTTTCTAACCAGGAAGGTCAATGCAAACAGAAGTTTTTTTAAAAAAAAAGTATAAGAAAGACATCGTTATACAGAGAAGATAAGAAAAGATATGCTATAAAACTGACTACTGTAATGGTAAATTATTTTTTACTTTGCCGTTTTTTAAAACTTTGTATTAGTTTATGCGCCTTCTTACCATCCTAGAATCATTTTTTCCGGTATAGTAATTTCTTACACAGTTTCATTTAAGAGTGAACGCTACCACTCTGAGTAACAATATATAAGTGAATCAGGAGAAAGGCTGTGAATTGTACTGTGATGCAGACATGATGTGCACAATATCATGTTGGAATTGCTTTCAGAACTTCCTTAAAAAAAAAAAAGCCAAACATATCATTCATTTTTACTGACCTTTCTTCTTAAATATGAGCCATAGCTGTATGTTCATTCAATTAATCTTCCATTGACTTCATTGGGATTTAAACTGCTTCAGTACATATGAGAATGAGACCTACATGGGTATGTTCCTTGTGCATGGCACGGATTTTTGTGGAGCTCCTGAAAAACTAACAAAAAGCAGTGCAAAAACAAAAAACAAAAAACAAAAAAGCTTTGGTAAAGAGACCATTATTATTTTCTGAGTAACACGGACGTGATTTAGGCATGAAGTGTGTTCACAACAAACAATATGTACATCTGTATTTGCACAGAATGAGGAAAACCAAGTGTGTATTTCCAGGCCACCGTGTCAGGGAACAAAGAATAAATTCTACTGGCAATGGTAAACCTCTTATGCAAAATGCCTGGCCGGTTGTTGTCCAGCAAGGGTTTCATTTCCTGCACTTTTTGTATTTCAGAGGGAATGAGGGCCTCACCTTGGGAAAAATATAAAACGATCTTCCTTTCAATATAAATGTCTGCTCCAAAAATCAATTTCAATTTCATCTTTGTTTCATGGGGAAAAAAAAAAAAAGAAGAAGAAGAAGAAGAGAGAGGAATGGAGGGAGGGAGAGAAAATAAAAGACCTACAAGACTATAAGTAATAGCTACCCACAGTTTTCTTAATAAATATTTCTGGAGCAGTAAAAAGCTATATGAATGCTTTCTTCTACTTGTGAACTGGCTACGCTTTAAAAACATCTATAACTAGATGAGCAGATAATGTCTAGATTCTGATTCCATCATTTCTTTTTCCAGAGATGGCTCCTTCCCCTACCCTTCCCTTCCTCTCCCGCTGCTCTATTGCCCGGCATTTTTTCCAAAGCGCCGCTTTTTGAAATGTGCGAGGGATTGTGTGACATTTCAAGAACTGCTATCAATATGCATCCACAGGTACAGTTATGTCCTGTACAATAAATCATCCATCCTTTGTGTTCAAATAAACATTAGAGGGCCCTTCAGTAGCAACTCCTTATCTCGTCTAGGCAGGATTAGAAGATACGTTCCTCAAAGCCCAACTGGATATATTTTGCTTGCAATCTTGCTTAAATTATCCTTGCTGGATATAAACATTCCTTTCTTTCTAATTTCAGAAAGGGGAAACAATGTTCTCATTTTAAGGATGCTGACTCATCACTGGTCCCCGCCTGCAGCATTTATTCTCTCATTTGCTCAAATGCTGCATTCTTTTAAATTTACTTTAAAAAAAAAACCCCAACACCCTAAACTGGAACCATGAGAGATTTATTATGGAAAGCTACAGCAAGGAGAAGTGTGTGCCAACCTTCCCCCCTCCTGCTGCTTCAGTGATTCAAGCATTGCCTCTGCAAAGTCAGTGTGCCGTTAAGGTAGGTAAGTTACGCACACAGCCTCTATCGTTCTTTGTGCTATTATGTGGACTGGAAGCTGTGCAGTTGCCTTATTTGCATCTTTTCCTGTATTGGCATATCAAGTGAAAAAGAGATTGCTGGGGTGGGATGGAAGAAAGGAAATCCACCAGCTTTTAACAGATGATATTGTATTGAAAGCCTAGCTTTTAATGAAACCACATGTTGGAAATTTTAGTCTTCTGTAATGGTTGATGCTTCTCTTTTCTCTGGAGCAGATTGGCTCGTGCTGCATTTTCTTCTTAACCTAGATTCACGTTAAAGGGGTGGCAGTTTAAATGCACTGCCCAGTGTTGCTGACTAATACAACCAAGCCTTATTCTTCCAGCTTCTTGCAACTCCCTCCCATCACCTTACAATGCAAAGTCACCGCAACCAGTAATGCGGGCCAGATTCTGTTTGGTTTGATTAAGAAACATCCTCAAGGAGAAGGGCAGGGAAGGAGTCTCTTTGAAACTTCCCCACCCCAGCTGATGGCGCAGAGACAACCACTTTCTAGCTAAATTATAAATGTCAGAAAATGCCATCAAGGGGAAGGCATTCCAAGAAGACTATTGTGGCTTGCTGGCTTCCTCTCATTCGCTCTCATCCTTCATAATATTAGCACCATATAGATTTAATAATGAGATGACTGGCAACATTTTGATGATGGAGCAGTTTCTATGATCTGCAAAAAAGACAGCATCTGCTTTTCCCGTGTACCAATTAATTATTGATGCAACTGAAAATGCAGGAAGACTTTTCTTCTTTTACTATAAGGGAAGAAGAAGAAAGGTTGAGCATTTTTGCCAATCGGAGGGGAATTACTGGTATATCATCCTGACCTTGGAAGGTGTGTTTGTGTGTGTGTGTGTGTGTGTGTGCGCGCGCGCGTGCATGTGTATGCGTGCGTATTGTATTGTATAATGCATGTGCCTGCTCAGATACATACACACAACATATTTCGTTCTTTTCTTCTCATCACTATCTCTGCCAAGCAGGACGCTGCTGTGAAATTGTCACTCTTATCTCTGATTTCTATTTTCAATCTGTGCTTTATTAGTGCTTTAAAAAAAAGCACAATTCTCTACTTACTGTTCCATACAACAGCTTTCTTCCCAGTGCCTTTTTTACAGTGAAATCTTCTGCTGAATGAAAGAGCACTTCTAAATATATAGGGTTTATTTGTTGCTGCTTATAAGCCAGTTCATAAGGGTTTTTTTTGTTTCTCTCTCTCAGGTTACCTGGAATGAAATGTTACTCTTTGATCTAATGTGATCTCTTTATCATGGGAAAATCACACTCCATATTTAGTATTCTCCAAATATTTCATTTTCAAAAGAACACATGCATATATTTTATACTGTTGCAATCACTACTTCGCCATTGGCGATTAATCTAAAAAAAGATCGAATAATTCACTGCCCCATGCCATTCACATATCACTTGCTACCATCTGTGCTACTCAGCAGCAGCAAATGATGGGTAATTAACTCAGTGCTTTTGTCTTTCTGCCTCCAAATGTCTGACACATATATAGATTCGGTTCTCGCTTATATAGCTTTCGTTCTCCCTCCCAATTTGTTTTTCTCTCTTCGTATATACTGGAGAAGAAAATAGTGGAGTCTTTAGATAAAGAAATGAAATGATGCTGCATACCTGACCAGGCTGGGGGGAAGGGGGAAGGAAAAGTACACACACACACAAAAGCAGTGATAAATTGCAAAGGAAAGAAGAGAAGCCCCCTCCCCAACCTCTACCAAATGCTAAATCTAAGGAGGCGAGTATCTCTCCTGACCTTTTGCTCTCCTTAATATCAAAAGAAAAAAAAAGGAGTTGACAGTGGACAATGCCTGCTTCGAATGCAGAGGCTACCTCCTCTAAAGCTTTGAGGTCAAGGTCAAGATGCAACCATGAAGAAAAGGATTTGCAAGCTTCTCTGTCAGCTGGAGCATGAAGGAGAAGCATGAAAGTGGGGCCATATTCAGGGAAAGTAGCAAGCCTGGATACAAGCTAGTGATCTCTCAAATTATATATTCTCTGCTAAGGTGGTGGAGCACCTTAATGCAGGACAATTGTCTGGATATGCAATCTTGCTGTTCTAAGAAAGGGGAAAAGGACAGATATCCATGTCATGTTTTCAGCATGTACAGGACTTTGAAAATATCTCTTTGGTAGATTTAATGTGACACGTTTATATACAGGAGGAGGGTGTGGATGGGGGGACAGAAAAATCTGGTGTAAAAAGAATTTTCATTCTCGAAATCTGCTAGCAAAATATGTTTCACATTTCGGGTGTTGATGGTCTTAAACAAACTGTAATTGCATTAAAAATACAATTGAAAAGCCCCACAGCGCGGGGATAAATACAAGAAGTGGCCGGAAATAGATCAATGGCTTTGGAAGCTTATTGGATTATCGTGGACCAGGTGTTATTTCTTGATTTTAACCAACTCAGAAGGTTGTTATTAGAAAGGAGATAGAAGAAGGAGATGCTATGCTGAGTTTATTAGAGGAAGAACCAGTAATAAACACTGGGTGCATTGTTTCGTATAGGTTCTGGTAGGAAAAGAGTGTGTCCTAAATATGTGGTATGCGTTGCTAAAACTATTTGTTCTTGCAATTTTTCCTAATCTGGTACTCTTTAGATATACTATGTATGCAACTCCCAGAATTCTTCTTGACTATGTACATGCTTCCTTGGAATTTTGGAATTTAACATTCATTACATCTAGAAGATACTTATTATGGGAAGATTGATCTATTACAATAAAATCATCATCATCATCATCATCCCAGAAGCAATAACTAAAGCTTTGGTAAAGCTTCATGTCAATTATCAATTTATAACAACACATGAAGATTTGGCCTGTTACTTTCAGAAAATCTACATATTGGGATACTGTTGTGGCACACCAGACTTGGAAGATGAGGAGGTTGGGAAAGAACTTGGGCTAGTTCAGGGGAAGGCTCTGCTGGATGCTCAGCATTGAACACAGAGATAGAGCCAGAAAGGCCAGCCAGAGAGGCAGCTGCCTTCGGAGTCAGAGATGAGGAAGAACAGCTGGGGCCTGTTCCAGATGTGCATAAGTGCAGAGCAGATAGGAGAGGTGGACAAGGAGCTGGCTCAGGAAGCAAAATGAATGTGGACACAGACTGGTCCCTCTCCGGCTGGGGAATAAATAGGAAGAAAAGGGACTGGTTTGGTTGTTACAGACAACCATTCACATTTCTGGAAAGTTTGCTCCTTGTGTGTTTCCTGCGACAAAGACTGCCTTGCCAGAACTGAGGTTTGTCTATTTCTCTGTTTGAACTGACTTAATTTGCCGCCTCCTGGCTGCGAGCTCACTCCCTTACATTTATCATAATGAGCTGATAAGGACTATTGTTTCATTTAACTTCCTGCAGGACTCTTGCCTGGACTTTCTGTTGGTGAATGCAGTTAATTCCCAATGTGTAAATAAAGAAGTTTTTTTCTTTGTGGAGAGTCTGTTTCTTGCTTCTGCGAAGGCTGGGTTTCTTGCTTCTGCAAAGATTATTTGTTCATCTTCCTCTCCTCATCAACTGGTTTCAATAGTACTCTACTCTGAATACATAAATTATGGCTAAATATTAAGATAGTAGCTACATCACTGTTCCCTGAAACTTATGGTCTCTGCTACCAGAACTGTGTGCAACAATTCTGCACAGTGATGGTTCAGTAAATATAAATATTGCCATTGTATCTTCACTCATGGGTGTATCAATTATATTTACAACATATGCATTTAAAATTAGCACATTTTTGTAGAACTCAGAAAATTGTCCACATTTTTATTAGAATTTGTATATTTCCCTGCTTTAAATGAAAACTAAACAGATTTCTCCATCAATCTACATTTCTTCACAATTCTGATATTAGGACAAGGGCAAGAGAGGAATCAATAAAATTTAATTCCTCCCCACAACAACTACAGGAATTGTGACTATTGTGTGAAGAAGATGGATTCCAGAACCAAGTTGCTTTTAATTTATTTTCAACATACCCTGCTTTCTGAAAGTTGCTGCAAAACAATGCTTTAGTGCAGGGGTCATCAACCTTTCAGACTTGGGGTACCACTAAATTCATAATTTTAAATCCCACGGACCACTAATATGAATTTAAAAAAAAAATCATATTTAGTGCAATATAAAAACTGCAAATAATTTTTCTTTGAACCACCAAAATTTTCTTGCAGACCACCAGTGGTTGGTGACCGTTGCTTTAGTGCAAAAACGTGCCATACATGGATCTTGATTTTGCACTAAAAGTGGCAAACAAAAATATGCATATTTGCCAACAATTTACGTATATTTCTGTACTTGTAAAAATTTGGTTTAAAAAACAAAGTTTATGATTTCTGTCATATATGTTTAATTTATATAGTTATTATTGTACCTGTAATTATAACATACACTCTCACTCTTTCTTGTTACATGCAGTTTTCCAATTCCAGCAAAAAAGCTTTGTTGTTTACATCCCACACACATTTGCAGTATTTTCCATCGTAAAAGAAATTATCCACATTTTTTTTCCTCCAAAGCCATTCCAAACTGTAGGCTTCTCTTCTGCATAGGCATACTGTTTTACTTGCATTCAATTTTTTTGAATTGGGTAGGATGCAGGAATTTATCCTATTGCCTTGCATTTTAAATAATACCAAGTTCCCTAGGTTGCATGAACTCTGATGAGAAAAATAGAGAAACTCCATGATTGTAGAGAAAAAGAGTCAGCTACATGTCACCAAACTATCTATGTGACTTCTTGACTTCCTCCAGATTATATATTCCTCTTTCAATCAAATACATTTCTATTATAGCTTGCTCAATAGAATGACTTGATTTTGTCATTTAGTGAATGAACGAATGAACGAACGAACGAACGAACGAATGAATGTAAACTACCACTTTTCTGCAATCCTTTGGTGGAAATCATTCTGATACTGATAATCTGGCATCCTCTCCCACTCCCTCTCCCTCTCCCTTCTCCCCTTCCCCTCTCCCTCACCCTCCTGCTTCCCTTCCCTCCCTTCCCCTCTTCCCTCTCCTCTCCCTCCTCCCCTGCCCCATCTCCTCCCCTCCATTTTCCTCTCAACAATTGATAAGTAATAAAAGTCAGTTTGTACAAATTGCACTTTTAATGGAAAATAGATGTATTGCAGTGAATTGGGCAATCAAATGCAGCTTCTCACAGCCAAGAGACAAACTGCAAGACTGAGAGCAATAATTCCCTCAGAGAAACCAATGCACTGTGCTTTTCACTGAATCAGTACTTGGCAATTTGATGACCTAGTATTTTTTCATTGAAAGAAAGGAAGGAGAACACAGAAAATTAATGGATGCTAAAATAGGCAAAGAATATCTGGCAATTTTGCTCATTGACTGCAACAGGTAAATCCTAGAATGACAAAAGAAAAAAATATTAAAATTATTATTGTAATGAGTGGAACACACACACAATTTAGTTGTATAGATTAAGAACCAACTTTTACATACATGTAGATTTTTAAAAAAGAGTGCAAATTACTCTTTCCTCACAACTTTGCTGTTCTCTATACAGCAATGTTGTAAGAAAAACTATAGCTTGTGAGAGAAGTAAAACAGATCTTTCTCAATTTCTCTCTTCACTCTTCCTTCTTTCTTTGCCTTCTTTTCTTCACAATGTTTCTTGATTGGCAGCAAACTTTTTTGCATTCAACAAAAAGTCAACTGGCCATTCTACAACCATCATCCTGAAGGAGTTTTCTGACCAAAACAAGGGGGTTGTGATAGTGACAACAGGATCTCTGATAGTTCTCTTGAACCTTCTCAAAGTCGTCAGGAGGGAGACCCAGCCACTCTAGTGGATGGAGTGCCCCAGGTGACAAATTAGGAAGACACTGTTGGACGGTTGTATCCAATTCATTAGCTGTCCCATCTGCCACTCAGAGTGACTTCTTAATTCCATTTAATGGTCAGATTGGAGATAATTGATCTGCCTATTTATTGGAAGGCACCCAGCAGATCATCAATTTCAAGTCCCTGGATATCCAATAGTTAAGATTTGGGATGGATTGCAGCCTTTGAAATGTGGCTTTTAAGGAGAATCTTTAGAATCTCTTGAAGTCTCAAAAGAGCAAATATTAAAGAGATAGCACAAGAGAAAAGAAATGTCATAAAAACCATCAAAAAAGGAGCTATTTATGAGCTATTTATGCCTACACTTAGAAGTAATTCTAATTCTATGCAAAGGGCCCTGACATTACTAGAAAGAGCAGTGGAGTAAAAAGAGGTAGAAGACAACAAAATCACGAAGAATGTGCAAAAACAGCATAGAGGCAGACATAGTGAAGACTAAGGGTAATCAATCTCCTGAAAGGAGAAGCCACTTGAACTGAACTGAACCAAACTGAATTCAGGGAAAAATTAATTTCAATAATTACATCTATTTATTTGCAGATATTCCATTACTCAACTAGGTGAAATCATCAGCCTCACACTAATGATGTTACCTAGTTCAGTAATGTATGTAAGCATACAACAGAGCTCAGAGAACATCAAAAACTCCATAGTTCAACCCTAAGCTAAAGATACTGTCTTCTACTACATTTTTGTTAGATTTATATCTCATCATTTTTTCTAGGAGTAAATAACAACAGATATAATTCTTTCACTTCCATTTTTTTTTTACAAGTTGCAATAGTAAGTTGGACTGAGAGAGGGAGAATGATTTGCACAAAGTCATCCAGTGAATTTTCAAGGCAATGGTGAAGCCCAGTTGTAGCTCAATTACCATATAACGATATTAGATACATATAAAGGAACACATTTTAAAATACACAAAATAGAGAATATTTCACTGATTGATAACAACTTAAATATTGTAACTACTTTAGCAACTGTCTCTGGAATATTGCAATACATGGCTACTGATGAATAAAAAATATACGAAAGACACATTTTATTCTTTACATTTATTTTATTTTTATAGGGTTATTTTTTGATGGTGTCTGGAATAGTACATTTTAAACAAAGTAAATGTTTATATAGCGTGTGATCTAAAAAAAGGAGGGAATAAAAATATAGCCATTTTGAATTTTTACTCTGTACCTCTATCTATTATATATATAGTTTGAATTAGGATTCCAGCATGGTCTTCCATAAACATTATGTACAGAACTGGTAAAACAAACCTTCAGTGAGAAAATTTGTCAGTGTATAGCTTCGCACTGCATACGAAAAAATGATGAAGGAATTATAAATAGAATACTTCTCATGCATAGCGATTTCACTTCAGATGTGTAAAATCAAGATTTATAGGGAGGAGGAGGAAGGAGGAAAAGAAGAAGAAGAAATAATCCAATGCCTTTCCTTTGCTACTCTTCATGCACTGATGCTTTGCTTGCATTGATGATTGAGATCATTTGTTCCATCAACCTCATGTGATGCAGATGGGAGACTGATATGTACATGATGCCAGCAAACAGAGAATGGAAATGACCAATGAAAGATGTTACACAAGGAGTCCTGACTGATAGAGAGCAAATAAAAGAAAACAAATGTAATATTCCCTTTTCCCCATCTCTGAGCAGTCTGCTAGACAAATTCAGGACAGCCTCCTTAGAGAGAGAGGGGGGTGGAATCAAGCCATTCAAGATTACCCTACTTACGAATGAGTAAGAGATTACCTTCCTTGACAATGAAATACAATAGCAGCACTGATCTGAAACTGAATTCTTCTCTTGGCATGCTTTAATTTTATTTTGAGACCTTTTCTGAGCTAGTGACGAGTTGATTAAAGAGGAATTATCTCTCCCACCCCTTCCTTTCTCTCTCTCTCTCTCACACACACAGACTTGATTGCAAGCATGAGAAATGGGGAATAAAAAATTTGTAGGCAATCTTTTCCAAATTGCCAAGCTACTTGTGTTTATTTCATTTGCCCACATTGTTAATATTTTAAAATAGCAGATTACAGAAAGAACATGGATGATGGGGTGAGTGTGCATACATGTGTGTTTGATCTACTTGCAGACTTTTTGAAGTTTATCACATATTATTGCCAACGTCAGTTTCCTGGGAAACAGTGAAGGGTACAAATTACAGTGGCCATTGCAAACAATACTACGAAAGGCAATAAATCTATTATTATCATCATCACCACCATCAGCACTACTAATACCATCACCATTACCATCACATCTGGAGCCCACATTTTAAAGAAATGAAATCTCAAAGGTCTTCCAGACAATCAAGCTTCTGGAAGGTCATGAAAAGGAAATCACCCTTATATTTATTCCAAAGTAGAAGAACCTTCATAGAGAATGGCCACTTTCAGAACTCTCATATTACCTCTTGGTATTTGGGCATTTCCTATTCGTGTTCCTAGAATTATCTGGGATAGGTAGCCTCATAGATACAGTCACAGAGGACTTGTAGTCCATCATTGAACTCCATCACTGTCCATCACTGAACTCAGAAACACCACAGTCATTACCAAACCTTCTGATACAAAAGTGCTACTACACTTTCCTTATCTTGCAGTTCTATTTATTTTTTTCTTTCCAAGTCTCCATGATATTGCTTTCATTTTCTTCTCAGTATACAAGTGACGTAGCCTTAAGCTAGGTTTAAGTCCTAGGGTTAAGAATTTAGTTAATATAAATTAATCTCTGGATTTTGCTGTTGGACTGTGATTGTGAAATCAGAGGCAAATGTAAAGCATCTGGCAGACCATAGGGCTTGGAATGGATCTACTCACTTATTCTGTGAGATTCCTTGCCATTAGAATAAATGATCTAGGAAGCTTTCAGGCATATAAAATCTCATTTTAGTTCATTCAGGAAAGATTCAGTGTACAGGAATCTATGAATTTGTGGGTATTTGCAGGTGTCACAGAAACTGCAATTTTGAAAGCACCAACATAATTAAGTCCAAAGAAAAGAATATAAAACAGCCATCTTACTCTATTATAGATAAACAGGGAGCTGAGCAGTAGGACCTTCCCGCCCTTGAAGTGAGACAATAAGTTGGGAAAGTTTGAGTGAAAATGAAGTGGAAAATTGGAAGAAAAGAAAGGAATAGGTGGTGGAAGCACAAGAAGGTCAGGCAGCGAAGGCAGTTGAAAATCCTGTCAGCCAAAGAATTCTACCTAGTGGGATCCAGGAAAAGAGCTTTCTCTGTTGTTGCCCTCTCCCTCTGGAACACTCTCCCCCCTCCCAGTGGTAAGGTGGGCCCCCACTTTCCTCACTTTCTGGAAGGCATGAAAACAGTAAATGGACTTGCTTGGGGCACACAGAGAAACAAAAAGCTATGTGGCTGGTTGACATCCTGAAAGCCCTTTTACATTTTTTAATTAATTTTTAACATTGCTTGCTTCTTTTAAATTTTATATACTATTTTTATTTTTACACTGTCCAGAATCACTGTGTGAAGGAGATAGGCTGTCTTTAAATAGGGGAAAAATAGTCTTTGCCTCATATACCTCCCTTGGAATGGGAGGTATATGAGGCAAATTTATACCTATGGTTCTGCCAGCAGGCCTGGGGAATCCAAAGCAGGAGCCCATTAAATGGCTTGTATAAATATGTATTGTCGCCAGGATGGCGATGGGTGGGGGGCTATTTTATTATTTTTTATTATTTTATTATTTTCTTTTCTTATTTTTATATGACTTTTTATATTCGTGTAAGCCCCCTTGAGTTGCCATCAGTTGTTAAAAAATATAGAGCCCATCACTGATTGTATGGGAAAATAAGAGTTAGCTTAAATGGTTGACCAGTATGGCTGTGCTGGAAAAGAATAAAAGAGAAGTTTATTATTCCATTAGCTCATAGTATAGAAACATTAAAAGAGACTTGGGGAAATGACTGTTGTCTCCAATGCTATTAACTTTGCTACCCCAAAAGAATTTAAATAGGCATACAGTTTAATGAGTTGTTAAAACTCCTTGGCTAGCAATTCAAGTCAATATCAGAGAGCCCATAATATATTAGTCACGTTGGCCCCCAGAATTCCCCATAGGTTAGAAGTAAAATTTCAAAATTGTATATTAACGCAATCAGCAGCAGCACTCTGCGATACAAAGCATTTTAAACCATCTGACTGACTAGATTCATTGCTTTGAAGCAGGTCAACACTTTGATTCACAAATATGCATTGATGGGGTGATTACCATACCATTGAATTTTATTGTTGCATTGGCTTTGCCTTTCACTCCTGTACATTGCTGTGAAGTAATTGTGTGAAACAGTGAATAAATTAGTAATAAATAAATAATATTTTGCCAAATTGGAGAAGTCCTTTTAACTTTAGTTTTAGCTTCAGCTTTAGTATTTACTGGTCCAGGTTTTATTCTGTTCTGTTCTGTTCTGTTCTGTTCTACTCCTTTCTCTCCCTCCCTCCCTCCCTCCCTTCCTTCCTTTTTCCCAAGCATATCTTTAGTTATAACCCATCACTAAGATTAGCATGTAGCAGAAGACTAAATGCTTTCATTTTTTCTTACATCATTCTCAGGGAAAATTTTATGAAATTTCATTTTATAGCCTGCACACAGAAATGTATGTGGTAGAATAACTGTATCAATTGGTCACTCTGGTAGTTAGACCAAAAAAAAAAAAAAAAAAGGATATGATTTGCTCTGGTCATATTGTTTTGCATAGTTTGCCTCTAATTTGAAGCGGCAAACATTGGCCTTATTAAATGAAAGGAGCAGACAGTACCTTGCATGTTTGCCAACATAAGCAAGATCAAATGATTGCTCATTAGGAAGACGCCCAATTATTTTTCTCTTTTTTTTACTAATTAGGAAAATAATGTCAGCTTTATGATTCCTTTGCAAAGGTTTATGACCCATTATCAGGCACCTGCACAAAAACACTGCTGATCAAAACCCAGGACTTTATTTAACCCTGGAGTCACGGAACTGGAGGATCTCTGATCATTTTTATGAAGTTTTCTTTGCTCCTGTCTCATTCCTCTAATTGGGGAACAGACGAAACCTGCAATTTTAAAACAAAGTCAATTTTTTTTCATCAGATTTCACTGATCAAGTTTTATTTAGAAGTTTGAATGTGGCCGCTTTTGGTTATTTAAATTTTGGAAGAGCTCCTAAAATTAATATGAAGTTAAATCATATGTCTGCTTTATTTCACCCCGTAGAAGCATGGAAGCAAAGAAGTTACACAAAGATGTTTGCTCAAAGGATCATTAAAACAATGTAGGGTGGGTGGGTGTGTTTTAAATGGAGATGGTGAAGCTGAAGTTTTTTCCTTTCTGTTACATTCTATCATTCAGAAGACTTTCTAGTTACAGGTATTCTTGACTTACAAGCAGTCAAGATTATAAATCAAGATTATTTATAGGCGCTTAGTGACTATTCAAAGTTATGACAGATTACAACCCAGTTCCTAAATTCCAAAAGCCACCATCTTCCACAGTTAGATGACCACATGTCAGGTGCTCGGCCACCAGCTCACGTTTATGGCTGTTTGTGGAATCCCATGGTCACATGACCACATTTAACACCATTTTTGCTGAAATCTGGCATTTGCTTCCAGATTTTGACAAAACTGGTCCATAGCAAATAATTACTTCACTGAAAAACTGTACATTTGCTTAATGGATATCACAAAAAAAAGGTTGTAAAATTGGATGGTTGATCTGTTTTATGACTATCATGACTTACAACCATAATGGACAGGTTCTATATGGTCATACATCGAGAATTATCTGTACTCACAGTTTCTAGTCTAAAAAAGCCCTATAGAATATTTCTCTTATGATATGTTCCCCTGGGACTTAATGAGAAGCCTAGGAGACTGCATCCTGAGTGAGAGATGATGGGAAAGCAGGGCTTTCATATACATCCCATAATTATCTTATATATAAATAAGTGTAAAAACAATATGTGCCACCCATGGGAAATATACTGAAATTCTTTCTCTTTTAGAATAAAAAAATGTTGTCTTATTAACTAAAAGAGAACTGTAAAAACAATGTAAGAGAATCTTTTGTGAGGCGTTAATCAAAGCCTCAAGTTTGCGAATTAACAGCAACTTCTTAAGTGAAAATCAAAAAGTTAAAGGTGTTGATATATGACTAAATGAAAATAAAAAACAATCCAGTTGTATGTTTCTACAACAGGAACCTAATATTCAGAAAAGCAAGTTAATTTCAAGATTCAAAGTAGATGGTTAGATACAATTACACAACAAGAACAGTAACACTCCCATTACTATATACTGACAGGCAAGTAACACTAACTAAATATTAGTGTAGTGCCACCAGTGGCATTACACCAGTGTCCATCATATTAAAGAACCAGAAAGAAACATAGAATCACAAGACATCTATAATGCTGCATTTCAGCATCCCACAGCATCTATCACATGCTATCTACTTCACTAAAATACTCACTTCACTTTATTTTGTCCTGATCCCCATGACTGGATTATTTACCTTTAGAGCTGCACATATGTATATGTGTATATATGTATATGTGTATGCATGAATGGTGTGTGAATGTAATGTAATGTAATGTAATGTAATGTAATGTAATGTAATGTAATGTAATGTAATGTAATGTAATGTAATGTAATGTAATATAATATTAGTATTTGGACCTGGAATGCTGCTTTGAAAGGGTTGCTTTAGTGGGGAAAATAGAAGGAGGAAAGAGTATTATGTCTATTGGTTGCCTTATCCCAGTGGTAAAATCCTTTTTTTTTACTGGTTCTGTGGGCATGGCTTGGTGGGTGTGGTATGGCTTGGTGGGGTGGCTTGGTGGGGTAGGGGGGGAAGGATACTGCAAAATCCCCATTCCCTCCCCACTCTGGGGTCAGCCAGAGATGGTATTTGCTTGGTCTCCAAACTGTTCAAAATTTCCACTACTGGTTCTCTAAAATCTATCAGAACCTGCTAGATTTCACTCCTTCCTTATCCCTTTATTTGTAAAATAATAAAGGAATAAAAATCAATTCATCCATCCATCCATCCAACCAACCAACCAACCAACCAACCAACCAACCAACCAATCAACCAACCACTCTATTAAAAGAATTGCTCTCTGGTTCACTTATAGGATTTTATTGCTTTTGATCAATAGAAGAACCATTGCAAGATCACAATGCAAGCTCTGCCTCTTTCAGAGGTGGGGGCAACATTGCAATGTATTTAAAAAAGCTGCATTGATCAAATTGGCTGTTTGATCATGGCACACCATGGGCACCACATCCTGTTTCTCTTTGCTATTCATGTCCTCTGAAAAGGCAATGTATTTCTTATTTTATATCAAATGAGAAAATATTTGATTTTAGGGGGATCACTTTCAGGATGCCACCTCCCAGATTCCACTGTCAAATCTGAAAATAAGTTAAAAGCATGTGTTAAATGGCTTGTGACTAATGTATTGCCCTTTTAAATAACCAAGTTTAACTCCATTTGAATGAACAGTATTACCTGTCAAATGGAACTACAGTGTTCACTTTCATTGCATGTGGAGTAAAACCCATTACTTTTCTTACAGTGATTTTACATGTATTGTTTTAGCTGTTCCACCAGCACTTCCAATAAACTTCAGCCTGTGAAGTTTAATTTAAATTAAACTTAGTTTAAATAATTAGACCAGGTTTGTTCTATATAGATTTATGATGTCATAAACTACTTCTGGATATGAAGCATCACCACTAAACTGGGAAACCTAAAAGATAAGAAAGGAAATAGAGTATAAGCTTGTGGCATTACATCCATTGCAACCAGAAAGGTTGTGTTTACTCACTGATTATTCAACTCTATCAAATATTATAAAGATTATAATACAACATAATAAAACACCCATGTTTTGAACAAACATTTGAAGTATTTTAATACATTTTTTTCCTTAATATATAAAAATCGAACTTCAGATGTAATCTAATTTATTACTTCATTGGCAGTTTTTCTGGATATTGTATAAAAAGTTAGTGTGAAAATGTTGAACTGCAAACATGGGATAGTTGTGTCTTTATTCATTATTCTCTTATCTTTCTGACTCTCAACATAGTGGAAGAGAGCACAGTATGGGTCCTGAGAGATAGGCTTAAATAACTCAGGCTTTTCTATCACTGTGTTATTTCCTAAATTAAGTTTGATTTATGATTTTTTTTTAAAAAAACAGAAGCACAGCCTCAAGAATACTCTCTGATGAAAGTTTTATTCTCAACTTTCTCTCTCCAGGCAATCTTTCTGCTTTATAAAGCTGTCTGGTTTTTTCAGCAGTAACACATTCTGTTTTTGTAAACCACTTTCCCCCTTTCCCATGCTGGCCTGCTCCTTTTGGAAGGCTTACAGCTAGATGATCAATGGCTTTGATTCATTTCCTATGGATCCGTTGATCAATAACCACAGTTTGGGGAAATCAGAGTGCTTGCTTATTTTTATAAATGGAACCAAAAAGACAAAAATAGATGCTGCCATGGTGAGCTTATTTATGTTTTGGTTTCTGGTTGTTTTTGTTAATTTGTATATTGATCTCTATGAAGCAGTAGCAAAAGGATGCAAGTTGGTACAGCAGGCCAAAATTACTTCTTATAAAGACAATGGCCCTCCATGTAACTGACAACATTTGGTTAATTCACACTGTCATTTTTCCTTTAGTGCCTTTGGGGAATGCTATGTTGAGCTTCATAGTCTAACACAAATAACCAGTAGTCCGTGGCCCAAATGCAGCAATAAGAAGCACCTGCTAGATGTAGAAAAGCTATCATTCCCTGGGCAAGCAAGGTCGCTTTAAGGACAGTGCAGCACAATATAAATAGCATGACAATCTCCCTTCAGCCAGGATGATATCATGCTGGCAGAATGATGGTACATAAAAAGGATCTATTTCAGAAGACTATAAAGGAATGTAATTTAATTTCAAGCATTGCACTATTTTGCAAAAAGCTATCAATAGCAAGATACCTTCCCTGTTACACTTAAGTAACAGGAAAGGATCTCTGCCTACAATAATTTGTTGGAATAAAGCTGAGTATAAATTAGCCCATAAATGATATTCACATATCAAGTAGGTAGGAGCTGTTCTGTTTGGACAGTAATGGACTACAGTCCAAAAACCTCAGTAGTTGTATTCTATCCTTTTAGGTCTATTTTGAGTCTCTTTTCAAATTTACACTGCAAGTTAAAAGCAGGAGACTGCAACTTAGTGGTTTATAGGGTTGAAGTGCTATTGAGGGTGCTTCTACATAGCCATTCTTTTCACTGTCCTACAGCTCAAACTGACCAGCTTCAAAATGCTGAGACAAGGCTCTGACAGCAAAACTTCAAGGGGGAGGGAGGAGCCAAAACTCAAAATTAAGGGAATGTTTGTCTCAGCAAAGGATTTGCCCTCAAGCTCTTAAGAGCTTCAGCACATCAAGCAAAAGGACTAGATTTATTGTGTTTTCTTTTATATTTACCTATCTAGAAATAAATTCTTTTGGCTTTTGGGTACAGCTGAGTTGTCAGATGTGACAGTCAGAAACTGCTTTTGAAGTAACTGAGGGTGCTGTGTGGAAATGTTCCGAAATAAAGCATTAAACTAAGACCATAGCATTAATGAAGCAGCAGAATATTATGTACAACTTAGTCAGGTAAAGAATTGTATTTAATATATTTAATATATTGAATTATTTAATATATGTTTGTATGATTTATTTTTCCAAAACATATGAAATGTAAGGCCCATTTTCTTTCAATCCATAAAAAATATGTTACAGAATGATTTCAGTTAATACCATATTTCCTCTATCTTTTTTTCATGTAGTGCTTAAAATGCTGTAGGCATATCTGAAGTAATAGATTCAATGTTATGTATAATATATTATATTAACAAACAATAATGCAGTAAGCACTAGACTAAACACAGAGTAGGACCATCAATATCAGTAGGACCAGTTAGTCATGGCTAACTTGTGCCATTGATTTCAATAGATCACTTCTTATTTTCTGTAGCTAACCCAAAGTCTATGATCTTATATGCCAAGAAATTTAAATTTTCCATTTCCATGAGTTTATTATGGAACCTTTGGTTCAGGAAAAGGGCAATATTTCATTCAGCTTTATTAAAATGGAATCTAAAATCAAACTCTCATAAGATACTGGTCAGATTTTTATCCATATGAATGAAAGAATACTACATGTCTTCATAAAATCCATACTAGAGGTCATTTTCTGCCAATTTCAAGAGTAATTTTAAATAATATGGATAACCTTTTGTCTCACTGCTGAACCAAATATATTATTGTGTATAATAGTTTCAAATCAGCAAATAAACAGAATTTGCAGGCAATGGACAATTTCACTTAAAGACTACAAGATTTACATAAATTATTCTCCTTCTTAGAATAGTGTGCAGACTCAAGAAAGTTTTTAAAGCAACCCAAGAGCCTTCAAAACTTACTCTTACTAAATAGTAAGAGTAGATATTGAGACTAACACTTCATTTATTGCTAAATTTATTACCAATTTACAACTTTGATTCTTGGAAATTAATAAAGTTAATTGCTAATAGAGAGCCAGTTTGGTGTAGTAATTGAAGCTTCAAGTTAGAAAGTGGAAGACTGTGCATTCTATACCTACCTCAAGCACAAAGCCAGTTGGGTGACCTTGGGCCAGTCACTCTTTCTCAGCCTTAGGAAGCAGGCAATTGCAAAACATTTCTGAAATGACTTGTCCAGGCAGATGCTAGGAAGCAAAACTGACTTGAAGGCATTAAATAAGATGTTCATTAATTTTATCAAAAATAGAATCAAAATGTTATTTTTCCAGTCCGTATCCTACTTTATGAAGTGTAGCTTTTGCAGGCCATTTATAGGTCAAATGTGGCATTCAACACTGAAAGCTTGCAACTTTTAGCATAACGGCACTGGAAGGAGAGATCAATTCCCCTCCACAAAGGTTTTTCAGTGTACAGATCATGAATTTTATGAAATCTCTTTGATACAAGTTGCAAAAAGAGATTAGGCAAATTGTTTATCCTCAATGTTTTTTCGCTTCTCATGAATGTATTTTTGCATGCATTGTTCCAGAGAGTGCATTTTTACTCATATTACTTTCCTTGTAATCATGAGCACCTCGTGGGTGCTCCATCACTGGAAGCTTTTAAGAAGAGACTGGACAGCTGCTTGTGTGGAATGGTGTAGGACCATGATGGCGAACCTATGGCCCGCGTGCCACAGGTGGCATGCAGAGCACTCTCTGCAGGCACACCAGCCATCACCCTAGCCCAGTTTCACCACTCGCGCATTCTGCCGGGAAGGAGGTTTTTGCGGTTCTGCTGTGCATCCGCAGGGGCAGGGCACATGTGATGCTCGCATTGTATTCTGGGAGGATGGATGTGCGCGGCCCCACATGTCCGTTTTGGGCCTGGAAAGCCTGCACCAACCTGGACACCAAAATTGGGCACAGGGGACACACACACATGCATGAGGGCGCTTGCATTGCATTTTGTGGGTTCGCACATGTGTACATGAATGCGTACATGCACATGCGCTTTGGGCACTTGGCACCAAAAACCATCACTGGTGTAGGATCTCCTACTTGAGCAGGGGGTTGGACTAGAAGACCTCCAGTGCCCCCTTCCAACCCTGTTGTTCTGTATATGAACTTTGGGACATTTTTCTCATGAAGAACAAAAACTGTATCATAATATATATTTAAATATGAATTTCAGCACAAATGCATATTTCAGGTTTTATGTTTTGAGAAGGCCGAAAATAATTCATTTATTCTTCTGATGGACCAAATTTCCTATCTATCCCAAATCATTACAGATCTGATGCTATAAATTAGTGTATGAACTCTATTGAATATATCTCAAAATGTTACAAGAGCCAATAGAAAGAAGTTTTAAGAAGACAATAAAATTAAAATCTCTTTCCTGTCTAATTGTTGATTGAAAAAGAATTTGGATACCATATCTTTTGCAATCACATTTCCCCGAAAATAAGACTCTATCTTATATTTTTTTGAACCCCGAAATAAGCTCTTGGCCTTATTTTCAGGGAGGTCTTATTATTTTGGGGCACAGGGATCCTCTTACCTGATTTTCAGCTCTGTCTCCCTAACCCTAACCAGAGGAAATGGCTGGGACCGGCTGTGCATGTGTTTAAATATTTTATGGGGGAGGACTTATTTTTTTGAGTGAGGGCTTTTTATCTGGGGAGGTCTTATTTTCGCTACTCAGAGAATAAGAGATACCTATTAATGCATTTAAATATAGCAAAGATGCAAGCTTTCATTTGAAATTAAAAGGAACTTGAATTACACTGTCCTTACTGTTGGAAAAGTTATGTGAACAGTTGGATGCAACATAACTCAATTCCGTTTCTAAATCAGTTAGGATTGCTTTACATGCATTCAAGCAAACACAACTCTGTATGGAGATCTTCTTTGGTAGTATTTTCTCAGCCACAAAGGGAGAAATGTTTCCCAAGACCAGTTTTCAAAATTTGTTAATTATAATTTAAATATATGCCACTATATTTTTATGGGGCTTTTTCATAATCTTTTAAAGTTCGTTGGGAAATTACTTTTTAAAATAGGTTTACTGAAGTGTTTATAACTACAGAACTAAATATGAAGCTAAGATATGACTCAATAGATTCAGACAAGTGACTAGTTTCTCCTAAGCCTAAGGCATTCTTCTATTAATAGCCATAGATTAACTGTTCAAATATTATCTAGAACTTTCTGAATTTAAAAAAGGATTTTACTTAATCTGAAAATTATTACCATAATCAGTGATAAAAATAATATCAACAGCAGGGGGCAGCACTGTGCAAAATGTGGCATTTGGGGCTTGTATTTGGATAGGTCACCATATGGAAATTTCAGGTCTATTGACAAGATTGGGAAGTTTGAAAGCTATTCCAGAAAGACAACAAGTAAATTCGTTCTCTATATTGTTTCCAAGGTGAGTATCTTTTATATGTGTATACGGGTTTGAAGGCATCTTTGTCATTGTTGCTATTTTCTGATTCTGTTATTCAACATAGCACAAATATCCAGAAAATTTCAATACATAAAAACATAGGTAATCTCTGAGTCTATGAATTTCAGTCTTGGCACTGGATACAATTACTGAAAATAATGATAGTTTCTTGTATAAAGAAACTATCATTTTGACTATCAGGCCACGTCAAAAAAGCAAATTTATGGGATCTCATGCAAAAACAGTTTTTAAAAACATGACATTATACTTCAGTTTAAATTGTCTAAGGAATACTTCCTGCTTATTTTATTTCATTTGTAGATACTTTTACACAGTATAAGTTTCAGTGATAAGCTGAAGATAAAACCTGAGATTTTCTCCATACACAAACATGTTTGGTTTATGGACAACTTTGAAACTCAATAACCTGCCTAATCATTTTGCCAATACAGCTTTAAATTGGACTGTTTCCCCTAGGAAGTAAATAAATAAAAGCTACACTTGGAATTTAAGTCCTTGCCACTCTATTGCTTGGTGACTCAAGTATTGTGTCAAAGGGCAAGTTTGATTCAAGGATGGCCTCAGACACCTGCTATCTGAGGTGAAGGACAAATTAGATTGTTCCTGTGTCATGAACTGAAATTGACTGGATTGTCTAGTGAATTGTATTTTACCACTCACAATTCAGCATTCTCCTTTGCTGGAATAGAGTTGCAGACTAATTTGGGAACTGCAAATCATTTGAGTGCAATGTTTCTAAACCTTAGGAACTTTCAGATAGGCAGACCTCAACTTCCAGAATTTTCTAACGAGCATGCTGGCTAGGGAATTCTGCAGTTGACATTCACAGATTCGAAAGTTGCCAAGCTTGAGAAACATTGGTTTAGTGGTATTCACAGCTCTTTCCTGTCTTATCATAGCACTCTTCCTTATCTTCTGTGGACCCACAAATGCTGCAGTAACAAGGAACTTCTTCACCATCTTCAGCTAAAACACCAATTAACACCTTGTTTTGATGATATTGGTAATATTACTTACTTATTAATTAATTTACTTACTTACTTATTACTTATTAATTAATTAATACTTAATTAATTAATTAATTTTCTACACTTTCCATCTCACTTAAGTAATTCTAGATGCTTTACAATAACATAATAAAACAATATCGAAACATGACTGAAAGCAAATTAATAAATAAGAAAAAGTACCACAATCAAACTATTAGAGTGTTTCCCTGAAAATAAGACCCTGTCTTATATTTTTTTGAACCCCGAAATAAGTGCTTGGCCTTATTGGCATGCGTTCAAAAGCCCGATTGGTCTTATTATCAGAGGATATCTTATTTTGTGGGAAACAGGGTACTAACCTTGACCTAATATCATATATTTTTGGTGATTCTACATTTTTGTGTGGTTCAGAAACAGCAGCTAACACAAAATGCAATTGCAAATAAGTTATGTGGTGCATCTAACTGAGTGTGTGTGTGTGTGTGTGTGTGTGTATATGACCATATATATATATATATATATATATATATATATATATATATTCTGAGGTTTTCGCAGGTGTTTGTATGTAGGTCTTTGGTTATTCGGGTCTTCTCCCGCGTAGAATTGGAAGTATCTTGGCGACGTTTCGACAAAGTCTCATTCGTCATCTTCAGGCTGGTGTTCTCGGCTTCGTGCTCGAAATGTATAGGAGAAGAAGCAAGAAAATTGTAACTCTCTGATGACTTCCCCTGGAGGAGAAGGAGACAGATTACAGAAACTAGGTTGTTGCCTTTTGGTTGGTGTGAAAGACATGGCTTATGTTATAAGGTGCTAGTATCAGTAGAAACAGTGGTGGGATTCAAAAATTTTTACTACAGGTTCTGAGGGTGTGGCTTGGTGGGTGTGGCTTGGTGGGCATGGCAGAGGAAGGATACTGTAAAATCTCCATTTCCTCGATCAGCTGGGCAGAGAATAGTTTGGGGTGGAGCCAGTCAGAAGTGGTATTTATTGGTTCTCTGAACTACTCAAAATTTCCACTACCAGTTCTCGAGAACTGGTCAGAACCTGCTGAATATCATCTCTGAGTAGAAAGGATGGCTTGGGCTTAGGCAGCCCACAGTAAGGTCATCCTATGTTCTTATCAGATGCTACATGACCAGCTGTAAAGGCCATGCTATAATTTACATTGCCTTTGAGAGTCTTATGAAACATTTCCAAGGTAGATAACCAGTAAGCTTGCTGAAATTTGGCCTTTTTGCATTCTATTGGCTGAGAGCCCAATGATCACTATTATTGTGCATGACCATAAAAATATTTTGTTGTACCTGCAGTATCTCAAATTGCTTTTATTCTTTATTTAAATGGTCTCCCCCTTCCCACAATAGGTTACAATTATGTGGCTGCAGCCAACATCTTCGATTTTTTTACTCTCTGTTAAAATGCTACTGGCCACATCCATTGGATATTTACTTGGTATCTGCAATGGAAAGTGTTCTTCATGTGTAGTGTTTCCTCTGGGAAATAAAACATCTGCCAATTCTACTGCAGCTTAAAATATTTTTATTTATCTTGGCATTTGAGAATTATAAGGGCGCTCTGCTTACTGATTAGCGATTTAGTGATTAGTGATTTAGGCTTACTGATTGAATAGGGTAATTATATAGCTTGTTTTATTTTATCCTACTTATAAAATGAAACATATCTTATATTCTACTTTTAAAGTGTATATTGGTTATTGCAGTTTAGAATAAATGATAAATAAATGTTTTCAGTGACAACCAAGCAAGTTGATTGTTGTATTGGGTATAGTAGAAGGTTTATATTTTTCAGTCGATATGTGGAAAGGTCTGACAGAATGGTTGAATAAAATGCGTAAGTTTGTGATGCTGGAATGTGCTCCAGCATCTGAGAGTTGGAGGCTCATCCTGGACTCATGGCAGACAATATACATCATTTTGAAGACTGAAGCAGGAGGAAGGAAGAATTGACAATTGGACTGTGTCATGTCCCAGCAGAAAAGGACACACTACATTGATAAGTTGCAGGCTTATGGAAAGGTGCCCAATCCATCCAAGCCCTATGGGTGGCTGACTAACATTGACCTTCCACATTTGCAATCCAAGTTTCACTTTCCTAAATCATATTGGTGAAATTTCTTATCTGCTGTCTGCTGGATTCAACTGTGGGAAAACCAGTGGTGGGATTCAAGTAATTTAACAACCGGTTCTCTGCCCTAATGATTTTTTCCAATAACAAGTTTGCCAAACTGCTCAGAAAGTTAACAACCGGTTCTCCCAAAGTGGTGCGAACTGGCTGAATCCCACCACTGGGGACAACCTACTATACGGTCAACCTGACCATCAAGCTATGCATTAATGGTTGATTATTAGATATATAGTATAATGCGTCAGCTACTAGAGTTCGGAGATTAGTGAAAAAAGCAAGAAAAACATGGAAAAGGTGGTCATTTGGGTTGGGAAGCTTAAAACAGTCAGATCTGTTTGTGCTATAGCAAACAGTATACTACTGTAGTAGTGACTGCACTACCCGAAACACCTTAAAGGGCTATACAAATGACATGTATGTTATTTATATATTTATTTATTAAATTTATATACCACCCATGTTAGCTGTTTAAATACGTCGTTTATTACTGATTAGATCAAAAAGTTTTAATCAGATTGCATTCACCATCCTTTCTTGCCTACTTTAGGTCAGGAGAAGATAACCTGCAAATGTTAATTCATTGATGGAATTGCTATCTCCAAGCAGGCTATCACAAGTATGCTTTTTAAAGTTTGAAAGTTTGCACCTTTTTTAAAATTGAAAGTATCAATAAGCTCTGCACACAATTACATTATATTGCAATGTTGTTTGAGTTTTTATACTTCTTTTTTAAAAACTAAATCAAGGACAGTTTTTAGTACTATCTTATTTTCATGATACTCTACCATCAGGTAACAATGATTTTAGTAAATGTCCTTTAGGAAATTTTAATGATATCAAGTTTCTTTTCCACATGCCTATTTTTTTGCCTTCAAATTGGACCCATATCTCCTTGCATTCCCTCAAGATGATGAGAATGATTGGACAGATATATTCCTATTGTGATAAATAAGCAGGCTTTTCAAGGAGATGAAGCGATATGATTGATCTGGACAACAGAAAACTAAAATTAAAAAAGAAACTAATATACTTATGCCAAAATTTTCTCTTCATATTTTTCATTAGGTCTTGCAAATTGTAAATTTGGATCAAATTTCAAGATTTATGTACTTGTGTTTTCATGCCTTCAAATTAGTTTTATCACTAATGTAAGATAAAACTATTGCCATATTTTTTTCTATGAAACTTTACATTGATTTTTGAGGTGAATTTTAAAATATAGGCTAATAATAGTTCTGCATTCATTTCTTACTAAATCTCAACAAGTACAAAGCATATATGCATTCAGCTATCTATTCCAGGGCTGTCAAACTCACGGCCTGTGGGCTGGATGTGTCACGTGTCCCACCCCCGCCTGGTTTAGCAAAGGGGGGAAAAAGCTCAGATATGTCATGTGATGCCGCCGTGACAACATAAGTTTGACACCCCTGATCTATCCCATCTAAAACAAAAAAAATCTAACAATATTTAATGTAAGATTACTTTAGTTGTTAACATGCGCGCGCGCGCGCGCGCGCACACACACACACACACACACACACACACACACACACACAGAGTATAATATAAACTGTTTAGGATCCACCTTCCAGATACTGTTTTTATCTTTATTTCTACTGTATTTGATAAAATAGTTTGAAGCTTGCATAAGGTATGGTGACACACAAAGAGACGATGATGATTTTATTTTTATTCTACCTTTTTATATGGTTAGAAATATGTTTGAAATGTTTAAGCCCATAGTTTATACTATAAAGTTCCTTAGTCTATAAATTCAGTAATGTTATACTATGGGGACAAGAAACAGCACCAGTACTAATATTTAACAAATGACAATGTTGAGTAATAATTATTTGGGTAAAATTAACTATTTTGGATAAAAATGAAATTCTCACCTATATAACGTTGTCCATGGAGTCGTGATGAGTCATACACAACTTCACAGCTAACAACAGCAACACAATTCAACAATCCTAACGTGGCTGTTAATATTATGTTTATATGATTGAAAGAATGATAAGTGTATTGTCATAGTTTATGGAGCTTTCAGTACTATGTAATACTGTAGTTTTCTATTTTCCCTTGTTTGATCATACTTACTTTACCTAAGCTATAGATGCAACCAATTGAGCTTCAATAATATTGGAAACATCTCAGAGTCTATAAACAATATGTACATTAGGGAAACAAATAAATATTGCATTCTCACTAATACTAATGCATACAACAGTAGCCCAAGTCCTTTCAATTCCATTGAATTGCATTCTATTATGTATATCATTATAATTTATTTATCAAATTTATATAACTGCCTGTCTTCTAAATATGCCTCAAGGCAGCTTAAAATAAGAACAGAACTATAAATAAAAATCTAAAAAAACCATTAAACAATTAGAACATAAATATTATTAATGCCATAGACAGTGCCTTAAAGATCTTACATACAATACAATGTAGTCATTCATGGGCTTCCCACTTCCGTATGTTCTCCAAGTCTGTTGACAAAACCCGGTTTTAAGGGATTTCTGGAAACCAGTAGGGCTAATCTCATTTTGGGTGGGATGATGTTCCATATGGTGGGCACGATGACAGATAAGGCTCACCTCCTGTTTCACATCAGATGGAACTTTTAATAGGTAGAACCCATAACACACTTCTCATGATGCAACTGTAAGAAATGGCAAAGTGCATCGTTTTAAGAATCCTTACAGGAATCATATAATCTAGTATTACTATCTTTATTTTATAAATGGGAGTTTGAAATTTAAACAGTACAGCTTGCCTAAGACCATGCTGCTTGATTCATAGCAATTGTTAGAGTCATAACAGTGCTTTATAGTTCATTGCTGTAACCATTATGCCTGGTTACCATTAGAAGTATTTCAAGACAAGCTACAATTTCAGTATGTCAAAATGATTTCAGTTTGAAACTCTGGCTTGTATTTTCTCATTGGCACAAATATACTTTTGCTCCTTGGAAAAGACACCCAGAATGGATATCTTTTCTGGAAAGACATTTCCAGAAAAGATATCAATTGCCTTGTGTGATACAGAAGCTAGCATCTACTTAATGAACCATGAGAGAATCTGAATGGAGCCAATGACTGCATTGGAAGATCTATGTATTAATTTATAGTGTTTGCATTTAAATGACAATTATGACAGAACAATGCTTCAGCTGTACTGCTCTATTGTCTTTGGAAGGCTCTTCCTTGCATTCATACAATAAGCAGACTGTATTATAACAATTTCCAGCATAAAAGTGTAGGCAGTAAAATACTTTAAAAAGTGTTTGGTATCTAGGGGCAACATATGTTAATTCTGAATCTGGACCTCGCATTAATAGTATCACTAATTGGCAAATCTGTTTTCTTCATTGAAGGCCCAGCTGTTAAATGCTTCCAAAATAATAGTATATGGCCATGAAATGTGGATTTAAGTTGGAGGGATGATCATAGATCATCATCACCTCTCAGTTAATTCATACATCATTACTTACCTGATTTAAATATATAAATAGTAGTACAGAGTTGTCTTAAAGTTTTTATTTATGAACTGGATTGTTATTCAATGCCCTACCCAATTCAGTCTCATTTGAATAAAATTCTGCATAATTCCGTTTTAATGTAAATTTATTATAGAAAAGTATATGTCTGCCTTTTCCAGTTCTCCATTGTTTCAGAAATAATATTGTATATAACTATTTCTACCACTGCATCATTTTAATAGTGACCTTGGGATGAAAGAAGGACAGCTACTGCTTATGATATGCGGCTAAGTCTAAACCTAATCTTTCTCATTGGAGAAAGTTTATCTCTGTCCTCCTTCCCACCCTCCCTCCCTCCAATATAGGTGTCCATGGAATCTCCTCTGGTATGTTAAATTACATTTTGACTAATAATGTCATTTTGCTTGTCCTGATCTCTGCAGCGGTTGATTTTCATCTCTAGCGATGGCATCCTTCTTTTCACATCCAGATATTTAAGTGAATGTGTGAAATAATGCTTTGGCAGAATTTTCTATGGGTACTGTGTTCCACAAAACATGGATTATATTAACAAACAGTATTTAAAACTGAAGTTAACTTATCATATTCTGCTGTGAAACATTAATGGAGACTGCCAGAATCTACCAACTAGATCAAAGAGGAGAAATGAATGCATGGGTTGCAGTTGTAGTATCACAACTGCATGTGCATTGGGACTGAGCTTGCAGACATCACTTGATTTCATCATGATTCCATCCTCCAACTACACGTAAGGTTCAGTCTCACAGCATTGACTCCATCTTGTTATATAGTTGAGGAACTGTAGCCATCAAAAAAAAAAAAAAAAGATTAAGGTACAGTTTTTGTTTTACAGCACTGCATGGAAAAACAGTCGCTGCTCATAACAGCTCTGTGGTTGGTTGATTTAAAACAGGAGGACAGCTTCGAATGACACGCAGATTGTTCACCAAGGAGGATATTCTTATCTTTAAGCCTCTCTGACTGGCTGTGTTTAATCATGCTGAGCAGGCCAAATTAGGCTGCAGTGTTCGGGTATTGCAGAAATATTTAGAAATGACTCTTCCTTCCCTCCTTGCATTGCACATTGGTTTTCTGAAATAAAACAGGAAAACATAGTGCTTAGATTTAAACACATTGTTTAGTTACTAGTTTATATTAAAACCAAACAAAAAAGAAAAAACAATGTTTTTATAATCTTCTTATATTTTGGGGAGGGACAATATTTAGGAAATGATAGCTTTTCAAAAAAATAAATGAATGAAGCAAAGGAGGGGCATAAGAGACTAGCAGTCCAAAGCCTCAGTGGTTGTCCCTCCCTGTTCTGTGTTCTTTGAATCCAAAAGACCACATTTTGCTTCAAAATTCACCCCTAAGTAACATTCTATTGTCATTTGAAGTAGTCTAGGTCATTAATACAATTTATGTCATTGGCACTACTGATGCAATTTATATATTTTTTTTCATGATTATGCATTTACATCATTTGTATCAGTTTACATCAATTAGCATAACTATGTAATTGTGCAAATGATGTAAATTACATCAATGATTAAATCCAGCTTTAACAGACATTTTGATTTAACAGATATCTCTTTCCTCCATTTGATCTATTAAACCACAACTTTATTATTATAGAAGAATTAAGAGGCCTATAATAGAAAGGGACACGGTGGCCATTTCTACTGCCTCAGTTCACATTTTTGTTAGGCAACAGTATCTCAAGTGCAGAGCAAATGCAGTTAATGAACAAAATGACATCATGATTATTATGAAGGCAAATCCCTTAGCACAGGGGTCTCAAATCCCCAGTCTGTGGCCCAGTACTGGATCATGGCCTATTGACAACGGGGTCATGCAGGCAGCATGGCTGCAAAGCTCCATTTGCACAAGCGACAAGCGCATGTGCAAAACCATCCTTTCTCCTTTCCGCCACTGCTGCTGACAGTCCACAGAAGGTTGGGGAGATTGGGGACTGCTGCCTCGCACTTTCATGGGACTATCATTGTAGCAGGAAAGGATACTGTATGGCATGATGAACTTCTTAGATATAAGAAAGCAAGCTGAAATGCGGTTGGCAATTCAGCCTGAAGGACACAGAGTCTCTCTCGCTCTCTGAGTGTGTACATATAAATACATACACACACAAAGAAAAACAGGGTTGCAAAACATGCTGGAATATTGTCTTTTGTTCCATCTCTCTCTAAAGTAATGCCTCATATAACAAAAATCTTGCAAATTTAGACTTAAAATAGCAAAAGCTTCTCACATTCTTGTGAAAAATATTATAATACGGTAAGCATGTTTGGACTAAAATAAGTTCATTTATAGGATTGGACCCTATATCTTTTAAATGCTAACAGCCATACTAGTTTTCTCTTGAGTTCCAAATATATTTTCCTTTCTGGCCACATTTTATAAACAGCAGTGGGAATTACAAGTAGCATTTAGGCAAAATAAAATATTATTACAGTTTTGAAAATGAACACCTAAGAAGTTGGTGGTGCAAAAAGAACAATTATTTTTTGTTCCCCAAATCATTGTCTTCATGTTTTCTATTCAGGATGGAAAGAAAGAAAACTTCACAAATATTTATCTTTACTATTTGCAAGGAATGATCATAACACAAAATATTTATCCAACAGTTCTGAGCTTGTAACAGTTCCAATAGATTTCACATGTCTTCTTAAATTTCACTATCTTTAGCTTCCTGTTGTTTTCAAAATTGTTTTTCCTCCTTCTTTGAAGGTATGTTCTTTAGAATCAAGATGTAGAATATCCAGGAAATTAAATTACAAAGTGTGCTGTTATTTTCTCACCCAAAATGGCAATGAACTTAATTCACTGTCAGTTAATAGTGAGTGTATCGCCAGTGTATTAAGTTCAGCATAACTGCAGTGGCATCGGAGCCATTCACTGAAGCTTAATGCGGGCAAGAAAGTGTGTTAAATCAAATAATATGAATAATTCATGATACAGTGTTTTATAATCTGAGAGATAAACAGAAACAAAAAGCAAACAAAATCCTAAGTACAAAGAGGTTTCCTTTTTCAGGATATTTTGTTTGTTAAAAAAAAAAGTTTCTCTCTATTTGGTTGAGCAGATTATGGAATGTATATTCAAATCATGAAAACAACACAATAATCTACCCCTGCTCTCAACCTTGCACAATGGTTCTTTCCCTGACAGAATTTCTCAGTGCCATAAAACAAACTATCTGGTAAAGGCTTTGGTTGTTTGTAGTGTTTTTGAACTTTCTGCTGTCTTTTTGGTGTTGTTAAAATTGGCCTTCCTCAACCCTTTGCAACCAATTAGAAAAGCAAATAAATTATCCACTTTATCTTCCTGCCAAAGAGAAACTTGCATCTGCATTTGCTTCCAGGGAGCAAGCAGGGTAATGGGCCTGCAGCCTTCTAGTGAACCTTCCTCAGCCTGCCTGCCATTTACATAAAATCCTGGGAAATGGTGGGTAGTTGCCGGGTGTAATAGAAGCATGAGTTGGATTTGCTCTTTGTGGATGTCAAGACTTGTCTCCTTAAATGCCCTTTTGCAGCATGAAAACATTACTTGTAGTAAACAGATAAAAAAAGTATTTTGGTTTTATGTGAAGTTACATTGTTAGTTTTCTAATGGCTTTAGATGAGACAACAGTAGCTTTCCCTCTTCACTGTTTCAATTGCTTGGCCATTGCTCGTTTTCGACTGCTTTGAAACGGTGAGGGCAAACAGAGTTCATTATTCTGCTGTATTCCAGGCTGAAATAATTATAAGCCTAGGCCATCTGTGCCTGTCTTTTACAACACTTTCCTGAGGACAAATTAAGGGCACTTGCTTGAGGTCAAAACGCTCTCCTGCTGTGATGTCCCCATCTTCCACTTGCAGGAAAAAGCAGAATAGAACAATGCATTTCAAAGGCCTTAACAAAATCATAATTGATTCTAAGCTACAGTTACAGGGTCTGTGCTCAATTTAACACATTTGCATGCTCATAATCAAATATTACTAATACAAGCTACTGTACTTGCATAGTGAGAGATAGAGATAACTTTAAGTCATAACCAGTGTTGAATAAGCATATTGCTTATCACCCAGTGGATATTTCCATTGGTCTCCTCTTATGTCCATGTGACCTATCCAATTTATCTTTGGAGAATCCTCAAAGATGATCTTGCCCTTGTCAAAATGGTTATGAAAATAAACAGTTTCTCTCCTCTCCTCTAATATCTACCTGTCCCGTGGTTTACTTTGAGTATATCAATTAAAGAATGACATTAGGACGATGAAGAAAACAGGCCTTATTTAGTGCAGCACCTACTCTTTGGAACAGTACACTCCTACTTGCCTGCATTCTAGTAGTCTGTAAAAACTACACTTTCCCCCCAGTCTTGTACTCAGGTATTTGGGCTGGACTCTTGAGGTGATATGGAAGAAAGTTATGCTGCTTTCTTAGATGACTATTGTCTTTTTATGTAATGCTTTTTAATTTTGTGCACCCACCACAAGTTGTTCTGGAGTTCGGTGGTCTGGTAATCTATAAATAAATATATAAATTTGTGGGATTTATGCAGCCAGTTGTTCATTTGCAATATTTTTCTTCCCTTTTTGGTCCCCTGTAGTCATGTTCTAATGCACACACAACGAACAGTTTTAATGTATTAAGGCACTGCAAGCCCCTAATGTTATTCCCCAACTCACTAGCAAGGCCAGGTCTTAATGAGTCAGAATCCACATAGCCAAGGCACAAAGTCAGCAAGCAAATATAAAGTCCAAGTTCAAGGTACAAGTTTGTAAATCCACACATGAAGTCCAGGGTCCAAACACAAGTCCAAAGTTCCAACACAGTATTCAAAGCCAAGGTACAAGTCCAGATTCCAGTCATGAAATCCAAGACCCAAGCATGAGGTTGAATAATGAGGCACAGGTTTGGAAGCAGAAATTCATGAAGTCACAGCACACACATAGCAGGAAGTGAACACATATCTCCAACACCACTTTCTCCACATGTTGGGCTAAATAGGCACCAGCTAGTGCAATTCATTAGGAGGGAATGAGGCTGCCTCCTCAGAAGTAGCCTCACTGACCATTGTTGCACCTCCCTCCATTGGACTCTATTTGAACTGGGATCCAGCTGGGGATCCAGCAATTCCTCATCATCTCTGCTGACTGACTTTAGCTGTGTCTCTTCTCCACCCCATGCCTCTGACTGGTTATCTCTACTTCCCAGCTGCAGATGCATTTCTCCTCTTGCCTCTTCAGCCAGATGTTCATCTGGTTTCTCTTTTGTTGGCCTCTCCTCCTCCTGCCCATCCACTCTTGGCCATCCACTGTGTCCTCCAAGTCTTTCTACAACCTGCTTCAAAGTCCCCAGAGCCGGCTCTTCCTTTTTCTTCCTTGTCATCCCAACCAGCATCCAGGGGAGCCATTACAAGTCCTAAAGAATGACATTTAAAACCCCAAGATTTTGAAATTTATCAGAAATTTAAAAACCGTTGTGAAAGTTGTAGTTCTTCTCTGCAGCATGATTTGTTCCCATGTGGACTAGCAGGGAGAGATAATTGTCAGTGGATTTGATAAATTTGGAAGTTGTTCCATCATGTGGATTTTTTTTGCCCCTGGCAGACCAAATCATGAATTGATGGGTTTGGTTGACAGACATTTGTTCTGATGATTGTGGATGTGGATCACGAAGTACAATTATACTCTTTATTGTTTTCTTGCAGGGCAGAGTATATCCACTTATGCCTTTGAGGAGCTACCATCCTGTCTCTTGTTCTTTTCTCTGTTCTATAGAGTCACATTTTTCTATTCCTCCAAGCTCAGACACTGGTTCTTTTGTGAGGGTCTGAAAGATGGTTCTGAGTTCAGTTGTAAAGAATTGTTTTTTTTGTCAAATTAGTCCATGAGCTTTGATTATGTTTCCATGAGAGTGCTGTAGGGCATCTCTTCTTTGATCAATGTTCCTCTCCCATCAGCTAAAGAATGGCATTTATTACTCCAGTTCTTTGACAGTTTCTTCAAGAACTTTTACAAGCTTACACCTGATGCAAATATACTAAGGTTGTTCTCTGGCAAAGGCAGAAACATGCCTCTAGCATTGTACATTAAGTGTGCAAAATCTTTCATTTTGTTTCCAGAGGTATTACTGAGAATATACTATTTTTCTTTTCTTTCTAAGCTCTCAGTATAGTTAAGGATACATCACGGATTTAAATGTTCTAACTTGAATTCACCCATCAAATTCTTTTACTCTCACCTTTTTTGGCCATTATATTCTTCTTTTGGCCTCTGCTTAATCAGCAGGAAGATATTCCATATAATAGTTATTGCCATTTAGCTCTTGCCTTTTCAAATAACTTGCTATTGAGGTCAATATTTAAAGTTCATTGAATAGGTGTACACATCATACTAAATGCTTGTTTTGCTGGGGTTTATTGAATAAATTGCAATAAGCTTAATTTATACACTACTTTAAGTTAACATTAGTCTTTGACAGTTTAGGGCTATACCTCAGCCTCACAAACTTTAACAAGTATTAAGATGATTTTTTAAATCCACCACTGCCATTTAAGCAGAGAGTAAAGCACCCTGTTATATGTAATACCTAGGTTGCTATTTTACCTTAGTGACTAGATGGAACCATTTACCCATTTGAATTATTTTTTTAAATATTTATAAATAATCTTTATTAAATATTTACAATAAAATTAATACACAATAATAATTGAAAAGCAATATAAGAAGCAAAACATAGAAACACTTTAACATAGGACTAAAACAAAACCACAAACAAGACTAACTGAGAGTTAAGCTCACTCTCCAATTAATATTAACTAATATCATCCTAGCCCAACATTTCAATGCAATCAGATTCTTTTTATTAACTACAAAACAATTGGTCTGCTTTTATCAAAATTGTAAAGAGTTATAAAGCCTAGTGAATACCATTTGAATTATTTTAACCAACAATTTTTCTATCATTAGGAGAGAGAGAGTGTGTGAGAAAGAGAAAGAGAAAGAGAGAGAGAGTGTGAGAAAGAGAAAGAGAAAGAGAAAGAAAAAGAAAAAGAGAAGAAGAGAAAGAGAGAAAAAGAGAGGAAGAGGGAAAGAAAGAAAGGAGAGAAAGACAGAGAGGAGTGAGAGTGAGAGTGAGATGTATATATACACACACACGTACTATGTAACTATGGGCATCTCTAGACAGATCAAGGAATGGCAAGTCTTTGTATTTTTGTGCAAATAGTGTCATGATGTGTATGACATCATCATAGTTTCTACTGGATGCAGGGGTGAAATTCAGCAGGTTCTGACAAGTTCTGGAGAACTGGTAGCAGAAATTTTGAGCAGTTCAGAGAACCGGCAAATACCAACTCTGGCTGGCTCCAGATTGGGATGGGAATAGAGATTTTGCAATATCCTTCCCCTTGAGTGGGGAGGGAATGGAGATTGTGCAATATCCTTCCCCTGGAGCGAGGAGGGAATGGGGATTTTGCAGTATCCTTCCCCTGCCATGACCATCAAGCCACGCCCACCAAGCCACACCACACCCACCAAGCCATGCCCACAGAACCAGTAGTAAAAAAAATTGGATTTCACCATTGATTGGATGTCTATCTAATTGAAATTATTTGAAAAAGCAGGTAAACTACAAGCTAATTATCAAGCTTACCTAGCCATTGGAGAAAAAAACAACAACACATGGCTATATTAGTTCAGGAATCTGAAATAAATATTTTGGCATATTCCACTTCCCCAACTTTCACAGCAAAAATCAGACACAGTTCTTTCCCTTTATGTTTCTATAGCAGGAATAGATTTCTATATCAGGAGTGCTTTAAAGTATTTAAATGTTTAATACAAAAATATTTAACATTTTAGAAATAATGATTTTAATTTCATCTTTTATATAAAAGAATAGTTATTTCACAAGTTTCTAAAATAGGAAGGATTGAATCATCTATTGGTTGGATGTAATAGAGCTAAACTTAAATTGTAGTAATCTGTGAAGTCTTATTAATGGAAGAACCTGGTGACCTAATTATTCAGAATCAATTATTCAATCCCAGTATCTGAATTTTAATATAAAATATGGAATTACATAGCCTATAGATGTTAAACATATATTCTATTTCCTTTTAGAAGATAAAATCCTATTCAAAAATTTCCAAGAATGTAAAAATATGTGGAAAAAAAAGTTAAGTTGCTAATGTTTCTGAAAGAAGAGCATGCATTGAGTACTTGCTCTGTGATTGAATTCTGAATGCCAAACAAGTTTCTCCAGTTGATATTCACTGTCAAATTCAGGTTGTTTACAGTGTTGACTGCATTGACATGAGTACTGTGCATCTCTAGGCCAAAAAAACATAAATGGTGAACGAAAGAATAATTTGTGTGAACAAGAATAAAGTAGATGAGCTATGACAGTAATCAAATAGTTTCACCATCTGCTATCAGTCCAGATTTGGTGCCATGTGACTATCTATTTTTCTCAAATTGAATGAATATTTTCATGGGCATTTGTTTGACTCAAATAAAGAAGGAGAAAGACTGTCATAACCTGGTTGAAGAGACAAAATATAGAGTTCTTTGGTGAGGGCTTTAAGAGACTAGTCTGTCATGGGCAAAAGCAGGGGTGAAATCCAGAAGGTTCTGACAGGTTCTGGAGAACCGATAGTGGAAATTTTGAGTAGTTTGGAGAACCTGCAAATACCATCTCTGGCTGGCAAAAGTGTACAATGAATATTAGTGATTATGTGGAGAAATACAGGTTATAAACAAGTTCATTTCTAGTATTAAAATACCTCTTCTTAAACTGAAGTTATGGGGGCTGGAGACATAACTTTTCATTCACCCATCATGCCTGTCTATTTTTATAAGTCTTATCTGTTATCCAAACTGCTTATTTCTGTTTCTGAATAAAATAAGATTAAACAATAATAATGCTATGATCTCTCATCCTGTCCCCATCAGGTCCTGAACCCATGTATCCTCAGTGACATAGTGGATGTTTCAAAAATAGAAAATAAGAACATGAATGATGAAATATTAGTGGTGGTCCATATATTTAGTGACATTCCAAAGATAATAAATAAACATGGCCTTTAATTTAATAATAATACCTGTAAATGCTAATAAATGTAATTTCAGATGTTCTCCACTCAGGCAATGGATTTCCCTTGTTTCCTTAAAAAAATAACATTCAGAATCAAACTGAGACAACAAAGTACCTTTAAATGTATAATTTGTGATTGCCTATGCTTTGTATTTCCAATAATCACTTCTGTTCAATCTTGTTTTGGTATATCTGCAGCAATATACATTACATACTGCTATTGAATACCAACCAGTACAACGCCACAAAGAAAATGCTATTATCATTTGTCAGAAATCTTTACTTCTCAATTTATCAGTTAATTAATCTCTGATGAGAAGATGTGGAAGAAGCCCCAGTCAAAACTGATAGTCATTCAAAACTAGCTTTTAAGAAACTGGGGAGTGTGATAGTGCAGAACTAGAAGAAATCAAGGTTCCTGCTTAGTCTTAATCATGGAAGGCATTAGGTAACTGTGGAGCATAAGAGTCTCAGCCAGGTCTTCTGCATCATGGGAGTGTTGAAGACAATTCTTGTTAAGGGAAACATGATTGTTGTGGTGGTGAAAAATTGGATGTGGGAGTGCTATGTTTGTCACTTTAAATTCCTGTAGGAAAAACAGGGTATAAATAACAAGTAATGAATAAGTGTTATTATTGCAACAACTACATAACTATCCACAAGTGTTTTATACTGGGAAATATGCAGGAAATTCTAATTTTTATGGACCTAATTGAAATACAGAAGATTAATTCATAATTATGCTGACTGAACTCTGAACTCTTACTGTAGTGCTAAATTTTTGCATAAAAATGTGTAGTACCTAAAAGAATTAGAATACAATTAAACCTATGGGATTGTCCTTTTATTGCTAGCGAGCAAATGGCCTGAAAGAACCTGATGGTGACAAAGGAAGAAGGGGAGGTGGGGAAGCGAAGATAACTGCTGATTTCTAAGTAAAGAAATCTAGTATGAATATGCTGCAAAATTTATTTTGGGAGCAAAGGGACTTTGATGGAACTTTTAGTCTCCAACTATCTTATACATGTAATTTTCTCAAGGTTTTATAGCTTGGTAGTACCTGAGAAGTGAAGAGGGCAATGTACTTGATAGTAGTAGTAAGAAGACCAATAGCAAAAGAAAAAAAATGAAGCTATGGCATGCTGCTGTTTCCTGCTGGGGTGGAGAATGTTCCTCTTACATTGCACAAGAAGCCCTTAATCTTAGAACATTAAATAAATTTAGTCAGGATCTGTGGAAGAATATATTTGTAAATCCCATTATAATCTGCATAGAGCAAGGTGTGATGCTAGTTCACCTCCTCGTGGTGCACCCTGGATAGAACGGTAGTGTGAACCAAATGACTAGCAAAAGTGGCAGCCAGACTACATTGAAGAATTGGCAGTTAATGACAGCTGACAGTCTGATATCTTTATAGAACTCCTGATTCTCTAAATACGCGGCAACGGATAAACACTGGCAGTTGTGTTGATCAGGTGCTGAGCCTAACAGGACATATCGAGGCTGGTTTCCAGAGAGGTTTAAAAATCACAGCTGTGTTCATCAACCTTACTGCAGCATGCAATACCATGTGGAAGAAAGGTGTGCCAGGCTTTGATATTCCTCACCAGCATTGGTCAACTCTGAATAGTATCCGTACCCAACATAGTGTCTGCCAGGACTCATTGTTTAAGTGGGGTCTTGACTCTACCCACCAGTGTGACTGTGTTGCTCCTTGACAAAATATATACCACATTGTGTCCGAATGTCCATCAAGAACTCACACCAGCCCAATGTCTGATTGAACTACTATAAGTCCATGTATTTGCTATACACTAAATAAAATAAATATGCATAGTTTTCAGTTTTCTGTTTCAGTTTTATTGCATTTATATACCGCGCTTCTCCCCGAGGGGACTCAGGGCGGTTTACAGCCATATTAAAACAATCACATATAAAAATTAAAACTAATAAAATAATTGAACTATTTGGCCATAAAATTTAAAACCCCTATTAAAATTAACACAAATTTAAGTCAGACCAGCTTGATGAAATAGTAGGGTCTTCAGGGCTCGTCGGAAGGCACGGAGGTCAGGAATCTTTCTTATATCCGGGGGTAGTTCATTCCATGGGGCTGGGGCTCCCACAGAGAATGCTCTTCCCCTGGGGGCCGCCTGTCGGCATTGTCTGGCAGATGGCACTCTGAGGAGGCCCTCTCTGTGAGAGCGTATCGGGCGGGGGGAGGTATTCATTGGCAGAAGGCGGTCCTGTAAGTATCCCGGTCCTAAGCCATGGACCACTTTGAAGATGATAACTAACACCTTGAAACGCACCCAGAAGACCAGGAAGCCGGAAGCTGCACCCAGAAGCCAGTGCAGCTCGCGCAAGATGGGAGTTATCCGGGAGCGACGAGTCGCTCCCATAATCACTCGTGCGGCCGCATTCTGGACCAGCTGAAGTCTCCGGATGCTCCTCAAGGGGAGCCCCATGTAGAGAGCATTACAGTAGTCCAAACGGGAAGTGACGAGAGCATGAGTGACTGTGCATAGGGCGTCCCGATCCAGAAAGGGACGCAACTGGGCAATCAGGCGGACCTGATAAAAAGCCCCCCTGGCCACGGCCATCATATGATCATCTAAAGACAGCTGTGCATCCAGGAGGACGCCCAAGTTGTGAGCCCTCTATGAGGGGGGCAAGATCTCATCCCCAATAGCCAGTGATGGCACCAACTGGCTATATCGGGGCGCCGGCAGCCACAGCCACTCTGTCTTGGAGGGATTGAGTCTGAGCCTGTTCCTCCCCATCCAGATCCGTACGGCTTTCAGGCAGCGGGACATCATGGCAAGGGCATCATTGGGGTGATCCGGAGTAGAAATGTACAACTGCGTGTTGTCAGCATACAGTTGACACTTCACCCTGAAACCACGGATGATCTCACCCAGCAGCTTCACATAAATGTGAAGGGAGGGGCGAGAGGACAGACCCCTGTGGCACCCCACACGTGAGTGTCTCGAGGTCGACCTCTGCCCCCCTGCCAACACAGACTGCATACGGTCAGCGAGAAAAGAGGAGAACCACTGCATAACGGTGCCTCCCACTCCCAAACCCCCTAACCGATGCAGCATGATACCATGATCGATGGTATCAAAAGCCGCTGAGAGATCAAGAAGGACCAGGACCGAGGAAGGTCCTCTGTCCCGAGCCCTCCAGAGATCATCAACCAATGCGATCAATGCTGTTTCCGTGCTGTAACCCGCCCTGAAACCCGACTGGCATGGATCCAGATAGACAGCTTCATCCAGGTAACAAGGGAGCTGTTGCGCCACCACACCCTCAACAACCTTCGCCGTGAAGCGAAGGTTGGAGACCGGACGATAATTACCTAATATAGCTGGGTCCAGGGAAGGCTTCTTGAGGAGGGGCTCACCACCGCCTCTTTCAAGACAGCCGGGAAGACACCCTCACTCAGAGAAGCATTAATAATGCCCTGGAGCCAGCCTCGTGTAACCTCCCGGGAGGCCAGTACCAGCCAAGAGGGACATGGGTCCAATAAATATGTGGTAGCGTTCAGCCTCCCTAGAATCCTGTTCACATCCTTGGGAGTCACAGTGTCAAACTCATCCCAGATAACATTCTCAAGATCCACTCCTGTCATCCCATCCGGAACTACCCAATTGGAGTCCAGACCGTCCTGAATCTGAGCGACTTTATCATGCAGATATTGCACAAATTCCTCAGCTCTCCCCTGCAAGAGGTTCTCCCGCGCTCCCAACTGTAGGAGGGAGTGGGTCACCCTAAACAGGGTGGCTGGGCGATTATCTGCTGATTCAATAAGAGCGGAGAAATGATTACGTTTTGCCACTCTTATTGCCACTAGGTAAGTCTTAAAATGAACTCTTACCAGTGTCCGGTCAGATTCAGTGCGACTGGCCCTCTAATCGCTCTCTAGGCGTCTTTTCCGGCGCTTCATCCCTCTCAGCTCCTCGGAAAACCAAAGAGCTAATCGAGGTTGGCACCGGGTCAGAAGCCGCAAAGGCACGACGCGGTCCAAAGCCCCGGCAGCCGCCCTATCCCAGGTGGTTACTAGTTCTTCAGTCGAGCCGTGAGCCAGAGTCTTTGGGAAAGCCCCAAGCTCTGTCAGGAACCTGTCTGGGTCCATCAGGCGCCTGGGACAGAACCACCTAGTCGGTTCCGTCTTCCTGCAACGAAGGGAAGTGGTATGGAAGTCTAGACGAAGGAGTGAATGATCTGTCCATGACAAGGGATTGATGAGTAGTTCCCCTAAATCAAGATCATTCAGCCACTGACCAGAGGTAAAAACCAAGTCTAGCGTGTGTCCCCCCGTGTGGGTGGGGCCATGAACTAACTGGGTCAGGTTCATGGCCGGCATGGAAGCCATGAACTCCTGAACCGCCTCTGAAGTTTCGCCGATGGACGGCATAGAAGCTGTATTACTCAACAGAGTCCATTTTCTTACCATATTTCAGAAAATTTCATATATGCAACACCATTTCTTTCCACCATGCAAATATAAAAGACTTAGCTGCAGTGTTACATCCGCCTAATAATTTTGCTTGGAGATGTATACACATATTTTAATGTGCCCTTTTTTGTCCCTTGATGGATGGAGTACATAATTTAAAATCATTTAGTATAAAGTTATGTAGCAGTCACATCCAAGCAATTAATACATTCCAGCAATTTACAGTAATAATTCACTCTCACACAAAATTATTTCTAGGTATTTATTTTATTGATTTATTGTATTGCTTTTATATTTTCTAGCACATATTTTTTAAAAAGGACCTCAGAATTGGATAAAAGTTGACAGTTGCAAAATCTTGCAAAAAGCAGCTTACAGGTGAAGAGACCAAATGCTTTCATAGGGGGTGGGCAGGGGTGGGTTCTAATTTTTTTTACTATCAGTTCTGTGGGTGTGGACAGTCGTAAGTTCGAGGACTGGTCAAAAGTGCAAAGACCAGTCAAAAATAACTTTTTCAGCTCTCTGAGTAGTCCATATGCACAAAAGGACTACCCAGAGGGCTGAAAAAAGTCATTTCTGACAGGTCCTCGCACTTTTGACCGGTCTTCACACTTATGACTGGTCATCATTTATGCCCATTGCAGCATTCTTAACAACCGTGTCACTCATTTCACAACTGCTTCTCTTCGCCATGGTGATAAGATAGGGCAAAAAACGTAAAATGTGAGGACAGTCATAAGTTCGAGGACTGATCAAAAGTGCGAGGACCAGTGAAAAATAACTTTTTCAGCCCTCTGAGTAGTCCATATGCATAAAAGGATACAGCAATAGAGAGGGATGAAGGAAGGGAAGGGAAATTAGAGTAGAAGTAAGGATAAGAGAGAGAGGAAGAGAGGAGGAGAAGGAGAAAGGAAAAGGAAGTAGGGAGGAGAAGAAGAGGGGGGGAAGAGAAGAAGGAAAGAAAAAAGAGAGGTGGTAGGTTTGAGGAGAAAGATTGCTGTACAATAAAAAAGATGAAAGGGAAGAAAGCCAACCCCAAACAAATATAAAGATATTAAGATAAAGAATGAATTGTTAACTTTAAAGAATAAAAGAGAACAAATATGAATAAATAGCAATAATTAGAAACACACATACAAACATACAATGTATTTTCTTTGAACAGAGTATTTGGCCAGTTCACAAATTTAAACAGTGTTTACTCATTTCAGTTAAATTTAAAATTTCTATATTTCCTTTTTGCCATATTTATTCCTCATCTATTTTTTTAAAAAAAACAATATAACCATTCATCCTCATCTCTAATCTTAATCAAATTCAATTTTTCTCTTCTCTTCTATATTATACCCCTTCCCATTGTCATCTATTTTTATATCCCTCCTCACATTGGTTAATTATGTAATATTACAGTTGTTTAATACAAATTCAACATTTTAATATAAATCAATTAGTTATATAACTATCTTTTTTTATATTAATCAATATGAACATGAATATTCCAATTATTTCCATGCAATCCAATTTCTTACAAATCAGTTAATTATATTTACCAATAATAACAAACCAAATAATTTCCCCCATTTATTCCTCCAAACCACTACTTAACCATTTCTGCTTTCAGCACAATATACAGTTAATAGTATCTCAATTATTACAATTGTCTAGTTAAATAGAGCTTTCTTTCTTTTGTGTTTTAAAATCTTGAACTCTCCTCTTTTACCCTAAATTTCGAATTGTTTGCAGTTTTGCACCTACCACTTTTGGTGAGGAAAAAGAAATCTGTCTCTGCCTCATTTTGTCACGTTGCAGCAAAGACCCTGTTTTACTTTCAGTTTTGCTTTTTCAGCATAGCTAGGGGGGAAAAAAATTTCTCCAGCACTGTTTGCACCTAGCAGAAGACTCCTGCGCAAAACAGCTGAGAGCAAATCAGCTGAGAGTTGGGAGACCGATCTAATCAATTTGTGGTAATTAACCTATGCTGAAGCTGAAAGCAGCTGTTTTTTCTATTTTTGCAGGCGCCCATCTACTCATTTGTTTTCTTTTAACACTTATCAGCTGTAGGGCGGCCCTTTGAAGCCCTGTGGCAAGAGTTTAAACAGTTTTTTCCCCTCTAGCCATCAACTGGGACTCAGGATGCAGCAATAGATTGGGAGTGGGTGGGGTAAGCGACCGGAGACCGGCCTGGAACCGGTTCAAGGGCATGCCAATCTTATTATTGGTTCTCCGAACTATTAAAATTTTTTACTACCGGTTCTTGCGATCCGGTGCGAACCGGGAGCAACCCATCACTAGGGGTGGGGCAGTGGTGGGTTGCTACTGGTTCACCCCGGATCAGGGTGAACCTATAGTGGCGGTGGCGGGAGGCTCCAACCACCCACCTGGATGTCTCTGCACATGTGTAGAAGCTTCTGTGTATGCACAGAAATGTTGCACATGTGCACGAGTGAACCGGTAGTGACGGGATTCGAATCCCACTACTGGGGTGGGGTAATTGAGATGTCTAATGCTTCATGTGTGACAGCTTTTTTAAATCACATTCCAAATTTTACCAACCCATATTTTGAAAATCAGTGCTGCAGTTACCTTTTTGAAAAAGCAAATACATGAAAAACACAAAACAGTAAGTTCTCCAACACAGTTTTCAAAATGGATTTTGCAGTATCCTTCCCCTGGAGTGGGATGGAAATGGAGAGTTTGCAGTATTCTTCCCCTGCCATGCCCACCAAGCCATGACCACCAAGCCACGCCACACCCACAGAACCGGTAGTAAAAAAATTTGTATTTCACCACTGATACATACATACTTGTACATACAGTATCCAGGACTACAATCTCTAAGCTTTTGGATGGAAATACCATTACACAGCAGTGTTTTAATATTTTCCAATGCTCTGCTGAGTATGTGAAATAGGGCTAATAAAATAGAATCAAGTTCTGAATCTGCATTTATTGGAAGAGTTCCATCTACACTGTATAGTTTGTATATTCAGTTTGACCTTCACAATTTCAAGGAATATGTGAAGATTTATTTCATTGACCCCCATAAAGCTTTTTCATTGGATAGTACGATTAAGAAGAAAAGGGCCCCATAGCCATCTCAGTTCCTTTCTTTACATTCCTAGGTACATTTAAATGCCATAATCTAACACAGCACATTATTCCATAGTAGGGCAATATTCATTGTCAAACATACAATTTAACATTAGATCTTATGAGTAACATCAAACCATTCTTTAAGCTCAGCTGCTAGAATCACTGAACAACACAATTACTGGGCAAAACTGAGCACAAAATAAAGCATTCTTAAGTCCACTGATTTCAATGGCTCTAAAACATGACTCAGTGTGAGATAGACTGTGAAATCATAATAATTGGAGATGGCAGACTTCTGAACAAAGAAGCACATGATAAGAATAAGAGATGGAAATCTGGAAAGATTTGTAAACTACAGGAAGCTGGAGGACAAAGGAAGATCATATCCAGATCCTAAATACCTAAAGAAAATAGCTAGTTTTAAAAATCTAATAATGTTTCTAAATTATACAGATATGTGCATTCTAAATTATTTTGCATATTCACTCACATTTTCTGAATGTGTTCTTTTTCATTGTTTATTTTATTGCTCTATTATTTTATTTCTGTTTATACTCTTTTCATTTTTTTTCCTTTTTATTATTGTAAATTGCCTAGAGTAGCCCCATGGTGAGTTAGGCAACAAATAAATTTAACAAGTAAATAAATAAATGATACTATTTTATGAGGCCTTATATTATCTATTTAAATTAAGTTTGTAATACTAAAAGATATATATTATTTTAGAATGTATATATACTAAGTCTAGCTAAAGACATATTATGGGAGTGTACACATCAGCCAAAATCCAATTCAAATTTGTGACTAAAATTTGTAATTTGTCATTTGAATGTTAAATTGAGTTGATGTAAAGATTATTGAGAGCCTGGTGGGTATAGTGATTTAAGCTCCTAGGCTAAAAACCAGGAGCCAGTGAGTTCTAGTTCTGTTTTAGGCATAAAAACATTTTGGTTATTGGGTCAGGTAGCCTTCAGAAGAAGACACTGGCAAAGCACTTCAACAAATGTTGACAAGAAATATCTTCAGGAATAAGTCTAACCTGAAGGCACACACATCCACAAACAAAAAAAGGACCTTTTACTTCTATAAAACATGAATAATTTCATCGAATCTTCAGAACAAGGAATTACCTTCATTCAAAAGTTTGAAGAGGCAATTTGATATATGAAATTATGCATTTCTATTTTTTCTCTTGTAGTGTGTAGTCAAACCCAAAAGTGTTGCTAATATACATGACACAAATGCAGACATATTAAAGGTATAACACGTTTGTGTCTTTTTGAACTCTTATGCATAGCTATAAAGCCTAAAGGCCAAAGTAGTCCTGAGGGATTTTGACAGCTGTAAAATGCATAAACTGTAGTTGTTTTTCTGCTGTACCATTTTAACATCCTATTGAAAAGACTATATTGCTTGATGAATATTGATTTGATACCAAACTTCTATTATTTATTATTTATGAAAATTATAAATGGGTATGGTCATTATTTCTTTTATTTTGAAAAGTAAAGATTTATGCAATAAATAATTACATAAAATGGGGTTCATAATATTTGGTCAAACCTAATTTCTCTGACTATATATAGTACTTTACAGTATCTATTATCCATAGTAACTAGGTTTACTAAATTAGTGTGTGTGTGTGTGTGTGTGTGTGTGTATACATATATGAAAATTCAATTGCAATAACTTTACCTTTTTTTATTCACTTTATGAATTAGCCCCAATTTACTAGTTTTATTTGTGTCAACATATTTTTGAATACTATTAGCATAGTAATCAGACCAGTTCTCGAGTTCCTGAATGATGTGTTAACTTCTGAAGTAAATAGACATGCAGTGTGAAGAGTGAGCTGTCACTTTGGAAGTGGATTCCTCATCTAAATTAAAAAACAGTTCTAATTGAAAACTGCAATATTGGCAAGATTATGAGAAAATAAAAGCACTTTTCTTTCAAGCAAATGTTCATAACTTTTAACAGGAGGGAGAAGTAGAAAACCTGAAGCAACATAAGAACAAAATCATGCTTTTGTAAATGTATAATTTCAAAATGACTTCTTGCTTAGCTGGGAAGAACATTGTATACATTGACAAGGTTGTATAAATCAATGATAATGGAAGTGTATGTGTGTATTGATTGTTTTGCTCACACCTATTCATGTGTCTTTCATAATTTTGACCACATGGCATGGATGAATGCATATTACTAGATTCTGCAGGAGTTTTATAAATAGCTAAATTATTGATTTTTCTGTCAAAAGTATTCTGAAAATAGACACACTTAAAACTGCCTTAATCTAAGAAAGAGAGAACCACCTTAATGCAATCTGTTTTAATTTATTGGATTAAAAATAATTCTAATCTTTCCTCTTTAAGGGTTAAAACTGAATCATGTCTGTAGCTCATTTCTATAGTAACCACAAGACTGAGACTTTTTTAATGGGCACCTAATAATTAGAAAGTGCTAGAAGGTATAACAATATAATGAATCAAAACTGATAGACTTGTGGGTTTCCATAGAAACATGTATAATTATGATAATCGGTCCCTGGCGTACCCTCAAAATCGTATACATTCAGTTAAACGCAATAAACATTAGGCACTATTTAGTGAGCTGTGATGCAAATTAACAGTGTGAGATACAGGGAGCCTATGAATAAAATTGCTCTACAGTTTATCTCAAACTAATTTCTCAGATTGCTTTAATAGGTATACTGTGTGGATGGGAAGAGCAGAAAACTGTGTTTTGTTACTGGTAACAACAATAATATTTCAAAAAAGTGGACTGAATTATGGTTAATTTACTTCAGCGCATTATTACATGTAGGATCACAGATTGCCCACTGAGAAAATAACTTAGGGGGGTGTCAAATTATTTTTTTAAATGAATATATTTGTGTCTCTTCTTTTCAAAGAAAGATATTTCTACTTCACAATAAAAAAATAGTGAAGTTTTCTGCTCATGGGTTTATTTATTATTGCTTAATGAAATTACTGGCTTGGCCTATGGTTGTTCTGCTCTGCAGAATGCGAGTACTATAATTCAGTAAAAATAAAAATGATCTTGTAGTATTTTATAGTATCTTTGTAGCATATTATAGTATTTGTAGTATCTTGTATACCATACACACACACACACACACACACACACACACACACATGCAAACACACAAACACACACACATCTAGAACTATTGGATCTAGACTACAAAAATCTGGAAAACCAAGAAAAGAGATTTAGAAAATTAGATTTTTACTCACCAATTTGATTGTTCTAGTACATAATATATCAATATGTTCCTTACTTATTTAATAACTATATAGGAATCTATATTAAATCAAATAAATAATAATAGTAGTTTATTAAACTTGTATACCAGTTGAATCCCAATGACTCTGGGCAGCTAAGAACAAATAAATAAAGAAATTACAATAAAATCAATTTAAAAAAAGATAGCAAATATGACAGACCACTTTTGAATGAAAGGAGGAGTCTTATTTTCCCTTCCAAAGGTATTTATGGCAATAATAATAATAATAATAATAATAATAATAATAATAATAATAATAAAATAATTCATCGGAACTCTTTCACTTCCAATAAATAGTTCCAATGAAGTCCTGGAAAACAGAACTGTTTATTGGAAGTGAAAGCTACGGACTAATCAACATCAAAAGATATTTTCCAGGGTGATTCTTTGTCACCTCTGTTGTTCATCATTGCCATGACCCCCCTGTCAACAATTTACAGAAAACTAATCTGGGTTATCAAACTACTAAAAACTCACAGAAAATCTTTCACCTGCTGTACATGGATGACCTGAAGCTATATGGAAAATCAGAAATTGAGATCCAGTCACTGACCAAATTTTCAGCACTGACAACAGCATGGAGTTCAGCCTGAACAAATGCGCTACAGTGGCACTGAAGAAAGGGAAGATCATAGACAGTGATGGAATTGAAATGCCCAATGATGCCAACAAACCATCAAGTGCCAGCAACCCGAAGCCTACAAATACCTGGGCATACTGCAGCTGGACAACATAAAGCACGGGCAAATGAAAAATGTGGTCAACAAAGAATACACTCAAAGTGTCAGGAAACTTCTCAAAAGCAAACTGAATGGCAGTAACACCATCAAGGCTATAAATACTTGGGCCATACCAGTCATCAGATATACTGCTGGGATTGTGAACTGGACATAGGCAGAGCTGGACAGCCTGGATAGGAAAACAAGAAAACTGATGACCATACACTATGCTTTGCACCCGCGTAGTGATGTTGTCAGGCTATATTTGCCCAGAAAAGCAGGAGGCAGAGGACTTTTGCAAGTGAAGCAGACAGTTGAAGAAGAGAAGCACGCTCTGGAAGATTATGTGAAAGACAGTGTTGAACCAGCTTTGATGGAGGTCAACAAGAGGAAGCTGCTCAAAGTGCAGCAAACCAAGAATCAATATAGGAAAACAGCGATGCAAACTTGGGCTGACAGCTGGTGTAATAAAGCACTGCATGGACAGTTCCTTGAAAAGATCCAAGGAAAAGTAGATAAGGAAAAGACCTGGTTATGGCTGACCAACGGAACATTGAAGAAAGAGACAAAAGGCCTGATTCTTGCAGCCCAGGAACAAGCCATCAGAATAAATGTAATCAAAGCCAGAATAGAAAAATCTGCTGATGACCCCAAATGCAGACTCTGCAAAGAAGAAGATGAAACCACTGACCACATAGTGAGCTGTTGCAAGACAATAGCTCAGACTGACTACAAACAACATCAGAACACAGTCGCTCAGATAGTCCACTGGAACTTGTGTCACAACTACCATCTGCCTGTAGCAAAGAACTGGTGGGATCATAAGCCTGAAAAAGTGGTCGAAAATGAGCATGCAAAACTGCTGTGGGACTTCAAAATACAGACTGACAAAGTTTTAGAACATAATACCCTGGATATCACAATTGTGGAGAAGAAAAAAGTGTGGATCATTGACATTGCTATACCTGGTGACAGCAGAATCGATGAGAAACAACTTGAAAAAGTCACCAGATATCAGAATAGAACTTTACTTTACTTTACTTTATTTGGATTTATATACCGCCCTTCTCCTTACGGACTCAGGGCGGTGCACAGCCAATTAAAAAACAAACATACAAAAGTTAAAATTTCATAAAATAACAATACAAATGGCCATAGAATTAAAACTAACTTCGTATTAAAATAAAACTCTAAAATGATAAAATACTATAGGAATCAGGCTAAGCCGGCGAGCTGAAAAAGATGGGTTTTTAAAGCCCGCCGGAAGGTCGGGAGGTCAGAGATTGTTCTTAACTCTGGAGGCAGATCATTCCAGAGGGTGGGTGCAGAGAACTGCAGAGACTCTGGCATAAACCAGTGCAGGTGGTCCCAGTGGTACTTGGCACACTAGGTGCTGTGCCTAAAGACCTAGGCAAACACTTAAAAATGATTGGCACTGACAAGATCATCATTGGTCAGCTGCAGAAGGCCACTTTACTGGGATCTGCTTGCATAATCCGCTGATACATCACACAGTCCTAAACGCTTGGGAAGTGTTCAACTAGTGATTTGTGATACGAAACCCAGCATGGTTATCTCGTTTGCTGTATATACTGTCAATTTTCTGTAAATAATAATAATAATAATAATAATAATAATAATAATAATAATAATAATAATAGACTGACAGGCACTTGGTCTACAACACACCTGACATAACAGTAGTTGAAAAGAAAAAAATATGGTTCATTGACATTGCAATACCTGGTGATGCACGGATTGAAGACAAGCAGCAAGAAAAAATCACAAAGTACCAAGACTTGCAAATTGAAGTTGAGTGACTGTTGAAAAAGAAATCGTGTGTTGTCCTGATTGTAATTGGAGCCCTTGGAGCAATACCCAAAGGGCTACCGGCTATTTAGTAATTCTAAATTTACCGGATTTGAACATTTTGACTCTACAAAAAACCACCTTACTCGGAACAGCTTACATCCTCCGACGATACCTTAACAGTTCCTAGGTCCTTGGTTAGGACTCAAGCTGCTGAGCTATTAACTGGCCTCAAAGGCTGTGAATCTCACTACAGATTAACCAATAATAATAATAATATGATACCCTTAAAAGCATCAAATATTCATATCTTCAAGGCCATTGGGAAGAATTCAATAGGTGGATAAAAATGCCAAATCCAGTGTAAACATGTGGCTGACTGCGCAACAAACCATAATATAATAATAGCTGTAGCTATACATGTATGACTCTAATGTCCAGTAAAATTAAAAAGAAAAAGTCAGCAACTATTTACAAATTGGATTGCCTGCAATATTTCCATGAAGACTAAAAAAATCACTTTATTAAATAAAAAAACAGAACTCTGTATAACTGCAGTAAGTATGGCAGTGATCATTCATAGTTAACAATTTGTAGAACTGACCTGTCAAACTGGCAGCCTGAGGGTCAGATGTATCACATGTAGGCCATGCCCATCCCAGCTCCACAAAGGCAAAAAACATCATGATACGTCATGATATATCATGTGACGCAATCGAGTTTGACCCCATGCTCTAGAGCAGTGATGGCTAACCTATTTGCCGTTGTGTGCCAAAAGCGAGGGGAGCATGGGGGGGTCACATGCATGTGTGCCCACACCCAAAATTCAATGCCCCCCATGCCCCACCCACCCCCCGCACATGCATGTGCAACTCTCTGCTTTTGGCACGCAATGGCAAAAAAGTTACTGGTGGGCCCAGAAGGTCTGTTTTTCACTCTCCCCAGGGTCCAGAAGTTTTCTTGGAGCCTGGGGAGGGCAAAAACAGCCTCCCCACTCCCCAGGAGGCCCTCAGGAGGCTGGAAATGGCCTGTTTCCCAACTTCCAGTGGGCCCGGAAGGCCCGAAACTCAGTTGGCCGCTGGACCTTAGCTAGAGCAATGCTTGTGTGCCCACAGATATGGGTCTGCGTGCCACCTGTGGCACTCGTGCCATAGGTTCGCCATCATGGCTCTAGAGTATAGAGTATGGAGACACTGTAATAGTGACTTGTGCATGCGGGTGGAGATGTATACAAAAGACAAAGAAAGAGAAGTGTTAGTGCGTCAGGCACAGAATTAATTACTGGAGCTAGTACTGATCTGAAGACCAGTGACTGGGTTGGATTTTGATGAGTAGAATAAGGATGAAGGCCACATTCAGAAAAAAAATCAAATCAAAAGAAAAGAAAAAAGAAAATTAAAGTGATTGTCAAAGCTATCCCACTAATAATAATTGTTTCATACAATCACAGTTAGATTACATTATAAAATATAGAGCATTTGTTTGACAATTATAGTACTAAACTTTATTAATTCATGAACACAAATGTTCACAATAGCTTATTTAACTTTAACAATTTTTACGCTATTTTTCCTTTACCCTTTCTCAAACACCAATTAATTTGTTTTGACAGATGCTAAAATATCTTGTGTATTACAACAAAAGCCTGCATTTTTAATTAAAAACATGGTCTCAAGTTTATTCATTTTATGGCCTTAGATTTATACTTTTTTAAAAAAAAAACTATCCCTAATGGTAAATCATATTAATGATAGCTTTAAAGAAGATGTGAATCAAAACTTACATCAGAAATTATGGCTCAGAATTATGCAAAATAGAAAAAGGAATGCCAGAATAAAACTGTTGTTATGAATGTATAATATGAAAAAATGATAGTTGAGCAGTAATTATTGTATTAGTGTGGTAAATAAATAGTTTTTTCAACCATTTCAGTGCGATTACTATATTTTTGCTTTTATTAGAACCAATTTACTGCAGTTTAATAAACTATATAATTGTTACTATGGGTTTTTTCCCTGCAGTGTTACTGTAGTTTAGTTGTAACTTCATGAAATGTAGTTTCATTATGGATTAGTATAATACTTTCAATTTCAGGTAAAATAAAAATATTTCTTCTTCGTTTTTCCACATGTCCAAGTTGTGCCCCCCCCCCCCCGATCAACCAATGATGATCACTGGGATCAGAGTGACTGACTGGCTTTGACCTAATCCTGATGTTGCATACTGAGAAATAGTGAATGGCCAAAGCCAGCCAGCCAGCATTCATGCCTAAGGTAAGACTAGAACTCACCATTTCCTGGCTTCTAGCCTATGCCTTAACCATTAGACCAGTCTGACTCTTGAAAGAAACAATACCAGTCCATGATTTAATTAGATTTTTTCTAGCTTTTTATGTAACTTTCATTATTTTCTATTATATGAGAATTGGGTGTTATTTGTGTGTGTGTGTCCCACCGATACAATCAAATGTGAGCAGCCATAATCTTGACATTTTTGATCCTAACTCTGGTTCATAATACGTTTTCAAGACATATTAGGCCCCAGCTTTGTATACAGGAGGCTTTTTACTTTCCATATACCTCCAAAGCAATCTTTCTTTTATGCAGCTTTATAGAATTGCTATCACTATTTATTTATTAGACATTTTGTTCAGAAACTTAAGGTAGCATACATTGTCCTCCTTTCCCCTCCTCTGAACAGTTTTGCTGGGTGAGAGTAACTGGCCAAGTCACTTAGTAACCTTTCATGATTGACATTGAGCAGTAGATTTCCACACCTGAAATCCAAAATGTTTGACCATTAAATTACATCAACTCTGATCAATGGAACCTGTGAGAAGCAGAGTTAAAAAAATTATCAACCTCCCCAAATATATTGGATTTTGTTTCATTCTCAACCAGTATAGCCAAAGTCCTGCATGTTAAGAAACCATCATCAATTTGGAAAATTGAATTCATTCAATGACCTAGTCGTAAACTTAGGATCATACATGCCCAAATCAGGGGTGGATTCTACTTACCTTTACTACCAGTTCACAATGGGATCGCATGAGCCTTGCTTCTGTGCAGATCACTTCTGATGACATCAGGATCAGTGGGCAGAGCCTCCTGCCAGTTTTACTACTGATTATATAGAACCGATCCAAACCAGGGCAACCCACCACTGCCCAAATATTCTCCCTGTTTTCATGTCTATGATTGTTATTTGTTTGCACAGTAAAGTAAAGGTTTCCCTCGCACATATGTGCTAGTCATTTCCGATTTTAGGGGGCATGCTTATCTCCATTTCAAAGCTGAACAGTCAGCGCTGTCCAAAGACATCTCTACGGACATGTGGCCAGGATGACTAAATGCCATAAGTGCATAGAACACTGTTACCTTCCCACCAAAGGTGGTCCCTATTTTCTACTTACATTTTTTATGTGCTTTTGAACTGCTAGGTTGGCAGAAGCTGGGACAAGTTACCCCATTACACAGTGTAATGTGTAATGGAGCTCACCCCATTACACAGCACTAGGGATTCGAACTGCTGAACTGCAGACCTTTTGATTGACAAGCTCAGCATCTTAGATCCCTGAAATTAACTATTTGGGTAGGAGACTTTTTTATGGCCAGTTTTTATCTTCATCACAAAAGCTTAAAACATTTTAATGCCCTATTTTAATGCTTCCCTTAATAGTAGTTGGATAGACATTTCTGTTGACACAATACATTTAATCTCAATTTCAATTTTAATTTTCATAGACATTTCTGTTGACACAATACATTTAATCTCAATTTCAATTTCAATTTTCAATTTAATTCAATTTATATGCCGCCCCTCTCCGAAGACTCAGGGCGGCTGACAATACATTTAAAATCCTAATAAAAACATTTTAAAATTAAAAATATTAAAAACATTAAAACTCATTCATACCATTCATGGCCGGATCTCATCAGATCGCAAGAGTGAGATCAACAGCCCCAGGCCTGCTGGAAAAGCCAGGTCTTCACCGCTTTTCGAAAGACCAATAGGGTGGGGATGGTCCAGACCTCAGAAGGTAACTGGTTCCAGAGAGCTGGGGCAGCCACAGAGAAGGTCCTCCCCGATGGGCCCACCAGCCGACACTCTTTAGCTGATGGGACCAGGAGGAGACCAACTCTGTAGGATCTTACCGGTCGCTGGGAGCTATGCGGTAGAAGGCGGTCTCGAAGATAACCTGTCCCTAAGCCATATAGGGCTTTAAAGGTAATAAGCAACACCTTGAATTGTGACCAGAGACCAATAGGGAGCCAGTGCAGCTCGCGGAGAATTGGTGTAATGTGGGCGTACCTAGGTGCACCCACGACAGCTCGCGCAGCTACGTTCTGGACCAGCTATAGTCTCTGAACACTTTTCAAGGATAGCCCCATGTTGAGCACGTTGCAATAATCTAACTGTGAGGTGACAAGGGCATGAGTGACCATGAGGAGAGCCTCCCGATCCAAGTAGTGTCGCAATTGCTTCACCTGTGCAAAGGTCCCCCTAGTCACAGCTGTCAGATGTTGCTTTAAACTTAGCTGTGGGTCTAGGAGCCCGTTCTGAAGGGAACTATTTCTCCTCCCCAGAACCAAGGATTGACAGTCAACATAGTCTTTAGGAGGTAATACCCACAGCCATTCGGTCTTGTCTGGGTTAAGTCTGAGCCTGTTGACTCCCATCCAGACCCTCACAGCCTCCAGGCATTGGCACATCACATCCACCGCATCACAGAGTTAACAGGGGGTAGAGATATACATCTGGGTATCATCCGTGTATTGCTGATACCTCACCCTGTATCGTCAGATGATCTCACCCAGTGGCTTCATGTAGATGTTAAATAGGAGGGGAGACCGAGCCCTGAGGCACCCTGCAAACAAGGTGCCTAGGGGTCGACCTCTGTCCTCCTACCAACACCGACTGTGACTGACCAGAGAGATAGGAGGAGAACCACTGTAACATGGTGCCTCCCACTCCAGCTCCATTAGTCGCCCCAGAAGGATACCATGGTCAATGGTATCAAAAGCCGCTGAGAGGTCAAGTAGTGCCAAGATGGAGGAATGACCCCCATCTTGGGCTCGCCAGAGATCATCCATCAGCATGACCAATGCAGTTTCCATGTAGCCAGGCCTGAAGCCAGACTGAAAAGGGTCTAGATAATCCATTTCCTCCAATGACCGCAGGAGCTGAAGTGCCACCACTTTCTCTACAACCTTTCCCACAAAGGGTAGATTGGAGACTGGATAAAAGTTCTTTAATTCTGCTGGATCCAGGGAAGGCTTCTTGAGGAGGTGCCTTACAACTGCTTCCTTTAATGGTTGCGGGAAGGCCCCTTCCCTCAAGGCCGTGTTAACTGAAGCATGGAGCCAGCCTCGTGTCACCTCCCTGCTGGCCAAAACCAGCCAGGAGGGGCATGGGTCCAACAAACAAGTCGAGGAACTCATCGCTCCTACAGCCTTGTCCACTTCCTCAGGAGACATAGGCTCAAACTCATCCCACACAATAGGACTGAGACCTGTCCTCATCATCTCGGTCAGAATTGCCCAATCAGAGTCCAGGTCCACCAGAATCTGAGTGGCTTTATCTGACAGAAACTGCACGAACTCCTGAGCTCTACCCTGGAAGGGCTCCTCCACTCCCCCTACATTAAGGAGGGAGTGAGTCACCCTAAATAGGGCAGCTGGGCGTTTTCTGCAGATGCAATAAGTGAGGAAAAATGCGAACATTTGCCACCGTATCGCCACTAAATAAGTCCTTATAAAGGCTCTTAAGAGTGTTCAGTCAGCTTCAGAGTTACTGGTCCTCCAGTGTTGCTCTAGACATCTCTTCTGGTACTTCTTCTCCTGGAGCTCCGCAGTAAACCAGGGAGCTTTTCTGGATCCACTGCCATGGAGAGATCACAAAGGCGCAATCCGGTCCAGTGCCCCAGATGCCGCTCTATTCCAGGCAGCCGCCAGGGACTCAGCCGGACTGTGGACAAGGGAGTCAGGTATCTCCCCAAGCTCCTTCTGGAACCCTTTAGGATCCATTAGGTGCCTGGAGTGCAACCACTTAATTGGTTCCGCCTCCCTGCGATGGAGGAGTAGCATCCTGAAGTCTAACCTTAGCAGGAAATGATCTGACCATGACAAGGGAGAAGCATCTATGCCACTTAATTCCAGATCATATCTCCACTGCCCCGAGAGAAACACCAGGTCAAGTGTGTGCCCCCCCCATGAGTTGGACCCTGAACTACTTGGGTCAGGTCCATGGTTGTCATGGAAGTCATGAACTCCTGAGCTGCATCTGAGGATTCGCCAAGTGACAGCAAATTGAAGTCCTCCAGTACCATAAGCCTGGGGAACTCCACCACCAGCCCAGCTACCGCCTCTAGCAGCCTCTAGCAGCACGGGCTATTGTAACGCAGCTGGGAGGCAGGTACATCAGCAACAAGCCCAACTGAACCCCTGAGTCCAACCTCAAAAGGAAAGGCTCACACCCAACAATCTCAGGGGCAGGGATCCTGCGAGGGCAAAGACTCTTCCATTTAGTTGTCAAACGTATTAGATCCAATCATAGAATATGGCACTTCAGCTCTTATTTATTCTTTTCAGCTCTTATTATTTATTTCTCAATCTGCAAAACAACTGTATTCTGCTTCAAGCAGGTAGATGCTTCATAAAAAATAGTAACAGTTTCCTCCAAATTGCAAGTAAAAAACAGGTGTGTTCCATGAGTTCTCTCCTTTCAAATCCTGGGTTTATTCTTTCTTTATCTTGCTTACTATGCTAAACTGACATCATGAATAGGATAAAAGTGTGGTTAGGGAGGAATTCTCAATGAAGACAATCTGGACAGAGCAGTATCATTGCCTTTTGGAATGTACAGGAGGTGTGAGGAAAAAAATCCTTTGTACTGAGTTGGGTAGAAAGATGGAAGAAAATGTGTGGAAGACAGTAAGAATGGATATGAATATATGAGTGTGTAACAAATTACAGAAAAGAACCCATGGTGGGCTACTGCCAGTTCAGACTGGTTCAGGCAAACCGATAGTTCCGATGATCAACTGGCCCTGCCCACCCACCCCCACCCTATCCTGTCCTCTATTTCCTTCATTCTGGCTCAGCTGATTTGCGTGGCCCAGCTGATTTCTGTGCCTCCGCTGTTCTATTTACCGGGGCTGCCTTAGAAGGTAAGCAGCTGAGCTTCATACTGCTGTATTTTGAATGCTGCATGCAAGCACGTTAGGCGCATGCGCAAAGCGTGCATTCACCAAACCGATTGTTAAACCAGTTGCAGCCCACCACTGGAAAGTACATGTAAGCTGTCTCTGTAGGTCTATGAGAAAGAGACAGAGAAAGAGGACTTTTTTCTTTCATTCTATATCTTTCTTCCTTGCCCCAATTTTGTCTTTAAAATAATCATATTTGGGTTCTTTCTTGATTTATTTTGAGGAATAAGAGGAGGCAGAAATAATGATCAAGGAACCTAGTTCTTCTATTTTGATCTTTCTAACATCACTGGTTGGCAAATCAAACATTGGTTGGCAAATCAAACATTGGTTGGCAAACATTGGTTGGCAAATCAAACATTACCCAAAGGATATTCTGTAGCTCTTATAAGAAAACTTACATATCGTGGAAAGAATAAAAATACAATAAATACAAAATAATAGCATCTTATTCCTCTCATTTGCTTAATTCCATGTCCTGCAGAAAAATAGAAAGTGAGCAATACCATTCTTATTATTCTTACTGATACACTTCCAGTAATGTGGTACAATTTTCTATATTTGCTATAAATCTCTACATTTAAGGTAGAGAGATCAGCTTCATCCTGCAGTATTAAATAACTTGTTTATACGTAATCCATACCAATCATTTTTGAAGCACGATTTCATCTTTCTTTAATGAGAAACAAATCCTTTCATGTAAGTTTTGCTTTTTGTACAATGGTTTTAGAGAAACTATTTGTTCGTTTTTATCATTACCATTGGATGCTGAATCTAACTATAAGGTATAATATGTATTTTAAAATATTAATTCTGATATGTTAAATATCTTTTGTATGAACCAGCTATTTCTGATGGAAATACAAGCCTAAAATTACAGAAGATTAAAGGAACATGCCATGCAAATTTTCAGTCTTAAGAGTTAGCCTTCAGCTGGATCTTTTTCAATACTTTTATTACAAATCAATTATTGGTGAAGCGTTTCCAGCATTAGCTGTTTTGAAACATCTTCTTGCTGTAGCATTTCCGTAACACTCTGCGAATAATAACAAGGATATTTAAAGTTATTATGGCATAAGCTTTGTCAGACTCACAGAATAACAACTTGGTGGGATTTTAAAATATCACAAGATGTTTTATTCTTTACAAGCAGCAAATTTACCTGGCTTCCAACTGTCAACAGTGAATTTGATGGAAAATGTTTTAGCCCTTTGTAATTGTAAGGCTTATAACTATAGCATTTTCTTAGTTCTCAAACATGGGCATCTGGTCCAAGCCATAGTGACACTGTGGATATCATGACATCATTGCACTAATGATGTAAATAATGTAATGCACAGAATTTAACTCTCTTGTTTCCCCCCATTGCTCCATGGACCACATGCACACAGTAGACAATTATGCTATATGGACTTACCTTAAGTCAGAGTTCAAGGTACAAACAGAGAGGTAAGCATATCCATCTGAATAATTTTACAGTCCTTTTTAGATCTCTGTGCTAAATGAATAAGATGTTTGGAAAATATTTTTTCCAAGGATGCTAAGATGAATCTTTCTACATTTTTATGGTATATTTCCTGTGTTTTTAAGGGCTGATCTTCATGAACAATTTGCTTTAGTGAAATATAGATCATTGATCATTTCAGAAACCCACAGTATATTTTTGCTATTACTGCATCCTCTTTCTTCTCCCTTTTTTTTGCTATATGTCAAAAGTAATGTCTTCTGACTTGTGTTGGCTCAAAGCTGTCTATCTAGTTTCCCCTACCCTTCCATTCTAATTGAATCAGTGGTGGGTTCTAATCAGTTTTACCACCAGTTTGCATTGCACACGCACTTCCCTCACACGTGTGCCGAATTTGCACTTTGCGCAAGTGCATTGAGAAAAAAAAACAGCTGAGGCATGGCAATCCACTCTGCCGTGCCTTACAGCTGACCAAAAAACAAACGAAATAAAGGTAGGTATAGCGCAGGGGTGGGGCTGAGGGCCCAACTGACGTTCAGAGCGAACTGGTTCACTCGCCTATGACGATTTCCACTACTGGCTCTCCTGAATCGGGGAGAACTGGTAGCAACCCACAACTGAATTGAATCCTACTTATGGGAATGGTACTTCCTTCTGGTCACAGGTTGCTGTTCTCATGGATAGTGGTAAAAAGGTCAGTGTTTCTTGTTTTTTTTTTCTTTTACATTTCACTGATGGAATAGTGATCTGCCCCTTCCTTCCTTCCTTCCTTCCTTCCTTCCTTCCTTCCTTCCTTCCTTCCTTCCTTATTTCCTTGCTTCCTTCCCCTCTCCCTCCCTCCTTCCTTCCCTCCCTCCCTCCTCCTTTCCTTCCCCATAAAATAGTGAAAGTAGGGTCTTTCCTTTTTAAAAAAAAATCATATGAAATTGATAAGAGTTTGCCCCTTTCTCCTTCCAGCCCAAGTGACATGAAAGATGGAATATTTTCTGTGTTCTTTTATCAGTTCAGGAGGGTTTACAAAAATTGGAATCCAGTCAGAAACTATGGTAAACATGGTTCAGAAGGAACATCAAGCCATTGCCATGGACATAGAAGATGAAGGGGATAAAATCTGGAAAGGGGTTTCTAAAACCAGCTTCAGACCTTGTAAAATCCCATCGTGTTTCTCTGTCCTGAAAGTATCCAATCTTTGTATGCAAGAAACAACTATTAAAGTAGTAGCACTTTTTTGTAATATGAAAAAAAGGTCAAACTCCTTAATGAATAGAGGCTCATTGTGTTTGTTGAAGCAATTTTTTGAATTGTTTTCTTAGATATCACACCCCTAAATTATAATGTAAGATCATGTCCCCTGTCCTGTTACCTTGATGTTCATGCAAATCAATATTTTCGTAGATCTACTGAAAAGTGATGCACAATAGAACCAAAGGGAACTCACATAATGTTCCTCCCAAACAATCTACTATATTTGGCTCCTCATGGTCTTAATGGTCACTAAAATATTGCACTGGATTTTGTATTCCAGTTGGCATTACTGTATAATTAAACCATAAATACTATTTCTCCAATACTTTTGGTGGCTGTGAGTGTGTGCCTTTGAATCAATGCTGACTCTGGGCACCTCCTTGTAGCAGTGAAAATATTGATGGCTTACATGGATTTTAAATATCTTTAAAAATCATGAGGTTTGTGGAAAAAGTTGTATAATTTTATACAACTGCACTTCAGAAAAACCAGCTTTGTCTAGAGGTTAAGCCACCATGCTACTACAAACTAGAGACAATGAGCTCCACAAAGCTCATGATTTTGAAACCTTTTTAAAAACTCATTAAGCACTCAATATTTTCAATGCTGCAAGAGTGAGGAAAAAAATACTGTGCATTTTTTTATTTTTACTGTCTAACAAAGCTGCATTTGAAACCTTTACAATAGTTTTTTTCTGTTATGTCCTTATAAGGACATCCGCCTGGGATTGGCTGAAGATCCTTTCGGCGGGAGTTTTGAATCCCTGTCAGTGGGCGGTGCGTCTGCCGGAGTGTATATAAGGAGAGCTCCGGCAGCGCACAAGCCGTTTCAGTTCTTGTTATTAAACCTTGTTACTTGAACCCTGCTGGTCACTTCTTCTTTCCTGCGCCGATCTAACACTGGCGACGAAGGTCTAGAGAAGAACCTCCGCGTGGCACGATCGCCATAACGAGCTGAAGTCACTCAACGCGGTCTGAGACATGGCAACGCCGCAAGCGCCGTTCGCCTCGCTGGCTCCCTTCAACCCCAGCCGGGAGAAGTGGAGTTCGTATATGATACGTTTCCGCCAATTCCTCCAGGGAAACGGCTACAACAACCTAGACGACGAGAGGAAGAGGGCTCTCTTCCTCGCTCACTGCGGCTCCGACGTTTTGGAACTCGCCGTCAACCTCGTCGCACCCAGGGACATTGAAGTCATGTCCTGGGTGGATCTACAGACTGCCCTGCAAGACCACTATGCACCAACGGGCACCCCCATATCGAATCGCTTTACATTCCGCCAACGTAATCAGAAGGAAGGCGAATCGCTTAAAGACTTTGTGGCGGCATTGCGTCAAATCGCTGCAAACTGCGAATTTGAGAACGTTGACAATGCTTTACGCTACGGGATCGTCTTCGGGATGAGAGATGCCAACCTCCAAAAGAAGTTCCTGAGCAGAAAAAGACTGTCCCTGAAGGACGTTCTTGAGGAGGCTACGGCTGCTGAAACATCCGAGACCGCCGCTGCTGCCATGCGCCAGTCCCGAGGGATCCATAAGATCCACAAACCGTCATCTGAATCGTCCGATGACTCGACCACTCCAACAGATTCAGAGGGAGAATCGACCGTTTTGAAAGTTTCCCGCCCACCCAGGCGGGAAATTCAAAATGATGGCCGCCGCGCCGCTCAGTGCGGCAGTTGCAAGGGACACCATCCCCGCCAATCCTGTCGCTGGCGGGATGCCACCTGCAGACGCTGTCTTAAGAGGGGGCACATCGCGGAGGCATGCAGAGCCGCTGATCCTGTTCCTGAATCGATCAAGCCCCAGAATCCTGAAAATCGTCGCGACTCCCAGAGGTCGTCCAAACGGTCCTCAACCCAACAAAAGCGCGACGACCGCAACAGTTCTCATGGCAGCGCTGTGAACCAGACAACGATCGCCCTCACCAGCACCAACAGTGCCACAAAATTCCACGTGACACTGTTGGCAGAAGGCTTGCCGTGCACGATGGAAGTCGACTCAGGCTCCGTCTATTCGATCATCGACTGGCACCAAGTCAAGAGACTTAAGCCGAATCTCTCCAAGCGCCAACTTGAACCTCTGCACTCCAAGCTGGTGGATTTCGGCGGCAACCCCATCGGCGTCATCGGGCGAACCAACCTCCGGATCGCCTTCAAGCAGTTCCAGGGCCAGCTTCCCATAACCGTCGTGGAGCATAGCCGCCCGACCCTGCTGGGCGTGGAGTGGTTCCAGCCGCTGGGGCTTTCTATCGGAGGCATCCACCAGATTAGCTTAGGCGAACTCGACTCACTCATCGGAGAGTTCCAAGAAGTCTTCGATGGTAAGTTAGGGACCTTTTCAGGGAAACCCATCTCCTTTAATCTGGACAAGGGGGTAACCCCTATTCGGCTCAAGCCCCGCCGGGTTCCATTTGCCTTGCGGGCTAAAGTAGACGCTCAGCTAGATAAGCTGATTGCCCAAGGTATCCTGGAACCCATCGATCATGCTTCATGGGAAACTCCCATTGTGACCCCCATGAAGCAGGATGGATCTGTGCACATCTGCGCCGACTACAAAGTGACCATCAATAAGGCATTGCCGCAGAGCGCATACCCCGTGCCAGTAGTGCAACATTTGCTGCACTCACTCGGCAAGGGCAAAATTTTTGCAAAACTGGACCTGGCCCAGGCTTACCAGCAACTGCCAGTAGATCAGGAAACGGCGGAGGCACAGACTATTGTCACCCATAGAGGCGCGTTTAAGTGCAACCGTCTCCAGTTTGGAGTCAGTGCAGCCCCAGGCATTTTCCAATCCATGATGGAACGCCTTCTCCAAGGCGTTCCAGGGGTGGTGCCTTATTTCGATGATGTACTGATCTCTGGGGACTCAAAGGCTCAACTCCTGGACCGGCTGAGACTAGTTCTCCAGCGTTTCAGGGAGAAGGGCTTGAGAGTCCGGAGGGACAAGTGCATCATTGGGGTACAGGAAGTCGAGTTCCTGGGCTATCTGATAGATAGTTCTGGCATCCACCCCACCAAATCAAAAGTTAAAGCTATCCATGAAGCTCCCAGCCCCAAAAACAAAGCGGAGCTTCAGGCTTTCCTTGGATTGCTTAACTTCTACGCTATTTTCCTCCAGCAGAAAGCCACTGTTGCTGAGCCGCTCCATCGCTTGCTGGCGAAGGCGGTTTCCTGGAGGTGGGGACGTGAGGAAGAGTCTGCATTCAGAGCCGTTAAGCAACTTCTGACCTCTGACAGTGTGCTCATTCAATACAATGAGACACTGCCCCTCAGACTGACCTGTGACGCTTCCCCGTACGGAGTTGGCGCTGTGCTCAGCCATGAACTGCCTACCGGTCGTGAAGCCCCCATCGCATTTTTTTCAAAGACGATGTCTAGTGCTGAGCGCAACTACAGCCAACTGGACAAAGAGGCGTTGGCTATTGTTGCAGGGGTGAAGCGCTTTCACGAATACCTGTATGGACGGAAATTCACCATTGTCACCGATCACAAGCCTCTCCTCGGCCTACTAGCAGGGGACAAGCAGACCCCAGCCTTCATGTCCCCCTGGATGACGCGCTGGTCCATATTCCTCGCCGGCTACTCCTACAGCCTCGTCCACCAGCCTGGTAAAGCCATCGCAAACGCCGACGCGTTGAGCAGGTGCCCATCCGCCGAATCCGTGGAAGACCCGGCCCCCACGCTCGAGCTGCTGCATATTGACAACGACAGCAACTGTCCCGTGACATCTGCCGACGTAGCGACGCACACGCGAGCTGACCCCATCCTCCGGCAAGTCCACTCCTGGGTCCTGAGAGGCTGGCCGACTAGAATTGACAGCGACGACTTCAGCCCGTTCAGCCGCAAGCAAGGGGAGCTGTCCACCATGCGCGGCTGTTTACTATGGGGAGATAGGGTGCTGATTCCCAGCACTCTTCAACGAAGGACTCTTGCTGCGCTGCACAAAGGACACCCGGGCATAGTCCGGATGAAAGCCCTGGCACGGAGCTACGTCTGGTGGCCGACACTGGACAAAGACATTGAACATTGGGTCGCCAGGTGTAGCCCGTGCCAAGAAGTCAGAGCCGCCCCGCCTCAATCTGACCCGATGCCCTGGGAGACTCCGAGCTCCCCCTGGTCGCGCATTCACATAGACTTTGCTGGCCCCATTCATGGGCACCACCTCCTCATCGTGGTTGATGCCTACTCTAAGTGGTTGGAAGTCATCCCCATGGCATCCACCACAACGGAAGCTACCATCCGTGCCCTCCGGCGCCTCTTCGCGACCCATGGACTCCCAGACGTTTTGGTCTCAGACAACGGGCCCCAACTTACGTCCGTGCCCATGGAAGGTTTCCTGGCTGGCTTGGGCATTCGCCATGCCCTCTCTGCCCTTACAGACCGGCCGGAAATGGGCAGGCTGAACGGATGGTGCGGCTCACGAAGGAGTCGCTCGCCAAGATGGGCCCGGGTGACTGGCAGGAGCGCATTGACACTTTTTTGCTCACCCAGCATATCACGCCTCACTCTGCCACCCGCAAATGCCCCTCCGAACTTTTAATGGGCAGGAGACTCCGGTCACCCCTGGACAGACTGCACCCGCAATACTCCTCTGAGGTGCCCGCATCCGCCAGTCGCCAACTTCGCCAGTTTTCCGTCGGTGATGCCGTTTTCGCTCTTAATTTCCACGGCTCGCCTAAATGGCTTAAAGCTACAGTACACAGCACAACCGGTCCCAAATCCTACCGCGTTGAGCTGGACGATGGACAGATCGTGAGACGTCATCTCGACCAGCTCCGCAAAAGGTGGAGGGAAGTGAGCGAAAACCACCCCGACGAGGTAGGCCTAAACCACCCCGACGAGGTAGGCCTAAACCACCCCGGCGCAGTAGGCCTAAACCACCCCGGCGCAGTAGGCCTAAACCACCCCGACGAGGTAGGCCTAAACCACCCCGACGAGGTAGGCCTAAACCACCCCGCCGAAGTAGGCCTAAACCACCCAGACGAGGGAGACCGGCGACCCGAGGGAAGAACAAACACCCCGGCACCTAGCCTAATACCAGATCTGGCAAGGCAAGTAGACCGGGGACAACCCAGCAGGGGAAGCCAACGTCAACCCTGCGAAGTGGGCAACCGGCAGCCCAGAGATGGGGACCTCCAGCCAACATTCCAGGAGACCCTACAACAACCCGCCAACCGCGCAGAAAACCAACCCTGCAAGGAAGGCCTCCACCACCCCGGCAGGGTAGGCCAACACCAACCTGACCAGGTCGAGCAGCCCAGCGGCCAGAGGGAACATTCGGCACCACCACCAGACCAACCGCGCAGAGAGGGCCAACACCACCCCTGCAAGGTAGGCCTACGCCACCCCGACAGAGCCGACCAGTCACCATGTCCGTCCGCCTGCCGCCCCGGGAGTAAGCCGGACTCGACCGGAGAACCCGGGGGCTTAACCCAACCACCACCGCCGGACTCGCACCCTGACCCAGACCAGCGCGACCCCAGTCCAGAGGGGACCCGAGGGAGACCCAGGAACCTACCGTGGCTCAGGAGTTCCGGACCGGTCAAGAGCAGGGATCCACACCGGCGGCTCCACGATCCGTGCAGGAACGAGGCAGACCAGCATCGCCCGCAGGCGGAGGTCCGTGATCCGGCCGGAGGTTCGGACACAGTGCCCGCGTCCTCGACGGCCAGATCCAGCCCGGCACCGGGGAAGAAGCCCCGAGCAGAGCAGACACCCTCCGTCCGGGAGAATGTCCATCTTGACTGTGAACTGCGCAGGTCTACGCGAGCACGTAGACGTCCTGTTTATCTTATTGACTATTTCCCTGATCGACTGACTAAGAACTAGGGGGGAGGAGTGTTATGTCCTTATAAGGACATCCGCCTGGGATTGGCTGAAGATCCTTTCGGCGGGAGTTTTGAATCCCTGTCAGTGGGCGGTGCGTCTGCCGGAGTGTATATAAGGAGAGCTCCGGCAGCGCACAAGCCGTTTCAGTTCTTGTTATTAAACCTTGTTACTTGAACCCTGCTGGTCACTTCTTCTTTCCTGCGCCGATCTAACATTTTCCATTTCCTTTTTTTCTTTGACTTATATAAGCTATTTTATTTGCCATTTTAATATATGTTTTATATTTATGTTTGTGTATTCATATGTTGTGGCCTACCACACTGATTCACAGAAAACGTTTCAGCCAAATCTCTGTACAGAATGTTCAATTTAAGCTTCCAAATTAAGAATGTGAATTGGGGTGATCAATACGCTCCAAACACTGAAGGTCAATAATATCTAGGGAGAGGAGGGATGTGGCACTTCAGGCTCACAACTACTATTTGTAATTGTGCAGTGATTTCTTTTATATCATTGTATGATGGGAGTGATAGTTCCCATCATACAATGGGAACAATAGGGAATAGTTCCCTATTGCTTCATTTAAACAATATACTTTAATAAGCATCCAGTCTCATTCTGGCCTGGTGCATCTTGTTCGCCTCTCCTAAAGTGTCTGTGAGGTGGGATGGGGTATGAAAAAGAATTGGCATCAACAATTCAAACATTTGCTTTTGTGTAACTGGCATGCAGAATCTGAAGCATGTCTATGTGCAATATAGATGTATTATGGATATCCTGATTAGATGTGACATCTTGTAAAAGTATAAAAATCATAGTCCTAGAAGTACAGCAGGAATTTAGCAACACTTCCATAAATGACGTTTGCTATTAAAAAGAGACAACAGATCTCAGATGGAGAAGTGAAATGGCAAAGATAGCATAACCACAGTTAGTAATTGCAGTCCTGTTGCCATTTCTGGCTGATTAGTCAATGGGAAGAGCAGCCAACAGCAGTACAGACATAAATAAAAGTGAATATTGCAACTTATTGCACCTGAATTCTTCACCTAATTTGAAGCCACATTTTTCATATTATACCCATGTCCCACAAAGCAGGATTAGAGAAGAAAAAACATCTCTAATTAAGACATTTTACAATGGGTGGGAAAATAGTAAATCTTACACAATTGCTCATCACCTTATCAGTTACATGTTGAATTAAAAAATAGCAAAGATAATCCTTATAGTATGAAAATACCAATCCCTCTAAAGCTACATTGATTTTAAAAAGCAGACCATCCTATAACTTTATATATAATTAAACAATGGTGTGAACTTATTATTACCACAGCATTCAAATCACAGGGCTTATTCTGGAAATTACAAAAGCTTCACTAAGCAGATCACAGTGACCAATGAGAAATGAAGTTTGTTTAGGTCCATTCCCAATTGAAAGAACTTGATTCCCATGCACCACATCTTTTGTATAAGTTACATAATACTTGTAAGACAGATTTCACAAATGGAACTGTGATTGCTTCTTTGAAAGAGTCATTTCTTAAAAGGAAACACAACTGAAAGTACACATTAATGAACATACCTGAAAATACATTTTATATGTAATTTTAGTTGGCAGAGTACATCAATAGAAACTAGATAAAATTAAACCTGCAACAGTCTATTATTTGTGAAAGTAAGAGCTTTTTGTTCACCCTGATGCCAGATCAAAGAGAACACCGAGAATGAATTCTGTAATAGTAGCATTCTAGGAAATCTTCTAGGAAATGTGTTTGCCTGGTGATGCTCTTTGCTGGGGTACTGCAGACTGTCAAAGGCAGAAAACCATTTGAACATGTGCATTTGAACACCTTATTTTAGTAAGACTCAATAAAATTTCAGACAAGTGCTGAAAGACAAGACACAAAGCAGGCAATCCTTTCCAAGATAAATTATTTGGTACATGAGATTCATTGTGTCATCTTCTCTCCGTCATTTTTTGAAATGAAGGAGAAAAGATGAATTACTATGGTTGGCCACACAGTTGGATTTTTACACTGGATTTAGGGATTTTATCAAGTCTTTTCCAAGGACCTGGATAGGTAGACATTGTTTGATGATGTTAAAGGCATAGTCTCAGGATGTAAGCTGTTGTAAGTAAAGTGTGTTTTGCAATTGACCAATAGTTATTTTGTCAGTGCTGATGGTAATAATAGTATTATCTTACTTTCTTTTGCCACAGGCATTCTACTTTTATTTGCAGATCTTTGAATTTTGTGATTTTTCTCCAGGTATTTTCCTCCTTTCCTCCCTCCCTTCCTGGATAATGCTATTTTGTCATCTCTTTGCAGAAAGAATCTGTTCGGAGCCAAATATGGACAGTCCTTCTCTCCTTTTTAGTCTGGAGAAAAGTTCCAATGAACCAATCCTTTCACTGGCTTCTATTTCAGCCATGGATGTTGACTCCAGAAAAAAAAGTGCTCAATCTAATACGTTGTCCCAGATTAGATTAGATTAGATTTGATTTATTAGATTTATATACCTTCCTACTCCCGAAGGACTCAGGGTGGTGAACAGACAACAATAAAAATACATATATACAAAATTTAAAAACCCAAATAAAATCAAATTAAATAAATTTGGCCCAGACAGAATTAAAACACCCCACACAATTTAAAACAGATTAAAATTCAACACTAAAAAAAGAGAGGTTAGGCCAGGCCCACCTGGTGAAATAAAAAGGTCTTAAGAGTGCGGCGGAAAGTGTGCAGATCCGGGATCCTCCATATCTCCAGGGGGAGCTCATTCCAGATAGTAGGTGCCCCCACAGAGAAAGCTCTTCCCCGGGGGTCGCCAGCCAACACTGTTTGGCTGACGGCACCTGGAGGAGCCCCTCTCTATGAGAGCGCACCGGCCGGTGGGAGGCTATTGGTGGTAGTAGGCGGTCCTGAAAGTACCCAGGTCCTAAACCATGGAGCGCTTTGAAGGTGGTAACCAAAACCTTGAAGCGCACCCGGAAGACCACTGGGAGCCAATGCAGCTCGTGCAGGAGAGGTGTCACATGGGAACACCATGTCGCTCCCATCACCACCCGCGCGGCCGCATTCTGCGCCAGCTCCAAGTTGGAGCCTCTGGGTGCTCCTCAAGGGGAGCCCCATGTAAAGAGCGTTACAGTAGTCCAGGCGGGAAGTGACGAGGGCATGAGTGACCATGAGTAAGGAGTCCCGATCCAGAAAGGGACGTAACTGGCGAATCAGGTGAACCTGATAAAAAATCCTCCCAGCCACGGCCGTCAGGTGCCCTTCTAAGGACAGCCGTGAGTCCAGGAGGACACCCAAGTTCTGAACCTTCTCCGTGGGGGCCAATGATTCGCCCCCAATAGTCAGTGATGGCGCCAACTGACTGGCTAGCTGTCTGTGAACACCATGAGAGCCTTCTAACTGCCACAAAGCAAATCTTAATGAAGCTCTTATCAGTAGCCAGTTAGTTTTATTTATGTCTTGTGACACCATACTTGTCATTTTCTCTCCCAGAGCTCGTCCATATACCCTATAGGATCAACAATCACAGAAAGTCTGCATCGATGCAATCTGATCCAAGGCCATTGTTACATGTTCATTTCATGTGACTAAGCCTTATAAACCTATACTATACTATACCATACCTATACTTCATCCTCAGAAATAACTACGAGATCCCTCTGAAACCCCACTGGGTCTATTAGCTATAATCAGGCCAATCAAATAGACTTAATTTCCTGCAGTATGTGTACATGATGTATGAAGCACATGTACAAACCATGCATAAAATGCATATATAAAAAAGAGATTTAATAACAATACGTAATTCCCACTCCAGGACACCCAGATACACAGAGACATTGCTGTGCATGGATATATTTAACTGACTGTTGCAGAAACTCAAATGAAAGAAATATATTTGAGTATACAATTATTTGATAGAAAGAAAAGGAGCACGGGGATTGTTAATAAGAATTTGATCTTATCTTTATTTCAGCCTCTAAAACATAAGTCAAAATGCTTATCTAGAAACCTTTAAAAACTCTGATCAATAACAGTGGGAATTGCAGGTATTTAAACCATCCCTTTGTGTCCCTGTATTGTTCAATGAATCCATTATAAGCTTACTTTGATGTACAAAATAAAAAAATAATTAAAAAGCATTAGAATTACTGAGCTAAAATTTAAATCCCTGAGTTCAAACTAAGATGCCTGTAGTATAATTCACAGTATAATTTTCTTCTCCGTTAGCAAGAGGAATGCACAGAATAATAATAATTATTTTTTTGGCATTCTGTATCATTGATTACAATTCTTAATTCTTCAGGTTTTATACTAGAGACTGTATAACTGTATTGAGAGAAGCACAAAACATTTAACAGTAATAATTTATTAAATTTATATACTGCCTGACTCTGGGCAATTACAAATAGTGACGGATGCTTCTGCTTCTGAGATACACACCTGCAGGAAATGGCATATACAAATTTCCCTTGCAAACAGAATTTGGAGGCATGGTCTTTATGGAGCTAAGATAACACTAAACCTTTAGGACAAATAGCTGGCCAGAGAGTATTGACAGAAGAACATCCTAGAAATGCTATATGTATGTATTCATGTGTCAATAAATAAATAGCTGTTTGTATATCTGTCCTCCATATATGTATTGACCCCTCTTTTAAAAACCATCCAAATGAGTGGCCATCATATTGCCATTCAATAAAGGTTAAGTTGTATTGTGTGAAGAAGTAATTTCTTTATGTCTGTTCTCAATCTTCTTATGAGCTTGTATCTTAACCTATAATTTAACATCCTCCTCCTTCCACCGCCAGCACCAATGGGATGGAATTTACAATCTCACTCCAGATCTGTAGCTCCTTTTTAGTCTCAGTGCTTAAACTGGCACGCTGTTGTAACCTTTAGAATTCTTTAGTTCTGTTAATACAGTTTTATTAGCTTAGTGCCAATCAGGTTTCTAAACTATTTGAATTATTATAAGATGAATTTTGTTTGCACTGAGACTAAACCTATAAATGATCAGTATTGTCAAAGGTATCTATGAAAAAAAAAAGGCTGGCCTGGACTGAATGGGGTTTTAATGAGAATTTTAGTTTTTAGTGTCTGAATTTTAGTCTGGACTGGTTTTATTTTTCTGAACCACCCTGAGTCCCCACGGAGAAAGGGCGGCATATAAGTCCGATTATAAATAAATAAATAAAATTAGATTCATGTAGGGGATAAAAATAAATAAATATCTGATCCAAATATGTGCAGATTTGAGTTTTGCATTAATTTCTGGTATTTTTGTTCTTCTGAAATTATTTGTTTTCCTAGAACTATTTTTAAGAGTTTTAGGGGAGAAATCTTAATTTTTGTTTTTTAAAAAAAGGTAAAGTCTGTTTTATGCTCAACTCCTGGTGATTTTAAGGCCACATTCCTCTAGTTAGCATGGTACCAAAGCAGAAGTAAGTTCTCATTGGCTTCTTCTAGAATGAAGTCCTTCATTCTCAATACCCTTGAATGCTAGTAGGACTTAAAGAATTATACTGGACATGTCCAAATTCATAATCTCCATTAACCATGAATATTAATATATCCACAGTATGAGAAAGGAGATGGTATATATCCCAGAACTCAATGTGCTGTTGATCAATCAAGACAGTTAGATAATGAAACAAAGCTGGTTTTTTTCCTCCTCTTCTTCTAGATTTTTAATGAGTTGGCTCCTCATTCCATTCAGTGATTTTCTTTAAAAAATTCGAATCACATTTATTGTAAACTTTCAATCAGCTGCTGTTTTTTTTTCCAGATTATTAGAAAAACAATGCACGCTTACAACACGAGACAAGATTACATTCTGTATTCGCTGAACCATCTGGGAAAGTACATTTCAACTAAAAGCAAAGCCTCAGGCTTTTCTGCAAAACAAGGGAGAATTTACCCAACATGATATACAGTGTGTACTCCTGCAGATAGTTCCTATGGCTTGGCTCCACAGTCAATTATTAGATTACCATCATTTGACTATTGTGACTATCTATCAAATGCACCTTTCCCAGATGCTTGTTCACATTATTTTGGACCATAGTAATTTACTGCATAGGCCTTGGCAACTTCCCATGAAATCAGCAGAACACAAGAGCTTCTTTTTATGCTCCTTCATTGTGAAAAGGCTTCATGCTTACCTATTGTATATTTATTTCCAGAATTATGTCATGCTATTTTGGAATCAGTGCACTCTTATATAATTTCCTAATGCACTGGGAGCATTCTCACTGACAAATATATTTCACCTTTTTTGGACCTTTACTGCATTGGTAAATGCACTGCCATAAATAATTCTATAAGTATTCATTAAATACTGCTGGAAAGCAGTGCATTAATTTTGCCTAGGGGTACCAAGCTGTTTCAGTACCGACAGCTAAAATCTTAGCATACTTCTCCAGAAGTAAATCAAACTGAACTGAATATGGCTTCATTCTGAGTAACATACACTACTGATCAAATGGCTTTTAACAGTACAACATCTACTAAACCCTTTGAAACAATAGTTCAGATTTTTAAAAGGATTCATAAGATTGCTAATGCACATTATTGAGTTCAAATTCGGTTCAGAGTCGCCTTACAATATAACAAGGAACCCAGGCCAGATCATGAACTTTTCAAAGCTCTCAATTGTTATTTTTCAAAGGGTGACATCTTTGCATTCATTGCATCTGGGAATGAATATTGTTGTCTGAGATAATTTGTGAACCTGCCCAAGTGGAGTGTCTTAATGGAACCTCACCTTGGCCTCACTCACCTTCCATTATGGTGTGTCTGCTCGGCGCAGGATGACTAATGCACATATTGCACATATTAGCCAGAATGTTCCTTAGTGTGTGATACAAAATTTTTCTAATCCCTACATTTTGTAGAACAGAAAGTAGTTTTATAGATCTTCCAAAGATCGGTTCTTCCATATCTTGTTTCCTTATCATTTAACTATTTCAGCAAGTAGCAATTTTGAAGATCACAGAAACAATAAAAAAAATTATTAGAAGAGAAGTATTTTTAATGGCTTGTAAAATTTTATCTCAAATAACGGATTGCAACAGCCTTGCTCCAGATGTGGGCTTCTAGAATTCACAGGAATGACAATGCTGGCTGATAAATTCTGGGATATATTAGCCAGAGTATTCATTGGTACGTGATGCAAACACATATACATATGCATATACATACATGTGCACATGTGTATGCACACACACACAAACACAGAATGTCAAGTCAATCAATCAGTCCTGGAAACAATTATTTTATTGGTTTTGGGATCCAATAAAAGTAAAGGACTGTAGATTATTTTTAAGGAGCAGAGAAAGAGACCGAGGAAGAAAAAAAGCTGTGCTTTCTTGTTCATGTGTGCAACTTTTGAATAATTGATTCAGAAAAAGAAGAAAAGATTTCTATGATAACAACTATTGTATCAAGCTCAGTTGTATGAACAGGCACAATTATTGAAAAACATGTTATCACTTCTGTATTCATACCATTGCTTGAATTTTAATGAAGGTGAACTTCTGTTCATTAGGTTTTGATCATGTTTTGATGATGTTGTACACTGTACACTGTGCTAGTGATAGCAGGGCTTTATAAATAATTTATTAATTATTATTTATTTAGCTTCTGGAAGGGAACAGCTTCAGAGGCAGAAATAATCTTCACTCTCAGAACTGCTTTCATAGAAAAGTCATTTAGGTGGGGTATTTAATGTATTTTTTAGCTGTTTTTAATGAGACTTAGCAGCTGGAAGCGAAGAACAGACTGAAAAGGAATATTTGGTTGATTGTTGGTGGATCATTGAGTGGCAACTATATTCCGAGTTGTTAATATGTACCATACATTGATAACCCCGTACTGTTTTTCCTGCCTTTTAAGATGCCTTATTTAGCAATTCTATCAGGTGCTATCAGGGCTCTAAGATGTTGAGATGTCGATTGAAAGGTCGGCAGGTCTGCGGTTCGAATCCCTAGTACTATGTAATGGGATGAGCTCCCGTTACTTGTTCCAGCTTTTGCCAACCTAGCAGTTTGAAAACACTTAAAAAATGCAAGTAGAAAAATAGGGAACTGTGGCATATTTAAATTGTAGTTATTGAGAATAATCTAAAATGATTATTCGTAGGTTTGGTTTTTTTAAAAAAAGGTTCTTTGAATTTTGTTGGAAAATGAATAAGATAGCCTTTTTAGTTTTCCTCTTTGAAAGGAACAGAAGAGCATGTTGTAAGTTCACCAGGCTCATTCAGATTTGTTTAGTTTAAAGGAAATTATGGTTTTTAATATATCTGAAATGTTATTTAAAATATTCACATATGATGCTATTTATATGCAATCTGTGTTCTTATTGTCCTTCATAAATGATTATATTTTGAGCAGAGTACTATGTCCCTTACTATTTCCTCCTCCCTGCCACAGTAAATCACTGGATCCTGATGGCATCCATGCAAGAATCTGTAAGGAAATCTAATATCTAACTGTTGAACTCCTAAAATATAATGTAGCTTGTCTCTCAAATTGGTTTCAGTGCCAGAATACTGGAATAAAGATAAAGTACCACGAATGTTTAAAAAGAGACCCAGGGGAGATCTGGGAAATTATTAGACCAGTCAGCTTAACATCTTAAGGTCACAGTAGACAGCTCAATGAATATGTTGACTCAGTGTGTGGTAACTGTGAAAAAGGCAAATTCCAGATCATTAGGAAAGTGATTGAAAATAAAGCTACCATCACTGCTTATATATACGGTGTTACTTGTATTTGGAATATAGTCTGTAATTTTGATCACATTTGAAATAGACTAAACTAGAGCTGATAAAATATGGCATTTACATAATATATATTGTTGCTACCTGATTTTTAAAAATGAAATAAAATCAGTTTGTTAAGATTTATGGTTAACAGATGCATGCCGACTTCTAGTAAGGCTTCTGAATTACTACATACTCCTCTTATAGATTACTGCTTCTTCAATATTCATTAATGGCAACTAAACAATAATCTGGAAGCCGCATTGGGTTCTTGGTAAAAATTATTAAATTCTTTTCCTCAGAGATAGTTCGTCCATGTAACTGCACTCCTGGGATACCTGTTGGCTAGTTCTGTCCACTTCCCAAACAATCTAGCCTGTCATTAACCAGATTGGCTGGCTGCTATTTCTTTTCTCTAATAAGTAAGTCAGACTTGAAACTTCTTAAAGAATCTTCCATATGCATATGCCTTAATATGCTATGTTAGACTGAGATATAGGTATTTCTTGTAATTTGATCTCTGTTCACTTCTGTAACACTTCCATTACAGATATTTAATTTAATTTAATTAATTTAATTTAATTTAATTAATTCAATTTATATGCTGCCCCTCTCTGAAGACTCAGGGCGCCTCACAATACATTTTTAAAAATCATTATAAAAAACATTTAAAAATTAAAAACATTAAAAACTCATTCATATCATTCATGGCCAAATCTCGCAAAATCACAAGAGCGAGATCAACGGCCCCAGACCTGCAGGAAAAACCAGGTCGTCACTGCTTTTCAGAAGGCCAATAGGGTGGCGATGGTCCAGACCTCAGGAGGTAACTGGTTTCAGAAAGCTGGGGCAGCCACAGAGAAGGCCCTCCCCCTGTGGACCCGTCAGCTGACATTCCTTAGTTGATAGCACCTGGAGGAGACCAACTATGTAGGATCTTACCGGTCACTGGGAGCTATGCGGCAGAAGACGATCTTGAAGATAACCTGGCCTGAGCCATGTAGTGCTTTAAAGGTAATAATCAACACCTTGAATTGTGACCAGAGACCAATAGGGAGCCAGTGCAGCTCGCAGAGAATTGATGTAATGTGGGTGTACCTAGATGCACCCATGACAGCTTGCGTTCTGGACCAACTGTAGTCTCCAAACACTTTTCAAGGGTAGCCCCATGTAGAGCGCATTTCAATAATCTAACTGTGAGGGGACAAGGGCATGAGTGACCGTGAGGAGAGTCTCGCGATCCAAGTAGGGTCGCAATTGGTGCACCAGGTGAACCTGTGCAAAGGTCCCCCTAGCCACAGCTGTCAGATGTTGCTCTAATCTTAGCTGTGAGTCTAGGAGGACATCCAAATTGAGAGCCCATTCTAAGGGAGACAATTTCTCCCCCCCGAACCAAGGATGGACAATCAACATAGTCTTTAGGAGGCAATACCCACAGCCACTTGGTCTTGTCTGGGTTAAGTCTGAGCCTGTTGACTCCCTCACAGCCTCCAGGCACCGGCACATCATGTCCACCGCATCACTGAATTGACGCGGGGTAGAGATATACAGCTGGGTATCATCCGCGTATTGCTTATATCACACCCCATGTCATCGGATGATCTCACTCAGTGGCTTCATGTAGATGTTAAATAGGAGGGAAGAGAGTACCGAGCCCTGAGGCACCCTGCAAACAAGGTGCCTAGGGGTCGACCTCTGTCCTCCTACTAACACCGGCTGTGATCGACCAGAGAGATAGTACAAGAACCACTGTAACATAGTGCCTCCCACTCCCAGCTCCCTTAGTCGTCCCAGAAGGATACCATGGTCAATAGTATCAAAAGCTGCTGAGAGGTCAAGTAGCACCAAGATGGAGGAATGACCCCCATCCCGGGCCTGCCAGAGATCATCCATCAGTGTGACCAATGCAGTTTCCATGCTGTAGCCAGGCCTGAAGCCAGACTGAAAAGGGTCTAGATAATCCGTTTCCTCCAATGACCGCAGGAGCTGAAGTGCCACCACTTTCTCTACAATCTTTCCCACAAAGTGTAGGTTGGAGACTGAATTCTGCTGGATCCAGGGAAGGCTTCTTGAGGAGGTGCCTTACAACCGCTTCCTTTAATGGTTGCGGGAAGGCCCCTCCCTCAAGTACGCGTTAACTAAAGCCTGGAGCCAGCCTTGTGTCACCTCCCTGTTGGCCAAAACCAGCCAGGAAGGGCACGGGTCCAACAAACAAGTCAAGGAACTCATTGCTCCTACAGCCTTGTCCACTTCCTCAGGAGACACAGGCTCAAACTCATCCCACACAATGGGACTAAGACCTGCCCCTGTCATCTCAGTCGGAATTGCCCAATCAGAGTCCAGGTCCATCTGAATCTGAGAGACTTTATCCAACAGAAACTGCACAAACTCCTCAGGTCTACCCTATAAGGCTCCTCCACTCTCACTATATTCAGGAGGGAGCGAGTCACCCTAAATAGTGTGGCTGGGTGCGAATCAGCAGATGCAATAATTGCGGAAATTTGCAAAGATATCTATCTATCTATCTATCTATCTATCTATCTATCTATCTATCTATCATCTATCAAACATTTTGCCACCCATATCGCCACTAAATAAGTTCTAATAAAGGCTCTTAAGAGTGTTCAGTCAGCTTCAGAGTTACTGGTCCTCCAGCGTCACTCTAGATGTCTCTTCTGGCACTTCATTTCCCGGAGCTCCTCAGTGAACCAGAGAGCTTTCCTGGATCCACCGCCATGGAGAGGTCGCAAAGGCGCAATCCGGTCCAGTGCTCCAGATGCCGCCCTATTCCAGGCAGTCACCAGGGACTCAGCCGGACTGTGGACAAGGGAGTTGGGTATCTCCCCAAGCTCCTTCTGGAACCCTGGAGGGTTCCATTAGGCGTCTGGGATGGAACCTCTTAATCGGCTCTGCTTCCCTGCGATGGAGGAGTAGCACCCTGAAGTCTAACCTCAGCAGGAAATGATCTGACCATGACAAGGGAGAAGCATCTATATCCTTTAATTCCAGATCATATCTCCACTGCCCTGAGAGAAACACCAGGTCTAGTATGTGTCCCCCCCCCCATGAGTTGGACCCTGAACTACCTCGGTCAGGTCCACAGTTGTCATGGAAGCCATGAACTCCTGAGCTGCATCTGAGGATTCGCTAAGTGATGGCAAGTTGAAGTCCCCCGGTACCATTAGCCTGGGGAACTCCACTGCCAGCCCAGCTACTGCCTCTGGCAGCACAGGCAGGGCTGTCATAATGCAGCTGGGAGGTAGGTACATCAATAGAAAGCCCAACTGAGCCCCTGAGTCCAATCTCAAGAGGAGAGACTCACACCCAACAATCTCAGGGGCAGGGATCCTGCGAGGGCAAAGACTCCTCCGGACAATAGCTGCCACTCCTCCACCCCTTCCCTGGAGTTGTGGCTGATGCAATATCTGGAACTCGTCTGGGCACATCTCTGAGAGAGGCACACACCCCTCCTGGCCCAGCCAGGTCTCAGTTATGCATGCCAGGTCAGCCCCCTCCTCCAGGATTAAGTGCCAAACGAGGGGGGCCTTGTAACAACAGACCTGGCATTAAACAGCAGCAGCCTGAGGCCAGGGCCCTGACATCCCAAGTCACCAGGTATATGAGGCGAGCCCAGTGAACCAGAACCAGGGGGACTGAACAAGTAATTGCTTTGAGACAGCGAGTCCTAGTTCCCCGAGAGTGGCCTACCCCTTGGCTCCCACCATATCTACCTCTCCCGGTCATAATCACAATACTCCAGCTCTCCAACAGCCCAGAGATCCCCTCCCCCACCTCAATGGCCCCTCTCCTCCCTAGCAGCCATGGCACCCCACTCATACTGAGCCACGGATCATATCTGAGCCCCCAGCTGCTTCGGTTTGCACACTCAGCAGAGGAGATTCCATACCTTGCCCCGGCTCCCTCATTCTCCCCAAATTCAGCTACTCCAAACCCATTCCTTCCATCCAGTCCATCCCAACATCCTCACACATACACACATGCACACCCTCCCGAAGATAAAATTAATGTATTGAGCAAAAAGATATCAGGTGATCAGTAGCTCTGACAATAGCCAGCTCTGATATATTGATTATTTTATCACTCAGAAAACAAAAACAATTCTTGTATCCTTACACACGGTCACTCATGCCCTCGTCACCTCTCGCCTGGACTATTGTAACACTCTCTACATGGGGCTCCCCTTGAGGAGCCCTCGGAGGCTCCAACTGGCGCAGAGTGCAGCTGCGCGGGTGGTAATGGGATCGACATGGCGTTCTCATGTAACACCTCTCCTGCGCAAGCTGCACTGGCTCCTGGTGGTCTTCCGGGTGCACTTCAAGGTTTTGGTTACCACCTTTAAGGCGCTCCATGGCTTAGGACCTGGCTATTTATGACCACCTGCTTCCACCAATAGCCTCTCACCAACCAGTACACTCTCATAGAGAGGGGCTCCTCCAGGTGCCGTCAGGCAAACAGTGTAGGCTGCGACCCCCAGGGGGAGGGCCTTCTCTGTGGGGGCACCTACTATGTGGAATGAGCTGCCCCCAGAGATACGGAGGATCTCGGATCTCTGCACTTTCTGCCGCGCCCTCAAGACCTTTTTATTCCATCAGGCCGGCCTGGCCTATCTTTTAATTTTAACTTTTTAAATATGAAAATTTTAAAATTTGTTTAACTCATTGGGGTTTTAAATTCGTTAATGAGCCAATCTGGTTTTATAGTGTTTTTAATTTTTATATTCATGTGTTTTTTATTTGTGGCTGTTCACCATCCCGAGTCCTTCGGGATGAGGGTGGTATATAAATAAAATAAAATAAAATAAAATAAAATAAAATAAAATAAAAATTAGGATACTGCAGAATCACGGACTGCCTGGTAACAATTGGTTTTGTTGACTTTGGAAAAAAAAGAAGAGGTGTTCATTACATGAATACTTAGCAGGTCTGAAAAACCAATCTCTACTTAATTAAGCATAATAAAGCCTTCATTGTTTTTTAACTGAAACATCTTAAATGGATAATGTTTGAGACTATTCTGTATGGAACATGTAGAGATATAATTAATGAAAGCTATATTTTTTAAAAAAATCAGATTTGGGGTCAATCCTGAGAAAATGCAAAGCTGCATCTGAGAAATGTTTATCTACCTAAGGGAATTTATAAGCTTTTTCCTTTTGGCTGGAGTCCAGCTTATATCCTATGCCAAATTACAAAGTGCTTTTGAAGTTTTTAATATGACTTGCTAACAGCACAGTGCTTAAGAAGGGATATATAACTTTTGCCTTCAAGAATTCCCCCTGAGGTAGAGCAAATTATTTATAGTAAAATTTTCCAAGTTGACTTCAGATATTGTTAATAGATAGGCTCTGGCCAGTGGCGTAAAATGAAGATTTTATTAACATTATGGTAGTCTTAATAAGGCTGTTGCAGGCAGCTCTGTGATTTCAAAACTTCAAAAAGAACCCTGTGGAAGAACCCAGTAATATATTGCTAGAATTAAGAAAACCCTCAGTTTATTCTGATGATTGTTAATTTTCCAATTTATACATGTGATTAAGCCACATGGATTGCATTGTAAAATAAGGATTTCAAATAAAGTAATCTCTTCTGCATCACTACATCTGAGGAGGACATATCTTTCACCAAGGCTTTGTATCTGGTGCTTTAACAAATAATGAAAATATTGAGCTTCTTAGATTTGTAAAAGCAAAATAAGAATACAAATATTTTGAATAAATAATTTATTTTGGGAAAGCCAGTAAACACAGAAACTGATCTGTTGGTTGGTAAGAAAGTTTTCTGTTACTAACTTCCTTTTGCTTCTTCCATTCTTCCTTTTATAGCAATGCAGCACAAAAACAATCCTTTCCTCCCTCTCAGTGGGTTATAATAGCTGAAAAAAGAGCATATAGCAGCACCTTCTCTCTTTTTCTTCTTCTTCAAAGGCAGTATTAGCTTGTATAGTGACCATTCAAAAAATGGAATTAATAATAAAAATTAAGCTTTGAATTGGTTGAACAGTTGAATGAATGGCATATTTTTGCTTCATAAAATAAAAAAATGGCTGTTAAATGAACATTAAAAATAGAACATGCAAGGAACACTAAAGGCTATAAAATAAATAAAATAACTAGAAAATGAAAAAAATAGTGGAAAGGAGGGTGCATAAAATATAGCCCATTTTAGGGTTGAGAGAGGGACAATGGACTGAATAAGCTCTAGAATGTACCATTTCTGGTAGCTTAAATCAGGTCTGCTGGATTGTATGATCTGCCACCAAGAAAGCTGAGAGGTACACCAACTGTTTTAATTTAGGATATCTATTTGTCAATTGTTTTAAAATTGTTTTTATTGATTTGTTAAATTAAAAATATGATAGATTTGTACTACAGATATAGTGTCTGGGATATATATGGGAGGAAATTTCATAGCTTTCAAGATGGGTTCCCTTTCTCTCCTTGACTACAGACTTTCAGTACTGGACTAGCAGATATAGGTAAGGAATCTGCTATCTACTAGACATCCTGAATTAGACAACTTCCATCAGCTTTAACCAGCGTGCCCAATGTGAACATGTGGAAATTGTAGTTCAAAACAAAAGCCATAAAACTATCAACATCTAGTAAAGAAAATGTATACTTGATTATTCATGTAATGACTGCAGCTAGAATTGTATTTGCACAAAATTGGAAAAGTGAAGAGATCCCTACAGATGAAAATGTGATTAAGTAAATATTAGTATGTGCAGAAATGAATAGATTAACACTTGCAATTAAAGGAAATGAAGAATCTGATTATATGGGAGTTATTTTATCAGTGGTTAGAGAATAAATAAGAAAGTAATGTATTATAAAGGCAAATAAAAGAGATATGTTACAATAGTAGGTATGTTAAGTATTAGCAGTAATATAAAAATAGATACAGATAATGAATGTGGTGATAAGCTTTAATTGTTATGACACAAAATATGTACTCAGATGACACATTTAATGAAAGATGAAATGTTTGCATTAAAAGAAAATAATTTTTTTTATTTAAAAAAACTGTCAGCATCTGTTCAATATAAACATAAACTGTGACACTGACAGCTTCTATAACTATGGATTTCTGCATAAGGGTAAACATGTGAAATCTTCCTTCATACTAATTTGGAATATATGATGATCAGGATATGTCACAGGAGGCACATCAGCATGAAGATAAGAGGTTACCAAGTATTTGTCCCTCCCCTGGTTATCTTCCAGTTATGTGATCTTCAGTTCCCACACATGCCTTTATCCATACATGAAGATGCTGAAACTTTGCTTATCTGGATAGCTTAGCCTACAACATTCCACCACCATCTTCCTATGTTTGATATCCAAGTGAAGTGATCCCATGAATAAACTTAATATCTTTTGTTTTGACTTTCATCCAAGTTCAGTCCAGAGCTTCTTCTGAGAATACATGATCTTTTTGTTGATTGGCATTTTAGTGTATCACTAAAGGATTCTTTTATTAATATTGTATTTAATACTATTAGATTTTGCTTACCATCTATTATATTTTTATATATTAATACTTGTCTTAATGTAACTGATGGTGATCTCCTGAAGGAAAGGCCAACTATAAAGCTAAGCAATTAAGTGTTCCTTCCACTGAGAAACATATGAGAAGAATGACACTGTGCTCATCATCTTAAAATGTTCACTTAAACAATTTACCCTTCACTTTCCGTGAAAGTCAGCAATCTTAAAAGCTATCACTCTAAATGTGACAACAGCAAAATAAAGAACCGAGAAAGTACACTTTAAACCTTCTCCAATTTGTCAAGATTAAAACAAAAGGAGGGCTGCATAAATCATAATGAAAAAAGAAACAAAAGAAATGTGTCAAAACAATATAGCTTGATAAAATCCTTTTTCCAAAGGTGTAAATTGCCAATCTGACATAGCTGCCTGCCTGAAATATCCTATTTAGCAATGAATTTTATCTGAAGAATTTTCCCCTGAAAAAAGCAAAACATATTTTCCTTTTAGTCTCCAGGAAGGGCAAAATTTTAATCTGAAATAGATTTTGAATGGAAAAATAATAACAATTATTTATTTATTTATTTATTTATTTATTTATTTATTTATTTATTTATTTATTTATTTATTTATTTATTTATGTGATTTATATGCCGCCATTCTCCCTGAGGAGTCAGGGCGGCTTACATAAAACAATCATAAATACAAATCACAGTAAACACATTAAAATGAATTAAAATCCGTATTAAAATCATTCTAAAAAGGAAACTATACGACCCCACAATTGAAATATTGTTTAAACAGCCACGTCTTTAATCCACGGTGAAAGGAGAGGAGGTCGGGGGCCATCCTGAGATTGGTGGGCAGACTATTCCAGAGGGTCGGGGCTCTGACAGAGAAAGCCCTTCCCCTGGGCCCGCCAGCCGACATTGTTTGGCTGATGGCACCTGGAGGAGGCCAACTCTGTGGGAGCGCACTGGATGATGCGAGGTATAAGGCAGGAGATGGTCCTGTAAGTACCCCGGGCCTAAGCCATGTTGGGCTTTATAGGTAAGAACCAGCACCTTGAAACAGACCCGGAGAGCAACCGGTAGCCAGTGCAGCCCGCGCAGGAGAGGTGTAACATGGGAGTAACAAGGAGCCCCTATAACTACCCATGCAGCTGCATTCTGGACTAACTGGAGTCTCTGGATATGTCCCAAGGGCAGCCCCATGTAGAGGGCGTTACAGTAATCCAACCGAGAAGTAACAAGGCATGAGTGACCATGGCGAGGGCATCTCGGTCCAGAAAAGGGTGCAACTGGTGCACAAGATGTACTTGCGTGAAGGCCCCCCTAGTTAAGGCTGTCAGATGGTCATTCAAGGATAGCCGAGAATCCAGGAGGACACCCAGATTATGAACCCTATCAGATGGGGTAATAGTCTCCCCACCGATCACTAGAGATGGTATCTCAGGATCCTGAGATGCCGGCACCCACAGCCACTCAGTCTTGGAGTGTTCAGTCTGAGCCTGTTCTTACCCATCCAAACCCGCACCGCCTCCAAGCAGCGGGACATCACAGAAAGGGCATCCCCAGGGTGGGGATAATAATCCATGAAACAACAACCTTCTAGGTCTTGGAAGGATTTTGGGAATGCCAAATCCAGTCTAAATATCTGGCTGACTGGGTGACCAACCATAATAATAATCTCAAGTGAGGCAGTACATGACATGGTTGTGGGCCTTGTGTGGTCTGAGGAAGAGGAGCACTATGCCAGAGGTTTGATCATACTGTTCTGTCTCATCAGAAAAGCCAGACCAAGAGTGCTACTTCTATAAACAATGTGGTGAGACATAATTTACAGAAACCTATACTGGTTTGATCCTTGCCCAGGTCAACAAGGAACAGGCTAGGTCAGGGGTCAGCAACCTTAAACAATCAAAGAGCCACTTTGACTCATTTCACACAGAAAAAAAAACACACTGGAGCCACAAAACCTGGATGGGTGTGGCCAACTCGATGTCACTCACTCCCATCCAGTCACATGACCCCCCCCAGCCATGCCTACCCAGCCACAAAACCATTCTGTGTCTCACTATCTCTCCTTCTTCTCCCCGTCTTTCTCCCTCTGTATCTCTCCCTGTCTGAAAAGAATGTACCAGTTTTGGAAAGACCAGCATCCAGAATTACAAAATAACAGAATAGAGGCTAGTAGATCAATGTCAATTTATAATACTAAATAAAGTATCCACAGAGTTAGAATTGAAGGAATTGCAAAGGTCTACTCAGGGTGAAGAAATTGAAACTCAGAAGTAGCTCAGACGATAGAGGCAAACCAAAGGGGAGTTGGCAGTAGATGAATCCAATGTAACTGCTAAAATGTTTTCACTCCCAAATCAGCCATCTCTCCTTTGCCTTCTCCATCCTGCTAAGATGAAATACAAGCAAGCTAGAAAAATGAAAGAAAAAAAAAAGATGATGAACAAGAAAACCAAAGAATATCTGATCAAGAAATATCACCTAGAAGCAAGGAAAATCAAGGAAGCACTGGAAATATCAAAGCAACAAATAACAGTCATAGCAAAGAAGATCAGATGATCAAATGATCAAAATTGCACACTATAGGCAGAATTTCCAATTTCACTTGAAGCAGAAGCATTTATATCAATCCACAAATGCAGAGACTGCAATGAACCAGTCAACCTCTGAAAAAAAAAACAGTGCGGTTCAGGGTGCAGCTATAGGACAACCTAAAGAAAGACAGCAAAAATGCAACTTGAAAAAAGAAAGTAGATAAGAATGAAAAAGCAGCAGAAATTAAAGAACTTGTAATAATAGCATAAATGATGAAGAAAAGGGAAAGGAAGATCAAGAATTGGTTAGCACCAGATAAAGATGAACTGCATGTTTTTTGGTTGAATCATCTGCTGATCTGCACCCACTCATTTCTAACCAGTTCAATTTTTATTACTGAAAGAAACTGAAACTGAAACTTAACATCTAACAAAGTCAACATGATCATGAAGAATCCAACAAAAGGGGCAGCATCAGGCAACTACAGGCCAACAATCTGCTTACCGACAATTTTCAAATTGCTAACTGGTGTGGTAGCTGATAGCATCTTCTTGAAAACAAGCCTTCTCTACTTGAGCAGAAAACAAATTGTACAAACAGCAAAGAACGATAATAATCATCATCATCATCATCATCATCATCAGCTTCTCATTGACAAGATGATTTTGGAAAACTGCAAGAGATGGAAGACCAACTTGAATGTAGCTTGTATAGATTGCAACAAGGCACTTGACTCTCTGTTACATGATTGTATAAAGCCTAGAAACTGAACTCAGTAGAAGCATCAGAAGCTTTTGCAAAGATTGATGTCATAATGCAAGACAAACTTGCTGGTCAATGGCAATAGACTGGAAGAAGTTAGTATCAAAAGAGGAATGAGGAGACTCATTATCACCAGTACTGTTTGTTATTGCATTGATCCTTCTGTCAAGAATACTGAACAAGAACAAGCTATCAAACATCAAAAACATCTGTCAGGCTATCCCACCTCATTTGCATCAATAATATGAACCTATACCAAAAACAGCATCTGAAATAATATCCTTGCTTAACCCTGGCCTTATATAAGAAATTACAAGAATATAATCACAACAATTGTAATATAGTTTGAACAGGGCAAATGTTCCACCCTTACTATCAACAGAGGAAAAATAGTAAAAGAAATCAGGATGCCCTATACATGTACCTGCACATGCTTCAGATTGACACCCTGAAATCAAGACAAATTTAGTAGTGAATACATAAAAATGATCTTAAAAGTCCAAACTCAGTGAAGGAAATAACATCAAGGTAATTTAAGACCTGGGCAATTCTGGTAATTATATATCATTGCTATATCATCATCATCATCATCATCATCATCATTCCTTGCTCTGGGAATTTAGAATTCAAATAGACAGGCACCTGTCATATAACATCCCAGACTTAACAACTGTTGATAAGACAAAAATAATTAGAGTAGTGGATGTGGCAGAACCTGGAGACAACAGAATAGAAGAGAAAGAACTGGATAAGATCACAAAATGCAAAGATCTGCAATGACTGTGGCAGAAGCAAGCAATGGTAGTCCCAATAGTGCCTTGGTTACAATCCCAAAATAACTGGAGCACCACTTGAATACCATCAGCATTGATAAATTCACCAACAGTCAATTGCGAAAGGCAACTGTACTCAGAACAATTTACATCCCGTGATGATATTATTAACACAATCAAACATCCAGATCTGCCTATCCCAGGTTCTTGGAAAGGATTTGACAGGTAGATAAACATTCCAAATCCAGTCTGAACATTTGGCTGATTTTGCTACCAACCATAATAAACCTAAGAAGAGGATTGAGCTTTATCACCAGAAGTATCAAAGTTGTTGTTTTCCATCACATATGCCATCACTCTGAAACTCTCTGGCTGTCCATACTTTAAGGCAAGTAAGAGGAAGAATTCCTTCCAGATGTTTTACCCTGGGTGCATTGGCCAAAAGTATGGTACACAGTGAAATAAAGGACATTGGCACATAAAATATATTCTATTTTGAAATCTATTTCAAAAGCAAATTGTATTTCATCAAACTGAATGGGAACTGATAGAAAAATAAAGGACTATTTTTCTGCATGGCATTAAAGAATTAGTATCTCATCCACTGAAATTAGTTAATACATTTTAAATTGCTCAGCAATAATCACAGGTCATCATTATTTTAAGGAATGTTTTGTCAGAAGATGTAGTGTTGCGTCACTACTATATTTTTCTTTCAAAACAGCATGATACTGTAACAGGGTATAAGTTACTTAGTGGCTTTTAATCCTATGAATATGTACAATCTCAAGCAAACTACTGAATGCCATTGAGTGAGGAGAAACTGTGCCTGCCCCAATGGGTTTTCAAAGCATTGTACATTAAGGAAAACAAGATTTATTCTGATCCAGTACAACTTTTATATTTTGATATGTGATTCTGAATCCACAGCAAATTCATGTGTTTGTCTTAACCTTCCTTTTCCAAATTACTTAAAGGACTTTGGATGCTTTCAATATCATGTTTTAAACAAAATGTAACAAGCAGAACAAGCCTGATCAAGATCCAAGAAAATCATGAGGAAAGCACAATAAATTAACCTGGAATCTATTTCTTGCCTTAATCCAATCCTTCAGGCTACCATTCTTACAACGAATGAATATTGTTTTGCATTACTTGAATTCAGCAAGGGCAGAAACTATCTAATGAAGCAGCTTTTGACTGATCGTTGCTTTTCCTTGGATGAGATATATGCCATCTGTCCTAAAGCAGATTTTGGGTTAATTAGCTTACTAATGTCAGAGTATATGTGTTATCATCAATAACTTTTTTAAAAATAGTTACTGCTAATAATCTATCACAGTCTCTATTTTCTGCATGACCTTATAATCTTTCCCAATGGTCTCTCTTTCTTTCTTTCTGACACATTTTGCATCTAATGAACTGGATTATATAACAGTGATTTTAATTGTCTTGTTAATACTGTGCTTTATTTAGTACTGGTGTAGCTTTTTAAAGGTTGCTAACTGCCTTGAGCACCTCACCAAGAGAAAGATATGGAATATATAGGATAAATAAAAATATAAATAAATCTTAGCCATGATACATACATTTATTTTTTTCATGTATTAATTTGTTTAAATAATTTATATAGTCACCCATCTCACCATAGATGCTGGGTAGCACACACAGAATAAAAATAAAAGAAACAGTCTTTAAGGTATTGATAAGCAATTAGGATAATTGCAGACATTTTGGACTATAGTCCCATGTATCTAGCCACATTGATTGGGGCTGATAGGAACTGAAGTATAAAATACATACAGATAAAACAGAATAATACAGCCAATCTAACTTTCAAGGTGGCATTCATGCAGTATATTATTTAACTGGGATTCAAAAAAAACCAACAACGATTGTCTTCCATGTGATGGATCTTTTTGGTTCTTGATTAATTAGATGGAATTTCCTCTTTTTATTTCTTGGAATTCTAAGCTATAGCACTGTATCTTAGCACTCTATTCCTGTAAAGAGCAATTTGACAAATTTTTTTGCTTGTCCTCATTTTTCAAAAGAAATATTTGGTGGAATGTTCCAGGAATTAAATAATAAAGAGCCATTACATCAATAATATAATATAATCTATATAATATAATATATAATATATATATATATAATTATAATATATAATATAAATAATAATATAATCTGGGTGAGATCATCCGTGGTTTTGGGGTGGAGTTCCATCAGTACGCTGATGATACGCAGCTGTACATTTCCACCCCAGACCACCCCAACGATGCCGTGGAAGTGATGTCCCAGTGCCTTGAAGCCGTGCGGGCCTGGATGGGGAGAAACAGGCTTCGACTCAACCCCTCCAAGACCAAGTGGCTGTGGCTGCCGGCGTCCCGATATAGCCAGCTGACACCATCACTGGTTATTGGGGGCGAATCATTGGCCCCCACGGAAAGGGTGCGCAACTTGGGCGTCCTCCTGGACCCACGGCTGTCTTTGGAAGATCACACGACAGCTGTGGCCAGGGGAGCTTTCTATCAGGTTCGCCTGATACGCCAGTTGCGGCCCTTTCTAGATCGGGACTCCCTACGCACAGTCACTCAGGCACTCGTCACCTCTCGCCTGGACTACTGCAATGCTCTCTACATGGGGCTCCCCTTGGGATGCACCCGGAGGCTCCAACTAGTGCAGAATGCGGCCGCGCGGGGGATTATGGGAGCGACGGGACGCTCCAATGTGACACCTCTCCTGCGCGAGCTGCATTGGCTACCTGTGGACTTCCGGGTGCGTTTCAAGGTGTTGGTGACCACCTTTAAAGCGCTCCATGGCTTAGGACCAGGGTACTTACGGGACCGCCTTCTGCTGCCAATAGCCTCCCACCGGCCGGTGCGTTCCCACAGAGAGGGTCTCCTCAGGGTGCCGTCAGCCAGACAATGCCGGCTGGCGACCCCCAGGGGGAGGGCCTTCTCTGTGGCAGCCCCTACCCTCTGGAACGATCTTCCTCCAAAACTGAGAACAATTGCTGACCTCCGGACTTTTCGTCGGGCCCTGAAAACTCATCTCTTTCAGCTTGCTGGTCTAGCCTGACCCCGCTGAATTTTTAAGATCTGTATTATAGGGTTGGGTATTTTAAATATTTAATGGTTAATGGTTTTAATTTTTAGCCAAAGTTATATGCTTTTTTAAAGAAATTGTTTAACTTTTGTGTACTATTTTATTTGGCTGTTCACCGCCCTGAGTCCGCAAGGAGAAGGGCGGTATACAAATCTAAACAAATAAATAAATAAATAAATAAATAAATAAATAAATAAATAAATGAATGCAACAAAACTGATTTTTTCCACAAGATAGATGAAAAAAAGAGAAAGTGAAAGTAAGAAATGAAACCTTAGGCAAGAAAAGTGTAAGAGGGATGGCTTTCTGAAACTGACTCTTATGGGGAATTGGTGTAGGATCTGTAGGATGACTATAGCGATGGGATTGAATGATAATTCTAACAAAATCAGAGTAAGTAGAATGAAATATGAATTTAGTACAGGACAGAATTCCAGGAAATAAATTTCTGTTGTAGAAAAAAAAGAGATGAAAAGAGACTGGAGCAGGGTTTTAGAAAGAGAAGCTGAAAAAGCAAAAGTGGATCTTTGAAAGGAGTAAGGACATTTTGTTTGTTTAGAATTTTATTTGTAATATGTGTTTGAACCTGTACGTTGATACATGCATGCACACACGCGCGCACGCACACACACACACGCACACACACACACACAAATAACCCTGTTAAGTCTGTTGGGCAGAGAGCGAGTGAGTAGGCCAAGGTCACCCAGCTAGCTTTCATGGCTATGGCAGGACTTATGGTCTCTTACTTTCTAGCCTGGTACCTTAACCACTAGATCAAGCTGGCTTGTAACTGACCAACTCACATTGTCCTCTCATTGTCATAAGACTTACATGAGTGTATATCATCCTTATATATCCAGTTTAGTTATATTCATACATCTTGAAAAATTCATCTCCATTTAGAATCTCTGTTTGGTCAAGAACCTCAGTCTTCCAACAGAGTTTTAAAAAGATGTACCTGTTTTGATAGATCAATTATATCGCTATTCAGGCTGCTTCAATGATAGAAAAGAGGGATTTAGAATTCTTGAGAACATGTATAAATCACCTGTTGTTTTTTATTAAATCAGCCACTATTTATAATAGAGTCTTGAACTCTGTTAACTTTAAGAAGTGTAGATCAACTCCCAGCCAGAATGCTCAGCCTTTCTGTTAAGTTCTTCCCTGTTTATTTGGTGGAGGCAATTAAGGAGCACCTCCAGCATGTAAAGTGATTTCAGTCAGTGAAGCTGGTGTCCCCTCTGTCTTCCTCCAGTGCATCTTCCTCTGGCTCAGTACTGTAAGTTCAGATCTACATATGATCTGATGAATGAATGACAATCTTCTATGTTAGCCCACGTGATCAATATTTGATAATATTAGTCCTGTTAGCAGAATTGGCTTCTCAAAGCAGTGTAATCTCCAAAAGCATCACGTGTTAAGAAGGTTATTGTATTATCAGTAATATAGTGAATCATCCCTATAGGACAAACTCTGTTTATCATTACCCCCAACAGGAAGCCCAAGCTGACTGGAAAAGGATATTTAAGTGAGCCAGTGAACAAGACCTGAATGCCATGAACCTGGTGAAACAGGAATGATTGTGTAATTCATCAAGAGTGTTTCCTCTCCTCTTTCAGTGAAGGATATAGAGGTAAAGTTCTGCCCAAGAAGTCCAGGAGTGCATGGAGTTTGAACTGACAAATAGTTGACAAACATGCAAAGGTGCCTTTTGAGATCAGGAAAATTTACACCACATTCTACAGATATATATAGTTATGATGCCAGTGCACCCATCATAATCATGCTCTACAGCAACTGAACTACTTGGGTAAAGCTCATCCTTTATAAAGTCAACCTTATTGTGAATTGATCAAACCAGCTATGGATATTCGATATCTGTTTTGTAGCTGATTCCAGATCTAAAAATTGGAAAGTAAAGATTGCCTGCCCATACGAAAGACATTCTGACTTGGTAGTTAGTTCCAACTACTATTAACCATCTCCCAGTAATCTAATTGTGGTCCTTCTCTCAGATTCCATACTCCATATATTGGAGATAACTTGATGAGATATTATGGACCTTTGTTTATTAACACTCAATGGATCCTTAAAGTGCTATGATGTATACACCTATGGCACTAAGACTGGTTGCTGATTGCTTGCTATATGGTAATAACTTTGATGTATGACTGCTTTGGTGGTGATCCTGTGTGACTACTTGATAGTGAATTCTTGCCTTAGAAGATGAATCTACAAACAACAAATTAGTTTATTTATTGGATACTTTTCCATATATTTATAATGTACATCTTTCTAATAATAAATGATGAATGGCCAAGGTCAAAAAATACCGATTAAGAGACAACAAAAAGCAGGCAGATGCACAAACCCATAAAAACCACATATTGCTTTAATTATTACAAAAACGATTAAATTATTTTTCGAATTAAAAATGATTCAATAATGTGTTTTGTTCTGAAGCTTATCTTACACTCCTTGCATAGCTATAATGGAAATGCCATTCTTAAACTTATATTTAAGAAAGGTTATACTACAGAGTCAGATCTGCAACTTGGAGATGAATGTAGAAAGAAAAAATAATTTAAGATGATCTATTGGGCTGATTGTATACAAAACTGTTTATACCTTTGTGATAAAAAGAAATATGTTGGCATTTTTAAAACGGTTTTGATATTTATATGAGTATTGGAAAGCCTGCTGAATTCTTGCCCTCTCCTGTCAAAGATATATTGCATTAAGACAGATAACAGACTGCACTAGCTGTCTTGATGGAAGTTTTGTCTAGCAAAATACCAGATATTTTGATATTAGCAAATATTAAAAGATTTTTAAAAATAGAAAAGACAACTCTCAAACTTTATTTGGTCCTTTCTGAGCACCTGCAGTAATTTGGTTTCACCTAATTCAGAGACCAACTGAGAGAAATACATTTTGAATTATGAAGACCAATTGCTTAATGTATAAACAGGTGGTTGAAACTAATGCTACTACAGCTATAACCACTCTGGGCAGACGAGACTTCTAGAGCTCCATCTCAATTTATAGCCTGCTGATAATTAGACCATGCATGAATAAATAAGGTTTTCTTGAGAGAAAAGATGTAAAGTCATGCAAACACAGCCAGACTTTTGTTAGGTTGTAGCTTCTATATTGGAAGTGTTTTCCAGCAATAAAAAATACATACTACTTGTTATTCTTTCTAACCTCTCTTCTCCCACTCAAATGTTGGGGAAAAAATTGTGTAAAGAGCCTTTAGACTCTGTCCATCTGTCTGAAAACAGAATGTATAGAACCTGATCAGGTGTGGAGGAAGAAGGTAGAAAAAGAAAGATAAGTTCAGCAAAGGTCCATGAAGGAGAAAAAAATTGCCTTCATACATGAAAAAAATAATAACTCCCCAATGTATCCATATGGGAGATAGAGTGGAAGCAGTGGCATTGGATGCTTCATTTTTAAGCCCCTTTCCCCTAGTCACATGACCTGGAATTGATCCAAGGTCCACACATATGCATACAAACCAGAGGTGGGTTTCAGCAGGTTCTGACCAGTTCTTGAAAACCAGTAGTGGAAATTTTGAGTAGTTCGGAGAACCGGTAGTAAAAATTCTGACTGGCCCCGCTCCTATCTATTCTCTGCCTCCCAAGTCCCAGTTGATCGAGAAGAAATGGGGATTTTGCAATAACTTTCCCCTGGATTGGGGAGGGAATGGAGATTTTACATATCCTTCCCCTGACACGCTCACTAAGCCAGGCCCACCAAGCCACGCCATGCCCACAGAACCGGTAGTAAAAAAATTTGAAACCCACCACCGATACAAACAAATATAGATGTAATAAGAGAGGACAGAAGAAATACACAGAGAAAAACACAAGATATGGATCAAGCTCTCTCAATTTCTACTGAGACCATCACAATCTCCCATTATCCCCAATCTCCAATCATTTCTGTCTGTCTCCCCACCCACCTGCCTGCTTGTATCTCTCAAGCACACTGATTCTTCTCTAAAAAGAAACACAGACGCAGCATATCTTCATAGAGAAGACACTATGATGTTCTCTTTTATCAATAAAAGAGTGGTTATGGGAGCGACTCGTCGCTCCCGGGTAACTCTCCTCTTGCGCGAGCTGCACTGGCTTCCGGTGGTCTTTCGGGTGCGTTTCAAGGTGTTAGTTACCATCTTCAAAGCTCTCCATGGCTTAGGACCGGGATATTTACAGGACCGTCTTCTGCCAATGAATACCTCCCCCTGCCCGATACGCTCTCACAGAGAGGGCCTCCTCAGAGTGCTGTCTGTCAGACAATGCCAACGGGTGGCCCCCAGGGGGAGAGCATTCTCTGTGGGAGCCCCAGCCCTATGAAATGAACTACCCCAGATATAAGAAAGATTCCTGACCTCCGTGCCTTCCGACGAGCCCTGATGACCCTACTATTTCATCAAGCCGGTCTGACTTAAATTTGTGTTAATTTTAATAGGGGTTTTAAATTTTACGGCCAAATAGTTTAATTATTTTATTAGTTTTAATTTTTATACGTGATTGTTTTAATATGGCTGTAAACCACCCTGAGTCCCCTCGGGGAGAAGGACGGTATATAAATGCAATAAAACTCAAACTCAAACTCAATATGACTTGATAAAACTGAAGAAGCAGTCCCACATTTACTTATCCACAAATAAGTATAATGAAATGTATTTGTGATTCAGTATGCCTAAAATTGCATCACCAGTCTGCCTTAAAAAACCTAGCAGAAGTCGTAATGGGTGTGGAAACAGCAGTTAATGTCATTTTTTCCCCCAAAATAATCATGGGACTATTAGTAATTGTTATAATTGTTCAAATCATAAACATGAAAAGCCTTCTATCATAGTTAAATCAACTTACAATTAATTCATCTGAACAAAAAAAAAAACATTTCCATAATGGCTTTTTATTTTCCATTAAAAAAATAATTGTCACTATTTTTTGGGAGGGAGTTTTATTCTCCCCTAAAATGACAGCATCCTTAACTTTGTATGATCTTTTTTGAGATTAGCATCATTATATCCTCTCAAGATATAGAGGCTTATCCTCACACTCTGTAATTACTTTAATTACATGATAATTATATAAATAATGCATTTGAACACAGACTTCACTTTCTTTAGTTTATAAATATTATTATGTTTTCAGACACATAAACAAAAAAAAACATTTAAGTTTATCTGAAGAACAGGTGAACTGACTGTTACTGAAGAAGGAACAATGAAAACATGATTATTGTAAACTGTCTAACTTGGAGATCATTATGAAACAATTAGATGTGCACGTTTTCCAAACATTTAAAATAAACTGAATAACAAGAAATCCTAATCTTAGGTTTGGAAACAGGTTCTAACATCATTTTTTGTGTGGATGGGATAAAATTGACAAAAATAAATTTGTAATAGATACAATGTCCTACATTTTAGTAAGCAAAACCGGGTGTGCATTTTCCGTGACATAAGAAAAAAACGACAACTAACTATAAGTAATTTATGCTAACACCAATTACATATCATTTTTTATCTTCTTTTCTTTACAGATAACTACATTTATATACTGATTCTAACTTTAAAAAATATATTAAAATACTAATTTAATTCTAAGGAGCCTTAGAATTCTAACAACTTTATAAGATTCTCAACTGCACACCAAATACCTGATTATACTGAAGACCTGCTCTATGAAAAGTTTGAAGCAGTTTGGTTAAAAAAAGTTAAAGAATAGCTTCCTCAAATACTTGCAAAGCTATCAGGAAGCTGAGTAATGGTTTTCTGTTATCTATATTACTAAAATAATAAATTAAAATAAGCACCAAATAGAAGAGATGCTCAGTGGCTAAGATGCTGAGCTTGTCGATCGAAAGGTCGGCAGTTCAGCAGTTCGAATCCCTAGTGCCGTGTAATGGGGTGAACTCCCATTACTTGTCCCAGCTTCTGCCAAACTAGCAGTTCAAAAGTACATAAAAAAATGCAAGTAGAAAAATAGGGGCCATCTTTAGTGGGAAGGTAAGAGAGTTCCGTGCGCCTTTGGCTTTTAGTCATGCTGGCCACATGATCACAGAGAGGTCTTTGGACAGCGCTGGCTCTTCGGCTTTGAAATGGAGATAAGCACCACCTCCTAGAGTCTGGCACATATGTGCGAGGGGAACCTTTACCTTTAGAAATTCCAGAAGTGGAACAGGTTGCTTTAGAAAATAGATTCATCTTCATTTTTAAAGACTAATGCTATGTCCATCTACAATGTCAAAGATCACAATATATTTTTGTAGTACATAAAAGAACCTGAAGAAAATTATCTTTATGACTTTATGATGAAAATTATTGGTATCAAGCTGAATGAAAAGCTATGATAATCTACAGACTTAATCTTGCCTTTGTGTTGAAGTGGATAGACAAATTTTTCTAGCTAGGAAGTTTGGGTATAAATTGCTCTTGTACAACATATGGAAGAAAAGAAGGATGCAGGATTAGGTGGGATCTCTTTGTCCAGTGACTCACTTTCATGTGATTGAAGGAAGAGTTTTTTTAAACAACCACTCCTTCTGCTCAAATTGTAATTGAACCACAAATTGTGAATCTTGCTGTGGAATCCATTGTGGTTTTTGTTTCTGAATGATAGATCATTCTTAAAGAACCTGCAGCATTTTGGTGTACATATTTATAGTGCCACCTGAGAACTGCTGTTTGGGCTTGAAGAAATATGTGTCCTTTAAATAACAAAGCCTCAAAACATTAGTGATACACAGGCTTTTCATACCCTTATCCCTTAAACAAAGACAGTTTTTGTTTTTCATTGCTCAGGAGTCATCTTATTTTTTGTCAATCCATTTCTGGTTCTATTGTCCAAAATCATGTCAATTTCAGCAACCAAAATGTTTCAGAGTAAAAAGTAGGAAAAATGAATCTCTAAATAGATTCCAAGAGTACTTCCTTAATTTCAGCATCTGATGTGAAAAATGGAAAATAAAGTTTCTGTAGGTGGAAATTAAAAACATGTGTTTGTCAAACACATTGGTGATAATTATGAAATTCAGAGCAAAAGGCCTCTTCACATATTAAAAATAAACATTACAGTTGAATAAATTCTCCAACTGTATTTGTTTGGTTCTAAAATCTTTATTCTTAATATATGGTTCCAATGACAGCTTATTCTTGGTCCTACATGCAATCAAGACAACATCCAATAATCGTCTACATAACCTTAACATTAAATTTAAATAATATTTTTAAAAATGGCATAAATGTCATGTTACTGCAATTGTGTGAAAGTTTGTATGGAATGGAGTATAAAAATAACTTTCATAATCAATTTCATCATAATCTCAAAGACTAGGATATTTTCTAGCTTCTGTTCTTTTTTTACAGCAGTTATAAATACACTAAATTTACCTCTTATTCTACAGTTCAACAAACCTCTTTTCTTTTTTAATCTATTCTGTTCAATTATCAGAATGATAAATATTAAATTTATTTTTTTCTGTTTCATGCAAAAGATATACAAGGAATTTCCAGTCAGTAATAAACATAGATACTATCTTTTCTCTAATCAATGAAATTAATTTAGCAAGTTTCATCATCTTTGCCAACTATTTCATGAAATGTTTCCATCTTTCTGCATACAGTAATTTCACCGCAGTTATCATTAAAAAAAACAAACACCAAATTTCCATGATTTTTTTGTAGCTGTTTGTCCACCAGTCCCAAAAAAGAAAATCTCTGGTTAAATTGTATACTAATTTAATCATTGGAGGCACAGTGGTTAGAATATAGGATTGCAAGCTAACATTGCCCATAGGCTAGAGGTCAATCATGATGGGCTCATGGTTGACTCAGCCTTCCATCCTGCCAAAGTCGGTAAAATGAGTACCCAGATTGTTGGGGTAAATACACTGGCTTTGAAAACCACTCAAGACAGTGCTGTAAAACACTATGGAGCAGTATATAAGTCTGGGTGTTATTGCTATTGCTAATTTTTTAGATTCACGCAATCAGTGATGTACTTGAATCCAGAATTTTCTAGCTTTTTTACACATTCACTAACATTTTTATAATGTTATTGGTTTTTAACATAATAACAAAAAAGATACAAATCTCTGTGTGTTTAATATAGTTAAAAGACTGATAGTATAACATTAGAAAGGTAAATATATGGCTCCATTTACTCAGTGAATTGAAACTTGATTTCACTTGCTACTTATGAATAGATTGCATATAGATATAGGCTTTGTATGGAGAAATATAATGAAATAGTAGACTCATATAAAAAATAAAATATACAAAATGCAGTAGGTTAAAAAAGCATGATAGCTATGTAAATGTGTAAAAATGCATATATGTGTTTGTGTGTTTTTAACAAAATATTTGCATTAGATAATTATATATAGATTTTCAACTGTTTACTTTAATGACATATAATACTTCATATTTTGTTTTTTTTAATTTATTTTTTCATTTATTTTTAAGCACTTCTTATCTATTTTGTATTATACTCACCCTTTAAATATTGTAAACTCATTCATAGAATGTTAAAATCCATAAATACTTTTGTCTATTTCAAATCTCTCTAAGGATTGTAAATATGAGAGCTATTGACAATTATATCCGTCTGACACCAGTTCTTCTCTTGATTTGATTTTACTTTGTCACTGTTCTTTCTGCTATAAAAATTTAGATGTATCCTTCTGCCACTGTTTCAATGGTACATCAGTTGTCAAAACAAGTATTGCCTGGAACAAAAATTCATTTTTATCACAGAAATTCTCCTCCATAATGACAGTTATAATTTCTTTTTAAACTTTATTCCATAAACATAATTATTGTAGAATAACAGAGTTTATACTTGTTATAATTATACCCAGTATATTACCATCTTCTCATTTTTAAAATCTGTTTTATTCAACAGTTCTGTTTTATCTTCTATTTTCATATTGTTGTTAGCATCCTTGTCTTCTGTTTATTAATCTTACAACTGCTAATGTTGTAAGATTAATAAAATCTGCTAAAATCAAATTCTTTCGATTTGTCCATTATTGTATTAATTCCCTTTAAAGCAGGGGTATCAAATTCAAGGCCTGCGGGCTGCATCTGGACTGCGGGGTGCTTAGATCTGGCCCATAGAGCCAGCCTGGAAACAGCAAAGGACCAGCCCTCAATGACTCTGCCACTGAAAACAGAGCTCGGGGATGCTGAGCATGCCCCAAATGCCCCATTTTTAGCAACAACGGCCTCTGTCAGTGAAAACAGAGCTAGCACTCTTATTAATATTTCTATGATTGCTGTACAGCTTGATACCATTTACACTGATTTAGGCTTTGTAATAAATTTTAAATATGATTAAATGAACACCAAATCTGCATAAAGGCATTGCTACTTATTTGGTTTTAGAGATAAATTGAGTTCAATGAGGAATGCTTTCAGAAATGTACAGCAAACCTATTTCCAGATAGATTAATTAATATATTCTATGTGCAGCTTCTTTTGAAAAGTTTCCAAAAGTTTTAACTACTAGGGTACACTGCCAAAGAAAGGCCATGATATCTTTCTGTGGTGTCATTTATTGATCATGGCCTTATTTAAATTGTATTGACTATTGGCTTATTTACAGATTCAGTTAAATGTAGAGGGATCTATATAAAACTCTGAACATCTTGAAACTTGGATGTTTTCATTGCAGGGCTGGAGATGGTACTGAAGATCACCAGTGCTCCAAGCTGGACTGTGAAACTGTATGAAAACTTCCCAGAAGAAGACAGTGGCGAACAACTTTCATTCTGTTCCCAGGAAAGCGAAAAGAACATGTCCATTTGTTCATATGATGTCTCAGAAGCTGGGCTTTGCAATCTGCAGTTAAAAATAGTACAGACCGGCATAATAGAGGGCATTATTTGTGATGTCACAATTGCGGCTGATAGTTTTGGGAGACAATTTTCTTTTTGCTTCTAAATTGCCACATACTTTAGCTGGGGAAGTTGAGAGGGGGTTGTTGTTGGCGTAGAAAGTTAGTCACAACAACATTCCTTATTCAAGGACTTTTGCCTGCATCTGGTGGAGACTGCCTGAAGATTGTATCCAGTGGAGTGTGAAGAGTTGATTGGACAATGTGATGGATTTATGGGTATGGGGCAGGGCTGTGAACTCATAGCTGGGTGGGGAAAACCTGGAAGCTTTCAGATTCAGGTTTTCCCGGATGTGCCAACATGACATCTCTAATAAATTGGAACTTTGAGGAACCTCAGGCCTCAGAGCTTTATTTTGTTGAGGGAGTTCCTTGGAACCCTGACAGCGACCTGTCTTCTTCTAAGACATTAGTTTGTTCTTCTCTTTGATATCACACAGTCAAGCTTTTATGATATTCTGTTCAGCTTTTATTACATTATAATTTGTCCTATTTATTGAACTGATATCTTTCTCAGTTCTCTTCCCGCAGCTGGTTGTTAAATTATATTTATTTATATTAAAATAGCTTAAATGTAAAAAAAAAGTGTAAATACAGTGTGGATAAAGCAATTAATGAAGATCAATCTCTTAAAAATGAGATTGATAGCTAAATTTGTATTTATGATTTTGTGTAGTCCCCTTGCTTAATGGAAGAAGGCATCCATAACTAGGAACCCTAAAATAGGATATAAACTGGCATTGTTAGGGAAAGAAAGGTAAGAAAAGATACAGTCTTCCAATTGTCTGCTTTTGTTAGTTCCTGCTGGGTTCTTTCTGAGTGGCAACTTGAGAGCAATTCAGGTACTATTATTAGTTAGGACTAATTTCATAGTGCCGGAATTAAAGACAAGAGGAGCATTTTTTATTTTTTGCTAAAATTTACTGTCTAAGATTTAGAGCTTGGCTGCAACGTAAATTTCCATTCTCTTGATTAGCTTCAGGGAAAATAGTCACAATTTTCTAACTGTAACTAATAAAAAGGGTCAATTTTTCTTATGATTCAAAAATTGTAATGCCGTATTTGAAATTAGATTTCATTCATATATACTATGTATCACTGCAGAATGAATATGGCAATAATTCCAGAAAACTAAAAGAATTATTTTTAAAAAGTATATGATTTCATTCATTTTACAATAGTCATTCAATAGCTTAATTGAAACAATTATAGCCAATAGTAGAAGTTGTGCATTTTATCTTGAATCACATTTTAGTATAAATCCAGCAATTCTGCTTAATTGAAAAAGAATAGAATAGAATACTTTATTTGGCCAAGTATGATTAGACACACAAGAAATTTGTCTCTGGTGCAGAAGCTTTCAATGTATATGCAAAGCAACAGAGTAATAATAACCATAATATGATACCAATAAGAGAGGGTAATAGTAATAATAATTACTACAGCTATACAACATGGGTAAATAAACTTAGATATAAAACAATGCTGTGGGAATTAGGTGTTCAGCAGAATGATGGGAGAAAAAAAACTGTCCTTGTGTCTAGTTGTTTTGGCATACAATGCCCTATAATGGCTTCTTGAGTTGAGGAATTGAAACAGCTTATGTTCCAAGTAACTTCGATGTGCTCTTTCCTTTGGTTTACTACTGATTGGAAAAAAAGTAATATATCTTTTAATTTTTTTTGTTTAAAATTACTACTTTTTTTGCATCAATCATTCTATTTTTACATTACTAACTTTCATTCCTTTGTTTTTATTCCAATTCTCAAATATGGGGAAATCATTCCATCCACATGTACCTTTGTTAGTTCTCTAAATATTTCACCATAAACAATAAAATCAATCATGATTTCAGATTTATATTCATGTCTTTACCTAGTGAAGATATAAATAATTGAAACAAATCTTTTTCAGACAGATGTCCATCAATCAGTCACTATTTGTATTTATTCTTGGTTCTCCAAATTGTTAAATCACTTTTCTCTGGACTCTTGCCTTATCTCATTCCCAGTCATGTTAATTTTCTATACAATATTCAAATATCTAAAGTTCCATTTTTTAAATCAAATTTCATCTTAGGAGGAATCTTTTTGTTTCTTGGCTCCAAATGCCCACAGGTAGGACTCATTATCACCAATTGAGCCTAATTGGTTTTAAGCATGGCCCTTCTTTTCTCTGGAGAAAATTCTCAAAAGTACTTTACGTTCCATCACCTTTAAAATTCAAGGCACCCTCAGAACAGGTTTACAGCATGCATAATTTCTTGGATCAAGTAGCACAAGATAATAATATTCCTATGAAGTTGTAAATGTAATCAACTCTCGGTTCTCTGTGTGCAATAGTAGTTAAGGAACTATATCAAGATTTCATTGTGCAAAACTGCATTTTAAGCTGTGTATTTGTTCCTGGGAAATAGGAGTTCTTTCTTGTACCACCAAGACTGCACACTTTGCTTGTTCCTGGTCGAGAAACCTTGTCCTATTCAGAACAGAGGTAGTTAAACTGATATCAAAGAGCAATCAAAGTATACTTCCAGATTTGTTTACCTAAAATTCTCCATGTGTTCTGATTCCAAGGTTGCTATAGTTGATTTTTTGAGGATTTGAAAAACTCCTGTTTCAGTAATGTCCATTACTGAATTAGATAATAATAGTGAACAATAAATCCATAAACATATCTGACATTTTTATTCTGCTTCTCAATTTGCAAATGTTTTCAGCACAGCTTTGAAAAGATGGTAAGGTATTAAAATAATTTACACTTCTTGTGGTGAAGGGAAAAGACATTTATATAGTTATTTACTTTTTCTTTATTCTTATTTTTTTTTCTTTTCTATTTTTTCATTGCAACACGTTTCTACAGAAATGTAGGAATGGAAAGGTAGAAAATGAGCTAAGGCTAGCAAGAAAGGCAAATCTCGCAAAAACAAAATGTCTTCAAAAATGTCAGCAGCAAGAGGAACAGAATGCAAGTGTTGGTCGAATGGAGAAATATTAACAGGTGATCAAGAAAAAAGAGAGAAAGTCAAATTTCCTTCAAAATTCTCATCAAAACAAAAGGTGACTCCATAGCACAGACTGGAAATCAACCCAGCTGTGCAGTTGATCTGTCCCCCTCTGCAGATACCCATAAAAACACAGCCAGTCGAGGGTTAAGGAAGCGCTTGGCACACTCCACAGTTCTTATCTCAAACTTGGCAGCGATATGCACACCGTCTGCCAAGGACTTTAATAGTACACAGAAAGAAAAGCACCACAAATATTCAGCAAAGTCTCTGATCAGCTTCATCTTGTAACTCCAATGCCTATCCGATAGAGTATTTGTTCATCACAGAAATCAGGACCCACCTTCCTGTCTTATATAGGCTCTGAGTGTGGTCCAGTGACTCATTGATCCTGTGACTCCAGTCCAATGACTCAGGTCTACTCCCTCATACGTCTCCGCAGCTGCAGCAAGCGTTTATCTCGCCTTCTTTGGCGTGCATCCAGGAATGACGTCTCTCCCTCACTCTCATCTGAGACACCTATTTCCCCACTACTTGGCTCTCTTTCAGCTGGCACCTGAGACGGTGCCAGAGGGGGGGGGCTGGGAAATCTGGCTGGCTCCTCTTCCTCCTGCTCAGAGCTTCCTTCCTCCAATGGGATAGGCTCAGAGGACGGGGCCACAACAGCAGTGTAGAGCTCAATGAGGATGTGGGAAAGATTCTTCCAGTTAATTATAACTGACTAAGTCTCCAGTCCTGAGGAGATACACCCTGGTATGCAGAAGGGACTTGCTGAAGAACTATTGAGACCTTTGTCAATTATCTTTGAGGAGTCCTGGAGAATTTGGAAGATGTTACAAAATACAGCAAAAGTGTCTCTTTTTATCTTCTGACAAATCTCTAAAAAAGAGAGAGAGGGAAGTGAGGGAAAAAAAAACAATTTAAACATCCATTATCTCATACTAATATTCTCCCATATATCTACACTGTAAAAACATATAAAAAAGCAATGACATAAACAGAGGAGGCAACAGGACAATTTCAGGAGACCTGCTCATCAAGGGGATCAGAAGTGGTCTTTTGTTGCATTCCTATGCTATAAAAGTTACAGCAACACTTTAATTGTATACAGAAGACTATTGCAAACCAGTGCAAATATGTTAACATTGATATGATGAGATCTTAACATATATACATGATAGCAGCATAGATCCTGCATTTGACACAAAATGATGTCTGCAACCATTTTCAAAGGTTACACAAGGAAGCTAGGTTACACAAGGAAGCTAGATCGCAAAACTGCATAGTTAAGTAGATCACCCCATCACTGCCCACAATTTCAACATTCATGTTTTTACTGAGACTTATCCACACTGAGCAAGGCTACATAACTTGAAACCTCAGAGTTTTAGGTGTAACTCTGAATATCTCAAAAATTATCAAACTACAGTTTGATAATTTTTAATAAGGGACATGGTGGCCCAGTGGCTAAGATGCTGAGCTTGTCAATCAAAAGGTTGGCAGTTCAGCGGTTTGAATCCCTAATGCTGCGTAATGGGGTGAGCTCCTGTTACTTGTCCCAGCTTCTACCAACCTAGCAGTTTGAAAGCACGTATAAAATGCAAGTAGAAAAATAGGGAACACATTTAGTGCGAAGGTAACAGCATTCCGTGCACCTTTGGTGTTTAGTCATGCTGGCCACATGACCATGGAGACATCTTTGGACAGCACTGGCTCTTTAGCTTTGAAACGGAGATGTGCACCGCACCCTAGAGTTGGGAACAACTGGCACATATGTGCGAATGGAACCTTTACCTTTATCTTAATTTTTAATACACAACTACAAAACAATACTATTAGCAGCACTATTTAATGTAATTAAATATAAATTAAATTAAATCACTGCCTGTTTGGAGTAGCATACAACTCAAAGGCCAAGTATGGCCTCTGGCACAGAAAAGATCTGCATCCTAGCTTTGACACAAGAAAATGCTTCCTGGTGGCACACCATAAATGCATGGAGGAATAACATTCCAACCATCTCTGCAGCCGAATAAATAGAAAGGGGATGAGGGGAAGAGAAAGGAGGAATTGCCTTTCACCACCAACTGAGAAAAAAAACACCTGTCTGTTAGTGAAGTCTGTACATGCTAGATTTAATATTAAAGTACTGCATATTTATATGCTACATATGAGAGTAATTATTTCAGAGCAAGTTCCTAGAATAAGCTGAATCCATTGTCCAAGATCTTAAATCTATGCTGCTCTAACATAGTGCAAAAGCAATTAGCTCATAAATAGTTTATAATTCATTTATATTACAGACCTTAGAAACATATAAAATAAATTAAAATATATGTATTTTGAGTACATGCAAAAGTAAATATTAATGATAATTATATTATATATATATTATATAGACAAAAATATGTAAGTGCAGTAGAAAGAAAGATGATCTGATTAGAGGTCAATGTCTTTGGTATAGCATTATTTATTTTTCAGAAATGTTCAGTCATAACGTCTTCTCTCTCATCTCCCTTTCCCTCTTCTACTGGAATCTTAAATGAGATTCATTTGTTGCAACCAGATTTGGAGGCTAATGTAGACCTCAGTGAGACTTTGTGCTCAATTCTCCATCCGACCATAGTGTGACAAAGAAGGACACTTGATTTTTAAGGTATCTCTGTGGCTTGTCCAGCATCTTGTAATGCATAATGGCAACACAAAAACTGAGAGAGAAATGTTATCTCAGTTTCCCAGCTTTATTTATGGGACTCCAATATTTTGAAGAAAGGCATCTCTCTTCAGGAGGCTACCTGAAACAAACATAAATTCAGCTTCTGCCTTCTGCTGCTGCTCTAAGTTAGGTGGCAATAGCAGCAATATGTCAGTTGCAAGACTCTTATATCTTATTCTCCAGACTGATATCATGTGGTGTTAAACGATCTAGTTTATAAATTTATTAGTGTTCTCATTACATTGCTGAAAATGTGCACATCATTCCAATGAACAGCATTTCACAGAATTTTTTTTTGATTTTAAATTAAAACATGATTATTTTATTATTAAAAAACAATAACAATAACCTGAAGATATTTTGAACTACCACCTCCTTATAGGCCTGTGCTAATTATCTTTCAAAAAAATTGAACATAATTTATTTATTTATTAATCCCAACTTTTATACCGCCCTTCTCCCGAGGGCGGGAGCCAATAATAATCAGCCAATAATAAAAAACATTGATACAAAAGTTAAAACAATTTAAAACTAATACAATAGTTTGGCCAAATATTAAAAACCCCAATTTAAAAACCCATTAAAATCCTCATACTGTCAGATCAGCTTGCTGAAACAATAAGGACTTCAGGGCCCGGCGAAAGGCGCAAAGGTTGGGGATCCTACGAATATCTGGGGGCAATTCCTTCCGAAGGGCGGGAGCCTCCACAGAGAAGGCTCTCCTCCTGGGGGTCGCCAGTCGACATAATTTGACCAACGGCACCCTGAGGAGGCCCTCTCTGTGGGAGCGTACCAGCCAATAGGAGGGTATCGGTGGCAGCAGGCGGTGCTGTAAATACCCAGGTCCTAAGCCATGGAGCGCTTTAAAGGTGGCAACCAGCACCTTGAATCACACTCAGAAGACCAATGGAAGCCAATGTAGCTTGCGCAGGAGGGGTATTATGTGGGAGCGATGTGTCGTCCCTATAATCACTCGTGTGGCCGCATTCTGAACATAATGTACACTTCTAGTGTATATTTGTGATGGCCCATTAAATGAGGGAGTTAACAAGTGACGTTCATGCACTATTAAGCATGAACCATGACTTTGGTACAGCACAATATGCCCCTTCTCATTGGAGGACAGATGGGTACTAGGTTCATTCAGCGAAAAGTCTTAGTGTCGATGGTAGACATTAAATGGTTTCATTGTATTATTGTTCAGCTGTTTTATTGTTTTTGCTTGGGGCATGCCACTCCATCATTTCGTGACTATAAATTTATCAAATGTCATAAAAGTAACAAACTGCTATTTTCTAGTTCTAGAACCATTGTGAACTTTCCAGTTGTATTATGAACACATGAGGAATAATATTTTTCCTATCCTAGCATTTTTTTTGAAAGGCAAATATATTCTTTGTCTTTACAATAGTTCTAGATCAAATAACAGTTGCCATTTGTGCATAACAACTCTGGCGTCTTATGACTTCCTGTGACATTAAACAGAGATGGATTTCCCCTCTCCCCAGATGTAAAACATGGTACATTTTATACTCCAGAAAAAAGGTTATCTACAAGACAGATAGTAAAAATTTTCATAGTAACTTCCTCTTCAAGAAAAACCTCTAAACGTACATTTCTTACTGAACAAATATTAATTCGTTCACATAAAGGAATTTTCCCCAAGCTCCTTTTATTGCAATTTCGTATATATGCTTCAGCAACTGTCATCATCATCATCATCATCATCTTCTAACTGTAAATAGCACTATAATAATCTTTTGTTTGAATAATTAATATTTTGAATAACAATTTTTAATTATTTATAATGCTACAAATAATAAGATATTCTTGTGTGTTTTAAAGATGTTGAAATAATAAAAAAGAAAACTACTTTTAATAGTTTAAAGACATATTTTTGCCCTTTCATTTTTGCACTTGACCTTCTTGCATTTATAGTATAATGTGAGACAGTGGATATTTTTAAGCCACAGCATGCTGCTCTGTGAAAAAAAACATTTAATTGTTTTTCTAATCTATGAATTAAAAATGGAATACTACTGTTACTTAAAATTAACCTTACTGTTCAATGAATACAAATGCAGATTTTTTTTTGCAGTGGGGTGGGTGAGTGGGTCTCTGCTTTTATGAATTCAAAAGACAGAAAAACAGAAAAAGGACATTGGAACAATATATTTTTGTGCTTGAAAACTTCAAAACAATTTGATTTCGCTATTAAAAGTTAAATGTTAACTCCATATAAATACAATGTTTGTCTCAAGGATGTATAATCTATCCAGTTAGTAATCTGACCCTTTCTTTCCTTATTTGCTCACTTCTTTTTCAGATCTCTTATATTCCCAGTGTTTGCTGATGGACAATTCTTTATTCTTTTAACTTTTTTCATGGCATAATCAGGTCACTGCATTGCCTGCATTGCCTTTAAACCAGGGGTGAAATGCTCCCAATTCAGACTGGATCACCTGATCCGGTAGCGATGGAGGTGGGTGGTTCAGCCTTTTTTTCTTTTAAATGCCTTTGACGATCCAAGCTGAGTTGCCTGATCATCAGAGGCATTTAAAAGAAAAAAAGCCTCTGCCAATCAGGCAACTCAGCTGGGATTGTCAGAGCCTTTTGAAAGCATTTTTTTTACAACCTCTTCACCAAAGAGATTATAGAAAAAATGGTTTTAAAAGTAAAAAAAAAATTGGTCACGCCTATCCAGTCACATTATCCCCACCAAGCCACATCCACAGAACCAGTAGTAACAAATTTTAGATTTCACCACTGCTTTAAACCAACACATCGGTTCCTAATAAGCAATGTGACTAATATTGCTTAAGGTTCCTCAGGGATGTCAAACTGGCAGCCCGCAGACTCGATGCATCACCTGCAGGTCACACACTTCCGAGCTCAGCGAAAGGACACTCATGCTCTATGGTATCCTAACTGTGATTGCAACAAAATCTGTTTCTCTCTCTTCTTCTATCATTTCCCATACCATTAGAGTTGTTTTGTGTACCAAAGTGTCGAGACCCACCCAGCTCGACACTTCAGGGGGAAAAATGGCTGTATACCAGAACGGGGGGAAAAAGCATAGAAGCACGTTATGAGCTGAAAGGGGGCAACCAGCAAGAAATGAAGACGCTGCTATGGACAGAGGGGATACTCACGGTGGTGAGTGTTAGGGTGTTGGGCAGGGTTTAGGTGGACAGTCACATTGCGGCCGGGATAGGGCGGAGCCTATACCTTGGCGGGTGACGTCATATATATATGAAACGCCAGGAGCAAACCCGGAAGTATTGCTAATAGGAAGGCGCTGCGGCGCGTTACTTTAAAAAGGGGGTGGGAAGCAGGAACCACCGACGCTGGCTTTATGTTATCTTGGTTGAACTCAGCGATGTCTGCAACAGCCTGGAGCACGAAATAAACTTTGATCCTGCTACGAAGCATACCTGATTGCAGTGTCATTCATTGAGCGACCAGGACTGTTGAGCGGTCTGAGAGAAAGCCGGCGTCATTTCTACCTTGCAGTATCCACGAGCGGCGAGTGGAACGGAATGGCTGAGGGCGTGCTAGAGGAGTTGCCAGGAGCCGGGGGGGCGGAGGAGGCACCCGCCAATACAGCCTTTGCGGAGGAACCAGGCACCGGGGAGGAGTTGGTGGTTCGCCTGAAGGAACTGTGTCTCCCACCAGCAGCGGAAAGCAGAACAGAGGAGCAGAGCCCAGAGGGGGGAAGCTAGCAAAGAGTTTGTCGGGAGGCTGGTGGACCAGCCCCGCCCTCGCTGTGAGGCAGCTCCCGATGCTGTATCCCTCAGAAGGCTCATTCCAGGGCTGGAGGGAGCGAAAGTGGGTGGAGGACGAAGACGGGGAATGGTCATACTCGACTGGAGGACTGGGGGCGTCAACGCTGGAGGTGTTACAGGAGCGTTTTGGTTAAATTATTTAAAATACAAAAGGATATTTTTAATTAAAAATCAGTTAAAATTTTAAATTATGCAAAGTTCATTAAAATGAATTTATATCTATCCTTAATTTTGAGAAATATTCAACAAATCCAACATTTTTTAAAATACTGGCATCTTCCAATCTCTCTATTTATTTTCTTTTTAAAAACTTACCCTATCATTTTTGTATTTTATATATTTTTCTCCTTTGAAGAATTATACACTTGACACATCAAACCCATTCTTCATATTTTCCTATTTTGCTTCTACTGAGTCCTTGCATAAATTTAAAAGGATGCTGCAATGATTTTTTCTGAGTAGCAATAATAAATGAAAGTTGACATGAATCAGAAAGTCTAGAATAATCAAGATCTAGAATAACTAAGATAAAGCCAGTAGCATAATGGTTCAAAATTGTGGACTGCCATATTGCTCTTAGCATGCTGTTTAATTCATGCACATTCATGTACATTTACAATCTGGGTTATTAGGAAAATAATATGGAATATTCACATGATCGCTATTTTGAGATCCTTGGAGAATGAACTATCAAATATAAGAAATCAAAACATTAAAAAAAAATAGCCCTCAAGCTCCGTCATTAAAATCTGGCTTGCTGAAATTTGGCCACTTTCTCCCAATGAGGACAATAATTAAAATTTCAAATGATATGATGTTATCTAGATAGGTTGTTTTTTTAAAGAAGAACAGCCAGGCAAGAAGCTGCTGGACTCTATTTAAAAACCCATACATAGGCACAATACATTGTTTCCTTTATAAGTCATTTAAATATAGTAAATTTTTGATCCACAGACATATAGATTTTCTGTCTTATGTGTATACATATACATATACATATACATATACATATACATATACATATACATATACATATACATATACATATACATATACATATACATATACATATACATACACACACATACATACACATACACATACACACACAGCGTTTTTCTATCAAAGCACCTGGTCTACCCCAATATGGGAGGGAGCATACTGTTTCCCTTTAACCTTTCAGATCCAGTCCAGGAGCCCTCAAGCAGTCACATTCATGACAAACCATTTTATACCAAATTTATATTTGCTGATAAAGAAATAAAGGGAGACTAGTATAGATCTATTTCAAGCTATTTAGCTCCCATCAAAGGGGAAAGGGAAGCAGTTACTTAACGCATTGTAAGCCGCCCGGAGTCTTCGGAGAAGGGCGGCATATAAATCTAATTAAAAAACAAACAAAGAAAAACCTCTGTGGACCTTTTTCTGTCTCTTTCTTTCACCTTCTTCCACATTCTATTTTGCTCTGATGCTCTGTTTGCTTTCCTACAGCCCAGATGAACTTTCTAATGATAGCAGGAAATTATCTTGAGTAATGTGGTTGAGAGGAATGTATAAATGGTCCAGTTGAAGTTCATTGCCGTTAGCAGTTAGAAATCAATTAGCTGAGCCAGAACCAACCTACCTACCTTCCTTCCTTCCTTCCTTCCTTCCTTCCTTCCTTCCTTCCTTCCTTCCTTCCTTCCTTCCTTCCTTCCTTCCTTCCTTCCTTTTCTTCCTTCCGTCCTAAATGTGGTGCCCATATGAATCTTTGAGGGTAGATCATGCGAGAAAGCAGAAATTGAAACAGTAGGTGCACTGCCTGAATCTTTAATTGACCCAGAACATACTTCAATATGACCCAGAACATACTTACTATGATAGGACCAAACCATATAGGCAGAAACAGCTGGAGATAAGTATTCCCTCAGATAGTCAGGTTGTGTGCCACAAAAGTCTTTAAAGGTAGTACCTTGAATTGTCCCTCAAGCCCTATAAATAAGTGCAGATGTATCAACCTATAAAGCTTGATTCCTGACTAGGGTTCAGTGTGGTCCTCTGGGCTGAAAGAATTGCTTACTCTTCAGTAGTGGGTTTCAAATCCTGTCACTACCATTTTGCTTGTGGGCGCTCACATGCATGCATAATGCTCCTGCGCATGCACAGAAGCATCTGGGTGGGCAGGCGGAGCCTCCCGCCGCTGCTACTCTTATTTTAGAGTAAGAAAGAAAACTCACTTATATGATGGAACTGCAGGTTAGCTTCTAAAGAAAATATAAAGAATTGGATCACACTAAAATCAGAGTTTACTAATTGAGTGCCAAGTTTTTCTTACCAAAGAGATTTTCCCTCCTCTCGATCATGTGTCAGTCTTCCTGCCCCTTACAGTTACCAGGGCCTGCCGTGGTGTATTTTCCACATCTGAGACTGCAAGGTCCATGTTTAGATGTAAAGACTCTAGTAAATCAGATTCCTCTTTGGAAGATATTTTTTTCTGAGTCTGGCTCTATCATATGAAATGCAAACTGCTCTATTTGCTTAGCTCTTCAAAACATTGCCAATGAGCAATTTATTTCTTCTTTCTTAATATGCATTGTTGCTCTCTTGTTATATTGCATCTGTAGTACTAATCAAGGTCATGGCATTTTCTCCCAAACATTAAAACATTGATCCTTGGCTCAATTTTTTTTTTAACTGAAGCAGCCCAGAAATCATTAAATATCAATAGAATGAAAAGTGGAAAATAGCAAGCAAAAGCTCTTTAGAAGTCTCTCATCCGCTTTAAAGAGTGAGTACCATTCAAATACTAACCAAGTTGGCTGTAAATAAATTACTAAGCTTTATTTAAAGGATGATGGAACACTTTTTACATAAGAGCAATATATGTCATCTCATACAACAAAATAGTGAAAAGACAGATGGAGACAGTGGTGGGATTCAAGTAATTTAACAAACGGTTCTCTGCCCTAATGATTTCTTCCAACAACCAGTTTGCCAAACTGCTCAGAAGTGGTGCGAACTGGCTGAATCCCACGATTGGATGGAGACTATTGTTGCCTTCTCCCTACAAGAAATCTGCCCTGTGACCACTGAAGTCATGGTAGCCACACGTTCTAGCATATTCCTGGCACTACTTGATCATCAATCTGCAGTTGTTGAAAAGGATTTGAATTTGAATGTTCTAAAATTCTAAATTTATTGACTGATTGATTTTATAACAACAGTGCTTGTATACTATAAAGTTGTTTATAGCATTCTCTTAAGTAGTTTACAGAATCAGGATATTCCTCTCAACAATCTGGGTCCTCATTTTATCTACTTCAGAAGGATGGAAGGCTGAGTCAACCTTGAGCCGGTCAGGATCAAACTACAGGCTGTAAGCAGAATTAGCCTGCAATACTACATTCTAACCACTGCACCACAATGACAATTATATACCACCAATGTTGGCAAAGTTCAAGGACATACTAACCTGTCATCTACTTTTTCTTTTCACAAGAATCCAGTCAGGTATATTATGTTGGGAAATTATTGTTTTAATTTTATAGATAACATCACATCCTGTCCAGAAAGTTGGAAGACTGAGTTACAGCCCTCTGACCCTTCATACATTTGACTACTTCTGCTATGCATTAACATTATACGCATAAAGATCATAGGCATATATTTATCCTCAGCAAATTCTGAAAAGAAAACCCATGAAAATTAGGACCCCTAAAATAAATATGTTGGTCACATTATTTTTAAGATTCTCTATAGCTATTTTAACCCAATTGCCTATTTCTAATTCAACATAGTTCCTATAATCTGATACACATTTATAGTACATTCAACTGTTATAACTACAGCTTAATAAATGTGAGTATGACATTATAGATGCATATCAGCTATAATTATCAGGTAGTATCAGGTGATGAAAGATTATAATGCTCTTATTAGACTAGGTGATTTGGGGTTAAATAAACAATCTGAACTTCTGTAAAGAAGTTTTCCATTTGTATTCTTGTTCTACTCTGCAATTGAAAAAAAACAGAATTCAATTCTTGATATTCTGTAATTACTAGAGTTACTTTCTATTAAAAAAAATATTTGAGCGCATTTATTCAAATAGAACAAAACATATAGCCTGCTGTCAATTTTTTTGTACTTTTATTGTGTTATTAATGAAGGGAATATCTCAGATAAGGACTTTATTTTATCATACAAATATATTAACAGCAATGGTAAATTTATTGACAACTAGCAATTTACAATAATAATGAAGACAAAGAAACCAGGATCAAGTTAACAAAGACGTTTATTAAGGGATACTTCTATTTTCATTCTAGCACCACCGTACAATGTTTCACTAGTGGATAGGGATGAAACATTTTAAGGCCATTGTTTATCACATTGCATATTACAATCTCTCCAGAAGATTTGAAAACATATATTTCCATCTTTGTTCATATGTACATTTTGATAGAAAAGTTTTTGTTTCAATGGAACCCCCACCACAAGCTGTCCAGCATCAACATAATGGAATGCATAATGGATCATAGAAACACAGAACGGACAGTAAGAGAGAAAACAAGGCCAATAAAGAAGAGACTCTTGAGTCCAGTGGGGTGAGTGGAAGGGCAAAAAAGAGACTCAGAATAACTCCACTTAATTAATATATTAGGTATAACTTGTGCAGAATTATTTTGGTGATGTTCAAGATTCTATTAACCTTGGCCTACTAGCAATAAAGATTCCTCAGAAATCCAAGTAACGTCATCTCCCTCAATTGAAGAATCTGGGGGTCTCTTTAGAAGAAACTAATCATAAGTCTGGGAGATGTTCTGTTGCTATTTGCAGTTTTATATCACTTACTTGGTTGAATATATCTCAGAGCAGTCTATTAATAAACTATAATTAAAATACAAAACATAACCATATACATTTTTTGTTCCTTCTTTTTTATTTTCTATATTCTTTTTTTATTAAATAAATTTTTATTTGTTTAAAAGTACCAACAAAACAAAATTAGTGACAACAAAACATACAGAACAAAACCTGTAAAAAAAAAATTCAAATATACATTTTGTCAAATATGTATTGTCAAATATATACATTTACAACAAATTAAAAACTTTTAAAAGTAGAGTGGGAAAAAATAACAATTCACATGTTTTATTCATTCTGCAAAAATTGCTATCAAAGCATTCTAATCATACTATGTTCTAATCATTAGAATGCTGGCAATTTTGTTCTAACACATGGAAGACATCAAGTTACAAAAAACTGAAATCTAGTAGCTTAATTATGGTGATATGTATAATAACCATTTTGAGTAAAGCTCTAAAAATTAGTCATAGTCAGAAGGAGGACACATAATGTACTGTGTGACTTGTAAGAAAGACATCCAAATGTCCTATTTTACTACTGCCTTTTCAATAAAAATTATGCAGGAAACTAATAAAACGATGTTTTCTGGCCAAAAATGAATTGTATGAGAAGACAGATCAAGGAGAACTGTCCACTGCTTTACTAAGATATAAAAACTTTGCTACCTTGAGGACAGCAATCTGAATGCTGTTCATCCTAAGCACTGATTCATTTTCCTAACTATGTCGTGCTTGTGAATCTTGAGGTTAATTTATTAGATTATTTTAATATTCATCAAAGACTTTTGGATGTACCAACTCTTCACAGTTTAATATGTTCATTTGTAGAGAGCAGGTAGGAGAAATGAAAACTAATTAAATGATTTATTAAAAGTCTTTATTTTTTTCTCTCTGTTTTTTTTTTCCTCTCAGTCTCAATTTATCTCAACTTTTTTTCTGGATGAAGTCAGTAAAGAATCCTGAAATCAGCGTTCAGTTGCCAATATTTCATCTTTGATTCTGGACAAAGTGGCACTTTCTTGGATTGAGCTGGTGTGTAATTTGTAATTCCTCCTGGCTTTGCTTACCTTTGTTTAAGGAACAGGTAGCAGCTGTGACTGGGAGAGAGGGTTTTGCACAGATTCATCTAGTGCACAGTTTGCACCTTTCCCGGACTAAGTGGCCTTCTCATGATCATTCATGCCTTGATCAGCTCCCAATGGTACTCAATGCCTTTTAATGCAATTTTTTTTTGTTCCAGTACTCATCATTTGTTTGGTACTCAATGCACAAGCTAGAACTTACTGGTGTCAGCTACCTTTTGATTCACTTCATTGTTCCTTATGGGAAAGATTTGTTTGGCACTCATTATTTTTGGTACTCATCTCACCTCCCGGAATCAATTAACAATGAGTACCAAAGTACCACTGTAATTAGATTGGTTGCTTCCTTACACTAAGCCAATTACAGGAGGAGTTTTTGCACAACTTATTTACCATTAAGCATCATTGTTAAGCATGATGTTTTGATAGAGTCAGAATGAGTGGCCAGCTTTGACATTTGGGGGAGAAGCCCCATCCATGGGATGCAGGAAGCACACAAAACCATGGCTCCTCTGGTCTGCAGGATAACCCCTCTCTATAGAACGAGTCCCTGAGGCCCAAAAGGTTGGGGGGGCTTGTTGTAGACTATGTTGATGGGAATTTTAAAGTCCAAAATACCTTGTGGGTGCCAGAAACAATGACCTAGAATATCAGCACCTTGCAATAGATAGATAGATAGATAGATAGATAGATAGATAGATAGATAGATAGATAGATAGATAGATGCAATATCATTCTGTTAAATTCAAATAGCAAAGGTTGCAGTGTGTTTTGCTATAGTAATACTTGCATAACTGTATTAATAATCCTATAAAAGCTTTACCATATAAATTAGAATAGTTATTTCGCCTTAGAATGTTTCAACATGGATACTTCCATTTTTTAAAATCAATGATTCGTTGACATCTTTTTGTTGTTGTTATATTGAAAGTACATTGCAAATGCAGACAGTGAAATTAACTTATGCCCTCAGTACTATATTTTTCTTTTACATAATCTATGCTTTGTATAAAGGAAAAGAGAGAGAAAGAAAGGAAGGCTTAACTTTTCTATTCTGTTTATTTCAAGCATTAGTAACAAATAGTAATGACCTCAGTTAATTAGATTTTGTCCTGAGCTGACTGCAATTTCCATTGAACAGACAAACTACATTCTTAAAACTGTTACCAGCAAACACATACTTTGTCCAACATCATGCAGGACTTTATCTGAACAGACTTTAACTACAATAATACTGAGGATTTTATTTTAGTTCATGCATATAACGAACAGAAGCCAGGGACAATTTCCTAGCTATTAATTCTGTTGCTGTTGTCTTCAGACCTTACCTGTCTTAACCTGTATATTCACATCCAAGACATAAAATCACTTTCCTTCATCCTGTTGCAGCTGTAATTCATGGCATTATTATACCTATTAATATCTGTTCAGTCACCTGAATGACCATAGCTTCTGCCAAGAAGAAAATGCCTTTGTATTTCCTTCTTGTATGGGCTCTGAATCTCACAAGGATCATGCTAAAGGAAACAAGCACATTTTTCTACTATCTAAATCCAGTGATAGCACTGTATTTCTTGTTGCTCAGTCTAGATTATCTGGTACCACTAATTCTATTAGACAATTTGAAAACCCACCTCTGCACCAGTATACAAACCCATGTAGCACCAGTATACAAAGACTTGACTGTGTCTTTTGGGATCTTTTTGTAAAATTGTAATATAATATGTGATAGAAGCTTGAAATTATTAAATAACATTGGAAATATTAATCTTGTGTAGGTTGAACAGGTTAATAAAAAAGGAGTTTCTTTGGGCTCAAAATTTTTATCTTTAGAATAAATGTCATACCAGTTAAACAATCATTTCTTAGCTCCAGAAAATCTGATGTGATAGAGATGATTTAAGCTGGGGAATAATTCTAGCTTCCCAAGCTAAGTATCCTCAAAATGCTTGCTGTGATGTGTAGCCCAGATTATAAAATGTATGTGTAATTCACTTTTGCATCAAAAATTAAGATACAAATAATTCTTCCTTTTGTGAAAATATCTGTTCATTGTCTTTTGTCTGTCACATTGAAATCTCCCTGAAAATTGCACGATGTTATGTAACACTTCTATATACAGTATATTTGCTTATAAATTGCCTGAGAACAAGTCGTTAGTTTTGTAAGGTCGACAACTAGATAGTATCCAAGTTCTACAGTATTTTCCTGTTTTTATTTTATTTTTTTATGAAATAGTGAAAACCTTTGATGGCATTTATCAGAAAGAGAAGCATATATTAATGAAATGGTCTCACAATTACATGTTACAATATAATCATAATAAAAATAGTAAAGTTCTAGTCGTCTGCTCATAAAGGTAAAATAAGCAAAAAGGGAATAAGATTTAGGAATAAAATAAGTTTTGCAATATAGAAAAAGAAGGCTGGGTGCTAGCTGCCTTCACAACCTCACATTGATTTTGTGACTATGTCAATTACTTTTGGTAGATGCTTTCTTCCAGACTCTTTTTTATTGATCCTTTGGTTACCTATCTACATGTTCATCCTTTGACTTTATGTAATGAGATGTATAGGATGGGACAACTTTCTCTCTAGCTGAAAAATAGGTACCACTGAGCAAAAGAAGCCAGAAAAGTCTTAAAACTAATCAAATAGTCATGATTAAGCATAACCTAAACCTCCTTGGTCAGTAATATCAGTTACTGTTGCTCCAAATGTTCTAGTGTCAAAGGCATTGGAAGGGATCAGAAATGGTCAAGGACTTAAAGATAAAATGGGCGTTGTACTTACCTGATACGCCCCTTCTCGATTCCGCTGTCACGGCAGTCAGGCATGGGTGGTCAGCTGTGGCAGCCAATGGGACCGGGCCAACTGGAAAGTAAAACTCCGCCCCCTCCTGCTTGTCTCCAGTTTTGAGGCGAAGGTATCCAGCAGGCCGTCGTGTCTACGGAATAAAACATGGTAGAATGAATAAGAACACCCCCTCCCCGGTCCAGATTTCCCGGCCTCCAGAAGGCCAACAGGGTGGGGCTGACTGCCGTGACAGCGGAATCGAGAAGGGGCGTATCAGGTAAGTACAACGCCCATTCTCCTATTGGCTGTCACGGCAGTCAGGCATGGGACATACCAAAGCTACATGTCCGATCGGGAGGGTTCAATCTGGATGCTCTGCAGCACTCTTCTGCCAAAGGCAGCATCAGCTGAAGCGTAAGCGTCAAGACGGTAATGCCGTATGAAGGGAGTCACTGACGTCCAAGTTGCAGCTCGACAAACTTCCTCCAGTGGAGCCTGCGTAGCCCAAGCGGCCGACGTAGCCGCGCTCCTGGTGGAATGCGCCGTGATGCGGCGAGGAACCGGTAAGGATTGGGCTTCATATGCGGCTGCGATAGTGGCCCTCAACCAGCGGCCAATGGTAGTGGCTGTGACACGTCCCCCCATGGAGGCAGGTTGGAAGGAAACGAAAAGAGCTTCCGTTCGTCTAAATCCGGAAGTCCGTGACAGATAAACTTTCAATGCTCTGCGCACATCAAGGGTGTGCCATGCTTTCTCCAAACGATGTTGGGGAGATGGGCAGAAATTAGGGAGGATGAGTTCCTGAGCTGTGTGAAAGGTTGAGTTAATCTTTGGAATGAAAGCAGGGTCCAAACGGAGTACTACTCTGTCTTTATGAAAGATGCAGAGGTCTGAACGGACGGAGAGAGAGGCCAGCTCTGAGATACGCCTAGCCGACGTGATAGCCACCAAAAAGGAAATCTTGAAAGATAGAAACCTGAGATTAATGTCTCTGATGGGTTCAAACGGAGGTTTGGTGAGGGCTGTAAGGACCTTATTAAGGTCCCAGGTGGGAAATCTGTGGATCACAGGTGGTCGCAGATTGGTAGCCCCTCTAAGGAAGGACTTGATGAGAGGATCCTTAGCCAAGGGGTAACCGATTCGGTTAGATATGACGGATGAGAGGGCGGCTATCTGACGACGTAAGGTGTTAGGTGAGAGACCAGCTTTGAAACCTTTGTGTAGAAAATCCAAAAGTTGGACCACCGAGATTGAAGAAGGGTCCAACTTGTTCTTACTGCACCAGCGGAGGAAAGCCTTCCAAGACGAGTCATAGATGAGAACCGTGGAGGGACGGCGAGCAGCAAGAATGATAGGAATTACGTCAGGAGACACCCGTGCCTTGGTTAACAGGCCCCGCTCAACCTCCAGGCAGTCAGCTGAAACGACCCTGGATCCGGGTATTCCAGGTCTCCTTGAAGAAGGACAATTTGATTGGGTGGAATGTGCCACGGAGGGAGGACTGAGAGCGAGACCAGGTCCGCAAACCAAGCCCGACGGGGCCAGTGAGGAGCCAGAAGTATGAGCTCTGCCTTCTCCAACAGGAGCTTGCGGATCACCCTGGGAATCAGTGGTAGCGGCGGAAATGCGTAAAGAAGAACTCCCTGGGGCCAAGGACAGCGTAGGGCGTCGATCGCTTCCGCTCCTGGTGATGGGAAGCGAGTGAAGAATCGCAGTAGAAGATGATTGGTGTGGGAAGAGAAGAGGTCCACCTCCGGAATTCCGAGGCGTGCCGTCACCTGGTTGAAGAGATGGAGAGGGCTGCTCCATTCTGTGTGGTCCACGGTCGTGCGGCTGAGGAAGTCGGCCTGAACGTTGTCTTTCCCTGCAATGTAGTCTGCCCGCAGGGAGGACAGATGCTTCTCTGCCCATAGACCTAGGCATAGAGACTCCTGCATAAGGACTCGTGAACGAGTTCCGCCCAGACGGTTGATGTGGGCCTTGGTCGAAGTGTTGTCCGTGAGGACTAGGACATCTTGCCCCTGAACATGTTGTTTGAAGCTCCGAAGAGCGAGAAAGACAGCTCGTAACTCGAGAACATTGATGCTGAGAGATTGTTCCTGAGCGGACCAAAGGCCCTGAGCAGTCAGAGCGTTCAGGTGAGCACCCCAACCCGTGAGACTCGCATCCGTGGTGACGACCACTCTTCGAGGCTCGAGAAACTTGGTGCCCTTTGCCAACGCCGGAGATGCCCACCACAGAAGAGAGGTCAGAACCGTGGAGGGCAGGCAGAATTCTTCGGTTGGGTAACGCCGAGGCACTGCATTGGAAGGGAAGTAACAGCCATTGCAGATCCCTGCTATGGAGACGGGACCAAGGAACAATCCCATAAGAGGACACCATTTTGCCTAGTAGAGTGGAAAGGTCTGGCAGGAAGGCTGCCCGGGCCCGTCTAAAGCGCTTAGCCAGAGAGGAAAGACTCTTCTGACGTTCAGGGGATAAGAAGACTTCCACCTTGATTGTGTCTATGATTGCCCCCAAATGAAGAAGGCGAGTGGAAGGAAGCAAATGGCTCTTAGCCCAATTTATGGAGAACCCATGGCTCTGTAAAACCTGGATTACCCTGTCGAGGTCCTTAATCCCCTGGTCTGGTGAGTTAGAAAGGATGAGGATATCATCCAGATAATACAAAGCCCTGACGGGAATGGAACTAACATGGGCCATAAGGGATGCCATAATCTTGGTAAAGACCCGAGGGGCTGAGGACAACCCAAAGGGGAGGGCCTTGTACTGGAAATGGAGCCCATTATGGAAAAAACGAAGGAATTTGCGATGGTCAGGCCGAATTGGAATATGGAGATAGGCTTCAGTTAGGTCAATGGAAGCCATGAAATCCCCTTCCCTGATGGAGAGAAGGATGGTCTGCAAAGATTGCATTTTGAACCTGCGATAAGAAATATGCTTGTTCAGGGATTTGAGGTCTAGAATGGCTCTCCAGCCCCCCGAAGCCTTGGGAACCAAAAAGAGGCGAGAGTAATATCCTTGCCCTTGTTGGTCAAGCGGGACAGGTTGAATAGCCTCAATTTCCAGGAGGTGTTGAATGGCCAAATTAAGCTGTTTGAATTTGGATTTGTCCCGAGAGAGCGGACAGGCCAGAAAGCGCTCTGGAGGGCTGGAGAGGAACTCTAGAGAGAGACCCCAGCGGATAGTAGACTGGACCCAAGCGTCGGAAACTGTGACATCCCATTTATCAGCAAAGAGGGCTAAATGCCCGCCTATGGCATGGTGAAGATGGATTTCAACGGGACCTCCGGAAGGGACGGCCCCGGCCCCCCCGAAAGGGCCGTTTGAACCCAAATCTAGACCCCTGTCTGACCTGGGTGTCCTGCGGGGGAGGAGTCCTGGACGGGAAGGAACGATGAGAGCGTCGAGGTTGAAAGGAGTTGTCCACGCCTCTGAAGGATGAGGGGCGGTAGTATGGTTGAGGCCGGTTGTCTGAACGCCGGTGCAGGGATGGCAGAATCTTCCGATGATCTCTTGTTTCTACGAGAAGGGGTTCTAATGGAGCCCCGAAGAGCTTGTCACCTGCAAAGGGCGAAGATGCAAGGCGTCATTTGTTCCTGATGTCTGCCTGCCAATTGCGGAGCCACAGGAGCCTGCGAGAGGTAACCGAGGTTCCAATTGCTTTGGTCGAAAAGCGCGCAGCGTTGAGCGTTGCATCCGCAGAGAATTCGACTGCAGCAAGAATCTTGTTTAGGTCTTGGTGGGTACGTTGGTCGGATGCTGGTAAACGTGCCTGTAGCTGTCTTATCCAGAGAATGGTGGCCCTGTTAAAGAAAGACACTGCGGAGGAGGCTTGGACTGACCAAGCCGAGGCTTGATGGCCCTTGATTAGGGTTCGTTCTGCTTTCTTTTCCTCAGGGCGTAAGCACTCCTCTGGAGGACCTGTGAGGGGAGAGGAGGATGACAAGGCCAAAACAGGGGCATCCACTGAAGGGACCTGCAGGAGGTTAGAAAATTCAGAAGCCATGTTATAAAATCTCTTATCCAAATTATCAGGAACTGGGCCTGAGCTTGGAAAGGACCACTGTCGGAGAAGGACATCAGAGAATAATTTAGGTGCAGGAACAATCTCCTTCTGAATCGTAGGTTCCTGGAAAAGAGAAGTTATAGGGTCCACAGACGTTGAGGCAGACCCAGAAGAATGAGAGGAATTTCCTCCAAGGCTAGTAACGTTTTGAGCTTTAAAGAGTAGGGAACGAAACATATGAGGGCGAAAAAAGCCAATGAAGGCTGGTTGGTCAGGTTCTAATCCCTCATCTTCTGACAAATCTTGGTCTGCCACAATCTCCCCATCAGACAGAGAATACTGGCTTGCTGTATCCCCGGTCTCACAGGCTTCCTCAGGCTCATCACGAACCTCTTGATAAGCAGGTTCAGGGGACTGCTGATGGGAGCAGGAGCGAGAAGCAGGCTTTTGTTGTAAGCCCTGGGAAATGCCTTGCTTAATGGCCTCTGAGATAAGAGAAGCCAAGGCTGGGGGAATATTAGCAAAGGATTGAAAATTTTGGCCAGATCCCTGGGCAGAAATCTCCTGCGAGTCAAGTTGTGCAGGATCAGGCTCGTTATGAGAATCCGGGGCTACAGGAAAAACTGATTGGGCCTCTGTGTCCTGCAAGGCCTCCCCATAAGAGGACCTATCTGGAGATAATGAGGCATCAGACCTCTGGTTCTCAGTAGGCTTAGCAGAAGAAGAGGTGGGGCCAGGCCCAGAATTGGTGGCGATAGGCCCAGATGAAGCTGAGGCCTTGGCCTTAGAAAAAGTTTTTTCAAGGGCCTTATGGCGGCATTCCTCATCTCTAGAGGGCCTGGAAACGGGGGGCGGGGGCAGAGGAATCCTTTTTACTAGTGCCCCTCTTTTTTGAAACATTGGCCTTAGAGGGACCCTCTCCAGCGTCCACCTCTCTGGGCTTCTTCCCTCTTGATTGAGTCTGGCGGGAGGATCGCGGTTTAGATGCATCCGCCATTTTGATTTTCGATCGCCACGTGGCTCCGCTTAAAATAGCCTCCTGGCAACCGCAACACGACAGGGGGTCCCCCCCAATACTTGCAATTAATAGCCTGTCCTCTGCGCAACGTGGCCTCCGCACCAAATCTAACCGATCGTTAGATTATGCTCCGCGGCGCCGGTAGACACCTCGCGCCAAACAGCTGTTGTAATTGGCCGTGAATAGAGCGCGCTGCCGCTTGCTGAAGCACCCAGGAAAAACTGTTGAAATTTACCCCCGTAGAAGAAACGAAGTCAAGAGAGGCTTTAAGTACCTCCGCCAGCACAGCCGCGCTGGCGGGAAACCGAAAGTGGTGAGGCAGAGCGAACTCGTGCACATGCAAATGAAACTGCCGGCCGGCAAACAAATTGAGAGGGAGAGGCAATAATCAGAGTAAAGAAGCAGTCCGTGGTCAGAATCCGGTTTTTTTTTTTTAAAGCTATTGAAAGAGCGAGCGTAGACACGATCTGTCCTAGGCAGACCGAGCCGAAAAACTGGAGACAAGCTGGAGGGGGCGGAGTTTTACTTTCCAGTTGGCCCGGTCCCATTGGCTGCCACAGCTGACCACCCATGCCTGACTGCCGTGACAGCCAATAGGAGAATACAAGATTTATGATATGATAAACTGAAAATGATCAAGTGGATCTGAGGCCTGGAATCTGAAACCTGGATCATTTGTGGAAAATCAAAAGCTTTGGAATCAGAATCAGAATAGAGCTGGAAGGGACCTTAGAGGTCTTCTAGTCCAGCCCCCTGCTCAAGCAGGAGATCCTATACCATTTCAGACAAGTGACTCTCCAGTTTCTTCTTAAAAACCTCCAGTGTTGAAGCACCCACAACTTCTGAAGGCAAGCTGTTCTACTGGCTAATTGTCCTCACTGTTAGAAAGTTTCTCCTTAATTCCAGGTTGCTTCTCTCCTTGATTAGTTTCTACCCATTGTTTCTTGTCCTGCCCTCTGGTGCTTTGGAAAATAAATTGACTCCCTCCTCTTTGCAGCAGCCTCTCAAATACTGGAATACTGCTATCGCACCCTCCCCCCCACATCCTTCTTTTTTCTAGCCAAGACCAAATCCTGCAAACCATTCTTTATATATATTAGTCTCCAGACCATTAATCATCTTAGTTCCTCTTCTTTGCACTTTTTCCAAGTCTCAACATCTTTTTTGTAATGTGGTGATCAAAACTGGATGCAATATTCCAGTTGTGGTTTTACCCCAGCCTGTTGTTATCTGCAAATTTAATGAGTTTTCCTTCTTTCCCCGCATCTAAATCATTTATAAAGATATGGAAGAGTACTGGGCCCAAGCCAGAATCTTTGAGGTACCCTAATGCATTCTTCCTTCTACTAAGGACTACATGTTGAGTCCAGTTGATCAGCCAGATATGAATCCATCAGATGGTGATGCTGTCTATTCTACAGTTTTCTATTTTACCAAGAAGTAGGCTATGGTTTACTGTGGTTTACTGACCTTTAAGTAAACTTTGTCCACATTATTTGCCTTATTCACTCATTTAGAAACTTTGTCGAAGAATGCAATATGATTTGTGTGGTATGATTTGTTGTTGACAAAACCACATTAACTTCTAGTAATAACTTTGCTTGTTTTCAGATGTTCACAGATCCATTACTTATTTTTTCAGGATCTTCCCAGGTATTAGTGTCAGGCTGATTGGTCATTAGTTTTTTTGATTCAATATAATTAAGAAACTTGATCATGCTGTTTGACAACTAGTTTTCACATCTTTGGTCTTGCATCAAGTACTGAAGTCACATACTTTCCTCACTTACAAGTCAAATGCTCAAAACGTTCAGAGAAAAGTATATTTTAGCCGAATGGGATAATCTGACTATTTAAGACTGGCAAATTCAAACTGTAACAGAATAACAGAGTTGGAAGGGACCTTGGAGGTCTTCTCATATTTCCCATTAGTCCCAGGACAAGGAAAAACATGTTCTGCTTTTATTAAATTTTCTGTTCCTCACAAGCAAGCTACAGATTCTGATTTTGGCTGCCACATCCATCAGAATTTATGCTCCAGTTGTCTTCCTTTTCTGTCTCTTGTGGACAGCTGATTATCTTTATGGATTGGAGATGTTGGCTACAACTTCATGGTTCCAAAGCAGTGAAGCATATCAACTTCTATTTTTATTTATTTATTTGGATGGATGTTAACTGCTCAGAGATGCAAGAATGTGCTGGATTCTGTCAATCAGATTTAATTACTATAATGCTTCTTTGGCAGGTTCTTCTTAAATGGTCTTTCTCCCATGTAAAATGATGTTGATTGTTACCTACATTGGATTTCATCAGCACATTGCTTCCACTTTATGTAAATGGTGCAAAAAATAGAAACTAAACCAATTTTTGAACAGTCAAGTCAGCTGGAAAAAAACGTTCTCCTTCTTCACCTTTCTTAGATTGGTCAAAATTTCTAGTTTTCTGAAGCATCTCTTACATAAAGCAAGTTTGAATACTTGACAATTAACATCTACAACAATCCTATACAAGTTCAGTAAAAAAATGGTTGCTTCATATTAAGAAGAATATGATATCACATCTCATGCATGCATTTATTTTTAGTCAAATATTCTTATTCTCCTTTCCCATTAATGAATAAATAAAATTATTTTCCATGTTATGAAAGGAAAGTATTATTTGATTTTTTTTTTCAGTCAAACACCACAGGAAACTCTAACATGCTAGCATATTTCAAAATCAAGGAAGAAGTGACCTTACCATGAAATGAAATGACCATCTCAAGCAATGATACTGAATAGTGAAATGCTGAAAGCTGGTATTGAGATGCTGAAGGAGAAATGTGGGTACCAATGAGTATGTTCTCAGTCCCATGAATAACTCTGTCTCTAGCTCTCTGGGATACTTTGGAGAGCACCATTCCATTGCTCAGGTGAAAGAAAGTTTCAGTTCCCAACAAAGACAGTGTTCCTATAGGACAGGAAGTGTCATCTTGTTTTTCAACTCAGAAAGAAGGAGACTCGTGCTATTAAAAATGACATTAAACATCACTTCAATACTTTTACATCCATGATTTATACTCCAATCAAATATGTTCAAACCACTTTTTTCCAAAAAGGTAAATAGAAATAGCATGTTTTCTGGTAAAGGTAGTTTTCAGTGCTGTCTTAAATTTAAAAGCATGGTAGAGAAGCCACAATAAAAAAAATTCAAAGATGAAGTTAAATGCATAGAAGTCCAATTCGTAGACGGCAGTACACATGACAAAGCACCAGTATTATGATTTTGTCTACCACATACGTAGAACTCACATGAGTAATTCCTATATATTCTTTTTCTATGCCACATTCCCAACTTTTTTTCTAGTGTAAATATGATCATGCACAACAGTATGTATAAATATGTGCTTATTCATTTAGCAAGGTAGATTATATGGGAGATAATTTTAGATTTACAAACATTTTCTTTTTGATATGTATCCAGTCCAACTTTTCCACTGGACATTTTATATGAGCACCCAATGGAAAGTAATGGACAAGTGGTCAGTTGAGTTTCCATAAGTTGCTGACAATTGCATGCTGCACAGATGATAGACTAAGCTATGTTCAGGCGGTAAGTTTATGTCTAAACCATAGCTTATAGTTTACAGCACAAACGATATATTTTTCCATCTTTCATAGTTAGGTTGCTTTAATAATTAGTAATTAGAAAGGGCCATACTTCAATACTACAATATATGTCTAAAGAAAAAGATGCTAGGCTTCATTTTTGATATTTCCAATTCAAACAATCACATAACATATAATGGGAAAAACTTCCCAGGTAAAATACCACAGTGTTGTTCCCAGACAGAGGACAGTATTGATCTTGTTGATCAAATTATATGGCTTGGTATAATAATGTAATATACCTTCTTGAAATTTTACTGATTTTCATTCAACAATACATAATTTTTATTGGTGCAAATTTGCTTTAATCCTGAAAAAAAAACATACTTTATTTCGCAAGTCTTACCATTTAAAATCTCTGATTTGCCATTCATTTCTTTGTCACTGCAGTAGCATATTTGCCTTCTGAGCAGGACCCCATTCATCAAAGCTTTTTTTCCCTCCTTCCTCTAAGACTCACTTGCACTCTCAAGAAAAATAGATCACTCCTTCACAACAGAACTGTAGAACAAGAAGAAAACAAATATCAGCCACATTGGCATTGATGGCAATTTTGGAACCAACATATTGCTTGCTAAATAATATTTCTTTACTTTTCTGGAATTTAGAAATACTATATAATTTGCATACAATAGACACAGGTGAACTTTTTATTTACAAGGAAATGACTGTATAGAGATGCAGATGTTCAATTTTTCAGGATGTTTTTAGTCTAATCAAAGCTGGTTCCCTAAGACTTAAGAGCAAGGTTTCTGAAAGTGCTGCTTCTAAAGTTTTGAAGATTATAGATCCCAGAATTTTCAGTGGGATTTCTGGGACTTGCAATATGTGTGAAGAACAATCAAAATAACATAAAGAATGCCTTTATTAACATATAGAATGCCTTTATTAACAGTGGAATCTATTAATGGAATTTCTCTTGAAATATTCTTGCCATTTGCCCAATGATATCAAGATCCAACTATTTAGACATCATCATAGCTTCTTATAAATAACCATGATAGTTTGCTTACTATTCCAGAGATTTTGAATGCATTAATGGATTAGATTAGTTTAATATATTAACCAAAAGAGTTTTAAAAGTCTTCCCCACCATCATTATTCACTCTGTATAATTTTATTTTTTCATCGTTTGAAGAAGGAGGAGGGAAAAACACCCTGCAGTCTGTCTCAAACAAAAAGTTTGTTCTTTTCCTTTTCCACTGGAGAAATTCATGATAATTATTCTTCTGCACCTGCCTAATGGGGCTGAAGTAATTCAATTGTCATATTGGTGTAGATTGTTGCTTTGTGTAATGTATCACCCCTGCTGTTTCTCTTTTAAAAAATTCTATACTCTTCCATTATTCAGCAAGGCCTAATGATTACTCCAACATTTGCACAGGCTGCACTATTTTGATTTTAATTGACTTCACTCTTTTAATTAAATATATTTGGTTTTTAATGCTTTTGTTGACATGCATGGTTTTGTCTTTATCAGTAGTTCTTTCCATTTGCTTTCTAGTGTCTATGGACTTTTTATTAATGGCTCATTTTAAAGAAGAGGGTTGCACTCATTAGCTTTTGTATTTATAAAGAGCTTGAATAGTTTAAAGATTATATGAGAAATACTGAATTTGGAAAGATTAAAAGAAGCCTCAACATATGTCTTTAGTAAAATGTGTAGTGCATACATTTATAATGAATAGATTTAATTGTAAAAAGGATTGTATTTCAGCTTACCTCTAATTTATCTTGGAACAAATTATTAAGCCATTAGAAACATATTGGTCAAGTGCTTTTTATACAAAGCACTTGACCAACATTTTCATTAATTGCTTTTCTCCCACAATTGCAAAAAGAATTCCTAAAAAAAAGACTATTTCTAGCCAAATAATGTTTTTCTATGGTATACTTTTTTAAATTAAGCTGATCTTTCAATAATTATATATTTTCCTTTCTTTAAAAGAAAGCAAAAATAATTCTTAATTTTCTATACAAATTATTGTTATCCAGATGTACAGCTATGATCTTTATATGTATTTATTTTTTAATATTACAATATTCAATTTTTCTAGTAAAAAGTATGGCAGCATTATACTAATATCTTTTCATTTTGGCCTCAGAACATCAACAACACTATTGGGCTGAGAGAGAGTTACTGGCCAGTAAATGGTGAATTGAATATTCACCATTATATTATTGAATATGAATAAGGTATTTTAACCATTAATGTACACATACGCTGACCTGTGAACCCTTCTCTTTAGATAGAAAAGTTAGATTTGACATCACATTGGAGGGAAAGATGGAGCTAGATTTAGATGTAACATTCAGAGGAATTCAATGGGTACTGTCAAAACTATCTTTGGATGTAGGTCTTAAATCAAGCTAAAGATCTCTGTCCACCAGTTATGTACAATTGAGGCATTTAGTTTCTTTTTATATTGCTATAGTCTCCCATATTGGACAACAATAACAATTGCACTTTCAGTGAAGCAAGATCATTGTATTTCAAGACTTATTAAGGAAATATAAGACCTACGAAGGCCATCTTAGTATGAATGTGAATTTCTATGTATTAAAACAATTCACATTCTGTTCAGACAAAGTATTTTGATTTCAACTGCTAAATACCTGATTCATAACATGGTTAAGCCAAAGTAGTAGATATATGTAGCAATTGGTGCACTTGACATGAATGGAATGAAATGGTCTTAAACATTAATGCTTCAGCTTAATCGGTTTGTAGATTTGGCTGCCTGTCCTTTATAAAAAGAACTAAATTGGCTTTCATCTTCAATTGAAGAACAAACCACGAGACACTTAGCAGGCTTTTCCAGCAAGCATAGCTCCAGTGCCTAGGAGACTCAGAATTTTCAGGAAAGGAATGCTGATGGCGAGAAGCCAGTGTATTCAATAACTGTGAACAATCAAACTAATTTTAACTGCACAAAAAGAATGGATCTATAACACAAATGCCTGGGAAGAGATTGGCTGCCAGCCAGCAAAACATGGAAATAGCATGATTCATTCCAGGTTATAAAAGCTGGGAGGTGTGCAAGAAGAGGAATGCTGGGATGGGTATGGTGCTGGTGACATAATCCGAATACCATAAATATTAAGATGTATAAATGTTACAAAATTTTGAGAAACAGAGTGATTAAGAACAGGAAAGGTAGACAAGGATGCATATGGTCCCATATCTACTTCCCTGATGCATCCAATTTATTACAGTATAAGAACAGCAGGATTGGAGGATGACATCTGGAAACAAAAGCAGACTAATAATTTTAAAGATGCAGGTGACATCAGTCAGATTGCTAAAAGTAAAAAAGGACTTAGATTCTTAACTTGTTAAAAAAGTAAAATGAAAATCTAACTAATGGCAAATATTTAAAAAATAAAGATAACTGCATCCTAAGGACTACTGAAGAAGTGATGGTGTTAGACAGTTTAATGTTCCTTTGTTCTAAATAATAGATAAAAAATTATAAAACTAAAATTAGATAAAATAATAGATAATAAATGTGTGTGTGTGTATGTGTGTATAAAGGTAATGGTTCCCCTCGCACATTTGTGCTGGTCGTTCCCAACTCTAGGAGGCGGTGCTCATCTCCATGTCAAAGGCAAAGAGGCAGCGCTGTCCGGAGAGATCTCCGTGGTCATGTGGCTGGCATGACTAAATGCCAAAGGCACACGGAACGCTGTTACCTTCCCACCAAAGGTGGTCCCTATTTTTCTACTTGCATTTTTTACATGCTTTCGAACTTTTTACATGCTAGGTTGGCAGAAGCTGGGACAAGTAACGGGAGCTCACACAGCACTAGGGATTCAAACCGCTGAACTTCCAACCTTTCAATTGACAAGCTCGGCATCTTAGCCACTGAGCCACTGTGTCCCTTGTACATACATATATACACACACACACACACACACATGTATGTGTATATATATATATATATATATATATATATATATATATATATATATATACACACACACACACATATATATATATATATATATATATATATATATATATATATATATATATATATATATATATATATTAATATATATATATATATATATATATTAATCCAGGGAGGAAAGAAATAAGAAAATTAGATAAGATTCTGAAGAATAGTGTTAAGTATATTTATATGACAAATAAATCAGAACAGTAGTCTTTCTAGTAGCAAGCAATGGCTGTTAAAGCTGCACACTTGAAAAAATGCAAAAGCAAAAATATCCCTTTGGATTACAGATTTGGATATGGTTATTATGGGAACCAGGAACTGTGGGAAAAATACCCAATCAATCCAGAATCAAATAAACTTTAAGTGTTCCCTTGAAATGAAAATCAGCCAGCAGAAATTCATATACTTTTGACATTTGATTGAAGCAAATTGTGAACTAGAAAAAACGATTGTGCTTGGCAAGTTTAATGTAGTATAAAATGGTAAAGAATAAAAGGGATAAATGAGATTACAGGAATGTTCTTAGGACATCTATGTATTATACCTGGAAACTGGTTGAAATATGAGCAAAAAGCCCAAGCGGAGGGTGCCAAAGTAATTGATCCAATAGCAAAGCTCAGCACATTTTAGGGAATCTGCCCCATACTGAAGTTACTTTACTTTTTCTACCTTTCTTGCTTGCTTTTACATTAAGCTTTATGTTAGACTAGTGTTTCCTCGGAATTTTCTTTAGCCATCAAATAATTTGATTTTTAACAATGGTTTTCATTGACAGACCACATGCCATAACTAGTAATAGGCAAAGCCTCATGTAAGTAATTAAATCTACAGGAACAGTTCTGCTTCTCATTTCTCATTGTAGCAGATAATCAGAATGCTGCTGGCTCAAGTGTAAAATGCAGAAATTAATGATCCTATGTAATACCCATTAGTATTTTTGTTTGAAGACTAAAGGTAGGGAATCCCACCAATTGTTGAATTCCAATTTAAACAAAGTTGAGAGAGAATATTACAAATGAATTTGTATTCAACATAATTTAAGATTATATTGAAAATGGGAGGCATAAAATCCATCTTTGAAATGTTTGTTCCAAACAACTCATGCAGGAAAACAGCTGGAATATTATAAGTGTATCTTTCTGATAATGCAATAAATATTAATCTTTGCTGAGTACTGACCAATAACATTTTATGTATGGAATCAATATGAATAATTGCAAACCCAATTCTACTAAGGACTGCAATAAAGTAGTGAACTAGAATTTAGAGCCAGATCAAATCTAGTTCAATTAATTTCAACATATCTATTCTAACTATGACAAATGTATTCTATGTGTTAAGCAGAGACATGAGTTTTAAAAATCCAAAACTGTAAACATATTTGGCTAGTGTGCACACTGAGGTTATTGTTAATCAAGTAGAATTGTATGTTTGAAAGCAATCAATTACATAATGATATACATTTTGAAATATCTTAGTAGTGCTTTTAAACTTTATTATTTTCATGTCTAAAAATGTAATACAGATCATTTGTGGTTTGTTTTAAAATTATTTCTACTAATTTGGATAACAAGTTGTTTATGAAACAAATGTTTCACATAAACATCATTTATATGAAACATTTCTATGGATGTATTAATCACCTCTACATACTCCTTTAAATAAGCAAGAATATTAATACTGGAAATATTAGTTACATAATCAAAAACCTGACCAACTAATTATAATAATTATTCTTCCTTTGCCTACAGAGCTCACATTACTTGTTTGAATGCTGCAGGGATTTGTAAGCATAAGGAGAAATGTAGGAAGAATCCTCTTGAATTACAACACACGCTGTTTCATCATGCACTTTTTTTGCTATGATGTTTTCAGGAGATCTAGTGGGCAATTTTGTTATTCTTAATTCTGTCTAGAAAATTAATCCTGGAAACAAAAAGATGTGCCTCAATTTAGAGGCCAACCTGTTGAGTGTATGCCTACTAAGTACTAAATAGAATAACCATGAAACACAGAATGCAGGTAATATCTTGAGAGTAAACATATATTAATTATAAAAACAACAATCAGAATTAGAAAGTAGTCATTTCTATACACAAAAATAATCCTTATCGCCATAGACAGAAAAGTTTTCCCAACATTTAATGAAGATCCATTATGCCAAAAGTGCCAATAACATTTACAGTAGGAATAATCAGATCTTTTGGTCATCCTCAGCTTCAATTTACAGGAGGGTTTTTTTTTTTTGTTTGATATTCTTTCACTTGGTTCAAACATTGTTTTCTGACAAATCTGTCATGATCAATAGCACTTGAGTTAACCTGCTGCAAGATGAATTTATTTCTTCTTCTGCACTAAACTCATTATATAAAGGTTAGCAGGCAAAATCCCAAAATAAATGACACCAAAATAGAAAGACTCATTCAAAAAGACTACTTCAGGGATGATGATACAAACTTCCATGTAAATGAATGAACATGAAAAACTATTCCTCCATTTTGTATTGTTTTTCCTAGAAAATCTATCAAATTGAGGGAAGTATATTTATAAAGTGCTCTGTTTATCCAAGTTTATACAGTGGGGCAAAAAAGTATTTAGTCAGCCATTAATTGTGCAAGTTCTCCCACTTAAAAAGATGAGAGAGGCCTGTAATTGACATCATAGGTAGACCTCAACTATGAGAGACAAAATGAGAAAACAAATCCAGAGTTCAAAATTTGTTGTTATCAAAACTGTTGGATTAAATACGATTTGTCCTGTTTTAGGCAAAAAATTCTCTAAGATCTGATGTGGTAGCAAGATTTTAATGCACTGTCTCATTATCAGAACAGAAGTAATATTTAGCCTAGTCTAATAAATTCATATATAAATGGGATGAAGAAGCATCAATATATTCTTATTTTCAGATGGCAAAACATTTGGGACTTGATCACACTTGTTTACCAACACTTTGTGTGTTCTCATTAAATATCTAAGAGAGGGGGGACTATTTTTTATAAGTGTTAAACTGATCATGGTACCAATTGCTATTATAAAACATTTCAGCTGACTGAGAAGAATGTGACCAAAAAACCCCCCTCAGTTATCTTCGTCTGTTGCAATGACAACCAAACTAAGCTTCAGCAAAACATTCATTTGCTTTAAAAAGAGTGCAATTTGACCAAGACTAGGAGAATGGATTTGTATTAGATTGTAAACTAATTTGCCAAAAGCTCATACAAAATAATTCAAAGATTGAGTCTGAAACATATCATAACCATAACCCTCATTTTACCTACATGCTGATCAAATAATTGTATGTGTTTTTAAAAAGTTGTTTTGTTTATAATATCAAAGCTGATAAAAGCCAATTACATATGTGCAGTTTTGGCCTTACATTGCCCAGGTTTTGTTGAAAATGAATTTTAAAAAGTATGTCTGATTTTATTATTATTGTTGTTTGCTAGTGGAATGATATTATACTAAAAATATAAAAAATAGTTTCTTCCGATAGCATAATGTTGTTAGTTTCTTTTGCAAAATGGTAAAACTTCTATCTTCTAGGAAAGTTTCATAGCTAAATTTAGTATTAGTTAAAGGCCTTAGGGAAAATATCATATAAAACTCATAGCGCATATTTGCTAACAACGTAAACACCATTTTCAAGTATGCTCTTGCTTTAATAGTAAAATATAATGTGCAGTGAAAACTGATCAAAATTTACTTGAAGACTTACCCTTAGGTAGTTTAATATAGGATTATAGCTATAATTCACTTTGCTCAACCTAGCAACATTTCTGTGGACTAAATCACTATTAATTTTTGTTTTGCTGCTAGAAAAAATAAACCAACCATATTCCACAATATGTATTTGTAAGATGTGAAGTAACTGGTGTATCAGACAACTTTTTCAGGGAAGTGAATGGGGAAGATTGAATCAGCGGTGGGTTGTCCCCGGTTTGCACCGGTTCTATAGAACCAGTAGTAAAACTGGCAGGAGGGTCCACCCACCAACCCCGACATCACCAAAAGGCTTCTTCGCATGTGTATCTGTTTTTGTGAATTCAATTTAAGAAATAAAAAACAAAAATATTTATTTGAAGACAAAGAAAAGAATAATAACATTATTTTTTATGTTTTGCGTTATTCCTGCTTTTGAATTATGCAAACATCATGGTGATTTTAAATATCTAGCATTTAATTTCAGTGCTTAATTCAACTATTTCCTTTCTTTTGTCTGAAAATATTTCATAAAATTGTAAGAACAGCAGTCATATATGCTTCTCCATTACAGGCAAAGCTGGCTAAGAAGAAACTTTTTTTGTTATTGCTATTCGTGCTATAAAAAGGTTCATCTTGTGGCTTCATTTGCAAGCTGGAATGTTAATTGAATGGAAGAAAGAAGTATTGCCTGTAATTAAGTTGGAGTTAATAAGTGCCAAGTCAGGAAGATGATGGGGTACAGGCATTTCAAGAGATTTGTCTTTGATTTCAGTTAGGGCCAAATAATTGCCCCCCACATAATAATAGTTCCAGGCTTATAAACCCCAGTGCCACCCAAGCCGCTAACAAGCTGGCATGGTTTGAGCATGACAAACAATGAAGGAAGTGTGTGCAGTGCGCATGTTTGGCATCCAACTAATGAAGAAAGTCAATTGGCCCTTTGTCTTGGGAGTCTGAAGAGTCGTGTTGTAATGCTTCATTTCTTGGTTGGCACTTGTTCAACTCATTGCTCATGGCCTGACAAAGCGGCACTTGTGTTTTATTAGTGGCCAAGCTGAACTCTCCTTCCGTGGCTGTGTTTCCTCTCAATAGAGTGCTGCACCAAAGGGCATCCTTATTTGAAAACACTAAATCAGAGCATGATGATCTTTGCCCTGCAAATGCAACTAAGACAACAACCGAAATGTTTACAGCAGCTCCCTTTTTGTTGGAAAAGCTGCTGCTTAGCGACTATGTCAGTGAATATTTGCGATACAATGAAGAAAGAGACAGCACAACTTGGAGGGTTGAGAGATGTGCTCTGAGTTGCATTTTTAGATGTAGAATGTGGTTGCTCATCTTAGTGAAATGTTTGCTAGGTTTTTAGATTTAATGCTTTTTTTTTCATTACATGGCTCAATATTTCCCATGCTGGAAAATGTTTTCTAATCCAGGTATGGATAGAACTACAGAGAGTTCATTTAAGCAATGATATAGCATCCATTGCTCTACTCACTGCTGGTGTAAGATGTTAAAAAACATGTTCTATTAACATTGCTCTTAAAGTCACATGTGTTTGTCATGCCAAGTGTGCAACAGCACCAGCTTTACTGATAACATGTTTCCACATTGCTCTTCTTTCAGTCTTTTTCAGTCACTTTTTACAGAAAACCATGTGTGGCCCTGTTCAGATACACACTTTCCCTTACTTTCTTATTTTCTTCTCCGGATTTGAGATATATGTAAGCAATATGTATTTATTTAGTTTAAAAGGTAAATGGAATGTTAGGTTGTTCAAATGGATGGGCAAAATGTGAGTCTTTATATCAGGGACTAAAAGCTTTAATCAAACTGATGGCTGTACTGGGCTTTTGAATGACATGTACTGAGAAAAAAGAGAAATCCAAGTCAAATGTTTTGATTTAATTTAAAAATAATTAAATATATATAAATACTACATGCTGTTGATATAATTGTTCCATGTGTATTGAATAAGGTTCGCGTTCTAGTATATTAAAATTATTATTTTGTGGCAATTTAGAGAGACCACTGAAGTTTTAGGAGGATTAAAAATGCACTCCTCTGTTTTAAATTGAACATATAGTTTTTACAAGTTCTGTCTGTTTTGTTTTCCAGCTCAATATAGCTAGAAGATCAAATATTAATTTTCCCTTAAAATGTACTTTACTTGTTGCATTTGGGAATGAGAAGATTGTGTTTTTTCTCTCCTCCTCATACCCTTTGCTAAATAAAAAAATGGGGGAAAAATAGTTAAAACAAAACATACTCCTGCTCAAGGGGAAAAAAAGAACAATTAAAGAGCAATTATCTAATTATTTACCTAAATTGAGCAGGGAAAAAATAAAAACCTAAAAAGAAGCTTTCGATTAACATTAGTAATAATCTTATTTACAAGTTAGACGTTTTAGAAAGTAGTGATCTGTTGTACCATGCTTGTATGAAATCTCTATTTCACTTCCTACTGATTAAGGAATAGAATAATGAATGAATATTATTCGTTGAATAGAATAATACAAAAAAATCCAAAAACAAAGCTGGACTATGCAATCAGGACACTGCATAGTTATTCCACAGGGGAATACACCATATAGTACAATTCCATTTCATTGGTTTTTGCATGTCTCTTTTGAAAATGGCACACATTTTTCATAATTAAGAAATGACGACAATGTTTTTATTATATTTGGCATGACTTTGATACAAAATTTTAAAATTCAAAAGGGAAGATATAATTTATGTTTTCTGTATATTGTTAGTTTAACTATGGAAGAGAAGGAAAAGAAGAAAAAAAAGAAAGGAAAAGAAAGGAAAAGAAAAAGGAAAGGAAAGAGTCAGGTAGAGCATTCCAGGCATTGACCATTCTCTTGGCGAAGTCGTATTTTCTGCAATTTATGCCAAAGTGGAAAATCCTTTCCTTAATAGAGGTGGAGGCTTCAAAGGTGGAGGCCGTCTCTTATTTTTTATGCTGCTCTTTCATCAGTCCCCAGGAAGATTAAGACCACTTCACCAAGGAGGTCACATAGGAGAAAGTAGCAATGACTCTTAATGGCTCTCTGCCTCACCTAATGAGCCTATTCAGATTAACTGAGAAATGAAACCAACCTGAAAGACATATATGGGATTCCCTTAACCAATTTGCTCATACTGAAGAAGCTACTCGGATAAGCAGCAAAAAGTTTTAAACCAACAAGAAAAGAAGTCTAATTGCCTTAACTCAACTTCCAAATAACTCTACATGGATAACTGAGAATCTACATCAGCATATACAGTATGGGCAGAATGACCCTGCAGTACAAAGAGTTTCATCAGCGATAATCCCAGATCCATAGATGCAAATCTTTAATTTTACCTACAGTACTTTTTCTTACAAAGCTGAACCTGATTTGGAATGTTGTTGTTTTTTTCCCCCTATCCCATGTCACATTATTCCAGAAGAACCTTAATTATTTGAATTTCTATACAATGAAATTATCTTCCCACCTTAAACTCAGCTGAAAAGATTTTGGTTGAGGGAAGTACTGCTTCCCATTTCATAATTTATTAATAGATTCCCGCAATTGCTCCAAAATATCCAACTTTAAATAGGAACTGTCTGTTGTGACGCATAATTCTAAATTTACTTGGCTACAGTGTTTCATCTAAACATAAATTCTCATCATTATCATTTCTTGGAGTGAATATGTAGCTGAGTTCACATGGTCTTGATCAGCAGCAAGAGAGAGCTCTTTATCAAGATTCATACTAACGTCACTTATTGTTTTCCTGAAATAGGGGGAAGATTTAAGGACCAGTCATGAGGTGCTGCTATAATCTAAGCATCCTTGGTCAAACCTTGACTATTTGCAGTCTTGAGGAGACTAAAAAATCAATAATTTTTAAGCTGATTCTTCTGTGAGTTAGATCGCAAGCCAAATTGAGTATAGTCTCTATGAGTGAGCACCATTATATATGGTAAATTGTAACATCTCTATCTCTTTGTTTTAGTATCTGTGTGAGGAAGAGACAAGTTGACTGGCTGAAAATTTGCAGCCCTGCAACCATGATTAATTCTCAGAAGCTTTCTAGACTTTAATTATTATTTTTACAGTACCTTAAATATTTATTGCAGTAATATTATTTTCTGAAGTTAGAGTTATGATGACTTTAGTAAGCTTTCTCCTTACTACGTAAAAGTAAAGGCTCTTTCTTCTTCTTCTTCTTTCTTTTCATCTTAAATCTATGGAATAAGAACTATTTACTACTACCTACCATACATTTTTAAAAAACTAACTCTCATATGATTTGATGAAAAAATGTTGCATTCCAAAATTCTTTCAATGGGGAAGATAATTTTTAATTTTTATTGTGTTTTTGCACTTATTTAATTATGAGGTGGCCAAAGGAAGCTTATTCAGGTCCAAACTTTCTTTGAACAATTATCCCTCCAGATATTTAAACCTTCTCTAGTTTCCCACTATTTAATTAAATCCCAAAGAGGACATCATGAAGGAATTCTTCCATTGATGGGATTTTTTTTCTCACTGGGAAATATAGCCATTTGGGAAGACTTCAGAGAGAATGTGTTTATGAATTAAGTGTGTACCATTCAAATATGCACACATAACACCAACAGTAATACCTCCACTACCTCAAAAGTAAGTACATATGGAATAAAGAAGAAAAGCCAAAGTTTAAGACAATCTTGCTAAAACCGTAGGCTACTTATCAAGCAGCATTACTATATATTGAGTCAAGGTTGACTCAGCCTTCCATCCTTCCGAGATAGGTAAAATGAGGACCCAGATTGTGGGGGCAATAAGCTGACTTTGTATAAAAAACACCACTTAGGAGGGGCCAAAAGCCCTACTAAGCAGATATATACAAAAGTATGATGGCTATTGCTTAACGCATTGTAAGCCGCCCTGAGTCTCCGGAGAAGGGCAGCGTATAAATCGAACTAATAAATAAATAAATAAATAAATAATAAATAAATAAATAAATAATCTCTGGCCTAAAAACCCTTTGGATATCCTAGAATTAGCTTTGGTTGCAGAATCTGAACTCTTATATATTCTGGGGAGGATTCTAAACAAAACAATCAACAGACAAAATAAATTCTAAATGTATTTTTTTTTAAAAAAAAAGGCAGTCATGGTATGTACTGAACCATATGGATGATGTTTTTTTTGAATCAGCCATATGGTCTACAGTACAACATTTTAATAGCTCAGACACTATTCTTAGATTGTTTAGTTCATTTTCAAGAGAATTTTAATTATATTTTAGTATGTTAGATAAGTATTTTAGTGTGTTGAAAGTTTGGAATATATTAATAGAAACTTGTAAATTACTTTTAAACATTTTCCTTGCTGTGTATTACACTATTACAGTAAGCTTTTAATTGAACAATGGGCATTAAGCACTTTTAATCACATCTATTAACCAGCAATTTATGTGAATCTATAAATATTTTAAAAACCACCCATAGTGATTGTTTTGTCTGTAAACCTGATTTTAGTGGAATAGTTCAAAATATGACCTTATTAGAAATATGATGGCAGTAGATCTCCACTCAGTGCTGAATAAGCACTGATGAAATTGCCTTTATTTACATAATAAATATGTGGGGTTCAATTTCACTCTATCTCTCAAAACAAAGGTGGAAATGTTTTTTTCCTTTTTTTAATTTTATTTTGAGCAGTGGATTTATTACTAGTGTTCATTTTTGCTAATGCAAATATTGATTGAACATAATTTCAGCATATAAATTGATTCAAATTTTGTGCAGAGCCAGCATAGCATGCTTTCATAAATAGGTACCCTAAAATGATTTTGCTGAGTTCTTTTAAATACTGGGAAATTAAAAACATCACTGACATGATATTCTGATGTGGCTAGTGCACGTACGTGTTTGTGGGTTGGCATTTATGTGTGTCATATGGGGCAGTGAACTTTTCTCATCCTATTTGGCTTCAGGATTATTACTATAATAATGAATCTATGTGCAATTCAACATGCCTTGCCAATGCCAAAACATTATAACTATATTAATATTATTATTATACTATATTATTTAACCCATGTTGGTTTTCACCCAAGGACAATGCGTGGATAATGCGCCCTTCCATAACCGTTTTACAAGTTGACCACGAAAGGACAGCTACTGGGAAAGATATCAAGATATGCCTGGTAGCACATCTCTTAACTAAAAGAAACAAGCTTTCATTAGATGTCTTGGATGAAGTGAGTTATAGTTTACCATAATAAAATATATATCTGCACTACTATTAACCTTCTCATCTTCTCATCGTTCCCATCACCCATCTTCTCCCACCTATGACTGTATAACTGTAACCTTGTTGCTGGTATTCTTATGATTTATATTGATATTGTTTCCTGATTGCTTATTTGTAACCTATGACTATCATTAAGTGTTGTACCTTATGATTCTTGATGAACATATCTTTTATTTTATGTACACTGAGAGCATATGCACCAAGACAAATTCCTTGTGTGTCCAATCACACTTGGCTAATAAAAATTCTATTCTATTCTATATTAGCCAGAGAAGATACTACCGAAGATACTACCGAATTTCTGATTTTGACTATATAGGCTATATGATCCTCCTCTGACAATCCCAAAGATGCTTTTTCAAGAGGCAACTGGACTTTTTTGTTTTTCTTTGAAGATTTCTTGGATGAGACATGAAGCGTCTTCAACGAAAAACAAGAAAGTCCTTGAAAAAGCACTTTTGGAACAACTATGACCTGGATGACTGAGAAACTCCATGAACACTCCTCTGAGAATGTTTCCTGGAAATGAGACAGTACCCTGAGAATCATAGTACTTCATGAGGGACATTCCTATATTTTCCTAGATTTCTCAAAATCGTAAAAATGTAAAGGCCAAATGCATCAAAAAGAGGACAAAGAGAAAGATTAGGCAAAACATTAACCAGAAAAGCTTGATTAAGTTCTACCCTTCTTATCTTCAGTTTCATTTCTTTTTCTTACTATGAACTAGGTTGATGAATTGAAGAAAGTATGGAGGAGGACCAAAAATAGAAATATTACCTTTACAGAAAAGCAAATGTTTACTTCTGTTACAAAAACTTTAATTCTCTAATTCTCCTAAACTTAATTATGCTCAACATTATTTTAAATGCAGATGATATAACACATCTGCTGAACTTTCTGAGAATCAATTCTGAGTAAGGTAACAATGGAATGCTAGCTTTCTGAAGAAATGATGGGAGACAAGTAAAGTCATAAAATATGTGATAAATGTGACCATGTACTTTGTGGCTGCTTGCTTTAAAATTCAAAGTAAGCTTAAAATGCATCCTTTGTATATTTGAGTAACAAATATCTGTGAAGATGAACATCTTCTGCGACATCATACTAGGATCAATCAATAACATCATATAAAAATATCTATGGTATGTAGGCAGAAGAAAAGATGTAAAACACAGGCTTTCTCTATGCTCATTTCTACTCTTTTAAGAATGTGTGTGACAATGAAGACTACCAAACATCAGGCAATACATAATTGAAAGAAAGAAATCCAATCTCTTTTGAATTAAGAGAGAAGTTAAAAACAAGTTTCCGAAATAAAATTCAATAGATTGTATCCAGTGGTGTCATTTTACTAGTACAAAGCTGTTCCCACAGTCAGATATACTGTTTTCATCCTTGTACATAGCTAAAATCCAATACTTGATTCTGTTTGCAAAAGCTGTTCCACAAGCCATTGCACAAACAGCTTCTTGCACAACCTTTTGTACAAGTTATTATAGTAGCTGTTTCACAAGTCATTCCTCACAATGTTGCAGATCTTACTATGACTTAATTAGACTGGGTGTGGCTTGTGTTTGTTGTTCTAGCACAGAGCTGGCCAGTGACTATTACTTAGTCACCCAGTGACTATTACTTTTTTAAAAAATAATTCCTAACCACTAGTTAAATTGAGTGTAGTTAAAGAGAGCCAATTTGGTCTGGTGGATAAGATCCTGGCCCAGAAACCTCAGGATGTTAGTTCTACTCCTGCCTTAGGAAGAAAAGTGGATTGGGTGACCTTGGACTTTCTTTCAACCAACACACCACACAGGGTTGCTGTTGTCAGAAAAACAGGATGAGTATTAGGTATGTTCATTGCCTTGACTTATTTATAAAAATAACAAAGGTGGGAAATAAACAGGTAATATGTTTCCAATACCAAAAGAACAACACCATTATACTAGTGGTTGTGTTGGTATTAACTTTTTACACAAACAACATTGTGCATAATGTGAAACATTGTGCATAATCAGATTGCAGCTGGAGAAGAAAGCCATTCATTGGGACTAAAATCTTCATAGATTCAGCCTCGCTGAATCTTAACACAAAAGGCCATCTTTTCCCCATGTTTGTTTTATAAGTATCTCTATTCAACCACCATCTTTTATCAAAACAAGAAAAAAGAATAACTGATAAGTTTTAAGGAGTGTTTTACATAAAAATTCTGAATCCAAAAACTACTTAGGTGGAATAAATTTTACTTATTTTGACCACTTTGAGGCAGAAATGAAAATTTAGAATTACAGATTTCTTTGCCTGTTGATTATTATAAAGAAAAATGAACATCTATGCAACATCAAGAAAACTAGTATTATGCATTCTTTGTTCATAATGTTTGCTCTAAGATTGGAAAAGATTCATTAATGCCCACTACAGAATAGGTCTTTTAAAATAATTAGGTATAAGGATAATAGATGAGATATTACTTTGCCTTTTAATTTGTAACACTATCCGGTACCCCACAGAGATGTGAGATAATGCAAATGGACCAAACCACCAAATCAGGATTCAACAGTGAAAATCAGCATCCTGTAAGTTCAAATAAGCCAGCTAATTTCAAGTCCAACAAGGTAATTTCCAGCAAGATTCTTCTGATGTTTTTCTCTGTTTGTAATTTGCATAATTAAATAGCTTGGTGTTTCAAAGCAGCCACAGTAGTAAGGTCAGAGGGTTATATGTTAAATAGCAACAACCTCATTTTTTAAAGAAGCAGCAGAGAGCAGCTGATCTGCTGTCATATAATTTTCTCTTGCTCTTCTCCCCCCACCCCCTCTTTTGGGGTGAAGGATCACAGACGTATTACTTTGACATAGGGAAAAATAGGTCTTTGTGCCTTTCCAAGCAACAGAAGATCACAGATGTCCTTGAATATTGAAAAATCTCTTTAATGATTTTTTTCTGCCTCCCTCCCCAAACAGCAGGTCATTTTTTTTTTACATGAGCATCTCTTTATAAGATATTGCCTCTATAAAGAATGAAAAAACTAAAAGGTCATATGTCAAAGTTTTGAGCTAAACTTAAATATTAAGAAATAATATTCCTGTCCTTTCAAAAATCAGTTTCATTTGACTGGTTCATAAAGGTAAACAGATTATAGACATTTCTTCTGTTATTTTTTCTTCAACTGGAGATCAGCCATAACATTTGACATAAAAAAAAAAGGACTACATGGGGTTGATATCTAGCTGCTCAAAAATTGAACAAGTTCCTTTCTTAGATGGAGGATTACATTAGCAGAAATATATATTCCATACTTTTTGAAAAAAATGGATATTGCCTTTTGGTTTCTTTATTTAGGATTAATATGTTTGCATAAATTACTAGCTTAAATACCACTGGTTTTAACAGTCTGTTCATTAATTTTCAAGTTCGAATTCAAAAAATATTTTTCCATTTTTCTCAGAATACCTTTTAAAATCAACACAGAGTAAACTTCTAATGATATATCACTACGAAATCTGTACCCAAGATGGTTTTCTTTAGCATTCAGTATTATAGAAATTGGTGCAACACATATGAAGAGCATCAGGCTGTGGAAAGCCGCTGAAAGGATTATGAGGCCTTCATGAACTATTCAGCAGTGTCCTTTTTCTTGGCATATCCAGAACATTGGAACAAGTGGTAGTCAGCTTAAGGAGGCTTGTTTATTTTAAAGCTTTCAACAATTAGTTTTGCCTACAAGTTTATATATTTAGGGTCATTTTATTGCCATTGGGGTATCATGTTTCATCAGCGCTTTATCATTTCAGCATTCAGCAAGATTGAACTGTTATGTATTTGGGAAAAACAAATGAAGCCAAGTGAGGTTTGTTCATCAATTTATGTTTATTTATTTATTTAAAATATTTATATTACTGCCTATCTCAGTGGATAATTTGGGGGAGCAAGCAATTTAAAATGTAAAATGCTATGCAATGCAAAGTCCATGCACTGAGCCCTCAAAACATATAAGCCAACATTCAAACTACGGTAAATTCTCCAAACATCCTGGGCCAAAAATTCGGAAAAAAAGTATTTCAGACATGGAAAACCAACAGACTTGGAGCCATTCAGATCTTGGCAAGAAAACTGTCCCACGTTTCAGCTTTATTGTACTACAACATCACAGGGAAATATAGCAAACATCCTTACACTTTCTAGGTAACTAGGAAAAGTTTTTTTTTTAAGATAGCAAGTAAAACTGTCTGACTTCAAATGCTGCATTCAAGGCTGCATGAAAACACCAGGCCTGTATCTCTGCAAAATTTCCAACTTCCAACAAAATGGATATTTAGGGAGTACAATCATCCACAAAAGACAATTGAATAAAATATTCTTATATTCAGACATTAGTGTATATAAATTTGAAGTTCCCCAAAATTTCACTAGGGAATTTAGACAATATCAACTCTTCAATTTTTATGGGTTCCATGATCGGCTTTATTTTATGGGTTTTTTTTAGAATTCAAGAGGTTGCCACAGTCTTTGTTTGAACATTTATTTGGGAACAGATGTATGTTTTTACTTAGGTGAATTGGCAAGTGTGAGCATGTGGTAATCCTCTTAGGGGGTGTATACCGTTCTTATATTAAATATATAACTCCTACTGTGTGAAAGATGTTTCTCCGGCTGAATACTGTCTGAAGATTTTCCTTCTCTTATCTTCACCCCAACCAACCAGTCATATTGAGTAGTATCTGCTGAATAGCACTTTTCTACCTACTGCTTTTGGGCCCTAAGATAATTTGACTATTTCAAGGAGTGTTTGCTGACGTACACTTTGATCATAACTCTGCTTGAAGCCATCTTTAAATTTCACTGTCTCCTCACAGCATAGGATCCACCTTACCTCCGTCACACAGCTACAATCTTCAGACCACCCAGCAGGGTTCTCTTAGATAGGGAGAATTGCTTTGGTTTCAAATTCTGCTTCAACTAATAACCAACCATCTCCCACTGACCTCTTTCTATTCAATTTTTTAAACCATTAACTTGAATAAGTTTCTCTCCCATAGTTACCGTAACTAAGGTAGCAGGATCTGAGTTTAAACCATCATATAGTAACAAAGAAGGCCTCTGGACCTCTTGGTTACATTATACTAACCTCATACAGGGGTTATTCACATAACATAAACACTACAAAATAAAAGCAAACAAATAAAACAACCATATTTTTCTTTCCACAAGGGGCATTTTCCTGGAAGATTTATAACAGAGTCTGCTGGTTAAACTTTTGGCAGATCAGAAAAGAGTGATAAGCAAGAGTATTGTAGTACAACTTTAAACAGTTCAGCTTTAATAAGTTCTTTGAAAAAATAACCTTCCAGGTTACCAAGGAACAAGTGGCTTTTGTAGATGCTTTGAAAGAAAGAATGTATGACAAGGACTAGATATTCTGATACACATAGAATTATCCCAAGTGAAAATCCCCATCTCAACTAATGAGTTGAGGACATATAATCTGCTTGAACCAAGTAAATTGGACTTTATGGGAAACAGAATACAACAGGAGAAAAGGCAAAAGCTTATATAGAGCTTGTTATCATGAAAATTTCTCTTTTTCCAACAAATAGTCTCGGAGTTTGCTGTTTCAAACCATTAGCAATCTTTTATTTTTAAACATTAAAACATTCCCAAATCCATTTTGTTAGGCCAAGCCATTTTGGGAGTAATGTTCTCGTTCACAAGCAATACTAAAGTGGGCCACTGTCTCAACACACTTCCATTGATCAACCTGCCCATTAAAAAAAGAAAAGATCAATCAAAATTATAGCAAACAGAGCTACAGGGTGGGGGGGAAAAAGGAGTAACCCAGTACTCAATAGTATGGGACACAAGAGGACTATGGGTCCCCAAATCATGTAATGGCATATTGTACTTAGGGAGGTGTTCACTACTCTGACTTCAGATTTATATGATAGAAATGTTGCTATTATGTTAAGAAAGTTGGAGTCCAAATTAATATAATATGTCTTCCCTCTCAATTTTAATCTTGTACAGAAAGAAGTTGGCTATTTTGTTCTATCAGATTTTGTCAGTGTCATGAATGGCAGTTTATAAATTATTTCAGTCTTTATGTGAATATCTCCTGTAATGTGCATCTTCCCTGGCTTTTCCCATTCTAATGAATTCTCCAAGGTCAAGAAATCATTCCCTTAGGCCAGAGGTCTTCCAACTTGGCAGCTTTAAGACTTGTGGACTTCAGCATAGCTGGCTGGAGAATTCTGGGAGTTGAAGTCCACAAGTCTTAAAGCTGCCAAGTTTGGGAACCCCGGCCTTAGGCTATTTGAGACAAAGAATTGTCAGTAACTAGATTGATTAAATTATGGAAGGTGTGTAAAGAAAGCACCAATGATAGCAGGTACATTCTCCACTATTTCTAATGCTCAAGAATCTCACCAAATAAAATCTATATGCATTCAAAAATAAGACTTAAAATGAAAGTTCTCACCCAGGAAACATACGTTAGAATATTGATTAAAGCCAGCTTTTTTAAGTGTAATTAAAGTCTTTCCTAAAGAGGCTGTTCAAGTTATTTTCCCTTGACAAGTTTCCCTGCACAAGGTTTTCTGCTCCGGAGTATTAGAAATAGAAGGAAAATCTCAACCACCCAAGGCTTTTCATCGCAGGGAGCAGCAATGCATTCAGCCAGGGCTTTCTGTACACATTTCAGATTTATGACCTCTGATTTATGACTCCCGGAAGCTCTAGTATTGGTCATAATGATCCCTCCAAAAAAAGACAGCAAAGTTATTTTTGTTGAGCAAAAAAATCTAACAGTAGATTATCTAGTCCATCTCCCTATCAAATATTGTTATTCTTTCTGATATACTGTGAAGCTGAAGAAACCTAAATTCTTACAGCATCACAATGTTTCCTTCATTTATTATAAGTAACTGACAGAGATTTTTAATGAAAAAAAAATGCAAAAATATTCTTCTATATCTCTAGCCTGTCATTGGGGACGTCAGTTGGGACAAGAGGTACCAAAAAAAGTAAAGATAGAGCAATAAAAGTGATGTCCCTTTTTAACATACATAAAATGCATGTAAAATAGAAGCATGCTTTCAACTGCATGACTGGGACTATCATCTTGATTTTCACACAGAGAGAGAGAGAGAGAGAGAGAGAGAGAGAGAGCTGTTTTGGGCACCAGTGTATTCAGAACTGGACAGAATAATTGCTCTCTTGAGAACCATTAAGAGCTGGATTTTATATTTTATATCCCACTTTGTTTCTTCATATCAGCAACCTTTGAATAGGAAATAAGAACAGGCTAAAACAATGTTAACACCAGTGAAATTTTTAATATCTATACTCTTATTCTGTATTCTTTTCTATTTCAAATATTGTATTCTTCCATGGAAATTATTACCAAGCACAAGCGAATAGCTTGAATATCATTCATTTCTTTATTTACTTTCTTCTTTAGGAGCTTTAAATATATCAGCTTTTGGCTCTCTTAAGGCTTCATCTGCTTTTCTCAGTTGTGAACTGTTTACCAAAATTCCATTATTTTTATTTAGCAAGACATGGTGCTCTTCAAAATTGGCTTTCCAACAAACACAAAGGTATATTCTTTAGCCAGTTTGTTATTCTAAGGTTAAAAAAAAAATCTGACATAAACAAGCAACTGAATGAGATAGACAATCACATTTTAATCTTGAACACCAGAATATATTTACAAAAAGCTGAAGAGGGAGATAAAGAAAAAATAAAAAAGTAAAATATTATTGGAGCACCACTTTAGAAAGGCTATGCTATTAGTCCTGGAAAGTGCAAAGAGACATGTATCTACATGAACTAAAAGGCAATGCAATGAATATTTAGACCTATGTCCATGAATAAAATATAAATGCCATATTCTGGGTGCAATTCTGCACATTGGTGTTTATCTGGAGCAAATTACAGCTCCAACTGCCCTGCAATTTCCCTTAATCTGCTATATCATTTAATAACCATAGGAAAAAAAAGATCCTTAAATTAATTTTATACATGTTTTCTTTCTACGTTTCTGCTTTACAGTGCCATCCTCTGAAGCAATGGAATGGAAAACAATTTTATGTTTCCATTTATGGAATGACAAATGACATTTATTTATTTTTTCTTGCACAGTTCTAAGACCTAGCTCTGAAGGTTTCAACAAGCAGAGTGAAACATGGGTGTGTATAATGTGTTACAGCATATTTCAATGTAAGCCAACCCTTCCTCAGAGATCTGCCACATCCAGAACATGGAAGAAAATAAAAAGGATTTCTTTTCTTGCTCAGATGCTCCAGCAAATCAGAAATGTACTCTAATAAATAAAAAATAACTCTAGTGACAACCCACTAAGATGTGTGCAAACATGACATATTTAATTAATTTTATATTCTCTTTTTATAAGCCATCAAACATTTGAGATTGGTTCTACATTTTGCAGGTAAATGGTACCCAGTGTACTTCTGAAAGAATTCCATTGATACTAGGTTTCAGAAAAGTCAGGCCACTAGTAGTGAATCATTATGGTTCACTCCTGGTGTGTTTTGAAGGTCATAGTTTCCAGGTTTTGTATCGGTGTGTTTCAAAATGACCTGATTTGAAATTTTGCAGGCAATGGCAAGGTCAGAGACTTTTACATCTATGCAATAATTAGATGTGACTAAAGGCAGAATTAACACGCAAAAACAGCATTAAATATGTTGTTGATTTGTTTCTGATTCTGTTTATCTGGTTTTCAACAACAGCAACAACAAAAATTCTGCTTTTCACACATTTAATTCTGCTCAGGCAGTATGGCTTGAACGAGCAATTTTGGGGCTCCTATCTGTCTGACGACCCATAATTTTTATTGCAGGAGAATGTGTGCGTGCATGTTTATTCACACACGTGTGTGTATGTGTGTTTGTGTGTATAATCAGATTATCAGATTACCATTGGCAAATGTCCCAAACTCTGGCTGAAGTGCAGTGCTTGTGGTTTCTCAGCAGCTTATGCTAAGCCTGCACCATGGAAATAATCTTTTAAAACCCAGGAAACAAATCAACCGCAATAAGGATATAAGTCACTGTCATTAAGGAATGATTAGGCTAAACATTTTTATATACTCTCTAGCCCAGTTTCATGTTGTAGATGATTTTAGACGTGGGAGGAGAGGCACTGTTACTTTTTTTTTTCTTTTGTAATTGCTTAACTCTATGATACCAAATACAAATATTGAGCAGTGCACAATTCAGTTAAGCTATTTTATTAATTTGAGAATAATATACATATACATACATATAATGTTACCTGGGCATAATGGTAATAATAACAATCATGTTTTTGTTGTAGTTATAATAAATACCCAAAATACATTGTTTGGGCTAGATATTCACGTCCTATACCTAGAAACCAAGTAAATTCATATTCATTTATGACCGTAAGTTTTATGTGCCTAGTGTTATTTCGGAATTACTTGTGGTTTATAAGCAAGTCCTTATATTTCAGCACTTGATGCATTATGTTTTTCCAGTGACAATATATTAATGAAAAGAGTAGTTTTCCCGATTTCTTAATATTTCTAAATGAAATGGGAAGTAGCAATATTTAATGCAAGGGCCTAACCTCATGACAGAGCAGATTAGGCAGGCCTGCAGACGTGCACAGGTTTCTGAAGTGGGGGAAAAACCAGTAGCAATAAATGTTGGGACAGCATGAATTTTATTTCCCAGTCTGACCTGTGCACATACAGACATGTGCTTAAATGAATCCAGCTCTAAAGCTTAGGTTTGTACCTTCTGTAGCTGGAGAATTTTTAGAATTTGTTGGAATTTTATGGAATTTGTTGTTAAGCCTTGGCTTGCTAGAAGCTTCTTGATAGCCTTCTTCTTCCCGACATTTAAAAGACTAATATTTATTAAATGCCCCATCTTTGGATATTTCTAAAGCATTTGATATTGGTGAAAAACATATCCCAAGTCAGTACTGACCTCAAGTGTAAGAGAGAGGCAGCTGGATCACAAGGTCTAGTTACAGTCAGTCATAGAAAAAATACCAGGAAAGCATTACTGCTATTATGTGGCATAATTCTTGCTACCTGCACATAAAATGCTCTTCTGTCTAAGCATATGTTTTTGCTCTCCTTCTATCCCTCTCCCTCTCCCAAGCTCATGAATAATTCAGAGGTTGATAAATATGCAATTTTTAAAAGTGCAAGCACCGCAGCACATAAAAAAACCCTGTGATTTTCACATACACAACCTGATCTATGCTTAAAGACGATGATTTTCCAAAATTGTCCAAATTTTTTTTAAAAAGGACCTATCCAATTAAATTTCTCTGTACCTGTATAAATATCTACATATGCAGCTGCCTTTTCAGTAGCATATACACATACAGGAATGTGCTGTGTTTTCTTTCATTTTTTTTCATAATTATGAATTGCATGGATAAGAATATAATGCAAAATACTCTTAAACCAGAGTTTTAGTTTATTGTAGATAAATATATCTTTGCCAAAACCAGTTTGTAAGTCATTCAGTAAGCAAAATACTATGTGGTCTTATTTTTATTGAGCTTCTTTCAATAACTACTCTTAATTTAATGTCTCTTGAATTTTCCGCCAGAATCTGCAAGTCTGTGACTTTGCCTTTAAACTCTACAAGTTACCCATAAAAGCAGTATCAGAGAAAAAGAAAAGACAGAGAGCTTCCATCTTGTACACTAATTGCTTGATTGAAATCCTGAAACAAAATGGTGGTGCTTAGATGAAATACAGAAGAATGAAATATTTAAAGAATATTGACATAAAACCAGCATAAATCTGATGCAAATTAGAGAACAATCAGTGTGAATATCAATGCTCTGAACAGTCAGAAATATCATACTGCTCTTTTAGCTTGGAACAGCTAAACATAAAAATTATTTCCATCTGTGAAGGGTAATCTTTTGGGTAAATCCTTCAATTGGAAACACCATGGGTAAGAAATAGACCACAGCATTTAATTTGGACTGGCTAGTTGGATCCCTATATATTTTCTTCAATAATTTCAAATTTAATTAAATCATACTGCTGATGCCAGTCATCCCAACACCATAAAGCATGATTAATTGCATGCTTCAAGAGTTTCAAAGCAGCCTCTAATAGATTATAAACAAGAGCCTACTTGTATCTCATGTAACTATTGAAACAGGAGTCCTATCTAGAATTACAGGATCCTGCACCAAAATTAAATGTGCTGATGCAGTATCTACATGCAAGGCAATTTTAAGCAATTTTTGCCTTCTACCAGGCATCTCCAGATTTGATTTGGTCTCTTGGAAAAGAACATTTTACTATTTTGCATAGTGCATAGTGATCAGATGGAATGTCTTACCCTGATAAACAAACAAGATCAAACACACTATAAAACTGAGAATGTCCTGTCACAGTAAAGCAGCTGGATTCTTATACATCCTTCTTTGCTTTCATTGTATTTCAGTTCAGATCAGGAGCAGGACAAAGGGCTTGACAGACCTAAGCATGGATTGTCACCTTGATTTGTCCAGATTAACAGAGGTGCAGAAATGAATTATATGAATTGCCGAAGAGCAAATAAGCTTAAACATAATATTTTCCAAAATTATATTGAGAAGCAATGGGAAGCTACCAAAGAATTCGATGGGGCAGCTTCACAAAATAATCTAAATTGACACATCATATGTGATTTGTATTATAATAACAACCACCTATATTGTGCTTCATTTTCAGGCTGATTTCTTCTAGAATGTATTTAACTGCAACTGTTTTTTTCAAGTGTCAACTCTTCACAGAGAACTCTGAGCATGAGGTCTTAAACCTATTTGCAAACGAGCAGATGCACAAAGGCTTATGCCTAGGCCTAGGGATATACTAAATGATGTGCCTGCATTATCTGATTTCTGGATTATTTTTTCCTCAAACTGTAGATTTGTGCAGATTGCACAAGCATACGCAAACCCCGGACACGTGATTCAAATATGGAAACCTATTTCTATGCAGGAATAGTAACTTATGGATTTTAGTGCATGTCTCCTACTGTGCATGAAAAGCCTAGGTAAGCTGCCAAGAATCTTTCTGTCTACAGTGGGATAGAAATATGTTGAACAAATAAATAATAATAAAAATAAAAATCCGCTTGTTTACATAGCATGTGATAAAGCACATAAGGATCCTTGAGCTAAATGTGTGGTTGGTATTATCGACTTTGGATTATTCAATGGATTATTCACTGGTAATGAAAACAAAAGTGATGCCTAGAATGAATTCTCTTCCTTTGTGTCCCAACCAGCTATTAGAAGCAACCGTGCTAAGCAGCTGTTCACTGGTGCATATTCAGCGTAGGGGCATTGTTTGTGCAGTTCCTAGTACTAGACATGGACCGGAGGGAAAGGAGGGGAGGCAAGGCAGATATTGTTGCTACTGCTGCTGCCCTGCTGTTGATCCAGAGGAATTATAATTGATCTAGAGGAGCAATTTGTGTAGCAAAACCAGTATCTTTCACAAAATGCATTTATTACTTTTGGGCCCTGAGGTTTTGCAAAACATATAGTACTTGTAAGCAACTCCCAATTCACTGCTAAAGTAATATTCTCTTCCCCCTTCCCTCCAAATAGTGCTATCCACATTGTGTCAATATATATTCCTAGCATATTTAAAATGTTAACAACTGCTGGTTCTTTTTTAAAAAAAAAGATGTCAAGTATAGTGCACAATATACAGCATTTCCAAAGAATGTATTTAAAAAGAAAGAAAGACAATGAGAGAAAAATATTCAAAACCTGTTCTACCGACTCAACATTGTCTACAAAAGGAAATATGACAACTCTAGAGTAGCAGATATTTTAAAGTGAACGTCAATTTTCCATTTTTGGAGAACAACATTCTTTTAAAACACATTTGAAATATGTAAGGTTTGGAATTATCTGCATATGCTGCATTTTCTCCTATAGTAAGTTCTTAGTGTCTTTTATGAATTGTTTTTTTTTTATGAAAGAATAACTCAAAGTCTATTTAGGAATTCATTTCATGAGTCTAGGCCACCTTTAAAAAATGGATTGCAGAAGAGTAGATAATTATTGAATGGCCACATGGATTGTACAAAATCATACTGCCTTTCAGTCAAGACAAATTCTTGTCACAAGTATAAGAAACTAAATCAAGAATATAATATGTATATGTATGCACATGCTGTGTATGTGTGCATGTATGAGTGAGTGAAATACTATCTTATAAATGCTTAGTTTTGAATGAGAAATAGGGTTTCATGAAATCAATTGTCTATTCACTATATAAACTTTAGAGTATGTTACCCCATTTAAAATAAAGCTTTGTGCTTCAATATAAAAATAGTCATTTCTAAAGAAAATACTTTCACAAATATTTTACTTATATTATAAGTCTTTATTTACAAGAAAAGGTTAGTAGAAGAGGCACTGCTACACACTACCGTAATGCAATCATTTCCAAGCATGCAGGTTTTTCAACAGCTATGGAAGATTAAGTATATGAAACATTTGTAGGAACTGAGAATTGAATTGTAATTAAATTGTAGAAGCTTATATATACATTTAGTTCACTGATTCACCATGTACATTTAATTCTGTTTACTGTCATTTAACCTATACCAAAATGCTATGTGCTTCCCTTAGGTTTCTAAAACATGCAAAATAGCACGAGAAAGAAAAATCAAAGCTTACCCAGAATATATGGTACGGCTAACGTGCATCCATCAAAGAGCTACATATTCATGTTGAAGGCTTCAGCCCAAACAAAAGCTGCCTCCCCTGACTACATTTGTTGCTTAACGTTTTTTTTTATTTTTTTTATTTTTAATGCAAGAAACATCCGTGTTATTTTTACAACAAAATTTGGTCAAAAAGGAACCTAAAAAGACCAGAAAAATAATTCCTTGTCCATAGAGGAAAATTATACAAATTTCTCTTTCCTGAGATTTCTAGGCAGCCAACCATAATAACTCTTTGACAATTCACCTGACTGCAGCAGAAATGGGGGATGTGATGTGATGGTTATGGTGGATGACAGAAAGGGGCCATTTGAAATGCTACTATGCTGTTTATATGGGAAGATTTCAGCAGGTTTCAGCTTTTCCTAGTTAGACAATCTCCATTTGGGGAGGATTTCTCTAATTGCACATGTCTTGCAAATAATAAACAAAGCAGAAAAGTTGCATTATTTTGTCAGATTGCAACACTTGGGGTTGAATGAACGGAATTTCTAATTGACTTTGACAGTCTCATCTCAATACAAGCCAAACAAAAGGCTTGCCTGTAGATCCTCATAACAAAACTTGGGAGTTGTGTTTCCTTCTGTGTTATGATTTTCCTCAGACATTTCTGTAACTTTAAGGTTAAATTTTATCCATTCGTTGCATAGAATTGTAGCATGTGAACCACATACAAGGTTCTGATGAAAATAGTGTAGGAAAGTACAGGGTAATCTTTAAGACAATTTCACCTAAACACAAAAATAGATGTATTTAAATTCCAAAAGATAACATCTAAACCTGACTCATTTTCTTTATCCTAGTTGGTTTGGGTAAAGCCTGTGGGACTCTGGATAAATGGAATACCTTCTCAACTGATCGAGGATCTGCAGGACCAAATATTTGTCTATTAATAGATGAAATGACCTTAGCTTACTTTTGGGGACGCTAATTTCTCTTCAGCACTGGATAGAATATTTATACCAGAATGCCTATATGCTCTTAACATTGTTTTTAAAAAATAATATTAAAAATAATAATAAAATCTGAGTAAACAAATCAGTGAGTATTAATGACTGGAAGGAAAAATGTATTTCACATTATTTTACAAAGGACAAGAATGCTGATTTTTATATGCTGCCAAATCCTATGGAACTGGGGATATATATATATATATATATATATATATATATATATATATATATATATATATATATATATATATATATATACATATATACACATACATACACACACATACATACATACATACATACATTATATACTATATAGATACTATACTCTAAATAGATCCATAATCCACTCCTTCATTAATCCATTCACTAGTCTGGGTAAAGAAAGAGAAAATAGGGGACTCAGGGTGCATACAAACAAACCTTTAAACATGACAATTTTTTTTTACAGGCAGCATATTCACATGAAGCAGAACGATAAGATGTTTGAGTATGATGGAATCTCATCACAATAGTGGAATAAAAAGTGCTGTATTCTGAAAATAACAAACACATAACTGTATAAAAACTATTATATAAATATCCTTTCGCCCAAAATAAGACATCCCCTGATAATAAGCCCAATTGGGCTTTTGAGTGCATGGCAATAACGTCAAATGCTTATTTCAGGGTTCAAAAAAATATAAGACAGGGTCTTATTTTTGGATAAGCACAGTAACACAGAGACATATTCACATGCATCATTCCTTCAGGATCATGCTATAGCTCTTATTTGGAAGGATGCAGACAACAGATTGCAAGTTAGCTTCTGGACTGGAGCTCCTAAAATAGCATCTCTATTGAATAGAGATGCTATTGCATAAAACTGGTCTTTGGTTGCTTTCTGGCCAAAATGTGCCATGAGTGATTGGTGCTGCCCTTATCAATAGCAAGGAGTGCTGCCTTTGTTTGTTTGTTTTTAACAAATTTATATATGGTAAAAGAAGCATGTGGCATCCTTTGACCAGATAAGTAGGTATGATTGACCATCATGGCATATGGAAGATTAAGCAATAGGGTTGTAAGAGAAATAAATGATAAAAAGTAAGAATTAGCAAATGAAAAATAATAAAGAAAAATAGTTATATTGTGTATTTATGGAAGTAAGAGAAAGGGGAAATGTTTAATAGACTTGAATGAAACTGGCCTGGTCTTCTGGTCAGTAAAGCTTTTGAATATTGGCAGGGAACTAAGGGTCAAACAATTTTTTTAATGAAAGTGTTAAATATATATCAGCAAGTATGAATTGGTATTTATTGTTCTGGCCTATAAACAGGAATTTATAGGCTGATATAGTTGCATGTTGATCTCCAGTGAAGATAATAATGGAAGAACTGTGTGTGTGTGGGGGGGGGGGAGATAGGAAAATTATGCAATATTTTGTATGAATGGTATTTGGAAGGTGGAGGGTGTAGAATTATTTTGATTGATTAATTATGTGCCATCAGGTCTTTTTTATATATATCTAGTGACCCCATATATAGATTTTTCTCCCTGATGATCTGTCTCTAACCTGGATTTTCAGGTCTTCCAATGAAGTACTTATTGCCATTGTAACTGAGTTCATCCACCTTGCTGGGAGCTGTTCTCTTCTCTTTTCGTCCACCTTTTCCAACACTAGAGCCTTCTCCAGAGAGCTGTGTCTTTGCATAATAGTACACATAATTTAAAGAATTGGAAAAAGAAGAAAAGAGTATAAAGTTATTTGGCCCACTCAGAGACTCAAGATTAATGAGAATCATGACTTCAGTGGAAGTAGTTGATTCAGTGGTTTACATGTGAAATCTATTTGTTTTGAATATGTGCTTTAAATTTAGGTCTATTATATATGTTGTGTGTGTGTGTGTGTGTGTATTTCTCTTTAGCCAGGTTCTTCCTATGTAAACCAAGATTTTTATGCAGCCCTAGTTCAGTGAAATCACAATCCATTAGTTTCTAGGCTTTTTTTCTGGCAGCCAGCAAACCCTCTGCTGCCCATTGGGAGACTAATATGCGTGTGTGTGTGTGTGTGTGTGTGTGTGTGTGTGTGTGAGAGAGAGAGAGAGAGAGAGAGAGAGAGAGAGAGAGAGAGAGAGACTGTATATATCTCAAATTTATATTTTGCTGACATTCACGACAAACCAAATTTATATTTTTCTTTATCAGCAAATTTGGTATAAAATGGTTGGTCATGACTGCTTGAGGGCTCCTGAATTGGAGCTGAAAGGTGAAAGGGATGCAGTATGCTCCCTGCCACATGCTGGGGTAGACCAGCTGTCTCGATAGAGAACACTATATATATATATATATATATATATATATATATATATATATATATATATATATATCAGAGATGAAATGTAAAATCTGTTACTTCTGGTGCTGTGGGCGTGGCTTGGGGGATAATATGACTGGGTGGGTGTGGCCAACTTTTCTTTTTTTTTAACTTTTCAAAGCATTTTTTCTAATGCTTTGAAAAGAGTCTCTGCCAATCAGGAACTCAGCTGGGATCGTCAGAGAGGCTCTTTTAAAAATGCCTTTCTGCTGATCAGAAACTCAGCTGGGATCATCAGAGACTTTTCAAAGCATTTTTTTACCACCTCTTTAGCAAGAGGTCACAAAAAAAAAATGCTTTGAAAAGCTTCTGATGATCCCAGCTGAGCCGCGCGATCGTCAGAGGCTTTTTTTTTTTACTTTTAAAAGAATTTTTTCATCAGAAGGGGTTGTAGAAAAAGTGCTTTTAAAAGTAAAAAAAAAGCCTCTGATGATCCTGCAGCTCAGCTGGGCATAGTGGGGGCGGGGCAGGGCACAGGGATTTTTGCTACCGGTTCTCCGAACCACAGGTCACCATCGCTACCGGATCGGGCGATCTGGTCCAAACCGGGAGCATTTCATCCCTGTATATATAAATATAATTTCAAGAATATACAGGAATCCCAACTTAATAACCACAATAGAATTCAGCAATTTAGTCACTAATTAGAAAATCACATGACCTTACTTCGCCTTTGGTTGTTAAGTGAAATGATGCAATTACTAAGTGAAAAATCAAATGACCATGACTTAAGAATTTTAGATTTCCTTCTATATTGTATAGTGTTAACTCTACTTATTGTAAATGAAAATTTGCTGGTTGCAAAATGCACAAATGGTGATCAAATGACTGAGAAACCCTGCAACAGAAGCAATGCTTCTTAGTCAATTGATGTAAGCGTGTTGGTTGTGAAGCACACAAAAGGCAACCACTTGATTGTGGGATGCTGCAGTGGTTATAGATTTATTTTATTTATTTATTTTATTATATTTTTATACTGCCCTTCTCCCTTCTCCTGTAAATGCAAGGATTGTTTGTGAAGTTATTTTTTTTAGCACCATTGTGACTTCAAACAGTCTCTGCATGAAGATGACAGTAATTGAGGAGTGCTTATAAATGAAAATTCAAATGCATGATTGATTGCTTGTGACAAGAGTTAGTAAAGGGCATAAGAGTGATTCTCCAGAAAAAGAGAATGTTACAACAAAAGTAGGTAGCATTAAAAGAGGTGGATGGCAATATATTGAAAGTGAAGCTAAACAAGGATTTCCTGCAGAGTGAAAAATAATGAAACTGAAATTAGAAGATGTTAGAAGAAGTATTTCAGAGACTTGCATGGATATGATAATGATAGGCTAAAGAGTGGTAATGAAACAAACACTATATGATGGTGTCAGGAAATAAAAGGATGTCAAGGAAGTTAAAAATGCTGTGAGAATGTCGAAAAAATAGTAGGGCTTCATAGGTAGATGATATAACTGGAAAAGCATTAATTTATGGATACGGTTTGTTCTGGAAGTAACTTTTAATTTGTTTAGCATATGTGTGAAGAATGCATTGAATTATACATTGTTATACATTGAATTATAAAACAAAAATTTGAAAGAAGAGTAAATGAGTTGAGAGGAAGGAGAAGACCAAGAAAGTCTTGAACACTTTTATTACTGGTTGGGTAAAACTTCAAAAAGAGAATGGTGAAAAATTTAAAGAATAAAAAGTTTTGTGTGTGTGTGTGTGTATCTCTCTCTCTCTCTCTCTCTCTCTCTCTCTCTCTGTGTGTGTGTATATATATATATATATATATATATATATATATATATATATATATATATATATATATATATATATATTGACATAGTGAAATTAAGTATTGCAAGGGAAGAAATATACGGAAAGTTAAACTGAATGATACTGTTTATGTTACTGTTTATCTAGTTCTGTTTATTTTTCTTTTTTCTTATCTGAAGCCTTTACTTTTGAGGTTCACTTTCTTTTCTAAGCTGTGCATAATGTTTTTTACTCCAAGTGGGAAGAGTTTGATGGATATGTATGTAGGTATGTCACTCCTTGAGCTTATTTCCATTTGAAAGATAGTCTTGTATGCTGAAATGTGACTTTGCTGGATCAAGGACTCAAAATGGACAGCAAACAGAATTCTGAAGAGCTAATGTGAAAATGATGCAACACTATCTACTTGAAAAGATAGTCTTTTCAAAATAACATCTTAAACAAGATAAACAAGGTACCTGCATTCTAGGAATAAAAAGTTATTAGTCTAGTTTCTACCAATGAGAGATAACATGCATCTCTAGATTATTACATATTATTTAAAGCAAATCTTCAATATAAATTGTGCCCAAAATTGCCCTTGTAGAAGTTTATATATTGAGCTTGTCAGTTTGCAATATTACAGGACTGATTTTTTTTAAGGGAAAATCTTTTCATGCCTAGCATATTTATCAAACACAGGCTTATGCAGTTAGTTTGTAGAAATATTCTCCAAGTTTATGCTGTTAAATTAAGAAAATACGTTTGGAACCAGTTTTTCCTTGAACAATTTTTATTTCTTTACTAATATTTTGAAATGTTGTTTTCAATATTAATTTTTAGTTTAGCATTTTTAGAAAGTTAAGCTCTTTAAACATTTGGAGAAATAATTGCTTAGAACATATCTGATATGTTCCATAAAACGATACATGATAGTTTCTAAAGGGAAGCCAGTTTGATGTAGTGGTTACAGACATACATAAGTCAAAACCAAATAATGGCAGGATTTGGGGCTAGAATGAAATAGTGAGGCTTTTGATAGTTTTGGTGAGAAACGGATTTCTAATTTGGCCTTGTTTTCTTGTGTTGGTACTGGCTATCTCCCTTAGCATTTGACCAACAAATCACCACAATCATGGTTTATATTTAAGACTACTTAGTTCGAGGTACCTAGAGATCCACGTAGGCATTTTAAACTGCTTGATTTGGATGTCAGAAATAATCCCATCTTTTAAAAACTAAGTGTGATCCTTGTATAAAAATTCTATTACATTAAGAAATAGCAAAATTATAAGAAAAACTTTATTTTACAAAGAAATTATCTGGGTTCCTTTAAATAATTGCTGAGACTTAGAAACACTGCAGTTTAATACGGTCTTGCTTTTCATTGTTAAAGATATTGACCTTTTTTAGATTATGCTCTTATATTTCCTAAATTGTAATTTAACATGGCTATATAAAAATAAAGGTAAGTTTAACACACAAATATGTAATGTGATATAGAGGTTAATACATCTGTCTAAAATGCAAGCAAGCCCAGGTTCAAATCCCAGAAGGGTATGGTCCCCTGAGGACTGTGTGCTCTCTCCATTACTCTTCTCTCTATATAAATGACTGGATCTCAAAAGATCCCTCTGTTACTGAAGTTTGCAGGTGATACAACAGTGATTGGTCTCATTGGAGACAACAGCAGATTTGCATACAGATGGGAGGTTGAACTTGTGGTGCAACTGGCACAATCTTTAACTAAACACACTCGAAACAGTAGAAATGGTGGTAGATTTTAGGAGAAACCCGTTACACTACTACCACCCATTACAATACTAGACAACACGGTATCAAAAGTAGAGACCTTCAAGTCTCTAAGTTCTATCATATTTCAAGACTTAAAATGGACACCTAACATCGAAAATGTCATCAAAAAAGCACAACAAAGAATGTTCTTTCTACACCAAAGTTTGGTGACCCAAACTCCTTGGGGAGTTTGAGGCAGAAACTTAAACTCCCCAAGGAGCTGCTGATCCAGTTCTACAGAGGAATTATTGTGTCTGTCATCTGCACCTCTATAACTGTCTGGTTTGGCTCTGCAACCCAACAAGACAGACACAGACTTCAGAGGATAATTAGAACTTCAGAAAAAACAATTGCTACCAACCTGCCTTCCACTGAAGATCTGTATACTGCAAGAGTCAAAAATAGGGCTGTGAAAATATTTACAGACCCCTCACATTCTGAACATAAACCGTTTTAACTCCTACCCTCAAAATGACGCTATAGACACTGCACACCAGAACAACTAGGCACAAAACAGTTTTTCCCCAAACGCCATCACTGTAATAATTCCCTCAACACTGTCAAACTATTTACTAAGACTGTATTACAATTATTCTTCTCATCCTTCCTATTACCTATCTTCTCTCACTTATGTCTATAACCTTGTTGCTTGTATCTCTATGGTTTATATTGTTTTATTTATTTCCTAGTATGATTGATTGCTTATTTAGTAACCTATGACTATACTATCACTAAGTGTTGTACCTTATGATTCTTGATGAATGTATTTTTTTTCTTCTTATGTACACGGAGAGCATATGCACCAAAGACAAATTCATTGTGTGTCTAATAAATAAATAAATAAATAAGTTTATTGTCATTGTATGTGTATACACAGTATACCCATACAACGAAATTCACTTAACACCCAAAGACCAGGTCCAACACACATAATAATCCCCAAACACACTCCCACTCACACACTAAGTGTCTAATCACACTTAGCCAATAAAGAATTCTATCCTATCCTATCCTATCCTATCCTATCCTATCCTATCCTATCCTATCCTATCCTCACACACACACACATTTATTCATACAGTAATATGTACAACATAGTAAAATTGCAGCTGTGTCTTGTAGAACTAACACTTTTCAATCTTTTTCCATTTTGTTGAGATATTTTTAGTTTATGCCTATCAATCAATACAATCAATTTTCCTCTCATATTTGTGGTCCTTTCTGTTCTTCATGCCTCATTAAACACATCAACATGTTTGTTTTTAATTCACTAATTTAGACCCAGAGTCTCTTGCAAATGAATTGGATGTTGAAAGGGTGAGATTGGAATGATATATTTCAGCATTTTATGCATTTCTAGCAGGACAAATTAAAAACACCTGGTTTGTTCTTGTTATCAATGACAGGGATTTCTTTGGATCTTTAGGATATTTCAAGACCTTTGCCTTCTTAGATTACACTATTTTAATGAAAGAGTTATCTATTAAAGAAGATAAACTTTAATAATGTTCATTTCAGACATTCAGAAGGAATGTTTGAAGAAGGCAGCAGGACAGAACATGTAAGACCAAAGACTTTCCTGGTGAAAAAAAATGTGAGTACTATGCCTTTATGGAAGCTCAAACGAAAGTATATATGCAATCAGGTGACGTTCTTACACTCAATTTCCAAAGCATATCTAGGAAGTACCTATTAATGTTGATACAGGAGATGCAAATAATAGACCTCTACTAATAGTGCATGGGCTTGAGGAACAAAGTTAACATGTTCTCCTATCAGCATGGCATGGATGCAGCACAATTCTATTGTAGGTCTTTTCAGCCCTGACTTAATATAACCCTAAAATTTAGTGGACACTAAGTTTAAAATTATTTGGTAATGGGATTTTCCCTTGTACTTTACTGTGGTCCACAAATAATTTTAAATGAGAAGCTGTCACTGTTCCTTTCCTTTGAGAACACCAAAAAATATATCTCTGATGCCAAGGAAACCTAACCCTAACCCTAGTTTCATTTTCATTAGCAATGGGATTTTCCCATGGTTTTAAATGTGGGATAATGAGAAATCTGAACATAAAGCTATCATTGTCATCTTCTTTAGAGAACCTCTAAGAATATATCCCCAATACTGGTTTTCAGCCCTGACTCCAAGCAGACCTAACCCTAACAGGAAAACTAGTTCCATTTTCATTGACAATGAGATTTTCCTATGTATTTTTATAGTCCACAAAGAAATCCAACCAAAAACCTGTCAACAATGATTTCCTTAGAAAATGTACTTGAATCTATCCCTGACATCAGTTTTTGGAAATTGATGGTGAAAGCTTTTTATTGGGATGCCTTTGTGGACCATAGTAAAAACCTTGGAAAAATTCCATTGCCAATGCAAATTAAACTAGGATTAGAGTTAGGGTTAGTTCTCTTTAGAGTCAGGGCTGAAAATTTATGTCAGGGAGACTCTTGAAATTCTCTAAGAAAAGTGAAGTCATAGCAATTAGTTCAGAATTTTTTATGGACCAAATTCCCCTTGGAGTCAGGACCAAAACTTATATTAGTGATAGATTTTTGAGGTTCTCTAATGAAAGAGAATTTAACAGTTTTCCTTTCAGACCTGTGTATGGACCACAGTAAGACCTAACTCTTATCCTAACCCTAACCCTAACCCTAACCCCAAGTTTCATTTTCAATAACAATGGGATTTTTCCATGTATTTTACTCTGGATCTGAACATGAAACTGTCACTTTCACTTTCTTTAGAGAGTCTTTAGGAATCTATCCATGACTTTCGTTTTCATCCATGAATCCAATGGATCCTAACCCTAATCCTTGCTCTAAAGCTAGTTTCTTTTCATTCACAATGGAATTTCCCATGGGTTTTAGTGGGGTCCACAAAGTAGTCCGAAAGTAAAGCTTTCACAAAGCTTTCATCTCTAAGAAACTATCCCTTATATGAGTTTCCAGCTCTGACTCCAAGACACCTAACCCTAACCTTAACCCTACTGTCTCTTTCATTGGCAATGGGATTTTCCCATGTATTTTACTGTTGTCTACAAAGAAATCCAAATGAAAAACTGTCACTTTCGTTTCCTTTAGAAAACTTCTAAGAATCTAGTTTTCAGCCCTGTCTCCAAGTAGACCTAACCCTAACCCTAACCCTAACCCTAGTTTAATTTTTATTGGCAATGATTTTTCCCATGTATTTTACCGCGGTCCTTAAAGAAGTCCAAATGGAAGGCTGTCATCATCATTTCCTTAAAAATAATCAATTAAAATTAATATTGACCATGTAAATTTTTACATTTTCTGCTTCAAAGTAGACAGGTTTATAAAAAGAATGAGTTAATAAAGTACATTAATCTCACCCTCTTAAGGTGACCTTAGAAAAATAGATTATGATGAATCTGAGTATATTACAATATTAGAGAGCTTTATTCTGAATATGGCAGGTTTGCTTTGAAACAGCAAATTGAACACACACAAAAAAAGAATACAATGTGAAAGGTCAGGATAAAATAAATATTAAGTGATCAAATTAAATGCTAATTCAGGTCAATTTTTTCTTTGTAAAAATATACACACAACAACAACCAGTTCCGATCTTTACACAAATCTACTTATGAAAGAGGTCATCAGTGGTAAATGTACAGGAGAACAGATCCTGTAGCATTGTATGCAGTGATATCTGTTCATAATATATGGTACAGTTATAGAATCAGCATGTGAAATAAAGAAAAATTACCCTGATAAATTCAAATATACTTTTCATATAAGATACTTTTTTAATTGAACCAAATTCCACACAGTATAGAATTAAGTACAATCTATTGGGGTGAATATTGGGGTGAATTAAGTATAATACATTGGGGTTCCAATTCACTGCTGGAACATATATTTTTGAATGCTTAAAGTTTTAGGAACTTATCCTACATTTACAAGATCCAATTTGTGACCCAATTTGTAATGTTTAATATTGCAATTGCAAAGAAAGTGGATAGAGGATAAAGTCTGTCTATTAATATTTCTACTTCAGTGGATTATGTTACATTATCACAGTTACTGTATTTGTGTATAATCTTAGGTATCAGGTTTTATGGCTGATTCAATTGACTTGAAAGAAATACAATATAGATGGTTGAGATGCAATTGTTCTTTCCCACTTATTAACACACAAGTTAAATAAAGAATAAGAATATTTGGTCCATCCTATTCTGTACCTTCCATGACACATACGTTAAGAGAGTTTACTTCTTAAAGCATTTAAGCATTAGCTATTCTTATATTAGATATAATTTTACCAGTAACTACACGTAATCCCCTCCAAAAATAAAAAGTAATATTAATGACTACAGAGGATGAATGCAGACTTCATTAATAAGATTTAGTTACTGGAGCACATTTCTTTCACTTATGAAGAAAATGCTGCATTAGATAATAATCGGAAATGATTCCTTTCAGCTGCCCCTTCCTACTCTTTGCTGGAAGGAAGGAAGGAAGGAAGGAAGGAAGGAAGGAAGGAAGGAAGGAAGGAAGGAAGGAAGGAAGGAAGGAAGGAAGGAAGGAAGCAAGCCTTGGCTGATAAATACTGTTGAATTTCTTACATTTGTATTTTAATTATCTAGTCATCTTTGTTTACACAGAACAGACTATATTGTACCAGAGATTCCATTTAACAGATTCTAATATGTTGAAAATCAGGTACATATGATTTAGCTTCATCAGATATAAAGAGAGAGAGAGATAACCCTAATCTGTATTAAAACATCACAGGTTTTAATTTTAAGATTTGGTGATGCTTTTATGTTAATCAAATGCTTATCTGAAACCCAATTTATATAAAAACATCACTAAATCTTCAAGCTAAAACCTCTAAAAGTTTTGATATGGCATCAGATTATTTCCAATAATTACAAAGCAAGATTACACATGGTGTTGCCTTTACAAATTATCCATTCAAAAAGCTTTAGTCAATCCAAGTGAATGGCTGTTATCATTTTGTTCTTCTCTATTGTGTTAATGCCAGTAACTACAGTATAAGAGTATAATGTATAATGGCTCTAGTGGTTAGGATGCTGTGTTGGAGGTTAGCAAGCCCTTGTTAAGGATCTGAGAGCTTCCATGGGGTAAGCTCAGTGGTGGGATTCAGCTAGTTTGCACCACTTTGGACGAACTGGTTGTTAACTTTCTGAGCAGTTTGGCAAACTGGTTGTTGGAAGAAATCATTAGGGCAGAGAACCGGTTGTTAAATTACTTGAATCCCACCACTGGGTAACTCCCATCCTTCGCACAAGCTCCTGCTGGGGATATGAAACAAGCCCCCAACTGGTGTGCCTAGAACAACACTGATTTTTCTTTAAAACAGGGGTTAAAACATCAGTTTTAAAACAGCATTGAAACATTCCTATAAAGGAGAAAGAATGAAACAAATACCATGTTTCCCCCAAAATAAGATCCTGTCTTATATTTTTTTAAACCCTGAGATAAGCACTTGGCCTTATTTTTGAGGCAGTATTATTATTTTGGGGGATGTGGAGCAAGACGGGGCTCCTCTTGCCATCTTACCTGATTTCCAGTTCTGTCTCCCTAACCTTAACCAGAGGAAATAATGGGACCTGCTGCACATGCGGTTAAATATTTTCAGGGAGGGCTTATTTTCAGGGGAGAGCTTATTTTAGCACATGTGCTCAAAAGTCCAATTTGGCTTATTAACTGGGGAGGTTTTATTTTTGGTGAAACATGGTATAATGCATAGTTTTGGCATGATAACCATAACAAAACAGTTATAACATTCAGAATACACCATAAGGGAAATGACTTCCCAGGGCTTGCTAGAAATACCAACTTTTCACAACTGTATGAAAGCCCAACAGGTTTAGCACCATATGAACCTTGAAGAAGTGTAGTTCCACAGGACAGCATAACTATGGACAAGGTGCATGTTTAAGGCCTCAGAAAACAACAATACTTTACAACCAGGACTGTAGCATGCCAACTCTTCTAGATCTTACTGATCACCCAGAAAAATGGAGGACAACAATCCCATAGAGAACCAGTTTAGAAGACTGGTTTTTAGAAGATTTTACATTATGATATTAAAATTATTTTCATTTCCAGTACAGAGACAATTAGCAATAGTTTGCTCATCCCAATCCCAGCAAACCATTTTAGATGTGGAAAAGCTTCTTTATATTTTTCTTTGCAGATTTAAGGTAGAACACTCAAGCCAGCAAAAACCATTATAATTTGGTGTAACCACCTTTAGAAAGTGAGTTTAGCCTTGAGAACAGTTGATTAAAAAAAGGATCCAAAAGCATTCCAAATATTTGAAGATATCTGACATAAAGGGAAACATTTATTCTCTATTTTTCAGAATGCAGGACATGGAGTGTTGGTCTCAAGCTATAGGGAGACAGTCAATGATTAAACCTTTTTAAAAGAAAAATCTTGATAGTTTTCACAGTGAAACCAGTTTCCTAGAAAAACGTGGGTTTCTCTTCACTGGATGGCTAGATGCACATTGAGAAAGTTAAATTTGGTTTTCTGCACTGAGAAGAAATAATATAAATGGTTTCTCTAGAGTTCTACAATTCTAAATATGCCCAATGGGAAATTCATGATTGTTATCTCCTATACTTTTAAAAAATAAAATGTGAGCACTCTGATTTGTTGCTTATAGTGGGGAAAAGGCTTTATTACTTACTTCTGCTGAACCATTTTCTTGAGCTTAATGTTTTCCCCTCCCTTCTCTCCCCATTTTCTTTTGGCTTATTCTGATACATAGCTATCAGACAAAAACTTCTGCATTTAGCAAGACATGGTCACCACATAATAATCTAAAAAGGTACATTTAGAATAAAGGTATGCAAAAATATGTTTATGTATACATGTATTTTTATAGTGTAGGACATACTGATAATTGTCAGAGAGCATCTATTTATTGTCCTTTATGAACTTGTTCTACCTTTATATAACTAACATTACTAAATTTAAGCTCTAGGCACTTGATGATGGCCTTTAACAATTATTGCTAGAATTATGTAAATTGAGTTCAAAAGCTCAGTTGTGTTTTTAATTTATTATGCACTGTTTAGTCTGCCATCAATTATCATATGTAAACAGAATGTACAAGTAAAATTAAAGGCACAATAGTTGTTCTGAATGGTCTGTGATTATTTTCTGATTATTTTTGTGGTTGCTATTTGTGATGTTTGAATATTGAACAGTACATTTGTTACATTTAACTGGAGCAAGGTGCTATCATATTTTTATTGTTACCATAGTATTTATGGTTCTGCATGCTAAGAATTGTTTGGGATTTTGAATCTCTCCCCACTTTCTCATTAGTTGCTTACTTAGATCCAAGCCAAAGTTTCTTTTACTCTTAATTCAGTATACCTAAATGGTTCAGTGTTTCTCAACAGTGGCAATTTTAAGATCTGTGAACTTCTGCTTCCAGAATTCTCCAGCGAGGTATGAGATTGAGTGGAAATTCACACATGTTAAAGGTGCCAAGCAGTGATGGGTTGCTCCTGGTTCGGTCCTGTTCCATAGAACAAGTAGTAAAACTGGCAGGAGGCTCTGCCTATCCGTCACAATGTCATCACGGGTGATCTGCACATGTGCAGAAGCACACGTGCATGCTCCCACTGTGAACCAGTAGTAAAGATAAGTGGAACCTACTCCTGGTGCCAAGGCTAAAAAACAATCTGATACTTAGTTTGTTCCTATACTTTTCTAAATTACATTCAGCAAACTTCTGGATACCCCATAATCTGAGATGCTACCGTGATTTAGAAATCCCATTTCTTAAAGTGAAGTGATTTTTTAAAAATAATTTTTTTGGGGGTAGACTTTCTGTCAATGGTCAACCGATTAAATTTTACATTAAATCAAATGTATTATTTTAGTAATGTAGTTTTAAGTAAATGTAATGTAGTTTTAGTAATGTAGTTTTAAGTAATGTAGTTTTTAGTATTATTAAGTATTAGTTACACTATTCTGCTAATTGTATTATTTTATTCTGTTCTGCAACACAAATTTTATTCTACTTTCCTTATTATTATTTTTATATTTTAGAGTGAATGTTCTTGTATCTTAGTATTGTATTAGTTTAAGCTAGGCAGTGGTTTAGAAATATTGTAAATAAAATGAATTAATGTCTCTTTCTATATTTTGTTTCATTCTTAGTAGTTATTAGAATGGTGATGCAGAAATATGCTATGATGGCAGTCATAATCATAACATTCTTGCCCTTGGAGTGCATAGAATTCTGTGGTACATACCTAGTTCTGTTAACCATTCATTGTATGGTTTCACCCCCAGATCCCTTTGTTGCTCTTCTCCACACTTTAACTAGGGTCTCAGCATCTTTTTTTGTATTGTGCCAATCAGAACTGGATGCTGTATTTCAAGTGTGGCTTCCCTAGTGCAGTATGGCAAGGTACTATCACTTCTCATGACCTGCTATCTCCTGTTGATACAGCCCAGGACTGCAGTGGCTTTTTTAGCAGTTGTAGCATACTGGGGTTGAAAGAAGAGCATCAATCAACACTTGGAGCTATTCATGTTTGTTATATTTGCAAGTAAACATTCAGGAGCAAAGCCCTATAACTGTAGCATTAAGGTTAAAGGAAGAATAATAATGAGTATTTGGTAGAAATATATGAGGGCCAAGTTTAATTGGATTGCAAGCAGCAAGATTCTTAGTGAAATATCTTTAAATTCTGCATTGAATCTAACTACCAAGTGTAGTCAATAGCTCCTTCTAAAATGGGGTGAGGGTGGGGTGGAGTATAAAAAGTATCATATTCTGACTCAATATATTTGAAAACAGAATGAGTGTTCTTTGATCCTGATGACTGAATTAAAGCTAGATTTCAGTCTCCAGATCTGTGGGGGAGAGAATTGTTTGATTTGAATTTTAATGTGAACTTCAAGTTTTCACTTTTGAATATCTATGCATGACCTGGCAGATGGTTATCCTTTTAAGTGGCAATCTTCCAGTTTTTCTCATCTTTGTGTTGCAAAATATCTACTGACATACTTACATTTTGTTTCAATCTATATGTTGATCTGAGTGGTATGCACTTCAGACTGTTTTGTGCAGAAGTTTGCAAATACCAGATTCCTCAGGCATATATACATTGGTGCTGGAGTATCTCTCTCTCCTTTGCATATACAGTAACTATGGGAAATAAGACATATTAAACAAATACAAAAGATAGCAATAGCAATAGCACTTAGACTTATAGTATATACCTCTTCTCAGTGCTTTTCCAACCATCTCTAAGTGGTTTACAGAGTCAGCATATTGCCCCCAACAATCTGGGTCCTCATTTTACCCACCCTGGAAGGATGGAAGGCTGAGTCAGCCTGGTGAGATTTGATCTGCCAAACTGCTGGCAGCTAGTGATCAGCAGAAATAGCTGATCATTTATTTGATCATTTAACTTACAATAAATACTTTGAATAGTACTGACTTTGGAAGAAGAAGCAATAAAAACATTTTTAGATTTAGAAATTAATAGATTAACTTTAATGATTAAGGATATGGAAGAGTTAGAATATTTTAAGATATGGAATTATTTTTATTGTTGGTTGGAAAAGAGATATAAATAATTAATTTCATAATTATGTATAAAAACTTGATGACTAGAATATGGTTATAGTAATGAATTGTTATAATGGTTTGGATGAAGATCATGATAGAAGAAACTTTTGGAAGAAGAAGAAGAAAAAGAACTGAGGAAGATAACATCGAGATGTCACAGGGAAAGAATAAATGTTTGTTTTAAAAAATAAAAAAAATTAAAAAAGAATAGTACTGACTTCAGTTGCTCTAGCAGCAGCATATTTTATATAATTTAATAAATACATTAAATGTTAAATACTAGATTGTCTCAACTAACAGGTTACCCTTGTTCATGTGTTTTTGTTATGTTTAGACAGTTTTGGGGGCAATTTTGCAATCAGTTTGTGGGTCTGCTGCAACTCTTAGTAACATCCACTGAAAAGACTGTTTTTTCTGGAGAAATGACTGGCTACCACAAATACTGATTTACATAGATTAATCCACAGACATAGTAATAACAAGGCAGCATAATCCATAGCGTATAATCTCACCAGTTTCATATAATCTTGAAACCTCTGTACATCTGGAGCTTAGATTTAAATTAGAATCCATGATTGCAAAGCCTCAGATTTATTTCACTTTTATTTCTTGCCTCTTAAAATGGGGAAAAGAAAATGCATGAAAAGAAGAATGGAGTGCAGAACAAGACAAGCCTTTGGTCGGCTCTCTTACATTTATATAAAAAGCAAAAATGAAATAATTTTCACTGATGATTATATTTACCAGAACCAATTATGCTTATTAACTACAATGTATATCTGTAAATAGCATTTTTTTAAGCTCCATCACTAATATTAAAAAAGTGATTGTGCACCATGCTATATTTTTATATATATATATATATATATATATATGTGTGTGTGTGTGTGTGTGTGTGTGTGTGTGTGTGTGTGTGTGTGTGTCTTCAAATAAAGCAAAACGCGTTTGCATATCCAGATATACACTAAAAATTAAATGGGTTTAAACACAGACACAGTAATTGTAAATTCAGCTCAACTCTCTTAAAACTTAAAAATTCACATATTATACTCTTCCCATCATGGCTACATGGCAACAAAATGTGACTGTATTCTGGTTCAATTATCCTGTTCTCAATTAAGAAAGCATCAATCCACACTGAAGAATGTCTAAGCATCCTAATAATTTAAGATGCATTTTAAAAAGGATATAAAATGACTCCCATTTTTGTCCTCCAAGACTTTACAGCCATTTTAATTAACTCATATAATAAACTTTCTTCTGCCAGACATTTTCTGCTATCTTTCTTTTTTGCTTCTGGAACTGTCGTCACTCAGCTCTGACATGCTTAACACAATTGGCAGAGCATGGATAGTGACCCTAATGCCTGACACAAATCATTACCACTAGCACATTTGTTATACATATTTGTAATTGCTCTAGATACTTTATCTGCGACCACTAATCATAAGTGTATGAAACATCATCTTCTCTTGTAATTGTAGCACACTTGAGGAAATTAAACATTTAAATGTAGAAGTGATAAGCATTATAATTAAAGGTTTCAAATATGAATTGTACAGTTGCACATGACTGCCTTGCAATGAGTGAAGTCTTCTTACTTCGAGCAAACCTAAGAAACAAAGACCCATGGAAGAAAGAGCATAGTAACATGCATAATTGTCAGCTATTCAAACAAAATATGGGGGGAAAACAGTGAGCACTTAATATCATGTGGCTTTCAACATTAATATTGTTGCTTACATCACTTCCATGGCCAAACATATGGAAAGCCTTATGCCAGACTCTGCTTGGAAAAATTAAATAGATGCATAAAATACCTTGGAAGTAAGATAGCATATCAAAAATTAATCTAAAAATAAGAACAAATAATTCCTTCTTCCTGGATCACTTTTGTACAGAAAATACATAGTTTACTTGAGTGTTTCTTCAGCAAAAATGAAAATCTTACATATCCTCTCAGAGAGTGGCTTATTTTAATACTAGAGAGACAATGGCAAGGAGGTTTAAAAAATACAAAACAATACAAAACCAAAGAAAAACTGACTCAGTTTGATTCCTACAAAGCATACTATAGGAAATTAAGAGTTTCACTTATTCTTCCCCATCCTGCATCAGAATTTTTGCTACATACATACACACAGAAAATTTATTCTACTCCCTTTTGGGGTAAGCAATGTTACACTTTGGCATAACCAGTTTCTGTAGAAAAGTACTAAACAATACTAACCTAAAGAAAGAAAGAAAAGGAAAACATCTAGTGTACACCCACATTATGTACATGTCTATATGTCTTTCTAGCTGCAAGTGATCTTCCTTCCATTATGTCAATATTTCACACATTGCCTTTGTTCTTCAAATTTCTCAATTTCCTCTTCCTGAAGATCATATCAATTTTATCTAAAGATAACTTTTCTTGACCATTCACTCTTCCTTCATAAATTTCTGTTCTTATTCATTGCCTTTGTAAGGACAAACAACCTCTACAGAGATCTTTCAGATCATCATTCACTTTTGCATTCAAAGCAGTGGTGAAATCTAAAATTTGTTACTACCAATTCTGTGGGCGTGGCTTGTTGGGAGGGCAGGGGTGAAATCTAAATTTTTTTGCTACCAGTTCTATGGGTGTGGCTTGGTGTGGCGTGGTGGTCATGTGACTGGGTGGGTGTGGCCAATTTGCCGTCATCTCGTCACTGCTGTGCATTGGGCTCTTGGAGAGCAAGTGAGCAAGCAAGACACCTTTCAAATCTCTGTGTGTATTTGTGTGTGTGTGTGTGAGAGAGAGAGAGAGAGAGAGGGAGGGAGCGATCTGAAGCTGAGGCATCCAAACTTCTGGCAGCAGTGGGACAGCTTCTGATCAGCCAGTTCCACCTGACCTACTCCCTGAGTCTTGCCGTTCTCCTGCCCACCCCCAGCTCCCCCAGCTCAAGCAACGGCTTCCCTGCTCAGCCCCAACAAACTATGCATCCATGGTGCCTGCACCAGCATCCCAAGAGAAGCAGAGAAGATCATCACTTGCAAGCAGACAAGCAGAGGTAGCAAGTGTATGCTGTGCTGTGGGAAAAATGAGAGGTCCTGTTGTCCTGCAGAGCTCGCTCGCTCTCCAAGCGCCCCATGCACAGCCCATTTGAGGAAAGGGCACAGATGGCTGGCCATGTTTGGCTGCAGAAGGAGGCGCAGTGCAATGGGGTTGTTTTGTTTTGTTTTGTTCACTGAGATGGTACTTCAGGAGGGCAGGCAGACGTCTGCAGCTGACAACTTTAATGAATATGTCCACCTGCCCTCCCTAAGCACCACGGTGGTGAACAAAACAACCCCATTGCTATAGATGCATAGCTTGTTGGGGCTGACCAGGGAAGCTGCTGCTTGGGGGGTGGGGCAGTAAACTGCTAGCTCCTTCCCCACAGCCCTGCCATGCTTGCTTGCCTTCCATGTTGACTTCTGCTTGCCTACCTTCACAAGCTGGCCACCGGGATGCCAGGAAGGCAGCATGGAAGGCAGGCAAGCATGGCAGGACTGCGGGCGATGGATCAATTTGGGGGCGTGGCCAGCCAGCCATTGCTCCCAGTTCAGCGAACTAGCCTCAATCTCCGCTATCTACTCGCCTGCACTGGTCTGAACCAGGAGCATTTCACCCCTGGTGGGGGGGCAATGTGACTGGATGGGCGTGGCCAATTTTTTTTTTTTTACTTTTAAAACCATTTTTTCTACAACCTCTTCAGGGAAGAGGTTGTAAAAAAATGCTTTCAAAAGGCTCTGATGATCCCAGCTGAGTTGCCTGATTGTCAGAGACTTTTTTTCTTTTAAATGCCTCTGACAATCAGGCAACTCAACTTGGATCGTCAAGGGTTTTTTTCTTTTAAAAGCCTTTGATGATCCCAGCTGAGCCATGTGATCATCAGAGGCTTTTTTTTTTACTTTCAAAAGCATTTTTTTGGCCAAAGAGGTTGTAGAAAAAAATGCTTTTAAAAGTTAAAAAAAAGCATCTGATGTCAGCTGGGCATGGGAGGGGGGGGGCAGAGATTTTTGATACCAGTTCTCCAAACCACCCGCCTCCATCACTACTAGATCAGTCAATCCGGTCCAAACCGGGAGCATTTCACCCCTGATTCAAACCTCATTCATCCAGTATCTATTCATTTTTAAACCTGTCTCATTATATATAATTTTATTATTTTCCCAGAAAATTATTTTCAAGAAATTAAAGATAAACATGAAATAATATACAGTAAGAATAAAGAAAAGAAAAGAAAAGACAGAGAGAGGGAGGGAAGAGAGAGGGAGAAAGGGGGGGAGGGAGAGAGGGAGGGAGGGTTGAAGGAAGGAGGGAGGGAGGGTGGGAGAGAGAGACTTACATCAATTACAATCAATCTTATCCTCATTCCTCTCTTACTAAAATTGTATCTTGATTCTCTCCTTCCCATATTCAACCCTTTTCAATCAGCATATCCATAAATCACCTGTTCCTTGTTTTGCTTGCTGGATAGCTCCTTCTTTTGAATCCACTTGCATTCCCTGCACTTCCTATTTAGACCTTCCAAGAAAGTCTTGAGCATTTTGGACTAAATTTAGTTGCTTAAAAGTTACATTCCTTCAAGTTTATCCTAAAGAAATAGGCCTGTTTTTTGCCCTCTCCAGGCTCCAAAGGCTTTCTTGGAGCCTGGGGAGGGCAAAAATGGCCTTCCCTACCCCCCACCCCCCGAGGCCCTCCAGAGGCCGGAAACAGCCCATTTCCCAACTTCTGGTGGACCCAGAAGGCCCCAAAATCAGCTGGTTGGCGTGCACATGTATGCTGGAGCTGTATGGCCATAGGTTCGCCATCATGGGTCTAGATAGTATTGCAATCATTCATCCTGTTTTCTCTGTCAGATTACCTTATTCTTTGGTTTTAAGATACAAATACCTGATTGCATCATGTAATCTAACTTTCACTTCAAACCATTCAGGTTCTCAAGCAACAAAGCAATATCATCCAAATACTTATGTACACATAAATTCCAATCACTTCAAACACGTAATATCACCTCAGGCATTTCTCATAATTTTATCTACAAATATTCTGGGAAACCAAGGGATATTCCATAGCAGTGTCTTAATATTTTCTAATCAATATGGACATTCATGCATTCCATCTATTCTCACATGTTTTACTTTCATCAATGCTGCACTTTAGATAAGATAGCACGTATCTAAAAATCTTCATCCCCGTCTTTTCATAAAATATTCCATAATGCAAGCCTATTCACTTTATCATACATTTTATTTAGTTCAAGAAGTATGATTTCTTTCTCATGTCCCAAAGGTGGTTTTTTTCAAGAGGCGATTGGACTTTCTGATTTTTCTTTGGAGACGTTTCGCTTTTCATCCTTGGAGGACAAGTGAAATGTCTTCAAAGAAAAATCAGAATGTCCAGTTTCCTCTTTTTAAAAAAAACACCTTTGGGACAACCATGATCTGGATGACTGAGATTCTCCACATACATTTTTTTCTCATATGCATATCTTCTTCAATAGTCTGTTGCAAATCTGATTGGACACCTGAGTGGCATAAAGTTATGCTGCATTTCCCAAATTTTGCTCCTTGTCACTTTTTCTTCCTATTAATCAGGTTTCTGCTAAGCACATTCCAAAACACAGTTAAGAAACGTATTCCTTTGTAGGTTTTAGAATCACTGTTGCTACCTTCCATATGTGTAGGGCCAATAACAGCATTCCTACAATAATTAAATATAGGTTCTGTTTTCTTATTAAAGTTAATAGTTAGTTACTCCAAAAGCAAAACGCTATCATATTTTAACATTTAGTGACACTGTCTGCACTTAGCATCTCACCATTTTCAACCTTTTCATATCTTTCATACCTTTTAAATCATTTTTTCTTGCTTTAATTCTACTTTTCAACATATTAACACAATCATGCTCACTTATTCACTTCTATTTTTAATTCCATTTACTCTACCAGAGGTTATTTATTTAGGCCTCATGACTTACTTTCAAAACAATAACTATTATTATTATGGTTGGTTACACAGTCAGCCAGAGATTTAGAGTGGATCTAGCAGTTTTATCCATCTATTGAGTTCTTCCAAAGGACCTGGGGGTAATTATTATTATTACTGTTACTTTGAAGATCACAATAGATTTATTAATAGTAATTCACTACATATATTTTAGGGAAAAGCATACATTTAACAAACATTTGTGTTAAAAACATATACTTTTCCCTATTCAAGTGAATTCAGGAGGCAGGCATAACTGTTTTTGTAAAGTTTTGTTTAAAATATTATCTGAGTCATACAACTGAGTTTTAAAAGATTTAGCAACAGATCAACCACTTTAGCTATTATAATAATTTCTGTCAAAGGCACTCAAACATTTCTGAGTTTATAACTTGGTTTTAGATAGGATGGTGATGATGGGCCTTCCTCCTTGGATCATTGTGAAGGTAGGGATGGGCCAATATTTTAAGATTTATATTTGAGGTTTATGGTTTCCTTTCCTTTTTGTTAACTTACTATTTCTCAAGGAATTTTGTATATCCACATAATAAATAATATATAACTACCATAGTAAACCTTAAACTTTTGAATCACTAGGAATGTGTAATTTTATATGAAAAATATTAATATATAAAGACAGACAGACAGACAGACAGATAGATAGATAGGAGGGAGGGAGAGAGAGAGAGACAGAGAGAGTGTGGGAGGGGACTGTTTCTCCCAAAATAAGACATTCACTGATAATAAGCCCAATCGGGCTTTTGAGCACATGGCAATAAGGCCAAGCACTTATTTCAGGGTTCAAAAAAATATAGGACAGGGTCTTATTTTCGGGAAAACATGGTAGCCATAGGTAGATATGGTAGCATGATATATAATAATAAGTAACTTTCATCTGAAGAGAAGAAAAAAATTTCAACATGGATAGCTGTTCCTGTTGCATTATAAAACATCAGCTATTAAAGTCTTTCAGAACTAAAACAACAACAACAACAGCAACAGCAACAACAACATGATTAAGCCTGAACTAATGGATATTAGTCTATCTTTCATTAACTTGGCTGACATCAGCTACAATGGAGCAGAACCTCAGATTAGTAACATACTAAAAAAAGATATTTCAGTTTAGGTTCAATTCACATTGCAGAAGCCATGGGCACAACTTTGACAATAATTCCACAGGACATCATTCTATTCATTTAAATCTTGTGATCATTTTTCAAAGTATAAATAATTCTTTTTTTCATCCAGTAATGGCTGGGAAAGAGAAGAACACAGTTTATCCACTGGGCTTCTGCTAATCTAATTTCCATCTTTCTTTCTTTCTTTTTCTTTTTCTTTTTTTTTTTTTTTTTTGCTGAAAGTCCTTTAGGGATATCATACTCTGTTGCTATTGCCATTGGGTAAAATTGCTCTTAGATTCCAACCCTCTTATATGTCTCCTTGCATTTACACAAAGATTGTACCATATATTCTTCCTGGATGAATTTTTTTTTTTTTAGTCAGATACTATTTTTACAAAAGCAAAGATACAAAGTTCTAAATGGTAACAAGCATTCTCCTATCCTCAGAATAATTTCAAAAGCTCTCTGCTAGCAGGCAATTTAGAACTCTGGCAAGAAGGATAAAAGCTGCTCCTGTTTTGCTCATTGTGAGGAGGAAAAGTGAAAGAAGATAGAAAGCAGCAGAAAAAAACATAGACAATGAATGACCACCCATTTTTCACCAATATTGGTAGAATCTGCATACTCAGTGAGCTTATTCTACTTAGTTTTTTGGAGGAAACTTATTATCATACTGTCTATTTTGTTGGTCATAGCAGAGATCTTAGGCTCCTCTTGACTTTTGAAAAAGTTTCCAGCTTGCTCATGAATCTGCAAGACCACCTACATCTTTATGTCCAGGGAAATGAAGTCTTCATTACCTGATCCAGCTGTCTCTGCATATCTTGCACAAGCCCTTCCACCATTATACTATATATTCTGTTCCAAAGATTATGTTCAATTGCACAGGTGGGTTCTACTTACCTTTACTACTGATTTGCAATGGGAGCGGGCACTTCTGCGCATGACAGATCATGCATGATGACATCGTGGCAAGGGGCGGAGCCTCACACCGATTTTACTACTGATTCTATAGAACCGGACCAAACCGGGAGCAACCCACTACTGGTACATTGCCTTCAATAGAGGTGTATGAAATCAATTGTGATTTGGAAGGAAAGGTTCTCAGTGCATTGCTCTTCACATCCATTGACATAATCACAAGGCTAGCTAAACATTATGCAGAGACAGCTGGACATGGAGACTTCACCTCCCTGGATATAAAGATTTAGATGTCCTTCCAGGTTCATAAGTACACTGGAAATTTTTTTAAAAGCCAAGAGAAGCCTATGATCTCTGCTACTACCAACAAAATAGACAGCATGAAACAGGATTCCTCCAAAAGGCAAAGTAGAATAAAAATTATATCCAGATTCTTCCAATATTGGTTATGTTTTTATATTATTCATTTGCTAAATCCCACTATTGGTCTACCTAGAATAGCACTGGCAAACCAGGTAACCATGTTGTTTCGTTAAAACCTTTTTTTGGTTTGGATTTTTAAAAAATTTTTGTGCTTGGCCATTGACTTAATGCAAACTGTATCGATAAACTAGAATTATTATACTACTAATAACTAAATAAAGAACTAACTACAATGGATCCCATTGATCAATCAATTACTTTTGGGATCTAAAAGAAGAGCCTTCTCTGCCATAGCACCCACCTTTTGGAACATCCTACTCTCTAGGGCCGTGACGGCAAACCTATGGTACGGGTGCCACAGATGGCACACAGAGCCATATCTGTGGGCATGCGAGCTTTGCCCTACCTCAGTCCAGCACACATGTGCGCACTGGCCAGCTGATTTTCGGGCCTTCCTGGCCCACCAGAAGTCAGGAAATGGGTTGTTTCTGGGCTTCCGGAGAACCTCCGAGGGATGCCATCGTGTGCCAAAAGCGGGGGGGGGGAGAGTAGGGGGGTCATACTCTCATGCGTGGGCAGATGGGGCACATTGAATTATGGATGTGGGCACAAGTGCACATAATCCCCCCCCACTACCTCTGCTTTTGGCAAAAAGGTTAGCTATCACTGCTCTAGGGTGAGGTCTGCCCTCCCGCCTATCCTTCTGCAAGAGCCTGAAGACTTGGCTCTGCCAGTTAGCCTGGAGATCTTTTTTTTTTTTTTTTGTAATAAGTTTTTATTTTATTTTATTTTATTTTATAACATACAAAAATCCAATTTCAATTGAACAGTGTGTTGTCTGGATACAAATCATTTTAGGAAATAATAATCAAGGTGTTTACAAAAATGGGGATCTTAAGGGGAAATGCTGGAGATGGCTGCTGGATTGATGGCAGATTATACTGCCACCTTACTCTCCAACCATCCATTTTCATACTGATGTATCCCCTTTGTTTTCTGTTTCATTGTTTATTTTATTGTTATATTATTTACTTCCATTTTGTTTACACGCTTTACATTTCTCCCTTTTTATAGTTGTAAGTTGCCTAGAGTAGTCTCACGGTGAGATAGGTGGCAAGTACATTTAACAAATAATAATAATTATTTGTTAAATGTACTCAGGCTCAGGCTCAACCCATCCAAGACCGAGTGGCTGTGGTTTCCGACGTCCCGATATAGTCAGCTGGTGTCATCGCTGACTATTGGGGGTGAATTATTGGCCCCCACGGAAACGGCTCACAACTTGGGCGTCCTCCTGGACTCACGGCTGTCTTTAGAAGAGCACCTGACGGCCGTGACTGGGAGGATTTTTCATCAGGTTCGCCTGATTTGCCAGTTGCGTCCCTTTCTAGATCGGGACTCTTTACACACAGTCACTCACGCCCTCGTCACCTCCCGTCTGGACTATTGTAACGCTCTCTACATGGGGCTCCCCTTGAGGAGCACTCGGAGGCTCCAAATGGCGCAGAGTGCGGCCGCCCGGGTGGTTATGGGAGCGACGTGGCGCTCCCATGTAACACCCCTCCTGCGCGAACTTCACTGGCTCCCAGTGGTCTTCTGAGTGCGCTTCAAGGTTTTGGTTATCACCTTTAAAGCGCTCCATGGCTTAGGACCTGGTTATTTACGGGACCGCCTGCTACCACCAATAGCCTCCCACCGGCCTGTACGCTCCCATAGAGAGGGGCTCCTCCGGGTGCCGTCGGCCAAAAAATGCCAGCTGGCGGCCCCCAGGGGAAGAGCCTTCTCTGTGGGAGCACCTACCATCTGGAACGAGCTCCCCCCGGATATACGGAGGATCCCGGACCTGCGCACCTTCCGTCGCGCGCTCAAGACCTATTTATTCCAACAAGCTGGCCTGACCTAAGTTATTTTCTCCTTTTAATTATGAATTTTAATTTGTTTTAAATTATTGGGGTTTTAATTATCAGCCAAATTATTTAATTCGTTTTATTCTATTTTAAACTTTTGTATTGAAATGTTTTATTTATGGCTGTACACCGCCCTGAGTCCCCCAGGAGTAGGGCGGTTTATAAATCTAATAAAAGAAAGAAAAAGAAAGATAAAAGAATAATATTCTCTCCATTTAGGTTCAATGTATGCACATACGCTGAAAACCTTTCTATCATCTGTTCAGCTTAAACAAGTGTCCAACAAACTTGTTTACTGTTTAACAGTTCAATTTAGCTGCCTTGAAAAACTTAACAAGTTCTATGCACTCCAACTTTGATTAATAAATATAAACGTTGAAACTTGAAGGTTGTTATATTTAAGAAAATGGTATCTCAAATATTACAGGTTAAAAAAAAAGCTTGCAATAGCAATCATGGTATAGTTGCATTCTACATAGTAATAAAGCTTAAGGGCAATAAACATAAAAATTCATAAACACTTTCTGTAACAATGAGAATGATCAAATAAAAAGACTTTAGCAACCTGGGAGGAAGAGAAGATGTAACTGCATTCCCCCCCCCCCTGTAATTACTGAAAATTTATCATCAAAGCTCATTCTTTTTTCTTTCCAAAGAAAAGAATCCAGTGAAGTGGTAATAAAGGCTGACCTGATTATATAAGGAAGTTACAGAGAAGATGTGTTCAATTTATCATAAGCATCTGGAGTGCAAAGAAGAAAAGAGAAAGTTTACATAAAATTACTTGACCCCTAATAATTTAGAGGTAATTTTTTCTTCTTCAAGTACTTTATATCACATTTTTCATATAAAGATTATGATGGATGATACTTACTAAGAACCAGTACTGGGCCTGTAGGAAGATTATGGTCCAAAGCTTCCAAAGAAGTGGCATAGAGATTTTTTTTAAAAAAGCATAATAGCAATAGCACTTAGACTTATATACCACTACTTAGTACTCTACAGTACTAAGCAGTTTACAAATATGAACATATTGCTCCCAACAATCTGGGTCCTCATATTATGAACCTCAGAAAAATAGAAGGTTGAGTCAACCTTGAGCTGGTCAGAATCCTGTTTATGGGCAGTGCTAACCTGCAATACTGTGTTCTAATCAAGGCTCCTCAACCAAACAGAAAGTTACAGTATTCTTTTCCTCTGAAGCATTCCCTAAAAGGCCAAAAAATAATTTTCCTTCTTCCTTCAAGAATTGAGTTTAGACCTTTTTATTAAAGAGAGGAATGTCAACAAGCTTACAGTGTCCTCAGGAATTGCAGAAGTTTCAGAAACCCTAAACCTCAAGCAAGAGAAAGCAACTCAAAATTTTGTAGTGAATATTGATATGCACAGATGCTATGGAATGATAACTGGGGGACTTCAAATATGGAGGTAAGGGCGGGGAATCTATTTTTTGACATCCTGAAGCGAAGGGCCTACATTTTATATTGTTGAAGTTCCCATTTGTTTTTGACTTTTTATTTTTTTATGTATGGAGACAACGATGATGATGATACTTCTTAATGCTTACTTTTATATTTTTAAATTCTCTATATTACAGTAAACTTCTCACTCTTAGCAGAAAGCTAGGATATATGCATTTTAAATAAATAATAATATTGCTGCAGTATGTCAATGGAATGAAATTATTTATTATTCTTGTTTGTCTGTAATCCTAATTTATTAAAGACACACACATACACACATATGTGTGTGTGTTTTCTGAGGTTTTTGCGGGTGTTTGTATGTAGGTCTTTGGTTATTCGGGTTTTCTCCCACGTAAAATTGGAAGTGTCTTGGTGACGTTTCAACGAAGTCTCATTCGTCATCTTCAGGCTGGTGTTTTCGGCTTCATGCTTCTAGGAGCACGAAACCAAAAACAATTGCTCCTGGAAGCATGAAGCTGAAAACACCAGCCTGAAGATGACGAATGAGACTTCGTTGAAACTTCGCCAAGACACTACCAATTTTACGTGGGAGAAGACCTGAATATGTGTGTGTGTGTGTGTGTGTGTGTGTGTGTGTGTGTGTTTTCTGAGGTTTTCGCGGGTGTTTATATGTAGGTCTTTGATTATTCGGGTGTTCTCCTGCGTAAAATTGGATGTGACTTGGCCACATTTCGACGAAGTCTCATTCGTCATCTTCAGGCTGGTGTTCTTGGCTTCGTGCTTCCAGGACCAATGTGAGATCGCTGCTGTTTCTTCGTTTTAACTGCTAGTGGGGGTGTGAAATGATTGGGTGGAGCTTGGCTGTGTTCTGATTGGGTGGAGGTGTGTTCTGATTGGTTAGGGGCTTGGCTGTGCTCTGATTGGATGTGGGGTTGGACACAGAACATAGCCAAGCTCCCACCCATTCAGCTCACACCCCCACTAGCAGTTAAAAGGAAGAGACATCTGCAATCTCACATTGCTCCTGGAAGCACGAAGCCAAGAACACCAGCCTGAAGATGACGAATGAGACTTTGTCGAAACGTTGCCAAGATACTTTCAATTTTACGTGGGAGAAGACCCAAATAACCAAAGACCTACATACAACCACCCGCGAAAACCTTAGAAATATATGTATGTATGTATGTATGTATGTATGTATGTATGTATGTATGTCTGTCTGTCTGTCTTTGGTTTTATATATATATATCAAACTGTTCATACAATAAAAATACTATTTATGGTTTTGTTAAACTGGTCAAATATTCTACTAGGTACAGTACTTTACAATCCCCACTCCCCATCACACATGTTTTTACATGAAGCTTAAAACAAAGTCTTTTTTAAGATTAACTGACAACTTAATGGATTGTACCAAAGATTGTTTAATTTGCAAATAATCTAAATGTAATGAAATTTCTAATGCAACATGCAAGCTACTCTGGGTTCACAAATAATGAGCTATTGAATCTTTTGTTATGAAATCATTTTGCTTGGTGGCAAAATACCTTTAAGACAGTGTATTACACGAGCAAATTATAGGACCTGCTACTGACAGTGAAGAAATGACAGCAAAATTTTCTCATTAAAATCATACTGGAAAAAAATATAAAATTATTTACAATCAGTATCCCATAAAACCATGTTCTGGTATATATGAACTACTTGACTTAGAAGATCAAAGTACAATTTACAATTGCTTAAAGATTTATGTCTTCCCTATGGACAAAAATGCTGTGCCAATGCAGAATTACATTTAGAAAGTTAATGTTCTGATCCCATTGAGAGTTGTGCTTATTCTCCAAACCAATGGTGTTGGTTTGTCATGACTCACTAAAGTATTTTTTAAAATTCTTTATTCTTTATTTTTCCTTACAGTAAAATAAATCCTTGCTTCTAGACATATGAAAAATATAAATTATATCTCTTATGTCTTTGTTGTCACACACATCATTCTTCCCCAACTTGGTGCTTTCAAGAAACTGCATTCTAGTACTTTAGGAACAACTATTAAACCATGGAGAAGGGAGATTCAAAATCCATAGGTGGAATAAAATATTTTTAGTAATATATGTGTTAATTGTTGTCAACTGAACTATGGCTTGATTCTAACAGCTGTAATTTCAGTACTCATACATAAGAAATTGAGAAACATTTATTTAGGGACAAAATTTGGAACTCTCTGAGCTTGGTTGTTTTCTTGCAGATGTTTCATTACCCAACTAGGCAACATCTTTCATGCTAGAAGAAAATTGGGTTTGCTTGCCCTGTTAGTGTTGATGGGAGTGTTGTTTTATTCTTGGTAGTTCCTTGTTTAGGCTGTTGCTTACCATTTGATTGTTTGTCTGAGTTCCTTGACTGAGGTATTGTTTACTGCTTGAATAAAATATTTGCTTGAATGTTGATCTGCTCTTAATGCTGGTGTTAATTCTACAGTTGAACCCTGAGCTATAAATATTTTCTTCTATTGAAACATTTGTTTGTTTATTCTTCCCAGAAGCTTGGACAAATTGCTGCTACACAGCTCTTCTTCTGATCAGACCCAATTTGCATGTTTAGAAGCTGTCCATCACTCCATCCAACAATTTAATCTGGTACACATAATAGCAACAAAATAAGCCATCTCCTTCCTAATAAAGAGTTCTTGAACTCAAAAGCTGGTAATTGTTTGGTAAAACTTCAATTGTCCTGATTAAACAATTGTATGAATTGATTTTGTTTATTTAATTAAGGGGAATTAATTTTATGGGAATATGCATGAGTTTTTATCTATTCTTCATATTCACTTGGCTTTCTGTCTTAAAAAGCTGTTCACTTCAGAGTGAACTAGCTGCATAGAGTAACCCAAGTCTGTGCAGTTCTATTAAATCTTTTCAATGTAAGAAATATTATGTCGATCCCTAGAGGCGCCTATGATTTTTATGTGGCTTCAATGTCTTATCATTTGCATTAACAGAAAAAAAAATCTGAGGTGTATTTTTTAGCGTTTCTTTTGAATTTACAAAATTCAGACAAGTAAACAGAGTGTCACAGCATGTTTAATATACTATAGCAGCTTTTGGTTGCCTGAATCCAAAATTCAATAGGGTTAAATGTTCCATTTAACCCTATTCCATTTTTTCTTAAAGAAAAAAAATTAAATATGAAAAGTTGCCTTATTTTTCAAAGGCAATACAAATAAAGTTGCTTTGATTCTGCTGATGTGAATGTAAGTGAAGAAATACATTCAGACTTTTTTCTTTTAACTCTTTTACATACCTTCAGAGCCAAAATCTGCTTTCAAAGTCTGAAATAGACATTGCATTTTGACAAGCATTATTCTTTCTGCATTGTAAGCACTGATGGATCGATTGTATAGATTTGTTCGTATGAAGGAACTGTATGAATCATAAAGAAATTGTTTAACTTTTATTTAGCTTTCCAAAAGAAAAGAAACATGTCTCCTTGTACCAAGATATATTTGAAGGTCCCCAGTGATTATAGGGGATTTCTATATAGCCTGACATGTTAAGGTGAAAAATTTTCAAGGACAGCTTCACCATCTGTCATCAGCTTGGTTTCATGACACTGACAGCTGTTCTAAAATGGTCAGTGGACCTCATGCATAACAAAAATCTTGCTCTCCAGTAGTGTTTATATTTCAGTTTGATTTGATGCTATCGCTGCTGCTGTTGTTGATGGAAAAAATAAATTCCATAAAGCAAAAAAAAAAAAAGGGGGGGGGGAATAGTGTTTCAGCTTTAGGATATGTAAAAAAAAATTAAGTTCATAAAGAGATGTAACACACTATAAATTAAGAAACGGTAGCCTTTTGCTCTTTTTAAAACATAAGTCAAGGCAGATAAAATTTAAGTTTGCTTTACTACAGAATTTTGATATCTGTCTGCTGGTTGTTGTGTAGATGTACTTTGTAGGATTGACAGATTGTTTTCTATTTTTATAATCTACAGGATTTTCTTCTGAATAAACACGTATAACCGTGATGGTGAACCTATGGCACACGTGCCACAGATGGCACATGGAGCCATATCGTTGGGCACACAAGCATTGCCATAGGCCAGCTCCAATGGGCATGTGTGCGTGCTGGTCAGCTGATTTTTGGGCCTTCCAGGCCCACTGGAAACAGGTTGTTTCCAGGCTCCGGGGGGCCTCCAGGGGTGGGGGTAGGGTGGGGAAGGTCCGTTTTTCGCTCTCCCCAGGCTCTAGAGGCTTTCTAGGAGCTTGGGGAGGATGAAAACGGCATTCTCCAGCCCCCTGGAGGCCAGAAATGGCCCATTTGCTGACTTCTGTGGGACAGAAAGGCCTGTTTTTCGCTCTCCCTAGGCTCCAGAGGCTTTCTAGGAGCTTGGGGAAGATGAAAACGGCATTCTCCAGCCCCCTGGAGGCCAGAAATGGCCTGTTTGCTGACTTCTGTGGGACAGAAAGGCCTGTTTTTCACTCTCCCCAGGCTCCAGAGGCTTTCTAGGAGCCTGGGGAGGGTGAAAATGGTCTTTCTCCCCCCCCCCCCGAAACAGCGAAAAATGGGCCTATGAGGCCCACTGTGCCATTGCATGCCAAAAGCAGGGGGATGTGTGGTGGCCATATGCACATTCGCTGGGGGCAGAGCGTATTGAATTATGGGTGTGGGCATGCATGCATTCCCCCCGCTTTTGGCACCCGATGGCAAAAAGGTTAGCCATCACTGACCTATAGCTTGCATTGCAAACTACTAATGCCAAAAAGTTACAATTACTTCCTCATTAAAACTATTGAAAAAGGGTTTTCAAGAAAAAAATTAAAATAAAGGCAATGATCAGTATTATTAATATAAATATTAATAGTTCTACTGACTTTTCAAACAGTCCAGTCCTACATCACTGATACAGAAGAATGATATAGTATTTTAGCGTGTTTTATGTTTGTTTAAATAATGTTGGTAATGAATAATAATGGGGGAATGGATGGAACTTCAATTTTAAACTATTACATATTAAACTGCTAAATTCCTCAGGCTTTTTCCCTGTCACACAATTACAGCAGAACTGTATATAATTCCACCTCTCATCAAGAGTATTTGTATGTACTGTGCTTTTGTATTTGTATGTATGTGCTTTTCTTCTTGAATCTCCTTGTTCTAAACATTCAGTTCGTAGGCTAAGAGCATTTGGAGCCTTTAATAGGGTCCATATATGTTGCTGCTGTTTGCCACCTTGTTTCTTTTTTTAATCTGGGTTGTGTGTACATTGTTGTTGTTTTTCTTCTGCGAGTTGCCCAGAGTCAATTGGAGGCAAGGGGTGTCCAAATCAAATATATAAATAAATTAGTAACAGATGGCCAGTCCTTTCAGATAATCAGTCACATCTAGTTTTGTGGATTTTTTTTTCAACCGTAATTTATCATTTTCTTCCTAATAAACAAAGCTTAGAAATGACCTAAGGGTCAATTCTTCCTTCAGTACATACAAATACTCTTGATGAGAGGTGGAATTATATTTATAAGGAATGATGAATAAATCCCTTAGGATCTAGCTTTACTTTCAGCTGTTTTCCCCATCTCAGTAATAAGTCGATCATCTGCATGGCTTTCTCTGACTCAGCTCGTATATTTAATTCCACTGGTATATTTGCCTAAGCATGACATTCAAATCTCAGCTTTGATAATCTGAGTTTCATATATACCATAGAGAGTCTGTAAAATTTGTCTAACAACAGATACTTTTGGCTAGATATTGGTCAGGAACATATACAGTAGATGAGACAATATGATTAATATTCAGTTTGAATATCTGGATAGATGAAATCCAATTCAAAGCTACTGCTAGCAAATGTGATTATGTATTTAAGTATGGTGGAAAAAGTTCTCCCAGTTTTTCATCTTTTAGTAAGAGCACTCAAAAGAATGGCTCGTTTTTGCCTCTATACCATGGATAGCTATATCTGAGAACAGTGTTTCTCAACCTTGACAACTTTAAGATGTGTGAACTTCAATTCCCAGAATTCCCTAGCCAGTATGGTTCAAAGTTATCAAGATTGAGAAATGTTGTCTTGGAAGATAAATAAGGCCCATGAAACTAGCCAGTGCTTTAGAACTTTAAAATTTTGCTAACTAATAAAACTGCCGACTATTAGATGATTTTTAAAAAATAAATTCTATTGAATTCCTTACTATACAGGTTCTTAAATAACAGGAGCTGTCATTTTTATTAAAAAACCCTGAAAAAGAGCTGTCATTTAAAAAAAAACAGAAAAATATCTGATTAAATGTCCTAAAATAATCTTGCAAAATCTGAAAAGGCTACAGTAGGGATTAAGCAAATCCAGAGATGGGCAACAAAAATGGTGCAAGGTGTGAGAGACAAAACATAGCAGGAGAGATTGTAAAAACTGAATATGGGTAGCCTGGAGAAAAGAAGAGAAAAAAAGGGGGGGGGAGGAACTTTGAAATATATTAAGAGTGTGAATAAGGTTTTAAAAGGCACTATGTTCAATGTTCAAAGAACAAACTCAATGGACCACCTGGTCTTTTTCTGCCATCAGTTTTCTATGTTTATATGTTATCAAAAACAATATCAAAAGCATTAATATTCAATATTCAATTTGCGAAAATCAAGAACACGGGGTCATAATCTCAAACTACCAGGAGGGAAGTTCAAAAGTAATGTTAGAAAGTATTACTTCACAGAAAGAGTAGTGGAAGCTTGGAACAGCAGAGGTAGTGTGTGAATCATCGGTAACTGATTAACACATCCATTTTCCAACAAAAATTAAATAAATACATAAGTAAATAAATAAATTAAAATGAAAAAAAAAAAAGAAATGAAAACAAAAACGAAAACTCAAAGGACAGACTCAATGAACCAGTCAGTATTTTTCTGCCATCAGTTTTCTCTGTTTATAATATATGCTACATGTAAATTTTAGAATATGAAATACAGGGAAGTAAAATAATACCTGGAACTAGTTAATAACCTAATGTTTAGATTCTTTTTGAGCCCAAGAATATTTGGAGTTTTGAGAGTATGAAGTTATTATGAACACAAGATCCCCCACTCCCCAGAATAGCCTCTATCAATTCAGTAGGGCCTTTATGCAGCCTGAAGGCATTGCTATAAATATCCTATGGGGTTGTATATTACAAAATGTATATACTGGCTTTCTATTTTTTTTTCTAATTTAGAAATGTCTAAATATATCAGGTATAGCTGGGAGCCTAGTAGTGATCGAAAAAGATTGGTGCCTATGATCATTATATTGTTTGCCCTTGTAATAGTCTCTGTTAATATGATTCTGCTGTTTCTGCTTTATTTTCAAGAACAGAAATTATTTGAAATAACTAGTTACAAATAAAGGACTTGATCCATCTTAAACAAAAGCTATCTAACATATATGGTTCTCAAACTATGGCTTGCGGGCCGGATACAGCCCACTGAAGCCATTAATGTGGCCCACATGGGACCACAGGCTGTCCCGCCCACATCTTCTGCCCTAACCCTAACCCCACCCGCCTTCTGGAGGCCGAGGAGGCCAAAAATGGAATGAATGTAGGCCTCATGAGGCCAAAAATGGCCCCATTTTTGGGCTCCCCAGCCTCTAGAGAGAGGGTGGAGGGAGGGAGGGAGAGAGAGAGGGAGGGAGAGACACAGAGAGACAGACAGAGTGGGAGACAGACAGAGAGACAGACAGAGAGAAAGAGAGAGAAGTATCTCACACACACCCAAGGCAGCCACATCCCTTCACTAACCTGCTTTCTATCCCCAGGAGCATAACAAATTAAAGTTTAATTTGTGTATATTGTTTAATGGACTGCTAAATTGGCCATGCCTACCCAGTCACATGCCCACCTAGCCACTTCCACCCAGCCAGTCTGGCTCCCCAACAGACTGAGGGACTGTGAATTGGCCTCCTGTTTAAAAAGTTTGAGGACCCCTGTCCTAGAGTATGAAATTGCTGACAGAGGCAGCCTTGCGTAAAGGAAATAATGTTGTTTTGGGTGGGATGGATGGATAGATGGATGGATGTTTCTGTCCTCGGTATTTACAGTTTGAAAACTTTATTTGAACCAATTTTATTGATTCTGTTGGGATTATTATCTCCAGTTACTTAGGTGTGGTAAAAATCTGCAGTACCCACTAACATGTTGCCAGAGATAGAAAGACAGGATTAGGTGACAGTTTTAGTGGAATTGGGTCACTAGGAAGTTGGAGCATGTGCATTTTTACAGTCTAACAATTTTCCATTAAACCTGTTTACATTGAAAGGCCAGTAAAAGAAAAATAAAGCAATAAAGGCCAGTGATTTGAACCTAAATTAAGCACTGACGTTTGAGATAAATGAAAGAAATGGTGGCCATGTGTTCTAAACATAAGGGAAATCAGGGTATATATAGGAACATTTAGAATGGGCAAGGGAAATGTTTCTCTTTCTATTCTTCTTTTATCTGAAGCATATTTCTCCCTATATTATTTCCTCCTAATTGGCCGTATATAGGCCATCAGTGGTCTACAGTATCTTTTCTTCATGTACACAGCCTCAGGCAGTCTTACCCATTTTCTTCTACTCCCACCTGATCATCCATCAAGTAGATGGTAGAAAAATATTATTGTTACAATGCAGTTGTCAGGAACAATGGCACCCTTTCAGAGTGCTTATGCCTTTATCCAAGCCCATGTTGTCATGGCTTGGTTCATTCATCAAAACCTTTCTGACATTTATATCACTATGTTCCATCTGTTTCTATAGGAGAAGAATTCTTAGATGTTTCTTTAATATGACATACATCCATAATTGTCTTTGTTGTCTTCCACATTGGTCAATCAGAAATAATCCTTGTAACCTATCTGCGCATCCTTTACCCATTTTATCTAAACACGTATGAGTTCCAGCACTGGCAAATCCCTAGAATAAATTGCCGAATGCTGGCTTTGACGCACCTCAAACCATCTATTTGTCCTTTGGAAGTTAGCTAGGTGACTAAATGTATTGTAACTTGTTTGAAAAAGTATACTGATTAAGAGTCTGAAGGAATGAATTTTTGGAAATTATCTGCAGAGGGAATTTTTGAATCATTCAAATTCTGTTAGTGGGATAATATTGTCAGCACAAATTTGATATTTTGCAGCATAAAAAATACATTGAAATAACAAACAGACTTCAAACGATATACTAAACTGTACTGGTATGTTCCAGATGATGAGGAAATTTTGTTTAAACAAAAATCTGCTATGTAGCAAAGGGTGGTCTGGAAAAACTGTAGTGGCAATACTGTGTTTGAAATGAAACTTGTATTGGAAGGACAAAATGGTTTTAATTACTCCAATCCCAGTGATCCTAATAGATCCCCATTTTCAGTGTCTTTACTGCCAATTACAATCTCACTTTTGCAATCCACTCACCTCAAATGTTTGGTAACATAAGGAGTACAATATTTCGCTATTGAAATGAAAAATAGTCTCTATGTCTGCATTTTTACCAAGATAAATATATGCATATTTAAGTCTCCATTACTGCTTGGTAGAAAGTTTTGTCTCTTCATCAGATAGGCATTACATGAGTTCTTTCTAAATCTGGATACTTATACATGAGCCTTGGTGGTGCAGCAGACTAAAGTGCTGTTAAGTAGCACCAGCTGCCTGCAATTACTGCAAGTTCAAATCTCACCAGGCTCAAGATTGACTCAGCCTTCCATCCTTTTGAGGTAGGTAAAATGAGGACCCGGATTGTGGGGGCAATAAACTGACTTTGTATATAAAAGAAAGAACACTGCTTGGGGGGGCCAAAAGCCCTACTAAGAAGATATATACAAAAGTATGAAAGCTATTGCTTACACATTTAAAGCCGCCCTGAGTCTCCAGAGAAGGGCGGCATATAAATTGAACAAATAAATAAATAAATAAATAAATAAATAAATAAATAAATAAATAAATAAATAAATAAGATTAGAAGAGTAAATAAACTCTTGCAGTAAATAGAACGTAGCACAAAAATAAGAGTCAATTGGTTCAATTGTATGTCTCATGAATCAAGGAGATAAGCAAGTGGAATTTGAAATTTCCATACTGATAGAATAAATAAAAGGTGAGATATATACTATAAATATTTAAACAAACCAAATATTGCTAAACTGAGCAGATAAATAAGGATGAACAGGCATTGGATCCTCGCATTCTTGAACCAAACTCTTGCAAACTCTGGAGCATAATGGTGATAAATGGACTGGGCTCTTATAAACATAGATTAAGCTTGAAGGCTGATTAAATTTGACGGAATCATATCAATATATAAAACCATACATAAAACTGCTTTGGTCACATAGAAAGTAGTAAATTGAAGGACTGGAGAGGAGTCTGATATATAGATCAACAGAAAAAATGGAAAACAGCACCTAGACCTTTCTACTCCACTCTTCTCCATTTGCTGGAGCACTTTTTCTTTTGGCCAGTCATTCTCTCTCAGCACCATCTACCACACATGGTTGTTGTCATGGGAAAAGAAAGGACAAAGGAGTATTAAGTTGCTGCCTTGAGTTACTTATAAAGCAATAAGGCAGGCCAAAAATCTAATAATAATATATAAAACAACAAAGATTCAGTATCAAAGATGAAAGACGGATGTCTAGACAGCTGAGTAATAGAGATGTAAAGTCTTGAAAAATTCAATGCATCTCTTTGGTTCAACAATCTGTTTTTGAGAAAATTGAGCAAATTCACTCATCTCAGTAAAGATGTTTATACATGTATATATGTATATGGACTATTGTAATGCTCTCTACATGGGGCTCCCCTTGGGTTGCACCCGGAGGCTCCAACTGGTGCAGAATGCGGCCGCACCGGGGATTATGGAAGCGACAGGGCGCTCCCATGTGACACTTCTCCTGCAGGAGCTGCATTGGCTGCTGGTGGACTTCCGGGTGCGCTTCAAGGTGTTGGTAATCTCCTTTAAAGCGCTCCATGGCTTAGGACCAGGGTACTTACGGGACTGCCTTCTGCCACCAATTGCCCCCCACCGGCCGGTTCGCTCCCACAGAGGGCCTCCTCAGGGTGCCGTCAGCCAGACAATGCCGGCTGGTGACCCCCAGAGGGAGAGCCTTCTCTGTGGTAGCTCCCACCCTCTGGAACGATCTTTCTCCAGAGTTGCGAACAATCTCTGACCTCCGGACTTTTCATTGGGCTTTAAAAACGTACTTTTTCCAGCTAGCCGGCTTGGCCTGACCCCATGGCAAAACTTTTTAGAGTTTTTGATATCAATTTTAAATGGAACTGTTTTAACTATGGGCCAAATTTATATTAGTTACTTTTAATAATGTTTTAACTTTTGTAAGATTTGCTTTTTATTTCTGGCTGTTTACCGCCCTGAGTCCAGAAGGAGAAGGGCGGTATATAAATCTAATAAAATAAATAAATAAATAAATAAATAAATAAATAAATAAATAAATATATTTACATATAATAAATGCTTAGTGAACTTAGTGTACTGCCTAAGTCAGTTGCTTACATAATAATACTTTTTAAAATCCTAATTTCTACCTCTGTTATCCAACCATTGATAAAACAAATCTCATGTTCAATAGTATTCTGTGTGACCTCCAGTGGTTTGAACCCCTAGCACTGAGTGGCAGAGTAAGGTCCTATCACTTCCTTCAGTTTCTGCCAACCTAGAAGTTTGAAAGCATGTTACATGCAAGTAGATCAATAGGTACCATTTCGGTGGGAAAATAATAGCGTTTCATGCAATAGAGTGAATCCAATTAGTGTCAGACTTTCCCAATACGAAGCCCAAGTGTGCGATGACATCAATGGAGGGAGAAGCTCCAAATGTCACTGCAGAACACTGTTGAACCTTTCAGAGTATGGAGTTAGTCTGTCCCCTGTGGTGCACTCTGGATAGCGCACAAGCATGAACTGAATGGACCAGCAATTCATTGGCAGCCAAATAATTACTTTGTTCTCACACTGTAGTCTTCTGGCTAATGTAACATTGCCATGCACTAAATAAATAAATAAATATATATATAAATAAATAAGGTTGTACAAGAGTCCATATTAAGATGGGTGGATTTATTCAAACCATGTTGAATCTTACAGTGGAAGTAGTAGCTTTGTGGTAGTTTAAACATTTATATTTTGTTTTGTTTCATTAGGGAAGGGTGTAGCTTACAATTCTGGCTCATCTTCCTTTTGAGTAAGTGCTTTATAAAGATAAAATATCATACATTCCACTTCAGGGGTGTCAAACTTGCATCGTCATGGTGTTGTCACGTGACATATTGTGACTTTTTTCCCCATCGCTAAACCGGGCCTGGGCGTGGCCAATACATGATGCATCCAGCCCACAGGTCCCGGGTTTGACACCTCTGTTTCACTTCATCAGGTACATGGAACATTATTCTAGATGAGAGAAATTGCTTATACACACAGGAGCTCCCGCTTCTGCTAGGATTGCTTTCAGTCACACTGTTGAAAACTCCCACGTCATCCTTGGGATATTTCGTTAAGACAATAGATGTTTAGAATCACATTTGGTTTTCTAAATACATCAGAGACTCATATGGTAAACTATTCAGATAAGCCACTGAACCTGATATATAGAGAGATAAAGATGCAATACACCAAAACCAAGTAGCTGGCTGCCAGTGAAAAGACTGAGAATAGACATGAAACAGTGTTCTGTGTATTGTACCACTATCTCTGTATTCCCTATAAAGGTTATAATCATAAACTATGTGGAGCAGGTTTTCAGGGAGCCCATTTTGTGCTTTAAAGACAAAAAATGGTAACTTGAATGAAGGTGGGGGGAAATTTCCTCTTTTAGCTACAGGGCTTGTTATGTTCTGAACAGTGGTTGCTTATTTTCAAAGGAAGTTGTGTACACCCTCCCTGCTTAGGTCAAACAAGGAAAATCTGTTGCAAATACCAACAAGGTATAATTTTGTGCCTTTCCTACTGTCCTTGCGGTGCTCTGTGATCTGCTGAAATTGTCACCTTAATAGCTTCCTTCTTATAAGAAGCAGCATTTTGTCTGAGTTTTTCCCCCTGTATATTAGCCTAATGAATATTAATGAGAGCTTTTCCACAGCACAACTATAAGCAAGGAAGAATCCTTTGAAACCACAGAACTTGAATAATACTGTAAAATAAGCATCTATTTTTGCATATGCAGTCATCACACAAAATGACATATTATTTACATTTAGGGAAAAAAGTGGTTTTTTTTTTTTTTACTCTCTCAATGGACAATCATGTTACATACTTAAAAGTACTTTCTAAAGCTGCTGCTACCATTATTTAATATCATAATTTGAGCTCCATACCAAGATAAGAAAACCTATGTCCATGAAATGGTTAGAATAACTACTCTTATGTCTGACTTTGCTGTCTGGTGCTATGGGGAATCATTTTGCCCATCTCTGTTTTAAATTATTCAGAGAGAAAAGTTAATAAACTACAGAAATCCTAAAAAAAGAAAAAAAAAGAATTAAACTAAATTGTAATTGCCAAAATGTAAAAAAATGATGCTAAAAGAGAATATTGGAACTATTATTTTGTATGTGTCAAGATTTAAATTACATCTTGCAAAACACGAATCTTCCTAGTGCCAGAGTGCAATATTGTATCTTCCATTATGACTTCAAAAGACTGATTTTTCACACATTAAAGAAGTAACAGGATTGATTCAGCTAGTTATTCTCTCTTTAAAAGCAAGATTTCCTATGCCAAAATATCACTTGCAGCTCTCTCTTCTTCAAACATTTCGAAAGGACCAAGCCAAGGTTAATGTTGGGGTCTGGTTACTACAAAATTGCCTTTGGAGATAAAAAGAGAAAAGAGTCTGTTGCATTTGAAGTAGCCACCTCACCTCACATCATTTCTCATGGATTTCAAAGGTCAGTGAAAGCTTACTCACACTGCATGATACATCCTATGATTGTTAATATTATTAATATAATATAGTAGACTAGGGTTTATAAATGTATTATTTTAAGTAGAGAAGATTCCACTCAGTGTTAAGTCCAAATTCTAGAATAGAATTAGGTGAATTGATGGGGTCTTTAATTTATTCAAGGCAACACAGTGTTTTTAAATGCTCTTAACTCCAATTAAGAGTCAGTTTGGGATAGTGGTTAAGGCACCAGGCTAGAAACCGGAAGATCCTGAATTCTAGTCCTGCCTGAGACACAAAGCCAATTGAGTGGCCTTGGACCAGAGAGTCTCTTTCAGCTCTTTGAAGGAAGCAATAACAGAATAATGGAAGGGACCTTGGAAGTGTTCTAGTCCAACCCTCTGCTCAGAGAAACCATTTCTGAAAAAGTGTGCCAAGAAAACTATGACAGCCAAGGTAGTCTCCAGAAGTCAAAAACTAACTTGAAAGAACACACACAAACACATCCAATTAAAATCCTAATTTGGTGTAGTGATTAAGACAACGAATTAGAAACTGGGAGTTCCTATCTCCCTTCTTCTCAAAGCCAAGTGGATGACTTTGGACTGATTACTTTCTTCCAGCCCTAGGAAGCAGGCAAGTGGGGGTACAACTAAAGACAAACTTCCGATAAAATCAAATCACTTGTAACCTCTCATTTAGATTACTGTAACTCACTTTACAGTGCCCTTGAAGATCATTTGGAAACTTCAACTGGGGCAAAATGTGTCTGCATGGGTAAAATCATGCCAGCTACATGGCACATGTAACACTACTTTTCTGTGAGCTACACTGGCTGTTGGTGTGTTTCTGGCTGCAAGGTGCTGGTTGTCACTTTTAAAGCCCTACATGGCTTGGGACTGGGTTACCTGAAGGACTCCCATTTTCTAAGAGTTTCTGCTCATCCAATCTGATCCAAAAGATTGGGCATATGGCAGATCACCTCAGCAAAAGAGTGTCAACTGGTGGGAACTAGACAGGCTTTTTTTTTTTTTTTTGATGTAGACCTTGATTTATAGAATATTCTCCCCTTCAACCCTTTTCACAAAGCTTTAAGGACTTGGTTATGGGACTTGGAAAATGTTAAGGGCCCTTTTATTGGCCTTACTATCAGTTGATTAGCTATCATGGGTCCTCTTTATACTTATTTATTTTGTTTTTATTGCTTTAATGTTTTTAATTGTTTTATAATTTTAGAATTGTAAGCTTCCCAGAGTTAGTTGGTTGAATAGAAAATGAATGAATGAATGAATGAATGAATGAATGAATGAATGAGAGACAAGAATCCATTTTTCCCTTTCATTTTAAAGAGTAAGATTAGGTGAGAAAGCAAGCCTCAATGTGATGCTTTTAACAGGAAAATGTTCCCAAAATCAAGAATAGGCAAGATTCATAGAAGAAACATTTCCATATGTTCCAATGCTCAAGGAATGGAAATACTGACCTCTAATTCTTGACTAAAATAAAGTTGAAGCACACCAGACTGCATTTTCAGTCCTTTGCCATAATGAATCAGCAGGATGTTCTAGCTTATGTAATTACAAAACTCCACCAATTTCTGTCCTGTCTGGCAAAATTTATTGCATGTTAATGATTAAAGTTTCCTATAAATTGAGAAGGAGGAGGAGAAGGAATAGAGCAAATGAATCACTCTTATTCCTCTTTTGTTGTATGTGTGCATTTAGAATAGTGGATTAGGATTTCCAGTGGTGGATGTCAATTGACTCTAGAGGTCAAATTAGAAAAGGCAGAATTTCCCCCAAAAGAACAAATTTACTTGAAATATAGAAAGGCTAATGGAGAGTAGGAAATTACCAAATAGATAAGTGATTTATCTATTTATCTAATTCTGATGATATAGTGTAGTTTTGACTTTGTATAATACAGGACTCCAGCCAACTGGGCCTTTTTGTTTTGGTGTGTTTGTTTGTTTATTTATTTATTTGTTTGTTTGGATTTATATGACTGTCCTTTCACTCTCAGTGGCTCTGGGGAAGCTTACAAACAATGGTTCAACAAACTATGGTTAAAATTATTGATTGATTGATTGATTCCTTTCCTGGCCTTTGTATACAGCTTAAAGCAGCACGATTTGTGAATCAAAAATTATCTCAATGTGGCTTTCTAGGGTTTCAGCAGGAGTTCAGCAGACTTTAAGGGAGTCTGCAGAGTATGGTAAAAAAATAATAATCAAGAAGGTAACTACAACAGTGTCGATGCTTCCAATGGTTTTTATGTGTTGCATGGTTAGAGGTTTCATCATCCAAAACAACCCCTATGTTCGCTTTTCAACAGGGGTCTTACAAATCTCCCTGCATACCACTGACCTACACTTAGCCTGATAATCTTGAGCAATGAAGTGGCCAGTATACCACAGAAGTGTGTGACTATGAGCTTCATTGGTTCTCAGGATTAGGAGCAATCCAAATCCAACCTACTCCATGCTTAACTTTGTGGAAATATATAGTTGAAAAAATACTCAAAAATTAGCAGGTTAAAATATTGTGGGGTTTCCAAATACAAACTGATAAAAGTCTTAGCTCATAATTTGCCAGATATAACTGATTGAAAAATACAAAGTGTGAATAATTAATGGGGCCAACACCAGGGGATAGTAGAATAGAAGACAAAGGATTGTAGAAGATCACAATTTATCAAGTTCTGAAAATTGAAATTAAAAGATTATGGCATAAAACAACCATGGTGATCTCAGTGCTTATCAGGACACTAGGTACCAAAACAAAACAAAAAAATCTTGGACAGCATTTAGGCAATCTGCACACTGACAAAGTTTTCATCGGTCAGTTATAAAAGGCCACAGTCCTTAGATCCACACATATACTATGTTGATACATTATGCCATCCCAAGTTCTTTGGAAGAACTCAATGTGTATGAAGGTCAACTTCAACTAAAGAACTGCCAGCAGTGATTTCACATTGTTATGTATATAATAATCTGACTAACTGAAAAGTCCATTATGGACACAGGTCAAGGTGCCATAAAGATAAAATTTGAAAAGAACAGCCACGAGTCCTTGGCAATGAAAGGCAGCAGAAAGAAACCCCAGATTTAACCACATGTTATTCGTACATTGGAGGAAACAGAACATCATCTCATTTAGGTTATCATTAGTGCAATAAAGAAAAGTTACATACTCAAGTCAAATTCTAGTTACAGAGAAGTGCATCAGGTTCCAGGGAGAATCAAAGACAGGTGTCCAAGGCAACCTTGACAGGTGAGGAAAGAATAATAATTTGATGATCCTAATATGCTACAAATGAGGCAATTTTACAGACCTTTTATTTCCTTAAAATGGAATTTCCTGCATGCAACGCATCCCCTTCTCTACCACTGAATTAGGAACTGTCCATGTGCAGAATGATACCTTTTAACGAGTACCACCATCACTGGAGCACCTACAGGAATACTGATTCTGGATCTTTATCAAAGACAATTAATGAACCTCCCGTGTGCCCCATGTGTTTTATCCTGATATGATTAAATATTTTTTAACTAAAAATGACATCTTCTTTTCTTCTCCTTCCATATCTATTTAATTTTATCCAGTACAGTGAGAGAGCCAAACATCTTGAGGATACTGATGCCTCTGGAGAGAGATTATACTCTATTAAAACAACAAGATGAATGGAATTAAGAAAATCAGGGACTGATCAAGTAGTGAAGGAAAGTCAGACCGTATGGTAAATAAACTTCCCTGTAAAATTTAAAAATGTGGAGCAAAGGGACAACAATGGCCTTGTCTATTACCGAAAAGTCCTTTTCTTACCAAATAAGCAATTGTAAAGCACTCAGCCCTGCTGATACTGGTTAAAAAGAGAAGTAAACGAAATTAGCACTGAGATTTAGAAAGAGTGCTTTGGTGGCTATCAAAGAATATAAAAGATGCTAGTGCATGACCATCTGTGAAAACATGGTGTGCCCCCTACAGTTTTAATCTCAAACCTGCTTACAGCTGTGCAAGATTCTTTTGGAACAGATGCTTATTGTGCAATGTGGGATAAGTGACATCTGAAGAGTGATTCCAGGCAAAGAACATATTCGCTGCATGCAGCTAAATTTTGTATTGTATGTGTACTGCATAGTCCACACTTAACCTTTTCCCTCTTTTTGTCACCCCATAAAATATCAAATGTACCAGTGGCTCAGCTGTAGCCAAGTATCTTAAGTGGCAGCCCAGCAGGCAGAGCAGCCTTTATTTGTCAATGAAAGTTAATGGCATAAATAGAAGCTCTTCTCTCTCACCACTTTCTTCTGCAAAGAGAGTCCTAGAAGTCACTGATTAATAAGCAGCCTTATTAATTCCAGAGGGAGAGGTGACTGAGTGGAGAAAATTAATGACCTCCTGTCTAGGTTGTAGCCCAGCCTAAAAGATGGGGAGGGGGGGAGAGAAAGTCTGTGAAAGGAAACAGAATTATTCCATCTTTTGCAGTGCTCTTGGACATGAAGCATTTGTCAAGATTAACAACTTTGTTCAAATTTAATTTTCATTCTTCTCATTTAATTTGACTTCATTGCTAGCTGGTATTGTCCCAGGTGTGGGTGGTTTGGTTGCATGGCTAACCATCAAAGCTCTGTAAGTCAATGGTCTGAAGGCTGCACTTGGCTTTGGAGTGAGACTTAGACTAGGAGCCCCAAGCCCTAGTTAGGAGAGCCAGGGTCAAAAACTTTGCAAGTGCTGACTCTCTTACCAAGATTCAGGTGTGTGTCCCTGGGCTACCTGGTCACTAACTGGGGAAGAATTATTTCTCCTGCCTTAGAAACCTGGTGCCTTGTATCTATTAATTTTGGCTGTTCACCGCCCTGAGTCCTTCGGAGAAGGGCAGTATACAAATTTAATTAATAAATAAATAAATAAATAAACAAACTATTTTCTCTACAGGTTGGGTAGAGAAAATGGGTATTGTATTTCATCCCATTGAAGAAAACTTCCTATTGGAAGATATTTTTTAATCAACGTTTTCTATAAGGAAGAGGTGGATCTAATACAGGGCTGTCAAACTTGCGGCCGGCGGGCCGGAAGCATCATGCACTGGCCACGCCCATGCCCGGTTTAGTGAAGGGGAGAAAAGTCCTGATATGTCACGTGATGCTGCCGTGACAATACATGTTTGATACCCCTGGTCTAATACAATTTAGGAGAAAAAATAAATCTAAATTACAGATCATTGATTGATATATAACAAAATGACGGTGATTGTAATCATACTTCAGTTAACTAAGAGTTGAAGTGGGTTAAAATGAGGCAATCCTTGTCCCTGGATTGCGACAGAAAGATTTCTTTGTTAAGAGGACAAAAGGAAGCTTGACAGAAGGAAGCTTGAGCTCCATGTGTATAGTCTCCCAAAATAATTTCCAACCTTATCGATAGTTGCCTACTGCAAAGTCTCAAAATAATGTTTAAATGCCTTTGAACTTAAAAACCTATTTCTGAAACTGGCCCAGGAGCTACAAATAGATCCTAATTCCCTTTCTGTGTCTCTCCCACCCCCAATCTAAAAGAGCCATAGGCTTAATTCAGCACAACCTACTTTTTCCATCCAAAGAGTTTTAATTTTTAATGGTTATTTTTTTCCTCATGGTCATGAGCATGATTTCAGCAGGAGGCAATTGTGTTCTTCCTTTCACTCTTTTGCCAATTATATACATGTTAATTTTGGCATTGTAAAGTCCATAACATCAGTTATTTACTAAACATTAGATATGTCCCACTATTTACTGAGAATGCTGATTGGTAGCAGACCATACAATGTGGGAGCAGTTTAAGAAAGTGAGGTTGTTTCTACTGTTATTTGTTACCCCATGATGCTTTGTTTATTTAATTATTGTTTCTTTTCTGTAAAAATCTAGTATTTTTACTTTTTTTTAAAACAAATGTGTCAGTATTATTTTATGTAATAGCTGTATTCAGTCATAAAAGGCCATTTAGCATTAGAAAATTCATACATATTTGCCTAATAATGCCTTTTAAGTAATCTATCCCTTTGTTAATGCTTTTTCCCCAACTACCAAGCCATATACCAGGAATCAAAATTAGCATCTAAATGAGGATGTTTTAAACACATGCCTAGGGGTTGCAGTTTTCACCTTTTTATAGTTTGCTGTGTTAAATTATGTAAAATAGAAATGGTATTTTAGTATTAATAAGGTAATGTAACCCTATCAACCCTCTTTTCTCTGTTATGAAAAAAATGAAAATGGTTTTCAGATATATAAAGTAGAAATAAAACTAATAATAATAACAAAGTAAAATTTTATTGCATTTTCTATTAACTCATGAAACTTTGTAAAACACTTGCAAACTACTTAATTGAAGTTGTAGATAAAATAGAAATTGTTTTACTAGCTATCATTACCCACAATATACTAAAAGCAGTCTTTTTTAAATTTCAGAACAAGATTCATTACTATTGTATTTGATTTTACTCCTAGTTTAATTATGAAAAAATATTAACAAAGTATAATGTATATATAGCAAAATCTAAAATTGAATACAAAAAAAGGCTATAAAAAGCATCAGTGATTTAAAAAGTAAAGGATTATGTCAGAACTTAAATTTCATTTAAATTCCAGGGTATGTTTATATTATACCGTTTCCCCAAAATAAGACATCCCCTGACATCGGGCTTTTGAGCGCATGACAGTAAGGCCAAGCACTTATTTCAGGATTCAGAAAAATATAAGAGAGGGTCTTTTTTCAGGAAAACACGGTATAACAATAATCAGAACAAGCAAGAATTAATTAACAGTTAACTTTACTTGTAAACAGTGATATTTCTTTTTCATTTTATTTGTATAAAAGATACATATAAATATCAGGTGATTTTTTTTTTAGATGTTTAGGCATCTCATTCTTTCTCCATAAAACTCTTTCATGAGGTACATTATATCAGATTCTATTTCCTAGACTGAAGGTTATATATTCATATTAGTCAGCTGTAACTAAAGCAACAAAATTATATCAACTATATAGAACTACAATTCCTAAAATAAAATTTGCATATTGTTTTTCTCAGGCTGTCTTTATGCGAGTGAAACATAATTATTTTAGTCAATGACTGATCATTTTTTTAAAAAAACTGTATTTTACATTCATCTGAAATATATTACAATACATGATGACTTTTTAAAAACAATGTATGCAATTGCTTTTGGTATACTTAATATATAAAAAATTATATATGAAATATTTTCCTTGGTTCAAGAGAACTGTTGGAGGATTCATCCTATGATATTTAATAAAAGTTAGTTAAGTCTTATTATCAACAATTAAAATATTTAAATTGAATCATGACTCTAAACCAGGGGTATCAAACTCACGGCCTGCAGGCCGCATGCATCATGGACTGGCCACACCCATGCCCGGTTTAGCAAAGGGGGGAAAAGTTGTGATACGTCATGTGATGATGTGATGACGTTGAGTTTGACAGCCCTGCTCTAAACTTTAAAAGTACCTTAAAGAATTTCTTCCAATCTCTCACCCTTTCCCTTCTCTTATAATTAATCAAATTAGAAAATTTGAACAACCCTTCAAAATGGTGATTTACCATGAATACCCACAAAACTGTTGGCCTACTGGGAACTGGTCTGGAGATCCCTTTCTTGTGTCTTTATTATTCTAGAGGAAAGATTGCAACAAAAAACCTAATCAGGGCATTGCTTGTTTGAAGCTAATCCCTTGTATGGATTCATTAAATGGATTTACATGATTTTGAATTCAAACAAGTCCACAACATTGGAATAAATAATTTGGTTGCTAAACCACAGAGATATTTCCATCCCTGTCACCAATAGGTCAAGTGACAAACGTTCAGAGTGTTCCAGAAGGCAATGATCAACTGATGAACATACAACTTGTTCACAATTATGGCATATGTGTGTAATTAAAATGTGCAAATAATCAGATCAGTGGTGGGTTGCTCCCAGTTCTGTCCAGTTCTTGCGAACCGGTAGTAAAAGCAGCGGGAGGCTTTGCCCATCTGCCTGGATGTCATAATGGATGATCTGCGCATGAGCAGAACCATGCGAGCTCCCATTGCGAACCAGTCGTAAAGGTAAGTAGAACCTACCTCTGAACCAGATGGATATGAAAGGCAGTGTTTCAGGTATCTACTGCCTTTCAACATCCATATATTGTGGAAAGATCATTAACATCAGGATGAAAGACATTTTCGCATTTCTCCAGCATCTCTTTCTTCTTCAACTCTAACTTTACATTGAATTCTATAATCTGTGACATATGGACTACAGTGGAACTTTTAAACTAAAACCAATACATTTTATCAGATCTGCAATCTTGTTTTACTATCAGGTGTTTTTCATCCTTATATAGTTAGATAGATAAATCTTATCTTCTCAATAATTTTCCTCCATTGGTCTTTCAGTAGAAGTTAAGAAGAATAGACTGATCTCATAAATTAAATGTGCAGGTAGCCCTCAACTTACATTGAGGTTCATTTAGTGACTGCTCAAAGTTATAATGGCACTGAAAAAAGTGACTTATGACCTTTTTTCACACTTACAACCATTGTAGCATCCCCATAAGCCACCTGATCAAGATTCAGGCATTTGGCAATTGGCATGCATTTATGATGGTTTCAGTATCCTAAGGACACATGATCACCTTCTGCCACCTTCTAACAAGCAAGGTCAATGGGGAAACCAGGTTCACATCACAGCCAGGTTACTAATTTAACAACTGCATTGATTCACTTAACAACTGTGAGATGAAAGGTTATAAAATAGAGCAAAATTCATTTAACCACTGTGTCACTTTTCAAAAGAAATTTTGGGCTCTATTGTGGTCATAAGTCAAGGCATTGACTTATGACCACTTGCATTATAGTAAAAAAGAATTTTACATCATTGTGGAAAAGAATAAAAAAGATCTAGATCATAACTGTATATGTGTTTTCTAAAATATCAGCTCCCTGTAATAATTCAACCTGAAGAAAGATACATTCTTGTTAGCTGAGACACGTGACAAAATAACAGACTGTTTTCAACAAGCCTAATAATACATTTCAAAGAAGGGGTTTTTTTTTCAATTGAAAGCATATTTCTCTGCAAATACTTGAGCATATCAAAGAGGTTTATTCTGAAAGTGATTTCAATCATTTTTATATACTGCATTGGTATACTGTGCATTCATATACCACACTATTAATATTATCAATTGTGTATTGATATGTTCATTGGAATCAATTATATTTAGTTCTCTAACTGATGCAGAGCTTATATTTATCTCTTATTGTTATTTTTGCATTATTGTTTTAACAATAATCTGTCCAATAAAGAATATATGTGTTACAAACAGCCTCACATAAGCTCTTGGTAGGATTCTTCTGTTATTATAGGCAAGCTTTAAGAATGTTTTAAGAACAATATAGAAAAGTTTGCAAAAGTATGTTTCAAAACAATTTTTAAACATATGAAGCATGGGAAAAACTTACTGGTGTTACTTTTCTGCCTCCAGAAGAAATGTATAACTTTGTGAATAATTAAATTTTAAATCTTGCCAAAATTATTATGCATAGTCTCCTTAGCTTTCTTGCAAACAGATCATTTTTGCATTATCCTAATGTTGGTCATCTGCTAATTTGTTCTGAAATATACTGTTCTAAAGAATAAGAGTGAAATATGAAAACAACCAATTCTTGCCCTCTTGAAAACATGACTGTTCAGTTTGTTCAACGATAAGGAGTAAGCATGCTCACTTCCTGAGAAAACACGAAAGTTGTTCTGTGTTTATTAATATTGAACTGTTTATAACATTTTCACTGAGAGTGCATTGTAAAAATATATAATTTTATGCAAGCACAGCAAACCATTTTTCTGGAACTTAAGGATCCATTTAAAGCAGTGTTTCCTAAACTTTTGACATATGTGTACCCCTTCTATAATTTTGTAACGCTGAGTACCCCTCATAAAAAACATATGCTTTAATAAAAATCAAAATATATTTATTTTTTATTTTTTTGGTACATACACAAAATAAATGAAAGTTATTTTGTTCCCGTTTCCCAGTTTCCCAGTTCCCGTGTAAAAACTGCGATACGCGCCTATTTCTTTCTTTGTTCTGTGGGCACAGCTAAGCACGGTGCAGTGGATATTCCCACGTGATCCCCACTAAACTCCGGTGCAATGCGTACCCCCACCAAACTCTTCCCGTACCCCTGGGGGTACGCGTACCACACTTTGGGAAACACTGATCTAAAGTAACTGAATTTACTGATTGAGGATATCCTCATGAAAAGGGTTAAAGACACTATTTCATGCCGAACAGCTAGGCTCCAGTGAGATAAGAATTTAACAAATTTTCCTGTATTTATATTAAGCAGAAAAGTCCAAAAAAGTCTAACTTTTTTGCTTTGTTCTATTGCTGGAAAACAGAAACACAAGGTTCTAATCAGGACTATATCCTGTGAATCCTGTATTGTACAAAGACAATTTGGACAAAAAAAATAGTTTGCTAGTTGTGGTCTTCTGTCTTTTTATTATAGTAGGCTTAAATTTCTATATATCTTATTTCTCTAATCATTGTTTACTAGATTAATATACTATAACTTAATGAATCAATATTTCATTTCAACCCAGATAAGTTAAAGGCATATATCATAAATGTCTCAGTCAGTATAAATTGGATAATGAATATGAATATTTTTATGGTATGATTGATACATTTTACAGTGATAGAATAGAATATTCTGTTTATCCATGCTTCACTCAGTCTAAGTTTTTAGATTTGCACCATGGCTTGGGCCATCACCTAATCTTCCAGGCTGATTCCACAAAACACGTAAGGTGATGGTACACATTAAAAAGGAGAGAGCTTTAATTGCATGATCATCATCTTGACTTTTTGATCCACTATGAAGATGACCCTGACATTAGGTTAAATAAAACATGATTAGGTAGTTTATGATGCAGTGCCAGGGAAGTCTAACTTGAGAGAAAACCCATTTCCACACTTCAAATACCCATTCCCATATATTTCTAAGAGTGCTGTGGCATGCATTAAAGAAACCATATGACAAACTGCTTTGCTAGCTGAATAAGATCTTAGCAACTAGACCATATATTAATAGACTGAATTGTAGAGCTAATGATACACGATGTACTATTATTCATTAAAATGACCAAGAACATTTTAAGTATATCAATAGCAATTTTCACTAATATATTGGCACAAATATAATATTATTTTGTTTAATCATGTTACTTCCACATCACCAAAGGAGAGGGAGTACATTATTCCAAAAGAAGACAAGATAGATTTGCAGTTGTGATTCCAGAAATAATTGCTAAAAACAGAACAGCAATGAACCTTTATGTAGTGGGGAAGGATTTGATCCAATGACCTATTCATTTGTTGAGGTGCTATAATAGGCAATTTCAAGGCAGCTGAGCTTCCTTCCTAGTATGCTACTGTATCCTTACATTGGGTAATCCTGTAAATAGAAATCACTTTTAAATAAAGGATTATCCTCTTTTTAAAAAGACAATACTCTCTATATAGAATTCATGACCACCTGAATCCATAATTATAAGATTTCAGAATGCAAAAGTGTTTATTTCCCTCCACCTAGAGTGGGTAGCTTCTCTATCTTTCTTTAGGATTAGTCTGTTTACTGTGCAATTAAAATATAGCATTTATTGATGGTGATTTTCCTTGATAATTCACCTTGCAAACAAAATCAGGTAAAGGGGGATCTCGTATTAGTGACAGCATCAAAAGTGTTCTGATGTAAACAATACTTACCAGTTTTCAGATTAGATTGTATAGGATGTGACAAGTGGCATTTCCATGTGATGGCCACCCTACTCCACTCTTTGGGAAACTTAAAATCTATTTAATCTCCACTATGCCTAATGAAACTGAACACTATCACAGGTTTAAAGAATAACTTCCATATATAACTAGTTATCTCTAGGGACAAGGCAATTTATGGACTTTCCAACCACTAACTGGACGTTATTTCTTTCTTCAAGGGAAGCGCATGTTCAATGTTATTTATAACATTGACTACATGAGTAACATGTTTGTTGAAACATAGTTTTTTGTGGACTTAAGCCATTTTATCACAAATGTATCACATACTGTATTGTTAACTCTGGGAGACAGTGAGACAGGTTGGGCTGGTGTTGGACTGGTCCATGGGATCACGAAGAGTTGAACACGACTAAGCAATTGAACAATAACTGTATTGTTAGGCTCTTTTATGCAACTGACCCGGGGTGAAATGCTCCCAGTTCAGACTGGATTGGGTGATCCGGTGGCAATTGTGGCAGATGGTTCGGAAAACCAGTAACGATGGCAGCGCGAGGCTCTGCCTACCTGCACGAGCAAAGCGAGAGCATCTGCATGTGGTGTGTGAACTTACGAACCAGTAAGGAAGGTAAGTAGATTTCACCCCTGAACTGACCCCCAAAATTTGGCATCGTATCTGTTTATCTTTCATGTATCTGAAGACTTTTTAAAAAAATAATCTTTATTTACATTTATAGTTAAAAAAGAAGACAACACACCAAACAAATAACAAAACAAGACAACAAAACAAGACAACAAAATATTAGTAATCTAATATTTAGTACAAACCTATACAATAAAATCATACTGCATTCCAGGGGAGACAGAACAACCTATTTTAAATTTATAAATCAATCAGGTCTACCCGACCTCACTTTTTCTGTATAATAAATTATTTTCAGTAAGTACAATGCCTATTTATATTATTCTGATTTTGATTTTAATTTTCTTTTCGATAGCCAAGTATACCATTTTTCCCAAGATAAACATGTTTGTGTTTGGTCTTTCTCTTTCAGTTTTTTTGTCAGTCTATCTGCTTCCGCACAGTGCAAAATCTTCTTTATTATTGCTTCATCTGATGGGATATTTTTGTCTTTCCAGAACTGAGCAAATGTTATTTTCGCTGCAGTAATAATATGTAATACGAGGTACCACGAGTCTTTTTTCATGTTTTCCGGTTTGGAGCCGAGCAAGCATGTCTCTGGTCGCAATTCAAACTCCTGATTTAAGATTTCCTTTATCTACTTTTTAATTTTCTCCCAAAATTTAGTTCCTTCTGGACACGTCCACAATTGATGATAATAAGTACCATGTTCAAGTCCACATTTCCAACATTCAGTGGACTGTCCAGTGAACATTTTTGCCAATCTGTCTGGTGGGAGATGCCATCTATATAGCATCTTATAGATATTTTCCTTGTATGTAGTAGATACTACTAATTTCATGTTTCTTCACCAAATCTCTTGCCATTTTTCAAGGTAGCCAAAATTTTTCCTCCAAGCAATCATTGTGTCTTTTACTATTTCTTCGCCAATCTCTATCCCCATCAACAATTTATAACATTTAGAGATCATACCCTTTTCTTGGCTCATCAAAATTTTATCTAACTCCTGCAGGTCCATATTTATTCCATTTCTATCTCAATCCCTTTTATATTTGAAGCTGCAGGTAAGTCCACCAATCCAACTGAAATCCCTGAGAGTTCAGCTCCTGTCTTAACTTTAGCTCTCTTCGTGCATTCAACAGATCTTTATATGTTGATTTTTTCGCAATATTGAATAATTTGGGGTATGTCAAAGCTTCTAGGGGTGATATCCAACCCGGTATTTTGATATAATATTTTTTACTAATCTTCTCCCAATTCTGAATTAGAATGTTTCTTATGTAATGCCAAGTGAACCATTTGCTTTGGGGGGTGCTATCTCACCAGAGTGCCATATGCCAACCTTGCTGTAAATCGTGGCTTCTATCCTAAGAAGATGCTTATTAGTTAGAGTGATCCATTCTTTGACCCAAACTAATAAGGCAACTGAATAATAATTCTCCCAACATGGAAGACCCAACCCCCACTTTCTTTTATCTCCTGCATCATTTTCTTTTTAATCTGGTTTTTTTCCCCCTGCCATATAAATTTAGTTACTGCCTGATTTAAATCTATGAAAAAAAATTGGTAGATTCGCTTGAGCTGTTTGAAAAAGAGAATTGAATTTCGGTAAGTCATAGGATTTTATTGTTGCTACCCTTCCCAGGAGTGATAATTGAATTTTGCCCCACTTATCAAGATCTTTTCTTACTTGGGTTAATAATTTAATATAATTATTCTCCTGGATGCTCAAGCATCTACATGTTAACCAAATTCCTAAGTATTTGATTTTACTGACTACTCTAAATCCTGTTGCTTCCTCTAAATCCTGCTTACTTTTCTCTGAGATGTTCTTGGTTAAAATATTTGTCTTATTTTTCTTAATTAACAGACCTGCTACAGCCCCAAATTCCTCAATTTTCTCCAGCAAGGATAAACAAGATTTTATACGATCTTCCATAATAAAGGCCATAACATCTGTGAAGGCCTGGGTTTTGTATGTCTGATCTCTAATTTTAAGGCCTTTTATTCTTTCCTCGTTTCTTATTTTGCACAGTAAAGTCTCTAACGATAATATAAAGAATAAGGGGGAGAGAAGGCAACCTTGTCTTGTACCTTTGCCAATAGAGAATTCTTCTGTCAAGTCACCATCTATCAATAATCTGGTGGATTCTTTAGAGTAAATAGCTTTAATTGCGTTTAAATTTTTTTGTCCAAAGCCCATATGTTCTAACTGTAATAGTATGAACTCCCAACTGACCCTGTCAAGTGCTTTCTGGGCATCTATAAAAATTAAAGTGACCTGTTTATCTGGATGGTTTTCATAGTATTCGAGTACATTTAGCATAACTCTCAGATTATCTCATAATTGTCTTGAGGGTAAAAACCTGATTTGAATGATATGTATAAATTCATTTAGAAAACCTTTTAACCTATTTGCTAAAATTGCTGTAAATATTTTATAATCTGAGTTCAGGAGGGATATTGATCTATAATTTTTTATATCTTTCGGAGGCGGATCTTCTTTAGGTATTAAGCTAATATTGGCCTCCCTCCATGAATGGGGAATTTCTGCTTTTCCAACACCTCATTAAATAAATCCTTCATATGTTTCCCCATTACTTCAAACAATGCTTTATATAACTCAGCTGGGAATCCATCTGTGCCCAGTGTTTTTGAATTCTCCTGTTTCTTTACTGCTTTTTCAATCTCTGTCAAAGTAATTTCTTCTTTCAAAATTTGTTTCGTCAAATTAGATATCCTAGGTAAATCCGAATTCTCTATGTACTTTTTCATCTCTCCTGTCGGAATCTCCTCCCTCCTATATAATTCCTTATAGAAATCCACCACAATTCTTTCTTTCCCTCCCTTTTCTCTTATTAGATTTCCATCCTTATCTTCTAATTGTTCGATTCTTCTACTCTGTTTCTCCTTTTTTAGTCTTAATGTGAGCCATCTTCCTAATTTGTTGGCTGACTCGAAATGTTTCTGCTTTGCCACCTTTATCTTATCCTTCATCACATCCAGATCCAAAAGATTAAGTTGGTGTTTCCACAATATTATTTGTTCTTTTACTTCAGTAGCCAGTGGGTTATGTTGCAGTTGTTCCTCGGCCTTTGTTAATTTACTTAATATCTCACCCCTATCTTGTTCTTCTCTTTTATGTTTAATAGCCATGTGTTTAATGATAAGACCTTATGAAGGCTTTGGCAATATCCCACACTATTTGAAGGGGCATTCCTTGAAAAAAGAAGGTCACTTCTGTCTTGAACTTTTGCATAAATTCAGATTGTTTCAAAATCTCTGGTCTCATCATCCATCTCTTCCTATTCTTCCCTTCCTTCTTTAAAACAGTTAATACTGGGTTGTGGTCCGCCCAATCATTCGGCTTGATCTTAACCTCCATCACTTGAGTGCTGAACTCTTGCGACAACCAAATCATATGCAGCCTGGACCACGATTTGTGCCTGGGAGAGTAATAAGTAAATTGTTCAACCATTGATTTATGCTCACGCCAAATATCTGTCAGTCCCAATTCATCCCTCATTTCAGTACAAGTGGCTGGTAAAATCCTCTTATCTTGTCCTCTATTTTCCCCCTTTTGAATTTTTCCTCGTTTTATAATCCTGTGCCCTATTGATTACTGCATTAAAATCGCCTAGTATGAGCAAGAGACATACTTGCTCGTATTCCAGACATACTTGCAAGAGACATACTTGCTCGTATTCCAGATCTCTAATTTTCCGTTACACTCTCCAAAAGAAAGATCCCTGTCTAGTATTAGGAGCGTAGATTCCTATTAATAGTATCTTACTCTGTAATGATTCAACTTCCAATATTAACATTCTTCCTTCCTCATCTGAAAATAGTTGTTTCAGCGAGAGATGTTCTTTTACATAAATTGCTACTCCTCTTTTTCTCTCCTCCATGGCCGCTACGAATAATTTCCCTGCTTTTGGACATTTCAATAAGTTTGACTGAGATAGCTTAATATGAATTTCTTGAAAACATGCTATATCTACATTGGCTTTAACAATTTTCGATAAGACACATCTTCTCTTTGTCAGAGCATTGAGGCCATTGACATTCACCGTCAATAGTCTCACTCCTTGGTCCATTTTTATCTATTAATCCCTTTAGTTTTAGCTGTCAGGCAAGTCTCTATTCCATACTTGAAGACTTCTTTTCTAACCGTAGGAATATATAAAAGAATATAACTTTGAAATTCAAAGCATGTGTATTGGTAGGTGCCATATGCTTTTTCATCAAGAGGTGGCAATTTTTTAAAAAAAAAATGTTTAAACTATCTTCTATAAATAGCATGCCAGTAGTGACATTCATTTCTTATTTTGGATCTAAATTCTGTCTGCTCCCGCCATGTCTCAGTCCTTTTAGCCTCTTTAATTATAATGACAAATAGTAAATACACACAGTGATAATGTGGTAAAGACAAGTGCTGCAAACAATAAGTTGTACTCCATCAAGATCAGCAGAGGGTTTCAATCAGTGCTGAACTCACCTAATAATGTAAGTTGCTGCACTGCAGTCAAACTGATTAAGAGATAGGTGATATGCAGTTCAAAGTGTGTGTGCCTAAGGCCATTCCTTGTTAGGAAAGGGAAAGAAAGCCAGCTAATGACAATCTCAGCAGGGCACAATCTTAGGGAAGAGACTGAACTTTGAATTTCATAACCAACTCTGCAAGTCTGCTCTCCAGCCAGTCCCATTAATTCCAGTAAATTCCAATTCCAGAAAGTAATATGAGCAAATTTATCATAGGTTTTCATATCTTATTGTCAGAGTATTTAATATTGTGTTTCCTTTTAGGAAATGCTCTATTTTTTATCTAAAGGGAGGGCTCAGGAATTTCAGTGGCCCTGACAGTAAGCATCAGTTCTGGCCCTGATGTCAGTAAGCATCAGTTCTGGGTAAGGTTACTCTTGTGGATAATGTTAAAAGGAAAGGGGTGAAGCTGAAAGCAATCTGTAATGAAAGTGAGGCTGCGTAGATGTTTAAAAAAGCCAATTCAACTAAGAGAAAGAGAAAGAATGTGAGAAGTTTTATATCCAAATATATTTTATTCTTTATACAGTTTCCATCTTCCTTAAAACATTAACAGAATCCACAATTGTCTGAGAATCAGTGTTTCCAAGTTAATCAAATTAGCAAACTTCCTCAACACCCAAAATAAGTTATCCAGACCTAATCCACATATCAAAAGAATAAGATCTGCAAACACAGAGTTAATTAACTTGTGTCTCCCAGAGGAACTGCAGGTTCACAAGAATAAACATACCTGCATATACACAAACATGCCCCTCAAGTGTCACTCTAGAATCAGCATGTGACACTCCGAACAAACTTTCCTTATAAAAGATCTGCTACAGTACCCCGTTTCTCTGCAGCCTTATCCAAACTGTTCTGCTTTTAGGAATAAATATTTCTTCTTTCCTCATAGCTGTCTGGATCTCATTTTTATTTATTCTTATGCCACCCCGGCTCGAGTTGGAACCCCAAATTATTCTTCAAGACAAGAAAAAGAATAAAACAGAGAAGAATAAAATCATTTTGTATTGTTTCCAACACAACTACTTGCACTTTGATGCAATATTTAATTGAATGAGACTCTCAGGTCAGAAAGCAATCCTCTCTTTATGGAGGAACTTCATCAATTTTTCATGAGTAGAACTGGAGCTGATTTGGCCAATTCAAAGCCACAAAAAAGTCTGGTTACTGATGGAACCAGTATTGAAATAGGTCCTCTGCCCCCAAAGGATATATCCAACTGGAACATAGAATATGAGAAGTATAAATCAATGAAAATTTAAATTTTAGGGCATCTATTTTGTGGAATGGAACAAATACTTTAAAAAGACTTTGCTAAGTATGTGCTGAACTATAGCTCAACAAATAGCGAGATCATTCTTGTTTCATGTCCTGCACATTAACTTCTACAAGTTTATTCTTCTGTACAGATTCAATGATGGACAACGATGAAGAATTTTAGGGAAAAATACAAGAAAAGCTGAGTTTAACATCTAGAAAAGGAAATGGTACTATTGGAATAAAAACATTGAACAAATTAATTAGAGACAGATTTGGTCTGCATATATTTGCAGTAAATGCTTTAAGCAAGATAAATACTGTACAGTATTGGACAGGACTTTGAGGAGACTAAACGCAACCATATGTTTATTGGACCCGTGTCCTTCCTGGCTGGTATTGGCCACTCGGGAAGTTACACGAGGCTGGCTCCAGAGGATTATAAATGCTTCTTTGAGCGAGGGTTTCTTGCCTGCTGCCTTGAAAGAGGCGGTGGTGAGGCCCCTCCTCAAGAAGCCTTCTCTGGACCCGGCTGTTTTGGCAAATTTTCGTCCTGTCTCCAACCTTCGCTTTATTGCGAAGGTTGTTGAGAGTGTGGTTGCGCGACAGCTCCCACAGTACCTGGATGAAACCATCTATCTAGATCCATGACAGTCCGGTTTCAGACTTGGATACAGCATGGAGATGGCATTGGTCGCATTGGTGGATGATCTCTGGAGGGCTCGGGACAAGGGTTGCTCCTCTGTCCTGGTCCTGTTAGATCTCTTGGTGGCTTTTGATACCATCGACCATGGTATCATGCTGCGTCGGTTGTACTGGCCCCCACGGAGAGGGTTTGGAACTTGGGCGTCCTCCTGGACTCACGGCTGTCCTTAGAAGGGCACCTGATGGCCGTGGCCGGGAGGATTTTCTATCAGGTTCACCTGATCTGCCAGTTACGTCCCTTTCTGGATCGGGACTCCTTACTCATGGTCACTCATGCCCTTGTCACTTCCCGTCTAGACTATTGTAATGCTCTCTACATGGGGCTCCCCTTGAGGAGCACCCGGAGGCTCCAACTGGCGCAGAGTACGGCCGCGCGGGTGGTGATAGGAGCGACATGGTGTTCCCATGTGACATCTCTCCTGCGTGAGCTGCACTGGCTCCCAGTGGTCTTCCGGGTGTGCTTCAAGGTTTTGGTTACCACCTTTAAAGTGCTCCATGGCTTAGGACCTGGGTACTTGTAGGACCGCCTACTACCACCAATAGCCTCCCACCGGCTGGTACGGTCTCATAGAGAGGGCTCCTCCGGGTGCCATCAGCAAAACAGTGTCGACTGGCGGCCACCAGGGGGAGAGCTTTCTCTGTGGGGCACCTACTATCTGGAACGAGCTCCCCCCGGAGATACGGAGGATCCCGGATCTGCGCACTCTTAAGACCTTTTTATTTCACCAGGTGGGCCTGGCCTAACCTCTGTCCATTTTTAGCATTAAATTTTAATCTGTTTTAAACTATGTGGGGTGTTTTAATTTTATCCAGGCCAAATTTATTTAATTTGTTTTTAGTTGGGTTTTAAATTTTGTATTCATGTATTTTTATTGTTGGCTGTACACCGCCCTGAGTCCTTCGGGAGTAGGGCGGTATATAAATCCAATAAAATCTAAAAAAAAGAGAGAGAGAGAGAATCAAACTGATTACATAACAAGAAACAGATGGAAAGGTGAAATCCATTCAACCAGACACTTTCAGACCAGGTATTATGAACAAAACAAAACAAAAGGTTACATGTAGAAAATTAATTAAACTAAGTTTCTTATTGAAAAAAGATGATATACAATTAAAATGTAAGATCCATGTAAAGAACAGACTCAGTAGATTTAACCTATGTAAAAGAGAACCTGAGGAGCTAAGAGAACAGATAAGAGACATTCTGAGAACCAAGATATCTAAATTTTCAAAGAGAAAAATTCTAAATATCATTTAAGACTGCTATCCTGATTGCCAGATAAAGATAGAGGATTAAAGTCTCAGGTGACAAGTAGACCATATAATGATAGAATACAGATTTTCAACATCAAAGAAAAAGAACCATCAAAAATTGGCAACAATGAAAGAAGTAGAAAGAGAAATAAAATAGATATTTTCAAGAAAATAAATAACAAAGACATTTTACACATATTAAGTCTATTCTGGAATCCTTTACAAAGAGAATTACACTACAACACAAATATTTAATTCAGCTTCTTTAGAAAGGGAGGTATGATTTGTAATAGACTAGCAAGCCAATAAAAAAGCTCCAGAAACAAATAAAATACTTACTTAATTATTTAAAGCTGCAGGAAAGGATGAAGTTAATGTGCTAACAACAAATATAGAACACGACTCTATGCTCTAGAGATTGGAAAAGATCAGAGACTGTACATCACATAAAGGGTGATGTAAAACAACATGCAAAAAAATTGTACCATGCACTAATTTCTCATGCAAACGAAGTTTTGCTTACAGTTTTATAAAGAATAGAGGTATATAGGGAGAGAGAAAATACCAAATGAGCAGGAATGTTAAAAAAAAATACAGAGCATTGAAGAAGATTACAGGACAGCTATATTAAAACTGGAGACCAAAACACTACTAAATGAAATACAGGTAGTCCTTGATTTATGGCCACAACTGAACCATTTTTCATCACTAAGCAAAACAGTTGTTAAGTGAGTTTTCCCCATTGTACGACCTTTCTTGCCACAGTTGTTAAGTGAATCACATGGTTGTTAAGTGAATCTGGCTTTCCCATTGAATATACTTGTCAGAAGGTCACAAAAGGACCCTGGAATATGACTCTGGAACCCTTCAACCATCATACATGCATAGCAATTGCATGGCAACTCCAAATTTTGATCATGTGGCGATAGGGATGTTGCAATGGTCGTAAGTATGAAAAATGGTCATAAGCAGTGATGGGTTCCTCCCGGTTCGGCCCGGTTCTTCCAAGCCAGTAGCGGTGACAATATGATGTCACCAAACCGGTTTTGCCCCTCCGCCCCCCACCCCCCGTGTTATTCTTACCTTTTATTTGGCCCCACTCCCAATCTATTGCTGCCTCCTAAGTTCCAGCTGATGGCTAGAGGAAAAAAATGTGTTTAAACTCTTGCCGCAGGGCTTCAAAGGGCCGCCCTGCAGCTGATCAGTGTTAAAAGAAAACAAATGAGTAGACCAGTGCCTGCAAAAATACATGAGTAGATCAGTGCCTGCAAAAATAAATGGGTAGACCTGTACAGCTCTGCAAGCATTTAAAAGCCTGGTAGACCAGTACCTCTGCTAAATCCTAAATAATTGTTACATGAGCATCAAGCCACGCCCACAAAATAAGCCACACCCACAGAACTGGTAGTAAAAAATTTTAGAACCCACCCCTGGTTGTAAGTCACTTTTTTTAGTGTTGCATCTTTGAACGGTCACTAAACAAATGGTTGCAAGTCATAGACTATCTGTATGCTAACGATGTTACATTGTTAGCCAAATGTTAGGACCTAGAACAGCTAATAATTATGGAAATAAAAAATGGGAAATGAAAAACTTCAGTTAATATTTTATAGTGAAAGAGAGAGAGAAAGAGTGCCATCATTAACCATCATGCTCGGAGAACTTACTGTTCATGCAGAAAAAATAAGATAGATAGTTTTGTTTTCTTGGTCTCAGCAACAGGATAAAAACTGCTGTATGATGGAAAGGAAATAGGGGATTAATTCTAGGGGAAAAGGCAATACTAAACTTAGATGAGATCATGAGGGATAATGTGTTTTTATGACAACAAAGATCAGGAAAGTAAAAATGCTATTTTTTCCAGTAATCATGTACAACTATGAAACAGATTCACATTAACTGAGAAGGCAAAGAAAATTAACACCTTTGAATTATAGATTTGGAGACAGTTAATAGGAAGAAATAAGGATTAAGCATAGGAAGTCCTTCTGCAAGAAGAACTAATCCAGATCTAATGAAATGGCAATGATCAACCTATAAAAACATACATATTTAAACATCTGTAAAAGATGGACAAGAAAAAAAAGGAGTTGGCAAGATAAAGCAGAAGCAGAAGTTACTGGATAAAGTGAAAGAATGTGAAAAATAGATCATTGGAACATTGGAATATCTTTTGAAGAACTATGGATCATCTCAAAGATAGACCAATATGGGTGTTAGTTGTCCATATAGTCACCAAGGTCATAAACCTTGTATGACTCAATTACATATACATAATTAATTAATATTGTGTTCTTAATATTTCAATAGCTATATAACCAATTTGGTCTAATAGCTAAGGCAACAGGCTAGACATCAGGATACTATGAATTCTAATCCTGCATGAAAGCCATCTGGGTGGCTTTGGATCTGTTGTGGCTCATCAGCTGCCAGTGGAGCTGGCGGCAGACTCAGACGATGAGGAGATTGAAGAGAAACTTGAGCCAGTCCTGGAGTCTGGGGAAGGCTCTGATGGATGCTCTGTGTGGGAAGCAGATATAGAGCCAGGGCTGGGGAAGAAGAACAGCTGGGGTCTGTTCCAGATGTGCGTATGCGCAGAGCTGTCAGAACAACAACTGAGAAACAGGGACCGACTTGGGAAGAAAGGCACACGTGGACGCTGAATGGGCCCTCCCTGGCTGGGAAATAAATAGAAGCAAAAGGGGGAATGGTGGTTGTAGGAGACAACAGTTCGTATTTCTTTCGGAAGATTTGCTTATTGTGGTTTGTGCCTCAGAGACTTCTTGTCAGGAATTAATTTACAGCTTTGCAACTGGAAGCTCTCAGCCTGGCAATTATCCAAGGACTGATAAAGTCTGTTATGGCAATTAACCCTTGGAAGGATTATTGCTTGGACTTTTCTGTGTGTGAATGCCACGAATTCACAGTAGCTAAATAAAGAGGGGTTTTTTGGGACAAGGAATCTGTTTCTTGGTTCTGCTGAGGCTGGGTCAGAACAGGACCATACACTCTCTCTAAGCCCTATTCACCTCACAGGATTGTTGTGGTGGTAGGGGAAATAGGGTGAGAAGAAGGAATATTAAAACTATTTGCCATTTTGAGTTATCTGCAAAAGTAATATGTGGGATAAAAAAAATATCTTAATTAAATAAATATTGTTCTAAGTTCTGTCCAAATCAGTCCAAACTGATTTGTTATCAGCATACAGTTCCTCAAGCAGATGTTGGTTTTTAGCACCAGGCCAGCCTCACTGATGATAATACAGTAATAAGACAGAGAGGTTTCAGCTACTTTTCCTGCTCAAAATGAGTGGCTCCCATCCTGTGACATCACACAGGTGGGAGAAAGTCTATTTGAGCGGTGCCCTTGATTTTTACCTAAGAAACTTTTGTTCAGGTTTGACAATCTTTCAAGGATCATGAGACATAGCAGTAAAAAATTGTTGCATGCTATAGTGAGTAGTGGAAGAAAAGGACACCTGAACTATTTCACCTGTATGTAAACATTCTGGAAATATAAGATAACTCCAAATATAATTTTCGTTACGAAGAATGCTTAACCAGCCATCCTTTAATGAATAGAGAAAAATTAAGTGAACGCATATAAAAAATTGATGCCCCCAATCCCCAACACATGTTTTTATATTTACCCTAATCATTTTAACACATTAATAACTTAAAACACAGACTAATAGAAAATCCAGTAAGTATTCCATACTATAGAGCTGACAATAACCATTAATAATTATTTTTCCTGCTTTTGTCTACATAACAAAAAGCCTTAGGGAAAGACTAAAGCTACCAGATTTAGCCTGCTAAAATCCAAATGATTCCTTTATATTGTTGTGGCCATGCAGCACATGTCTGTATTTCATGCAGACAAGACCTCATGGCTATGTGGCTTGTACCCTATGGCTTGTACCCTATGACTATCATTAAGTGTTGTACCTTATGATTCTTGATGAATGTATCTTTTCTTTTATGTACACTGAGAGCATATGCACCAAGACAAATTCCTTGTGTGTCCAATCACACTTGGCCAATAAAAAATTCTATTCTATTCTATTCTATTCTATTCTATTCTATTCTATTCTATTCTATTCTATTCTATTCTATTCTATTCTATTCTATTCTATTCTATTCTATTCTATAGGGCATGATCCAAGAAAATGATTAAACATTTAATCTAATTTTAAGCATATTTAATTTCATCCTAGCTACTCCTCTTCTTTGTCCTGACTCTGTTTTGGAATAGTCACATGCCAAAATGGACCAGTAAGCCCTCATTAAGGCTAGGGTTGCAAATTTAGGCTCTGTTTCAAACTTAACACTTTGTCACTGGTAGAATAATGTGCTTGTGTTCCTATGCAATGAATAGCAACCTATAAAATTTTATATAACCAGTACTGTTATTTTACCCATATTGGTTCCAGATATTCATAATCTAAAGCAGTAGTTCTCAACCTTAGCAGCTGTAAGATGTGTGTATTTCAACGGCTGATGTTTTTAGCCAGCATGCTGGTGGGAAATTCTGGAAGTTGAAGTCCAAGTATCTTCAAGCTGACATGATTGAGAAACATTGTATATAATGACCGTAGCAATTTAGTCACCAAAAAGTGGATATTAGTATCTATAAATGTTTTTTTAAAAAAACCTTATTAAGAGATTTACCTCCATTTGATTGGGAGCCTAAATTACACTTTTCTTATGGTCTACTCAAACTGTGTTTGGCAACTTTGCTAGACCTGAAAACAGAAGCTAGCCCAAGTACATATTTCCAGACATTAGTAAATTAGTATTCACTAAAGTTTCAAGGGAGTCATGAGTCTCTAATCTTGATGAGATATCGTAGAGTCTCTCATTTGAAGATTATGGTATTTAATGGTAAAGCCATCATTTCCCTTATCACTCTTTTACACCTTGATTTATCTCAAAACTACCTTATTATTCACAGTGGCTTTTAAAATCCATTGTACTGATATAAGAGCAATCAATCGGTAATTAAAAGAAGGCACACTGAGTTTTTAGCCATGCTGTGTCTATACAGTATCTTAACTAACTATCCCACTGTATGATCCAGACAACAAAAATTTATAGTAAAATGAAGTAGGAATACAGTGAGATTTTCCAGCCTGGATATGAAGATTATAACATATTTAAATGATTGGTTTGCTAACATCCTATAGATACAATTAAAAACATACAACTAATGCAAACAACTATAGAAATTCAGATTATTCTGGAGAAATGGTGTACCTGGCTAGAGATCTTTAACAAGCCTGTATTTGGTTTCTGAAGCTCCTGGAAGATGGTGATTTCATTATGAAAGCTTCATAAATAATTCATAAACAATCCCTAGTTAAAATAAGTTTGAATCTGAAGAATTGGCATCATAAAATTGGTAGAAACCTGTAGGCAGCAGAATGCCAATGCCAATAACTAAAATCTAATGCCAACTCCAATTCCAATTCTAATTCTAAAATCAACAGTGCTGCCATGAATCTTTTGTACAGGACATAAGTACTTAAATAGACTCCATCTATTTGGCTAGAATGAATAGGTTCTCTGATCTCAAAAGTTAAGGCATATGAACTATTCCTGACTAGGTATTCATCTTTAAGGCATCACCCAGCATCATTTAGGTAATAGAAAGCCTGATGTCAGCATTATTATATTAGTACCACAATGACTGGATGACTCAAGAAGGCATTATAAATAATTAATGAAGAAATCATAGATAGTGTCTTCCCTATGCCTCATTTCATGCTCTTAACTAGGTGTCGTCTTTGCTAGTCAGGCCGCTAGTCCTAGTAGAGAAGTTAGCTTTAGTTTCATTCTAGGGAAATCTGTGCCCAACATCCAGTGAGATAAGTGAGGAATTAGGGGTAGGATGAATACCTCCATATGACAGTCAGCAAACTATGGTGTTATTTTGACAGCAAGTAAACCAGCCAGTAAATCATAACATTGAAAAGACCTTCAACTTCACTCCTGATGAGTAAAACCTCTTTAGTTAAAAGGATTTACCGTAGTCCCATTTAATCGTCATTGAGCCAGATTATAAGGAGGTTTTCTGAGCTGAAATTGTAAATATATAGGATGTGAATATTAGAGTTATACACTGACACATTTCTTGGGCAAGATAGGTACACACCAAGATGGCTGACTTCATAGGATACTAGAGACTTCACACAGGCTAGTTCTGAAAACACTTCCTCTTTTTTGCAAACAGGAACCACACATTCTAGTTTTAAAAATATCAATCGATGAAAGTCACAAGCATGACAGAGGACACAATGCCATCATCAAAAACAGGACAGCCTGTCTTTGTGTATGCTTTGGGAGCAGAGAAGTTAAAATGTGTCTTTCTGTTCCCTCAAAACATGAAAAAATACACTGCCATGAATGGATGATTTTACTACCAAACTGCAGTGCTGAAATCTGGGCCTGCTATAGGAGTCACAGAAATTAGGGTATGGGGTATAGCTCATTGGTTCTGTCCTTTCCCTTTAACACTTTTTTTCCTCATATACAGATACAGGAGATATCGATTGATTAATCAGTTAAAGCTTCTGTGTTCAATCAGTTCAGATAGGAAGTTGCTATATTGAGCCAGAACACAGATCTTTCCAGCAAACGGCATCTAACTTAATGAGATGTAGCTTCAAGGAAAGAAGGATGGGGGGTTCAATGTGGGGGTTCTTCTAAAGTCTATGGCAAAGGTCTAAAATGATGTAATATTTGAAAAAAAAGGTGTATTATTAAAGTGAGTCTGACAGCTTAATGCAATTTTTGTATAAAAGAGCTATAATTATGCTCATTGAACAAGCTCCACCCTTTTCTAAAGCTTTTTATTAAACATATTTTCTAAGACATTTTAAGCTAAAAAAATGGTGTATAGCTGAAACCGAGTGTGTATATGTAGTGAAACCAACGATAGCTTTGGCCATTTCAGGAGCAGATTAAATTCATATTGTTACAGCAAGATCCAGTTCCAACAGAGTCTAATCACAGCAGGGTGCTGATTTGCAGCTCTAATTTCATTTTGATAAGCAATTAGTTCTGCAGAGAGAGAAAGGGACACAGTGTCAGTCCTTAGGGCAGGAAGAGGTCATACTGGCAAGATACCAAGTATTAAATAACTCTATTCTACTCCATAGGGTATTTTGAATATTCCAACTTAAATGCCTTGAAATTGGAACAAAACAAACTATTTTTGAATTATGCTGCTTTTTTTTTTATCCCTGGCCCCCAGCCTCTCAAGTGAAATGGTTAGAAATTCATAGCACACTTTCTTGACTAGGTTAGCAAAATTTTCCAACAAGTATAGCACTCTGCTTCCGTAAAGGTAAAATCAGCCCATCAGTTTCTTCCTGAGTTACTGCTTGGCCATCTACTGGAAATCCGTTTGGTGGTTAATTTGTTGTCATTGTGCTCCAACAAAAAGCATCTTTTTATTGGCAGGTGCAGGCAAAGTTTGTGAAAACTAGAAATGTGCGCAAAAGGACTCCATAAAAAAGAAAGATGGCATTGCTGAGATGGCTGTTCTCTGTGATTTTCTGTAATAGACTTCAGTTTGCCATGAAATTAAATTTATAGTATACCTGCTAGACATGAAGGGGCTGATTTATCCTCTGTATAATTCCATTGAACTCACTGGACTTATACCAGAATTTGGAACAGAGACTCCAGCTAAGCTTTACTATTCCTTGATTTGACATTAAAGGCACCAATTTCATAGGAGGCGTATCAAGGAAACAAAAAGGATATGTGGATGATTTACAGAATGCCTTTTTATGAAAAAGGAAAATGATGAATATGTAATCCATCTAAATGAAAACACACACACAACCTCAATACAATATTTTCACTTTGAACTGAAAGACACATAACATCAAATACCCATACAGTCTCTATGGGTATGATACAGTTCATTAATCTGAATGGTGCTCTCATTTTTTTAAAGTAATATGTTTTTCAAGAAACTTTGAGAAAGTATAGTTTTGTAGTCTTATTATTGTATTGGGCTTTTAAGCTCAAATGGTAACCACAACATTAGAAATAGATACATTATAGCTCAATTCTGAGTCACTAAACAAACACAGAAATATACGCAAATAAAAAAGTTTGAGACTGATAAAACAGGTAGGATGCTAAATTAATCTGAAGGAAGATTTTGGTTGAAGGAGCTTTATGCTTGTGTCATTGCTGAAAACTTAACAATGTAACATTCCGCAATATATGCATAGAATTACCTTTGGGACCATCCTGATTAGTATGGCAAGATTAGAGAATGTGCTGGCAAAGATGGGATAACCGACACCTAAATGCTTGCTGTCCTCATTATGTATATATGTATGTATGTATGTATGTTTATATGTATATTCCTTTGATTCACTTTTGACTCCTGGTCACTGTCTGGACAAATATTGAACCCTATAGTTGTAATACAAAGTAAAATATCTTTGCTTCTCATTAGATCACATCTGTCATAATTCTTTATTGGAAAGCCCAATAGTTAAATTAGGCTCAACTTGTTTGTTTTTTTAGTTTATTTTATTGGTAAGGATATGCCCATTGAATTAATAAATATATTTTCCATGAAAAATAAATTTGGGAAAGTATTTCTAAAAGAAAACAAAGAACATACCTCAACCCCTTTTAATTTTGTTGGAATCTTGTTTCTTTATCTTTGTGATTCATTACGCTTTGTCATCACTGAAGTTGTTTTCTTGCTCACTGTCTAATCACTATCTACATTTTCTCTTTGCTATGTAATTTTTTTACATTTCAGTATTAAATATAAACAAGCTAAGCAACACATAAACAATGGATGTATGCTCATATTCAATATAGATCCTCCTTTGATTGAAAGCTTGCTGTTTAACTGGCAAAACAACAATAAATAAAAGTCACAGATATATAATAAATCATTACTCCCTTTATCAATTTGTCCTATGTCATGTAATTCCCAAATTGGTGTCGACTGAACATATAACATTCTGGCCATATTACCTCAACTAGTTTAACCTAGTCAAGCTTAATATCAAATCTCCTCAAAAGTGGTTCTACCAGAATACAGTTGTGGCCAAAATTGTGGAAACCCTTTGGAAAAGTGTATTTTCTAAAACTAGCTAATAACACCACTTTTTTGGGGAGGGGGGAGTAGTACAATAAAATTATATATCAATGGAAAGATAATTTAATCAAGAATGTAATGCAATAACTTTTATGAAGGATTTGCTATTAGAATAGCAGTTACAGTATAAAGAAGAAAAATGAAACACGTAGAAAAAATGATATATACAAAAATTATCACCATAGAAAAAACAGATATACAAAAATTATCACATCAGTTAATACTTAGTTGGGTAACCTTTAGCATGAATTATAGGCTTACAACATCTTCCCATGGAGTGAAACAAGTCTTTATTTCTGCAGCTGTTATAATATGAAACCAAGATTGAATGATTGCTCAATTAACTGGGTTTTATTGCTGGGTCGCTTCTGGCTAACAAGTTTCTTTAGTCGGCTCCATAGATTTTCAATTGGGTTAAGATCTGGGATATTCTCAGGTTATTCCAGCAGCGGAATATGATTATCTTGAAACTCCAAAAAAAGTAGTGTTATTAGCTATCAAACCTCAAAAATACACTTTTCCCAAAAGGTTTCCACAATTTTGGCCACTACTGTTTACTGACATTGTGTGAAAAATTGGGAATATTTTTCCAGGATGTATATGGTATCCCATGAGTCCTTGTACCAGAAGAGTACTGGGAAAAAATTATGAAAACTTTAGGTCCAACCCTATTGGCCAAGAAGACAGTAGTAAACATGATTTGACCACTGGAGTCAATCATTGTTTGGAAGCTGTGTTCTGTGCTGTTAGACGTATAGAGAGAATTCTATCACTGAGAAGCCTTTTTTTAAAAAACAACAACAACTACACGTTTCAAGATTTTTTTCCAGGAAAATTAAACAGCCAAACTAAAGCAATTAATTGGGTTTGTATGTTTCTGCAATATAGATTTGTTCAGGGCTAAATCGAAACACCTAGAAATTTCATGAATGGCATAACTGACCTTCTTCCCTAAGTTCCCACAATATACTACTTTCACAATGATCTAGATGACAAAACAAGACTGTTGTTTTTCCAGTTATGGAGGTCAGCAACTTAGGAAGATGATTTCACAGTAACCTATATTTCCTTTTCAAAGAGGAGAACAAATAGCTTTTTTTCCATATCGTGGTGATATGAACTACAGAACTATACATTTAGAAGGAGACAGATTGGGGAAGGCATGTTGATGAGAGTGTATATTTGAATTTACACTACTGAAAACCGTTAAATGAACTCAGGGCATTGGGGAGCCATGCCATATGAGCAGACTGCACACTGATGTCACCACATTAGATTTATGCCTACAATGCCTGTTCCAACAACTTGTGCAGAGAGAGAGAAAGAGAAGCTGCTGATGGAGACTGTTTTTATTATTATTATTATTTGAATCGGCAATTCCATTAACATGCCATGAAAAGAAGTTTCATTAGAACTGTGCTCAAATATATTTCATTACATCGCAAACATTATAGTAAATGAAAAAATATATATTTAAAGAAAATTTAGAGCTTCTAGAGAGGAACAAAAACAAGTTCTAGTATCAGATAATATATTGTGCATAGTCCAATTGAGGAAAGAAGCTTTTTTTAATGGGGAAAAAAAAGGCTTGTCCCCAGTAATAGATTTTCCGCCTTGTACTCAGTTCTCTGTATGAATAGCAAGAATGGCAGACATTTTCTCCCAGCTCAACATCAAAACCCCTTTCATCTGCTGTCTAAATGCAAACAAAGCAAACCTTCCACCAGGCCTTTCTTTCCAGATAAATTAAAACTCTCATGTCCTGGGGCCTAAATCAAGCCTACAGGCCTTCCCTAGATAAATCCTTTCTCAACCTGAAATCTTCTTGCTACACGTGCTCCTTGTAAGATAATTTTGCAGGAGTTAATCAATAATGCAACAGTAAATTGCATTTAAATAAACATTAGCAGTCCTCTTAATGAATAAAATCTCATCTGCAATTTGTCAAAGTCAGAAATGCTGGACTCTTTTGATATTCATTAGAATCCTGAAAATTAGAGCTTTGACAGGCTTTATATCCCCTCTATTTATGAATTCCCCCACCACCACAAAGCATATGAATGTCCTTTATTTTCACAACAAGTATTGAATAAAAATAGTGGTACGCATGTAGTTGGAAAGAGATATAAATATATATGTATCACAGATTACAATTGTATATTCTTGAACAATGAGCAATATTTAATGAAAAACTCCTCACTTAGAAATAATTTTAATTAGTTTGTTGCAGGGTTTGAAATTAGATCTTCCCTTTATCAATATGGGATTTCATAAGCCTATTAAACCAAAATTGTGAAATTATGTTATCTTATATGTACATGCAGCACATTTATTTTAAAATATTGAATCACATTAAAATGCATATTCTTCCTTTTTATTATAGTTTCAAATATTTCCAATGTCCTGATATATAATTTGGCTTTAAAATGATAAAGACATGCTTACTTGTATAACATTATAAAAATGGATCAGGCAAACCATAAAACACATGTACAAGTATAATAGCGATGCAGGTATACCAAACCTAAACTCAAATTCCAATCTGGTCTCTAGTGACAGAAGCTGAATTATTTCTTGAACTCCTGAGATCTTACTAATCAAGAACCCTGACATTTTAAAGCATGATGTTGCATGGAAAAATAGTTTTGTTTGATAAGAAATTGTATAATTTCTTTCTAAATGTAACTGACTATAAATAATCATAGCTTAAGATCTTGCTGCCTCTTCTCAAGACTAATGAGCCTAAATGTTTTTGTACTGAAATAAATATTAAGATGCTGAACCACTGAATTGCAGGATAATTTCAAGGCAGTAGTTTAGAAGCCTTCTCCTAACCGAAATTGAGCAAAGGTTGGATGGCCCAATTCAGATAACATAGCAATACTGTGATAGACAAATGGCAATAAATAGATAGAAAATATCCATCTTCAGTTTCTATATCAGATCGGCTATGAAATATTCATTTTTCAAATTAGGTGCTTTTTCAGTATAATTTTATCTGGATGGGACTTTGCGAAATAATGCCTTCTTTATTATTTTTTGACATTACAGTTGGTTAGGGGAAGAACATATCATGATTTACCTGCCCATCTCAGCACCAAATTGGTGCCATATTTGATATCAACCTTTACTAAGAAATAGAAATGCCGTATTCAACACTGCTGTAAGCTTTTAAGGTGAAGGATGTAAAATAACCAACCCCATTGTTATTGCTTCTGCATGGTTCTAAATGCTGTTTCCAAACGCTATGCAACCTATGTCAAATTATAGATAATAGCAAATACTATTACATTATTTCTTTTGGTTATTCTTGACATAAATCTGTGCTATTGAAATATTTTAAAAACACAGGCAATTTAAATATGGACTGTGCCTTCCCACATCACTGTAGCTTTGCACGTAGTCATTATGAGGACGTTGCTATGTTATACTCTGAGATGCAGCACAAAGCATGGAAAGCTCTAAAGGTCAAAACACACCACCAAGTGAGCATAATGAAGAACAGGATTTGTTGCTATACCAGGGCTTCACATTCAACCCAAATTTGGCTTTACCATTGTTCAGACAACCTTTTATAGTGGCAGAATAGATTGCCAAATGATTCTGTCTAAAAGAGAACTAGAGGAAAACAAATTAGAAAAATACCCTGGAGATTAGCTCGCAACTCAGGTTTGCTCACTGGTTTGAGAAATGAGCTAGGTTTGGTACTGTACAGTTTTATGTTGACAGTGAAGCATTAGGCCAGCCATTTTCAGGTGTGAAACATTCCAGCAACAAAAATAAGCCCGAATTATGCTCTTGTTATTTCAACTTACTCAAAATCACCACAACTCTTCTCTGTTTTTCTGTCAGCAACACGTTTAATTAGGAAAAAAAAAAGAAACTCCATTTTTTTTAACATTATGAATAAAATCAAAAGGTAAGAGAGTAATAACTCTAGTGTTATTTGCCATTTCTAAAGTGAAATAATTAAGTCTTATTTTGATTAAATGTTTGGCTAAGATATTTTGTCTTGATCAAACATAAGTAACTAGATTTTTTTTTTTGCTTTTTATTAAAACACTAAAATCTATATTGGAAACTATAGTAGATGGAAATAAATGTCACAAAGAAGGTGGAGTCATGGACACAATTGGTTGAGATCCCAAAAACGAAAAATAAGGTGTTAAGATAGCATTGCAAATAATTTTCATAACTGCAACAGTCACTTATACCAAAGGCAAAACAATTTTTGAATTGCTAGAGACTGAATTTTGTGGAAAGCTGAAACCCAGGGCAAGTAGTCAAATGAGATTCTCAGTCATCCAAGGTCATGATTATCCCAAAGGTACTTTTTCAAAAGGACTTTGGACTTTATTTTTCCCTTGAATGAGGTTCTCTTCTCATCCAAGAGCTTCACCAGTTCTTCGATTCTGAAGAAGGTTCTTGGATGAGAAGTGAAACATCTTCAAGGAAAAACAAAACCAGTTACCTTTAAAAAAAAACACCTTTGGGAGCACAGCAAGTAGGCAACACATATGGATATTGGTAAGTTTTTATATTTTCTTTGATTTATAATCTGTTTTGGTTTTGGTTTACTCCAAATTTGCCAGACCTAAATCATGTGCTCAGAGTTTATTGCCTGTAAGAATTACATGGTTGAATTTGCATATGTTTATTTTATGAGTGTTACTAGTTTGCAATGATATTTAAATAAAATGATTCTGATTATCTGATCTATGGACTAGTTTATGCAATAGGTTTAATCCAGTTATCCACTAATCCAATCACCCCTGAATTTGGCAGTACACAATGAGCCCATTTCAGGGAATACAGGGTCCCTGTCCCAGTGTATCCAATCCTGTTTTATATTCCAGGGAGATTACCAACAAGGCTTTGTTGTATCAAGAACTCTTTCCTCATTGGCTCGTTGGGGAAAAGTGAATCAGTGGTGGGCTCCTCCTAGTTCTGCCTAGTTCCGCCAAGCCGGTAGCGGTGACGATATGACATCACCAAAATGGTTGTGGGCCCCCCTTGCCCACCGCCCCCCCACCCCCGTGTTATTCTTACCTTTTATTTGGCCCCACCCCCAATCTATTACTGCCTCCTGAGTCCCAGCTGATGGCTAGAGGGAAAAAAATTGTTTAAACTCTTGCCGCGGGGCTTCAAAGGGCTGCCCTACAGCTGATCAGTGTTAAAAGAAAAGAAATGAGTAGACCAGTGCCTTCAAAAATAAATGGGTAGACCAGTGCCTGAAAAAATACATGAGTAGATCAGTGCCTGCAAATATAAATGGGTAGACCAGTGACTGCAAAAATACATGAGTAGATCAGTGCCTGCAAAAATAAATGCATAGACCAGTGCCTGCAAAAATAAATGGGTAGATTGGTACAGTTCTGCAAGCAGTTAAAAGCCTGGTAGATCACTACCTCTGTTAAATCCTAAATAATTGTCACATGACCATCAAGCCATGCCCACAAAATAAGCCATGCCCACAAAATAAGCCATGCCCACAGAACTGGTAGTAAGAAATTTTAGAACCCACCCCTGTAGTGAACGTGTCTTGAGTCCTGACCTGCTGTGTTTGACAGGCATGCCAGCCATATTTTCTATCTACCAATCCTGTTTCAACCTTTCTGCAACTCCATTTCTTTTCTTAGAATAACTTAGATTGGACAGAACTAGGACAGCTAACTAGCATATGAATTCACACAACCAGGAGACTTACTATTGCTGCACCATTACTTTAACATTGCCTTTGTCCTTTTTCCAGTCATAATATGTTTAGAGAACTCACCCTTAATTGATTTAAGCAAGTTTAATGATTCGTGCTAATTTATTTGCTGATAGCATTGAGTGGAAATAATAAATAAAGGCATGGCAAATCTTTCAAAGGGAAGCATTCAGTTGAAGCTGCTTAACCCATGCTGCTTCATGTCATCCCTGGCAGCACTTACCATCTCTTAATGAAGAATGTGGTGCTCATCTTTCCTTGAATCACTTGCCAAAGATTGTAGGGAGTGCTCTACTGTCCTTTGACTGCTTGACAAAGTGAGAGCTGCAGAAGATGTACTATTTGTCATCTCTGGCATGGCTGCCTCCAAGCTTTGGCAAGCTGTTCAGAAGAAGAAGAAGAGGAAGAGGAAGAGGAAGAAGAAGAAGAAGAAGAAGAAGAAGAAGAAGAAGAAGAAGAAGAAGAAGAAGAAGAAGAAGAAGAAGAAGAAGAAGAAGAAGAAGAAGAAGAAGAAGAAATTCTCTACCAGAATTTGCACAATTCTGTTCAGGGACAGTGGTTGAACGGAAACCTCTTCTGGTTATAGCAAGCGACAAGGAAAGAGACACAAACTTCTCATAAAAGAAAAGTGGTTACCCAAACAAATCACGCTGCAGAGGGGAGAGACGCAAGATCAGATTAAGAAACAGACATACAAATTGGACTGGAACTGTCCTTTATTGATATAGGTTACAATGAAAGAACCTTGAAAGCATATTGTGTTTTCACTTTTACCTCAATGAATTACGGTGAAGCAATCTGAATTTTTTTTCTAACACTTTTTTTCTGTTTCCTGGTCTTAAAGCATGTTTTATAACTGTTTCCGCATAGTTTTTTCAGGCTTAAATTTGTTAAACTCACGTCATCATGGCGGCATCACATGATTTATCGGGACTTTCTTCCCCTTCGCTAAACCAGGCGTGAGCATGGCCAGTGTGTGACGCATGCAGCCCACAGGCCAGGAGTTTGACAAAACTAGTCTATGGTATTCCATGGGAGTATCACCAGAACAAGAATCCTTATGTATCTATGCCATCTTGTAGGGACTCTCAGCATCCTGTCCTTGCATGTATTAACTTGGAGAAGACAGTACTTTTGGAACTTTATCCCAAACCAGATAAGGGTTTTATTAGTCATAAACCACTTGGAATTGAATTTGAAAATTTATTTACAAACAATGTGAAGGCCAGAAGAAAGCTACAGTACTTTGATAGCCATTCTTATTTGCTTGTAACAACCATCATTATTTGTACCGGTTATGATCCTTGAACTGTTTTCAAAGGCAGCCCCATGTAGAGTGTGTTGCAATAATCTAGATGAGTGGTAATAAGCACATGAAACGCTGTTGCCAAGGCATCCTTATGTGAGCAGAACAACAACTGGTGCACCGATCAGCAGGATCTTAGAGTCCAAGAGGGACAACTGTTTTAGAGGAAAAGTGACTTCTAAGAGCAAATTATGGAATATTAATGTAATCACAGTATTTCTGGACAAATGATAACTCTTCTCTTCTATTTAGACCAAGTTTGTTTCTATCTATCCAGTTTCTCAGAGACTCCAGACACAGGTTTGGACTTTCACAGTACCTCTAGGCTTCCACAGTACCTGGGATGACAATATAAAATTAAGTATCACCAGGATGTTTATGGGTCTAGATCCCTTGCAATAGCATTTACACTATAGAGAACTATCTCCACTTCCTCAGTTTCCAAAAAGAAATCCTGAATAGTTCCACCAGATATTATCCAAGTCATCGCACATTTTATCCTTGAAGAGTTTAGTCCTCATTGGCCATTTCTTATACTGTACCTGTTAAGAAGTGGGTTATCCTCAGCCCATAATAAATAAGTAAGCATGCTTCACTGTTTTTATTGCCATAGTACAGAGCTGAATGTGAGTCTTATACTATTGATTGATCATGGTCCCTTCTTATTTTTCTTATTTTTCTCAATCAACACTCTAGACATGTCTTCATCAGTTGCATTTCATGGAGCTTCTCAATTAATTAAGGGCATCCTGGGATCTGCAACTGAAGAAAGGCTTATCTGTGAAAGTCAAATGGCCAGGTTTGGGTTTATTTTTTTTATTCAGCCCTAGGAAGAAGGCAAGAGCAAATCATTTCTGAAAAGGCTGCATAGAAAACTGTACAGCCTTGTCTAGGTAGCTGCTAGGTATCAATTCCATTGTGCAGGAAAAAAGAAAGGTTATTTGCATTAGATTTGAATCTGACATTGATTTTCACCAACAGATTTAATGCATACTTTCTTTTACCACATTTCCAAATTCAGTCAAGATTAAGTTCATGAGTGAAGCTTGGCAGCTACCATGCCCAGTAATAAACTTACTTCTTCCCAATCTCACATCTTAATTAATTAATTCTGAGAAAAGATTAATTCATTACAAACTTTCCAACAGTTCACCTTTGGGCTAAAATCCAGAAAAGGAAATATCAATCTAAAGTGGGGTTTCTATTTCTATTTAAAATAAGAAACTAGCAAATTATTCTTGTAATAATTTATTACTCTTAACTGGAGAGGTATATATAATGAAAGGCCACCATAAAAAGTGCTATTTCCCGGAAAAAGGACATTGTTGTTTACTAATACCTACCGACAGATCAATCAATACCACTAATGTATCCTAAAGGTTGTTGCTTTTCCTGCAGTCGCTGCAAGAGAATTAATGGACTACAATGGAGATATCTTTTGCTGGGAATGCAACAGTGATAGATTACAGAGTCTATTTTATGTTAAATGTGATTTAGACATAACTGTATCAGCTAGCAAAATTAGTAATATGGCTTTCTGAAAGTACCAAGCCAAGCCAAATGTTCTTTAGATGAGTCCTTCCTGAATCCAGGGTTAGCATAAAAGGATTTGCAGCCTAACACCTGTGCAGGATCCAAATGGAGGAAACTGCCTTAATATCTGCATTGCAGTCTACTTGATCTGCTTCTTAAAACCTCTGGTCATTCTGCTCTCAAATGCATGATGCATCAGCAAGAGAACTTATGGAAACATGCCCTGATTTATTCAATATAGAAATCCCCCTTTTATTTGTATCCTCTTCTCTTTCCTTCCCTCCTGTTATCATTGCCATTAATCAGGTAGACTTTTGGCATTGCAATCTAAGCTGTAAACCACCTTAAATTCTAGTGGATTGCATTGGGTTGGCTATAAGGTTGTGTTGGGAATCAGTCCAGGCACTGGCCAACTCAGGTCCTGATTGGTTGTTTCCATGCTACTTGCCCTTTTCATCTATGTAGGGAAGACAAAGCCTTGCTGATTGACGTCTGTGTGAATTGGTCTACCACTATTCATTTTCCTTTTAATGATTCTTCCTTCTCACTAGTCCCTGAGCTTTTGTTTTCCCTAATGTTTGTAAACAAGGGTGCCATCCTCACATCTGAAATGAACTTTCTTTACTCCCTTAATTGTACCATCATTTTTCTGGTGATACAGGGATCAAAGCAATAGTTTGTTCTTTTATTTCTAGGGTCCTCTGTTGGTCTGGAGAAACCTTACAGCAAGGAAGAATTGAGACTTCAGCGTTATAGGAACAAAATAACAACACCCCTATGTTGTAATTTAATGTTTAAGAAATAAAGGAAAGGAAAAGGAAACTTTGTGGGACTGGGAATGGGAAAGCAAGGAGAGCTTCATTTTGCCCAGAAAGAAAGACAAAGGATACCAGCTGGGAGATATAAGAGTTGGATGGAGCATAAACTTCTAAGTCTGATGATAGCTGATTGACTTAATGGGCCATGGTTGACTCAGTGGCAAGATTATTAAAAAGAAGAACTGACAACCAATAGAAAACATAATGTCCCAGCAATCCAGGATGAAATGACAGCCCAGGGCAGCAGCTAGTCACTAAAGGGAGGGGGATAGGCCAGGCCTATAGCCAATCAGAGCTGAGACTGCTGCTAGAGTGTAATGCAGTGCTGGAACCATCCACTCTAAGGGCTTAAAACAGTTTGATTGGGAAAAAAGCAGTTTTGAAATCAAAGCAGGAAAACCTGGATATAGGGCAGATTTGCAAAGGAATGAGAATGGAAGGAAAGAGATGCATTCATCCTACACACACTAAGTGCTGGGTAGTGTAGTTCATATTGAGCAAGCAAAATGTATGTATCTACATTTTAGGTTAATTGGAACTTTTCTTTTTAATTTATGGAATCTCAAAACGGAAACAAAATAGCAAAAATAGAAAAAAGGTTAATATGAACATATAGAGAAGTAAACAGATATATATGAGCTTACACCTAAATGACAATTTATAACACCAAGGTTAATGGGTATATGAAATTAAAATAACAGCTGGTGACCTTGGGTCTGTCACTCTCAGCCCAACTCACCTCACAGGATTGTTGTTGTGGGAAAAAAGAGGAGGAAGAAGTTGTGTTAAATGTGTTTATCACCTTGAGTTATTTGTAAAAATAATAAAGGCAGGACACAAATAAAAAATAATAATCAAATAAAATAATCAAATATTATTTAGACTGAAAATCTAGAACTGAAATGATTCCCAAATATTATTGTTAAATGAATTATCTTTTGCTTTAAACAATTTAAACCTTAACTGACCATAACATTGCGCGTTGTCTCCTCTGTTTTATAGAATAGCCTTTCCTTTAAGATCAAATTAGCAAATATTTTGATGACTTTCCAAAAGCTGGAGGAAATTGAACTCTTTTAGAGATGCTTGAAAGAAGATGGTCCCTTCTAGAGGACATTTGTTGTGCCCCCTTAATTTTTGTTAGGGAGTTTTTAAGTTATTTGATGCATTATTGAGTATATTTGGTTTGTTGAATATTGTTTATATGTGTCAGGATGTAGTTAGATACAGTAACTAAATAAACAGACAGACAGACAGATCTTAAATCTGGTAAAATGGAAAATCACAACTTTGCATGGTCATACTTACTTAAGTCACTACTCCATTCTCTGTGCTTCATAAAAAAAACTTTTGGATGACAAAGGATAACTGGTGCTTCTCTGTGATATTTCTTCTCCCTCAATCCCCCAGTTGATAAAATATTTCAATAATGTTTTTTGCCATATCTACTTCTTCTCCAGAGTTCAGAATTCTGAACATACTTAGAAATGTTCATGATTATGTCTGTACACATGACCACCTTCTAGAAGATGATTGTGCATGCCAAGAGTAATACCTTATGATAAGCTGTATACATGTATAGGGCTCTGCCCCTGTAGGGAGACATATCCCGAAATCCTCTTGAAGGATGTGCTTTGTGCATGTCTTTAGCCATTGAGAAGATATGTCTTTGTTCAACTGCATGTGTCTGTACGCAAGAATTTAATCTTTGTATGCAAGTACAAAGCTGTTTTGTTCTAGCTTTTTTTTTCCTTCAGAAAGGCTCAAACAGATATGTTGCTATGTTTAGCTTGTCTTTATTAGGTGGGTAGGTGCATGTCTTTAGTAAACCTTTCGAAAAACTTTAATAAAAGGCAAAAAAGGGGCAAGCTATAGCTTTAAAAACATCTTATCTTGCATTTAAGAGACTGATTTTAAAAACTGAACAAAAAGAAAACATGAGGGCATTCTTTATTGCAAAATTGTTCAAAATATTGGTTTTCAATATAGTCCATTCTTAGAGTTACCAGAGGTCATTACAATCAAATAGAAGACTGTATTAATCATTAACTTTAGGCAAGCTAAAGTTTATGGCAAGCAGTCTTTTTTGATGGGATTAGTTAACAGGTGTGTCATCAGGATATACGGATCACTTGGGATTGTTTGTTTACTCTGATAACATCACAATTAAAAGTATTGATAATTTACTATTAGAAGATAATATACAATATCACGATTGCAATTTATTACATCTGATATATATTACATTGTTTACCTAAAATGATGATGGTGGTGGACTTTAGGAGAAACCCTCCCATACCACTACCCGTTACAATACTAGACAACACAGTATCAACAGTAGAGACCTAATATGATAGGTTCTACCATATCTCATGACCTAAAATGGACATGGAACATCAAAAACATCATCAAAAAAGCACAACTTCTTTTTGCACCAACTCAGAAAGCTCAAACTGCCCAAGGAGCTGCTGATATAGTTCTACAGAGGAATTATTGAGTCTGTCATCTGCACCTCTATAACTGTCTGGTTTGGGTCTGCAACCCAACAAGACAGACACAGACTTCAGAGGATAATTAGAACTGCAGAAAAAACAATTGCTACCAACTTGCCTTCCATTGAGTACCTGTATACTGCACGAGTCTAAAAGAGGGCTGTGAAAATATCTACAGACCCCTCGCATCCTGGACATAAACTGTTTCAATTCCTACCCTCAAAACAATGCTATAGAGCACTGCACACCAGAACAACTAGACCCAAGAACAGTTTTTTCCCGAATGCCATCACTCTGCTAAACAAATAATTCCCTCAACACTGTCAAACTGGTTACTAAGTCTGCATTACTATTAATCTTCTCATCGTTCCTATCACCTTTGTCCTCCCACTTATGACTCTATGACTGTAACCTTGTTGCTGGTATCCTTAAGATTTATATTGATTGTTTCCCTATGACTATCATTAAGTGTTGTACCTTATGATTCTTGATGAATGTATCTTTTCTTTTATGTACACCGAGAGCATATGCACCAAGACAAATTCCTTATATGTCGAATCACAGTTGGCCAATAAAGAATTCTATTCTATTCTAGAATATATATTAAGCCATCTAATGTTTCTTTCATCTCCTCAGATCATCTTTGAAAGTGATTTTATTATATTGGCCCTTTTTCAGACCTTAAACTGAAAAACTAATCTTAGAGGAAAATTATCTATTTTAGTAAAAGATAATCAATTTCACATTAAATCCACATTTATTTGTTCAAAGAGACAAATCTCATTTCTTATCGCTATTATTTATTCAGTTCTTCAAACACCCTTTAAAGAAAGCATGTATGTATGCATTTATTTATTTCATTAAATTTGTTATGGCCACACACTCCAGTAGACTGTGGGCAGCCATAATAAATTTAATGAAATAAGTAAAGATTAATCAAGGCCTTAGCCAGTTTGTGCAAGTGGAAAAGACTGCCATTTTGGGATCAAAATAGTTTATTGCATACTAAATAAATAAATAAACAAATAAACACACACACACACACACACATCTCAATGTATTTCAAATGCAAGTGGCAATACTTAGTGACAAGATCCTATCACATTTTGTTGAATTGTATGGTCCAAAGAGATTTTTCCTAAGTATTCATGCATAGACTTGCAGCCATAGGATTACTGCTAAAATGCTTTAATCCTACAACACAGTACCCAGAATATCCTGTGTAATGCTCCATTCATCATTTAGCATAGTACATTACTTATTTACCATGGAGAAGAGAAAGGGGAGAGAAAGAATTTGATTTGTCTCTATTGCATTTTCGTTTACGGTCCATGTCTTAAAAATGCATGAAGTTGTAATATTGGTATATATGTAATAGATTGAAGGATGATGGTGGCAAAAAGTATTCCATGGTAAAATACTAACTGAGATACTCGTGAACATTAATTTTACTACATGGTTACCCAAACTGTTCATTGCTGATCAGAAGTTGTATCCAAAATTTTCTTCTATTGATTTTTAATGACCTGTGTCTTAAATATAACTCATTGCTATATAAATGTTAACAGTATTTATGAGTTGCTTACTTTACTAGAGGTTTTAAACAGGTTTTTCCACTAAATATTTATTAGTAAATATTACCCAGTAGAGGAAGATTTAATAATACCTTTATGAAAGCATGATGTATTTAATTTTCATTTCAAGATTCTTCTCTAGATTTCTGATTTAAACCTCTAAGGGCAACATAGAAACAGGCCATTTTCCAGGTTTTCCCCAAGACATCATATGTATTATCTATAGCAGGATTCAGCAACTTTTTCAAGAAGTATACAGATTTTAAAACAATGCTTTAAAGCTCATTCATGTAAGACCATTGAAATCTCAAAAAATTTCGTGATCTAGCAAGACTGCAGAGCTTTTTAAGGGCTTATTAAAATATTTTTCATGTTGATGATTTTTTTCAATGATATCTTTTATTTTGATTCAGTAAATACCATTAAGAGTATTGTGGGTACCATACAAGCACTAGATTGTAAGACTCGGCTACATGGCAATATATCTATGATCAGCTCACATCATGTGCCTAGAATGCCAAAAATGTCTGCTGGCTCTCAAAGAATATTCCCCTGTCCAGTAGTCAGAGATGGCAGCAGCATCTCGCAACCTCTGGCAGAGATTTTTCTCCCCTCACTTGGTGTTTCCTCTTTATTAATAAACTGGAATTGCAGAGATTGGAATTGGATGACTGTGTACGTAAAACAGGCATGCTCTCTGTGTTAGCTAAGTCCTTTCCTGACTGCTTATGGGCTGTCAGCATTTTCATATTTTACATTCTTTCCCTAATAATGCATATGGAGCATTTTACAGGACTGGTTTAGTTGAGTGATTAAATGTTCTATCCCTCATTCTGGTACTCTATCAAGAAGGTTTTCCCCAGGAATTTGCCAGGGATAGATGCCACCTTCTCCAATAAATGCAGTAAAAATACTTGCTTAATATATCTACAAAATCTAATGAATAATATTTTAAAAGGAGAATTATTTGTCTATTCTCTTTGTAAATATTGGTTATACATGTGTTTGTAGAAGGGATTTTATGGAAAGAATATCATGAAAACAGATAAGACTACAAGAAAAATAAAATGTAAAGGTCATTTTCAATCTGCTGTCCAATACATTTAGAGGAAATCCTAATAATCAGCATGGAAATCAATAGGACTTATTCACCAAAAGTTACTAGGTTTTGGCCCTATTTGAAATTATGATTCAGATTTAGCTTTAGTAATGTTTATATTTTATTTTAAAACATAGCTGTGTTATTACTACCACATAAGAATGATTGTCAGTATAAGGACTGCCCTGAATGGGAGTAAAACCGTACAACCTATTTCAAAGTTTAGTAATAAAAGATGTTCTGAAAACTGACCTTTAGAAAATGATAACTGAAGAAGCAACTTGGCTGACATGGAAAGAATTTCTCAATGTTATTAAACTCTTGACTCCATTCACTAGGTGAGCAGGATAAAGAGAATTGAAATGAAATGTTTGATTTTGACTTTTCAAAAAAAAAAAAATACCTAAAACTGAGAAGTTGGATCTCACACTGAACAGGTATCACTTTCCTGGTTTAACTAGGAATGATTACTTGATCCATTTTACTGTATATTTTAGAAGGAAACAGTACTGGTCATCTTACCCTGGTATTTCTTGAAAATCTTGGAGTCAGATATTCAAATCCTTTTCTATACATTTCTCTCATTTTAAAAAACTAAAACAAAATAAAATACACAGCCATGACTTTGAACTAAACAAATGACTCTGCTGTAGCATTTTTCATTAACTTGCAGAATAAACATAATGTCATTGAAAGCAATCTGAATACACTGAATGATAAGAAGACCCTAATCTCATGGTAGCTACTATCTACTTTCACTTAACATCTTCCTAGCAGCCTTCTTTATCTTTATTGGCATGCTTTCCCTTGGCATCAATATCAAAATCTGCCTACTCTCTCTGAAAAAACATTTATTTCTCAGTAGATTACTTATCAAGGCAAAATTCAAGTCCTTAAAAGAAAGACGGCATCTCATCTCTGTAATGTGCAAAAAAAATTACTGGAATGGATCTAAATGGGCTATTTTATAAATGGGAGGCTACTTCTATGCACAAAAGGCACATTGATCTGGTCAGAAAGGACATGGATATGATTTCTAACCATTTCTGATTTCCTTTGCTACCTCCTATTCCATTTCTCCCACCTGTAGGATTTTTCCTTCTTGACAAACAGAATGTCGCATTCAAACAATGCACTATTGTGGAGTAAGTCCAGTGGCAGGATTTGGATAGTGAGCATTTTGGCGTCTGTGATAAAAAATTTGTTCCCACCCTATAAAAATCCATAATCTACGTGGATCTTCTTTGGTTCATGGGACATCCCAGCAATGTGTCCATCAAGCAAAGAGGAGCCTTGTTTTTGCTTCTGCTTTTTCATCTTTACAGTTCCCTCAGACACAGCAGTTGCCACACATGAGAAGTAAACACAACTCTAACAGCATGTTCTCCTTGATTGGAATGAATAATTGTTCCAGAATGTGGAAACCATAGCAATGAAATAAAATTAATATTAACTGAACTCCCAAGTCAAACTATAAATGCTTTCATTTAAGAACAGTTCTTGCCATGTCAAGAACTGATATGTTTACATGTGTGTCTCAGAGAATGCATATGTGTCTGGAATACAAGTAATTCAAGTAAGCTAGATTTCAAAATTGCTTGAAATCCAGTAACACTTTGACAATTATTTAAGTGTGAAAATGCTCCAATCTGCAATGAATGCCTATATTTATTCTTTTACTTTTGCAAAAACGTATTTCTTTTATATATTCTTTTTGTTTACATTTTTTTTAAAAAAATGCATATGTTTTAAATACAGGTATGCATATGCACAGTTAAATAAATTAATAATTCTTCAAAATTATAACTTTTCTATTTTGTGAAAAGGTATCAAACAATATGTGAAGTATTCCAATGTAAAAGCTGGCATTCCCTCTTATTAGAGTCTAAAGAAACGTGTTAGCAGGCAAATAAAATGGGTGAAGCTACATAATCTACCTTCCACCCTGCTAAATGAACCAAAGAGGGCTTTGATACAGCAATTGTTCTTAAAATTTGCTATATTACTATTGACCTCTTTTTTTTTGCTATATTACTGAGTTCCTACCTATGTAAAGCAACAGAACATAAAAGAAATTATTTAAAAAGCACATTTGAAGTTTTTAAAATGTTATTCTATCTATTTTGTCTATCTCTGGACTGTGCCATTCCCTCCCACAACCAGAGAGCACTGTGATGTGATGCTCTGAGTAATAGCATCTAATAAATAAAAATAAGTAAGTTCCAGGACATCCCAATTTTACTGCTGAATGCTTATTCTGTTCTTTTTTTGCCAAACTGTCAGATGCCTTTTGAAGAATCGGAATCATTTGTAATATATAGTAATGAATTGGCAGTCCATAAGCTTCAATGATCAGGAGGCAAGTAAGCTTTTTAATGGCCAGGGGGGCGGAAATGTTGTATAACTTATCAGTTCTGCATTCTTCTTGAGCTAGAATTTCAGCTCTGGGTAAGCCAAATGCATAAAGGAAAAAAATGAGGAGGCAAGCAATTAGTAAAAGACTATCAACATTCATTAGGTTACATACAGAAAGAAACATGATTCATTCAGTTAGTAAACCCTGTTTTCCCTGAGCAACTCAAGAGCAATACACTTGAGTATTTCTTCTACTTAGAGCCAAATAAGACATTATTTTAATTGAATTGAGTAACCACACCCACATTTTTGAAAATGAACTGATCCAGATATATATTGTTAACCACATTATTTAATGTAGTATCTGATACTAGTCCCAGCATCTCTGATTTTGATAAGAATCAGGTAGAAGTTGACTGTACAGACTTTTTCCTGTTGCTACTCATCAGAATAAATACAATTGGACTACAAAGATAAACAGTATATATTCAACTGTTATGCTAAACCATATGGATCCCATCATGAAGGCTTGGTTCATACATAAAAGCTTCAGCATAAATCAAGTTATGAAATTAGTATCTGTCTTTTCACACTGTGATTTGGTGGAAGCTCCTGTGCCTTTCAACACTGCATTGCAAACAAATTTTGAATATAGCTTTGAGTCACATGTAAAAACTTCCATCCAGCTTCCATTCATTCCCGGGAAGTGCCATTAGCAGGGTATAGTTTAAATTGGAACAATATACAAATCCACATAACTAAAATGCAATAGCTTGAATTGAGCCCCTTTTCAATAAACCTCAATGACTTCAGGAACTTCATGATATCATTGGACAAGTGGACATGATATCATTTGCATAATAACATTTATTAATTTATTTATTTATTAATTAAATTTCTATACCGCCCTTCTCCTGGCGGACCCAGGGCGGTGTACAGCCAATTAAAAACCAGTACATAAACAATTAAAAACATCCTAAAATCAATATAAGTTAAGGCCGAAGGTATAAAAACCGACTAAAAACTCTAAAAAGTTTAAAATTTAAAAATGTGTAAAAATATTTAAAATTAGAAGGGATCAGGCAAGTCCGGCGAGTTGGAAAAGGTGCGTCTTTAGAGCCCGACGAAAAGTCCGGAGGTCAGCAATAGTTCTCAGTTCTGGAGGCAGATCGTTCCAGAGGGTGGGGCCTACCACAGAGAACGCTCTCCCCCTGGGGGTCGCCAGCCGGCATTGTCTGGCTGACGGCACCCTGAGGAGGCCCTCTCTGTGGGAGCGAACCGGTCGGTGGGAGGCAATTGGTGGCAGAAAGCGGTCCCGTAAGTACCCTGGTCCTAAGCCATGGAGCGCTTTAAAGGTGATTACCAACACCTTGAAACGCACCCGGAAGTCGACCGGCAACCAATGCAGCTCACGCAGGAGAGGTGTCACATGGGAGCGCCCTGTCGCTCCCATAATCCCCCGCGCGGCCGCATTCTGCACCAGCTGAAGCCTCCGGGTGCATCCCAAGGGGAGCCCCATGTAGAGAGCATTACAGTAGTCCAGGCGAGACGTGACGAGCGCCTGAGTGACTGTGCGTAGGGAGTCCCGATCTAGAAAGGGCCGCAACTGGCGTATCAGGCGAACCTGATAGAAAGCCCCCCTGGCCACGGCTGTCGTATGATCCTCTAAAGACAGCCGTGGATCCAGGAGGACGCCCAAGTTGCGCACCCTTTCCGTGGGGGCCAATGATTCGCCCCCAATAACCAACGATGGAGTCAGTTGGCTATATCGGGACGCCGGTAGCCACAGCCACTCGGTCTTGGACGGGTTGAGTCGAAGACTGTTTCTCCCCATCCAGACCCGCACAGCTTCAAGGCACTGGGACATCACCTCCACGGCATCGTTGGGGTGGTCTGGGGTGGAAATGTACAGCTGAGTGTCATCAGCGTACTGATGGAATTCCACCCCAAAACCACGGATGATCTCACCCAGCGGCTTTACATAAATGTTGAACAGAAGGGGCGAGAGGACCGACCCTTGTGGCACCCCACACACTAGGCGCCTCGGGGTCGACCGCTGCCCCCCTGTCAACACCGATTGCGACCGGTCGGAGAGGTAGGAGGAGAACCACCGAAGAACGGTGCCCCCCACCCCCAATCCCTCCAACCGGCGCAACATGATACCATGGTCGATGGTATCAAAAGCCGCTGAGAGGTCTAACAGCACCAGGATAGAGGAGTACCCCCTACCCCGGGCCCTCCAGAGATCATCCACCAACGCGACCAATGCCGTTTCGGTGCTGTAACCAGACCTGAAGCCGGACTGGAGCGGGTCTAAATAGACAGCTTCATCCAGGTACCGGGGGAGCTGCCATGCCACCACACTCTCAACAACCTTCATGATAACATGCAGAGCATCACTTGTTACCCCTTGCTCCTTGCCAGTGCTTAACTTTCTTAGATTCATATTTCAAAGACATGTTTCCTTTGCATATATGTTCAGGTACCAAAGCAACATTAATATTCATAGACGACAACAGAAAAGATTCTGCTGTTTGTATTAATTTGACCTTTGGCCACAATCTAATAACTCAAATTCTTTGACCACCTAGCTGTTTATTAGGCAGAAAAATTGTGCCCACTATAAATATTTTAAATTGTAAAAATGACTGGAAATGTGGTTCAATTTTCCTTCTTGGTGACCAGATCAGCTTAACGCATTGTAAGCCGCCCTGAGTCTCCGGAGAAGGGCGGCATATAAATCAAATTTAAAAAAAAACTATTAGGTTTTAAATGGTAATAGAATAGGCATTTGCACTGGAAACACAATTCCTGAGGGCAAGTGCCATATCTACTGAATGATAGAGGAAAATCACATTATGTAACTTTGTCAAAAACAGCCTTATATATTAGTACAAAATTCCAAGTACAGAAAAAGCAATATGTTAAAATAAAAGATCATGACCACTCTTTTGTGTCTGTATTTGTGTTTCTAACCGCATCTCTAATTTCAAAGATCTACTTTACCTCGTTCTGCATTTTTGCTACTTTTTTTGCTCTTGAATAAAGATATGCACAAAGAAGAACTTAAAAATTTACTTCTTGCTCCAGATAGTTTTATGTACTGAATACTACTACACTACCACTTTTTGATGGGCAAAAGTGCTTTCAAATCCTGATTAAACTCACTTAATATATGAGACTTTCTATTTTCAGCAGATAGGACAATGGAGAATTGAGAGGGACAGCAGAAGAGGAGAAGTGTGTGGCACTTTACACACTTCGAGAGGAGACATTCATCACATGATCAACATGATGATCAATCACATTACCACTGTCCTTGTCAAGGGCTCTGTAGGATTTTGCTGTCTCTGCTTCACTGCTGTGCCTCGGAGGATGCCAGTGTCTGCAGTTAATCTCTAGCCTGATATTTGATATTGATATTCACATGAATCTTGGAGTATCTCATCAAGAGCAGAAGTAATAACAATATCCTGCCCTTCCAGCAATATGCTCCAAGTCAAATATCAATCATACCCATGTCTTCCTCCCTCATTCATGTTGTGTGGTGATGTAGTGTAACAGTACTGAGTAGGAAAGGAAAATGAATAAAATTATGGGAACCATACTTTTGCTGATGAATACCTAAATACCCATTTTTTCCAAGAATTTAGCCAATCCTTTTAAAGCCATTCAATTTAATGAGCATAATTACTGTATATCTTGTAGTAATGAATTTCTTGCTAATCTTAGCCACAAAGAGAAGAGTTGGGACATCTATCGCCAATATTCATAGCCAAATCCAATAGTAAACAGGATTCCATGCAGCCCAAACTCACCAGTGAAAAAAAAAATACCCAAACATTTAGTTTTTCATTGACAAGAGGGGGAGAGGCATTCTTTTTTTTTCTGAGGGAAGTTTTTCTTGCAACAAATGAGAAAGAGATGGCTGAACACCATGCAACAACTGAGTAAAAATGGAACATTTCCTGCCTATTTTCAGGAAAGGCCCTAATCCCCAAGAGGGAAGAGACTTTAGCTGAACAATCAGAAAACTGGCGTGCTTTGTGATGTTTATGCTGCTGCTTGTTAATGGATCCCCCTAAAGAAAGCAAAAGGGCTCTTACACAATTGAGTAGGCTATCATGGGAGTCTTCTGAGTGTGCCTTTTTTATTTGCTGCAGTCAGGTTAATGAGCTCACCAGCCCACTTGATGTTGAGGACTTTGGAACAAAGCAATCTCTCATTAAATGCTGCTTGGCACCACTCTCTTGAAGCAGAGGGACATTTGGATTATTGAATGCCTTTGTATTCTTCCTTCCTACCAGGCTATGGAGTCCAGCAGTGGCATCAAGCCCACACACTTCCTGGCAGGCATCCAGTCCTCCGCCTTCAAGCTGTATGGGCATTTGCCAATCTCAACTGCACTGGTAGGCAAACAAGCATGGCACACGACTGCTTTGGCTGTTGGCCAAGTTTGTGCAGAACAATTGTCCTTGCTTCTCCTGTACAGGGAGACACATTCTTTGCCTATTCTGCTCCATTCAGCTGATTTACATGTCAAAGTTTTGTTATGATACAAAGGAATGTGCATTTATCTACATTCTCTTTCTTCTTTTACACCTTTTATTAATCTCAGCTGTGCAGGTCATGAATTCATCAGTGGCTTTATTTAAATATCCTCTGCCTGTCAGTTTCTTCAGGGAAATGACCCTAGAGTGTTATCAGTTAGCTAGCAGGTGGGTCTGGTTATTCAGAATCTCACTGGCAACAGTATATCCTGGGTGAGCAGCAATCCATGCATGATCCAGCCCTCCCTGACATTACTCAGGAGATTTCCAATGGTTCAGCTATGAAGGCAGTTCTTACTACAATCCAGTGAGCATTGTTCTGCAGAAAGAAGAAGGGGAAACTCTTGAGTTTTAGGGGGAAATCAGCTTTAACCTTGATACTAATAAAATGAAATAAAGTAGTGCTTTACACATGCTTGATTTTTTAAAATTAATGGTTCATCAATCACAGGAAAGAATGTAACAGAAATAAAGAAGGAAGCCTCACATTTGCAGCTAGATATGGAGTATGGTTTGGTTAATCAGTTTACTCTCACTAAGAATAATGAAAACATGACTATCATCTGCACTTTCTTTATTCTCAGTAGTTATTCTTTAGAATTGATCCACAACTTTAACCTAAAGTTAAAGACTTGGCAAATGCTTGTCATTTTTTCAAGGTATGCTTTGAATAAGTCTTGTACCAGAGACAGGATAACTCTTGATCTTTTGCTGCCAGAATAGGCTGCACTAGGAGAAATGAACCAAGTAGTTTATCAAAGGACAAAAAAAGTATAAAATAATTTAAAAAGATGACTTCTGGGTTTTTTTGGTGCAGATATAGATAAAAATACATGAAACTCTGACTCTAAAATTAAAAGTGGTCCACATTATTTCTTTAATCCCATATAGTTTTAATCATCACATCCCAGAATTACAATTTCATCTCTTTCAGTTTCTCAGAAACATTCCAAAAGTGGTTTCCAGGTAGAAATAAAATTGATCAAAATCTTTCTTTAATCAAAGCTGTCAATTTTGCCATCTCTGTCAATTCTATCAACTTAACCGTAGAAACATAGTTTGCATCTACTCTTCATTGTAGGTATTTGTAAATCTTCCTACTTTTGTGCATATATAGGAATTTTGACACTGTTACCATATATAAAAATAAAATTCCATAAAATCTTTTAATCCATTTGTCCATTAATTCCAAAAGGGAAGTCTCTAGTTTCAAGTGAATATTTACTTTTAAAATTTTCTGAATCAGAATACATTTTCTTGTTTTTTACCAAACCATACCATATTTCTATCAAATATGAAAGAATGTACCATCAGTTTGGAAACATTTTGAACAAATATTTGAAATCCCATTATACATTTTGACAATTTATCTGGTATCAAACCAGGGATACATCATTTTATAAATGTTCTCTTTAAGATTAGAAGTCAATGTAAATTATAGTCCTTTATTCTTCCACATAATCTCCCATTAATGTAACTATATTATATCCAATGGTTTTGTCCATTTTACAATACAATCTTTAACTTCTTCATGTTCTGTTTCCAAAACTGTTTCAGAACTGTTTCCAAATTAACAGTTTATGCATCTTAGTAATATTATGGTAATCATTTGTACACAATTCCATATCAGACTCAGTCTTACCATTTCTAAAGTTCTTCTTATCAATCTTTTCCATTAAGTGAACATAAGAAAATCAGTGACATATGTAAATTTCCAATTCCAAATCTTCTCTTGTTTTTAACAAATTATCCTTTGTTAACAAGGATAATTGTTACAATCAAACATCAGCATAAATTAACTTTTTATTGTTTTAATTTCTTTTATGAAGAAAGCTTTTTGGGGTGATGTTAAATATGATCACTAGAACTGAAGTAGTTATTTTTGCAGTGTTTAATGTTGCAATATCTTTTGCTATCTTTGTATGAAAATACAACCTTTTTACCTGTTTCTATTGTATTTACCATCTTGCTTATTTACTAATTTTAATTTTAGCTAGTAACAGGTTACTGAATATTAAATAATAACAGCAACAAAAACCTTAATCTACTATATGATATAAATAAAGAGGCTAGAATTTAATAAGTTGTCTTCAACTTAAAGCTCTCCAAATGTATTGGAATGCAATTGTTGATGACCTAGTCAGCATACTATAAGCCTATATTAGACAAGATAACTATAAGCTACTAAGAACACAAACTAATTTAGATGCTACAGCACTGCTCTGATATATTTGCATTTAAAAAGGCACAACTTGGTCCTTTATTTCTTTAAAAGAGTAAGTGAAAAATAGGTCCTCATAAAGTATATTATAATGATCTGGCTTTGAAATTAGAAAGAGACAGATGATAGATGTGTGACCTAATTGGGAAAAAACCCCAAATACCCAACAGCAATGACTTTGCATTTTCACAAATTGATGAAAATATCCAGGCCGTATTGTTACTAAAACTAGAAGTATCTGACTAAAGATGCAGCAGTTTGTTAATTAAATATGCATATGTATTCCATTATAGTTATCATATTATACAAATGATATGAATCATAAGATTTTACATTGTTAAATATGACATTTTGCATATTAGATATATGGGGGAAAAACCCTTTTCAGATATATTTATTAAACAGTTCTTCATTTTCCACTAGAGAAAACCTGAGTTATTTTCATGGCAGCTAACTTCATATCATGTTAGAAATCTATCTTCAGTCAATTCTAACTGCTCAGCAAAACTATTCCTTTTATACATATCCTGAAATTTAGGCATTTTGAAGGTGCCTTTGCAATGATAATCATCTATAAATACATCCATTTTATATATTCTTCCAATACAAACCACCTGTTTAGAAGTATTATTTGGTTTCATGGGATTATCCCTAGATAAGTATATAAGACAGACATGAAAATGTGCAAATAATGCAAAATGAAATTAAGTCATATCATATCTGAAACTTTTGGTGGAGTTGATGAGTCAGAGACAGAACAAAATACCATGGACAGCAAGAAAGTAAAATGTAAGACTGAGACCAGTGGTGACACCTAAAAGATAGGTAATGTGGCTGCCATCTTGAATTTTTTTACCAAACTCTGCAAATGCCCCTGGCTGAGAGAGTGTTTGCAAGGAGATTGATTAAAAATGATATTAAGTGCTTGTGTATAAGCTGATTGCAATACAGTGTTAGAAAAGAAAAACGAATGAATTTTTAGATTATTTGGAGCTATTTTAATTTATTAATGCATTACTTCAATTTGTAAAGTAACTAAAACTGTTTCAGACATCTCTCTGAATCTTGGTTTTTCCTCAGTTGTTGCTTAGTTTTCAAAAAGATTATGTCACAGTTAGTACTATTTTGAAATCAGCATTTCATTTGTATATAGCATAATTTTTATGTTTGACATCTTCCATTTACCAATTTATCATATGAATGTACCCATCTTTAAAGTCTTAGAACTATACCCAGTTTTGTAACTTTATGCACAGATACGCTGTTGGTCTGTAACAATTTTTTAAAAAATCCTTGAGGTAGTTCATTGTTTCCTAATTTTCTCTGTGATTATTCTACCACAATCCAAGTTTGTTTAGTCCCCATTTCTGTGGGATCTTTTCTTTGTACATCAAATTCATCTATAAGGTTTAGAGTCCTCCATATTTGTAAAACTGATGTTTATTGTTTGGAATCATGATTGCAGATGCTGATTTACAAAGATGGATTGCAGGATCCTCTTGTCCAGGTAACTGACCCACATTTGATCCTGCAACATTATCCTAGGACAGGTATGTCTGCCTTCATTGATGCAATATGGATTCTTTGGAAAGCCTGTTCTTGATTCTTTCTTTCTCTCATGCAGTTCAGCCAATTGTGCTTTATATTCTCTTTCCCAAAGTTAAATGCTGTTATCTCTTATATTTTTATTTCAGGGGAAGAAAATGTCTGTTCAGAATCTACATTTGAGTTTGTGTTTAATATGTGTGTTTTCTGCTTACTGTTGTTTGACGTTATTTCAGAGAGAAACTGAGCTAGCATTTAAGATATCTTCTCATACTCACAAATGCTTCTCATAAACCCTTCATCAATCCACTTTTAGGTAATTTATAGGAACAGAACAAGCTGCATACTTCCAATACCTAAAAGAAATTGCCACCTATTATGTAATGGAGATATATACATCCACAAGCTTTGTATATCTTATGTAAATTAAAGACTAAAACATTAATTGTTTAAAAGCTAACCAATCACCTATCCTTGTTTCACCTTTGTCCATACATAATAAAGAATCCATTTTTTAACATAGTAAATGATAGTACAACAGCAGAATTGGAAAAGAAATAACTCCTTGAAATATGTGACTCCTAAAAATGCCCAAAATAAAAATCTTAAAGGCTGAAACAAGCTCTGAGAATAAAAGCTCCAAAGATGGCTGACTCCTCCCTCTTGTCTACATTATCCACATTTTCCTTCTGCACAGATCACATCAAAAGTATAGATGTGCTCATGTATATGAGTCACAAAAGGCTGGTTCAATATTTTCAATTTATGGTGTGAATTCAATATTTCTATTAAAGACAGACTTGTTTCCTCTTTATGCCCTTGATTAGGTAGTTGTCATCTGCAAAAAGACATATTAAGGGTCTTTTACAAAATTCCATGGTATTTTTCTAATCAACAACAAAAAATTCTTTTTTATAATTATTAAGCAGCTTAGAGTGATATGGAGTATGTTTGTTTTGCTTTGATTTTATGTTTTGGTTTGTGTTTTTGCATGTTTATCTGGTTCTCTTGTTGAAGGGACAGAATTTACATGAAAATAATGCTTCACCCAATTTTGGCCATCTTGAGAATTTTAAAATGTAACTTTGGTAAGTACATTAAAATTATGTATATATGTACATATATGCTTTGATGTACGATATGTACATACACAGATACAAGGAGGTATCTGCATGTATTGTGAAAGTAATAATTTATATGAAGTGAAACTTGTTTCTCTGGTTTTCTTCTATATGTTCTCATTGAAATCTTAGTACATTTTCCTTGTACATAAGTGGAAAAATAATAAATGTCATAATATGCTATGCAGTCACAGTGTCTAGGTTTGTAGCAATAAGGTGGAAGCAATGACACATAAAACCTCACAGCGGTATCTACTATCAAAAGATAGATTTTATTAGGCTATTTTTAGCAAACAGCTCTTTGGCTAAATGAGTATTTATCAACCTTGGCAACTTTAAGATGTGTGGACATCAGCTCTTAGAATTCTGGGAGTTGAAGTCCACACACCTTAAAGTTACCATGATTGAAAAACACTGGATTAAAAGGATGCTGCCTTCCTGGTAGAGAGGCAGGAAGACAAGCTATGGCTAGCAATACAGCCTTGGGCAAACAGAAGGTGTGAACAGGGGAATTTTTTTTCCACACTACTAATCAATATTGCATTAATGACTCTCGTATGACCTTTAACCTAAGAAGAATACCAATAGTACAATACTGCAGTGGGCCAGCTGCAAGGACTGGCTAATGTAAGCTACCAATTTTATAATCGATCAAGATTCATCTTTGTGAAGAAAGCTTGCAATCCCAAAAAAGAGCAGGCAATTTTGGAATGGATGGGACGAAGGTAATATTTACTTGACCTCTGCTTTCAGATGGACACGGTGCTTATTGACGTTAAAAAATAGCATATATATATATATATATATATATATATATATATGTATATATATGATGCTCTCATCCACCCTCTCCAACATATTTTTAGTAAGCCTTTGGGCATTTTCACTGTCCCTAAAAGAATATGGTTGCATGGCAACCTCTATGGTTGCTATGGCGACTCCATGTGTAAGCAGCTGCTGCAATCAGAATTAACTCCGAGCTGCAGGTTTGTCATTCCAATGCACGGAAAAGGGAAGACAAATAGACAGCACACGGCTGTAAAGGGAAACTCACCTAGATAATGTTGCTCAGAAACATATGTTCAACAATTATTTTTCCTCCTATGTTTTATTGCCACAATTACAGCTAAACTAAAATTGCAAAATTATATGGTTTGAATTTGAATTTGCTACCATTGACTATGTTTTGAGTCCATTCATAGTAATCACATAGTTCATTTTTGAGCCAAAACAAAGAAAAAAAATAAGTCATCTGCCTGGACCCTACAGAGGGTGAAAATAAGATGACTAGCCAGAAGCATCATATGACAGAACACAATGTCCAAAGTAAAATTATGGCTTTGTATGCAAAACTACCTTTGAAATCTCAGCTTTGTTTTAATATGTTTTCCTTTACAGAATTTCATGAAAGTATCTCCTAATGATGACTATCAAGCTGAAAGAGCAGTCACACTTGTCCAAATGTGCTGAAATTTCATTTCCAGCTCTTTCCATCATGTGCTAAGATTGAGAATATTAGGACGACTGTACTATATCTGGATTGCAGAAATCAGGATGACCAGTTGAAGGCAGCCAAGAAATGCAGACAATTCATTGCTACCAATTCCAATTTTTGCGATTCTGTTATGGTTATCCAGGGGTTGTGATATCTACATGATCACTTAGAAATAATCACTCAAAAACAATCAGACATAGAGGAAATTGATCTCAAAAATCAGTTAACTGTATAGCCTAGGCTCTATAAATAGTATGATAGTATATATCAACACAAGGTTACAGTTGTATCACAAGTCAAAAAATATATCACATACCTTGAGTACTTTTCATTTAATACCTGGTTAAGATAATTTGTATCATTTCTCCAAATTGTGACACATGTTATAGCTTTGTTTTCCTTTAGAACTTCATTAAATATCGAATATGAAAAAGTAGTTTATTCTCTAAAAGTCTTGACTGATAGCAATTAATAAAATTCCAGTATGATGAATTTCATACTTCTTATTTGCTTTCCATCCCATTACTTTGGTTTTTTTTATGTACTATCTAATGCTACATTTCAATAGTATTGTCTGTGTAAATGTGTTAGCGGGTTTTGCCACCTCCCTACAAGTAAAAATAAATATATTCAATGATATAGAAGAAACCTATAAGTTATATAAAAATGGGTGGGACCATTTTATTCTGTGTGATAGATTCTATTATATTTGTGGGCCAGGATCATTTGAAAAGATAAATAATAAATATTATAAAACAATCTGCAAATCAGAGGTCACATTTCAGTTATAAATAACCAAGTGACACATATTAAACAGAAACCCTCTGCATGTTTATTGGAAGGCAATTCTCAGTGGCACCTACACCTGCATAGGTGTGCCATATTTGTATCATCCTGAACACACTTCAACTAATAGAAGTATCCTCATTGCATATAACTGAACTCTTTCTACGTAGACATGCATAGACTGTGCTGCATATCTAACTCATTAGGTGGGATTTCACACACTTATAACTGGGACACAACAGCAGTCTGTGTCATGATTAAAATAAATCAGCTAGAATATGTGCACATATGGCTTGCTATTTTGGAAAGGAGAAAAACAAAACAAATACAGTTTGAGTAAATAGAAATTCATTTGGTTGGTATGATGTATTACTTATGCTAATATTTATGTACCTCATAAAGCAGTCCATTATTTTTAAATATATAGAGCTCCCTGACTCATATGCAGTTTCTAATATAAAGGTTATGCATTAATGAAGGTTACCATAATTACAATGTGAACACACAATAACCAATTTTAATAAGTTCTTCTGTCCAGATTCTGACTAAAACATATATTGAAATATCTATGCAGCATATTGGCTTTTAAACATAACAGAAACTATTATCCATATTCAAAGCAACTAGACATAATGTTTATAGGTTTCTTCCTGCCTTGCTAAAATACTTCAGGACTGTGAGGTGGAAATTGTAGGATATAAGCTCTTTCCTTTTACAAATCCATGCAAAATTATGCAGTAGGAATACGAACTGTGTGCTACATACTACTTCAGACAATATTTGATTTCTCTGAACACATTATAGTCTATAAACCTCTAAAGACAGAGGTTAATAATAGGAGTAGAGATAGACCTTTATCTGTAGTAATGCTGGCAGATGCTGCTATACGAAACAAATGCACATAGCATACAGTGACCTATTTTCTAATCAGGGCAAAGAAAATAACACAGAGAAATTGAATTCTTCACCATCACCCCCAACCTTTAGGAGTACCTTATAATGCAATCTTTAGATCAGCAAAAATGTCCATATGAAAGCAAATGTTTATTGCCTCTCACCTCAGCAAGCACCAATGATTCCTTCAGTGTTAAATAAATTAAAACTGCAAGCATTCTGCAAAACGGGCTGAAGGAGATCCATGGTAATATACAACATCAGAGGGGGATCCCCTTTCCAAGGGATAATGCAGCACCTTCCTGCCCCCTCCCATCTATTCCGCCTGCTACGTTGAAATGTCTTGGAGACAGGCCTCGATAACTAACATTGCAACATTAAGCTGTCCTGTAATAAACTCTGTATTGGGAGATCAAGCTGCAAAAAGGGTTGTTGATAAAAGTATTTTGACTGGTGCTTCATTTGATTACAACCTTAAAATGATGTTCACCTGTCTTTGAGTCTCTAGTAGATTTGTGCTGGTGGCAGTTCTGGCTTAAAGACATTCTGATTTCAATGGGATTCAATTATTAATATTTGCAAAACATCTTAGGAAGCAAGGATGAAAAGGACCCTGAAACTACAAACTGCCCAAGTCAAGTGCTTTTAAAACAACTAAAATGTTATTGGATAGGAATCGGACCATTATCTCAAACTAGACTTATCTAGGCTGTAGTTAATGTTGGCATCAGTGTAGATTAGTGGGAGGGATGCAAATCCTTTCCATAAAACTAAAAAAAGCAAGGACAGTTCTAGTATCTCCATGAGTATCATGCTGAAGCTGAATGTTTAATATGTAGTTTTAGATATGTGGGGAAAATGTCAATCCTGTGCAAAGGTTTTTATTTCATATTGCCTTGTATTCAAGGAACACAATTTTTCTATTTTATTCATATGAAGATTGTGATGAAACAACATGTAGCAATATTTTCAGACACTTTCTAAAAAGAAAGAAGCAGGAAAGCAAATTTGTAATTGGGTTGAGCAATTTATGAAATTTAAAATGTCCAAAAGAAATTCTTTTACAATATATACAAGCACAACTTACAGTAAGACAATGATGACACCAAGCTACACTCCTATAGCTATATGGCTTGAAAATAATTCGTAAATTAGTTTTGAAATGGTTAAACATACTCGATCCTTCATAAACAAGGTTACAGTTTTAATTCAACTGTTTCACTGTGCTATCAAACTGCCAAAAAAGATAAAGCAGAAGAAATTGTACTGAAAAAAAAATATTTCCCAATTTTTTGCATTTAAATTCTGTACAAGTTTAAATCATTTATTTTCCAATAGTTAATTGTTACTAATCCCATCTCAATTTTTGATATATTTTGCTATTTCATGGTGGTTTTTTCATTCTTTTTAAAATCTAGCAACAACATTATAGAGGCAATATAATGCTTTTATCTTCAGTTTTTAAACATTTTTAAATATTTTAAACATTTATTGTTTTTATTTCTTGGGTACATTTTATCTTGATGGTACACTTTATAGAAAGACAGGATATAAATGTTGATATATATATAAATAAATAAATAAATAGTATAAGGGGGCAATTAAGAGTGTGAAATCAACTATTCAACTCAGTTAATAATGTTTTTAAATTGTGGTCTCAGCCTTAGACAGTTTCTCTGATGTATTTTAAATAGTTTTGAGTTACCCTTACTACATACAGATATTTTTCATAAGAAAATACTATATTCATTTTGATTCATCCACCCAAGGATATGAAAATGTGTATAAAGACACATGTATGCATGCACACACGCAAGCGCGCACACACACAAACAGATGTCTCAAATGATACATGTAGTTTTCTTTCTTCTTTCAGCCTTATCAGCACACAATATGCATGTAGGCAGATAAGTCAGACGTGAGTTTGTGGATAACAATTGAATGTTCAATGTAGCATAAGCTGTGCGTTTACTGTGGCTGTCCATTGTCCCTTTTGAGCTTATTCGGTATTCTAGACATCAAAGAGCAAGTTTCTCATCAATATAAAACAATAGTGCAGGATGTGGATTCCTTGCATCCTGTTGTCAGTCCATCACATTTTGGCATAAAATCAGCCATGATGTTCCTTCTTTTTCTGCAAGCCAATGTTTCTGTACTTAGCCAAGGATACTAAGTAGTTAATAGGCACAGCCAATGTGGTCTACTTACCACAAGTGCACAGGGCATTTTGACAGTCCCACCAAAGCACAATGGTGGGATTGCAGCCTATTTATTGATTTGTAAAAGAATGAAAACAATCATGTTAATGATTACATGAAAGATGTATTTTTTTAAAAAAAATATTAAATGATGCAAACTGGCTTGCAGAAACTATGCACAAACATTTTTCTCATGGATAGGTAAATTTATTTGCATGTGCACATTCACAAAAATGCATTTTAGTATGAAATACTAATATTTATTTTGCATTTATGCCATGCAACAAATATTGTTTATCTGATATAAATAATCAGTGGTTAAAAAGAGTTAACAAATAGAAATATTTCTGAAAGAAGTCCACATTAAAGACTAGTGTCAGGTCTTCTGTTCATGACTATTAATGACTCCATTATTTTTTATTATCAAGTCAGGCAAACATTTGCTTGCCCAGTGTAATTGAAAATTCAAATGAAAGTAAACAGAACAAAAAAGATGAAAATAAAATGTTTTAATATAGTGAATTGTATCTTTTTTTAAGATACTGAACTTCTTATCTACATAAGACCTATATAGAGAAAGAAAAAGGAGAAAGATTAAAAGCACACAACCAAACAAAATCAAAATGACATATTGGCCAAAACAGTATCCATTTTGCAACCTGAAATCTTGTCAGTATTCAGTGGAAATTTTGTTTTTACAAGACCAAGTGTAAATTGGAAAAATATAAACATATGCCTTCTTAAGACTTAAACATGTCCCATTGTGCAAACTTAAGATTCTTCATATCTAAGTTAAACTATAGTCACATTTACTATTTCTTTGCCAGAATATTAGCTTTACCCATGCACCAAAGTAAGTTATGGAATTAAAAGACTTCTTAGCCATAAGTCTCGTGTATATATATGTACATATATATCCAATTAGCCAGACCCTTATTTTCATGTACGATTAGCAAATAATTCATAGTAATAATACCAGGAGGGAGAATTATTGCTAAACTGATAGTACCTAATTTTACTAATCTAATATTAGAAAATGTTGTAATGATTTGGAACAAGCTTGCTGCAGCAATATTTTATGTACTAAACTCATGTTTTAGGTTTGAAAACAATTGCAAAAATGTGGCAAGTCTTTAATGAAGGCCTACATATAAAGTATGTTAATGCTGTTGAATGAAACAAATTCGATTTTATAGTATTATATAACTTTATTTTAATATAAAATCTGGGTCTCACTTTTGCATTTTTAAAAAACTTTCTGAACTCAGAAAAAATAAAATAAAATCACTTATAAAAATCTCAAAAATAATTGTTGAATAAGACAAAATTTAAAAAATGTGTAAATAGATATAAATAGCAGGAAAGGATCACCTTAAAATAGCTGAAGGAATAAGTGATATGTATGTAAATGTTGTGTGTTTGTGTCTTGTTTTAATGTGTTCAAAATAAAAAACTTTTTTAAAAAAAAATCTCAAGGCTTATTTTTCAAGAAATTGTATGCTTTTCATTATTTATATAAAAAAGAAAGAGAACACAACTATTAATATTCTTCCTGAATAGCATAAAGTGATTTTCAAAGCTGAAAAAAATTATAAAAGCTATACAAATTGGATGCAGCTAAATAAATTATAATTAATATAATTTCTAGAGGATAGATGTACTTTAATATTAGAAGGAATATTTCAGTACTAGAAGATTAGAAAAAGTATTCTTTCTTAATAAGAATATAATACAGAAGAAAATATAACTTTTTTTCCAAAACATGCAGAATATTAAATTGTGAAATTTGGGTTAATTCTATAACAAAGGGTGTTCTGTAATCATAACTATTGTAGTATTAATGTTGCAATCCATTATTATTTATGTGAAGGTAAATATACATGAAAGTCCTATTGATCATAATCAGATTTATCTTGGCGTGTGTCAATATAGAATTGTGTTTTGAAAGTACTTATTTGAAAGGAATGATTCAATGTTACTAGATCATTTTCTTCCTCCATCCTTTTTCTCAAGTTTAATTTCGACTCATAGAATTTCTTGATAAATTGGGGCTTTATTTGCCCTTTTCTTATAAATATGTTTTCTATGGTTCCCCACCCAAAAAAAAAAAAAAAAAAAGAACCAGGAGGAGGGAATTAACATACAGACCTGTCTCACACTATAGATTATCCTGTCCCCATCCATTTATGCGTGGATGTGTAGATTCATCCAAACCATGCACATTTCTCACTTTAGAGGAAGGTCTGTAACTCAGTGCCTAAGGATGTGACTTAGCCTGCAGAGAGTTCAAGATTTATTCCCCAGAAAGCAGGATTAGAACAAAATCATTCTCTGAAGCTCAGAACAGGCTCTTGACAATTAATGTACTATAGATGTCCTAATTATGATTCTATATAAGAATCATATAGTTATCCATTCATAACTGTACATAAGAACATACGTTATTTGGGGCAAGAAGAGAACAAAAAAAGCCCTGCCTAACAACTGCTTCAGTCCCCATCACCTCCATCATTGAAAAGACACAGGTCTTCTTTCAGTTGTCTCATGACTGGAACTTACTCCAAACTGAAAATTAATCATTCAATCATTCGTGCCGATTCTTAAGCATGATTTGCTTACTTTCCCTTTAGATTGATCATATAAAACTGGATTCAAAAGAAGAGAGTAGAAGAGGATTCAACAGAGAATAAGGTTATTTGGACATAGATTTAAAATACAGGAATTACTGTATTTTTTGGTCTATAAGATGCTTCAGACTATAAGGCGCACCTAGCTTTTAGGAAGGAAAACAAGAAAAATCTGCCTCTGACTCCCAGCAATTTGCTCCTTGCAGCAAACTGCAAACAGCCTGGTCAGCTTTGGCACAACCTGATTTAGCACAAGCAGCTGATTAGTGATTGGATCTGCCTCCCAGAATACTGCTGATCAGCTGTTCCAGGCTGTGGGGATCACCTGATCCATCGCCACCCATCGCCATCACCAACACCTATAGGTGCCTCTGTGTGCCCCATTTTTGGCCTCCGCACATCCCGTTTTTCGCCTCCACACACCCCATTTTCAGTCCATTCCAGGTGGCGTGGATTGCCGCTGCCTAACCCTGCCACTTGGAACAGGCCGAAAAATGGGGTGCATGGAAGCCGAAAATGGCTGCACAGAGGCTGGAAATGAATGCACGGAGGCTGAAAATAAGATGTGTGGAGACTGAAAATGGGACACGTGGAGGCTGAAAATGGGATGCACATGCCCTTTTGAATTGGTAGGGAAGGTAAGTAGATTTCACCCCTGATTATGAGGCTTTGCTATAAATAAAAGATGGGATATGGGATGAAGATATTTTTGATTGAAATGTTACTGAAGGTGTTAAATTGCAGAAATTGTTGGTACTTGTCTTGGGGGGGGGAGGTAATTTCTTTTATATAAATAAATAGATTTGTCTCTTTGTCCCTTCTCCCCCTTTCTTCTTTTTTCTCTCTGCATTTCTCATCTTTTCTTTTTTTATCTCTTTTTAGTTTGTAGTAGTTTTTTATCTTTTAAAATTCAATAAAATTATTTTTAAAAAAGAAAGCAAGTTTTTATTTTAAAATTTAAGCTAACAAAATGGTATCCACTGGTGGGATATATTACCCATCCTCTTTTAACCTTATCCCAGTCAACCCAGCTCAAATCTGGTCCGTACATTTTCAGTGAGGAAGTGCAAATCAGACTTCATCGCTTCATCTACTTTTAACATGTTGATCTGTGTATCATGTTTCTGTATTTTGTGCAAGTGTCCTCCAAACAATTTTCTATTTAAAATTGGTTGGTAAACCAACCAATGAAGAAGATCAAAAACAGCTATATTAAAGAATAATTGACACATGATAAAGAAAGACTGAGTGACTCAGTCACCAGTAACAATAAAATCAAATCATGGTGTTTTTGCAGGAGTATTTCAGACTACTCATGGAGCAGTTGCATTGTGAGGCTTATCTTGACAATGTTAGGCTGGGAGCAGGCACACAAGGTGTTCATGTATGCAAAGTTTCTGACTTAGTATAGAAAAGCTAATGAAACCCACCAGTATGATTTAATGGGTTTGAAGCCCCACATTTTTGACAGGAGAGATGATTTCTACCTCCCTTTCTATTTGTTTCTGACCTTGTGACAACTGTCCCGGTATGTAGTTCAATGTTCAATAAGGAGAAATGGCATTTTAAGATTCATCCCTGAAGAAAAGGAAGGAAGGAAGGAAGGAAGGAAGGAAGGGAGGGAGGGAGGGAGGGAGGGAGGGAGGGAGGGAGGGAGGAAGGAAGGAAGGAAGGAAGGAAGGAAGGAAGGAAGGAAGGAAGGAAGGAAGGAAGGGAGGAAGGAACTATGCTTTGTTCTACAGTATATTTTCACTCATTAATCTTTACTACCAAGGAAGTTAGATCTGTCTACTGCTTGAATGTGGGACCATCAGGAAAGACAATAAGACTAGGAATTGTTAAAGAAATATACCAAAAGAAGGAAATGGCAAAACTTCTACTTTATTGCCAGAAATATGTACATTTTAGGAACTGAGATTGATTCAAACAAGTTTTTAACTTACTTTTAATATCTCCAAGAAATTCTTTCGAAAAGGCTTTGAGCACATAGCATGGATTATGCATAATTATTTAAAAAATAGCAAATATATAACCTATGGTTTGCATCACACAAGCAAAATGTACTGTAAAAATATTATTATAAATATCTGAACAATAGAAGTATCTGATAATATAATGGATTCACATAAATACCCCAATACCACTCTTTGGAACTGTGTAAGAATTACAATTAAAAACTTTTTTTTAAAAAGAGAAAGATATATCACTAGAAAACTAAAATATCAGTTTTGCTTTTATTTATTACTCATTTCTAATAGATGCACCAAATGCAACAAAAAATGTAAACATTCAAAGAACTTTGATTTTTAATTAGCCACTGATTAAGTGACCAGAAACAATTTTTCAGGTACACAGGTAAATTTCAGGTAGATTGATGCTTACTCCATTAAAAATGGTGGGGAGGAATTCAGAAAATGTAGAGTGGAAAGCAAAAATAGCTTAGGTCGAAGACTATACTGTGTACAGTTAACTAGGAATTGAATGTAATGTAACTTAACTTCCAAGGAGATCTACATAGGATTGGACTGCACACACTACTCTAAAAGAAATAACGTCTTCATTTTTATACTTTTTTGTCTGCTCTAATTTCTAGAAAATCTTATTACTGTGTGCTCAGTCACACCAAATTATAATGGTTATTGATGTTGCTCTTGTTTTATCCTCCTAAAGTACTTTATCACTAGACTACAGTGATATTATGGAAATCTAAGAAAGCTCTGTTGTTAATTACAATTAATTACAATCCACACATATGTTAATTTTGTCTTTTAATATTCCAGCTTGCTTTCCCATGCCAGAAATCGTAAAATCATACCAAAAAGGTAATATAAGGTTAAAGTATTTCTATTGGAAATACTTTCTTTTGAAAAGAAAGAAGCAAACAGAAATGACATGTTTTTGGTGGTACCTGATGGCATATGTATTTGTGTATCTGAATATGTGGACTACAATATCCAAACGCTTATGCCATTATAAATGGGTTTGGCTTTCATGTTCTATAAGACTCTAGGATTTAGATTAAATACAGAGCAATACCTCTGCATCCTTTCATTTAAAAAAAAAACTGAGCTACAAATCACAAATCCTCTTAGTTGAAAGTTTGCAGATTTTTATAAAAAAAGTTGAACATAATGAAAAATAAAAATGAGTTTGCATGCATCCTTGCATTTTTTCTTTAAGAAAATAAAGGAACATCCTACTTATCTTTATAACTCATGCCTATATGCACAAATGCTATTCACCACATTAGATAAATTTCTCCTCTGGTGGGGCCAGAAAAACCACCACCCATATTCTTCTCCCAACAGATACCTATACCTAAAAATAAGGGCCAATGTGAATGAGTTATCTCTTTACAGACTCAAAGTATATTACGTTATCATGCTATAAGAACTGTAAACCCTGTTTGGAATAATTATTGGATCGGATCAGTTAATATAAATTTCTAGGTCAATAAATATTCTTTCTAATCTCTTTTGATTTTATAGGCTGAGGTCTGGTCTGTTGTAAGATTGGCTATTTAAAAAATGTTGGTCTTTATATTAATCAGTCCTATATATGAAATATATAAAATCAATGTTTCCTTTATCACATTTCCTATATATACGGGATGTGCCAAATGCTTTATCGATAGTCTCTTTGACAAAATGTTCTTTTGTACTAAATTGCATTAAGCTCAAATTCGGAGAAGCTCCCCCACCATTATCCATAGTATCGTTGGAAATAATAGCCCTTGTGGTATCTCTTTAATAGTTTGGTGGGATGTCTCAGTCTGTTTTAAGAAAATTCCAGAATTATTTTTGCAAATAATATGGGCAGCACACATGGATTGCATAGACTGAAGTCCTACAGTTGTTTTTATGACCTTAATCTCTTTCAGTTTAAGCAGCTTTTCTGTAGTCGGTTTTGCATAACATGCTGAACTGCAAACTAGCCAGCCATATCTTAATCTTACATGTTGCATGTTGCTAATTTATGATTAATGTGTTGAAACCAGATATTTAAATGGCAGTTTATTGTGATTTTATTGCAGTGACTTGAGGTGTGTATAAGTAGGTACATGATTGTTGTTCAGTTGTTCTGATTTGGACTGCCATTTCTGATGCACGTGAAACTTCCCTGCATGAGATCAAGAACACAAACAAATCTGTAACTAAACCTGTTCCATCAGCTGAAATGAAGAAGAAAACAGGCAAGCAATTACAAGTGGGAAACATTTGTTTTTGTTTCACAAGCAGTCTGGTGATGCTACTTTTTGTTTTATTTTGATTATGTAATAGATTTCTCAGACACTGTAACATCACTAAGATTTACTTCGTAATTTCTGAGAAGCTTTCTATTATCAAACTCAAGCTTCAGTCTGAAAACATACTGAAGAGTTGGAATAAAGCTACAATAGTAACAAGCTGAACTTCTTTGAGACTGCCTTCTACCGCATAGATCCCAGCGACTGGAAAGATCCCACAGAGTTGGTCTCCTCCGGGTCCCTTCAGCTAAACAATGCCGGCTGGCGGGCCCGCGGGGGAGGGCCTTCTCTGTGGCTGTCCCAGCTCTCTGGAACCAGTTACCTCCTGAGGTCCGGACCATCCCCACCCTATTGGCCTTCCGAAAAGCAGTGAAGACCTGACTTTTCCAGCAGGCCTGGGGATGTTGATCTCGCTTTGCGATCTGACAAGATCCGGCCATGAATGGTGTGCATGGGCTTTTAATGTCTTTAATGTCTTTAATTTTTATGTGTTTTTATATTGATTTTTTGAGTGTATTGTGAGTTGCCCTGGGTTTTCAGAGAGGGGCGGCATATAAATTAATTAATTAAATAATTAAATAAATAAGTAAATAAATAAATAAATAAACAAACTTATACATAATTCTGCTTTTGAAAACATTTTAGGCCATTGGATTCTAAATGCAAAAAATTCTCCTAGCCATTGTATATAGATATCGCATTGTTCACCACTTTCTAAACACCAGTTAATAATAAGATGGGCACAATGCTGTTTGTGTCCATATGAGAGCTGCCATAAGTTCTCTTACCAACTGAAACTTGTTCAAGCTGAGCTGAGAACTTGGTGACATGGCCTTATAAATTTTTTGGTGCATTACTGACATGGTTTTTTATTGCTTCTTCCAGCTGGGCAAGTAGAGTCAAGCAAAATGGCCTGCAGCCTGCCAACTTCAATTCAACCATGAAAAAAATTATATATATATATATATATATATATATATATATATATATATATATATATATATATATATATATATATATATATATATATATTTGTGTGTCATCCTTGTGCAGAGGCCATGTTAATTTTCTCTGTATGGTTCCAATTTTAGGATATGTGCTGCTGAAGCAAGCACAAAAGAAAATATCATAAAATGGCAAAATTATGGGTCATATTCACAGGAATTTCTTCCTCCATGTTGTTGTAGCTCTTTACAGTTCTACAAAGGGAAGTAATAAAGTTTAAAGACTGTACTACTAGTTTGCACCTTCCGTCTAATATTCAATTTTTAGCTATAGGTGTCTGTTTCCAACTACAATGACAAAAAAAATGATAAAGCATGGATCTTGACAATACAAACTACATCCTTGGTGCTTCTGTTGCAACATTGTGTGCCTGTACTTAAGGTATGAAGTTTACATTGTGGCAGTGGTGGGTTCCTCCTGGTTCCGCCCGGTTCCGCTGAGCTGGTAGCAGTGATGATATGATGTCACCAAATTAGTTCTGCCCCCCCCACATTATTCTTGCCTTTTATTTGGCCCCACCCCCAATCTATTGCTTCCTCCTGAGTCCCAGCTGATCGGCTAGAAGGAAAAAAACTGTTTAAACTCGTGCCACGGGGCTTCAAAGGGCCACCCTACAGCTGATCAGTATTAAAAGTCAGTGGGGTGGTAGACCGGTGCCTCCAAAAACAAATGGGTAGACTGGTGCCTGCAAAAACAAATTGGTAGACCTGTACAGCTCGGCAAGCAGTTAAAAGCCTGGTAGACCAGTACCTCTGCTAAATCCTAAAGAATTGTCACATGACCATCAAGCCATGCCCACAAAATACACCACGCCCACAGAACCGGTAGTAAAAAAAATTAGAACCCACCCCTGCATTGTGGTGTCATGATACATATTTGTTACTTGCCTTCCTTTATACTCTTCCATTGACATCTCTGTTTCCAACCAAGTCCAGCTTCATAATTTCCCTCAAAAATTCTACAACTGTTTTTAAGAAAGAACATTATCTTTTGTACCATTGGAAATAATAGTCCACAACTAAAATAATTTTAAAATATAGTATTGCAAGTCAGAATAAAATAAAATATATTTAAGAAGAAAGTAGATTTTTATGAATTGGTGATGTAGGATTCAGAAGGAATGACTCAATTCAAAGTTTCAATTTGAGAGCAAACTAATTTTATTTGAGACATTTTAAAATTTAAGATTTCACTTAAAGGAAAGGTCATTCATTAATCATAGTGGAAAAGCATCAAAATGCCTAAAGCGTTTCATTTGGAGCATAATTGGATTAAATCTAAAAGGATAATAGATCCTTTGGAGGATATTAACTATATAAAGTTTTAGCTGGATTCTTCAAGAATTTCACCACAATAATTTTCAAAATATTGCTCCTGACACAGAGATTACATAGATGGAGGAGGGATATCAGGGCCAACAATAGCAGTAGCATTTAAGAATTACATACTGCTTCACAGTGCTTTACAGCCCTCTCTAAGTGGTTTTACAGAGTCAACATACTGCCCCCGACAATCTGGGTACTCATTTTACCGACCTCAGAAAAATGGCTGGGTCAACCTTGAGCCAGTGAGACTCAAACTGGCAAACTTCAGGCAGGCAGCAGAAGTAGCCTGCAATGCTGCATTTTAACCACTGCACCACCACTGCTTCTACAAAGACCATAAATACTGTGCAACCAGTAATGAAAGTGTCCTACTACGACTTCCTTCATTCACTTTCCAGACTTCTCATGATACTGAATTATAAACATTGGCTTGTTCTTGTAGGACAGTATATTTTGCTGCTTCTAAACCTAAACTTTCTGGGGTCATAGGGGAATAAACATGGGCAATTAACAAATCTGACCAACCTGAGAAGAACTTCTACATCTTTGGAAAAAGTTCATGCTATCAAATTTACAGCTAGTTGGCCTACCTATGCTAATTAATTGACTTGCAATGGAAGCAGAAGCAAGTTGGCACAATGAAATTCAATGCCACAGAGATAGGCAAGTCACAAAGCACAAGGTTGGCAGAAGAAAAAGTAACATACATAGCCATGCATCCCTATGTTTAAAAAAATAGTAAATGTTTGGGCCAGCAACTATAATATTACCCTGACACTCATTCACTCAATATTGCTCCAATCACACAAATTTCATCCCAAAGTACATATTGGTTAGATGCAACAAATCTGTAGTAGGCATTTAAGCCTATATAGTGAAGACTGGAGGTCTCACTTTTCTTCTCTCAGGAGTCCCCTGGATTTTTATACCTCTTGCCTTGGGACAGTCTCAGTAGTTCTTACTACTACCATCTATCTACCTGGAGACATCTGCTTCTTAGCCTTGGAGTATGATATAGAATGCTCACACTTTGTGCTCCCTTTCTGGAAATTAAAAAATAATAAGTATAATTATCTGTATGTATAATGCAATATGGTCTGTGCTATGTAAGATTATATAGCACAGACCATATTGGCTAGAGCAGTGGTGGGATTCAAATAATTTAACAACTGGTTCTCTGCCTTAATGACCGGCTGGGTGGGCATGGCAACAGTGGGTGTGGCCAGGGATTTGACAGGCAGCACGTGGCCTCCTGCACCCCTATGGGAATAAAAATGGGCTCTGGGGGGAAGCATGCCACACCACCACCACCACCACCACCCCGTGCCCCGTTTTGACCTAGTAGGCCTCCTGCAGCCTCCTGAGAGCCAAAATAGACATATGGCGACTTCTCGAAGGGGCAGGGAGGGGCAAGAAGGGGCCAGCCAGCAATTTAACAACTGGTTCTGCCGAAGTAGTGCAAACCAGCTGAATCCCACCACTAGGCTAGAGGTTTTAGCCTTTCTCTCCTTGTTTCAAACTATACATTTAAAATGCCATCCTTCAATGTTAAATGAGATAAATGTCAGAGGAGTTTATTCATAGGAAAACATCTGGTATCTTACTTACAAAAGAAAACTGCAAAATTCAAAACAATGCACTGGGCACATCTCCAGATCATGCTGGTCTATACAAATAGCCACTGACTGCCCAGGTTCTCCATGAAAAGGAGTTGGAATAGAGAGTTCCAAATTAGTAAAAATTAGATTAAACAAATGTTCTACAGAGAAAAAAATATTTTCTGGAAAGCATCCCAAAGAAGAAATAAAAGCATTTTGTAGCTTTTATGCAGAAATTTTAAAAAAGAAATTTTAATACAACACAGCAATCAGGAATCAGACTTCAGGAATCAGACCTAGAACATTTTTTTCCTAAACATTTTATCTATTTCCACATAATTATCCGTTTTTCAAAATTCTTCTTCTTTACTTGGGCTTTCTCTTAATTTTTTGGAAATCCAATGTTAATCAGAATCTATGAAGGGCTATATTACACTACCCTGTTTCCCCCAAAATAAGATATCCCTTGATAATAAGCCAAATAGGGCTTTTGGGCATGTGGCAATAAGGCCAAGCACTTATTTCAGCATTCAAAAAAATATAAGACAGGGTCTTATTTTTGAGAAAACACGGTAGTACTTTTCCCAGTTTCAGTACATAATCTTGAGTAGACTATTCCCACAATTTGCTTTTTGCTTTAAAATGACCAAAATGACCATTTTCTACCCCTCCGGCAGAGTATTTGATCCTATAAGTGACCCAAAACGTAACTGTTTCTTGTCTGTATGTCTACTAGCATTCTGGCATAAGGGATTGGTAGACAGGCTATATTCACAAGAAGTATATATCAGTCTTAAACCCATGTTCAGAGTGCAAATAGCTGAACTGAACTTTAAGCTGTGTAATAGTATTCCGTTACCAGAAGAAACAGCAAAGTTAAGGCTTATGGCTGGTCAAAGAAGTTGGAAACTGAGCTGAAGAAATGAATGAAGATTAAAGTACTGTTAGGTCTGCCATCCTAAAAGATCATGTATAAGAAGACAATTTAATGATGTTATAAAACCTAACCAACTATTCAAGTCAATGTCATAAAGCAGTATATGCAACACTGGCGTTCTACAGATAAGAAAGTGAATTTATAATATTGTTTACTGAAATGGCAAAAAAAGCCATTTATTCTGCAAAGTATTTTAAAAGCTGTGGAAAGAAGTCACTTGATTAGAAGTGAGTCTAGATCATGATTTGTGAATAATAATAATAATGATGATGATGATGATGATGATGATAATAATAATAATAATAATAATAATAATAATTTTATTTCTATACCACTCTTCTCCCGAAGGACTCAGGATGGTGTACAGCACATTAAAAACACAGAAAACAGACATCAATTAAAAATAATTAAAATTATTAAATCTTTGGCTCGAATTAAAACCCAAAATTTAAAACACCCAATTTAAAATCATTTACATTGATAGCCCGCCCTGGCGGAACAGCAGGGTCTTGAGGGCACAGCGAAATACACAGAGATCAGAGATCTTAAGAATTTCCTGGGGAAGTTCACCCCATAGGGCAGGAGCTCCCACAGAGAAGGCCCTCCCTCTGGGTGTCGCCAGCTGACATAACTTGGCCGATGGCACCCTGAGGAGGCCCTCTCTATGGGAGTGGACTGGCCGGTGGGAGACTATTGGTGGTAGAAGTCGGTCTCAAAGGTACCTGGATCCTAAGCCATGGAGCGCTTTAAAGGTGGTAATCAACACCTTGAATCGCACCCAGAAGACCACCTGGAAGAATCTGGTTCCGTTGAAGCTTCCTTGTTTTGAAGCACTCCTTACACAACCCTAATGTGTTATTTATTTAGAATGTTCATTAAGAGGCAGAATGTGGACTGAATGGTCAGAACTGCATGAGGGTATTCCCATTATTTTATTGGAATTAATAGCTATGAGTCATCCAGGGATCCCTAGTGCATGAACTTAGCTTTCAAGAACATCTATCACCCATCTTTTAGGCATTTCCTTAGAGACAAATAAAAGAAATTTGCAAGCTTCTGGCTAATTTCATGGAGCCCTCAACCTAATTTTCGTTGTTGTTGTTGTTGTTGTTGTTGTTGTTGCTGCTGAAGAGATCAACTTTTTTAAGCACTGCCTCTTTCTTCTCTGTAGTCTGCTGCTTGGGAGAAAGAAAAGAGCATGTCAGAAAAAAAAATGGAGTGGAGATATTGGAGGAAAAAGTGTTCCCATTCTAGAAGGAGGAGGAGAAGGTACACTTCAAAGAAATCATCCACTTATTATTCTGCTCACAATTTTAGCAGAGGATTTTGAGAGGATATTAGGGCAATCTTTATTCAAGAATATTTGTTAAGGTCACCTATCTCAATGCTTTTTCAACTCTGAATGAAACTTCTTTGGCAGAAGGCCTGTAAACTACATTCTGTGTGTGACTCTGTCTCTTGCATTTTACCTCTTATCATGTTTCACTACATCTTCATGATGATTTATGGAGGGGGGAACAGGGCGTACAGTTCACTTGAGGAAATTGCTCTTCTCCTTAAGGATTAAAGAATGAAGAAAACAATTAGAAAAGCAGAAGCCATCTTTCAGAAAGTAAAAATGCACCAAAATTGTTAACATTTGAATGATGTGAATTCTGGTAAATGCCAGCCTACAATATGGTAAAAATGAATCAATCCGTTCAGCTTAGTTCAGCGTCTGCAATGGCCATCTGGCGGAAAAGCAACCAAATGGATCCCTACATATTCATCTTCATTTTCACAAATACTCAGGAGAATGTCAGTCTTGGGCAAAATAAAATTAAATCACCATAATTTTTAAGACCTTTTTCTTTCATCTTCTCTGGAGACATGCATATCTATGCAAAAAAAAAAAAAAAAAAAAAGGAAGAGAAAAAAAACAGAAAATGTGGGCTCTATTGAAAAAGTGTTTCATCATTTCAAAACAAAGAATTGATTTTACACATGGTAGAATATTACTTCTTCTACACTCTCCAACAGTCTTTTAAAAATAAGCATACTTCATGCATTGACTGAATCTGCGTATTTATAAGCTGAGCAACTTTGAAAGACCCAGTATCGTCTTTCTCAAACTTAGTATTATAGCCTTCTATCAACTAAAACTGATAATGATAGAAATTACTAAGATTTCATATTACATTAGTGAACTGTAAAGGTATGGTTTGGATAGCACTGCAGTGGGCTGAATCCATAACTGGATTTTTTTTTATCATATTCAAAGAGTTAATATTAACAGCTCTACATCAAATCAGATAGCAATAATCACTGGAGCTCCACAGGGATCTGTTTGGGAGCCAACATTATTCAATATTTGGAGGGTAGAACTGATGGATTGTTTATCAAATCTATAGATGACAAAAACTGGGAAGTTTGGCTAGCATCTAGGATGTTGAAAGAAAATTGCAATCTAATCTTGACAGGATGGAAAATGGTTGTGAGAGGAACAAGAGGTCTTTTAATAGCAAAAATTGTAAGGTTCTAAACATAGGGAGAAAACACTATATAGGCACATTCAAGATGGAGAATTAATAGCTACTGTTGTCATTGACAACAAATTTAATGTGAGTCTACAATGTGACAAGTTTCTGGAAGGCAATCTGGGCTGCATATCAAAGAAATGTGGATTTATTATTTGTCTCTACCATCCACCAAAAACACATTGGAAATACTATGAACAGTCTGGAACACCACATTTCCGAAAATATTGACAGTTTACTGCAGATTTTAAAAGGACTAATAAAGATAATATGTGGACTTAAGGATATAATCTATGAAGATAATTAAAAGAACTTGAAATGTTCAGTCTGGAGAAAAATTGAGAGGAATTTATGATACTTATGAGGACAATTAATCAGTGAAACAGCTTGCCTTCAAATGTTGTGGGTGCTTTATCACTGGAGGTTTTTACGAAGAAACTGGGCAGTCACTTGTCTGAAATGGTATAGGATCTCCTGTTTGAGCAGGCAGTTGGACTAGAAGATCTCAAAGGTTCCTTCCAGCTCTATTCTGATTCTGATTCTAGTCTGTGCTTAGAAACTATATAAAGGGAAGCTATGTGGAAGATACTTAAAATTGTTTTCCACAGCTACAGAAACTAAGCCCGGTTATTGCAAGTAAAAATTGCAGCTACCTAAATTTCATCTACATATAAAGAAACACTTCATGATAGTAAGATTCTTAAGAAGTTGTATCAGTCATCTTATAAAAGTTATGGCTTTTCCATCTCTGGAGGTTTAAGAAGGCACTGGACAGCCACCTCTCATGGATAAACAAGTGATTTTTCTACAGATTGCAGAAGGTTAAAATATGTGCTTCTTCTAATTCCTTTAAATCCTACAGTTCTCTGACTCCACCCACAGAAAAAAACATTGAATCATCAGACTGATAATGAAGCAGCCAATTTGATTAAGCAATTTGATCCAAACTAACTATCCAAATTAGAAATATGATTCCATTTGGAGATTTGAAGCATAATCAATTAATGTACCTTCTGTTCAGATTTCTGAATTGAATCTTCATCCTAATAATCAAAAGAGACCAAGATTTGCTTCAAGCCATCCTATGGATTTGACCTTGATTCTTCCCATTCTTAACTGACAATCTAATCAACAAACCTTTGGTTGTCAATTTCCATATTATATACATTTGGCATCCTAGCTAAGGATAAAAGTATGTGATTCAGCACATTTGAAGGTTGCCAATTTTTGTGCAATTCTACTATAGAAAGTAACAAATTCTAATTCACTTTAGAAGAAGACCAAGAAAAGGATAAATTAATAGCCTGGCCTAACTAGTTGGGATCCTTATAAAACAAGAACGTAAATTTGAAATGCAAGTGGAATCTAAAACAGTTAATTTACTAGAATCAGGGTGCTGTTGAAAATAGAGTACATTGAGAGAGGGAAGGATTGAGCACTACAGTAAATTAGTTAGAAGACAAAGAAATGAATGGAATAAAGTAGGAAGTGAGGTTGAATCATATTTTATTACTCTTGATTATAAGACTAATGGCCAGCTCATTCTGGTGAGAAATACATAAACAGATAGACGTTTGATAATTCAACTATAAGCTTTTCTAAGGCTGCAATGGAATTATTCAGTATGACCATGTTCAATTGAAACATACTACTAGAGCAGATCCAGTAAGTAGTTTATAACTGTTGTCTACCAAATTGAAGCAGCTGAATTACTCATTTTTAGCTGCATCCTTAAACCTTCAGTAGTTTTCTGTGCATGCACAACACATGTTTAGGAAAGTAGACAGTCAGTGTTGATATGCCCCACAACACCTCTTCTCAAAAGGGCCCTTTTCATCATCTCGGAGGATCCATTTGGAATACTGAAGCAGACTGTGTCACTGCTAAAGCATATGCCTACTTTGAACAGATCCATTGTCTACTAACATCAGCATATCTCACCTTACATGCTGATTTTTAAACTGGTAAAAAGAGAAACCTATTATGCAGAGTTCTATTTCTCAATCTAAATGAATAGTTTGGAGCAACAGTAATTTGACAAGGTATTATTGAAGGCTGAACTCGATGAACCAGCAAACAAACTTATTTGTAATTAACCATGTCATCCTATGCATATTCAGTTCAGAAATAAGCTACTTTATGACCATTGGGATCTGCTTCTACTAAGTCTGTTAAGGTGTAGGTATGTCCTGCAAGTCTCCCAGGTCTTGTGTTACTACTTTTAATACCTCTAATACAGTGGCAGGGTTCAATTGTTTTTACTACCGGTTCTGTGGGCGTGGCTTGGTGGGCACGGTTTGGTGGGCATGACAGGGGAAGCATACTGTAAAATCTCCATTCTCACCCAGCTCCAGGGGAAGGTTACTGCAAAATCCCCATTTCATTCTAATCAGCTGAGATTCTAAATAGATGAGGGTGGGGCTAGTCAGAGGTGGTATTTACCGGTTCTCCAAATTACTCATAATTTCCGCTACCAGTTCTCCAGAACTGGTCAGAACCTGCTGAATACCATTTCTGCTCTAATACCTGTGTCTGTTAGGATGCTGGAATGATCACAAAGTCAATCCATAAAAATAGCATAAGCATCTCATTTCAGCCACATCTAAACTATCACAAGCTTAATAGTCAAATATATCCTTTTCCTTGCTCCCCATTTCTCGTGTGTAGTCCCCAATCTTTTAAAGCCAGGAAGACATTCGACATTCAACAAGCATGGTATACTACTAAACAAAAATGACAATTGTGCATGCAGGGATGGAAAAGAGTTACAACCACCTATTCAGTGTTTAAAGTTACAATGGTACTGAATGAGGGGGACTTATGACTGGTCCTCAGAATTTGGGCCATTACAGTGTCCTTGCAGTCAATCATCATGATCCAGGCACTCAATGCCAGACTGAAATTATAAGGTCACAACAAACTTCAGTTATATTATTGCAATTTCCAACATTCCCTGATGACTTCCCCCAAGCAAAGTCATTGGGGAAGCCAGCAGAAATTCAGAAGCCACTCCTGCTCTCATAATCTTCTTGCCCAGTTATGCTCCATAATACGTTATCATTGCACCCTCCACACAGCATTCATGCACCTGACTCTGCTCCATAATACCTGCACACAAATCTACACTCCCACAGCACCCCACAATACCCTCCACAGCACCCTCCCACCGACAAGCCTGCTTGCCTGGGACGACTTCTTCTTCCTGCTTAACAAGCCATGTGATTATACAATTATGCCAATAACTGGGACTACCAGAATTGCCATCTCTCATGGGACACTGCATTTTACAACTGTGTCACATAGCAACAGAAATTCCAGTCACAATTGTTATTGTAACCTGAGAACCACCTGTATTTACAAAACGGTTGCCCTGGTGTGTTTTGCCAAATACAGCCCATTAGACAGCCCATTTACAAAGGTAGCACAGGCAGCATATCCTGTTTTTATTTCCTAACTGTGGCATCCATCTAGGATCTAAGAGTGCATTTTGAAAAGAAACATGATTCCAAAGACTGGGGTGGCCTGTTTGCTTTATCATTTTGTTTGACATTATAAAGAAGGTATCTGTAGGCAAATTAATTATCAGAGTGCCATGCAGGTTTCCCTGAAGTAGCCCCTCATGGTCTGATAGAGTTGAATCTCGTCTGCCAGCATTTCTGCACAGGCAGAAATCCAACAACCCACATAAAGGTCACTGATTTGTTCTCAGTTGTGGTTAATCTACAGAGAAAGTCATTTTTTGTGTAGATGGCCTGTGTTGCTTTTGGATGGTTGGCAGCCCCAGAGGACAACCTAGGGTGAGGAGCTGCTGTTCCCATTTTTAATGCAGTCACCATGCAGAAGAAATTTTTTAAAATGTTGATATGTATTGCTGCATCAAAGCAATCTTAAGACAAAGCTCCTTTTTAATGCTATTGAATGGTAAACAAATGAAGTATGGAGAAACCTTGACCAATTCATCTCTTTGAAGGAATAACCACAAGGCACTGTATGGTAGCCACCATCTTAAATTTTCTACCATACCCTATAGACTATGGGTGTCAAACTGGTGGCCTGAAGGGCAGATGCATCACACACAGTCCACGCTCACTCCAGCTCCAGCTCCACAAAGTGAAAAAAAGTTTACAAAATGTCACATGACAGCAACATGATGCCGCAAATTTTACACCTGTGCTATAGACCAAGAGGGGTATTCACTTACCTTCACAATTGGTTCGCAAATGTGAGTATGTGCACGCATGCTCACTATGCTCGCTTGCACCACCTCTGCGCATGTGCAGGATCTTCCGCACATGTGCAGAGCGTCAAAAACAGGATGTGATTACATCCGGGCAGGTGGCAGGAGCCTCCCACCACCACCGCTACCAGTTCCCCTAAACCGGATAGAACCGGCTGAATACCACCACTGCTATACACCAGGGGTAGGTCCTACATACCTTTACTACCGGTTTGCATCGCGTCCTTTCACACTTTTCCACACATGCGCAGAAGTGTCTGCAGATGCTCAGATCACCAATGATGACATCTGGGTCAGTGGGTGGAGCCTCCCGCCGGTTTTTCTACCGGTTCTTGCGAACCGGTTCGAACTTGGGGCAACCCACCACTGTTATAGACCCTTCTGGTCTGTATTTGATATAATTTGGTGCACTCATGTCCTAGAACTATTCCACCTGGTTCAGTAAAGAATATTTAAATACTCTATGTCATTTAGATAAACATAATGCACAAATGTTTAGCACGAGCTTAAAAAGATACCAAACCATAATATGTATCTCTTCACCTGCTACTCACCCTATAGAGAGACACAAATTTCATCTCAAGCCTGGTGACATTTTCTGAATCTCCTAGGAGTGCACCAAGTAACACTGTTCTCTTGTTTATCTATTCACTTGTTTAAAATTTAAAAGTGCCTCTTTGCTACAATTTCCAAAAAGTTACTGATGTATTTTTAAAACGCACAGGGCGTCACGCTTGCTTTTCAAGAATAATGTTTTCAGGTTTAGTCAGTTCCATCCTCATATTATTTATTGTATATTGTTAAATATTTATTTGGCCACCTTTTTAGTGTGCTTGCCTGTGGGGAATCAATGAACGCTTTTAGTTTCACAACAATCCTGTTAAGCTGGTTAAATTGAGAGAGAAACTAAAGTGATCACAGGCATTTTATTTCTGTATGTGGATTTGTCTTTGGTTATTCTACTTTTAAAACCAGCAAGGTGTTCATATACCCCACTAGCTTTCAATGGCAGCATATCTCTCCTTCTTTCTGATGATATTATTTTAGTGGCCATAACTTACATCTTAAAAATATTCATTTTCACAACCTTTTTAAATGGTTGTTTTTATTCCAAATTCCATTGCTAGTTTACTTCCTAAACCTCAAACAAGGAAATAGAAGAGTGTCTGATTATTTCAAAGCTCTTTTCTTTGCAGAGGACAACCTAGTCAAGGGACTTAGTAAAGTGCTCTCTCTTATGTAGCTAGCAAAACTTTCCAGCTACAGAAAGTGTAGGGTTTCTACACTTTCAGAAAGTGAGTTCCATCAGAGATCTAGGTAAGGTAGGAATATTTGCAGATTGGAATAAAAAAAAAGTCAAGATAGTATGCCTGATTTCTTTATGTGTGTCTCTCTTTAAAAAAGGGCGGGGGAAAAGCTTCGACCACACCATCATGTCAACATTTTAACTTATTTGACCTTACACTTTACCTCGGCAACTTTAAGACTTGTGGACTTCAACTCCCAGAGTTCCTCAGCCAGCTTTGCTTTGCTGGCTGAGGAGCTTTGCTGGCTGAGGAACTCTGGGAGTTGAAGTCCACAAGTCAAGGTTGGAGGTTGCCAAGGTTGGAGACCCCTGCTTTAGACAGTCCTGTTGTGAGAGGCAAGAACAGCCAAAGCCAAAAGATTTGAATATCTAGCGTTTTCTAGGATTTGAATATCCAGCATTTTCCAGGCAAAAACTTTAACACTAATCCCTCACAAGTTCCTCTCAGGAACCCTATTTTTCCGTTTCTGTGAGAGTAAACGTGGCGGGGGGGGATTCTATTGCAAGGATACAATAATCCAAAATGGTCTTTTTCAACAAACATACAAAAAGTTCTGCAACTGGAAAGTCACCATAAATCTCTGGTTAACATCTCACACAGTTAATCACAAAATTGTACTCTCTTTTCTTATCTGCTCAGCCTACTTGAAAAGGGAGTGGAGGTGGATCTTTATGTGAAGGGTTTGCTGCTATTACCAGCAGTAGACAAACTGCTGGTAATAGCTTTACAGGAGCTTTGCTTTGCTTCTGGTGTCTTCTGCCATAAATCTTTCCAAGTAACCTTTCTAATGGTAGATTCAAGGTCCAAACAAATCCAATGTTACAATTTTGAATGTTGATGGATTTATGCCATGTTACCTTGTCCTTTCTCAGCCTCCTCTATGGTCCTTAAACTTATGGTAGTCCTAAACTTATTCTTTGAACTTATGGTTCAAAGAGCCATAAATTGTGCTAGATAAGAACTAACATCTGGGAGTGATCATGAAAACTATAAAGAAATGCATCCAAGTACTTGAATGAGAAGAATATCAGTATTTATTGAGAGAAATAAAACTGAATATATGATTGCAAATTAATTTGTTAGTTATTTGTTGTTGTTGTTGTTGTTGTTGTTAGTTGTGAAGTCATGTCTGACACATCGCAACTCCATGGACAATGTTCCTCCAGGCCTTCCTGTCCTCTACCATCCTTTGGAGTCCATTTAAATTCATGCCTACTGCTTCTGTGACTCCCTCCAGCCATCTCGTTCTTTGTTGTCCCATTCTTCTTTTGACCTCAATCATTCCCAGCATTAGGCTCTTCTCCAGTCAGTCCTTCCTTCTTATTTGGTGGCCAAAGTATTTGAGTTTCATCTTCAGGATCTGGCCTTCTAAAGAGCAGTCAGGGTTGATCTTCTCTACCGACTGGTTTGATTGCCTTGCAGCCCAAGGGACTTGCAGGAATCTTCTCCAGCACCATAGTTCAAAGGCCTCAATTCTTTGGTGCTCAGCCTTTCTTATGCTCCAACTTTCACAGCCATATATTGCAACTAGGAAAACGATAGCCTTGATTATACAAACTTTTGTGGGCAGGGTGATGTCTCTGCTTTTTAGTAAGCTATCTAGATTTGCCAGAGCTTTCGTACCCAGGAGCAAGCATCTTTTAATTTCTTGGCTGCAGTCCCCATCTGTAGTGATCTTGGAGCCCAGGATTAGTTATACTGTATTCTAATTACCTGTAAATTAGATTTGTTTTTATCCTGGTCCAACTCACTACTTTTGGAAGTGTGGTCACAGCCCTGCTTTTAAAGAACCAGGCCTGGAAAGCTCTTGGCCTGGAAAGCAATGCATCCCTGAATTAGACTCTTTGGGAACTGAACTTCCTCAAGTGTTTCCCATCCTTCAGAGATGATTGACCATTGTTATTTACCTTAATGCTGTTTTGAATTCTCACTCTAATTCCTGTGCTTTGAACTTCAGTTGGGAAACAATTCATTAAAGGAAAAAAAAAGAATAACTATTATGATTTATTTTATGAATGTTCTGGTATACATGATACTTTTACCAGCAATATTTTCTGCTCTGGATGCCAATAAATCTCAAAGATCTCACTATGATACCTTGTGGGAACTAAACTTAGTCTAAGATCAATAGACTTTGGAGTCTATAACTTGGATCAATAGCTCAGTAGGAAGGTACATGCTTTGCATGTGGAAGATCCTTCGTTCAGTTATTGGCATTTCTTGGTGAAAAAAAGCAGGGCCGAGATGTTGTTGATTGAGAAGAAAATGCTCTGATATGGAAAATGATAGGTTTGTTGTTCCATCACAATGTAGCAGAGAAAGAAACTAGGCAGAAGACCTTTCCATTGTTTTCGGATAAGAGGCATCTTATTTCTCTATTCCCTGGGTTATTTTAATTGAAACTGTTCTTTTTAGGAATGAATACATAATGATTGAGAACTTATGTTTACACCTTCTTCCCTATACCCTCCCTATCTCTTTTTTATTTCCCTTTCATACCATTTATATTGTAAATCTCCAAAGAAAATATTTGTTTAACTTAAATCAATGGGAAGTTGAACAATTCTTAAATAAATACTAGCAATTTATCTTCTCTTCACTGCACATGATATCATGATTTGGTTTGTCATAACCCGCAACATACTTTAGAAACACAGGAATGTGTCTTATTTTGCATTGGGATATTACAATTCTGAGCTGAGTTACAGGGGTTTCCAATGTGTGCAGGTAGTCCTGTCCAGAGATGCCCAGAAATAGGTATTTACACAGAAAGTATTTCTTAGTAGGTGAACTATAGTCCATCTCCCATATCTATATGCCTGACTAGGTGGCTCAGTGACTAAAACACTGAACTTGTCGATCAGAAAGATTGGCAGCTTGGTGGTTCGAATCCCAGGTCTCCTGTTGGACTAGATGACCTCCAACTCTGTTACTGTTACATATTCCTAATAATAATCAGCTTTAATATATTTCTGTTACTCTTTTTCCATGGAATGCAAATTAAGCATGTAACTTATGAAAACAATGTGTGGTATGATTCACTGAGAAATTGTGACAGTCCAATGGAATGTATGGTTGGAATTGAAATTTAAATCTGTATTTTCCATACCTTTACCTGTAATTCTACTCATGACATGTAGTACATACTGTACATACCTTCTTATATATTTGTTCTTCAAAATTTCATAGCTATCAAAAAAAACCCAAGGCAATGCATCCAATATGTGGTGATGGTGGCATTTTTACAGTGGGATAGCCATAGGCAAAACAGCATAAACTTGTCCAGACATCAATGGGGCTTGTTTGTTTTCCCAAAGGATTTGGGAGTAGCAGTCAAAGGAATTGGCAAGGTTCAACAGTGTCACTTTACTAACTAGCTAGTGAATTTGTATAATGGGTTGAATAAAACCAAGACAATACAATTGAATGAAAAATGATGGAAAGACAAAGTTCCTGTAATGCAAAGGCAAAGACAAGATCAAGGCTTTATCAGGATACATTTTAGCCTGTCTTTTTTATAGAAAGCGAGAGATAGAGCTGTACCAATTTTCCTGTTGCAATGGGGTCTGTCACAGTTTTGCTACTATAACAATGGACAGAACAATTTCTTTCTCCCAGATTGTGTATGTGTGTGTGTGTGTGTATGTTTGTTTGTTTATGCAGAAAGTAGGAGCAACAACAACTTCTCTAAAAGCCTGATTGTCCCAGATAATATTTTATTCTAGACTATACATGGCACCGGTAAATGGTGAAATCCAATTTTTTTTCTACCGGTTCTGTGGACGTGGCTTGGTAGGAGTGGTGTGGCTTGGTGGGCATGGCTTGGTGGGTATGGCAGGGTAAGGATACTGCAAAATCTCCATTCCCTCCCCACTCCAGGGGAAGGATACTGCAAAATCCCCATTCCCACCCCATTCTGGGGCCAGCCAGAGGTGGTATTTGTCAGTTCTCTGAACTACTCAAAATTCTCAAAAGCATACAGTAAAATGATGGGGACTTCTGGTGGCACCTCCGTCATTGTTGGACGGTCTCTTCATGACCACCAGCCTCGCTGAGCGTAGGAGCCGCCTCACAGCTGGCAGGCGGCTCAGAAAACCCGCTCTTCAAATGGAAGCGTGGGTAGAGCAACTGGGGGTTTGGTAGAGCCCCCTGAGATGCCCCCAGGATTCGTTTTTTATCCTGGGGAAGGATCAGGGTGATGGCTCCCTATTCACCCCAGGGAAGCTCCGCTCAGCGAGGGATCTCTGCTCTTAGCAGCAGAGCCAGACGTCGTGAGCAACGCCACTAGAATGATCGAAACTTACAGCAAGCAAGTAAGCTGGTGAAACTTGGACTAACTAAAAAGGAAAAAATGCAAGTATTGTTTTTTTATTAATTTTTACAAAAAAAGAGACTTGAGAAAATGTTTTGGAAAATGGCGACTGGCTTTGCTCGGAAAATGCTTGAGAAAATGGAGAGTGGAAAGTGAAAGTGAGAGCTAAGCCTGCACTGAAGTATTTAAAAGAAACATTCTAGCAGGATTTTAAAAAGAGGCAAAACTGATTTAAACAGAACTTCTTTGTTTTTTTGAGAAAAGTTAAAACTTTGTGAAGCATGACTCCTAAACAAAAATCAAGGGGGGGGCTCCCTTACAAGTCAGGCAAAGGAAAAAACAGAAAAGATTCAAATCCAGTTGCAGGGAACTGCAAACGAGGACTTAAAAGATTTTATAACTAGGTCTTTGGGAAGTGTTGTTGAGAAGATAGAAAGCTCACAGAAGCATCTTGAGCAGCTGGTACAGGGAAAATATGATAAATTGAATCAAATTATTACTAAAGTAGTTTCTGATCTTTCAAGTGTGGTGGTGGAAATGGGGAAGAAAGTGGCTGAAATCAGTACAAAGTTTGATTCCAAGATGAAAGACACAGAAGAAAAATTTTATGAAACTGATGCCAAAAATCAGAAAATGGAAAATGATGTGATGATGCTTCAATTTAAAGCTATGAAATCTGCCTTAAGATTAAGAGGTATAAGAGAGAATAATAGAGAAAATTTAAGAACACTTTGTGCTAAGGCATTAGCGGCATTATTAAACTTGGAAGATGATCAAATTCTTGGTTGTATTGAAAAAATCTATAGGGTGAACTCACGTGTGGCTAGACAAAGGAATCTGCCTAGAGATGTTGTCTATTTTACTGATAGAAGATTAAGAAATGATATTTTGCAAAAGTCTTATTCTGCTACTCTAAAGGTAGAAGGTTTACAAATTAGTGTTTATAAAGAGTTACCATCCAGGATTTTAAGATACAGAAAAGATTTTGGATTTCTGGTGAAGGAATTGAAGAGAAGCAAGATTCCATTCAGATGGGATGTACCAGTTGGTGTAATTTTGAGATATCAAGATGTGAGATATTGTTTAAACACTATTGAAAAAGCAGAACAATTTTATAATAATATTCTTAAGGGAGCCCCCATATTTTCACCCTCTTCTATGTTGTCAACTATGGAAGAAGATATTAAGGATAAAGAGTCTGAAAGAGAGACTGAGGAACAGTGAATGCAGACGGAATTAGAAAATCAAAATAATCAAAGTGTATCAGAAGAAAAAGGAGCATTAGGTGGTTTTTCAGAAGATTTTATTATGGACTGTTCAGATTTGAAAGTAAAGCATCCCAGAGACTCAAGAGACATGGTGCTGGACCTTGAACTGTTGAAGCAAGAATCGAAAGATAAACATATAATTCGAGATGAGAAACAAATATTATTGAAACAGCAGAGGCCCAGTATTCCACAAGTGGAAAAGCTCGAGGATGACAAGCAACAGAAAGCAGAAGTTAAGGGAGGAAATAACCTGAAAACCACTGAAACTGATGTGCAATGGATACTGCATTTGATGCTTGAGTCGATTCGTGAAACCTAAAGGATATTTATGAATAGATTGAATTTGCTACAGAAAGGATGGCAGATATCTTATTATTTGAAACAGTTTAAAAGACAATCATCACTATACCTGATTTATACATGAAAATGGATTAACAATTTTTTTTACAAAACTCATCCTGAGTTGGATTTGACATTTTGAGAAAGGTAAACAGATCACTGCAACATATGCAGAGGATCTGTGGTTACCCTATTATAATTTTTTGGATTCAATTGTCTAGATGAAGAAAATAAAGATGAAAACATCTTGGAAACCCGAAGGAAGGAACTGGAATGGTTGGCAGGATTTGAAAGAGTTTTAAAGGAACATCTGGAGTGCAGCTTGTATGAGCTGCATTTGTTTTTCTTTTTAAGTGATACAGCAGGAATCAGGTTGAATGATCTACCTAGAGGATTACAAGATACCCTTGTGGCTGGATTTTATAAATATAAAGTCACTCGGGGGAATTTATATATGGAGAGATGTTTGTTGCTGATGTGGGCAGCTGGAATAAGAAGAAGCAGTTTATAAAAACTATGCTAGAAGACAGTTATTCAATTTCAATCAAGATGAAGATGAAGAGAAGATAAAAATTTGGTTATTGAGATAGAAAATTATTTGATATAACTGTTATACATTTTGAAAGAATATGAAGTTTATAAAAAATATGTTGGATACTATACTTATGAAGAGAAGATTAAAATTTGGATTATTAAGATAGAAAATTATTAGATATAATTGTTATATATTTTAATAGTATATAACAAGGGGGTTTGATTTACGTAAATAATTATTAATATTAGATTAGAGAAATGTTTGATGTTTTTTTTTTGTTGAGGGAGGTACTTGGAATGTACTTAATTTTAATTAAGATGAAGAAAAAGATCTAAAATTGATTGTTTGATACAGAAAATTATTTGATATGGATGTTATATATTATATTTAGGGGGATTGATTTAGGTAATTAATATTAGGTTAGAGAAATGTTAACATTTTGTAGTGGGGTTTAAAGATTAAAAGAGTAGTATTGATGGATAATTGAGTATTAATGGTTTGGCAAATGAGGTAAATATTTTTATTATTGGTCTTTTTACTATACTATTAAAAGTTTCACTGTATTTTCTTTAATTTAATATAAACAAGGTTATTGTTTTTAAATTTGTAGCGGAAGTCAAGGGGAGGGCAGGTGTGGGATTGGGGGTGAGGGGCATATGGGGGTAGGGGGGTAGGGGGGAAGTGGGGGGGGAGAAATGATAAAATTTGTATTGTAAAACTTTTTCAATTAAAAAAAAAATGATGGAAAGACAAAGTTCCTGTAATGCAAAGGCAAAGACAAGATCAAGGCTTTATCAGGATACATTTTAGCCTGTCTTTTTTTATAGAAAGCGACAGATAGAGCTGTACCAATTTTCCTGTTGCAATAGGGTCTGTCACAATTTTGCTACTATAACAATGGACAGAACAATTTCTTTCTCCCAGATTGTGTATGTATGTGTGTGTGTGTATGTTTGTTTGTTTATGCAGAAAGTAGGAGCAACAACAACTTCTCTAAAAGCCTGATTGTCCCAGATAATATTTTATTCTAGACTATACATGGCACTGGTCAATGGTGAAATCCAATTTTTTTTACTACCGGTTCTGTGGGCGTGGCTTGGTAGGAGTGGTGTGGCTTGGTGGGCATGGCTTGGTGGGTGTGGCAGGGTAAGGATACTGCAAAATCTCCATTCCCTCCCCACTCCAGGGGAAGGATACTGCAAAATTCCCATTCCCACCCCATTCTGGGCCCAGCCAGAGGTGGTATTTGTCAGTTCTCTCAACTACTCAAAATTCTCAAAAGCATACCGTAAAATCTCCATTCCCACCTCACTCCAGGGGAAGGTTACTGCAAAATCCCCATTTCTTCCTGATCAGCTGGGACTTGGGAGGCAGAGAATAGATGGAGGTGGAACCAGTCAGTATTTACCGGTTCTCCAAACAACTCAAAATTTCCACTACCCGTTCTCCTGAATCTCCTGCTGGATTTCACCCCTGGTACCGGTAGTATCAGTGGGTGGAACTACAAATAAGAAAGTGATGGAAGCTATGGTATTGCACCAGTGGAAAATATTTGCACAAATTTCTTCTTCCAAGTTACTGATAAAAAGTTCCCTTTTAATAATGCTTGATTTTTTAATAAAGACTCTTGGGATGTGGGCCAATCCTAGAGCAAAAGAATATAAGAAAAGAAGTTTTCTTGGCAATGTTATTCAGAAACTATTTGCTATTGCTTCATTCTTAGTGCTGAAAGAAAATGACTGGCCTAAGATGACCCAGCTAGCTTTGTCCCTAAGGTAACTCAGGGTTTTGCAATTGAGATGGAATAATCACTACCTCAGACTGACTATCAGACAACATATAAAACCTGTTAAATATAAAAATAGTGACCAGAAGCATTTGTTATCATCTACATAGACTGTCATAATTGTATTATCCCAAATTACAATATTGATCTCAAAGGTCCAAGGCCGGACTAAAGGAAAAACACTCAGGAAACCAAAAAAGTCAGCAAACCAAACTTTAATCCTCAAAAGCAGGCCGGAGCCTCAGTACACAATGAGTGGGAAACAAAGTCCCTTGCAAAGTCAGTGCTGGGAGCTCTAACCTCCCAGCGCACTTTATAGTCCAGGAACTACATCCTCTGGCTGTCCAGACACACCCACCGGTCAACTAACATCCAGTAGCCAGTGGCGTCAGCCTCCTCGCACATCTGGCAGCATCCACCCAACCAGAGGTATGTTCTGGGCCATTCGCATATCTGGCAGCAGTGGCACTTCCTCCTGACTGTGGGCCCATTCAGGAGAGCGATCAGATGGCTCTGATAGCAGCTTTTCGGTGCAATAACCAGAAGTCACCACCACAGCCACAGCCTTGCCCGTTGCTCTGGTTGGTCTCTCTGCTGTGCACTGCTCCATTGCCTTCCCAGAGGCCCATTCAAGAGAGCGAGCAGCTGGTGAGCAGCCATTCGGCACAGCAACTAGAAGTCCCACTGTTGCAGCCACAGCCTCACCTCTCATTCCAGTCACTCTCTATGCTATGCACTGCTCCATTGCCTTCCCACCATCCCAACCCCCAGGTATGGTGAGCCCCAGATCAGGGTTCGACAGGCAGCTTCCCCCTACCAGGGCCGCACGTGGAAGACAGGAGACATAGGTGTTAGGCACAGCAACTTGATATGTATTCCCCCAAGCCCAGTTTGTGGAGTTATTTCCTGTGGAACCTCTTAAGCAATAGTGTGGTCCTCACATCCCAATACACTACCCATGAGGCATCAGTCAAGGGGTATCCTTTCCACTATACCATATATTGCAGCTTGCCCTTATAAAGTCAGGAGTCTAATACCCGGTCTATTTCATACCGGTCCCTCCCTACAGGACCTGGTGGCTGGGGAAGGGGCCAGATATTGGAGTCTTCCACAGGTTTCAGTAGGCTGCTGTGAGACAATGGGTGCATCCTCCACAGCAATACTGCCCCACCATAGCATTTGTACCTTCTGAGGCACCATTTGTGCTGGGGTGGAACACTGAGCTTAGGCCTTTGGAGGAACAAATCAGTCATATGAAGCCTCATCAGAATTTAGCAGTAAACTGCACCCCCCTGTCCAAAATGACTTGCTGCAGAACCTGTGGAGATGGTAGACATGTATGAGAAATAGTTTTGCTAGTCATTGTGCTGAAGGCAATCTGGAACATGGCACAAAATGGGCCTGTTTGGAAAGAGGTCAGTGATCATCCATATCACAATGTGCCTGTTACTCTCTGGCAGTTTTACAATGAAGTCCATGGCGATCCCTCCCAAGGCCAGAAGGGATCAGCCACAAGCTGTAACAGGTCTATGGCTTTCCCTAGCTGTAGTTTCATGATTGCACAGACCAGACAGCTTTTTACATAATTCTCTATTTCCAACTTCATTCTAGGCCACCAGAACTGGTGTCTGGTGAGGGATAGGGTTTTAAGGAACCCAAAATGGCTGGTAGTCTGTCCAGACAACACGGCAACATGGCTTGGATTTTATGTGGATCCAATGGTACAGGTGTTAATTAACACATCATTAATTATCATTGGTTGATTGATTGATTGATTGATTGATTGATTGATTATATGCTATCAAGTCAATGAGGATTCTTAGGAACTACACTGGTTTAGAGCGAATAATTCTCCCTAAATAATTCTCTTAGTCATGGGATAGAGCACAGTTGTCAAACTTTCCATGTCACATTGCCATTATCGCAATGTTTTCTTCCCTTCATGGAGCTGGAGTGGGCATGTCCTGCACAAGACACATCTGGCCCGTGGGCCACCAGTTTGACACCCTTGGGATAGAGTTTAGTGTACCTTATTAACAGCATTGCCATATTTTCACAACTGAAAAATGTTCTTGGAATAATCCCAGCATTCCCATCTCCTCAGTTGCAAAGGAACTTGCTGAGTAATGGAAAAATGTATTTTTTTAATTCACTCTTTCCCTGCCTTTCATAGTCATGCACACATATTTGATTTCACAAATCTGAAGACAGACAGAACTGAAATTGTTATTTCAGTCTATTATTTTAGACTTCACTGGTAAGTACTCTGCATATTAATTGAGGGTCAGGCTAAATTAACAAATGTTGGCCTCTAATTGTCATTTGCACAGAAGAGGCATGATAAATTTTGCTGTTTTGACATGAGAGTCATCACTTCAGGCCTCTTCACTCTGACCTTGATCCCTTACTGTTCCCTTGGCCTTTTTTCGTGAGCTGGCTCCAGAAGCAGCTCTATAAAGTCTTGATACAGGTACTGGGAAACATTTGAAACATTTCTCTGCTCACAGGTGAAGTGTGTACACAGCACATTTCCCTACTGTAAAAAGACTAGGAATGCTCAGCTAAATGAAATGTGGCATGGAAATAAAGCACTATCTCTTTCTACAAAAGACTAATGTATTTCTATCTTCTATCTCATATACATACACATACACACATCCATATATATCTGTTTCCCCCAAAATAAGACATCCCCTGATAATAAGCCTAGTCTGGCTTTTGAGTTCATGGCAATAAGGCCAAGCGCTTATTTCAGGGTTGAAAAAAATATAAGACAGGGTCTTATTTTGAGGGAACCGTGGTACATATATTATATTATATTATATTATATTATATTATATTATATTATATTATATTATATTATATTATATTATATTATATTATATTTATTATACTATACTATACTATACTATACTATACTATACTATACTATACTATACTATACTAATAATACAATATAATATATAATAATACTATATTATATATAGTTTTTCTAGCTACCTATGTAGCTATCTTTATCTCTCTGCCTCTCTGTATCCATCCATCCATCCCTTTCCACTGAGTTTAAGTTTATAGTACTGTTTATTACAGGAATTCAGAATATTTTCCACACTTTTTCCATTTGCAATTTTTCTCGCTCACTCTCTCTCAATCCAGCAATTCAGTTCAGCAACTAAAAAGAGATCTTTGACAGCCTCTCTGTGTGTGACTGCACATGCACACACAGGCATATACCTATATAACCTGACTTGCCAAAATAATCTGAGGTCAGACGCAAAGCTGGATCAGTGTTAAAGCGTATGCAAAACACCGTATTTCATGCCTCCCTTCCTCTTCCCAGGTAAGAAATGCTTTTCCCAGCTGAGAGAAGAGAAAGCTGAACAATGCAAAGGGAGAAAAAAAATCTCCTCCATGAATGAAAAGGTAGAATACAAATGAATTCTACCCTGGGGGGTGGGGAGGAATAAATTAGAGAAACAAGTGACTCCATGCAAATAAGACTTGCTAGTATAATCTATTGATGAGAATATTTTTGTTTTCTAATTGTAAATTAGAGAGACAGTATCCAACAGGATCTGCTTTTCATGTTTCTTCAGTGAATCAGTGCTTCTAGTTTTGAAACACTCACTAGTTTGGAATTTTAAAACAGAATTAGAATATTAGGAACTATCTCAATACATCTGAAACCTCTGAAGGGCATATCTGAACATCTGCAGATTACATATCATTTAATGCTAGCTATTGCAGCCTATTGACTTGCCTTTGGAATTGGTAGTGAAGGTTTTGAAGTGTTGAAGGTTGACCATAATCTGAATTTAGTGGTGGGAAAAATTCACAGGCAAGAATGATGTCAGATATAGTATCCAGGTTCCAATGCAGAGACTTTGCCAAGTGCCAGTATCAAATAGGACAGCTTTTAGCCACAAACATTAGGTAATCACTCATTTAAAAAAAATCAATGATCCGGACTGCTGAGTTCACAAGACTGGACTCACTGCTACTCTTGTTTTAATTACATACGTACACATTCAAAAAGAAAAATGCAGCGATGATGTGGCATCATGGTGGAATACTGATGGAAGTCCTGGTAATCCAGCTAATATCAAAGGAGAAAAAAAGAAATGAAAGGAGGACTCCAATTTAGCATTACTGGTTCAAGGGCTTGCTGGGGCTGAAGATGCCCCCTGCTGGTGCCAGTCTGACATATAGCCCCAGTGCCTCTTGCCCTTCTTTCTGCCAACACTAAGGGACCTGTGCTCACAATTTCCTATTGTTTGTTTGGTGCTCACTCTCTGGCACTCTTTCGGAATAAGTGGGAGTCCTACTTTATTTCTCAATATATCGTTCTAAGCATTGATGTTCCAGGCCTAATGCTGCTATAACTTTCCTTTTTGTTTTCCACCTCTTTTAAATAAATGCTTGAACCAATGCACCCTTCTTTTCTGCTTCTAGTAAACATTCCTGCATGACATATCAATGATTAAGGGGAGAGGGACATTATTTTTAAACTCAGATAATTGAAAATGAAATGCTTGATGCAAAAAGCTAGTGAGAATGTTATAAAAGAGCATTAATAACATAAGCATCTCTGAAATGGCTCCCACTGAAATTTCAAGTCCTGATGGGTGTTTAAAGGAAAATAATAAACCTACTTAGAAATTTTAGCTGGTTAATCAAATAAGTTTTGCTGCACACTGTCCCTATTGAACTAAAAGGATTTACATTTAAGTAGGCCTACATAGGACAGTTCTTTTGGTTAATTAATATACTGATTGGCTTCATTTACATATGAATAAAATAGTTTTGAAGAAGAAAAGGCATGCTGTGTTTTATACAATGAAAAAAGTGGATCACAGCAGGAAACATCTTAAGGAAAAAAATATGACCACCTATATGATAAAGAAGGAGAAACCTTTAAAATGATATCTGTCCCATCCTGGTTTTGATAGGAAAAGAACTGTAGCTCAGTGCAAGGACATAAGTTCAGTCCTTGGTATCTGTAGCTGAAAGGATCGGATAATAAGGGATGGGAAGATCTTTTGTCAGAGTCTCTAAAAAGCCCCTGTCAATCAGAATCGACAACACAGAGCTAAGATGGATAAATACTCTAAATATAGCCAGGAATCATATCCACCTCAGGGTGGAATGTAATAACGAAGGGAGTGTGTATGGAGGTTGCATATATGGCACACTTACTACATTTACCTGAAAAGCAAAAAAATATTAAACCTAAGGTGATTCTTCCCTCCCCTTCCTCCTTCCCTCCATTCTCCAAAAGGAAGATTAGGAAGAGGGGTGGGAATCCTCACCCACCACCATGCTCTCAGTAGATCAAAGACAATGCTCCTATTTTAAAGGGGAATTATCAGGTGGGGGCATTATCAGGTGGGGGCTTGTCTTTCAGATAAATATTGGCAGAATTGAGAAAGGATGAGTCTTCAATGGGTAGGGTGATATGAAAAGTAGATGGGGCAATGTCGCACGCACGCACATAGGCTGGCTGTGATTTTCTTTCGTCCTGCCCCCATTGATGGAAAGGCTCAGAAGATTTTCTTTCCATTTTAGCTATGCGGGGGGGGGGGGTTCATTTCCAGCAGAAATGATAGAAATCCATGGTTCTGATTTACAGGAATTGTGCATTAGAATTCCACAGGAGTGCTGGAAAGTAAATGGGGAGAAGACACTCACTCTCTCTCTCTCTCTCTCTCTCTCTCTCTCTCTCTCTCTCTCTCTCTCTCTCTCTCTCTCTCTCTCTCTCTCTCTCTCTCTCTCAGTGTGGGTGTGCGTGTGCACATGTGGGTGTGAGATATGTTGATTTTCACAAATATGTCCTATATAATACAGCCACTGTTTCCTGAAAATATGGTCTTGAGTCATATGGAATCATCTAGAACCAGATGGGTTATCATGGATAGGGAATGGAAATAATAAGTCAGTGAGTAAATTACTTTCCACTACCACAAAACTCCTATTGGATACAATGCAACATTTTACAAATCTATTTCCTGGTAAACTGAAGTATCCATCAAAGGATTCTTAAATGTCTGATTTAACCAACAAGTTTATCAAATGTTACAGTGGTGCTATCGCCAGAAAATTCCTCCAACAAGATGCATAAGAAAGAAAGACAGAAGGAAAAAAGAGCAGATATTTTCAGAGGACCCATATCTAAATTCAGCATTTTGAACATGTTCAGTACAATCTACTTATGAATTTGTGCACATCTTCATTTCAATATTACTTGATTAATGACATCTTCCATGAATAAGAAATTGGTAATTTATGACACTAGAGAATTGTGAAGGGTATTGTAATATATGAAAAACCTTTCTTCCTTCATTCTACAAAAGTCCTACTGTGCATCCCTATGGAACAAGTGTAGCCATTCCTTCCAGCATCAAGAATCTGTTCTTTGAGTTGATGAGGCCACTAATAGAAAATGGTACTTAGAGCATGAGAAAATGCGGTAGAATCTGACCTTATAAAATAGCATATTAATACAAGTAAAAAAAGGAATGATCTTACTAATTTAGAATAATATATGAATGTTATTCAAATATAACATTCTGCAAAATCTAACCTTGACATTTCCCTTTTCTCTGTTAGCAAACCTGGGGAAAGTTGCTCATTATCTAAGATAATATTAGTTCTAAATGATATGTCAAAGAGATTCTCATTCTAGTACTATGCATTAAATTCACACCAGGATACCCTCCATTTGAATACATTGCAATCTGTTCTCTTACTACAACATTTGAAAATGAATAGCAAATCAGGTAGAGTACAATTCATTGATAAGGCAACATGTTTTTGCTGAAGGAAAGTCCCAGTTAAATAAACACATATTCAAATCACAAACCAAAGCCATATGCTGATATAAAGAGTGACATTTATCAACATTAACTGAGAAGGTTAAATGTTGTGATTAACTGTCACAGTTATTCTATGTATGTATGAGAAAAAAGTCAGTGGGAGTTGGGAAGACAAGGGGAAACAGGTTGAAAGCTTTCAAATGCAGAGATTAACACTGAAAATATGAAGATTTACTGAATTAATGTCCATTCTGCATAGCAAACCAAACTGGGTTTCAAAAGAACAAGTTTGCAATATTTTTAACAAATACCCATGAAAGCAACTAATCTTCTAACGGAATGTCATTACAGGTGCCACAATGGCATGTATAACAGATTTGGGTTGTATTTTGAATGGTTTTATTAATTCCTTTGGAGCATAATTTGCAAAAGAATTATTCATCCTCCCAACGCATGAATTCCAGGAACAATTCACAGTACATCTGAAAAATATTTTCAAAGAGTACACTAAGGGGGAAGACTACAACAAAATTGTTCTTCCAGACTACATTTGAAAGCTTGTCAGCATGCAGCATTAAGGGCTTTAATCCCAGGCTCTAAATAATTTAGATAACATTTGATTACTTCTTTGCTAAAATGTCAACTTCTGTAAAATCTGAGGAACACAGTCTTGAGAGGACAAGAAAGAAATGAGGGGAGAGAGAGAAGAAATGGGGGGAGGGGGGTTTCCAGAAAGCATTTTTGCCCACTGCAATCACTGAAAGAAATGTGTTTTAAATGGTATGGATCTTGAGCTTCCAATGGGAACTGTGAAAATCCTGCAGGAGTGTCTGTGGGGTTATTCTTGTCTTCATCTGCAAGACCTGATAAACAGAGCTTCTACAGTTCAGAAATTTTTAACCTGAATACCTAAAGGAATCATTTGGAGGAAAGGAAAAACTCTTTACAATCTTGTTTCTTTCAATACTTGATTTATATAGTTGTTCATATTGTATAATATAACCCTGGGCAGGTAACAAACAGCCATAAAACATTAAAAATCAAAACAATCACAGAGGCTTCCAATCCCCAAAAAACCATCATCACCTCCCACATATCAATAAACCACATGACCAGGCTCCAAATCCATTCCTGAAAACAAAAATAAATAAAGACAAGTTCTTTTATATACTTTGGGAGGGTTACTGTTGATGTTAATATCTGTGGGGGAGGGACAGAAAGAGAGGAACAGAATAATAACCAAGAATTCAGTATTTGCAATGATGAACAAATACATTTTTCATGGACACTTTATGCCTTTGCACTTTTAACATGAACTGCACATTTTGAAACTAATTCTCGATAAATACATAAGCCAAACCAACTAACCAACAATAAAAAGCTTGATTCTAATCAAATGAAACAGGCAATGGTATTCTATGTATGTTTATTTGGATGTAAGCTACACTAAGCTTAGTGTAACTCACACATATCTAAGAAAGCAGAATATATATATACATACATATATATATATATATATATACATATATATATATATATATATATATATATATATATATATATATATATATATATATATGTAAATTGCATTTTGTTAAATGGAGTTTACATCCAAGTAAATCCATGATGACTGCATTTACTCACTTCTTTTAAACAAAATTCAGTCAAAATTTGCTTGTAGGGAACTGCATTTAAAAAAAGAAAAGCAATATCGCATTTGTAGACTTTTAAAGGGGAAAGACAGTTTCTCAGGAGTGTATATACAGGAATATCAACAGTGTGAAACAACATTATTTCACATATATATAGCACCAGTAATACAAAGCCATAATAGACCAATATATTCCCAACTCTTTGGGAAAATCAGTAGCTCTTTTACCCTTAATTAAATCTGAAATCAAGAAAACCACACATAGAAAAACCAATTATTTAGCTCTAAAGCTTCACTCTAATCATTTGCCTATAATTTCATCATATTTCTCCCAACACAATCTTTTTCGCCCTTCAACCTAGGGTGGTTCATAGATGGTAGCAAGGACACTAGTTAAAACTTTGTCAAGAAACTTCAGTTTCTTCCAGTTAATATATTCAACAACTTTCCATTCCACTTGGAAAGAAAAAAATCCTCAGATAATTTCAGGAGTGATATCTCATCCATCAATTCAAAAGCCCACAGCTCCAAGTCTGAATTTCCTTCTATTCCCAGGACAGTGGGCGCCCTGCAGCCTTTCTTAAGTTGAGAGTCAGAAGCTAGTATGTGCTTCCAATACCCATTTCAGTTTCCCGCCAGGCTCAGCATTGGAACAAAAGCTGTCCTTACTTTCAAGAAAGTTTCCATCATCTTCAGAGCCAAGGAAAGGAGAGAAGGCCTGAGACAGGGGGAGCAGAGTCCAGTTGTCCTGTGGTCTGATTTGGAAGTTTTGGAGGGATAAATAGGGAGAGGGCAATGGGAAACTTGGGCCCAAAGTGCCAATGGCTGAGCTTGCTTTCAAGAAGGCCTGTTCAGGATTCTGTCTCTTTCTTTGTATGAATATGTGCCCCCCTTCTTTTCTTTTCTCATTTCCAAAGGGGGCCTCTGGTCAGTGCTGATTAATAAGCATCTCCCCCACCTTGTGAGATGCTGAATAATAGAAGATGGCCAGTGACCCAGCAAAGCCTTAAACCCCATGCTACTTTATTGTGGCAAGCTGAGAAATAGGGCTTTAGGACAGAGACCCCAAGCACTGACCCACAGGCATCCTGCAGATTGCCTATTCATTCCTGCAGCTTCCCAGTCGCCCATTGTTTGCCAAACAACAACAGAGATTTCACACAGAATAGGAAAAGCCCCCTTTCACGTCCCAGCCTGCAAAAGGAACTTTGGCCACAGCAATCCTTAAGGTGGTTCCTCCCCCACTCCTTTTCCCCTTTTCTTAATGGCTGTTAGCCTGGATTTTCTAGAAATGCATTCAAATTTAGAAAATCCCCATCCACTGACATCTCTCAGAGTTTCTGAATTAAACCAAAGCGCACTGTATTGTTGTGCCTTTCCAGATCAAAACTGTGTTGCTGCTTCTGCTGATACCCTCACAAAAGAGTTTTGAAGCCAGGATCTACATTGACAAAGAATGGAGAACACACAGTATCTTAGCTCTTCTCTCCAACCAGACTATTTCCTAAAACCAGCAGTAGTTCTGATGAGCAAGTACTGTTTAACAAAATGCTAAAAATGTTTAACTTTATACTTCTGCTTTAGCTAAACTTGACCTTTTTCCTTTCCTACATAAGGATAGGATAGGATAGGATAGGATAGGATAGGATAGGATAGGATAGGATAGGATAGGATAGGAACATTGCTACATATCAAGCTACTATCATTTACTTTAAGTTACACTAATTTCAACATTATTTAATGAAAAATAAATCAGAGCTCGGACTTAGTAATTGTCATTTATTCTATGGATCTGAATGTTGTTTGAGTGCCTATGATGGTGCTGGCCTTTATACTAGTATTAAGCCTGAGAAGGACAGTGTTAAGCTCCAGTGTTTAATCAGAGGAGAAACACATTTTTCATTAAGACGGGATGAAGATTTACAGCTTACTTGGATGCTGTGAGTCTAAAATTATCCTTTTTCAGTTGTAGGTCCTCCTAATGGGTTGGGCTACAACTCCTAGCCATTATAGACAATATTCTGGGATGTGTAGTACAGTACATCAGAACTAAAGAAAGATGCTTCCCATAATTATTCAGAAACTAGGAATGAATCCAAGAGAAATCAATAAACTTGATTCGCCAGAAGCCATGCACCATTGCAGGCTTTTCCAACCTAGCATTCTTGGAATGTTTTAGTCTACAAGTCTTGTCTTCTACATTAAGAGCGTTGAGCCCAAATTAATATGGAAGCCACCAATTACATAATCAGTAACTCTTATTAATATAAACATCTGTACTATAGGCATTGGCTGGCCTTCTCCTTCACATTAGATAATGGTGATCATATTTAATTCTGTTCATTCTGATGCATACCTCAGTAACCTGAGGTTCATCTGAACACAGACAGAATTGATGATATAAGACAGGGTAGGGTATACAATATAATTTGAATATACATTTTTTCCCCATGAAAATTTCTTCTGCTGAGCACTTCTTCCTTTTCCCAGCACAGCTTTTAAAATTTACCCTCAATTATTTATATAAATCCTTTTGGCACATATCTGAAGTCATGGCACACAGCCGAAAAAGTGGCATGGGAAAGAGGACCCGGTGATTCAGATGATTAGTTTGGGAAGAGAACAGGGAGCGTGGAGCACCCACTTGCAAAAAAAGAATCCTGTGAAAATCAAATACCAGCAGTAGAAACTGTGTTGAGTTCAATGGGATGCAGCCTCAAGCACAAACTGAGCATTGTAAAGGCCAGAAGATTGGCAGAAATGTTCATGGCAATCATAATTTTCTTGATGAAGTTAAGCACTGATTTTCTTTAAAAACCCTGGGTTTTGGTCCCTATATGTGTTGCTACCATAATCAATATTATTACTGCTACTATTGCTCCTTGTCATTGGATTAGATTGAAGAAGGCAGTCTCTCTCAAGCCTCCTTTTTACTATGACATTCCTGTTTAGCCTGGCAATTGGATGGAAGCGAATGGCAGGAGATCCAGCACAAAACCAAGAACTCTCTCTGAAGATTTTCTATGAGGAGCGCTACATTGTCTTCAAATGAAAGAGGAGAGGGGAGGGGAGGGGGGAGGGGAAGAAGTCCAGTACTGTTGTTCCCCTCCTCACTTGATATGCTAATGTCCCTTGTGATGACACAACAAAGAACACCTTGGGCTCCTAAAGCCCTAAAAAGCCCTTCCCCACCCTCTCTTACTCATTTCTTTCTGACCATCGAAAATGCAGCCTTGGCTAATCATTGCAATAGGCTGGGCTACATTTTCAAAACTGCCTGAGTGATCAGGCTGGATCAGAGTTTCAAAACGAGTGAGAATGGCAGCAGGTCAAGCCTATTGCTTGGTCCATCCGAGAAATGAGCTGGCAAGCATTCTTGCCGGAATTATGAGGTTATAAAACAGTTGGCAGGGAGGGTTGCCTAAGGATTGGTAAGACTTCTAATGTCCCTTTTAGCAGAGACAGTGCTATTTCAGTTTATGAAAACAGGAATCTTGAGAATCCACTAAAAACCGCAACTAATTTTCATAGCCTCACTTACTCAGTCAAGTGTCATGGCTAACATCTGTGGAAGTGGATGAATAGAGAGGGAGAGACACTAGAACCTGAGAAGTTGTGCTACTGGGCTCCAAACGACCATGCTTAAAGGTGCTTAAAGGGCTTCAAGCTGTAGAGTTTTACCATAACATGGTAACCTTGCCCTGTTTTAAGGCAAGACTGCTGGCATTATTCCGCCTCTCGAGGCCTGCCTCTGCCATTTGGAGTGAGAAAGGCGATGAGGGGAGCCCTTGCACTTGAATGGCATTGGCCAGCGCTGGGTTTATTGACAATAGTTTGGGAATGGAAGAAGGGCAACCTCATCCGTTCCTGCCTCGGGAAGCTGTGGGTGAGCCGTACTTAAAAGGGTCGGCAGAAAGTGCAAATCTTCCGAAAAGTTATTTCTCCTCCGAAACAAAAATACTTCAATACCCCAGTGAAGTTCAGTTGTCCAATCAAGTTCAGTTGATTGGATTCCACCTCTCAAAATCTACTGCTTGGTATCTGAGACAGCCACCAGTATGTCCGAACAATATGTCCAATGGGGATAATGGGAGATGTAGTCCAGCATATCTGAGGGCTTTGATATGCGGAGGCGGGGGGCGGGGGCGCCGCCGCTAGTTCAGATGGCTGGGAAATGCGGGCGCCTCGCTTGCTTCGTATCACCAGGGGAAAACCATCTTCAAGATTCCTCGCAATGCTCTCGCCCCCCAGCCAGGTCTTGGGCAGTAGAGAATTGGGATTTCTCTTTCCTCCGGCCATTTCTTTTTCCCGGCGCAATTCCCAGACGGAGGTCAAGGATCCTGAGGCGACTTGTCCTTTCTTAGCCCCCCGACGCCGTTCTCTTTCGGGAGTAAAAGAGGCGCCTAGAGTGTTCCTCCATCTTTGGTGGGGGCTCTCGGCCTTGTAGGGATTTCGGGTCATTTCACTCACACACACACACACACACACACACACACACACACCCCAAAGGTAACGTAAGAAGGGCTACAACTGGACAATACGTGCCGGAGGGAGGAGGCAAGAACGATGAGGATTAGATACCTTTATTTCCTTTGGGGTAATCCTGACTGCAGCTATGTCGGTCTCTTTAATCTCCTTCAGAGTCGGATTAGAACCCATTTAAACCAATCTCGTTGGAATCGGGAAGATAATGGGGGCACCAAAGAAGCCCAAAGGGGAAACTTAAGGTAATCGGGACTTTTGAATCGTCCCTGTTCCGGGGGGACCTCTCTGCTTCCCTTACAGACGTCTGCAAAGAGCCCGCGGCGCTCCTAAATCCTCGGGAAAGACGCTGCAGTCTCAGCTGAAGACCCCTCTTAGAGATTAGGTGTACGTAGGGGAGGCGTAACGAAGGAGTTTGAGTACGAAAAAGAGGGGCTCTAAACGCGGCTGGTCCCCCTTCCCGCCGTCCCCCCGGCAGGCACTACCCGTCGCCTCCGATTTAGGAGGCTTGGCGGCCACAGGAGCGGAGGCGTTTTAGCATCTCGTCGCCTTGCCTGACAAGCGCTCCCAGCCCCAGAGACCGCAACCTCACACTAAGCAAGACGGGCGGGCAAGATTAGGGCGACGGGCGGTGGGAAGGGGGACGAAGGGAGGGAGACGCAACCCAGCTCGCCATCCCTCATCTGGCCCGGAGGAAGAGCAGCGCAATTCTGAAGGGCGGGCGGGAGACGAGCTGTGCAGCCAGGCGTTGGTAACTTTGGCTTTCTCTGGGTCGCAGGAATTCGTGGTGCGTGTGCAAGGGTGGGGGGGGGGGGGGGAGACGGGGACGGACGCGCGGGCGCGCGCTCCCGTGCCTCCTTGCAACTCGTTCCTTCAATCGCCGTTTTCCAGGTACCTGGCTGAAACGCTCTTTTCCCTAAACTCCTGCGATTTGTGATGAATAGCAAAGACAAACGCGAAGGACGGCGTAGCTGCACGCTTTTCTAATGCAGCCTAGAATAGTTTTTTTTTTTTATTAAAAGGCATTGACTTTTCATTTGTATTCTTCCTTGAATACAGTAAAACATGTTTGGAAGTTGTTGTTGTTGTTGCTGCTGTTGTTGTTTTTAAAGAAGGGAACGCAAAGCAAAACTGGACTTCCTCGGTTAAAATATAACAAGCCCGGCACACAGGTTGGTTTGTGACCCGGTGAATTCTAATAAATATAATTCCTTAAACTCCCGCATCTGGTTCAACCTGGTTCGCAAACACAAACGGCCTAAACCCCGATTCTGAAAAGTTTGCAATCCCTTGAGACCGACGTTGCTTTTCAGACACAAGCGGGAGGATAATTTCTCTAGGATGACCTTTGTGGGACTCGGTGGGGCCAGCGGAGAAGGAACTGAGCGCGCGCAGAAGGGGCAGGAGAGCTGTCGGCGCGCCTCCTCCACCTACTCCCAGCGAATAATTTTTCCAACGTGGAAACTTGACGTGATACTTAAAGGGGGAGGGGGAGGGAGTTCAGCCTGCCAAATAAATAAATAAATATCCTTTTAAAAATCAAGACGTTGCCCCTCCCGCATTAAGGACAGGTCACAGCCATGCAAATAGTTGGGAGGCAGACAAGGCAGGGGGAGCGAGAAAGAGAAGGGGGAGAGAGAGAGAGAGAGAGAGAGAGAGAGAGAGAGAGAGAGAGAGAGAGAGAGAGAAGGGGGGTTGGAGGGGAAGAGGGAGAGGGAGGGAGGAAGAGAGGAAGAGAAAGAAAGAGAGAGAGAGATGCTCTTTTGTGCTGCGGCCGTGGGCTTGCAAAGAGGTACCCAGATGCCTACGGAAAGGGACGGAATGTTTCGCTCCGATTAGGATGCAGGCGGCGACCTGCCCCCTATTGGAAGAGAAGAGCAATGAGGGACGTTGAGCCGAAGCGCGGGAGTGGAGGAAGGGAATGAGCAAGCGGGAGGCGGCGGCGGCAGCGCTCCCGGAGCAGGCGGGCAGGCTCGCACCGCCGCTTTTCGGTTGGATGTCAAGCAGCAAGTCCCAGGGAGGGTTCTCAGCCAACGCCAGCAGCCCAGCCGGAGCAAATCTTCTGCGCCGCCTGTAAGTACCACCGCTGTCGCCTCCCAATTTGCTAGCGCTGGCTTCTACCCGGGGAAGGGAAGGGAAGGGAAGGGAAGGGAAGGGAAGGGAAGGGAAGGGAAGGGAAGGGAAGGGAAGGAAGGAAGGAAGGAAGGAAGGAAGGAAGGAAGGAAGGAAGGAAGGAAGGAAGGAAGGAAGGAAGGAAGGAAGGAAGGAGCCACCTGGTGCTCTGAGCTTAGCCGGAGGGGGGATATAAGACGAGCAACACCGTCCCAAGCAGAGATCGCCCTGATGGGCAGCTCAAGGTGTTTTGAAGGTTCCAGATCTAGAGAACTGGCGGAGCAGGAGAGGGCGGGACGAAGGTAGAAGCGGTCTCTGGGCGGTTTCCGAGGAGGCTTTTCCTGGGCCGGGGCTTCAAGGAGGCGGCCGGGGAAACGCGCGGCTTAAAGGAATGCAACCCGGCGGGTTGCGGGGAGGTTGCCGGCGACTGCCTGTGGGGGGGCTGGGATTCTCTCACTCTCCCCTCCCGATTCTGCCGCGATTGATCTGCGCTGAAAGGGCTCCTCGCTTCTGTAGGCGGTTCGGGACTGGTCTCTCCTTGCCGGGGGACCCGGATCCAGCGGGGGCAAAGGCCAGCCCAAAGCCGTTCGACCGGGAAAGGCCCACGGGGAGCATTCCGACGGGCTTCTCTTTGTTGTGGTGCTGAAGCTATGCGGCGCGGCGCCGCTTTTGTGCCTGCCAGGCCGGGGGAAAATGGCGAGGGGCTTTGTGCCGAGGCCGGCGTCTTCCGGGAGAGAGGAGGCAGGGGAGGCCGCCTCAAGCCCAGTGGAGCTTTTGAGAAGAGGCTCCTCCGCCCCTTGCCCTGCCCGGCGGAGACCGAGGCGCCCTCACCCTTCTTCCGAGTTGGCGGGCTCCGCAGTGGCCAGTCCGCCTTCCCCAATGAGCTACTTCGGGTCTTTAAAGGGGAGAAAGGCAAAGAGCAAGGGGCTCCCGGTCCTGTTGGGCTCTGAGTGCCCCATCGCCACCAACGCATCGCCACCTTGTTCCCAAACGGAACCTCGCAGCCCCAGGAAAGAATGGAAGACGTTTCTTCCCTGCAATGGAAACATCCTTCTCTGATAGGGAGTGAAGAGAAGAACGGCAGGGAAAGGAAAGACGGGACAAGAGAAAGAAAGAAAGAAAGATTTTCCTTTAAAAACCAACGGGCGCCGATCTGATGATATTCCTTGTGGGAAGGAAGAAATTTGATCAAGCGCTCTCAGATGAAATGTACCACGGTGTATTTTTAACCTCCAAACGAGACCCAAACGTTAGCACAAGCGACGTGATTCCGAAGACAAAAGGCAAAAGAGGATGTTACTGATAACCGACTGCGATTGCGGCTGGGTCACAGATTCTAAAGATGTTGCACAATAAGAGACATTCCAGCTGGATAGAAATAATGGCTATCCGTTAAATTATCCCTCTGCATGCATAAAGTTTTCAAAATCACGGCGGAAATTAGTGTTTTGCTCGCCATTTAAAAAGCATTTGTTGTATAAGTCAAAGCAGCATTTGAAGGGCTTCAAACTGAATAGTGCAGTAACAGTTTTCTTTTAAGCAACTAGTTTTTCCTCCAATACACCATGCCCCATTTATTTCTCTTTATATTCATGTTGAAATGGTGACTATCAAATGTAAAATAGAAACATTATGTTTCAGCTACAACTCCATTATTTTGTGTGCACATTTCATTACATACTCCTCACTTCTTTCTGAAAACTACTTTGTGATTTACATAACAGCACATATATTCTAGCTTTCTTATAATGTTCACTTATTTTCTAAAAGGTGTGTGTGTGTATCTATATCTATGAGAACTTCCCAAGATAAATATAGAATTTAATGTGAAATTACTTCTACGTTTTTACAACCCATTAAACCAAATAATCAAAATGGTGAAAAGGATAGCAGTTCTCTTCCATCCACTATCTTGGGAATCAAAACCATGGACAGCGAACGGATATTAAACTTGGATTATCTCTCTAGAATAATAATATCACTATTATTGTTACAGATTCTGTCATTCCACACCACAGGAGAATCCATAGAAGCTTGGTGGGGGCTGCCTGTTTTGAAAGTGAATTTTACAAGGACAGGCACAAATAGTCCATATAGAGCTATCATATGTCAAAGCATGCATACCCTTTACAATTTCCCCCTATAAACTAGCCTAGTATGCTTGGTTTACAGGACATTAGCAGTTATAATACCACAGACATTTTGTCATCTGTCAAAGAAAAATGTGAGCGTGTGTGCGTGTGTGCGTGTTCAGAAAGACAAAAGAAAAGCTACAGTTCAGTTCTTCCATTAGTTGAGTGACACCAGTATAAATTAAATAGATGCTATCAGTGTCCCACTTCCCAAATGGAAAAAATGAAATGCCAGGCTGACAGACAAAGATAATACACAGCCGATCTCAGTAAGGCATGCAGGCCAGGCATATCACTCGCCTCTCAGTACTGGCGATCTATTCTTCTCTTGACAAGGGACGCCAGGATCTAGGCTTCCCTAGTGGTTGGAGCTGAATTATGATACTATTGTTTAGTTCGAAAGGACCAAAATGATGAGTCATCTGTTTCAGAGCCAAGCAAAGCAACATCCTGACTTTAGAGCAACATTTGTCTCTTTGGATATTTTTTTTCTTCCTATCGCACTTTGAATTTGAGTTCTTCCTTCCTGAAGACCTGGATGTCATTGCCAAGCTTTTTGAATCCATCAGCAACACATCCCAAAGTTTCCAGCTACTTCTTACGGGTATTAGAAGGATATAAGGACCTCTTTTTATGGAGGCAGCAGAGAAGACCTGCCATTCTGATCTCTTCACAGCAGGGAACAGGGGAATTTGCCCCAGTTGGCACTTCTAAAAGCATGCATGGAAGCCTAAGAGATGCAGGAACTCTACCAGATAGACTTTGCTTCTTGTTTGCTTGATGGACCCTATGGTGTAATGTTTCTTTCTGACTTTTCTGGACAAATTCAGCTGAAGACACTGCTGAAACTGCAAATGTTACCTGAAGCCTTGTTGGTACTAAAGTACATCACCCTTCTTTTGTGGACAATTGTAGACAACCATTGCCAACTGCTCATGAACTACTTTAGGGTTTGGGACTGTCATACTGACACCAACTCATACCAGAAGCATTTGATATCTGGATATGTCAGTGTTTTGTGCTTCAATTTATCACATCTGATGCAGATGTGAAGATAAGGTCTTCAGTCATACCTTGTCTTGGGACTACTGTGTCGAGTGATCGTGCTTCCTAGTCATCAGAGCAAATGTAATGACATTACCTCTACATTCTGTCTCCCTTGTTACCTGTTTGTCCCACCAGTTTGGAAAGATGCAACCCTTGGAGAAAGAAGGCTAGTAATTCTTTCACAGTAATGCAGTATCTACAGCAGTTGTATTAATTGCTGTACAAACTCTTCTGTCTCTCTGCTGCCCTCCATTGTGATGAGAAAGGACTCTGAATTTTATATAATGCAAGCTTAGCTGTGAATCTGTGATCAACCCTGCCTCCTCTTCCACCTCCCTGCCTTCTTTTCTCTCCCCCCCTCTTCCGCACCAGGAGTATTTAAAGCAAATCTGTTCTCATTTCATGGAAGGGGTGGGGGCAAGATGCTGGAGCAGCAGCCGCCTTCTGTTGCTGGTAAATGAGGCCATTCGATGGCAAGGGGAGGGGATATTGTGCTGGGCTTGCAGAAAGCCTTCTTCAGGTAGAGGCCAGATGAAGAAATCCAGTCTCTTGGCTGGGCAAGGTATGGGCACCAGTATCAGTCTCACTGATGAGATAGGTCAAACCTAGGCTGATAATGCTGGACTTTTGGGGAAATCAGTCATCAGAAGCTCTGACCTTGAAAAATCTGCAATCCCTGATGAGCGTATTTTACATGGAGGCTTTTTCATGGCTTTGAGGCACGACAGTCCCCCATCGAAGGGGGCAGATCTCCTGCTCCAACTGGGGCTTAGACCTGCTTCCGGGTGGGTGAGAGCGGCTTTCAAGGACACCGGGAGGCGAGCAGGACTTTGGAGCAAACATCTGCCTGCCCGATGACGTCAGCAGCCCCGTATAATCCTCTTGTACTGGAGGCAGATGCCTTATTTGTTTGGCTGGAGAGCCATTAATCCTAATGCTGAAGCAGCAAACGAGGGCGAACACACAGCAAGTCGGACAGCTCCGGACCTTTTCTCCTTCCTCCCGGAACCCAACGTCCGACCCAGGAGAAAGATCTACAGCTACCTCCAAAATTAAGAAAGATGTTTGACTTGCTCGAGGTCTGGAGGTGATCCTGGATTTTCCTCCCCCTTTTCTTTGGGGATAGGGGGTGCTTGTATCTGGGAGAGTGAAAGGAGTGGGGGTGGGGGCTTCATATTCTTCCTTGCCTGCTTGCCTGCCTTTGAATGCATAGCTTTTGTTTTCAATGGTCTTTTGCACGGCCTCTACACCTCTCTGAGAAACTAAGAGGTTGCTTCAGTTTGGGCTCAGAAAGAACCCAACAAGCCTTGTGGTGGCTGTGATGTAACTCCTGGGCCAGTTTTGGATTCTAATCCATGTGGAAACAGCTTTTGAGACAAACGGCCCAAAAGGGCACCCTTGATCAGAGAAAAATGCAGCTTCTTCTTCTCAGGTGGGACAGCCAGGGAAACTAAACTTCCCCACCTTTTGTGTTATGTCTTCTTCTCCAGTTTATTTCAACCCTCTTCTCCCTTCCCCTCTATACTCCCACCTTCTTTGTCCCAATTCTGCTGCCTTTGTCACCTGCAGCCATTGAGCACTTTCATGCTGGTCCAGGCAGCAGGCGCCTTTTCTCTCATGATCTCTTTTGCTCTTCTTTTATAGGAGACCGAGGTATCATCCAGAAGACCTGCGGTGTATGATTCGCCCTCTACTTCCTCTGGATAGCTCAAGCTCTGGTGCTGCTGCTATTGCTGGGGTCTTTGGACAACTGGGTTCTTCCGGCATTTGTTGTTGTGGATTGGAACAGAGTGCCAGTGCAGTGGAGAAGCAGAAGCCAGATGCCACTATCCAGTCACTGCAGGAGTCAAGTCATTGATGACCAGATTCCAGTCCTGGTAAAGCAGTCCTCCTGCCACAGGATCCACTCAGGATTTGATTCTGATTTAATTACTGCCAGGTTTAACGTGTGGTGGTGTTTCTGTTCTTACCCTGTTCTTCTTCCATTTCTTCCTCCTGCACTCCTCCTCCTCCTCCTCCTCCTCCTCCTCCTCCTCCTCTCCTTCCACAAAAACTCTGTCACCAAACTAAATGGGCTGTTCGAACCTCTTGGGAATGGGCAGCTGCTATTGCATTAATGTTTTTCGCTTTACCAAGCAAGTCAACATGCATTCGGCCTCTTTCATTTGTGCAGACTTCCCAGTGAGAAATATAAGTGTGTGAATATCGCAGGCTCTTCCTTTACATAGAAGAGTTGGAGATGCTTAAATGTCTTTCCCTGAAGTATCCAAATGACTAAGGACACCTCTGAAGAAGGGGGGAGGGGGGTAGAGCAGGTCGGCAAAACAAATCCGGAGTCTTCAAGAGCAATCAGGCAAAGCCTTATCATTCTGTAGTCTTAAGGAATGAGAGAGGGGAGGAAAGAGAGAGACAGAGAGAGACTGCCACATTAGAGCAGCTTAAGAAAGCAGCTTTAAATAGGCTCTTGCCCAGTGGATTTGACAGATGGACTAGCAAGCGGCCTCAGCTTCAAATTGGGCCTGGGAGATAAAGGGCAGGGTGTGGATTTTTCTCTTTAAAAGGTTGCTTGCTATTTTGGTTTGTGGAAGGAGCAAGTGAGAAGAGAGAACAGTATAGTCTCCGTCTCTCCGTGTTCACAGCGGACCTTGATTTAATGTCATACAATTAAGGCACGCGGTGAATGCCAAGAGCGAGGCTTGAAGACATCCTGAACAGCTGGTTGAATAATCTGCCAAAGAAGAAGATTTGAACCAAATGCACATCCTTCTATAAATGTCCAAAACAATGTAATTCCAACAGCTGAGCATAGATGCAGTCATGAAGTAATACCAGATGCTGATGATCATCTAACCTAGTAGTCTTATCAATAAAGGCCATACAGGACATCATACAAGAGCAGGTAGGTTTCATTTGATATTTACAGAGTTTGTTAACTAAACTGTGTAAAGACAATGGAAGGGAAATAAATACATTAAATAACATGGTGGCATCCTTATGTTTATTGTTTATATATTCGTCTCCTGCAATCTAGCCCAAACAACTGGACCAGAAATAGAAAAGATATTTTGTCAATTATATATTGTTTTTTTAACATAGTCCATCCTGGGGATTGCATAAATTGAAGTTAAAATATTGTGATTACATTAATAAAACTAGAATAAAATCTGTAGGGTGATCGCAGTGCAAGTAGAGGTGGGAAGGCTGGGAGAGTCCTTAAATTATCCTTCATTATACAAGGGCGTCTTTGTTAGCCTAGGCCTAAAATTGCACAAGAACAAAGGGGAGGGAGTAGAAAGGATCTCTGACTGGAATCAGCCGAAACCTTAGGTGCTGTCCACGGTGCTGAAGTCAATGTTCCCAGTGAGGCCTCCTTGAGGAAATATTATGAAATCAAATTGCACTATATTTATATACACCTGGATGTAGAAAATATTTTCATATGTAGCATATTTTTTAAAAAGTGTGGGCTGCGAATCATGATCTATTAATGGTATATTTTCCCTACATTTTTATTGGTGTGCGAGAGAGATGGGTGTATTATTCCTAATACTGCTCTATCTCTAATATTTTCAAGAACTATATTTTTCTAAAAAAATATAATTATTGAATGCACACTATGAAAAATGTGTGACCAGTGAAAGATTTAAAAGAATATATGTAAACATATCATAAAATTACTTAATCATACATAATAAGGGAAGGATGTTTCATAAAATAAAATTTACTTATAAACCTAGTTATGAACAGACCTATGAATGTTAGCAAGCATGCCACCTAAATGTTGGTAAATCTAAACACAATTGATATGGCTGTAATCCTTGAAAAGCAGCTGCTCTGTATCATTTGGCCTACTACCTATCGTTTAGTCTGTAACTCTAAATGTTTTTAATAAACAGATTTTTCACCACTGAGCAAAGCAATACAGATGGTGGCTTACTTACTGTTTACCATTGTGATTATATATTGTGATCATGATTATTTATGGATAGTTTCTAACACAATGGTAAACAGTTACCTAGTTCTGTTTTTCTGTTGAGATTGGGACAGGTACTTAAGGATCAAAGCTGCCGCTTTCAACCTTTTCATAAAGTTGGGCCTAAGTGATACACATTGCAACAAATAACGATGCAACTCTCATTTGGTAATGGCAAGCCAGGTACCCTAGGAATTGATTTTCTTTAATCTGGATTTAAATGCAAGCAAATAGATTATCATCTGGGTACCTGAACTGAAATTAGATACCAATTCAGTGAGGACAACTCAGGGTTGTTTGATGTCGAACAAGAGGAAAATGCCACAGAAATAAAATCCACTTCAACCAGGAATCTTTTGCATTCCCGTGAACCTCTTTACAGCTAATTGTGCTGTAAACTATGGTGTAGCCAAGCAGTTAATTCTCTATTCATTTTCTTGGGAGAAAGCCCAAATAGCATTAAAGGCCCTTATGCCCTAGGCTTTTAAAGATTTGTGATGGGCTTCTGCTTTATCCATAGTTCATTTACTCCAAGTTAGACCTGTCTTACATAAAATGTAGTTGGAGTTCAGAGGGCTCTGGATCATAGTAACAGCAATGCCTTTACCACTAAAAAAAAGAATATTCTGTTTTTCAACAGCTGAATAATTTGAATTAGCACATCCACCTTACTGATTAGAAGAACAGATCTCCACTCAGACATTGAAGCTTTATCATACATGTGCAGGACCATTCTTTATTTGTCTTCCAGTGATTTCTCCTAAAATAGACAAAGCTTTCCTGATCTACAACAACCTGGCAGAGGAAAATAAAATTCACTGCACTTTTTAAATCTACCCATCATATTGGATATTTCTTTCAATGTTTCACTGGATTTCAGGCCCTTGACCTACAGATTTTAATATGTATTCTTCTCCTTCTGCTCTCCATACATCCTCTTTTTCTGAATCATCGTTTAAAATAGTGCATAATGCATGCATGCACATTCGAGGGGTAAATTGCCAAGAGATGATGGCAACATAGAAATTAGATACTAGGGGGTGCCATCTGCAGGGATGCATCAGTTATATTAGGAAATTAATACAAAACACAACATAACACCAGACAAAACTTAATAATTGTCAAGATAGTGACAAGATTTCAGATATTCTTGATTTGCTAGTTTATAGGACGTGTGACAATATACCATGATGTGAATTCATGCAATTGAACACCTAGTAGGAGCCAACTGGACATTTGAGCCAATTTCTTTTGCATACTATATAATAAAATTAATTGAAAATTCTTTGTGAAGCAAAAAAGGGAACTTAAGGCAATGCCACTTTTACATATATTTATATTCAATAATTTTTCTGAGAACTCAGAATGGAAAATATTGGCATCTTTTCTGATTTTATTCCCAGAAGAGAATAGGCAGCCTGACTAAGGAGGCAGCCTGACTAAGGAGGAGAAAATGTCCCATTTTCATAGTCGCCCAATAAGCTTCCAGATGAACTTGAGTCTCCCCATCCAAATTCATCTTAACCACTGTGTCATGCTGGCTCTTTAATCCCAATCATCAAAAAGGAAAAAGATCATAATTTCTTCTTAACTATTTCCTCACTGATAATGAACTCTGCTTAAGTAGCTCCATCTGGACACCAGACCTAGAAAAATATTTTTAAAAACTGGAGGGGAAAAAATGGACTCCTCCTCTCCTTATTTTGCTTCTCAATTAGAAGACCTTCCCTTTGCAGGGTCATTTTCAACATTCAACACCTCCTCTCTATGGGTCCCAACATAAGATCAAATGGTATTTTCACACACACACACACATACACACACACACACACACACACACACACACACCTTCTCCTCCACTGCAGTATAATTTCTCCTCTCATCTCAATCAAGGCTTCCCACTGAGAAGCAAGTAGGGAGATTTGCCTGCAAGGCCTTAGTAGCATTGCCACAAGCATTGCCATTATGACTTTCCTAATAAAGAAAGAAAGAAAGAAAGAAAGAAAGAAAGAAAGAAAGAAAGAAAGAAAGAAAGAAAGGCCTTTTGGAACTGCTGAGGAGACCATCTTGCCCTTCAACCTCAACTGCTAAAATAAGCCCTTCCGTTTTGGAGAAGAAAAAGTGGGGAGCGAGCGATTTTTTCCCGTTTGCTTTGCTTTCTACTTTCCATTCCAATTCCGGAGAAGTCGGATCGACAGAGTGCAAACGAAGTACGAGGGGAGGGCGCACTCTGCTGCCTAGAAAGAGCAATTTTTTTTCTCCCCCAACGTCACGTAAATTTGGTATATCTGAATAGCAACGAGGACCGCCATGCAAGGAAAGCAGCAGAATAAAAAAGCAGAGGATTCCGCATAATGGTGGGCTGCTTGAATCCGCAGAATCCGCCGGGATACAGTGTTCGGCTGCTTCGTTCTGACTTTGCCTGCCTGAGTGAGATTGTGACGTCACAAAATGTTGCCGCATTCTAGAACGCCGGGGCCGCAGTGGTGCAGGCAAGAACTGAAACGGGAAAGGCAGTTCTGTGCGCAACTCAGCTGAGACAGCAGTGTGGCAATTAACAAGGAACTGCGTGGAATACATGCATACCTATACACATAATTTATTATTTGCCTTATTAAGCCCTAGCAGAAGAAAAGGTTCGGTTTTTTTTTTAGCAAGTTCCCTGCTCAAAGCAGTTAGTGAATTATTTTTCCATGGAATTTTTCTTTTAAAATATCTATCAATGCATAGCAATATTGACTCCTACCAACAAATGATGTAATAGGGTTGATAGGAGAGGGTAAATAAAAGTCAAGCGACTCCAACCACATGCTGTAAGGGATTAATTTAAAGGGGTAGCCAAAATAGGCTACCCCTTTAAATTAGGGGTACCCCTTAGAAATAGGAAAAGAATGGGATATTTTTCCCTCTCCTTACATAATATTCAGATATAATTTATGCACGATAGCCCAATTAAATGATGAAGAATGCTTACATTTAGGGGGAAATGACAATTGCATTCTATATCTTATATTCAAAAATCAGATGGCAGTTCCATTGTTTTCAATTTATGAATGGGTCATGTGATCAGTGTTTTTCAAACTTGGCAACTTTAACAGGTGTAGACTTCAACTTCCAGAATTGCCCAGCCTTTTATACCAAAGACAGTATATCCTCCATGAACATGTCTGAATTCCTTTCAAAGCCATCTGTGGAAGGAGACATCAGTGAATTCCACCAATGAAATCAGAAGTTTAAGAAGGGAATATATAATTCTGTTCACAAAGATATAAATATTTATAGTTATATTGTATCCTTTTCCTTTACTGATTGGCAGCAACAAATAGAAACTAATAAGTCTAGAGCATGATCACAATGCTCATTATGAATGATCACTGCTACGTTTTGTGCTATTACCAATATGTGCGTGTAGGTGTGTAGACATATGAAGGAGGACCTATTGTCATTTTTTTTACAAGCGTGGCATGGATTGTTATTTGTTGCATTTGATCAATAATCTTTAAATGGTATGTTTTCATCAAGAGGGATAAAAGTATTTCCCATCTTCAGACTTATTTAATGAAGGTTTTTTTTTTACTAGAAAAAAAATCTAGTAAATCTACCTCCCCTCCCCTAGGGAGGGGAGGTAGATTATAAGGATATGGAAGAACTACTACACTTAACAACTTTGAACTCACCAAGTTCCTAATTTTTATAAGAATATGTGCTGTAAAAGAAGATAAATTAAAATATATATTAAAATATATTAAAATAACAATTCCATTTGTTTGACTTTTAGCAACTTGAAGTAAATTCTTGAGTCCTATACATATACATATACATATACATATACATATACATATACATATACATATTTGCATTAGTTGTGAGAAAATCAGCATGTTTGATAAGACATAGGAAATCTATGGCTTCTGTTCAATGTTGTATAAATAACCTTTGAGATTAAAGTCTTGTATTTGAAAACTAGTGATATTATATGAAATCTATTATTATGTGTATAAAAAGTGAAGTCTTCAAATCAAGCCAGCCTTTTTAATGAGTTCAGTAGATAAGGCCATGTATGGTTTTTGTTTTGTTTTTTGTGTTTTAAAAGCAACAATACAAAAATAGTTTGAATTGTTTTCTGAACTATTTTTTAGACTTCTTACTCTAATCTACACTCTTGATATTTCTTAGTGCTGTCTTAACCAGGTGCAACCCTAAGTAGTTTGTATAAATCAGCCAAGAATTGTTAGGTGCTGCTAAACAACTGGATGTTTAGTGAAGATTAATCTAATTCATTTTGTGCAATTCCTCCATTCAAACCCTCATGAACTGAAATCTTTGAGTGTTAACATCTGTTTACTTCAAACATCTGTATGTTGAATTTTATGGACATTTCATAGTTTCCTTCTATAATACTTGTTGGGGATTTCCATTTTTGAATAATAGATTCTGTCCTGTGCTATATCATGAACTGCATCAAGCCAAAAAAAAAAAAAAGAAATTATAAAAAATACTAATCTTTCAGTAGTTACAGGAAAAAGCAACTTTCAAGAAAAAACTTCCTAAAGATATTTGGCCTCACAGCATTACAGGTTATAATGGGAAATCATTCCAGTGTTGTCATTGAAGTAAACAAGTCAATTATGCTATTGCTCTATATTGATCTTAGAATTAAATCTTGATCTTGTTCTACTAGGAATTCGTTTTATTTTATCTTTTTCTTTGAAGTAACCTGATACAGTCAGATCCATGTTTGTTGAAAAGGAAGATCTATAGAGCTCATTCTTAAAGTTCATAATATTGCAATCTTTGTTATTAATTTTTTTTATCATGGCCTATAGCTTCAGCAGCATTTAATATTTACTATAGTGGGTCTCAATCAGAATTATGAAGAAATACTGCCACTTGCTGGTTCCTACATTGTGCTAAGCCAGATATAATTTGTTTGAATTAAGTTTAGCATGATTCATGAACTAGGCACTATTTTGTTTGTTTGCTTGATCTAATTGTCCATCTTATTTTTAAGTTACAAACCATGGTTCTAATTTGGATTTTAAAAATCATCTTTTTCAAAATATGTTGTTGTTACTGAAATGTTAGACTTTGCAGGCTCTTTGTTGAATTTGGACTTGACAGATGTTTTGCAAAGATGTTCTTCCCATATCTCAGGTATAACACTGATTATTTTAGACTCTGACCTTCCTTAGTTAGGAGGAAATATGAGACCTATTTGAGATTTGTTTCCCATTAGCCATTAACACATCCAAGCTCGTAATATAGAATATTTGTCACTAAGAAACATTGATCTTTAAAAATGAAAGAAAAACTTTATTTATTTGTTCAACTTGTATGCTACCTTTCTGCGAAGACTCAAGGCGGCTTCATTTAGAAGCAATGAATGGAGGCTGGATCCATACAGGCATCTGATATTATCAGAAGTTTTTTAAAAACTTTTTCAGCGAATTTGGGGACAGAAATTTGGAGACAGAATCTTTCCATCAATTTATCAAGTGTAGCATTATTATTTAGTGGTAACAATAGTGCTTCCACCACAAAATCAGATAAGAAGAATTTCTTTATGAAACGTGAAAAATGAGAGATGGTACGATCATCACTACCTTCCCATTCATCCATAGTCCAGTTCAAAATTAAATAATTACAAGACTATTCTACTTCATCCATGACCATTCTTTACAAATTCTTTTTGTAAAGAGCATTCTAAAGCTCATTCTCATTTATAAAATTAAATAGGAAGCAAAATAAATAGAAGAATAATTTTGCTTTCTCTGGTATGGCTTCTGCTTACAAAAAAAAATGTACTGAAAGAAAAACTTAAAAACAATAGTCTCTCACATGCTTTTGGACAACTACATAGAATGCATTAAAGGATTCTAATGATATCATTTTAGATTTCGAACACTTCCATAAATCATTTTTTTAAAAATTTAATTTATATGCCATCCTTCTCCGAAGACTCAGGGCGGCTTACAATGCGTTAAGCAATAGCCTTCATACTTTTGTATATACCTGCTTAGTAGGGCTTTCGGGCCCCCCTAAGCGGTGTTCTTTTTCATACAAAGTTATTGCCCCCACAATCTGGGTTCTCATTTATGCATCTGTTATGACATTTGGTCCATTAATTCACAGAATTTCCACTACTTTTTTCTAACTGTTGTAAATCAAAATCAGAGTTCCTCACTTCTACTACCTCTTAATTTTTGCTCCCAGAGAATTTTATTTGAAAAATAAAGTTCAAAGCTGTACAACAAATTATTATTATTATTATTATTATTATTATTATTATTATTATTATTATTATTGTTATTATTATTTACTTTATTCATTAAACATGAAATCCAGTCAACTGAACATTCAAAAATGCATCACCAATACCATTGACTAGTGCTAATGGTTGATACGGGTTGCTGCCAGCGTCCTAGGTATCAACCAAGTACCTTCTTAAGTTGTGCGATGTTCCAAGTAACACAGTTTTTTGCAATTCTGCTGGTGTTATTGCAGGAAGCTGCAATTTGTTGATGTATCTTATAAAAATCTTGGACATGGTAACAAGTGCCCCAATGACAATGGGTATCACTCTTATGTGTTTCATCCATAAAAGTGTAGTTTCGATGGCCAGGTTGTGATATTTCATGATTTTTTCCAGTTCTTTTTCTTCAACTCTGGCATCTCCTGATACCGTGATGTCAATCAATTGTACATTTCGGTTTTCAACAACTGTGATATCTGGTGTGTTGTGTTCCAAATGATGATCCATCTGTATTCAAAAGTCTGACAAGATCTTCACCTTCTCATTTTCTATAACTTTTTCCACTTTATGTTCCCTTGACTTTTTGGTTATAGGTAAGTCATATTTTTTACATAATGACCAGTGGATTAATTTAACAACTTGGTCGTGTCTAGCTTTGTAATCAGTTTGTGTGATTTTGTTGCAGTAAACATATTAAATGTGAAACAGTTTTGACTGTTGTTGCAAAGTCGGCAGTTTGGATTATTATTATTATTATTATTATTATTATTATTATTATTATTATTAGACTCTATTTTAACTGCTATCTCTGGACATTGAGCTAAAGTAATTGTCTGTCATTTTAAAATATGTAATGCCTCTGCAACAAAAGGATTTGAGACAGTCTTATTTTACCATTTCTTCAACTCCAATCAATTATGTCATTTTTTTATGCTGCTTAGTGTTGTGTTGTTTTGAATATTTTAAGGAAATAAGTACTTTTAACACAACATAAACAGTCAAAATGTGTGGGTATATGTATGTACATAAGGTAATGTACATACATATAAGAGCCTTGTGGCGCAGTGGGCTATGTGCTGTTAAAGTAGCACTTAGTTGCCAGCTGCCTGCAATTATTGCAAGTTCAAATCTCACCAGGCTCAAGGTTAACTCAGCCTTCCATCCTTTTGAGGTAGGTAAAATGAGGATCCGGATTGTGGGGGCAATAAACTGACTTTGAATAAAAAAGAACACCGCTCGGGGGGGGGGGCAAAAGCCCTATTAAGCAGGTATATACAAAAGTATGAAGGCTGTTGCTTAATGCATTGTAAGCCGGCCTGAGTCTCTGGAGAAGGGCAGCATAATGATGATGATGATGATGATGATGATGATGATGATGATGATGTAACGTAACATAACATAACATTTGTAACATAAATAAGCACTAAACAACCAAAAACCGCAGATCTAAACTTCAGGGCATTTTTTTTTTCAAATATTCATTCCCCAAATTGATACCTTGAGTATTCATTAATGGTTCTGGTTTTGGCAGTCTTGGACAATCTTTGATTGGCAGGAACACAGGATACATCCCAGAGATGAAGGTTACACAAGTATGGAGGAGGTGTTTAGCTTTTCTAACTCTCTTTGTCTTGGGATATGGGCTCAGGAAAATATTCAGACTTTCCTTTCCAATACTCAGATTGATTTCTTTAAAAAAAAAAAAAAAAGCTATATAAATGCTCTGCTCTGCAAAACAACTATTGGGGACTATAGGCAGCCTAGAGGCTGAAGGTTGCCCTCTCCAAGGTAATATTTGTAGTAATCGTATTCACCATCATTCCTTCTGGTGGGCAGAACAGTTTCCCCTATTTAAAAGAGAAAAACAGATCCCCCCTTTCACTGCTATTTAAGATTAATTTATTGTGTTTATGACAAAGTTAAAAGTTTTTAAATATGGCATGAATATCTTTTAGGGAATTGTGCTCCACTCATACATTTTCTGAAAGTAATTTACCATTTGTAACATAAGGGGAGTGGGATGAAAAACAGATGATGTCAGAGAGACTTGGGTGGTAAGTAACCTTTGGAATAGATCTTGCAAAGATTCAGTGAAAATTCCCGAGAAGGGAATACAACGTTGCTTTTGCTACCAGCACAGAAGCCTGACTGCTAGCTCTGACATTCAAATGCAAATAAGATAAAAGAACATCATGAATGCCAATTTATAACAATGAAACAATTACAAGAAATGGCAATACTTAGGTGTGTGGGAGTGTGCAGATGCACATGTGCACCTTTGAGTCAGTATTGATTTCTGGAAACTGCCTGGATTAGTCTCTGCAGTTTTCTTGGCAAGATTTCAGAAATGGGTTACCATTGTCTGCTTCCTAGGGCTCAGAAAGAGGTTTGGCTCAAAGCCCTTCAGCTGGCTTTGTGACTAGGTAGAAATAGAATTCATGGCCTTTCTGTTTTTAGCTGGATGCCTTAACTACTACACCAAACAGGCATTCTAATACTGAGATAATTGAAGGCAACAATAAGAAGGGGGGAAAACATAACTCATTTTCCAAATGAATTTTTTTCCCCAATGAAATGTTTATGTTATTTAACTACATTTTTTTGTTGTTAAAGCAAAACAGGAGGTTAGCAAAGAAACTTTTCTTCCTTGCTTCCATCCCTTCACAAGCTATGAGTGGTTAAGAGTACTGCCTTTTCTGCTTTGGAACTATTAAATGTGTTCTAGAAATTAAATCCAAAACATTATTTATAGAATTATTTTATTTTTTAGCTAGATGATTTGTAATCCCAAGAAGCACTCTAGCCACACTCTGCAAAAATTTCCTCTGCTTATAAGAAGAATTAAAAACTAGGTAGTTGAAATAAGTTGCAAGTTCTGAAAAAGCATACACTTAATGCCCCCTTTGAAAATGTGCTTGTATTAAGCACTTTATGTTGAGTTTCCTACATGAAAGAAAAAAGCTCATGCTTAATGCTGATTGAAATCAATCTGTTTTGATGCTAGAAAATAAATATGTAGAATGATTGTGAGATGTCTTATACATTTTACGGACCAAGGTGATATATACACAGAAGGTAGGAATAAGGACACACCTACAAGAGAATTCTGTACCAGTTTAAAGCAGTTCTGAACCATTCTGTTGCCACATCAGCAGTACTGTAGAAGTGAGCTACTTTATTTCAGCTGTAGTGCAATTGATACCACCTCAAGGAACAGTTTGCTTTTCCTTTTAAAATTTGAATAAGATGAAATGGAGACATTTTCCTGCTGAATTCCCATCTCACTTTTCCTCTTCTTAGTTGCTGAGATTTAGTAATGAAAGAGACATCTTATAAACTGTACACTTCTTTGCAGTCAAAATGAACAGTCGTAGCACTGACATTTTTGAAATCAATATCCAAAGCTCTGCAAGAGGGACACAATGGCTGAGTGGCTAAGACCCTGCGCTTGTCGATCAAAAGGTCAGGAGTTCAGCGGTTCGAATCCCTAATGCCATGTAATGGGGTGAGCTCCCGTTACTTGTCCCAGGTTCGAACATAACAATTCGAAAGCATGTAAAAAATGCAAGTAGAAAAATAGGGACCACCTTTGGTGGGAAGGTAACAGCATTCCGTGCACCATTGGTGTTTAATCATTCCAGTCACATGACCATGGAGACATCTTCGGACAGCGCTGGCTCTTCAGCTTTGAAATGGAGATGAGCACCGCCCCCTAGAGTCAGGAATAACTAGCACATATGTGCAAGGGGAACATTTACCTTTACCTAATGCTCTGCAGCACCCAAGAAATTTTCTGAAAAAGGGAAGATTTTTAGGTTTTTAAATTTTATTTCCCTTTTGGATAGAGTGGGGCCACTCAGGATAGGACAGAGATTTTTGTTTGTTTCTTTTCTTCATTATTCACTTCATAGAAGTCAAAACACTCATATGCAACCTTCAAACCACTTTTGTCAAGTTAGAGAGTGAAAACAATTGTAATGTGGAATTACCGAAAGGGAAATATTTCTAAAGAATAAAAGAACAACAGCAGTGGTACCCTCCTGTAATTTTATTCTAAACAATTGACTTGGAAAGCATCCTTAAATGACATAGTTTAGAGTACTAACACCTTTTTACATGCTCAGTAGTCCATCATTTATTAAATGAACATGGCTTTTTTTTTTCCTCAGCAAGAACTGGGTCATCTGAAGTATGGATTATAGGGGTTTTTTTTCCTCTCCACAAAAATGTCCCAGTCAGATGGAAAAGTTATTCTTCTACTAATTGTTATAATACTTCAAGTCTAGGCAAGTTTTCTAATCAACCGGAAGTTTCAGAACTCAACACTGGTTATATTTAGGTTGTGGGATCATGAATTATGTAATGTAACTTCTGGAGTGAATATACTTGTTCAGCTATTTAGTTTCTGAAATAGCATCTACATTGCTAAATACGATAAGAATAGGTGGTACTTTCAGCACCAAACTCATATAGTGTAGCAAAGAGGTAATCTCAACCAATTTTGTCAGCCCAATGGACAACTCTATGAAACTGAGGGTCTGGTTCTAGGGTACCTGGGACAATAGCCTACAGCTATCATGAATAATTGTGAAATATTAGTGCAGAGTAATAATGAAGCAATCACTATAGTGGTCTGTAGCAATGAGCAAAAATAAAATATTTTAGGCATTCATCAATACTGAATTAGAGGAGTCTTTGGCTTAGCTGAATCTCAAATCTCATAGATAGACTGCCAAGATGGATGAAAAGCCACATCAGTCCTGAATGAATACAATGGTTTTCCACAAACTGTGTGTATTGGGAGTTTTTAGTAAACAAAAAATAAAGATGATTCTTCCTAGGACAAAATGGATCTTACTGGAAATTGAATCCCACTGTTCTTTGAGGGGGCATAGATGGAATCTATGCCCCTTCTCTCTCTACCATTTCTCTCTGGTTGCATGTCTAACTATAAATGCCATGGAGTAAGTCCTATCAAAAGCAATTCGACTACATTTAGGAACATGAGAATGATATGGTAATATTTGTCTCATCATTGGTCCTTTTAGTTCAGTATTATCTATACTAACAGATAATCTCCAGGGATTTATGCAAAAGCCTTTCCTATCTCTCTTTGGACATGACTGATATTAAGAGAAGAATTTCTGCGAGAAGACAGGCACTATTGTATTCAAGGCATATAAATCTGAGCTCCAGCCCCTAAATAAAAACACTCCAAGAATCAATTGTCTTAAAATTCAGTGATAATGATAAAATGTATGATATGCAATCAGTATTTCTTATGTTCACACATTTATTTACGCACATTACATATGAACACACAAACATTACTTTTAGAAGGTGTCTTTGATTCATAGCATATTTTGAGATTCATATACAATATCTACCATACAGAGGAAGAAAAGGAAGACATCTGTATAAGAACATGTATGAATGAAATATAAGTACCATGAAAGGAAAAGATTACTTCAATGTTGTTTTCTAGTTGAATTTGATTTGAACATATTGTGCTACTTCATTTGTCAGTCTGATACAAGTTTGCATGGGGAATGCAAAATGAATTCAGAATGGAAGAAAGAGGAAAACCCCAGTGTATATTACTTTTAATCAAAATTCATAAAAATTATAATTTAAAATAACTGATTGCTCATCACATGAAATAAACAAAGAAATGGTGCTTCTCAGATGCAATTTTAACAGATTAACAGAGTTGGAAGGGACCTTGTAGGTCATCTAGTGCACCCCCCCAGCCAAGCAGGAGACCCTACACCATTTCTACAAATAGCAGTCCAATCTCTTCTTGAAAGCCTCCAGTGATGAAGCTTCCACACCTTCCGAAGGCAAGCTGTTCCATTGGTTGATTGTTTTCACTGTCAGAAAATGTCTCCTTATTTCTAGGTGGAATCTCTCCTTGATCAGTTCCCATTCATTATTCTGTGTCTGGCCTTCAGGTGCCTTGGAAAATAGCTTGACCCCTTCCTCTCTGTGGCAGCCTCTCAAATATTGTAACACTGCTATCATGTCTCTCCTGGTCTTTCTCTTCACTTGACTAGCCATGCCGAGTTCCTGTAACCGTTCTTCATATGTCTCCAGTCCCCTAATCATCCTGGTTGCTCTTCTCTGAACTTTTTCTAGATTCTCAACATCTTTTTTATAGTGTGCTGACCAAAAGCTTAAGGTAACATTGTTTTTTATTTAACATTGTCAAAATCTGTCTGATGCTTTGGGAAAGGAGCCATGGAAGACTAATGAACATCACCACTAATGTTAAAGTGAATATCTCAACAAATATGTAAAAGAGTGAGTGCTAAGAAATAAAACATTTAGAGGTGGATGTTTTCAATTTGGATTTTTTTTTCCTGAAGTAGATTATAATCATTCAAAGTGGATGATGAACAGAGGTTGACAATCCAAGCACCATCAGATATAAATTACTGTATTTTTTGGAGTCTAAGACGCACTTTCCCCTCAAAAAAGTGGGTGAAACGTCTGTGCATCTTATAGAGCAAATGTTGCTGAAGCCCCGCCCACCTGCCAGCTGCCACCCTTTGGCCATCTTTGGCCTCCGCACGTCGCATTTTTGGCCTCCATACCAGTGGTGGGTTGCCCCTGGTTCAGACTGGTTCTATAGAACAGGTAGTAAAACTGGCAGTGTTTTACTACCGCTTCTGACATCATCAGAAACAATCTGCGCATGCACAGAAGCTTCTGCACATGCATAGAAACAAGGTGCATGCCTGAGCAAAACACGGGCACGTGCAATCCTGTTGCAAACTGGTAGGAAAGGTAAGTAGAACCCACCCCTGCTCTGCACATCCCACTTTAGACCCCTTCCAGGCTGCAGGGATCGCCACAGCACATCACCACTAATCACCACCTCCCTGGGGTGCATTTTCAGCCTCTCATGCCCCATTTTTGGCCTCCATGAGTCATATTTTTGGCTGGATCCCCGCCACCTGGAATGGGCCAAAAATGTGATGTGCAGAGACCAAAAACAGGGCGTGCAGAGGCCAAAAATGCGGTGTGCAGAGGCGGCGATAAGCGACAATGGGCTGTGGTGATCCCTGCAGCCTGGAACAGCTGATTGGTGGTATTCCATGAGACTGATCAAACAGCCAATCAGCTGCTCAGGCTGAATCAGGCTGCTATAACATACTGAAGCTCACCACGCTGTTTGCTGTTTGCTGCAAGCCCGATGAATACTGATGGATGCTGGTAAGCAGAGACAGAATTTTTTTTCTTGTTTTTCTCCCCAAAAACTAATGTGCAACTTATACCTCGGAACATCTTATACTCCAAAAAGTATAGTAATCATCTATGTAGCATGTTAAAGACTACCTGAGACGTGGACCTGGGAGGGATAGGGGAGAATATGATTCTCATCAAGGTACAGGCATCTTCCATAGAACTGGACCTTGACTTCACCCTGATTCATTTAGCAACTCTTTGAAGTTATATTGGCACTGAAAAAAGTGACTTATGACTAGTCCTCTTTTGCAACTTTTGCAGCAGCTCCAATGGTCATGTGATTCAAATGTGGCACATATTTATGACAACTGCAGGATCCTGGGGTCATGTGATTGCCATTTGTGATCTTTCCGGTCATCTTACAATAAGCAAAGTCAATGATGGAACTAGATTAATTGAGTAATTCATGAACACATGGTTTATTAACAACTGCAGTGATTCGCTTAACAATCATGGTAAAAAAAGCTTCTAAAATCAGGAACAACTTTTTAACAGCCACTTTGTTTAGCAATGGAAATTCTGGTCCCAATTAAGTTCATAAATCAAGGACTCCCTCTATTTAGCTACAACACCAATAGTAACCTCAATTTCATCTTATTTTCGTCAGCGAGCCCTCTGTTATTTTGTAATCTGCTCAATTAATCCCCAGCTTTATGCTCTAAGAACTTCTGGGGAATAAACATAAAAATATTTAGCTTGGGCTCTAGTGTACATTTATCAGTCTGGTTAACCAGCCTCAGAAGCTTTTCTAGAAGAAGTTAACACTGGGAAAAGTATTCAAATCCTGCAAGGCGAGATGTGAAAAATGCCTTCCATAACCATTTTTTAAATAGCTATTTCACAATATATTGTGAAAGCTATTTATAATTCTTGATGTCACAATTGCCACCAGAAAAAGTCTTTCACTCAAGTAATATTAAGCATTTTGTTACATATAATTACCAAAGGGATACACTGACTCAATAATTCTTATCAAAGAAAAAAGCTAGCGCTAGTTGATGATTATGGGGTATAGTAACAAGTAAACAAAGAAAGAGAACTATTACACAAAAATGCATGCAACATTTATCTTGCATATTATAAGCATTGATGATGTCGGAAATCCTAGCCTTTATAGTGTTAGGTTCTGCTAGGAATTTTCATACTCATTTGCAGAAAATTGGATTTTTTTTCTAACCATGAATACATAGAAATCTCTCCAATGGTTTCTTTTGAATAAAAATTAAAATAAAAAGGATTTGGTGGGATCTGCAGTGACAAATGCTTTTCTTCACTGTTTATTGATCACTTACATATAGCCCCTTCCTCACAACCCCCAATCAATTCTCTCATCTTCAATTTGGAGGTGGGGGCTTCTGTAAATATTTGTCCCCAAGCCGGCTGATAGCATTTTCTTTTTAAAAAGAGGATGTTGTTTAGATTGCATAAGTATCCACATTCATCTTTGAATTAATAGCAACAAACATACATTTTGCTTTGTTAAAAGCAGTTTGATAAATGAAAGATCATTTATTTAGAGAAAATGTATAATTAGCATTATTATATGCTTGATGTGGACTTCTTCATCACTATTAGTATAGTAAATTAGCAGAAAAAAATTACATTTCAACTAGAAAAATTTGTTGAATTAGAGACCCAGCAGACACATCTGGTATATGTAAGTCTTGAGGTGTGGACGAGGGGAGACAAAATATTGCATAGGAGTTTCTACATTTAAAAAACACACAAACTGTTAATGCACTGTAATTTCTATTCAGATTACAGATTAACAGAATTGGAAGATACCTTGTAGGTCATGTAGTCCAACCACACACCCCACACACCCAAACAGGAGACCCTACACCATTTCTAACGAATGGCAGTCTAATCTCTTCTTGAAAGTCTTAAGTGATGAGACTTACCACTTCCTTATTCTTATCCTTATTCTTATCATTTCTTTACAAAGGATTTATTTAAATCAAGGATAAACATATGTAAAGGACTGCACTGATAGTCCTGTGTCCCATCCCCCACCCGCGAGAACTTGAATGAGCATTTTCCTTCTTCCATCTACTCCTTGAATTGATTAATTTTAGATTGGAAACCCCTTCCAGCAGCTTCTTTTGGGAAGCTGAGAGTTGTATCTAACCTTTAATGGTGTCCCAGGGGCTGCAAGAAAGGCCAAGGGAATGGAAGCAAAGTGAAAAATGAATGAAAATGTGTGTGTGTGTGTGCACACGCGCATACAACCATCACTATTTGTTTTTCATTATCGTGTAAAGCTTGACTCATAAAATGCATAATAAATATAATGTTTTCCTGCTGTGCAACTTTATAACCTCACCATTTGCCACCCAAATTTATCAGCCTCAGAGCCAAAATTTACAAGGGTCCTTGTTGGCCCATCCCATTCACTGTAAAGTGAAATATTTTGTTAGCTGAAAACTGAGTAGGGATTGTGAAGGACTTGTTAATAATGGATCAAGATAACACAGGCACTTTTATTCATATATACTGCTGCACCTAAAAACATAAGGAAACATTACAATATAAAAAACACTGTTATGTGATAAACTCCTTTGGATTTATTCTGTTATATGACTCAAGAAGCAAGCAATACTGTACAATCCAAATGTAATATTATGGTTTGGTGATCAAAATGCTGTCTAATGTACCAATTAGAAGTCATGAGATGATTGTGGCCAGTGCTGTACATCTATTTCAAGACTAATTTTCTTACTGGTTTGCTACAAAATATTGAATTCTAAATGATGGTATGCTAACAGTTGGTATCAAAGCAGAGGATCAACTCTGACAACTCTACTTATAGCAGCACTATAACAGATGGATACAGTTAATATGACCATTCTCTTGTACTTAATAATTATCTCCTTCTGTTTTTTCCAAACATGAGAGTTGGCAGCAAGTTTTTAAAATGTCAACCTTGTGAGGTAGTCCAGATCAGAAACAAATGCAGAAGTACTAGATCTACTTTATTGCAAATTACATGAACAGAATCTTGCAAGTCTAAAAGTATATCTGTTTCCCTTTCATCATCTTTAGAGTTCAAGAAAGTGAGATTTTGCCATATGATCCATTACTTCTGTGGGCTTCTGTAGGCTGTCTCTCATCCAACCATTGACCTGAGTAGTTAACAGTTATATTATTATTACAGTTTACAATCCAAACTACTAATTCTACAGAGGAATTATTGACTCTGTCATCTGCACTTCTATTACTGTCTGTTTTGGTTCTGCAACCCAACAAGACAGACACAGACTTCAGAGGATAATTAGAACTGCAGAAAAAAACAATTGCTACCAATCTGCCTTCCATTAAGGAAGCCACGAGTCAAAAAGAGAGCTGTGAAAATATTTACAGACCCCTCGCATCCTGGACACAAATTGTTTTAACTCCTACCCTCAAAACGACGCTATAGAGCACTGCACTTCAGAACAACTAGGCACAAGAATAGTTTTTTTCCCGAACACCATAACTCTGCTAAACAAATAATACCTTAAAAACTGTCAAATTATTCACTAAGTCTGCACTAATATTAATCTTCTCATCATTCCTATCAATCATCTCCTCCCACTTATGACTGTATGACTATAACCTTGTTACTTGGATCCTCATGATTTCTATTGATTGTGTTTTCTAATATGATTTGATTGCTTATTTGTACCCTATGACTATCTTTAAGTGTTGTACCTTATGATTCTTGATGAATGTATCTTTTATTTTATGTACACTAAGAGCATATGCACCAAGACAAATTCCTTGTGTGTCCAATCACACTTGGCCAATAAAGAATTCTATTCTATTCTATTCTATTCTATTCTATTCTATTCTATTCTATTCTATTCTATTCTATTCTATTCTATTCTATTCTATCTGAGAATTTTGACTCTGAAAGCCTGAAGCACCTGAGACCTGGCCATCTGAGGATCTGCCAGTCTCCTTATGAAACTGCCTAAACATCTAGATCAGCAGGCAAGGTCCCATTGAAGATGCCCTTGCTTGCCAGATTCTGCTGATCAGACCATCTCTGCTCTTGCTTCTGCTTTCAGGAAAGGAATCACAACCATGTTTTTAAATTAGGTCTTTTCAGTTTGAACTAGGTTTAATAGCAATTGAAACTACTTTTATGAGGAGTTTGTTCTTTTTTAAAATTGTTAGGCCTTTTGAATGCCCAGTAGGCAGAAGGGCAGGATAGAAGCTGTAACATGAAATTAGAAACAGTACATTTTGTTCTTGGACAAGAAAAGAATGCTCATCAGCTTTTCAGTGGGTTGCAAAAACTGACTGGAATAGCTTGCTTTAAAAATTTAAAAAGATGAACTAAATAGCGTGTAAATGAATAAATGATAGGCCACCTAAATCTCAAATGCTCTGTCTTTCAAAGAAGGCTAACCTTGAAAAAACGTAAATCTGCCTTGATAACTTCCCATTTATAGCAAAAAAAAATTAGAAGTGTGAAAAACATTGGACAAAAAATGCCAAAGGACAGCTGTAAATGTTCTGCGTCATGACACCACGCAAGAAGTCCTCAAATGAACTTGCTTTGTCAGAGAAAGATTTTTGGATGATTTGCACTTTTTTTTTTTTTGGTCAAAACAAATAATGTGTAGTTTATTTATACAGGGGAGCTCTGGTTTGTTAATCTGGCTGAATGCTGCCATCTAGTGATCAAATTTTCAAAACAAACTAATAAGGGGAAATCTGCTAAATTTAAACCAGGATTATAAACCTTTACGACTTGGCTAATTCAAAGCAAGCTATTAATGGTAAACAAAACAAAGACAAGTTGTTTGATTGAACCTGATTCTATCTGATGAAGCTGTATTCTTGATGGTCCTTTTAATTCAGAGAGGTTCTACCGCCAACCTCTAACTTCATTAGATTACATTCTAATGAACCGCAGAAGTCAAAATTGCCAAAGAAAAAGCTGAGTGGTTAATACCGCTTCCACTTCCATATTACTGTTACGAAGAAATCAGGGCTTCCAGAGCTATAAATTATTTCACTTAGCAGAGTTGTAGAACTACGGCGATAGAGTTCGTATAGGTTGCTGATATAGTAACACTGTAAAATAAACACTGTGAATCCCATACATTCTGGCTAGCCATTTATTTATTTGAACCACATTTTTTATCAATGGTAAAAGACCATCCATTCTTCTCACATGCACACAATACTTAATAGGATCTGAAGAGTAGCTGACCCTAAACGCTGCTGGCTGGGGGATTCTAGGAGTTGAAGTCCACCTATCTTCAAGCTTCCAAGAAACACTGTTCTAAGCCATGGTATGTTTAACCATAGCTAGTTCAGTAATGGAATAAGTTTAGATAATATGCTATGTTATAAAATTGCTCTGTAAATAACAAAAGTTAGATTTATACAGTCTACTGAGCAAAGGCAGACTAATTCTGCAGCATTTTTCCCTCCACCGATCCTCATTCAATTTGATGGGGAAATTTTGCTTTCCTTTTTTAAAAAAAATAAAGGTAGTCCTTGACTTATGACCAGAATTGAGCCCAAAATTTCTGGTGCTAAGTGAGACATTTCTTAAGTGGGCTTTGTCCCATTTTAAGACTTTTCTTGCCACAGTTGTTAAGTGAATCATTGCAGTTGTGAAGTTAGTAACATGGTTGTGCAGTAAATGTGCCTCTGCCTCCGGGCTTTCAAAGCTTCTTTTAAAACATAAGGTATTTCTTCAAGGAAATACTTACAATGCAATTTTCCCCAGTAAAGGAAGCTTTAAAGTAATACCAGTATTTATAACAGAAAACAGCAACAGTAATATCAACCTTCCATAGTCGCAGCACTCACATTAGGCCCCAAACACCACCAAGAGAACTTAAAAAGGAATTCTCAAGTACCGAGGGGAAAAGGAAGGAAAAGAAAATGGCTGAGAACATTGAAAGACATGCAATGTTTGAATCGGGATGAATTTATACAAGATTCCGCTTTTAACAAATTTTCTAATTCTTTCTTTGTTTCTTGGGATTGAAATGTGCTATTGTCTTTGTAACTATTTCTAGTGTCCCTGAAGCAATTTCCATTCTTTTGTAGAGCACAAAAATAGGCAAAGGTGACAACCATCCTTCTGTTCTTTAGGATGGTACCCAACACTCAGAATACCAGAATTAAACATCTCATGTTCTAGAAATGTGAGATCAAGCTAAGACATATTTATTCTTCCTTCACTGAGAGAAAAGAAAGAGCAGACACCAACTGGGTCCCTAGTCTTGCTCACCAAAGCATTGCCATAAATCACCATTCCCATAAATCAGGGTTAGAACCTTTTTGGCTTGTCCTTCCTGCTTCATGTATAGAAACTAAGGCCAGCAGTAATGCTTTGTTAGCTTTTCAGGAAATTATAACAATGAAACACCCACAACCATTTTCCTGTACATCAGTCTCAAACAATTGGAAGTAATTATCTATGAGTGGTTAATATTGGGGGTTTTTTTTGTTTTTGTTTTTTTTTTTGTTTTTGTTAGGCTACTAAGCAATCAAAGATTCTACAAATTACTCCTGTTCCAGCATTTAAACTCCTGAGATATGAGATAGTGTTTTTGTAGTCAGTAAAACATAATAAAAGTTCACAAAACATGCTAAAAAGAACAAAAGTTTCATTTTGTTTCCTTCATGCTCCATGTATTATTATTTTACTTATTTTTATTTGTTTGTTTATTTATTTATTTATTTATTGTTCGATTTATATGCCGTCCTTCTCCGGGGACTCAGGGCAGCTTACAAAGTCTTAAGCAATAGCCTTCAAACTTTTGTATATACCTGCTTAGTAGGGCTTTTGGCTCCTCCTAAGCGATGTTCTTTTTTATACAAAGTCAGTTTATTGCCCCCACAATCCGGGTCCTCATTTTACCTACCTCGGAAGGATGGAAGACCGAGTCAACCTTGAGCCTGGTGAGATTTGAACTTGCAGTAATTGCAGGCAGCTGGTGGCTAAGTGCTATTCAACAGCACTTTAGTCTGCTGCGCCACCAAGGCTCTTGTATATCCTGCCCTTACTATTTGTATAAATAATAATGAAGGCAGCAAACATACTGAATATTCTCTCCTCATGTTTTCCCCACAATTACAATCCTGTGAGGTGGGTTGGGCTGAGAGAGAGTGATTGGCCCAAAGTTATTCAACTTGTTTTCATGCCTAAAATAGAACTAGAACTTACAGTCTCCTGGTTTTTAGCCTGGCGCTTTAACCACTATACCAAATTGGCTCTATATCTGTAATTATGTGTGTGCTTTCCCTTCTTTTACTGTACTGTATATCTTTTTCCTGTTCTTGTCCTTGCAACATGTTCCTGCATCTCTTTCCTTGCTTCATGTAGATGTCACATTGCATATATAAATATCTGATCATGCAAGAACCTTGTCTGTACATTTTTATTATTTTCCTAAGCTGGGCAGACAGCATACAAATAAGACAGCCAATCTTGAGTCATCATCTCAGAATAATAACAGGAACTTCATATAAGCCTTAAATTATTTAAGGATCAATATAGCTAAATAAACTCTTTTTTGTCATGGTTTGTATGATTAGCAGTTTCTGATTCTACTAATCATTAGTCCTTCTCAGAGCAAACACAAATAGCAATTATGGAGATAATTGGAGCCAAAATAGGCCATAGAAAAAGATGCAGCAAATCCCAATATTTCCAGGAAGTGAAGGTTTGCAGAAAGATGAAAACATATTTAAAGATGACCTCTTTCCCTGAAAATCAACCCAACAGAGACTACTCTAATCATAGAAAAAGGTATGGAAAAAGTAATCATAGAAAAAGGTATGGAAAAAGTTCAACATACAGAATAAAATATTAGAAGGGTAAAGATTAGTGTTTTAATCAAAAAAGCAAGGAAGGATTATGATTTTGCTTTGCTTACTCTTAAGGGCCCTAATTGCGGCCAACAAATCGGTTATTAAGTGAAGCTGTTGCTAAGTGAGCAATCATGTGACTGTGATTCAGAGGTGGGTTTCAGCAGGTTCTGACCAGTTCTGAGAACTGGTAGTAAAAATTCTGACTGGCTCCGCCCCCATTTATTCTCTGCCTCCCAAGTCTCAGCTGATTGGAAAGAAATGGGGATTTTGCCTTCCCCTGGATTGGGAAGGGAATGGAGATTTTACAGTATCCTTCCCCTACCATGCTCACCAAGCCACTCCCACCAAGCCACATCTACAGAACCGATAGTAAAAAATTTTGAATCCCATCACTGGCACAACACTACTCAGATTCACACCTTTTGTTTGTCTCCTGACCATTCCCCCATCCTTTGGAATGCTCGAGTGCCTGCTTAGTTTCTTGGACACATTGAAAGCCATGGATCATGCACAGCTTTGAGCTGGGAGCTATGGGTGCACTACTCAAACAGCTTCTAGTATTCTCTTGAAATCTTTTTCTCTCCAATCTTCCACTCTGTAAGATGGAGTAGGGGGAAAGCAAGTGATTTTGGTAGGCAAGCTCTCCTTTGCCTGACTCTTTCTTACTGCTGTATTGCTTTTGATGTGTAAAAGAGCAAACAGCTTATTCTTCTGAAGTTCTTTCTCTTCAATCACTCCACTTCATGTGATGGTGGGAGATGGATACCTGCCCTGAATCTCTGTGAAAGGAGAAAACCAAGGTTAAACCACCATAAGACAAAGTTACTGTTATTATTGATTGGCTTACTCCTAGTTCCAAGTTTTATTCCAAGTAGGGAATACAATACACCCAAAAGAAAAGATCTGTGATTAGGTCATCTGGAAGTACGACTGGGGAAGAGGGTTTGCCCAGTTTTGACTGAAGTGCCAGATTCAAATCTTTTTGAAATAGGAGTCTATGATAAAAATTACTGATAATCTTGTCATTTGGCAGATGGGTTACTGCAAAATGATCTTCCAGTTGACAGCTAATTTTGGAACTTCGGCTAGTCTAAAATGCACCAACCTAACTGTCTAACAGGAGACAGAAGATTTAGCAATGTTAGACCTAATGTTAAATTTCCTGGTTTACTTGTCTCTTCAGTTTTTAGAAGTGGTTGAGAATTTACTTTTTCCTGCTCATTTCTCCTTGGTGTTTTCATTGACCTTATGTGTCATGGTGCTTGATGTCCCCAAGCCCAAAGACCACACAGTGAAGTCTAGTTGAGTTCAAACCTTTATTTGCTTACACCTAATGAATAGAATCTTGCTGCACTAAGCACTAACCTTCTAACCTAAGGGATATATCTTGAGAGTCAAGGGTCTAGTTACTCTGAATCTCTTCCTCCCTTCTACATCCAGTTTGGGGTGTCTCTTTGGAATGTACTTGTTCCTCTCTAGGAAACCAAGACTCTGCCAAGATGCTGCCAACTCCGCCTTATCCAGATGCACATTCCATCACACTGCCAGCCTTATAGAAATCCTTCCATCAAAGCAGGGGTGAAGTCTAAAAATTTTCCCTACCGGTTCTGTGGGCGTGGCTAGGTGACCGTGTAGGTGCGGCCAATAATAAATAATAAAAATAATAAACAAAGTACACAAAACAATAAAGGTACCAAAAACCAACTTTCACACTCTACACACACACAACACAACACAACCGACTCACACACAATGTAAAAGCAGCTGCACTTGACCCAAAATGACCCCTGCAACAAGCAGGAACCTCACACAGCCACAAAAAGCTCAAAAACTGCCACATACAGCTTTGTGAGATTTTGGGTGTTTGTGTAGTTAGACTGAAACACTGCAGAAACACACTAAATCTCAGAAAGCTGCATAAATATTTTATTTTATTTTATTTATATTTTTAGATGAAAGCAGTTAAATTTAAAACTTCCTTAACTTTAAATTGCTTTAAAATATAAAACTCCTAAAAAAAACCCAATTAACTATTTTTTTAAAAGCTTCCCCGTCCCCCCCAAAAACCCCAGTTACTCACCCAATTGAAGGCACAAGGCAGGCAGATTCAGTTGCTCACTGATGAGATTGATTGCAGACAGGCAGATTCAGTTGCTAGCTGATGCAATTGATTTCAGGGATTGCAGCAGGTGAAGCAAAGCCAGGAAAACAAGCGAGCCGGAAAGAAGCGGTCAAGCGGGCAAGTGAGTGACCGGGCGATAGGATGGGCATGGGTGGGTGGGGCAGGGATTTTTGCTACCAGTTCTCCAAACTACCCGCCGTCATCGCTACCAGATCGGCAGATCCGGTCCAAACCGGGAGCATTTCACCCCTGCGTCAAAGATATTCAAGTGGCCCCAACTCTGTTGACCTTCAGGAAAGCAGTGAAGAATGGGCTTTTACCCCAAGCACTGATATCAGGATGTTGATGGAGCCAGCATTTGTTTGTTTTTCATTTTTATTTGCTTCTCAGAGTTCCTTCTGTGATAGATGTGCAGCCATATCAGTTTGCTTAATTATTCTAGTTTTTCTTTAAAAAATAGAAATGGTGCTCAGAATTAGAATATTTGAGATGTGGCCTCTTCAAAGTAGAATAGAGTGGTGATTAATCCTTCCTTTGTTTTTGAAATGATACTTTTATTGATATAACCTAAAACTGCACTGTCTCTCTTGCTGCCACATTACATTGCTAACTCATGCTCATTTTATGATTAACCATAATTCCAACAAATTTCATTCTGTTATTTTCAGCTCATTACTCTAATCTCTCAAGATCACTTTAAAGGTTCTTAGGATTTCAGTTTTAAATCATGTGAAAATTAGCTAAGTATTCTCTGTAAGTCTTTATCCAAGCATTAATGAAGTTCAAAATGGAATGAAATATTCATGCAGTTTTGTGAAAAATCAGTTAGAAAAGTGGGACTAGAACATTAGAGACAGTTCAGAATAGAAATAGATCTCAGTGGTAGAAATACAAAAATCTGTGCCCAGGAAGTTGCTGCCAATCAATATTAACTAGAACTATACAACCACTTTTAGACCAAAAATTATTTCAACAATTTAGTGGGATCAGGATGAAAGTTATAGACAGCTGAAATTAAATTATAAACAGTTAAACCAATTTTTATGATATACACAGTATTTCACAATTTGGAGGGCATCAGCTGTTTACAATTTAGCACTGCATGGTCTATCGTAGTCTTTACCAATCTTCATTTACTGTATTTCCCAGGGGTGAAATGCTCCCAGTTCGGACCAGATCACCCGATCCAATAGTGAGGGAGACGGATGGTTCAGAGAACCAGTAGCAAAAATCCCTGCCCCCCCCCCATCCCCAGCTAAGCCGCACGATCATCAGAGGCTTTTTAAATTTATTTTTAAAAGCATTTTTTCTACAACCTCTTTGGCAGAAAAAAATGCTTTTAAAAGTAAAAAAAAAAAGTTGGCCACACAGTCACATTACCCCCCCCCCCAAGCCATGCCCACAGAACTGATAATAACAAATTTTAGATTTCACCACTGGTGTTTCTCCAAAAATAAGACCCTGTCTTATATTTTTTGAACCCTGAAATAAGTGCTTGGCCTTATTTTCGGGGAGGTATTATTATTTTGGGGCATGTGGAGCAATATGGGATTCCTCTTGCCATCTTACCTGATTTCTAGCTCTGCGTTTAAATATTTTTGAGGAGGGCTTATTTTTGGAGGGATGCTTATTTTAGCACTTGCGCTCAAAAGCCCGATTGAGCTTATTATCAGGGGATGTCTTATTTTCGGGGAAACAGGTTAGATAGTAGGCTAAGGAAACCTTCAAGCAGCGTTCAAACTAACAGAATTGTTTAAATGTTTCAAATGATTGGCCAAGAATTAAAGGTCATTTACAATAAACATAATTAACTAACTAGCTTTTACTAGAGCTTTGCTAAATATTTAGACGGTATATGTGTTTCTTGAAAAATTTTAAACCACACCACTAACAGTTGCCAAATTGCAAATATTTAATCAACGTCCCTACACCTATGTCTAAATCCACCTTGATTTCTCTCATTCTTTTTCAGGTAGTAGTCAGTTGATAAATATTTTTTCCATAATTTGTATTCAATACACCTGTATGCCTGCTACAAAAATATTTGTTTTTATTGTATAATGAATGTGATAATAGGCATTTCCCATTCTTTTGGCAAGATTTCACTTTCCTATAAATTCCTTAATAGAATTTCAAGACTAGGAGTCTTGTAGTCTTATATATTTCTATTCCATCCACTCCAAAATTAGTGTCTTCCAGATCCTCAAACATCTTATGGTTTTTGGGATTTCATCCAGTCTTAGTCAGCCTTCTTGTATGGAGTGTATTGATTTTTGTATTTCTTAATTGTAGTTACCGGAAATAGTTCTAGCACATAGAATTACTGGAGCTGGCTGCTTTAATTCTTTGAAATAGTCTAGCTTTTATTTCTTATTCCATTGAAGTATGCCATTTTCATCTGTGATCATACTGTTAACAGGTGCTGTATATTTTCTTGCCAATTCTTTCCTAAGTGGAAATTTCTTTTTCTTGCTTGTTGTAATTCGGTAGTATTTTGGTTCCAGTATATTATCTCATCTTGCTTGCTTTTTCAATTCAAAGCCTTGAAGTATGTGTCAGTGCTATACTGAAGGTTAAAAAAGGCTAAATGCAGCCCCAGGACCTCAGAAAATATACTCCTGGTGTAAATAATCCCGGATTGTGTACTTTGAATTTATAGTGGAAGAAAAGCCTGAGTTTTCAGCAGTATCAACTGTGTACTGGTATCAATGAAATGGATGTATTTTCAGGAAGAATTCTTTATTATACAGTATCTATTTTTTTTTTAATTTATATGCCGCCCTTCTCCGGAGACTCAGGGCGGCTTACAGTGCGTTAAGCAATAGCCTTCATACTTTTGTATATTTATATTTATACAAAGTCAGCTTATTGCCCCCAACAAACTGGGTCCTCAATTTACCCATCTTATAAAGGATGGAAGGCTGAGTCGACCTTGAGCCTGCCTGGGATTGAATTAGCAAGTAATTGCAGCAGCTGGATCTTAATTGCTGCCTTTGTAGGAGGCATTACTCCCCTACGCTACTCAGGCTCTTCATTATACTTCATTTTAATCACAAGAAAATGAAGAAAATATATATAGTTTCATGCTAATTAAAAATATTACCAGGATTACAGCAAGGTATCTTTACTGAAGAAGCTCTCCATTTACTTATTCTACATAGCGAATCAAATAACCCAATATTTTGATAGTCTCTGATGATCCAAGGAATTTCTGTTGATTTATAACATTAGTAACTATTTCTATGTTTTTATTTCAGAATCAAATCACCTGACAAAGACAAGACAGTTTTCAACTTGCTTTTTAAAGTTCAAAATGATCTCAGGACAAGACGACCAAAAAAAATTTTTTTTTCTAAATTTACATAAAACAAGACTTTCACAGATGGGCAGCACATGGTTCCCATAAGTCCAGTGTGAAAATTACTCCATCACTTGTCATTGTACAAAGTCTTTTCACATTTCTGGCAACACATTATCTTAAACATAACAGGAATTGAGACAAGCAAAGCAGATGGTCTCACCTCCCTTCAAAAGGGGAGGGGGAAGAATTGCAGAGATGCATTTCTTACAGTCTTAGTAGGACTTCAGAGTAGCTGCTTCAGGACTGAGATCATTTGCCTTGATCCTGATGTAGCTGTGTATCATAAAACAAGAATAATAATTGATACCTGAAATATAAAGGTAAAGGTGCTTTGAAAGTAAAAACAATTCATTTTTAGACTACCTTTTATAGTTATTCTTTGTCTGTAAAGTCACTTCAATTACTTGCCAGTGAGAGACATGAAAAACATGGAACTGAGCTGAATAGGGCCAAAGTAGAATGGGGGGGGGGGGGATCTAAGTCCAATCATATATGCAGTATCTACCATTTTCAGTGTCTAAATCAAAAGCATCCTGATGGATTTAGGAGCAAAATGGGTCTTGTAGGCCAATGTCAAACACACATATTTTCAGGAGCATCTGCAGGAAGGAGTCTAAAAGTCAAGATGGTTTCCATGACACCACAATCTACATCTCTTTTTCATTCATAGAAGGGACTTAGATATCTGAGCACTAGGATCTACTCAAATGTGCATGGAGGAGAACTGGGAAAATCAAAGGTATCTCAGTACGGGGGGGGAGTACTGTGTTTCCTGGAAAATAAGACCCTGTCTTATATTTTTTTTGAATCCTGAAATAAGCACTTGGCCTTATTGTCATGCTCTCAAAAGCCCAATTGGGCTTATCATCAGGGGATGTCTTATTTTGGGGGAAAACAGGCAGTGGTGGGATTCAGACAGTTTGCACTCCTTCGGCAGAACCGGTTGTTAACTTTCTGAGCAGTTTGGCAAACTGGTTGTTGGAAGAAATTATTAGGGCAGAGAACCGGTTGTTCTTGAACTTGAATCCCACCACTGGAAACAGGGTAGTAGTATAAAAATGAAAGTGATAGAAGCAGAACATAAGATTTTAAAAAACATGAATATGTCTTTTGGAAAAATGTATATATACAGTTTGTGTGTAACTCCTGTTTTCATCCAGTAGCTCATTCTGGCTTTGAGAAGTTGATTTCTCACCACAGTGGTTCTTAATCTTGACAACTATAAGATGTGTGTCCCAGAATTCTCCAGCCAATAGGAAGTCTGGCCATCTCAAATCTACCACTCTCCTAGGAGATGCCCCACAGGATAATCCCTCCAGCTTCAAGCCAGTTTATTTTGAACAAAGCCCATTGCGAAACCTTTCACCAGCAGGGAGGCTCTGGGTCATTTCCCCCTTCCCCCTTTCCCTACAGGTTGATCACAACTAATGAATCAATTGATTTCAATTATCTGCACCTCCATAACTGTCTGGTTTGGCTTTGCAACCAAGCAAGACAAACACAGACTTCAACAGATAACTAGAACTTCAGAAAAAACAATTGCTACCAACCTGCCTTCCATTGAGGATCTGTATACCGCAGGAGTCAAAAAGACGGCTGTGAAAATAACTACAGATCCCTCACATCCTGGACATAAATTGTTTCAACTTCTACCCTCAAAACAACGCTATAAGGCACTGCAGAACAGCTAGACACAAGGACAGTTTTTTCCCCGAATGCCATCACTCTGCTTAACAACTAATTCCAACAACACTGTCAAATAATTTACTAAAGCTGTATTACTATCATTCTTCTCTTCCTTACTAGTATCTAACTCTTTCCACTTATTACTATAACCATGTTTCTTGTATCTTTCAATTTATATTGTTTTTGTTTCCTAGTATGATTTGATAGCTTATTAGTAACCTTGATGACTATCACAAAGTGTTGTATCTTTTTATTCTTGATGAATGTATTTTATTCTCTGTATGCACATTGAGAGCATATACACAAAAACAAATTCCTTGTATGTCCAATCATACTTGGCCAATAAAGAATTCTATTCTATTCTATTCTATTCTATTCTATTCTATTCTATTCTATTCTATTCTATTCTATTCTATTCTATTCTATTCTGATCAGAGAAGAACAGCTATAACTGTGTTATATCACTACACAAGTACAAGAATAAGCAACAAATCCCTTTGTCCTAAGATGCTTGCTTAGGGATAGCACCCTCCTTAAAAGCACAATATTTATTCATGTAATCTAACTCTCCCTATTTCCTCAGATGTTTATAGCCACAATTATCGGTGCAAAAAAGCTTATGTTGTATAGCCATTTGTCTCACTGTCGTCTATTTCTCAAATTCTGGTCTATCTGAATCCTGCCTGCTCTTCTTCCCCTTGACCACAATCATGTCTTGAAAGGGGCACTTCCCACTGGTGAAATTTCCCTGCCTGCCTCTTAGCCACATTGGCAACTTCCAAGCATCTCCTTCCCATTATAACTGCAGGGAAGCATGTCAGCAGGGCAGAAGGCCCCATGCTTTAAAAGTAGCCTTTCTGACTATCTTGCATTAAAGCTTTCGCACTTATTCCCTTTATAGTACTTCCTTAACCTTCTCCTTACTTTATGGCTGTGATGGCGAACCTATGTCACGCATGGCAGAGGTGGCACGCAGTGCCCTCTCTGTGAGCCAGCGAGCCGTCACCCCAGCTCAGCTTCACTGCACATGTGTGCACACCTTTCATCAACCAGCTGGTTTTTGGGTCTTTGACACACTTGCATGGGGGGGCACCATGCACATGCACGGGGCACACATAGGGGCCCACGTGTGCATGCACAGGGCACATACAGGGGCCATGCACATATGAACAGGGGGCGTGCATGTGCGGGGGTGGGGGGGGATCATGCTTTGGGAAGTCGGTCCAGAAAAGGTTAGCAATCATTGCTCTGTGGTATTTCTTTTTCTTTCCCCTCTGCCTTTTAGCTACTGTCCTCTTCTTCTCCCCTTGTGTGTCCAACTGTATGTCTGACTTTAAAGCTTTTACTCCCTTTTGAAGGCTTTTCCACAGGTTTGACTCCATAGGAGTCTGGGAGGAAGGGGGAGGGAGGGAGGGAGGGAGGAGAGAGATAGAACAGAATCTCCACATTCTCAAAATCAGTTAGATTCAGCTATTGAGTAGAGAAGCCAGAGTCTTGCATCTAAAATTATTTCATTAAAAAGGATGATAAAAAATTGACATACAGGATTTAGAGGTCGCAAAATTCTCAAAGAGCATTAATTTGAGTCAGTATTTTAGGCAGCACATCCTCATACATCTTTTAAGTTATTATTGACACTCCATTCTAAGTAAAGAAACCCAGCGGAACATGCTAACATAGGCCTTGGAAATTTTGATTAAGCAATTCAAAGGGGCCCATAGATTGGTTTTTATACACTTGTATTTTATAGGCCAGAATGTTCTAATCATTTGTCCTCTGTAATTTAATAGTTTAACACATGCTTATTGTCATTGCAGCTTGCAAAGCTCTAAAAGGTATTTATGAGATTTGAACTTTTGCAGACAAAGTTTTTAGCTATTCTTTCCAAGGTTTAGCAGTGTAGGAAGAGATCCAACATATTTAACGCATTTGACCTGATTAGTATTGATACTGTCTACAGTACTATATGACATGAATTATGAAATATAACAGAAAATATTCATCAATTAGGATAGCTTTTGGTTAGTATGCTCATAATATTCTGTGCAAATTAAAACTACATAGTAAGCCAACATACTATTGTCTATATTTTACCAATTAGAAGGTACATGTGGTATTTCAACGATCACTAAGAATACATAGCATTAATTATATTGGTTAAGACTTCATTTTCCAGTAATAGAAAATGAAAGCTTAACCAAAAAACTAAATAAAGATAGTAATTGCACAACGAACAGAGTATACTTCTATTAGTAACTACATAGCCTTAATATAATTATTGTATGTTGCAGTCCCGAATATTGGCTGATTAAAAATGAACTGTGACAATAAAAAAAAAATACTCTCCTTTGTTGGACTAACACAATGTGAAAGACAACAGCCAATAGCAATCAGAAGACTAGTCAAAGTCTGACATCTTGTGGCAAAAAAAACGATACTGCAGTTTTTATATAGCTACATCCATAATCCCAGATTCTGGGTATTCATGTATGTGTGAATAAGTATGAGAAAGAGCTACATATATTTTTTTAAAAAATCATTGTAAAGCAACCAAAAGATTTGCACTAAATATTACTAATAATAATAATAATTAAAACAATCTTGACTTGTTTAATACAAAAAATCTCTTCTACGTGTTCGATTTCTATTACACATCAAGATGACTATTAGATTTGGTCTGATTGTTTTTCCTTACAGGAATCTGAGTGCAAACCATAAATCTCAGAGAGGGGAAAAAATCAAGTCTTACACTAATCTCTCTAAATTATCAGACTCTGCGACATTATCTGGAATAACTGCAAGCACTAGCAAGCCTTCATTCCTGTTGGCAGTACAGTACTATATTAATATCAATTGACTACACCATAAAAGTGTAGTTAGACTCTCAGGAGCTAAAAGGTTATCTAGGAAAAAAATTGCTTAATATGAAACATGGATATATTTCAGAGAAGGCAATCATACATACTTAACTGCAAGTAATTCTCATTCAAATTGTAGCAAAAATTATTTTTTCAATCTTGCTATAAAATATAATAAAATGAGGGGAGGGAGCAAGTGTCCAATTAAATATAGTTGAGTTTAGGCTGCACATCCTTATTCAAAGGGGAGTGACAAATGCCTCTAACTGCTTCAATTCACATAATAATTTAATCTCCTTGCCCCTATGGAAAAAAGTATATTTATTTTCTTTATTTACTACATTTATAGCCTACCACAATTCAATGACTCTTAACAGCTTGCATACTACATCAACAGTTTACAATATGCAAAAAGTTGGATTGTCATGAATTTTCGAGATTGATACATCTTTTCCTATTAGAGGGATAATGTTGTTCATATTCTGTGCTGCTCTTTCGTTCTCTGAAACTAATTTATATGTAGTGTCCCTATTTATAAAATTGAAATTTTGGTACAGTAATAGACTCAACCCTATTAAAGGGAACACTCGTTACAATGCTTGCTTGTGTTTACTCAGAAGTAAGCCCCATTAAATTGAATAATGTAAATTTTTTAATTATATACCTCATTTATAGAACAACCCATCTTATGAGCAAATGTTTATCATTAACAAATACTAAAAACATTTTTAAAAAACTATAAAAATAGTTAAACAGGAATAATAGACAGGGGGATATTAATAATAATGGAACTGGCTCACTAGTTCACCGATTCCTAGGGATCCCCAGATCTGCTGGCATAACCAGATCTTGAATGACATGATTGAAGGAATATAAGGTTGCAAGCTCTGCTACTGCAAACACACACTGCTTTCTAAAAAATTATTGCCTTCTTTGGGAAAGATATTTTCCTTCTGGTTGGAATACATGTTAGAATGTCTTTTGTACTGTAACAATTACAAAATTATTTAGCCAGTAGATGGCAGTTTGCCTCTGTGGTTATAATCTATGGTTTCTTTATGTTCTGAGGAAAGTTTCCTGTGACAGTTGAAATCCTTCAGCAGCAAGGCCCATAGTGGTTGTACACTTTATTTTGATCTGTATGGCTATGTAACCATCTTTGCTACCAAGCTGTATGGCTATATAATAATCCTCTGCTGCCATTTCTATATAATAAAACATAATTTTCTAGTACTTCTACTCTTCCTACCTCTCCTCTCTTCCCTTCTGATCAATACTTTCCCCCCAATACTGGTGTTTAACTAAATATTTTCCCCCCATTTTTCTCCCATTGATGAATTTAAAGGTAAAGATGGCTGCAATAGATGGGATGATTTTTACCTGGCAGGAAAGAATTACAGTTTTTCTACTCTACTTGTTATTACCATTTAATAATCATCTGGATTTTTCCAGAACAGGTCATAGATAAAAATAAAACTCCTTAAGGTCAGAGTCAGCTCTTGTTCTTCAATGCTTGCACTTATTCATTGAAGAACCAACTTCTTCCCTGATCCAACACCTTAAAGCCACAGGACATGAAATTGACTTTAAAAAGACCAGAACTATTGCCAAAACTGAACACTTTAACAACAGAATAATCAGAGAAGCCATTGAGATAGAAAAACGACAACACAGCATGAATAAATGAGATGATACCTCCCACCTACCAGCCATTTGGAAACCTGCCCTTACTGACAAACAAGTCCCTAACACTAGGAATGACACCAGACCCACACTCACGAGGACCACACAGAATGTCACCACCACACATCCACGCAGAAAGCAGACACAAACCCACATCAATGATGAGGCACAACCACAGACCAGAAGCCAGACCGCTGCTGCATTATTAGCCACTTTAAACCCCTCCTATCCATACATGAAGCAGACAGACACCCACCATGAAGATGTGACATGACCACGAATGCGAAGCCAAACAACAGCAATGCAGCTCACCAGCTCAAATTCCCCTGCAACTCAGACTAACCCGAGCACATCCAATCCCCCACCCAAACAGAACATACCTCCATCCAATCAGAGCACAGCCAACCCCATCATCCAATCAGAGCACAGCCAGGCCCCCACCAATCAGAACACACCTCCACCCAATCAGAACACAGCCAAGCTCCCACCCAATCAGTTCACACCCCCACTAGCAGTTAAAAGGAAGAAACAGCTGCGATCACACATTGCTCCTAGAAGTACGAAGCCAAAAACACCAGCCTGAAGATGACGAATGAGACTTTGTCAAAACGTTGCCAAGACACTTCCAATTTTACATGGGAGAAAACCTGAATAACCAAAGGAAAGTGTGATCGGAGCTGCTGTCTCTCTATAAATACTGGTGAGGAGGTGTGGGGTGCTGGCTTTGTTGCTGTGAACGGGTTTGTTGCCTGTGTTGTTACATCTTCATTGGTTGATGGAGTTGATGTTTGCAGATTAATCAGCTGTTTGGTAACATCCTGTGTGGGTGAGGTCCTTGATGTGTGCCCATTAGTGTGTTTTAACGACCTGGGTAATGGGCTGTGTGTTAACATCCTGAGTTCTAGTGTTGTGATATCCTGAGTTTTTTGATGTAATGTCCTGAGCAGATGGCTGTGATGCCACATCCCGGGCTTTGGTTTGGCTCCAAGTCTGAGGTCTTGCCATGTGTTCATGTCGTGTGTCAGTTTGCTTTGTGTGGGGAGTGGAGGGAGGTGCATCAGCTGGTGATGCTGCCATGGTCTGGCTTCTGGATGGTAGTTGTATTTAATCTATGCTACGCTTTCCTCACACAAGCATGAAGCCGAAGACACCAGCCTGAAGATGATGAGTGAAACCTCATCGAAACGTCACCAAGATACTCTCAATCTTACATGGGAAAAGACCCAAATACACCAAAACTTGCATACCTCTACCCGTGAAAATCTACGAAAACAAATATATATCCTCCTCTACGGGGAGGAAATCCACCATCTCACCAGGACCTGATCTGTCCCCCCCTTCAGAGACCCACAAAAACACAGCCAGTCGAGGGTTAAGGAAGCACTTGGCACACTCCACAGTTCTTATCTCAAACTTGGCAGCGATATGCACACCGTCTGCCAAGGACTTTAATAGTATACAGAAAGAAAAGCACCACAAATATTCAGCAAAGTCTCTGATCGGCTTCAGCTTGTAAACTCAATGCCTAACCAATATAGTATAATTTGTTCATCACAGAACTCAGGACCCACCCTCCTGGCTTATATAGGCTCTGAGTGTGGTCCAGTGACTCATTGATCCTGTGACTCCAATCCAGTGACTCAGTTCTATTTCCTCATACGTCGCCGCAGCTGCAGTAATCTTTTCTCTCGCCTTCTTTGGTGTGCGTCCAGGAATGACGTCTCTCCCTCACTCTCATCTGAGACACCTGTTTCCCCACTACTTGGCTCTCTTTCAGCTGGCACCTGAGACGGTGCCAGAGGGGGGGGGGCTGGGAGATCTGGCTGGCTCCTCTTCCTCCTGCTCAGAGCTTCCTTCCTCCAATGGGATAGGCTCAGAGGACGGGGCCACAACAGGACCTATGAAAAACTCGAAGTCCAAAGAGCTTCCGTTTTATGTGACTTTGCATTCCTACGCAACTGCCGAGATCAAAATTTAATCCCTACAAGCTTCCAATTGAAATTCCACTCCAACTCTGCAGCCACCAAACACATTCTGAAAAGAACAGAACTGGCCCTAATCAGAAATGAACTCCACACAAAAAGATTCCTCCTAGACCTATATATATACACATATACATATACATATACATATACATATACATATACATATACATATATATGTTTTCTGAGGTTTTCGCGGGTGTTTGTATGTAGGTCTTTGGTTATTCGGGTCTTCTCCCGCGTAGAATTGGAAGTATCTTGGCGACGTTTCGACGAAGTCTCATTCGTCATCTTCAGGCTGGTGTTCTCGGCTTCGTGCTTCCAGGAGTGATGCAGCTGCGGTCTGGCTTCTGGTCCTTGGTCATGAAGCTGCATCATTAGCCACTTTAAACTCCTCCAATCCATACATGAAGCAGACTGACACCCAGCATGAAGAGCTCTCACAGCCACAAACATGAAGCCAAACAACAACAATGCAGCTCACCAGCTCAAATCCCCCTGCAACTCAGACTAAGCCAAGCACAACCAAGCCCCCACCCAAACAGAACACACCCCCAGCCAATCAGAGCACAACCAACCCCCCATCCGATCGGAGCACAGCCAAGCCCCTAACCAATCAGAACACATCTCCACCCAATCAGAACACAGCCAAGCTCCCACCCAATCAGCTCCAACCCCCACTAGCAGTTAAAAGGAAGAGAGAGCTGCGATCTCACATTGCTCCTGGAACTATGAAGCCAAGAACACCAGCCTGAAGATGACGAATGAGACTTCATCAAAACGTTGCCAAGACACTTCCAATTTTACACGGGAGAAGATCCGAATAACCAAAGACCTACATACAAACACCCGCGAAAACCTCAGAAAACATATCTATATCTATATCTATATCTATATCTATATCTATATCTATATCTATCTGTCTATCTATCTATCTATCTATATATGGTTTCTGCAATCATATCACTAGTGGAAGTGGTATAATATTTTTTTCTTGATCCCTACCTTTTTTTTTTTTTTGTTTATCACTGTTCAATGATTAATTTTACTTGTGTACATGCACCAATGCTATTGGACATTTATATGTGCGTTCTGCTTCCTGTTCAACTGAAAATCAATCCATATAAAAGAGGTTACATACGGCTACTATATGGCATTTTGCTGCTAAATTTCTCTTGAACAATCCAGAAAGGCTCCAGGGTTAGGATTAGGATTAATCTAGGAACTCCTTCAGTCCAAAAACCATGAATGTTCATGCCAACCCTAGTTCAGAGTTTATTAAACATGGTAACAAGTGTCACTTATCTCCTGGACAAGCTAATATTTCCAGATAAGAATGAATAATAGCAGCACTGCCAGCTCCAAGTCAGAGTTTTTTAGGATCTGGGGAAATTGTAGAATTCCCACAAACAATTATATAAAACCAAAATATTGTAGAAGTCAATTCTTTTCTCCTTGTTATACATTGTACCTTATTATAGCAATCAAATCACATTATCCATAAACAGCACCCCGGAGCAGGGATTAACAATATTTTATATTTTACAGCAAACCAATTATATTCTCATAATCTCAGTTAATTTCTTTCTCAACTGCTTTCTGGTTTTGTCCAACTTTTGCTAACTTTCTTAGAGTTGATGAGCTCAGATTTCCCTGGGGTTAACCCTCAGGAATTATATTTGCTTGTCCAGGACTTATGTGTGAGGGGAGGGAGGACAGCTGGTGTCATTGGTTGCTTGCGGTCATTTTTACCTTCTTTAGAAATTTTAATATAATTACCTTTATTTTTTCCCCTTTTCCTAATCAGATTGACATTAGCTGTCATGTATTAAACTCAGCTGCTTCAGCACACTGCACTTGATTGACAGGTTCTCTGCAGTACATGTGTCACAATGGAATATTAATCCTCCCCAAAACCTGTGCTTCCAGATCAGAGGGCTATTATAAGCATTTCCCTCACCACAGCCACCAATATTCTCCTTAATAGCATTAGGCATGAGTGCAAGCTCAATTAATTATGTACTTGTCCAACCTCATGCAGTAATCACAGCAGAGAGGTTAAATTTGGCACTCAAAATTTTCCTGAATTCTGTAACAAGGAACGATTTCAGAATACAAGTGAGAAACAGCATGATCTACTTTCTGTAACATTTATTGGAGGGGGGGACAGAACAACAAAAACCTAAGCCCTCAAAGGATGATGAAGGAGAAAGATTTTAGCATAGACTTTTCCCTGACATTATCAGTTTCATTTTGTATATACCATATTGATCTAAAAACGCATGATACCATAAAACGGAGCCAGTATAAAACTCTAACTCAGATATTCTGGTCATCAAATCATTATTTAGTAAGTGCTTAGATCAGGCTGTCAAACTTGCAGCCCATGAGTTGGATGCATCATACGTGCTGGCCACACCCATGCCCAGTTTAGCGAAGGGGAGGAAAGTCCCTATATGTCACATGACGACACCATGACAATGAGAGTTTGACACCCTTGGCTTAGATAAACAACATTGACAAAATGGTAAATGCCAAACATGTGTTTCAGTGGCTGTTTCCTGAATACTTCCTAACTCAACACAAAGTCAACAGCTACAAGAATGGTAGCCTAGAATAGGTATGAAGCATCCCTACTCACCTTGATATCAAGACATAGTACAATGTTATCCCAAGACAAGCTTAGACCTTCTATAATTGTATCTTTCAACTAATTATATACCTTGCCTAAGTCAAGTTTGAGTTGTGTTAATCTTGCGTGGTAGTACAGACAAGAAATACAATCCGGTATACTGGCTCTATCTTTATTGTAAGGTAATATTAACAGAATGTTGCAAGTCTGGAAATATTTTTCCCCTCTTTTCCTTTTACTCTCTGAGAAACTAGAGGGCATCGTTTTTGAAATGCTTCCGAGGTCCTCCCTGTTTCTGTGGGCTGAGATGTATTTTACAGGCTGACCTCTCCAGTCTGCAGCTCTCCTAACCATCTCGCAAGGTTATTACTACATACTATTGCAGGCTGGAGCCAATAAATAATTGAATAAACTGAGTAAAATACTTCCTTAAGGAGCAATGGGAATGATATATCTGAAGGACATGTTGTCACTTTCTCACTAATACTTTTTAGCATCTTATGTTATTATCCAACCATCATTAAGCTGACACATGACTAAATAAGACTATCTTTTATAACTAAAAATGGCTGAATTGGGGGGGGGGAGTGAAGAAGATATAAAAGTTCAGCAACTGGTATAATAATCCAATTATAATCTGTTTCAGGTTTATCAGAAACAGAAAGCCAATGCATATCATGTCAGTATAAGGAGAGAAGTGGATTGCAGCAATTGTATCTCAGCAGTGATACAATACTTAAATTGCTTATTTCCTATTGCTAGATATTAGAATAGAATAGAATAGAATAGAATAGAATAGAATAGAATAGAATAGAATAGAATAGAATAGAATAGAATAGAATAGAATAGAATAGAATAGAATAGAACAGAACAGAATAGAATAGAATAGAATAGAATTCTTTGTTGGCCAAGTGTGACTGGACACACAAGGAATTTGTCTTGGTGCATACGCTCTTGGAGTACATAAAAGAAAAGATACATTCGTCAAGAATCATAAGATACAACACTTAATGATAGTCATAGGGAAATAGTCAATATAAATCCAGCGACAAAATTACAGTCATACAGTCATAAGTGGGAGGAGATGGGTGATAGTAACGATGAGAAGATTAATAGTAATGCAGATTTAGTAACTAGTTTGAGTGTGTTGAGGGAATAATTTGTTTAACAGAGTGATGGCGTTCGGGAAAATTATTACAATGTAATGTTGCCTCCCCAAAATATTCAAATTTCTTTTCAAGGAGGGGAGGGGAGGGAAGGGGAGGGGAAGGGGAGGGAGGAAAGGAAAGGAGAAGGAAGGAAGGAAGGAAGGAAGGAAGGAAGGAAGGAAGGAAGGAAGGAAGGAAGGAAGGAATACTACTCTCCTCCTAAGAAGGAGTAGCATTTTAATTCTGACTTTCTAACCCTCTGAAGTCATATAGAGTAAGTTCTGGAAGATCCCAATTATTGACTTCCAGATATCATCTAGGTTTTATACAACCTGGTCCATTTTCCTTTGAAGATGCAGTTGTTTACAGACCCTTCTGCCACCATATATCTTCCAGGTGGATGCCTGTACTTGGGAACCCCCTCCTTTTAAATCTAACAGTGATTTACTGTTACTCTTACTGGTAAACACAAAGGAAAACCATAAAATACAATGAAATAAATTTTAGCCTTCCATCATAAGGTATGTGACTAGAGAGAATACCACCCTCCATTCTATGGAGAGATATTAATTGCATAAGCAACAAATAAAATGACTGTTCTTTAAAAGAAAACAACAAAGAGGTTGGAAAAATGTCTTTAAGTACTGTTAGACACATGCAATGACAAAGGAGATTAAAAGAAATAGCCTTCTTCAAAACTTAGTCTCTGAAAAGGATCTCACCTAGAAGACTATAAAGGACATTGTGAGATTCTTGAAAGACATAATATGATGCATCTGCTACTATAGCAGAGACATTTCTGATTTTTAAAAAGTGCCAACTTGCATAAAAGCACTCAATTTACTGACCATGTCCAGAGAACGTAAATAGCAGAGACAATAGAGAAGACAATAAATATACTTAACTGTACTTATCATAGAAATAAAAATTAATCTTCTGAAATTTAGCTAGCTAAACATTTCTATACATTTATTCTTCTTGAGGTAATTATTGTCTGAAACAGGTTTTTCTGTATCTCATTTATTCCTGGATCCCTGCTTTAGATAATCCCTGAGGATTCAAGTCAGATCATTCTGAAGCCACTTTCCCAACTTTAGTTATCCACTTCTCTTCTTTCAGAAAACAAGACTTTTTCCTATCTATAGCAGAAAGGCAAGAGGTGGGTAACCAGTGGTGGGATTCAAATTATTTAACAACCGATTCTCTGCCCTAATGACCAGCTGGGTGGAGTGGCCATGGTGGGGGTGTAGCCAGGGGGTGTAACAGGCAGAATTTGTCCTCCTGCACCAACCTGGGAGCAAAAGCGGGCAGAGTGGGGGCCCTACCACACACACCCCATGCTCCATTTTGGGCCTAGTAGGCCTCCCTGCAGACTCCTGGAAGCAAAAATGGGGTGTGTGGGGACTCTTGGAAGGGGTGGGGAGGAGAGAGGAGGGGCCAGCCAGCAATTTAACAACTGGTTCACCCAAACCAGCCCAAACCAGCTGAATCCCACTACTGTGGGTAATTCTTTCTATGCATATGAGACACAGCATGAATTGATCCATTTGAATTGAACTCAGATGTGTGAACATGGATTGTGAATGTCTTCTTTTTTCCATGGCATGTGGATGAAATTCTAGAATATTGAGAAGGAGAATGACTTCACAGCAACTGCTCATCCAATTGTTTAGAAACTTCTCTCTAATCCCCTCATATCTTCACTTGACCCAAGGCTTGTTACAGCAGCATTTGAAAGGGCGTTTGTCCAATCTCTTCTAAAAAACCCAACAACCATTATTCTTCAGTATTATCAAGCATAAACTAGCCATTGATTCTGCAAGCAAGTTGTTGTATCAGTGTAGACAATCTAAAGCCCTATGGCTAACATTTGTTGTGACCCAGGCCCACATAGTTAATATTAAATGCAAAACAGTTCCCAAAAACAAACAGATTTTATTAAACTAACTCATTCTCAGCGTATTCCAAATTAAATGAAAGCAAAGTCCTCAAAACACCATTCTTCAGTTTACTTGTAATCTTGGGATAATTAGGCAAACTGCCAAAGGCTTTTCTTGGCAACAGTTCAGGAACAGAAGATGATGACAACAAAGAAATATATCCAAACACGAAGCAAATCTCTCAACTGTTGTTTTCCGGCAAAGAGACCAAGAGCTATTGCTCTTCTCATACGTGCACAAGGAACAGGCTCCTCCTGTTCCTCTGCCTCTCTACTGTCAGCCTCTGGAGGCTCTGAAGTCCATGCATCACTCCCTGATGTCCCTGGCCCCTTCTCTGCCTCCGATGCAGAGCCCTCATCCAGGCCTTCCCCAGCCTCCAGGACTGGCCCATGTTCTTCCTCAGCCTCATTGCTGTCCGACTCTGCAGGCTGCTGGTGGACCACAACAACATTATTCCAGAATATCTTGTTTAGTGATTCCTAGAAATCTTTCTATCTGTCAAAAATTAAAACATCTGCTCATTTGAGATGAAAAACACAGTTGAGTAGGTGTTAAAATTGGTGTACTATAGGATTTTCAGGTTACGGTTAGGATTAAAAAGGTTTCCCCTGTCCAATCATGTCCAACTCTATGGGGCAGTGCTCATCCCTATTTCTTAGCTGAGGGAGCCAGCATTGTCCAAAGACACTTCCATGATAATGTGTCCAGCATTACTGTATGCTGAGGCACATGGAATGCTGTTGCTTCCCACTGAAGTGGAACCTATTTATCTACTCACATTTTCATGCTTTCGAAAGTTAGGTTTGCAGGAGCTAGAGCAAGTAACAGCAACTTGGGTCTCAAAGCCAGGCTGTTCAGCTTTTCAGCTGACAAGTTCAACATCTTCATCCACTGAGCCATCACACTCCCAAGTTAGGATTAAGGTTAAATAATGTTTTAAAAAATAAGCACATCCCTTGACACTCTGTCTGTCAAGTTTCTCATGCAAAAAAATTGCAGAAAATGCTGTTGACCCCATCCCCAATTATATCACAATCCTACCACTGCAGCCTTTACTCTTCCCCCAAAATGTTTTATGATACACCCAACATTAACAAAATCCTTCTTTATTTAGACCACATGGTTGTTGCCAAGACTTCCACTTTATTCCTCCTACTTCCTAATGCCATGAAGCTTTCAAGGTTAGTGTTTTGCTTTGGTTCTGCTTTTTCTTACTACAATGCCAAGATTTTATAGATTAAATGAGAATAGATTCCTTTGCTTTTGACTTATTCTTACTACGTATTACTCAGTTCTTCACTAGTTCCTGAACCTCCTTTTACTCCTAGAATTGTTCTACAAAAAGAATGCACACGTTTTGTGATTCAATGACTATCCATGGCTTAAGTAGCATGTAAAAATAGTGGATGGGGCAAAAAATGAGAATTATTTCAATTATAGTTTGCTTAATTTTATTGCAGGCCACAAAGAGATTGCTGTGATCAATGATATAACAATTTAAATGAGGAAATCACAGTTGATACAGTAACTACACACTATCTATACAGTAAAGTATATTTCATGTAATAAATTTCCTTTTCTGGCGTATTAAATACTTACATTTTTGAGCCTACTGTGGAAACCCTCCCCCCCACCACCTCAAGTTTTTACCAGCTTTAGGAGTCCTTTGATTCAGTGTTATTCCCTTTTTCCCCAGGAAAAGTTTGTTTTGCATTTTATTTTATTTTATTTGAGAGATATCTTTCCCACCAGCAGGAGCTCAGCAGTCTGAAGTCTCCAAGTGAGTTACTGTGATTAAGGGATGCTTGGAACCCGGGTCTCTTCAGTCCTAGTGCAACAACACTTGAACTCTTTAATCACACACGTTTGCATTTTAGCTACAGTCCAACATTATATTAAATACAGTATGTTTATGTCCATTTAAGCAAATTATTTTTAATAGCTGCAGCCTATCCAATATCTTGAAGGTGTGTGGTTGGTTTTGTAATGTAATTCTGATTATGTTGTAAATATATCCCAGATATATATTCAGAACTCTCTTTGTGTGACTGTGCTCGCACTTATATTCTTGCCAGGTTTAAAAGACAATTTCATCTAACCGTGCTATACATCATTAAGCTTGAGGGGGGGGAAAAGTTTGCCCATTACTGCTGTTTTAACATCTTACCCCATCTTGTCTCATTAGCAGGAACTGATTGAGCATGAAGGTGTTCCCTGGCTGTCACTAGATAAAGTAGGTGTTCTTGGCTTTCATCTGTTCTGAGTTCTCCTTGTCTCATTATCTTTGCAAGGTCAGTTTCTTTGACACAGGGATTGCTTGCTTAGCACTCCATTCTGGCAATTATTTGCCTGGCAAGTTAAGTGGATTCTAGGTCTATCTCAGCTGTGAAAACATCTATATGTATAGGCCAAAATACATTTGACTTGCACTCTAGTCCTGACTAAACAGTGTAGTTCTGTATTGCTTGACATGCATTTGCTATTTTGAACATTGCAAATGATAGATTGGTGACTATCTCTGTTATTTGTGGGGAAATAGCTATCATTTCTGCTAATAATATACAAAATTCCTTCCCCTAACTGTTGGGGAAAATGTTTAGTTTTCAGCCCTGTAAATTAATACTTACAGTCTGTATTAGGCATATGCATCAGATTTCCATTCTGCCATAACATAACGAATGGGTCAGAATCTATTGCTACCTAACTCTCCTCCTGCAAAAGTTTCTCTTTCAAATTGTGCAGTGGATTGCAATTCAGCAGCTATAGAAGGAGAAATAGTTCTTATTAATGTATGATGACATGATAAAGAAAGGAGAGAGAAAAGTATTGGTTAAGTCATGAGTCATTGAGGCCTGCCCTCAAATCAGTTTTATTCTTTGATGAAATCATATCTCGTGGATCAAAAGATTCAGGTATATAGGAAGAGAAAGAGCCATGGTTTTACTACTTCACTGTACCATAATATGTTCTGCTCAGCCCACCCTCTTCTCTAAGGTTGGATTTTTATGGCCGTTTTAGTATGAATTAATCAGATGCTGTATCTAGCAATAGATAGATTAATCTCACAGTAAATATACTTTTACTGCATATTCATAAGTTGGCTCTCATGCTTTAAGAACCATAGAACCCAGCTGTAATAATCTGGATTTGTCCACTCTAAAATTGCAAACAGGTTAGATTAAACTTTCTGCAAAAATCACACAGTACAGTATAAAATATCAAATTCTGCCTGATTTAGTGCACTTCCAAGTGCTTCTGATTTGTCTTCTTGTATCTAGGAGGAAAGCGGATTCTGTGAAGTAAACAGTATGTAGCCCTTAAGGTCAAACAAGTACAAAGTCTCTGGAATAAATGATTAATAGAGATCTACAGCATGTCAGAGTTGGTTCTTGAGATTTGCTAAAATACAGATAAATTGGAATCTGACAAAAACAAATTGTGTTTAATAACCCTTAAAAACGTGATCTCGGAGGCATTTTGCAGACCGCCAGTTTCCCCTTGTCCAACTACTTTCATCTTAATTTATAGGAGACAAAGACTAGTAAAACTAATGTTAGAGCTTTAAATAATAAGATCACTTAGAAAATCATTCCCTTTACCACCTATCAAATGCATCTTCTTCCTTTTCCTCCACTAAAACTTTCTGGTTATATTATTCAGCAGTCACAATTTATCATCAGCTTAGAACATATTCTATTGAAAGGAGACTAGTGCCATTCCTACTTAGAAGGAAAGTGCAATGTAATCTAAAAAGATATTGGATAAGATTGATAAAAACTAAGTCCAAGAAATGGCTTCTGAAATATGGCCTGGAAATTGCATTCAGGTTTATATCTCTGTTTCCTCATCCACCTTTGAAATAAACCTACAGACTCAAAATAAAAATCAGATTAGGATAGCCAGCAAGATATAATTAACTTAAGGATGCAAAAAGGACAACCCCAAAGTACACGGAGCCACTAACTTTCTTTTGCAACTCCAAAGCCTCTTAGACAGTGGTGGGTTGCCCTCGGTTCTCCAGGTTCTATAGAACCGGTAGTAAAACCAACGGAGGGCTCCGCCCACCAACCCTGACGTCATCAAAATGCTTCTGCAAATGTGGCCCTGTTGCAAACCAGTAGTAAAGGTAAATAGAACCCACCCCTGCTCGCAGAGATATATTGGGGGGGGGGGTATCCTGAGTTGATTATTTATTTATTTACATTTATTGGCTGCCCAACTCCAATGGAAAATTTAGTAAAAAAAATGGGTATCTTAGACATTAATAATGTTTTATAGAGGTTTTGATTCATTAACTTTAAAGGGTTCATCTTTAAATGTTAATTTAACCTATATGGATAGTCTAAACCAGTGGCCCCCAACCCCCTGGGCATCAGGGACCAGTTCTGTGGACAGATGTTATTCTGCAGATTGGAGAGGATGTGGTTTCACGTGCTGCCTCATCCCATGGATGGGGCTTTGCTTGTTGGTACGGCCCTGTTTCACAAATGGTCCACGGACTGGAGGTTGGGGACCCCTGATCTAAACATTTGCATAACAAAACGTTTCAGCATTTTTCAGATGATGGGAATCAATGTGTGCTTCTTCTAAAAGCCACAGGTGCCTCTCCCACCCCATCCCACCCCCCCAAAAAACAGCTATCGCATTATGCAGAATTAGAAGGAGGGAGGGAGGGAAATGCAATTATTGTAATGTCCTGCATTCTGTGTGATTATCTTGCTTCTGATGAGGAAAGAGGAAAGTTTATAAGATAATGCTTCTTCTAACAGTAAATTCAAATCTAAACCATTAAAAAAGTAAAATGGCAATTAAGCATCAAGCATTTGTTTTATTTTCTTTAATACAGATAGAATTTACTAATTGAAAGCAAAACAATACATATAAAAGCAGTAATTCACAGCTTTAGATATCAGCTCCAAATTAAAATAAGCACCATTTGCAGTCAGCAATGTTCATATGCCACATGTATGTATGTACAGCTGGTACAAAATTAAATCTGATCACTGTTTGCGTGGTATGCATACTGCATATAAAGTAGTTTGTCATTGCCCCAAAAAAGAATGAATCCTTAGAAAACTATGGATACAGAAATACAACCTGAAAAAAAAAAAGAAAGATTAATGGTGTGCAATGAGGAAGAAAATAAAAATGACAGAACAGATATGACCAACATCTCATTAGATGTTGTATTTTGTACATTTGAGATAAATTTTATCTAGTATGCCTTGTTTCTGATAACCTGTCACTGAGTTATAGATAACAATGGTTTTAAAGTTCTTGCTTACTATTTGGTAGACACAATTCTTACATCTGTTTGTGCAAAATTAACTGTTGACTCCCACAGATTTTGTACTCTTTACAAATGGTGCCTTCTGCTTAATCCTGCAATAAGTCTTTTATATAAAGCAAACAGCAGAGGAAGACTTTATGAGCCTTCTGGAAGTTGAGTCATGGCAACTGGACCTCTTTTCTTGTTGGTTCAGAACGTTTTGTTGCTTATCCAAGTAGCTTCTTCAATCTGAGCAAGTTGCATAGGAGGGCCCCATATAAGTCATCCAGAGAAGTTTCATTTCTCACCTAGTCTGGATAGGTTCATTAGATGAGTAGGCAAAGAGTTGTGGGAAGTAAATTTTCCTACATCCTTTACCCTTGGTGGATCCTTAAATATGGCCTCTCTGGTGAACATGTGAAGTGGTCTTAATCTTCCTGGGGATTGATGAAAGAACAACATAAAAAATGATGGACAGATTGTGCCTGAGGCTTCCATCTTTTATGAGGGAAGGATTTTCCACTTTGGAATAAGATATTAGGTTGGCCCTGACTCTATTGGTCTTTTCTAATGTGTGAAGAGACCTGTCTCCCCACTTGTATGCATGATTGTTGGGGTCTTCTTGCTGCTGTGTATTTTAATTTTTGTGTTTGTATCTTTTTTTCTTTGCCACCCAGAATCATTTGTGGAGATAAGTAGCTATATAAATTGATTAAATAATAAATGTTCTGATTAATCCATACTAGCAGCCAGGGCTACATAAGAACATTGTCTCTTTTATTGGAAACAACTCTCTGATTCAGAATCCAAGTTTCCATTGTTCTCTGCACTAAGGCCTTTGATTCTGATGGAAGTCTCTGGTCCCCAAAACCTGGCCTGACCCATGGCTTTGTGTTTGTCCTGCTAATGCCTCATATATCAAGATGTGTCCTAGGGCTTTTTGGCTAATTATTCCCAGTTATTTTCAGAAAATTTATTGTGTAATACAACAACAAAATCAACTTCTTTTTGTCTTCCTTTCTTCCTTCCTCCCTCCCTCCTTCCTTCCTTCCTTCCTTTATTAGCTAGCAAAAGACATGGTGTTCCAGAGTCATAATAAGCTAATGCTGGCCAAAATGTCTGAGAAAGGAGACCTTTCTATTGCACAGGAGCTGTGGTGGCACTGTGATTACAATGCAGTATTGCAGACTGACTCTACTCACTGTCAGGAGTTCAATCTTGACTGGCTCAAGGTTGACTCAGATTTCCACCCTTCTGAAGTCAGTAAAATGAGTACTCAGCTTATTGGGGGCAATGTGCTGACTCTGTAAACCACTTAGAGAGTTCTGTAAAGCACTGTGAAGTGGTATTTTAGTCTAAGTGCTATTGCTATTGCATTCTCTGAGTAGATGAATTTTTCTTTCAGATTTCTCCTGTTGGTGTTTTTGAGTTTCCAGACAAGGTAACTGGCATTGTTTTCTGGTAGCCATCTTCCTCCCTGGTTACTTACTCTTTCTCATATGAAAAAGAAAATAGGATAATACAATTTAACCAAAAGATAAGACTCCCAGGAAGTGTCAGACCATCGAAAATATAATTGTATAATTACCTATTGCTTTACCCGTCTTTTGAACAAATAAGCCAAGAGCACCATATTTAAAGTATAAGAATTTCTAAAAATGTTTTCTTTCGAAACAATTTTCAGAAGCACAAGACCTGATAAGAAAGAAATGATGGGAAAATTCTCTTCATGGCATTATGGCAAACTATTAATTCCACAAAAAGGAATGGCTGAATAATAGAATAGGAAGTACAAGGCTGTCCTATGGTTTTAATTGCTAGCTGAGTCTAAATGGTACTAGCTGCATTCTCTCATCACCAAAGCTAACCAAGTCAACACTTATAAAATCTTGCATTACCATTCAATTAACAATTCCTGCCTTTCCATGATACTACTTGAAGTTCTGTATAAAATTTGTTATGAAAAGTTATGCTGTTCACTATGCCTTCCTAGTACAATGAGGGCAAGACTTGCTCTGTTATCAACAGTACTGCCTAAGACAGAGATCTCCAACCTTGGCAACTTTAAGACTTGTGGACTTTAACTCCCAGAATTCCTCAGCTAGCAAAGCTGGCTGAGGAATTCTGGGAATTGAAGTCCACAAGTCTTAAAGTTGCCAAGGTTAGAGATCCCTGGCTTAAGAGATACAAACCTACAATTATCAAGTTAGGCTAGGTCCCAGTTGGAGAAATGAGCATCATAGCAGAATATAGTTTGGAAACCATCATTTGGAGAAGGTCAAAGCAGTTGAAGCTTTTGATGCAAAATCTGCAGGGCTGAATATGAGCACACATCCAGGTTTTGTTTTTCTTTCATTTTTTGTAGATGTGGTGAAGTTGATGGGAAGTTATATATAGAATTTTATATATATAATTTTATTTGCGGTCAGAGACCAAAATACAAATATAATTGCAAAAGTACATAGGGAAGGTAACATCATAAATAATTGGCTATCAGAAGCCCTGGCTGAGAGGAATTACATCGTTCTCCTCTAATAGTTACAGCTCTTTAAAAAAAATTAGAAACCTGAAAAGTAATGCGTGAGGAGCCATCCCCTAAACAATATAGGTCAAATTACTAGCATTGGATCCAGAGAGATCTGTTTCTAAGAGAGACAGTAATTTAGTCCTGTGTGCGTTATACATAAGGCAGTATAAAAAAACATGCTCCACAGTTTCAACCTCAGCTCTATCACAGAGGCATAACCACTCACTTATCGGGAGTCTCTTAAATCGTCCGTCCAGCAATGCTGAGGGCAAGATGTTGAAACGAGCAAGGGAGAAGGCTCTTCTATACTTAGGGATGGTTAAAGTGTAAAAATATGAGGCCTTTCTCAGTCCATAATTGTTGAATTGGCTGAAGATCAGAGGGGAGCAGGTTTTATTAGCTCTAGCTCTTAGATATTGCAAGTCTCTGTCCACAAGCCGTTTGACTACCCTAGATTGAGCGTTCTTAAGGCCATGATCTCCCAATGCATCCCCCGAAAAACCTAGCAGGTGGAGTTTCTTCGTCAGCTCCCTCTCACATCGAGAAGTATAGGAGGAGTCAGCTAACACCAGGGAGAGGTAGCTACCAGGGGCTGCCAAAAAGAGTGCCCAAAACCACCATTTAAAGGTGTTAATCCATGCCATGAATTCGACTGATCGAATGCCCAATTCCAGGTACATCGAAGCAAAGGGGGACCCAAAAGTTTCCTAAAAAAACCAGCCTGAGTTCTTTCAATACACTCCTTGAAACCCCGTATCCATATAGGAATTCCGTAAAGAGTTTGGGCCAGGGTTTCGGGTTTGTAAATACGCAGAGCAGAAGGAATAAACTGGCCTCCTTGGGTATAGAAAAATCTTAGAATCTGCTGATGGCTACAGGAGGCTGAATTCAGGACCAGAGTTCGATGTCTAGTCCAAGCACCGGTGTTCTGAAAATGGATACCTAAATACTTAAAATGGAGAACCTGCTTAACAGCATTACCTTTAATGGCCCAGTTGTATAACTTCCAGGCTCTAGAGAACAATACTTTTGATTCATCATAATTGATGGACAAGTGGTTCTCAGTGCAGTAGGACCCAAATGCAGAAAGTAGCCTTTTCAGACCAAGCCTTGACAGTGATAGGAGGGCTGCATCGTCAGCATAAAGGAGAAGCGGGATCTTCATAGTTGACAACTTTGGGGTGTGGGACTCAGTACGTCCAATGTAAGAGGCCAAGTCAGATAAGAATAACTTAAACAGAAGAGCAGCCAGGACACAGCCCTGCCTAACGCCACTCTTTATTGGGATAGGATTTGAGAATTCTCCCTGCAAACCACATCTGACCTGACTAGAAGTCTGATTATGTAAGGATCTAATTAAGAACAGAAGACATCTATCAATAGAACTTTTGAGCAATTTTGACCACAAAAATTCCCTTGGAATTGAATCAAACGCTGCCTTTAAATCAATAAAAGCAGTAAAAAGTTTACCACCTTGTATGGTGGCATATTTATCAACCAGGTGTGCTAGGACAAAGCAGTGGTCGAATGTGGCACAGCCCGCTTTAAACCCAATCTGTTCAACACCAATGATGTTGGACTCCTCGGCCCAGGTGAGGAGTCTGCATTGGAGATATTTAGCATGCAATTTTCCAATGGCGGAGAGCAGACTTATAGAATGATAATCAGCTGGGTTGTTCCTATTTCCTCATTTAAAAACAGGAACAATGATTACTAGACTTCAGAGGAAGGAATCCTGCCAGAGGTATTAATATGGGTGAAGAGTGTTGCTAAAAGAGGAATCCACCACTCAGGATTAGATTTTAGCAAATCAGGGGGTATAGCATCAGGGCCAGGGGCTTTGCCTGACTTAGGTTCAGAGATAAAATCATTAATCTCAGCATGAGCCATGGGATGCCAGTCTGTAATTACAGGGGGCAGTTGTGATCCAAGTCCGGTCATGACTATTGAAGCCTGGAAGATTGACCCAAAATGGTTTTCCCAATCTCTGTTGGAAATACAACAAAGAGGGAGTTCTTGGTGACCAGGCAACGAACTGGCAACAATTTGCCAAAATAGTCAAGTGTTCTTCTGTTGGATGGAGAGGAGAAGTAGATTCCACTTCTCTTTTTCTTTAGCCCTCTTTTTCTTAACAATTAATCCTTTATACTCCCACTTCAGGCAATAATAGTCCTCAGGTGTCAATAATATCAATAATCCTCAGGTAATCAATAATATCCCCTTGATTAGTCCTCAGGTAATCAATAATATCCCCTTGATTACGATAAAGAAGGTAAATCTGACTAATCTTGTTCCTAAGCAGCAGACATTCTTCATCAAACCAGGGATTGCTTCTTGGATGATGTGGGCCACTTGGCCTATGGTCAGATCCTAGCTTCCTTTGAACACTATTAATTAGTGATTCAAAAGATGAGATTGCCTCTGAGTCACTGCATGTTAGGGCCTGATTGTATAGGCTAAGACACTCCGGAAATGATAAAAGAGAGTGGAACTTTCTTTCAGTCTTGGAAGACCATTTGATCCTCTTTACATACTAGGCCACATAGGGATCCAATATTTGGGGACCCCTAAGCAGATGTATATTTGAAAAGAGCCCAATGATTGTAACCAGGGGGTAGTGGTCACTCTCCATGAGGCAGTCCACAAAAAGGACATGGACGATCTGCCTTAGTAGTTGGGAAACCAGCACAAAATCAGTAACACTACTCCCCCATGAGGAACTGAAAGTAAATTCACCCGCTAGATCACCTGGGGTACTCCCATTAAGGATTATCTTATTATGTTGGGGTGCTAAAAGGGCTAGCTGAACGCCAGCAAAATTTGTTAATTCTATGGCCTGGCAGATTTCTTGGGAGTAGAGTGCCCCAATCAGATGGGGGAACTTGGCCTCCCAATCAGGCGGCCAATAAAGAAGTGCCCCTATAAAGATGTGCAGTGCGGAAATTTGATTTCAATACAGATAATATAGCTCTCCAGTTCACCCCATTGAGCCTTAGTGTTGGCTTGCCTCACCGTCGGGGGAAAGTAGACGTTGAACACAAACATTTTGCTGCGACCTCTCTTAATTAGGAGCGCCATAGCTAAGCAGCCACAGGGGGGCAGCTCCACTGACTCCACTTTTAAAGAGGTAGAGACCAAGCAAGCTAAACCATCCTTAGGTCTTCCTGTCATAGATTGTTTGGTAGCAATCAAAGAAATGGCCGTAAATCCTGTAAGGGATATCTTATCACATGCCCATGTCTCCTGAAGCAGGACCACATCGAATGACTGAATATAGTTGATAAATTCTGTGGTGCCGCACCTTCTTGCCCAACATGCTATGTTCCACAAGAGTCATTTAAATGTGCAAGGGGGGAATGCCAGGTTTGCTAGTCATTCTGTATAATTAATTTTTTCCAGAGAGCCCTTCAGATCCGAAAAGATACACCCGTTATTAGATGAGAGTGTCACCTTCTTGGGAGACAAAGGCAAGGAAGAGGGGAAGGGAGGTGAGCCTTGTTCGTGAGGCTGTAGGGCTCTGAACGCAGTCCAGTTTGTGCTTGTAACATTAGTTGGTTGCTTACCTGGCAGGCATTCAGTGACATCAGCAGACAGGGTTTAAAGTAGCCCTGGATCTTCCAATTTACGAATTGGACATTCTGGAGAAAGGGCCGAGGGAACTGCCTCTGGTAAATTGGTGTAGACTCCCTGAAGTCCAAGGGGATCCTTATCAGGTAGTGAAAGACTCCAAAGCTTGGATTTAAGTGCAGTCAGATGCTTTATAATTTGGGCCCTTTCTAATTATGGGAGTGCACGAAAGGTGTAGAAAAGCTGTATCTCCTCCAGATTCCAGAGATTGTCTAGAGATGAATCGATTTCATGGATGGATGGAATCCCAGAGGCACTGGCCTGAGGCTTTTTCACTAAGGAGCCTTGGAAGCCCTGGGCTGGTGTCGCTTCCTTTGGAGCCATTTCTTCCCAGCTGATCAAATCATGGCAAACTTCCTAATGAGATGTACCTCGCTAAGGGGGATTGGTTTGACCGGGTATAGGAAAAGCAGCCAAGTTACCATCTGAGAGGACACCATCAGGAGGTCTTACAGGAATGGATGAGTATTTAGTAGATGGACTAGTATCGGGAATGGCATTCAAAATTGGCACATTAATATGTCCTGCTAAGGGTCTTTTTGGGGCTATAAATCTCCTAATGCTCACAAGTTGTCAATTTCTTAAAAGTGGCTTAATCGACATATCTTTGAAGACTCTACTTGGCAAGATGCCAAAAGCTCTTAGCAAAGATCTTCTCCTGAAGAATAGTTTAGGGATGTTGGGATTGTCAAAATTGAGTAACACTCTGGTACAATATACAGGGGAGGGTAAAAGTTCAACCTCCTTCAAATCATCAGCAGTCAAGTCCAGTAACTGTAGTATATGGCCCCCTTGCCAGCTGTATTGAACCCCATTGAGGCAAATTGCCGTTAATGGGATTAATATTAAGGGCCACCTGTTTTGGCTGTAAAACCAAGTGGCTGCTCGCGTCCAGAAGTGTGGAATTCGACCCACTGGCAGAGTCACACCGACCAGTACTTTCGCTGGGGCCCGACAGGGAGGGCCCTGTCACTGCCGAGCAGTCCATCCAGGGCAACCACCAGTGACCCAGGAAACTAGGCAGTCTTAAGTACTTATTATTTTATCAAGCTGTGACTGTATGTTCACTGTTGTTTCTGCGACCAAGAAACATTGCTGGGCCAAAAGTTTAATAAGGGTAGGCTCATTTAAAGGTTGACTGGGTACCATAGTTTTTGGAGAGCCCTTGTTCTCAACTCGGGGGACGACACCCTCAGCCAACGGAGGATCACGACAACCAGCAGCAGTCAGATAAAAGGGAGCTAGAGTTTCCAAACAGGGAGGTCAAGGTCTAGTTAAAGCAAAGTCCTCAACCTTGGATTGCTTCAGAGAAGGTTGGGGAGCCAGGTCAGTAAGGGATCTGGTCCTTTTACTTGCCTTCATTATTTTAAATAAGGAATAAGGAGGAGCTGTATAATATAACAAAAAGTCTAGTCTAGTTTCTGAGGCTAGTCCAGAATTCGGAAGGAGAGGAGTCGAGAGGAAACAAACAAACCCTGGTGCAAGTAATAACTGAACTCCTCACAAGTAAGGCAAGAATCCTACCCTCCCGGCAGAGCAGGGAGCAGGAAGTAAATAAGTAAAAATGATAAAATAAATAGAGTAATAAAAATGGTAGATAAAAATAACAACGCAAGCAGCAGTCAGATAAAAGGGAGCTAGAACTTCCAAACAGTGATATACAATAAAGAAAGGAGCATAATCAAGCCAGCAATTAGTCTTTAAAAGCAAAAATTCTGCAATGTCCCTGTTTGGATTCATGAGGTTTGTTATGGAAGAAAGCATTCAGTCTAATCTTTTTGTAGTCATACTTTGCACAATCCAATAAGTACCTCATGCAGTTCAGTATTGGCAAGCAGGAGTAACCTCCCAGAAGTAATTGCTCATTGCTTCCTTGGCTTCAGTTCAAGGACTCAAAATAAACTTCAATGGGAAGTTTATTTTCAGCTAATTTCAGTGTCTACCCTATAGCCGTGATGGTGAACCTATGGCATGTGTGCCACAGGTAGCACTCATAGCCATATCGGTGGGCACATGAACTCAGCTCTGGCGCACATGTGCACGCTGACTAGCTAATTTTCGGGCCTTTTGGGCCCACCAGAAATGGGCCCTCTGGAGGACCTCGGGGTGGTGGTGGTGAAGGCCCGTTTTTCTCTCTCCCAGCCTCCAGAGCCTTTCTAGGAGTCTGGGTATGGTGAAAATGGCCTCCCCCCACATACACTTTCCCCCCGGAGGCCCTCCAGAGGCCAGAAACGGTTGGAACTTCAAGTCATAAGTACCTCTGAGATAGTGTGTTGTCACTTCGAACGGTCACTATGCAGCCAGTCATAAATCAAGGACTATCTGTAATTTCCCACTTTACAAACAATGGGAAATCATGCTGCTTCAACCTTTGTACCTTTGAAATTCAGCATCTGCCTTGACATGATGGACTGCATTTATTCTGTTACTGTTAACATGAAATATTATACATTTAAACAACAGCCTTTTCCATGGAAGAAAAGCATTGGAGAAAAAGTTTGCTTTTAAATTGAAAGATAAACAGAATGATAAATCGGCATGAGAAATCTGAACAATTTCTATGTAAGATGTCATTTTCAGAATTTATTTCAGAAGGGTGTCCAAGCAGACGGGCTTCCAGATGGATATAATGACCTCTCCATTTTTTCTGCCTTTAATTTCTAAGATCTGAGTACACCTTATGGTCTGCTGTGTAAATAAGAATTAAGTATCCGTGCATGAAAAATGTCCCTTTATTTTCAGAGAGTTTTCACTTTGCCTCCCCTTGTTTTCAGATATTCGTGGAATGTCTTAAATATCTTATTTTTTTCCAAACAATTTTATGTATGCAGAGAAATGAATTTGAAAAAAACCAGGCATATTCAGATGCATACACAATATAGCAGTAGATATGTTGTCTAATCATGGTAATTGTACACTAAAATATTTATCTCATTGACACTAACGGAAACATTCCTATGATCATAGTCATTCTCATGTTTATACGGTTTTTACTTTTCCCTGCTCTGTGAAATTGTGCAAGAGTTCATGCCTCTAATGCCCAGAGGTTTTTACTACAGATATTGCATTGGACTGAGTTGTTCCTGGTAGTATGATGGGATCCATGATAAAAGACCACTCTTGTAGGAGACCACAGAACTCCAATACATTTCTCTGTGTGTATGAATATGCATGCACTACTTCTCTAACTCATCAGTACAGGCAGTCCTCAATTTACAAAAGTTCATTTAGTGACTGAAGTTACAATAGCACTGAAAAAAGTGACTTATGACCATTTTCATACTTATGACTGTTCTAGCATCCCAATGGACATGTGATCAAACTCCAGACACTTGGCAACTGACTCATATTTATGACGGTGGCAGTATCCCGAGGTCATGTGATCCTTTTTGCCACCTTCTGACAAGCAAAGTCAATGGGAAAGCCAGGTTCACTTAACAACCGTGTTACTAACTTAACAACTGCAGTGAATCACTCAAGAACTATGGCAAGAAAGGTCATAAAATGGGGCAAAATTCACGTAACAAATGTCTCACTTGGACTCCATAGTGGACATAGAATTACCAGTACCTATCTTAATTATGTTTATCTTATTTAACAAAAAATTAGTATATTCCTTGCAATAGTATGTATGCTGTTAGATAAATGTCATTAAATAAAGCTGCCCCCATCACAAATCTGTCCTGCTTTTTCTCCAACTGTCTTTTTTATTGTAAAAATGTTAGTCTACAGCAGATTCTCTAACCTACTGCTTTCTGAATATGTTGGATGTGCAGACATACATGGGCACACACACACACACACACGGACATGTGTGAATGCATGCATTCAGGGACATGCACGTTGCATGCGGGGACATGCATGTTGCATGTACAGACATGCATGTTGAATGTGCTGACATGCATGTTGCATGCATGGACATGTGCGTTGCATGCATGGACATGTGTGTTGCATACACTGACATGTGTGGGTGCGTGCATGCACAGACATGCACACATACGTAACAGAGACCCGAAGACCAGCTGGCTGGTGAAAGGCGGGGAATCCCAACACCAGCAGCGCAGCAAGAAGTAAGATCTTTTTCTTTTGTGAGCTTCTGTGTCGTCGTTTGCAGGGAAACAGAAGCTCATGAAAGAAACACCATGAAGGTCTGACGTGGTGTGATGGCGAGTGTGCCAGCAGAAAGTGCTCTGCGTAACACCTCTGGCACATGTGCCATAGGTTTGCAATCACGGCCATAGGGTTTCCTTCCTGAGAAGGGGTTGGACTAGAAGACCTCCAAGGTTCCTTCCAACTCTGTTAATCTGTTATTCTGTTACTCTGAAGATGCCAACCATTGCATCAGGACCCAGACACACAGAAAAAAGTAGTTTACAACCCTCCAGTCCAAAAGTTCAGCACAATTTCTTCTTTTCTTATTTGTTGTGTTCTCTGAAGACATACTCTGTCTGTATGTCTTTCAATTTGATTGCCCCTGACTGAACCCATGACTGAAACATGGGAAGCTGGAGAAATTGCAGACAAACTGCAGAAGCAATCATCAGATAAAAAGTAGAACATCTATGTAACACTTCACACACATCTTTGCCCACATACAAGACATAAACAGTTCACTAATACTCTCTTATTCTAAGCAAAACCATTTTAAAATGGATTTCTTTTTTGTGAAATTGAATGAGGATGACTTGAAAGTGCAGAATAAAAAAAGGAAAACATTATTGATGTCAACAAAATACCATATGATATATGTTAGGATGGAAATTTCTAACTTGGACTATGCTGGCCAGACATTACGGGAGTCAAGGAAGCATACCTGGAAAGAATGTAGTTGGGAAAGTTTGTTGTAAAGTTAAGACTCCCTCCCACTCCCCACCAATTCTCACTTGCGTATGTCCTTCAGAGAAAAATATTATCTTGCTTTCCAAGTATGTACTATAAACTTCAAAATCTAATTCTGGAAAAAGGAAGGAGACAGCGTTCACCACAGTTCATTGCCATAAGTGGAAGCACCTACATTTAAATCAAAAGTTACTTGATTTGGACAAAGTTTAAGATTTTCAATAAATTATTTTTACAATGTCAATAAAAGTTACATAGGACCCAGAGCCTAACTAGATAGAAACATTTTACATTTCCTAAATTGCTGATAACATTTCTTGAAATGTAAATCTAACAATCAGATGTCTGGAAATATATATATATATATATATTATATATATATAAAATATTAACGCAGTCCAGTTTGTGCTTGTAACATATATAATAACAAAATATTATAATACATGTTTAGTAAAATAATCAGAGATTCTATACATTTATTTGCATTATTTAATAAGTTACCAGAAGGTGACATGAGAAAAAAATATAACTAATTTTATTTCCTAAAAATAGTAACATTTCCAAGAAAATTCTATTTATGTTTTGAAGATACTGAACAGTGATTCTGATACAACTCTGTTTCTTTTATCACATTTTAAATTGAATGCTGTCGGCAAATTATTACACATGTAAAATGATTTTATAGGATTTATAACAATTCTAACTTGAAAGCCTAAGAATCTCTCTGCTATTTCATGGAAGCGTGGATGTCACTTGAGATTATTGTATATTTTATTCCCAAAGTCAAAGGTAGATACTGATCTCCAGGTAAATAAAAAGCACCATACACAAGTACACATACACACACATATGGGTTTGGAGGAGAATTGTAGGAGTTCAAAAGGCATAATTTCTAAAAAAAACCCTCAAAAGATAATATATCTCAATAAATAGTTTTTTCACCAGTCACGGAATGCTGATAGGTTTGGGACATTATAACACTTTATTGCTGGTGCTTCTGCAGTAGGACTTTTTAAAATGTAATTATTTCTAAATGTATATGTTTACAAGATTCCAGTATACCATGATACTATTCCTGATTACACAGTTCATCCTCATTCGGATATGTCTCTGGGCTGATTGCTGGGACTAAATATGTCAACAATAACTCTCTGACCCTCTCTCTTTTACTTGATATTCATTTATGACATTTGCATCTTCTGGACCCATGGAAATGAATCTCTATTAGCACTACAAGGTAAGCGTCCATCTAGAACAAACCATCAAATCTATCATCTACTGTTTTGACCCGTTTGACAGAGATGTCAACTGATGGAATTAAACCATTCAGGAAACTGAACTACCAATCTAACAAGATCAATAGACTAATTAGTATAATTACATCAGTTCCCAGGCAGGAACTATTAAAAGAACAAACCACTGCAACAAAATAACATAACACCAATAGTTGTCACATAAAGTTTACACCACTCTAAGTCATTATTAATAATCTACACAGATACTGGGCAAGGACATCGTATTTTTTCAGGCTTAGGGTATTGGATCCATATTTGCATACAAGCAGCCACGCAACATGAAATAGACTCTCACAAGAAACAAGAAATAACAGGACAATGAGGCCAAGATAGGAAACAAGCCCCCATAACAAACCCAGATGTGTACTTTGCCCCAACATGTATATTAGCAGCACCATCCCAACAAACCCAAGGTATCTTTTCATGGTCTTCCACCGAAGTGATATATGCCATCATTTGCTGGCAATTTTTTTAAAAAAAATTATTAAATTTGCTCATTGTTTGCTGCAAGGCAATTCTGGACAGCTTATGACACCATTACCTATAAATATATATACCAAAATATTGCCAATAGTAACAGGTGCCTTAGGTGCAATCCCAAAAGTTGACCTATACCTGCATAACTGACCTCTTTTTTTCTTCCTTTATCCTACCCACTTCTCCCCAACTTAAATCCTATCTCAGTCTAGACACTCTATGCATACAGAACGAAGTGAACTGCAGCTGAAAAACACTTGTGCCTTTTAATAAAATAACAGAGTTGGAAAGGACCTTGGAGGTCTTCTAGTCCAATGTCTTGCTCAAGCAGGAGATCCCATATCATTTCAGACAAATGGATGTCCAATGTCTTCTTAAAAGCCTTGAGTGATAGAGTAGTAACAACTTCTGAAGGCAAGCCATTCGACTGGTTGATTGTTCTGACTGTCAGGAAAATTATTCTTAGTTCTCTCTTTGTTCAGTTTCCATCTATTGTTTCTTGTCTTGACTCCTCGTGCTTTGGAAAATAGGTTGACCCCTATGTGATACAATTCGATAGAATAAAACAGAATTTGTTAATTGGAAAAGGTGCTATGTAGATGCCTTCTGATTTCTTTTTCATTCCTAACTAGAATACCTTCCAGAGATATGATCTTCAACTTCCAGAATTCTCAAGTTTCATAGTCATAGCTGAGAATATTGGGTATTGATATCTGTTGCAGAAGGCTCTTTTTAGAAGAATCAGGACGTGCAGCCTTGATGGATATACTATTGTGGTGAAGTGCCATCCAAATATCCTTGAAATGCAGAAAATCATATTTAACTGGCATGAGAGTTTGTGTTCCTACTGCAAGTCTCTAACCAAACCTCTGTTCTTCCATTGATAATAACTGCCAGCCAGTTGACTTACCTACAAGGTAATGGGTGGCAAAACCTAATAGGTTGTAGGCAACTTTTAGTTATCCTTGGTCACCATTGAAATAAATGGCATTTGTATGGCTCAGGACAACTTAACTTTTCTTAATTTCTTCTGTATACATTTAAAAAAATACAAAACTCAGAAATAAAAATATACAAAAGAAATAAGAACATATTGCAAAAGGTTTTTTTAAAAAAGCTCAGGGTTTCTTTAATCACAGTATTAATCTTTCACCATAAGGAATTAATACTGGTCAGTTTTTCTATTACAATAATAAATAGCCAATTCATAAGTAAAATAAGAGTGTATTATTAATCCAAAATTACAAATGTAAACTGATGCGATCTTTCTATTATAAACATTTAAATTTAAAAATAAAATAAACATAAAATAAAAGGTATTATTTTTAATTGTTCATTTTAAAAAAGTGTACATTTGGAAATACTGGGAAAATATTTCAATACTGATAGTAATTCAAGAATTTCAGATGCTGTCTTCACAAACCAAATTGTGAAGACAAATGATATCACAGTTGCATATTGTGCTTTCTTACAACGATAAACAACTGATATGATTTAAGATTGTCCCAACAATGTCTCATTCATAGGCTGTAGATGAGATGTAGGCAGGATTGTGGGGAAATGGCAGAAAAAAAGTTACCAGTCTACGTTTGAGCAAAGTTTGGTGCAAGTGGGAAAAATCTCTATGAGTTAAGAAATACATTTTCCATAGTCAGAATAATGTGTTTTAAAATGTGAAACAAAATGAAACTTGGTAAAAAATAAATAAATAAATAAAGATCAGTAAATGAACTCTATTAGAAACGTCTTAGAATATACTGCCTCCTTTAAATGAAACTATTCTCTCATTTTTCCAGGAGATGGAGCTGTGGATTTTAAATTGTAGGCTGGAACTTATAAGAAGAGACTCTAGTCACATCCTACACCCAAGTTTCTTTCTCACAGACATTTTAAAAAGAAAAATGCTACTGCATAATTTTAATGTGAGCTGAAAGGTGTCCATTTCTGCACTTAACAGTAGGGATGATAGACTAAAAATAAGAAGATAATCTCTAAATATTTTAAAACAAAAATCAAACAGCATGTTATTTCCATTGTGTATTATCTTCAGGAAGTTTGTGAATCTGTGTGCAAATGAACTTGTGTGTTCACTTGGAGAGAGAGGGGGAGGGAAGGAGGGGGCATAGTTCAGTGTCTCTTATAGAAATGCACATCATTCACTCAATACCTTCTTTTGTGTTTATCAACACATGGCCAATGTACACCTTTCTCTGTATATATTACAGAGAAGATGAATATAAATACAGAAGATGAAAAGCTATAGGAGACCAAAAAAGGGGGGGGGACATTTTTTGACCCATCCCATTTATAAGCCCTTGTCAAATGTAGCTATCTGAGGGCTTCACCTATTGTGAATTTCTACTTGAACTAGTGTATTTTTGTATATGAGTGATCTGCAGAATGCCCTTAAACTTGATTCTTTTATTCGTCTTGCTTTAAAGGAGGGGCAGAAGTAAAAGACGTCTGATAATAGTGAGAAGATGAAAACATTTCGTCCTGTCTGTCGGTTCTTACTTTCCTGATCTTTGTCAGGTTGCCTCCATCGCTTTGTTCCGGTCATCCCGGGCACACAAAGGGAGCCAGGAGACTTTTCATCGGATCTGGAAGCCAACCGGAGTCACACTGCTTCCCAAAGGGACATCAACACAGTTAACTGTGATTTTAGTTTCTGGATGACTTTATAGGCTCGCTTGTCTTTCTGGGTGTGGATTTGTGCTCGATGGGGGCTGTTGATGCGAATTAGCTTAAAACCAGGGAGTCATTTTTGAGTTCTTTCTACTGAAATGCTTTTACAAAAAAAAAATCGAGTACGGAATTTTATTTTTCTATCTGCTTGAGAATTGCTCTGCCGTCGAATCTCTCTTTCCCATGTTGGTACGTGATTTTGAAGCTTGAATAAGGGGAGGTTGGTTTTAACGGGGCCGGGGTCAGATTTTTAAGATCACATAGATGTAACCCATTTAGAGAGGCAGATAAAAGGGGAATCCCTTAGCCACACAACTTTTGGCCTCTCCCTTTCCTGTGATGACTTTCCCTGTGGGTCCTTTTGCAACTTCTCTTCTGTGTTCCCAAGACGTCGATGAGCAAAGGCTATTTCTTTCTATTCTATTTGAAATTTACACCAAAGTGACGGAAAGCAATCTGGACAAGGCAAAGTGGGGGAAAGGGACACGGGAAGAAAAGTGCGCCTGAACATTTATTGGGCGCTTTCGATCATTTTCTCACTGTCATATTCTGAATTCTCCGGGCTCTGCTGTGAAGATCCCCATTATTTGATCCCCATTCTTGTATCTCCTTTCTCAGGATTTAGGGAAGAATGCTGATGATCTCGATCACCTTCCTCGTCAGCTTTCGCCTGAAGTAGCATTTGGCTGTGGACTCTACTGAAGATAAAGTTCATAGGGAGGGCCCCAAAGGATCCCAAAGTTGATGGGGGTGGGTTCCTTGAGGGTTTCTCTTTCCTCCCTGCTGCTTCTCTCTTTCTTTTTGTGGAAGCAGGTAAAAGGACCGCTGTCTCTGGCCCCAATCCAATTCTAGACCTTATTGTATTTTAAGCTGCCTGGAAATCAATTACTCTCATCTCAATGCACTTGTTTCTTTGGCTTCTATGAAAGATGGATCCAAATCCTAAACCTGTTGGTTGAGATGTGCAAAATGAATTCTTCCCAAGAAAATGGATAGAAGAGCTCAGTATTAATCTCAGCTGATTTTGGGTCAGGTCAAAATGTGTCAGCTTTTGATCCCCAAGGTACTGTAGTTAGTATAATCTGCAGGAAGAAGGAAATTAAGTTGCGTCTGATTGAAAACTGAAATTAAATCTCAGTGTTTTACTTAAAGCCCAGCTCAGTAAACTCACAGATTTAGATATCGAACACTCTAACCTTAAGTGTACTTGGAAATAAGACTGGAGATCTGGCTAGTTTTAGAGATGCTAATTTTCTTCAGATATGCTTCTGCAAGTAAATGTGATTAAACTAGGAATGCCACATTTCATTTAAGCTGTTGAAAAAGGAATCAAGATTATTAGGTCAGATAATCTCTAGATGAAATAAATTTCTCTTAGATTCAGTCTTTTCTCTTCTTTTTCTCTTATTGATTTCGTTAGTTGTTGTGGATATGTCAAAGAAATTATGAATGTTTTCCAAATTATGTAGAGATTTTGGAATAGATCCTGTTGCCCTGAAATGCGTTAATCTTTATAAAATATGCTGTGCTATTATACTATGGTTACTCATACATTCATGGGACATGGTATAGATGAGAAAGAGGAGTTCCAGAGTATTGGTAATATGTGGTAGTGTTTTGGTTTTTTGTTATCATCAGATAAACTCAACTATCTAATATTATTGTGAAACTGTGAAAGGAGCATTGTGATCTTAGTCTGAACCTCTAGACAGTTGAAACAATAATCTATTGAACTGTTATGAGGTGTTTCTAGACTATCACTTAACCTGCAGTAAATCTGGAGATCCTGAGTTCTAGTCCCCCTTTAGGCATGAGGTCAAGTGGGTGACCTTGGTCCAGCCCTATAAGGAAGAAAATGGCAAGCCACCATCTGAAAATCTTGCCAAGAAAACTACAGAAAACTAGCTCAAGCACCAGAAGTTAAGATTGGCTCAAAGGTACCAAAACATATAATACCTCTTGATTTCAAAATTAAATTTCCTTCCTTCCCTCCCTCCCCCCCCCTTACTAAGAATTACCATAATTCACGGTATGAGCTTTTCACTGGAGTAATCTACAGGACTCTGATATACCTATTGACAAATGTTATGCATTGATATCTCATTGTTCTGTTGACTTGTGAGTAAAGGGAGAAACCTTATTCTTTGGCTATGTTATCGTATAGGTTCCAATATAGGGAACCTATATTGTGGGTGCAATGACTAACTGAAATCTCTTTTCATAAGTAGAAGTAATTTTACCTTCATAAAGAAACAAACACACAATTCTGAATTAGCTGACATGGGATACATAAAGTTTCTAGTGTAAACAAAGAAAAGAATCAGAATACCCTAGGTAGTCTGATTCCCGTCTTTCACTAATCAGATGCTCTTTTAGTGACACGCCATATTGGGGCCTGTTAATATTGAATTGGAGCCTAAATGCTGCCTGTAAATCTGTAAAGGTCAATCTTCCCCACCCATCCCACGCCCAGCCCCAGTGGCCTCCTTTTAGCCATGCCTAACGTCAGGGCAGACCAGAGCCTGTCTAGAGAGATACTTTGCAAGTCTTGACTTGAATTTCCTGCTTTTGTAACGCTACATAATTCTTCCAGCCTCGCCTGCCAGCCACAGTTGCAAATTAAAGTACCGTCCTGCAGTCTAGGAAAGTTCACCGGTAGTTTACATTTCTTCGACATAATGGTCAAGTTGTTTGATTTGTTAGAGGCTTCCCTTGTTTGCCCTAAATATTCAGTGGCTCGCAGTCGAGGTAATGAAAAAGTGGGCATTTGATTTCGGCAATGACGCGGGGCTGAGTTACATTAAGCCAGGTAACGAAACGTTGGGCAGATGTGTTTTCATTGCACCATAAGTGAAACGCAGTTTTAAAAGCCTGACAACTTCCCAGAAGCAATCAGCAAAAGTTTACGACTGCATAAACCACAAAGACCCTTCCTCGGGTATTTTTTATAAGCCCCGCATTTAAACCATCTATAAATTCTACCGACTTCCAAACTAAACTTGGTGGCATATAATGTTTCTGGGGATGGGTTGAACAGAGAAGTTTCGCGAAAACTTGAACGTTTGATGGGAGGCAGGACGAGCGGGTATTGCCAAACGGAGAGGCGGTTGTCGGGGTTGGGAAGGGAGAATCGGGAGGGAAGGTTGGGAAGGCAGTGAGGGAGGGGAAGGTAGAAAGGGGAGAATTCCGTGTGTTTGACGAGGAAGACGGACCAATATGGAGAAATCTGGGAGACACCTCTTCCCGCAAATGTCATTATTTAAGACATGCCCTCGCCTTCTCCATTTGGACAGATCCACCTGTCCAAAGGGTGAGCCAGCGTCAATCCGTCAATTCCTTTACTATTTCCTACAAGGAAATCTTCTACTGAAATTCATGAAACGGCACCCCTTTTCAGAGGCGATTCCCCAGCAAAGTGCCCCTCTACCCAAAATCAAGTCGCAAAAGCAAACCATGAATCCTGCAGCATGTTGGGATGGTATAGGGCGCAAGGAACAAAACCTCAGTTTTAGGATCGTAGTGAAAATGGAGTGTTTTTCTAAGAAACCCAATGGATGGAGACAGTCGAATAGGATTCGGGGCCAGTGCCTTAATGTGAGTGTGGTTTAGCGCTACAAGAGAAGCAGAAGGCTTTTTGATAAGTTTATCTTGTTCCTCCTTATTCAGGATAAGGCTTCAGTAGCGACTCCCACGTTCACGGAGCCTGAACTAGAGGGAAAGCTCTGTCCTCAGTTGTTGCAAGCGAGGGAGGTTTTATTGGTGCTTGGCTTCTTCTCCTCTTCCAGGTGAAAAATCCAGACAGAGTCGGCTGTCGCCTGCTCCTGTTCTTTGCTAAAACAAGACACCCAACTGTTCTCATGCTGCCATTCAAAAGCGAGGTTCTGTGGCAAACCTCATTTGTGAATCTATTACAGAGATTAATAGATTATTTCTTCTTTTTCAACTAATTCTCAGTGGGGAAATTTAACCATATGGTAAGGAGAGAATTAGAATTTCATCACATTAGAGCAAAATGTAATGAAAAGAGTCCAACACCTGGGGCCAACTGAGGAAGACACAATTAAAGGTTTTTTTTTAATGAAACCAGAGAAACTGAACATCATAACCTTTGGTTATTCTATCACATAAGATCTGATGAAAGCATTAGAAATATTCTTCGATGATGTCATAAAATGTGAGAGAAAAGAGCAAATCTTGCCTCTGCCCTCCTTAAAGAGCATAAAATAAAAACAAAAATGGTCTGTGTTCCATGGAGGGGATCAGATGGGTGCACACTAAATATAAGAATTGGCTCCAAGATTTTATTGTTCCACACCAGCCACTCAGAAAGAGTGCAGCGTCACAGAAGATAATAAAGATATAAATCTTAAAATAAAGTAAACGTTTCATTTCACACTCAGGGTTCCACCCTTTAAAAATAATAGCTATGAAGAAAGTCACGCTAATAATACACCTGTAACTTCGGAGCTAGGTGACAGAATTGGTCCCACAATCCTTAAAGCCTGCGGATTGAAGGGTGAGAAGGTGTCTACTAAATTAGGAGTTTAGAATAAATTTGGCTGGCCTCCAAGTTCTCGTTGGTTAGAAAGCGATTGGAAAGTTGTGGGCGGGAGGAGTTGGAGGGGATCCACTCCCCCATTAATTAATTAAAAAGCTTAACTATTAATTGTACGTCCGCTCCCTATAGAAGAGAGAGAGAGAGAGAGACTGCGATGACTCTGGGAAAGGGTGAAAATGAGGGTTGGGGGGGTTGGGGAGAGAGAGTTTTGAGGAAAAGATGGAACCGTCTTGCCCAAAAGAGGGAGCGAGAGAAACGCGCTTGAAGTGAACCTCAGCGAGAGAAATGGGTTGAGGCCAAGGTGAAGTCGGATGACAAGCAAAGCAGGTCCTCCTCCTTCGCAGAGAGAGGAGCGGGGCGTGAAGAAGGTTGGCGCGGCCGAACGTCAGTCTGGCGACGGCACAAAGTTCGCTGAAGTCCGCTGGCAGTCAGTCTTCGTGGGTGGGTGGGTGGGTGGGCGGAGGAGCGAAGTGTGTAGCAAGCTCTCCCACCCCCTTCTTCTTCTTCTTCTTCTTCTTCTTCTTCTTCTTCTTCTTCTTCTTCTTCTTCTTCTTCTTCTTCTTCTTCTTCTTCTTCTTCTTCTTCTTCTTCTTCTTCCTCCTCCTCCTCCTCCTCCTCCTCCTCCTCCTCCTCCTCCTCCCTTCACCCCGCCATCGCCGCCCCGTAATTTGCTGAAGGAGGGAAAGAACATCCTCCTTCGCCCCAGCCCGGGCTTTTAAGTGTGCTCATTGAGGAGTGAAAGTCGCCACACCTGTCAGGCTGTAAAGGCAGTTGTTGGCTTCCTAATAGGACCCAACGCCTTGCAAACATATGCGTTAAGCTGTGCCCACAGATGGCAGGGAGAATAATGGAGCAGCCTTTTATAAAGCGTGAGCTGCCGCCTGTCTTCTCCTCCTCCTCCTCCTCCAGACCGGTGTGAAATGCAAACTCTCCAGACTCAGGGCCAAGCCTAGCGCCTGGGCTCGTTTGTTACCGTTTTAATCCTATTAATTAAAACGTTAACCTGATTGGGTAGAAAGCTCTGTCCCAACAGGCGAGGCTTCTTCATAATAACCTTCTCCGCGAGATAATGAGGTAAAAGACTTCCCCCGTCTGTGGTGGCGGCAGTTAGCAGCAGCAGCGGTGGCGGCAGCAACAGCAACAGCAACAGCAACAGCAACAGCGGGAGTACTAGCAGCCGCCGCTGCCGCTGCCGCCGCCGCCGCCTTCAGCGAGCGAGAGAAGCGGGCGCTCCGGCTCTCTTTCTTCTTTCCCTCTTTTCTCTCTCCCTTGATGGGTCCGGGAAATCTCCCGAAGGTGAATCGGAGGCAGGGAAAAGGTGCCGAGAGCCCGCTGGCAGCTCGCGATGCCTTAGCCCCGCGCGGGCTGGTGGTAGGAGAGAAGCGCTGAGAGCAAGCGAGGCGGCGAGCGAGACAGACGCTCACTGAGGGGAAGAGAAAGAACGCGCGCCAAAGCGGCCTGCCTCCGAGACGCTGGAAGAGCGCGGAGAAGAAGGTGACAGGGGCAGAACGAGGAGCCGCGCTCTCGGGGAGAGGCTCTCGACCCAGGCAAGCCCCCGACCCGGGGCGTTAAAGGACCCGAGCGGGGGAGGGGGCGCGGGAGAGGGAGGAGTTGGAGGAGGGGAACCCGCCGGTCGGGACTATGGAGAGGGCGCTAAACCTGCCTTCAGACGAAGACTTATTCCACAAGAGCTTCAGCGCCTCGGCCAAGAGAATGGAGTCTGCCTTCCGTTCACCCCCGGGGCTCGACCTGGCCGGCCACCAGCAACAGCCGCGCGACTCGCGGCAAGCGCCGTCCCCTCTCAGCTGCTACGAGCCGGCTGACTCCGAGGTGCTGCTGAGGGAAAGCGCGGCCGGGGCGCTGGTGGCCGGGGACCCGCTGGGCGGCTCGGTCTGCGTCAAGTATGGGCAGAGCACGACCAGCCGCAGCTCGGTAGCCGAGAGCAGCGGAGGCGAGCAAAGCCCGGACGACGACAGCGACGGGCGCTGCGAGTTACTCCTGCGGGGCCCCGGCGGAGGTAGCGGCTCCGGAGTCGTCGTCAGCTCTGGGGGCGCCCTCCTCAAGGCGCCGGAGGGCGGCGCCTGCTCCAACAGCCACCACGGCGGCGGCGGCGGCGGCGGCGGGGGCAAGAAGTCCAAGGAGCAGAAGGCGCTGCGGCTCAACATCAACGCCCGCGAGCGGAGGCGCATGCACGACCTGAACGACGCGCTGGACGAGCTGAGGGCCGTCATCCCTTACGCCCACAGCCCCTCGGTGCGGAAGCTCTCCAAGATCGCCACGCTGCTCCTGGCCAAGAACTATATCCTGATGCAGGCGCAGGCCCTCGACGAGATGCGCCGCCTTGTCGCTTATCTCAACCAGGGCCAGGCGATTTCGGCCGCCTCGCTGCCCTCTTCAGCGGCGGCGGCGGCGGCGGCGGCCGCCGCTTTGCACCCGGCTCTCGGGGCCTATGAGCAAGCGGCGGCAGGCTACCCTTTCAGTGCCGGCCTGCCGCCCGCCACCACTTGCCCGGAAAAATGTGCCATTTTCAACAGCGTCTCGTCCAGTCTCTGCAAACAGTGCACGGAGAAGCCTTAAAAGAGAGACGAACTTCTGTCCGATCCCTTCGTCGTCCGTTAAAAGTACTTCCTTGGCCGGACTTTGCTGCAGCCGCCTTTAGGGGGGATGGTCATGGGGTTGATGTGGGGAGCTAAGTGCAACCGAGACCTCAGCGAAGTTTAACACACACGGTCGCATATTTATTTTTCTCGAGAAGGTGTATGGGGGGAGGGGGGGCGGGAGGGGTGAAATGTGATCCCGGAGAACTCGGAGACTGGGAGAAAATCTGTGTGCCACCTCGTTTCTTTAAGGCTTCCAACTTTGGGGAACTTTTGCTATCGGCAACCAAGGTTTGGAAGTTGGCTCGGTTGGGCTTCAGCAAGGGAAACAGGTGGCAGAAAGCAAACTGGATTGTAAACTCAGACAAATCAAGAAGGGCACTTAAAAGGGGTTTTTTAAATGTTATTTTATTTCATTGCTTCTGAGCCAGAGAACATGCAAACTTGAATTGTAGACTTCCTGAAATTAGATATGTGCAAAAATTGCTCTGAAATTCCTTGTTTTTATTTGTTCTGAACTTTTGAGCCTGTGAAAATGAGCAAAGGTTTGGCAGAGAGTGTTTACTTAAGATGTAAAAACTGTTCACATGGCTGAAGTGTTGCAACTTGATTATTATTTTTGAAGATGTGCACCTTGTTTCTTTTCACTTTGCAATGCTATCTGTACCAGAACACATATTTATTTCAGTGATCTTTTCATGACAATATTCACCCTGTGTTAAATTACATGTGCTTTTTACTTTTCAAATGCTTCTTAAAAATCTCATTAACTTAAACTTTGTGCCAAGTGTCTAAAACATTTGATTTGCCAAGGATGTTTGAACCAGAAATCTTGATGTATCCAAACTGCTGAGGTTTATGAAAGGTCATCTGGATTTTTAAGTTGCATCATCCCTGTATTTATAAATTGAGCTTTAATAAATTGCTTCAGTCCAAAAATGAGGGGAGAAGTGTTTTCTTAATTGCTGAATGAACTGGACTGTGGTGACTAAACAAACTTTTTGCAACATGCAAAAAAATGGTTTAATTACTTACTATCACCATAAGGCACCAGGCAATAATTCTTGCCAAGGATATGCCAAAGAAAGCTTTTCCATGTGGCAGTGTTTGATTTTTCAGAATAAAGCTAGATTTTTTTTAAATGTAGAAGTTATTTTAGGTGAGAGTAGACATTTCAGTGTTTATAAGAAGGGTTACATTTATTTTACCTTCAGAATGATAGAAATTAGAAAAGTAAAGGAGTGTTTACCTCAAAAAAATATATCTGAATATTAATATTATAGCTTTGTTTTCTCATACAGTTCAAACCTATTGAAGCTGAAGTGCATGAATTTTAAACTGATTAATTCAGTTAAATGAAACCCAATGTTCCTCTTAATATATCCACATTTATTTGTCGGTGCTCCACTGATTCTAGTATCCCCACCACCACCACCACCTTTGGTTAAGCATGCTTGGCATTGTAGGATGAAAAATAACTTTGTGTCAACCAAACAGACTGATCAGTAACTAGGGTTTTATTTAAGCAATTTTGTTTCCAACTGTAAAAGTAATTCAGATGAATTAAACTGGATGAAACGTTTAATTTAGATCTGGGCCTAAATCTAACTCTGTCTCTGTTTACATTTATAATATGATTTGTGGCTAGGACAAATACTGGAATTTAAATTGTTGTTGGACAGAATTGGTTCATAGATACCGCTCTTAATAAGAATAGTCCCCAAAAACCTTTATCTTCTCTGTTTCAGCTCTAGAATATTTGAGACTTGGTATTTCCAGCTACTTTCTATAACCCAAATTTGATCTGTCAGCTTTGGATAGGCAAAACGAATGCTGTGAAAGCTCCTTGGCAGGTCATGGACCTATAAAGAGTGATCTACATGAAATAGGTCAAGTAAGAGGACGGCAGTGATGTATGGTCGGTTGTATGTATATATCTATGTCAGAAAAATAGTTTTTATTAAAATATTTTGAACAAATCTTCATCCCACTTTCATTTGTAAGAAAGGTCAAGCGCCCCCGCAATTCTTCGCTTGTTTGCTTTGTTCAGACAACCACAAAAAGGCCGCAGACTCGTTAAGAAGAGCATAGCGCCAAGGTACCTTTACTCCTCACCCTGTACTCAGAAGGCGAGGAAAGGCTGTGTGAAGATGAGCCTTCACCCTGGCTTCCTGGAAGAGAAAAGGATGTGCTCTAACAAGGATCGCTGGAGGAAAACTTCCGTTTTGTCCATAGGATTGTGCTCCGGTTTCGTACAGAAAAGTTCTGGAGTCTCACGCGAAGGTGGACGTACCTAGCAAAACTTTAGAAAGTACCGCAGGCATGTGGCTTTCCGTGACCTATCGAATCCCAGGATCCGATCGGATCCACCTTTCCCCAGGGAAGCCTGCCAGCCCATTCGACTAGGAGGGGGAACGTTTCTCATGTGCCCACCGGCTGCGGTACCAAGATGTTTTGGGGGAGCGGGCTTGTCCGCCACCGTCAGTGTCTATCTCGACTCATTCATACCTCCCTCCAGCCTTCTTCCCGCGAATGCCCTCAAAGGCTCCAGGGGATGGAGGGGGAGGAAGGAACACCAGATAAAGATTTTCTGCTCCACTTCTCATTTAAAAAAAAAAAAAAAAGATTAATTAATCAGAACCTGTAACTTTTCAGGAATAATAACTGTATAGTGGAGTGAAGGTAGCCAGACAAGGGTGAGCAACTCACCCTTAGGCGTCACGAGAAACCATCTCTCAATATTTACCAGACAAAGCCTGGGTGCGTCTGATGATGATTATTAAAACAATTTCCATGACGATGTCTAATATTATGTTAATTTGAAAACAACTGTGTATGAAAACTGTCGACTATAATACCTAAATTCATTTAATGAAACACGTCGTTAAGGCAATTAGACCTCCTGGATGTGATTAAGGAACATAATTACGACACTGTTCTGCGCCGTAATTGGGTGTCTTTAATCAAGGGGTAAAGTGATCAGCAGAACAGCCATTAGTTTGTATTGTTCTGTTCTTGCTGTCCATCATCCTGATTAGGAATCAAACGCAGCCGAAAGCCTGCTTGTGCCTTCCACCACCAGACATACCCACACATGACAGACGTAGGCAGATTTAAATCTTCTGGATTCCCCCCTGTAGGAAAAACCTGCCGTCAAAGACGAGCAGACCCCTCGATTCTAGCTGGTGGGGGGAGAATGGCGCGAAAGGCTAAAGAAAGGGCAAAACTGGGAAGAGGGGAGTGGGCAAGAAATATTTAGCGAATAGCATCTTGTTCAAGCCAAAAGAATCCGGAAAAGCTGCTTTTGCAGTTTCCCCTTACAGCTCTTTTTAGTACAGCTGTTCTCTTTTGGAAGTTGCTTCACTTCAGAACTAGGTTTTGGGGTTAGAAACGGGTGGCTTTATCCGTTTTAAGAAGCAACTTTCTCCTCTCACAATACGCGGGAACAAAAGTAACTGTGGCTGTACCGGATTACGAGCTTTCCTTGGTTTACGGCTCCGCTGAGTTTAGATTGTGAGGACCAGAAGAGTTCCTTAAGGCTTGAGCCTTTTCTTCTTCTTTTTTTTCGGGATGCTGTGAACAGAGCCGAAAAGGCTAATTTTTGGGATAGACCACATATGTATTTTCCCTTCATTTCCCTTTTTCTCGGTCCTTTCGGTTCAGGTCCGTTTTTTGCAAGAGCAGGAAGCAAAAGTTTAAGAACTACTGGAACAAGAGAAGCTGATTTTTCATCACTCAACGAGGATTTCTCGCTCCTTTGCTCCTTTCTTCTCCTCTCTCCTTTCCGCTAAGTACTCAATGGACTTGTCTACTAGTTGTTTTTGCGACGGCAGAGCTCAGGATGGTGACAATTGTCAGCTGAGATAAGAAATATACCACCAACCTCTACTAGTCTGGTCGAAAGTTTCAGATGTGCTGGAAACTGGATTGTTCCTTTTCAACTTTCACTTCCTCTTGAAAATTAGGGGGGCAGGGGTTAAAAACCTATCTGCTTGGGGGTGGGAGGGGAGGATAACCGGGAAGAAGAAAGTTTCTGTTCTCTTTCCCAAAGCCTGGTTCGAGGCTCTTTCCCTTTTGACTCTCCTGTAATTACTGGCGCTTTAACTCCCTATGTAGAATGTGATACAGTGATAGCGACTTGGGTGTTTTAAATCCACCGCTCCTATTACAAAGCCATCAAGGACCCACCCGCAATCCCTGAGCCGGGCTCCAGACGTGAGAGGAGCAGCTGATCTTGTTTCCCCACTCCCCTCCTTGCCCGCCGCCATGCGTGCCACCCCTCCCCCCCGCCTTATTTGACGGATCACTTCATCATGAAGATTCCCCTTCAAGAGCCTCGGTTTTACTAAAGCCAACCGCCAAACTAGAGACGCCCATGCCGTCCCGACATACCCCCACCCTCTTCCTTTTTCACCTTGGCTGCCAAGGCGAGCTCGCTCCCTTTCTTGTCTGTTCCCCCCCCCCTCCACCTCTCTCTCCCTCGCCCCAGTTCTAATCCCGCGGTTGTCCCAGCGTGAGTGACATTGACTTTCCCAATGTAATGACTTATGAAAGATATAATCATGTGTTAAATTGAATCCTCCGTTTAACTGTTAATGGTGTGCTCTGGGCACATTTACGTATTAGATGCTATGGTAACTAATTACCAGTAGAAAAAGGATAATACACTTTGCAGACTTTGACAAATAATTATGAGTGTTCACATCCCTGCTAGCAGTCAGTTGCGGCGGATCTGCTGGAATGAGTAAGTGAATAAATGAAAGGATGGGTAAGTGAACTTGTGTGCACGGAAGGGATGAGATAATGACTAGCGGTCAAGTGATTTTTCTTATTAAAAATCTTTAATGAAAAAGTGATTTAGGATTGGGAGGGGAGGGGACGAGAAACAGAAGAGAGGAGAACGTGTAGAAACTGCCTCTAAATGTAATTAAAAGGAAGCAGTAAAAGCCAAAACACATTTATTTCAATTTTTTAAAAAAATGTTAAAAGGAATTAGGCACCTGCTCATAAATTTGCAGAATTAGCAAGGTCGATTCTACCACAGGAAAAGCGAAATGTGTAGATGGGACATACAATACCCGAAAACCCAAGATTCTTTCTTTTTTTTTTAAGTTCTTTTGCTTCTTAAAAAGAGCTCTTTTGCAACTGGGCCATTTCTATGGGCGTTACTTTACTTTAAATGACCTTCTAACCAAACAGCCGAAACTCGGCGACTTTTCTGTAAATAATTAAATGTCTAGAGTTAAATTTATTGTACGGTTGAAATTAAGGAAGAGAGAACGGCTGGAGACTATGCGGTGATTATTTTTTTTAAATTAATAGAAACGCTTTTCACATTTCCGAGTGGGCCACAGCCTCATGACTTTGCGAGGAAGAGGAATCCCGCCTGTTCTGCGTGCTCTCTTTGGGACGCGATTAGCGACGGGCACCTTCTCCGCCCTCCGCCTCCCCCGCGGCCGGCGTTGCTAATTGCCCAGAGAATCGAAGAGTCCCTTTGGCCTCGCCTTCCTTCCTTTCCTCCTCCAATGAGGCCGCCGTAAAGCGTCTCTCTCCCGCCTCCTTGGAACGCCAATGGAGCCACCCTTTCGGTCCCGCCAGCTCGGTCCTGCGCTCGGGAGATTCTCATTGTATCCGGGCGCCGTAACCCCGCCCCTTCTCCAGGGTTAAGCAAAGGGCTGCAGCCAAGGAAGCTCGCTCGGAGGAGCGGAGTTGCTCCGTTTCTCCAAACTTGCAAGCTTCGTTTCAACTTTGCTTCCCAAAGCCAAGGGATCTCCGAGACTTCTTCTCTTCTCTTCTCTTCTCTTCTCTTCTCTTCTCTTCTCTTCTCTTCTCTTCTCTTCTCTTCTCTTCTCTTCTCTTCTCGGTGTCCTCTTTCTTTCGGGATGAGTGTAGGGAAGTCCCCTACCCACCCACCCCGGGTCCCGATAGGTTTACCGCGGAGAAATGCCTCTCCCAGCAGGCGCTTGCCTATAGGTGGAGGGGTGGCGTACGGCTGATTTCAAGAGAAGGAGCTCCTAAAGCCAACGGAACCGAGGCAGCCTCTTTGGCTTCCAATGCAAGCGGTCCTCGCCCGGTTCGAAAGGGATTGGCAGCCGTCTCTAATTCTGTCAGGCTGTGGTTGAAAACTTCCTTCTTCCAGAGCTTCTCGCATCTTTTCACCAGCGCTCCTGAAACCCGAGTCAAAAGCGTCATATCCTAAGGATTAAATAAGTATCCCACTGCATCGTATCCTAAGGATTAATTAGTTCCCGGGTTTGGGCCAAAATGGGTCGCGTTGAATTTAACTGTTAGTGCCTGTTTCCTGATCAAACCGAACTCTGGCAGATTGGTAGCGTTTACTAATGTATTTGAAAGCATTTCCTGGAGGGGGGAGGGAGGGGGCTCCTCCCTCCCTCCCTCGCAGTCTGCTGGTAAGAGAAAGCGTTCCCTATTGGGCTGAGCTTTCATTTAGGAACGCCTTGACTCGAAAAGGGTTAACATCTCCCATCAGAGAGATTTGACAATTGCCCTCGTCTGTTCAGCAGGACACAAGAGGGGTGTGTGTGTGTGTTATATATATCTCAAAAAAACAAAGGGAAAACAAGCAGAAGACATCAGAGATCTGAATGAATGAAATAGCCTTATTAAATACTTTGTTCTTTACATACATTAGTTTATACACTGCTCAAACAACTAAAGGGAACACAAAACTACCGTATGTGATAGTTGTGGTGTCTTAGGAGCATTTTTATTCCTGTATTTTAAAATTCACACACACATAGAGGTGGGGAAGACATAGGAACTTCAAAGGGTGAATAATTTGAAATGGTAGTTGGAGAAAATAGGGTAACTAAAAGGTAAGAGTGCTTTATGTAACTAATGCACATTTTTTTAAAATAAAATGCTTTTTTTAACATTCTTTTCATTTACTTGGCACTGAGATTCCTTGAGGCTAATTTAATTTTGGGGGAAAAAAAGAAATAACAGCAAGAAATTTAAGAAGATCTTTAAAATTTGTATTTGAAGAATTTAACAAGAAGGCATTACTGTTTGCATTGCTTTTGGCAAACATTTCCTATTTTTACTGCCTTTCATTCACCCACTTTTCACTGATATGTTTATACATACTCATTAAGTGACAGCATTTTGGCAGGCAGCATTAGTTTTTCTACATTACAGTTTAAAAATGTCCTGCATCTAAAAATGACTGATCTATGGCCTTATCACTGCAGTCTAGTTTGGCATGAAGATCATAGGATTACTTGAAAGTCGAATCTTAAATAATTGGAATATGTGTGTGAACTGCACTTTGAGATGTGCTATCACATAATATAATTTCTTATAGCCTTAATTATTAGCCAAAAGAACAGAGTAAATTATAAGCAAGTTATCTTTCATCTGAATCAGTTCATCTATATGAGGACCTGAAATCCTAAGAAGCATTTTTGTAGGATATATAAAAACAGCCAGCCAACTTATAGTTCTACTTATTTATATAAATCACTTGGAGAAATTGGTTTGAACATGGGTAATGTTGAATAAGTGCTAGAGTAGTCACAAGGCAAGAAATAACAGAAATATTGACTTCCTGCCTCCTCCAGATTAATACAATATATTCAAACAGCTGATAAGGGCAAGTGGTGAACACATTCTTCAGTGATAGTCATATATTTACTAATCCATAACAAATAACCTGCATTTTTACAAAGCATTTCAACAAGGCAAGTTTATTTTATTTATAAAACAAAAACACAAACTTGCCCATGAAATTAATTCTGTTTCTAGTAATAGTCCTTTAATATACATGGATTTCAAATTATAATTCAAGTATATTATTCTTACTGTACAAAATTATACAGGTACAAATATATCACGATTTAGAACACTGCATTAATATCTAAACATAATAGATTTCATTACTCTTGTCAAGTATTGATAAATTATATCAATACTTGATATAATTTAAAAATATGGGAACCGAATTATGACGTTTTAATTGTTTTAAATCTATCTTTTCCCAAATTTAGTACCTTACCAGAAGTTTACAAAGAGAAATACAAAAGCTTTGTACCCTATGATACATTTGATAAATAATCTGTGAAACCTCATGATTGCAGGGAAAATCTTTAACCAGGATGTTTCCTATTCCCAATGTGAATATTGTATACCATGTATTTTTTGCAGACATTGAGATATTTGAAATATGTAGGGATATGATTATCTTGAAATGGAAGTTAAATGATCTTTACCTCCATGTCATATATAATTATTCAGACATGTATTGTTTCAGGGAAATATCAGTTTTTCTTATTAGATGTTACTAATGAGGATTTCTACCATATATGGTTTAGGAGAAAATAAAACAGTTATTAAGAATTCACCAGCAGTTGACATTTTAATGCGATATTAATGTTTGAGGTTAATAAAATAGTCAACACTCACTGGCTTTCAAAATATTGGTCAATGTGCCAATTGTTATAAAGTTATGCAGTAGGTTTTTCCTTTGTCATCATCTAGCACACATCAGTTATAATAATATGGCTACATGACTTCAAAGTGCTATGAAGAAAAGTTTATTAGATTACCTTTTCTTCATGGACCTTTAGGTGATATGTTTAGTATCCCTTTTCCAAAATTATTCCTGCAGAAATTATCCCTTGATGTAATTTAGGTTGAGAGACAATGACTGGTCCAAAGACACCAGGCCTAGAAGAAGCTGTTAATTAGCTGACCATGACTAGATTTATAATTCCTGATGGGCCACTTCTATTTCAGTCATTGACTTTGTAATCCAAGGACTCCGGAGTGAATTAGCTTTGGGACATCTTCATCAATATGTTCACTGGAATTGTAAGTTATTGTTGCCTAGTCGGAACTGTAAGTTGTTGGTTAATTTTGAATTTTTTAAAATATACTAACAGTATATCAGAAAGTCTTAGATAACAAACACAATAGTTGTCCAATATGTGATCACTGGGAAACATCATACAAGAGGCAAAGTAAAGCGATCTATCTGGTAGATTTTTAATCCCATATACCGTGCTCTTCCCTAGCAATAGTTTTTTAAATACATTTTTTACAATTTGTAAAAAAAATGTACAAATATTTCCAAGTGGGTTTAGAATGATCAGTTAGTATTTTTATATGGGTACATGCCATAAATCCACATGCAAATTTAAAGGACATAAAATTGGAAAAGCAGAATAAAGCGAACAGGATAAAATGTGTCAAAAAGTATGTAAAGACAAAATGTCAATTAAAAAAAAAACCTCAGCAATAAGTTAAACATCTCTTCCAATGTTTCACTTGAAGTGATAAGGGGAATAGGAATCATTTACATATGGATGACATAGCCCAATAGTTGTGCATTTCTTTCAACAATTGAACACAGATATTTTATGTATAGAACCATTTTTTCCCCTTGCATGCAGTAATGTTTGATTCTTGGAGACTATCTGGACAAGCCTTGTAGTTTTCTAAGGTTTTTCAAAAGTAATTTGCAATTGCCTCTTTCCTATGACTGAAAAAAAGTAACTGGCCCAAGGTTACACAGCTGGCTTTGTACTTAAGGTTGGAAATAACTCATGATCTCAGTTTCTAGTTTGATGCCATAACCACTACACCAAACCGTCTCTCTCTCTCTCCCTCCCTCCCTCCCTCCCTCCCTTCATGTATGTGTGTGTGTGTGTGTGTGTGTGTATGTCCACTAGTTTCTAGGTTTTTTTTCTGGCAACCTCTGCTGCCCATTAGGCAACTAAGATAGATCTATTTTGGGCTTATAAACCCTCATCAGTTAGCCACACCCTCATCCCATGTATCCTCCCTGTAAAGATACAGTATTTGTTTTCTTTCCTTTTCGAAGGCTTTATGTATATTTCTCGTTAGTCAAGTTCTTCCTACGTAAAATCTCCCAATGGGCAGCAGAGGGTTTGCTGGCTGCCAGGAAAAAAAAAAGCCTAGAAACTAGTGGATTGTGATTTCACTGAACTAGGGCTGCATAAAAATCTTGGTTTACATAGGAAGAACTTAGCTAAAGAGAAACACACACACACACACACACACACACACACACACACACACACACACAAAGCCTCAAAAGAAAAATAACAAGAGTTACAGATTAGTCTTCCAGAATCATTTTCTTGGAAGAAATGCACCATTGTATGGAATTCTTATTTTAGCCTATGCAGAATAATATGGCTGATAGGATTAAAAAATAGAGATTTAATAAGTCAGTCTTCCTTCCTTCTCTTCATAACTAATCATTGTGACCAGGATGGTGATACACTTATCAGTTAAAGATTATAGCTAGAATGGGATCTTAATGGGAGATCAAACTGGAGTTTTCATTGTGCTCACCAAGCAGGTTTTTTTCACCCTGCATTTTGTTTTAGAATTTCTGATATTTTTCTGAAATTGTGTACATTATTGTTGTTATACAAACTGTACAGCTAGTAAGAAGCAGCAGGATAATTAATTGGAATTAAGAGATGACATTAATGTCTAAAAAACAACTCTATTAGATTTGTAAATATATTTTAGGAAAAATATTTAATTGTACTATTTTGTCATGGTACAATTTAAAAAAACCAACCACCAGTTAAAAAACTAGAATAGATATAAGTCAAGCACTTATTGCATAAAATGTAAAAGGTCCTATATTAAAGCAAAAATAGTAAATTAAAAAAACAATTGCATTATTTGACCATTACAAATATATGATCCACTCATACCAATCGATAAAGAATATCCCCACTGTCCCTGCTTTGGATAAAAAAAGGTAAAATGACAGGGCACAATCTAGCTAATGTAAAACCTAATAGGCCAGCTGTACATCAATTAAAAATTAATGTAATTAATTCTCCTATTAAAACCTAACATATCTGAATCTCACTGTTTTTTGAATTTTAAAAGGTTGCTTAACTTTCTGGAAACAATCCTGGAAACTTTTAGAAGAAAATAGGTCCCACTAAAATCGATCAAATTTATTTCCTTTCCATTGCCAAAGGAAATAGAACCTATTGAAAATGAATTGAATGTATTCCTTAGCAGATGGCTACTTTTTTTAATATTACCAATTAGTCTGGAACCACTAGTTAATCCTATTTCATGAAGGACAACGATTTCCAAGATTGGAACAAATACAGGTGAAACTCAAAAAATTAGAATATCGTGCAAAAGTTCATTTATTTCAGTAACGCAACTTAAAAGGTGAAACTAATATATGAGATAGACTCATTACATGAAAAGCGAGATAGTTCAAGCCTTGATTTGTCATAATTTTGATAATTATGGCTTACAGCTCATGAAAACCCCAAATTCACAATTTTAAAATTAGAATATTAGAATATATTCAGAAAATTAGAATATTACATGAAATCTATAAAACAAGGATTGTACATAGAACAATATCGGACCTCTGAAAAGTATAAGCATGCATATGTACTCAGTATTTGGTTTGGGCCCCTTTTGCATCAATTATTGCCTCAATGCGGCATGGCATGGATGCTATCAGCCTGTGGCACTGCTGAGGTGTTATGGAAGACCAGGATGCTTCAATAGCGGCCTTCAGCTCTTCTGCACTGTTCGGTCTCATGTCTCTCATCTTTCTGTTGACAATGCCCCATAGATTCTCTATGGGGTTCAGGTCAGGCAAGTTTGCTGGCCAATCAAGCACAGTAATCCCATGGTCATTGAACCAGGTTTTGGTACTTTTGGCAGTGTGGGCAGGTGCCAAGTCCTGCTGGAAAATGAAGTCAGCATCCCCGTAAAGCTCGTCTGCAAAAGGAAGCATGAAGTGCTCCAAAATCTCCTGGTGGATGGCTGTGTTGACCCTGGACTTAATGAAGCACAGTGGACCAACACCAGCAGATGACATGGCTTCCCAAATCAACACAGACTGTGGAAACTTCACACTGGACTTCAAGCATCTTGTAGTGTATGACTCTCCATTCTTCCTCCAGACTCTGGGTCCTTGGGTTCCAAATGAGATGCAAAAGTTGCTCTCATCAGAAAAGAGAACTTTGGACCACTGAGCAACAGACCAGTTCTTTTTGTCCTTAGCCCAGATAAGATGCTTCTGGCGTTGTTCAGGAGTGGCTTGACAAGAGGAATACGACATTTGAAGCCCATGTCCGGGATCCGTCTGTGTGTGGTGGCTCTTGATGCACTGACTCCAGCCTCAGTCCACTCCTTGTGAAAGTCCTCAACACTTTTGAATGGCCTTTTCCTGACAATCCCTTCCAGGTTGTGGTCATCCCTGCTGCTTGTGCACCTTTTTCTTCCACACTTTTCCCTTTCACATAACTTTCTATTAATATGTTCTTTGATACAGCACTTTGGGAACATCCAACTTCTTTTGCAATTACCTTTTGAGGCTTTCCCTCCTTATGGAGGGTGTCAATGATGGTTTTCTGCACAACTGTCAGATCAGCAATCTTTCCCATGATTGTGATTCCTACTGAACCAGACGGAGAGACCATTTAAAAGCTCAGGAACCCTTTGCAGGTGTTAATGCTTAATTAGCTGATTAGAGTGGGACACTTTGAGCCTAGAATATTGAACCTTTTCACTATATTCTAATTTTCTGAGATTGTGAATTTGGGGTTTTCATGAGCTGTAAGCCATAATCATCAAAATTATGACAAATCAAGGCTTGAACTATCTCGCTTTTCATGTAATGAGTCTATCTCATATATTAGTTTCACCTTTTAAGTTGCATTACTGAAATAAATGAATTTTTGCACGATATTCTAATTTTTCGAGTTTCACCTGTATATTGTACTGTACAGTACATAAAACTTCTATAATTCTTTTGTTTTGGATTATTCCATTTTTATGATACTTCAAGAGATATTCATTTGATTTCATTTTTTGTGGAATGCTGACCAGTACTCTTAAAACACTAGGAAAGTCTTTTCCCAGTACTAAATTGAAGTATTTTCTATCTGTGCTTGAGATGGCATTAAACAATGCTGGCATAACATTTGCTCTCTTCACTGCCATTTCCTGCCCTTCCAAGACATTGCCAAACAATCTTGTAATGGCTTCTGAGTGTACATTTGTCGGAGGGAAACTGATTTGTCTCAAGACATCCTAGTTCTGAATGAAAAAGCATACATAAATCAGGGCATTGCAGCAAAAGAAACAGGTCTGGGCTTTCAGGTCTCTGCCTTTTTTTCTCTAAGCTGGTTTGTCTACCTTCTCCTAAATTTCTAGATATCTTCCAGGTTTTAAAAATGTGAAATAAAGAAATGTATGGAGGATGCCAGAGAGAAGGCAAGCAGGTCCTGTGATTGTGCAACTTGCCAGGTCTCACAAAGCAAAGTTTTTAAACTCTGTTTGATGAAGCCCTAGGATTCTGTCTGTACTTGCTAAATCCCATTATAGATTTAAGGCTAAAAACATTCCCTTGAAAGAAGTCATTTTTTTTTTCCTGGAGCTTTCCTCTTCAGCCTCCCTCTTGACCAGTAGTTAGTTTTAACCAATAGGTTGTGTCTTTTAAATATTTGAATCCTGATATAAATCTAAGTGAATGAAACTAATTGGTTGCTAAGCTACTAGGTTTCTTATTTCCACTTATGGATAGAAGAGGAAACAGGTGTTTGAAAATGACAAATATAGAGAAATTGCAAATAAACAGGTAAGCAAGTTAACGCCAAGTTCAATCTCACTCATTATTCTCTGGACTCTACAATCAGGAAAAGCAGGATTGTACCAAACTAAAATAAAGTTCCATTTCAGAATACTATTAGAACAGATTAAGGGAGGAAAACATGCCGTCTTTTCTTCCACTTATAAAATAGTTGGGATCTGCTCTCCTTGTTTCCTTTTAGGAAGCCTGGAGTGAAGTCGATATCCAGAACAGAAAAGAAGGATGTTGATGGGCATGAAAAAAAGTGGAGAAAGCCAGGTGCTAATGATGAGAACAATCAACCAAGGCAGAAGTAGGCCAACAATCAGCAGGAAGAAAAGTTGGCTAACAACCAAGGGGATGAGAGTGCACCAACCCTTCTCAACATACCCAAAGCACACCTCTGGTATGCAATAGTTCAACTGGCCACACTTCCTCGATTCTCCTTTTTTAAATTTTATTCAAAATATTAAAATGCAAATGCCAAAAAAAAGGAGCGGAAAAAAACAAAGCTAAATAAGACTACCCTCAAAAAAGTGGATAAAAGGAAAAAAACAAAACAGACATATACATAAATTGTCTCCCCTAGTTGATACTGATATAGTTCAAAAATAATACCTGTTCCTGCCTCACAAAGGAGGCACACAATTTATAAATTTCTACAACACTCTTTACCTAACCCACTTAGCTACACATCTATCTGCTACATGAAAACATAGTTAACAGGTAAAACCAAAGCTAAATTAAACTTCAAAACCTTCTGTTAACAATCCATTTATTGTATTTCACTTGCAGAAAGTCAACAATGGCTTCTGGTCTACCATAATTCACCCCATTGTCTCTGATTTGTCCAGGATCAAATATCCTCAACTGATTCTTAATAATGCTTTCCATTAAGACATTAATTGGAATGTTTTCTAGCAGTTGGATTTAATTCCCCAAAGTCGAAAGTCTCTGTTGTATTTCCATAGCATTTATTGTACTAAACAGTCTCCTGTAAATTGTAACATAACACAATGTTTGTTTTCGGACTGGGAATAATAAATCTGTTCCCCAATTTCCCTCAAAAAGTCGAGCTCATCACTGATCAATTTTGACTCTTTACTATCCATACCTTTCTTGGAGTCCTCTAACCAACTTGCATTTCCTAAGTCCACCTCATCTTTCAGATCTTCCAGCATCAAATTACATTCTAATCCATCTAATTGTAAATTACTGTTATTTGCATTGGTTTACCAATTTCTAAAACCATTGTTACTTTATCAAGCTTTTTAGCCAAATTTTCAAGTTGAACTTGTAATTGAAAAATATTCTTTCTGCCCAGCTTATCCAGTAAACTTTGTCTTGATATATTGCTTGCATTTTGACAATTTTGATATAGTCCAAAATATTTAGCAGTTAAAATTTTACAGCTGAAACATTTAAAGCTAGTCATAAACAGCTCCTCTGAAAGACAGGAAAAGCACCGTACGTTCTTAAAACAGCAGGCAGCTGGAAAGGAATAGATAGAGATTCTACCTTCCAACTCCTCCCACTGAGAATTGCTACCTTCTAGCTTCTAATCATAGGTAGGTCCATAGTCACCCAATGGTCATCTTGTCTATTTCCTAGTAGGTCCTGTTCAAAGCATGCTGCCAAAGAGGCAGTTTGGTAACCAAACCAGCTGTCTGGTTTTGGCAAAAACCAAACCAAACCAAACCACCCCCCCCAAAAAAAAACCTCTGCTGAGGATGCCATTTTAGGAAGATTCCATCTGACCACAGTTCAAGATAATATAGTATATTATTATATGATTATAATAAAGCATTACAAATTTACATACATTGATGCTATGATGGAAGAATGTCAGCTTAAAAAGGAAAATACTAGTTTTATTCCATCTAAGTCTCACTTAGTTCCTGGGCATAGAGTAAAGGGCAATTTCACAATGATATTGTCAGGATATGGTTGTGTTGTTAAGGGTGAGCAGGCAGGGTTTAAAACTAGGAAAAAGAGTCCTCTTAATCATTTTCATTAATAATAATTTGTATTGTTTTATCATGTCAATTCTAAAAGAATAATGCTACTTGGTCATGAGTAGTTTCACTGGAGTAAACCCAAACTGGGAATTATTTTAAAGAAGTGGGAAGAGATAGGCTGAAGAATTTGCACCAACTTATTAATTCCAGTTGAAAAGAAAAACAACTGCTTCTCTCAAATACGACTTTGTTATAAATATTGCAGAAAAATCTGTTTGAAGATCCATCAACTCCAGGGGTGAAATCCAGCAGGCTCTAACAGGTTCTGGAGAACCAGTAGCGGAAATTTTGAGTAGTTCGGAGAACTGGCAAATACCAGCTGTGGCTGGCCCCAGAGTGGGGTGGGAGGTTTTGCAATATCCTTCCCCTGCCATGCACACCAAGCCACGCCCACAGACCCGGTAGGGAAAAAATTTGGATTTCACCCCTGATCAACTCTATAGTATAGTGCAGGGTTTGGATACAGCTTCTCACTTGCCTTTTTTTTTTCTATACCCAGTGAAAGTTTGAGCATCAAGTAGCAGCCAACTGTACCCTTTCATAGATCTCAGTTGTACATTTACAAGTGTTGTCTGCTCTTGGTTCCCAGAGAGACACATCAGCCATAGAGCAGTGATTATTCTGGCGTATGTGTTGCTGTCCTATTTAACAAAGTGCCATTATATTTTTATCATTCAACACATTATATTTACAATTTCAAAATGTAAAATCACAACTTGAATCAAAATGCAAGCCATGCTTTAAACAAATAATCTGCTTTTAATTCGCCCCACAGTTGATATCAAAAGGAGGAATCCTCACAACTGTAAGGTATGTTTTACAATTGACATTTCTGCAAGCATGTCTGTACAACATTGTAATAATGTTACTTCTGCTTATCATTCTGTAAAAAAATAACTAGATTTTGAGCTTCAACTGACTATACAATGCATTTGCCCACAGAGTGTGCACCATCACCACCTAGAATAAATCTGACAGATTAATTAAAAAAAAGTTTATTTCCTCCCACGTATGAGTACCAATAGCACAAACAGGTAGCTTATCTAATTAGTCAATGCTTCATAAATTATGTTATATTGCAGATAATCTATTACAGCTATATATACAGCTAGACAAAACATTTCTATGAAGTTGCTTTGTAAGGCCACGTATCCCTGTTTCTAGGAAAGAAAATCTGTGCATGTATAGGGACAGTTTGGTATAGTGGTTACGGCATCAGGCTAAAAATCAGGAGACTGGGAGTTCTAACCTGGCCTGGGCACAAAGTCAGCTGGATGACCTTCAGTCAGTCACTACGTCTCAGCCCTCAGAGGAAAGCAATGGCAAATTATTTCTGAAAAAACTTTGCCAAGTAAACTGCAGGGACTTGTCCAGGGAGTCTCTAAGAATTTGGCAGAATTGAAGAGAAGGGGGAAAAAATAGCATGATATGTGCAGAACCAACTCTGGTTATGGAACTGGTGGTCAAAGTGTTGAAGCATCATAAAGTGCGTCAGTGAGAATTGTGTGCCTTCTTTCTGTGATGAGCAGAATCTCTTCATCTCTGCAAAATGAAGTGCCTGGCTGAGATGAAGACAAACCTTTCCTGTTTTGGTCATATTTTTCAAGCTATCTTGCTTTATTACAGTATCCATATAAGGAAAGTCTTTTGAACATTCCTCATCTTCTTCATACCAAAGTAGTTATAGAGAATATGTAAAGAGGATGGGGAAGGGGCTTGTCAGAGTTTATCTATATTTTTAGCAAGTTTCCCAACTTTTGCCAAATGCTGTCACCTAGTGAAAGACTCCCCAGTAAAAGGAAACTGTTGGCTACAAAACAGAAGTACCTTGGCCCGGAAAAACATTTAACTTTTTTGACATTTTGTTTTCTGTGTGACTGTAGGAATGAAAGATTAAATCCTTGTTATCATGCCTCAGGCTGGCAATAGAAGCAATACTTATTATTGTAATTTTTCCAGAATCAAAAGGAAAAGTATCCCTTATTTATGTTTACTCTGAATTACGTGTCTCCAGGATGAGTAGATTTTACCTTCCCAGAAAGATGTTTAGGATTTTAGTTTTTGTATTCAATTCTCTTTAGAAGATCAATGGATCTATGGATGAGTCAGAATTACTTGTGGGACCTTCGATCCTAGAACTCGTATCATAAAAAGAATTTACATGGATTATATCTACCTCTCATTCTTTTTTGCACAAAAAAGCACAGTCTATGATCATATTTAAAACACTTAATAACAATGAAAGTACAGTAAATCTGTAAAGACACCCATAAATACAAATGCTACATTACATTTAATAAAAGACTGATTTGAGTAAGATATAAGCAATAGAGGTTCTCTACTAAGACCGAAGCTTATAACGAAAAATAATGTCAGAATCTGGCAGTAAAATCCCAAGGCCTATTCTATCCTTGCTCTGTCCAAGTTGTTTGTCTTCCATTATATCCATATCAAAATAAACCAATGCTAAAATCACAAAGAGTTTAATTTCATTCATTGCAAAGAATCTGCCAGGACATATGCTGCTTCCAGAGCCAAACGGCATTAGAAAATATTTCAACTTCTTTCCCTGTTTGAAGAAGGTTGTTTTCTTCTTGCCATTCTCCACATAGCGGTCAAATTTATATGTCTGGAAGAAAAATGAAAATTAAATGATTACACAGATACTACATGGCCATAAAAAGCAGGAAAAACTTATTTGTTTTTGTTCCTAATACTTCTGGAAGGCAAGTAAGACCACACTTGTGCCTTAAGCCTTAAAATGTGGTCCTCTTGTTTCAAATCAGGTGGTACAGCTCTGTATCCTATTTTATGAACAAGTTTCCTATGCTTTACACCTTTGGATTCTTTTCCTTTTGAGTTTCATTTCCTTTTGGGTTTCATTTAAAACAAATTGAATTATCTGCTATTCATCTGCTTACTGATTTTGAATTCCATGTGGAAATACTATACCAGTGATGATACAGAAACATGAAGATTGTATATTAAGGCAAAACACAAGAAACATGATAAAAGAAGCACTATATATTGGCATTTGCTTCTTCTAATTAAAATAAGGAGAGGTAAAATTAGTTACTTCCCTCATGTTAGTGTGACTTCCTATCTTCACTTTTGTTGTTCAGGGTGCACACCATCTTCCCTTTTCTAAATCTGAGCAATATATTTCTTAAGCACCACCTTATCGTCTGCTCCATTTCCTAGTTTCAGTTTCAATTCCCTGCTTGTTAAATTTGACATAACCTTCAAAAGCCAGGCCATGCTGAAGGTACTGCTCATGGTTTGACCTTGTGCACCAGCAAAATAAACATGAGAAGTACTGTTCTGTAGAAATGATAACAATGAGAGCATTGCTAATTGCCACCACTACCACAAACCACAACAATAATTATCATTCTAAATAATTCCTTAAATGATTAAGAATTATTCCAGAACCAGGAATTCCTTGCTGGAAAGCCTTCTAACTTGTGAAGGCGAGTCTAAATGCATTAACGTGCACTACTGAGGCAACCTTGCAATATGTTCATACTGAAAATCTGGGATGATTGGAATCAAAACTAGAAGGGCACACTGTCCTTGTTTATAGTTTTAGTAATTGATAAAGGGCCCATCTGTTTAAAGTATGTTGCAACCAGGAAATCATTAAAGAATACAGACTAGGGACTTCAGAGTGAATGCATTAAAGCACAACTTACAGATGGTCCTTCATACACACTTACGTGCACTCTCACCTCATCCCTACTGAAAGCCCATCTTTTAAATTCTGTACACTAGCAGATTCAACTGTGATTCAGCCAGGAAACCATGTTATGCAAATAAGAGAGCCAAGAATTTGGCTTTCATCTTTTTGTGGGCTGAAGGAGGAGGCAATTGGGAGATCTGCTTTAGATTGTGCGAAGCCTGAATCAGGCTTTCCACTGTAGTTTTTGTAGGCTTTCTATCTCAAATTGGCAGAAATATGCACTATCATTTTTCCCCAACTCTGATTGGAAGAAGTTCCTTGGGAAGTAAAAATTAATGTCTACATTAAGTGGAACTGCTGGGTTGGAGCTGCTCTTGCAAATGATACAAAAACTTAAGCTAGTATAGAATGAGGCTACCATGACTACATCATGCACAGCCAGTAAAAACTGTACCATGGATGTTTCTGAAGGGTATGTACTCATTGCTCATCTAAATTCCATAGTTATTAAAATTCAGCTTTTATAATTATAATGGGTTACTAAAGCTCTTTAAGATTCAGGTCCTCATTTCTTCAGGCCATGTTATCCAGATAGGGACCTCCCAATCTATTCTGTAAGGCCATGAGGGGACTGGGCTTCTTCATGGTAGCTCCTTGGCTCCTTGGTTTTGGAATAGAGAAGGTGGCTCCTTCCCCATTTTTTCAAAAACAGTCAAGGCTGCTGTCCCAGTAGGTGTTCAGATCAGAAGGTGCAATATATAGGTAGTTGTAAGTAACCAAGTAAGGAAGGAAATATTATGTAATTGAGGGCCACATGATTAATTTTATTTTGCTGATTTTAGCTTTAAATATTTTGTTAATGGTTGTTTATCTTTTTACTTTAATGTGACTTGCCTAGGTAGTGGTGTCTCCTCTTTAAACAACTGAGACACACTTTTGTGTCTACAAGTGATTCTTTCACTGTGTCACTGCAACCATTGCAGAAACAGACTGACACCAACTGTGGTATTGTGTGATACCAGTTCAAAATCTTTTGTTTTTCCAAACAGATTTTGTATGTTCCATTTTATTTCTCATCTTCTTTGTTGTCCTCATGAGGAATTGGTTTTGTTACATGAATTGCATTGTTCCAAGTCACACTGGGTTCTTTGATATTTGAGCAAGTGCTTAGACAAGATTACAAGTTATAAAAGCTAAATTCAACTTTTGAACTTGGCTACGTACCAAATATTGAAAGGGCCAAGGTAACCTAACTTGTAATTAAGGTTGTTATAATGATATCCCATGCGTATTTCATAAATTTTGCCTTCTATTGAAGGTTATGTCCAGGTGAGGTAGTAACACATACCCATCATTGGTGGGTCTCAGATATAGATGTCCTGTTAACCAAGTTTATCTTTTGAATTCTTTCTTTTGTATATCAGCCTCCCAAGGTTAGGCAGATGACTGAATGTATCTTCTATGAATGCTACTCAAATTGTGATATTTTCTATTTAGACCTATCCAACTTGCTAACTTGACTTTAAAATACTAGATATAAGCCATATTTTCACTGTTTTTTATGGTACTAAAGACAATTAATATTTTAGCTATATTTTAATGTCTTGGTTTTGTGTTGTTATTTTAATAACTGTTGCTACATGATTGTTGCCTTGAGAAATTCATAATTGAAATGTGGGTTATAAACTTATACATTATACCTCCCTTCCCCACACATTAAAGCTAGGAACACATATAGTAAGTAAGGCCATTTGGTACAAATAAGAGTATACATGTTATAGAGAGTTGAATCACATGAATATTTGCATGCTTTCTGCCCAACACAAACAAACAATACAATTACAGCTTTGCATTACAAATATTTAAAATTCAAAAGACAACACTGCAGTTGTACCACTATTGGAATCCTACACAGGGATAAACTGTTTTGACCTGGGCCAATTTGTCATCATATTAATTCATTTATTTATATTATTTTTTAAAATCCTGGTTTTACTATTTTTATAAATAACTCAAGGTGGTGAACATACCTAATAATACCCTTTCCTGCTGCTATTTTCTACAACAATCCTAGATTTCAAAGGCCCAGGTGATCTTGGAACATGTGGTTTAATTTTTAAACATTTTGATTTTTAAAACAATCTAGTCTAATTTTTAATCTGATTCATGCATGCTTATATTCTTAATGATGTTAGCATTATAAATACTTTTATCTATGTTAACTGCCAACTTTACAAATACACGTAAATATAATATTTTGGTGATACCAAGCATAGAAAATAGTGTATTTTATTTTTAGCGTCATCTTCTGAAAAGGTAACTATAATTATTTTTCTATTACAATAGACTGACTCCAGAATGAGCCATCTCTGGCTGGAAGTGTCCCTTCTGTCAGGAAGTGATTTTTGATTCAGCATAACTTCTCTGCTCGCAGAATGAAAATGTAGCAATTTTCATCAATTGCCACATTCATATATATATTATGGTCAGCAAGGCATCCTGATCAGAATGTAAAGATCAGATAGGACTAGATGGAAGCAGGTGCTTCTTCAAATAACCTAATTCCAAAATAATTAGGCTCATAAATATCAAGGACCATATCCTGAAAATGTATCAGCAGCTTATTGTCAGTCAGTGAAAGTATCCCTTATGTCTCCTCAGTTTATAAGGGAACTGGGTAGGGCTGATGATTTGAGAAGAACAAGGCGATTTGGACATTTCTCAAGACTTCTTCTTTGTCCAAGTGAAAATATACCCTAATGTACTCTAAAAAAATATACCCTGTCTAAAAGGATGTTCTTATCAGTGGGAACCCCCCTTCCTTCCAAGCCTTCATAAAATCTGTGAAGATTTGCTCTTTCACCAAGCTTTGAGGGTAGAGCAACTATGGTTGTCCCTCTGATGAGTAAATATTTTTAAATTGTTTTTGGAATGCTGAATTCCTACCAGAGGTGGGTTCTACTTACCTTTGCTACCAGTTCTCAACAGGAGTACGCGAACACGCTTCACTCTCTCATGCACACATGCTTCTGTGCATGCGCAGAAGCTTCTGCACATGCACAGATCACCCTTGATGATGTTGGGGCGGGTGGGTGGAGCCTCCCGCCAGTTTTACTACCGGTTCTATAGAACCGGACAGAACCTGGAGCAACCCACCACTGATTCCTACCGTATATGATTGTTTTATAATATATTAGTTTGCTTTTAATTTTTAATTATTGGAGATTTATTTAACTCAAATTATGGATTTAGGGAGTTAAATACTGCTCAGAATCACTTTGCTGGAGAGGTTTATATGCTCTATAAACCATAACTGCAACATATCATGTTATCCCTGGACTCCATGGAATTCAGTAAAATGCTGATTTTTTTGTAAAGCCTTGTGACTTGCATTTCTGTCTCTACAGCATCTCCAAGCCAGCCGCAAAGTATTTCAATAAAAACTGAGGGAACAGCCCTCCAATTTGCATGCAGGTGATGAACTTCTGGAGCTGCATTAAGCTGAACTAGACAGGATTAATTTGCAGTCTTTGATATTCATTAACTTTAGCCTCAGAAAAGGGAAAATACATGGAGATGACACAATTACCCTCAAAGCTTCATTGCAGAGCAACAGCTTTACAATCCTGAGTTCACAACGCCACACTAATTGACCACGAAAAGACCAATCCCTATAAAGAGAGGTGAAAAACCATATGTCTTAAGAAGACACTGCTATTATAGGGGCTTTAGAGAATCAATGATGCTTTGGGGGCACTTAACTAAATAGCCCACATTATTTTCTCTTTAAGCCACCTTTCATTATTCTGCCTTCTTTGGGCATCCAATGATCCACTTCCAAACAAAGCCCACTTTTAGCCTCAAGTTTATGGTAGTCAGTGAACAATTGTCAGTTCGTCTCAAAGGGGGTAAGCAGTCAGTCTCATTGTCATTATTTCTCCCTTTAGACCTTAAATCCTTTGACCTGCAGCAGGCATTTTGAAAAGAACTGAAAGCAGGAGGATTTGTTCCACAGAGTTTTTTTTTTCCTATTCTCTTAAAAAAATAATCTGTATTTTAAAGAGCCTGGTAGCAGAAATATGCCTGTGATCATATGTGCAATAGCAGTCAACTCTTACTTGAGGATCTTCGTAGATTTCAGGGTCCATATGCAGCATTGGAGGAAAAATTGCTAACAAATCTCCTTTTCTCAAACAGGCTTCACGGTTCTCTTCAAAGTTGAGAATAAAATTTTCTTTGATTTTACGGATATTCATTGACGAGGAACACATTCGCAAGCTCTCATTGATAGCACTTTCTGCATTTAAATAAAGAGAAAAACAGAACAAAACAAGATCTTAAATCCTTAAAAATACTGAAGATGACTGGAATTTACAAGTTCCTATAATAGCCACTGAATTAATTTATTAGATGTGGCTATTAAAAAAAAGGTGGAGGGAAAAATAGGTAGCGGGGGGAGGCAGGGGAGAACCCAAAAGGCGACACAAATGCATTCCTGTAGGACTAATGGAGTATTTGCTGTTTGGAATTATTAAATATAATTATTAACTGATAGATTTGATGTATTTAGTTAAGCTCAAGATAATGTAGTGGATTTGGGTGGAAAACCATTATTCATACATCTCACTAAAATGCCCCCCTTAGAGAAAGGAATATTTTTATGCATTTATATACATTGCAAGGATTACAATTCCAACTATAGGATTCAGAGCTCTCCTCCAAAGGCCTTATGCTGGGCTTCAATCATGCATTACAATATGAAGCAGTCAAATAACTATACAGTGAACTGTGAAGTTAGGATGCTGGGAATTACGGAACCCTTAGCAATATCATCATCACATCATAATTTCTACTGTTGGCTGAGCAAATTCAAATTATGCGTGGCACTTTGACAAGTTAATGGGGGAAAACCCATATCCTGTGTAATGCTTTGACACAAATCCCAAACCTTTTCCAGACGCCCACCATAACCTGGAAAGCTTGGGAAGGCAAATGTCCTTGCCATCCCAGTAGCCTTCACCTTTTGCTCCTAGCATGACAGATTTTATGGCTAATTTCCGGCAATTTATCCTGGCAGTTTGAGGAGAAATTCCTTTGGGAATAATATGCATAATTTGCATAAATCATTCTGATAGCATGCATACCAGCATGTACCTCCTGTCTACGGCTGCATCTCTCACTTAGTAATCAAAACTGACTATTTCTCCACCAGCATGGCTCGGTCCTGTAGGAGACAGCATGACTCCTTTAAGCTATCAGTGTGAAAACAAGCCTTAGCAATGCAAAAACCAGAGCACCCGTAGAATATAAGATCAAGCATAGATAGTTGCTTATATGCATTTTGGAATACCCACATTAAAATCCCCTCTTTACCAGATCAGCTTTGGTGAGCCTAAGGGTTAATTTACAAGAAAGTGTAGCAACCTTAGCCTAGAAGCATTTGAAAGAGACAGTTACAAATGTGTGTTTTTTTTTCTACAAAAACTTAAGACAGTGCATGGCAAATAAAGCTGATTTGGATGCTTTTCTGCAAGAGTTTTTTTTTTCCTTAAGCGTGTATTTGTCTAAAGAAATGAGGCTGCGGTCAGTTCTGTGTGGCCAACACCGTGATTCAATGTGACGTACAGTGAGGCTGTGCATATTTTTTTTGGACTGCCTTCGTTACTATAATCAGGGAGAATCAAGTCGGCTTGTTGATGACGAAGCCAGAAAAAAAACCTCTGATTCCAGAATATGGCCTCTATTGCAGATAGCCACAAGGCACAATAGATGTCAAATGGCTGCATTCTGGCAAGAGAAAACTTCCCCCAATGCAAAAGAAAGATCCAGGCTCCATTACTTGGCTTTATGCAGCCTAGGCATAATGAAGCTGATTAGAGCATAGTAGGCTGCAGTATGGAAATGGTAACTGACATATGTAGGGCCACTGGACACCAAAGCAACCAAATCCTGGTCGGGGGCCAGTGAGGGGAAGGGAGTAAAGCACAAAACACACAGCAACGATAAGCGAATTCATCAGGCAAAGTGTCGCTGCTGCTCAAATAGCAGGTTTCCACTTGAGTAGCACAAGCCACAAAGTCATATCGGATTGGCTGACATTTTGAAAGGAAGCATGGCAGTCTGTTGACCACCGTGGTATCCCAAATGACAATCGGGCAAACTTCTCTTATAGAGAATTTAATCACAGTAATGGAGCTCAGAGCACGGCTTAGCGGTCAGATCATAAATGACAAATCTATTTTACCTTCCAGTACCAGCTATGTGGGGAAAAAGGAGCCGCGGCTTTTGCTCTGAGCGATCTTGCTGATAATCCTTAGATGACAAAGGTAATGAGTCACATTATGATCAGCAAAGGAGGAGGGAGTTTGTGTGGGTTTGTGGCAGCCGACCATGAAAATAAACAAACAAAAAAATGACACTCTTTCCCAATCCTTCCTCTCCTCCTCCCCTCCCCAACAATCCTTATACACTGGATTTAGACACTGAATGACAACTAGATGATAAAACAGCAGCCTGTACAGTACTTGCGGTTGTCATACTTCAGTAGGCATAAGCCAGCACTCCTGTAAGACCAGCTGGATAGCCTGGGAGGCCTCCCATTTTGCACCATGAGGTACCGTAAATGATCCAGCTCTAGAGAACAACATCTGTTTCTGTGCTAGTGCTGAACAAACAAGGCAATTTAAAGCAAAGCAAGAGATAACCAAGCAGCAAATGAACATGACCCTCATGTTTTCCCACTTCCTACACACATGAGATGCTGAAACTTCAACACATGAAGAGAGATTGTCAGTAAAGTTGACATATTTTCTAAGGAGGGAAAGAGAAAGGGAGGGAGGAAGAGGGAGCTTTCAGACTTCCCAGAGTATTATTTTTAGAGTCTTCCCACTCCCCTTTTCTCTTATATTCTCTGCTTCCAATTCATCCACAATCTTTTTTTAAAAGTCGAAGCCATTTCAATATACTTATAAATATTCAGTCTTTAAACCTAATTTGCTATACTTAGTTCACATGCCTTCAAGCATTTGTCTTCCAATTTCCACTGAATAAATGCGTACTAATGAGAAATGGAGCAAGCTGCTGAGGCAAAGCTGGCCGACTTGCGCCTGGCCCGCCACCAGCTTGTGATAGGCAGGCAAATTGAGTTAAAATGAAAAGTCTTGTCAGCTGAAATACAACACGGAGCCAAACAGCAAGCTGTCAATCATCCAGCCAAAACAAGGGACTGCAGGTAATAAAAGGTCATTGTGAATCATTAGTACATTTGGCTTTGGTAAGCAAGTTAATTTTAATTAAACATGATCTTGATCTGTTACTGTTTAATAAAAAAAATGCTGCAAATAATGGTTTTTAAAATTTTATATTAAGCAGGTAATAGGAACCCTGTAAGCATCAAGGGTATAGGAAAGAAAAATAGTTGTTCAATATTCAAATATTTTGGATACATCTACTCTTTTCAGACCACTATGTTTATATAAAAGAATTATGAAACACAACACACCTATAGTTTGCAGAATGACTGAAGAGAACTAAATTAATCACAGGATACAAAGATAATACATATACTTTTTCCCACTTCATTCTGTCTTAAAACAGTGGTGTTTAACGGTAGCATGCTTACTGTATCTTTCAAGGTTGTATCCTTACACTGTTTAATTTTAGTTTTTCTATCTGCTAGTGAACAATGTCCCAATGTTCTCTTTAGTGTAAATTACTGATATTCAGGACATCTTAGCCATTCAAAATAAAATCTTGTTTTAGGCATGATCTTCCCCATGCAGACAACACCAACACCAACACCAACAAAAGTCTCTCATTGCTTCCTTCTGTGGCAGAAACAGAGAATCTGGGTCCTTTTGAAAAACAAAACAGAAATCCAGGACAAAAAAAGCCACAAGTTTTAGGAAAGAGAGAAAGCCAGCTATAATCATTTTTTAGATAACAAATTGGCACAGAAATAGTTCCAAGAGTTACTGACTAAAAAGAAAAGGAAAATGTTAGTTAATACAGTGCCCTGTTTAATTTTTTTTAAAAAGACCACCTTATTGCATCTGGAATTTATTATCTTTCCACAAGCCCAATCCTTGTATGTTTTATGCAGACTGGCATAAAACTATTTCAGTTGCTTCTCCATTAGTAGAATGGATCACTTTGGAATTTTTTTCAGAGCTTGTCACTGTCCTACATATTTTTCTATTAGATGTTTCCAATGCTGCTCAATTTTGAATACCGCTATAATTGTATTTCCTTTGTTAAGGAAGAGTTGTGTGACTAATTAAAGTTAAAAAGAAACTTGTACAATTTTTTTTCCTATTTCCCTTTTAAATAAAAGTTGTTTTTCTTTTGTTTGAGCTTTCTTTCTGCCAAAGAGAAAACGCTGCAGAGGCAGGAAGTGGCTCGAAATTTCCTTCCTAAAACAAGAGGAAAATTTAGGATATAAATACCCAGTGTGTACACTATGTGTAAGCATTATGTGTATCAATGAATGTGCCTACTATATTACATTTAAGATACTGGAGGAGAGATGGATAGAATCTGTGGTATATGGAGATCTATGATAGACAGTTCTGTATAATATCTCTGGGAAAGTGTGCACAAGTGTATTCTTTACCTTGCAGCTGATGCTCCTTTCAACTTAGTCCAAAGTCCTTAGTTAAGAAGTGCAACTGATATTTCATTGATATGTAGGGCTATCAGATATATGAGCAGGCAAAAGGAGAACATGGATAATTGGAAAGGGGGATAAATGGGAGAGGGAGAACATACTGTTTTTCTTGGCATCTGCAAGAAAAAAATACAATAAAACAGTGCAAAGGAAATGTACTTAGGTCTACATGTATATGAAATTACTTTTTCCAGCAACGGAAAAACTGTCTTTTTTTGATCAATTTTTTTTCCCAGCATACCTTTATTTTCAAGAACATGTGCTACCAATGCACTACAAGGTCACAATATAAGAAAGTCTGAGTGATTATTATTGTGAAAACAGTTCATTTTCTTAAAAAAAAAACCCAAGATACCAGTATTCAAAAGTGATACAAATGATGCTGTCGCTGCCCTGTCACAGTGTCTGGAGGCTATGGAGGCTGGATAGGGGACAGCAGGTTTTGGCTGAACCCTGGCAAAACCACTTGGCTTTGGGTGCATGGATTTTAGTTTTGGATGGGGTTGCACTACCCTTGACAGATCTGGTTTACAACTTGGGGTTTCTCCTGCATTCTGGACTTGAAGAGCAGGTTACAGTCACACCTAGGATAGCCTTTGCACAGTTTTTGTTGTTGTCAGTTGGGACTTTTCCTGGATGGGGAGTTTCTGAGCTCAGTCATTCAGGTTTTGATCTTCTCCCATCTGGATTACTACAATGAGCTCTACATGGGGCTATACTTGGAAAATATTCAGAAACTCCAGTTAGCATAAAGTACAATGGTGTGGGCAGATCTTTGGCCTCTAAGGTTATCCATGTTACACCACTGCTCCACAAGATGTACTGGTTGCTGGTTTGCTTCCAGGTGCAATTCAAGATGCCCGTCATTACCTTTAAAGCCCTGCATGGCATGGTCCTGAAGACCAGACAAGAAATAATGGACAGAACCTGATCAAGGAGAGGTTCAACCTAGAAATAAGGAGAACTTTTTTGACAGTGAGAACAATCAATCAATGGAACAGTTTGCCTTTGGAAGTTGTGGGTGCTCCAGCACTGGAACTTTTCAAGAAGAGACTAGACAGCCATCTTTCAGAAATGGTATAGGTCTCCTGCTTGAACAGGGAGTTGGACTAGATAATCTGCAAGGTTCCTTCCAACTCTGTTATTCTATTCTATTCTATTCTATTCTATTCTATTCTATTCTATTCTATTCTATTCTATTCTATTCTATTCTATTCTATTCTATTCTATTCTATTCTACTCTTTAATTCTTTAAGGAACCATCACACTCTAATGGGACTGCCCCCCCCCCCCCCGCACTCGCAGAGGAGGCATGCTACAGACCCCATCAGTCAAGGAATTCGATTGCAAGGTCCAGGAGAAGATTTTTTTCTGCATCACTCCTGTTCTTTGGAACATTTTATCCTTGAGGTGAGATTGGCTCCCATCCTTTTAATCTTCCATAAGGACCCAAAGACCTGGCTCTACCAATGGCTTGGACTCCAAAGGATTGATCTAACACTGGAAGTGGTTTATGAATTAAGATGCAATCCCGACTCCCCTCCACCTATGCATCCTGCTCCCTCCCCATCTTTTAACTATAATTTTTATCTTTTATCTTTGATTGTACCTCCATTTTAATCATTTTAGAAATATTTATTTTTATTGTTTTAATGCTTTTAGTACTGTAAGCTGTGTAGAGTCACTTTAACAAGATGAGTGGCAAATAAAAAAGAAAGAAAGAAAGAAAGAAAGAAAGAAAGAAAGAAAGAAAGAAAGAAAGAAAGATTATTATTATTTGACAATTATTTGACTTTAAGGCTGTATCTACCACACAGAGGATATGAGGACAAGAAGGGGAACAAATCCTCCTTTGCTGCATGCCTGATAATCTTTAAAATATGTAATTAATTTTTTACATAATTAATCTTAACAAAATATTATTGACATAAATCCTTACAAAAGTGAAAATACTTTCACATCTCTCAACTGAGATTCTTCTTTCACCATGTAAGATCTCCAATGATACAATAATTTATTTAAAGCAAGAAGCATCAGGGAAATGGACAGTGTTTTGCATACACAAGGTTTCAAATTCAGTCCTTGAAATAGAAGAGCTGAAAAAGTAGTTGAAAATGAGCAGGTTAGAATATTTTGGGATTCCCAAATACAAATTGATAAAGTCTTGGCACATAACAACCCAGATATAATTGTAGTTGAAAGAAGAAAGTGTGAATAATAGATGTTGCATTACCAGGGGATAGCAAAATAGAAGGGAAAGATGGCCAAAGATCACAAAGTAACAAGAACTGAAAATTCAAACAAAAAGATTATGGCATAAACCAGACATAAACGGTGGTCCCAGTGGTTATCAGCACATTGGGTGCCATACCAAGAAATCATGGACCACACTCAGAAAATCTGCACATTGACAAAATTTCCATCTGTCAATTAAAAAAAAGGCCACACTGCCTGGGTCTGTCATATTATGCCTATACATTACAACATTTTAAATATTTGAGAGGAATTTGATGCATAGGAAAGCCACTAACTAAAGAACTGGCAGCTGTGATTTCATATTGTAGTGAACATCTAATAATAATTAATTAAATTGATTTGCCATACAACTCCCAGTGACTTCAGGTAGTTTATATGTTGTTAAAAACATTTAAAAACATGAAACAACAGAAGAAACATAAAACAAGGAAACAAAGATGGCAGAGAAAAATATCTGATTGGGAACAAGAGAAAGGATGAAAGGGATTGACAATCATCAATAATATTGGAGTCCCAATCTGACCAGTGTCTACAAGTATACTGACCTGTCACTTGTATAGTAATGTTTAGAAACCTAAAGAATCCCAATCCCCATTGTAACTTAGATTCACTTCTTACTGAGAATTCCTTATCTATGCATTTTTTTGTGGTTTGAGTTTACATATAATGATTTCTGCTGTTGGTAAATCACATTGAATAATATTATCTGCCAGGAAAGCATTGTCCATCTTTTCTAAAGCAAATATTAACTTTTTCTGTGGACTATGCTATAAATCCACGATGGCGAGCCTATGGCACGCGTGCCACAGGTGGTGCGTGGAGCCATATTGGTGGGCACGCGAGTGTTGCTCTAGCTCAGCTCTAACATGCATGCATGCACTGGCCAGCTGATTTTTGGGCCTTCTGGGCCCACCAGAAGTCAGCAAATGGGCTGTTTCTGGTCTCCAGCGACTGGGGCGGAGGCTGTTTTCACCCTCCCCAGGCTCCTAGAAAGCCTCTGGAGCCTGGGGAGGGCTAAAAAGGGGCCTACTAGATCAACATTGCCATTACATGCGAAAAGCAGGAGGAGCACAGGGGGGTCACACATGCATGCAGGGGGGCGCATGGAATTATGGGTGTGGGCACGTGTGTGACCAGCCTGTACTCCCTCCACTTTTGGCATGTGATGGCAAAAAGGTTAGCCATCATTGCTATAAATCATATTAGGCGTGTCTTTACCCTTCTTGTAGAAATTATAAAGTTGGCCACCATTGCAAAATACAAAAAGGCAAACTGATATAATAGAAATAAAAGTAAACTTTTCTCCCAAAACTACAAACAAGACCAAAATATCCTTAATCTAGTCTTTGACTATCATATCATATCCCGAGCATATAAAATATACGGTATACCATATATTTCCAAATCATCCTAAACTCCTTTTATACTTTTCTTTCCCACCAAAATATCTCTGTATAAAGGGTTTTTTCCTCAATTTTTTTCATTCTAATGCCTCCTTAATCTCACTTTTGTTCTCTTTATTTAGTCCATCCATAGCTTGCCCTTCTTCATATTCCATCCTGTTTGGTTACTTCCTTATATTCCATTAAAATCAAATCATTTCCCACAGACATTTCCCTTTACTTCACTTCCCTAGCAGATAGTACTAGTACTTCACCAAAGCAAGTGCTAGGCTCTGTTGCTTTTCATACTTATTAGTCTATGTGAGCCCCCAAATTCTGGTGATTGGATGTCTATCTGTCCATCTCTCTAAACTCCATCCATCCATCCATCCACTCCACTCCACATACAATGTATATTAGGAGATGTTCACACACATATGATATTCATGAAATTAAGTTGCCTGCCCTGCATTTGTTACCTTGTTAGGTCAAAAATAATGTTTATACTTTAAATATCTTTGAATGCCACATTGGTGGACAGAATCCAAAAGTGATTGGAATCGAGGGAAATCAATAGATGAGTCCATGACAAAAATTATATTATATTTCATTGAAATTATTTTCCAAGAACTTTCTTCTTCTGTCACATTAAAAATTACTATTCGATGACACCCTTTTAGAACTATAAATAAGCAAGTTAAGAATAAGTAAATGAACGCTATCTTTTTTATCATGCCTTTAGCCTGACTTGACTATTAAGACAGGTCACAAATTTTGCTACATAAATAAATCTCAGTTAATGATGACGTTAGTAAAATTGCATGGAATAGCATAACATTTCTGATATACCATTATGCTATATGTTCTAGCTAGCCCTCCTCCCAACTTCCCAAGTTTTTCTTTGTATAGAAAAGATTTTAAGTGCATCTTTCATGATGAAGTTGGTATGTATAAGTAATAGTAATATAAGTAATAGTAAAGAGTGTCTTTTTCAGGTAATTAGACTATCTGACTATGTATAATATAATGAGGCTTAGACCAAGTATATTTATAACAGTGTTTAAAAGTTTATGAAATCTCAACTTTTCAATATTTCTGTATATTTATATTGTATTTATATTTCTATATAAATAGATCTAAAATAGAGCAGGTAACCACCTTCATTGGTCATTCAGGCCAATGGTTCAGGAAAAGCACATGGAGAATACGCAGCTGCCTTGATCAGTGAGCACCATTCTTAATTTTTTCCACACAAAGGGAGGATATTATGTCCTTGCTGCAATTAAGCTTTTTCTGGCCAAGTCGCTAGCACAGCTTCTTTATGGGACCTTGCTCGGACAGTCAGCTTTATGTTTTACATCATTACAAATAGTTAAATCCAAATTCATTAGAGCAATTCTCAGATGCCACGTTGTGTCTCAAATGCACTTCTGCACCTGCAGACAGGATTGGCAAAAGTCAAAGCAAGAATCTGTATAGCGTCCTTAAATCTCTTGCTAAAGCTTAACTTCTTTCCGCAAGGTCTTGCTCCATTAATCCTCCAAGACAAATTCTCTTCATCATGGATCAAGGCTGTTGAGTCCAACCTTGCTGAACTAGACTTTGTCCTAGCTTTAACACTTGCAACACAGGGTGGAGGACATCGAGAGGCAGGCAGATTTAGGGAAAGCGCTGCTGTTTCTGGCTCCATGCCATTAGATGTGTTGTTGCTTCTGCCAGCTATCTTAGTCAGTTGGAGTCAGCAAACCACCGGAAAGCATTTGCACTCGTACGGTGCCATGCGCTTCCATCGGCAGTCCTGTACGGCAAGTATAAAAGGATACCATTCATTGAAAGACTCTGTCCCTGCGGCTCAGGAGAGGTGGAGACTGTGGGTCACATGCTCCTTTGATGTTCCTTTTATATGAAGATTAGGAAAAAATATATTCTGCCAATTACTGCTAGCTATACTAGCCATTCCGACATTTCCTATCTTCAGTGGCTACTTAAGGATAAACAGTCCATAACTACAACACAGGTGGCTAGATTCTGCGCAGCAGCACTGGGGATTCGTCGCAAACATATGTCTACTCTATCATAGCAATGTTATATAATTATTGTGGCAAATCTTTTGCACTGCTTAGCCATTTCCCTTTTAGCATTGAATCTACAACGGGCCACTCAGTTTAGGGATTGCAACTATCAAATAGTCAGGCCATGTATAATTGACACTGGATTTTATTATAGATTTTAGTTGTTATTTATTAATTTATACTAGAATTTTTAAGTGTGCTTTTATTTGTTCTGGTCTCTGGTCTAAGACTGTAATAATAAATTGTTGTTGTTATAATATAAGTAATAGCAAAGAGTGTCTTTTTCATGAAATTAGAATATCTGACTATGTATAATATGATGAGGCTTAGACCAAGTATATTTATAATTTTTTTTTTAAAAAAAATTGATTTATATGCTGCCCTTCTCTGGAGACTCAGGGCGGCTTACAATGCATTAAGCAATAGCCTTCATACTTTTGTATATTTATACAAAGTCAGCCTATTGCCTCCACAAACTGGGTCCTCAATTTACCTACCTTAGAAAGGATAGAAGGCTGAGTCAACCTTGAGCCTGGTGAGATTCGAACCTACAGTAATTGCAGACAGTTGGTGTTAATCACAATGCTTTTAGTCTGCTGAGCTACCAGGCTCTATAATGCTGTTTAAAAGTTTGTGAAGTCTCAGCTTTTCAATATTTCTGTATAAATACATCTAAACCTCAATAAAATGATTAAAAAACAATATGCCTGTTCATTTATTTACTGAAGAAAATTATCCAAAACTACATAAGGAAAACAAGTATTATTTTAAGTCATATTTATACAGAAATATGGGTTCACAAACTTTCAAGCACTGTTGAAACTGAAGTTAATTTCTCTGTCTGTGAATCCTTAGATATCCTGATTGATACCTAGTACCATCATGTTGGTGTTGACTCTTAGCAACCACAAAGATAGATTTTCTCCAGCATAGTTCTCTTAGCTTAGCTTTTTTCACAATTCATAAAATGCTTTTTCAAAAAAAAGCAATAAGTTAAAGAAATAAACTTTTTTAAAAGAGCAATTTTGCATGTGGATTTTAAGGTAGAACAAATTCAAGCAAGATATATAGGATAGATTGTTGTGGATATGACTATTGATTATCATTTCTATACCAAGTGTTCATCCCTATTATGAAAAGCTATGACTGCTTCTACTATCAATAAACTGTACATAAATTCCATCAAACTATTTTTCCTTGAAAATTGCTTAAAAAGTGGGTAGTTTGCCAATTACACAACATTCTACATATATCTCCTCTTCTTTGAAAATAATTTTTTTGATTTTAAAATATTTTTATCTTTTACTGCAAAGCTAACAAGCTGCCAATGTGTAGAAAAATAAAAGTGTATCCTCTTTTATCTTTTAAAAGAATGCTGTGGAGGCTAATGATATTTAAAGGAGAAATCGATTGTTCCAAATTCTTCCTTTCAATTCAGGAGAAGGCCCTGCTCTCCCATCTTCTGAGCAATACCTCTGAAATGTATTCTCCACTTCAGCAGATGTTTAGACTCAGACTTAATATGTGTACATGTTGTGTAAATAACTGCAAAGCTTTGATTCAACCTTTTCCATACTTTGCTTAGTTAATTATCTGGGCTTTTATGTTTACATGCAGTTAGTGTATCTCTAGCTATAAAGTACATAATTTATAATTGATGTAAATGATTGTTATTATGTCAATTAAGCAGCTGGGTTCTCCACCTTCCCACTAAACAGAATGAGTGATAAACAGAGTTTTACATGGAGATGCCTACTTTTCTTCAGAAAGGATAAATTAAATTACCTAGGTAGACCAGGTTGTCCAATTGTTCTCTGCTGAGGTTGATGCTGTCTCCTGGCCTCTTCTCTTGACCTGTTGACTGCAGCAAATGGTCAATTTCGTCACGCACCACTGCAAGAGCTTCTGGGTGCTTCAACAGATAATATATCGCCCAGAATATACCAGGAATTGTGTTTCCAACCGAGGCCCACAGAAAGGTGAAATGATGTGCTGGGAGAAAATAAGTGAAAAGGAAGATTAATAGCGTTTATTACACTGATTAGATTTGCAGTGTGCTAATTAAAAGATGTTAGGACACAGACCCAGCCAAGGATCAGTGAATGCTAATGAGGACCAATAGGCTTCTGAAAGTCTAATTTTCTGCTTAATGAGAATAGTTTGAAATGTAATTTCAGGGTGGGGGTGGGGGTGAAATAAAGGGAGGAAATGCAGCTCAGTTATAATCTCTCTCATTATCACCATTAAGTATCTTGTTTTACCACCTCAGCCAAAAAAAAAGAGAGAGAAAGAAAGAATCAATTATCAGATAGGATTGTTTCAGAGTAAAACATTTTATCATTACCCAATTAGAGAAAAAACATAAAAATTTCAAGGTCGCAATTTTGCCATTTTATTTCAAAGGACTCTAGTAAATTATCTGATTCCAACCCAAGCAATCATTCAAAAGTTTGTTACCTGCTTTGTCATAATCGCTAAGCGCCGTATAGTTTTCAAATATATCTTTTCTGTCTTGGACCACTTCAGAAACATCTAACCATTTCTCCATCTTTTTTGGATTTAAAAAGTTTATGAGTTCTCTCCGGATCTTCTTGGTTGCTCCCAGCAATATGATTGGTACGTTTAGAGCCAAATAGGAAAAACTGGCATCAAACTTGAGAAATTTTTCTCCAATTTCCTCAGTAACATTATAGCTATCATTATGAGGATCCCTTCCAAACAATGTTTTAAAACTGGCTTCAAATATTATAGAGAAACAGAACTTGTGCATTTTTTCCATCTCCCAATCTATCATTTGTGAAAACTTTCTCTGAAATATAATTTGGAGGTTCCTCATCATGTTATCGGAGAGTGTGTCCAATGATTTGCCAAGAAGATGTTGATAATTCCTGTGTATACGTTCATTTAGGTCAGGGTATTTCCCATTCATAATCGGCGGATGGTCAAATACTTGGCTTGATAATTGATCTGCAAATTCTGTAAATTCCAGATACTTGCTGCTCTTGGTCACAACAGGATATTGAAAGGGGTTTATTATAAATGTAATATATTTGCCTGAAAAAAGAAAAAAGAAATTGGTCAAAGCCCACATGATAATTTATGCCAACATTTTGCAACCTGTTGCCTTATAGTAGTACTTCTCTATCTCAGCAACTTTAAGATGCTTGGATTTCAATTCTCAGAATTCTCCAGCTAGACATGGTTGGCTGGTGAATTTTAAGAGTTGAAGTCCATTGAGAAACAATGCCTTAGAGGAATCATGTACAATAGCTCCCATCAGTGGTAGGTTTCAAAAATATTTGGTTCTGTGGGTGTGGCTTGGTGGGCGTGACATGGCTTGGTGGCTGTGGCTGTGGCTTGGTGGGCATGGCAGGGGAAGGATAGTGTAAAATCTCCATTCCCTCCCCAATCCAGGGAAGGGCAAAAATGCAAAATTCCCATTTCCTCCTGATCAGCTGGGACTCAGGAGGCAGAGAATAGATGGGGCGGGGCCAGTCAGAGGTGGTATTTACCGTTTTTCCGAACTACTCAAAATTTCCATACCGGTTCTCCAGAACTGGTCAGAACCAGAAACCCACCTCTGGCTCCCATCATCTCCAACATAAGACATATGCTGACTGAAACTGATCTAGAAAACAATGTTTCTAGAGGAGTCTGGTTTAGTCAAAATCATTTTCTGGTCCTTCTCTCCAAATTATAGTAAAATGTGGCAGTCACAGAATGAATACCATCCTCACAGCACCAGAAGTGATATCTTTCAAAAATACTTCTGGTGCTGTGAGGGTGGTATTCATTCTGTGACTGCCACATTTTACTATAATTTGAAGGGAAGCATTGAAAATGATTTTGACTAAACCAGACTCCTCTAGAAAACAGTGTTTGTGTGTGTGTGAATAAATATAAAGGTTCCCCTCGCACATACGTACTAGTCGTTCCTGACTCTAGGGGGCAGTGCTCATCTCCGTTTCTAAGCCGAAGAGCCAGTGCTGTCTGATGATGATTCTGTGGTCATGTGGCTGGCATGACTAAATGCCAAAGGTGCACTGAATGTTGTTACCTTCCCACCAAAGGTGGTCCCTATTTTTCTACTTTTTTCATGCTTTTGAACTGCTAGGTTGGCAGAAGCTGGGGCAATATATATAGTGTTTTTCTATCAAAGCACCTGGTCTATCCCAATATGGGAGGGAGCATATTGCTTTCCTTTCACTTTTCAGCTCCAATCCAGGAGCCCTCAAGCAGTCACATTCACGACAAACCATTTTATATAAATTTTGTATATATACACTCACAGACACATGTGTATGCATATAAATATAGCATACATTTTATATGTACATTACAAAAAAGGAAATTACAATAAACTACTATATTGGGTTTTGAGATATGAAAAAATAACAAAATAAACCATGATAGCATTGACTATATGCGATGCAGTCAAAGATTACAATACTGTTCCTCAAGTTTATTTCCTTTCCCCAATCACAAGAAATACGTCACAACAGAATTAATACTTTGCTTTGTATGGATAAGCAGTACTATTCTTTATTTGCACCAATCTTATTACATTCCTGGACTTCTATTAAATTTCTATTAATATTTGTGATCCCAATAACAATGGGTATCAACATGCTATAAATTTTTGCATTCTGGTTCCAGTAACTAATTATCCATTTTTATTAGGTTGTCTCTTGAGGTAACAATAAACAAAATTTAACAATATAATCTGTGAATGTTCTAAAATATTTCCGATACTTTATTCATTAATATCTAAACTAAAACTTAGTTTAAGTATTTCCACAATAAATCCAAAGTTGAGAAAGTCCACATTTTTGGTACATTATTCATCAAGAAGTCCACCTTTTAAAATCTTATTTCATATCCCATAGGTTTAACGAAAATAGTGCATTTGTTGAACAAATCTAAAGCTTTATAAGTCACAATTCTTTCACTTATAAATACCAAAATTTGCTAAACTTCTTCTGAATTGGCCAATAAACATAAGAAAGAATATTTTGTGGAAGATTGCAGGATACAAATTTAACATTCTTTAAAACACTATGTTTCTTATTTGTTAAAACAAAACATTTTCATTTTTTCCCAGGTACCTTGCAGGTTTTTCATATCTATCTTCAGCAGAATATAGAAGTTAAATATAGCTTTGAAAACCTCTGAAATTCATTTGAACAAAACAGTAACTTTAAAACCATAAAGCTATAGTTTTATAAACCATAAATTTATAGAGGACCCAAAACAGCGTAAAAAAGCAAAAATAAAGAATTTTTCCTTAAAAAGTATAAGATCATAGGAAAAGCTATATGGAGTCTGGAAGAGACATTCCCCAAATACTATAACAGTACAAAGATTCCTTCCCCAACACCAGCTATGAAATTCATCTTCAGTTGAAAAGTTGTAACAATACAGAAGTAAATACATCCCGACTGAATACAATCGTCAACAGCTTTGTGGCCTGATAATGTGTTTATCAGGCCACAAAGAGAATCAAGCTACAGTGGACATTTTAAAGCTTCTATATAGTTTTTAATTACTGAAACTCTTAGTTTTATAGCTCTTTAAATAAAGATGCAGAACATTAGAAGCAATTCAAAATTAGACACTTTCCTAATGTCTGGAATATCTGACAGGTCAGGAGTTAAAATCATTCCTTGCAATTCCTCTGGGATAGGAAGAATTTTTAATTACAGATTTTCTTCTTTCTTAAAAATGATGATTGGAATGCGGAGATGATTGCTTTCTCTGGCATTTTGCTTTGGGCCCCATGATTGATTCACAAACAGATGTCACTTAAAAAAAGGAAATAAAGTTGTCCAATTATGAAAAAGGCTATAAAGCAATCCAAAATTCAGAAATAATTTCCAAAAATCAGAGGGACCAGGGGCTGTAGATCCTGCAGTCACCGATTTATTTATTAAATTTTGTACCAACCATCTCTTTAAAAACTGGAATCTCTAAATTCTATTTGATAATAGTCATTATTATTAAGTCTTTATGTTGTGTATTTTAAGGACTGCAACAAAACACCTTTGTGAATGTTTACTTAGGAGACAATCCCAGAGACAGATATAATTTCTCTGTCAATAAATGTGTATAGAATTAATAAATGTGTATAGAATACTTCATTGGAATTATTATTGTTATAAATCAGATTTATGTTGAGAAATATATGGGCACAGAAATGGGTGGGTGCCATTAATTAATGCTATTAATTCTATTTCATGAGTACAGGTTTGGACCTATTACAAAAACAGATTTTTTTAAAAAAAATAATAAAATCTAAAAATTACATGCTTGAATCTTTCATTGCATAAAAATATATTCTCCTACACACATTTTTCATCTTTTTAAAGCCCACAAACATGTTATTTTCCAGATATATAAAAAAATAAGGGTTGTTTATTTCTTATTTCCAGAATATAACAGAATAACAGAGTTGGAAGGCTTCTAGTCCAACCAGTCAATAGGGCCTGGTGGCTCAGCAGACTAAAGCATTGTAATTAACATCAGCTGTCTGCAATTACTGTAAGTTTGAATCTCACCAGGCTCAAGGCTGACCCAGCCTTCCATCCTTTCTAAGGTAGGTAAAATGAGGACCCAGTATTGCCCCCACAAACTGGGGGGGCAATAAGCTGACTTTGTATAAATATACAAAAGTATGAAGGCTATTGCTTAATGCATTGTAAGCCGCTCTGAGTCTCCAAAGAAGGGCAGCATATAAATCAAATTTTAAAAAAAGCAGGAAACCCAGTACCATTTCAGCCAAATGATTGTCCAATCTCTTCCTAAAAACCTCCCATGATGCAGCACTTACAACTTCTGGAGACAAGCTGTTCCACTGAGTAATTGTTCTAACTTTTCAGGAAACTTTTCCTTAGTTCTAGGTTGGTTCTCTACTTGATTAGTTTCCAACTATTGCTTCTTCTCCTGCCTTCATATGCTTTGGAAAATAGGCTGACCCCATTTGATATTTGAACATTGCTATCATATCACCTCTAGTCCTTCTTTTCATTAAACTAGACGTCCCAATTCTTGCAACTGTTCTTTATATGTTTTAGCTTCCAGTCCAAAGTAATTATCTTTGTTGCTCTTTTCTGCACTCTTTCTGGAGCAGTGATGGCTAACCTTTTTGCCATCGCATGCCAAAAGCAGGGGGAGTGTGGGGGTCGCAGCTGTGTGTGCCCACATCCATAATTCAATGCACCCTGCCCTCCTGCGCATGCGCATGTGACCCCCCCCACTTCCCTCTGCTTTTGGCACGTGATGGCATGGTGGGCCCAGTAAGCTCATTTCTCCCCCTCCCCAGGCTCCAGAGGCTTTCCAGGAGCCTGTGGAGGGCAAAACAGCCTTCTCCATCCCCCCTGGAGGCCTTCCGGAGGCCAGAAACAGCCAGTTTCCTGACTTCCAGTGAGACCGGAAGGCCTGAAAATCAGTTGGCTTGTGCGCACATGCGCACTGGAGCTGAGGTAGGGCAACACTCATGTGCCCACCAATATGGCTCCACGTGCCACCTGTGGCACCCGTGCCATAGGTTCGCCATCACGGTTCTAGAGTCTCAACATCTTTTTTATATCATAGTGACCAAAACTGGATGCAATATTCCAAGTGTGGTCTTACCAAGGCATTAAAAAATGGTATTAACACTTTGCGTGATTTTGATTCTATCCCACTTTTAATGCAACCTAAGATTGTGTTGGCTTTTTTTGGCAGCTGCATCATACTACCTGCTCATATTTAAGTGACTGTCTACTAGGACTCCAAGATTCCTCTCATAGTTACTACTATTGAGACAGGTACCACTTATTCTATACCTGTGCATTTGGTTTTTCTTGCCTAAATGTAGAACTTTACTTTTCTCACCATTGAAATTCATGGGGATGTCTATATTTTAGAGATTTTGCTGATTCCCATGACTTCTAGGTAAGAAGAAGTCTAAACTTTTGCCTCTGACCTAAAACAAGAGTTTCAGATTGGCCACCACCTGATATTCTTGATGCCCAGCTAGTATCACTGCATGTGTTTTCTGGATATTAATTTGACATGGCATTAGAAAGCTTAATTATAACCCTGTATTGGCCCAATAAAGATCAGTTATCTTGTGGTGAATGTTTAAATTTGTATAAACTTAAGGATGTTTAGTCACATCAGAAACTCAAGGGTAACACCAGGAAATAAAGTAATGTAGTCTGCAAAGATACAAGAAAGTCTCATATCTATTCATAAAAACATGCATACTTTGAAGATCTAACAAAGGGTACAAAAAGCTCCAATTTGGCAATGCCTTCTATTAGTCCACAATGACATCTCAGAGGAACTGTTTAAAATAAATATACTTTATTAAGTTTATTATACATATACAGAATATCATATTTCTAATATCGGATGTGCAGTGTTTATACATATGTACATAGAATATAACTGGTGTCACTTGAACTCATTATTACTATTTTCTTAGCGCACCTTGAGCTCCTACTTTTACCCTATTGTTCAACCATTTGTACCACCTTTCCCACACAGTATAATACTTTAAACTCTCATCGTTATTTATCTTGTGTGTTAATTTGCTCAGAAGAATGAATAATTAAAAATTTTTTAGAGTGCGCAGAAATGAGCAAATTAAATTGACATCTCAGAGGAACTTAATTTTCCTTTTTTGGGAAGACTTAAAGTCAAAGGTTTTGGCCAAATTATGGTCACCACAATCTTAATACTGGTCCATCTTCTCTCATTTTCTAACTGAACACTGTTGAGATCCTCATCCCTTTGCAAACAAATATTAGACACAGCTATTAGTTAAGATGTGTGTGTGTGTGTGTGTGTGTGTGTGTGAGAGAGAGAGAGAGAGAGAGAGAGAGAGAGAGAGAGGGAGGGAGGGAGGGAGGGAGGGAGGGAGGGAGGGAGGGAGAGAACTATTAGAACTTGCTTGTAGTACTTGTACTACCTACTTGATAAGCAAGGTGGAATCCATTATCATTGTCCAATATTAAGTAGAACCAGAGGCATCTTGAGATGGGCAAAAGAGAATGTGGTCAGAGTGATGCCAGCAGCACCATAAATACAAGTTTCTCCCCTTTTCTACATGCACTGCTGTATCACACATATGTCTTGAAGAGGCAGAGCTTGTAGCATAATGCTGCATTTTATCATTCAGGTGAAAGGGGCAAATTCTTATGGACAACATTGAATGATATCCACATTAGAGAAACTGAATGTGTTTTCATTGTGCAAGGTAGCAATGTTTCTTCCTTGAAAAGTCAAATAAGTTGATAAAATGATGCTTTACTGGATGCATGAACCGTCACTAAAACTATAAAAATAATTTCAGTGCAGTGTTTGGTGTGAATTTTTTGAAACAATTGTTCTGAGTTTTATACATTAAGGCTGAAAACTCATTAAAGCTATAATTTGACTTTTATGTACTTAGGAATGAGATTTCTATGGAACTCGAGAAAATTTACTTTTGGAAATATAATGGATTTATAATGTTACACCACTGTGGAAAATTTTCTAATTGTTGATAGAAATCTTTCAGATAAAAGTTCACAAAGCACCTCCCCTCTAATTTTGAACAGTTTGTAAACAAAGGTAAAAAATAATTACTGTCTTCATAGTAGAGGCACAAACTGTTCAGAGATTTCAGTATTTTTTTCCTCTGGCTACAGTCCAATCTATCACAAAGAAATCATCTTGGGAGTCACATTTTATTATAAGCACCAGTGACCAAAAGACTGGAAATACTACACTCTGCTCTGATATTATTTAACAAGATGATTTTGAATGCTATTAACCTGAAGATGTCAGCTAGCTTTCCAACTCTGAGCATTCAGGGTAAACAATTTAAGATTTCTTTAAAAATTAATTAATATTAATTTAAACCATCTGTCCACCATCTGCTATTTTCAGATAAAAAATATGAGCTGTTTTCTTTGTGATCTTGACTCCAACATTTTGCAAAACAATCCCCAATTCTTATATATTTAATTACCAATATAAAATAAATCAACTTTTAAGTATCGGGACAAAGTTTATCCATTATCTGAATGCAATTGTTTGAAATACTATCCTAACACACGCCCATGATCTATGGTCCGTTAGGAATCATTTGGATTTATTTCCAAATAAATTTGTTTATGACCTGTACAATTATATACTCTTATTCTATGTAAGCCCACTGAAGTGTAATGCTGCACGCAATACACTTCTGACAAAGTGTCATGAAATCAACACCTCTATTTGTCCAATTAATTTCACTTCATGCCAAAAAGCAACACCCCATTTGCAAAATCAGTTCTCAAGTAACAAAAAATGGGAAGAAAAGGGGGGGGGAGGAGAAAACAAAATATCTATAGAATTCAAATCCAGTACAAATTGAATGAAATAGAATTGACTTACAAAAGCAAGTCATAGTAATAAGATATTTATTAATAAAGTATACTTCAATATAATATATTGAATATTACCAAAATTCATATCAATGAACATCATGAATATCAATATAATATAATATAATATAATATAATATAATATAATATAATATAAAATAATATAATATAATATAATATAATATAATATAATATAATATAATATAATATAATATAATAATATAATATATTCAATATATTCCCTCAACATCTGAAGCAGTAAAAGAGGAAGAGGAGGAAGAGAAATAGGAGAAGGAAAAGGAGGAGAAGGAGAAGAAGAGGACGAGGAGGAGGAGGAGGAGGAGGAGGAGGAGGAGGAGGAGAAGGAAGAGGAGGAGGAAGAAGAGGAAGAAGAAGAAGAAGAAGAAGAAGAAGAAGAAGAAGAAGAAGAAGAAGAAGAAGAACGTTCAATATAATTAACTACTGCTAAATTTTTACTTTATATGTTGATGTGTGACTGAGGAGGGGAATTAATCTTACAAGACTTTGTAAACTCTGTGATTTTTTTCTGCACGAGTTCAGATATCTTATGTATATATATTTACTTGGGAGTTACTTCCTGGGATCATAGTAGAGATACAGAGTCTCTTGATTATAAAGTAGAGTGCTGTTTAATAAAAGTTTTAATCAGAGTTACAACCATATACTCATTGTATTTGCTGTCCCTCTATCATCCCCTTTATTACATCTCAACATCTGAAAATTCAGGACAAAGGGATGCAGCTCAAGAACTGCGCATTTAAACAATAGCACAGACTTTTGTCCCTGTACGTTGTCAGGATTGTGGCCTTCCTGTTTAAGGCTGGGCATGAGCTAGTTAAAAACATTTTTTCATGAACTAGTCATTTGGCATTCATTAGTTTTGGATCTAACTGGAAATCCTCTATTCTTGTCTCATCTGATCAAGGGTACAATCCCCAATGAGAAACAGAACACTTGGTTTTTTGTATGTTAATATTCAGCAAGAAACTTCCCATAGTCTATTGCTAACTTCAATGAGCAATACAAGTAGTCCTTGACTTATGATCAAAACTGGGACTAGAATTTATGTCACTAAGTGATGCCGTCGTTAAGTAAGTAATCATGTGATTGGGTGATTTTACAATCTTTTTTGCAACAGTTGTTAAATGAATCACAAGGTCATTAAACAAAACTGAGTGTCAGATAGCTCAACAGGCTAAATCGCCTGTTATTAACATTCAGCTGTCTGCAATTATTCCAAGTTCGAGGTTCAGGGTTGACTCAGCCTTCCATCCTTTCTAAGGTAGGTAAATTGAGGAGCCAGTTTGTGGGGGCAATAAGCTGACTTTGTATAAAAATATACAAAAGTATGAAGGCTATTGCTTAACGCATTGTAAGCCACCCTGAGTCTCCAGAGAAAGGCAGCATATAAATCTAATTAAAAAAAAACAAACTGACTTTTCCCATTGTTGAAAAGTCGTTCCATTGTTGTTCTTGTTGAAAGCCAATTGACATGGTGATCACATGACCCTGGGGGCGCTGAATCATTGTAAATATATGCCAGTTGCCAAGAGCCCAAACTGCAATTATGTGACCATAAGGAAACTGCAACGTAAGCATGAGGACAGATTTTAAGACACCTTTTTAAATGTTGTTGTAACTTTGAATGGTTCTGAACAAATGGTTGTACATTGTGGAAAGCCTGTATTATTAAAGTATACATCACAATATAGGTACATGTATATATGAAATATGGGCATCTGTTACTGAAATTGTTATGTAATATTTAACATTGGTTCGGGGGGGGAGAAATTGTCCCCGTCAGAACGGGCTCGCAATTTGGATGTCCTCCTAGACTCACAGCTGAGATTAGAGCAACATCTGACAGCTGTGGCTAGGGGGACCTTTGCACAGGTTCGGCTGGTGCACCAATTGCGACCCTACTTGGATCAGGAGGCTCTCCTCACAGTCATTCATGCCCTTGTCACCTCACAGTTAGATTATTGCAATGCGCTCTTCATGGGGCTACCTTTGTAAAGAGTTCAGAGACTACAGTTGGTCCACAACGCAGCCGCGCAAGCTCTCGTGGGTGCACCTAGATACACTCACATTACACCAATTCTCCGTGAGCTGCACTGGCTCCCTATTGGTCTCTGGTCACAATTCAAGATGTTGGTTATTACCTTTAAAGCCCTTCATGGCTCAGGGCCAGGTTATCTTCGAGACCGCCTTCTGCCACATAGCTCCCAGCGACTGGTAAGATCCCACAGAGTTGGTCTCCTTTGGGTCCCGTCAGCTAAACAATGCCAGCTGGTGGGCCTGCAGGGAGGGCCTTCTCTGTGGCTGCCCCAGCTCTCTGGAACCAGTTACCTCCTGAGGTCCAGACCATCCCCACCCTACTGGTCTTCCAAAAAGTGGTGAAGACCTGGTTTTTCTGGCAGGCCTGGGGCCGTTGATCTCGCTCTTGTGATCTGGCGAGATCTGGCCATGAATGGCGTGAATGAGTTTTTAATGCTTTTAATTTTTTTAATTTTTAAATGGTTTTTTTATAATGATTTTTTAAAATGTATTATGAGCTGCCCTGAGTCTTCGGAGAGGGGCTGCATATAAATTAAATTAAATTAAATTAAATTAAATTAAATTAAATTAAATTAAATTAAATTAAATTAAATTAAATTAAATTAAATTAAATTAAATTAAATTAAATTAAATTAAATTAAATTAAATTAAATTAAATTAAATTAAATTAAATTAAATTAAATTAAATTAAATTAAATTAAATTAAATTAAATTAAATTAAATTAAATTAAATTAAATTAAATTATTAAATTAAATTAAATTATTAAACATGTTTGTGGTATTGCTCCCAAGAATATTCAACATATTTCAGGTCTGCTCACTAAAAACATGTTACCTTATCACACCTTACAGCAGAGCTGTCAAATTCACGTTGTCACTGTGGCATCACGTGACATATCAGGACTTTTCTCCCCTTCGCTAAACCAGGCATGGGTGTGGCTAGCGTGTGATGCATCTGGCCTGTGGGCCAGGAGTTTGACAGCCCTGCCTTAGAGGCATGCCTTCTTGTATATATTCCTGACCAAATTTATGTAACTTATCTGCTTAACTCATCTTCTTCGGTTTGTTTGGGAAATACAGAGAAGAAAATTTTGTTAATTTAACAATATTGCATGTATATTATGAACATTCTAATTTTTGTTTACATATAAATGCTTTAGATGTCTATTCGCTTCACAATGAATCTTTGTAAAAAACAGGAATAATATAAAAATCATGAAGAAAATGTGAAAAACATAGGAGAGTCTGATGATCTTCGATTGTTCAGAAATGTATAATTTAAGCTGCTTATTCAATAAAACAAACTATACTAAATACATTGCTACAGTGATACTTCATATAAAATATTGAAATATACTGTTAGAGCATGGGATATACAATCCCAAAATTCTGTTATCTATATGATAGTGAAATACATTACAAGTTGTCATTTAACAGACTTATTTATAATCAAGTTGGCCCAATATCAAATTTAATGGAATAAATTCTCTGGGACTGAAAAAAGTGCCTATCATTCAAATGTTACTTCTTTATTGGCTGATGAAGTATATCTCCATTGCATATTTCTTTGCTTAGAACAGAATATACAGTTTGCAATAGCTGTGACAGTATATTTTAGTTGGGTAGATATGAAACATCAGATGTTCTGAAAAATTGTTTTGTTAAGTGGGATTAAGAGATTGAAGCCAGCCACTTTCAAAGCCCTTGTGAGGTCAGAGCAGGTTACATGGGAACCTCTATATATCTGTACATATATTTTAAAAAAATAATATCTGTACAGATATATACAGGTCCCCATATAACAATCATTTTCTACACCAACAATTATTTTCTATTTTAAATTTCCTACAATAGCTTCCTGTTAGCTCAGATTCACTTCAAATTCTTCAAGGGGTGGAGGGGGCTGTGGGGAGAAACAATTGCAATTAATAATAGTGTGTGTGTGTGTGTGTGTGTGTGTGTGTGCGCGTGTGTGCACAAGAGAGAGAGAGGGAGGGAGGGAGGGAGGGAGAGAGAGAGACGGTTTTGTGGGGCATAAAAGGAAGGGATTGCTGATCCCATTTATGTAACACTGGTCTTTCTTATTAGGAAGATTTTGCTGAAAAGTTGACAATGATGTACAGCAGTGACTCACTGGAATGACGTTTAGGGAAAATGATTCTGCTGCACCACCACACAAAACCAATTAGAGAACTATTTTCCACGACAGGTCAGGAATTTCCATTGTTTCTTGTGGAGAATAATTTCTTTATTAAGGTGACATCCATGTCCATTATTGCTTTTCAGAATGACAATCATTTGCTTATCACACAGGAAAATACAATCAGTGAAATCACGTCACCAGTCTGAGGCAATGCCAGAAATTCAGAGCATCAGCCTGTGTTTTCCAAATGAAGTAATCTGAGAATTAATAAGGAGAACATTATATATTGGCACTATTTTTGACAAGACTTTTAGTGACACATCAAAAGGAAAAGGTAAAGCTAGTGCAGAAATGCTCTAGATAGTTTGGCATTTCTGAATCCCTCTATTTTGCCAGTTCTGAGAGACTCCCTGAAATATTGGTACCTGAAGTAATGAAGGCCTGCAATTCTTAACAGTATCTCCATGACCTTCCAATAATTAATAAGAAATATGGGAAATGTAAATGAACAAAAACCATAAACTATAATGTCTTTTTTTCTCTCTCTCTTTCATATGTCAGAATACAAGATGTTGAAGCAGAGATGTGTGATCTTTTTTTGGCCTTCTCTTGCACTATATCTTGCTGCTGTGTTTGATGTTGATGCAGGATGTTGATGAGACTTTGTGATAGATTTTGAGGGAGAAGCCAAACAAAAAGACCCAAAAAACTTGGGGAAAAAAAGGCCAGACAATTTTTGGTAGTCTTCAGAATCATTCACCCTTACTTCTCCATACTTCCCCACCCCATACCAATTCACAGAATGTCAGAAAGTTCTGCATTATACCCCTCTGGTGACTACAGATGAGGTGAATCTGTGTTATGCATCATCTGGCTCAGATATTAACAATTATTAAAAATTTGGATTCTTTTTTTTCCTTGTACAAACTTATATATTATTTGAAATAATGAGGTATTGTATTGTGGGGAAATACCCAACTAGGCTGGAGGGAGGTGTTAAGAGGACTGAGTTTAGAGGCCATGTATTGCAGGAAGCTGCACAGGAATGACCTCTCTCAAAATCTCTGAAGCCTCCTCTGACTATTCCAAAGGTGACAAGCTTTGCCATCTACCAAGTTCTCCAATCTTGCCAACATCATAAACTAAGTCAATAAAGTAACATTCCAAAGTGGAAAAATTAACACTTTAAAAACGTTAAAGCAATAAAAATTATAAACAAAACATAAAAGGAAGAAAATGCAATTACAAAAATACACCAAGACAATCTTTTTATTGGCTTGGTTGAAATAATCACACTAATCATGTCAGTTAAGGCCTGGCAGTATACTCTACCTGATTGCCTTCCAGATATGTTAGGACTATAAGTCCCCAAATCCCCAGCTAGTTTGGAATTCTTGTGTTAGAGTTCCAAGATATTTGGAACAAAAACTTGAGATTTTATTAACACAAATATTATGGTTGCCTACAATCTTAATCCTCTATAAAAAGTGATACTGTTTGAACATTTCAGTTTAGAGGAAAGGGATGGGAAGACATAGTAAAAATATTAAAAATCAGTCATGGTATGGAAAATATGGGGGGGGGAAGGTTTTTATTAAGGTGACCAACTTCTTTACAATGAGAAGGACACGTACTTGTGTGCCATGTTGAGTTTCGGTAAGAAGTAAACAAAACCACTTGTGTACGGCACACTCTTTCAAAACAATTCTCCTGTGTGGAGTGCATGCGTCTCATGATCATGTCTCGCTGCACTGTACTGTGCCTTGACAGATCATGATGTCAAATACAAGACTGAGTGGCTGTGGATCCCGGCATCTCCTGATCTAGTTACCCCATCACTTATAATGGGAGGGGAGTTGTTGACTCCCTCTGAAAGGGCTTGAAATCTTGGCGACCGCCTTGATTCACGGCTGTCTTTGGCAGATCATCTAATGGCCATGACAAGGGGGGCTTTTGCACAGGTTTGCCTAGTGCGCCAATTGCAGCCCTTCCTAGACAGAGATGCCCTTCGCCCAGTCACTCAAGCTCTCATTGTCTCTCGGTTGGACTACTGCTATGCCCTCTACATGGGGCTGCCCTTGGGGTGCATCCGGAGGCTCCAGCTGGTCCAGAATGTAGCCACGCGGGTCGTTACAGGAGCTTCCTGTTACTCCCGGGCAACATCTCTCCTGCACTGCATTGGCTGTCGGTGGCATTCCGGATCCATTTCAAGATGCTGATACTCACCTATAAAGCCCTTCATGGCATGGACCCGAGGTACTTGCAAGACCACCTTCTACCAGCCTCCCACCACCCTGTGTGCTCTCATAGAGCTGCCCTCCTCCGGGTGCCATCAGCCAGACAGTGTCGGCTGGTGACCCCCAGGATGAGGGCATTCTCTATGGCTGCACCGACCCTCTGGAATGGGTTACCCACCGAGCTCTGTACGGCTCCTGATCTTTTCAGTTCAGCACGGCGCCTTCCGTGCTGAACTGAAGACATGGCTTTTTCATCAAATTCCCTGACCGATTATGGGGTTTTAACTTGGGGATTTTAAATTGCACTGTATTTTAGAATTTTTACTGTTGTTGTTTTTATCATGTGAGCTGCCCTGAGTCCCACGGGAGAAGGGTGGCATATAAATTTTCATAATAAAATAAAATAATAAATAAATAAATACGTAAAAAATAAATAAATTTTCATAATAAAATAAAATAATAAATAAATAAATACGTCATATCACATGCAACGGATCGGATCAGCATCGATTGAATACAGAAATTTACAGATTAGTCTTCAAATATCGAAAAGGAGGATATGTAGGAGGATACTTTTTAAGAAAGGACAGAATTTACAAAAGAAGGACTGTCCTCCCTAAAGAGGACAATTAGTCACCTTATTTTTATATATTTCTCACAATGTTCCTGTAGAATTGTATTTGTTAAACCTAAAGGTGGGAGATTGAAGATGAAATAAAGTATCTATATTACTTTAATTATTCTTACTTAATGCAAACTGCCCAGGGTCATCTAGAGTAGGCAGTCTTTACACTGAATGATGGATGGATGGATGAAAGAAGAATACATATATACAGGCATACAATCTATATTCCTTTGTACTATTATTTAACCTACTAAAATAACTCTAAAAAGTAAATAAAACAGAAACATTGCTTACCAGCCATGTGTACGGTAAAAATATCTCCATGTTTTTTATTCAAAGTCAATAAAAAAACAGTAGCATTTTTTCTAAAGTTCAGGGCTTCTCCCAAGAAAGGAATCCAACCATTTATTAAGGGAGGCTCTCCAGTGAGCCTGAAAAATAAAAAGAAAGCACTGTTAGTTGATACATAGCTTATATGATCAAAGTACATTATAGTGGCGCAGTAGTTAGAATGCAGTGCTGCAGGCTACTTCAGCTGACTGCTAGCTGCAGTTCAGCAGTTCAAATCTCACCAGTCTCAAGGTTGACTCAGCCTTTCATCCAGTGGTGAAATCTAAAATTAGTTATTACCGGTTTTGTGGGCGTGGCTTGGTGGTGGTGGGGGGTTAATGTGACTGGGTGGACGTGGCCAATTTTTTTTTTTAACTTTTAAAACCATTTTTCTCTTCGGCGAAGAGGTTGTAAAAAAACACTTTCAAAAGGCTCTGATGATCCCAGCTGAGTTGCCTGATCGGCAGAGACTTTTTTTTCTTTTAAATGCCTCTGACAATCAGGCAACTCAGCTTGGATTGTCAGAGGTATTTTCTTTTAAAAGCCTTTGATGATCCCAGCTGAGCTGCGTGATCATCAAGAGGCTTTTTTTTTACTTTTAAAAGCATTTTTTTGGCCAAAGAGGTTGTAGAAAAAATGCTTTTAAAACAAAAAAAAAAGCCTCTGATGATTGTGCGGCTCAGCAGGGCATGGGGGGAAGGGAGCAGGGATTTTTGCTACCGGTTCTCTGAACCACCCGCCTCCATCGTTACCGGATCAGGTGATCCGGTCTGAACTGGGAGCATTTCACCCCTGCTTCCATTCTTCCGAGGTGGGTAAAATGAGAACCCAGATTGTTGGGGACAATATGCTGACTCGGCAAACTGCTTAGAGAGGGCTGTAAAAGCACTATGAAGCGGTATATAAGTCTAAGTGCTATTAATATTTGAAAATTTGAAAGCTTACCAGTAACACCTTGAGATTTTTTTTTATTCCTTAGCTACCAAAGTTTCTACATCCATACAGTTTGCCACTTATCTTCACTATATTGTAAAATCAATACAAATTGGTTTAAATGTTCAATTAAGGAACTGATTCATGGTAAAATGTATCTATAATCAGGTCACTATCCAAGCATCCAAAGTAAAGCAAAATATATACAGTCAAATAGTCAGATTTAGTATTTTTAAAGTCTAAAACATCTTCCCAATTCAAATTATAAATAAAAAATCCAATTTAAAAAAAACTAACTAAAAAAACCCAAATGTGGGCATATGCATCTACATAAATAATATGTTCTTAAAGACAATTACATTTCAAATCTCTGTATTTAATATTTCTGTCCAAAGGTAACCTTGTATACATGGAAGTAATTTAGGAAGGACATAGCTAATATAACTGAAGTATTATATTTCTCCAGAACATTTTTCAAAGCTCTGTATTGCACTAAGTTTTCAATTACACATTATTCTGCTATACCACTGATCCAATGAAATATGCATTTTAATATTCTAATCACTTATAACTAATATAGCAGCTAAAAACAAGGTATCAATCAATATCATAAACTAGAATATACTTTATTTTCATGGTCAACTTTCCAATGACTTTCTGAATGCCATAATCCAATCTAATGAGACTGACTGATTAACCGAAATATACATGGATTTCTATGCCATCTACACTAGAAATTCTAGCTGCCTTGCATTTGAAATCCATTAACTCTATAAGAACAAATCAAAGCTCAAAATATCATGCAGAGTAATTTGTCTATGGAGATTCTCAGTCATCCAGGTCATGGTCCTCCCAAAGGTGCTTTTTCAAAAGGCAACTGGACTTTCTGTTTTTTCTTTGAAGATGTTTCACTTCTCATCCAAGAAGCTTCTTCAGAGCTAGTTCCAGAGGTTCATATTTGTATTACAAGATCCCATTCAAGCATAATATGTAAGAGACAAAACTTTCATCATGGTGTACTTTTTACTGTTTGCCTTCCCCATCAACACTAATGAAGTATTCAATGCTTACTTAAAGAGGGTTAAATATCATTGATATGATTCCTTAGATGTTGCCTGAAATACATGAACATCAATTTCAGATAGTTGAGACTTTCATGAAGAAAATCTTGAGCTATCTGAAAGCAAGTTCATATTTAAGATCACTTTTGTAAAACTACTCTATAAAATTTAACTTCTCTTTCTTGTCTTAAATATATTTATTCTCACGTTAAAAAGAAAATGAGAGGAAGGGCAGGAAATATTAGGAGCCAAAATTTATTTCTCTATATTTGTTTCTCCACCTTTTAAAAACTTATTAGGGATTTGAAATGATACAATATACCATATATAGTCAGAAGGAATAGAACCATATTAACCAATAGGGGATCAAATGCTAACTGAACCTCTATCTGAACTAATTCTATAAAACTATTTTACTTCCTAATTACATGGATCGTCTTAATTGACTAGCATCAACATTTTAGCATGTTTAGTCCCATAATGCTTTTGCATATATTATGTATTTTGCCCATTAATTTTTATACCATAGTTATGTAAAAATGAATTCTAAAAATGAATTTTAAAAATTATTATTCCCTTATACCAAATTAAGCAGTACATCACAGAACTGAAAGTGTTTGAAACAAAAACATAATTTTATGAAACTTTTAAGTGCATTTTCCTACCAAATAATGATAATGCTGCCATGACTTATTACATTTTAATCGTGCATAGAAGAGAATCATAATCACATTTTTAAATGTCCTTAATACCAACCTTTGTTATTCTTATTTCTAAATACTTAAATCCACCTAGACTAATATGAAACCTAGTAACTTTCTGAAGTTGCTACTATGTTTCTTTATCAATGTTATTTAAAATAACAGAAGAGACATCAATATCAACTTCTTGGTCTATTAGTAAATAAAATTTATTTTGTTTAAATCAACACACAATTGGACTACATTTGGATGTTAAAAAAACTAAACATACCATTTTAAAAATATAATAAGAGTATTTTTCTTCTTTACATTAAGACCAAATTCTTATTTTTCCCAAAATGTTGTGCTAACCTTCATATAGGATTGTAAAAAAAATATGTTAAGAGTCGTCATCTTTGTTTTGTGCCCTTGTTTACTTAAAAAGTATGCTGGTATCATTGATTAAATAAATATATTTACAGTATGTCCACCTTTTATTTCTAATAACTAGTTTAGACTAAAGTACCTTTCACGTGTTTATTTATTATTTTCTATTTAGAAAACTTCTAATAAAGCACTTAGTCATGTTTTGATTATTTAATACCCTTCTAGTTACATCCCACACAGTAACAGAATACAGGTTCTACATGACTATTGGCTGAGAAAAATTCTAATTTTAAAAAATGATAACATAAAATCTCAGTCTCAATGTAAGATTTGTATTTAGTCAAGTAACTATGTGGAAGCCATTAACTGATAATTTCTGGGACTTTCAGATATCTCCAAGTTATATGACAAAGCAAGTCCATCATTTTCAAAATACTTGGGTACATTTACATTTATACTTGCTTTAGTCTAAATGTTAATTAAGGACCTAATTCTAGCCCACAATACTAGTAATTTCAAAACAACTTCTTTAAACAAAATGTTTAAGTTTATTTAGAATATTTCATAACAAAGAAATAAGAGGGAGAAACATGCTGTTTCTATGCCTTTTTACTGTACACTGTATTATGCACCAGTAATTCCAATTGAAATTACATACAATTGAATTGAAAACCCGATATTGCATTAATATTACACTATGCAGTAGAATTCAATATAGTTACTGCTCTGGGATACAAGCTATTTTTCAGCCTATTTGTCCTTGTTTTTTATTATCCTGTACCATCTGCCAGATGGTAATAATTCAAGAAAAGGGTGCACAGGATGAGATGGATCTTTAAGAATGTTTTGAACTTTCTTAAGGCAGCAGCAAGATGGAAGACGGCAACCAATGATCCTCTGGACAATGATGTTAACCCTCTGGAGTGCTGTCCTACCACTGTGCAATTGGCAAACTATACACAGGTGCAGTAAGTTAAAATACTCTCTATGATGCAGCAGTAGAAGGTCACCAGGAGTTTTTCATTCAGTTGTTGTTTCCTGAGAAGTCTCAGATAGTATAATCTCTGCTAGGCCCTTTTGACCAGTGCTGCAATTTGAGTGCCCCAGGTCAGGTCCTGTTTTATAATAACACCTAGAAACTTAAAACTGACCACTTGCTCCACTCGGTCTCCATTGATAAGAAGGGCTGGATGTCTGATCTATTCCTTCTATAGTCCACTATAAGGTCCTTGGTCTTACTGGTGTTAAGGATCAAGTTATTGTCTCCACAACACAAAAGCAACCGGTCCATCTCACGTCAATAAGCAGATTCATCCCCCACAGAGATAAGTCCGATCGCCTGCAAATTTAGTAATAGTATTACTAGCATGAGTGGGAATGCAGTCATGCACATAAAGAGTATAGAATAAGGGTCTCAACACGTAACTTTGTGGTGTACCAGTGTTAAGAATAAGGGCTGAAGAGATATGATTACCTAATCTGACCCTCTGAGAGTGGCCAGACAGGAAATCCTGAATCTGAAGGCAGATTGAATAAGAAAGTCCAACATCCATAAGTTTAGATACTAGTCTATGTGGAAGTATTATGTTAAATGAAGAACTAAAATCTACAAAAAGCATCCTCACATAGCTCCCCCTCCCTACCGCTGTTCCAAATGAGTCAGAGCAGTGTGAAGAGATTTACCTCATTTACCTCATGAGATTATAATTTTAACAAAGCTGTAAAAATTAAATCTATAACTGTTAGAAATCCTAATAGTGTTGATGAACCTTTTCGACACCGAGTGCTGAAATGGTAATGCGTGCATGCATGTGCCGGAAACTGGAAGAGCAGCTGCACAGAGTGCATGTGCATGCCGGGTGCCTGCTCTTCAGGTTTCTGGTGTGCATATGCGCGCCAGCCAGCTGGTCCTCACGCGTGCATACATGCCAAAAACTGGAAACCCAAAGAGCAGCCACCCAGTGGATGCATGCGCGCATGAGCTCCAGGCAGCTACTCTTCCAGTTTCTGGCATGAACGTGCGGTGCCAAAAAGGTTCACCAACACTGTATTAGGATTTCTAACAGTTATAGATTTAATTTTTACAGCTTTGTTAAAATTATAATCTCATGAGGTAAATGAGGTAAATCTCTTCACACTGCTCTGACTCATTTGGAACAGCCGAAGGGGCGGGGGTAGCTATGTGAGGATGCTTTTTGTAGATTTTAGCTCTGCATTTAACATACTTCCACATAGACTAGTGTCTAAATTTATAAATCTTGGATTTTCTTATTCAATCTGCCTTTGGATGGTGAACCTATGGCAAGCGTGCTGGAAGTGGCATGCAGAGCCATCTCTTGGGGCACATGAGCCGACACCTGGTGGCTGTTCTTTCAATTACCAGTGCATGGGTCACCTGGTCTTCTGGTTTCTGGAGCACATGTGCGCATGAGGATGAGCTAGCTGGTGTGCACTGGGCAGCTGCTCTTCCGGTTTCCAGTGTGTGCAGGAGCACTGGCCAGTTGGTCTTCGCATATGCATGCATCAGGAGTGGGTTCTAATTTTTTTTACTACCGGTTTTGTGGGCATGGCTTATGTTGTGGGTGTGGCTTGATGGTCATGTGACAATCAAAGCACTGGTCTACCCATTTATTTTTGCAGGCACTGGTCTACCCATTTATTTTTGCAGGCACCGGTCTACTCATGTATTTTTGCAGACACCGGTCTACTCATTTGTTTTTGGAGGCACCGAACTACCACCAAACTGCCTGGTCAGTTGGTCTTCACGCACACATGTGTGCCAGAAACTGGAAGGCCAGGTGGCCAGTGCCCATGCCCCTCCAGAAACGTAAGAGCAGCTACCCGGCACTTGAATGCACACCAGCCAGCTGCTCTTCCAGTTTCCGGCACTCCTGCACATGTGAAGACCAGCTGGCTGGCACTCTGGAACCCAAAAGAGCAACAGGCGACAGCTTGTGTGCCCAGAGAGATGGCTCTGTGTGCCACTTCCGGCACACGTGCCATAGGGTGGCCATCACGGTTGTAATAAATTATCAAGTTTTCAAATGGAAGGGAAGCCTGGCTCTATGGCATCCCAAGCTTAACCTCCTCCAACTGATTTCATTAATACCAACAGAAGCAAAATAAATGGCTCTGATGATATTTATGCATCAGAGTCCCTCAGGAAAAAACATTTATACAGTACAACTCATTTTGTACTAATCACAAGAGACTGACTAGTTTAATCAAAGATCAAGGCTTTATTTCTATCAAAGCCTTACTGCTATCAAATATTAAAATTATGTAAGAAAATTACTCTACAACTCAGAAGGTTTTCAGATATCAAAAGAAATTCTGCTATATTATTATTTTTAAGTTGGCACTATTAACAATAACAATATCTATAAATAGTGAAAAGTTGTTTAGCATTCATAAAGGTTAGTATACAATTATAGGTGGTTATTAATATAGCATGAGTAAAAACACTGTAGAAGAACGTTTTAGTAATGCATTTTCATCTTCACTTCTATTTTCTTCTTTCAACCAGTAACCACAACTTAAATGCTTATACTTTACACTGAATGCTGAAAATTGAAGATTATTGTACTAGTATCTGTTTGAATAATATCATCTGTTATTTTCTATTGGCCTCATTACTTTTTTTCCCTAGAAACCATATTACAAATAGCTTTGCCTTGCTGTGTGATATTTAGTATATAATGGAAAAATTTCTGCTTAAGTTCTATTTTTTCCACTGCTGAATATTCTCCAATTTTCGTATCACAACTTTATTTCATCAGCAAAGATTTTCTTTTCTGGTATTGTGCTATTGTGCCATTTTTTTCCCCCTGTCAATATGTATTTTAGTACACTGTGATATTTTTCACTTATGACTTCTGGAACTAAATCCATCTGAAATATTTGTGCTTTTAGTTCTAGTTTACTTTTTAGGATTTTCTGAATAATTTGGTATACTTTTTTCCAACGGTGTGGTGATCTAGTGGTGAAGATGCTCACCCCCACTCAGAAGGTTGAGAATTCAATGCTAGGTAGTGGAAGATGTTTCTCTCCTAGGGTGGAGAGAAAAAAATATCTGCTGAGAACTGTGTGTGGCATTGGGAAGGGCTTCCAGCCAGTAAATTCTCATTTTCATCCAGTCACTGTAAGGGATTACAGGCACATAAAAAGAAAGCTTTTTGTCATATTTATTTCCTGTACTTTTGAGACAGTTTGTTTTACATAAACACAATATATGATAAAACATCCCTTCTTTGTTGAAGTATTCCCAATATTTATTCTCATATAATTTGTCTCTCTTGATAATTATTGACAGAGTTATATGACACCTGTAAAATATTGTACATCAATTTTCCCTAAATTGTAACTTGCGGTAAATCATATTGAATTTTTCTGTAATTCTTCCCATTGTTATGCTTTATCATAAAGCTTCTGATTTGTTCCATCTGTGTGTCATATTTCAATAACAATTTATACATGCAGTCCATGGAAATAGGTGATCTTGGTTTTGCATAAGTGTTTCAAATTGTCATCATTTTCAACATAACGTAACGTAACGTAACGTAACATACCGTAATGTAATGTAACGTAACGTAACATAACAATATTTAAACTACATGTGAAATAACCCCAACAGTCAAGTACTTGAGTATAATATAGGAAAACAAATGAAAATAGTTCACTTATACTTATTCTATCTCTGAGACTTTCTGGAGAAGCCACATTTTAATAAACTTCCTAAAAACTAGCAAGGTGAGAAACAATATACGTTTTGGAGATATGCTGTTCAAGAAAGAAGGTTTGGATTGAGAAGACATGTTCTCCTGGCCCATGAAGATGATAATTTAGTGTTAGGATGGAAGCCTGTTACCTTGGCTCGAGTTGGGGCCCAATAACATACGAAGACTCATTTGTGAAATCGATAATTAATTCTTTATTATCTCTTGTCTGTTTCATTACAGGTATCATCAGGAATAATGGCGGTATCAACTGGAGGGGACCTTAAAAACCCTGGAGGCGGAGCTACAGGTAATAGGAGGGGGAAATAAGGGGGATTAGGTTTGTCTAGGATAATTAACCCCTGACTTGCCAGCATACAAGTTGGGAAGTGCCCAGGGAGAGCATTTACCTGTGACAAATCCCCCTCTAAATGCTTATCCCTGGGATTGATAGATTCCGTCTGATGAGGGTTTACGGGCAAAACACAGAGTCTAGAGGTGAGGTATGAGTGTTGTTTGTGTTGTAGAGGCTTTGTGAGTATGTCTGCCGTTTGATGTTCTGTGTCACAGTGTACAATGGTGACAAACCCAGACTTATGAAATTGTCTTACATGTTTGTGTTTGATATCTATATGCTTTGATCTACAGCATCTGAGGTGGATATTTCTATTGCTGCCTTGTTGTCCTCAAATATCTGCATTTAACTCCATCAAGTGTTCCCCCATTGACACCCCAGGTTTGATTCTAGCTGAGTAGAAGTCCTTTGAAATTTTTGTGGTGGTGGCTACACTGTCACTGTAAAAGTATCCAAATATTTTTTGGACAACATCATATACAGTTAAGTCATTTTCAATACTGTAATAAATGGTAATAAATGGTGGGTGATATGCTAGAAATCAGAAGGTAAAATGCTTTGTGGTGCATGCAGTCCATTTCAAATGTCCATGGTCTATCAGGTGGATCAGTGATGAAAAACATCATATTTTCCTTTAAGAGGATGACTTGGAGTTGCTGATACCACTCCATTAAATTTGAACCTTCCATTTTTAATGTAGGGAACCCATTTGGTAAGTTTCCTGTGTTATTTTGTGTGTTACTCACAGGTGGCTGTTGCTGTCCATGGTGCTTGACATGCTGGAAACAGCAGAATGGCTCAGGAACGCTGGTAGGTAGTTTAAAAGTCCCTCCTTGAATTTTTTTTTCTTTCTTGATCCACAGGAGCTTCTGCGCATGCGCGGAGTTCATTTCGGCTGCGACTTCGTCGGGGAAGGTTCCTTCCGCCTCTGCTCCAGCATGGCTGTCTCTCCAGGATGGGTAGGCCTCTGCTCTGGTTCCAGATGTCCAGCGGCGATCCGGGAGGGCTGCTTTCTCTGCTGGGCGACTCCTGGTTTCCCTCTGCGGCGGCGGTGGTGAGTATTCCCTCCATTGGGTTCTTTCCAGCAGGCGTGGCTTGGGAGTGGGATGACGTGGCGTACCGCAACCGGGGGGCGCTGCGGCGTCGGTGGGTCCCCAGCGGCGTCCACGTCCCTTGGTAAGTAGTTGGGGGGTCTTTTCTTTTCCCCTTGGATTTTCTGGTAGTTTTCGGAAGCCCCTTTAGTATTTTCATTTTTGGTCCAAAAGCGGTGGTGAGCGTTTTTATCACTTCTTCCACCTGCCGATCGCTAGGGATGTCCTCGGGGGGTGATTCTTCACTTTCTTCCGTGGAATCACTATTATATTGTAGTTTTTGGGGTTCCGGCATCTCATTGGTCGGCGGTTTTGCATATTCAGATTTGATTTTTTGGAGGTCGGCCACTTTTTTTGGCCACGTGTTCAAAGATGGCCGCCATTCCAGTCTTTGCGCGGGAACTCCTCCCTCAGTTTTTAAACGGTAACTGTTTAGGGGGGTTTTCTTACCGGGCTCGTGTCCGGCTGTCGCACTTTGCGTCCTTGGTTCTTTCTGGCCTCGTCCCGGTTTTGGATGACGTTGTTGATGCCGGCTAGGAGGTCTTCGTCTGTTGCAGGAGTTTCTAGCAGGTTTATCATTTCTCGTCTGAGCTTGCTGATGTCTTTTTGCTGGGACTCTTCTTCGCTCAGGTCATTCTGCCCCTGTTCATCATCCGATGAGTAGGCTTCGGGGCTATTTTCTTTTTCATCTTCTGATGTTATTGTTGTTGCCATGTCTTCGATTGCGATTTGTTGTTTTTCCCACTTTTTGGTTTCTGATCTCGTTTGCGGCTTTTTCGGCATGTCTTCTGGTTATTGGGTTGCCCCACCATCAACTGCTACCATTTTGTTACCTTGGCTCAAGTTGGGGCCCAATAACATACGAAGACTCATTTGTGAAATCGATAATTAATTCTTTATTATCTCTTGTCTGTTTCATTACAGGTATCATCAGGAATAATGGCGGTATCAACTGGAGGGGACCTTAAAAACCCTGGAGGCGGAGCTACAGCTAATGGGAGGGGGAAATAAGGGGGATTAGGTTTGTCTAGGATAATTAACCCCTGACTTGCCAACATACAAGTTGGGAAGTGCCCAGGGAGAGCATTTACCTGTGACAAAGCCACTGGGAGAACATCCAGGTCTCAATCATTATCTTTAAAGGACAATCAGAAAATTAATAAATAATGTGGAAACTTCAAGGCTCCCAAGGAGCTCCTGGATGATCTTCCTGAACAGTTCCATAGAGAATGCATTTTTGTAAATAACTGTTTAGCAAAGGACAAAAAAGTGCCAAATTCATCCCCATTTAATGTTTGGTAAAATAATCAAACAGATGAATTCTCTTAAAATATAATATATTGTCAATGCACAACACCTGTAACTGCTTTTCACAAACATAAACCTTCTGTTTTAGAATATCTGTTTACAACCAGAAACAGACATGTAGTAATCTCTTGTTTGGGATAAACATTAATCCAAATCTGTCTACAACACATACACACACATGCATACACACACATCCAGAGATACATACACAGAATTCATTACTTATGATAATCTCTATTGCAGCCTATTTATTCTTAACCTTTATCCTCTAGTCTCTTGTCCTAAATCTAGCAAATCCACCATCAGCATGTGATGACTAGCATCTTAGCATAATTTTGAATTCTATAGAATACTTCAAAAAGCCCTCCAGTGAAGATATATCAGTAATTCTCCTGAATAAATTAGAAAAGTCTGAAAGGACAACAGCTATTTATAAGTCTTATTATAAAGCATCACAGTCAAACATATATTAAGAGCAACAGATAGATAACAACATACCTACAGTATTGGAATTCCAATTCAAAGCTCATCTTATTAAACCTATCAAATTTGTCATCTTATCAAACTTAAAACTGATAATATGAGTAATGTTGCTTTCTCTTAAAATAAATAAGTTAATAAAAAGTAGAGAGAGACATTGGACTGGTACTGAGGTATATCTGATGCTAGTATGAGTTTCAACATGATACGTATTCCCAACAGCTTTTTATCATTACTGAAACTCAGACTTTAATAAGTGTCCCAAAGAGATTAGACAAAATTGCAATGCAGAAGGTTTGCTTTACATATCAACAAAAGGCAATGATATCTAATCAGAAAGTCTTTAAATTTCTGAATGGTCATATCACCCACAAATATGGTGAACTTCCCTTGCAATAACATATAAATATTTCCTCAATTGTTTTTGTTCATGCCCAGCTGTATGGCCACACCCTAATCAACTTTTGCTGATCTCAAAAACCAAAGCAGAGTTGGACATGCATGTGAGGTCTTCTGTAAATACTAGGGAGATTGCAGATCAGTTTAGGATGTCAGAAAAATACTCAGGAAAAGGCAAGGGCACTTTTATAGCACTCCCAAAATAATTTGCACATCAAGCTAGATTCTAGGGTCGTCGTCGTCTTCTTCTTCTTCTTCTTCTTCTTCTTCTTCTTCTTCTTCTTCTTCTTCTTCTTCTTCTTCTTCTTCTTCTTCTTCTTCTTCTTCTCCTCCTCCTCCTCCTCCTCCTCCTCCTCCTCCTCCTCCTCCTCCTCCTCCTCCTCCTCCTCCTTCTTCTTCTTCTTCTTCTTCTCTTATTGAAATGAATCACGCTGTAACTACAAATGTCTTCACAGCTTAAGATAACAGTGAGTTTGGTATTTAGATTAGTATCTTGAATTAAGAAAAGCAACAATTTCATTTCAAATATTTGTATAGAAAATGATACTATTGCCCTCATTACAATTTATTCTCCAATAAAATCCTAGGAGTAAGAAACACGGGCATTTGTCATTTGTTTGACAATAAGATGGAAATAAAGAAATAGTATTACCATATTTAGATACTAGCTTTCTGTCTTTTGATTGCTAATACTGTCCGTTTTTGAAGAAAGTTTTAATTATTAGTTTTATTGTACGCCACTCACAATGACATTTATGAGAGGGCAACCATATAAATTTGATCAATCAATCAATTTAACTTCATCTTCGGGAATTAGAAGTACTTGTAACTAGGATACATCTTCTAAAATATCTTGCATATTGATATCTCTACTAAACAGTATTTCAGTGTATTCTTTCTATCTTTCTTCAACCTTCTTTGGATCAGTTATTATCTGTTCATGGAATTCTTCAGCATATGAAGCATCAAAATAGAAGTGCATCAAATGCAAAATTATCCAGGAATATTGAACCCCAAACAGTAGCTCTAGTAACTGCTAGAGCTGATCTGACAGTCTCTGCAATTCGATAATTGTGAGAACTTGGAGCTTTCTACTTTTTAGAAAGACTGATCTAAGGGGAAATATAAAAGGTGAATCCTAATCATATACTTACAATTCCATGCTAGGTAAACAGTCTGGACAGTTTCTGGTTGGAGAAGATGACAGGATGGGGACACAATAGACAATTCAATAGATCCTCAGTTTTCAATATTTGGAAGGGTGAATTAAATAAAGTAGCAGTCTCTAATAGCAGGAGCACATGGGAAATCAGTAAAACCACAGACACAAAAGGTACTAATAATTAGATGTTAAATCACAGAAATTTTGAATAAATTGGCTGAAATAGCACAATCCTTAAACTGTGAAATTCTGTAAAAAGAAGTCTATGCTTACGTACAATATGAAACAGAATTCATGGCTATAAACATACATGGCTATATACCCAATTTCACTAACTAGAATCTTGTGAAAGACATTAATCTTTCTATCCTGTTAATGTTTACTGCTGTACAATCTCGAACTTCCCAAAGAAGCTTTCAGAGGAGCTAATAAGGGGAACCTTTATTTTTATGACTTTGTGTAAGTCAACAAATCTGAAACTGACCAAACACAAAATGAAAATATATTGTCCCAGGAACAAAAGCTAGTTTTCTATTAAAGAGGAAGTCAAAGACCTTAAACAGCAGCTGAAAAATGAACCTACACCATACCTGTAACAACACATGCAAAAAGCCAGAAAATGCATCTTATGGTTGTGCTTAATTGTTTCAATGACACCTGATGGGATACTAGGTTAGCCTTAAGCCTGAGGCAGGTACTAAATAATCAGCTCTGGTACCATCATCTATTTTTTCCCAATCAGTGTCAAGTGCATGGAACATCTGTTGTATACATTGCAATTTTATTCAAACACATGACCATGGAAATAATTCAATGCCAACTAAAATAACTGGGCAGTGTGCAGGTATGCTCCCAGGGCTGCCTCTGGCTTGCTAGAAATTGTGTAAAGAAGAGGACTAAAGACCTGCTTTGGGGAGAGGAGGCATTCACCTCATTCGTTTTTAGACTGGTTTGCAGTTACATCCAATTTCACTCAGAGCAATGTAGGCCATTGAAGTTTTTGGTTTAGCTTGGTTATCAGGGACAGTTTAAATGCTAACCTTGTGCAGCTTGAGATTTAAGTGATTATGCCTGGATGAAACTAAATTTGAAAACAGGTGGCATGTTTGTTCTAATGCCTATTTGATCACATACTTGTTTGTTAATACACACTACACTGAATTTTATGAACTGCAGAACAGAGTTTAATCGAGTTGACTGTTTCCACTGAACTAAAGAAACAAATGAAGCTGTATTACTATATAATATTCAGAAAGCATTTGAGTCTTTTTAGATCTAAAATTCTAATTTAAACTGAAGACAAAAAGAATGCAAATAAAGTACAGGTAGTCCTCAACTTACGACCTCAATTGAGCCCAAAATCTCTGTTGCTAAGAAAGACAGTTAAGTTGCTCCACTTTACCTTCCTTGCCATAGTTGTTAAAGGAATCTCTGCTGTTGTTCAGTAACATGGTTGTTAAGTGAATCTGGTTTTCCCACTGACTTATCAGAAGGTCACAAAAGGTGATCACATGACCCTGGAACACTGCAACCGTCATAAATAAATGCCAGTTGTCAAGCATCTGAATTTTGATCACAGAAATAGAGGAATGCTGCAATCGTTATAAGTAACCTTTTTCAGGGCTGCTGCAACTTTGAACGATCACTAAAGGAATGGTTGTAAGCAGTGGTGGGATTCAAGTAATTTAACAACCGGTTCTCTGCCCTAATGATTTCTTCCAACAACCAGTTTGCCAAACTGCTCCGAAAGTTAATAACCAGTTTTCCCAAAGTGGTGCGAACTGGCTGAATTGTAAGTTGAGGACCACTTGTAACACATTTCTCCATCACAAGCACACTTTTCTGTACCCTAGATTTAATTAGAGTTCTTTAGTCCTAAATCTCTTCTTTTTCTTTTTTTAAAAAAAGCATATATATCGATGGCAGCTTTTCAAGATAGATCAGACTAGGAAACCAATGCCATGTAGGTCCATACTACTATTTTTGACCTGGCTGAAGACCTGGTTCTGCCAGCAGGCCTGGGGAATGCAGAGTGGGATGGAGCCCATTAAATGGTTTATATGATGTGTTGTCACTGGGGCAGGGAGTGGGGGATTGTTTTATTATATTATTTTATTAATTTATTAGATGATTCTCTCTTTTATTAGTTTTATTGTTTTTTATATGATGTTTTTATATTCTTTTAAGTCACCTTGAGTCACCATGTGCAAATAGGGGGCAATATAAATCTAAATGAATGAATGAATGAATGAATGAATGAATGAATGAATGAATGTAAAATTATAATAACAGAGTCTTATAAGTCTGTGTTTTTTCTCTTTCTCACTTTAACTTCATGTGAAGTATGGAAGAGCTTATCTTATTTATGGCATTACTTTCTTACTCCAAGATCAAGCCTTTTTTTATACGACGGTTGCACTGGCAGCAGGCTCTTCCTCCTGTTTCTCAAGGCCACTCCCTCTGTCTTTTATATTTGGGTATCCCTCACTCTCATGCAGAAGTTGCAAAACACTTTCTGATATGCTTTTTTGTCACTCAGGGTATTGTGTAAACTCAGCAAATTTGGTTAGTTTATCTCTCAGTATATTATGGAAACTAAAAAATTTGATAAATTCAATAACCAAGTTAATTGTGTTGCTGAGCATAGATATAAACAGTGCATAGGATACTTACGTGATTGTAATTCCAAGGACAGAGATATCTGTATGTGATGTTGTATTTCGTGCTTAACTTGCTTTTACTTTAAAAAAAAACCATAGTGACAAGCCATCATTGGCATCACCTCCTGGTGTTGGATGTATCAGAACTGCAAAGCAAAAATCTCAAAGGGTCTCAAAAGTCTCCTTAAAGGCTCATGAATAAGCTCAAGTATATTCAGAATAATTTGCAGCATTAGACCACACTGTAAAATTATGTTTTAATACAGTCAGTGCTGTCCAAAATCATATTTGTATTTAAAACAGTTGATGTTCTCAATATTTTTTCTTAACATATAAAGGATGATAGAAGCTTCTTTTTGCTGTCAAAGTGATCAAAGAGATTGAGGGAAAAAAAATCTATAAACAGATGCTACCCAGTGACAAACTTTAAAGAACAAGATTGTGGGGCCAGATGTTTGAATGACCTTCGGACTACAGAACATGTTGGCATGGTGTTGATTTAGATAGCTGTTGGCAGCACTTTTGATCCAGCAGCTGAAGAAAATATCTAAATTATGGAAATCCTCCCCTTCCCCCTTTGCTTTCCCGGTCCAGTACAAAACCTAAAACTACTGCTAGCCAGTGGGACTGATGACTGTCAAGGAACTTGAATTCACCACACCACTCTGCCAGTAGTTATCACATCAAAAAGGAGTTAGTTGAACGAGCAGGAACCACTTAAGGCAGTGCCATTTACATTTTCCCCATAACTTTTAGCAGCTGTTTCTTGAGTGAATACAGATACAAAATAAGAACAAAAAAAAAAACACTTTTTCAGTACTGAACCCTGTACAAAGGAAAGGATGTGAACTAATGGCAATGTACAATGATATTAACTAGTACAAAATGGCACAGAAAAATAATAATATCCTTTGTTTGATTATTTGGGTGCACTGGATCAAATCAACGTGAAGCCATTCAAGGTTCCCCAATAAACAATTGAGATTGAATTAAATGATTTCCAAAGATTCATCCTCTCTAAAAACAATTTTGATACCCAATACAAAGCAGTATTAGAAGACATATGGAAAACAGTATTTTGATAAGGTATATGTGAGTCTTTTTATAACAAATAATGTGCTTGAAGAGCTCTTCTTACACTTCTGGACATTCTGCCATGTTACCTGGAGAAATATACACTGCTTATTCTGAGTTGCTTCTGCTGTCCAGCACTTGTCAAAACCACTCTCTGTCAAGCATTTCACAAAGTGTTGCAAAATGACAGTTCAGGATTTCTGAATAGATGGAGCCCCAGGAAAAAAAACTGAACAGATAGAAGATTTATGACTCTAAACTACATCAAAGCGACTCCTGCCAACATCATGTCAAAAAAAAAAGAAAGAAAAAAAAAAGAAAAAGAAAACCAGAAAAAGAAAAAATGGAGGGTGCAGGGGGAAACGAACTGTTCATTTCAGACAGTTTTAAAAAATATTATATAAAACACTTTTTTTCTAAGTATGAACTAAAGTGTAAAGAAAAAAAATTAGCTGCACATACAGTATGATATCCAATATGTGACAAAAATACATTTATAATATTCTAGGAATAACAAAGTTCTACTAGTTGATACTGTCTGGCAGTTAAAATCACTGACATCCAAAGGGAGTATATGAAGTATCTATCAGTTTAAAATAGGATAAACCATCTGGCTCTAAAAAAAACCAGGAAATATTCTAGCCTGCATGTTAGTTTGGATTCTCAGAATTCCTTCCATAGATTTATTGTTAGTGAATCAATTTCCCATGATAGACTAGGCTAGGAGCTGAGCAATCTTCTCAATCAGGCTAAAATATTACATATCTTTAAATTGGAACGTCAGTGCATTACTTTTGTTTTTTTTTAATTATTTCTTTATTATACAGGTAGTCCTCAACTTACAACAGTTGGTTTAATGACCATTCAAAGTTACAATGGTACTGAAAAAAGTGACCTATGACCATTTTTCACAGTTACGACCTTTGCAGCATCCCCATGATCATATGATCAAAATTCAGATGGTTGGCAACTGGTTCATATTTATGACCGTTGCTGTGTCCCACAAGGTCATGTGACCCTTCCCCCTCCCCCCCCATTTGTGATCTTCCAACAAGCAAAGTCAATGGGGAAGCCAGGTTCACTTAATATCCGGGTTACTAATTTATCAACTGCAGTGATTCACTTAACAACTGAGAAAAGTCGTAAAATGGGACAAAATTCACTTAACAAATGTCTCACTTAACAACAGAAATTTTGGGCTCAATTGTGGTTGTAAGTCGAGGACTATCTGTACTAAGCTACCTAGCTTGACACTGACCTGTTTTATTTCAGAAGGATTGGTTTTAGCTTGTTCGCATTTTAGAATACTGTGTTAAGGCAAAGATGGGCACAATAGCTCACAACCATCTTTTTGGGGGCAACATAACTTTCTAATACACTTTGTTAAATTCAGTGGCAAAACTTTCAGAGATACAGGATTTCCTGACAAACATTGATGGATAATAACACAAAATAAGCACACAACAATGTAGCCAAGGGCTTTCTTAGGCCAGCATTTTGTTTGTGACCAACCAGATGCTTCACAAAGAGGTGACAACATATAACCCACTCTCCTCACTTTGCCCCTGAAGCTGATAGAGACATGATTTCTCAACCCTGAGATAAGATATAAATCTTTTAAGATGAAAAGCCTTTGGTATATCTGTTCTCCATTACAGTAATTTATCTAAACTCCTTTACAGCCATCCAAATTAGTGGCCATCGATACTTTTGCAGCAATGAATTCCACTGTGATCAACAGAAAGGACAGCTGTAATAGATTGGAAAAGTACAAAAATGTCCCAATTTGATATTCTGGAGAGAAGCCAAGCTTCTGGAAGCTTCTTCTCTGTACAATAGACTTACAGTGGTTGTAAATGAACCAGGAATCTCTGAATGTTCTCCACCTAATTAAAATCAGAATCACAACAGAGCTGGAAGGAACCTTGGAGGTCTTCTAGTCCAGCCTCTTGCTCAAGCAGGAATCCTATACTACTTCAGACAAACGACAGACCAGTCTCTTCTTAAAAATCTCCAGTGATGAAGGACCCACAACTTCTGAAGGAAAGCTGTTGTCTTCACTGTTAAGCAACCTTAATTCCAGGTTGCTTCTCTCCTAGATTAGTTTCCATCCATTGTTTCTTGTTCTGTCCCTCTGGTTCTGTCCCTCTGGCTCCCCTTGAGGAGCACCTGGAGACTTCAGCTGGTCCAGAATGCTGCCGTGCGAGTGGTTATGGGAGCGACTTGTCCCTCCCGGGTAACTCCCCTCTTGCGCGAGCTGCACTGGCTTCCAGTGGTCTTCCGGGTGCATTTCAAGGTGCTAGTCACCATCTTCAAAGCGCTCCATGGCTTAGGACCGGGATATTTATAGGACCGCCTTCTGCCAATGAATATCTCCCACCGCCCGATACACTCTCACAGAGAGGGCCTCCTCAGGGTGCCGTCAGCCAGACAATGCTGGCAGGCGGCCCCCAGGGGGAGAGAATTCTCTGTGGGACCTCCAGCCCTATGGAATGAACTACCCCCAGATATAAGAAAGATTCCTGACCTCCATGCCTTCTGACGAGCCCTGAAGACTCTACTGTTTCACCAAGCCGGTCTGACTTAAATTTGCGTTAAATTTTAATAGGGTTTTTAGTAGGGGTTTTAATTTTATGGCCAAACAATTTAATTATTTTATTAGCTTTAATTTTTATATCTGATTGTTTTAATATGGCTGTAAACCGCCCTGAGTCCCATCCGGGAGAAGGGTGGTATATAAATGCAATAAAACTGAAACTGAAACTGAAACTGGTGCATTGGAAAATAAATTGACCCACTATCCACTCACACAAATAGAGCTATTTAGACAAGCACAAACATACTGTAGCAATCTGGAACATCAGAAAAACAACAACAGATCATCTATACAATATCTTCCAACAAAATGGATATCCATGCAACTTCATCAAAAAGTGCCTTATCACTCAACCTAATATAGCACAACCAACATAAGCTGTAAAAAGAATAATACTCCATACATCAAAAACATCTCAGAAGCCACCAAGAGTCTATTAAAACCATATGGCATCAGAATAGCATACAAATCAACCTCCTAAACATCCTAAGTAGACCAAAGTAGACTCCTCTCCTGTGGGAGCTGCATTGGCTGCTGATTTTCTTCCAGGCGCAATTCAAGGTGCTGGTTGTCACCTTTAAAGCCCTTCATGACTTGGGACCAGGTTAGCTGAGGGACCGTCTCTTGCTGGTCACATCTACCCAACCCATCAGAGCGGGGAGGCAGGGAATGCTGCGGGTCCCATCCCCGAGGGAGATACACCTGGTGGGACCCAGAAGAAGGGCCTTCTCTGTGGTGGCTCCCTCTCTCTGGAACATCATTCCCCCAGAGATAAGAACGGCCCCCACTCTAATACTCTTCCGGAAGGCACTAAAGACCTGGTTCTGCTAGCAGGCCTGAGGAACCCAGAGTGGGATGGAGCCCATTAAAATGGTTCGTGTGATCTGCTATCGCTGGGGGTGATTTTATTATCTTATACTATATTAATTTACGTGATTCTTTTTATGAGTTTTATTGTTTTAAATGTGGTTTTATATTCTGTAAGCCACCTTGAGTCACCATGGGTGAATAGAATAGAATAGAATAGAATAGAATAGAATAGAATAGAATAGAATAGAATAGAATAGAATAGAATAGAATAGAATAGAATAGAATAGAATAGAATAGATGAATCAATCAATCAATCAGCAGCTCCAGAAGAAAAAAATAGGAGTTATCTACAATGTAAGACTGCAACAGTTATTACATAGGACAAAGAGGCAAAAGATTAGGAGAGCATATCAATGAACATCAACAGTAGTCAGGAGACATGATTTTTTGTATTTCACAGCACATGGACAAACTTAACCAAAGTTTCAATTGGGAAACTGTGACCATCCTAGACCAAGCCAAGAAATGCTACAGTACTCATGGAAGTCTGGCACTCTGACAAATTGGCCATCAATAGGCACACAGATATAAAAAGCTTCTACATATCATTCAAAAGAGACAATCAACAAGCCAAAAAGGGGAGAAAAAGAGCAAAACACCTCCCCACCAGCAATCCAGATGAGGAGAGATTAACAACAGATCAGGAAGTAAACAAAACCAAATCAAGAAACTAACAAGCTAACAGTAAATTGCCCAATCAAACAATCACCAAAACCACTCCCACCAACACTGACAGGCAAGTCACTGTTTATAAACAGAGAGCAAACCCCACTTCTTACTAGCACTGGTGATGTTACCTAGTTGGAGTAATGAAACCTCTGTAAGAAAGCCAGCAAGGTCAGAGAGCACCAAGAATTCCTCACATATTAGTTGATTCTCACTCATTTCACTATGCCTAATCTATGGCTTACAAACAACTATAGCTGGGCCCCAATTAAACAAACCATTTTATTGCTTAACAAGCTTTGTGAACCAAGCCAGATTTCTTTTTTCTATTCCTAAACTATATTTAAAAGATTGATGAGCACCTTCAGGTGCTATGCTTTTCCTTCTCTTTCCATTCCTTTTCCCTACCAATGAGAATTTTGATTATTGCAGTCTGGAGTGGAGGTAATTAATCCAATGATCCGCGGTGGCACAGTGGTTAGACTGCACTACTGCAGGCTACTTCTGATGATCACTGGCTGCCAGCAATTTGGCAGATTGAATATCACCACACTTAAGGTTGACTCAACCATCCATCCTTCTGAGGTCTGTAAAATGAGGACCCAGATTGTTGGGGGCCATATGCTGACTCTATAAACCGCTTAGAGAGGACTGTAAAAGCCCCATGAATCGGTATATAAGTCTAAGTGCTATTGCTCTTGCTATCAGAAGGCAGGTAAGATTTACAATGTAAGAATTCCTGTGAGTATATATTATTTTCAAACGAAACACTTATATATAAACAATTTTAGGGTAGCAACACTTTTGCCTACTTCCTCCCACTTTTTCTATGCAGAAAGCTGGATGCTCCCCTCTTTTATGAAGGAGAGACAGTTCCATCTGTTCACTTTCTTGAAAGATAATACTACTTTTACCAGTATGAGAAATAACTTTTGCAATCATTATGCATGCATTAAGCAGAAACTAACAGAATTTTTCCTAAATTAAAGATTGAAATATGGTTAGAAAAAAACATTTTAAAATTTCAGAATAGAATATGATTTTAAACTTGCTTATAACTCTGATTTCAAATTCTGGTTCTAATGAAAGAATGAGAAGTCAAGGTGAAACACTTAGCCCTTAAAAGGAAAAAGAAAACTTTGAGAATGGTGACAACTTCTGGCCATAAAGCAGTGGTGAAATCCAATTTTTTTTACTACCGATTCTGTGGGCTGGCTTGGTGTGCGTGGTGCGGCTTAGTGGGTGTGGCAGGGAAAGGATACTGCAAAATCCCCATTTCCTCCCCACTTCTGGGGGAAGGATATTACAAAATCTCCATTCCCATCCCCCTCTGGGGACAGCCAGAAGTGGTATTTGCCAGTTCTCCAAACTACTCAAAATTTCCACTACCGGTTCTCCAGAACCTATCAGAACCTGCTGGATTTCACCCCTGCCATAAAAGTTAGTCTCATCAAGGACAGTTGTTCAATGGAACAACTTGCCTCCAGAAGTTGTAAATGCTCCAAGATGGAAAGTTTTTAAGAAGAGATTAGATAACAATTTGTCTGAAATGGTGTAGGATCTCTTGCCTAAGCAGGGGGTTGGACTAGAAGACCTCCAAGGTCCTTCCAACTTTGTTAAGGGCTAAACTAATCCTACCCACTTTTTGCTAGTCCCTAATGGACAAATAAGGTGGAGAGTTCTCTGGAAACCTCTACAAAGTATCATCCAACTGTTTATTCATCCATACAGAAAGTTAGTGGCTATAGGCAAAGCCATTAGATAGCCATAGTATCATCTAACTCAGGAGTGTCAAACTTGCGTCATCTCAGCAGTGTCACGGTACGTATTGGGACTTTTTTCCCCTTTGCTAAACTGGGCGTGGGTGTAGCCAGCATGTGATGCATCCAGCCCATGGGCCCCGAGTTTGACAGCCCTGATCTAATCTGTCTCTTCAGCTTCTCAGTCAGGAAACAAAACATGGGAGTCAGGCTATAGCAGAGACACCATGTCTCCTGAATCTCACCAAGCAGCCTTCCTTGGCCAATGGGACTTAGAACATGTCTACCTTGGCAGACTAGATTGGATGGTAGAAACAGCAGCGATTGCTTAGAGTATCATTTGCATATGTTCAGTTCTGCATACCTGTACCAAATTTCTATCAAAAATGTTTTCTGTAACTAAAACATGCTCTTTAAATATGCTTTTTTTAAAAATTCAGGACAAAGCTGATGAAAGTATGTCTTTGTTGACTGCCAGCAAAAGCTCAATACCACTGAGCATTTTATTTATTTATTTAGCGCCCTATAACTGTCCTCAATTTTGGGTGCCAGTTCTTTCTAGTTGAGTCATAGATTTTAGTAATCTTGTTTGTTTCTTGTGATTCCTCCTATGACTATTCTAGTGTTTTCTACCCCATTTCCAACCTAGAATCCCCCCTTTTAAAATCATATTGTTGCCTCATTTGTGTGAAGAAATATACTTGGCATTGCACTCAAGAAAATTATCTTCTGCACAAAGTATAATACATGGCTTCTTGAATGCAATGAAATGATCTGCTGGGTCTTTTGTTAATTATTTGGTATCCATGTTTGAAAAACATTGTGGCAACGTAGGAACCAGTGGCACAGACATATGGTAACAGTCAGCTGAAATGTGGATCTCTTAATCCTTGACCAGCAAGGTTTTATTGCATTTAAAGCATGGTATAGTTTACAGTATATGGTGCTTTCTTTAGAGAGAGAGAGAGAGAGAGAGAGAGAAACAAAACAAAACAAAACAAAAAGCTTTTCAGTGCCCTGTTAATGTGTAATATACAGAGACATTACTATTAATACTGAAGCAAGGCTGAAAGAATCAGTGTTTTACTGTACATAGACCTCAATATATCTTACTTCCTACTTATGAAAAGATGTTTATTACCTGTAACTGTCCAGAGGTGTGTGCTTCACAGCAGCAGAGATTGGTAATAAGCTTCCTTTTCTCATTTACATTGATAGCAAGCATTAGTGAAGATATATGCATTTCATTTCATGGTTCAGAAAGAACAAAGTATATGTATATGTGATAACGGTGGGTGGTTAATGAAATGGTCTGACAAACATAAGCTAATACATAATCATACCAGAATATGGACAGGAACACCTGTTCTCACTTCTCAGTCTTATGTCTCTTTAAAAAAGTTAGTGTTCGCAAGAAGTGAAAACTGCTACTATTTAGACGTCAATATGCTCCAAGGAAATTTTACTAGTTGGATTTTTTTTTTTTGCAAACACTAAAGAAATGAAAGAAGGGGGATTTTAATGATATCAAATCTCTTTTGCTTGTGTCCTAAGAGTAATGAAAACTTCACACATGCATGAAGCTCTAGTAATTATTTTAAACTGCCTTCTGTTGTCCCCCTGAGGAACACGGTGGTATTTGTTTGATGCAGTTTAATTAGTGTCAGGGTAATTAATGCTATGCTATCTACATGAGATCAAAACCCTTCCTTTGTAACATTCTAGTAACTAAGAACCAAGGCAAGGCATAGATTACAAAATAGGAAAACTAGAGTACGAGAGATTCAAAAGAGCCCGTTGGTATCAAATGTTAAATATCTATAAAAGGTGCCCAGTGCCAAGTACTTTGTTGTTGTACAAGTACCATTCATGGCCAAGGGGTTTCTTCTGGTCATCCACTCAAACCACATAAAAACAATATTAAGTGTGATTGTTGACATTGAAACACATACCGATTCTGATGATCAAGACTTACTGCTTTCAACAAATGATAAATTATTTTTATTGCTGTAATCAAATTAATCAACACTTCAATGTACCCTCATAAATCATTAAAAGCTTCTGGTATTCAAATGTTATACTTTTTTCTAACTAAGTCCTCAAAGCTATACAGAGCATGAGGTACTACAATATAAAATCAACTTTTATTGTGATTTCATCTTACTATCTGTATTTCATGGTTGACTTGTATACACACCAATCTCTACCCATATGCCAGCACAATGAATAAAAATATCTATCCTCAGTCCAAAACTGTACACCCAAGCAAAATATAATCTTCATAAATTCTCTAAAGCTTTCCTTCTCCACTTGGTCATCACCAACTGCAATATAAATCTCACACCATATAAACTCAGGCTGATTACAGACTAAAAGAAATAGCTACAGCTATCTTGACTGGATAAATTATATCCTAAAGGTTGTTTCAGATTTTCTAATATAGCTCTAGTTGGGGGAGGGGGAAAAAGAGTGAGGGCAAATGCAAAGGGAGGGCTGGAAAATGCTCAAGAATTTCACTCTCTTTTGTAACCATGAAATTACAAGCTTGACATAATGCCTTTGTGATTGCTTTGACGTCAAAAGAAGGGGGGAAGGTGTGGCATGTTTAAAGGAGAAAACCATTGATGTGGTACAAAATAAGATTATCCATGAGGCATAATATAACATCATTAAAACAATGATCATGGATTCCTACAATATTAAATTGATTTTGCAAGTATATAAAAAGGATGGTTTCTACTGGTATTATGGAAATGTAGTAGGATGTAGATTGATTTAGATGTTTGAGTATGCACAAATACCTACAAAACAATGATGCAACAATTGAAAGATCACATTTTCTCACCAACACGAGGATAAAGTTTAACTTTACTGGAAAATCCACTGAAGTTCCCACTGCAACACCCTTATTATGAAAACCCACTGAAGTATGTCTCAGACAATAGAATATCTCCATTTCTCTGAGGCATTCATTACTTAGTGCTTGCTGAGATCAGCTGAGTAGCAAAATATGCTTTTTCACATCTTTAGTTCTGCTATCTGCAGCCCAGTTGCTTATCAATTAAAGTGATAAATATAAGTGACTTTGATAACACAAGCAACACATTACGGAGCAAAGTAATCCCTGAAAACCCTGGCAGAAAAACTATATGCAAAGTTCAACAACTGTGAAAGAACTATTAAAGAGGACACACAAACAAGTGACCTTGAATGACAAGCGCACTTCATTCCAGCAATAAACAGCGGCAGTGCTGATAAGTGCTCATTGGCGCATAGAGTAATTACCTATCTGTCAGCATTGCTGGTGTATGCGAAATAGTATAAATGAAACATACATAATGTACAGCAATAATATCAGGGCATGCAGAACCTAATGTATTATCATCATTCTCAGGGCCCAGGTTTATGTGGCTGCCACTATAGTACTGAGTAAATGCCTTCAAGCCATGATAATTTCATTCTAATCTCCGTTCCATATTATAATTTTCATAGCTAAAAGATACTGAGGAGCAATACGTTTCAATCAAGGCCTAAATAGAACACAACCTGTAACCAGCTATTTTATATATCTGTATCGTCTTTTTTTCTTTAGAAAAATTAGTCCCTTTAGGAAGAGAGGAAAATAAACTGTAAATATGTGGGTGACACAGAGGCTCAGCAATGTCATCAGGTCCAGAGACAAGCTCGACAGATCAGGCGTGACCAATGCTATTTCTGTTTTATGGGACATTTAACTCTAACCCTAGAAATATGGTTTAATTTGTGGTTATTTTCATGTTTTTAAAACAAGCTTGAAAAATGTGTGTGTTGTATTCCCTACTAAATGCAACATCCTTGTTATATGTGTCATAACTGGCCTAACAGCAAACTTGATTGGTCAAGCAAAGTTCCTTTATGACTATCCCCCTCTGTATCTAGGGGACAAACAGTAGCTTGCTGGTAGCAGTATGGTACAACACATGTTTTGTGAACCAAAGAATCTCTATTTAATTCCCAACATCTCCAGCTGAAATAATCTGATAGCGGGGACAAAAAATGATCTCCCCAGAGTTCTAGAGATTTATTTCATCTAGAAATGTCTTTCTGGCCAAGTAAATCAACAGCTTAATATACATCTGGATATGAATGGACTTCTGAAATTGTCCACCAAATATGTAGAAAGAGAAATTTGAAATAAGTTTTCACTTGATTTATCCAGCATATGAAAGAATTCTCAAAAAACCCCAAACAAATGTATAAGCAAGGTTTCCTCTAGCTGAGATAAAATTCCCAATGTGGGACTTGCTAACATGACTTTTTTCTTGAGCTTTAACTAAAACATGGAAAGTATGGAAGACTGCAGGTCCCCTGGAGATCTTAACTGTCTTGTAATTTTTTTAAAAAATCGAAGTCCATTATGTTCTACCCATGAGAATTTCTGTGTAATTGTACTTCCTATGAAAGAAATACTGAAGCAAAAGCCTCCATCAAATTGCATGAGAACTGGTAGAAAAAGAGTAAGAAAATTTCTCTGCCCAGCAATGACATGATTTAAATATGTATCCTTTTTGAGCTATGTTGTTTGGAAATTGCTTGATCTGAATGATGCTGATCATTGGACTAACAAATACTAGCCCAGCACTGAGCTAGGCTACCATCTGCTAAAATCTATATCTATCTACATCATCTATATCTATACCTGTATCTAGCCTAGCACTGAGCCAGGGTCAACCTTATCCAAGTCCCATCCTGATGCATTTGTTTGCATTCTTAGTAAATTTCCATTCACAAAGGGAAAGGTGTTGGGTGACTTATGTAAGAAAATAGCCAACTAACGCTCTTTTCTCCTTTTCTGACCTTTACAGCTCAATAGTAATGTCTCACTTTGAGCCGTCTAGCCACAGGGAGAAAGATCTTTCCACCTAAAAATATGAAAGAATCCATGCCAGCACAACAGTACCGTTTAAGGTACACTGAACAGAAGATAAGAGAGATAAGGAAGCAATGAAGTGAGAAAGCAGTGAAGAACAATATACAAAAATATAACAAGTTTAAATCAGACTGTAGCCTAACTAGATTTATTTTTACTAATTTAAACTTTTCTGCCCCAAGTGATCTTCATTCGTAGTTACTTATTCTGCTGCATCTTAATGATCTTAGAATCAGTTCAGTAAGAAAGAAATGATGGAGAGCAAACGAAGAAGGTGATGACATATTGCCTGATTCTATGCCAATCCATTGAGGTGATATTGATTGGCAGCTATTCTTATACTTAATGGGCAACAGTACACATATGCAGTAAATAGAAGCTTAAAGAGTGACAAGGTTGAAGTTTTTCTCTCAAACTGTTTTGAGTAGTTGAATAGTAATATTGGTTGAGATTAATTGGACAAAGTATTTTATAACCATGGTAGATAAACAAGGAATAGCAGTCCTGATAAACAAAGAATAGAGCCTGCATCCTGAGCACACTCTTGTACTGCAATGAGTCTTGGACCCTTTATGCATGGCAGGAGAGAAAGTTGAACACCTTTCATATGCGCTGTCTCCGACGAATTCTTGGCATCACTTGACAGGACAAAGTTCCAAATAGCGCAGTCTTGGAACATGCTGGAATTTCTAGCATGTTTATACTATTGAAACAGCGATGTCTACGCTGGCTGGGGCATGTCATGAGAATGGCTGATGGTCAGATTCTGAAAGATCTCCTGTATGAAGAATTAGTGCAGGAAAAGCACCTCAGAGGGAGACCACAGCTGCGATATAAGGATATCTGCCAAGAGGGACCTAAAGGCCCTGGGAATGGACATTAACAACTGGGAAACCTTGACCTCCGATTGTTCATCTTGGAGGCTAACCACACAGCATGGCCTTCTCCAATTCGAAGAGACACTTGTTCAGCAGAGGCAGTCCCAGAACCAGCGAAATCTGGGGGCTGGGCAGGGACATTGTATGGAAGGGATTGCCACTCTTGAATTGGCCTTTTTAGTCACACTAGATGCTGTTTTAGGACTTCTTTCTAGAGCACGATACCATAGTCTCTTGAGACTGAAGGATGCCAATGAATGAGCAGTCCTGACATTGTTATATAAAAATAATTTAATAATTATAAAAGTAGAAGACAAAACAGATAGCTAATGATAACTTTAGGATATTCTTGAATTCATTACAGAACAAGACTATAATGTAATTGAGTGACTTCCGGTGGCGCCTTCCTCGTTGGCGGCGGGCTTTCCATGCCCGCCGGTCTCCCGGCGCGTTAGAGCCACCTCACAGCTGGCAGGCAGCTCGAAAAACCTGTTCCTCGCCGGGAGGAACAGGCAGAGCTTCTGGGGATGAGGTAGAACCTCTTTGAGCCCCCCAGGAATTTTCCATGTCCTGGGGAGGGCTCAGAGGGATGGTTCCCTCCATACCTCCAGGGTATGCTCCGCGCCGAGAGGATCCTCCGCTAATTATTTAATTAGCGGAGCCAGACGTGGGAGCAACACCACGATTGAAATCACATTTGGAGCAAGCTGGAAAAGAGAAAAGAAAATTCCAAGCAAGTATGGATTTTTTCTTTAACGGAGTTTTTTTTTTCGGAAGGGGGGGGGAAAAGGGGAAGGAGAGGAAGAAATTTGAAAGTCTTTAAGATGGCGACAGGCTCTGCCTGAAACGAAAGTGTCAGTGGAATGGAGTGCAGAGCTTAGTCTTGAAAGGAATATCCTGTTACAGACAAAGAACCCAAAGGAATAGAGGCTGATTTAAATAGATTTTTTCTACCCTTTTTTTTTTCTTTTCTCTATTGAAGTAAGGAAGATTCTTTTTCTTGGTTTTTTTAAAAAAAGTAAAGATGCCTAAACCTAAAGGAAGGGGGGGCTCCCCTTTGAATCAGATGAATAAAGTTGAAATGTCTCATGTGCAGAGACTTACAGAACAGGAGTTAAAAGAGTTAATTACAAGGTCCTTAGAGAGTGTGGTAGATAAGATAAAAGGTTCACAGAAGGATCTTGAGGAACTGGTTTCTGGGAAATATGACCAACTAAATCAAATCATTGCTCAAGTAGCCTCAGATTTTTCAACAGCGCTGGCTGCAATGGGGAAGAAAATGATTGAGATGAGAAGTAAATTTGAACTTCAAATACGAGAGTTACAAATGAAACTCCTGGAAGCAGAGGCCAATAATCATAATATTCAGAATGATGTTATTATGCTTCAAATTAAGTCTATGGAATCTGCAATTAGATTGAGAGGGATAAAAGAAGATAACAGAGAAAACCTAAGGACAACTTGTGCAAAGGCCTTTGCAGAATTATTAAAGTTACAAGATGAACTAATTCTGGGCTCTATTGTGAAAGTTTATAGAGTTAACTCACGTTTGGCTAAACAAAGGAATTTGCCTAGAGATGTTGTTGTCTACTTCACTGATAAAAGACTGAGAGATGATATTCTACAAAAGTCTTATTCTGATAGATTGCAGGTAGCTGGCACACGAATCAGGGTCTTCAAAGAGCTACCTTCGAAGGTTTTAAAAGACAGGAAAGATTTTGATTTTTTGGTCAAGGAATTGAAGAGAAGTAATATCCTATTTAGATGGGACTTTCCAACTGGTATAATTTTTAGATATCAAGGTGTGAGACACTGTTTGAATACTATTGAAAAAGCAGAATATTTTTATCAAAATATTTTTAAGGGAGCACCGAAACATCTCAAGAATAAAAAGTCAAAAACAGAGTTTGCACAATGTGAAAAGAGAGAAGAAAATCAAAGTGTGTTAAAAGTAAAAGGAGATTTTGGTGGTTGTCCAGAGGATTCTATTATGGATTTTTCAGATGAGAAAACTGAACACCCCAGTGTTTCTGGGGGATTACAAGACCTTGAACTGCTGGAGGAAGATTCAAAAAACAAAGTTTTACATCGAGATGACCAGCAGCAGAGGTCCAATACTCCTCAAGATAGGGGGGTTGATGCTAATCGACAGGAATTAGAATCCAACGAAGAAATCCGACTGGAAACCACAGGTGATAAATTCAAACAGCATCGTGAATTGCTTGATACTGAATCTGAAAGCATTGAAAGATTTGGAAAAAATGGATTAAGCACAATAACTGGTTAAAAGTTCATTCTAAACTGGATTAATTTTAAACTCACATATTAAAATGGATTATAAAAACTTTTACTATGAAGTTTATCCTGGATTGGACATGATATCCTGAGTTTTGATAGATTGCTGCAAAGCTAGCAGCGATCATTGGTTACCCAATTATATATTTTGGTGGAACATATCGTCTAGAAGAAGACTAAGAACTTGAAAACATTTTGTAACCCGAAGGGTTGAATTGCAAAGGGTGGCAGGATTTGAACTAATTTCAAAGGAACATCTGGGAATGCAGCTTTTGTTTGAAAGGCCGCAAAAGCCTATTTTTAGGTATAGTATAAGCTAGTTGGAATGATTTTTTCCTAGAGGAGTGAATATCTTCGTGGTTGGATTTTACTTATATAAAGTCACTCGGGGGGTTGTGTGGAGAAATGTTTTATTTTGCTGATGGGGGCAAGATGAAGATTATTGAAGCGGATTTACGAGAGGAAATATATTTGACATCAATCAAGTTAAAGAGAAGATCGAAATTTGGATTATATAGACTGAGAAATGAATTAAATAAAAGACAATCCTTTTGATATAACTGTATGATTATAACTATATATGCATATATATTTTTTGTGTTTTATGTTTTTGGGTTTTTTTTTTCTCTTTAGTTAAGGGTGTAGTTAGGATAGAACTATAATGGTGCTTTTAATTATAACTATTCTTTTTTTATTATAATATTGTTTAAATATATTAATGTTTGTTCTTGTTAGTTTGTTTTTTACTTTTTTGCCCTATTTCCTTCCTTCTCTTTCTTTTCCTCTTTCGAAATTTGTTTAATTTAGAATTTGAATATTTAATAATCTTTTTCTTTTTCCCTTGTTCTAAATTTTGTTTTTTTTAAACTTGTAGCGGAAGTCAGGGGGGGGGATAGGGAGGGAAAGGGTTGGGGAGGGACGATGGGAGGGGTAGGGGAGGGGGATTGGGGGGGGAGAAAATGGAAAAATTTTTGTATTGTAAAACTCTTTCAATAAAAAAAAAAAAAGACTATAATGTAATAGAGATACAGCACAAAAAAAATGTTGAATCAATCTTGTCTAAATTTGCAGTCGCCAGAACCGTTGGATGATAATTTCCTTAATATTACCAAAGCACAGCCTTTGGTTACATTGTCTGATGATGATGAAATCAAGTACAAAATATCTGGAGGAGAAGATTTATTATATTAACATATATTTTGTAACAATGTATGTTTAGGGACAGAACAGGGCCATAAACCTAATAATGGTCACATTTAAAGACTAGTTGATTCCACAATAAATGTTCAAGAGGAAATGTACAATATAAATTTCTCTGAAGAAAATGACAACCCAGTTATTAGAAGACAAGCTATTTTCTATATGAGAATATCAACTGCATCGCATGAAAATGTTATAAAGTTATTACGGCTAATATTCCACTAGTGATTAGATGATACCAACTACTGAATATGTAGGTGCATAGTAGCCACCATGTCCTTACAAACATGGCATATTTTTCTTCCATTTATCAATTCACTAATAACTAGTAGAGCAAATTAACTCCAATATCATTTTCTTCTGTTCCTACTCATTTATTCAAGTTTTGAACAGAACCACACACACACACCCAAATGATTTAATTCTTTTTTTCTAGAAAAATAAATTATTGGATTTATTTTTGTAAAACTTTCATGGCAATGATGGAGCTTTTAATTTTGTCAAGAATTGCTGTTCTATGCCTAGATCTGTTAGGTATTAACAGGGTAGTTTTCCCTCTGGTCCACTGTTTAGACGGGAAGAATGTTTAAATGTGATTGGCTGAGCTCCCTGACAGCCCTCTATATAAAGGCTGGCTGTTAGAGGGACTGGCTGCTGGATTGTAAATAGTTGCTGAATAAAGAGCAGTTGTCTGAAGCCTGCCTCCAGTCTCTTCAATCCACCCATCTAACAAGATCCATGAACTATATCCTAAAGACAGTTTGTTAATGAAGTATCTCCATATCCTAAACTGACTTCTAAGTGTTTTGTACCTCATAGATCCAACTGTAGCAGTGCTTTCTGTTTGAGTTCTTGACTCTGCCTCCTACTTTGTTTTTGGTCATAAAGCTAATACTATACATTCTGGTTTATTCCAGGCTGCTTTCAGAATATTCAACCCTGGGAAATTTATATGAATTTATAAGAATTGAGTTGAATTTCAGAGGTTTCACAATGTAAGGTTAACTTTAACAAATGATTCAGAACATTCCATTTGATAGAAGAGAACAGTCTGGAAAATTGTACAAGATTCAAGAGGGAATGTCAGTATTTTCTGGTATATAGAATTTCTTCTTCTTCTACAAGTAGTCCTTGATTTATGACCACAACTGAGACTGGAACTTCTACCACTAAGTGATGTTATCATTGAGTCTGCCTGATTTTATGATCTATGCCATAGTTATTAAGGAAATCACTGTAGTTATTAAGTTAATCTAACTTCCCCATTGATTTTGTTTGTCAATAGCCCCCTAGGAAGATCATAAATGGTGATAACATGACCCAGGGATATGCAACTGTCATAAATAAATGTCAGTTACCAAGCTGGTTTAATCATCTTTTTCAGCACCTTTGAACAGAAGTTAAACTAATGACTGTACTCTACTCATATCCTTATTCCTTACTGAAAAACATTCTGTCATACTGTGATTTCAGTGAAACATATTATGAGGCAAAATGTTCCATGGTAGCAGTAATTCAAGGATTAATTGTGCTGATTGTGCTTCTTCAATTTAATTCTTTGTATAAAAGAAAATCACTGAGACTATCCACTTTAGCCTTAAAGTCCATCATTAAGTTTATATTTATTTATTTATAATTTATTATCATACAAAATCATATTGCTAAATCATAGACACATATCTTTGGCTTTTTGATCATCTAGATTTTTGGACTTTATGCTTCAGAAAAGCACTGTATTTAGATGGCAGCAGAGAGCAATATCTTATAGCTGTTGCAGTGAACATCTTCCTCAGTCTAATGTCACTAGACATGATAGGGCTGTGATAGCAAACCTATGGCACACATGCCAGAGGTGTCACGCAGTGCCCTTTCAGATGGCATGTGAGCCATTGCTCCAGTTCAGCTCTGCTGCACATGTGCGCATGCCTCTGGCCGACCAGCTGGTCTTTGGGTCTCTGCCGTGCATGCACAGAGGGGCGGGGGGCATGCAGAGGTTCTTGCGTGAATGTGCAGGGATGAGGGGCATGTGGGGGCTGCTCACATGCATGGGGGCAGGGCGCATATGCAGGGGCCAACCATGCATTGCATTTTGGGGGTTTGGATGCGCGCATGTGCATTGGGCACTCAATCTGGTAAAGGTTAGCCATTACTGTGATAGGGAATTCTGGGAGATAAAGTCCACTCCAAATTAGAAGTCCAAATTAAGGAACTAAACATTGTTTTCATGGAATCCCAAAGCGTGTCAGCTCTAGAATGAATATGTCATGAAGACTGTCCTAATGTCTAACCTGCAATTGTTCTTGGTACTAGAAAAAGATGCTTTCATTCATCATAATTTTTAAATGTGTACATATTTTGAAATTCTGTAATTAATTGATAGTTTATATTACATCTTGTTTGACTGCATATTATCATGAAATTATACACAAAATGAATGTTGACATAAAACTGTTTTAACGAAAATTGAAATATACAACTGTTTCATTAGCTAAATATAGCAAAACACTTAACAGCTTTTTCCAGCCTGATGTAAGTCCTCTGGATGTTTGGTCTACAACTCGCAGGATTAGATTTGGCCAATTCTTACTAGCTGTTAACTATATGCCAACTATCACCTATCCAAAAAGATAATGTTTTCTAAAAATAAAGTGCAGACTATCAAAGGCGCATGAAATCATAGGGATGAGATTTTGGTTTATAGCCCAAAACTATTAGGAGATAAATTCTGCTAGACAACTGTTTTCCAGGAAATGGCTGGTTTTCCCTGTTGTTAATTTTCTCCTTCAGTAGATGGAGGGAAAAAATCAAGAGGATCTGCCATGCATGACTTGTCTCAAACTAGCAGGGAAGACTTAGTTGGGGAAATAGCAGAAACACTGAGGAAAACCGACCATCTAAAACTGGATTTCAAGATTTTAAGGGAAACTAAAGCTAAACATAATCATTCTGTGAGCTTGACATCAAAAAGGGCTTTTTGGATAATTCAAAATTTTAAAAAAAGGAAATTTAAAAAATCATGGCATCAGTTAATCAAAGAAGATGACTGAATAAACTGCAGAGCTGTCTTCTCCAACAACAATAAAACAACAAATAGGTCTTCTTTCATAACAACAAAAATGTATTCCACCAGAAATTGTGAAGAGTCGGATGTGTTGTAATGGAGGTTAAACAGCCCTGTATCTCTTTGAGCTTGTTTTATTGCAGATATTTCATTACTCAAACTACAGTGCACTGATGATGTTACCTAGTATGGGTAATAAAATGTCTGCAATAAGACAACCAAGGTCAGAGAGCATCAAGGTCCCATCATTCCAACCCTAAGCTACAAATACCCTTTATCGATACTTTATTTTTGAACAAGATTTGGGCTTCAGGGTCTAAACCCGTGATGGGAAACCTATGGCACGGATGCCACAGGTGGCACATGAAGCCATATCAGTGGGCACGCGAGCTCAGCTCCGGCATGCATGTGTGCGCCAGCCAGCTGATTTTTGGGCCTTCTGGGCCCACCAGAAATCAGGAAACACACTGTTTCCTGCCTCCGGAGGGCCTCTGGGGGGGGAGACAGTTTTTGCCCTTCTCAGGCTCCTAGAAAGGTTCTGGAGCCTGGGGAGAGCAAAAACTGGGCCTACTGGGCCCACTGTGCCATCACGTGCCAAAAGCGGGGGGAGCACGGGGGAGGGGGAAGGGCGCATAGAATTATGGATGTGGGCACGCGTGCGTGTGACCCTACCGCTTTTGGCACGTGATGGCAAAAAAGGTTAGCCATCACTGGTTTAAACAATCCCTTCCGACTCAGTGATTCCTCGATTCTGTATCTACAAAGGTATTTATACATCTACATGAAAGTAATTTTGTTTCTCCATTTACTCATGTTTGATTAATTAGAATAACTTCTAAAGCAATTCTATCTTTTTTCCTTATTAATATTCATTTGTATCGGAGAATCTGTACCCTTTATGTCCTGAATCAGCATAGGATTTTAAGGAATTCTAGTACCCCTTCCAGAGAACTGATTTGCCAAATGTTAAAAAGATGTTAACATAGTTCCTATTTTACAGGCAGTTTTAAAAAGGCACACTCCTGATAATGACAACTTCAGAATGCTCAAGTCTTCAATCCAAGTCTAATCCCCATTGGTGACCATCATTCTGCCTCTTCATTACTTCAGTCTTGTTTTTATGCAATTAGCTCACCTCTTAATTAGCTTCTCCCTTGTGTAGAGACAAATGCACATACTTTATCAGTTGGCAAAAGAGATAGGGAAATAGGGACAGGACTGAGTTTCTGATACTTTTTCTCAGACACTGCATTTGCTAAAAGAAAAATCCAACATATCCTAAGGCTCAAAATGATTTTCAAGGGTCATTTTAAAAACTCTGAGGTATCCTTGTCTCATGGGCATAAATCCATCAGATTAACAAAATCATATTGGAGACATAAAAATAAAAGTTTTATTTTTAAACTACCTGATACAAATTTTGCACATTTTCATGAAGAAGAATTTTGTACATTATATATTCTTCTTCCTAACCATCCTACAGTATGCTTTGTGAGTGAACTTGAGCAAACCATATGGAAACCAAAAATATGCTTGTGCTGGCAATAAACGTATCATTTGAAGTCAAGGGCATTCTAAAGATTAGCTGCAAGCAAGATCAGAGATGCCAAACAACTGTATTGTGTCAAAGCAGAAAACAAATTGATACGTAAACATGCTCTCTATAACCACTCTATAATAGTTTCACAATGTTAAAAAAATATATCAATAACCATCCAAGCAAATTGAATAATCTGAAATATATAAAACCTGAACTATATCAATATTGACCTGAACATTAGAATATGTGGGAAATTCCTACTGTTGGGATATTTTGATTTTTTAAAGACCAAATGATTGAACAAATATGCACACAAAGAATAAAATAAAAAGACAAAAATGTGAAGTTATTTATATAATTAGATCTATCATTAGGCCTAGGAATCAGGGGCCACTTTTTCCAAGTCGTCAGAACAAAAAAATAAGTAAAACAGGAATCAAAGCACGAACATTGTCCAAACCCTTTGTTCCTGATTCACCACACTAAGAGGCAAACCTTTTAAACAAATCTCAGAGGGCCAAGGATTTTGAGCCACTCTGCAAAGCTTTCAAATGAACTACCAGGCCTTTTCTCTTTGTCTTCAGGGTCTTGTGCATCTGCCAATCTGTAGTTTGCCTCTGGCTAGAAGAACATGATTTGAAGGGATATGGAGAAAACTGTAGAGATCAACTGCTTTGTCTGTTTGTTTGCTTATTTGTTTGTTTAATATCAGAATCATGTTAGCCGAAAAGCAAAAGTACCTTTAAAAGTTAGCAACCAGGACCTTGTCCTAATATGAGAGACTGATAACAGAATAGATGAAACAAACAAACAAATATTCAAATCTAAAAAACTAATGACATGAAGACTGACAGTGACAAATGGATTAACTATCAATCTGATTTCTCTAACCAGATTCCTACTAAATATTGTCAGCAGTCCTAGCTAGCATATCAACAGTGTCAATGCATCTAGAAGGAAATAGGTTGAGTTATAATTCAGAATTAAATATAGAGAGGCGTGCTTCATTCTAACCAACAGAATGGTTAGAGAAAATGATACGGAAGTATTGCAGATATACTCTGTTATGATCCAGAACACGATCTCTCATTTGCTTTTTGCTGGCACTAAAATTTCTAAGTAGGTTTCATAGGGCTGGTAGGGACTTTGGAGGCCTTCTAGTATATCTCCTGTCCAGGGCAAGAGTACTTATTCCATCCCAAATGGTTGTCCAATCTTTTCTTGAAAACCACCAGTGATAAAGCACCCACAACTTTGGAAAGCAAACTGTTCATTGACTAACTGTTCTCACTGTGAGGAAACTTCTCCTTAGTTCCAGTTAGTTAATTTCAATAACTGATAGTGGGCTTCTGAGAGTTAGCAGAATTTTTGCTGGTTCAGAAGTCATAACATGAATGCAGTCTCTGCACTCTTCAAGATGATAAAATTAGCAGTATAAAAAAAAATCTAATAATTTATATGCTGATTTTTTTAATATTCAAGAAAGATAAGCAGAAGTACCAACCCCCCACACATAATGTAATCAAAAACTAACAAAAACCTATTTAAAGGATTTCTGATATGATCATCCTTTACACAAGTAGCTCCACACCTGAAATGTGCTCCTAATACATTAGTGAAAAAAATGATAACCTGCCCCACATTCACGCAACATTTGTTATAGCTATGTCAATGAAATATCTCCCAAATGAATTGAAACCATGTGAGGTAAATGCCAAAAATGATTGCTTGTCTGATTCTAATCATTCCAATTATTAATTGTAAACTACTTGGAAAATGTCTAGTACTATTCCTATTTATCTCTGGCAGATTAATTCCTAGATTATTTTTCTTATATTCCTCTTTTTCATATACTTTGCACCATAAGCCTCAAAATGGCATTGATTTACTAGGATAAATTAACAATATATTCCATTTACTCACGTAACTCTTTTGATTGAAAATGTACAAAAGACTACTGTATAAAACATAACATTTTATAACTTCTGCATATGACTTTATTAACTATTTTCAAGATGGTAAGCTTATTTTTAAACCAAGAATACTTATTTACAATAGGAGATGAGAAACCTATGGTCCCCCAGCTGTCACTGAACTGTCCAACCGAGCAGCTACAAATGGTGAAGATTCCTAAGAGTTGGAGTTCAGCAAAATTTCCCTAATCCTCCTTCCCTGACACATATTGCATATTATCATATTTAACTATCACAATTGTATTGTTCATGCTAGGCCTTGCCAGGAAAATTGGAACACAGCGAGGCTTCAAACCCTTTGAAAAAGGTAATAACCTGGACAAATGGTTTCCAAAAAATTAGGGCTTAAATATTGTCTCTGGGAAAAATGTTTCATGTAGAAAATTAATCCTGCAAGGAAATAATGCATTTCTACCTAGATAATTATTAAGTCCATTCTATGACACGGTGACATTAAGTGGTAAGTGATGTAAGAAGTATGCATTGGAAAGGTTAAACATCAAGCAGGGGCAAATGCAAACAGGCAATTTTCAGTTTTACCTCTTTAAATCAACAAGAGAGAGTTGTAGCTGACACATACAGCTTCTGCTTGCCCTTTATCATGTATGTGTTTCACCTCAAAAACTGTCAGCGACTTGTCAGAATCAATCAGAAAATCTTATGCTGTTCTGCAGTGATGTACAAGGTTAGACAGCAGAACACCAAATTTCTGGTAGTATATGTCAAGAACCATATGAAAACAGATGTCCTCATTATTCCAATGCTTGGGCACAAAGGGACATTGACCCTACCTTTCTGACCCATATTTGGCAGCAATAAGAGTTGTATAAATAAATTAAGAAAAAATGATGCATTCATCAAAACAAAAGAAGGTCAATGTCATTATTTCATTTACAAAGAAATTACATTCATCTTTCCATAGTGATCTTATCAAAAATCACAATTTACTACCATGTCTCTAAATATCCTTGAAAAAAATAGTAATTATACTTTGGGAGCAAAAAAGATCCTGGTGGATCTAAGAAGAAGAGTGAATGCTTTCTTTCTCTTACATTGTTTAAGAATAAATTCTTGGAACATTTGCTTTGAAAAATAGGGGGAAAGACTTTTTCTTCAAGCTGCTAGTGAAGAGCAAATTGGCTTTTCTATAAAGACTCAGCTATGCCTTCCCATCCTATTCTTTAGTTGAATGGATGAACTATCCACATAATTTTGATGAATGGGGTATATGCTGCAGATATCTCTGGGAAATGGATCAGATAAATAGTAATGACAGAATGATGTGTCCAAAAGCAGTAGCCTTTTTGGCCAGCAAATTTAGTTTATGATAAATGAAAATGGAAAAGTGTATCCAGGTGTTTGGGAACTACACATAGAAAGCCAAAGGAGGAGTCCATGGCCCTTGTGGAGTGGGCCTGGACAGTGTTAGATGTAGGAAGTGTGCCAGCACACCCTGTTATACAATATGCCAAGTAACCCATTTGACAAAATGCAGTCTCAACATAGGCCATTTCAACAAAGATATTCTACTTTGACTAGAGATAACATGCAAGCCAAAAGTACAAAAGCACAGAATCAAGCAGGATTGAGCAAAAAGGTAAATATAAAATGCAACCATCCAACATTACAGTAGTGTATTGATTGTCTGGAAAACTGAATACATCAGAATTAAATTGCAATTCTGAAAGTTCATATAAAATATCTGCAACTGTGTGAATCAGGAAATAGATTTTTCCCTAAGTTCTGATATGCCTACTAGAGAAAAGTAAAAAAGAAAAAGAAAAAATCAGGGGGAGGAAAAAGGACTTGGATCTATGGAGATTTAGAAAAACAACCGCAATAATTAGTTCTACTTTTAGTATCTTTTATGCTATATTTAAAATGTAAACATTCCAATATCCTCAACTAGAATCTTAAATAAGCTCATCCATTATCTAAAATAAAATATCTAAGCCCCAGAGCTCACTGTAACAGCATTGACAAAAATCCATTAGTTGTTAACCTAATTTTGCGAAGCTTCTTCTCTAGTAACATCTTACTGCAAACCAGGGCATACAAAACCTTTGCCAGACCAATTCTCAAATACAGCTCATCTGCCTGGAATCCCTACTGTATAATGAACATTAATACAATTGAGAGAGTCCAGAGGTATTTCACGAGAAGAGTCCTCCACTCCTCTGCTTGCAATAGAATACCACCAGGCTTGAAATTTTGGGCCTGGACAACCTAGAACAATACCGCCTACAATCTGACCTAAGCTTAGTACACAAAATTGTCTGCTACAATGTCCTACCTGTCGATTACTACTTCAGGTCCAACTGCAATAATACACGGGCAAAAAATAGATACAAATTCAAAGCTCCTAACTCGTTTGCGGAAAGTATGACTTCAGCAAGAGTGGTCAATGCCAGGAATGCATTACCTGACTCTGCTGTTACATCCTCATAGCCCCAAAACTTTAACCTTAAACTGTCTATCATGGACCTAACCTCATTCCTAAAAGGTCTGTAAGGGGGCGTGATAAGCGCACCAATGTGCCTACTGTCTCTGTCATACTGTTTTTCCATTTATTCATACTCATTTCTTATGTATATACTTAAACCTGTTTATAGTTATATGTTTATCTATTATGTTCATACTTATACTTGTTTTCTCATACATTCTTGACAAACTAAATAAATAAACTAAATAAATAAATAATCTAATTTTGTTGCTTACTCCCAGCCATGGAAAATCTGTAAGTAATTTTAGATCAGTCACCCTATCTCAATTCAACCTACCTTACAAGTTTATTGCAGTGAAAAAATAGGAAGAGAGATTGCTATGTATATACTTTTATTTCTTGAATGAATGGCGGGTTAAAATTCTAAAAATAAAATTCATCAGAATAAAAAGGGGTAAGGAGAAGTCTCTGAGAGTTCATTGAGCATAGTGTAAAAAGTAGAGGAGACAACTATGCAGCATTGTCTCATCCTATGTTCACTTGTACTTTGATCATCTGGGATAAAACATCAGTTTCATATCTATCTATCCAGCCATCTTTCAACCATCTTAAAATCTGTAGATAAAATTCCAAAGAAAAGTACAAGGAAGAAATAATGGTACAAAATTGCAGCCTGAAGATTTTCACAGTAAGTCCCTTTGTATATCCAAACAGGAAATAGTTTTTGTTTTTGTTCTGCTTTATGAACAAGGATATCCAAAATCCTTCCTCAACTGATGTCAAAAATTGATCATGAATATAATAGATATATGAATGAATCCGATGTATGAATGAATCAGAGGTTATATGGCAACAGTCAGTACCACATAAAATGCTTCATTTATTTTCAGCAAAGTAATATTCCACTGGCACCTGGGGTCCAGGCAGACACTTCCCTTGGCTCTCATTAGTCTCCCATTCTTCACTTATGGTTTTTTTTATTCCTTTTAATTAAAAATAACTAAATAAATAGGAGGTTGAATACTGCAAATTCTACTGTTAGTTTTCTCTCCCGACCACCCCACACCAAAAGGTAAAACAGTAAAGTAAGAATTAGTAAACTGGCATGTTTATGCCAATCAGGAATGAACAGAAAGCAGAAACAGACAAAACAGTAGTCAGTAGTAGGAAATATGACTTTTGCAATAGAGTAGTAAATGTCTGGAACAATCTATCTGATCCTGTTGTTAGTTTCTCTATCCCCATACCTTTTACTGTAAACTGTCTACTGTGGACCTTTCAGGTTTCTTAAGAGGTCCCTAAGGGGGTGTGCATAAGCACACCAGCGTGTCTACAGTCCCTGTCCTACTGTTCCCAATTATATGTAATCATTCTATGTGTTTATGGCTATGTTTTGCCAATTTATATCCTTTTTTTTGTGCCAAAATTTTTTCATGTGTCCATGTCTGTGTCTGCTTTGTTACTTGTTTTCTTATTTGTTGACAAATTAATAATAATAATAATAATAATAATAATAATAATAATAATAATAGTAATAGTAATAATAGCCCTCCTATTCTTTTTCTTTGGATTATTGGCAGGGAGCTGCAAGGCCCCAGAGCTTTGCAAACCTTCCAGCATGTCCTTTCAGGACCTGAAGTTCAAGCGTTGGAAGAACTGGTAAAGCAAGAGTTACCAACAGAAGGTTAATGGAGAACCTTTAATGCCATCACTCCGAAAACATGCCAACTTTTCAAGCACAACTATATCACTCTTGAGCTGGAAGTAAATTAGTTTGTTTCTATGAAACAGCTGAAGCCATCAGAATACAGAAGTCCAGTTCTGCTTTTAAAGTAGCTTACTGTTCTTGTGGAGAAGACCATTTTGTTTGCTTTCCTATTCTACTACATAATCAATTCTACTACATAAGAGACAAGCAAAGATGACCAGCAGTAGCAGTAGAATTAGCATATCTACCACTGAAACAATAGGTTGCCCTTCAGGTTTCTTACTATGATAAGATCAGACTCAGTATCCTAATAAGGCCCTATCTATGTCACTTTTTCCTCTTGCTATGCTCACTGGTACCATTGCTAAAGTGATTAGACTAATTCTGTCTAGAAATAACAGATTCTGGCAATGATTAAATGATGCATCCTCATATTTACATCATTAAGCTCTTACCAAAGGCAAAACAATTACACTTCTGTAAAACATCAAAACATGTCTTTGAGCAAAATCAATAATCCAACAGCCAGGCATTATGAAGTTAATAGTCTATCAAGACATTAACAGTGTTGACTCCTGAAGAGAAGTCAAAAATTTTAAAAGACAAAACAATGTTTATCAGATGGGACAGATTGCTGCTTGTCTGACCAACTTAGTTGTGTGACAGAGCTATGAGCTGCCTTTGGGTTCACAAGTCCTTCAAAACCAAAGATTCATGCTAATAGAAAGCTTTTTCAGTGGAAAGCTCCCAACAATCTGAGTTAAAGTTTTATTTATTGGCTTTGACCATCTACTTCTGTTATCAGCCATAAGGGCCCACACACTTCATCAACTCTCAACAATAGCCGCAAGCTTGGACAATCTGTCTTGTGTCTTCATTGGGGCAAAACTTCAATAGAGCAGCATCATTTAAAAAGCAACCCACGCATAAAATGGAAACTCATTAAAACAGACTTTTTCAAAAGGGGATACCCTCAGCTCCAATTGAATTGAACTGTTTTTATTTCAAAGATGAAAGGTCCATTACCCAGCTATACATTCATGTGATCTTAGCTTAAGTGCTTTTTATTTGACTTAAAACCTTGGTTCCTTCCCATGTCTTTTTGAGGCTCTGAAAACATAATAGGAATTCAGTCTTTACTGCAGACAGTAAGACCTTTTATGTTTTTCCTTTCAATGACATCTCTTTTATCTGGGTGACTGGAGAATGACGAGGGCTGCTTTCACATGTATTTGTACAGAATTTTTAAAGCCTTTCACATTAAACAATTGTCCTCTAAGTAACAGAAGAGGCTGAACATAATACAGGTGTAGTCATTTGCATTATAGATGGAAGAGTGCATAAGGAGTAAGCGTCAAGCTATTCTAAAGGGTTATATGCAAACTGACTTGCAACTTACTCACCTTGAACTTATTATGAGGGTAATAATATAAAAAAAAACCACAACCACACTGACTAATCTAAACTGCATGGAAACTATTTTTTAGCATACAGCATGCAAGCTATCGAGAACAATCAAGGTTAATATTATTCTAAATGTATGTTGATGATTGAACACTAAATGAAATGAACTATATTCTCAGTTTCTTATATTTATTAAATGTCAAGAAAAATTTGTTTAATATTGTGCAACTGCACATAAATATTCCCTGACTTAGCTACCCAACATTTTGACAGTAGAGAAAAAAATTATACAAACATTCAGTACAGCATATCTATAAGGGGTTATAAATGCATAAATATAGGCATTCAAGACCACAATGGAATCTCAGCAGAGTGGTTTATCACATTTATAGAAACAAGTCAGTAAGTAACTTTTTAAGTAACTTAGAAACACAAAATGATAAATATATTATTATTGGATTATACTATAGTGCAAATAATTACAATATTTAATCAACTGTTCTTTTAATAAAAAGATACCTAAATCTCATTTGCATATTATTATATTACTCAATTAACAATTTAAAATGAAACTGTCACCAAATACCTACGAAAGGCAAAACATTATGCAATAAATATCACTTTGGCCAATTGCCAAGGCAAAAAACATCCACTTTTTATTATCAGATTTTTATCTGTCCTTTAAACACAAACACACACACAAACACACCAGCAACATCCAAGTATCACCAAAGGGTAAGATAGGCTTTGAAAATGGGAAGAAGAAGACTTATGCCATCAACATGTCTGCCTTGTCAGTTATTAGATAACCTTTCAGTATAATGAGCTAGTCAAAGGAGAACATGGAAGCTGCCAGAGTGAAGACTCAGAAGCTCCTCACAATGTACATAGGTTTCCACCCTAGTCCAACAGCCAGAGACCATATTCTAGCTGGAAAGAAGACAGGTAGAGTTTGGTGAATGTCAGAGCCACTGTCCTGTACAAAATCCAGAGCATCCATGAGTACATAATGTACAAAGATGGCACCCAATGATGGCACCCAAAGAGTACAAAGATGGCACCCAAAGATGAGATACTGAGAGAATACCAGAAGCAGCAGCAGACATGGAAAGAAGATCAAGCAGAAGAAGTGCCATGGAAAGACAAGCTCCTGCATGGGATGTACCATTGACAGATAGCTAACATGGCTGACACTTAGCAATTAGCACTTAACAATTAGCAATAACAATAGCAGTTCAACTTATATATAGCTTCACAGTGCTTACAGCACTAAATGGTTTACAGAGTTAGCATATTGCTCCCAACAATTTGGGTTCTCATTTTACTGATTTCTGAAGGATGGAAGGCTGAGAGAACCTTGTTTCCTACTCCAGGATGCAGACCCTAATATAACTTCAAAGGTGGCAAAATTTTTTGCTGCAGTCATGGCGGAAAAAAACGGGGGAAGAGACCGGTAATTCCTATGGCAGAGGATCACTAGTTTTGATAGTACAGATTGTATCTGAGGTAGTAGAGGGTGTATTGTCGCATGATCTATTTACAATTGTAAAATCTACCCCCCTCCCTTTTATATGTATTTAATATGGTCTCTGACCGCAATAAAAGCTATCTATCTATCTGTATGAGTCAGGATTGATCTCCTGACAGTTGACAGAGTTAATCTGAAATACTGCATTCTAACCACTGCGCCACAACTCCTACGGTGTCTGGAAAGGGCTGGACTAAAAGACAGCAGGCAGGAACAGCATATATGAATGGTACAACTGAGTAGCTGCCGTTTGTACAAAAATATCTACACAATGTATGAGCTAAATCCTTTCAATTCAGATGAGATTTCATAGAAGTTGTGGAAAGTAACAGGGCTAAGATCCTGATCCAGATGGACAAGCAGGTATTAGCCAATCAACCAGACACCAGTGTATTAGACAGGGATCAGAAAACAGCAGTGGTGATAAATATAGTGGTGCCAATGAAAACAACATCAGGAAGAAAAAGTTGGAGAACCTGGAGAAGTACCAGGGTATTAAGAAGTGGATGTGGAAAATAAAGGCCAAAGTGAGGTAGAAACATTTGCAACTGTGATTCCTAAGAGAGAAAGTGGCTGGAGAAAGTGGCTCCAATATATCCAAGGAACAACATTAGAACATTTCATTCAGAAGAGTGTAATGCTAGGAACAGCTACTGGTAAGATGCTGTGATACCAAAGGATACTGTCCTCTGGTAGAGGACCAGAGATTGAGTAAAACACATACATTCATACAAGAAAGAATTTAAAGTACATAACCATATATATTGTCAGCTCAAGGCAGAGAATATACCTTAATATTATTGCCTTCTCCCTTATTATAAATCTACTAAGTCCATATTCCCTCTAGATCTGTTCAAAGGGTTAGGAAATGTTCCCAAACAATTTCAGTGGGTACTCTGGAGTAAAGGAAGAAGTATTACAGAAATGAAAATCCTTCTTAGGAAACTCCCTCATATTATGCTCAATATAATCTACAATGTAAAGGAAAGGCTCTTTTCCAATTTGGTAAAAGTTTAGGAAATGCCCCTCCATGACTGAATCTCGGTTAAAACACAGCTCTAAGAAGAGGGATAAATTACAGAAGCTTCATCAAGCTTCTTGGCAGAATCTTCTTTTCATACCTCTATTGTTGCAAAGTGAAGAAACAAGGGCATGGATACCTCTGCAGGAATTCCTGTGTCTTCTAAGAGAATTAACCTCATGACTAGCCTAGAAGGCTCTTAATTTCTTCTTTGTATATCTTTTTCAGGGGTGAAATGCTCCCAGTTCAGACAGGATTGCCCAATCCGATAGCAATGACAGCGGGTGATTCAGAGAACCAGTAGCAAAAATCCCTGCAAACCCCCCCCCCACCATGCCCAGCTGATCCGCATGATCATCAGAGCCTTTTTTTAAACTTTTAAAAGCATTTTTTCTACAACTTCTTCCGCCGAAAAAATGCTTTTAAAAGCAAAAAAAAAAAAAAAAAAGAAAGTCTCTGATGACCGCGCAGCTCAGCTGGGAACTCAGAGCCTTTTTAAAGCATTTTTCTCTGCAACCTCTTCCAGGGAAGAGGTGGTTAAAAGAATGGTTTGAAAAAGCTCTGACGATCAGGCAACACAGATGGATCGTCAGAGCCTTTTCAAAGCATTTTTAAACCACCTATTCCCCAGAAGAGGTTGCAGAAAAAAATGCTTTAAAAGTCTCTCAGATGATCCCAGATGAGTTGCCTGATCTTCAGAGAGACTTTTCAAAGCATTTTTTTAAACGATCAGGCAACTCAGCTGGGATCATCAGAGAGACTTTTAAAGCATTTTTTTCTGCAACCTCTTCAGCGGAAGAGGTGGTTTAAAAAATGCTTTGAAAAGGCTCTGATGATCCCAGCTGTGTTCCTGATCGGCAGAGGCTTTTCAAAGCATTTTTTTGCATTTGCAGAAAAAATGCTTTGAACAGTTAAAATTAAAAAAAAAGTTGGCAATTCCCACCCAGTTACATTACCCTCCCTCACCAAGCCACGCCCACAGAACCGGTAGTAACAAATTTTACATTTCACCCCTGATCTTTTTCCTAATTTTTCTCCATGAAGGGGCGTTTGTCCTACCTTAAACGCCGATTCTCTCTAGCTGCAGAGTGGTTCAGGAATGTGTTAATGGAGTCCAATCTGCCTGGAGACTGAGTCATCATTTTTAGGCCACGCCTCCCTGTGTCTACTTCCTGTCCCAGTTTTTGACTCAATCCATCTGAGAGAGACATCCTTGGCAGTTGGCTCTTTGTTCACCAATTCCTGAATCAACTTAAGATTTATTTTGTCTCTAAATTTGAAAATTCTTTATAGGTTGGAGTGCTGGCCACACCAGTTTAGGCTGATAAAGCCAGCTCCACGTGTTCTGGGGGGGAGCCCCTGCGGCTCAGGCCTTCAGGCCTTGTTCTCTCTTGTACAATATAGAAGGCCCCCCCCAAACCCCTCCTCCCCCCCACCTCCAGCTTCGTCCAAAGCAGACGCTACTACCACCGCAACCACTATCACCACCGCTGGTTCTGCCCCAGACCACAGGAGAAAACGGGGCGACAATCTCAGCCACGTGGCAGATTCCTATTGCCACCATGCCAGCCATCAACTGAGACGCAGCTCGCAGTTAATCCATTCCTGAACCACTCTGCAGCAGGCTAGGAGAAGCCAATTCTAAAGTCTGCATCTGACAAATAGATATGTTGGAAATCTGAAAAGAAATGTATTTTATAATTGCTTCCTTCTTCCAATTAAGAATGGTAACTTTGGAGCAGTCTTTCAACTTCACTCTTGCCCAAGGAGTTGGGGGATGACATGTGATTGTGCATTCTGGGCTTTCTATTCCACTAATGCTATCTCATGCTAGAGATGGCAAAGTCCAGAATTGGCCTTGAGTGGCATGCTTAGGATTGCACCCAATAATAAACTAGACTCATTATGAATAAAGATAACTGAAAGGAGGCAAAGAAACTGAATAAAGGTATATGTAACTGAAATTCAACTCTTACTCAGTTTAATTAATACTGTCAAAATGAGTACAACTCACAATTTCTCCCTTCTGCTACTTTAAGAAAGAGTCTAGTGACAATGCTTGAAAGAGTTTCGGGGCCATCCTTAAGTTTCTGGAGTTTATATGAAAGCCCTGGGACTTCAAGTGCTGAACCTCTGTCAGTGAACACAAGAAATAATTTTGGTTTTTTTTTTTTCCTATTCATATATTCTGTAGAAAAAACCCCCTAAACTTGTTGCAGAAAACATATCTACAGAAGTATTTTTTACTTTTTTAAATGCTGTTTGCAATTTCCAAACGCATTCCATGTACTGTTTGTCAACCACTTGAAAAGTTTTTAAGCAGAAGGCTAGGATGAGGTGGTGAATCTGGCATCTGTACTGAAGTATGCTTTGGAAAAACAAGTTTTCTGCTGTGAAATGACACGACATAGTGCAAGTAATATACACAGTTACTCCTGTTAATTGGTAGCTGTGGTACTAAAAAAGTGTGCTTAGAGACTATTTACAGTATAGTAAAAACATTTACTAGCAGTAGCCTAATCAAATTTAAGAACATCAGACAGATAGGGTGCTTTTTTAATTGTCTCATTTAGTTTTGAAACATAAGGCCCTGTTCACTTCATTTAAGTTTCACAATGAAGGGAAGCCTGATCAATCTGTCTTGTGTCTTCTTAGGGTGAGACTGCAATTGAGTGGAAGCAACAGATGAACAAAGCCCACATTCAAATCTGTAGCTCATTAAAATATGTTAAAAACAGGGTTAAATCTCAATTGTAAGTGAACAGTACTTGGCTTTTTTCAACAACATACATTTGATTAATAAACCATTCATTCATTAGCTCTCGACCAATGGAATAAATAGCCATGCTGTTTAAACCTTTAACAAGCTTGAAAAAAATGCTTTGGAAGGTGTGTATGTGTGTGTGTGTGTGAACGTGCAAACCATTATGAAGAATGACACCACTGGTAATCAACACATTTTTTTCCTTCTCAGATATCAAGCAACAGATTAAGGCTGATTTTATTTTTCTAAACTAAAAGAATAAAAATATTTTCTTTGTTATTATCTCACTTTTCCTCAATGTGTTTAAGGAAGCATATATTTCTGCCTTCAATGTCTATTCCTGCCTGCAATAAAATAAGTTGGTTGGTGTCAGCCCTTTATGGTGGTCCAGACAGGAAGCACCAACCATGAGTACTGACACTACCTTTATTGTAAGGTTATAGTACTTAATCTTGCAGGTCTTAAAGTACCTATCATCTCCCTTGTTTTTACTCTCCCCAAAATGATGAAGATCCCCTTCTGAGATGCTCTCTTGACCTCCATCCTTCCTATTGACTCAAATTTCATTTATCAAACAGCTGTCTAGACAGCAGCTCTTCCTCCTATCTCCCAAGATAATTTCCCCAAACTATTACACTTTGGGAGATAGTAATTGGTTTAAAGCAGGGGTGCTTTACTCAAGGCCCATGGGCCGGATCTGGCCTGTGGGGTGCTTAGATCTGGCCCGTGGGGCTGTCATGTAAACAGTGATGCCTGGAGTGCCTCCTCCAGCAAAAACAGAGCTCAGGAGGGCTGGCAGATGATTGCAGGAGGCTGTTGCAGGTGAAAATGGAGCTCCACCTGGCAGAATGCTCAGGCCATCACAGGCACCCCCAACACGAATGACATTGAGCTGGCCACAGACCCTGTCCACACACACCCGGCCCTCTGGAGGTCAAACACAATCCTGATGCAGCCCTCAATGAAATCGAGTTTGACACCTCTGGTCTAAAATCTTTTTAAGTAAGCTTCATGGCTGGGACTGAACTTGAATCTGGTCTTCCAAGTCCTAGTCAAATTTAATACTGGGTGATAAGAGGATACATGCCCTTGACTATGTTCTGTGCATACAATATATCTGAGTAACACAAAAGTAAATAAATATATATGAATTGCCCAAAATAGGACTATTCCAATCCTTCCTCAGTTCAGGAAACCACCAGTCTTAATTCTGAGCAATATTTTGATTAACAACTTTTAGCTGTGTATCATTTGTAAGAAAAGAGTTTTTTGGGCACTCACTACAGTTCCTAAAGAGCACAGAAGGGGAAACTTTTTTCCTCAAGATTTACCTTTCTTTAGGCTGGTATGTAATGGGTGATTATGTCATCCCCTTTAGATGAGCCCTTCTTTTTCTAAGACCCCCTTTTGTCCTGCTCTTTCTGTTTATTAACTAAAGGGAAGGGGGCAAGTATTACTTCTCAAGGCTTTTGGGACAGGTCAAGCCTACTCATAAAATTAGGTTGAAAGATCTGTTAACTTGCCACAGTTAAATCAACGACCTAAGTAGGATTACCATATCTGTTTTGCAAACTTTTACTAATAAAATAAGTGTAAGAATAATTTTAAAAATACCCTATCTGGGCTATAAAAACCTGGAAATAGTTCTTCTTTCCTGCCATTTAATGAATGTCCAGATTTTGGCATCCTAGATCTAATAATCCTAACATAATAACCAGTATTGTTAATGATAATGATTATATAACATCTCATATATAATTTGGTTACATTAAAAATTGTCCTAGATTAGAGGAAAGATCTATTCTTTTCATGTGTTCCATGAAATAATATAGATATAGAATTTAAATGATTACTTTAACTAGCCAATTATCAAAATGAAACATATATCACAGGATTTCTGTTTCATTAAAAAGTGGAAAAATGACTTGGCCCTATAAAAAGTGAAGAGGATTCATACAGGATTTGGCACAGAGGAATTAAAATAGACATAGTCCTTCAGATACATGAGATCTTAAGCTGATAATAGATCCTCAATTAACAGAATTAAGAGCAGGAACCATTTGTTACATTACAGTGTCCAGGGATTTTATCTTCTGTTCAATCATGTCCAATTCTCAGAGGTTATTTGGACAAGTTCTTGCGGGGGGCGGGGGGGGGTTGCAAAGTTTTTCAGAAATGGTTTGCCAGTGCCTCCTGTTTAGGTCTGAGAAAAGGTGATTGGCTCAAGGTCACCCAGCTGGCTTCATGCCAAAAATGGGAGTAGACCTCACTGTCTCCCACGTTCTAGCTTCATGCCTTAACTAAACTGGTTATCTGCAATTCCTGGTAGTCCTAGACTAATCCTAATAATTGTAATTTATTGGTTCAATTTATTTATTGGTTCAATTTATATGTCGCCCTTCTCCGGAGACTCAGGGCGGCTTACAATGCGTTAATCAATATATACCTAAATAATACCTAAGCAGTATATACCTGCTTAGTAGGGCTTTGCCCCCTGCCCCCAAATCAGTGTTCTTTTTTATACAAAGTCAGTTTATTGTCCCACAATCCAGGTCCTCATTTTACCTACTTTGAAAGGATGGAAGGCTGAGTCAACCTTGAGCCTGGTGAGATTCGAACTTGCAGTAATTGCAGGCAGCTGGTGCTATTTAACAGCACTTTAGTTGCTGTGCCACCAAGGTTCTTCCTAATTGCCAATTAAAAGAGATGCCTGCAGTTATAATTCTGAAATATTTGAAAGGTCTCTACTTGCGGTATGGATAGTGTTGTAGGTAAGACATATTTATTCTATTTATTCACTAATAACTGATTCATAACAACCCTATGACTCTGAGCTTTTCTCTGATTCTTTATTGGGACACTCTTTGAAAACCAAGTAAACTATATCTACTTCATAATTACTTAAAACTTACTTAAAATTCTGAAAGCAGTCTAAAGTTAGTAAAGCACAATTTGCCTTTGCAGAAATTGGCTTTCTTCCAGGAAGCTTTGTTTTCTATGCTTATGAATTTGTTAATATTTTACCAAGCTTCTTATCATTTATTAGAGTAGCTTGTAAGGCAGCCAATTCATCATATTATGATCTCCATTCTGAAATTTTCTTTTTAAATACTAGAGTTAAATTGCTAATGTTCTAAATACTAATCTAGGAGGAATCTGGAATAATTTTGGTTCATCTACCCTTTTTAATAAATATAATTTTAAAAGATTTACTTCACTTTGGAGTGTAAGATGAACTGCCACCCAATCGACTTCTGCACCCAGACCTTTCTGTTTTTTCTAATATAATCTTCACCTCAAAAATTAAATACAAGTGTATTAGTTAAGTTGCTTATAAAAAGAGAACAATGTCAATATTTTGCAGCATTCTATAAAATAAATTAATCAAATTTCAGAACTGAGATAGCAGAGGTGCCCTCCCTCAAGCTTCATTGTTTCACGAACAAGGCTGCAGATGCCATGCAACATGGTCAGAATTTGGCAAGGAGCCTGCCTGCTAAATAGTCTTCTTTGAAAAAAAGCAAGGTGAAGGAAAAAGGACCAGTGGCCAGCATGTTGGCAAACAAGAGAGATCAAAACACCAACCTTGGAAGCCTAAAAATCCATCTCAAGGCACGCAGCTTCTATGGGCCAAGATCCCATTCTAGCAGTATTAAAATGTATAGATTTCCATCCATACGGAAAAACCATATGGGATTCTTTCTCTTACAAGAGGAAAAGCAGCTGGGGATGAATTTGGCAGAGAAAGGAGTCTTTGGGGAAAAGGTGAAGCCACATCTTTCTCTTATTCTCCTTCTCTGCCGCCCTCCCCCCCCCATCTCCCGTTCTGATCAAACAGCATTGAAAAAGACGGCACAAAACAGATGCTGCCAAGATGCGTGGAAGAGAAAACAAGGGGAGAAAGAGTGCCTGAAAGAATATAGTTAAACTCTTCATGACCTGGTCTCTATTGACCCAAAATGCAAAATGCATTAAGATGTCTAACATTTACTGGAAATAAAATTCCAGTGGAATATTGGGGAAAACTTTCTAAAACAGGGACTGTAGAATCAATTCCTCCCCAAAGGTGGTGGAATTTCCTTTGGTGCATGTGTTCAAGCAGAGGCTTAATGGCCATCTGTCATAGATGCTTTAATTTGGAAACCTGCACTGAACAGAGGGTTAGATTTGATGACCTTGGTGCCTCCTCAACTCTATTATTCAACCTTTTTGTCACAGTCAAGGGAAATAAACTTACACCAACACTGTAAATTAAGATGGTGATCTGTACTGCTGACCTAGAGGAATCTGAGACACAAATATATTGTAGAAGTGACTTATTTTGATCAGATAAATAATTTGGGAGGCTTCTGCTGGCTGCCAAAACCTCACTCATTTCTTGGGCAGAATGGACTCTATCATGCAAATGGCTAGAGTGACTTTGTTACGGTCTGAAATCAATTAAAAGTGAGCTTAATATCAAAGAATGAGAATGCAGTTTATTTATAAAAGATAGACATACACTTCTAAGACCTATGCACAGAAAAGAAAAGACAGAAAAAGTAATATAAGCATGAATATTTTCTGAAACAAAATGGCCAGAACTGTCAGATACACAATGTCTATCTCAGAAAAGAACAAACTTCAGGCAATGGGTCACACTGTCAAGGCCCATATGAAGTCTTGGGGATGAGAAACAGTATCTACTAAACCCATACCCTGTGCAGGTTCTTATGAATTCAGTGGTCCACCACATTCAGCAAGAATTGATAATCCAGAGGGGTTTTTTTCCCTCTTTCTGGAGTCAGAAATTTTCTGCTCCAAAGAAATATAGTGTCATTCTACAGAACAAGAATTACAGGAGGAAGCTTCTCATCTGGTAGGAAAAAAAATCAAATCCCATCATGATTTAAGAAGGAAGCTCACCTTAACTGATGCTGGAAAAGTCTTGATGTTTACAATTCATCTGAAAAAACAGTGTTGGGAAGACAGAGTGTGGCCTGATCCTACTTAAGAAGACTTATAACACCTAAGCCTAGTGCTCCAAGTGAACTTGTAGCTACCTCATTGAATAGAAGAAAAGGAAAAAAATCTCACCAGAAACAAAGATGTGACAGAGTGATCTTTTAAGGAGTCCTGTAGCCACTTTGATGGATTCTACATATATGTATCATTCTGAAGGGCTTTTAAAAATGATATTCCTAAAATGGAAAATGAGAACCAGTTTAATTGAGTGATTGAGAGGCTGGACAAGCAGTGGGGAAACCTGAATTTTAGATCTGCCCTAGGCACAAAAGCCAGCTCGATGACTTTGGGACGGGCAATCTTCTTTTCAGAAGAAGACAATGGAAAACTTATTGAAAGGTTATCTTGATAATAGCAGGAACTTGTCTATATAGTTGCCAACAGCCAAGAGTGACTTCCCCCCAAAACACTAAGCAGAATATGTGAGGTGGCAATTTGTTAAGTATATTAATAACCGATTGAATTTATTTGTGGACGTGGCTAAAAAGCTGGAAGACAGGCTTATGGAAATGTATGGTGAAAAAGTTATCACCAAACCTAGCAAACTATTACTTTGCCAATTACTATTTGCTATAAAATTTCACGCTGATTTAGTTATTAGTCATTATTTAGTTGACAACAGCAAATACAGCTGTGCCAGATACACATAGAAATCATCACCAACAATTCAATAAAGACATGAAATAAATAAAACTATAAGAGTTACTTCCCTTGTTAATTATGTTTGCATATTAATTATGTTTGCAAATCATAAATAAGATAATAATTCCTGCAATATAAACTACATAGCTTTTTCATATAAAAAGACAGATCGTATTTATAGTAGATTATAAGAAGCATTTGTAAAATTATTTTAAATGCCATGTTGCAAGTTAACTTTTTATTACTCTCTACCTTTTTTTATTACTCACAGCAAGAGTACTTTAAATTTTATTGCTGTATTTGTTATGATTAGGTTTCAGCTTTTTATTGTAGCCAACCAGGCCATGCTGCCTTTTCTTTCTGATGCCCTTCAACATGTCACACATTTATATACCTGCTTCTCATTTACCAGCCATACCATCACACCAAAAGTTTATAACATACTTTTCCTCAGTGGGTAGATTAGCCTACATCAGGGCTGTCAAACTCATGGCCCATGGCCCAGATGCATAATGCTCTTGCCACGCCCATGCCCGGTTTAGCGAAGGGGAAAAAATGTCAAGATATGTCACATGATGACACAAGTTTGACACCCCTGGCCTAGACAGATATGAATACGGCTTCTAAAGAACATCGAGAGGATACCATACTTATCTAAAAGTGATTCTGTATGCCTGATTTATCAAAGTATGAAACCTTTTAAATCGGTACTTCAAAACAAATTGACTTAAATGATTCAGTATTTCTGAAAAAGTTATTATTGCATTAGCAACAAGAGTAGCAAGAACTGTACTCATCTCTTACAGCTTTGTCGCCATGTGTACTGTTAGACGCAGCCAGCTACAATTTAATTAATAAAACTAAATAGATTCCAGTGTTTTGCTCTTCAGAGCTCTGTTTTAAGTATGGTCCGTTGAACAAGCCATAGCAGCCTGCTTGACACATAACCAGAGAGATGCATTTTTCATGCTAAGGGCCACACATTGCCTTTGGGTAGCGTGCAATGTCGTGTGTGTGTGTGTGTGTGTGTGTGCACAGAAACAAGATAAAGAAATGGATGAAGTCAAAACAAAAACTAAATGTGCTTTAACACAAATTTAATCAGCATGTTATTTGAATATTTCTCAGGTATCGATTTTTCCTGTAGTATGTTTAAAATTACGAACTACAGCTACAAGTTGGTGTCTATTTTGAAGGTTGAATTTAAAGTTTTGGGGGACTTCATGAAGTGATGGTTGCATTTGAGACAGAGTTTTTCAAATTTGGCAACTTCGTATTTGTTTCAATATTCAAAATTCAATGTTTGGAAATTCTGGGAGTTAAAGTCCACAACTGTGCCTGACCAGGTGGCTCAGTGGCTAAGACACTGACCTTGTCAATCAGAAAGGTAGGCAGTTCGGTAGTTTGAATCCCTAGTACAGGTCCCCTGCCTGACTTGATGGACTAGATGACCTCCAAAGTCCCTTCCAACTCTGTTACTATTAACTCCTGGAAGTCTTCAAGCTTCCAAATTTGAGAAACACTGATATAATGCTTTGAGGGAGGTCTTCATGGAGTCTTGTATCATATAAATAATATCTCAACAATTATTTGTCTTTTGAATTGGATTTTCATTCAACAAGATAAAAGGTCTGATAGAAAAGAAATAACAATATATACCTATTGGAAGAAAGTCCAGTGGATACAAGACAGCTTACTATCTGGGAATTGAGTATAATGATTGAAGGGTTAGGACTATACATTAATTACGTTTTATCCTTTTTAAAGTTAATTTGAAAATTATGTTGCTTCCAGTTAAAATTGTTGATCAACATAATTTAATCTTTTAATTATTGCCATGTGAATTTGAACTGAAAATTTGGCTGATTGTATAAAAATGTGTTAAATATAAACACATATGCTTTTGTAGATTTTTAGAGAGATTTGTTAATTGCTTAATGAAAGATGTCTTCCAGATACTGCAGTCTTAACATATTCAATTTTATATTAAACACTATTCATATGTGTGCAATGAAATGACAAAGCCAACTGAAAAAGCTTAAAATGCTAATGGATGAAGTGCAACTGACTGCTAAACTAAAATCTATAACATTTATTTCAAGATAAAAGGTGGTCCTTTAAGGAGATTATGTATATAAAAAGTCATATTTAATAGAGCAATTAACATCACAATATGTTTTGTTTCACTCATTCAGCGTCTATCATAAATAAATGGTGAAATCTTTAAATTGTGCATGAAACTAGAATGAATGCTTTTTAATAAGCAATACAAATGTCATCTTTCTGCCACCAAAATAAATAAAATAAAATAAATCCTCTTTGCTGACATTTAAAATCCATACAAATATATCTAGCAATTATCCTTCTTAGGAACAATTCTAGGCTTCATTTAGTGAAACCAATCAGCTTTAATTGATTAATAAGTGGCAACACGGTAGTAATGTCAACCATTTTTGCAAAAGCAAATTGCTAGCAATGCCAAGCAGATCTGTGTCTTTATTTTATTTTATTTTTTTGCTTTAAACAAGACCTTAGTCTGGCATGATCTTTTCTTTTTCCCCAGTAGGGAGCATAAGCTCTCTAGCTTCCCTGAATGTTTCCTGCTAAGGCTGTACCTTGGCCAGAGTACAGCTGCTCTGAACCAGTCTTTGTATTGACAATGGGGTCATCCCACCATCTTCTTTTCAGATCAATATGATTGGTACAAACAATAGTTTGATTTTGATTGCTCTAGAGCACGCTTGGGTAGAATCTCTGAATGCAAGAGAATTGCTCCAAAACAATGGCCCGCTTCATCATCCAAAGCATCCCTTTTTCAGACAGCTGCCTCTGCCACACTCCCCCTGACAAACGTCCAGAAAAACAGATGGTTACAGAATTCACGGGCAGTTTAGTGAAAACCCCAGAGTCAACTATTCAAGATATCTTATCATCACGCTCATAAAAAGAACTATTTCCTAAAGCTACAAGCTAACAATACCTTTAAAAATTGTTCTCTCATATCATAGATATCAGAAGATATATGTAGACTTGTTTAGATGTCAAGGAATACAATTAATATATTTTGAGCACTAAAATGCTGAGGGTGGGGGGGGGGTGTTTTTGTTTTACCAAGTTGGTGATATGGTGGCATTGTGAAAATTATGGTGCGTGCCTAAAGCATACAACTACCAAACTCAACTACCAAACAGTAACATGAAGCCTAAGGATGTCTCAAAGATCCTGTCTGACTGTTTTTACCCTTTAAAATAACAGAAGATCTGATGTGATATTTCACTGTACAGATTTTCATTTAACAGACTAGAGCATAAATTCCTAGGAAAACGCACTTTGGCTCAGTAGGTGCATGCCTTTCAAACATCAATTCCACCATCCCAACACTTTGGAGATTCTTTTGAAATGACAGCAACTGCCTCTTCACTGATGTAGGCCCTTCTTTGCCCTAATTTCTCTCAGACAGGCAAAAACTAAATTAGGTTAGGTTAGGTTAGGTTAGGTTAGGATAGGATAGGATAGGATAGGATAGGATAGGATAGGATAGGATAGGATAGGATAGGATAGACTAGACTAGACTAGACTAGACTAGACTAGACTAGACTAGACTAGACTAGACTAGAATAGAATAGAATAGAATAGAATAGAATAGAAATGGTGGCATTTGTTTAACAAGCATGGTGTCCACTTAACGACCACACCAGAAGATTGTAACACAGTCACATGGTAACCTGCTTAATGACCACCATGGCTTATGACCATAATTTTGGGCTCAATTTCAGTCACAAGTTGAGGACTATCTGTATTGAAAACAAAGGCAGACCTATTTTATACATTTAGGAGGCTTAAAGACTAAAATGGGTTAAATCTTATATTAAAAACTATAACCTTAAAAACATTGAACCATTATTGGGAGAATCATGGTTGAATTCCACAAGATTTGGATAGAGTCTCCAGATCAAATGGGTCTTTTTCTTAGGACTGGGAACAGTTACTGAGAACATCTGAACAATCCCAGAAAAGACACAACTGTTTCAAGAAGTTGTGCTATGTGTTTCCAGATACTACTTTTCCCTTCAAATGTGTGGTGCTGGACAGCCCTAATGAATAGTGCAAAATATATCAATGTAAGACTCATTGAGTTCATTGCATTTAACTCTAAGTAGATGTATTACATTCTGAACAACCCTGACAGAAAACATTACTTTGAAATAATGCCTAGTGACATCAGCTTCAGGATCTGATCTTTTCTGGCCTTGTGGGACATTCAGGAGTGATGGATAATTTGTTGAAACTGAACCCAGAAGACCTATGTTCAAGTCCCTATTCCACCATACATCTTACTGGGTAATTTTGGCCTAGTCATTTTACCAATCTTCTCCATATAATTCCTTTGGTAGGAATAAAATCTACTGGTGAATCTGCTTTCCCAAATGTGTGCACCTTGACTTCTCAGATGAAAAAGATAACTGCTCCAAAGTGAATCTGCCAATCCTGCAAGATCTGAGAGAGATCTTTTCAAGGTGGTGTTGCTCAGGGGTGGGTTCTACTTACATTTACTACCAGTTCGCAACGGGATTGCACATGCTTGCTTCGCTCGCGCGCCAAGCTTCTGCACATGCACAGATCGCCTATGACGACATCCAGGATGGTGGGCAGACTCTCCTGCTGGTTTTATTACCAGTTCTTGTGAACTGGTCTGAACCGGGGGCAACCCACCACTGGTGTCGCTCCTGAGGAGCAATCTTCCTATTTATTGAATTTCTTTTTTTTTTTATTGAAAAAGTTTTACATTACATTTTATTGTAAGACCCCCTTCCCCCTCCCCCTCCCAACCCCCTACTTAACCCACCCTACCCCCCCTACCCCTCCCTCCCCCCCTTGACTTCCGCTATTTAACAAACATCAACCTTAACATATTTAACAATTTTTAAAGGTGAGATCCCTCTAAGAAAAAAAAACTCTATAACCTTATTTTAAGACATTTTTAACCTTAAATAAAAAAACACTTAACCCTAAACAATCTATTTAAGAAATCTTGTAAAATGTTTTGAGCATCGTACAGATACTGAAAATATATAACATTAACTATAATTCCCAACATTGAACTTGTAAATTCCATTACATAAAATATAATTAAAAATCAAATTCAATACATTCCATTCTTTGAATATCAAAAAGAAATACATTTCTCTTTAACATTTAGTCTAAATATCAAACTTATAAATTCAATTACATAAAATATAATAATACATTTCTCTTTAAAAATAGAAATTTATCAAATTCAATACCTTTCTTTTAAATTACTTAAATATGTAAAATTTAAATTCAACTGAGCACTGATTGAAACTTCTTACTTTGATATTTATTCTTCATATATTCTACCCATTTCCTCCACCCATTTCCTCTACCCATGGGTCCTATCGTTCAGGTATGCAGAAATTTTGGCCATCTCTACCAAATTAGACATCTTCAATATCCATTCCTCTATAGTAGGCACATTATCTTTCTTCCAGTATTGACCTATCAATAATCTAGCTGCAGTAATCATGTGTAAAATTAATCTAGTATAAATTGCTGAACAGCCCTTAACTATTCCCAACAAAAAAAACTGAGAAAACTCCAGCTTCTTCTTCAAGATATTCTGCATTACCCACCAAAGTTTAATCCAAAATGGTTTCAGTTTTCTGCATGTCCACCAAATATGGAAATATGTTGCATCCAAACAATCACACCTCCAACATTTAGGTTGAACATTTGGATACATACATGATAGCTTTTTGGGATCTAAATGCCACCTATAAAACATCTTATAAAAATTTTCCCTCAAGTTCTGTGCTTGTGTAAATTTAACATTCTGGACCCAAATCTTTTCCCATGTTTCCAACATTACTGGTTCTGCAAAATTCTGTGCCCATTTTATCATACAGTCTTTAACTAATTCACCCTCTGAATCTCTTTCTAACAATAAATTATACACTCGTTTAATATGCATCGGCCCTTTACATTTTATCTGATTCACCAAATCTTCTTCATGTAGCATCAATCCAATTTTCTGATCTTCTCTCCATCTTGCTTGAAGTTGAAAATACTGCAACCAGGTTAGATTGACTCCTTCTTCCAACAGGGTGTTCAAAGATTTCAAACACCATCTGCCCCCATCATTAAAAAGTATCTCTTTGTACAACAACCCCGAGTGACTTTATATTTGGCATAATATGCCCAAGATCCAACCACAGAGGTATTTTGTAATCCAATTGAAGCTGGTGCTTCTTCCAAACTCTCAGCCAGGCGTGTCTTAAGATATGCCTATTAAATACACTGTCTCTCTTATCTTCATAAAGTAAGTATGCATGCCATCCAAATTGCAAATCATGGCCTTCTATGTTCAAAATTTCTCTTTTAGTTGTTCCAATCCAATCTCCAACTTGTGTCAACACTGCAGCTTCATAATATAAACGTAGATTTGGAACTTTAAGGCCACCTCTTTCTCGAGCATCTTGCATAATCTTAAATTTAACTCTTGGTTTTTTCCCATTCCAAATAAATTTATTTAAACCTGCTTGCCATTCCATCAAGAACTTATCATTTTTAAGCACCGGAATCATTTGAAACAAAAACAGAAATCTAGGTAGAACATTCATCTTAACCGCTGCTATTCTACCAAGCAAAGATAGTTGCAGCTTCTTCCATATATCAAGATCCTTTTGAATCTTATGCCAAAGTTCTTCATAATTATTTTGAAAAAGTTTTATATTAGATGCTGCAACTTGTACCCCTAGATATTTCACCTTTGTAGCTATTTCAAAGCCTGCCACCCTTTCAAGTTCATTCCTTTGTGGTTCCAACTTATTTTTAACTATCATCTTAGTCTTTTTCTGGTTCAGGCTAAAACCTGAAACCAGACCATATTCCTCTATAATGATTTTCATCTGGATGATTGATTCCAAAGGTCGTGTTATGGTAACAATCAGATCATCTGTGAATGCCTTTGTTCTATAGTCTCTTTGCCTTATAACTATTCCCTTCAGTTTGTCCGAGTCCCGTAGAGCATTCAACAGCACTTCCAGAGTCAAAATAAACAGTAATGGAGATAATGGACAGCCTTGTCTTGTTCCTTTCTGTATGTTGAAATTGGTAGTCAAACTGCCATTAATAATAATTTGTGCTGTCTGTTCTTGATAAATTGCTGAAATCGCTTGTATAAACTGTACCCCAAAGTCCATTTTATGCAATATCTTTTTTAGAAAGTCGATCAGTTGACTCGATCAAAGGCTTTCTCCGCATCCAAAAAGACCAGCACCGCAGAGATCTGTTTCTTTTCCTCAAGATATTCCAACAAATCTATAAGTTGCCTGACATTGTCCTTCATATGTCTACCTTCTATAAAACCTGCTTGATCTTCATGAATCACATCTTGTATAACTGGCATCAATCTGTTGGCTAATACTTTAGCATAAATTTTATAATCCGTATTCAGGAGAGATATTGGTCTAAAATTTTCAGGTTTAACAGATTCTTCTTCTTTAGGTATCAGTGAAATAAAGGCGTCTTCCACGAGGGGGGTATTTTACCCCCCTGCTGAATGTTACAAAACAAGTCCTTAAGATGCTCAACCAATTCCTCTTGCAAAGTCTTATAATATACTGCCGTCAAGCCATCTGTCCCAGGAGCTTTAGATAATTTCAATTGTTTTATTGCATATAAGATCTCTTCCGATGTTATAGGTCAGTCCAGTCTATCACTTTGTGTACTAGAAATTTTTGTAACTCTCTTCTTCTGCAAATATTCATCGATAAGGTCCTCTTTAATTTTATCAGCTTGGTACAATTTAGAATAATAAGCTAAAAAAGCTTGATGTACTAAGTTTTGCTGATGCACTCGTTTCCCTTTGTACTCAATAGTATTTATCATACGAGAATTTTGTTGTTTCCTCAAAGTATAAGCCAACCATCTGCCAGGTTTATTAGCGTTACAAAAAGTATTATGTTTAGCAAATTGCAGATTAGTTGCTGTTTGATCCGCCATCAATATTTGAAATTGATCTTTCAGGAGTTTTATCGTTAATTGTACCTTTTCATCAGTCGGATTCTTAATAAGCAATTGCTCTTTCTCCTTTATCTCTGTCTCCAAATCTATTCTTTTCTTCTGACGTGTTGATCTGTATCTAGAATTTATATAAATCAGTACACCCCTCATATAAGCCTTGGATGCATCCCATACTATTTCAATAGGGGTACCTTTGTTCAAGTTAGTGTCAAAAAATTCTTTAACATTTTTCTTAAGGTCCATAATATACTTTTCATATCTAAATAAATTTTCATTCATACGCCAAGATCTCCTTTCTCTCTTGCCCAAATTTATCTCCATCCACACTGGACTATGGTCCGTTAAAGTTCTAGGAAGTATTTTTGTCTTAGTCACAATAGTAAGTAAATCAGTAGTAACCAACATAAAATCAATTCTCGAAAAAGATTTGTGTCTATCAGAAAAAAAAGTAAAGTCCAATTCCTTAGGATGATGAATTCTCCAAACATCCTTCAACTCTAATTCTTCTTTCAATGAGAAAAAAGTCGGTGGTAGCTTATTCCCTTTCTTAGCAGACGTCTTTTTATCAAGCGTAGCATCAATCACCCCGTTCCAGTCACCCATAATCAAAAAAGACTTATAATTCCACTGCAATATTTTATCATTCAGCATTTTATAAAAACTTTCCTGCTGCTGGTTCGGGGCGTAAATGCCAATTAAGAGCATCGTAACATTCTGTACAGTTATTGCAACTGCAATATATCTCCCCTCATCATCCGCTTCTATAAGTTTAGCTGATATTCTTTTAGAAATATAAAAAACAAGTCCATTCCTTTTAGCCACACTAGAAGATATAAAATGTGATCCAATTTTTGAAATTAAGAATTTCTGGTCCTGGGTTCTAATATGGGTTTCCTGCAAGCAAACAACATCATTATTATATTGCTTCAAATAGTAAAATATTTTTCTTCTTTTCTGTGGTGAGTTCAAGCCATTCACATTCCATGATAAAATTCTGAGTGTCATTCTGAAAGTGGTCGAAGCCCTTTGAGCATTTCACGAAGACTCTCGCCAACCGCCGACGTCTTCGGTCTTGCATTTCTGAAAGGGGAAAGTACTTAGAAAATATTTGGAGGATAATTAGGTTTCATTTTAGGATCTGCTTCTGTTGGTTGATGCCATTGTTATTTATGATACATTACTTACTCAAAGAAGTTTTTAAACCCTTATTCTCTATTTTATACTGATTAAAGCCGCTTTGGGATAGAATGCAATAGGAATACATTATTTATTGAGATCACTCAAACAATAAGCATCCCTCATCCTTTCAACATTTTGAATTTTTCTTTCTTTTATTATATTTTGTTTTGCCATTCTTTTTATCTTCTTTACTTCATCCTATCTTCTGTGCCTGAATTATTCTGTATCACACACCACTCTTCCTATGGTTTGTAATTCTGTCATACAACTAGCATGTAAAGCCAACTACTCAGATGTCAATACAAAGGACAGGTATAAGTGCCAAATAATATTATTGGTCCCTCAAAAATCATTTAAAATTCTATTTATCTTCATTGTTTATATCAAAGGCATTCTTTTAAAAAAAATATTCATTTTATTTAAACGCACTTCTATCCTAACACAATCAAAATAAGACACTTGGAAACTTACAATTTTACATAAAAATCTATGATAATAGTTCTGATTTCACAGCAGTTTCAGGCAGTGCTGTGGAGTTGGAGTCGGAGTCGAGGAGTCGGAGTCGGAGGAAATTTTGGGTACCTGGAGTTGGAGTCGGAGTCGGAAGTACAAAAAACCGAGGATCAGAGTCGGAGTCGGAGTTGGAACATTTATCTCCCGACTCCACCACACTGGTTTCAGGCTTTCTAAGATGTACCACTTCAGAATGTTTAACAAGAAAACAAGTAGTCCTCAATTTGCAACCACAATTGGGATTGGTTCTTGTAAGTTATTTTGATTGTAAGACGAGTCAGACTGAATGTTGCAACAATTCTTACAATGGTAATTATGCTCCCCGTCAAAGAGAACCGGTTTGGTGACATCACATCACCACCACTACCGGCTCGCCTGAACCGGCTCGAACTGGGAGCACCCCACCACTGATGTTAACCATGTCCAAATCTAGCATATGGAAATCCATCAAACATAATTCAACATTACATGTGGCATTTAGGAAGAAAAAAGACATCCATCTTATCTTATTGGACTAAACCGACAAATAAGAAAACTGCATAGGGAGCCCTATATCTCAGCTTTTAGTCTCCTAGCGAAGTTTTATTATATTGATTCAGCTTTGATATCTACAGTACAATATGTATAATTCACACAATAGCATCTAATATTTTGTTACTGTTTCATCTACCTTGTTTATATTTTTTGGCACTTATATCTTAGTCCCCACAGAACCACACTCAGCTTTGGTCTTTCAGAAATGTAGATATTTCAGTGCCACATAAAATGATGCCCTGCAGTTCCTTTCAGAAATTGCTTTCAGAATTAAGTCTCTCTCCTGACCTCTTTCTGCTATTTGGAAAGTTTGAAAACAGATTATTCATTCATTGGTGGAATACCTAAGTGTGAATAATTTCATTTGTGTGAATGCCTTTTGCAGACTTTCCAGACACACAGAGTTTGGATATACAGATTAGCGTGACATGAGCATATACCTCTGCTCCTCTGTCTTCTCGCTGGCTAGGTTTACACAATCCATTAAATCTTTTTTCTATTGTCTCTATTATCTTAAAGCAGGGTGAGTAATAGATGTTTAAAAGAGTAAAACAGACTAAGCCAAAAAAAAGTTAACTTTATGTTCTATAAAATTATCTTTGCTGTCTCTTTTACAGGACCTCATAAATTCTATTCAACACAACTTTCTTACTCTTTCTCTTGTTCCTGACCATTTGGAAGAAACATGGGTTTTGTGCAAATGTTAATTATGTAACTTGTATTAGGTGCACCATAACACGAATACATATCTAATTAATTAATAGGGTCTGAAAGTGAGGGACTGAAAGGTATGGAAGAAATACTCAGATTGTTCATAGAGAGGGAATCAGTGAAGACCGAATTGCAAAACAAATATATGAGGTAAATTGTGGCAGACTATGATTGTCTGCATTGAGATATGGGGAAAAGTGGGTATTACATGTATGAAGACATCATAACAAAATGTTATCCTATAGTATATGTCATTTTACCCTGTTTCATGTTTTACTCCATCCTCTTTGAATTCAACTTACCTCCAAAAAAAGAAAGGAAACCATAACCATAAACACATAAAATGAGTATAAATGGGAACAGAAGGACAGGGACGGTAGGCATACTGGTGCGCTTATGCACGCCCCCTTAGGGTCCTCTTAAAAACCATGAAAGGTCCACGGTAGACAGTTTAAGATAAAAGGTATGGGGATTAGAGAGACTAACAACAGGATCAGGTAGAGTGTTCCAAACATTTACTACTCTATTGCAGAAGTCATATTTCCTACAATCAAGATTAGAGCGAATTACATTGAGTTTGAATCTATTGATACCCCTTGTGTTATTGCGGTTGAAATTAAAATACTCATGTACAGGTAGGACGTTTTGGTAAATAATCTTATGAACTAAGCTTAGGTCGGAACGTAGAGATGGCATAGTTCGAGGCTATCGAGGCCTAAAATTTCAAGCCTGGTGGTACAGGGAATTTTATTTCGAGCAGAGGATTTGAGTACTCTTCTAAGTAAAATATCTCTGGACCCTCTCAAATGTATTGATGTCTGAAATACAGTGAGGGTTCCAGGCAGGTGAGCAGTATTCAAGTATAGATCTGACAAAAGTTTTGTATGCCCTAGTTCAAAGTACAGCATTACCAGAGAGAAAGCTTCATAAAATAAGATGGACAACTCTTAATGCCTTTTTTGCAATGATGTTACAGTGAGCTCTGGGGCTTAGATCTTTTGTAATTATTACTCCTAGGTCCTTGACAGATTGTGGGTCAACTTTTAGATAATTTCTGGCCAGCAAATATTTGATGTTCTTATTTCTATTGCCAATGTGCGGGACTGAGCATTTGTTAGCAGAGATTTGGAGTTGCCAATTGTTTGACCATTCAGATACATTTTGAAGAGTAATAACATTGTCTGTGGTGTTGAATAGTTTAACATCATCGGCAAAGAGGACACAGTTGCTTATAATTTGATCACAAAGGTCATTGATATAAAGAGAAAGAGTGTTGGACCTAGAAGGCTGCCTTGGGGAACACCGCTGTTAACAGGATTTGATAGGGCACTGCCTATTTTGACCACTTGTTGCCTGTTTGACAGGAATGCAGCTATCCAATTATGCAGGAGTCTAGAAATGCCATAAGATTTTACAAAAAGTTTGTTGTGCACTACTGAATCAAAGGCTTTACAGAAGTCTACGTAAATTGCATCTATTGCTTTGCCCTGGTCAAGATGAGAGGTCCAAATGTTTTTGCAGTGTATGAGTTGTAGATTACATGACAAATTTTTCCTGAAACCAAATTGTTCATTAGAGAATAGGTTATTTGATGCTAAGTGGAGGGTGATGGATTGGTTTATGATGGATTCCATGACTTTACACATGATGCAGCAAAGAGAGATTGATCTATAATTCTCAACAAGGCCAGTGTCACCCTTTTTGAAGATAGGTATAACTGTTGCTAATGACCATATGTCAAGGAACTCATTCTAAAAGATACTTCATAGATGGTGCTTAGAGGTTCAGCTATGGCTTACTTCAACTTACTTTTATGTTTCTCCTAACATTACCCAACTCTCACTTTCATATAATAAGGTGGGAAAAAACATTTTACATATCCTTTTTTGCTCCTTTTGACAAACAGTCATTTTGACAGACACCATTTTTTCATATTTTAGAATGTCTCAATTTTTCCATTTGTAGTGGTTTACCAAAGTACACAACTTCATTAATTTGTTCCAGCTTTTTGCCATGTATATATGTGTAACTTACAATTGTTCATTCAATTTTGCTTGTTAAGCACAATTATCTTGATCTTTAAACTTTAATTTTCATTTCTATATTCCTTGTTTCGTTGTACAATCTATCCAACATTCTCTGCAAATCATTTGTATTCTCATCCATAGCAGGGCATCATCTGCACTAAGAATACATCAACATATCGCCAACCTCACAGGCAATCCTTATATATTTATCCATAAAGTTGATAAACAACCAAGGTGTCAAAACCCTGTTGTAACAAATCATACCGGAGGCCTGATTAGTTAGATTTATTACAAAACAAGCTAAGGTGACACCACACGAATTGCAACCAGTACATCTTCTTTCAAGCATGACTTTATAGTTATGTCACTGTCTGTTCCAGACCATGGAATCAGCTCAGCAGGAAGGCTAAAACTTTTATTGAGATTGGCTATAATAACAATTCTTACAAGTCTGATTGTGCTGAATCTCCTCCCATCTATTCATCCAACACTGGAAGTGGGGATAGGAGGGGATAAAAATAGAGACAAACACATAACATACAACATATAAATATTCACTTTCTGGTTTCTAGCTACATTAGCCTACCTGAACCACTACAGCTCTAGGAAAAGAGATGAGTCTTTAGAATGCAAGTAACACATTTTGTTTTCTCAAAAGACCACAATTTCCAGATTACACTGAACATTCTAAACTAAACCAAACAAACTTCATTGTGGTTTAGAGCAATATACACATTCAGCACCAAACCTGTATCTTCTCAAAAGTCATAATGCTAAAATTAGTAAATTCAATATCCGTGTCATTTTGAATTTAAATACTTTCTGGTATATTGAAAAGAAATTACTCCTAGAACCATTCCTCTGAACCATTCAAAATCTAGGATTATTTTTAGTAATTAAAAGTTACTGGAGAAAATTGTCAGTGAAAATGCCATTATAAAATCTTGCAGAACTCATGAGTAATTCATTTCTCACATTTATTCATATGCCCCAGACTTACCATTATTAACCAGAAGAAAGTTTGATTTACATAATGATAGATTATGTTTAAAAAGTAAAAGAATCAGATTTTTACTTCTGTTTAGAAGTAAAAAAATGTAATCACCAATATAAATAATCCAAGATTTTTTAAAGTCAGAACTGTCTCTTTTTGATCTTGCATGTATTTAGGGAAAAGAGGAAGTGAGGGAAATTAAAGAGAATGTTTCTTTTAATCTTCACCGTTTTATCTTACTGAGTTAATCACATGTGACAATGATTCCAGCCTATTTCAGAACCTGTTAAGAATTCTGTCCAGCTGAAATACATTGTTTCAACTATTGCAGGAGGCAGGTATGTATTAGAGAGACACTAACTTCCTTCATGTCAAAATGAACTTTCAGCTGTATATATGTATATGGAAGTGTGTTCTTGTAGAGAGAACTGTGATCTTGGAGCCCTAAACTGTTTCTCCACTTGAGTTTAAGAATTTTTTTAAAAAAATATGGATCTTTGGAGTACACCTCAACTATAACAGTAGTTCACCAAAAAGAAAATGGTTGTCTCATACAGAATCCAATAATCCTGATGCAGAAGTAGCAGTTCAAATAGTCTTCTTTTATACATACCATGGGTTTTACAATCTAAACGTAGACATTTAATTCCCACAGTCATATTCTCAAATTGGCCTAAAAGTGACAGTAAGCTCTTTGAAGAGGATGACAATGTCCTTTTCAATTATAACTGCTGATGTGACCACAGAGAATGTTGAGTTCTTAAGCCTGAGGACAAAATAGGCTAAGATACCAGGAGAGGAATTCTGGACTAGTATATGCCCTCTGCTGTTCATTTTAGAAACAACGGCCACTGTAATTTTTCAGCTTAGATACAGAAAAATAAATAAATACATACATAGCCAATAGAAGGATGGCAAGCTACATTTAATGACTGGAAGGATAAACCAGCACTTGACACTAAATATCAAGAATGGATTAAAAAAGCAAAAATGCATGAGGCTAGGAGGCTTGAGGAACCTCCCTCTAACACACCTCGCAGAAGAAATCAATGTGGTGGTGCTTTTTCACGTAGGCTGTGTTCCTTTGTCATACTAAGCCATAATGTACGTAATTCCCTGAAAATAAGACCCTGTCTTATATTTTTCTGAACCCTGAAATAAGCGCTTGGCCTTATTCCCATGCGTTCAAAAGCCTGATTGGGCTTATTATCAGGGCATGTCTCATTGAGGGAAATAGGGTAGTTGCATAGTTTGGCTTTAACATGTTATACAAACTAGGCCATCCTTTAATTTATTACTATTTATTAGATTTATACCCCATTTTTCATTTAAGATCTGAAAACAGTAAACAGCAGTCCTTCTTATTTTTGCCCAACTTGAGAAGCAATTGGGCTGAGAATGACTGATCTGGAGGCACAAGCAAGCTTCCATAGCTAAGAATGGACTTAAATCTTAGTCTCTCTGCTTCTAGTCCCACACCTGCACCATTCCACTGGCTTCAACCAGATTAACTAGTGAATTTAGATACCACTACCTTCATTTCCATTTTTTACACCCACTGTCCAGTTGCCATTCAGATGTCTTTGGGCAGCCACTTTAATGGGATAATGCAGACATAATAAATATGAGTAACTGTCTTATAATAAATCAAGCTGTCAGCTCTCCAGGATTTCAGAGATGAGATATTACATGCGTGATTAAATATGTGATCTTTTGTACTCATCGTATCTCTTCACCAAAAAGCTACAGCCCCACTGATTGGAAAAAGCATTAAGACAATTTAAAAATGGCTATTTCCCTGCTACCACCAAGACTGTGTTCCCATTCTGTAGGAGGCATCCAGTGACTGAATTGTTAATGTTACGTAACTTGGCTGTTTTCATCATGTTCATGGGGAAAGCAAGAGATTTGAAATTTCCCCTTTAGCCTCATGCAATTCAATTTCTCTGAACAAATTCTATGGCTTGTTCACACTGTTGGATGACTACCCTGTGTATTTCACCATCCTCCTCATTTCCACTGAAGCAAAGCTCTTGGGAAATCCTAAAACACTGTATGCTTCCAAAAGTTCAAGTTCTGCCCATTGGGTTAATGCACAATGTCCTTTTGTTTGCAGAAGCTGGTTTTACACACACACACACACACACACACACACACACACACACACACACACACAATAGTTTTCAAGAGAATAGAAAAGTTTATGTTCAAGGTATTTGTTAATGCATCTACCAGGAAACAGTACATAGAACAATTTTAGATTTTTCTTGGTAAAAAGTTTGACACAAAAAATTTTCCCTAACAAAAAGTTTAGGAAAGTTTGGTATAAACTTTTAGGTGTTCATTTTTAAGGGAAACTTTCCTATGAAATAAAAGAACATAAAATATTTGTTTTATGTTGCATTTTCCGTTGACTTATGCGCTGAGCAAGGAGAAGCTGTAATAGACTAGAAATAGTAGTAATTTCTCTCCCGCAGCAAGAGAATGCAAACTCTTCACTGTACTAGTAATGTACCATAGTGGTTAAGATACCATGATATCTCAATTTTCCTTTTGATTTTTGCAGTATGGTTTTATATCCCTATTCCACTAGGTCCAACCCAGAGAATACTTTCCCCTGTCTTCCCTTCCATTCTCTTTTCTCACATCCAGAAGCAATGTCAGAATTTGGAATTCTATACAGAAAACATGCATGTAATGAGATGATTTATTTTCTAAAGTTCTTACATCACTTTCAGACTCACTGAGATCCCATAGAGCATGTAATAATGAGTAATATATTTAAATATAACTGTTTTTACTAGCTTTTAGAAACATTCATTTTCCAGACAATAATTTTAAATAACAGCCACTAATAGGAGATGTGCTAATGTCTCTGGCTCTCTAATGACATGACAATCCGAATTTTCAGCTAAAATGAGGTATCTTCTAGGATAGGATGATGGGATGGGATGGGATGGGATGGGATGGGGTGGGGTGGGGTAGGGTAGGGTAGGATAGGATAGGATAGGATAGGATAGGATAGGATAGGATAGGATAGGATAGGATAGGATAGGATAGGATAGGATAGGATAGGATGAGAGAGACAGAGAGAGAAAGAAAGAAATGGAAGGGAGGAAGCCCTTTGTTATTATTATGAATTAAGAAAACTTAAATCATGTAAGAACCCAAATAGAAAAGCATCTTCTTAAATGCCTCTCTTTGCTAATACTTGTTAGGAAATATTGTTGCTAACACGACAATATTTAACAACAGATATTTGGGGCTTTGTTCTATAATAGTGATTAATAAATAGGTACCATCTCAAGGAAATCCATTGTTCATGCCCCTTCTTTGGAAAAATTTTTCCGTTATTGGGCATACAATTTTTCTCCAAACCAGTTTTAGCAAAATCAAATGTGAAACTCCTTGTTATGCAGTAGAATCAGGTAAGTAAAGACTACAAGAGGAACTCCTGTCATGGAAAATTCAGAAGTATACGGCATGCAAATGATAAGAATAATCCTATTAACTGGGTGTTTGCTTTACAAAGAAAAGGGACCCTAAAAAACAGAAGAGCAGATTTTTGTATAGATAAAGATTGAGGGCTACAAGGTGGGAAATTCTAGGGATCTGATTTACTGGTCAATTTGGAGGAAGTTAGGCAGATCCTCAGCCCTATATATAACAAGTGCAGACTGTGTGTGTATGTGTGTGTACATACACATACATACACACACACACATACACAAAGCCCTTGCTTAACAACTATTCATTCAGTCACCATTTGAACTTAATATTAATGTTGATTTTACAAGGAAAATGGCCTATTGTATCTTGCCCAAAAGAATAAAACAATTTTGGGTTGATCCCAATTATTTCAGCAAGAACTCTTCTTCAGTCTAGCTGCTCACCAAGGAAAAAGTAAATTAATCATACAACAGTGATTTTAAAAGCCAATCAAAAAGAAAGGGAGGAATGAATAAATCTGCCCTTTAATCATTCATAGATATATAAGCCTCTAAAAACAAATTGATGATGGGTTCATATGAATATTAGAGAGGTCATTAAATACAAGAGACAATAAACAAAGGATTCACATTTCTAGTAAGCTGAGGTCATAACTAAAAATATCCTTTAAAATCCTAGAAATATAACCACTTTAAAAATTATACCAACAAAAGGACATATTCAAAACATGAATAGAATAGAATTTTAGTAGTACTATTTGTTTTTGCATATAAAAAAATCATAATTCAAAAAAGAGGATATTCTCCTCAGAAGCTACAGAGACACCTACCTATCTTGTTCACTTAACTATTTTTTTTAAAAAAAAGATGGTTACAGAACCATGAAAAACAGGCAAACTTTATTTCGAATTATATTCAGATCAGAGAAAAGGTAACAATCCCACAAACACTTTGGTCAAGGACCATCAACCTTCAAGAACCAATTGAAAGTTTCCTATGTTATCAAAAGTATTTTTAACAACCTGCAAACAGATACAGTCTTCTCCTTGGTAGTTCCTTGATTAGAGTATTATTTTCTGCTTGATTGTTTGCCTGGGGTTAATCTCTGTTTACCTGGACGTTGGTTGTTTTTTTCAACAGACTTGCATTTATAATTTGCTGTTGTTTATCTACTAATGAAGATATCTAGGAAGGGGAATGTTTCTTTTTCCCTGGTGAATTTAATTCCTTTGAAGATATGATTTCATGGGTCTTCTCCAGTTCCTTTTTTTATGATGATGATGATGTTGTCCAGCTCTCCTGCGCGAGCTGCATTGGTTGCCGGTGGAGTTCCGGGTGCGTTTCAAGGTGTTGGTAATGACCTTTAAAGCGCTCCATGGCTTAGGACCAGGGTACTTACAGGACCGCCTTCTGCCGCCAATTGCCTCCCACTGGCCGGTTCGCTCCCACAGAGAGGGCCTCCTCAGGGTGCCGTCAGCCAGACAATGCCTGCTGGTGACCCCCAGGGGGAGAGCTTTCTCTGTGGCAGCCCCTACCCTCTGGAATGATCTTCCTCCAGAATTGAGAATTATCTCCGACCTCCGGACGTTTCGTCGGGCCCTGAAAACGCATCTTTTTCAACTTGCCGGCTTAGCCTGATCTCTGCTGAATTTTTAGAATTTTTAAAATTTTTAATGTTTGTAGAGTTGCTGCATTTTAATATTTATTTTGTTTTTAATTCTCAGCCTAACGTATATGTGTTTTAAATTTTTAACTTTTATGTATTGAATTTTTATTCGGCTGTTCACCGCCCTGAGTCCGTAAGGAGAAGGGCGGTATATAAATCTAATTAATAAATAAATAATAAATAAATAAATATCAAATCCTTACTTTTCATTATATGTAAAACAGTGCTTTAGTTTTTAGAAGCTGCCTTATAATCTCTGTTGTGAGTCCTTCCTTAATAATCCCATGGATGCTCCTTTGATTTGTTGGTACACTTGTCCATCAAACTGAAAATATGTAGTAAAGCAGAAGCTGATGAGGTCCATGATTCTGGGTATTTTGATCTTAGTGTATTTGGCTACGTTGGAGGTGTTATGTACTACTATTGCCATGGATTATTTTGCTACTTCTGGATCTATGAAGTATATGGATCTATGATCTATAAAGATTGCTGTAACATCAAATGAAATTATAATTTCCTCTTTTATTTTTAGGTCTTTGATTTTCTTGAAGCACTGTCATGGGGAACTTGTGCTAATTAGGCTGTGCTGAAGCGGAAACGAGCTGTTTCTTCTTGCTGCTTGCTGCTTGCTGCAAGGAGGTAATCTGCTGAGAGGCAGAGGCCAAAGGGTGGGGGTTAGTGGGTGGGTGGAGCTACATTCTGTGTATAAGATGCATCTAAATTTTCACCCCCTTTTGGGAGGGGAAGGTGCACCTTATACTCCAAAAAATATGGTATGTGAAATCCACCTCTGGGCAAAACTCACTTAACAAATGTGTCACTTAACAACAGAAATTTTGGACTCAATTGTGGTCATACATTGAGGAGTACTTCTGTTGGGACCTGACTGAAGCCTTCTGACATGAAGCTTCCTTCAGCTGTAACATGGAATAGATAAAATAATTGCTCCCTTTTGCAAGATAACCAAGCTTTTTTTAAAGTTAGCCAAAGATATAAACATATATGTATGCATGCATACATATATAATCCATAAATTTGATGACCTGCAACGTCAAAGCTATCAATATTACATGCCTAGAGAAATTGGTAGGTAGGAGTGATTAAAACAATGATTGTAATTTTCTGAAATTCAGACTGTCTGGATCTGATAAAAGAACATTCTATCTATCTATCTATCTATCTATCTATCTATCTATCTATCTATCTATCTATCTATCTATCATTTACCTACCTACCGACCTACCGACCAACCTACCCACCCCTTCATTATATTTTTTTATTTATTTACTTACTTACTTACTTACTTACTTATTTACTTACCTATCCACCCCCTTCATTATTTTTACAAAAAGCTCAAGGTGGGAAACATATCCATCATAACTTCCACTTCCTATTTTCCCCACAACAACAACCCTGTGAGATGGCTTGTGCTGTGAGACAATGATGGATCCAAGATCACCCAGATGGCTTTCATGGCTAAGATGGGACTTGAATTCACTGTCTTTTGGGATAAATTTGAACCATTATTGAACAAGACAATCCCAAGCGAGGAATATGTACATAAATATGTGTGTTTATGTGTGTATTTTGAAGTATATCTAATTTTATTTATTTATATCTCACCTTTATTATTTTTGTAAATAATTCAAGGTAGCAAATATACCTAATACTCTTTCCTTCTCCTATTTTTTCCACAACTGAGAGTGGCCTGCTCACAGTCATCCAGCTCACTTTCAAGACTCATGGTCTATTGATTTTTTTAAAAAAAACCATTGTTCCTTAATTTTCTGCAGAAAGCACCGACAGCTTTCAAAACAATACAATTTGAAGATGGAGTTTCAATCTTTTGAATCACAAAGTTATGCCATGACACATAACTTCTGATTAGTACCAGACCTGATTCTTGCTGGATGTGTAGCAATTACAGGGTTCACACACACAAACTAGGAGCCTGGATAGCTCAGCAGACTAATGCACTGTAATTAACTCAGCTGTCTGCAATTACTGTAAGTTCGAATCTCACCAGGCTCAAGGTTGACTCAGCCTTCCATCCTTTCTAAGGTAGGTAAATTGAGGACTCAGTTTGTGGGGGCAATAAGCTGACTTTGTATAAAATATACAAAAGTATGAAGGCTATTGCTTAATGCATTGTAAGCCACGCTGAGTCTCCGGAGAAGGGCGGCATATAAATCAAAATAAAATAAAATAAAAACTTCTTCTCTCTAATGAAAGACATCAGATACTATATCCTTTCCCATTTCCAAGCAACAGGGTAGGAATTATAGGCTTTCCTGGATTCAATCCAGACCTGAGATAGGTTGCTGGAAGAAATAGCTAGAACACATTGAACCAAGTCAAGAACTGGGTAAATGTGATAACCTGAATTTTCAGCTAAAACGAGGCATCTTCTAGGATAGGATGAGAACCCTGTGTTTATTTAAACTAAAGTACCCTCATGTAACCAACTCAAAAGTGAAGTGAAATTGCCCTAAACTGCCACCTAGTGAGTTCTCCAAGAAAGAGTCAGAGAAAACAGCTCAAAATATAAAACAGAATAGAATAGAATAGAGTAGAATAGAATAGAATAGAATAGAATAGAATAGAATAGAATAGAATAGAATAGAATAGAATAGAATAGAATAGAATAGAATAGAATAGAATAGAATAGAATAGAATAGAATAGAATAGAATAGAATAGAATAGAATTCTTTATTGGCCAAGTATGGTTGAACACACGAGGAATCTGTCTTTGGTGCATATGCTCTCAGTGTACATAAAAGGGAAAGAGGGGGGGGGGGGAGAAAAAAATACATTCATCAAGAATCGTAAGATACAACACTTAGTGATAGTCCTAAGTTACTCATAAGCAATCAAATAATACTACGAAATAAACAGAACAATATAAATCGTAAAAATACAAGCAACATGGTTATAGTCATGAGTGGGAGGAGATACGTAATCATATCAAAGTGAATTCTTTAATACAGAATTCACTGGTAGATTCCTGCTGCCAGAGAAGGGACCTTCTAATCCTGTTGAGAACAATGCCCAAGTCACAGCCAGGGAAGTCTAGAGCAGTGGTTCCCAACGTGGGGCCCACGCCCCACAGGGGGGCAATTTAATTTTTAATGGGGGCAATTTGAACCTTGTTTAAACCAAGTTAATGGCCTTTTAGGCTTCTTCCACATGAGTAGAGTTCACTTTTTGAGTAAAATAAGAATTATATTTCATGGGGGGAGGGCATCAGGATTTTAGAGATGCTTAGGTAGGGCATGGCCAAAAAAAGGTTGGGAACCACTGATCGACAGACAATCTCCAATAGAACAAAAGTTTGTCTATTCATGCCTGGTCCAAAAGTTCATGTGATAATAAGAATTTCCTGTTAAGGTACCAGAAGTGAATATCCAACTTATTTCTGTTTGCTACTTAACAAGGAGAAGGCATATTTAAGTTATAACAGAAGACAAATTGTTGTAACTGCTGGATTTATATTTTCATCATAGCGAAGGGGTGGGATGAACCATTAGTTGGGCCTGCACCGGACCACAAAGTAGATAAACACAATTTAGTCTAGTTAGTTATATAAACCAAGTCTAATTAATATAATTACATTTAAGGGTCAATATGTCAAATACTGAAAATGAAAGAGGGGAGAGGGAGGGAGGGAGGGAGGGGGGGAGAGAGAGAGAGAGAGAGAGGGTAAATGGTTAATAGTACTGTATACAGGTTGCAAAAATCCAGATGACCACTAGATAGCATCAAAGAGGATAATTTTCTGTAATTCTTTACTGCCTCTACTGTAATGTAGATTTTAGTATTACAGAATTGGTAGCCCTGGTATAAACATAGCCATTAAGTGTCTGGCTGCACAATAAATACTAGAACAATAATGTTTTTTTTTAAAAAATTACTTTCATATGAAAACATTTGTTGCAGGATCATTGTTGCACAATTGTTGTGTTTGAACAACATAATATGTTTGCACAACACCATCAATCACAAACTAGCCAAGTATGTTTTAATCCAGGATGTTATATAAATTGAACCCACATAGTTCAATGTACTCTGCAAATCTAAGAAACTAGGCTGAGTCAAATTAACAGTAAATGCACTGTGCTTTGGACTACAATTCCCTCAGTTTCTGGTCATGCTCATGTTCATTTTTGTTACTGGGCACTGAAGTCTAAGCCATCACATCTAGTCTACATGCATTCTGGGTTTCAAATCAAACCATCTTTGCCCATTGCTTTTTCTGTTTAGAATCTGATGACAACTTGTAGAGCACAAAGCTTGCTCATCATTTTCTAACGTTCTGATTGGCCATAACAACTGTCCAATTTGGATTATTAATCTAATGTTTAGCAGACACCCGTGGGAACAAATAAGGCTCACTCTTGAGCGGTAATTTCGTGCCAAGTTAAAAGCTTGATATTTGAATTCAACATATTTTCAACCATCTGTTCCACATGTGTGTACCTGTACAGAAGATAACTGGTTTCATTCGATTATAAATTCATATATGAATATTATCTTTATTAGGACCAATCGAGGGGTCATAAACTAATAAACGCGTTTTTAACTTCTCGGTAAACTGTCATCAGTTTGCAGCACAATAATAATGAGCCGTTCTATCTATATATATCCTGTCTTCATTTATATCGGATGGCACTTTAGAAAAACTTTCTTCTTCTTCTTCTTCTTATGTTTTCCCTTCGTGATTCCGTAAAAAACGTCCGCTACAAGATAGGACAAGCTCTTCTATATCCCCCGAGCTGCTTCTGTACGATGTTCACTACGGAACCAAAAGTTCCACTGCCGCTTCTGGAGGAAAGTGGGAGTCGCTTTCCCTCTCTTAGAGAAGCCTTATTCTCCCGATTAGCTAAAGCCAAGAGCTACGAGACTGCAGGCGAGACTGCAGACCTTACCTTTTCCTCCTGCCGAAAGCACACAACGCCCCGAAAGCCAGAACGGTAGCGAGCCCCAGACTGTACACGCTAAAAGGCAGCCACTCCATGAGGCCCATGTTGTGGAGAGGCTCTTTCCTCTCCAGCTACCGAAAGAGGAGATCGTTCCTATGCTCGGCTAAGTTTCTGCGGGGCAGCAGCTCCTTCCCTTCGCCCTCACGGTTGCTTAATCTCTAGCGGCGTTCCGGGAAGTTTGGAGCTCGACGCCAGAAAGCCAAACTCGAATGAGCAGCCTCGCTCCCACTGGAGCTCGGAAGTCCCCGGCCCCTCCTCTTGGGATCGGCCGAAAGAGTTTACACAGGAAAAGGGAAAGGGTGAGGCCTTCTCCCCCACCCTTCCCCGCCCCTTTCCGCGCGAAATGAAAGAGCAGATTGTTCTTTTAAGGAAAGGTGACAGGTCCGAAAGTACAGCCGATCAGTCTTCCAAAGTTGGCAGAAAGCTTCCCGCGGGAAAAGTCACAAGATCAGAGAAATCTTAACCCATCTTTAGGCGCTCGAATAGTTAGACATTTTATTTGTTGTTTTGAGCTTTGCTAGGGATAGGCTCTGTATTTCAGTGTACAAGCACTGTACAACCATTTGGCCTGGCAGAGTTCCCAGAGGAATTTCCCAGAGTTCCCAGTATCCCAGAGGAATTTCCCAGAACCTTTCAAAAGATGAGGGCTACTGAGAATGTTCTGCTGATTTACTTCTCTGGAAACCAAGCTCCCCATCTTCTGTTTCAATTAATCAATCAGAATAGTCTGTCTAGCTAAGGTTGAGTCAGAGTCCAATTTTGCCCCATCCAAAACCAAATAGTCTTCAGACACTGGGATAAGACATCCACAGCATCATTCAAGGGGCCTGTAATAGAGATATAAAGTTGGGTGTCATCCACACCAGAGGTGGCATTCAGCAGGTTCTGACCAGTTCTGGAGAACCAATAACAGAAAATTTTGAGTAGTTCGGAGAACGGTAAATATCACCTCTGACTGGCCCTACCCCCATCTATTCTCTGCCTCCTGAGTCTCAGCTGATCTGGAGGGAATGGAGATTTTACAGCATCCTTCCTCTGGAGGGGGGTTGGAATGGAGATTTTACAGTATCCTTCCCCTGCCACGCCCACCAAAGCCACACCCACAGAACCGTAGTAAAAAAATTTGAATCCCACCACTGATCCACACTATATATTGATGATATCTCATCCCAAACACACGATATCTCATCCAGTGGCTTCATGTAGATGATAAACAGGAAAGGAGAGAAAACCAAATTCTGAAGCACCTCACAAAGTAGAGGGCCATAGCCTGGATCTCTCCCCACCCATCAACTTCCTGGGGGAAGGAGGAAAACCAACACAACACAATACCATTCCTGGTACTAGCCTTTCAGAAGGATACTCTAACCGATAGTATTGAATGCTGAGGAGAAGTCAAGAACGGGTGAAATGCTCCTGTTTCGGACCAGATCACCTGATCCGGTAGTGATGATGGCAGGTGGTTCAGACAACCGGTAGCAAAAATCCCTGCTCTCCCCCCACCCTCACCCCCACCCCCATGCCTAGCTGAGCCATGCGATCATCAGAGGCTTTTTTCATTATTTTTAAAAGCATTTTTTCTACAACCTCTTTGGCTGAAAAAATGCTTTTAAAAGTTAAAAAAAAGCCTCTGATGATCGTGTGGCTCAGCTGGGATCGTCAGAGGCTTTTAAAAGCATTTTTTCTACAACCTCTTTGGCTGAAGAGGTTGTAGAAAAAATGGTTTAAAAGAAAAAAAGCTTCTGACAATCAGGCAACTCAGCTGGGATTGTCAGAGGCTTTTAAAAGCATTTTTTTACAACCTCTGAAGCCGAAGAGGGTGTAGAAAAAATGGTTTTAAAAGTTTTTTTAAAAAAGTTGGCCACACCCATTCAGTCACATTAACCCACCACCACCAAGCCACACCCACAGAACCAGTAGTAACAAATTTTACATTTCACCACTGGTCAAGAATAGCTAGGGTGGAGGCACTACCTCCATCCTGCTCCCATTATAGGCCATCCGTGAGAGGAATCAATGCCATCTCAGTCCCAAACCCTGCTTTAAATCCCTAGTGAAAATGACCTGGATAATCTGCTTCATCCAAGGCAATTGCCACACAACCACCAACCACCGAACCAGGTGGTTCGTCCCAGGCGCCTGATGGATCCAGATAGGTTCCTGATGGAGCTTGGGCCATTCCTGGAGGCTCTGGCTCATGACTTGACTGAAGAACTGGTGGCTGCCTGGGATAGGGCAGCCTCCGGAGCTTTGGACTGTGTCATGCCTTTGTGGCCTCTGACCTGGTGCTGATCTCAATTGACTCCCTGGTTTTCTGAGGAAGCACCCGGTGCTTTCTGAGGGAGATGAAGCACCGGAAAAGATGCCTGGAGAGTGATTGGACGGCCAGCCAATCACTGGTGAACACTGGTGAGGTCTCACATTAAGCCCTACCTAGTGGTGATAAGAAGGGCAAAATCTAATTATTTTTCCGCTCTTATTGCATCTGCAGAAAACCACCCAGCCACCCTGTTTAGGGTGACCCGCTCCCTACTCCATGTGGGAGTACAGGATACCACTTTGTTGTTTTGCTAGCTGATCCATGATCATTTGGTATGCTTTTGTCCACAATATATGCACTAAGCTGTTCAACGTTGTAATTCTTTTCTCATATGTAATCTGCATGAATTACGTCGTGTTGCTCTCGTAGTGGTGCAGTAATGTTTTATTGATCATAGCCATACATTGGCCCTCAAGAATAATCAAAGCCTTGTTGAAAATGTCCAGACGAAAGGTAATTTCTAATGTTGGATTTTCCCCCTTACCAGAGGGAGCCCCCTTGTGGAGTACTGTGAAGCCATTACCATGGCAACTCTACTGTGCTGTACAGTACAGTAGAAGCCATTTTAAGGCACAACAGGTTATATCTTAAGAGAACACACACTCCGAGAGGTGTTAGGGGTGTCTTACTGCCACAGTATTTTTTTTTTCCAGAGAGTAAGTCATCTGTGTACCAAGTTTGGTTGAAATTGCTCAGTTATGCTGGAACACACACACACACAGCCATGAGGACTGCAGTAAGACAGACAATCTAGTTTTAAAATTATAAACTAAAAATGCTAACCTCTGCCTAAGAATTATATTATAGTATTACTAGCTGCAGTTTAATTATTATTACTTATTTTTAACAAGTTTTACAAAAAAGAATAAAAAATGCAAAATGCAAAAAAAAAGAACTCTTATGAAAAACTAAAAACAAAGCAAGCAAGCAAAGAAAAGAAGAACAGGAAAACTATTGATATATATTATATATTAATCAAATGTCAATCAAATATATAAATCTCATGGGGGGGACATTGATTGCATAACATTAAAAAATATAAAATCTATGCCACAGAAAATCATATTGAGTTGTTTTCTATTAGTTGATAAGTTTCATTAGCACAATATACCGGTAAATATTAGCGTTTGTAATTCATATAGTTTATTTTCAGTTTCAAGGACTTTACATTCCTAAAAATATTTCTACATATTGGGAATTAGATATTGTTTAGAGAACATTGCCATAGATATTGATAGATGGATTAAAATTTCACTGAGTTGGTGAAATAAAATTAATTTCATTAAAATGAATACTGCTCAAAGGTAATCCATATATTAAGAGGTATGTTAATGCCAAATAATTGTTTCTTTGGAGAGATGTGTGGATTTCAATTGCTAAAATTCCCCAGCCAGCATTCTGTGATTTGAAGTTTATGCATCTTAAAGTTGCCAATGTTAAGAAACACTGTCTTAGATGTTTTAGTCCATCAAATTTATCATTCTGCCATTAATCATTAGACTTTTCCAGGAAATCCACAATCATGACTTGGAGTGACAACTTTTTTCTCCCACTAGTTAAGTTGAAATAGCCAGTAGCATTCCATTTCTCAAAATCCAAGTTTCATAAGCCATCAGAAATCATAAACTCAGAAGAATAATGCATCTCTCTTAACCCAAGATGTGTATACACCACATATCTCCTCAGTGAAGGGGAAAGTGCAGTTGTTACAGTAAGATAATGAGTCATTTATTCATTGTTTGCATAACCTTAATCTTAAAATAGTCATCCTGTATAACTAAAAACTGAAACAGGAAAAGACTTAATCCTCACTAAAATCTGGATGGCTTACTTATTTGGGTAGTGTAATCACCTGAAATGGAGATCCAGGCAGATATATCAAGTGTCGCACTGGAAAAACAACAGCTGTTTTTCAGAGAATGAAAAAACTGGTCCTCATGTTTTATATCACCGAAACTTAAATTCCATTTGCTTGCCTCTGTAGTGATCCCGACAGCCATTTATTCTAGCGAGACTTGGAAGATGTCAGCAAGTATTAACAAGAGACTTGACATTTTCCAACAAAGATGCTTTCGACAGATCCTAAAGATTTGCTATTTTGACCATATTACTAACGAAGAAGCTGTCCAAAAGAGTTTCTCCTGAAAACTACACAACATTGTTACACACAGAAGACTCCAACTTGCAGGTCATATCCTCCGCATGGAGAACAATTGAATCCCAAGATGGCATTGAGATGAAGCCCTGTCCCCCCAGCTGCCAAACGACCAAAGAGGGTGCCCTCTAAATACAAGGTGAAGAACATTCATTGAAGACTTAAAGACTCTAAATATCACACTGGAAGATGCTGAAGTACTTGCTGGAGATCCTTTGCTGGCCGATATGCTACATTGCATGGGAGACTTAAATGCTAATGCTAAAATAAATCTGGATGATACAAGACAGAATTTTTTTTAGGATGGGTTGCAATGTGAACGAGTGAGCCTGGTTTATAGAATCTGTCTTCTTCCCTGAGGAACTTATAATATTATATGCACTTCATTTAAAAAATTCATTATATTTTGTGAAATAAGACTGATAGAATAACTTCTCCTGTATTTCATTTGCTGATAATTTCATAAAGAAAGAAAAACCAATACAGTTTTCAGTACCAAAACAGGAAAAGATTTAACCCTCACTAAAATCGGGATGAAGTAACATCAACATTTTTATAGCTCACCTGAATCTTAAGAAGTAAGCCAACTGCATCTCTTTAGAAAGAGCGTTTAACACCCAAAAAACACAGCAGAATATGATCTACTGGAGCACAGCAGCCTATGGTTTGATGGGCAGCAGACAAAATTCTATTAGGTTCAGAAGTTCCTTTAAGTCTAAGAACATTCTGAATGGTATTTCATTGCAGTAAGCTCTAATGTAATTTATTTAATTTGTACATATTGTGGAACTTAGTCACTGTGTTTTGAAAACCATGATTTATGATTGAAAATATTGGAAAACCTAGTTATTTGTAGTTTATTCAACAGCTAACCTTCAGTTAGAGAATTTACTAACTTTACTGGAGAGATTTATAAAGTTCAAGCTTTGTTCTAAGAGGTCTGAAAAAGCACCTCATGGACATGGTGTGGAGCAGTGCTAACAGTACTAGATCCTTGTGGATCCTTGTAGCACCTCTTTATCTTTAAAGAAAGCTTTTCTGCACATTAGCAGAAGCTCCTTTTGATAAAGCAAGCTTGCTTTTCCAGCATAAACACACAAGCAGAAGATGGTTATTATTTAAGTGTGAAAAATAAGTTTCTCATAGCTCTTCATTTTTATCCTTACCTCTGTGGGAAAAAAAACTGCAATGTTATCAAGGTATGTTATACAGAAGGATAGGACTCAGGTTATTAACCGAAATATAATAGACAATGGCCAAATGCAGCTTTTCAGCTTAACTGTAGGTATTTTCCATTGTGTTATCAGTGTTTAATTTCTAGGATTTTAGATTTGGGGGAAGTCAAGCTTCACTCACAATTCTATCTTGCCTGGAGCAACATCTAAATGTCTAGCACTGATATTTAATTTTAGTATATGGACAGAAAGCTGCCATAAACTACCATATGTGCTTCAATTTGGCAAGGTGCAAACTGCATTTCTAAAAATATAAACTATTTGTAATTTGAAACATTTTTGTACATTTGCATTACATTCTTAACTAGGCCAATTAAAGACCTAATGGCTGCATTCACACAACATAGTAAAATTGCTTAGTTTTAACCCTACATTTCTTTAGGTGGTTTAGCATGTTATGCAACCAAGCCTGTTTGATTAATTTACCATTCCATATGTTGTGCAAATAGCTTCAGATAGCTTAATTCATAAAGCCAATTAAATAGTTTTTGTGAACGCAATTAATGTTGCATACATGTGCAGGTAGTCCTCAATTTATGATCACTACTGAGCCTGGAATTTTGGTTGTAAGTTGTGGTCATTAAATGAGGCACACATGTGGTTGCTACCACCTGCCAGCATGTAGAAACCTGTCACAGACTGGAAGGCCTCAGCCAGCTAGCTAGATCCAACAGCATGTGAGCCTCCTGTCTCCCTCTCCCACCCAGTACTCTCAAGAAACCTGGCCTTCTTTCTCTTGCCCACCACTCCCAGAAGGCCGCAGTAGACTAAGCCCAGCAGCACATGGTCCTCCTGCCTCTTCCCCTGCACTCCTGAAAAGCCTGGATTACTCCTTTCCCACTACCACTGGCCTTCTCCTTCCCTATCACTATTTCCGAGTAGTCTGGCATTTTCTCTTCCCTACCATGCTCAGGTGCACTTACCTTTCCCTTTCCCTGCAATTGGTGACAGTCATTATCATCAATGCAGAACTCAGCTAGAAAGCTTAGCAAAGGCAACCTTTCTCAAGGTTAAAGACCCAGTCCTTTCCACCTATCAGTGGGCCTAGCTGACACTTACCCACCCACTCAGTGATATTGTCATCCATTTTAGGCCACCACACGTAGCTCCTTGCCAACCCCTTCATCCTTATGATTCCTGGGTGTCCCATATGCAAGACATTCAATACTTTTTCCCATAAGCATAGAGGTACAACAATATGATCAACCCACAATAGGCAACCTCCTTGCATAGCCAATTCAGTTCATTTGATTACAAAAGGTTTAAATTCCCTGCTTACAGATTCAACCGGCCATCCCCTTTTCACCCAACCAATCACAGTTCTCAACACTTGGTCTTTAGCAGAGGCTCTTACCACTTCAGCGGAAGTGAGAGGCCCTGAGTCTAAAACATTGATGAGCAGGACAGGAACTCCTGGGGTTGGGTCCTCTAAAAGTTCTGGTAGTGGGCATGTGCTGAGGGCATCGGCATGCCCATGGCTCCAGCCAGGGCGGTGGACAAGGCGGTAGGAGAAGGCAGCCAGGAAAATCCATCTAGTCCACCTAGTCATGCAAGGGGATAAAGCTGCAGGGGTGGTCCGATCCTCTGCCAAGAGACCCAGGAGTGGTAGATGGTCCATAACCAGTTCAAATGTCTGACCGAACAAGTATTTGTGAAATTTTTTCATTCCTGATACAGCTGCCAGGGCCTCCCTGTCCAGTTGGCTGTAGTTCCGCTCAATGCTGGACAGGGTGCGGGAAATGTAAGTAATGGGCACCTCTAGCCCATTCGGTAGTCTGTGGCTCAACACATAGCCTGGACGCCACAGTGGGACATGTCACAGACTAACACAAAGGGAAGCATTACGTTGCATTGAATTAGGAGGCTATCAGCAGACAGAAGTTTCTTTACAGCGGTGAATGCTTTTTTAGCAAACAGTCGGTGTAGGGGATCAGCTACCGTCGCCTTGTCTTTCAGGAAAATTGAGTAAAAGTTCAAAAGTCCTAGGAAGGCTTGTAGCTCTGACTTGTTTTTAGGGGTTGGCGCATTCCTACTACCCCTTATCTTGCTTTCTGTGAGGTTAATGCTAGTTCCATCTACTTTGTACCCCAAGAATTCAATGGCGGGCATGGCTATCTTTCATTTGCTTTGCTTTATTCATGGTCCCGCATTTAGCATCCTTCATAACTGGTCCCCGAGTTGTTGTTCGTCTGCTGCAGTAACAAGGACATCATCAAAATAGGGGACTACCCATGGAGCAGATGCTCCATCATTCTCTGAAATAATCCAGGGGCTACGCTGACTCCAAACTATAATCTTGTAAACTTGAAAGCACCTCTATGAGTTATGATAGTTTGTGCCTCAGTGGTAGTGCCATCAACCGGCAGTTGTTGTTATGCCTGCATAAGATCGAGTTTAGCAAAAATCTTTCCAGGGTCCAGTGTATGAAGCAAATGTTGTACAATGGGGACCAGATAGGCGCTTTGTTGGACAGCCTTATTGATTGTGCATTTGTAATTGGTACAGATGCACACTGATCCATCTGGCTTTATTGGGGTGACTATCAGGGTCTCCCATTTCACATGGTCTACAGGAATTAAAACTCCCTGTTTTATGAGCTTGTCTAGCTTTTGATCAATTTTTGGTTTCAGTGCAAAAGGCACTCTCCTAGCCTTAAGCTTGATAGGGGCTATGTTTTGGTCTAGGTTAAAAGAAATAGGGGTCCCCACATACTTGCCCAGATGATTGGAGAACACATCCTGGAATTCTTGAAGTAGGTCGTCCTGTAGGTTGCTTTGGGTAGCATTGATTCCGGTGACCCCCATTCCCAAAGCCTTAAACCAGTCTAGGCTGAGGAGGCTTGAGAGCTTCTGCTGACTATTGTGAGAGACAGTCTTTTGACATGCTGGCCAAAATTGTCCTGGAACATGCTGTAGCCTTCTACAGGGATGCAATTTCCCTGGTAGTCTCGCAGTTTCAGGCGTTGGTGTTTCAGTTGGTGTCATTTAAAGTTGGGCAGAGCTGTATGGAGCTTGGCCCAAGACACGATCATTATGGACGATCCAGTGTCATTCTCCATCTTGAATGGAGGGCCCTCGATCTTGATGGTGATGTGCAGCTTCTTTTCTGGCAAAGTGGTTGCTTGGCTGATGTGTATTTGAAATGCCTCCAGAGGTTTGAAATATGCGCCTTTCTTGGGCTGGCTTCTCCAGTCTCTTCTGAAGGGCTGCTGCTGGCCGGCACGGTTAGTCACAACTCTTTTATGATTGGATGGCTGGGTTGCCCTGCACACCTGTGCCAAATATCCTTTGCAGCCGCATCGCCAGCAGATAGCTTCTCAGAAATGACACAGTTGTCGCTGGTGGGGTCCCCCACAACTAGCGCAAGTGCCCTTTTGGTCACCCTCATTGCGCTTGTGTTTCTCAGTTTTGAAGACATCTTCGTCTGTCTTATTTTCACTGTTGGTCTGGGCCATCTCTCGGTACACAGGGAGTGATTTTGTTGTTGCCTGAGGCTGTGCTGGCCAGTGCAGGGTCTCGGTGGCTTTATTGGATGATTCATGAGCTCTAGCCTCATCTAATGCGATGTGTAGGGTCAGATTTGTTTTGGCTAGCAGCCATCCCTATAGGCGAATATCTCTAATGCCGCAGATGAGTTGCTATAGGAGCTCATCATCAAGGTCTCTGTATTCGCAGTGCTTTGCGACCTTGCGCAGGGCGGCCATGTAAGCGCTGATCGGCTCTCCCTCTCACTGTAGTCTCTGCTGGAACTCGTACCATTGCACAAATTTAGATGGTACTGGAGCATAATGTGTCTTCAGCGTGGTCTGTGAGACCTGCCATGGTATCGATTGAACCAGCATCTGTTCTGAAAGTGACTCTGCCATATCGAAGACTTCTGGGCTGCAGTGGCTCAGGAAGAGGGCTTGCTTCTGATTATTGGAAAGCCCTTGTAGGTCATTGGCTTCGAGGAAACACTGGAATCTGGTCATGTACAATCCCCACTTCTCCTTTGCGGGATCAAAGGGTACTGGCAGAGCAAAGGCGGACATCGTGGTTGTCGTGCTCGACACGGCAGACTTTCCGCCTGGCTGGATTTGTGGTTGTCAGTTGTTTCTGGTGCTATCTGTCTACCTCAATCCCACCTTCATCGCCAGTGTTAAGTTGGGCGAGTGAGGAGCCAGGAGCCAGGTCTATGTGAACAACAGCTCTTTATTTCACCGTGACAAATCCAGCAAATGTGCAACAAGACAGCTCCCTTTATATAGTATGCTGGCCATGGGGCCAGCCAATCAACATTGTGTGTTTTCCCTCCTAAAATCCCCTCCAAAACTGGATACACTATAGTAAGGCTTCCTAGTCTACGGTGGGGAGGGTGGGTTGCAGCAATCCTGTGGTTGTAAGGATGGGTGCACTGCCAGGCTTCCAAATTTTGATCACATAAACAAGGAGGTGCTGCAATGTTCAGAACTTTGGGCAGGGATTGTGAATCCCTTCATTCAGTGCCATCACAATTTCCTACAGTTGCTGAGCAAACAATCATAAATAGAGTGCTAACTGTGTAAAATTAAACCTGCCTTAGGCATGAAAGCCAGCTGGGCTAGTCATTTTATTTCAGCCCCAACTCATTTCACAGGATTGTTGGGTGGAAAACAGGAGAAGGAAGGGATATTATGTATTTTCATTACCTTAGGTTATTTATAAAAGATAATAAAGGTGGGATTAAAACATTTAAAATAAAAAATAAAAAAGCAGGACTTAGAAATGATATCTAGTTCTTACTTTACAGCAGGATCAGAAGAAGGAAAATAAAAACCAGATTTGTGGGAAAGTGTCTTTATCTCTACTAAGTTAAAAGCAATGTTATATACCTTGTTACCAACCAGATAACCCTTAAAAGTATTGCTAAATAGTTAAATTGCTGTTAAACAGTGGTGGGATTCTGCCGGTTCTAGGCGGTTCAGCCAAACCATTTGTTAAATTGCTGGCTCGCCCGCTCCTTGCCCTGCCCCTCCCCACCACTATTTATTGCCAATAAATAGTGGTGGGCAAGAGATGGGCGAGCCAGCAATTTAACAAACAGTTCAGTGGTTTTTTATAATTTTATTGGCCTTGCAGCTGCTGCGGCGCTTCCCCAACTATGCTGAAAAAACAAAACTGAAAGTAAAGCAGGGTCTTTGCTGCTACGTGACAAAATGAGGCAGAGAGAGATTTCTTTTTCTTTTTCCTCACCAAAAAAGGTTGGTGCAAAACTGTAAACAATGGGAAATTTAGGCAAAAGAAGAGACTTCAAGATTTTAAAACACACGCACAAAAAGCTCTATTTAGCTAGGGAATTGTAATAATTGAGATACTATTAATTGTATATTGTGTTGAAAGCAGAAATGGTTAAGTTGTGGTTTGGAGGAATATATGGGGAAAATTATTTGGTTTATTATTAGTAGTAAATATAATTAATTGATTTGTAAGAAATTGGATTGCATGGAAATAATTGAAATATTCATGTTCATATTGATTAATATACAAAAAAGCCCACCCGGTCACATGACCAGCTAGTCACGCCCACCCAGTGACATAACCAGCTAGCCATGCCCACTCAGTCACATGACCATCAAGCCACACCCCCAACTAAGCCACAATTTGGTACTAACCAATTGTTTGAAGCCAATCTTTGCTAAGAATGACTGTTTCAAAAACATTTTATTTTATTTTTATTTATTTTATTGATTTTGTCGAGTACATTTTAGGTAATATATATAAGCATGAATTGAATACATAAAATGAATACAATTAAAGGGAACATTAGGACAGGGACGGTAGGCACGCTGGTGTGCTTCTGCACGCCCTTTTTTTTTCTTTCTTATTTTTTTATTTTATTTTATTTTTCTTGGAAATTGATTGGATGGTGGGGGAGTAGCAATGGAAGGAGCCTAAGGAGAAGAAAAAAAAAAACACTTGGGGATTTGGTGCACGAATTTAAGTTCTTGTTTTGCTTTACTGTATTTCACTTGATCTTTAGTAAAGGGCAACAAATGGAGTCGAAGATTGTTTTTGCTTAAAGGTTCAAGTTGAGTAATTTCTGATTCCTCTGAGAACCTCATGTTCCAGAACAGCATTTAGAATCCGAATAGAGCTGGAAGGGACCTTGGAGGTCTTCTAGTCCAGCCTCAGCTCAAGCAGAAGATCCTATACCATTTCAGGCAAGCGACTGTCCAGTTTCTTCTTTAAAACCTCCAGTGTTGAAGCACCCACAACTTCTGTTCCACTGTTTAACTGTTCTCAGCATTAGGAAGTTTCTTCTTAATTCCAGGTTGCTCCTCTCCTTGATTAGTTTCCATCCACTGTTTCTTGTCTTGCCTTCTGGTCCGTTGGAAAATAAGCCAACTCCCTCTTCTTTGTGGCAGTCCCTCAAATACTGGAATACTGCTATCATGTCCCCCCAGTCCTACTTTTCTCTAGACTAGCAAACCCAAATCTGGCAACCATTTCTTCATATATATATATATATATTTTCTGAGGTTTTCACGGGTGTTTGTATGTAGGTCTTTAGTTATTCGGGTCTTCTCCCGCATAAAATTGGAAGTGTGCACAAAGCCGAGAACACCAGTCTGAAGATGACGAATGAGACTTCATCGAAACGTCGCCAAGACACTTCCAATTTTACGCGGGAGAAGACCTGAATAACCAAAGACCTATAGATGATAGATAGATAGATAGATAGATAGATAGATAGATAGATAGATAGATAGATAGATATTTAGTAACCCTTAGGAATAACGTGTTATCAAGTTTGCCTATGTGACCTACAGCCTATTGCCATTTTTAAAATGTTATAATCAACTAAATGCACAGTAATTACAATGTTTCCCTAAACTATTACTTGCCAATCTAGAAGAAATATCTTTATTCTAACATTGGCTGCTAGAATTACTTTTTCCAGGAATAAGCGACATGTGGCCTATAAGATTATTCCTCCCCCAGAGGTAAATTTTAACAAAATCAATCAATAAAGAACAAAATAAGTTTTTTTTAAAAAAATGTATTAGTAGTTCAGTACTTGCTGCATATGTTCTGCAAACAATTTGTTTGCTCTTGTGCTTACTTTCCATTACATTCACAGATATCAGAACTAAAAGGAATATTACTTTTGCATTTTGCAAATTAAGAATCCTCCAACAGACTATCTTTATGAGTTCCGCTATAATGATTATGAAATTATTCCACGCCTCTTTTGGCAGCTACCTGCATCTTACAAGGGAAACCCATCTCATCACACTTGGCCTCCCAATCTCTTGCCAAAGATAAATTTGATGAAGAGATTATCCCCAAGTCTGATAATGACTTCTTTGTTTCAGTTCAGTTTCTTCTCCCCCTTTTACTAAATGTATTTAATACACATATTTGACATCTCTTCGATGCACTGCCTATCCATGTATTAGTACTGTAACTGCAGCATGTGGAAGCTGCTGGAAGTTTTTGGAAGTTTGCAGCTCATTACAATGTTTGTGGTTTGCTGAATATTTTAACAAGCTACCAACAGTCCTCAGGGAAATAAATGAGAGAAAGGGAAAGAAAGCATAACCCATTATCACTTGATGCAAAATGAATAAAATGTTAACAGCACTGGAAGAAATAACTTTATACAAAAAAATCAGCTATAAACTTTAGGGGTATTTTCTTAAAAAAACCATTTTGGGCAGTTTGTGTCAGAGTATAATATTTGCATTTATTGTTGCTATTATTAATTTCACTTATGTTCTGTTCACCTATATTAAGTAATCACCTACGTGTGACCAGTTATTTAGTTCAAAGAACACTTTATCCTACACAAACCATTTATGCCATAGAAGGAATATCGTTGCGTCCTTAAATTCCTTTATTAGGGGACGAAATCTATGAGCTTCAGTTAAATTTTGGAATAGATACATATAGAACTTTGTGGTCAATGATATAAAATGACTTTCAAACTGGATGCAAAACTCATTTCCTAATTTATATTTTGAAACAATTTTTTTAAAAAGACATTATTTATGAGAGACTGATCGTTCCTGTTAGAGGGAAGTAAAGAAATTGTTTGACAGATAATACACTTTAATATGAACAGATCATTGAAGGAATCTCTACTTCCTCTATACTAATCTCAGAGTATAATTTAGGTTAGTATAGAAAGAATCTATACTAACCTCAGAATAGTATAATTTACTTGATTAAAATAACCATACCATTGTAGCAAAGAAGGCAATTTGAAGCTGCCTCTTGTGTTGTACAACTCCTATTCTTTTTACTGGAATTTATTTAGGAGATTATATCCAAAACCATACAGCCATGGTAACATGACAATGAGGAACTGGGATTAATCAGGCATAATATATGGAATTATAAATTGGTAGACTTCTGCCTCAAATTCTTCTGGAAAGAGAATTGTTGCCTATTCCTAAATCTGCCTAAAAGGATAGGAAAAGAAAAAAATTATATACAAAATAGATTTTACCAACCTGGTACTTTTTAGAAGTCTTAGAAATGGAACATCTAAAATTTCCAGTTTACAGGTAGTAATTGGGAACACTACCTGTAAACCTTTCTTAATACTAAAATTAAGTCTAATTCTATGTTGTGCATGAATGCAACAATCTGAACACATAGCATAATCATAGGCAGTTTAGTTTTTTTCTGTACTTCTTCATTTGAGCCTTACCACTTCCTGACATTTTGTGCCTATTTTTAATTGCAACATGTAAATTGTTTGTGACTTTGAATTACAACCGTCCAAAAACTCTGCGTTCTGGCTGTTCTCCTAAAATTACTTGTGCTGCCAAAACCTCATCAACAGCCATGGAAACCTGCCAAATGAAGAGTTTTTAGGTTAGTAACATTAGATTTCAGAACTAAAGAAGTTGCCTCCTAAAAGTGATCAATGCTGGTTTGAAATATTCAGATGAAATTTTGCATGGTGGGAATCAGTAAGTTACAATAGATATCTGTATCTTCCTAGGGCCGTGATGGCCCTAGGAGGACCATCCTAGGTAGTCCTCCTAGGTGGCACATGGAGCCATATTGGTGGGCACGCGAACTCAGCTCCGGCATGCATGCGTGTGTCGGCCAGCTGATTTTCAGGCCTTCTGGGCCCACCAGAAGTCAGGAAACACAGTGTTTCCAGCCTCCGGAGGGCCTCTGGAGCGGGGTGGGGAAGGCCGTTTTTGCCCTCCCCAGGCTCCTAGAAAGGCTCTGGATCTTTGGGAGGCAAAAAACGGGCCTACCGGGCCCATTGTGCCATTGCATGCCAAAAACTGGGGGAGCACGGGGGGTTGGGGCACATAGAATTATGGATGTGGGCATGCATCCATGTGATCCCATTGCACTCCCCCCACTTTTGGCACATGATGGCAAAAAGGTTAGCCATCACTGTCCTAGGGTGATTGAATACATAATGTTTCTCCCTTTATGCTGTTTTGAAAGTTTATCACAAAATTTGCAAAAAAAGTGATTTGTGTTTTGAGACACTCATTCATTTTGAGGAGCTCTGTTTTTTATCAACTGCTAGAAATGATGTGAGCCAGTTGTGCCTGAAATGAAACAAAAAACCTCAAGAGCAGATGGCCTAGCAAGTTCAGCAAAAGTGCTGTCTAGAAATGTAATGTATTCTTTGCTAATGAATAACCTTAAGGACCAGTCTTTCTGCTTTATCACCAGCTTTTGAATTTGCTCCATTCCCTTATTCTCATAGGTTGCAAATGAGAATGAACAAGAGCCAAAGTCACATCATATTTTCAGATATTTTTACTTGCCTTTTGCAAATATGTAATAGATTGTACTCTTAAAATAAATAAGTGATTTATATGAAAGAATATAAAGAGATACAAGTCTATATAAACATTTTCATGTTTATAATAGGTATCTAAATTAAAGGCATCATCTGTAGATTTCCTCTTTTTACAATATAATAATTTTATTAAAATCTACAGATAGAATAATAAAAATTAATACAATGAAAGAAAAGTAAATAAAAATAAAAATCAAATGGATAGAAAAAAGAAAATGAAGATACATTATATAAAATATGACTCCTCCCTCTCTTTCCCCAGTTTATAAACAATTTGGATAACTTAACACCTTTTCTTGTACTTTTTTTAAAAAAATAATCTTCCCATATTCCTTATCACTAATCAAACTGCAAAAACAATAGATCGACAAAAATCTATTATAGCTATCAGAAATATTTATATATAAACACACATATGTATATATATGTATACATACATGTGAGTGTGTATGTATATATATATATATATATATATGTATGTATGTATGTATGTATATATATATATATATATATATACATACATACATACATACATATATTGTATATTGTATATATATATGTATGTAATTACAAAATTATATATATATAATTTTGTAGTCCAAAATTATTTTCTCTAAGAGATAAAACACGAGAATCTCTTCCCACTTACAACCACATCTTTAAAGCCTTGTCATACAATCCTGCTCAAAAATAAATCCCATTAAAATCTACCAGAAACCATTATATATATATATATATATATATATATATATATATATATATATATATATATATATATATATATCCATATATATATCTTAACCCTTTAGATTCACTTTATAAATAATCTTTTCATTTTTAAGAAGGTTAATCTTTAGTCCCATATAGTGTCCCACAAGTTGATTTCTTAGTTTCTCTTTGTTTCCTTGCTGGAGCAGCTTGAATAGTTTTTGCTTGTCTCTTCTCAGAGTGAGTTTCCTTGGTTTCATGCACTGCTTTTATAAACCTGAAGTAAGAGGGCTTTCCTTGTCACTCTTCTGATTTATTATTTGTCTGCCCTCTTTAATTACAAAAACAACTAGTTTCATTTGTAAATCCATGGTAACATTGTTTTACATATCATTCTTATATTTTAACATTTTAAAATCTGTTTTCAAGTCCACAACATCTTTTTTTTCATATAATTTGTATAATCCAGCATTTTCAAAACTCCAAATCTACATATATAAATTGGTTTAATTGGCTTTTATGTAACTCTATAGTAAGTTATAGATGTATAAGTGCTCACTATGGAATTTGTTGTTGTTAGTCACGAAGTTGTGTCCGACCCATCATGATCTCATGGAAAATGTTCCTCCAGGGCTTTCTGTCCTCTACCATCTCCCAGAGTCCATTTAATCTCATGCCGACTGCTTCACTAACTCCATCCAGTCACCTTATTCTCTGTCATCCCGTTCTTCTTTTGCCTTTAATCGTTCCCAGCATTAGGCTCTTCTCCAGTGAGTCCTTCCTTCTCATTAGGTGGCCAAAATATTTGAGTTTTATCTTCAGGATCTGGCTTTCTAAAGAGCAGTCAGGGTTGATCTCCTCTAGGACTGACCGGTTTGATCGCTTTGCAGTCCAAGAGACTCGCAGGAGTCTTCTCCAGACCATAGTTCAAATACCTCAATTCTTTGGTGTTCAGCCTTCCTTATGGTCCAACTTTCACAGCCATACATTGCAACTGGGAAACTCATAGTCTTGACAACATGCAACTTTTGTGGCAGGGTGATGTCTCTGCTTTTTAGTATGCTGTCTAGATTCACTGTGGAATACATGTATTGATATCCCCAAAATGATACATAATGTGTATAGAAAACTTAATTATTTCCTATAAAAGTGCAAGAATCTCTTTTTTTCTTTCCTTTTTTTACTGTACTCTGCACATTTCTTAAGTGCTAAACATATCATTCCTTTGCACCAAATTGTTTCTTTCATTGTACAGATACAGAAGACAGGAAGGGTCATTTGGTGCCCTACTTTCCACCTTTGTTCTGCTGCTATTATGTACATAAATGGGTTAAAGCTGGAATAATCAAAAGCCACTCCCCTTTGTACTGTGCATGCTAATTATCCACAATACAGCTCTAGAAATTCTGTGCCTTTTGAGACAAACATGATGCATTGATAGACAGACAGACAGACAGATTATTGTTCTTGTCTCCTTTCTCTGTATTTTTCTGTCTTTTGTCTCATTTTTCCCAATTAGCTTTTTTATTATTACTAATGTTTGATAAATAAACATCAAGCTACATGTTTGATAGCCAAACCCAGTGCTATCAGTTCACCCTGGATCAGGCGAACTGGTAGCGGCGGTGGTGGGAGGCTCCGCCCAACCACCCGGATATCTCTGCGCATGTACAGAAGCATTGCCCACAAGCACGTCCATGAATGCACCCATAAGCGAACCAGTAGTAAATGAAATTGAAACCCACTGCTGGCCAAGTCCAACTTTTTTTTTGCTCTGATGTTTGCTCTGATCTGGATACTGGGATTAATTGGAATAAATTGGAAATTACTTGCAGTAATTTTTGCAATAATAGCAAGAACAAAAACCACCGGTCTTGCTCTGATTTAAAATGTAGGTATTTTTAAACAATATGTAATCCTACAAAATGTAAGGATTGTGTTCCAGTGTTAATGCCTTGATACTCTGTCAATCACATGTTTGAATTAAAACAATATACTATTTGACCAGATGGCCAAGAGAAACAAATCTGTATTGCAACAAGGGAAACAAAGACTTTTTATCTCAGAGTTCTCGTTTCTCATTAAATAATAAGTTGCTTTTGACAGATGTGCTGTAGTTGTATTCATTTTTAATCTCAACCATATGGTGGCACAGTCTAATGATAATTCAGGTATCCTTTCAGTCGACTATTAAAGGCTAGTGAGCCCAATATCCATGAAAATTGGTATAATGGGGGGAGAGAGGGATTTTTTTTTTTACAAATGAGATTGAAAAATAATTTTAAAAAACCCAAACCCCTAGTTACTCCAATCCATAAATTAAGTAAGGTGGTTACCAAGTTGCTAAAGGGAAATCTAAAGGATAGCACTATTTGTCTAATATATGCAAGAATAATAACAATTTTATGGCAGTGCTGCACAATTGGCTTACATGGTTTACAAGGACGAGAGTGGCTAATAAATTGATTATAGAAGTATTAGTGGGGTACACACTCGCTAGTGGATGTGAAGTGAATCTACCATCCGTGTCTGTAACAACCTGTTTGCTTAATAATTTTGCTCAAGATGTTGGAGAGACAGGGGTATGAATGTGGGGGTGGGAGAGAGAGAGAGAGAGAGAGAGAGACAGAGAGAGAGAGAGACAGAGAGAGAGAGAGACTTTGCCTGTAATTAGGGAACAAACCATTCGCTTACCCTAATCTTAAAATAAGAGGATCTGAGGAATATTCTGCTCCACACAGCCAAGGTTTGCAATGGGATGACAAAGAATTTGCCCACACTCTTTCAACTTAAGTAGATTTGAGGTAGCCATTCTTTTTTCTGATTTCATATATGTCAGATTTGCATGGGGTATAAAAAAAAACTTTTCGTCAAAGCCTTTCAAGTGAGAAGCCTAATTCATAAAATCAGTGAGTTACAAAACTAGGCAAAAAAAAAAAAGATATTGCTGAGAAAAATGCTTTAGGACACAACAGGAACGAACGAGCCTATTCTTGCTCCCATGCCTCATCATGGCATTCACAGCAGTGCAATTGCATGAGTCCCAACAATTTTAAATCAAAAATTTTCCTGTTTGTTTACTGCATCCAAGAGAGCAGTTTTCTCAGTTGTTTGTTAAATGAAACAGCTGTCTACCAAACAGCTGTTACCCCCCCCCCCCATTAGCAGCTTGTGCAATAAAGGGTTGGAAGAGCTATTTAAATGTAGACAAAGTTAGCAAGCTGGAATTATTAAAGGCAGAAGAAGGTGAAAGACATTTTTTTTGTTTATTGAAAATATTATGTCATAGGATGATTTCAGATATCTGTAGTCAGTGGGAACAGAGTTAGCCAGCATGACTTTTCCCTCCCTCCCTCAACATGGGTAATCATGTCAAGCCACCCCAAGAACTTCATAAAAGTTTGTATGTATATTGGCCTTGCATTCCCGTGTCACTGTTCTGGCTTATCAAATAATCACATGTGTGCCTGATCAGTATAACCAATGCCTACTGCTTTTGTTTGTTCATTTTATTTAACTAATATTAAAATCAGTACTAAACCCTCTTTAACTCTATTAAACCTCCTGCATTTTTTTCCTTTCAGTTGTAATTCAAACAACTCTTTGATGAAAGAGAAATCTTTTTAGTGGAGGAAAGGATGCCAGAAAAATTTTCATGGGTAAAGTATACCATTCTTGCACTGTGTTTTTTTTTTAAATGAAGTGGGATCTGCTTGAGAGTATACATGAATAAATTCTTGTACCTCTGGATGCATGAATTTTAATCTGTTTCCTTTTTGCACATAGAATAAATGAGGCACAATATCCCTATGATCTCATTTGCAGGGTGCACCTCTCCCCAGCCTATGGATAAAGTAGTCCATTTCCAGCATACTAACAGCTTATGCAAGTGTACCAGAGTTTAAAGAGACAGTTGACAATAAAATTTATTACAAAATAAATCAAAGTTATGCTCGCTGAACTTGGATTTCCAGGCTTTCTCTCTGAGTTAAGGCATATTTGTATATGTTGGTGTATGAAGGAACAGTTTATAAAATATGGTGTAATTTATGTAAATTAAGTGGTCAAAAAGTCTACTGATGGAATACTCATTTACAGAAAATGAATGGTAGTATTATTCATTAACGTAATATCAGATTTCAGAAAACAGGGAAGACATGTAGTGATTCTTCTAAGCATTCTTTATTGTTCCAGACCTATTGACAAAATCTTGCTAAACTGAAGCAAATTACTATCTATATGAAACATTTAGTCTGGGAACTATTGAGGGGTTAGTCTTCACCCCGTGTCTTTCACACAAATTATCTGAACTGACTTGCCTCTTACTCCCTTGGAATACACTCCCTCCCTCCTGGGAAACCAGAGTATATTTCATCAAAATTAATATTAAAATATTTGATCCTGGTCATTTTTTGAACATGTAGATATCTCATATGTACAAATTGGGTGGCAGGGTGGGGGGCAGGACAGTCAAGGATCAGTTTCATTGGGAATTGGTAATCCTAGCTGAGCCATATACCAAACTTTTCTTTGTGTATTTATGATTTTGTTTTACCTTATTTTGGTTAAGTTTTTAAAGTCATGATTATTTTTCCTTTTAATAACTTTGGCCCCATTGTTTGCTCCTTTATTCCTACCTTCAAAAAGCTTAATGAAAACAGCAAACTGGAATGGGCTCAATTGTGCAGGGGCACAACTGATATCATATGCATCATGATTTCATCATACACCTATTGCAAACTATCTAATTTGCATCATCAAATTAGAGAATGGATACATGCGCATAACATTTCAAATAATGGAAGCAATTAGTATATCCTCACTCTTTAGTCAAAGGAATTTTCAAGTGCTGATGACTGAAAATCAAGATACAATTTATGTTTACACAAAGGAAAAATGTGGGATGGGAACACAACAAAATATTTATCTGCTTGTGTTTAATTTTAAACAAATTAGGATAATTTTTTCTGGAACTTCTGCATTTGATTCTTTTTTCATAGTTAAAAGCCGGGGGGAGAAGTAAAGCTAGTTCTTAAAGAACTTTCTCTGCTGCTGCTGCTGCAGTTATATAGTGTGTTCACATTCAGTTTGTTCTTCTATTTTCCTGTTTTGCCTGTGTTACAAGAGTAAGGCTGCCTAACCACAAATATGAATGCTGTTTAGCTACAAAAGCAGCTCTTTTGTAATGGAAAATTTCCTAAAATCCTTACTTCTCAAGGGATTTTCCAGGCACATCAAGTGAAAATTCTGCAAAGGAACATCTGTTTAGTTTTGTTAACTGTACAGTATCTTCACAGCCATATAAATTTGAAATATATACTTTTGTACTTTCTAGCCATTAATTACAGAGTATATTACAGTCTCATTTTTACTCTGCATTAAACATCTGGTGCTAACAGAAGCAACAAGAAAAAATGCATGATTATATTGTCAGACTTAATAATTTAGAAATATTAATCAGATATCATAATCATCAGTAATATTTCACATGCAAAATAGCTTTTGATATTCATTTTACCCCAATGTTCCTCCAATAAAGTTATTCAATGAACAACTTTTAAATCATATCAGCACTTTTTTTTAATCAGTCTTCATGAATTTTTACCAGATGTATTTTTATAAGCACATATGTGGTGCATTATCCAAAGGACTGGCTCCATTTAAGTGCACGTTGTCATTGCACTTTTAGCAGGGCACACAAAAACAAGCTGTATGTAGACTTGTCTAGGTAGCATAATTGCAACAATATCTTAATGGCTTACATTATTTCCTTCTGATAGTCCTAGTCAACCTGCAGGGCTACACTGAATTCTGTTTTCCACTGGATATTACATTAGTTGCCTCTTAGGATGGACCCAGTAACTCTATAATACTTTACATTCAATGTATCTGAGATGGACTCTTACACTTTTTAGAGTTTTTTTAAAAAATAGTGGGTGGCAGGACAACTTAATGTAAATGATCATTTAAAAAAAAAAGAATTCTAAAAAGTGGTTCTGCCTGAGAATTCTAGTCTTCATTCATACATCTCATTGGTATGATGGCACGGTGATACTTCATCACACAATTCATGGATTGATTGCTTGAAAATGAAAAGAGCTTCAGTTCAAACCAGTGGAAATAGGGGGTGTAATTCTTGCTAACCCTGCAGATAAGTCCAGAGCAGATAAACTTGCTGAAATATGTGTGAGATGCATTTTAGGATCTCCTGGTACCAATAGAATATCTACTAACATGCAAACAGGGACTTCCAAAAATCAATTGTTCTTGAAATCATTGCAGAATTAGAAAGTGTTAAACTTTCTTCTCTACCCCTTATGGTCCTGAAGCTTCTCAGGTTTCTAAGCTGCTGCTATTAGCATAAAAATTATGTGAAAGTTAATTGCATTCATGAAATTAAAGCACATCAGATTTTGCCCTCAGCAAGCTGGCAACAGATGAATAATCTTGATGAATAATTATATGAGCTTACAACAGTACACTGAGTAAGAATGACCAACAGCATGGAAAGGTTGAGTAAAGTTAGTATCAATTTGCTGTCAAAGATAGCTGATTGACTAGAATTCTGAATGGGGTCTAAAAACAGAAACCTGAACTGAAATTTGAGATCTAGTGATATCTAAGGTTTTGAATTAATTATAAGGAGCATATATATTATTCTTGAGTAATTTTTATTTATTATTAATGATGTTCTATTAATAAATATATGTCACTGTTTTAATTACCTCTTGATGAATTTTAAAGTCTATTCAGATCATCATATTGCATTATCAACAGTATAAAAAGGAAAGTCCTATTGTAGGGCCATGCATAGTCACAGGAAGAAGAGTTTTGCAACATGTGAGAATGTTTATACAGATGATTTTACAATTTGGAAATAAGTACATGCTGCTGTGCATCTGGTCTATCCTATTGTTCTCCCTGCAAATTAATGTTAATTTAGTTAATATGATAGAATCTTGAACTTCACTAAATCAACTGAAGGTGAAATGTAAGTAAATTATGCCCCCAGAGCCATATTCAGCCCCTACAAAATGCATCTGGCCACATTATTGTATTGGGATGTTTGCTGTAATGTCTGTGGTTGCTCTGTAATGCTTTATGAGGTCTTCAAAAGTTTGTATTTAAGATACATCCAAGATACGTCCAAAGGAAATGTTTTGGAAAAGCAGCTTATCCAATGGAAATTATATGCCATAAAAGCATATCAACATTAAAAAGGAAAAGAAAATCCCAAACCAAACCCAATTTACATATGTAAATATGTAAATTTTCCTATTTCTTTGTCAAACTTCACTTAGATAATGTCCATTTCAGCCAAAAACTGTCCACCCTTATCTACATGATTCTATGTATGCCATAGCAATAAAAAACACAGAACTGATTATAATTGACTTTTATTGGGACATAATTTCAATAGCATAAGCCAACAAATGTTATCTAAGTTTTGAATAATAAATGAATAATAATAAAGCTGTAGAGAGCAAGGGTAATTGATGAAACTTGATGGAAATGTTCAAGAACTATTACATAAATGAAGAGGCCTGAAACTTTATTTTAATTCTGGGAAGCAAGGTAGTATCCTCCTGGACTCGCAGCGAAACTTGGAAGATCATGTAACGGCCATAACCAGGGGGGCATTCGCCCAGGTTTGCCTGTTGCACCAGTTGCATCCCTATTTGGACCTAGATGCCCTACACATGGTTACTCATGCACTTGTCAACTCCCGTATTGATTACTTCAATGCCCTCTTCATGGGGCTGCCCTTGAAAACCACTTGGAGGCTTCAGCTGGTGCAGAATGGGGCCGTGTGGGTTGTGATGGGAGTATTTTGATACTCCCATGTTACACCTCTCCTACGTGACTTGCATTGGTTGCCATTTGCCCTCCGGGTGAGATTCAAGGTGCTGGTTGCTATAAGGCCCTATATGGCTTAGGCTCGGGATATTTGGGGGGGCCATCTGCAGCCAGCAACAGCTGCGCATCGCCTGGTGCGTTCCCACAGAGAGGGCCTCTTCAGGGTGCCATTGGCCAGACAGTGTCAGCTGGCAACCCCCAGGGAGAGAGCTTTCTCTGTGGGTGCACCTACCCTTTGGAATCAACTGCCCCTGGAGCTCCGATTGCCCCCGACCTCTGCTCTTTTCGTCGCAATCTGAAAACGTAGCTGTTTCATTTGGCCAGCCTGGATTGATGGGGTTTTAATTTTTTAACTTGTTAATCTTAATTGCACTTTTAAGTGTTAAATTATGAGATTTGGATTTAATTTCTTTTTAACTTTTTCATTAGATGTTTTTTCCTATTGTGAGCCATTCTGAGTCCGGGTGGAGATAAGGCGGCATATAAATCTCATTAAATAAATAAATAAATAAATAATATTTGGAAATGACCCAGGCAGCCTCCTTTCTGATTTTACAGGGTATATGAAGGAGGAGAAGTAAAACATAATTAGGCTTGCAAAAGTTTCATGCCCCACGTTAATAAACTTTAATATCAGTCTTTCTCTGAAGTTGATTTTCTAATGTGGTCTACCTTGAAGAGATGATAGAGGTTATAATAGCAACATAGCTTTATCTCTGACAATTCTGTTTGTGCATCATAATATAGCTACTTACCACAATTCACTACTTACAACCATCATCATTCAATAGGTAGAAACCTACTGAATTCTGAACTCTGTAAGTATCAATGTGGTATACTGCAATGGTCTACTGCAATATGCTCTGCATTAGGCTATCCTTGAAGGAGAGTATTTGAAAACTATAACCAGTGCAGAATGTAGTGGTGTGGGCAGTTCTCGGTATTTCTAGAGTTGAATATATAATATCTCTGCTGTATGAGCTGCCTTGGGTGTGCTTTACTTCCAGATCCAATATGGAGTATTGGTTCTGACCTTTAAAGACCTTCATGACATGGGCCCAGGTTACCTGCAGTATTGTTTTATCCCAATTTAATTGACCCATCCTTCCTGGTCAAGTAGAAACAAATGTTATAGACCCTGTTGGCTAAAGCTTTCCAACTGGCATGGTCTAAGATGGGTGTCGGGAACCTGCGGCTCTGGAGCCACTTGTGACTCTTTGGGGCCTCTGCTGCAGCTCCCTGTCCCATCACTGGCTGGACTCGCCCCTCGCCCTCCCCTCCCAGTCACTCTTCACCTGGCCTGAGAAGATAAGGGAGACAGTGGGGGGAGGGTGTGGAGAAGCAGCTGGGGCTGATTCTCTGGTGCCTCACTCTTGCTGGTTCTCTGCCCTAATCACTGTCTGGGTAGGCATAGCTAGAGGGTCATGTGACTGGGAGTGAGTGACATCGAGTTGGCCATGCCCACCCAGATTTTGTGGCTCCCGGTGTTTTGTTTTGTTTTTTCTGTGGGAAACAGGTCCAAATGGCTCTTTGAGTATTTAAGGTTGCAGCCCCCTGATCTAAGAAGACAGTCTTCTGTGCTGTTTACCCTGCCTTATGGAACATTTTGCCCTCTGGGTGAAGCTTGCTCTACTCTTCTGGCCTTCTGAAGAGCATTAAAACCTGACTCTGTCAACTGACATGGGCATCAAAGAGTGATACACAGTCTTGGGGGTGGTTGGTGGCTTGATGATATTCTTTCTGTCTTTTTAATTTTAACTTTATAAGTATTTTATTGGGTTTATGATTTTTTAAAAAATTGTAAACCACTCAGAGTCACTTAGCAAGATGGATGGTACCCAAATTTGATAAATAAATATATATTGTCTGATTCTGATTTAACCAGAGAAAAGTAAACTATAAAGATGTCCTAACTGACCACACAGAACTACCCACTTTATTGGAATACAGCATCTGCTTTTCTACGTTTGAAATAACCCAAAGCAATTCATTCCATTCTGCAGAATAAAGCTACCTTAAAATATCTCTGATTATGCTGTTACATTCTGCTGTGCATTCAACATCTGGTATCAACAGCCTAAACAACAAAAAAGCATGATTATGCTGTCAGACTTAATAATTCAGAAATATTAACCAGCTCTCATACTATCGATGGTTTTTCATGTGTAATTGGCCCTTGATGTGTATTTTGTACTTAGGAGACTCTCTGCATACCAGCAAAAGAGAACAAGCATTCTATCTTTCATGTAACTAACAGGGATCATTTCAGCTAAATGAAACCACTTCATCAGCAAATGTTGTTTATTTTTTAATTCTTGGGGGGAAAGAAAAAAAAAAGTTCTTAACCAGCCAAGCATCAGTTAGAAAATAGCAGGGGACAGAATATAATAAGGAAGCCACTGTGGGCATAATTCTAGATTAGTGAATCCATTTAGGTTTAGGTGAATTTGAAACCTATGTATAAGGTGACCAACTTTAAGGAGCCTTGGTGGAGCAGCAGACTAAAGTGCTGTTAAAGTAGCACTTAGCTGCCAGCTGCCTGCAATTACTGCGAGTTCAAATCTTACCAGGCTCAAGGTTGACTCAGTCTTCCATCCTTCCGAGATAGGTAAAATGAGGACCTGGACTGTGGAGACAATAAGCTGACTTTGTATAAAAAAGAACACCGCTGTTTGGGGGGGAGGGGAGCAAAAGCCCTACTAAGCAGGTATATACAAAAGTATGAAGGCTATTGCTTAATGCATTGTAAGTTGCCCTGAGTCTCTGGAGAAGGGCGGCATATAAATCGAACCAATAAATAAATAAAATAAATAAATTGAGTATTGCTTAACTAGCTGTAAATTTCAGGGTTTTACCTTACTTGTAATTAAAACATTTATGTCTTCGCTTTGACTGTTGAGCTGAATTGCCACATATTTATCAAAGAGAATCCTGAACTGTTTTTCATTGAATTAATAGCAATGTAATGATTATGTAATTACAGATGAAAGGCAAGATCCTGTTTATGAAATTCAGCAGGTTCTGAAGAACTGGTAGCAGAAATTTTGAGTAGTTCGGAGTACTGGCAAATACCACCTCTGGCTGGCCCCAGACTGGGATGGGAATGGAGATTTTGCAATATTCTTCCCCCTGGAGTGGATGGGAATGGAAACTTTGCAGTATCCTTCCCCTGCCACGCCCACCAAGCCAACCGCCTCCTCCCCGAGTTGTAAGTTGTGCTCCTGAGGCTCGCTTCAGGCTGTAAGGAGCATGACAATGTTTGCAGGCAAGGCTTTTCTCTTCCCCGCCCCCACCTCCAATGGTGGTTCCGAGCTCAGCACACCAGAGCTGAAAGTATCCTTCCCCTGGAGTTGGGTGGGAATGGAGATTTTGCAGTATTCTTACTCTGCCACACCCACCAAGCCATGCCCACCAAGACACACCATGTTTATTTAAATAAACATGTTTGTTTATTTATTTATTTATTTATTTATTTATTTATTAGTTCAATTTATATGCTGCCCTTCTCTGGAGACTCAGGGAGGCTTACAATGCATTAAGCAATAGCTTTCATACTTTTGAATATACTTGCTTAGTAGGGCTTTAGCCCCCCCTTCCCCCAAAGTGGTGTTCTTTTTTATACAAAGTCAGCTTATTGCCCCCACAATCCGGGTCCTCATTTTACCTACTTTGAAAGGATGGAAGGCTGAGTCAACCTTGAGCCTGGTGAGATTTGAACTTGCAGTAATTGCAGGCAGCTGGCAACTAAGTGCTACTTTAACAGCACTTATATAACAGTGCAGAAATTTACAATTATATATCATTATATTTTAATTGATATATGCAATATTTTTTTTAACTGTTTTCTATCTTTTTAAAATTTTAATCCACTCAGAGTCATTCCGGAGTTGTGCAACCTCTAAATTAAAGTGATCAGTCGAAACAGTCATACAATTCTGATATTAATAACACCCACCAATAAAGATGCAAAGGTCTCGGGAACACTACTTTCTTTAAGCTTCCAGAAGATCTTGAGAGTGAAGGCTGCGTATGTCTTGGAAGTCAAAAGTCAATCTACCAAATCACAGTGGTAAAAGACAGGCTAAGAATGCAAGTCAAAATAGGCAAAAAAAACACCTGTCGACCCTACATAAGTTCAATCACAAGGATCAGATGGATCCCAGAGTTCTGAAGGAGCTTGCAAATGTGATTTGAGAACCACTGACCAGTTCTGGAGAACCAGTAGCGGAAATTTTGAGTAGTTCAGAAAACCGGTAGTAAAAATTCTGACTGGCCCCGTCCCCATCTATTCTCTGCCTCCCGAGTCCCAGCTGATAGGGAGGAAATGGGGATTTTGAGTTTTCTTCCCCCAGAGTGGGGTGGGAATGGAGATTTTACAGTATCCTTCCCCAGCGACACCCACCAAGCCACGCCAAGCCATGCCACACCCACCAAGACACACCCACAGAACTGGTGATAACAATTTTTGAAAACCACCACTGCGCTGAACCATATGTTTCAAAAATCCTGGAGCACTGGAGAACTACCAGAGGACTGAGAAATAGCTTCAAAAAGAAAAAAAAAATGGATCCAGGAAACTACAGACCTAACATCAACCTAACATCAATTTACAACACATCTGTAAACACTTAGAAGCTAACAAAGCTATTACTAGAAACCAGCATGGGTTGTCAAAAACAGATCATGCCAAACAAATCTTATTGCATATTTGGACATTGGGCCCTATTCAACATAATGCAATTCATTGGTGAGAAACGTAAGGTTTTACACTTAGACAAGAAAAACCAAATGCACAGATATAGAAAATTGTATGTGGTGTCTGGTTCAAAAGTAGTATCTGTGAGGGATCTAGGACTCCTAATGGAGAATGATTTAAGATAAGCCAGAGGTGTGCTGCAGCTGCCAATAAAAGCCAATGCAGTCCTAGGCTGCATCAATAGATGAATAGTATCAAGATCATATTAGTACCGCTGTACCAGGGGTGAAATGCTACTGGTTCACACCAGTTCAGGCAAACCGGTAGTAATAAAAGCTACCAGTTCAGGCGAACTGGTAATTAAAAAAAGCTACTAGTTTGTCCGAACTGGTATTTCCGACAATCAGCTGTGCCACACGATTTATATTTACTAGAAAATAGGAAATCCTGCATGTTTGGTGCACACTGCACGTGCATGCGCAATGTAAGTTTGGCATGCACTGTGCATGCATATGCACTCAGCATGCATCTAGCGCACACCATGCATGCACAGGCAGTAAATTGGTGGCAACCTGTGGAGGATTTCACCATTGTGCTGTATGCTACCTTGGTAAAATTACACTTGGAATACTGTGTCCAGTTCTAGTCATCATGAAATAGAAACTATGTTGAGAATCTAGAAAGAATGCAGAGAAGAGCAACGAAGAGGATTAAGGGACTGGAGGCTAAAACGTATGATGAACAGTTTGTATGTCTAGTCTAACGAACAGAAGGTCTAAAGATGACATGGTATTAGTCTTCCAATATTTGAGAGGCTATCACAAAGAAGATGGGGACAACCCAATATACAAAGCACCTCAGGGCAAAATAAGAAGTAATGGATAGAAATGTATCAATTAAATTACAGTTATATAGCTTTCGGAGAATCAGAATAGTTTAGAAACACTGAAAATATAGATTTCCCATTAATGTTTTAAAAAGTGTTAACATCTCCTATGTTGTTACACGTACAACAGAAAATTAAATAGTTGTTGCTCAACTTTCAGCCAAAGTATCATTTCTGTCTCTGACTCATGGATGGGTTTGTAGCTGGCTGTAGCCAGATGGGTTTGTAACTGGCTAGACAAGGGAATAGAAGGGAATTCATCAAATTTGCAGACAACACTAAACTGGCAGGAATATCCAACTTCCCAGAAGACAGACTCAAGATCCAAAAAGATCTTGACAGACTTGAACATGGGGCCTTTCTAACAAAATGAAATTCAGTGTAAATAAAAGTAAGGTTTACACTCAGGCAAGAAAAACTAACTGTATAGGAATAGATGAAGTGGAATTTAGCTCAACATCAGTAACTTTGAGAGGGATCTTGGAGTCCTAGTTGACAATCACTTAAATATGAGAGTGTGTGGCAACAGCCAAAAAGCCAATGCAATCCTAAACTGCATTAATAGAGGGATAGAATCAAGAGCACATGAACTTCTAGTACTACTTTACAAACCCTTAGTAAGACAACACTAGGAATACTTCATCCAGGTCTGGTCACCACAATATAAAAAAGATATTGAGACTGGAAAAAGATATTGAGACTGGAAAAAGTGCAGAAAACAGCAATAAGAATGATTAGGGGGCTGGAGGCTAAAACACACAAAGAATGGTTGCAGGAATTGGATATGTCTAGTCTAGTGAAAAGAAGGACTAGGGGAGACATGATAGCAGTGTTCCAATATTTGACAAGGGGGTCAAACTATTTTCCAAAACACCAAAAGGCAAGACAAGAAACAATGGATGGAAACTAACCAAGGAGAGAAGCAGCCTGGAATTGAAGAAAAACTTCCTAACAGTGAGAACAATTAACCAGTAGAAATACTTGGCTCCAGGAATTGTGGTTCCTCCAACACTGGAGTTTTTAGGAAGAGATTGGACAGCCACTTGTCTGAAATGGTAGTGTCTCCTGTTTGAGAAGGGGGTTGGACTCACAGACCTCTGAAGACTCTTTCAACTCTATTATTCCTTATGTAATTTTTGCTAAAGTTAATGGACAAAGTAAATCTTAACGGTATGAAACTGGTTGAGAAATTTTATCCAATTATACAGTATATTCAGCCCAGGAAACAGGCATTCTTCATGCCTGTTCATTGCATGGCATTTGTGTGCATTAAAATCTTTAGACTAAAGACAAATATCTGGTAATATTTTTGTGATCACATTTGGAAAGGATAACATTAAGTATTCCATTCTGTTGCATGGTTTATCAGATAGTTCCAGTTTTTATTTTGGCAGAAACAGTAGGAAAAAGAAAAGCACATAATTATCTTCCTTCTTCTTTCTTCCAATTGCTTGCCACAAAATGGAAAAATAGTTTTTGTATTTGAGGATATTGCGCCATATTAGTCCTCACATCTGGGCTTTAGCAGGTGGGGGAGGTATGTTTAACCTCCTCCATTTCTGTACTATTATCTTGCAATCATTTTCCATGTCGGCACAGATGTAGCTGTAAAAACTTGGTTCAAATTAGAGCTGTGAGAGCTGGGGAAAACCCACCTGGAAACACACAGTTTGGGCGTGTGTGTATCTATTATATTTATGTATATGTATATGCCCACCCAGAGTTTTCCACTGGAAGTTAGTTTTCAGCAAGAAAGATGCCTAAATACATGTAGAGGGATTCTTTTTCTGTTTCTTAAAAAGAAAAACATAAATAATTTTTAATATAAAGAAGGACTAGGGGAGACATGATAGCAGTGTTCCAATATTTGAAGGGCGCCTACAAAGACAAAGGGGTCAAACTATTTTCCAACGCATCGAAAGGCAAGACAAGAAATAATGGTTGGAAACTAACCAAGGAGAGAAGCAACCTAGAACTACAGAGAAATTTCCTAACGATGAGAGCAATCGTGGGTGTCTATCACTCGAGGCTTTGAAAAAGAGACTGGACAGCCATTTGTCTGAAATGGTATAGGATCTCCCGCTTGATCAGGAGGTTGGATTAGGTCCCTTCCGAGGTCCCTTCCATTCTACGTTCTACAAAAAAGAAAAGATTACTGAAATCCATTAATATTTATGGGATGGACATGTAAAATATAAGTCTGTATCCTTTCTTTGTTTTTAATTATTTCCCCTATTTGAGAATAATAAAATAGAACTCTAAACTGACACCTGTTGAACACTGCCTGGGTGACCTATATTAATACTCTGCTATGCCATCCTCCATCTTCATGCAGAGAAATATATCAGTGAATATCATCCAATGACCTCCTGTTATGTATGGCACACAGAACTATAGTATCAACCTGAATTTTGGCACCACCACAACAAAACTGGTTTTGTTTATTTTGGTCATAAGATTAGCCCAACAACTGAAGGCCAGAAGAGAGCAGCAAGGCATTCCATAAATAATGTTTATGGAGCAACAAAACATAACACAATAAAGTTATGATGGTATTCTTTTGAAGGAATTTGAAAGTTTACACAACATTTTGATTTTTAGTACATATCAGTTGTTTATATTTATGGGATATTATTTTATAAACTCCAACCAATGTCAGTCATAAGTACAAGACTAAGATGGCTGGGAAGCTGGTAGACAGCTTTTGTGACTTATATCCAAGCCCTCTTGTAGAGAACTTTGTACTGAAGTGGTGACACATTTTATCACCTGAAAAGGATGTTTTGCCAGTTATTGAGGCACACAGATGCTCTCATCTGATTGGTCACCATAGTTCCCTAGAGTTGCACAGAATCACTCAGTAAAAGAAGTATAACAGGCTGATCTGTAGAAATGGGTGCTTTAAAGGTGCTTCTAAGTTTTTGTCAAAGTGAAACATCCCTTGCAATAATTGCACAGTCCTAATTTGAACAGAGAACATTGAGATATGTTATCCCTTTAAGTAATGCTCCAGTCATTTGTCTGGTGATTAACATTCAATCAACTAAGGAAGAGAATTCTAAGATAAAATCTGATCCCAAGAAAGAAATACAAGAAAATCATTTGAAATGTACTTTGAGACAACACAACTGCATCTACTGTGTCACAACTTTTTAAAACACTGCTTATGAAAGGACTGGTAACTTGATTGGTATTATGAATTGCTGATATTAGTTGGCATTTTAACACAATTCTGTCTGCAGTCAAAGATTCTTATGTGGCCATTTGTAATATCACAGTCAATCCCTCCCTAATTTAAACTGTTTTGCAAACAAACTTTTTCCCCATGAATAATTGATGAGAGAAAACAGCTTGTGGTCTATGTGCTCAGAACTAATTTTGTTCTATGTGGTTAGTGAGACTGAAGATGTGACCCAAGCCCAGTACCATTTAAATACTTAGTACTTTGTTACCTTGACTGGTGTAAAGTTGGTTCCCAAGGTAAAAACTAAGTGGTCTGCTGGCATATGGTGTAACCTCCATTTGAGTGCTAAAAGCTGGAGACTGTTTTTGTGAAACAGATGTTGTTGAGTGCAGCAATGCACAACTGACTCTATCTAACAGCTGGGAATCCTCGGTGACCCATATAGCTGGAAATAAACATGGCCCTATGTTTGGCAGAAGTATAAAGAGGCAAATTTTCATTTGTTAAAAGGGCTTCACAAAATGAAGAGTAAATGTTTCCCGCTGTAACCTGATTTTTATTCACTAGAGTTAGCTCTCCGGCAGTTTTCGGCAATGGCTTTAGATTATTAGAGCCCCCCTTTGCCAGATGAAGGCTGCAGTTGCATTGACATATAGTGCAGATGGAAAATAAACATCTGCCTCAATCAAGAGAGAAAACCAGCAGACAGGGCTGACGGATATTCTCTGGCAAGGCTCTGTTTTTCAGGAAAGCACATAAATGCTACAGGACCACAACCACTGGCATCGTCTGGTGCTGTCCTTATGTGGTTACTGACCATGAAGAGAGATGATTAGTATGCACTCTCTAAGGAGGAGTGGTACAGATGCTCGGAGTGATATGCTTCCAACTCACTAGGATGGGGTTTGCTATAGCCATGTATTCTAAGCTGCAGAGCAGCTTGGTTTTATTTTTTGCAGTGTTTCAATGACATTTACCACCCATAAATCCTGTCTATCTGGGGGAGAGGAGAGTGGAAGGAGTTTCCGCATCACCAGCAAAAGAATATAGCTGGATAGCGGTAGTGATATACAGAACAAGAGAGGGAGAAAGAGGAGATAAAGATAGAGAAAGAGGAATGGAAAGAGAGAAAGCACAGATTATTCCAGTATTTTATTATTATTTGGGTCCTTTCAGGAAATCAAGCATGTTGCTTAATGAACAGTGGAGAAAAACAAAGAAGAAAATGACACCAAGGTAATCAAAGCCATTTTAGTACTAAAAAAGAATCTTTTTTAAAAAAGATTGAAATAAATCCAGATAGTTTACATCTCTCCATAGTGATCTAAACCAATCACCATAAACTTTTCTAGGATTTTGCACAAAACATGATTAAATAAGTAATAGGAACTCTTCCTGCTCTACCAAGGATTTCCTTCTTATTAAAAAAATCCAACTATAATTGTTTCCAATAGAAAACCCTCTTCCTATATTTCTTCTCTCATTTGTTCCCTTTTCCCAACAGTTATCCATGCCACCCAATCCTGATATTTCTTTCTTTCTTTCATTCATTCATTCATTCATTCATTCATTCATTCATTCATTCATTCATTTATTTATTTATTTATTTATTTATTTATTTATTTCATGTATTTATATGCCGCCCTTCTCCCGAAGGACTCAGGGCGGCGAACACAAGTTAAGAAACATGTACAATAAAATTGCACTTTAAATCAAATAATTAATTAATGATAAATAATAAACCCAGAATCAGAGTCAGCCTATTTGTTTGAACAGCCAAGTCTTCAGCTCCCGATGAAAGGAGCGGAGATCAGGAGCTGTCTGGAGCTCCGTAGGTAATTCATTCCAGAGGGTGGGAGCACTCACAGAGAATGCCCTACCCCTGGGCCCCGCTAGATGACATTGGCTCGCCATCGGGACCCTGAGGAGAGCGGCCCTATGTGAGCAAACAGGATGGTGGGAAGTAGGCAGGATTTATGCCAGCCTTGTCTCTCATTCTCTTTTTTCTTCCTTTCTATATTTTCTATCAATACATCAAAATATTTACAATTGGAGTGTGAGATCATTGTAAAATAGTATCAATGAACTCACCTCAATAATTTGAATAATTCCTTTCTCATGATTTTCATGTCAAGTTTCACTTGTGAAACTTGCTTAAAACTTGTGAAGTTGCTTAAGACAGTTTTCCATAATTTGTAAACATGAATCATAATTAAGTAATGATCCTTTGTTAATTTCATCAGTGGATAACTGCCACCTGTGAGTTAAAATTTGGAATATTCCCTGAGCAAGTGAAACTACACTGCACAATTTAAAACAGAGGTGTCAAACTTGATTTCATTGAGGGCCGTATCAGGGATGTGTTTGATCTTGGGTGACCAGTGTGGGTGTGGCCAGGGTGGGCATGGCCAGCTTTCCATCACTCATGTTAGGGGTGCCTGTGTTGTTAGGGGTGACTGTGGTGGCCGAGCGCTCTGCCAGCAAAAACAGGCTCCTGAGCTCCATTTTTGCTTGTGATGGCCTCCTGAAACCCTCTGCCAGCAAAAATGGAACTTGGGAGAGCCGCATGTGGCCCTCATGAGCTCTGTTTTTGGCTCTGACAGCCTCCTGAAACCCTCTGCCAGAAAAAACGGAGCTTGGGAGGTCTGTGGCTCCACGGGTCAGATCTAAGCACCCCACAGGCCAGATCTGGCCCCCCAGCCTTGAGTTTGACACCCCTGATTTCAAAGATCTGAACTTTTAAGAACAGGCTGTATCAGTGTCTCACTATCTGATATGTGAGTTTCCAAGATGCAAACAAGCATGGCTAAGTAATTTTTCCATTAATTTACTTTTTTTATTGTTTCATCCATTTTATTGAATTAGAGTTGCATTGCATTCAACTTGTAATAACAAGATTTCAGAGAATGAGGTAAATTTAATGTAAACTCTATAAGCAGTTCCTGAGAAAGCCAATATTTACAAGTCACATGAAAATTATCCCCAAAGTACATTAGATTCTAGTTAACATAATATTTTTTTTTAAAGGAAGTAATATATTTCTGCTCACACTATAGCTTTTTAATAATATTTATTGAATAATGTCTACTATGCTTGTTTAGAAAAGCAGTATGTCAAAACATTTTAACATAATTAGATTGTAAAATTGTAATAAACCTTCCCTGTTAAGTGACCGTGCCTTTTCTGAATTCCAAATTCTTATGTATAATCTTTTCTGAGCAAAGTGAAAATAATGTAGGCAAATAAATAAATTTATACACTCAGAGACACACACACACATACATTTACTTAGTTGAAAATGCAATAATCAATACAGACTATGGAAAAAATCATTAAAGTCATATTACTTCTCTACTCATCATTAACTCTACTTTGAATTTTAGAAGATATAAATATATCTCCATGTAAAATATAAAAATAAAATTGCATCCATATTAGGAAAACCAGCATTCTATAGCTGAAATTCAAGAAAAATATTTATATTCATAATTTTAATTATGAACCTAAATATTGATTTCACTTTCCTCCTGGATATATACAAAAACAGCCACCTTGTTTTGAAAAACAGTCTGAAGATACATATGTAATTCCACTTCTCTCTCTGATCTGCCATATTAGTCTTACAAAGTTCTCACTGCCATTAAAAGTGCTTCATCTACCTGTTGACTTTTTTAACAATAATTCTGCTTCAGAGAACAGTTTTCACCAAGGAGCTTAGACAAAGATACTCCTGCCTTGTGTATTTTATTGTCCTGGTAAAAGGGCAAGGTGGTACATTGCCACTTCCCATATTCCAGACAATCCATAAAGTCAGTGCCACATATTTTGGGGGGTTGAGAAGGGTAGTTGATTACACAAAACTAGGGAGTAGGATAAGCTCCTAAAGGAGTTTGTCCAAAAAGATCAGGCCAGTTTAAATCAAAATGGATTTCATGGTTTATATGGCACTGTCCTCTTGCAAAAGGAAATGATTGCTGCTCTGGCACCCAAAAACTGCCATCTGATCACTGTGCTTACTAGTAGAACAATCTTGTTGCAATACTGTACTATTGCTTTAGCCAAGTCCGGCTGATGTTTTCTATCCAACCTCCTATATTTTCAATGTTCATTAAAACAATATTTTTTTTTCTCAGCAACAGCTTGCAGTCCCACTTTTTTCATTGGTTATTTTATTTTTCGAAGCAAGTGGCATGGTATAGTTCAATCTCATTGATTTTACACTGCCCATCATTTGTGTTAGCCCTTTCTACCCACATACACACAACCATTGTCTAAAGACTTGAACCTCAAAGAACAGCTAATTTTCACAGGTTATGCTGCCTATTGCAAAGGTCTGTGTAGTAAATTCCTTCTTATCTAGCATTGTCTAAGGTACTTTTTGGGATCTCCACTTTATTGTCCAAATGCAACAGAGATCAGCTAAGATCATTATAACTTTTCTCATTCCCCACTTTCAGCTGCACATGGAGCTATACTTTCATATTCTGAATGGAATATTATTTTGTATGTAGAATGACTCTAGGAGAATAAAAATATTCTTCCCTATCTGACAAAACTTGCAAAAATATGAACTGAATAATAGATGACGATGATGATAGCAATAACAATAACAGAAGCTTTAGAGAGTCACACAAACAATTTTTTAAAATACTGATTTGCAAGCTGCTCTGGGAGGCTTTTTGGCTAAAGAACAGGGTTAAAATGCTTCATATAAACAAATGTCATATCATTTTTGCCACAAGGCATTTGTTATTTAATTTTAAAATCAATTTTTAGTAGAAATTGACAGAAAATACACATTTTTCCTTTCAGTGTTAATATGCACATTTTAGTAATTGAAAATTTCCACTAGGAAATAGAAAAGTTTATTTCACCACTTTCTCCATGAATTAGGCAATGAAAGTTATGCATGGATGTTGCCCAAGAGGCAATTTCAATGCAAAGCAATGCAAAATGCATAACCTAAAGTAGAAAAGCATTGTCCTCCAACTGGGCCGTAGCTCAAAGAGTTTAGAGTGTATTGAATATTGCTTATTTCTAAAAATGCTCCACAGGAGAGATTTAAAAAACAAGCCAACAAACCCAAACTGTATTTGTTCCTCAGCCAGACAATATTTTACCTGGAATGCAAAACCTTTTCACTATTGTAAAATATAAGACTTTGGTTTTCACAACGTCCTTATTTGAACAAAGGTTAAAATGATGATGTTTGTTTGTGAATAATTAAGCCAAAGAAAATTTTTTGTAACTGATTACTTTATACAGGGGGCTATTTTTTAGGACGAAATTGTATACTTAGGAAGCTCTGTGGTATTGGCAATATCTAATCAGAGATCTTCAGTGCATAGCATCACCCACCAAGTAGAGAAGGGCGAATTCTGTTGAGTATCATAGTTTATAGTCCACTGGGAATAAAACCATATCTATTTAATCCATTTCTCTACTGCTCTTCTGAAAACCACTACTAAGTTTTGAAATAATAAAGCAATATTAAAATAGTATTCTTCATGTCCAAGTTTATCCTCCATCCCACCTTATTTTCTTTAGTCTAATTTAAAAATAGGCCACTTCTGAGTCACAACAATCATACCTAAACACTTAGTTAAATGAGCAATTGCATTTGTATAATATTCTATGTACACTGTATTATACATATACAATTGCCCATTTATTAGCCTGCTTGAATTCTGTAGTCCAGATAGATGCCATCAATATATATGAAAAACTGAATAAGATTTGTCATTAGCTATGGAAAATAATATGCAGGCATGTGTGTACATCTACAGACATGTACAGGGCTTCCAGGAGAAAGTGAGGCTTTAGTTTCTTTGTAAAAGGCAAAGAGAGAGATTACTGAAACTATTTTTTTAGAGCAATATGTAGAACCAACAAAGCTGGGAAACTATTTTCCATATGAGTCCCTGGAGCCTGCAACTCTGGCAGGCAATGGCTTAGTACATTAGTATCTCCTGAAATTCTTCCAACTATTGGGAACTGCTTCATTATTATTTAATAATATTTGGCTTAAATTGGCATATCCCTCGGCTGTGCAAAACCATGTTTTATGAAATAGCATGCTTTCTGACTATTGGAAGTGTGTGTGTGTATGCATGTATATATTTAAATGTGTGTGTGTGTTTTATAAACACAAGCACATGCACCCTTTCTAGCTGAGCCTTACAACATAAGAAATAAAATAAAAGATGAAGTTAAACTATGAACTCAAATTAAATAGAACTAATGATGAGGAATAGATGACACACTGCCATTTTTCACAGCCCTACTCATGAGAGAGAACATACATTTATAATAATAAAAGTTGCCTATTTGGAACAAGGCCAGCCCAGGACATATTGCTGCCTGGGATGCCCAGGATAAAAAGACCAAAACACCTCCCCACCAGCAATCAACACCCAGATGAGCATAGATTAACATCAAGATTAACATCAAACCAACAGTCAAGAAGTAAACAATACCCCAATCAAGAAACTGCCAAACAAACTAACAATAAACAGTCCAACCAAAGACCTGCAAGACCACTCCCACCAACATTGACAGGGCAAGCCACTAAAACATAAATTGAGTAATGAATATCTGCAAGAAAACAAACAAACTCAGAGATCACCATGGATCCCTCTTACATTTTTCAATATATGCAATCCAATACAACTAAGGAAAACAAGTGAACCTTAGATTTGTCAATACTTTGATTGAATTACTCTATTGAATGAGTGCTTATATCTTTCAGTTTATATTGTTTTTATTTGTTTCCTAGTATGATTTGATAGTTTATTAGTAACCTTGACTGTTACTAAGTGTTGTATCTTTTTATTGTTGATGAATGTATTTTATTCTCCTTATGTACATTGAGAGCATGTACACCAACAAATTCCTTGTGTGTCCACAAGGCCAACACTTGGCCAATAAAGAATTATATTATGAATCAAAAGGAGTATTTGTGTTAATGAGTAAATCAGGTGGCTTTGAAGCACCTTGTAGCCTTTTGAAATGCATTGTGGATTCAATACCTTTTCTACAGTGATTTACACAATCTGAAGAGTAGCCAGAGTATTTTCTGCAATTTCTGAAGTTGTTACCAGTGACATATAACGTTGTGGTTTTATTTGTGATAGCTCTTTGATATTGCCATGAGTATTTCCCCAATGAGATGTACTGCCTTATAAAAACTCTTTTGGGATAGCATAGCTAACTGCTCTGGGGCTTCATATATTTTCTCAGCTCTCAACTACTTTTCCATGGCCAATTACATGCTATCAACTTGCTGTCTTTTATATATTCAAATATTATACTTCCAAGCTGATTCTGTTATTGCACTTGGGAATTTTTATTAGCTCCCATCATTCTCAATGCCAGCTCAAGAGTACCCAGATCAGGACTCATTTTTAAGTCAAACCTTGTGGTTAAATCCTGCATGTCTAGGACATTAAAGTCTCTTGATAGTTGGGTTCTCAACTAACACTGGTCTAAATGTTTACTACAAGGATATATGATGTTGAAAGAAGTTTCCTCTGTGTCAATCTCTTTTTCATCAGCTTGTTTCATTCTATAGCATTATATTCGTGCTAATGCAACTTCAATATATGGATGATACTCTTCATTATATCTCCACTGTTTATCATCTAAGTGATGCTGTGGATAGTAGTTGGACAGTATAGGGGAGGGATAGGGAATAGCAGTGTTCAACTTAACCCTAGCAAGGCCAAGTAGTTCTGGATTTTAGGAAACCCTGGTTATTTATTTATTTATTTATTTATTTATTTATTTATTTATTTATTTATTTATTTATTTATTTATTTATTTATTTATTTATTTATTTATCTATCTATCTATCTATCTATCTATCTATCTATCTATCTATCTATCTATCTATCTATCTATTTTATTTGGCTTATATGCTGCCCTATCTCTAATGGACTCAGGGTGGCTCACAATAATAAAATTCACAAAGCCATAATACATAGTTAAAATCTGATTAGACCCCTAAAATTTAAAACCCTTAAAACCGCATCAGTCCAGGTCGGGGAACCTGGATAACCAAGTTCTTAATTCGCGGCAGAAGGTGCAAAGTTCAGGAGCCAACCAGAGCTCCAAGGGGAGTCGATTCCAGAGGATGGGCGCACCCACAGAGAAGGCTCTACCCCTAGGGGCGGCTGGCCAACACTGTCTAGCCGACGGCATCCTGAGCAGGCCCTCTCTATGGACGCAGACTGGGCGATGGGATGTCATTGCTGGCTGCAGGTGGTCCACCAAATATCCTGGGCCTAAACCATGTAGGGCTTTATAGGTCATCACCAGCACCTTGAATCTCACCCGGAGAGCGACTGGCAACCAATGCAAGTTATGCAGGAGGGGTGTAACATGGGCGTATTGGGATTCTCCATCACAACCCGCGCAGTTACATTTTGTACCAGTTGAAGCCTTTGAGTGGCCCTCAAGGGCAGCCCCATGTAGAGAGCGTTACAGTAGTCAATACATGAGGTGGCTAGCGCATGGGTAACTGTACGTAGGGCATCTCGGTCCAAGTAGAGACACAATTGGCGATCCAGACAGATCTGGGCATATGCCCCCCAGTCACAGTCATTATATGATCTTCTAGACTCAACCATGAATCCAGGAGGACACCCAAGTTGCGTGCCCTATCTACAGGAGGTAAAACTTTATGGGTTATGGGGTCATTCTCTCTCTCATTCTGGTGTTATGTACTGTAGCCCAAGAAAAGAGCCTTTTCTGTGAAGTGCCTGCCCTCTGGAACCTGGAGATCAGATTCACCCCATCCTGCTTTCCTTTTAAAAGGCCTTAAAGATCACAGTAGGATCCCCAGAGGTGCGGAAACCCCAGAGTATGGTTATATTAATTATTGTGATGTTGGTTCTTTCTCAGCTATTTGTTTTGTTATTTATGATATTGTTATATTGTTTTTATTGTTTCTAAGTAATAATCACTGCCAAGTTTCATGTATTCTAAGATAGGTAACCATATAAATATCAATGTAAGGAATAATATCCCACTATATTATGTTTCTTCTATTCTTCTGGTAACTACTTGCTGCCAACAAAGCATAATTTGAGTCCTTCACTGAATAGTAAGCCACTTCTACCAGATGCAAAGCTTGCTAGCTAGCTCTTCCATTATTCTTAGCATGCCATATTATTGAGTGAATAGAGAGTAAGGCACAAGAGGAAATCAACAGTCATTCTTCTGAATGACAATTCCAGAAGAGGATGGGCTTTCCCAAAGTGCCATGTCTGGATAGGCACTACAGCTAAATTAATAAATGGTGGCCCTTCCCAATAAGTAACAGGTTTAACATAAACTACATCAATCTTTCTGGTATCTAGAAAATCTGAGGATCAGAGGCAATCATGTCACACCCTATCAGGGCAAGGCAAGGCAACAATCATTTTTCTGTATGATAACCATTTTTTATTTTCTGAAAAGCAAATAAAGAGCTGAGGTGGCGGAGTGGTTAGAGTGCTGTACTGCAGCTACTTCAGCTGACTACTAGTTCAGCAGATCAGTGGATCAAATCTCATCAGCTCAAGGTTGATTCAGCCTTCCATCCTTCCGAGGTGAGTAAAATGAGGACCCAGATTGTTGGGGGAAATATGCTATTTAGTATACTGTCGATTGTTGTAAGCTGCCCAGAGTCCTCGGAGAGTGGACAGCATAGAAATATGATTAATAAAAATAAATAAATAAATAAATAAATAAATAAATAAATAAATAAATGAATAAAATAGAAAAGTAAGATCTGACTTTAAAACAATTTTTTATATCTATAACTTGTGTCAGTGGCTGTGCTGACTTTTTCTATTTCCTCTGCTTTAAAAGAGACAAAGGGGGCACATTAAAAAAAATTATTGTGGGGAAATCTAGTTGAAGCTTGGCAGGGTAAATTTATTCTAAAAGGCACCTATCATTCCTGCATTTTTATTCTGATTTCATTAAAAAATGGAAACAGCTGCAAGCATTTCAATTCTTCTCCATTTGGGGAATTATTTTTTTAACAGAATTTTGAAATATATTGAATTAAATTGGTTTTTCCTCGATTCACAAGTCCAAATTTCCAATCTAATTGAATCAAGGCTGACGTGTGTACTATCTTGTCTTATCTTGTGAAAGATAAGTAATAGTCTATAATCAAATAAGTTCAAGAAGCATTTCAAAATGGGTCCTTTAAACAATTTTATGTTATCTTTCCTGGTTTAGGTCATACATTCATTTTTTAAAAAAGGAAACAAACAAGTCTGGAACTTATTTATTCTTTCCTAATCTTTGTGTAAAGCTTAGGAAAGGTTTTACACTAAAACTTTCACTTTAATGGGAAGTTGTACTTGATAAAATGTTCATATATCAGTGTATATTTTCCTGTCCCATTTTTTATTTAATAAGGCCCTGGTCTCCAAATGAGTAAACTGCATTCTTTTATGAGATTAAACATGCTGGAATGTATCACAGTTTTGTTTTCTAATTAAAAGACACTATTGGGACACGCAGAACAGCAAGGGGCCTCGGCCGATTGGAGGAAAGAGTGATTTCTCCATTGAAAATAAATGCCCCAGCTGCTCTACAGGCAACAAAATGGCAAGAAGAGGGATAGGAAAGAAGCGTTCTCACAGATGGGACCACACCACATGGTCAGTGGAAGTAGCCCATTTTACTTCACAATAACTAACTCAATTATTTTGCATCAATATTTGAAGCCCTTGTGCTCCCATGCCTTAGAAATAGTATCTGAGAAGCCAGGCTACTAATACCATAAGGGTAGTATAACAGAGTATTATATTACCCAGCATTGCATCTACTACTAGAATCTATCCATGAAAAATATTGCCAGCAATTTGGAATGATAGGTTATTCTTTCTTTTCCTATTTTGTGCCATCTAGAATTAAACATTGTTATAGGGAATTGATCCTTAATCAGTATATCTATGCAAATCAGCAGTCTGAAGATTCTTTTCATTTGATCTTTTCTTTCCCTTTATCTCTGAATACTGGAAAATAGTGATTATTTCTTACCAGAACCCAAGATTAGATACTTATGGGATAGTATTTCCATTAGAAAAAATAGGTACAAAACACAGTTGGAGTCTTCTCAAACTATGAAACCAAGAGCAAAACTATTGAATATAGTGAAGCTGTGTTCACAGAGTAAGACCAAGAATTGCTGTTTTCTTTTTTATGCCTGCTGACAATATTCTGTGGTATTATGAAAACTACTGTGGTTCTTTACACGCATGGCTTCAAATGTTCTAAACAAGGAGGGAAACAGAAGTTGAAGTAGACTTCCTTCCTCTCCTGCTTGCTTGACATTCTCTTTAAAGTTAAGAATGTATGTTTTCATTTCCAAAATTGTAGTTCTTCAGATATGTTGAATTTACAACTTCCAGAATTCTAGGAGTGACCATACACCAGTATTAATTCTGGACCTTGTACTTCTGATCTACCTGGAAGGTACCAGTTTTGAGAAGACTGCTCCCTCTAAGCAGAAACACATAACATAAAATTTTAAAAAAACACACCTGTGAAACCAACTAGCTCTGCTAGAGAATTTCTGCATTTCCTTTATGCTCTGGACTGCATCTTCTTTCCTTCCTTCTCTTCATTCTTACTACAACCTCACTTCTCTGCAATCAATCCATATGCTACCAAAGTTCTCACAGCTGAGAATTTGTTTGATTCTTTGTAATTTTCAATTGAGCAAAAATTGGAAAGTATAGGGAAGTAATTATTAAATAAAGATAACTCAAATAGATTAATTTAATTAATGCTGAGACCCAGACTTCTGTGGGAATGAGATTTGGGAAAGCTGTGGTTGCTTCAGCACCACCATGCCTTCCCTGATTACACTTCCCAGAAACTTATAGTTGCATGACACAAGGGAAGAGAGAAGGGGCGTAGCCCCACCTTCTTTCTTACCTCCCTCTAAAGCAGGGGTGTCAAACTCATATTGTCACGGCAGCATCACATGATGTATCAGGACTTTTTTCCCCTTCGCTAAACCAGGCATGTGCATGTCCAGTGTGTGACACATCCGGCCGTGAGCCAGGAGTTCGACAGCTCTGCTCTAAGGTACTTAATCCAATAAACTAGCAGCAAGGCCCAACAACTGAGCTGTGATTGACTGCTCCGATCTCATATCAGTTATGATTGAGATTTTACATTAACTGTAATAAGTTGCATTTCTTGCTACAATTCTCCTAACTAGGCAATTGAACACATATAGCGTGATTCCCCTTTTCCTTCAGAGTTGTTTAACACAAGCCTCATTGTTTTGCTGTCTGCCAGACATTCTTCATGATTGCTAAAAATGCCTGCATTCCTGAATTTAGTTCTGGAATTTCCAGAACTAAATTCTGGAAATTCCAAAATTCAGAACTTTTTCACTGAATATTGCACAATGAACTGTTGTAATTTATGCTTAATCCTTCAGTTTGTTTTCCATTAAAATGAAACAAAGAAACTTATTGGCCTTTTTTCTGGATTCCTTTTTATTGTTGCCACAGCATGTTCTTTTTTGTAAATAATGAAATGTATAAAATGTATTTATCTTATTTACCATAAGATATTAAAGAAGACAAATGCCATTTTCTATAAACCAACCATAAAGAAGGCACTGTTCTAATTTACTTTCAAAATCACTTCAAAAGCCACATTTTGAACATTTGTTTTGTCATTTCTTTTCTTTTCTTTTTTTTCTTTTTTTTTTTTTTTTGAAACCAGGTGGTTATTTTAGAAAGTTATTGTACTAAATAGGAAATCAACCTTTTGGGCAAAAGAATTTAGTTCAAAAATTGGTGGTCACCTATCTGAAACAATAATAATGTTGAAATTTAATATGCAGTTATTAAATATTTGACCTCATCAATCAAGAATGCATTGCTACTCATACACTAAATGCATATACTCTTACTGTTAGTCATAATGGAAACCAACTACAATATTTAAAATATATCCAATGTGTAATATATTGTAACATAATATGTAATAGAAATTGGATTGCTAACCTCATTTGCTTGGAAATAATTTTCATTTACTTTAGTTGAATACTCTCTCAATAAATATCCTTCTAATAAATTCTCTACCATACCTTGACTAAATTAGCTCAGCTTTTAAAAACAAGTTTTTAAAAGATAATTTTTAGCACATGTTGGTTCCAAACAATGTAAACTTGGCAAGTTTCCCATTATGGATGCAAGTATAAAGCTGAAATCTTCTCACAGTTCCATTTGATACCCTTTCCATTGCTTCCCTCGTCCTTGTTGTGTCTTCATGATCCAATTATGAATAATGTATAACTAGAGTGGGAATCTCATGTTTGTCCTTTTTATTTTGTGTCTTCTAAGATATAACACCCCAGTGGGTGGCAAGCTGACTAAAATACAATAGTCTCATATCTAATGCTATATAATGAATAATTCCTGTGCATTAATTTTAATTACTCTAATACTTCTAAAGAAATTCACTAGGAAGATTATCCCCATCTCTGCATTTCTAAATTTACAGCTCTTGGGGGAACAACTAAATATTTGTTTCAAGAGCTTAATTCCAAGCATTATTTTGACCACTTATCAAAATTGTGACCCAACAACTTTGTTCAGTCATTCTTACAATATTATTTAGTTGGCTCCTGTTATTGTTTACTCTGCGACATCCTCGCTGATGCACCTCAGGCTACAGGCATGAAGAAGCATCACTTAAAAAGTAATTTAGCAAATAAGGATGGTTTCCCATCGGTGCAAATAAAAGGAAAAGTTGTAGTAAATAGATAATGTAAGCAAGAGGTGCCTTGGGGGAACCCAAAGACTGTCTTCTTTCAAACCCACAATAAGGAGGTCCTGAGGCAGCAGGAGCTGACATTGTTTAGAAACACTCCCTTATGGCGCTCTCATTAATTAACTGCTCTGTTTGTTGATTCTAGGTTGATTCAGTTTGTTCTCGGGAGAGCATTTTTGGAAACTCAGTAATGCCTTGATGCAGAATTTCATCTTCAGGCCCAACATTTTCATGATGTTGCTTTACTAGGGTCACAGACACAATGAAGTGAAAAGGAGAATTTGTGGGGTAAAAAATGATAATCAAAATATTTTAAAATTCAGATGTAATTTTTGAAGAGTCTCCCCACAGAGCTTGAACATTACCTGAAGCGAAGTTTGACTGACAGACAGGATGTAACAGAGAGCCAGACAAAAGGCATGCATAACCAATAGGAAAATATTTGCTTCTAATGATTTGAGAAAGCATTTAATTAAGTTGTTTGCCAATTAATACTTCACTGTTATTGCTTCATAAATATTTTAAATGGGTTGCACAAACTTTTACTTCTTATGGAAGCAATTATTACAGACTTTTAAGATCACATGAGATTTTAGATTCCTTTTTGCCATTGTTACAAACAAATAAATTAACCAATTTTGCTACCTTCTTTTAGATACAGAACTAGAGTGTTCGTAGTGTAACTGAAAGCTAAAACAATGCATCATTGCATAAAATATTGTTCAGTTGTGCACTAATTCCAATAATATTTTGCTAATATTTATATGTAGTCCTCATTTACTGACCACTCATTCAGCTATCATTTATGTTTACAGTAGTGTTGAAAAAGAAAATATATGACTGGTTTTGGAGTTGTGGCTATTGCAGCATCCCCATGGTCATGTATTTGTGATTTGAGCACTTGACAATTGGTACACATTCATGATGCTTACAGCATTCTATAATCATATGATTGTTCTTTGCAACCTTCACAGACAATTTCCAATAACCAAAGTCAATGGAGAAGCCAGGAGGAAGTTGCATCTCACAGACACATTGACATCATGCTTAATAACCACTGGTGATTGGCTTCACAACTGCAGCCAGAACTGATGCCATAATTCAGTACAGTCATGTGATATTTCATTTTATGACCACATTGTTTAACAATGGAGTTGCACGTTCTAATTGCAGTCAATAAGTGAGTGCTACCTCTAATATTTTCTAATATTTTCTAATATTTTCTATTTTTTTCTATTTAGAGATGCTTTCTAGAATAGAATTTGCTGTCTCAGGGACTTATAATACTTGGACAAGCTTCACTAGCAGGAAATTAAAAGAACAATACAAACAGTTAAAGGATTAATCAAGAGTTAACACATTTAGAAAATGTCACACACCCATGACAGAAAAGAATAATTCCACTATACTGCCTCCAACTTTGAAAAACAAAGAGTGATCTGAGAAAGGTATAACATTATAAAATGAAGATTTTGCCTCCTGAACACCATTAAGTGTATCTTATAGATTTTTGACTGCTAATCATGAAAATAACTTGTAAACTATCACATACTGTTTTATGTTTTCACGATTTCTTCTTTTATATATTTTAAATTTCTGTGCAAATGTTGACCACTCATTTTTTCTACTGAGAGTGATGGTTTGTTCACAGCTTCACCTACTAGAATGAAATCGCTTTATTGATTCATCAGTGTTCAACCTCAAGGCTGTTACAAAATGGCACCCTTCAGTACCTGTTGGCTATGCTGCACATATGAAAGAAACATACAAAAAACATGGAATTGTTATTGAAGCATATCCAGTACACCATGTACAACTGGAATATCTGGGGAGTTCTAAAAGCAATGGCTCTGTTGCTTGGTATTCTGATTGGATGTACCAGCTACTGTTGTTACATATGCAAATTGCACAGCCATGCAAGAGAGTCACATTATATTAAAAAGAAATGGCCATTGATTCCAGGACAGAACACCTAGGTGCAGTCAGTGACAAACATGGTGAAAGGTTTCACCAGGACACTGCCACAATGTAAAAACGATATCAGGTCAACTAGAATCCATCAATGCCTGCCAACTATTGTTGGAGCATGCAACAAGATGCATCAGATACTGAGTACAAATGAAAATCAGCAGCAAAACACATTTAGCCCTGTTGAATTCATGCAATGTGTTGGAAATATTATCAATTAAATTATAGTTGCTAGACATTAACTTGACAATTCTCAAGATTCCTACATAATACAGTCATCCTGAAATTATAATTGTGTTCAATTTGAAGGGATATATCATAATCACCAGAAGTTTTTCAGGAAGCAAAACTTGTGGGAGGGAAATTGATAATTGTAATTACACTGTAATCTAATGTAATATTGATCATTTAACAAATGATGTTTAATTTAAATTTTGATAAGGAAATTGCATATGACAGTGAAGACTTTCATTAATATTTATTACATAGAAATTCATGACTTATTTCATAGTCTTCTTAATGCATATATTTCAATGGATATCAAGGAGACATATTTAAGAAAATGACCATCATTTTTTACCATTGAAGCTGCAATATTAGTGCCTTTAGGTGCTTTATTCTCTGACCTGCTTTTGAGCTGGGAGGAACTACAGAGCGATCTGTTTTTCTTACCCCTGTCAATAAGATTTCTGTCAGCGGGCAGACAAGTAGGTTTGTTATGTTAAGCAAGGCCTGTTGGAATCTGGGTTATTTTTTAGCATTGTCTACCCCACCCCAGTGATTTTGGTAGTAAAAAACAATTCCTCGGTCTATAAACTGCTAGGAGCCTTGGAAACTGGCAGCATACAAATACATATGACAAATAATGTAATCATGAATATTTTTGATGGCAACTGCATTGCACTGCACTTCACTTTCAGAAGAGACAATTCAAATCCAAATTAAATGTTACCATGAAGTAGCTTGTGTATTACCATGAGGCTGGTGCCAAAGTCCTATAAAGAGGTGGTATGAGAGTCCATATGGGACAAATGATAAAACACCCGTGATAATATTATCATGGAAATTACCTTACAAACTTTACATTACCTGACATGCTTAAGATAATTGTGTGATTTTATTGCCATGTGCATGTCAGCGTTTTAACATAATTGTGCTTTGCTGCAAATGCTATTGGATAGTGATATGGATTTTTTACACAGATAGAAAAAAACCCATTTCTATATAAATAAATACAGTATAATATATATACAGCTCCATTTATATTTACCCCATAATCTGTCTGTGTACTTATTTTCCCCAACCTAGATTATTTCTAACTTTTGGCTTGTTCATGGATAAAAAAATTTCTAGCGATCTAATTTCAGGATAGCTGTGACATCTCCCTAATGCAACTTAAATCTCACCACCCTCCCATTTTTTGATATTCAGTTGCAATTTATTTTCAACACACAGATCTATTTCCTTCAGGGCAGTTTTTCTTTGCAGGATATTTTTTCCTATTAAATTCCTTGCCAAAGACAATATCCTTAATTACATGCAACATTACACCCACACACACACATATACATTAACTGCACATGCCACATGTTTTTCAGCTCATCTTACCTCACAATGGCATTAATATCCGCTTATAAAACAAAAAATATCCTACAAGGCTTATCACTGCGCATAACTATCTTTAACCACCTGGATTCTTGCAAATTTTCCTATATTTTATAATGAAAAACAGTATGAAATTAATACTACCATATTGTAAATAATTTGAAGAAGGAGAATTTGTTTCAAAATAGAAATTTCTTTCAAAATAGAAATTAAGTTTTGTCAACATAAATCAAAAGTGATGTTCTTATTCTTTTATATGATCTTTGACTTCTCTGCTTCTCCCTTTCAATTCAAAGAGAAAACCTCATGAACATCTTCCACTGGGCTTTTTCAGATTGGGAAATGTGCTCACATTGGTTAAGTGGAAAAAATGTCTCAGAAATATCACAATATCAGCAGTAGTATACTTTAGCCCTGCTGATGACAAAGTACACTCAAAAACACGGCCTGGATAAAGTTGGAAGAAAGTCTGAAGAGTACAGCAGGAATCCAGAAGCCTTTTTTGTTGAGTATTGAATGGCAGATTCAAACGAGCCAATCAAGAAAGAGATCCGGGAGTGGGAAACTTAAGCAAGCATGAGTGGCTGAAGCCGCGGACTATAAAGGGGACTATAAATCTTGGGACTATAAAAGGGGCTGCCGCAGCTAAAATTGCCATTGCGGTTTAGGGAGCTTTAAAAAAGTGTTTGTTGCTGACATTTTTCTTAAGGGAAGATTAGATTAGAGAAATTGCAAGGCAGATACCAGCATAACACTGAAGTGCAAAGAGCTTCTTCCAAGTTAGTGAGATGAGGGCAGTTGTAATTATCACCTGTATGGTAGAGCCAAACATGTATGTGAAGTATGTGAAGTATGTGAAACATATACACCCACCTACCCCCAAATGCTATTGGGGAGCAAAAATATGTTCTGCACATTCACCTGGTCTTAGCAAAAAAAAAGTGATGAGTAAAGTATGGCTCCTTTGCTATCCTTTGATCAATGCCTATCCCAGACATTCTGGAAATGTCCTTACAGGCTTGGTGCCCTGCAACTCAAAGTGCACAGCTGGTGCAGACTCCGAATGGGAAACAGCTGCTGTCAGAGGTATGCTGCCCTTAGGAGCACACATTCTACTCCGAGATATGTTGCAAAGTTCCTGCTGATTGAACCAGAAATAACTTTCCCTCCACAGCTGCCAGCAAGATCTTCAGGCACTCCATAGCTGGCTCACACAGAGAGCTTTCCCTTTCCCTTTCCCTTTCTCTTTCTTTTCTTTCCAAATGGCAGTCCAAAGAGATAGCAGAAATATACTTCCCTGAGGGAAGATTGGATTTAAAACTCTTTCCCTGTAGCAAAAAATCACTGCACAATCAAGGAAATAAGAAGGTCATTATTTCATACAATTACTGTTTCTTTAAAACAAAGTCACTGTGAAAACACCAAATGCATATAATTTGTGCCTCACATATAGACACAGAAGCAAGTGGAAAAACCAATATTATTTGGAGATACACTAGAACCTCTTGATGATGGTGACATTTTCATAACTTTCAACCCCCATATGAATGTAGCAGGTAAAGTGAAGGTGAAAACAATGACACAAGGAGGTTGGAGATTCAGGAAGACTGGATTCAAGCTCCTTCAAGATTCACTTTGAACCTGTGGTGAAATTCAATTTTTTTTACTATCAGTTGTGTGGGTGTGGCTTGGTGGGCATGGTGTGGCTTGGTGGGCATGGTTTGGTGGGCATGGCACAGGAAGGATACTGAAAAATCTCCATTCCTACCCCATTCCAGAGGAAGGATACTGCAAAATCCCCATTCCCTTCCCACTCTGGGGCCAGCCAGAGGTGGTATTTGCTGGTTCTCTAGCAAATACCTACTCAACTACTCAAAATTTCCACTACAGGTTCTCCAAACTGCTCAAAATTTCCACTACCTGTTCTCCAGAACTGTCAGAACCTGCTGGATTTCAGCCCTGCTTTGAACTTTTGTGTCTCCTTTATCACAAATTTATCATTTTTTCCATCTCTTCTTATTTCAACTTCTGCCATATTATTTTCTTTCCATCGTTTTTTTATCACAAAAGAGATAAATATTGGAAAAAATGGGAAGATTAAGATATATTATAATGATGATTTTGATTATGTATAAGATGTATAAGATGTGACCCGGTCAACACTCTGTTCATAAAATATATATAATGAAAGGAAAAATAATTCAATAAAACTTGTCTATATAAAGATTCAGTTTGAACAAAAGATTCATCCATAAAGTAAAATGGGTATGCTTAAAAAGGTAGGCAGCTGTTTCACTTTTTTTTTTTTTTTTGGCAGAATGGGATGATAGACTCTTTATACAATTAGTTATTTAATCTGCCAAGTTTCACTTGGAAGTATCTAAGGAGTTCACTGAAGTAATTTTTAAATGCTTGTCTTATGACAAAGATAGCTTGGGTGATGAAAAATCAGTTTAATAACCTCCAAATTGTTCACAAAATAATCCTAAACTGTCTTGAGCTAATACTTCAGTTTAAGTTTTTTTTCCCCAAAAATTATTTTAAAAGTAAGTTTCTTCTTTTCCATTTCCTTTTCTGGATATCAGTTTTGGCATGACCTTAAAAATGGTTATTGATGATACTTGAAAGTGTAGTGTTTTGTTGTCCCTAAGCCATGGTGGCACAGTGGTTAGAATGCAGTATTGCAGGCTAATTCTGTCAACTGCCAGCAGTTTGATTCTCATCAGCTCAAGGTTCTCTCAGCCTTCCACCCTTCCAAGGTTGGTAAACTGAGGACCCAGATTGATAAGGGCAATGTGCTGACTCTGTAAATCACTTAGAGAGGGATGTAAAGCACTGTGAAGTGGTGTATAAGTCTAAATGCTATTGCTATTTTTATCACTAAATGATCTGATAAAATCTTTTGGACAGTATTGCCTTCCCCATTTAGGATGGTGTAGTACTTCGGCCTCTGATCATTATGGGTTGCCAAGAGCATTGGCATAGCTAGTTGGAAAGTTTTGTCCTTCCTAGGGAACTCAGTTAACATTGGTGGGACTTAACTGTGTCCAGTCTGTGGCTTCCTGCAATATTCTACCTTACCTAGTTAGCACTGATAGAAATCAAGATGACATAGTAAGATACAGTGAACAGAAATAGGCAAACTGTAAAGAAAGAGGCTAGGGCAGATTACTCCTATATCATTTCAATTCATTTCATTTATTAAATTTGTATACCGCCCTTCTCCTGACGGACTCAGGGCGGTGAATCCACCCTGAGTATATCATAATGCTTAATTAGACTTCTAAGTACCATTCACTGATTATCATGGGATTTAAGGCTGCCCAATTGTGTGGAACATCAAAGGTTGATAGAAGAGTACAAACAGGATTGTTCTATTTTAAGAGATGAAATTTTAGATGAATGCTTAGTAGTGTTGGCAAAAGCAGTTTTAGAAGTATGCATTCTATTATCTAAAGGGAATGCAAAATTAAGGCCAAAGAAAAGACGCTGGCAGCTAAGAATGAATGAAGCTTCAAGTACTGTTATTCTCACTATCCCAAAAGGGCAATGATAAACACATAGATTAATAATGTTATAAATCTCACATGATGGCTACTCAGGGCAATGTGAGAAAGTCTACCATATTATTAGCTTCCCATCCCATCCTATGTTCTCTAATTTATAATATTGTACAGTACTGCATATGCTACAAACTCAGAGGCAATAAAAAAGTCAAATCTATGAAAGAACTTTTAAGTCATCTGACTTAATTTACAGATAGTTCTCAATTTACAACCATAGCTGAGTCCAGAATTTCCATTGCTAAGCAAGGTGTTGTTAAATGAGTTGTGCCTGACTTTTGATCTTTTGTGCCAGTTAAGCAATTCACTGCAGTTGTTAAGTGAATCATGCAGTCATTGAGTGAATCCAACTTCTCCTATTGACTTTGCTTTTGGAAGCAACTGGGGAGATCATAAATAGCAATCACCTAATCTTGTGATGGTGCAAACAGTATAAATTCATGCCAGTTGCCAAGTGTAGAATTTTGATCATATGACCATGGGAATGCTACAACAGTCATTTATTTCATTTCTGTTATAACTTTGAATGGATGCTAAATGAATGGTTGCAAATCAAGGACCACCCTTAGCAATTCTAGGTAAATTCCTTGGTGATCTGTTTCTATGAGGTTATTTTGTCAAAGCTTCTGTGAGTTAAATATACTGTATACACCTTTAAATATATTAAATTCTACAAATGTGGAATGGAATGAAGATGTCAAGTTTCTTGAAAACTTAATTTTACAAGTTAAGATAAGCTAAAATCATCTTGTTATAAGCATACTTAGAGTAGCATCCGTGGTGGATAAACTAGGTTTGAAATAATATGGCTAAAATGGATTAGCATTGTCTTTATTGTTAGGGAATGCAGTATGCAGTACACGGCAAAGCTAGAACTCATTCTGATAAGCAAGCGTACCATCTTCATCTTTATGTGAAAACCAAGATAGAGCAAATCTAGTAATGAATGAATAAAATTGAAGAAATTAACCCAAGTACATATGTTACTTGATTATGACAATATTGCCGATAATTTTACCAAAGCACAAGGTGCCTTTAAACACACTAATTGTTGTGAGAGATTTGGATTGCGAATTTAAAATGTAACTGATACCATATGTACAATGTGTAATATAGGATTTTTGTTTTTGTATATATTGTTTATATTGGCCTGCCCAATGGGGAGAATGTTAGGTTGTAGCTTGTAGCTTGATCCTAACTTGTTGGTCAGGCAATATATCTGTTCCTTTAAGAACAACTGAGCCATGTAATCAGGATTTGCTGAACCATGTAATTAGGCTATAGTGTTTAAATAGCAGCACAGAGAAGCGTTCTTTCTTCCTGCTGATTCTCGCTGTTTTCTCTGTTGTGCTATGTACTACTTTGATTGTTAGATAATCCGTGGAGGCATTGGACTGGGCTGTTATTGGACTCCACGTTATCTGGTACTGTATACCAAAAGCTTACTGAAGTCTGTTTACTTTAGTAAGAGAAGGTAGTATTGCTGGACTGATATTACTGGTTATGACCTGGACTGATCTAACTAAACTGAGACTGTTTATCACTTTGTATATAAACTATTTTTCACCCGAGCTGCACGTTACTCTCCTTCCCTGTGTGTTTTTGCTCTGCTCGTTGCAAAAGCAACACACACTTGCACACACACCCTAACAGGCATCACTTCCAAATCACAACAATCCAAAATCCTGAAACAAATGTCATGTTGTAACACTACAACACAAACTCCACTTTTTCCTATGCATTGTCAGATCCCCAAAAAACGTTGATACTGCCATTCAAGTGGAGAAGGGGAAGCACAGCCTGTGTCATCAGATATTTTATAACCTATATCCTGGCGCCAAGGGGCCTGAGAAGGGAACTTTACCTGCAGGAATTTATATGACAGCCATGTGGGTTGTCTCACTTTAAAGGGTACTGGTGGGAATGCATGGTTGTTCCGGGTCTCAAAAGAAATAGTAAAGAAAATACCTTCACACTTGTGGATTGGCCAAAATCTGCATTCTGACCAAAAGGGAGGGGTCTCTACCACCTTAATCCTATTGTTTTGCCTAAGGGTATTCAGATTGTGCTTTAGCTGGCTTTCACTTCGGCTTAATAAAAGAATCCTTTTGAACAACTACGTTTCAAGAATTCGTACTTTCTTAGGTTGGAAGGAGAGGCGATCCTTACATGCATGTTGTAACCTCACATACAAGTTTTAAAGGGGTAGAGTTTGCATCACAATGTCATGACACCTATTTGCTTCACTTGTCTCAACCTTCCTAGACTTCTATGATTGGGGAAATAAGTGAAAAAAGAAAGATGCAATACAGCTGAATAAATATATCCAGTTTTGCAAAGTTTATGAAAACTATATATGAATAGAATTAAATAGGGGTAATTATGAATGGCACCATTAAAATACCTGCCCAAAAGTATGTCTTGATGCCATCAAGACATACGTAGGTGTATATGACAATGGGAATCTGAATGTTTGTGGTAATTTCATGTTAGGTTCCAGTAGAACCTGTGATGATTTTTTTAGAAAGATTATATATCATTCTGAATCACTATGATCCAATAGGGAAAAAAACCTGCTGGGTGACATAAATGGATTTTGGCAATAAGACAAGAGAGAATAGAAAAAGCAATGGGACCCAAAAATGAATGACAATGGGTTAGGGTTGATATTAAGAAAAAGCTTAACATCTATTTGGGTTACATTTTGTGGTCAAGCAGCAAGACTTTCCATCCCCAGCTACCCCAATATTCAAAAAGCATCAACAAGCTGAGAGTTATGTCCATAATTTAAAAAGAAGCAAGAATAAAAGCAAAAATCATGCCAATTCCATACACAGTGTAGAATGAAAGAGAGAATATGGAAATTAAGTCTGGGCCCATCTTTTGTTCTGATCTGTAATGCTCTGTATTAAGATTGTCCTCTTTTAATGGGTTTCGAAAGAATTTCTTGCATAATGGCACTTTAGTCATTACGTTAACGTCAACAAACAAGGCAGATTAATGTTTCAAATCCTGTGCTGTCTCGCGGATGGCTTATTAGAATTACAGGCAGATCTTCATTAGAATGAATGGCATCTGATTTTCCCAGCTCACCAGAACAGGGGCACCCTCTTGCCTGAGTGTCACCCTGCCGATGACAACGTTGGCCATTATGAATGACACTCCACAATTCGTTACTTCCTGCCTCAAATTGTAGTTAATCTTTCATCCAAACTGTACACATGTGCAGCTTTAAGTGGGCTATTGCAGCAAGTACCCAGTAATGCTGCAAGCACATGGAGACTGACAGAAGGTAAATTGCTTGTCAGGAGGTCTGTATTTCAATTCACAGCATATTCCAAACACGTCGCAGCAAAAGCTCTCCACAACAGCTGCTTTCATTGCTAACTATTTTTGATGTAAATGTCAATAAAGCTCCAGGCTCTTTCATATTTGGGGCCAAGACTGTCCATCTTTCCCTATGCGGGCTGGCAGGTTGAGTTCCATTTATCTACTCTTAGGAGCATGTCTTGTAATAATGATTGTCTCCAGAGACTGTTTAGGGTGATTGAAAGCAGTGATTGGGACAATAGGCTGCTGGATTTCATTGCTGGAGTGGGCTGACAGGTGACTGCTTTTATATCCTTTCATCTGGTGGAGAAGGACTTTTTTTTAAATAGAAAAGTGCCACATGTTTATAGCTGATCAACAGACAGATACAGATTGCTACCCTTAGGGCACCTGTCCTACAGTTCTCTTTACAATTATTTGAAATTCACTTATATTGTCACAGCAAAGTCCAGTTTTTTTTTTAAGAGTGATACTTTTTCAAGGAGATCATTAGAAAATGGGAATCAAAGAATATCCACACTGCAATATATGCATTATTGTACTTAATCATGGTAAATTACAAAGCTTACACATGTCTCAGTAATCCATTTTTTGCATTAATACTCCTATTAAGTCTCCTTTCATGACTAATTAAGGAAGTCTGCACACTAACAATCCATAACTGCAATTCAAAAGCCATTGGAACAACATCAAATGTCCCTTGTATTAAGTTTATTTATCTCATTTACAGCCCATCATTCAAAGTTTCCATTTCAAGTGGCTTAGTAAGAGGGAAACTCTTTCTCTTGCTGAGGTCTACATATCCTACTGAGTAAATTATTGTCCCTCCAATCCCAGCTGGTGGTGAGAAGGGCTGAGACAAGTAAAGGTGGAGTTAACACTTTTGTTCTACTTTCTGTATTTCTGACATTTTCTTCTTTCTTTCTATGAACAACAGGTTGACCAGGAAGATGATGGATATAACAGGCAGAAAAAAATAACATTGAAAAAGAAGAACATGTGGCACTACCAAAACAATAGGCAGATAAAAGACATTTGTGTGTGGGCTAGAAATGCAACCTAAGAAAAAGTCTCAGAAAAGATTCTCCTAAGTTCTTGGGAAGGTGAAAGGGAAAAGGAAGTATAATCAGATCTGAAAGATTCTGTTACCATAACCTTATCGTAAAAATAGTGGTTGGCGTATGTGACTCTGGTTTCTTAGTCTGGTCTATTTTGTAGACAATAGCTAATTAGCTTCTGAAAGGAAGATAATGGCCTATTGAACAATGGTTTAAAATTGCCAAGAACTGCTATTATGAGATGAGCACCAAACCAATAAACAACCTATAGGTCATATAGCATGTGATGAATTTACATAACAAGAAAGAAAATGAAACACTTTTATAAGACAGCTTTCTGCAGCTGGGAGCCTTATGATGATAACAACTGTTATTCTTAGGTGCCATGGTTAAGCATGCCAAGCTGCTTAACCATGCAGGCTAAGAACTTCAGCTTGGCTTGGAGATACTAGTACAGAAGTGTAGCTATCATATACTCTTTAACTGAAGATTGGTACACTCCTAATTGGGATGGCTGTCCCCTTCCACTGAGCATGCAGCTTTGGAAGGGATGCAAATGGAGTGGTGAGGGAAGAAGGGGACACTGTCTAGCCAGTCAGGTCAACTGAATCAACCTTGGTGATGAATAGGGTGACAGATGTCACAGCCAGGTCACCCTTACATCCAGGCTAAGAACTTAGAGACCTCTTTCCTAAGATATATAGAAGAGAACAGGCTTCTATAGGGATGATATTCAAAATTCAATATTAGTATTTCTTTTACATGAAGAATTTTACACACATCCTGTGAGAAATATTAATATCAACCTCATCCTATGGCTCCCCATTCACAGGATAGATAAGCTTTTCATGCTATATATCTACTCTTGGCTTCTTTTGTTTATATGAAGTTATGATGTAGTTTAGTTTTCTTCTTGTAAATAAATCTTCTGATTTCAGTTATATGTAAAGAGATTTGCAGTTTTAAATTGATTTTAGAAAAAAAGTTCCAAAATTATTTTGGAAAAAAAAGTTCCAAAAAGCCTATGAGTAGTTATCTCATTTCAAAGACCCTTTGCTTACCGTCATATAGGAAGCTTATGCTGAGAAGGCTATCAATTAGAATTCTAGAAACAATATGGCAAATGGTAAGAAATTACTCACTCCGAACCAGCATCTGGCTCATTGGCAGACCCCAAAGGCAGTTGTGTTGGCACCTTTGAAATTCCCAATGAGTCTGTGCAGTTGCCTATGGTAACACTGCAGATGGGATCTGTCCTTTTCTCTCTCTCTTTCTCTCTCTCCCCTTGCTTACTATGTTCCCCTCCATTCACTTTCATTTGTCCACAAGGCTTAGGCACATTCAGTCAGTATTCCCACTTTACATAATGTTGTAGAATCCTCCAATATAAAAAAGAAAGACAATTTTCAGAAGGCTTTTTAACTGTTCTTCATAAACAAGAAAAAAGAAAATGATCTAAAAGTATACTTTATATTTTAGGCAGACCTTTCAGAGAGAAAGAGGCACTTCTTTGTTTCTGCATTGTTGATATTATCACCTAAGCTTTTAGGGAAAAAATGTTCTTAAATCACTATCTCCTAGAGTTTTAAGCATATCCTTTTTCTCCTGATGGATTTTTCCAGCACCCATATTTTCCAGCAAAGTACGTCCCCTTAAGTAAGCCATCAATCACAAAAATATATTTAATACATATATATTTATCTTTTTGTCCAAAAAAGTCTAGTGTAGCTTTAAATATTCTTCTCAAGTATATTAAGGACTAAAAGCAAATGAATATACTATGAATTAAAACACCGCAATTACCACAAACCTTGTATTCCCATTTTAGTGTAACTTCTAAGCTTCAAATATCTCATCTGAATATAGCACTATCTACTTGGTTAGATGTGCTGTCTTTTCTACCCCAGAATAGTAAAAAGATGTATTTGCTGTCACTGTTTATCCACTCTTAGTTTTTAAAATCTTTTCTTGGAAGTAGGGATACTCAAACATTTGATTTTGCCCTTTTTAAAAAAATAACTGTGTTTTCTGTTCCTCTTGGACTGTGGTGTACATTCAGAAAACAACTGTATTTCACAGTTCTTTAAATTGTGTGATGCAGCTCAAATTATTATTTTTAAAACCACCTACACAAGTCCATGTTTAGTATAAAATATTGCTAAAATGCCTCCTTCGTGTGAAAATCTATTAAACATAGTTTTAATATGAATTTTCATATGAAATTGGCAGTTTACGAGAAAATTGGGATAGTACAGATATATGAATAAAGGGATTAGAAATAGATACAAGCTAGAAATAGATTGATCCAGCCATCTCTACAGACAAATATTCAATTTCTCTATAGAGATTGGTGGATAGGACTCAACAGATCAAATAAAACAAATGGATCTGGTAGACAGAACAAATTCTTTTTTACTTCCTGCAATGTTGAAAGACTTATAACTGTATAGTACAGTATACTCTGAATCTGACAATATGTCTTTCTTGTGAAGTTTAGCTTCAAGTCATTAAACATTCACACATACTGGGCCATCTTCACACATTACTATCTTTCCTACAAGGAGAATATTTTTCAAAATGGAATGGGTGAAGCAGCCTGTACTATGTCGACTAGGATTCAAACAGATGGCTTGAGTAAGTCCATCTGTGCTCTCCAGGATTCCTATGAGTAAGCTATAGGTTATCTCCTTTCAAAGAGATCAGACTCACACCTTAGAATACTGTAGTTCAAAACTTTACTGTTACTGTTACAAATACAATTGAGTAGCAGTTAGTTGCAATCTGAAAATGGGGTTCTTCAGTCCTGCCAAAGAAGAAGAAACATCATCTTAGCCAAGTTCTGAAAAAAAAGGTACTTAAAAATTAAGGTCAGAAAACAACTACTTTATGAAGGATGAATATTATTCAGAAATGCAGTGATAGACATGAAATAAAAAATATACATACCCTGTTTTCCCCCAAAATAATACATCCCCTATTATAAGCCCAACTGGGCTTTTGAGTGCATGGCAATAAGGCCAAACACTTATTTCAGGGTTCAAAAAATATAAGACAGGGTCTTATTTTCAGGAAAACACGATAAGCTAATTCCATGGAGCATAACTGGACAATAATGTTTGTTTGTTTGTTTGTTTGTCTAATATATTGTGTTTAAAAACCATCCATCTTCCTCACACTGGCCTCTGGTCGGTATACAAATAGACATAAACCATGTAAATCTCAATGAAAACTCGATTTCATTGAGGGCCGCATCAGTGTTGTGTTTTACCTTGGGGTGGGGGAGTGCCCACGACTTCTCCCAGACCCCCCTTCACTCTCATTATAATCTTCCTTCCTTCCTTCCTTCCTTCCTTCCTTCCTTCCTTCCTTCCTTCCTTCCTTCCTTCCTTCCTCCGTCCCTCCCTCCCTCCCTCCCTTCCTCCTTTCCTTTTTCTTCTTTTTTTTCCCTCATCATTCTCCTTTCTTTTTCCTTCCTCTCTTTTGTTATTTTTCCTTCCTTGCTCTCTTCCCATCTTCCCTTCTTTTTCTTTCTCTTTCCTTCTCCTGTCCTGTCCCTTCTTACATGTTCAAATGCAAAAGGGGAAAAATGTCTTCTTTTGTTTTGTTTTTAGTTTGTTTTGGTAGCATTCTGCCAGCAAAATGGAGCTCAGGGGGACACGTGCACTCCCCCTGTGATTCATTTTTGCTGGCAGAGGCACTGGGCCAGTCCTTTGCTGTTTTCAGGGTAGATCTAAACACCCCATGGACCAGATCCAGCTGGCGGGCCTTGAGTTTGACAACACTGGTGTAAATGGTAACATATTATATCAGGGGTCCTCAAACTTTTTAAACAGGGGGTCAATTGATGGTCCCTCAGACTGTTTGGGGGCTGGATTGGCTGAGTGGGCTTGTCTAGGTGGTCAAGGTAGGTCCTGCACTTGGCTGAAGGGTGGGGACTGATCGGTGGGCAGGGCAATGTGGGCAGGACAGCCTCGTGTCCTGCGTGGGCCAGATTAATGGCTTTGGCGGGCCATATGAAGCCCACAGGCCGTAGTTTGAAGACCTCTGTATTATATGCATTATCAATGTGTGACATGTAAAAATTCTGGCAAATAAAGTTAGAAATAAATTTATTTTAAATTATTATAATTTACCTTTAGTTCTAATACTCTTTGAGGTTTTCAAATGACTTAAAAGTTTATTATAACTTTCATCTTTATGAATGAATGAATGAAATAAAATTATATATGTAATCTGCAGCAGAGATTTAAGGTTCTGAAAATTCAGACAAACATACGTATGGAGCATTTAAAAAAATTCCAGCAAGAAATTGATGGTAAAATAGAAGGAAAGGAGAGAAAATATTTAAAAAGCTAATTAAGGTAAAATTAAGATAATGAAGCCACTAACTTTACCAAAGGGAAAATGAAATCTAATGGACAGGAAAAAATATCAAATTAGGAAAAAAATGAAACAGAAAAGATAAAAGAAGGACAATCCTACTGGGTAGGTATTAAAACGCTATTGGCATTCATTCTTCCTGCCTCTTCACTGACCTTTTTCCTTGTCTAGCCAAAATTAGTTTCCAATTGTTATTGAAAACTGTATATTTTCAAAAGGAATGTCAGGCATTGAAAATTCTCATACAAATCAGCAACTATACATCATAATTTATATTATAATATTTTAAACAAAAATTATAAATATTTCATTATGGTTCTCCTTTTTTGTGTTTCCAACTTCAAAAATGTTCAGAAATAGAGCCGTGTCTGAAATATAAGGCTTTTCCACGTTGTAATTGTGAACTGCTGGATTCCCTTGTGTAAACCAGTTGAAATAAAACTGGCTTAAAAAATAGCTTTTTGGATTTCATCCTATCCTCCACTTTGGCCACAATGATGGCTTGATGTTCTGCCCAAACCATGATTATCACAGCTCTTGTTTGATGGATTTCCCTGATTCTTTACCCCCTCCTGGACCAGTCAATTAAAAAAAGAAACCTTAATTTTGTTCCAAGGTTAGAAGGGGAATGGGGAAGAATTTTTGTCAATTTCACTTATTAAAAAAAAGGAATGTTCCATTTGTAAAAAAACTGAACATTTTTTTAAAACAAATCCTGCTTTTTACTTTTCCACATATGAAGTCGTAAAAAATACGATGATACAAATGGATCTGGCCAATGGACAGGATTGCTTTCTGCCTGTCCATCTTCCACATTTATCATCTGCAAGCTGTACTGCATCAAAGGCACAGCTGAATTTCCTCCCCCTCCAGTCCCAGCTAGTGGTTTGATTTAGCAATCATATCCTAATAGACAGAACACTAATAGAATAAAACACTTCCTTACTCAACAGATATTAACTGGCAAAAGCAAGTTGGCACATGTAAGGACTTCAGCTCCAGCTTTTAGTTTCAGACATCTTCTGCCTTTCCATTTCAGGAACCTAGCTGGGATTTGGCTATATCCACCCTCATTTCTTCAGAAAGATATTGAAATTTAGCTAATATTGCTAGGAGCCCTAACCTGAAAAATGCCACTTATTGACTGGCCTCATGTCATCCACACTCTAGTCCACTCTTAGCTATGAAAGCTCATAGGGTGACCTTAGCTTTCTCTTGGCCCAGCCCCAGCTGTGAGAAACAGATTCACCAGTCAGAAATTTGACAGTCATAAAGTGAAGCAGCAAGCAGTTTATTGCATGTAAAATACATTCTTGTAAGAGCAGGTGGCTAACAGGTAGGCACACCAAAGAATACATTCCTTCAACTTTTTATTCCCTCCATCCAAACCACAAATCCTTCCCTGGAGCCCCCTTTGACAATCTTTCTGGAATGTCTGTTTCTCCATGAATTTCCCCCTGCTTAATCTGTTTCCCCACCTTTTGCCCAGTTTCCCTTTTTTCCATACTACCTTTTGTCCCTTTTTTATTTCTTAATCTATATTTCTTGTTTCCTTACAATCCTTGCATGATAAGCATAATAAATTGAGGCAAGCGGTTAATTAATTTCTCCACTATACTACTAGACTGTGTAGTTAAAAGTGTTAACTAATCTGCTTGACCAAGCTGACTTTATTCGGAATAACAATCTCTTCCTGTTTTCAAGTTTGAACTTTTTACCTTTAATGCCCCAATGTCCTACTGAATTTTTAAGCCCACATCTCTCAAAAATAGCTTTCTTTGCAAAAACAACACTATCTTCATTAGTTTCTTGCACAGCCAACATCAGAGCACTGTTGATAGGGCAAAAGCAGTAGAAGGCAATACTCCATATATGTCTCCTTGAGTTCCTGAATGAAAAGTCAGGATATTAATCAGTGGTGAAATCCAACTTTTTTTATTACTGTTTCTGTAGTGTGGCTTGGTGGGCGTGGCAGAGGAAGGATACTGCAAAATCCCCATTCCCTCCTCACTCTGGGGCCAGCCTGAGGTGTTATTTGCCGGTTCTGAACTACTCAAAATTTCTGCTAACGGTTCTCTAGAACCTCCTGGATTTCACCCCTGATATTAATCCAACAAATAAATGATTGCTTAATGATGAATGGGAAAGATGCTTAACTGTGGCCCTGTAATCTAGATGGGCCACTTAGCAGGTGGTTATATATCCAAGAACAAAGATTTGTCATCTCTGATTCAGAGCTTCATGACTATTATAACTTCCCACTAATTTCCCCATTAGTTTTTGCCCAATTTACTTAGTGTGTTGCTGAATTATGGGTTACTTGAAATATCTAACCATCTTTAAAGGATTTCTGTCTAGAAAGGATTTCTGTCTAGAATATGTTTTTCCCAGCTTCCATTTGCACTATTCTATCTGCTTGAATGCCAACATCTGTAAAATCATAATTTATAATTTTATACTGGCAGTGCTAATGGTGTTACCCTCCGAGAAGGTATTTGCTGATGCATGAAGTGTTAGGACAAGCCTGTTTAATGACACAGATATATAAATAATAAAAGATTTCAGAAATTGATAGGAACTAATATATAAGCAAAATTGAGGCAGGAGAAAAGAAAGGGCCATTTTTCTTCTGCTTCGTTGCCGAAAGAACTGCTGACATTCATAAGGAAAGTACAAAGGAGATAGATATGAGACAGAGAAGCCATTTTTTTCATTTTTATAAGACATATAAATAGAAATCCATGCAGAACTTTAGCAAATGTATTGCCAACACAGCAAATGGGGTGTAAAATACAAAAAGGCTACTTTGTAATACTATTCATTAATACTTCAGTTAAATCAACAGACTATGAAGGAAGGAGAAAGCAGGGGAAATATAAAATGTAAGTATTTGGGAATATTTTAAAAAATTCCCATATTTATTAGCACTAGCATTTGATTTTTTTCCACAGTTATGAGTCAGGCATAAGGAGCACTACATCATGTTAACAGCTGAGCTAGAAAGGACCACAGGCTGCACCCTTTCCTTTTCAAGCAAGAGCAGAACTGTCATTCTTGCTTTGTGTCTTCTGCTGTTTTAAGAGCCCCAGTGAACATAGTGTTTGTATCCACCCCCTCAGAGCACTTAATTTTCACAGGTTCTTTTGCTCTCTCACCAACTTTCACTTCCTTATTAAAAACAAAAATAATATGAAGCTAAAGGCATGCATCTAGATCTTTATGTCTGGTCAAAGAGTTGAAACAAATATTCTCTTCTTTCTCCTTATCCTTCTTGTCATTAATTTCACCAAGAGAATGTGTATATCCTCTGTTTCACTACTTGTGTCCTGAAATCTCATTGGTTACATTAGCTCCCCAGATTTCAGGAGTTTCAGGTGATTATTTGAATTCCAGTATATCATCTACATAATATGAAGGCCAGGACAACTGATATCTTCCACATATGCTGAGTTCAGAAGTGGAAAGTTCACACTATCAATAGAGTCAGATAATCATGCTATAACAGCTGTTTACAAACTCATCAGATTTCCATGTGATCACAGTTGTCTTCCCAAGAAGCCAGTATGTGTCAGCAGCCAGTCAGGAACATGGAGTTGTGATAGTAAAATATGTTATTTAGCTCTTGGCCAGATTCTATTAAAAGCAGATGGCAAACTGATATCATCATAGAACTCAAGGTCACCCAATGGAACTGATTGGCAGTTCAGAACACACAGAATAAAATACTTCCTCACCCAAAGCATAGCCATGGCCATGAGATCTAGCAATAACAATTTCCAGACAGTTTTAAAATGGATTTATCCAGGGCATGTTGAGTAGGACTATGAATAGTTGCTAGATAGGCTGATTAAACAGAGCCTCCATGATCTAAATATTAGTTGCTGGAGGGATAATGGCAGGATGGTGTTTATGCCTGACTTGTGGACTTCTAGAGGTTTATTATGAGGAACAAGATATTGGAGCAGATGGGACCTGGATGTAATGAAATACAGTACTTCATTATAGGGAGCCAGGCTTTGAAGACTACATTGATTTGCCAGATGGTGGACCACTATGTACACATGTGCATATATGCATCTATACACAAAGGCTTTGCCATCATGCTCCCTGACAATTTTTAAATCCAATTCTCCAATTTGATAAAGATGCCTATCCAGCAGTATTGCTACCAGAGACAAGAATACCTGAAATAAACTTCACAGATCCAAGTCTTATAGCCACACATTTCATTTAATTAAAATGATGCAAAGATCTAATGGTTGCAGTTTAAAGGGAGAGGCACTTTGATTCATTCTGCTGTCCATCTCTTTGTGATTCTAGCTTGAGAGAGATATAACCATATTTTAACAGAGTGGAATAGGTGTAGCCCAAACCAGCAAGCACAAATGCTATCCATATGTAATGCAATTCATAAGAAGAGGTATAGGTGGAAGCGAATGCATGGAAACTTCACTCCATTTCATACATAACTAAAATTAGTTGCCTGCCATGTACTGTTAACATGGGCAGATTGGATATTGGGGTTTTTTTGTTTTTTACCCATCTTTTTTCAAGGATTTTGGGACTAAGGAGTGAAATGGATGCTTGAAGCACCCATTTTCATTTCAATTTTACCCAAATTGGCAGCTTTTCCAATGGAGAAGGGGAACCATGGGAAAATCAAAAGTGTAAATCTTTGCAAAGTGTAAGGCATGCATTTCCCATTATTCCTCCCAAGTCTTCCCAAACATAAGAGGGAAAATATTTGCTTCATCCATTCCAATAAAATCATGATATCACTAACTTGGCCCTTCTGGCCTTTGAAGGAACATCTCCCCCCCCCCCCGCCACTTTAAATAACAATCCTTGGCCACACAAAAAATGCCTACTATACAGGTATTTAGCATGGTTGGTAAGAGGGCTTTTCAGACACAAAGGAACTCAGTGAGTTGAGAATAGTAAACTCCCAAAATTTATAACACATATCTGAATCCTCCACAAAGTAAATGTACAGAGTAAAGGATCATTGACCCAAGATATGGGAAAATGATAAAACTGGTTTAAAAAAAGCCAGCAAGAGAGAGAAGGTATTGAGAACTCATGTTTATCTACACCATTTTTCTCAGATAGTACCAGGAGTGAAAAAGTTATTCCAAAATGAGCTGTTCCAATTCTAATTTTTCAAATCGTTGCACTAATTATTCAGTATTAATAATTGTGCTTTATTTGCCATTACATTTTCAAGTTAGTTTTTGCCAATGAGCTAATGTGAAATGTTTCCCACCACCCCCACCACTTTTTGGCTGATGGCTGGTTATGTTTCAAGAATAAAATTAGTATGAAAAATATTTCTGCGATGTATGTTTCATTAAGCTTTGTGGACCTTCTAAATAAAGGCAAGATAGTCCTGAATATCTTTCAAATTCTAGATTCAGGATTGTCTACATCTTATGGTTTTAAAAAAAAATCAAGATGATGACCACAATAGTACATTCAAAGTCCTTCCTGGTTTAAGTTTCAATGAATAAAAAAATAGAGGGAACTTCAATTGCATCATTATGAGTTCCATCTTGATATTTTTTTAATCACAATAAAATGGCAACTGGCTACTCTTCTGTGTTTGTCACATAAACCACAATATAGTAAAGTCAGAGTTGCATCAGCAGCCACCTCTATCTTGATAAAAATGGCATTTAGAGATGAGAAAACCAGGTGATAAGTTCATTCTTTGCTTGTGGGTGGGTGAAAAATTGCACATTGTGAAATGCTGTATATAGTTTTTCATTTTGCATCATCAGTTTACCTAATCGTAATCTCGTCATCGATAAGTGAAGATATATTGCAATAATCTGATAGAAAGTGGAGAAAAAAGACTGCTTAAAATTTCCACCCACTTTTTCAAAGCTGAAGGGCATTCTTTACCTTTGATTGGTTTAGACCCCTAAAATGAAAGATTCAGGTACGATAAAAACTAAATTTGATTTGATTTCATTTACATTTAATTATAATTCAGTATAGTTAATATAATTATTTCAGTCATATATTTAATCTTTTCCCTTTCCTTTCTCATTAAAATTATAATTTGATATTAACTACTATAGGTCTTTGAGAACAGTACTTATTTTATTTTTTAATTCAAAACATTTATTTAGTCACCCATCTTACTGTATATCAATCTGAGTAGCCAAGGCTCTTAGAGAACAGAAGACTCACTGGGACTTAATTTAAATATCTTGGAATTATGGGTTATATTTTGTTTTGGTTTCTATTAAAAGTGCTTCTCCTTCTGCAGGACTGTGCGCATAATTTTTTATCAATCCTTTCTGTCTAAGCAAATTAATACCCAATATAGCCATTCTGTAATTTCTTCCAACTTTCCTGATTAAATATATGAGGTGGGGCAGGGATGCTGTAGTCCCGTGATGGCGAACCTATGGCACACATGCCACAGCTGGCACATGGAATCCTCTCTCCTGGCACACAAGCCATCGCCCAGCTCATGTCCATTATGCATGCACACGTGCACCTCCCACCAGCCAGCTGATTTTTGGGATGCGCAGGGGGCAGGGCGCATGCGGGAGATGTGCGTGCATGCAGGGGGTTCACACACACATGCGTGGTGGGAGTGGTGCTTGTGTTCCGGAAGTGCGGAAATGGGCCAACATGGAGGTGGTGGAGGTTGTGGGGGTGGCAGGTGTGTGTGCACATGTGCAGGGGTGTGCACATTGCAATATGGGTGCCGGCACATGCTATCATGCAGGCACGCACTTTTGGCACCCAAAGAGAAAGAGGTTAGCCATCACTACTGTAGTCAGATCACTATAGCAAGCAGTGAAAATCAATGCCTTTGTTGCATATCTGCAAAACCACTACTGGATATGACTCAGTCTGCTTCTGAGATTTGTTTATCATAATGTTAACACTTTTACTGTATATAACATGTTCCCCTCCAACCACTTTACATTTTCATCCAAATACTTGGACCACAAATACAAGACAGTCAGATTGTATGGCTATGAAAGAGACGGATGTTTAAAAACCTTCTGAAGTGGCTCTCTTCTACGGCACCAAGAGTTCCTTGCCAGAACTCAGCAGCAGGTTCAGTGAACAACTGAGAATATTCAAGCAAACATTCACTTCTTTCAGGGCCTCCTTTGATGCTGGATCAGATTCACTCTTGGACTTCAAGATCCTAGCACCTCTTCTGCTATCAGCTCCAACTGATGATGAGCTACAGCTGGCCTGTGAAATGAAAACAGCAAAACCTTTGATTCCATCCAAGCGAAGTAGATCTTCAGCATCTGCTCAGTCAACATTTGCCAGGATGGATGATACCCTGTCAAAACTTTGATCATTTCAGAAGTGGAATTCCTTTTTTTTTTACTACATTTTCAATACATTGAAAATATGAGGCTATCTACCTCTTTACCTAAGGAATCTTCCAGCTTCTTTGGCTCTATACTCTTAAGCTTAACAAAGGAAGAAAAAGTATCAATTGTTTACTTGAAAAATCTGCAGAAACCATTATTTATTTGTGAGAACTACCCTCTGGGATCTCCTCTTGCATTCTTTAGCCTATCCTCCATGCATGCTCAGCTTCATTCTTTTGTTATCTCTTCTGTGCCTGTAGCCTCGCCTTCTGCAACCCCTCCTTTCTGCCCAGCCTAAATTTCTGTCTTCCATGACCCAAAGTATTTCGTATGCTCAGCATCTTTCAATTTGCTGCTTGTCTCTCTCTTTCATTCACCCATCCACTGTATATTCTTAATCTCTGCCAGGCAACATTTAGCTTGTTCCACTCAAACCAACTATTACAAGGCGGTTAAACGTGTCAAAATGGTATCGTCACATGACGTATCGTGACGTTTTCCTCCTTTGCCAAACTGGGCATGGGTGTGACCAGTGTGTGATGCATCCGGCCCACGGGCCATGAGTTTGACAGCCCTGAACTATTACATGCCTCTAGTACAACTATTACATTGGCCTCTCCCACCAAATATCTTGCACAAATTATTATTATAGTTGCTTGCAGACTCTTCCGGATATTAAGATTCTATTTGGTCTTTTTTCTTAATTTTATTCTACTGAATCCTTTCCAAGGACTTGGGATAGCAGATATTATTGTTTAGTATTATTAAAGGTATTGTCACAAGATGTAAGTTCTTTTAAGTAAAATTGCCTTTTGCAATTGACTGATGATGATTTTGTCAATGCTGATGATATTCTAGTGGTATTCCAAATGTTTGGGATTGTATCCAAGGCACCTATTACTATTATATTTTTGCTTTCTTTTGCCACAGTCATTCCACTTATATTATTATAATTATTACTGTGATTACTTGCATAATAATCCAGAAGTTTAAACCTCTTATTTATTTAAATTTATATGCCATCCAATTCCTAGCAACTCTTGGCTCTGCATCATGTAATATATGGAGCTCGACTAGAAATTGAAAGATCAGTGATGCACCAGAGCTGGCTTATATCACTTGCAAGAGCCAATTATAACATTTTCTGGGATTTTAAAAAGCCTGTGTATAGCAGAGGTGAGCCTGTATACCTGGTCCACCAATCAGCTAATCCAGATCTAATGACATAGTAGCAACAGTAGGAATCATCAGGAATCAGTTCTTAAACATTACCAGTACCAACACTAGCAGAGGCCCAGATTCTAGTCCTCCCTTAGGCATAGAAACTGACTGGGTGTTGTGGCCCACCAGTGGCCTGTGCGGATTGTTGCTGATCACAACGACAACGAGGCTGGTGTGGTGCTGCACCAGCAGTCTGTGCAACTGGCACTTGGAGGCTCAGAAAGGAGGCTGAAGAAGATGTGGTGCCAGAGGCAGGGATTCAGTCAGGGCCTTCAGAACCTCCAGAGGCTCCTTTAAGTGAAGAGGATGAAGAAGAGGAGCCTCTTCTCAATGCACGGGCACAGAGAGCTGCCAAAAGCAGGAGTGGTTCCTCAGGAAGACGTCTCCTTGAGAGTAAGGCTTGGGGCTAATTGGCCACCCCCTTAGCCTATTTAAGAAAGTATGCAGCTTGCAACAAGCTGCAGGAAGCAACTTTAGTTTGCTAATCATCGCATTGGGATATCTCTGCAACCTTGTTTCTGGGCTTTCTGCCAACTCCAGTAAGACTTTGACTATCTTATCTGTGGAATTCTGGCAGGCTGTTAAGAACGCTTATTAACAGCCAGCATTTGCTTAAACTGTGTTATTTGAATAAACTAAGTTTTGTTCAGAGTTTGTGTGTGCTGTGTTCTTTGGGATGTGTAGCTGGGGCAGAACACTGGGTGATTTTGAGCAGTTACGTTCTTTTAGGCCTAAACTAGAAAATGAAAAGATCTTTATCTACCAAACTCTTCAGAACCAGTTTGTAGATTACAGTCCAAAACCTTCAGTAAAGGAACCTTCATCCAGTAATGGCTTGATATTTGCACACACACACACACAAGTATACATACATAGCAAAACAAATCAGGAATGGAATGGAATGGAATATAATATCCTACCAGGAATTCTAAATTATTATTCAAATATTTAGTGTTTAATTTTCAATTTGTTGGTATTATTTCTAATTTGCATTATGTTTACCAGAAGTCAGAGTCTGATTGGCTGGAGGTTACAATCTCTGTGCATCTCCTCTGAATTGTCCTTCCAATTCAGGATTGAGGTCATTGGCAGAGTAATCTGAGAAAGGGAGCATCTGTTTCAAAAATACCTGGCCTGTAGATTGATTCAGTAACACACTTTTGGTTGCTGCCAATCTCACAACCTTCATGGGCACAAACGCAAACCAAACCAGAAAAGAAATCAAACATGCACAAAGGTTTGTTTTAAAAGAAACATTCAGTTCAGCTCTGGCTCCTGCCAAATGAGATTTAGGCCAGGAAAAGATGAAGGAAAGAATGTCCATTTATACTGAAAACATACAAGGACACCTGAGGGCAGCAGCTCTATAGAAGGACAATATGATCTTTCCATTTTAATTGTAGTAAAGACAAAGAACGCAGCACACACAAACTCTGATTGCTCTCTGGCCTCTTTCCTAAATAAAGATATTTTATTTCTAAAATGAAATATTAGCACCTCTATGAGGTTTCTAAACACCATGGAGCAGACAATTAGTTGTGTTACTCTCTTAAAAATACTAGCTTGGAATTGTGTTCCATATAATCTATCACTCATACAGAAGTTTTGTCTATATAGGTTCAATATGCAACTTTTCCTGCCTGGGAAGCTGCTGTCCCTTGACAGCAAATGACTATCCCAAAGGATGGCAAGGCTCTGGAGAGGCTGCTTCTCATGGGCTACCTGCTTTGGCTTGCCTAAGCAACATTGATAGCCATATGTCAAGCTGCAGGAAAACAGATGCTGTTTTTCCATTTGTGAAATCAAGTTGTTGGAAACAAGTCAGATTTCCGATATATGAATGGCTCATCTAATCAACCTACATGGAGATAGTGTGAGTTCTTTTCCAGAAATATTTGACAACATTTCCTACTTGTGGCAAGTAGGACTATATACAAAATGGTAGCATAGTGATATGGAGGTGATTGGTAACTATTTTATTCCAACCATCACATTTAAAAAAAAAAAACAGCAAATGGCATTCTCAACCTTCACAAACAAAGAAGATCTGTGGCTTGGTTTCTCATTGCCAAGATCGCTTCGGGTAATAATCTCTACAAGTGCTTTAAATTTAATGAAAACATCTTGATCGTTAGATAATAGCCTCTCCTATTACATTTCTCCTCTTTCTTTGGCACAATATGTTGATTAAAATACACATGCGCACATGCACACACACACACACACAAACACAGTTAGACAAAAGAAGATGTATTTTTTCTTGTCTTACATTTTTAATGTATTTTTAAAAATATAGGTTGTTGAAAAAGTATGTTTATGAATGTTTGAATGGGAATCTGTTTTTAGATTAAGACAGAGGAAACCACAATGAATAATAATCACTTTTTCTCTTTATCTTTACCCACCACTTAAGTCCATAAAACCATTAAATTAATATTTTCCTTTACTTAAACTGCTGATACATACAGTAACATTTATTTATATAAAACACTCATACGGCTTCCCATTTCATACACAATAATACTGGATGGCTCACAACAATATCAGTAAAACAAAAAAAGATAAAAGAGCAATACACAACATGAAAAACACATTACATCCCCTCATTAACAATGCTTTCACCAAACAGTTATATCCTATGTTTGCTGGATTCCATGCACACCTTAACACAATGCCTGGGGGAAGAGCCAACTTTTTGTGGCATTACAGAAGACTTCAGGATGGAGACCTTCTCAACCTTAGCCAGGAGACTTTCCACAGGACAGGGACAAGTACAGAAAAGGCACACCTCTTAAGTCCCACCAAATAGCAACATTTAAGGGGGAAAAACAAGAAGTAAACCTACCAGGTCTACCTGGAATGGCAGACACCCCAATGAAGAAATAGTCCTGCAATTAAACACAATAATCAGCAACTTGAATTGTACCTGAAAAAAAACCTGGGACCTAGAGCAGCTCACACAGCATCTGTAATCTGGACAAACCAAAGGGTATCCAGAACTCTGCACATTAGTGCATTCTGGACCAGTTATAGCATCTGGATGGTCTTCAAGGACAACCTCTGTAGAGTGCATTACAGTAATCCAACGAGGAAGTGAACAGACTGTGATTGACTATGAGCAAGGCCTCTTGATCCAGGAATAGGTAATTGGCACACAAGATAAATTTGTGCAATGACCCCACTAGCACAGTGCCATCAGGTTTTCAAGCAAGAGCTGCAAGTCCAGGAGATCAGTCCTGTAGCTACAAATTACATGCTATCTTTGCTTGAGGAAGTGCTATACCATCAAAAGTCTAAGATAATATTTTTCCAGATATAGACGTGCCAAAAACCACAAAGCCACTCATTGATAGGATTGAGTCAGAATTGGTTTCTCCCCATCCATGCCCTCATAACTTCTCGGTAAGAACCTAGAGGTAAGCACCTAAATGACATTGGATGACCAGCCAGGGGTGAATATATATATAGCTGGGTATCATTACTGTACAGCTTTTCATGGAGATGTTAAAGAGAAGCAGAAGGTGACTAAAGTCCTGAGGCATAGCCCATATAAACAGCCAAGGGCTAGATTTCTCTCCCCACCCCCTCCAAACACCAAATGGAACTGGCCATGGACGAAAAAAAGAACTGCTTCAAAGCAGTGCCCTCCATTCCCAACTCCTGAAACCCAGAAGTATACTATTATCAATGGCATTAAAAGCCACTGAAAGCTTAATTAGAGGCTTGCATGTAAGTAGTTAACATTGGCCAAAAATATCCACAAGAGCGCATTCATTTATTTTCTAATATCAGACTGAAAACAAATGATCTTTTATATATTGCACTTTGCAGTCATGTTACATAAATGCTTAATGTTTACCTAAATGCAGAACATATATTTAGTTTATAAACTTAATGGTATCATAATATTAGTATGGCTAGTAGTCAGTCAGCATTCACATATCACATTAAGATATAAGGTGTTTTTTTGTGTTTTTTTCTAAAACCCAGCAATTCTCATTTTTAAACCATAATTATTGGCTTAAAATTATATGTGAACTTTTGCCGATTGTGTTTATTCATTAATGCACACATTAATGCTTGTATAAATCCAGACAATATTTTTAGTATTCTTTCTATTATTCAATGTCATAGCACACAATTGCTACTACTTACATGTTCATTTAGGTGATTTTTAAGTATTACCAAAGTCAGTATTAAGAATTTTGTCATGAATCCTTATAGCTTTAGTCTAGTTGCAGCAATATGGTTCAAGCTTCCAGTAATATTTATGAGATCTGAAGATCTGCATAGAAATCACACAATATAATATAGATGGACAAAGCACCTTTACAAAACATTTGCATAGACAGCTGAGTGAACACAATGAACATGTAATCAAAATGTAATCATATTATTAGACTCAATGAAGAAAGTGTATGAACCCAACACTACAAAGCTAAGCACTGGAAATTATATGATTACAATACTTATTCAACCATGTGTATTTCCATATGGCACCATTTTCATACCCCAATGACCTCCCCACCCCCCACCCCCTTGATTTTGTAGTTGACTATGTAATCTTCTTTATTCCAGCCAACTTTGTAAAGCTGAGGGAGGGCAGGGAACACTATAAACTAATCTGAGCAACCTTCAACCAAGCAATACAAGACTGCAAAAATCTTTATTTGGTCAAAATCACATGCCATGAGCTATGGCAACTCTTGGAGTAGCAAAAAGCCCCTCACTCTCACTCCAGCACAAAGGGAAACCTTTTCATACATTCTATCTCACTAATTTACAAAACAAGATAAAAATATGAATTATTGATATAAAGAGAAAACTGCATGGCCATCAAGAGATCATTTTTCCCCTGCAGATAAAATCCTGCAGAAAGTTGAGTTGATGGCATGACCCTTTCAGAAAGAGCAAGACCCTGATTCAAGTTTACAAAAGCTGAGAGGAAGGCTGAGAGAAGAGTCAAGGAACTTGACTCTTACTTAAGCAATGGAATGCAACTGAGTGGTTTTCACAGAGTGACTAGAAACCAACTAGAAGGATTAAGTTTAAAGTCAGTGATGAACTCCAAGTTTAGATGGCAGGAGAAAAGATGAAGCAACTGCAAAAGCAGTTCCCAATACACTTCCAGACTTCCAAACTGCACAATGGAAGTTTTGCCATTTGAACTGTATTACAGTCAAGAATCAGCTTGACTGATAGAAGAAAATCAACTTGGAGGCCAGCAATGACTTATAAATGGGAATACAGATATATAGCATCATCTCTTATATAGGTTTATATTTCCCAATCTGGTACCTTTCAGATGTATAGCAGTGAGTTGCTAGAATTCCTAGACGCCAGGGAAGTTGGTTACTAGTCAGGGTGAAAATACAACAGATCAAAGGCAGCACAAATGCTAAGCTATAGCACTGCTTAACTCTTCGGCATGTGCGTTCCTGCACTACTGGGTGACATATCTATTAATTTTGTCAATGCAAAGGATTCTGAAGAATTTTCCTTCATCAAGTGCATGTAAAAAGATGGCATAGTACTTTTCTTTTTTAAAGGATCTTTCCTGGATTTCTTTTGTTCTAGTTACAATTACAGGAGATGTGGATCTCTACCTGCTATTCTTAATTGAAAAACTTACTGAAGAAGTTATTTCTCTCCAGGAATGTTTAATTTGCTCCACTTCCAATTTTGAGTTTTGAGTTTTCATCTCACATCTCTGCAGCCTTGTAAATGGTTATTGATGCTCTACACCAGCAGACTAGACACAGTTCCAGTAAGCTAAACTTTTTGTATTTTGCAGAATCAGTATATCCTATGTAATAAAACACAATTTGAATTTCCATTAAAGAAGCAGCATATTTGACCAAGACACTTTTGCAGTCATGAAAAAGATTTTAGGTGACTTTTTCAGAAAAAAATAAGGCATAACTTACTGTTGACATAAAAGAGTAATGAGGCTTCCAACAGAAAACAAGCTAAATTTGTCTTTTATTGTTGCTGAAAGCTTCTGGGGTAGAAGAATTTGCTAATTCTTTTACGAAAGTCCAGTTGCCTCTTGAAAAAGCACCTTTGCGATAACCATGACCTGGATGACTGAGAATCTCCATAGACAATTCTTTTATGAGTTTGAGGACTAAAATGTAGCTCCTGTTTCCCCAGTCTGCATCATTAAAGGTAGGAAGTATATCCACCAAAGAAAAGAACATAAATTTACAAATAATATGCATATAATAACCATTAAATTATTTAAGATTTAATGGCATATACAAAATATACCATTAAATTAGTATTTATACAGAGATAGCATATCTTTCTGGTATCTCGTTTCACTGACTAGATGTATATTGCAAATGATTCAAGTTCCAGATTCCTTTTTCTCGTTTTATTATTAGTGTATAATATAAAATACAAACTCCTGAGCAGACTTTATCTGGTGTTGTCCCAAATAGAGGATCCAAATTTATTTTTGTAGGCCCATTTTATTCATTACATTTGTTTGCCACTTCAGTTCGAAGTGAGTCTGGATGATTTACAACATTAAAAACAATAGAATTACAATCCAAGTGAAATTGCAGTTAACCGATGGGGAAGAAGGCAGCAGGATGTTCAGTCATGGCAACTGGTCATCAATCTCCTCCAGTGTAATGGTCACCTATTGGGGCCCTGAGCATTTGGCAGATTCAGGCCTTCAGCCTTACAGAGAATCAAAATGGTGGAGCCAATCCCATCTCAGGAGGATAAAATGTTACAAAAGGCAGGATCCATGGCAGAAATGGGAGTTGTAATGGGAGGATCCCGATATTCCCATGTTACACCTCTCCTGCGCGACTTGTATTGGTTGCTGGTTGCCCTCCAGGTGAAATTCAAGGTGCTGGTGTTAACCTATAAAGCCCTTCATGGCTTAGGTCCAGGATATCTGTCAGACCACCTGCAACCAGCATCTACTTTCCATCACCCAGTGTGTTCCCACAGAGAAGGCCTACTCAGGGTGCCAGCAATGTCAGGTGGTGACCCCCAGGGATAGAGCCTTCTCTGTGGCTGCACCCATCCTTTGGAATCAACTTCCCATGGGTCTTCAGCTGGCCCCCGACCTTCGTACTTTCCACTGTGAGCTTAAGACCTGGCTGTTTGAACGCCCTAGCCAGGATTGATGGGGTCTACTGTTTTAAATTGCTTTTAATCTGTTTTAATCTGTTTTTAATCTGTATTTATTGGGATTGTTTGTTTGATATGAGCCACCCTAAGTCCTTTGGAGAGAGGGCGGCATATAAATCCAATAAAGAAGAAGAAGAAGAAGAAGAAGAAGAAGAAGAAGAAGAAGAAGAAGAAGAAGAAGAAGAGGAGGAGGAGGAGGAGGAGGAGGAGGAGGAGGAGGAGGAGGAGGAGGAGGAGGAGGAGGAGGAGGAAGGAGAAGGAGAAGGAGAAGGAGAAGGAGAAGGAGAAGGAGAAGGAGAAGGAGAAGGAGAAGAAGAAGAAGAAGAAGAAGAAGAAGAAGAAGAAGAAGAAGAAGAAGAAGAAGAAGAAGAAGAAGAAGAAGAAGAAGAAGAAGAAGAAGAAGAAGAAGAAGAAGAAGAAGCAGCAGCAGCAGCAGCAGCAGCTTTTCTCCTGGACCCTGGCAGCCAAAATTTCCTGACAAGACCTACAGCATGCCCCCTCTACTGGTGTGGGTGGGACAGGCCGGTCCCATTGGGGTGAGACTTCTACCACTAGAAAACTGCAATGTGATTTTTCTAAATATTTTCTTTCCCTTCTTCCAGAAATGCAGTATGGCCATAAATGGTTTACTATGCACTTCAGGCTGATTAGAGTAATTCAACTTTTATATGCAAAACTTTTCATTTTATGGATATTTCATTAGATTGCATTACATATAAAGGAATTGCATATCAAAGAGGAATTAGGATCCCCCAAGTGCTTTGTGTTGACTATTTCATTTTGACCTATAGTTTGAATACACAAAACAAAATTTAGTCAATTAATTGTGGTTGCTGCTGTTATAATTAGGATTACTGCTGCTACTACTACTTTTACTACCACTACTACACAATGATTTGGTAATGCCAACATTCTGCATCCATTTTGTTTTCAGGAGTATATTGTTTATCAAACAGTAATCCTGTTTTTAAATAGACAGATATAGATGTACAGTCTCTCTCTAAGATGTAAAATATGGCATCATTTTTATTTTGATGGGGGGAGGAAAGCTAATGAATTTGAGTGTTGTCTCCTGTCGAGGGTCATTGGTTAATTAAAAGTCTGATGTATATATACAGCTGATACTTCTCACCCTAATGAAGAACATTAATTCTAGAACATGTGTGGCTACAATCACATTGCTACAAATTACAACAGTCTTTCCTTTATCTGTTTCCAAGAAAGCCTCCCCTGGTTAGTTAAAAAGAAAAAGGGGGAAAAAGAAAGAGGGGAAAATATGAGCCCTTAGCTCTAAGCAGCATAAATTACATGTATCAATCAGAAGAAGCTTAAATTAAAATACACATTTGGCAAACAGATATGAATATGTTGATCTCATCTGTGAATCAAAATGATTTAATGCCAGGACTGACCCCCCCACTGATCAACATGAAGGTCACTGGAAACTGATTGATTTTCATTGAGAAATGTTGTTCTGTCTGTTAAAAGTGCAGTTTTATAATGTGTAGCTAACCAGTCATTCTAATGTTTGGCACTCTGATTTATTTTTACAAAAGAAAATGGGATTCATTGCTTTATTTATGTAATGCAAAACAGATAGCTAAATTAAAAAGTAGCAGAAAAAAAAGAAAATGGTTTATGGTTCCCAGCTGAGGGCTTTCCCATGTGTTCATAATATTTTCCAATCCAGAAAACTACTATTTGATAAATAGAATGTTACACCTTTCAGGTATGGAAGGACCATAAATCAGTCTCTCCTTATCATCCCCTACATGCTTCCTGAAGATGAGAATAACTACATGAGCATCATACATTATGAGATAATCCCTTCTAGTCTTTGTATCATGATAACTTATTCTGGAAGATTTCTAGCAGTTAAGTGGGTAAGACCAAGATTCTACTAAAATTGACCTGAGGTTTTGAGTTCTATCATTTGTGTGTTCTATCATCGAAGTATTTGGTTTGGTTTGTTTGTTACACAGATACAGATTCATCCAAGCACAGATCAGCCACATAAAAATGTATTCTTAAACAAAAGTCAATGTTTAAACAATACAGATATATGTATACATTGTGCAAATATGTGCATGTTATGGTTGTCTGGAAATTGAGTCATGGCAACTAGATTTTTTTGGTGGTTCAAATGTTTTGCTGCTTATCCAAGTTGTTTCTTCAGTCTGAGCAAGTTGGTTAGGGGTCATAAGCATATTTTCAGCATGTAAAGCTATTCACTATCTTAAAAATGTGCATTATATAGTTCACATTTATATACTACTCATTTAAGAAATAAAGGTGTCTTGATAGAAAAACACTTTATATATATATATAAAATATATATAAAGTGTTTTTCTATCAAGACACCTTTATTTCTTAAATGAGTAGTTTAAATAAATGAGTAGTTATAAATGAGTAGTTACGATCAGCTTCTCCTCTCCCCTTCTCTCCCTAAGACATGCCCCACAGAAGCCTATCCTATCCCCCTTCTCTTCCTCAGTCTTGCCCCACAGAAATGACTCCTATCCTATCCCCTTCTCTCCCTCAGGCTTTCTCCACAGAAGCCTCCCCTATCCTATCCCCTTCTCCCCCCCTCAGCCTTTGCCCCTATCCTATTTCCTGCTTGCTGCTGTGAAAGTAAAACAAACTGAAACTCTTCTCCTCTGCTTGTGTTTTTGTATTTGAAATAGATTTTTTTCCAGGTGGGGAGGGAGAGTAGAACTGCTTAGCATCAGAGGGCTGTTTGGAAACTGAAACAGTATTTGCTGTGTGAGCAAGAAGGAGACAGGAAGGAGCCTGGCCTTGGCTTAGCTCAACTGTTCTGTAGTAAAGCTGCTGGCTGCTGTGGAAGTAAAACTGAACCTGAAACTCCTCTCCTCTGTTGTGTTTTGCATGTGGAACAGATTTCTTTTCAGGTGGGGAGGGGAAGTAGAATTCTTTAGCATCAGAGTGTGTTAATAATAATAATATAGGAAATAGTAATGCTCTGATGGTCCTTTCGAAAAATCCTTTCTTAGTGAGCACCTAGAAGCCAAGAGGAACAAACGTGGCAAATTTCAAGTTTGTAGGCTTTACGGTTCTGTAGATTTTGTGATGATGCATGAGTGTATTTTGCTTTATATATATGTGTGTGTGTGTGTGTGTGTGTGTGTGTGTATGTATGTGTGGTGTGTGTATGTGTGTGTGAACTATATAATGCACATTTTTAAAATAGTAAATAGTGAATAGCTTTACATGCTGAAAATATGCTTATATAATTTCACACACACCTATATATTTATTTATTTATAGTATTATCAGCAAAAATATTTATATATATATATATATATATATATATATATATATATATATATATATATATATATATATATATATATATATATATTCCTTTGTGATGTAACTGTTTAAGCTGAGTTTGAAGGGACTGATTGAACCTTACTGCAAGGCTCACTCTGAAATTTAAGGGAAAAGGCAAATATGATTACTTTGTCTTGTGTCCTTTGTCTTAGTCTAATAATGTACTCAACCCACCATTAGTTAAGCATGTCCAAAATCAGCCTTTGAATGATTTCTCTATGTTTGTGTTTTATTTATTTTATTTTATTTTATTTTATTTTATTTTATTATTTTGTTTTATTTTATTTTATTTTATTTTATTTTATTTTATTTTATTTTATTTTATTTTATTTTATTTTATTTTATTTTATTTTATTTTATTTTATTTTATTTTATTTTATTTTATTTTATCAGATTTATATGCCGCCCTTTCTCTGCGAGGAGAATATATCCCATATTTTATGAAGATGATATGAACCATTCCAAAAAGCCTCATACCATGAAAGAGAATTATATGCTTAACTCTCACCTATTTTATTGCAGATTATAAATGCGTTATGACTCATAATTACTCCTGAAAAGTAAATAACAAGTGTTGATAGTGCATAAATGGCCCTTTTTCAATAACATGCTTAATCCAGTCAATCATTAATTGACTGGATCAAGTTAAGTCTACTTATCAGTGTTTCTGCCAGCAATGGACAACTAGGTCAAGAGCCATTACCTTGAGAATACAAAGGTCATGGCCTTATTCTGCAAAAAATTTCCAATATTCAAGAAAATATTAGGAATTGCACCAGGAAAATATTGGCCAAGTTGCATGGTATCACCAGGCCTATGATCAGCCACCCAGCAGTGAGCATGAAAGGGAAAGACAGAAGACAAAAAGAATACTGATGAAAGATTGACATGTAAGCTCCAATTTTCCACTTTATTTATTTTCCCTGCTGTCTTCCCTTTTAGCAAATCCCTTCTTCAAAGCCTCCATCACACATCTCCTTATGATCATGATCTATTACTTTCCATCCCCAAATATGGCCATGAGGACCAAAACCAAGCTTCTGGCGGTGGGGCGGGGGAGAGGGGGGAGGCAAATCTGATTAAAACTGCTTTTAAGGAATTGGGGAATGAAAGTAGTATGTTTTAACACTGAAGAGGTAATACCACACACATTCATTATAATGCAGTGAAACATATTTAAGAGAGTGAGAAACACTTCAATGGACAGGGAGCTCATATGTTTTGGAGAGAATTCTGTTATTATCGGAAGTATACAAAAAGCTTTTAACAGATTCAATTTTTGCAGCTTTTTTTTTCTCCCATATGTACTGTTTGATACATCTATCAAAAGTACAGGTGTATCCTGCTTTACAGCCGATCATTTCTGAGGTAGAACTTCAGATATCAAAATGAATCTGAATGACATATTTGAGGGAGGGAGGGAGGGAGGGAGGAAGGAAGTTATTTTTTCTTTTCACCTATGTTCCTCTGAAATGTAGAAATATCCATGGAAATAAAAATGGGGCTATTCTCTCAGGGCTTCCCATGGCAAATCTAAACAAAGGCCACAATCCAGCAGAAATTTAAGAATGTTTAAGATCACAAATCAATTATGATTTAACAGATCTAATTCTGTGCAGGATTGTAACATAGCTCTTTCCCCCCTACCCATTCTCCACAAAATCTCAGTAAGGTGGACAAAAGAATTATCTTTCATCCCTCCAATTCTATTCACTGCAGTGGGCAGTGCAGAATGTCCCCTGCTGTGTCAGCTGCAGCAAGTTTGGTCAAAAATATCTGGGCACAGATGGTAGGTAGGAAGACACACTTTGTCACTTGGAAAGGAAAATAATTGTGAGTGTGAAAATGTGTATTCAGGTTATCAACAACTTTAAAAAGGCAAATGTGGTGTAAATACTTCATTCAGGCAGTCAATCCAGTATTGGAAAGTTGTTTCTTGATTTTTCTTAAGCAGATTGTAAAATGTTTCCAAAACTAAAGGACAGATGCTATGTAATGCTAACTTAGCATATTATAAATTTAGCACAAGTGTCACAGTGGCAGGACAAAGTTCAGATAATAGGAAAGATCATAGTCTTTAATGATTCAAATATACTAGCCTAATAACAGTAACTTAATCTAATAACAACATACAGGCACATAAATGACCATCATACCTCTCCCAATGCTTCAATAATAGGTGTTACGGTCCTGTTTGACTTGTTTTTCGAGGAGGAGGAGGAGATAAAGCCATAGACATGAAGGGATAATAGATCTGGAAGTGGGTGATTCTAGTAATGATTAACATATGACTTCCCTCTGGCTAAGGCAGATTAACAGCCCCAGGACTCTGTCCTTGCACCCACAGTCTAAAGAGACTAAATGGCTAGACTTTAAAGAAGCCATACTTTAAATATCCAATAACAGAAGCCTAAACTTCATAGATGACATAGACTGGCCAAGAAACTGGCCAGCAGGAGAATAGAACCTAATAAGATGCTTCAGCTGTACATTTAGGAGGTGACTCAAAGTAATTTATTTGTTGGCCTCATTTCCTGAGGGAAAATGTGGAAAACAATTTTTCAAGTTGAAGTCGTGAACTATGGATTCCATTTCATACTCATTTTTTGCCTAAGATTTGTTGTTTGTTTATTGGATTCCTGGTCTTGACCTATGTGAAGTTTTTGGCCACATTACAGTTGCTGTGCTTAGTTATAAGTAAAAAGATTATTTCTTTTGAAAAGTTCTGCCTGAGTTTGACTATCTTTCGACTGTGGCAGGCTTGCTGTCTTGTTGGCATGCAGTGAGCAATTCCAGCACAGAAAACTTGGTCTAGAATTATGATTTGACAGATCTAATTCTGTGCTGGATTGTAGCAGTAGCTCTTCTCTCCCCTACCCAAAAGGAAAACAGGTCTAAAAGTGACTGGATCTTAGGGGGGCGATGCTAAATAAAATGAATAGATCCTTTATAGTTGAACTTAAAATCTGAAAATGTTGATAGTTGATGCCCATCAAGTAAGTTGGGAACATATTGTATAAGGAAGGACTGATAATGGAACAAGTACTTTAAAATGGTATCAGAAATATTCCAGAATTCCAGTATAATCAATGTATTATCAATACCCAAAATCCCTGTTCTACTTCAATTTAAATGTCTTGAATTTCTTCAGAAGCAGCTTCATACAGAGTTTATGGACTGACTTTTACTATTGTAGGGATAATGTTCTCCAAAAAAGGATCACATCAAAAGCCAGCTGAAAACGTATGCATTGGTCTTCCTTACCAAGACAGGTGATCCTTGTTTAAAAACCACTGTTTGAGGACTATTCAGACTTCTGATTATACTGAACAAGTTTTAGTGATAGTTATGGCTATTCTCAGAATTCTGGATGTTGCAGTGTTGCAGTGATCCCATAATCATATGATTTGCTTCCATGCTATCGTCCAACAAGCAAAATCAATAGGGAAGCCAACAGGTAGGTAGCAAGTTGTGGTCATATTAGGACCTCACTTAATGCATGCTGTTCTTGCTTAATGAAAGCTGGGACTACCAGAACTACTGTCACTAAGCGGGTATTGCTTAACAATGGAATTTCAAGCCCCCATTAGTGACATTAATTAATTAGTGACTACAATAACACTTCCAAGACTACCTGATTGAGGCTGCAAATATCTAGATGGCCACCGGAGGGCAACAAAGAGCTAGAAGTCTTTGCATCTCCATATTGGTGTTTGGATTTTCAATCCTATCCGTTTTGTCCACCTATTTAGTTTCCTTTTATTCACCTTTATGATAGTATTAATAATCATCTAGCCATGCAATAGATTTTTCTCAGGCTTCTTTAAAAAAGGTCCCAAACCAAAAGAATAAGCCAATGACCCACTAGAAGAAACCTGAAAGAGTGTTCCAACAGAGTTGTAATTTATCAGCTGTTTAGGATGCTATGTAGGATTAGATAAAACAGGCATCTTCTTTCACAAGTAGTTTCTAAAGATTTTTTTTCCCCACCAACTTCATCTATTACAACTATTCTATTATTGTATGTGGGTCTTTATTGCTACCATTATTAATATGATTAACAAGTATAACCAAGAAAAAAGTGAAAGGAGTTCTCCCTTTGATGGGCACTCTTCAGTTGAAGGCTTTTTCTGCCAATGAATGTCCAAAACAGGGGTGGGTTCCACTTACCTTTACTACCAGTTTGCAGCGGGAAAGTGCCACTTCTGTGCATGCGCAGATCACCCATGATGACATTGTGGCGGGTGGGTGGAGCCTCCTGCCGATTTTACTACCGGTTCTATAGAACCGGACCAAACTGGGAGCAACCTACCACTGGTCCAAAAAGAAGATGACATATTCTGGAAGAGACTTGATATAGTTTAAGAAAAATCAAGAATGGACATGCTAAGGCGCCAGGGAAGGCTAGATGTTGTCATGTTAATACCTTCAAAATAATTTTACTGACTCAGAAATATATTTAAAAAATATAAACCAACTGCCTTTAAATTAGATTTGAGTTTTTCTCCAGAGCCCATCTCCTTGTAGTTCCACTGGGAGATGATTCAAAGGCCAAGTGAGAACAAGTTGTAATTGTTTGTGACTGACCAACAAAGAGACTATTAGTTACGATTGACATGATTTGATTTTATTGCTATTCTATGATGAGAAAAAAATCTTTGGAGGTCTCTTAGTCAAACAAGCAATGTTTATTGGCACAGTGAATGGGACATCCATTCTTCCTCTTTTCTTCTCCCCAAAAGCTGCAGAACAGGGATAGATTAGTTTATATCAAAGGCCTGAACAAAGTTCTTGTATCATAGTTATTAATCCCAGAGTACATGTGAGTATAGAGCGGCAAGTTCTCTCTTCTCTGTTGCGCCTCCCTTTCCTCCATACATAATCATGACTTTTCTGTAGAGTGAAACAATGGACAATGTGATAAACTTGCATAGAGAAAACAGTATAAATATATCCATGAAATTCTTTGTGTAGAGCAGAGGTCTTCAAACTTGGCAGCTTTAAGACTTGTGGATTTCAGTTCCTAGAATTCTCCAGCCAGCTATGCTATGCTGGCTGGAGAATTCTGGGAGTTGAAGTCCACAAGTCTTAAAGCTGCCAAGTTTGAAGACCTCTGATGTAGAGGCACAAAGCTTCCTGTTGTAGGGGTTTTTCCCCCTTCTTTTTATGCTTCTCTGTGTTACCCTCACTATTTTAATTATCAGTTTGCTTTTTTAAAAAAACATGTTTAATTAGAAGAGCTTAAATCCCTCATTAGTACGTATTCTCATGCAGAACTTGAAATGGGAGTGATTATGAACTGTTCTAATAAACACCAGATTTCTCCTCTTAAAAGACTGGAATTATTGTTTATATCAATATGCATATTAGTTTATCTCAAGATGTGTTAGATTACATTCATTAACTTCACATCTGCAAGAGCCAACATTAACTATTTGTGTGAACCTAAGACTTCTGAATTTTTTAGTGCATACTGTAGTTTATGGGTTGTTTTCTGTAGTTTTAAACTCTGGAAATGATCCAGTCAAATGACATATCTATATAGGCTCTCTAGCCATGAAAACTAAACATTGGTTATAAGACAGCAAGAATTGATTTCAGGTTGAAACAAGATTTTATAAATATATATATAATATATAAATATATATATAATTTGTATTGATAATTGTTGTATGTAAGCTGTCCAGGGATAATGGCAGCATATAAATCACAATAATAAATAAATAAATATATCAAGCATATTATGTTGAAGTTTTATTTCATTAATATCAGGGGAAAGCAGGGGTGAAATTCAAAAATTTTCCCTACTGATTCTGTGGGTATGGCTTGGTGAGTGTGGCAGGGGAAGGATAGTGCAAAATCTCCATTCCCATCCCACTCTGGGGCCAGCTAGAGGTGGTATTTGCCGGTTCTCTGAACTACTCAAAATTTCCGCTACCGGTTCTCCAGAACCTGTTAGAACCTCTGAATTTCACCCTGGGGGAAAGGATTGGTAGATTTTATTGGAATTTCACTACCTGGACAGAGAAAAAGTCATTGCCTCCTGCAGTCATAATAACAATGAACAGGGGAAAAAATGGCTAAATGTTTTCTATCCATATGCTACAATACTAGTGAAACTCCCGTTCCCATATAACCATTACTTACGTTAGCAGAACATGAAATGGTTTTTAATGCCATCTTTAGTGCTAAATGAACCTAAAGGTTACATTAGAGATGAGGGGAACATAGATGGGTGGATAAAACAAGCAGCATGGAAGAGATAGAGATTCAAAGGCTAAAGAAAGAGAAAGTACGTGAGGACAAGATACTGTATCTGGTAGAACAAGATAGTTGATTGGGTAAAACATTCATGCACTGAAATCTATTAACCAAATTGTTAGTTACAGCCCTTTTAAGATTTAGATATTAATATGACATATCCAAAGGAATCTATATATGTTATGCTAAAGGATTAGTCTAACCCTGATTTCCCATAATCAGATTTGCTCAAAAGGTTGAGACGAATATTACTGCTATAGTACATAAGAGTGCACATGAGACTGCAGCTGATACAGCTCTGTATTTGTCCTCTTTCCAGTTTGGTCATGGCTTCAATGGAGGCTTTGAGGCAATCAATTTCATCTCAATTCAAAATTTAAATGATCCACCTCAGAAAGTTTTAACTGTAATGACATAAGAAAAGCCTTCTTATTTAGTCGTTATTTATTTATAGAGCCTTCCTTCTCACCAAAGGCAACTTTTGGCAGTATACAACAAAGCTAAAACAATGAATAAATATAAAAAAACAAATTAATGATAAAAGCATTAAAATTATATTTTAAATAACCCAGAACAAACAAATAACATTGTTTATATGAAAGGATCTACCTCAGTAATTCACCTATCCCCTGGAATCATCAGGTTTGCTGGCCTGAGGCCAGCAAACCTGATGATTCCAGGGGATAGGTGAATTACTGATAGGTGTTTTCTCACCTCAGGAGGGAAGATTCCACATCACAGGTGCCACCAATGAAGATACCCACCAAATGTTATAGTTAAGTTTCTATCGTGCCTTTGTTCTAAGAATTCATCTATAATGGTATATGTGGCACTGTGTCTTCCAACTTTTGTCTCAAAATGAACTTGTGTTAGTTAGTTTCCATGACTGAGGATTTTTTCCAGTGGTGGGTTCCAACCAGTGTTACCACCAGTTCTTTTCACGCATGAGCTTTGTGCATGATCGGCATGCGGGTGCTCGCTTCACTCGCATGTGCACCAAACTTGCGCTCCGCACAAGCGCATTAAATTTCTGCCCAGCTGAGGCACAGCAATCCACTCTGCTGTGCCTATCAGCTGGGCTAAAAAACGACAAATAAAAGTAGGTATAACGCAGGGGCGGGCGAGAGGGTCCAGCTCACAGTCATAGAGAACCGGTTCACTGATATCACATCATTACCACTACCGGCTTGCCCGAACAGGGTCAAACCGGGAGCAACCCACCACTGGTTTTTTTCTTTTAATATGTAGCTACAACCTGCCCTTTAATAGCAGGTTGTAGACTTATATACCACTTCACAGTGTTTTACAACCCTCGAGTCAGTATATTTCCCCCAATTATCTGTGTCCTTATTTTACCGATCTCAGAATGATGGAAAACTGAATTAACTTTGAGCTGGTCAGAATTTAACCCTTGGCAGACAGCAAAATTAGTCTGCAATATTGCATTCTAACCACTGCGCCACCCAGGCTCCCTTAAGCTACAGGAGAGCAGGTTTCAGCTACATATTAAGGGGAGAAAAAATCTTCCTAACAGTAATTGCTCATGGAATCAATTATCCTGAGAAGTGGTAGGCTCCTTTTAACTGGATTTGTTTATGCAAAAATTAGTTCACAGTCTGTTTAAGATGTATTAATTTGGATTCTTGCACTAAGAAGGCGGTTCCATTTAATAACCTAAATGACTCATTCCAACCCTATGATTCATTCCCAGATATCCACTGATCAGGCCAATCTTACAGGAAAAAAAAACTTTTAATTTTTTAATATTACTTGTTCTGATTGAAGAAACTGTGAAAAGTACTAGATTTGTTTTCACAGAACATACCCAGAGTTCTATAAGAGGAACGATGCTCCAAGACCATTCACAATAATGATATTAATGATTAAACAAAAGCTTAATGTTTGTAAGTGTTGTGTAAACTAGGGAGAAGGAAACATTGATAATTTATTATGAAAAGAGATTTCTTTAATACTATTCAGTACATTAGCATTTCTCCTTGAACACTAGCTGCTAGACCAATAGTATGTAATAAGCATTCAAGCATCCCTAGGAAAGTACAAGGACAGCTGAAATTACTGAAGACTTTTTAATGAACTCCTGAACATAGTTCCAATACTTGTTCATACATTCAACACAAATAAACCAGTTTTATTCTCAACGTTAAATTTCACCCTCTGTTAGTTTGTTGTTGCTATATTAAAAATCTTATTGTGCAACTATTCTATCAGTTATCTAAATCAATTAAAACATTGGTGAATCTGGGTCTTTTTACTTTTGATTTTTTTTTCTTTTTACCGATTAAATTTGCTTTGAGTTTTCCATCAGTTTGTAACTTCAGCCAATCAATCAATCAATCAATCAATCAATAGAATAACAGAGTTGGAAGGGACCTTGGAGGTCTTCTAGTCCAATCCACTGCTAAGGCAGGAAACCCTACACCACTTCAGACAAACAGTTATCTAATCTCTTCTTGAAAACTTTCCGTGTTGGAACATTTACAACTTCTGGAGGCAAGTTGTTCCACTGATTAATTGTTCTAACTGTCAGGAAATTTCTCCTTCGTTCTAAGTTGCTTCTCTCCTTGATAAGTTTTGCTTCATTGGATAACCATTTGTCTGAAGTGGTGTAGGGTTTCCTAAGCAGGGGGTTGGACTAGATGACCTCCAAGGTACCTTCGAACTCCTATCCTATCCTATCCTATCCTATCCTATCCTATCCTATCCTATCCTATCCTATCCTATCCTATCCTATCCTATTCTTGTCCTGCCCTCAGGTGCTTTGGAAAATAGATTGACTCCCTCTTCTTTGTGGAAGCCCCTGAAGTATTGGAACACTGTTATCAAGTTCCCCCAGTCCTTCTTTTCATTAAACTAGACATACCCAGTTCCTGCAGCCGTTCTTCATATGTTTTAGCCTCCAGTCCCCTAATCATCTTTGTTGCTCTTCTCTGCACTCTTTCTAGAGTCTCCACATCTTTTTTACATTGTGGTGACCAAAATTGGATGCATATTCCAAATGTGGCCTTACCAAGGCATTATAAAGTGGTATTAAAACTTCACGTGATCTTGATTCTATCCCTCTGTTTATGCAGCCCAGAACTGTGTTGGCTTTTTTGGCAGCTGCTACACACTGCTGGCTCTTATCTAAATGGTTGTCCACTAGGACTCCAAGATCCCTCTCACAGTCACCACTATTGAGCAAGGTACCACATATACTGTACCTGTGCTTTTCGTTTTTATAAATAAATAATGAATCCACTCAAAAATTGGTATTCTTTACAATGTTCTTAATCTTTAGACTTTTGGCATTCAGGGTTTTTTTTCTGGTAATACTTCTTTGCGTTGATATGTATGTGCAGACCCTTTTTATATAATATATATTTTGTATGTGTTTTGGGAGTTCAATATTGCTTTGCAAAATTTTGAAAACCTTAGATTTTCGTATAAACATGCATTCTGGTTCAATATCATAAATAAAATGAGAAAATGTGATTTTAGTAAATTCATATAAAAATGAACTTTATATCATAAAAAAAACATACTGCATAATGCATAATGTACAATACAGTAAGTAGCTAACATACAGGAAAAGGTAAAAGAGATAGGGAAAAAATCCTTTTTCACATATACCTTAATATTCTCAGTTTTGGATCAAAACCATAGGATTATTTTTCTGTTCATGATTATTACCATCTACACCTGAGTTATCAAAATCTTAAAAGTTAATTTATAAAAACCCGGGATTAAATTAAAATGTCATGAGAACAGTAGGTAGTACAAATTATATCTTAATGGCTTATGCACTGTTGTGGTGATTTGAACAACTTGTCTAATATTTTTAGCATTTCATTGAACTGAACTAGGTTTCAAATCTAACACCCCCTTAAGAGGAACAGCAGAAATTCACACCTCAACTGATGCAGTCTGTTGGAAATCAGAGCATTTTTATATATGGTTTTCAAAGACCAAAAATATAGTCTACACATGCACAAGCAAAGAATTTGATAAAATTAGTGGCACACTCTTTGTCGTTTTGTTTCTCATAAGAGTAATTTGACTGCTAATTATATTCTTTTCTTAATTGTCAAATACCTTTAGTCAATTTCATTCAAGTGAATAAGTATGCACTTTACAAAAGGCTATTGAAGTAATACTGTGAGATCTATTCTAAATAGCATTTGATTTATACTATAGAACAATGTTTCTTAAACTTTTTTTCCCTCTCAGGACCCCTTCCCACTTTTAAAAATTATGAAGGACTCCAAAAGAGCTTTTGTTTGTATGGGTTGTATTTATTTATCATATTAAAAATTAAAATTTATGCTTTTGCTGCCTCTGCTGCTTCTCACAATTGTTTGATGGGATTTTAATATTGCATTATTTTTCAACATAACTGGCAAGTAATTTTGATTTCATAGGCCCCTGAAGAGGGCCTTAAGGGAGGGGCCCCAGAAGAAGTCCTGGGATTACACCCGGGAAATACTGTTCTGGACAATATTTCCCAAATAAACTCACCCTGCGTATATTGGGACTGGAATGCCCAATTTTTGAATGCTGGGGACATTACGCATTTCACCTTCTGGGAAGATTTTGATGAAAAACCCCATGACATTCTGATTATCAGTATAATTAAATATAACCTAAATATTATATTTTTATGGGGAGTTACATCTAGCTTGGAAACTATCCTCAGAAAATATTTATTGAATGGATCCTCTTAACTATGGAGAAAGATATTGGTGGCCTACCATAAGGCTCAGTCCTAGGCTCAGGACCCTTCAACATTTTAATTTGCTTAGGAATCAATCATGAAATGCATAAATAACAGGGAAGAGACGACTAGGGAAGAGAGAGTAATTTTGGAACTGTGGTTTATCAAAAGCCAAATATGAGGTAACAGAGTGACATGCCATCTTAAAATGCAAATGCAATCTTAGTCTACAACTAGTGTTTCCAAACTATAGAAAGTAATTATTTCATTATGTTCTGTATTGGCTTAGAAACAAAATTTAGTTCTAGACATAATGTTTTAAAAGAAATTAACAGAAAAAGAATCAAATACAAAGGAAAGTGATGTGGATAATCAGAAGATTAGGAACTCAATCCTGAGGGGAAAGGATTGACGGAAATAGCCTTAAGAAATAAAGATTAGAACAGAACACATTGAAGCAGTTGTCAAGTACTTGAAGGGATGTCACATAGAAACAGGTCAAAAGCTCTTCTTTGATATCTTAGAGAAACAGGAACTTATAGGAACTTCTTCCTAAATTACAGGAAATCAGATTCTGGTTTAATGTTAGAAAATAATCTCGTAACAATAAGAGCAAATCAACAGCAGAAACAACAAACCCGTTTTGCTGAATTTGTTCTAGCAAAGATTAGATAGCCAATTTTGGGGGATGCTTCAATTTGTATTCCTGCACAGGAGTAAGAAGCTGGAGTCAATAGTCTAAATTCCAGTTCTATGATTCTATCCAGTTGTCCTAAACTAGCTAAAAATGATTTGCCTATATAATGTATGTCCCATTTTTCTTACCAACAGCTCAGGGTTATCTCATGTTACTGTCACAGGAAATCATCCTACAATCCTTAGATACTCATTTATTAGGGTAACTTTATAGTGGAGAAAATATGCATTGCCTTTCAACATTAGCCGCTGTATCATAATGAATCAAGTGAGTTAAAAATAAATTTCATTTTCATGTAATACTAATAAAGATGTTTGCATAATAGACCTTGTTTCACTAGTCCATTAATACTTCATACCTCCAAGAGGTGGAGAATGCTGTTGTAGTTGACAATATTAGTGTTTATGTATAGCATCACACACAATTCTACTCTTCTAATTCATGTAAAACTAACCAATCTAATCTTGGCATCGGGGCTAATATATAGAAACCAAAGAAAAATTTTCACTTTGCATGCTAATTCTTCACCATCAATTTTCTTAAAATGTTTTGAGGAGATGGTTGGTTGTTTAGGAATAAAAGAAGTATCTTTCATAAGAATGATCACCTTCAGTAATAGAAACAAAGCAGAAAATTGAACAGAAAATCCAGCTACTTTTATTGCTCATAGGCATTATTCATTTCCCTGACACATTATGTTTTTAATTAAAATTGCACATGAATTAATTAAAATGTTCATTCAGCCACTTTTTCCCCCTTATGGATGCTTTGTTACTCTCTCTATATTTGAGTAAAACACATTTCAACAAACGGATGCCTTTATCAGCCTAGACTTCAGCTGACAGACTGTCATGTTCTCTACACCTTTATCTTTACATATTCTTTGGGGTTTTTTTTTCAAATATGGATCCCTCTGTATAATTTTTATTCTTCTGCCACCAGCACCCTCCACTGGTTATTCAAGCTAAGAGTTTATTAAATAGACGTTGTCAGCAACTGACAAAACTGCTTCACAAGTGGAAAGGCAAATAGATTGATTCTATTTCTCATTTAATTTCTTAAAAGGCATGTGGTGGTATATCAAGATATAGATTAACTTATAGATAACCTAAAGGTTAGTATCCAACCTTCTATTAAACAGTAGGAATCTGCAGAGCTTTGAAAGGATTGCCTTGATTCAATTACGTTTCAAGTCAAGCTTCAGTTCTACAGTAAAAGATAGACTGGAAAAATCAGATTCCCTTTGAAGGGTACCCTGCTTTGAACTGGGCTCCCCTTGAAGGCTGCTATATATCCCCTTTCCACCAGATCAGGGTCATTTACTTCCATTCAACTCATGGGAAAGAGTGACTCAATTTTACAGATCCAACTAAAGATGACACCTCAGGACAAAGCAGAGCCATTTTGAACAGGGCCATCAAATTGACATGACTTTGATCATTATATTGTTGAAGTTGGTATGAACTGTTAATAGGCAATTCTGGACATCAGCCACTTTTCAATAATGGATTAAAAAATCATTTTAAACTCTTGGAATCTATTTATTACAATATTTGTTACTACCGACTCTATGTGGATTCTTGGTAGTTTCATAAATCATTCATCAGTTGGATATGAAGGCAAATAGGTGCTTTGAAGTGCAGGAGTCTGCAACTCCTTAAAGTAGCTGTGTCTTTTCCTAGGATTGCTTGGCTGCCATTAGCATTTATAAGGGAACTTCAAAATAAAATGCATTGCTAAGAAGTTTTAGAAAGATGTTAAATGAAAGACCAGACACACTTCAAAGACTCTTTTACCCTTTAAATATAAAGTGAAACACAGCCATACCATCTAATATGCTTGTCCTATATCTGTCCATGACCTATAAGTGACAGGCAAAGTGAAATAATATGTATGACTATGAAACATTTCTAAATCCTAGTATAGTTTATGAAGATTGTAGAGCAACATGTCTCAAGAATAATAAATTAAACAACAGGCTTGTTTGATGTTAAAAGCTAAACTGCACACAATATAATGAAGCAGTCCTTGATCCTATATGAAATATCCTTGTGACATGGTCAAATTTCATATTGGATTATATTTGAAAATGAGCAAAGGTTTCTTCACTACTTATATGTTTTACAGTTCTTATCCATAACAACATATATTTAACACTTTCAAAGTTATCCATAACAACATATATTTAACACTTTGTGTCAAATTCTATTTCCTTGAGGCCCACATCAGCGTTGTGTTTGACCTCAGGGGACCTGGGGGCGTGGCCACTGTGGGCATGGCCATCTTGACGTCACTGGGCTCGTCTGTGATGGCCCAAGCACTCTGTCAGCAAAAATGGGCTCATGAGCTCTGATTTTGGCCATGACAGCCTCCTGCTGTCTCTGTCAGCAAAAACAGAGCTCAGGGCCATACATGCCCCTGGGCCCCGTTTTCAGCTGCAATGGTCTCCTGCCACCCTCTGCCAGTGTAAACAGAGCTTGGGGGGCTGTAGCTCTCCTGAGCTCTGTTTTCACTAACAGAGGCAATGTGGGCTAGTCCTTCACTGTTCCAGGGCGGCCTTGCGGGCCAGATCTAAGCACCCCGCAGGCTGGATCCAGCCTGCAGGCCTTGAGTTTTACACCCCTGGGCTAACCAATGGATTTTTCTGCATAATTAACTGAGATATATATAGGAGAACTATAGTAGTACATTCCTGAATGGGCATTACAATATCCATTTGCTGAGAATAATCATCCATAGGGGCTTTAAAATAGGGACAGAAAAACAGCTGAATTAGTAAGAATAATACATACAAGAATATAAGAATGTGTGTGTGTGTGTGTGTGTGTGTGTGTGTGTGTGTGATTAAATTTTTATGTCCTATTTACTAACTGATGGACTGTTGACCAACTTAGTGATAGAAATATATTCAGTGGCAGAATGTAATAAAACCCATAAGTTAACAAATTCTCTGTTGTATTTTCCAATAATAGAGGAAATAACAACTTGAATTAATGGAGCAAAGAGGAATCAGAAATAATTTTCACAATGAAACTGCTTCTATTATTTCTATAATTAGAAATGTTCAAGGTTGAAATATTCCAACCATGAAACACCCAATTCAGTTACCATTTTAAAGTCTACTATCCTTGAAGTAAACAGCCACTCTTCAAAATGCATTTTGGAAATCTAGGTAATGAAGACAGATTATATGGGAACATCTATGAAAAATTTAGCCACAGTCTTACAGCTCCCCACTAATTCAGTTAAGTCAGTTTAAATTAACATAAGTCAAGGCTGTGAAAATCCAAACACATTGCCTCAAATTTTCTCATATTATGTAACTATAGCAGAACTATTTTATTTGTGCCCGTTCATAGCCACTGTAAATAGATTTGTATATATATCACCTGGAGAAGCAATGTCAGTTATACCCTGCTAAGCTATTCCAATTTCTATACATAAAAAAATAAAATAAAATGGAAAATTACCTATGGAAAATGTGCATCCTTAAAAGAACAGGTATTTCTGCAATTTAACATTTTCATGCTAGCTTTCTTAAGAAGTGCAGTACTGCCCTACTTTGTTAAGCTTAGTCATCCAGAATCTGTAAACATGATATAGTTTGAGCAGATATACGTTTAGCACAAAAATTATTAACTAAAGTTTAAACTGTTTAATAAGACTTTGTATCCATCTGGACTATTGTTTCATAAAAAAATCTGTGGGATTATTCAATATAAATCCAAACTACTCACTTTCATAGATGCAGAAATTTAATACTGTGAACTGTTAGGAATCATTTCCACGCCAGTAATTTATAATGCTACCATGACATAACTATGACAATATAAAGTGTATCTTCTTCATTAGTGATATATCACCATAATAATAGCTGGACAATGCAATTAACTGCAATTAATAATTTATTTATTTTTTTATTTTACTGCATTTCTGGTGAGGGGTCTTTCACAGCAATTTACCTACAGTATGATTAAAGCAGTGGCAGTTTATATTAATTTACAATGGGAGATTATCAATAATTTTAATCACTGATATCATCGAACTAAACAATCAAAACCCATCTGGCCATGAAACCTATTGAAGATCATGTTTCCTACTTCCATGAAGAAAGGCTACATACCAGACAAACCTGTTTGTACTGACCTCTGATCATTTAGGATTTTATTTTATTTTTTGAAGTAAATCCTGATTTAAACTCTAATTTTTAAAAATCAACACCTACATTTCAGAAAAAGTGTTTTTAAGCTACAGCCATTTTCCTGAAAAAATAAAGGCACACATATTTTTAAAAGTCTAATTGAAAATACACATTCACACCACTCTCGTTCACTCACTAGTTCTCGTTTTCCAACTCTCCAACAATTTAAAAAACCAAATAAAGCAACTTACTCCACTTTGAGCCTGACCAAAAATAAAATCTAGCAATTTTTAAAAAAAATTCCTATGTGGAAAGGATTTAACTACAAGCCTACAACTGAGCACAGACAGATTTTTACAATGATTGTAGGCATGCCCAAAGCACATCCTGGACAAGGGTGTTTATTATGTATCTGGACATGTCCCCATGCAGGGCCTGGATTGTGAGAATATATCTGTGTTCAGTTGCAGACCTGAAGCACATCCAAATGTATTACTCTAGGAATGCACTAAGGGTATCTTGCAAAGGAAGTTTGGTTATATGTCCATGCACGACCTGATTAATTAATCCAGGCATGTGCATAGAGCATGCTATGCACGGTATACATATAGTATGTCACTTAGTAAAGGGGGTATTGGTTACATGTCCGGCATATTTGTATGTTTTCATCCAGAGATGTCATGCAAATAAGCAAAAAATGAGAGAGAGAGGATTTCCTGAGACTTCCTGCAGCAATACGAGTTCATTAAAAAAAAAAACCTCCATTCAACTATCAGAGAGCATAAACTCAATAGACACACAGGCTCTGGTGGAGGTGTGCTTGGAACAGATACAGGCATAGAAGACAATTATCCGGAATTACAGTGCAGTGAAATACTAGTGCACTATAGATGTGTAATCCTTAATGTATCCGCTCATTCACCCATGCCATAGGTGTCATTCATAATGAGATACAGAATCTCTTCAAGAGACATTGATGCAAACCATTTTATACAGGGTGGATGCAAATAGATTGAATCACATTCCCTTTTCTGTTAAGAATCATCGAGTGATTTAAATACTGATGAGTTCCTGAACCATGTTGAAAGCATGTTACCAAAATGTGTTGTGGAATAGTGATTTACAGTTCGTAGTCAGCATTGTTCAGAGAAGAGGACAGTCTTAGGAAGTTAGGCAACATGCTGCTCAGCCAAATCCTAAAGAAAACGGTAGATATCATGAGACCTATTTCAGTGTCAGGAATGATGTTGATTGCTGTATCTGTATCTGTATCTGTTAGATATTAGGGTTATTTACAAAATAAAGAATTGTTATTACAGGCAGAGATTTTTTACTGCAGATTATTTCCACAGAAAAATGGTTTACCTATCCTTGGTGGGGGGGGATACTTACCTTTGAAGAACAGTATGGTACAATCATCAGAGTTTTGTTCTATAAGCAAAGGGTTGGGTGTTTTAGTCACAAATAGGCCTAAGTAGGGAAAATTGTTTCTTTTATTGTTCAGAACAAAAGCATCAAGGACTTCATGGGAAAATGTTACTTCCAATAATTCTGTCATACACCCTATTGCCATAAATTCATCCACAGCTGCCAGTACCACTGTTGGATGTTTCTGAAGTAAGTGTGTCATCAAACCGATATGGACAGGACAAAATGTGGTAAGTGCAAATTCTTTTGTCATTCTAAATCCTACCACCAAAAACATACTCGACTGGCAAAGGGGAGAAAATAATATTAGGATAAGTAAATTGTAGTTTTCCTTTAACCACCACCCCCCCCCCCCCAAGAAAAATAAAAGATGTGGTCGGTGCTTTGTAAAATTGAAAGCATGGAAAACAGTTTATATCTTCTGAATATGTTTCTTCAACTATATATGTATGTTTATCATAAACAACGATAAACAACTTTTCATTGTTTATTATTTTGAATATTGTCAAGAAACGTGCCAAATTACATCCATGCTATGGATATGCTGGAAAAAGAGGATGACTGTATTGTGATGAGATGGGAATGTTATGGGGTTCAGTGCCTGGCTTAGTTTGCAAGAGAAAATAAAAATCCAGGGCCTGTGGATTGCACTTTCCTTGCTCCAAGGGGACATGCTAGGTATCTAGTTCTGATATAGAAGGTCCAAGTTTAACTTCTAATTTGGGATGGTAAAGTACTATGTATTATACTATCACACTTAAAGATTTAGCTTATTGTTAGTTTCTGCTTTTTGCAGAATTAAGAGCACAGGTTACAACAGTTTATTTAGTGACTATTCAAAGTTACAGCAGCACTTAAAAATGATTTATGACTGCTTTTATTTATTTATTTATTAATTTTATTAATTTTATTTCTATACCACCCTTCTCCAACAGGACTCAGGGCGGTGAACAGCCACGGTAAACCACAACACATAAAATTTAAAAACAGTTTAAAAGACATTAAATAATTTTGGCCATCAATTTAAAACAACCCAGTTAAAATCAATTTCAAATTAAAACCACAAAATGGGATCAAGCCAGCCCAGCTAGATGAAATAGATGTGTTTTCAGGGCCTGACGAAAAGTCCTGAGGTCTGGTATCGTGCGTATCTCTGGGAGTAGTCGTTCCAGAGGGCAGGTGCTGCCACAGAGAAGGCTCTTCCCCTGGGGGTTGCCAGCCGACATTGTCTGGCCGATGGCACCCTGAGGAGGCCCTCTCTGTGCGAGCGAACTGGCCGGTGGGGGGGCTATTGGCGGCAGAAGGCAGTCTCGTAAATACCCCAGCCCTAAGCTATGGAGTGCTTTAAAGGTGGTCACCAACACCTTGAAGCGCACCTGGAAGACCACAGGAAGCCAGTGCAGCTTGCGCTGGAGAGGTGTCACATGGGAGCGCCCTGTCGCTCCCATAATCCCCCGCGTGGCCGCATTCTGGACCAACTGGAGCCTCCTGGTGCACCCCAAGGGGAGCCCCATGTAGAGAGCATTGCAGTAGTCCAGACGGGAAGTGATGAGTGCCTGAGTGACCGTGCGTAGGGAGTCCTGATCTAGAAAGGGACGCAACTGGTGTATCAGGTGGACCTGATAAAAAGACCCCCTGGCCAAGGCTATCATATGCTCTTCTAAAGACAGCCGTGTATCCAGGAAGACACCCAAGTTGCGAGCCCTTTCTGTGGGGGCCAATGATTCACCCCAATAGCCAGCGATGGCACCAGCTGGCTATATTGGGATGCCGGAAACCACAGCCACCCGGTCTTGGAAGGGTTGAGTCGGAGCCTGTTTCTCCCCATCCAGGCCCACACGGCCTCCAAGCACCAGGACATCACTTCAACGGCAATGCTGGGGTGGCCTGGGGTGGAGATGTACAGCTGAGTGTCATCAGCGTACTGATGGAACTCCACCCCAAAGTCACGGATGATATCACCTAGCGGCTTTACATAAATGTTGAACAGAAGGGGCGAGAGGACCGACCCTTGCAGCACCCCACAAACAAGGTGCCTCGGGGTCAACCACTCCCCCCTGCCCACACAGATTGCGACCGGTCAGAGAGATAGGAGAACCACTGCAAAATGGTTCCCCCCACCCCCAACCCCTCCAACTGGTGCAACATGATACCATGGTCGATGGTATCAAAAGCCACTGCGAGATCTAACAGGACCAAGATAGAGGAGCAACCCCTATCCCGAGCCTTCCAGAGATCATCCACCAATGCGACCAATGCCATTTCTGTGCTGTACCCAGGCCTGAAGCCGGACTGGAGTGGATCTAGATAGACAGCTTCATCCAGGTACTGTGGAAGCTGCCGCGCCACCACACTCTTAACAACCTTCGCAATAAAATGAAGGTTGTAGACTGGACGATAGTTAGCCAAAACAGCCGGATCCAGAGAGGGCTTCTTGAGGAGGGGCCTCACCACCGCTTCTTTCAAAGCGGCTGGTAGGACACCCTTGCCCAAGAAAGCATTAATAATCCTCTGGAGCCAGCCTCGTGTAACCTCCCGAAAAACCAGTACGAACCAGGAGGGACACGGGTCCAGTAAACATGTGGTCACGTTCAGCCATCCAGAATCCTGCCCATGTCCTTGGGAGCCACAGGATCGAACTCCTCCCAGATAACACTCTCAAGACCTGCCTCAGTCATCTCGTCTGGACTTACCCAGTCAGAGGCCAAGCCTTCCCGAATCTGAGCGACCTTGTCATGCAGATACTGCACAAAATCTTCAGCTCGATCCTGCAAGGGACCCTGCAGTTTTCACACAACAGTTGCAGCATCCCCATAGTCACATGATTAAAATTCAAATGCTTGGCAACTGACTCATATTTATAACATTTTCAGTGTTCTGGAGTCATGTGATCACTTTTTGCAACTTCTGACAAACAAAGTCAATGGGGAAGTCAGATTTAACAACTATGTTGCTAATTTAATAGCTGCAATGATTCATTTAGCATCTGTGGCAAGAATGGTTGCAAAATGGGGTAAAACTCACTTAATGACTGTCTCACTTAGCAACACAAATTTTGGGCTCTGTTAGGGTCATAAGATGAGGACTACCCATATTGGTTTTCAGGGTAGCAAGACTACTTCCTCTATTTATTCAACACAAAGGCCAGTCCTGAAACCATGATGCCTGACGAGAGGATTTTGTGATATGGTATCCTGCTAATGGAGGGATGGAGTTTAAATCTCACCTTACCTTAGGAATCAAGATTATGGCATATGCAACATCTGGGAACATGAATTTATTTATTTATTTATTTATTTATTTATTTATTAGTTTGATTTATATATGCCGCCCTTCTCCGGAGACTCAGGGCAGTTTACAATGCATTAAGCAATAGCCTTCATACTTTTGTATAAACAGGTGAAACTCGAAAAATTAGAATATTGTGCAAAAGTTCATTTATTTCAGTAATGCAACTTAAAAGGTGAAACTAATATATAAAATAGACTCATTACATGAAAAGCGAGATAGTTCAAGCCTTGATTTGTCATAATTTTGATAATTAGGGCTTACAGCTCAGGAAAACCCCAAATTCACAATCTCAGAAAATTAGAATATTACATGAAATCTATAAAACAAGGATTGTACATGCTTGTACATATACCTCTGAAAAGTATAAGAATGCATATGTACTCAGTACTTGTTTGGGCCCCTTTTGCATCAATTACTGCCTCAATACGGCGTGGCATGGATGCTATTAGCCTGTGGCACTGAGGTGTTATGGAATACCAGGATGCTTCAATAGTGGCCTTCAGCTCTTCTGCACTGTTCGGTCTCATGTCTCTCATCTTTCTCTTGACAATGCCCCATAGATTCTCTATGGGGTTCAGGTCAGGCGAGTTTGCTGGCAGATCAAGCACAGTAATCCCATGGTCATTGGACCAGGTTTTGGTACTTTTGGCAGTGTGGGCAGGTGCCAAGTCCTGCTGGAAAATGAAGTCAGCATCCCCGTAAAGCTCGTCTGTGGAAGGAAGCATGAAGTGCTCCAAAATCTCCTGGTAGATGGCTGCGTTGGCCCTGGACTTAATGAAGCACAGTGGACCAACACCAGCAGATGACACGGATTCCCAAATCAACACAGACTGTGGAAACCTCTCACTGGATTTCAAGCATTTTGCAGTGTATGCCTCTCCATTCTTCCTCCAGACTCTGGGTCCTTGGTTTCCAAATGAGATGCAAAAGTTGCTCTCATCAAAAAAGAGGACTTTGGACCACTGAGCAACAGACCAGTTCTTTTTGTCTTTAGCCCAGGTAAGATGCTTATGACGTTGCTGGAGTGGCTTGACAAGAGGAATACAACATTTGAAGCCCATGTCCAGGATCTGTCTGTGTATGGTGGCTCTTGATGCACTGACTCCAGCCTCAGTCCACTCCTTGTGAAAGTCCTCAACACTTTTGAATGGCCTTTTCCTGACAATCCTCTCCAGGTTGCGGTCATCCCTGCTGCTTGTGCACCTTTTTCTTCCACACTTTCCCTTTCACATAGCTTTCTATTAATATGTTCTTTGATACAGCACTTTGGGAACATCCAACTTCTTTTGCAATTACCTTTTGAGGCTTTCCCTCTTTATGGAGGGTGTCAATGATGGTTTTCTGCACAACTGTCAGATCAGCAGTCTTTCCCATGATTGTGATTCCTACTGAACCAGACTGAGAGACCATTTAAAGGCTCAGGAATCCTTTGCAGGTGTTAATGCTTAATTAGCTGATTAGAGTGGGACCCTTTGAGCCTAGAATATTGAACCTTTTCACAATATTCTAATTTTCTGAGATTGTGAATTTGGACTTTTCATGCGCTATAAGCCATAATCCTCAAAATTATAACAAATCAAGGCTTGAACTATCTCTCTTTGCATGTAATGAGTCTATCTGATATATTAGTTTCACCTTTTAAGTTGCATTACTGAAATAAATGAACTTTTGCACGATATTCTAATTTTTTGAGTTTTACCTGTATCTGCTTAGTAGGGCTTTCGGGCCCCCCACTAAGCGGTGTTCTTTTTTATACAAAGTCAGTTTATTGCCCCCAGAAACCGGGTCCTCTTTTTACCTACCTTGAAAGGATGGAAGGCTGAATCAAGGCTTGAGCCTGGTGAGCCTGGTGAGAATTGAACTCGCAGTAATTGCAGGCAGCTGGCAGCTAAGTACTACTTTAACAGCAGCAATTTAGTCCACTGCGCCACCAGGCTCTTACTATCTTACTACTTACTAATGAGTTGCCAAGCTGGTGACTGATGCAGTCTTGAAGCAGTTTATTGAGCAGAAAAGAAGCTCCTGCCTTCTTTGAACCTGCAAGGGGAACTTTTTAGAATAGAATAGAATAGAATAGAATAGAATAGAATAGAATAGAATAGAATAGAATAGAATAGAATAGAATAGAATAGAATAGAATAGAATAGAATTTTTTATTGGCCAAGTGTGATTGGACACACAAGGAATTTGTCTTGGTGCATACGTCCTCAGGGTACATAAAAGAAAAGATACGTTCATCAAGAATCATAAGGTACAATACTTAATGATAGTCATAGGGTACAAATAAGCAATCAGGAAACATGGTAGAATTGGGAATCAGGAGAAAGGAGCACATTGCACTTCACATTAATTGGCTTTACTTAGCCATAGTAGCCCAATAGTAGCATATAGTAAGTATATGCTTAGGCTAATTGATTAAAAGTCATTAGGCTTCATTTCCTGTTCCAGAATGCAGAAACAAAATAACAAAACAACCCACCAAAAACAGAAAAAAAATCTTAACTGCCTTAGTAGTCCACGCATCATCAATATTGGGTAAACTAATCCATAAGAATCCAAATGAGAAGGTTTGAAAATCCTACGTTATTATTCCAACAGGAGTTGACTAAATGAGTTATTTTAGAAGTGGTAGATAACTTGGAAACATATGCAAATCCTTATGGATTCATTGGTGGGTGGTGTGGTGGCTCAGTGATTAAAACAGCTGGGCTTGTCAGCTTACAAGTAACCCAGGTTTGAGATCCTAGTACCACATGAAGGGTGAGCTCCTGTTCTATCCCTAGCTCCTGCCAAGGTAGCAGTTTGAAAGCATGCAAATCTGAGTAGATAAATAGGTATCACTTTGGTGGGAAAGTAACAGAGCTCTGTAATGTCATGCTGGCCACATGACTGCAGAAAAGTCTTTGGTGACCGCTGGAATGGAGATGAGCACTGCCCCCTACAGTTGGCAATGACTAAAGGAGTAAAATCCACAGGGACTCTGTAATCTTTATTCATTGCTTCTAGATCGCACCTGATAAAAGGTTGGATAAAATGTGTAGTTGACACTTTTACAGAAAAAAAAACACCATTTATTGCTTTATATACCTAGAAATTTCTATTACAGTAACCTGTATAGTTTTACATTAATAAAGCTGCATAAACTTTATATGTGACCATTTGAACTGACCTTGGACAGAGTTAATGGAGACATACTGTAAGTGCAGAGTTTGCATACCAAGAGTGTTAGCAGTTTTCATTTGGGGCCAATGGTAACATACCATGAAATCTATCAGAATAAAAAATGGAAACATGATCATTTCAATTTCCATATATTGTATAACACACATCCCCTTCAAAAAAAAATTGCTTTCCCACCATAAGCACTTATTCCATTTCTCTACTTTAGAACAGAACAGAACAGAACAGAATAGAATTCTTTATTGGCCAAGTGTGATTGGACACACAAGGAATTTGTCTTTGGTGCATATATTCTCAGTGTGTACATAAAAAATACATTCATCAAGAATCATAAAATACAACACTTAGTGATAGTCATAGGATACTAAATAAACAATCAAATCATACTAGGAAACTAAATAAACAATATAAATCATAAAGATACAAGCAAGGTTCTAGTCATAAGTGGGAGGAGAGAGGTAATAGGAAGGATGAGAAGAATAATAGTAATAGAGTCTTAGTAAATAGTTTGACAGTGTTGTGGGAATTAGTTGTTCAGCAAAGTGATGGTATTTGGAGGAAAAACTGTCCTTGTGTCTAGTTATTCTGTTGTGCAGTGCCCTATAGTGTCGTTTTGATGGTAGAAGTTAAAACAATTTATGTCCAGGATGTGAGAGGTCTGTAGATATTTTTACAGCCCTCTTTTTGACTTGTGCGGTATACAGATCCTCAGTGGAAGGCAGGTTGGTTTTTTCTGCAGTTCTAATTATCCTTTGAAGTCTGTGTCTGTCTTGTTTGTGCAGAGCCAAACCAGACAGTTATAGAGGTGCAGATGACAGACTCAATAATTCCTCTATAGAAAAATAGAGAGAGAGAGAGAGAGAGAGAGATAACCAGCATAAATGACTTAATGTCAAACCCCAAACCAAGAAATGAGTGAAAGCTATCTGAGTCTATTTTATATCCTAATAAAATATAAAATAGCATTTAAACTTAAACTCATTTAAACCCATCTCAGACATTTAGATCCCATTCCAATGTGTGAGACGTAGTTAACTATCAAGCTGTAAGGTGAGAAGTTTCAAGTTCTTTTTCTTTGGCACTTGTTTCAAAATGATTACAGTAAAAAAAAACTCACTAGAAAGTCAAAGGAAAGAGACTTTGCTGCATTTTTAACTGTTGCACGTGCTGAATAGGACATAAAGTCGGTACCACTTCCTTTCTTCTGTAGCAGGTTCAACACTCAGCTCATTGAATTACCAAACATTACACCAACATTTGAGGCAAAAACCAAGCAGTTCTCTGAACCGAGTTACACAGACATTTTTCAAAGGCCTTGCAATTTCTCGGAATCTGTACTTCACTGTTAGCATATCTAGAACACATGTTTGAACTGAGAATCTTCAAAGTTGACAAGTTACCAGGAATAACTTGTCCTCCTTGTCAGAACTGCCATCTGTACTTAGTGAAAAATCACCACTACTTTATGTTCCCTGTTTTAGAATAGCACCTATGCTCTTTTTCTCCATGCAGTGAATAATTTGTCTGACTTTTTATCTCCAAACTGACTCGTTTATTTATTTATTTATTTGTCAAGCATATATAAAATAACAGATAAAAGTATAAACATGATTTGAATACATGAAAAGGATACGAGTAGAAAGGAATATTAGGATCGGGACGGTAGGCATGATGATGCGCTTATGCATGCCCCATACAGACCTCTTAGGAATGGGGTGACGTCAACAGTATTTGTTTATTTATTATTTATTAGTTCGATTTTATATGCCACCCTTCTCCAGAGACCCAGGGTGGCTTACAATGCATTAAGCAATAGCCTTCATACTTTTGTATATACCTGCTTAGTAGGGCTTTCACCCCCTCCCCCCAAAGCAGTGTTCTTTTTTATACAAAGTCAGCTTATTGCCCCCACAGTCCGGGTCCTCAGTTTACCTACGTCGAAAGGATGGAAGGCTGGCTCAACCTTGAGCCTGGTGAGATTTGAACTTGCAGTAATTGCAGGCAACTGGCAACTAAGTGCTACTTTTACAGCACTTAGTCCACTGCACCACCAGACTCTTATAGTAGACAGTTTAAGGTTAAGGTTAAAATTTTGAGGGTTTTGGGAAGAAACCACAGAGTCAGGTAGTGCATTCCAGGCATTGACGACTCTGTTGCTGAAGTCATATTTTCTGCAATTGAGTTTGGAACGGTTTACCTTGAGTATGTATCTATTATTTGCTCATGTATTGTTGTAGTTGAAACTCAAGTAGTCACTGACAGGTAGGACATTGTGGCAGATAATTACATCAGTTTCTAGAAATATCCTGCCTCCCAATTCATTGGCACTGTCATACCAAATAGCTAATTTTGCTGTTAGCACAATAACCAATGAATAACCTAGAGAAGTGTTCTATGTTTACTCTATCTAATGGATCAATCCTCATTACTGCTTAGGAGAATTTTAAACTTTTGGCTTCCTGAATTTGTCCCATGCCTCATTGTATCTGTTCCTTTTTGCTTTATTAACTCTGTCACAGGATATTCAAAGTCAAAAACAAATGCTGCAAAATCAATATAGATATTTCTTTTGGAGGCAGCTTTATAAATTCTTTGTCCTTTGAAAAATTTGAGAAAGTAAATGCAATTTCCAAGAGTTTTTTTTTTTTAATTTCCACTTTAGAATAATGAAAGGATATTTCTGAAAAGTAAAATAGCGTTCTGGATAGCAATTCAATTCAATCTCTAAGCAGTCCTGTAAAGTCTACACACCCCACTTAAAATGCTAGGTTATGGAGATGTAACAAAAATCAGACCAAGTTATATCATTTCAGAATATTTTTCATCTTTAATATAAAACATATCAGCTGTACAATTTAATTGAAAAACAACTGAAATCATTTTAGGAGGAAAATGAACAACAAAAATAATAACATGGTTGCATAAATATGCAAAATCTCTTATAAGTAGGGATGTGGCAGTGTTCAGAATTAACCAATCACTTTCAAATTGATGTTAAATAGCAGTTAGTACACATCTGTCATCAATTCAAGTGACTCTGATCACGCCTATATAAAATTCAGCTGTTCTAGTAAGGTTTTTCTGATATTTACTCAGTTGCCCTCTACAGCAAAAGCCATGGTCTGCAAAGAGCTTACAAAGTATCAAAGGGATCTCATTGTTGGAAGGTGTCAGTCCAGAGAAGTGTACCAAAAAAATTCTAAGGCTTTAGATATACCATGGAAAAAAGTGAAGACGGTCATCAATAAGTAGAGAAAATATCGCACACCAATGACATTAGAACTGATTAACCTATTATAAGAACTGATTATCCTTCCAAAATTGATGGAAAAACAAAAAGAAAACTGGTCCAAGAGGCTGCTAAGAGGCCTACAGCAACATTAAGAAGCTGCAAGAACTGGTTGTACACTACATGCGACAACAATTGCCTGCATTATTCATATATTCTGAACCCCACCCATCTGGGGATAGGGTGGCAAATGAAGCTTTTTATTACACAGAAAAATTAGAATAGAATAGAATAGAAAATAGAATAGAATAGAATAGAATAGAATAGAATAGAATAGAATAGAATAGAATAGAATAGAATAGAATAGAATAGAATAGAATAGAATAGAATAGAATAGAATAGAATAGAATAGAATAGAATAGAATTTTTAATGGCCAAATGTGATTGAACACACAAGGAATTTGTCTTGGTGCATATGCTCTCTGTGTACATAAAAGAAAAATATGTTCATTAAGACTCATAAGGTACAACACTTAATGATAGTCATAGGGTACAAATAAGCAGTCAGGAAGCAATATCAATATAAATTGTAAGGATCCAAGCAACAAAGTTACAGTCATACAGTCATAAGTGGAAGGAGATGGGTGGTGGGAATGATGAGAAGATTAATAGTAGTGCAGACTTAGTAAATAATTTGACAGTATTGAGGGAATTATTTGTTTAGCATAGTGATCACATTGGGAAAAAGAGTCTGGGGTAGGATGGCAAATGAAGCTTTTATTATGCAGAAAAACATGCAATTCCAGCTACATTTTGCAAAAACCTACATCAAGTCTGACAAAAGCATGTGAGAAAATGTGCTTTGGTCTGATGAGATGAAGGTTGGATTTTTTGGCCATAATTCCAAAAAAGTATGTTTGTTTGACACAAACACAACACTGCATAAAGGTACACCATACTCACGGCAAAACCTGATGATGGCAACATTATGCTTTCCAAGGTGGTGGAATTTATGAACAGTTCCAAATATCAATTTTGAAACAAAACCTTCAGGTCTCTGCTAAAATGCTGAAAATGAAGAAGAATTTCATCTTTCAACACAATAACAACCCAAAGTATATCTCTAAGTCAACAAAAGAATGGCTTCACCAAAGAAGATCAAAGTTTTGGAATAGCCCAGTCAGACCCCAGACCTGAGTCGAGTGAAAATCTGTGGGATGATTTGAAGAGGTCTGTGCACAGAAGATGTTATTGCAATCTGACAGATTTGGAGTTGACAAAATCTTGGTCTAATTTTTTTTTTACATCTCAAAAACCTGGCATTTTTCAAGGGAGGGTAGACTTTCTATATCCACTGTACATGTATACACATGGCTTCGTTAATTGTCAACTCCTTGCAAAAGGGTTTTCTGCTTATCAAACAACATCTGAGGCTTTGATCACACCACATCTTTGGCTACCCCATCACCTGCACTTTCTTTAATGTATTATCCTGGCAGTTCTGCCTCCCCTCACCTTTATAACCTCAAGTCATCAGGATATCATGGAAAGTTCCTTCCATGATATCCATATTCGCAGTATTTGCAGGGAAGGTGTTACATCCAGTCAATTACAGTTCATGCATTTCTTCTCTCTTTTTCCCCCTTATGCCCTTCCCTCTCTGAGACATGCTAGACAAATGAAGGATTAGCTAGGGCAAATATTTCTCTGAAATGCTGTTTGCTCAAAGAAGTTGTTCCAGGGCATTTGGCAGATAACAGTTGCTGGAATTGGATATGTCTATTTTAATGAAAAGAAGGACTGGTTGTGACATGATAGCAGTGTTCTAATATTTCAGGGATTGCCACAAAGAAAAGGGAATTGTTAAAGCACCTGAAGGTAGGATTAGAAGCAATGGATGAAAACTAATCAAGGAGAGAAGCAACTTAGAACTAAGGAGAAATTTCCTGACAGTTATAACAATTAATCAATGGAATAACTTGCCTCCAGAGGTTGTGGGTGCTCCAACACTGGAAGTTTTAAAGAAGAGATTGGACAACCATTTGTCTGAAATGGTATAGGGATTCCTGCCTGAGCAAGATGTTAGACTAGAAAACCTCCAAAGTCCCTTCCAACTCTGTTATTCTATTCTATTCTATTCTATTCTATTCTATTCTATTCTATTCTATTCTATTCTATTCTATTCTATTCTATTCTATTCTATTCTATTCTATTCTATTCTATTCTTTATGGTAAGAAAGTTATATAAAATTCTGATACAAAAAAGCCAATGGTCTACTCCTGTTGTCACTGCCCTAAGTTCCTTTTTCAACTATCTTTCTACCTGCAAACAGTGCTTTAAAACAACACATATCCTGCTGCCCCTAACAGCCCTTTTCTTTTCTTCATTCAGTTAAATTGAGTATTCACTAACCAAACTACAATTTATCGGAAATAAATAAGAGAAATTAGGGAGTCTAAGATTATCATGGGAGCTCCACCAATACTGGGCAGTTTACGAGAGAAAGAGAGTTCCTAGTTCCATGCTAGGAACTAGGAACTCTTTTCTACCTAATCATTAGTTTTATGACATAAAATAGAAAAGGACTTGCATTTTGAACTGACCTGATTTGCAGAGCTATTCTTTGAAAAATAGTTGTCTGTTGAAATGTGCACTATATTCCACCAAACACACCACCACCCCTTCCCAACATAACACTTCCCCTCTCAAAAAGTCATCCATATGACTGCACCCACTTTGCTCTGTTCTTTTCATAACAGATACTTGGACAATGTGTGAAGTGCATGGATTTTTAAAATATACAAACTTGGATGATTTAGTTGAAAACAGCTTTGCTCCTATTTAAAGACACTTGCTCTTTTGCATAGGGCTCTGCATTCACTATGGTTTCCATGGTTAAATGTAGCAGATTTACATATTGGCTTGCCAATTGTCTCTTTACAACCATAGTAAGTCAATGACATCATTTATTAGAGAGATAAATGAGAGCAATTAAGCATCATGACTCTAGCTACTGAAAGTTTCTGGAATGAGTGTTATTAAAATGACAAAGTGCCCAGCAGAATCTTGTGAAGACATGTTATTTAATTCCTCAATTCTTAGCTGGTTGGATGACCTCTGATAGCCTTTTGAAAGGTATGTTGTTTACACACACAAGTACGAATTGGCAGGCAGGAGTGACTAATGAATTATTTAATGTTAAAAGAGCTGTAATTTTAAAGACAGGCAGGATAGGTAAGAAGAAATATATTTCATTCAAGTATGTATAGAATATGCTTAAAACTCATTCAAAGACAGATAAGTGATATGGTCAGAAATAAATAGTGGGCTGCCTATTATACCTTAGGGTTGCTGGCTTTTTACTTCGTACTAAGAATTTAAAATCAGTCAGTCATTTAAAATCTCATTAAAATGTGACTACTTTTGCTTTTTGTAATTGTTAGGCTGTTATAGCAGAAAGTGGAGGAGAAAACAAATCTGTTTTGACTGCATTGAAATTCCCATAAAAACTTCTATCATGAGAGCCAGTGGGAAATTCTGTTGAAGTCCACCCATCTTAGAAGGGCTGGGGTTGAGAAATACTGATGGTTGAGAAATACTGATATTAATCTTAAGAAAGATAAATTGATTTGTATATGTATATGTATACATAATCGATATGTAAGGAAACATGTATAGCATCTAAACATGAAAATGTGTGCTCTGAGTAATGAGCAAAAGAAATGTTCAAGTATTTTGTAGCAATAAAAACAAGTTCCCTACTGGGTCTTTTCAGTGGCACTGTAATCTAAGGACTTTACTCTCTTAATATTAAAAAAGAAAATGGTTTTGCTCCATTACATTCTGGAATATAATATTCTGCACAAACTTTACTTAGCTAAAAATACACACTACACAATTGAGTGAGATTCTGATTGACTTTATAGAGAATAGCCCTTGATTTGAATGTAGACTTAGATTTAGAATAACTTTATTGTCACTTTAAATATACACTAATTGACATATATTAAAATAAAATTCTGTTGCATACAGCTCTCAAGGGGTCTCCACCTCCAATATACACTACATAAAGATGACTAAATAAATAAATATAAAATTATGCCTATACCCACATATATTATATGACACGAGAAACAACAGTATAGTTTGGATGTACACATGTACAATGGTGGAAAAAATGAATCTTGCGAGTTTACCAGATGGATGGCATAAGGAACAAAGCTGTTACAGAATCTGGTAGTCCTGCTAGAATTTGGGTATGAAGAGTTGTCATATCCAAAAAAAAGAACTGTAGAGAAAGAAAAGTTTAATTCATCAATATTATTTAGTTTCATGATATGACACTAACAGTCATAGGTCATTTTCCACATGATGGTGGGGATCATGGGTAATTTACCCCATGATGATAGATATATTGTACCTTTATTTAAGCGATTATATGAATTTATGAATATGTACTCGTATAAATTAGCACTATAACTTGTAACTGTTTTTATATACTGTAACTTTTATAACTGCCCTATTTTTGGTTGCTATTCCCTTCGCTGCTTTTTTTCTTTGTTTGTTGGCAATCCAATATGCCTTCATGGGAACAGGAACAGCTCTTTTAAATAAGGATCACATCAAATATATTTGTACACTGAGAAAGTCCTGCTGCTGTCCTAAACATTCAGGATATAGTGAGCTGGAGGTAAACATAGTATACACATTCTTTCTATTTTAAAACTAAACGTTCATATTTTCCAATGAAAATAAGGAGGTGAACACACATATGTTGTCTATCACCTTCATCTCACCTTTGTGCAATTCTGATATAATATGGCAGAATGATTGCTACTATTTAATTAAACAGAAATCTGGATTAACTCCAGCTGCAAACCTTGTAATCTGTCATAGTGTGTTTGGGGAAAGGGGGGTGTTCCCCCCTGGCCCATATTTCATTTCAAGATGGAAATCTGTTCTCTCTCCAATTGATCTACATGCTGCAATATGGCTTCTTTGTCATTTGAATGACTTTTTCCAAGTCTTCTTTGGAATATCAGTTAAACTCTATCTTCAGCTTCCTTTGTTTTTTTATTGATATGAACAAATACCCAGCCAATCATTTTAAAAAACATCAACCGTTCAGCCAAGGTCTGTTATTGAACCCAATCATCCAGAGAAATTCTTCTAATACAGTCTTGTTCATGCAGAATTAGGTCCCATTGAATTTGATGCACATTATTTCCAGGGAAGAAAGATGAGGACTGTATAGTAAGTTATAAACATGCTAGTTCTATGCATGTTTATTGGGAAATAAACCCTGCTGAATTCAACTCCTATCAGATAAGCACACATAGAATTGCAGTTTATGTTGCAATTTACAATTCACAATCTCTCTCAAAAAAAAATGGTGTATGGTAATAATTCAGCCCCTGTCTTTTTTCAAGGGCTTCTTAGAAAGAAATATTTGCATATACAAAGTACAATAATTGTGAGTTGTATGAATTCTTAGTCAATTCAGTTGCCTTTGAACTGTAATTTTATTGAAATTCCTTACAAATTCCACTGCAAGAAACTTCCAGGAAAAATAATTTAAATGTTTCGGTTTAGCACGATTTAAGGTTCCTTTCTATTTCTTATTTGCTAAAACAAACAAATAATAAAAAGTGCTCTGTTCTTAATGGATCTAAGCCAATATGGATTGATTATTCCCTCTGCTATCGCTGTCTCGTTTGTTTCTTAGCTGCAGACCAAAACATAGATGAAATCATTAAACTATAAAGATACTTTGCTCCCAACCAAATATTTAATTTTAAATAAGCAGTTTTTCATAGAAACTAGCAAACAGCAAATAATATTCTTTTAAATTGGATTTGCAACATCACGATTCCATCCAGTCATGCCAATCTCATTTCTGGAAAACGCTATTCCATAATTTCTCCTTAGTTTTCTAGTCTTTCCTTTTCTTTAGTCAATATCACAAAGCATGATTAATTCCTCCCTTTCCCCCTAAAAATCTCTCTGGATTTCTGCCATTCTGATTTACCACTTTCCCTATGTGTTAGCACCTCCTTCTTGTTAATACATGGTACTTTTTTTTATTCCCCCCTGGAAGATCCACACTCACAGAATGAGTTTATGATCAGCAGGTGTAACATAAAATGATGATGGCTTAAGTACTGAAATTTCCACTCACAGCAGCTTAGTGCTTTACATAGGCATTTCATTTTCAAGAGGGTTAGAAACACATTCAGACACATTCAAACATCTGTTTATTTCTTTGTTCATGTCATATAGACATTGTCACATTCAGGGATGTACATATATACAGATTTGTGCAAATATACAATTTCCTAACTGAGACCATTCAGTTAGGAAATTAATTCTCTCCCTAGACAAGAGATATTAAAAAAATAATGTCACATGGGAACAAGTAGACTTTAAGTTTTGTTAAGCAGCAATGAATGTTTTTAAAGAAGGTTTTTTCCCCATATTGGGAATAGCACAATTAAGGTAGTATATTAGTAAATCAGAGATACCTAAATGTGCACATATAGAGATCCCCTGGGCCAAATGAAGAGTTTTTACTGGCCACCAGTTCCCTAACTGCCTTCTAATTACTTCACAACACTAACTCTGAGCATGTTTTTCAATGTAGTGAGCTGAAATGTGCGATTGTGATTAATCAAATAGCAATACCAATAGCACTTAGACTTATATATTGCTCCATAGTGCTTTACAGCACTCTGAATAATTTACAATGTCAGCATATTGGCCCCAACAATCTGCATCCTCATTTTACTCATTGATCTCAAAAGGATAGAAGGTAAGTCAACCTTGAGCCCATCGGATCAAACGAGTTTGATCAGATGGGCTCAAGGTTGACTTACCTTCTATCCTTCTGAGATCAATGAGTAAAATGAGGATGCAGATTGTTGGGGCCAATATGCTGACATTGTAAACTATTCAGAGAGTGCTGTAAAGCACTATGGAGGGCAGAATTAGCCTACAATACCACATTCTAACCACTGCACCACCATGGTTCTTGTTAAATGTTAATACGTTTGTTAGTCATCATTCAATTCTGTACAGAGATGCTAGATATTTTTCTAAAAAATGACAAAAATGAATTCTATTTGACAGTTATAGCTAAAGGCCTGCATGAACAGTGTATATAATGGGGCTTTTACGTGAATCCCTCTGCTACATTTCACAGACTGTGAATGATTAGGGGTTCATATGATATGATGTTCTCATGGCTTCCTCTGCCACTCTAGGAAGAGAAGATAGGATGGCAGCATTTTGTGTCATGATTGAGTGTTCTGGGAAACATTTCCTCGAAAGCTCTTTGGTTAGAAAAAGTAAATTACACCTTCCCTGTTACAAGGGAACAGGGGAAGAACTGTGGGTTATATTTATATGCTTTAAAAATTGACTGTAAAAGAGGGTTATATTTTGAACCTCCGTTTCTTTAAACTTTCATAGATTTAAAAATGAAGAAGGATGAAAACCAGTGGTGGGTTGCCTCCGATTCAGACCGGTTCTATAGAACTGGTAGTAAAACTGATTGGAGCCTCTGCCCATTGACCCTGACGTCATCAGAAGCAATCTGCATATGCGCAGAAGCAAGGCATGTGCGCGAGCGAAGTGAGCGCACACGCGCAATCCCGTTGTGAACCAGTAGTAAAGGTAAGTAGAACCCACCCCTGAAGAAAACATAATTATAGTTGGATGGAAAGTCCAGTTTACAAGCAGTAAAGGAGTAGACAAATTTCCCACTAAAATCAGTAAACAAATTCATAAACTTTCCCAATTTCCTACAAAATAGATACCTTTAGTTTTATTGTCTTGAAGGATTAATATTATCCAAAAAAAGATCCCCATAGTTTGTCTAGAAAGCATCAATAGCAACATGAACAACAGAAGACTCCAGGGGTCTCTAAATGAGCAATGATAAATAAGAAAAAAAAGAACCTAAAACCCTAACTAAAAAAAATGATTCCAACCAATTATGAAAATGAATTATGAAGCTGAATAATGAAAAAAAATGAAAGTTTCAATTGTTAAAAATATTTTACATTATTTTATTGCATTCTTCTCATCCTAAATGTTTTCATTTCATCTAGCAGTGAATTTCAGCCTGAAGATATTTCTAACCAAACTCCTAAAATAAGTTTGTTGTAGAAAACACACATTCACTACCTAGATATTATTGTTTTCCCTCATTATCCTAGTGATGTGGTTCTATGCTTCTGAAACAGAGGTTCTAGCTTCTATGAAGAACAGCATGAAAACTGGAAAAGGGATAAACTAGTCCTTGTGCTTAAAGCCTGCAGATAAAATTTTATCAATGTTCCTGTTATAAACTGACAAACAGAGAGCTCAGTAAGGTCAAGTTGTACATGCTTGAACTGACATGCCAATCTGCCAGCAGTCATATGGTTCTCATATGGCACCACTCCACAGATGCCAGGAAAATGTGAGAACTCTCTGGCTCATTTCATTTTATTTTTCTGAATGCCATGTTTTCCTGGGTAATATATGTACATGTGTGTGTGTGTATCTATGTATATGACTCTTACACACACACATACAGAGAAAGAGAGATACAGAAAGATAGAATAGTCTTTTTCTTATGTTATATGCATATGCGGTTATCATTTGGAGTTTAAAATGAACAATTCCTTTCTTTGAAACAATGAGACATTTATAAAAGTGATCAAAATACACCCATGATCATATTTTGCTTGTACTGAGATTTGGAAACATCACAAGCATTTTATTGTGTCTGTTTAAAGAGGGGGAGGAATCAAAACAAAACCCTGTTGACCCTCCAATAAGGATATTTAGAAATATCTGCCAGATTGAGAATTTATTAACATTCCAGGAACTGACCAATGTGTAGATGCAACACCACAGTTGTTACTTGCATCAACAAGTCAACAATGTCACAGCTCCATTTCACAGAACAACGTGATCCAATTGCATTTGTTAAATAGACCATAATGGTTTACTGAAGTTAAAACTCAAAATTCAGAAATTGTTAAAAATATGTATTGCTACAGTTGATCAGCTAAAGAGCTGTTAGAGTCTTTTGTGTCACATCCAATGCACTTCACATTTGTTTGCTTCCTTCTCTTTAAAAAATAAAAAAGAACATATACATACATTATTGTTTTTTTCAAAATAAGATTTAATCCTATAAACTAAGCAAGTATTTTAATACAATTACCATGTTGTCATTAAAGTTACCTTTTTAATAAGGCGATTAAATAAAAGACCAAACTCCTTACACCTTTTTAGCACTATAAATGTTTAAGTATTTGGACATTTTTTTCTAAGAAGATAACTGGCTTCCAGGGACGCAATAAAGATTGTTGTTTTTTTTTTAATGAGCTATTAACTATGCAATGCCTAGAAAAATGTTATGAAAGATTCAAGTAGAATTGGTCCAAACATGTTCTCTAGAATTTGAAGATGTCTGTTTTGTACAGTAGATAGATGGCTCTTTATTCAACCTTCTTGATTTTAAGCAGGCAGAAATGACCAGAATTCCCTTGCATCTATTGATTGCTCAAAAAGAGTACATAAAGGATAGAATCTGTGGTTAGGTGTCTATAACATATTAAATTGATATTTTGTACCTCTGCTTTTCCTTCTACTTCTTTTCTATTCTACTGAAATTAAGTTATATTTTCTAAATAATCTTGGATGTTGTCTGCTATTATGCCTCTGAGTTATTTATTTTATTTATTATTTATTTATTTATTAATCGAATTTCTATACCGCCCTTCTCCTTCCGGACTCAGGGCGGTGAACAGCCAATTTAAAACCAATAACAATACGGTGAGTTAAAATGTACTAAAAGTCCATATAAATTTAGGCTGAAAATATATCGAATAAAACACTAAAACTCTAAAAATTTAAATAATTTAAAATAATTTAACATTTAAAATATTTAAAAATAGGAGGGATCAGGCAAGTCCGGCAAGTTGGAAGAAATAAGTCTTCAACGCCCGACGAAAGGTCCGGAGGTCAGCAATAGTTCTCAGATCTGGAGGGAGATCGTTCCAGAGGGTGGGGGCTACCACAGAGAATGCTCTCCCCCTGGGGGTCGCCAGCCGGCACTGTCTGGCTGACGGCACTCTGAGGAGGCCCTCTCTGTGGGAGCGAACCGGCCGGTGGGAGGCAATAGGTGGCAGAAGGCGGTCCCGTAAGTACCCTGGTCCTAAGCCATGGAGCGCTTTAAAGGTGATTACCAACACCTTGAAACGCACCCGGAAATCAACCGGCAACCAATGCAGCTCACGCAGGAGAGGTGTCACATGGGAGCGCCCTGTCGCTCCCATAATCCCCCGCGCGGCCGCATTCTGTACCAGTTGAAGCCTCCGGATGCATCCCAAGGGGAGCCCCATGTAGAGAGCATTACAGTAGTCCAAGCGAGACGTGACGAGCGCCTGAGTGACTGTGCGCAGGGAGTCCCGATCTAGAAAGGGGCGCAACTGGCGTATCAGGCGGACCTGATAAAAGGCCCCCCTGGCCACAGCTGTCGTATGGTCCTCTAATGACAGCCGTGGATCCAGGAGGACGCCCAAGTTGCGCACCCTTTCCGTGGGGGCCAATGATTCGCCCCCAATAACCAACGATGGAGTCAGTTGGCTATATCGGGACGCCGGCAGCCACAGCCACTTGGTCTTGGAGGGGTTGAGTCGAAGCCTGTTTCTCCCCATCCAGATCCACACAGCTTCAAGGCACTGGGACATCACTTCCACGGCATCGTTGGGGTGGTCTGGGGTGGAAATGTACAGCTGAGTGTCATCAGCGTACTGATGGAATTCCACCCCAAAACCACGAATGATCTCACCCAGCGGCTTTACATAAATGTTGAACAGAAGGGGCGAGAGGACCGACCCTTGTGGCACCCCACACACTAGGCGCCTCGGGGTCGACCGCTGCCCCCCTGTCAACACCGATTGCGACCGGTCGGAGAGGTAGGAGGAGAACCACCGCAGAACGGTGCCCCCCACCCCCAATCCCTCCAACCGGCGCAACATGATACCATGGTCGATGGTATCAAAAGCCGCTGAGAGGTCTAACAGCACCAGGATAGAGGAGTACCCCCTACCCCTGGCCCTCCAGAGATCATCCACCAACACGACCAATGCCGTTTCGGTGCTGTAACCAGACCTGAAGCCGGACTGGAGCGGGTCTAAATAGACAGCTTCATCCAGGTACCGGGGGAGCTGCCGCGCCACCACACTCTCAACAACCTTCGCTAGGAAGGGAAGGTTGGAGACAGGACGATAATTTACCAAAACAGCCGGGTCCAGGGAGGGCTTCTTGAGGAGGGGCCTCACCACCGCCTCCTTCAAGGCAGGTGGAAGGACACCCTCACTCAAAGAAGCATTTATAATCTCCTGGAGCCAGCCTCATGTAACCTCCCGAGAGGCCAGCACCAACCAGGAGGGACACGGGTCCAAGAAACATGTGGTAGTGTTCAGTCTACCCAGGATCCTGTCCACGTCCTCAGGAGCCACAGGATCGAACTCAGCCCAGATAACACTCTCAAGACTGGGCTCAGTCACCTCGCTCGAACTAACCCAGTCAGAGGCCAGCTCATCCCGAATCTGAGTTATTTTATCATCCAGATATTGAACAAAATCCTCCGCACGACCCTGCAAGGGATCCTCCCGCGCTCCCAGGTGAAGGAGGGAGCGGGTCACCCTAAACAGGGCAGCTGGGCGATTATCTGATGACGCAATAAGAGCGGTGAAATAGTTAGATTTCGCCGCTTTTATTGCCACTAAGTAAGTCTTAATATGAGCTCTTACTAGTGTTAAGTCGGATTCAGAGCGACTAGCCCTCCAACCGCTCTCTAGGCGTCTTTTCCGGCGCTTCATCTCCCTCAGCTCCTCGGTGAACCAAGGAGATAAGTGAGTTCGGCGCCGGGTCAGAGGCCGCAAAGGCGCGACCCGGTCCAAGGCCCCACCGGCTGCCCTATCCCAGGCAGCCACCAGGTCCTCAGCCGAGTCGCGTGTCAGTGTCTCAGGAAATGGCCCAAGCTCCGTCTGGAACCTATCAGGATCCATCAGGCGCCTGGGGCGGAACCACCTAGTTGGTTCCGCCTCCCTGCGATGGGGTGTAACGGTCAGAAAGTCGAGACGAAGGAGCGAGTGGTCAGTCCATGACAAGGGTTCAACACCTATATCCCCGATATCAAGACCACTCAGCCACTGACCAGAGACAAAAACCAAGTCCAGGGTGTGTCCACCAATGTGAGTCGGGCCCTGAATTACCTGGGTCAGGTCCATGGCCGTCATGGAAGCCATGAACTCCCGAGCCATCTCAGATGTCTCGCCAATAGATGGCAGGTTGAAATCCCCCATGACTATAAGCTTGGGGGTATCAACCGCCACCTCGGCTATAACATTGAGAAGCTCGGGCAGGGTCGTTGCCACGTGGCAGGGAGCCAGGTACGTGACTAACAGACCCATCTGCCCACTGGGACCCCATCTCACAAAGGCGGACTCACACCCGGCTATCTGAGGTACAGTGGCCTCCCTCGGACCCAGACCTTCCTTAATAATGACCGCTACTCCCCCACCCCTGCCCTTGGCTCTCGGCTGGTGGAATGCAAGGAAACCCGGTGGACACATCTCCACGAGGGGAACTCCCCCCTCGTGGCCCAACCAGGTCTCGGTAATACCGGCCAGGTCCGCACCCCCCTCTTCAAGAAGATCACATATGAGGGGGGCCTTGTTTACCATGGACCTCGCATTGCACAACAACAGCCGGAGCCCCGGGTCCTGAGACTCTAAACAACCCGGGGAACAGGAATAGCTCCGGGGACCGGGGCGCGCAATCGCTCGAAGACAGCGAGTGCGCGTCCTCCGCACATGATATGGTCCCCTGCTCTCGCCATATCTGCCCCTCCCACATAACGTAGCTATCACACCACCCTCGTCCGAGGGCTCATTAAGAGCCCTCTTGCCTCCAGAGACTAAACCCCCCGTGGCATCAAAGACTGTCGGGCCTGTCCCTTTCCCCCCCGGGTTTCCCCCCAAACCCACTCCCTCCCCCACCCCAGAACCCCCTAAAACACCCCTTAAAAGATTACTTAAAAAACCCCTCAATCCCCTCTTCACGACATGCCACCTCTCGGGGTCCCAAAACCCGTCATTAAGGTAGGCCCTCGATAGTGTGGAGGGCCAAACCCGCGAGAGGGGGGAATCTCGCAGGGCAAGAAGCGTCGACCTAGGAAGCATCCAGCAGAAGTGGGCCAGAAATAGTGGCATGGCAAAGGTCCATGATCATAGTTCGAATAATGTCCTGAAGCAGGAACCAGATCAGACAGGAGAAAAACGCCACTACCCTCTCACGATAGCGGCCAAAAAGTCTCTGCATTCTGTCTCAAGGGAGGGAGTGTCCAGACCACCCTCTCACGGTGGTCCAATCAGCAGGCGCGTTGGAAAGTCCAAGGCCACTCTCTCACCGTGGCCCGGCGAATTCGTCCTGTGATGTGGCACCCCCTCAAGGTGGAAACAGAATCGGCTCCTCCCGTGAGCTGGCCTGTCTTCTAATGGCCAGCCAGCAGACGATGGAATGCTGCACGAAAGATGGTAAAAAGGCCAGGAGTCCAGGCACAGGCAGCTAATGGAGAAGCAAGCTTGATTTAAAGGGCCAGCGGAGGGCAAACTAGCAGAAAGATGGAATGCTGCTAGACAAGGCTAAGGGAAGCCAGAGTCCGAAGCCCAAATTGCTGGTAAATAGGCATGGGGTTGGAGGGCCAGCGGAGGACAGGCGGGATGGGGGGGGATGCTGAGGGCTTCACCACATCCACCAGCGCCCTCAGACCACCACCAGCTGCCAGCGCCCTCTCACCGCCGTCGCCGCTCGCCACTCGATCTTCCTCGTTCCCTGCGGCGCCGCCATCTTCCGCAGCGCCGCCCAGCGCCGCCCAGCTGTTTTTGGGCGGCGGGGACCTCTGGAGGCCTGCTAGGGCCTGCTGGGGCCTGCTGAGGCTTCGCAGCGGCTGCCCTCTCACCACAGCCGCGGCTAGCCACTCGCCGCCCCTCGCCGCCATTCCATCCAATTTCGCCGCTCCGCGCCGCTCCCCCGCCGCGCCGCCATCTCCGCAGCGTCTCTCAGCTGTTGGAGGCCCGGAAACAGCGCAAGCGGTGGGGACCTTTGAAAACACGCTGGTGGGCTACAAACCCACCAGCGTGTTGGCAGGAAGCTCCGCTGGCTGGGCGGGGCATCGCCGATGATCCACAGCCCCCCCGGACCCTCTAAAGCCAGCCAGATGACCCATCCTCAAAACGGAGCCCTAGATGCAGACGCCATCTTGAGCATGCGCTCAAGATGGCGTCTATTTAAACATTGCAGGCAAGTATCCTATTCACATCATTCATCATAAGTGCCAGGTCTTTTGGGGGCATTACTTTCAATGTTTGCAGACTGTGTATATCTACTTGTGATTCTGTATGTGCTATAATCTTATTTATTTATTTATTTATCAGTCACATTTCTATGCCACCTAGGGACTCTGGGCGGCTTACAACAAAAAAATAATGTGAACAATATCCCGTAAAAACATTTTAAAAAAATATTAAAAACCCATACACTCCACTCCATGGCCGGGTCTTGCAAGATCACCGTAGCGAGATCAACGGCCCCAGGCCTGCCGGAAAAGCCAGGTCTTCACTGCTTTCCGGAAGGCCAATAGGGTGGGGGTGGTCTGAATCTCAGGAGGTAATTGGTTCGAGAGCCGGGGCAACCACAGAGAAGGCCTTCCCCCGTGGGCCCACCAACTTCTCTTTTGGTTCTTCTTTATTGATGATGGTCGGGGAGTGTCAATTTAAAGGTTGTTTCAGTGCTAGCCTGTATTGTATATGTTGGTATTACTTCTAAATTATTAAATCTATAGTTCACAACAGCTATTTGCTATAGATTACCAATTGTTATCTGAGTTTCTTTTAGAATTCTACTATTTTTTCTGAATCACTTCCACTACTGTTTCCACAAATATTTTATTTCTGGTGATGAATATTCTTTGATCTGCTAATTGTTGTTATTCAATGGTATTTAAGTTTGGTTACATTCTTTTCTAATGTTCAAACATTTGCCATTAAATTGCCTCACTTTGTTGGATCCGATTTATAATAGCACGTCATAATCGTACATTTTTCAAATACAATATACTTTTGTCTGTGGTTGTTCTTCCAGTAATCTTACAGAGCTAGGCCCTGGTTGCAAGCTGAGTTCTATTTCCCATTTTTTGACAGATGTCCAGGAACTCTAACATTTAATGTGGTCCATGCTGACCTGGATGACAACAAATCTTATATGAGCCTTCTTTTATTTTCTCATCATATTAAATGGGTTGGTGGATATAGTTTCTCACCATATTAAATGGGTTGGTCTGCTCTTCTAAGCTAAGACCTGCCTGGCATGTGTAATCCTTCGGATAGAATATACTTCTACCACCATAGCAATCAATCACGTCAGAGCATCTCAAGCCCCTTCCCACAACAAGAAAGTATCCACAGAGGGGATAAAAAAGTTTAAAAAGTTAAAGTTATTGCTACTACCCTGTTTCCCCCCAAATAAGATATCCCCTGATAATAAGCCCAATTGGGTTTTTGAGCGCATGGCAATAAGGCCAAGTGCTTATTTCAGGGTTCAAAAAATTATAAGACAGGGTCTTATTTTCGGGAAAACATGGTAGTAGTAGTACTATAACTACTGTTGTTGTTATTGTTATTGGACTAGTAAAAACTTAACAGTTAAAGTCCTAACCAAGGACCTAAGAGCTGTTAAGATAACATCTGGGTATATAAGCTGTTCCAAGTAAGGTGGGATTTTGCAAAGTCAAAATATTCAGGTCTGATAAGTTCAAAATTTCCATGTATCTGGGCAGCCCTTTAGGTATTGGGTATTGCCCAAAGGGCTCTTATTACTATTGGAACAATCTGTCACACCCCATCAGTGTCTGAATCTGTGGGGGAAGATGAGCTGGAATAAGAACAAGAACAGAGATGGAGAGGCCAACTCTGTTGGCCTTGGAGGAAACTGGGGAAGGGCAGAGTTAGTCCAGGCAAGGCTTTTCAAAATTAGTAAGGCCTGGAGACAAGGAGAACTCAGATGAAGAGCAAGGACTACCCCCTCCTGATCCGAGAGCTAGGAGGAAAGAGAGACAGCGAGATCAATGCAGATTGAGCCGGCTAAGAGGGAGAAGAGTGCCCTGCTCCCTTTCACAAGGCACACCCGGGGACTGAGATGTAAGGAGATGCCTGTGGGAGGGGCATTTGTCAGGAACAAGCATTGAATCTGTGGAACTTCATGTGCACTTGCCAAAGCCTGGAGATTGCTATACTCTATCTTGTAGGGCTTGCCAGTTTGCCTGCTTCACTGAACTTCTTGCTCTGGTTACTGTTTAGCTAACCTGGCTTATTGGACTGCTGGCCCTGGTTGCTGTTTGATTAACCTGGTTTACTGGACTACTTGTAGCCAGAAGCTTCTGAAGGTGTGTGTGAGAGCTTTCCTCCAGGACTTGTAGTGAATGTGGGGATGTTTGGGAGCACGGTTGGAGCAATAAAGGGGAGTTAGACCTGTTCTCTGGTTGTGTTGCTTTAGTGTCACACCCCGGGTCATCACACAACCATTGATTCTTCCTCCATGGTTGCTCAACTTCAATTTGCAGATCATGGTATTTCGTTATTTTTTTCTAGTTGTTTCTCTTCGATTCATGCGTCACCTGGTATTGCAATATCTATGAACTAGACTTTTTCTTTTCCACAATAGTGATGTCAGGCGTGTTGAGCAAGATGTCTGTCTGTTTGGGTTCAAAAGTCCAACAAGATCTTGATCTATTAATTGTCAAGAACTTTGGTGTTCCCAATAATTCGGCTGCATTCAAACCCAAATTTCAGGCAATGCTTCCCTTGTATGATTTTGGCAACTCGTTCATGACATTGTAGTTTGTGAGGTTTTGCTGCAGCCAATGATAAGGTGAACCACTGTTTCATCTTTGTCATTCCATAAGCGACATTTGCTGTTGTTACTGACGTGTTGAATTTTTGCTTTCATGGAATTGGTCTGTAGACAGCCAAAATGAAGCCTTCAGTTTCTTTCTTCAGCTCCTCGATCTCAATCATCTCCATTTTAGCTTTGTATCTACCTTTCCTTCAATGTCCTTCAGGTATTGACTGGCATAGGCTTCTTTTTCTAGTTAGAAACTTGGTGCCCAATTTTTCCTTTCAAAATCTCATTGTTTTACCCTCGTCCAACCCCTTCAGCAAAGGCTCTTTTGCTTTTTTTTATGTAGTCATTTAATCTGTTTTTTTCCTCTTCTACAGCTTGTTTCACTTTACTATTTTCTTTTCTTTTTTGTATTTTATACAATAAAAAATAAAATAAAAATGTTTAAAAATTACTAATATTAATCATAGTACAGTCAGCCAGATGTTCAGACTGGATTTGGCATTTTTGTCTACCTATTGAGTCCTTACCAAGGATATGGGAATAGGCAGATCTGGATGTTTGATAGTGCTATAGATATAGTTGCAGGAAGGAAGCTGTCCCCAATAAAGTTGCCTTTTGCAATTGACAGATGGTGAATTTGTCAATGCCAATGGTGTTCAAGTGGTTCTCCAGTTACTTTGGAATTGCACCCAAGGTGGCTATTACTATTGGTACTACACTTGCTTGCCTTTGCCACAGTTGTTCTATTTCTATTTGTCTTTGTATTTTGTTATCTTCTACAATTCTTTCTCTTCTGTTCTACTGTCTCCAGGCATCACCATATCCACTATCCAGATTTTTTTATCTTTATTATTGACAATTGTTAAGTCTGGGGTTTTATGTGGCAGGTGCCTGTCTATTTGAATTCTAAAGTCCCGGAGCAATTTAACTTCTTCATTTTCTATGACTTTCTCTATTTTATGGTCCCACCAGTTCTTGCTTGTAGGCAAATGATATTTCTTGTAGATCTTCCAATGCACATTGTTGCTACTTTGTCAGGCTGCTGCTTGTAGCCAACCTGCATGATCTTCTTGTAGCAGCTTATTAGGTGGTCCACTGTTTTTTTCAGCTTCTTTGTATAGGTGGTGCTTACTGTCTGTTGCTATCTTCTCAATTTTGGCTTTGTATGCATTTGTCCTTAAGGCTTGGTCTTGTGCAAGTCTTGTCCTGAGACTTGGTCTCAGTCTCTTTCTTCAACTTTTCTGCTCTTGGCCATTGCCAGATCTTTGTTGTTACCTGCTTTCATTGTTGTGGTTGTTGTTGTTGTTGTTGTTGTTGTTGTTGTTGTTGTTCATATCATTATCTGTAATACAAAGAGATACACTCTAACTCTCAAATCCAACATATAATCTTTATTTTTATTTTTATTTTTATTTTTTTTGCTTTATTAAGTCATTATTCAAATGATATATTCATGGAACCTCCTTCCTAATATTACAGAATATTCCATGCAATTCCAGAAGAGTGGAATTGCATGTTACATGTGCTTAAATATGAGTTACAGATATGGTCCTTAAACTATGTAATGACAATTCCATTCCCTGAAATTTATATAAATCTAAATGTTCTTATTGTTATTTCCATAGCTGATGGCACTGCAAATGTTTTTATGGTTAAGTGTGTCTTCTAGAATATTTGTATTCAAACCAAGTGTGACACAAAGCAGTCTATGAAATATGAGAGTTCAGTAATTTTGCTGGCATAGATTCTAAATGGCCCAATGCACAAAACGCAGGAAAGAGCAAACATTTTTCCCCACTGGGCTTTGCACAGTGAATCTGTAATGTTAACCATCATTGCTGATATTTTTCCACTGAGTGCAATAGAGAAGCCTAGAGGTTTGGGATGGACAAAAGGAAAAACATATTGCTTTTGAAAATCATAGAACTGAAAGGCAGAAATATTATAGTAGTGGGGTAAACAATGTTTGTCCTAAAGCAGTAAAATGCAAAGCAGCTGCACACTTTTAGTATTTGATGAAGTTTAACATTCTGAACAACAAGAACAAAAACCTAATTAGTCTTACTATAATTTTAAACTGATCTCCTTCCTTTCTGCTTATAGATCATCATCCTCATCTTCACTTTCAGTTGTAGGCTGGTATAAAATATATGAAATTAAAATCATTCCGCAAATAAGAAACTAGATAAATAAATATTATAACCCTATAAGTTCTAATAATAACAAATCTTACTATCGATATTAACACAATAAAGATTAAAACACCTTGAGAGCACACACACACAACCCAATTTACAGAATATTTTTAACAGCTCAAAATGAGGAGAAGGTTTTTGTGGAAATGGTTTCCCAGTTGCAGTCTCCAGCACTCTCTATAGCAGGGGTGTCAAACTCAAGGCCCATGGGCTGGATCCAGTCTGTGGTGTGCTTAGATCTGGCCCATGGGGCCACTCTGGAAACAGTGAGGGACTGGCCTGTGGTGCCTCTGCCAGTGAAAACGGGCTGCCGATGTCTGTTTTCAGCTGGGACAGCCTCCTGCAACCCTCCCAAGCTCCATTTTCACTGGTAGAGTGCTCGGGCCACCACAGGTGCTCCTGACACAAGTGACGTCAAGCTGACCATGCCCACCCTGGCCCCCTGAGGTCAAACACAACCCTGATGTGGCCCTCAATGAAATCGAGTTTGACACCCTGCTCTATAGGGTATCCTTCAATGGGAGCAATCAAGCTGAGAACAGTCTCAAATTTCTCCCAATGTCTTGCCAAAAGATGCTCTTTGACTTCTTAAAGATGAAAAGAAAAAGAGGGATTGGGATTAGGGGTATAACTGCAGTTTGTCTTTCAAAATGCTATTGGAGCCTCTTTTTGAAAATCAGAGTTCAACCATGCACACATGTAGCTTGTCCAGAGCCCTTTTGTTCCTTAAAAAAAATATTAAGAACAAGAGGGAACAGTCCCCATTTTGTAGCCAAAGACTTTTCTTCCTTTTTGGTGTCATGTATCTAAGGAAAAATCACAACAAAATGTCACTTTTTGCTTCAAAATTCAAGCTCAGATATTTTTGCAAACCATCCAACAACTTGTCTCATTTTTAGATATATATATTTTTAAATTACTAGGAATGTTAAGAGACACCTTTATGAATACAACTAAATAGCCACCTAAGCCTATTATGACACCTTAGGATAATTAATTCCATAAGATAAATATTTATTGCTGAAGAATCACTTCCTATCCACTATCACAAACTAGAGTTTTAGTTGCTTTTGGAAAAACCCAGAAGAAAAAAAAGCATGTTCTCAGCAATAATGGAGAATCTTAGCAAACATTTATCATTTTATTTCTAAAGTATAGCCAACAAGCCAAATTATCCTATGTACAATCTTACATTGCTATTGTTGCTTTTGTGCCTGTGTTTATTATTTCAATTTTCTTTGATTTTTGTACACTCTAATTGTATTTCCACAACTATTTTCTAAAGCAAATGGATTATTGTACAATAAGGTTTATAGGGCATATTCTGCTTCCCTTTTTGAAGAATTAACTATGCCTGTACATTAATTTCTTCTGTGATGGAGGTTTGAGAAGGAAAGATAAGAAGAGAAAGGTTGCTGCTTTTTCCTTGATTTTGCCATATTGCCTGGATCACAGCCCCACTCAAATGAAACAGCCATCTGGTTGCTGTGTATAAAAAAAAGGATTTTTGTCAAACAAAGAAGCTACCTTTTTTCTATCCCAGGCCATGCATCCCTAGCCTCAGATTTTTGTTTGATGCAATCTCTGAGCACAAAGATCAGAAAGCTGTCCTACACAAGCCCATTTAACTTTGGTTTGATCAGTCCTAGATGTTCCTGTAAAGTCAAAGCCATAATAGTCACTATGGCCAGGATTGTATTGATTCAGTGGGAACTTTATTTTATTGGAGTTCTCAGGTCTCCGCTCCTCTCCAGCTGGCATGCATTCCCCTTCTGCTCCGAAAGCAGGCAGACTTAATACTGATAATAGGCTAGTAGTCCATGGGCTCTGCCCTGCATCTTGGAATTTTCACTCTTTTGATATCTATCTGAAGTTGTGCCAGGGAATCTGGAAAAAGAAAGGCCAAGGATTGTGCGTCCAGGACCTGGCTCTTTAGATTCAATAGCTCCCACACCTACCCTTTCTTAACCTCTTTGTTCAAGGATGAGCCACTGGGGTAAGGAAGAAGGAAAGATATCAGGACACAAGGTGTTCTTTACCATGCATTTTAAACATTATTAGTTTACAGTCTCATCACAGGGTTTCTGTTTAGACTGTTTTACACCAACATCAATCCTTACACATACCTTTCCATATTTTTCTGTCCTTGCAAAGCATTCTTGCCTCACCTTGTCTATTCATTCTTTAATATGTATGTATATTCACTGCAAGATATAAATCAATGTATAAGCCCAGCAACATTACGGAAAGCATAGAGAAGGAATAAGTAATAACTAAGTGTGATTAGAAAATGGAAAGATATATAGCTAAATCTAATTTATATCAGCACAATTCACTATATCTCTGTAAACCATTCATGCCTCTACCCCATATATAGACTACCTTATTTTCATCTACTGCCTTAAATTATCACCTCCCTCTTTTCGAGTATCTATCAACACAAACCATTCATGACTTCTGGATCTTCCCCTTTGTCTCAGTCCAATGGCACTTCCTTGTTTTGTGATTGTTTTGTGATTCAGTCCAGATTTATTCTCTCTACATGATCAGACCACCCCCATGTGTTTCTTATTGGTCACTTCTTTTTACATTCAACTTACATTCATTCATTATCCATTCATTTTTGACCTTACCCTTTCTTCTCTTGCATACACTTAAGTACCTCATTTCCCACTGCATTCCACTTATTTTTAATGATCCCAACTTACCCAGTTGTCATTTCCATTCCACAAAGTAAATAGAAATGCACTATTAGACAAAACCATTTTTGCTTTGAATAATCATTCAGTCTTCACAACCAATGGCATATTACCAATTACACTTCTACCAACCTTTGCATGTTTTAAACATTCTCTATTCATTTCACCACATTCTGTTAACATTTCTTCGTTTTTAATACATTTCTGGGGTTATAGCAGCTACACTTGCAGCCTTATCATTTTTCAATATTCCCATGTTATTTGTTACTCATTTCATCTTTTTTTCCCCTTGGGCAATAATATTTATAGCAATCATTTCAATTCTACTTTTAACATCTCACTATCATTCCCATAAAAATCTCTAAAATACTGTTTTTAACATTTTTTCACTTCAGTTTTAACTGAAATAGCATCACTTTCATTTATTTAATTATTTTCATCCTCTTCTAAAACATTTCTTTAAGATTTCTATTACCCTAACCCTAAAAATGATGCCTATGGAGATTCTCAGCCATCCAGGTCACAGCTGTACCAAAGGCACTTTTTCAAAAAGCAATTGGACTTCTTTTGTTTTGCTTGAAGACGTTTTGATTCTTATCAAAGAAGTTTCTTCAATTCTGACTGAATGGTGGAGGATGGAAGGATTTACCTGAATAATGTTGAGAGGAATATGATGCCACCAAAGCTGTGTTTCAGCAGGTTCTGACCGGTTCTGGAAAACTGGTAGCAGAAATTTTGAGTAGTTCGGAGAACCAGTAGTAAAAATTCTGTCTGGCCCCACCCCCATCTATTCTCTGCCTCCTAAATCCCACCTGATTGGGAGGAAATGGGGATTTTGCAGTAACCTTCCCCTGGATTGGGGTGGGACTAGAGATTTTACAGTATACTTTCCCTGCCACGCCCACAAAGCCATGCCACACCCACAAAGCCACACCCACAGAACTGGTAGTAAAAAAATTTGAAACCCAGCACTGGATGCCAGCTATCTCCTTTTTACACCATAGTCCTTTCAGCAGTTCCAAGAATGTTCCACGTTCATTTGTACTATTCAGGTAATCCTGAGGGCATAGGTAAACCTCCAAGTGGCCCCAATGACTCTCAGAAAGAGTGTTAAGAACCAGATGACAATAAGGAATACAAATCCTTCCATCCTCCACCATTCAATTAGAACTGAAGAAGCTTTTGGATAAAAAGCAAAATGTCTTCAAGTAAAACAAAGAAAGTCCAGTTGCCTTTTGAAAAAGCACTTTGGAACAGCCTAAAAATTGTATCAGAATAATTTTACACACTGTGGCATGCCAGCTTCATATTCATTTTATTTTTACTTTTTGGGGGCGGGGGGTTTGGTTTAGTTTTTAAAAGCACTAGTATGTGGGAAGGCGACTTCTGAGTGTCAAAGTTTTGCTGTTACATTGATGCTTGCATGTTTATCTGTTCATTAAACATTATTCAGAGAAAGAAATGCAATGTGTGTGTATAGCATAAGGCAAAGATCATGCCTCATAAAGCAGCTTCAAATAGCACTTCATGTGGATCATTATAAAGAAAATTTTGAAGCTTCACAAAGCTTCAAAAAATAATGTTCTGTTTTTTTCATGACAGCCTAGTAGAAACTGTCTAGCTTTATGTAATGGTAAAGACTGACCCTGGGAAGGGCAGACTGAGAAATCATTTGCATCTTGCTTCAAAAGATGAATGGTTTCCCACAATTGAAGACAAAGGTCGTATAATATTTATACATGACTATATCTGCAAATGGCCAGACTCAAATTATCCTTCTTCCGACACATTATGCAAACACCCAGCTCCCTAGAAAAGGCTCTGGGAATGGTGGAAAAAAAGAGAAGTGGATAGCCAGGAAGATGGACAGACTCAGTTGCAGTGCTGTTGAATACACCATTGGGAGACCTAAAAGAACAGATTAGGGACAGATTGTCATGGACAAAATCTCACTGTGTGGACACAACATTAAAAACAACTTGATGGCACATCATTATCATCCCTTCTTTACTGCTCAGCTTTAAAGCTCTGACACCTTATGGATGGCTCTTGATCATTGTATGAGTTTGAGCTGGAAGGTCTTAAAATAGAGGATTTCCTCTGCAAAGACATTTAGCACCCAAATCATCTTTTGCTTATGTCATTCTGTAGACAAATGAAGACCAGGACAGACTATTATGAGTTTAAAATGTTTTCAAACTCAAAACACTTGTTTTTACTGTTGTGGACTCTGAACAAAACATAAACTTAAAAATGTTGTCCCAAGTTCCCAACAAGGCATTCCATAAATATTCTGGGATAGGATATTTAGGATAAAATGGGATATTTAATTTTACTTTTTAAAAAAAAACATTTTGGAAATCTTGCTTCCATTGCTGTACTCTGAGAAGTTTTTTAAAATCAAAAATCATCCTTTTGAACTATTTATCCATAGCTCAGTTAGTAAGTAGCACTCAGCAAGAATGTTTGAACTATTTCTTTTTATAATTCTTGGTTATAAATTCCCATATGTTCTTTTAAAATTCTTCCATACATGAAACATTTTATATTTCAGGGGAGGAAACAAATTCATTCTCCATTTTCTGTGAGTGATGGTACCCATGGAGGGAACGGATATGGTGAACTCTATGAAGAGGCAGTTTCCCAGGAAGGAAAGCCGACATGCCAGAAAGAGGGAGGGAGAGAAGAGATAGCATAATCCGGAGCTGGATAGAAAATAGAGGCAGTGGGTAGAGATAGGTACTCTGTCAACTCTGAATTGAACGTGGTTGAAGACATCATGTGTTGCATCGCAGTTGCCACACATTATGAGGGGGAAATAGCTAGACCATCTCATAGATAAAATAAAGCTCTCCTGTGGGAACCAAGATCATCCCAACAGGTGACAGTTGGAGGAGGAGCAGAAGTGATCTAAGAAACTTGTTTTGATTGGACAATGTGACCTGTGACACCTGGAGAGGGAAACTTTTGCTCTTTTAATTACATGATTACCACAGGAAACTTTTAGAGTTGGCTTTCACTAGCTGTGCCGATATGATGTGTCCAATAAACATGTTCTCTGAGGAACATTTCTGCCTTGGATTTCTTTGGATGCATTACTCAGAATGCTGACATATTCCCTAGGATCCCCCAAATTAAATTTGTTAGGCTAAGAGAACAAAGGGTTTAGAATTACAAGATTCTGTTTCATGTCTGTAAAGAAAATAAAGAATTGAATTCTGCATAGATTGTTCTATGGGAAGATGGGTCCACTATGAGTCCAAAAGCTCAGAAGACAAAATGTGTGAAACTGGTGACTGACCTGTTCAGTAACGGGTGGGCCTGCTAAGTAACGGGTGGAAACTAATAAAGGAGAGAAGCAATACAGAACTAAGGAAAAATTTCCTGACACTTAGAACAATTAATCAGTGGAACAACTTGCCTCCAGAAGTTGTGAATGCTCCAACACTGGAAGTTTTTAAGAAGAATGTTGGATAGCCATTTGTCTGAAGTGGTGTAGGGGTTCCTGCCTAAGCAGGGGGTTGGACTAGAAGACCTTCAAGGTCCCTTCTAACTTTGTTATTCTATTCTATTCTAAACCTAGTTCAGATCTTGCAATGTTATTCTGGGACACATATATTCACCTTCATTCAGATTGTTCTATGTCATACTTGGGCTCAGCCTGACATTTTCCTAGAAAACAACTTTATTGGTTTAAGAAAAAGTAAAATAAAAATAGGTCTGGGTGTGGTAGATTATTTAACAAGCATAGATATTACAAAGACAAAAGGTGCCCTTTCCCAAAATTTAAACTCATGAGAAGCTTTTGAATCAATATGAGTTTAGTTTCAGGCTGGCCAGACCCTAATCAGAAATATTGCTCATGGAAAATAGAAAACAATATTGCAATAAGAGAGCATTCATTATTGTTGTTGTTAATATTTTTGGAATATATACTTCTTGTCTGGAGCAGGATGAGAAGAACACTGGACTTAGTGTTCTTCTAAATGTATTAAATTGAATCAAGTTTTCTTCTTTCCTTTTCTTTCTCATCCAAAATGAATGGGAAATTATCCTACTGTTGTTCAATTATACAGCTGAATTTCAGTCACAGGTGCCTCAGGGCCCAGAAAACAGTTTTAAGGTAACATGTATCCCAAACAGGCCCCATTTGTTTAAATTAAATAGAAAGTATAAATTATATAAGATTCAATAGCCAATAAAACATAAAAGCATCCGTGTGATACCCTAGGCTGAGAGGAAATACGATCAGTTAAGTTTGCGGTTTGATATATTATAGGAATCTCATTACTATCTTTGTATTTTATATAAACTATATTAAGCCGTTTTGCTTCAAGCCAAGCATATTACAAGGACATGCCAATTCTGTTTTTTTATTCCAAGTTTAGCATTAGTGTGTTTTGTAAATGCTTCCACATAATGTTGATATATCATTCTCAATTTAAAAGCAAATATTCCAGAATTCTACATTAATTATGTAATTTCTCACCTCTAACCTTCATTTTTCAGTTAGCCACAACCATATCATGCTAAGTAGATTTTTTTTTTCTTTAAACAAATATCAAAGGAAAAAAATGTTGAAATTGATTTGAATTATATCTAGAGTTGCCAGGACTTTGCCTAGATATGTTGCCTCATTTCCAGTGTAAACCACTGATCTGAAAGTAAATCTGTGCATTTCTAGACCTTACGGGCAAATCAACCATTTTACTATGAGCAGCGTAGCCACTTTCTTTTAAAATAAATACATGTGTTTTTCCCCTTTAGGAACAAAAAAAATGCCTGAATTCACTTGTGGAGAAAAAGAAAATGATATTTGTACAAGTGAGCATATAAAATGGAGAATATTAGTACTAAACAATCTGATTTTCTGCATGTGTGTAATTTCTTTGGATAGCTGGCGCTTTTACGTACATCCTTGGGCTCTGGGTGAGGCATTTCAGCCTCCTAGGATAGACAATAGTAACAACAGTAGAGATTCTTCTAAACTGAAAGACAGAGATGATGTGACATTGTTGTAATCCTCAGTCAATGTGCTCAGATTTCAACCTTTGGTGTTATAGGATGTGCTCAGGAATTCATTTAAAATTAGAAGCAAGTTAATCTAAGGATTTTTTAAAAAGATTTCCCACTTTTAGTAACACATACACACACACACACACACACACACACACACACCCCTATGTGTAATTTTGGCATGAGAGAGCACTATGCCACCATCATTTTTTGAGATTCTAGTCAACACTTCTTCCAATCTATAGATGGCCATTTGGCTGAGCCTGGAGGTCTGAATGTCTGCCGAACCATCTGCCCCAGATGGATGCCTGTTCATCCTATAAGATCTAACAGTGATTCTGTCTATTGAATGGTCTCACCTCCCTATGAGGCTCAAGAAGTGTGCCTCCTCTGTCACTTCATCTGTCCTCTGGAACAGTATTCCCAGCAAGATTTTTATAGTTCTGATTCCATTTTTCTTCAAGAGAGCCTTAAAGATTTGGCTCTCCTGCTAGAGGAACTGGACCAGGATGTGGTATGACTCCAGCAGTGAGATTCTTTTGTCTTTTTAATTGTTGTGGCTCTTTGCCATGAGCAGGGCCATTTTATCACTACTTTATAATTGATTATATTGTTTTATCTCTCTGTAAACTACCCAGAATACTGGGTGGCAGTAGAAATTACCAATAAATAAGTGAAAAAATGCATTAGAGTCTTACATCACTTTTAAAATATGGATGGAGTTTAAAGGTGGTGGATAAATCCACCAATAAAATATCCTTGGTAAACCCTATTGAACTGAATACCAACTACAGCAGAATCAAGAAGTAAGTCTGAGATGAACAGGACCACAATTATTGGTATGAGTTCTATATTCTAGGTAATATATTAGGGTTTCTGTTTTCTGTTTCTGTTTCTGTTTTCAAGAACATTGCTGTTGTTTTCAACTTATATGAGGGTACAAAAGAAACTTGAATATCAGCTAATAAATCCATCTAGTGATATAAATGAAAAGACATCTTTTCTGGTTAAGATTTTTAAATTCTATTTTTTTCTAAATTTTGTCATTGTTCTCGTCAGAGGAGCTTTTATATGAGTGTATCTATTTATTACAGTAATATGTAATTTTTATTGTTTCCTTGTTTTTGACTGCATGGTTTACATAACTAATTCATAGAAAATTACTATGTAAATAATAATATTCAGCTTTCTTCTAAGGACAAGTTTCTCTTTTGGCTCTATAAATTTGTGAGACTGGTCAGGATATCACCTTGTTTTCTTAGGTGCGGTGCTGTTTTATTATCCTCTAACAGTTATATAATCAGATCTTAGATGATGAGATCTTATATACTAGTGAGATAATAGATAATATAAAGATATTCAAACAGCACTGACATCAATATCATCTAAATTAGTAATGGATAATATATACAGGAAATAAAGAAAATGAATCCAGGATTCAAAATCTGACACAGAGCTCATTTCCAGTCTAATAAATGCCGTTGGCTAATGCTTTCCCATTCTGCATAAATTAGAATTTTATTATCGATCTCTGTTCTAAATCCGATCAAATCAGTTGAATTTATCCTAAAGCCGCAGGTCTGTTTTTGGCATTTGGGTGTCCTAAACACCTGCCAGCTGTTTGTCTGCTGAATTGAGGACATCATGTTTTCAATTTCCTTCAATAAAGCTATGAATCTGGCAATTTGCTGGCCCGCTTCAGCTAAACAGAAAGGACAATTTGAGAGAGATCATAGTTCAGGCTCAGTCAGTTGGAAACGATTGAAAACCGAGAACTGGCCGCTATGTTGCCCCCCCTCCCTGCAGTGTGCTGTCACAGTTTGATTGACAAACTGACTTTTTTGAGGTGCCCATGCCCATTTCAGTCAGAGTTTATTGAAGGTGATTTTGATCTTCTCCATGAGGCCACAGCAGTGGCCGTGCCATCTGTCACCTTGATTGCATCGTGGATTCTCTGGAGAGAATGCTATGGCTCCTGATCATTTGCAGATTGTGAGGCTTTCGCCTCCATAAGGACCACATGCACAGAGCCAGATGGTGAACATACACGCTTATTATAAGTCTTTATCTCTGTGCAGGAAGGAAAGGAACCATTAGATCTCCCTCAGGAACTCTGCTACCATCATGCTTCTCTTCGACAAATACAGTCTTCTTCAGCTGTCATCAACCTACCTCAGAAAATTAAACCACCACAACAACAATTCCATCAGCTGAAGCAAGAGAGTAGCAAAACGCACACACAAAGCTGTTCCACCACCTTACCCACGCACACACGTATGTATATAAACATACGTCATGTTTTTCTCCCTGACTGTCAGCTCAAGATAGAAGCGAGTTTGTTTGTAAATAGATAGCTTTAACACAGGCTTCTGTAAAACTAGGTTTTGGGGAAGATATTCTATTTAATAAATTATATGTTAATCAAAAGTCTTTTTTTCCCCTATACCAATTGCTTTTATGTTCAATATAAGAAATGTGGAGAGGAAAACTTTTAGTTTGTGCCAAATAAAAGTCTCTTCTCCCCTGGCAGTATATGTAAAACATGACAAATTGTATGAGGGAAGAGTGTTTCTTTGCTGGTAGTGAAAACAGAGTACAGTAGTGCAGGAGAGCTGCTACAAGCTTATCCTCATGTCTCAAACAAGGAATAGAAGTAGGATTATTTGTTTATGGAAGGATTATTATTTGGGGGCAGAATTTGTCTTTGCAAGTCTTGATAATGAATTGACTTATTGCATCTCAATCTGCCCTGACAAAAATCCACCTCTGTTACACTCTATTGTGGGGTTGAGAGGGGGAGGGAGAATCACAAATGTATTTTCTTCTTACTATGAGCAGACAAATGTGTAACTTAAAAAATTTATTGTTGCAAAACACAATCCTTTACAAGTAATAATGAAACAGATTTCGCAAGAAAAAGTGACTGCAATTAGTTGTAGCTTCTATATATGTTCTGTCAAATTCGATATGACGGTCTTCCTCCTGCACCTGAACTGATGCCAAACAAATATATATTAATTCCAAATCTGTATTAAATCCTAATCTGCAGATAAGTGCATACTACTGTGCTCATTGTTATTACATTTTAGCTCCCCAAACCACCCTCCTTTCAAAAAAGGAGCTGACAAAAAAATTCAGTATGTGCATGTGAGGGCTTTGCCAAGACTGGAATGTCTTTCAGGGTAGAAGTCTGGCCTTCATCCAATTTCAAGCATCTTCTCTAAAACACATTGCAGTTATTATTTTTCTTCTTATTTCTCAAATATGGCTCTTCCTTAAAACTGGCTAAGTGAAGATTCTCTCTGCTTATGAATATCTGTAAATAATGATCAGAATAATCTCAAATTTGGATATCAAGTTCAGGGAGCAAAGAAAAATACAAATGCATGACTGAAATATCATTTTCAGCAGGAAGTCTATTTAATTTTTCTTTTCACTGTATTTCCTGGGCAATATTGTATAACTAAAATGGTAACCTACTATTTACCAAGAGTTAACATTAATGCAGGGGTCTGTGACTTTCACTAATGGCTATGTTAGAGCCACATTTATTACTCTTAATCCATGTAATTCATGTATTTAATTAAATTAATTAATACTAAATGTAGATTTCATTTTAATTAATTCAAGTTTAACTGTTAAAAGATATATAGTAATCTCTCAATTAATTCTAATGTTTAAAATAAATTAAGCATGTGGTTTTTTTAAAAAAAGAAATAAATTATATGCTTAATCTCCCTTGTATACATACATAATTCTCATGTCCAGGGATAAAGCAGAACAAATCAAAAAAAGAAAGGCATGTTATTATGTTGCTAGAGATGAATAAAATCTATGGGGGACACAGAAAAGGGGGGATAGATGTAAAATCTCCCATGAACAGTATTTAGACCATACCAAAATATATTCTATACCAAGAACTAGTATTCTCCTAAAAGGAATTTGAAAATATCATGTAACATTAAACAATATAAATTATGGAGTTCATTCACCTTAAATTACTTACCTTACTTAGTATGACTTATATGCTATTTTAATCAAAATTAATACTGAGGGCCAAGGCTTCTCAACACAGTAATTGTATTAAGATACAATTTAGAACCCAAAATATCAAAATTTCATTTCATTCTAGCCATTATCTATCCACTGCAGAATGAAGACCTCTTCTGCACATTTCCAAAATTGCAATACAATATATAACAGTAATTCCATATTCTTAAAGATAAACTTCTACAATTACATAATGCCACTTCTTCAGCAGCAATTAAGAAGCAGCCATGGAGAAGGCATACCTAGATGTTAAAACCTTCTTTTCTGGTTTCACCTGATGTCCAAAACCTGAATTATTCCGCAACACTTTTGGGAAACACATAATTCCTGTGATAATGATGTAACATGGAAAAATTGTGTTTTGTGCTTAGTATTCAAAGTACTGCTTTCTGGATCAGCAGTAGCTTCCAAGTAGTCACCAAAGGAAGCCATATATAGAATATATTGCAATAATCGAACAGAAGGTGACAAAGATAATGAACCACTATTTGTAAGGGTCTTAATCCAGAAATTGCTGAAACTGGATCATAAAATGGAAAAGTCATTTTGGTCACAGTCTTTTCCTACTCCTCAGAAAAAACAATGAGTCCAAGAAGACTCTTGGATTTCAGGGACCCTTCTACAATGAGGTGTGCAGTTGTACTGAATTTGAATGGCTTCCACAGTGATAGATACTTGTCTTGCTAATATCGAGTCTATTTTTCTTAACCAGACCCAAGCAGTCTTCAGGTATTTGACTGTATCTCCTGTTCCGCTCACAGAGGAAACATTCAATTGAGATTTATCAGCTTATTGATGATACCTCATCCCATGCTGTGGATGATAATATAATCGCTTTATGTACTTATTAAACAAGAGAGAAGAGAGGGTTAAGCATCACCTAGTGACGGTTCAATCACTCCTTTCTCATGAATTGTTCATTCAGGAAGAGCGACTAAATAACATGCCCTCTCCCCAGTTCCACTCCTTATGGATAACCTGGATGAAATATCCATCAGAATTGCAAGAATCATACTTCCCCTATTCAAATACCATCATATGTTATCCACAAGAGACACAAGGTTCTAACTTGGAAGTTTCAAATCTATTCCACGGCCTAAAACTCAAGTAATGATTCTCTAGAAACTCTTTTCTAGAAAGTCTTTCTCTATTTACCAATCATATTATCTTTCTCCCGTGCATCCACATTAGCTGTTCATCAAAAGGACCAATCAGTATGCAGTAGCATGAACTTCAATGACATGTCCTTGATGGTATCATTTAACCCATTCCACACACATAACAGATAAGGCATTTTGCCAAGAAGAGCCCACAGTGCCAACTCAAGAACAACCAATGCCATAGCTCAGGTTATATATGATGAATAATGCATTTCAATACTGTCCTTTGGCAGAGAGTTGAATCTCCTGATTATCCTAAACAGATGGCAGCAGAACAGTGCTTTTGCTAGGAAAACATCCAGTACCATACAGAGAAAGGAGGAGCATAATTACAGCCAGAATAGCCAAGCTGCTTATATAGAATAACCCAGAATCTGAAAAAAGCTTGCATGCAGAATCCATATGTTTCCAAAGTAAAGGACCAAGTTCACTGGGAGATCAAGGTTGATTTTTTTGAGCCTGAAATTATCTCCTACAAAGAGAAAGAAAGAAAGCTTGCTATTTAGCAATAATAATTGATGGAAGATGACAGATAGCAGAAATAGACCCTACAATTCTCCCTCCACTGTGGCCTCATTCAAACTTGTCTATATATACTCTTCTTATTTTGCTTTATCTCATTTTGATATATCTTGCTTCTGCATGTAAATACTTTTTCTTCATCAAATCCAACCATTCTCCTTTATTTCATGGGTTTTACTCTGCATTCATCACATTTAACAGCAACTAGCAAGTTCTGGAGAAGAGTCACCTCTCCAAAGACAGCATCTATACTAAGGTTAGGCTAAGGTTTTGGATTTCACATCAGCCACCAAAAATAACATCAAAGGACCTTGGGAATTGAAATTAAAAACACCTTCAAATCACTAGGTGACCAGATATGGATTCTAGATCTCATGGAACTACATATTTATAGTTCTTCTTATTGTGCATCCCCTTCTAACCCTCATTGGAACATGGAAATATTACCCTGTCAGTGAGAAAGTCAGTTCTAAAAGGAGCCTGGAGTATGGGGACATCTATTAATCTGTTTTTTGGTGTTCATAGAATCTATTCTTCCCATTATTGGTCTGCTACATTAGCATCATTATATTAAATTAAAATCAAATGCTGTTTTGAGCAAGTCATAATTACTTTTTCCTTTGCCAAATCTATTCTGCATTGAGGAATGTGCTAATGCAAATATTTAGAGGAAGAATGTTTGCCTTTCTAAACAGCTGTGTCACACTCCTGACTTAAGGCATTTCCATAGAAAAACCAGCTCCAGGCCTCAGTGCTTCCTAAGCATCATCTGATTTCTGATTCAGCTTTGGTATTTTGCAAACATAGTAGCAATGTTTTCTTTACAATGCCCAACTCTACTGAATGAGTGGGTGGGGTTTTTCCCCCTCTATTTTCAAAATAGGAGCCTGGATAGCTCAGCAGACTAATGCATTGTAATTAACTCCAGCTGCCTGCAATTACTGTAAGTTCGAATCTCACCAGGCTCAAGGCTGACTTAGCCTTCCATCCTTTCTAAGGTAGGTAAATTGAGGACCCAGTTTGTGGGGGCAATAATCTGACTTTGTATAAAATATACAAAAGTATGAAGGCTATTGCTTAACGCATTGTAAGCCGCCCTGAGTCTCCGGAGAAGGGCGGCATATAAATCAATTTTTTTAAAAAAATCTCCCACCTCATTTTAGCTCCTAGTTTTATCCACCACAAGCAAGTGGAAGAAAAGTGGCTTGAATATCCTACATTTCCCCAAGTTCAGTTATTTTTGCCCAGCATTAGCTATATTACACACCATGAAGGAAGGGCATGGATGTTAGTTAGTGCCAGCACTTAATTTATATAGCGATGAAACAATTAATGTATGGCAAGGATGTATGGCAACTCTTGGGAGGGCACTGATTTTGTTCCCCTTTTTCTAGTAATTCCAAGGTCATTTTCAAGCTCTTGTTTGAGGAATTGAATAGTGAAAACAGTCAGTATGGGAATTCCCTCATATTATAAGCTTGCAATCAACAATTTTAAGTCATTTTCATACAACTATACAATTAAGCCATTTTTACATAATACTAAGTATCCTCCCCCCCAATATTATAACTTTAGATTTCAGTAAAGAACTAAAGAGACAGTTTGGTGTGGTTGTTAAAGCATTAGGCTATAAACTCAAAGACTGTGAGTTGTAGTCGCCCTTAGGCACAAAGCCATAGCCAAGCTGCCTCAGGAATTCTGGGAGTTGAAGTCCACAGGTTGTAAAAAGGGCCACATTTGCCCACCTCTGCACTATGTGATTGATTAAGAAAACTTTTCTCTCAGGCTAAGAGACAATGGCAAACCACTTTGGAAAAACTTTGCCAAGAAAACTGCAGGGACTTGATCAGACACAATGGAAGGTTGGGGGGAGAAGAACTATGTATTTCTGCCCATTAAATTCTCTATTTTATTTGAAATAGAGTAAATCAGGGTGCTATTCATAATTATTTGCTTATGAGCAAGAGAGGTAAGAGAATATGTTCCATAGGATCCAAGAGAAACACGTAAGATTTTTAAAAATTCTAATTGCAAACATACCTTTTGTTTAACAAAGAAATAAGATGTTCATGTTTAGATATCATAAATCCATACAATTTTATTGCTGTACATCTTCAATACTAAAACTGTCAAATGTTTACAAACACTTGTTTTCAATATTAATCCTTCTGGAATAAAGTTGGGTTGAAAGTGCTTATTTTGAGATCAAGTGTTTCAGAAATACAGATTTTGAAATGAAAATTATTTAGATAGTATATAGACAGATGTATGCAGACACACATATTACATACGTAGATTTATCTGCAGTTTTTTTAAAAAAAAAACCACAATCAAATACAAAACAAGTCCTGATGAGTAAATCATTAATGTAATCAGTGGTAGGTTGCCCCTGGTTCGGACCGCTTCACAAGAACCGGTAGTAAAACCGGCAGGAGGCTCCGCCTACTGACCTGGACATCATCAAAGGTGATCTGCGCATGTGCAGAAGAGCACACACACACACACAATGTGAACCAGTAATAAAGGTAAGTAGAACTCACCCGTGAATGTAACAGTGTGCTTCTGACTCAAGGGACCCTAGAACTACTGTTCAATAGGTTCTATTTGAATATTTGGATGATTTTTATTAAAAAGAAGATCAAAGTTATACCAAAATGCAGATAAGTTAAAAAATAGACTAGAATAGACTGGACTGGACTGGACTGGACTGGAACGGAACGGAACGGAACGGAACGGAACGGAACGGAACGGAACGGAACAGAACAGAACAGAACAGAATAGCAGAGTTGGAAGCGACCTTGGAGTCTTCTAGTCCAGCCCCCTGTTTAGGCAGGAAACCCTATGCCAGTTCAGACAAATGGTTATCCAACATCTTCTTAAAAACTTCCCATGTTGGAAGCTGTCCAACCTTACAGAGTTGGAGCATTTACAACTTCTGGAGGCAAGTTGTTGCATTGTTAATTGTTCTAACTGTCAGGAAATTTCTCCTTAGTTGTAAGTTGCTTCTCTCCCTGATTAGTTTCCACCCATTGCTTCTTGTCCTACCCTCAGGTGCTTTGGAGAATAGTTTGACTCCCTCTTCTTTGGGGCAACCCCTGAGATATTGGAACACTGCTATCATGTCTCCCCTAGTCCTTCTTTTCATTAAACTAGACTTACCCATTTCCTACAACCGTTCTTCATATGTTTTAGCCTCCAGTCCCTTAATCATCTTTGTTGCTCTTCTCTGCACTCTTTCTAGAGTCTCAACATCTTTTTTACATCGTAGCAACCAAAACTGAATGCAGTATTCCAAATGTAAATAAAATATAACTTCTAATAAAATTTCATGAATAAAACAAGATGCAAAATATTGAATACAATCACACTACATTGTATTTACATTTTATTTGTTCTCTGGCCCTTTCCAAAACATCATAGGAGTTTGTATGGCAAAAGTCTAAGGACTCAGCCATTCATATGATATATTGTAATTCTAGCTCTTCTTTATATTAATAGCAGAAGTATAGGCCACCTCAGGTGGAAATGCAATCCATAATGTTATTTTGTGCAATCAGAAAAGAACATGAAACCCCAATTTGCACGGAGTGCTGAATGGAAACCAGAAATATGTCAGGGAAGGGAGGACAGGAGGATTCAGTATGTATATATTAGTACAAATGAGCAGTAATTGCTAATGCGTTGGGATCATTTTTGTATCAGCTGGCCTGTCCTGAGAACCCTCTTTCAAATTAGGCTACCATGTGGCTATCAAGTATCCCCTCTTGTAACCAGAATTATATACTGTGCTCAATCAGATTAATCTGATTAAGATAGTGAGTGACTAATCCGTTAAGCTCCACATGAGTGGTGTTATGCCTGCTGAGCATCAGATTTGAAGCTAGTAATCAGCTAAGAAAAACGTTCAAAGTTAAGCAAAAAAAAAAAAACCATCCCTCTTTCATAGTTACCCTTGAATGTGCCTTTGTCTTGTGACCTTTGTAGTTAGAAACTGAAATTAGAACATTCATAAAAATAAGAATAAATCAACTGCGATGACAGTCCAGCTTTCATAAGGATACCAAGGACCTGTTAGCACTTTTCTTTGTTTGAATGCTTAATTAATAAATTAACAGCTTTGGGGTGTTTTTGTTCCCATTCCAACAAGTCAATAGAAAATGAATAGTTTAACACCTGAAATTTTTTTTAAAAAAAATCTGACCAGTGCCTGCAATTGGAGCAAGTCTTTGATTTCCATTCTGTCCTTAAGAAGGATTTTGACCCAATAAAAATTCCTAGGCAAGAATTAAACCTCTAAGTGTCATTTTCATAATCTAATATCCAGTTGCTCAAGATCAATGTTGGAGATTTACTTTTAGTTTCTATAATAATTTCTACAGTTTTACTTGTAGTATGAATTGGGCTTCAGAGAAAGAAAAAAATTTACATGAATACAAAATATCCTGGAAGGGCGGGAGGAGGGCAGGGAGGAGGGGGAGAAGAAAGAAGAAAGAAAAAAAGGAAGGAAGGAAGGAAGGAAGGAAGGAAGGAAGGAAGGAAGGAAGGGGAAGAGGAAGAGGAAGAGGAAGAAGAAGAGGAAGAGGAAGAGGAAGAGGAAGAGGAAGAGGAAGAGGAAGAGGAAGAGGAAGCTGCTAGTGGTTAAGGCAGAAGAAAGAAGAAGAAGCAACCAGGAGAATCATACTCCTCATCCCTATCAGTCTAACATTACTCAAAGAAGGAAAGTTGAGCAAAGCCTCTTTTTAGGATTCTGCTGTAGGGGGACTTTGATAAGAAAAAAGGGATATCTTAAAATATTTAGTGCCAAGTTTTAAAAAAGAATGTTGCATAAACCTATGAGATGACTATAACATGCTCATTTTGGCCTTTTCCCATAATTGCTGCATGGATTTTTCTAGACTAAACAATAAGCAACCACAGAAATATATGAATTAGAATTGTCCTATGTGATGGTAACTCAGGTATGTTTAAGAGCAAACAAATTATCTTCCTCTAGGAATGGCCACAACTGGAGAAAAAAACATATTCTTTTTTATCCTCAAAAACAAACCAACAAGTGACTCTTGCATTATGTACAGTTTTTCAGGTACTATTCAAACATGATGGTGCTGGGCAAGTGAAACTTACAACCAGTCTTTGAAATTCTAAATATTGCAGAATCCCACAGTTACATGATTGCAATTTCCGATGTTCTCTGTTGACTTCCCACAAGAAAAGTCAATGGGAAAGCCTGCAGGAAGTCAGAAGTTACAGTCAGGTGAGGTCCTTTCTTGGAGGCCTTGCTTAATAGTGGCAACCAGGATTGCCAGAATTGCCATTAGTAAGTGATGCAGTAATGTGACATCATGCTTTATAACCCTATCTCTTAGCAACTATAATTCTGGTCCCAATTGCCATAGTAACCCAAGGATTACCTGCAGTTATATTAAAAGGTTTCATTAAATAGTTACATTAAAAGACTATCACTATCACTGAAAGGAGTGCAGAGCAAACCAGAAAAGTACTAAAACCCTCTTCTTGCAACTCAGTTGGCTCTAATTTTAGTTAAAATTATTTGCTTTGTTAAACCAGCTGTAGTGGCCAGTTCAAACAGTGATAAACTAGAATTTGCAAAACATAATTACTAGAGCTGTTACTGTTTATTCAGGACTACTGGATGGACTGCAAAAATCTCAATGACCGCTAGGTATCAACAAAGAGATACAGAAAGATCTGACAGTTGCTACCATCTAATGATGATTCAGGGGATAGTCCTAATTTAGGGGAAGATGTAGACCCAGCACTGACTCTTCTAGCACCATTTTTAAGGGTCCACTTAACAAGCTTCAACATTATTGTAACCCTGCACTAACACTTCCTAGCACATTTGTGACAATCAGTCACTTGTTGCAAAGCAAGATAAAAGGTGATGATCACTATCTTGATGGTGTGTTTGCCCATAATTTCTGTCCCTTATGTAGACAAAATAAATACAGTACACAGCTACTAACACATCTGTACTTGATAACTTGTTTGAGCCGAAATCCAAGCTGCCTCATTTCCCGATGTAAGAAATGATTTCCTAACACACACATTGCACCTTTTTCAAAAATTTGAATCTGAATAAAATAAAGCAAGAATTGTTTGCTAGGTTTTGGACAGTGTTGTAAGCTAATCATTCTCTCCAGGTTACTAATACAAAATTACAGTATAAATTAAATACTTAATTTGGTGGTGCATTTAAAAAAAACCTTAAATACCAGCTATAATTCACAGAACAGGGGCCAGTTAAAATTGGGCCTATATATCAAATAGAACAGATAAAACTCTTCCCCTAGAGAGTCAGTTTTGAGAAACCCCATTTCATATTCCAATATTTTAACCTGGTTTAGTAAAAGATTCTGTTGCATAATCTGGTGCTTTTCCCAATATATTTGGATTACAGCTTCCAAAATTCCAAATTAGCATGGCAGGTTCCTTCATTAGCTGAGTTTTATCAGATCCATTATGCCAGAAGCCAATGCTAATTTTGTTATCACCTCTGTATAGTCAAGCATGTATCCATAAGCATTTTACAAAACATGGTATCTAACATACTCCCTTCAAAATAGAATGTTTTATCCATCTGTGTTTGTCATTAGCCTTGGAAGTTTGTGCATAGTAGTCATTTATCAAAGTTTTCTTCTTTGCTGCGCTTCTATATGTGGACATAGGAGCAGAAAATACAATTTGTTGTGGAAATATTTATTGGCAATGCAATGTACTTATTGAACAGAGTCCTACTCACTTATAAAGATGGCTTTCTCAGTGGATTTATCCCAGTTTGACAATGCATTCTCTTCTTTACAGGCATTTTAGCACCAAATTCAAATACCTTTATTCACCAGGCATTTAAATTTATGCAATTTCTAATTTGCCCACTCGGGTTTATTTTCTTTTGATTGTTTAATACTTGTGTTTCATTGCATTCCATTAAGTTTTGAATATCCACATGCTGGTAGACGCTCTATTGGTGTTAGCTTCCATGAAACACAGCACAGAAACATTTAAATAAAAGAATTCACAAGGTGCATTCATTATGTTCTTAGATGCATTACTTCGGAATTAGTTTCAAAACTAGCATTGTTCCATTTGAGTAACTTAATAATTAAAGAATGAGGAAATGAGGAAAGCATTCACCTTGGGCTGTCTATTGAGTTAAATATTTAGCGACACCAGCAATTTTACTCCCATGACCTGGAATAGAAGATTGATGGGACTTTGTTGGGAGGGAAAAGTAGGTTCTGGATATAATTAACTTGTAAGTTTCCCATTTCTTCTGGACAATGCTGTATTTAAGATAATAAACCAGTTACCCAGATTCAAGGGTTCAGCAGCAGACCAATGCAATACCATCATAATCAGATACTGCTTCAAAATTGAGAAATTTTTTGTAATTCTCACCTATAGTAGCATAGCTTTAGGCTAAAATTACACTTTAAAAAACAACTGATTTTACTTTGCTAAACAATTGTACTTTCCCATAACAGTTTGCCTCACTTAAAAAAGTGTTTTATGGCTTACGAATAGTGGCGGGTTTCAACCTGTGTTACCAACGATTCACTTCATGCACATGTTTCACACATGTTTTGCATGTGCATGCATGCTTTGCTTGCACGCATGCCAAACCTGCGCTCTGCACAAGTGCAGTGTATTAAGGAACATGTGAGACACGGCAATCTGCTCTGCCTCGCCTTTCAGCTGGGCTAAAAACCACCAAATATAAGGTATGTATAACACAGGGGCAGGTGGGAAGGCCATGCTAACTGTCAGAGAGAACTGGTTCTCTCTCACTTCACCATCTCCACTACCAGCTCGCCCGACCCAGGGAAAACCAGTAGCAACCCACCACTGCTTACGAATTAAAAAGACAAGGCAATCAGGGAGAAGAGAAGAGAAGAGAAGAGAAGAGAAGAGAAGAGAAGAGAAGAGAAGAGAAGAGAAGAGAAGAGAAGAGAAGAGAAGAGAAGAGAAGAGAAGAGAAGGCAAGGCAAGGCAAGGCAAGGCAAGGCAAGGCAAGGCAAGGCAAGGCAAGGCAAGGCAAGGCAAGGCAAGGCAAGGCAAGGCAAGGCAAGGCAAGGCAAGGCAAGACAAGACAAAGGAGATTCTGTCAAGCACAGAATCATCCATAAAATGATATTTACATCTTGCCCAGCCTAGGTTTATTTATTTATTTATTTATCAAATGTATATACCGCCCTACTCCCAAAAAGGACTCAGGGCGGTGAACAGCCAAGATAAAATACAATAACATATAAAAGTTAAAAGCTATTAAAATAAATTAACTAATTTGGGCTCAGAGAAGAAAATTTAAAACATCCAATTATATAAAACATTTTAAAACCCAATTTAAAAGGGGAGAGTTAGGCCAGACTCTCTAATGTTGTTCTTGTTTGAATAACTTAGCTAACTGATTAGCAATTAATGATCAATTGATAAATGAAGTGATGTTACCTTTCAATTCTCTTCAAATCCTTTTTAAGTCCTCCAGAGCCCTCTGAAAACTCCAGGAATAGAATATTCATTTGAACCCTTCCCTATAAGATATAGAACTATATCCTATTTTATTGTTACTTGATTTTACCTTATCAAGGACAGGGACAAGGAAAAAGTTATTTGTTGAGCTTTGAAACTAAGAGTTTAAGGGCAAATCCATCAAACTATACTTTTAACTAATACATTTTTGTGCCTTAAGTTTACATCTCAACTTAATACTTGTAGTGTCTTGTGTAGAACTCCACTTTAACTGATTAACTTTAGTGTCTAGGAAATATGTCCATATAAGAATAGATTCCACCAGATTGCTTCAAATGTAGTACATTGGATGTTCAATAGCCCTCATTACTTTCTATTAAAGTGGACTCTGAATCTCCAGTTGCAGAGCAGCTATCAATTCAAACTGATTGTTTTTTCTGGCAAGGATTGGTGAAGCAACAGCCAGTGGTTGGTGTCCAATGTATCATCATGTTGTTTACATGAGACAAAAAGTAAAGACTTTCTGTGACCTTGGACTCCTGATCAATGAATGTGCCAGCATTCAGTTCTCCAATCCCAAGGCAAATGGTAGTAGCTTTTACAGATTTAAATGTTATTAGAGTATACATCATTACAGGTAGTCCTTGTTTTGACCTAGGCTTCACCAAAATACAACACAGGCTCCTTGTCCCGAAAAAAATCCTCTTTTTATTTGCTAATGTGAATTCCTAGCATTCATAAACAGCAAAGTCCTGGTAAACAGTCTTTCAAGGGTGAATTGCAAAAACAGACCTTATCAGTCCTTAGATCAGTGATGGCTAACCTTTTTGCTATTGCGTGCGAGGAAAGGGGGGCGGGGGTCACATGGCGCGTGTCCATACCCATAATTCTATGCGACCCCCCATCCCACCCTGCTCCTGGCATGCAATGGCCTGGAAGGCCCATTTTTCTTTCTCACCTGGCTCCAGGACCTCTCTAGGCATCTGGGCAAAAACAGCCTTTCCCACCCCTCCGGAGGCCAAAAATGGCCCGTTTGACAACTTCCAGGCCCATCGGAAGCTGAGCTCGCATGCTCACTAATATGGTTACATGTATCACCTGTGGCACGCATGCCATAGGTTTGCCATCATGGCCTTAGATAGTTGTCCGGCCAACAACTATCTAAGGCCACATCTAAGGCTAGCTTCTTGACACAACGCTGTACAAGGAAATACTTGGCAAGGAGTCTCTGTAAGGCACAATTCAGATAAGCCAATCTTCACATGAATCATGAACTAATTGTCTTCTGCAAACACCACTCCCCTTTTGCTCCTATTTATTTCCTATGGGAGGGGCCATTCAGCATCGCCTTGTGCTTTTACTCCCGAGTCGACCTCTGTTCCTTAATTGTTCCCTTCTTCTAACAGCTCTGCCCATGTGTACAATGGGAACAGACTCCAGCTGTTCTTCAGCCCCACTTATCTCCAACTCCGAAGGTAGCTGATAATTATCAGACGGCCCTGGCTCCATCTCTGCCTCTGACTCAGGGCACTCCTCAGAGCTGTCCTCAGACTCCAGGACTGGCCCATGTTCCTCCCCAACCTCCTCACTGTCCGAGTCTGCCAGCAGCTCTGCTGACCGCTGGCAGGCCACAACAGTCCTCAATTTACAATAATGACCAAAGTTACAATGGCACTTGAAAAAGTAATTTGTGACTGTTTTTCACACTTATGACTGTTGCAACATTCTCATGGTCACATGGTCAAAATTCAGACTCTTGGCAACTGATTCATATTTATGATGGTTGCAGTGTCCCGGGGTCATGCGATCAGCCTTTGAAATCTTGTGACAGCAAAAGATGATGGGGAAGCGAGATTCATTTAACAATCATGTTACTAACTTAACAACTGCAATGATTCACTTAACAACTGTTTCATTTAAACTTACTCAAGGCACAAAAATGTATTAGTTAAAGTATAGTTTGTTGGATTCGCCTGTAAACTCTTGGTTTCAATGGACATAAAGCTCAACAAATAACTTTTTCCTTGATTGTCCTTGATAAGGTAAAATCAAGAAACAATAAAATAGGATATAGTTCTACATCTTATACGAAAGGGTTCAAATGAATATTCTATTCCTGGAGTTTTGAATGTACTGACAGTCTTGTTCAATTTTTTTTTTTACAGTTATTTTGACTGAGGCTCACTCTCCATTTTAGAGACTAGACATTTTATCTTTGTTGATACTTCCTCCTGAAAGTTAGGCCTTTTCTTGAACCCAATATTCAACTGTATTTTTCCTGAGTATATTAAGAAGAATAGTTTTGGTCCTATCTCTGTAGCTTGAAGGAAAGAAAGAGAATGTGGTGGTGGCAATGAAAACAAGTGTTCAAAGTCTCAAAATAAGATGGTGCTGGTATAGTTAGATGAATGAAATTATTCCAACATAAATGTCAGGGATTATATCATATTTAAATTCCTCAGCTGGAGATCAATTGCTGATTCATTAATAGATGTAGTGGCTTTTCAAAGCCTGGCACATTGAGCAATTCATTAAAATGTAGTAGTATTATTAAAATATTATTATAGTAGCATTAAAATGGTAGAAAAGCTCTATAAGTCATAGATGCAATCTTATAACTAATATTTTATAGACTGTATAATCCACCATTATACCTCAGAAATCATATAATAGAGTCCAATATTGCTATGAATGTTTGCATAATCAGATGTTGTCAGCTATGTTGCACTACAAACTTATTCCTACAGTGCAAGAGTTTAACAAGCATTCAACTCTTTGGGTTGTTGCTGGGGTTTTTTTCTGATTCTGCAAGGAATACATGCTTGTGCAGCTTTGTAGAAGATACTATGTATGTGAGTAAGCAAGTAAATAGTAGTTGTAATGATTTGCAATAGTTTCAGGAATAAAGAGGGTTAGAAAACTTCATGGAATATATCAATAGATGTTTATATCTTGCCTTCCAAACAGAATGTTTCTGAATTCCAGTAGTTGGAGAACATGAGGATATGAATGCTGTTGGCTTTATGTCCTGTAGAAAGGATTCTGGAGGCAGCTGGTTGGCCACTGTGGGAACAGAATGATGGACTAGAAAGACCTTTGATCTAATCCATTTTGGCTCTCCTTATATTCTTAGTCACAAATTAGAATCTACTTGTGCCATTTACTCAGCAGTTGGCCCACATTATCAGGGCATCCCCAAACCAGATGGAAGCCTCCACAATATCTCAGAAATATACTGCCTTAGACTGAACAGATCCTCTCAAATCTGCTCAGCTTTGGATGAAAGCAACCAAAGGTTTGTAGTCTAAGTATTGTACCTAGAAACAGTTTAAGCTTACTGGTCACTTTATCTATATTTCCGCATATTATAGAAGAAAGTAGACAACATTTTCTAATTTCATAAATTTGACATGAGGAGTTGGTAAGTCCTTGTACAATTTTATCTGCTTTTTTTTTTTTGCCTGATTTTGTCATTTAGATTCTAATTCTTTTTTTAACATTATAAAACACAGAGTTTGCCCTTCGTTGGCAGCCTACTTAATATGTGACAGAATGTATTGCTTTATTAGTCTAGAAGAAAACAAGTTTGCTTTTAATGTTGTCTGCAAAGCTCTGTTTTTTCTTTGTACAACATCTGCTTAAAATATTCTAAGACATGGTTTAAAATCATATCATTTCACGCACACCGATAGTGTCGCTGAATATCAAGGCCTTTTTCTACCTAGTGTGATCTCAGTCCCATGAGCCAAAGTCTAGTTGTCAAGGGACTTGTTGTAAGTAATGGTCATTTGTGTTTCATAATTATCTTGAATAAACACAATTAGTTCCACATTCTGCTGTTTTCTTCCTAAGGCATCTGTAAACATTCTGTACTATCCTTGCAAACAGCTTTTGGCAATCATTAAGGGAAAAAACCCAAAGCAGAATTATTTTCCTTTTGGATCCTTTTAATTTATTCCAAGGAATGTGCCCGGAGGAATCATGAGATCTACTATAGGAAAAAATAGTGATGGATTATTTTACTATCATTGTATGCCATAACTTGAATGTAGCTGAAGAAAAAAAAATCACAAAAAAGGACAGATATTATAATTATAGTCAATTCTTTGGATCGTTCCCCATTCCCTTATAAGTATTTTAAATATTACAGATTTCATTTCAGCATGATTTTATACATATATAATAACCATTAAAGTCAGCAGGACCTGACCTCATAAGAACATGTAAAGAAAAGTGCCCTTTTTATCTGGCCTGAAAATTTATTTTTGTGGTTAAAGTGTTCTTTTTGAGAAGTATGAATTCACATTTCCTATTACCCAGATTTTACTGCCTGGTTTGGGGGAACGTATTTACAATAGTGCAGACAAAAGGAAGCTGAGATATATAGCATTGATGCAGGATTTTTCTGTCGAAAATATCATGGAATGAAATGTATAAGAAAGAATAACTGAATTCTGGGCAAGTGTTAGGACCTAATAATAAAGCAGTACATTTTCTTCCTGTTTTAAGATGGGTGAGTGAATAGAGAATACATTTTCAGTCTTTCTATATTGCCTATGGCCATATTTTTAAAAAAGACAATGACTATAAAAAGATCTCTTAACAGCAAAAGTAAGCCAATCATCATCATCATCATCATCATCATCATCATCATCATCATCATCTTATTTCTATACCGCCCTTTTCCCGAAGGACTCAGGGTGGTGTACAGCCTATTAAAAGCACAAAAACAGACATCAATTAAAAATAATTAAAATTATTAAATAATTTCAGCTCAGATTTAAAACCCCAAAATTTAAAACACCCAATTTAAAATCATTACATTGATAGCCTGGCCTGGCAGAACAGCAGGATCTTGAGGGCACAGCGAAATACACAGAGGTCGGAGATGTTACGTATTTCCAGGGGCATAGATAGATTATAGATGATTGAGATGATGATAGATAGATAGATAGATAGATAGATGATAGATAGATAGATAGATAGATAGATAGATAGATAGATAGATAGATAGATGATAGATAGATAGATAGATAGATAGATAATTGATAGAAAGATAGATAATATAGATAGCTAGAGAAAGATAGAGAGAGAGATGATAGATAGATAGATGATAGATAGATAGATAGATAGATAGATAGATAGATAGATAGATAGATAGATAGAAAGATAGATGATATAGATAGCTATAGATAGATAGATAGATAGATAGATAGATAAGAAAAATGATAACTAGATATCTATAACACAGTAAAATCTTAATATTTATTGAAAAGAGAAGAAAAGTTATAGCAACTTTTGTCCTACAGTTGGATGATCACATCTGAAACAAACTTTTGGAGGCACATTGCTGAATATTGCCAATTTAACAAGCTGTTCTGTGCTGCAAGGGACATATTTATGGACATACTTTCAACAAGACATACCTAGTGTGACCAAGCTGTGCTGTAGTAAAGAGCAGAAACTATTAGAAAAATAGAGGGGGTTTTTTTACATAACTGATTTCACACGTAGAAATTATTAAGTTCAGATCCACTGAGCAGAACACACTCAGTGATAAGACAGATTTGTCATAAGCAAGAAGCTATTATATGGAGTAGAACAAGCAAAATGGAGCACATTATTCCACTGTTAACCCATGCTGTGTTGTCAATAGTTCTCAATCGATTCTAAGAAGCCTATCCTCTCTAAATTTATTAATTTTTGTGCTGATATTTTAAATATTTTAAAAAAAATTTCCAAGGGGTTGACAGCAACGAACACAATATAAATATATTGATTACAAGAGGAAAAAGTATGGAGAGAGAGAGAAGATATTAAAACCTATAGTCATCTTCAAACATTTGTTGATTTTGCAGTACTCTTCTGGCCATTCTGATTAAGTATCTAAGTTATTTCCAAAACAAAAGCTTTGGGAAAATTGGCATTATTAGTGTATTTCTGTGCATAGTTTAAAGAAGATTAGGTTTGATTTGTATAAAGTCAGACTATTGGAGATACCACATCTTCTGTAGCACTTTGGAACCACTTTTAGCATGAACCCACCAGGGCCTTTTCAACAGCTATTTCTTGGCTCCAGATGCCCCTGACAAGGGACACCAGTTTTCTGAAATCTGTTGTCTCACACCGGCTGGTAAGAAAATTTTTCAGTTTTTATTTTTAAGCTGAAACATTTGTAAAATGGATGTTAGATAGCCAGGAATGTTATCTACTATTGTTGTGTTTGTAGTTAATTCATTTTTGTTTTAGTAACAATTTTTGCATAATACATAATTCTGTATGTTATTACCTTCTAGAGCTCAGTTTTTACTGGAAAGAAAACTTATGAATTTGATGAGGATCCTCTCTGGATTTTGAGTCTGGAGAAGAGCAGAGCAGAGCAGACTTTATATTCCCAACCTATTGGTACTGTGCATAAGCCTATGTGTCACAATCCATTATGTATACAAAGTCCAGCATATAACATGATATTTTCCTATTTCTCATCCCTATTTATTCATTATTGATTGTTTTTTTGATAAATCACTCAAGCGATGAACAAACCTAATACTTCTTCCTCCTCTTATGTATTCCATAACTACCACCCTGTGAAGTAAATTGGACTGAGAGGCAGTGACTGGTCCAAAGTCCACTTAACTGGGTCTCATGCCTAAAATGGGATTAAAATTCACAGTCTCCTAGTTGCTAGCATGGTGCCTTAACCACTAGCCCAAACTGCCCTGGTCAGGCTACTTGTATATACCTTAATATCCCAAAGAAGTATTAGAACAGAGGTCTTCAAACTTGGCAGCTTTAAGACTTGTGGACTTCAGCTGGCTGGAGAATTCTGGGAGTTGAAGTCCACAAGTCTTAAAGCTGCCAAGTTTGAAGACTTCTGTACTAGAACATTAGAAAAGATTTTTCAGAAGTGACAAATGAAAGGGATGGTTGTGACCACAGGTACTAGTCAAATCCATGGAGCATGGATGCATATTTAGTTGGCTATGGGTGCCACCTATACTCAGTCAGAGCTGACATTTAACAACAATTGGGTCCAGAGTGGCATTATAATGAAACAAACTGAAGCCAGAGACTTCATGTTCTCTGCAACACTGACTTTATCTTGTCCTCATTGCTGTTGCTTCCATTTTATTTCAGCAAAGTCTTTTAAACAGATAGAGCAGCTTGTTTCCTTGACAGCACAGAATGAACTATTTTGGTTTTCTTTGATCTGTGTCTGTTCAGCATACTGTATCCATAGAAATAGCTTCTGTCCCAAGACTACAAGCATGTTGTATTATGTATGCCTAAAATAGTGTGTTAATACTGCATTAAGTTGGCACTGTTCACAGCCTGGAAAGTCATGAAAAGAAACTTTAAAGATCCTCAAAGCCTTGTTGTAGAGTTTATGTGTCTCTTGCCTGATTATTCCATTAACCATCAATGCCATCATCTTAAAGAAACAAAAATTGCAGATGCTACAAAGCTAGCTCTTATTTTAAAAGTTTGTGCATGCTTTAAAATATACATTGACAAACTATTACATATTGTATTCAGGTATAATCTTTTACATGTTTGCTTTATATTACCATGACAAATGAGGGGTCGTTGGTGCTCTCTGACCTTGGATATTTTCTTGCCCAACTTAGATAATATCAACAATGCTAACCCGACAAAATATATATGGCTCATGCCTGATGACCAATAGATTTTCCATATAGAGCAGGGGATATAATTCAGATACAAAATGCATCTGGGGAAATGAGTAATGAACGTGAGACAATAAATATATTAATTTTTGACATACCCTAAATGCCCTTTATTGTTTCTGTTGCTAAATACAAATGTCCCTGTTCTTCTAAATAACAGATAGATAGATATTGAACATTGAACATCAGAATGATATTGTTTTCAAATTTAAAAATTCATCTTTTCAATTGTAGCTTCAAACAATTTTATCTCTTTGAAGCAAATAGCAATTTTGAAACAAATTTTGTCTTCATTTTGAAAATCTTCTGATATTTTATAATATGCTGGAGCCTAGTCTTCTTTGTGTACATAAAACATTAGAGTATTCTTGAGAGCAGAAATCTAACCAGAGCAAAGATGATTGAAGCAAGTTTTATAATTGTATTACAACAGAAATAATTCTAGCATGTAGCTAATGCATTCTGCAAAGACAAGTGTTAAAGAGCATTTATTCTCTAAGACTATGACTGAAGAAGAAAGGCAGAAAGAAGTAACCTCAGGTTACCAATCACAATCACACATTCACTATTCTAAGAGAACAGAAAGTACATTCTCAACTTTCTATTTAGACCCTATTCCTCTCCAGCCACCCTCATCCCTGGCAGTAGATCATGAGTTACTGAACAGTCAGATGACATTAGATTTGAACCAATAACATCCCTTCTTAATGGTTCATGCAGCAGCTATCCACAACTCCCTTTTTTAGTCACCACATTAACAAAGATGATGAAACTTTGGAAAAAGTGCAGAGAAGAGCAACTAAGATGATTAAAGGCCCTGAGACTAAAACATGGAGAACCGTGGCAGGAATTAGGTTTGGCTACTCTAGAGAAAAGAATAGCTAGCGGGGACATGGTAGCAGTGTTCCAATACTTGAGAGACTGCCACAAATAAGGTCAACTTATTTTCCAAAGCACCAGAGGGCAGGACAAAAAACAATGGATAGAAACTAATCAAGGAGAAAAGAAACCTGGAATTAAGGAGAAACTTCCCAACAGTGACGACAGCTTTCCTTCAGAAGTTGTGGGTGCTTCATCACTGGAGGCTTTTAAGAAGAGACAGTCACTTGCCTAAAACATATAGGTTCTCCTGTTTGAGCAGGGTTGGACTAGAAGACATCCAAGGTCCCTTCCACTTCTCTTTTGGTTGGTTGGTTGGTGGGTTGGTGGGTTGGTGGGTTGGTTGGTTGGTTGGTTGGTTGGTTGGTTGGTTGGTTGATCAAAGTATTGATGTCTTTGTGCTTTGTTCTGGGTCTAATTTTCTACACTTGAGAGAGTTAAATATATTTTTGATTGTCCTCAAATAGGATTGTTGGCTAGCACTCATCTGTTACAAAATCCATTAAAAATGCATGTAGACACACAGTCTCTTGCCATCACTTGTTCTACAGATGCACACTCTTTTTCAATAGCTGTTAGGATCATAACTGTCTGATTTTTGTTTGCCCAACTGGTCACTCCATTCCCGCATTATAATAGCTATTCAATTTGTGAACTTACTGTTTGTCCTGTCTTATGCCTAACTTGCATCCATGCAGGCTGCCACTGTAGGGATGCTGCTGGCTAGCAGTCTATAATCTCAATGTGCAGGTCCTTTTAGTATCTGTATTTTCCCTTTATTTGGCATATTCATCTTCCTATGTTTTCTATCTGAAGTTTGTTTTATAAAATAGTTTCCATATATTGGCTTTGTCGATTTTAACTAGTTGGTTTTAATTAATTAATTAATTAGCTATAGGAATTATAAATAACTTTGGTTGAGGAGATAACTTCCACCTTTTTCTCTTTCTATCTGGATGTCATGAGAGTAGGAGATGCTTTCCAGTTCTTTCCTCTCTATTTCCTTGTTGAAGTTTTTCTTGGCTTTTCTTGACATCTTTCTTGTCTTGGTCACAGATGATTAAATCATTGATACAGGCACACATATATCCATTGAAACAAATCCATTGATATCAATCCTCATGTCTCTTATCTGTAGTGAAGAGAAGGATAAGAAACTTTGCTAGATAAACATATAGTTTGGTTTTGTTCTAGGGCGTAGTTGCTTGCTTTAGGTCATAAAAGCTCTTGAACCAAACCATGCTTGATTATTCAAATCCAATAGCCTGCTACATGCATTTTGTTACTGCTATACTGAGCAATGTCCTTATAGAAGTATTGCTCCCTCTTGGAAATACATGACAGAGTTTGTGGTAGAATCTTTCCTGAACCTCTTGGAATATTTGGGCTAAGATACCTCTATTTCTTTTTCTGGTTCTGTTTAACTTCCAAATAAACAAGTGAAGAACTCCTTCAAAACCTATGGTCTCTACTCGTTGTTTCATTAGGAACTTGTTCTGGAAGAAGTTTGCTGCTAAACTTCTTATGGCCAGTTTCTGTCTGTCAGTCTTGTGTTTTGCAACACATAATTTATCATTTCAATAAGGGAAAAATACTTCCTCTCTAACATATCACCTTATTCTGTGACAAAAGTTACTGTGGTTTCACAATTCCCCTGCTGTTTCAAGTATAGTTAACATGTATGTTGCTGTATATATTTACCCCATTGTCTATGTTTAGTACTTGAGGCTTTCCTTAAGTAATTTTTAATAAAGCCATATGTTCTTTATTTTTATACAGTTGACCCTTTTTACTGAATAAGTAGCAAAATGTACTAATGTAATTACAATGTACTTAACTATGGATATGAAGATATGTTTGCTTTCACTCAATGTGGTGATATGCATTGGCCAACAAATGTCACAGAACTGAATCTAGATTCCTCTTTGTCTCCTTTTCTATTCATATTCATTGGCACATTGATTTAGATATTCATATGACTTGAACACCTAGACTTATACATTTATACATGGTCATAATTTTATTTTTTTATTTAAAACTTCCAATTCACAAAGAGCATCTGATACGCTGTGTCCCATTCACTAGAGCCATTTGGTTACACAATTTTTGTGGTTGCAATTCTTTACTGCCCTTGCTTTCTCGTCCACACAGTTTAATTCTAATTTTCTGGGGGAAGTATTTCATAAGTAATATTCCATTCTCGGTTACATAACAATTATCTTTACAGTTTACATCATATCCTTTATGTGTTATATGGTTTACAGACAGTAGACTCCAGATCTAGGCTTATAACTCTGTTGAAGATTGAAATATTTTCTCTCTACGTATCAGTTTCCTGAGAATAGGAAACTAATCTGAGCAAGGATTAGTGAAGCAGATTTTCTAACTATAACACAGGGGAATTTATTTACAGAAGGTATATCACAGAGATATGCAAGCTCTTCATCCTTCTAGAAGAAGGATCCAGCAGTATGTGCTCTGTGCATGTTCTTAAGAAGAAAGGCTGAAGGAACTGGTCCAGAACAGTAATATTATAGACAAAATGCAGGGTGACTGACCAATAAAGCAGGTACATGAAGTTATCTATCTAGAGATAGTTAAGCTTGTGATCAATAGGTCATAAAGTATTAGGCACAAGAAACCAAAAGAACTTCATGAACATCAAGAACAATTCAACCCTATTCTATTTCCTGTCAGACAGCCAGTATACTATTGTACTTAAGATGTTAGGCTTGAATCAATGAAACAAGAATTCAAGTCAGCATTTAAATTACCATAATCACTCCCTTTCAGCCCAGCCTAGCTTTCCACTTCTACAGTTTTTCAGGCCAGGCAATGATTTAATGGTATCTTGTAATGATGTTTGAGAATGGGATTAACTTTAGGCAGCAGGAGGGACAGCCACAGAGTGGACAGTCACATAATTAGCTTTAAATTTTACATCACATTATACATCATATGTATAATAATAAAATATCATATAATTTTATTATGTGGCAATTTTACATCATATTATAAAAGAAATTTCAGCCCACAGAAAGGGGTTAATGTAGAAAATATTTTAGAAGGGACCCTCCTTAGTTGTCAAGAGAGTAAAAGGAAAGGATGAAAGAAACTTGCAAGACCCTGTTAATGTAACCATATAATAAAGATAGAACTAGTACTTTTGATGTGCTGCTTCTCTGGGCTACCTTGCAGGTCTAGCAAATATTAATATAATATATAAAAAGTCAGCTGTAAATCAGGCCAGCTATTTGTATTACAATGTGAAAGATTATAGATAGATGACAGAAAGGCAGATAGATTATATAGACATATTTTTATTTGTTTTAAAAGAAGCTCTGCCTGATCCAAAGTGACAAAATCCATAAAGTACTTTCAACATCCCTTGGTGGAGAAGGGAAAGAGGAATATGGCTATCAGGAAAGAAAATTATCTTACTGTTCATGTCAGCATTATTCTATCTTTTTCCCCAAATTGGCTTTCTTCTAATTGCTTTGCCCACTTTGCAGCAAGCATCCTTATGTACAAGGCATGTACATTCCAGTTCTAGTGTGCTAAAGTGAGGACGAGCCGTGGGGAATCTTGCCTGTACCACTGTCCTTTGCTATTCTTGATTCCATGGCCTGAGGCAATGGTTTACATTTTTAGGACAACAGCCGGCTATCTGCAAGCAGCAGAGCACTCGTCAGGCTTCATTACTGCACACAAAATGACACAAGTGAGCCTGTGGTCACAACTGTGCTTATGGTACACTGAAAAGCCATTATATCTCATTGTAACCACCACAACAAAATCCCTATATAAATGCATACATTGACCCAAACAATTTAACTTATTTATGCAAAATACTATCAATAAAAAGCAACAGTGAACAAGTGTTTGGGTTCTAATGAAGACTTCAGTCATGGCAGCGATAAATTTTATAAGACATTATTCTCTTTTTCTTATGCCCATAATTTGACTCTCCTAAACTCATATAGTACAATAGCAGCTAAACAATCAGCCTTTTTTTCTAGGTTAATAACTTGGAGAGCATAATTTGTATCAAGTGACTTGGTTAGAAGTAACAAAATAAATTGCTTAGGTATCATTGTATATTAAGAAAGTGAATTTATAATTAAAGCATCTCCCCTTTCTTTATAATAAATAGACATTGTTGTATGTCCAATGGGCATATCTTATTCTCAAGTTAACTCTAGTTGATAAGGCTTAACTTTATACTAAATTCCCTTTCACTGGGGAAATTCAAAGGCATACTAACATATTGAATATGTATTAGTATACCAGTATCATAATATCAAAGTGGCAGTATTGTCACAAAGTCTCACAAAGTCTCAAACTGAATTAAATGTTGTTTAGAGTATGAGAGAAATCAGCTTCTCTTGTATTCAAAGTACAATCATACTGTCATTCACATAAACTGCAGCACCATGTTGGAACAGGAGAAAGCTACAGTTTGAACTCTACAATATGTCCTATTTACACAATAGGACATATTGCTTGCAAAAGAATTCCAGGAATAATATTTCTTTGCAAGTAGACACTCTAAGTGATCAAGACTATCCTACAGGGTTATGTAATCTACTATCATGCATGTCTATGGAGATTCTCAGTCATCCAGGTTACAATTGTCCTAAAGGTGATTTTTTTTCAAGAGGCAACTGGACTTTCTGATTTTTCTTTGAAGACGTTTCACTTCTCATCCATTCTTCAGCTCTTAGATGAGAAGCAAAACTTCTTCAAAGAAAAACCAGAAAGTTCAGTTGCCTCTTGAAAAAGTACCTTTGGGGCTGCCATCATGCAATTACGTATACATTGAAGTTCCTTGACAAAGTTCCACATGCAGCTTGAAGAGTGGGGATGCTGTGGTCAGAACCAAATTTTGACAGTGCAGCAATCAAGCATTGCCAGAAGCATCAGGAAGACAAAAGCAGACCAACCAGGAATTAAACCAAAGGATGAGATGAAGCTCCCCCCAGCCCCCTGCCAAAAAAAGGAAAAGAGCATAAAGAAAGAAAAAATAGATGGGTTTGGGTGGGAAACCAGGAAAAAAAGAGAGCAAAAGGGAGCACATTGATAAATATTGGAACCAGTAAAGTAGATCTTGAATTTGTCAACTTTTTATTGCACATGCCTCAAAAACCCCATATTTATATAATTAAGGACAAGATTGTTAAGGACGAAGGCAATGAAGATCTGCCTCACTGAAGTCCTTTATATCACTTCATAGCTTCACCTAGCTGTTCCATTGACCAGCACATCCAAAAGCCATCTGGAAGTCTATGAAAAGATTCCTGTACCTTTGCAGAGGTGTCTTCTAACCACTAGAAGCAAAAAGCCTAAAGTAATAAAGCATTTCCCTTTTAGAACTATGGAGGGGGCACATTGCTTTTCAAAGGTTGCTTTGCAAGAAACTTTACTGAAGTGAAGCAGCCCTTCAAAACTTTGCATAGTCCTAGGAATAATGCAAATGGATTAACGGTTTGTCTTTGACTTGTCTGTTCATACGTATCAAAGCAGCCATTTTGAAACTTCATGCAACAAGTTCTCAAAATTCCGTCTCCACCCTTATATTTGGATAATTCATTTAAAGGCTTACATGAGACATCCTGAATTAATAAATATATATGAAATCCATATGATCCCTTCACTAAAATATAGTACTTATCAATGCTTATCTCAGAAATTACATATTCCAAGAAGACACAATTGCAATAACATTGCTACAATTTGGACTGCAAGTACTTGCTTATCCAAATAAGCAAAGAAGGCATATCCCTTTCTTTAGATGAAGAAAAATACAACACTAGGCAGATATTTTACATGAAGCATCTATTTTTCTGTACGAAATACCTGAGGGAACTTAGCCACGTATTTGTTTCCAACACCCCTGGGGTTACTGTTGATTAAGCAAATCCTGCCAAGTCTATCAACAGTCTTCCTTAAAATTATAAATATAACAAATGCCTAAAAAGAAGTTACTGCATTGCTAAAGCAATGTTTTAAAACAAAGCATTTTATATAATACTATATAATACATTATGAATAGGAAACACAAGTCAGGAGAAAGATTTTGAAGACTTAAGCAACTGATCCAGCTGGTGAAAACATATTAAAGTATAATCATACTATTCTTGAAAACATGAATTACATTTAATCCTAGATTTAAAAGAATATTATTAGATTTTAGCCAAATCAGTGTTTCTTAGTTTGCCATCTGGAACATTAAAAATGACCTATCATACTGGCCTGTTAAGAAAGATGAGAAGTAAAAATCAAAGCTTCCTTAAAAACGTTATCCTTAATCTAAAGGCATAATTTGGCAATATAGGTAGTCCTTGATTTATGACCACAGTTGAGACCAAAATTTCCATTGTTAAGAAGACAGTTGTTAAGTGAGTTTTGCCCTTTTTACGGGAAAGGTTTTATGACCTTTCTTCCAAGTTGTAAATGAAACACTGCAGTTGTTAAGTTAGTAACATGATTATTAAATGAATCTGGCTTCCACATCACCTTTTTCTGCCATAAGGTTGCAAAAGGTGATCACGACCCTGAAAGCATCATAAATACCTGCCAGTTGCCAAGCATCTGGATTTTGTTTATATGACCATGAGGATGCTACAATGATCGTAAGCGTGAAAAATGGTCATAAGTCATTTATTTTGGTGCCATTTTGAATGGTCACTAAATGAATGGTTGTAAACCAAGGACTACCTGTATCTGGATTTCCTCCCACTATTCACTTTTATCCAATTGGAAAAACTATCTACAACCATTAGCTCTCTGAGCTGATGATTGAGACAAATAATTAATTTTCATTGCATCTTCACACAAGAAAACGAATTTTCCCTTCCTGAGAGAAGTGAATGTTCTATCTAGACCTTGAGTCTTATGAAAACTCATAATTTCTAATGCAGTAGAAATAATTGGACTTCCAAAGTTTCCTAAGAATTGTCTCCCATTGAATGATTCTATTGAGGAAGAGCCTTCTCAGGCAATATTCTCCCTCTGGCTCTCTACTCCCTGAAACTCCATTCATCTTTATTCTGCCGTAGCCAAAAGTTGCCAGAGTTAGGCATATGCACGTTACACTGCAGTCCTTGTAATATTTAATAGGTGCTTTACAGGCCTCTCTAAGCAGTTTACAGAGTCAGCATCTTGCTCCAAACGGTATGGGTCCTCATTTTACCAACCTTGGAAGGATGGACAGCTGAGTCAACCTTGAGCCGGTCAAGATCGAAAGACTTCAACTCTTGGCAGTGAGCAGAGTTAGCCTGCAATACTGCATTCTAACACTGCAACACCACAGCTCTTACACCATGGTAGGTGTAGCTATAGGATTCCATACAGAGGTGGTTTTCATGTAATTTTACCACCGGTTCGTCATGCACTGAAAATGTGAACATGTACACCTTCCGTGCATGTGCGTGGCCTTCTGCGCATGTGCTTTGCTCACATGTGCAGCTTACACTCTTGCACACAGCTTAGAAAATGTGGCTAAATAGGATGGCATAGCGGCTGGATGGCATCGCCCATTGCCCCAGTATGAACCGGCTGAATACCACCATTGATTCCATATCTCCAATCATCAGGATGTGCTCCAGGTCCTCTCAATTAAACCTTGTCATCTTGTGGGACCAAAGAAATACGCGTTTTCTGTCACTGCTTCTGTTTCCAGGCTGTGGTTAGTATGTTGTGGAGGATATTTTTTTATTGCTATGCTTATTTATTTTGGGCTATCATGTTTTGCTGTCTTTCACTGTTTTAATAGTGTATTTGAATCTTATAAGCCACCCAGATTCTTTTGGATTGAGTGACCTTAATTTCATTACTTGGGAAGGAATTGATAGGTAGGCAAAAATGCCAAATCCAGTCTGAACATCTGGCTGAATATGCAATGAACCATAATAAATTAAACAACATAACCATTAATATCAATAATAAAATAATGGAGAGTATTTTTTCATTTTTATTTTATTTTTTTACAGCTGCCCAATTCAACAAAGTGACTCTGGATGGCTTACAATTCTAAAATTATAAAACAATTAAAACAATTAAAAAACATTAAAACAGTAAGAACATGCACAAAATAAATAAATACAAATACAATATACGAAAATACAAATAGCAGCCATGATGAATCAACTAAGGGTAAAGTCAAGTAACAGGATTTTTAATACATTAATAATGAGCCTCAGGCCTGGGTACATAGCCAAGTTTTTAAAGCTTTGTGAAAAGGCAACAGTATTGGGGTCATTCTAATCACCAAGGGGAGAATATTTCATAAGTCAACAGAAAAAGGCTGTTTAGCTCTAGTCATCTTCCTGCAAGACAATATAATCTGGCATGGGTCTCAGTTATTTAAGAAATAGTCTTTCCCAAATGGGATTCGCCTGTCCCACCCGCACCAGCAAAAGGGAATGCTATAGATCCTGTCAAGTCAAGGAATTCTGGCTGGTAGGGCGCAGGAGAAGGGCCTTTTCTACGTGGGTGGCTCCCATCTTCTGGAGCATTGTGCTCCCCCCCCCGGGTGAAATCCTCATCAACCCCTTTGGCCTTCCAAAAGAGCCTAAAGACCTGACTCTGCCAACTGGCCTGGGACCCCAATTGGGGTATGTCATTCTGGAGGTGGTTAATAAAGTAGGATAAGACCTTACCTTTATGCATTTTTCTCCCTTCCTCCCCTTCTTCTCAGTTTCAACTCAGCTTTAGTGTTAATATTTATTGTTTTAATGTTTTATCTTATAGTTCCTTTTTATTATTGTAAGCTACCTACAGTTGCCTCTATATGAGATGAGTAGCATGTAAGATATAAATAGATAGATGATGATGATGAAGTAGATGATAGATAGATAGATAGATAGATAGATAGATAGATAGATAGATAGATAGATAGATAGATAAAATATAAAGCTTCTATCACTTCCAGATCAATGCTAGAGGAATACAATAAATCTAATAAGTCTATTAACCTTTCTAATTCTAAAGTGTTGGTAGCCCTGATTTTCAGTTGCTTATATACAGCAACACCATGTAGTATAATGTTTTTATTTTTGTGTGGATCTATTCACACTAACGTTGATAGTCCCTATCAAAAAAAAAGGCCCATAAAAAGCTGCATAAGGAAATACCAACAATAACAATTCAGATACTTCTTTCAGCAATCTTCCAGCAATAAGAAATATGTTTACTTGATACTTTTGTTAATACTTTACTTATTCAGAAATATTGAACAAGCAGGACATACATTCCTGGCACACTTCATTTTAAATCAGAGATAAATTGTAACTTTGACTTCTCGATAAGTTTAGTATCTCCCTGTACACTCACTCTCTCTCACACTCTCTCTTTCTCTGTCTCTTTCTCTCTCTCTGGTCCATATTTTCATTTCAGCTGGGCTGAGTGGGAGAACGAACTCTAAGGGAGGTCTTAGCAGATGGTTGTCACAAACTGCATACGGCAATTGAGAATTAGTGTGCAAGCATATGCAACCTGGTATAGTATGAAACATTCCAGCATATGAGCACTGAAACAAGCCAGACTTGTGCAGAATTTTTCTTACCAGTAATATTCTAACATAGCTTCCTTTTCTTCTTTTATCCATCTATGTTTTATACATTTTGATTTCAGCCATGATGAAAGCGTACAAAAACTATATAATACCCATTTGGATCTTAAAAATTTAAATATAAAGATAAAAACCACATGGAATATATCATATGGGAGATAGTCAACTTTACATCTTCCTTTCTCATTCCTAGTATAGAAATGTAACTGTAGAGATATTACTTACAAGTAAAACCACCTTTGGGCATTCCTAAAGAGAACATAGCGGTGGATCAGTGGCTAAGTCGCTCAACGTGTCGATTGAAAGGTCGGCAGTTCAGCGATTCAAATCCCTAGTGCCACATAACAGGGTGAGTTTCCGTTACTTGTCCCAGCTTCTGCCAACCCAGCAGTTCGAAAGCACATAAAAAATGCAAGTAGAAAAATAGGGACCACCTTTGGTGGGAAGATAACAGCATTCCATGCACCTTTAGCATTTAGTCATGCCAGCCACATGACCACAGAGACTTCTTCGGACAATGCTGGCTCTTCGGCTTGGAAACAGAGATGAGCACCACCGACTAGAGTCGGGAACAACTAGCACATATGTGCAAGGGGAACTTTTACCTTATCTTTAAAGAGAACATGGGAAACAAACAAAGATGAATCCTTTGGCCCTGCCTTTCCACTTCAGTCTCTCTGTTTTTACAGGGAAGATCTGCAGTAAGTCTTGAACCGGCATGTCCATACAACTGAGAATCCTGTGCAAGCAACCTGTATAAAGAATCTATTCTCAAATCCTAAACCAAGTTGAAATTTCCCATTTTTCCCATTTTCCACAAGTAGGTCAGCTGGAAAGCTCATAAAAATTGGATCTTCCTTCTTGGTGTCTGCTTCAGTCATCTTATATAATGGACAAGATGTATAATACTTTTTTCCAGGTAGGTATAATCCAGATGGAAGGCATTGCTTGCTCTTACATTCTGCTTATGTTGCTCAGTAATTCCTCATAATTTCTCATTGTGTCCTCCAAAGAGCTGAGACTGCATCAAAGGAAGGTGCCTTCATGACATCTCCCACTGTTTCTTGACCTTTGAGCTTTCCCTTTCCCTGGGATCTCAGGGGAGTGGGGATCAAAGAGAACAAGGAGACAGTCTAAACATTGGCATACAAGACAAGGCAGAATTATATACTGGTCGACCAAAATACAAATCAACTCAAAACTACAGGAGTCCACCAACATGCACATAAATCATTTATAATGATAATCCAAGACTAGGTCCAAATCTCATTAAAGTATATGAATCCTTAATCTATTTTGGCAAAAGAGAGCCAATACACATTTTTTCTTTTTATCATAAATTACAGTTCTGTGGCACTGTGCAAATATTACCAAGCTGTAAGACAGCTGTGCTCCATTAAAATGTGTAATGGTCGCTGATTTCTTACAGCACATGGTCATCAGGCTGAATCTACAGCCAGTAATTAGGAAGATGAAATGTTTAATTGTGCCTTAATTTTGATAAAATTTATCTGTCACACATCCCGTAGTTGAGCATTATGCTCACAAATCAATGTCATCAGGCCTGAGCACCAGACTCTTGTTCCTGACAGATTCATTTGAATATCAAACCACACACAAGCAGGAACTGGAGGGGAGAATATACAAAAGAAACCCCAATGTAGACACACACACACACACACACACACACACAAATAAAAATAAAATAAACAAGGCACTCCTCACCAACTTTTTAAAAGGAGAGATCAAAATCAAACTGCTGTGACAGCCCTGCCTTTTCTAAGAGACAGCATCTTGTTGGTGTTCTAAACATCAGGTTTTTCTTTCCCCCACTCCCTTTTTTTCCTCAATCATTTTTCAATCTGCAGGGTTGTTTCCCCTCCCAGACCACCTCCATTCTATTTTCTGCATTTGTTGCTCGGCTGCAGACTCAACCAAGGCTAAGCCAGAGTCCATTGTGTGCACCAGAAGTGATCATTTACTTCCCTGCTGGCAATGGCATCAGCCAGACTTTCAGCAGTTGCTCATGCGCAGATTAGTCTGAGCCTGAATCATTTTATTACAACTGTTGTTGTGTGTGGTGGGGAGGGGGTGGAGTTGTGCTGAGCCTGTGTGCGGTATGGCAGAGGGCAGTTTCAAACACGCCTGCCGCAATTACAAAGCTGCCTGTTTTTTATTTCATACTGAAGCACCAGCCATTCAGATTAAGATGACATAGCAGTAACTCAGCAGGTTATATGGCAGAGTTTTTTTGTTTTTTGTTTTTCTTTCTGACCCAGAATTCATTCTTTGAGCCACTGAATTGTTTCTATTAACACAAATAAACTTGGCATTTTCTTGTGGTTCTCCACAAAGAAAATAGCTAGATTGTTGCAGTCGCCTCACCTACAGAACTGTTTCCCTGCAGTATATTTGTTTAGGGATAATTCTTTTCTGGAGAATTCTGTTTTCTGAACCTACAGGCAGGATTAAATACAAATATTGTTGCCTTCATAGACCCCTTTTTACATTATCTCCCCTTCTCTCTTTTTTTTTTTTTTTATCCCATTCTACACTCATTGAGGAATCTGGGAAATATAATTCAAAGAAATTATCAATTTGCTTTTGTGTTGAGGTCCTTTAATATTCATATAGCATATTTTTTTATAACTGATGAGAAATACAGTTGAAATGATTATTATTATTATTTTCATCTTGTATCACACTTTTCAACAAGTTGATGCCAAAATTCTTTTAACACTATTTTAAGAAATCTGTTGAAATTTGGGGTGGTCTAGAAATGCCTTTGGTTCATATTCTAATGGGATATGATCTAAATTTACACTTTAAGACATGAACTTTATTATATACAGTATATCAACCTTTGAAATTCAATACGAAAAGAATATTTGTGCTTAGGATTGTAATGAGGAGTCTTTGGTACTCCCTGAACTTGGTTGTTTTCTTGCAGATGTTTTATTACTCAAATGTTTATCTAGTAGATAAATGTTTACTAGATAAATGTTTGTTCTCTAACAGAGAGCATCAAGGACCTGTCAAATTCTCAAATTCTTTAAATTTTGCAATACATTTCTCTTATTATAAAAAAAGTATCAGAAAATGGATAAACGTACATAATTTGAAAAACTTTTACAACAGGTATAAAAGTTTCTAAACCTTTAGACAAATAAGCAAATTAAAATTAAATATATTTGGAGAAATGACGACAGAAAATGCACCCTTTTGGTAAAAACATTATTAAAAAGCTTATACTGATATAAAATGTGACATTTCAAAATAATGAACAAGAAACCAAAATTGATAGATAACCTTTCCCTATCAGAAACATCTGTTTCATTATCTTTTCTTTTATTATATTGTTAGAAGGATCCAATACCTTCTTTCCTGCAATTGTGCCAAAGCTGGGACAAGACACCAGATGATTAGTGAAGGTCCAAGAAAATATATTTATTCAATCCAAAATTGTAAAGTGACATTAGGTGCTAGCATAATGTACTGTTTCCAGCATCCCTTTTCTATAGATTAAAAAATCTATAGAAAAGGGATGCTAGAAACAGTACATTTTTAAACAGTACAGTTTTAAAGATTTGGCCAATCATTATGAATGGAACGAATGCAATAGCTTATTACAAATAGATGTTTCCTTATCTGGAGTTAGAACAGATGCCTCCTTATTTATAGTTAAACAGATGTCTCCTTATCTTAGAATTAAAGCAGATGTCTCCTTAAATGGGCATTTTATCTTTTCTATATATATGTTTTCTATACATAAATATATGTCTTTCTTTACATGGGTTTGCTAGCAATGTGTTCATTTGTTTATAATGGCAGTAAACAGACTTTATAAAATGACTTTACTACTGTGTATATAATTTTTCATCATTTTACAATTTAAACTTATTGTAAACATAAGGAAAATATTCCAACATTACAAACCAGTTCAAATACTTAAGGAACAAAATATGAAAAAAAATCAGTAATATCTTTGTCTGCCCAAACTGGAAATAGATAAATAAGTAATAATTAACAATAATGCTAAACATGAATCAAAAGCAACAGCAAAAACTACTTTAAAAAGCAGATTAGCCCTTAAAAGCTTTCACGGTTTTTCTATTATGGAAATAAGGTGGGAGATCCAGAAAACCCAGACATTATCAGGAGTAGCCACAATGTCATGAGGATCTGCAATAACATCTAAGACCAAACAGGATGGGATTTGAGACTAAACTAGAGTGAACAGCAGAGGTTTTTGGCCAATCTATAAAACATATAGTTGTATATAGTCAATTTTTATACTCTTCTCATGGGGAACAATGGAGGAAAGAGTCCAAATGTCAACACCAGGGCCACTGCTGACCTGTAAAGTACATTTGTGCCATCTCAGACAAATGAAGAAGACTTGGTGCAGCTTAGATTTCTTTTCAGAGGTCCAACAATTCATGCACCAGAGGATGTTAGTAGAGGTGATAGTTTCATATTGCACAGTATGTACAGTTTGTCTAAAATGATAAGCAGCACAACTTTCAGAAGCAGAGAAATCTGATGTAAGCAAGCCTGCACAGTTGGTTTTCAGAATGGAGAACTGGTTTTTAAAATCTAGTTTGGCATCCCCATGTCATGGCACCTTTGGGTAGTACACAACTTTCACATTTGCTTGTGAAAGCCCCAAGAACAGATGTGATCATGTGATCAAAGCCCTGCCAGTTTTTAATATGCATCAATGTCACAGATATACAAAATTGTGAGCTTTGATTGCAGAGTCGTGGCTGCAATCTTGTCTTTTTTTACTCTTCCATGATGAATGCCTCTGTCCCTCCTACTGTAATTCCATTAATGTTTCAGAATATCTAATTATGCAAAGCCAAATTACAAGCAAAGGGTGAAAGAGGACATCCTCAGCATGTACTGCAACCTAATCGAAACCAAATAAAGTGCATATCATTAATCACTGGTGATTTGGGGAGCTGAATAAGAAATATTAATCCAAAATATAAAACTTTGAATAAACCCAAAATGTATAAAAACCTGTCTCACAAACTTCCAAGAAATAATACCATATCTCAGGGGTGAAATTCGGCAGGTTCTGGAGAACTGGTAGCGGAAATTTTGAGTAGTTTGGAGAACTGTCAGATACCATCTTTGGCTGGCCACAGAGTGGGGTGGGAATGGATATTTTGCAATATCCTTCCCCTAGAATGGGGTGGGAATGGAGATTTTGCAGTATCCTTCCCCTGCCACGCCCATCAAGCCCCACCCACAAAGCCACACCACACCCACCAAGCCACGCCCACCGAACCAGGAGCAAAAAAACTGAATTTCACCACTGCCACATCTGAAGTTGAGATATTGTATTTTTTTAATTTCATTTTTAAATTACTCTTTCTGGTTTGGGATAAAGCTGCACAGACACTACTCAAAAGACAAACTTTATTTTCCTTACTCCTTAGAAAAAGAATGCTCTAAAACTGAAAATCTTGGTCTATTTATTTATTTTTTATTTCTTATTCATACTACTTCATTCTCTTTCTTCTAAAGATTGTGTGTGGGTTGCTGTGTAATGTTCCTGCAAAAGACAAGTATAAAATATGGCATGCAAAGAATCTTGGTACAATTATCCATAATAGCTTAAAAGAAGTCTTTTTTTAAATAGGGTTTTTACAGGGTTTACAGGGTTATCAAAAATCAATGAGAATTGGATATATAAAGAAGAAAATAGTTTATATATTGTGGCATTTACATACTGTTCAAAATTAATATATAATTTAAACTGATTATGACAAGAAAATTAAAACTACCAAATATAAGTGTAAAATCTCTAATGAACCACAAGTGGAGGTAACATCAATACAATAGATACTCCATGACAAACAAAATTGCTACATACTACCTGGCTCATACAAGCCACAATGAAAAGTATCTTAGCTCACCATAGAAATTTAGCCTGTTGTGGATGTTCCATCTTGTTGACCCAGATGAGAAGAAAGAAAGTATATATATTCAGTGGTGGGATTCAAATAATTTAATAACCGGTTCTCTGTCCTAATGATTTCTTCCAACCAGTTCACCAAACTGCTCAGTGGTGGTGAACCATTTCGCACCAAAGTGGTGCGAACTTGCTGAATCCCACCACTGTATATATTGTTCTAAGGCTGGCATATGGTTCCAACCTGGGTTATGTTAATAGTAGAAAATTATTCTGCATATGGTGGAAGTGAGATCCCAATTATTTAAAACTCCATTCAAAAGAGTTTTGAATATTCTCAAACTGAGAATTTAACTTTTTTTTCAAAAAAAAATTTTCAATAGAATTTGAATATATTAAAGGAAGCATTGTATTTCTAATTTAAAAGAAATTGAAGAATTCTATTGTTTGAATTGCAGAAGTACAAATTATAAGTGTTATTGAAAATTGCTGCAGAATTTTCTTCCATTCAAACATATCTGATTTTTAGAGACTGTCTGGATAAGTCTATACTATATAAATGTTATCAATCAATCAATCAAGCCCCTGCAGTTTTCTTGGCAAGATTTTTCAGAAGTGGTTTGCCATTGCTTTCTTCATAGGTTGAGAGAAAATGACTGACCCAAGACCACCCAGTTGGCTTTATGCCCAAGGCAGCACTAGAAATCACTGTCTCCCAGTTTCTAGCTTGAAGCTTTAACCACTATACCAGATTAATGCTTTATTTTTAAAATAACATTTACTGGGAGAAAATGTTTAGATCGAAGATACTTCATTAATATTGTCATATTAATTTTTATTTTATTTTTCTTTAGGATATTACACTGTTCAAATACTATGATCATGTTAACCTGAAAATAAATGGGCCACAGTCTCTTTTGTGTCAATAAAAAGTGAATTTTACAATAGTTGTATTCGTATTTCTAACTCTTAGCACTGAACTGCACTTTTGATAGACCTCTGTAGCTTGCTGATTTGGCACTACATCTAAAACCATATATTTCAAATACCTGATAAATTGAATTCTGAACATAACAGTGATTAAAACAAGATTGATCACTCATGGTATTACAGTCTACATTCTTTCATAGCCTGATAATTACGTTCTCCAGCAGCTAAATAACTAGAGTAGATTTTACCTTGAAAAGGTTTTTTCACTATCAGATACATGACCACATCATCAACTTTGAGGGATAGCATGTAGCTGAAATATGACTTGGCTTTCAGTCCATGGCCTAAATGCCTCCTGCTTTGCTTCTGGGTGCCAGCCACATTGAAAAGTGAGAATGGATTGTTCCACAATGCCAATATACTCCTCCTACATAGGGAGGCCTTACCTGCTCTAGTTATGCTGTACGGCATTTGGATATGGAGGTCTGGTTCTGGCAGGTGGCAGCACAGGAGGCAGAAAGCAGCAGCAAATGTGTCCCCAATGCAGCAAAACAATAATCAGCACCTGACTGATTATCCAGCAAATCAAGGAGACCTGATGATTTTTCTTCTTTCTTCTTTCAGAATTGTAAGTTAGTTGTGGGCTTTAGATATGAAGGGAAGGAACAAGTTACAACTGCTTTCACAAGAATGCTACTGGTAAGGGTAAAACTCACATATCTGAAATCACTAGTTCTCTGATTCCCCCAAGTATTAGTTTCTCACACATGGGCCATTGCTTCCCATTCTAGGTTCTGGCAGTTATTTGGAATAATGTTTTCCAAATATTATAATGAGCTGAGTATTTTTAAGTGGTCATAGCATAAGAATCCAGTAAATTATTTCATGTAAAGTTGATCCCTATTTTACACATTTTTCAATGAGGTAAAGGTAAATGTTCCCCTCGCACATATGTGCTAGTTGTTCCTGACTCTAGGTGCTCATCTTCATTTCAAAGCCACAGCCAGCATTGTCCAAAGACGTCTCTGTGGTAATGTGGTAGGCATGAACTCCAAAGGCATACAGGAAACTTTTACCTTCTCACCAAAGGTGGTCCCTATTTTTCTACTTGCATTTTTTATATGCTTTTGAACTGCTAGGTTGGCAGAAGCTGGAACAAGTAATGGGAATTCACTCCGTTATGCAGCGCTAAGGATTCGAACTACTGAACTGCCAAGCTTTCGATCAACAAAATCAGCATCTTAGCCACTGAGCCACTGCTCCCTTTTTCTTTCAATGATGCACAATGCAAAACCAACAGGATTCAAGAGAACAAGTGACCAAGAGGAAGCAGAAAGAAAAAAATAATCTTTGAAGAATAGTTTATAGATTAGAATCTTTGATATTCAAGAAAAAAGTGAAGGCACACACAAACATAAAAACACACAAACCCTAGAACAAATTACAGGGTATATCTAATAATTATGCAGGTAAGTGCTTTGATCTGACAAAATTTCTTTCTGTAAGCAAACATACAATAAACTGCTCTGAAGTAATTTCTTGTATTGTTCTTGGTTCCTTGTGCCCAACAGTAACACCTACAGTCACTTATTTGTAGGGGCCCATGGGGTCTTTATTGGCATCTTTTAGTAAAGCTAAACTCATCTGATGTATTATCTTGTGCCCTCACATTCTGCAAACTCTTGCTACAATGTATTTATTTAACTCTGATTGTAACTTACGGGACCGCCTTCTGCCACCAATTGCCTCCCACCGGCCGGTTCGCTCCCACAGAGAGGGCCTCCTCAGGGTGCCGTCAGCCAGACAATGCCGGCTGGCGACCCCCAGGGGGAGAGCCTTTTCTGTGGTAGCCCCCACCCTCTGGAACGACCTTCCTCCAGAACTGAGAACGATCGCCGACCTCCGGACTTTTCGTTGGGCTTTGAAAACTCATCTTTTCCAACTTGCCGGTCTAGCCTGATCCCTTCAAATTTTAAAATTTTTTAGAGTTTTTAGATTTGTTCTATTTTAATACCAATTGTTTTAAATTTCTCAGCCAAATTTATATTTGTTTTTAGAATCTTTTTAACTTTTGTATATTGGTTTTTTATTCGGCTGTTCACCGCCCTGAGTCCGTAAGGAGAAGGGCGGTATATAAGTCTAATTAATAAATAAATAAATAACAAAGCTTTATTCCATTTACCCGCTTGTAGACACTGAAAAGTCTCCATTTTGATATAATTTCTCTTCTCATGCACTACTAGGTTTTTCAGAATGAAATACAGCTTTTCAGTTAAAGCCATATTTTGTTGCACAACAAGTACCCTGTATTTGACTTAAGGATTTACTAAAGAGGTGTGATTATCATGCCACAAACAATAGCTGATCTAGTTTGGTATCTGTTGAAGCACTACATTCATCGGGTGATGAAGCTTTGCAATAAAGAGAAACTAATGGAAGCAATTAACGAAGAACACCTGTCAGTGGAAAACTGCAACCTCTATATTGACCATAGCCAGAAATTGTTCCCAGTTGTTATTCACAACAATGAAAGGCCTCTGGACTGTGAATGGAGGCAATGATGGACTGCAATAAAATGTGCAAATGAGTTTTCACATTGTCCAATAAAATTCTATGACTCTGACAATCTGTGTTGACATAGACCAACACATGGTTAAACAATAAAATAATGTAACTGAGAGGCTACTTATCACAAAGGTTTCCAACTGGCCAGTCAAAGAAAGACCCCAGCCAGAATTTCTTGACCAGTAAGATTATCTTCGGGAGCAGGGGTGGGGGATGAGCTTCTTTTTATTCCTCATGTCTATTTCCCTGTAAAGTGTGTGATTCTTTATAAAGTAATTTTGTTAATGCATGCCAAAAAGATGTCAGATCCCAGAAAATGTCACTGGCCCACATAGTTAAAGAGTCATTAAGCAGAGTGGTATGATTGGTATTGTCTTATTTATATCCCTTCAAGAATTGTAGAAGAGGAATCAGAAATATGTAAAATCTTGGCCATTACATAGCAGTTTCCAACAAACATCATTACACAACATCATTAATAGAGGGCAAAACAGGGTTGATTCATGTATAACCCCACTTCCATTAGTCTGGGTTAATGTCCCACTAGTCTCCTCATGGAATGAGTTTAGCACATTCTGTCTGTCACTAACTTTTTGCCTAGTCCTGGTTGTGTTATCCCCAGGGTGGAATATTGTTATGATGAGAAGCAGTCTCAGTAAGCAAATAGTTCTCTCCAGAAGCATCAAACTAGCATCCCTTAGTTTGCTTGAAAGAGGGGAAAAAAATATGACAAAGATTTTGAGGATGGAATATTTTATTCAGATGACTTACTGGCCTCTGTATGTGTATATGTCTGAATTAAAAAGCAGTACTTTTTATTAATGATCTATCTTGGTAAAAGAAGCTAGAAAATGTGTCATGATATCATTTTCTTACTGTACATACTTATCTAGTAGAGTTTACATATTGCTCAATCCATCAAAGTGGTTTACAAAAGGAAAAAAATTAAATAAAAGTAATCATAAACCATCACTGAATCACACCACCACTCCTCAGAGGAACAACCAAAATATCCCAACAGAAAACAGGAAGGTTTCTCTCATCACCAATCTATTCCCAATATTTTCCAGATTTTAAAGGCTTTCCAAAAAAAAAAAAATCTCATTAGGTTTGGAGTCAATGTAACCTGGAGAGGAATGCTCCGCAAAGTGGGCAGCAGCACACTTGGTTTCTGTGAGCCCTAAAATTGATATTCCTTAAAAGAAGGACATGTGTGCTAATTAAGTAATGGATGGAATTAGCATATTAGATAAACACTTAAACTTAATTAGCTTTAGGACGTTCTATACAGAAAGCAATTGTGATGATGATGATGATGATCTTCCCCAGTCAAGGGAACATTAAAACCCAGCTAAAGGGGAGCAGTTGCCAACCTCTGCCTATTCAATCCTCCAAGAAAACTAACTGGCTAGATCAGGTTTCTGCTATAGAACTTACTGCCAGTGTTCTGGCAGCCTTTAACATTGATCAGCTGCAGAGCTAGCCAAACCACAGAGAAGAGATAGATATACCAGCATCACACTTCTAAGCTTTTCTAGTCCTTTCCTGCTACATGGGTTTGTAAGAACTTCAGGGTGAAAATTAGCAGGAGCCACTGAATTTCCAAACTGAGATTTCTGACCCAGATAATATATTGCCTGAACCTGCTATCAGGAGATTTGATTTGGTTGGTGATTAACTGGGTCAAGGATGTCAAGGGAACCTGACCAATCTGTCAAAGTTTATTTGAGTTATCTGAAATTAAATCTTTTATATTTACTAGCCCAGACCATAAAATGCTTAACAAAGTGAAGTAGTAAGCCAGTAATTTTACATCCGGTTATAGCAGCACACAATTACAAAGATTCAAAAATCACTAATTTGGGAATGCAACATCTCTGTCCACTTTCTCAAAAAAATGCCTAGTAAACTTTAGATCAGCAAAATACTGGTGAGTTTTTTTGCCTTAGTGGTCCTTCTTTACTGGCCAAGTGGTCAGAGACATGATTTGGCCACTGCTTCTGGTTAGTGTCTGTCCTACCAAACTTTGACAATCAGTTCTGTAACAGGTCTCTTTATTCAGCACCTCTTAAAGAGACTTCAGCTATTTTTTCTTACAAGTTTTAACTCAGCAAAACACATCACTTGAGTGAGTTTTGACATTCTTACAACATGATTGACTGGGTCTCTTTTAAGTTAAATTTAACTCTTTGGGTTGGTTGACTGGAACAATTGAACTCCCAACATATTAACTCCACCCCATTGAATGAGTGAAGAGATAGGAAAAAGACCACTAATTGCCCCTTTTATTCTGTCCCCATCTCTCCAATTCCTTTGTTCTTCTTCTCTATTGAACATTTAATCTTCTTAGCCATTTATCTTCCTACCCCTATCTTAAAGGAAAATAACTCTTTTCATGCAAACTGCCACAGTGTTAGAAATTTTAAAAACTGTAAGTATATATTCCATTATTATGTGCATAAGAGGAGGAGTATGACCTGTTTGTATGAAAGAATGTAAGACCAATTTCTTTTTTTCTTCTTCCTAACTAACTGAGTTTTTAAAATTCCATGAACTTCACTCCATTGCCCCCAAACAATTCCAAATGGGTCTCTCATTCTCACATGGCAAATTATGCTGTCCTACCAGCTGGAGTACCTTACTGTCAAGACAATCCCAGCAAAAGAGGACTAGATTGCTCACTAGGGAAAGCATTGGTCAGTGACCAATGAGCACCTAATTCTTTGGTCCTTATTATAACTATGTTCCTGAATCTGCTTTCAGTTTGATTGCTTTTATTTGTTTCCTAGTACAATTTGATAGCTTATTAGTAACCTTGACTATCACTGTGTTGTATCTTTTTATTCTTGATAAATGTATTTTATTCTCCTTATGTACACTGAGAGCCAGTGGTGGGTTTCTACCGGTTCGCCCTGGTTCGCCTGGTAGTAGCGGCAGTGGGAGGCTCCACCTACCCACCCGGACATCATCATGGATGCTCTGTGCATGCGCAGCAGGTTCTGCGCATGTGCACACACTCACAGTTCTGAACTGGTAATGAAGGTAAGTGGAACCTACTACTGCCGAGAGCATATATACCCAAGACAAATTCCTTGTGTTTCCAATCACACTTGGCCAATAAAGAATTCTATCTATCTATCTAAACATTTAATTTGATTGTGTGTTCTTCTCAGCAGTGGGGCTTCATGCATTTCAAAAAGGGGAAATTTGGTTCCAAGTCTCAGTGTCTCCTGCAAAACCTTGCATAGATGCCCATATTCACAAAGCCTGGTTTATCCAAAGTTTACCTTATTATATTTGATACATTTTCTTTATAATGTAACTGTGGCTCTTTCACTTCAAATAAATTGAACTTTGGGAATTGGAATTCTTTGTATTTCTGAATTCTTCTGGGACAAGTTATTAAGCAAGGCTACGATTTTTATTTGGTAGGGTGCATTTTTTCGAAACCTGCAATTCAATAGCTTCAGCATAATATTAGCTTACAGGGTAGTGATGGGAGGGACCTGAAAGAGTTTCTTAGAATAGATGTATTAAGTCTATTAGAAGCTTGGTAGACCTATTTTACTGCTTTTTAAAAGAAAAAAATGGCATTGTAATTCATGTATTTGCAATCAAATTTTAATCATGTGATCTAGGAGTAGAGAGGTAGCCAATGAATTGTGTTCCCTATCTGCAAAACCCAGTGAATCTTCAGACATGCATGTAGGATTTTTTTTTCTAAAATACATAATGTAATTGATTCTGAAATAAAACTGATGCTGCAAGTGGTTGGAATATTTCCCAATCAAGCCACTTTTAGAATGAGATAGCATTTAATATAGAATGCATGCTGTTAAAGCCCAAGCAAATTAGCATTGGAAACCAATATTTTGTGAAATAAGTCCTGCTGTGTCTAAGCTCCACAATGACCCCTGGACAGACCTAGCTGGTGGCTGGTTTCCCTGTCAGAAATAGCTCAGCTTGCTTTGTATCAATATGGGAAGATAGTAGATTCTGACTCATTGCTTATTTTGGTGTAATAATCAAGAAATAATTACTGACCATCATATATCAAAGAAACAGGAGATTTATGCAAAATTTTATAGAAGAGTACATTCAGCTTTCCTGGGTTGAGATAAGGTTAACATATATGTGAGGAAGTTGGAGTTCCAGACTTTATAATCGCATAATACAGGAGATAACTTTATTTGAGATTGTTTCTAAAGAATTTTTAAAAAGTTGATAGAAAGTCAGCAGATAGGGTGCTTCTCAGTTTACTAAATAGAATATCATATATATGACTATCTCCCTGTTGGCCAAAAAGTGCAGAATTCTGTTCTCTGGGTTTGCGCCTAGACCTCAGGGAGAAAATATAGCTTTGAACTGAAGATTCCTGAAAATTATTATAGAGCAACAGAGATCTTCCAGTTGGTAATAAGTTTGTCCCTCTCTTAGGAGCACTTCCTCCCTATCAGGAAAAGAAGGGTATTAGAGTAGGGCATCATGTTGAAGATATACAATATCTTGTATATCTTCAACATGATGCCCTTCTCTATTCCAATAGAAGGTACCCAATCCAGTTTTAGGTTTTCAACATAATATATCTAAAATCAAAATATTTGATATAAACAAATACTTCTCCCCCTACTGCCAGTCCTTCATCTTTGACATTCATCAATCCAAGGAGAAAACTTTGTGTATGAGTTTGTTCATGTGATTTACTGAATACATCTACATATTCTTAGGAAGCTATTTCTCATTGTCAGATTTCTGTTTTGTTTTGTTTTTTACATTCTCCAAGAAATAAGTAGATGTGAGAATAATACTTTTACATATCAGAAATGTCTCCAGACTTTTAATCTCCAGGCCACCTATGTCTGTAAACTCTCCTTTCTTGCTACACTTGCAATGAACAGAAACTGTGCAGTAAGAAATAAAAAGTACAGAAAGATAGAATGACTTATAGTGTGCAAATTTCTTTACACAGAAATGAATACCTTCATAAAATTAAACTAAAAGCATGGATTAATACAATTTATCATGACATTGAAATAATTAAATAATTGTTTGTAGCTACATGCTCAACATAAGATGTTCAGCCCCATTCTGTGAATATGTAATCGGAACAAAATTCTTCTGACTTCAGTGGACTTTACTTTTTATGCATGTATAGGAACATGTTTTCCTCATGAGATGCTCATATCAGGTATACCACAGTTATCCCTGGGGCTTCATTTATTGATTATATGCATTTTGTTCTTCTTCCAAAAATTTGAGATATTTTGCATGATTCTCTATCTGCTACTCAGGCACACATGAATTACAAAACTATTATTTTATCTTCCCAGGGATTATGGTAGGCAAACTATACTGAAATAGGGACTGGTTTAAAATAAATGCGACATATTGCCATAAATTATGGTTTACTTATTTAATGGTTGGATCACCTAAAACATTGAGCCAAATTATGAGCCTAATAAACCAAATTATGGTTAATACAAAGTATAATTCAGCAAATGACTGTACAAGTTCATATCCAATGGCATTTAAATATCCATTGGGATGTTAACTAAATCTCTCAGGGTCTTAGTCCAGCACTCTAACCACTCTATCCCTCTCCAGGAATGCTTGCCAAAAGAAGGCACTGTGTGACCCAAGGCCATCCGAATATATGCAAGATTTGCATTAGAATTACAGATTTGGAAGGACTCTTGTAGGTCTTCTAGTCCAACCGCCCTACTCAAGCAGTAGACCCTATACCTGTGATGGCGAACCTATGGCACGTGTTTTGGAAGTGGCACACAGAGCCATCTCTCTGGCACACCAGACATCACCCAATTGCCAGGTTCTGGCATGCACATACATGATGGCCATCTGGTTTTCAGGACCACTGAAGACTGGAAGAGAAGCTTCCTGGTGCGCATGCGCATGCCGGAAAACTAAGTTTCCAGTTTCTGGTGCATGAATACACATAGGCCAGCTGGTCTTTGCGCGTGCATGCATGCCAGAAACTGGAAGACCAGGTGACTGGCGCACATGTGCCGCCAGAAACCAGAAGAACAGCTTCCCAGTGCATGCATGCGCACTAGGGAACTGCTCTTCCAATTTACGGCGCTCCCACACATGCACACTGGGAAGCTGCTCTTCTGGTTTCTACTGCTCCCCTCCGCACGCACTCTCCCATTTTGCCACTCAGTGCCAGAAAGGTTTGCCAATACTGCCCTATAACATTGCAGATAAGTGTCTGTCCAGTCTTTTCTTAAAAGCTTTCAGTGATGGAGCATCTACAACTTCTGAAGGCAAGCTGTTCCACTGGTTAATTGTTCTCAGTGTTAGGAAAATTCTCCTTAGTTCTATATTGCTTCTTTCCTTGATTAGTTTCATTGTCTTGCCTTCTGGTGCTTTGGAAAGTAGTTTGAGCCCCTTTTCTTTGTATCAGCACTTCAAATATTGGAAGACTGCTATCATGTCACCCTACTCCTTCTTTTCACTAGCAACCTTTCTTCATATATTTTAGCCTCTAATCCCCTACTAATATTTCATGTGATCTTGATTCTATCGCTCTGCTAATGCAACCTAGGATTGCATTGGCTTTTTTGGCTGCTGCCACACACTACTGGCTCGTATTTAAGTGACTGTCCACTAGGACTCCAGAATCTCTCTCACAGTTACTGCTATTGAGCCAGGTTCCACCTAATCTGTTCATGTACATTTGATTTTTCTTACCTAACTATAAAACCTTACTTTTCTCTACATTGAATATCATTTTGTTAGATAGCATCCAGTGTTCAAGACTGTCAAGATCCATCTAGCTCTTGAGTCTATCTTCTGGAGTGTTGGCTATTACTGCCAGTTTAGTGTCATCTGCAAATTTAATGAATCCCCCTTCTATTCCTTCATCTAAATTGTTTATGATGATGTTGAAGAGTACTAGGCCTAAAACATAACCTTGGGATACCTCACTGTTAACTTCCATGTATATATAGTTCTATTGAGGATTACATGTTGAGTTTTGTCATATTGATATGATCCTACAATTTCAGAAGGAGAACAATCATGCACAGATTATCTAGAACAGATCCTTGCAACTAAGATAGATAGATAATGATAGATTAGTTAGATGATAGAGAAAGAGGGAGGGGGAGGGAGGGGGAAGGAGGGGGAGAGAGAGAGAGAGATGATAGACAGGCAGACAGACAGACAGATAACCATTCCTGGAATTCTCTTTATGAGGCATGTGTGGGCAATACTGTGTATATTAAAGAAAGAGGTTCTACAGTTGGAAAACCAGCAGGAAGCAAGATTTAAGAGAGAAATCTGCTAAATGAACCGACTGGTAGAAAGGATTGCAGTTTTTGAAGAACAGACCAGATGTCAGGGAGCACAGCTGGTCAAAAATACTGGATTCCAAGAAACAAAAAAAATCCCTCTGCTTTTTTCTCTCTAGGTAGAAGTGAATTCAGAAGTGACAGGAAGAAGCTGTGCAAAGTAAATCAGGTTAAGACACTGTAAAAAGTTTCATTTGAAAGTGTTAGTATAGAATGTACATATATAGTTAGTTAAATTAAGGCTAAAATATATTAAGTATCACTCTAAGTATCACTGTAATAGAAAAGAACTGTGTGTGCACACATCTGAAAAGTTTCCGTCTCTTTTTCTTACTCTCCAACTGAGAAAAGAATAAACATTTTCTCTGTGTATAGATAACTTTTATTTTGATAGAGAGCTACTAGATGAATTCAATAAAAGTGCTGGATCATCTATATTTAAGTATATTTTACAACAAAATGTCACCCCTCTTTAGCAAACAATTAGGACAGGCCACATGGAACTTCAAAAACAGACTGTCTGAAAATCCTTTTCTTTCTATGCATGTTTCAAACAGGCATCCAAACAACCAGACAAGCTGTCTCTGTTGACATCTGTTCCCTCTTCAATACACGAATTATTCTCTTGGGTAATTCTATCATCAGCTGCTTTAGCATCGATGCCATCTTATGCATTATCTACTCCAATATTTCTTCCATCATCAGCACAACTAATTTTTTGGGAAAAGCCCATAAGGAGGGGAAATAGAAGAATCTGCCAGTTCTCAATTTCCTGTCATGCTGTTGGTGTTACCAAGAAATGCATTCACAGATACAGTTGAGAAAGGCATAAAGTGGCAATGCTGAATGAATTCACCTTTTGCTAATTCTTAATGTTTGCAGACCATCCATTGTCTCTTGGGCTTACATGCATTTCAAGAAGTACTTGTCTTTCAGATTTGAAATTTTACCAATTTTATCATACAGTACTTGGCTCAAATTGTGTACCAAGTATATCAAAATTTGCATTTTGAGAAGAAAACACATTTGAAAATTCATATAATTAGATAAAATGTATTTATATATGTATATTTTGAAAGAAAATACATTCAAAAATAAACAAATCACATTATATGTGTATATGTGTCTTAAAAATGAACATAATGACAATACCATGGAATGGACTTATAAATGAATCTATGGATCATGAATGTGCTGATCTATCTACACCTCATCTGAAGGATAATTTCCCATCTGGAAGTGAACCAGCTGGATTGCCTTCTCAAAGATATCTCAACTGCTAGTCTTATTCTGCATCAATGAATAGCTACCACTATTTCCTAGAAGACAAAAGTAAATCACTGAGTTTGAAATTTTTATATTAAGAATAAAATCTGCCTACACTTTGATATGACATCTCTAATAATATTTTCCATAATCACCACTGAGATATGATCATAGGCATCCAGAGCATAGGCCAAGGCTAGGGACTGGGGAGGTTGAACAATTGTGATATGTGTACTTGTATCTGCCATTGGGCATAAAATACCAGGTTTTGCATTGTACTATTCCAATGTTCATTTCTTCATGTTATGGCTTCATGATTTGTACCAAAAGTGATTAAAATTCACTTAGTAAAGAGCTCATAAAAGTCATTTCTGGAAAGAGACAATATCTCACTTACAGTATCCTGAAATACTCTTTAGTTTCCAGACAAGATAAAAGGATTGGTTATTAGTTTCAAAGTTCTATGTAGCACAAGTCCAGGTGGCTTCAAAGAATGCCTTCTACTACATGACCCCCACCCCCACCCCCACCCCATTGTACATTTAGCCCAGCTGAGAGGATCTGCCTGTTGTTACTGTGGCCTTGTCTTGCAAGGATTTAGGGTCATTGTCTTTGTAACTATTTCAGATCTCTACAACATGATCTTTGCTCAGCTGATCTTTTTGTCCAGCATTTTAAAAGACTTTATCGCAGGTGTTTGGATCACCCTTAACTCGTGATTATCTTTTTCTTTTAATATCTAGTATTTTAATCTGGAGGAAAGAAAAAAGAGGATGGAGAGGATCAATTTTACCGATGACACCAAGCTGGCAGGAATAGCCAGCACTAGCCAACACTCCAGAAGACATAGAAGGATCTTGACAGCCTTGAGCATTAGCCGCTATCTAACAAAATAAAATTCAGTGGTGAAAAAGTAAGGTTTAGGCAAGAAAAACCAAATGCACAGGTATAGTATAGGTAGTATATTGGAGTCCTAGTGGACAGTCATTTAAATATGAGCCAGCAGTGTGCTGCAGCTGCCAAAAGAACTAACACAGTTCTAGTTCTAGTTCTAGTTCTAATTCTAATTCTAATTCTAGGCTGTACTAACAGAGGGATACAATCAGGGGTGGGTTCTAAATTTTTTTACTGTCGGTTCTGTGGGCTTATTTTGTGGGCGTGGCTTGATGGTCATGTGACAATTCTTTAGGTTTTAGTAGAGGTACTGGTCTACCAGGCTTTTAACTGCTGGCAGAACTGTACTAGTCTACTCATTTATTTTTGCAGGCACTGGTCTACTCATGTATTTTTGCAGGCACTGGTCTACCCATTTATTTTTGCAGGAATTGGTCTACCACCAAACTGCCTTTTACCACTGATCAGCTGTAGGGCAGCCTTTTGAAGCACCGCGGCAAGAGTTTAAACAGTTTTTTTTCCTTATAGCCCATCAGCTGGGACTCAGAAGGCAGCAATAGATTGGGGGTGGGGCCAAATAAAAGGTAAGAATAATGTGTGGGGTTGGGCGGCGGTGGGGCAGAATCAGTTCAGTGACATCATATCATCACCGCTACCAGTTCGGCAGAACCCAGCCGAACCAGGAGCAATCCACCACTGGATAGAATCAGGATCACATGAAGTAGCAATACTACTTTATAATGTTTTGGTAAAACAACACTTGGAATACTACATCCAATTTTGGTCACCACAGTGTAAAAAAAATGTTGAGATTCTAAAAAGAGTGCAGAGAAGAGCAATAAAGTTGAATAGGAGACTGGAGGCTAAAAACATATGAAAACAGTTGGTATTCGGTATGTCTAGTTTAATGAAAAGAAGGACTGGTGTGACATGATAGCAGTGTTCCAATATCTCAGAGGTTGCCACAGAGAAGAGGGCGTCAAGCTATTCTCCAAAGCAGCTGAGTGCAGGGCAAGAAGCAATAGGCAGAAACTAATCAAGGAGTGACGCAACCTAGAACTAAGAAGAAATTTCCTGACAACTAGAACAATTAATCAATGGAACAACTTGCATCCAGAAGTTGTGAGTGCTCCAACACTATAAGATTGGACAGTCATTTGTCTGAAATGTATAGGGCAGTGATGGCGAACCTTTTAGACATTGAGTGCCCAAACTGTACGTGCATGCCTAAACTGAAAGGTGTGTGTGCGTGCATGAATATGCACAACTATGGACATGTGTGTGCATATGTGATCATGAGCACGCAGATATGCTGATATGAGCACATGCATGTGCAGATATGTGCGAACGTGCACCTGTGCAGACATGCACACATGCGCAGCAGAGACCCGAAGACCAGCATCCCAACACTGGCAGTGCAGCAAGAGGTAAGATCTTTTTCTTTCATGAGCTTCTGTTTCATCGTTTGCAAGGAAACAGAAGTTCATGAAGAAACGCCATAGAGATCTGACCTGGATTGACAGTGCGCGTGCCAGCAGAGAGGGCTCTACGTGCCAACTCTGGCACTTGTGCCACAGGTTCGCCATCATGGGTATAGGGTTTCTGGTCTGAGAAGGGGGTTGGACTAGAAGACCTTGAAGGTCTCTTCCAACTCTCTTATTCTGTTATTATTCTGTTTTATGTATTTATCTAATTTTATAGCCGCAAACAAGTGATTCTAGGTAGCGTAGAACAAAGCTAAAACAATAAATATCTAAAACCTTCATCATTAACAATTACACATAGTCCTCAAGTCATGACCACAATTGAGACCAAGATTTATATTACTAAGTGAAACATTTGTTAAGTGAGTTTTGCCCCATTTTATGACATTTCCTGACACGTTTGTTGACTGAATCACTGCAGTTGTTAAATTATTCATGTGTTTGGGAAGTGAATCTGGCTTCCCCATTGATTTTGCGTGTCAGAAGTCCACAAAAGGAGATTACATGACCCCGGGACATTGCAACTATCATAAATATGAACGCAGTTGCCAAGCATCTGAATTTTGATCATATGACCATGGGATTATATGACCCATGTGGCCCTCCCGGGCTCCATTTTTGGCCGCAATGGCCTCCTGCAGCTTTTTGGCAACTAAAATGGAGCTTGGGGAGGCTGCACGCAGCCCACCTGGGTGCCATTTTCGTTGGCAGAGACACAGTGGGCCAGTTCTTCGCTGTTTCCAGGGCGGGCCTGCAGGCCAGATCTGAGCACCTCGTGGCCTTGAGTTTGACACCCCTACTGTAACACATCTTCTCTGCTGGATTTTATGGATTGGCAAATGAAATAAGTATATTAAATCAAGGAGCAAGTCAAATTATTTTTTGTCTCCTATGTTTTCAATGAACAACAAAACTACTGTGCTATTGTATTGCAGAATGTGCTATTGTAAACTGTACAGCAGTTATCACAGGCATGCCATTTCTGGCATTTGCCAATGGTTTTAGTCATGCTGCTAAATAACAGAGCTAACTTTAAAAGAAAAATGACCGCAGAGTTATTGCATTGATGCTGATGTATTTCAGCAAATATTAGCTAAAAACGAATCTTAGCATTCATCTGTCTCCACAAACACTAGAATTCTTCAGAGGGAGCATAGTGTTATAGACAACAAAATATTAGTGGACTTCATTTCTACATTCTGGAAGTCACTAATGAGGTTTATTCACTGAGGAGTAATGATGCTCGTGGCTAATGTATACGACCGATCTCTTTACAAGACAGCCTAGATGCAAAATTGCATTTTCATGTCACGAAACTAGCTTTTGATTGGCTCTAAATAAGAGGGCAATTGGGGTTTTGAAGTCTTGACATGGCTGCAAAAACTTTGGATGAAATTTTTAGAAGGCACTATGGCAGGTAGAAAGAGTTTATAATTCCCTTGAATATAATTTTCCTTTGAGCAAAGATATACATAAAATGACTTTTGAAATGAAGGCTTCTATAATTTGATCCATATTGACTAAGAATTATAAGAGTTAAAATGTAGCAATTATGGAAAACACCAGGTTGGAGAAATGCAAATTTAAAGAATAAATATGATTAAATGGAGAGAATATGCATATTTTACAAATGGAACAAAATAACAGTCAAATAATAGGTGTAATTATTAAAAAGGGGGCAAAAAACACAACATTCCAGATATTAATGAAATGCAGTTTTCAGCAACTCTACGTGACATAATCTGAGCAACAATGTTGTTGAGCAATGTTTGGAGTAGTATTTAACGATTACTTGAAAGGATACAGGATGTCCATCCTGATCTATAAATTTGTTTAGTGGCTAGTAATCTGCTGAACTCTTTACAAAATGATTAGCTGGCATTGTCTTAGAGTCCACATTCACACCCACCTAATCACTGCATGGACAAGTCCCAATAATCCTTTTTATGCTTTAATTATTATTTTATATATTTAATTATGTCTTCTCATAATTAGCCCACAGTAAAGATAGGTTAAAGTTAGCTTTAACTGTTTCTGTTTTAAAATATTGGTTTACTTCTTCCCCCAATACTAGGACCACGGCATCTTATGAGGTTAAGATGCTCGGTTGAAGATCCACAGGTTCATGTTCGAGACTCAGTTGTTGCTATGGGAGGGGTGAGCTCCATCACATGCTCCAGCTCCTGCCAAACCAGCGGTTTGAAAACTGGTGACTACAAGTAGATAAATTGATACCACTTCAGAGGCAACTTAAAGGGGACATGAAAGGAACCCCCAACTGGCCAACCCCTTGGCAACGGTAATGTCACCATTCAATCCTTTCAGGATTCTGAAGCACTTTCAAAAGCACTTTGGCACTATTAACATAATTGTAATATTAATTCCCCCAACTATTTTTGCCCTGAATGCCAACCATCATACTTCACTAATGATGTGGTTATTGACAAGATCAAGGACTGGGGCCTTCCCTGTTGCTATTGAATACTTTAACTATTGGAGGCCCTCCTAAAGTGCCCTGCATGGGGCTGCAGGAAAGATTAAATATTTATTTTGTTTGTTAAATTTATTTGCCATCTACATTGCCCTGGGACTACTCTACATGGCTTACAATAATAAATTAAACAATGAAAAATAACACAATGAAAATATATTTAAATGCTAACCAAAAAGATGGTGGATGGAGAGAGTGGAGAGTGGTGAAGTCCACCATCAATTCAGCAGCCAGCCACTTCCAACATGAAACTCCCTCATTTGGTCCCAGGCGAACCGGCAGAGCCAGGACTTCATTACCTTGCAGAAAGATAGGAGGGCATGGGTAGATCTTATCTCAGAGGATAAAATGTTCTAAAGGGTGTGCACTGTAGCAGAGAAGACTCTTCTTTTGGATCCCAAGAGTCAGATAACTTTGACTGACAGGATCCAAAGTAGGCCCTCTCTGCTGGCATGAGTAGGATGGGCTTTTCCTAGAGGTCAAGGTGGTTCATCAGGTAAATAGCTGTCTTTTGCAAGTAATTTAGTCATCTGACCTGGTAATCTCTGAACAGTACTTTCTATAAGTGGGGCTCAAGTTTTACCCGGGCTCTTAAAAACAAGCTATAGGTTCAACACTGTGCTGAGTGGGCACTGTGATGACTGTGCTACACAGAAGGCCAGTATAAATCAAGAAAGAGACTCAGGATCTCCTAGCCATGGATTGGATTTGTCAAAAATGGATGCATGACAGATTTTCCATTCTATGTATCAAAAGGGACTCTCATTCATTTATACTTTATGTTTTCTTTAGAAGAGTACTAAACTTTTCATTAAAAAGACAGTTGATATTTCACTGGCCTAGAACACTTCCATGTTTTCAGTCTGTGAGCTGGACAATATGACAAGCAGCTAAGCCACTCATTCTAAGCATCCATCTACATTTGCCCATCACTATCCCATCATACATTAATGATGAGCATGATTGGGGGTTGCTTTTTCTGCCAGAAGGTGATACTTTGGAGGGGAAAGCCAGAAGAATCCACAAATTGCTATCCTAGTATTGAAACTGTAAGCACATCACCTCATTTAGATGGAATAGAAAACAACCCACTTATGCCTTAATATTTTTTTGCTGATTCAAGGACTCAAGGAAAGGACTTTATGGCAACCATCTAGCCTTATGTTTGTTATATTGTAGATTGCATTTTTTTTCCTTTTTTAAAAAAAATGCAAGACTCAAGAAAGAGGAAAAAGGCAGAAATGGGAAAATAAGAGAATTCTTCAACAACTTTTTAGGAGATTGAAAGGAAAAGATTGCTCAATTTTGGAAAGTAATTCAGAAACATGAAATGCCCGTATTTTTCTCAGAAACTCAGGAGAAATAGTCCCTTTAATTATTGCTTTTCTTTGCAGCTTATGGTAGGGTATGACACACACATATACAGAGAGAGAGGGAGAAAATGGCTTTGTTCAGGTTTAGCAGGAAGTAATTTGTCTGATTTTTGTCTTAGCAATCACAATCCAGTTGTGATTTCCAAACCACAGTTTATGATTAGCACAATGTGTAACTCCATAGAACCTTTACTTCCATGATTTAACAGTCATAGCATTTTTCATTTGCACATTTATAGGTCATCATCATCATAATCATCATCTAACCTACCAAATGTTTCCTTTAGAAATTTTACATTTAAAACAGGAAAGTAAAAATGAAAGTTTGAAATAAATAAGTGCAATTTGTATTTATTTCCCTAGAAGCAAAGGATTGTGTCACATTTACCTAAAGACTTGATATGTTCACCATGTTTATTTTGCTTTTACATCTGTTACGATGTATTGACAGTAACATATTGTTATGATAAAAAAGAGAGTTTAATAAAATATCATTTCTTAGATTAAAACTCAGCCTTAGAAAAAAATAATTATCATATTATTGTGGGTAACATATAGTTCTATAACAACAGTACTGAGAATGTTGCAGAGAGTTTGTAAGCAAATAGAATGAATAATTGAAACTCCACAACTTTTATTCTCCAGGTAGGGAGACAGACCGATATTTCATGTCATACAAAATTATTCAGTGTATTTGCATAAATTGTGAATTATCTGTACTGACCAACACAAAAACAACTACTTTGATTTAAGTTGCAAAGAACATTCATAAATAATCTTGGAAAGCAAGATGTACCTACATTTAATCAGCACTTGTTAAAATTTTATTCCCTACAGTTATTCAACAGGATCCATGGTATAAGAGCATAATTACAAAAATCAGATTTGAGCTCATTTGACAACAGAAGGGTTTTTATGGTGACCTATCTCCAAATGTTCCTATTTGTAATTAAATGCAGCAATCAGCAGTAAGGATTCTGAAGCTGTTTTAGTAGTTCCGCTATTCTGCTTAACATGTGGCACCCGTAATAATTAAAATGATACTAACACATGCACAATTTTATGGCCCTTATGGTGCAACCCATTATGCCAAGTAAGGGCCTCTGTTTTCACAGCATACTGCACATGGTCTCATTACACCCACTTTTCTTTTCCTGTCTTCACACTAACAACTGTTAAAAGTGAATCAACACACGAAACGTACTCTAACAGCTCAGTGTTTATGATATGTGTGCTGTTAGTCAGTGAACAGGAAAATCTAAACATTTACTGTTTATGTAAAGAATAGTGCTAGTGTTCATGAATTGCTTAGGTCTGATTATTTTATTATCCAGATCCAATGTACCGGTGAGTTTTCTCACGACCTATCCTTCCTCTCCAGTTTTTACTATGGGGTGCTAGCAGGCTGTTCTGAATTTGTAGAGCCTCAGTTCAGCTTATCCCAAAAAGCCAATGTTTTCTGGATTAGCATGCTTTTTTTAAAAAAAAAAAGTGAATAATTTTGTAATTATGCAGCTACTCAAAGACCCCCAACACTCATTTTACAGTCATCAATTCTGAATAGTTTCCAGTCTCTCTGGTCTGGGATACATTCCAAAGTCAGTTCCCCAGGTAGAACTTCAATGGATTGAACTAAATCTAGCCTCTGCATTTTCTATTATGGCTCTTTGTGAACATTAGTTGAAACTTCAGATAGGCAACATAACTAGCCATCATTTTTCACCTCCCTCACTCCTGCCAATAACAACTTAATCCTAATAATTTCATACATTTTCTATATTATCTACACTTTAAATGAGACAAACACTTTCTGTCAATCAAATGGAGTATTACACCAAAAGTATCCCATCAGATAGTACCAGTGTTCTGCTAACACTGTTTGCAGAACAGTAAACAGTTTGCAGAACTGTGCATTATTGCAAACACTGTGCAATAATGCACAGTGTTTGCATTATTGAAGGGAAGGAGGGAGGGAAGGGAAGGGAAGGGAAGGGAAGGGAAGGGAAGGGAAGGAAGGAAGGAAGGAAGGAAGGAAGGAAGGAAGGAAGGAAGGAAGGAAGGAAGGAAGGAAGGAAGGGAGGGAGGAATCTTTCCATTGTTTATGGAAAGATTTTAAATTTGTTGTTTTGTCATTAAGTGGAGCCACTAAAAGACAAAAGATATGTAAATTATAGTTAACTAAGAACGAAACAAAATATTGTTATCAGTATAAATAGTTCCCTTCTAACTATTAGTCTAACATAACATGATTGTAGTGCCATTTTACTGATTTTGATGCTGTGAGTCCTTACATTTTGGTCATGAAACATTTATTTGCTTGTTCACTAAGTCTTGAGATACATTTTCAGGGCAAGCGGTTATGCTGATATTTTTTCCCCAATGGCATGCTCACCTGTCTTATATTGAGGAAAAGAAAGACTTCCAGCAACAACAGAGAATTAACTGTAAAGACCACATAGCTGATTATGGACCACCAGATTTAATCTCAACTGCATAGAAAGGAATGGATGGATCTGTTCCTTTGAGCCTCCACCTTTTATCTCTCTTCCTGTTATGCAAGTCTTTTTTCAAAGCGTGACATAATGAATCACAATTTGAATGCATGACAACCAAAAATAACCAGGAAAAATCTTGTGGATAAATTCCTTTTGTCATACTTTGACTAAGGATAAAGCTACCTTTCTGGGCAACCAATTTATAAATTGTGTTTGAGTATGAATGAAGGTTGACATTGATCCTTTAAAAAAAAATACCTTGAATAAAAAAAGTATTGTTGTGATCAGCACTAGCGCTTGCTCACCCATGATCAAAAGCAAATAAGCCACTTTGTTTGTTTCTTCCTGCAAATGAATTAAATTAGACACCATTAAGGGAAGTAGCTGTTTATATCCTGGTTTCAGCAGTAGTAGTATTTGAAGTTTCCTGCGGTAAGTTCATTACGCGTATTTTGTCCAGAATTAGTGAAGCGTGCTGAAAATTGCTAATGACAGATGTTTCTCCACTCTGTCACACTTCTTGTATCATTTGATTTGGAAAGCAACATACGGTGTTCTGCTCTATCAGTATGTCACAGACTGTCTGTAAACAGCTGGTCATAACTCAGTTCAGTGAAACCCATTACTTTCCAATGAAGTCCTGGACAATCTCCAAATTGCATTTTGGCATGGCCTGGGCTGCATAATGCACAAAGTTCTTCTTTTCTGAGGTTACCTAAGGAAGGATTTCCTTCGCTTCTCTCCCATCTCTTCCTCTCACCATCTCCCTGAGCTTGTTTCAAGAAAATAAAGGGTTGTTTCAAGGATCTAGACATTTTTTTTTCTGTCTGAAGAGTCCATGGCTTGTAGGGAATGTTAATTAAAATTATACTAATGATACTAAAATAATTATTGCTGATTTTACTTTGCTATCTTTTTTCATTCTGCCTCAGAATGCAAAATAGAAAATAGAAAACTGGTACTTTTTGTAATAAACAAGCCTTGCTATTGGGTTATTCTTGACCTGTGTTACAATTTCAGTTTAATTTAGTTTAAGGGCTTGTGTACAAGAATGGTTCAAAATAAATTTATATGGAGTATTCAAGAGATGGTTTACCTATTTCAGTGGTAGGATTCTACCGGTTCAGTCAAATCGTTAGCTCTGACTTTCAGTTATGAGCGAACCAGTTCTCTCTTTCTTTGAAATGGGCCCATCAGCCCACCCCTGCATTATATTCACCTATATTTCTGCTTCCGAAACCCAGCTGATCAGGGCAGCAGAGCAGATTACCACTCCTCAGCTGTTTTCATTGGTCTCAGCAACGCACAAGTTCAAGTTCACACACGCAGCGAACCAGGTTGTTAAACCGGTAGGATCCCACCACTGATCTGTAGGACAGTTGCTGCAGACTGAAACCCATGAATAAAGTGTTCATTATCATCTCACAGTGTCTTAGTAAAAAAAAATTACTTCATTTTTGGAATTGTGTTTAATTATTGGATGTGGGGGCAAAGATATAACTGTAATAAATTTTAAAATAGATAGAATCAGCTTTGTGTGATTATGGGGCTAGCACAATATACATAAGGATTCTTTCCATAGTATTTGTATATTATAGCCATTATCTGTCTGTCTGTCTGTCTGTCTGTCTATCTATCTATCCATCTATCTATCATCTATCCATCCACCCATCTATCTTACATATTGTTAATCTGAAAAGCAGCTTTCATAATGGTGATACTGTGATAATGGTCACAGGACTGACACAGGACATTTTACAGTTTGAGAGGTATGATTGGTCTAGGCTGAATGCAGAGTAGTAGTGAGCCACAGCCATATGGTGGCTTATAGTGGATGAGTGTGACTGCTCAACTCCTCTGCCTTTGCCTGGCTATAACTGGCAAGGCACAGTCAACAGTGATACTGAGACAGGGGTCAGCAACCTGCGGCTCTGGAGCTGCATGTGGCTCTTTCATCCCTCTGTTGCAGCTCCCTGTCGTCGGTGAGCTCCACAATTGATAGGCTTTCAGTTAGGACAGGTAGAGGAAAAAGGACGGTGGTCTAGGAGAAGAATCTATGGTGGGGAACTGGACTTCTGGTCAGCAGAGGAAAAAGAACACCATACTAGGAGGAGAACCAAACTTCCAGTTAGTTCCAGAATTGAATGGGGGACTTCTGGTTAGGACCTTTGTGGCTCTTTGAGTTTTAAGGTCACCAATCACTGTACTAAGAAGTCCTGCTAATAGATGAGTCTGACTAGACTCATCTATTAGCAGATGAGCAGATGGTTTGTCTACATTCAAAGGGGTTAGGAAAGGGGAGGAATAGCAGCAAATCAGCCTTCTTTTACCTGGTGTCCTCCAGATAAACTGAGAGTACAATTCCTAGATTTCCTAGCCAAAATGTTTATTGGAGATACCATGACTGGTAATTCTGGGTTTCTAATTCTTATATACCCAGAGACTATGATTAGCAAGATTGTTTTTAGCTATTTTTTTTCCTGCTGGCTCATCACACATCCAAGACTTCCTTGCTGAAACTGAAACAAATGTCATGTGCTAGCTTTGATGCTGAGAAGAACTGTTAGTTTAAATTATCCTAGGACAGTTTTTCTTAGTAAATAAAAGAAGAGGCTAAAATGTCACTGAACTGGCAACAGAGGGGGCACTGGGAAGTAGCACAAAGAAGCATGGCAGTTTGCCAAAAGAAAATAGAAGAAAACAGAAGAGAAGATTTATTATTTTTTTAATCAAGCAAAGGAAAACCAGCTGCCAGACTGACTAAGAATGACAAAATTACTACTCTTATTTGTAAGTCCTTTCTTAACTCTAAATTAGGAAGTCGATAGGGTTAGAAATAGTTCACTTAATATAAACACAGATTAAAATTTGCACGTATATATGCTTACTGACTTGTCTATCTTGAGTACAGGGGGAAAAAACAAGACAAGTTTAACAATCAAGTCATAATTTCAGAGATGAATGGCAAATTGCTGAAATGACTTTGCCTTATATAACCCGAAATAATCCTTATTAATTCTTACTGGAGGAATGTGTTTGCCTTAAAAAAATAGAATCCTGTGTGTTTTATCAAAGGTCTGTGTAGTTAATAAAATTTAGGGGAAATGTAATGATGTTTTTAGCTTCAGTCAAATGCTGAGAACCTCTATATAGACCCCATGATGATGCTAAATCAGGGACTTGCAGTAGATGAGCCCACTTCTTGCAAAACTAACTCCTTGAGTCAGTCATGCTGTTGAGACTTCTTCCTGCCTTTGACTTAATTACCTCCATGATGGATTTCAAAAATTGCCTCAATAGTATTATCCCAATTAAGCTTCCATTAAGAATTCCAACAAAGAAAAAAAGCCGAAAAACAATTTGAGTTTTTACCAATATACTACGGCCCTGAGAAGAAAAGAACATTTTCTCCAGTTCCTAATATCATCAGGAAGGATGACTTTATTAGTCCCAGACTAAAATGATTCAGAAATCCACCATAAACTAGTGGAATGTTTGGAGAATAACTGTTTCACAAATGTGGTATCTTCTCAGAAATCAACCCCAGGATTATTTACAGATGTGTTTATTTGATTAATTATTGCCAACCAAAACTGTGCATCTTTCATATTTTCAAAACTTCTTACACTGAACATTAATATAGGTAGCTTCTTTTAAAACACAGAAAATGTTCTGAGTTCAAGAAGTTGGCTGAAATAAAAGCTTCAAGTTTTCTCCTATTTACCTTTTTCTTACTCATGAGGTTTTTTTATCTCAGTTTAAAGTTTTGGCTTTTATTCACTTTATGTTTCCCTAAGTAACCTTTCTTGTTACTTAGCCTTTTGGGACAAACAGATCCCCTCTATTGCTTATTTCTTAAGTCTTCTTAATTAGATAACATGACTAAGCATTAGATATGAACTGCAGCTACATATTCATATCAATAAACAATACTTATTGAAGTATATTTATTAAAATAAGGAGTAGCTAAAATTATCTCTTTTCAAACATTTTTCTGTACATTTTCTGACTGATGAAAGAGAAGTTGGATCATACCCAATTATTAGGCTGCAAGATCTCCACCCAATTACCATATAAGGTTTTTAAAAGCCCCCTTTATCCATATAATTATAGTCAGTTGTTTCCAGCTTGGTAGCCTCAATGCTCTAGTACTTGTAGTTCATAGCCATTTGAATTATAGTCCGATACTATTCAAAATATCAGAATGAGTAGGACTGATATAAATTTACAAATGAGGAAAGCAAATTCATATATACAAGACAGGCAGACACACAACACAGATATTGAGAGAGGGCCCAAGAAATGGCTTAAATCAGATATTGTTGTTGTTTATTATATATCAGATCTGAGCTAGAGTTCCTACATTTTTTGCTGAACCTAAATATCCCAACAAATAATTTGTTGGAATTAGCAATATTACCTATTCCCCTAATAGACTTACTAATGCAGAGAAACAAAATCACAGGTTTGGATCTAAGTACCTTCCTGCTTTGTTCCTAAGAACTATCTTAGCACTTTCCTACTGTCTTTCACTTCTTTCTACTTTGTCCCTCTACTTTTCTTTTCTTTAATCAACAACAGCCAGAACGAAAAAGATTCTTTCTCGGAACTATACACGGTGCACCTTGTAAAGTATATCTTAATCCACAACGTTTATACAATAACACATTTGTTAATGTTGAAATGCCAAAAGATTCTGTGCTGTTGTCATTTTGATCATCATTGATTCTAGAGTAATTCTAGAATCTTCTAAAGTAGAATATGTTAAGATAATTTTATGAGATTTCTTGCCACAGTTAAGTGAATAACTGCAGTTGATATTAGCAACCTGGTAGTTATGTGAATCTGGCTTCCCCATTGATTTTACTTGTGAGAAGGTTGCAAAAGATGATCACGTGTCCCCAGGACTCTGCAATGGCATAAGTATGATCCAATTGCTAAGCATCTGAATTTTGATCACATGATCATGGGGACGCTCCAAAGGTTGTAACTGTAAAAAATGATCATAAATCACTTTTTTCAGGTTGCTGTAACTTTGAACAGTCACTAAATGAACTGTTCTAAATTGAGGGCTACCTATTTGTACATATGAACGCATGCACAAACAATATGGTTTGAGAAGCCCATTTTAATTTTAATTAGACATTTCCTTAAAATAATACACTATACGTCCTCTCATTTAAAAAATTATCATCTGCCAGGACCCAAGAGGCGTATTTTCTCTATCATGGTGCCATGATATCACCCCAAAGAATTTTCACCCTGATGATGTTACAGATGTAATTAAAAATGTGCTTGTTTTTTCATGCCTTATAGTAGGTTCACTGCAAAACTCCGGTAGAGCGTTTGATGTGCAGTTTATCAGAATGCTCAGGTTTTTACTCTATTATTTATGATTTCTTTTATTTTTAAAGTATAAGCTTAAAATTCAGGAATTGGCTAACCTCCAAATCAAATAAATAAATAAATCTTGACTTTTATTTGAGATAAGAGTCCTTCATCCACTTATTTTGTAAGTCAATATTCATGGCAATCAATGATTCAGGCTGCAGTGTATGAAGTTTGCAATATCAAAAGCATCACTTTGCTCTGGGATTATAGTTCACCCTTTAAAACCGTTTCCTAACTATCCAGTGTTTTATGGAAATATCACATTATCAGCAACTGTTTTCATTCCAATTCCCATACTATACAAAGAACAAAGTTAGTTAATGCACAATTCTTGACGGTGACAAAACTGCCATTTAATACAGGAAGTCCTCTTTTAATGAACACAATTGGAACTGGCAAATCAGTTGTTAAGTGAAAGGGAAACCACAACACTTCTTATTATCTTATTTCAGCTTTCTCTTGCTTTACAAATCAGCAAAGGTCAAAAATATGAAGATTAAACTTTTCATCACTGTCATAACTGTAAGTAGTTTCTAAATGAGGCTCTTGCTAAACAAGGACTACCTATAATTTTAACTGATCGTATTCATTATTCATTATTTATTATTATTCATTATTTAACTTATTGTATCTTCACTGTATCTCTCGTTGTTGGAGAATATTTATTATAGAAATTATAGATCGATAGATAATAGTGAATTCAAATTATGTGACTTTAAAATTTAGTTGTTGTCAAAAAAAGTCAATCTGAGAAAAGGATTTTACTTTGGAAAAGAAGAGTAGTAACTGTTCATTCACATGAAATATCTTTTCCCTAGAAGTATTGAGAAATAATTGTTGTGTCCTGAAATAACTAAATAGTACAGTCCTATGTAAAATCAGGTATTTTTGAAAAAATATGAAGGTAACTAAATGCATGATGTCACAGGCATGCAAACATAGAATAGTAAGAATAAAGGAGAATATTTGTAGTTCAGGACTGAAATGTTACCTACCCATAGTTTGGGTAATGAAACATCTGCAAGAAATTAACCAAGTTGAGAACACTGAGAATCCTTCATAGAATTGTAAGGATACCCAATTACCAATTCTCTAAATATAAAATAAGGAAGGCCCTTATTTTATATTTTATTTAGAAAAGTCCACCTCAATAACTGTGCTGGAGAAGGATTCATTCCATGACATTGGAGAGTTCTGATAGAATAGGAAAATAGTTGATGCTGAAGTTGGCAAGACACTAGACATATTCTCTTCCCTTCCAAATATGCATACAACAAATGTATATAAGATAAAACAGGATACTGAGTAGCATTTATTCTGCTGCTCTCCATAATTTCAACAAAAGGAAAGTTATTTTCCTAATTTTATATGAATCTCTTTTGTTAACAACTACTTAAGCATGTCCATAAAGTCATTAAGAATGGAGTCTGTCTAAATTTTTAATCTTAGTTCAGGAATCAAGACTCAGAGTACTAAGTATTACACAGACATATAACATAAATGTGGTCCTCATTTTAAAGTAAGTAATAACCAGGATGTTGAGCAGTTCTGAAATGGCAATGATTAAAAGGCGCATATAATATAGTTCCTTAATCATGCCAAAAGATAGAACATTAGGCAGGTGATTCACTGGTCATTTACTAGTATAGAATCATTATATCAACTGAAGCAACACCAATATAATTGATCACAGAATTGCTTGCTGCTTTTGTTATTTGCGTAACAATTCTTTTGTTGATGATTGATTGACTGAAGTTTTAATTTAAGAAATGCTTCCACTTGAATGAAGATGGTTGGACCAACATTCTCCCTCCCTTTCAACCAAAACATTAAAAGTAAATAGTCTCATGTTCATCAGTGAACATAAATTCAGTAGTGAGCATACCATCCATGTTCACTATTAGTCAATTACTTTAATATTAAGATATGATTTTGCATGTATTAGCAAAGTTACCAATTGATATCATATCTAAAGTTTCATCTGAATTGGCTATTGAACTTTCAAGATAAAATATTCTGCATAGTCTCAGAGTTGTCTTTTACTGTTATTCCAAATATTCATGCCTACGATATAATCCCGACAGTTAGCAAGAACTATTCAATTAAGCTTTTTGGAGGGGGAGTGCATTTCACTTACTAATATAAATATGATTATTGTTTCATGCTGTGGGAGCTTTCCTCCCAAGGATGGTTAGCAGCAGGAGCTTTGTTTGCTGATGCAAATTAGAACTAATAGTTTAGATTCCTGAATATAAAACAAAAGAAATCAGGAAGTTAGAAAAACATTACAGTTTCATTTTGCTTCTTTAGGATCTCTAATTAGAAATCACCAAATGGATATGTGATCTCCAACAATTATTGCTGACCTCCAAAATGTGTTACGTCCATTTCATTTGAAATGCATTTAACCACAGACTTCTACTTCATTTTTTAAACTTTAATCTCATATTTACTTTTTAAAGTGTGAAAGTAAATCATTTTCTCCCTAATCAGCTGCAAAAGAGTTGGTATGTTTGGTCAATCTTCTATTTATAGTCCATGGTTTATCATGAAAATAGCTAAAGATATCTGCTGGCTACACAGTAGCATCGTGTGTCATTATTGATTTGTTTAAGGTAGAGTTCTCCAAAATAGCCTCAATATCAGCCCTTCAAGTCTCAGTGGAGCTATCCAAAGGCTCATTGTTGTTGGGATTGTTATTCATAGCAGTACTGGTTAAAGTAGAATTTATTATTTTCATAACATTTGGGACGTAATGAGTAATCTGAAATTTTATGAAAGGGTCAATGAGGTTGAAGACGTTGGGAACCACTGTTATAAGTTGGCATGTGGCAAAAAGGGGGTTGAGGGGTTTTTTAAATTCATTTTTAAGAATTTTAAGGGGCTCCGGGGTGGGGGTGGGAGAGGGTTCGGGGGGGAACCCAAATGGAAGAAGGACAGGCTTGGCTGTGGGTGTTATGGGGGGTGCAGACTCTGGAGGTAAGAGGGCTCCTAGAGAGCCCCCTGTTGAGGGTTGGGCTATAGAAACATTGTGTGGGAGGGGCAGATATGGCGTGAGCGGGGGACCATATCATGTGATGGGGGCACGCACTCGCTATCTTCGAGCGATCGCGTGCCCCGGTCCCCGGAGCTATTCCCGTTCCCCAGGTTGTTCGGAGTCTCAGTACCCGAGGCTCCGGTTGCTGTTATGCAATGCCGGGTCCGTTGTAAATAAGGCCCCCCTCATCTGTGACCTTCTTCAAGAGGGGGGTGCGGACCTGGCCGGTATTACTGAGACCTGGTTGGGCCACGAGGGTGGGGTTCTCCTCGTTGAGATGTGCCCACCAGGTTTCCTTGCATTTCACCAGCTGAGAGCTCAGGGCAGGGGTGGGGGAGTAGCGGTCATTATTAAGGAAAGTCTGGATCCGAGGGAGGCCACTGTACCTCAGATAGCCGGGTGTGAGTCCATCTTTGTGAGGTGGGGTCCTGGTGGGCAGATGGGTTTGTCAGTCATGTACCTGGCTCCCTGCCGCGTGGCAACGACCCTGCCCGAGCTTCTCAATGTTGTAGCCGAGGTGGTGATTGGCACCCCCAGGCTTATGGTCATGGGGGATTTCAATCTGCCATCCATCGGCGAAACATCTGAGATAGCTCGGGAGTTCATGGCTTCCATGACGGCCATGGACCTGACCCAGGTAATTCAGGGCCCGACTCACATTGGTGGACACACCCTGGATCTAGTTTTTGTCTCTGGACAGTGGTTGAGTGGTCTTGATATTGGGGATATAGGCTTAGAACCCTTGTCATGGACATGGGTTCTAAGGACTCGCTCCTCCGGCTCGACTTTCTGACCGCTGCACCCCACCGCAGGGAGGCGGAACCGACCAGGTGGTTCTGCCCCAGGCGCCTGATGGATCCTGATAGGTTCCAGACGGAGCTTGGGCCATTTCCTGAGACACTGACACACGACTCGGCCGAGGACCTGGTGGCTGCCTGGGATAGGGCGGCCAGTGGGGCCTTGAACCGTGTCGTGCCTTTGCGGCCTCTGACCCGGCGCCGAACCCACTTAGCCCCTTGGTTTACCGAAGAGCTGAGGGAGATGAAGCGCCGGAAAAGACGCCTAGAGAGTGGTTGGAAGGCCAGCTGCTCCGAATCTGACTTGACACTAGTAAGAGCTCATATTAAGACTTACATAGTGGCGATAAAAGCGGCTAAGTCTAATTACTTTGCCGCTCTTATCGCGTCATCAGATAATCGCCCAGCCGCCCTGTTTAGGGTGACCCGCTCCCTCCTTCATTCGGGAGCGCGGGAGGATCCCTTACAGGGACGTGCTGAGGATTTTGTTCAATATCTGAGAGTGTTATCTGGGCTGAGTTCGATCCTGTGGCTCCCGAGGACGTGGACAGGATTCTGGGAAGACTGAATGCAACCACATGTTTATTGGACCAGTGTCCCTCCTGGTTGGTGCTGGCCTCCCGGGAGGTTACACGAGGCTGGCTCCAGGAGATTATAAACGCTTCTTTGAGCGAGGGTGTCCTTCCGCCTGCCTTGAAGGAGGCGGTGATGAGGCCCCTCCTCAAGAAGCCCTCCCTGGACCCAGCTCTTTTAGCTAATTACCGTCCTGTCTCCAACCTTCCCTTCCTGGCAAAGGTTGTTGAGAGTGTGGTTGCGTGGCAGCTCCCCCGGTACCTGGATGAAGCTGTCTATTTAGACCCGCTCCAGTCCGGCTTCAGGTCTGGGTACAGCACCAAAACGGCATTGGTCGCGTTGGTGGATGATCTCTGGAGGGCCCGGGGTAGGGGGTACTCCTCTATCCTGGTGCTGTTAGACCTCTCAGCGGCTTTTGATACCATCGACCATGGTATCATGTTGCGCCGGTTGGAGGGACTGGGGGTGGGGGGCACCGTTCTGCGGTGGTTCTCCTCCTACCTCTCCGACCGGTCGCAATCGGTGTTGACAGGGGGGCAGCGGTCGACCCCGAGGCGCCTGGTATGTGGGGTACCACAAGGGTCGGTCCTCTCGCCCCTCCTGTTCAACATTTATGTGAAGCCGCTGGGTGAGATCATCCGTGGTTTTGGGGTGGAATTCCATCAGTACGCTGATGACACTCAGCTGTACATTTCCACCCCAGACCACCCCAACGATGCCGTGGAAGTGATGTCCCAGTGCCTTGAAGCTGTGTTGGTCTGGATGGGGAGAAACAGGCTTCGACTCAACCCCTCCAAGACCGAGTGGCTGTGGCTGCCGGCGTCCCGATATACCCAGCTGACTCCATCACTGGTTATTGGGGGCGAGTCATTGGCCCCCACAGAAAGGGTCCACAACTTGGGCGTCCTCCTGGACTCACAGCTGTCTTTAGAGGATCATATGACGGCCGTGGCCAGGGGGGCTTTTTATCAGGTCCGCCTGATTCGCCAGTTGCGCCCCTTTCTAGATCAGGACTCCCTACGCACGGTCACTCACACTCTTGTCACTTCCCGTCTGGACTACTGTAATGCTCTCTACATGGGGCTCCCCTTGGGATGCACCCGGAGGCTCCAACTGGTGCAGAATGCGGCCGCGTGGAGGATTATGGGAGCGACGGGACGCTCCCACGTGACACCTCTCCTGCGCGAGCTGCATTGGCTGCCGGTGGACTTTCGGGTGCGTTTCAAGGTGTTGGTAACCACCTTTAAAGCGCTCCATGGCTTAGGGCCAGGGTATTTACGGGACCGCCTTCTGCCGCCAATTGCCTCCCACCAGCCGGTTCGCTCCCACAGAGAGGGCCTCCTCAGGGTGCCGTCAGCCAGACAATGCCGGCTGGCAACCCCCAGGGGGAGAGCCTTCTCTGTGGCAGTACCCACCCTCTGGAATGATCTGCCTCCAGAGTTAAGAACAATCTCTGACCTCCCGACCTTCCGGCGGGCTTTAAAAAACCATCTCTTTCAGCTCGCCGGCTTAGCCTGATTCCTATAGTATTTTATCATTTTAGAATTTATTTTAATATGAAGTTAGTTTTAATTCTATGGCCATTTGTATTGTTATTTTAGGAAATTTTTAACTTTTGTATGTTTGTTTTTTAATTGGCTGTACACCGCCCTGAGTCCGTAAGGAGAAGGGCGGTATATAAATCCAAATAAAGTAAAGTAAAGTAAAAGTTCTTGTCATATATTTACCTGTTCTTGTAATTAAAAAAAAACAAATTTAGGATAATCTCTTGCTTGCTTTTTTCCCCCTCTGGTCAAGAGCCACTGTGTACTCAGCTACTATGGGCCATTGGCCCTTTTATCTAATAATAAGAATGCTTCCAGCAATGTTTATTTATTACTTTCTTTGGACACAAATAATACAGATTGGACTGAAGCCCTAAACTTCAGTATGCAGTTTCATTCACTATAATGAATGAAAAAATAATTGTCATGATCTGTTATTTTTTAAAAAGAAAACTTGAAATATCAAAAAGGGCAAAGATTCAGGCATTATTTTGGAACCAGCTTTTCCAGTACAATAGTCAATTTAATACTAAATGCATAAAGATACTGGATTTTAGATACTGAACATCCCTATCACAAGAGGCTCCTTCTATACAAGCCATGGGGGAAATTATTTGATTATGCCATGATGGCATACAATTTCTTCTTCCTCAGATTAGTCAACTGTTACCTGCCCATGAAATTTAATACCTGTCAGCTCAAATATCAGTTTGAATTCTGAATAATGAAAGGCATAAAAAAATGTAGCCAACTGAAACTTCTTTTTTAAAAAATCTGCCAAATAATTAAACTGAAGAAAAATAATGTAGAGATAACACAAGGAAGAGAAGATCCTGCTGCTATTCCAGATGCTATCAGCCAATTTAAGTGTGAATCAGGGGTGAAATCCAGCAGGTTCTGACAGGTTTTGGAGAACTGGTAGCAGAAATTTTGAGCAGTTTAGAGAACCAGTAGCGGGGAATTTTGAGTATTCCCCGCTACCAGTATTTGCCAAGGAGACTTGGCAAATATCACCGCTGGCTGGTCCCAGAATGGGGTGGGAATAGAGATTTTGCAGTATCCTTCCCTTGGAGTGGGGTGAGAATGGAGATTTTGCAGTATCCTTCCCCTGCCAACCCCACCAAGCCACACCATGCCCACCAAGCCACGCCCACAGAACCGATAGTAAAAAAAAAAATTGGATTTCACTACTGGTGTGAATGGAATGTGTTTCCTGCCCAGAACTGTCCATTGATCCTGGATTAAGGAAACATAGTCCATTGATGAAGGTGTACTGACAATCTACTTTGTAAATTAAAATAAATCTAATAAATAGTATTTATTACTTCTTAAAATGTTTGTCTACAATTACATGTTATTGTTTACTGTCCCAAAGGTGCTCTTTCAAAAGGCAACTGGGCTTTCTTTGTTTTTCCTTGAAGACCTTGTACTTGTCATCCAAGAAGCTTCTTCAGTCCTCTTCAGTTGCCTTTTGAAAAAGTACCTTTGGAACAACCATGACCTGGATGAGTTAGAATCTCCATAGACATTATTGTTTACTGTTCTCATTATCTCCTAGACTTTAATTTTGGTGAAATGTTTCTTAGATTACGAGCCTAGGAACAGAAAATGGCATGGAATAGGACTTGAAAAGAAAGGTAAAATGGAAACTAATCAAACAAATAATTTAGAAAAAATGCTGATAGACCCTCAAGCCTAACCTATAAAGAAATGGAATAATCCCCCCCCCCCAATTATATGCTTCATGTCCATGAAAAAAGGTCAGCTTGTTTCAAGTATAATGGTAATGGTTTATAGAGATTTAAAAAATAAAATTATATCTTGAGATAATGCTAAGATTATAAATAGATATAAATAGATATATTTAGTGGGATCTGGGAAGCATTTTTTAAATGTACATAGCCAGTGTGTTTGTAATGCCCATATGGCGAACACTATCTCATTTCTCTTTGTACAATTATGAAAGTGTGGTGTGGATTGCGTGAATAGAATATCACCTGGCAAGCATTCCTCCACTCCTGTTGATACCATAATGGCTTTTAAACAAAACAATCAAATCAGAAAACATAGTCATGAATAAAATGCAATCTTATGAAATTGTGCTATTATGCTATCTGTATAGGCCCACAAAACATAGTGAGCCTAATATCTAGATAAATGAAAGCTGGATTTTATGTTAATGGACTTTAACTATATTACCTTTTACTTTCATTAAAGTCTGCAGGATTTAGTTGTGATTAACATTTACTAGATTGTATCTTACACCCTTAATTTTAAAAAATTACTTCAGTCTAATAATGAATTTAATTAGTTCAGTAAAGCACCAAGGAAGCTACCTGAGATATGGCTATTAATGAAGTCCCAACTATTTAGCAGGAATTTTGTCCCAAATTAGATGGCTCAAATTCAGGAAAAAGTAATTAGTCAAAGATCTGAACTCATTATGGAGATTCCAATTAAAGCGTCTTTTCTATGTGGCAGTAAAACAAGTAAATTTTAGAACTGAAAATGAATGTGACAGGAAGCCCTGGAATTATGCAGCTCTATTAGTATTATGCCCTCTGCTACAATGACATGATCAGTTTTAATTGATCAGATACATACAGAGAGACAGCAACACCAATAACTAAAATGAATATTCTGAGGAAATCTTGCAGGGAAGAATCTTTGCTCCTCAGGAACTGATGATTAAAATAATAATGTAATAGATACAGATAATCCTTAACTAATGGCCAGTTGCTTAGTGACCATTTGAAGTTTTGACAGGCCAACCTAGGGTCTACTTACAACCCAGATTTGAAGTTCCAGCAATGAAGTTCCTCCCCATGGTCATGTGACCACACTTAGGGTACCTGACAAACAAGCCTTACTGTATTTATAGCCATTTGCATTATCCTGCAGTCATGTGACTGAGTTTTATGATGGTTTTGCCCAAAACTGGAAGTTACTTTCACTTTTCAGCAAAGCCAGACCCATAGCATACCACATGTTTGCCTAATGACTGTGGCATTCCATTAATCATTGTGGATTTGCTTAGAAGAAATTTTATGAGCCAGGAGCTTTTATATGGTTTGGTAGTAGTGGGGACTGGATGTGGTTTGGGCTTTCTTGCTCTCCTTATGGGAGAGATGGGGAAGCTGGAACAGTGGTGAAATCCAAATTTTTTTACTACTGGTTCTGTGGGCATGGTGTGGCTTGATGGGCATGCTTTGGTGGGCGTGGCAGGGGAAGATGCTGCAAAATCTCCATTCCCACCCCACTCCAGGGGAAGGATACTGCAAAATCCCCATTCCCTTCCCGCTCCTGGGGGAAGGATATTGCAAAATCTCCATTCCCACCCCACTCTGGGGCCAGCCAGAGGTGGTATTTGCCGGTTCTCCAAACTACTCAAAATTTCCGCTACCGGTTCTCCAGAACCTGTCAGAACATGATGGATTTCACCCTGGGCTGGAAGTGCTGTAGCTCTAGGAACGTGTGAGGGAAGAGGAAGATTTGGGTTTTGAAAGAGTTGTGTGAAAAACTATTCAGATAAAGTGTTTGGATAGAGGGCCTGCTGAAGTGGAGGTGCTGAGTATTTCAGAAGTGCTGGAATATGAACAGAGCTTGTCTATCTAGTTTAAGTTTTTTGAGTATTTATCATATTTGTATAGGTTGGATTTGTCCCAGATCTTTGGGGATGGGAGATTGGGGAGACGAAATAGAGAAAGAGATAGAGAAAGAGGAAAGATGGTAGGGGAAATCATTGCAGTGGTGGTTGGCATTTGAAAGTATAGTGTGAGATAGGAGAACCTCTTGGGAAAGGTGATATTTAATACCAATACTGCATTCTGGCCCCTTGTGGTTATTTCAAAACTGCTTCTTCCTAAGAATAATTGCACTAGATCTGATAGGAAAGGCATGCTCCAGATCCCTTCCCTGAAATCCTGCTATTTAGTGAGATCTGGGAAGCATATCTTTTCTGTGGCTGCCCTCCCTCTGGTGATTCAGTAGATCTCCACCCTTTTAGCTTTTTGGAAGGCTATCAAGACCTTTCAGATATTGGAAGAGTGCTATCATGTCTCTCTTAGCCTTCTCTTCTTTAACCTGAGCATCCTTTGTTATTTTAACCACTTTTTGTAGAATTGAGTCTCCAATACTTTTACCACCCTTTCATTCTTCTGTGCACAACCTCCAGTTCCCTTCTGTATTATGGTGATCATAGCTACACTCGGTAACTCAATATATTCCAGGTGCATCCTGACCAGTGCAGCATATAGTGCTATCTCTTCCTGTGATAGTACTATACAGGAAGTGACAGTACTACTCTAACACAACCCAAGAGCACATTGGCTGTTAGGCAACTATGGCACATTGCTGGCTCATGTTTAATCTGTAGCTTACCAAGACTCCCAGATTCTTCTCACAAGTGCTACTACTCAGTGGTGGGTTTCAAATTTTTTTACTACCGGTTCTGTGGATGTGACTTGGTGGACATGGCTTGGTGGACATGGCAGGGCAAGGATACTACAAAAACCCCACTTCCTGCCAATCATCTGGGACTTAGGAGGCAGAGAATAGATGGGGGCAGGACCAGTCAGAATTTTTACTACCAGTTCTTCAAACTACTCAAAATTTCCGGTACCTATTCTCCAGAACTGGTCAGAACCTGCTGAAACCCACCTCTGCTACTACTACTAAGCAAAGTACTACCATCTATCCCTCTGTTTCTTTTTGCTAAGTGCAGAATGTTACATTTCTTACCAATGAACATCTGAATAGTTCAATGCTGAAAACTGTGAAATCCTAGCAATCCCTCCCCTTTCCAGTCCTATGATTCCCAGTCCTATGGGACCGCCTCCCACAGAGAGGGGCTCCTCAGGTGCCACTGGCTAAACAATGTAGCCTGGCAACTCCCAGGGGAAGAGCCTTCTCTGTGGGGGCACCCACCCTCTGGAATGAACTACTCCCTGGGATATGTACGATTCCCAACTTCAGTATCTTCCCCCAAGCCCTAAAGACCCTATTTCAACAGGCTGGCCTGGCTGAATAAGAACCTGGATGGGATATTTATAAATTATGGGTTTTTAATGGATAAGGCCAAATTGTTTAATTCTTTTTAACTGGTTTTAATTTTTATATGATTCTGTGTTTTATCATGGCTGTGCACTGCCCTGAGTCCTTCGGGAGAAAGGCGGTATAAAAATCTAATAAATTTAGATTTATTAGAGCCTGAGTAGCATAGGGGAGTAATGCCTCCTACAAAGGCAGCATTTAAGATCCAGCTGCTGCAATTACTTGCGAGTTCAATCCCAGGCAGGCTCAAGGTTGACTCAGCCTTCCATCCTTTATAAGGTGGGTAAATTGAGGACCCACTTTGTTGGGGGCAATAAGCTGACTTTGTATAAATATAAATATACAAAAGTATGAAGGCTATTGCATTGTAAGCCGCCCTGAGTCTCTGGAGAAGGGCGGCATATAAATCAAATAAAAAATAAAAAATAAAAATAAATTTGAAACTCGAAACTTGTATAAACCACAAATTTTATGACCTTCCCTTCTCTACCCTCATCTAAGACACAGTTGTTGAAGAGTGTTGGGTTTAGGACCTAAGTGCATAACTCCCTCCATATGGACACAGACCAACATTGGCTACAAATGTTCAGCAAACTGCTAATCCATTGATAGTTGGACCATCCATCCCGTATTTTTCCAGCTTATCAAAAAGAGGGCTATGAACTACTGGTACTTCATCCAAAAAACTTAGTGAAGTCTTAAATATACTATATCCACAGCAATCCCTTTGTCCACTGATCAAGTAACATTGTCCAAAAAAAAATCCCAATAAGTTTTGTCAGAATATTCATGACTGGGAAGACATGGTAACAAGGTCAGCCAATGAATAGGCATAGCAACTAAGTCAGCCAATTGGGAGCTGAGACAGACTGGAGCCAGGGTGTATCTTAGTCTGCAGCTTCTGAGTCTGAGCAGAGAAATGAAACTGAAAACAGTGTGTGTGAACTTGTCTGCTGATCTGAGCTAAAATGAAACTGTTCTCTGCTATTGGTATTGTATATATATTCTTGTATATAAAGAAGTTTCTTATTTAAATAAATCCTGCTGAATCAGTTATCTGTGTGTGCTTCTGGATTTGATTTTTGCAAGAAACTCTGGCCGGTTTTATCTCTGACAACCTATTTTTAACAAATCCTGCTGGCTTCTTACAATAACCACAGCCAATAAACTAAGAAAAAGGAAAGCGCAAAAGGCGGCCAGAACTAGACATAACACATTTTCCTTCTCATAAAAATTCCTGGCTATCTAAGAACTTTGAATATTGGAAAATGGTTGGGCAGAAAAAAAAAATAATCAAAGAAAACATAAAAAAATAATAACTGAGAGTATACAGATAATCTCTGGATTTATTTGAATTATTCATTTATTCATTTGGCTCAATGTAACTATTCAAATTAATCCATATACTTGATTCAGATTTTGATTCAAAGCATCAATTCAGATCAGTTCAATTTTGTATATAAATATGAAAACAAAATAATTCAGAGTCATTAAGAAGCCGATTCAATTCAGAAAGTAAATGGAATTTGTGATCCAGTCAAATCACTTTGAAATTAATATTTCAAAATTAACCCACAGCACAAAATTTGGCCAAGAAATCTAATAAACTAAACTACGAAGAAATTAGAGGGCAGAGATGATTTATGATTGTAAACCACTTAGCATTTTGGGGAATAAGCAACATAAAACAATTACATAAATAAAAAATAAATGCATAAATCAACTCTTTTATAACCTTACCCAAGCTTTCATAAACTTATCATAACATGGTGTCTTAAAATTAATGACAGCTATTCTCATTAATCATGGAATTTGAGAGAAGGATGGTTAGAGCTACTATCTCAAGAGAATTCTGTGAGATCCCATATGAATATACTTTAGCAGAGTCCTTAGATCAGTGTTGTCTGAACTTTTGCAACTTTAAGATGTTAGGACTTCAACTCCCAGAATTCCTCAGCCAGCATGCTGAAGTTCAGACTCTTAAAGTAGTGTTGAAAAACACTACTTTAAATAAACACGGGATAGGTTAGTCTGTAAATAGGGGGAAATGTGGAGGAAAATGTTCAAAACTAACTGCAGAAAAGGTGCTCTGAACCAACAGGAATCAAAACAGACCTTCATTCAGGAAAACAGAAATTGTCACCATTGTGTTGTGCCTCTGCCAGAGCAACATATGGTAGCACAGCTGACACCTATAATCTTTCCTCTCTTTTTTTTTCTGTTGCACATGTGCACTGCATTTGTGGAATATGAGAAGTTTATAATTTGCCTGTTAACTCCTTAATATAATGACATCCACTGTTTCAAATATACAGCCTTCTCTGAACTGAAAATTCTAATAGAGTTAATTTAGATGGAACTTTCAGAATATTCATTTAATACTTGCACCAGTAGAGATTGGAAATTCTTCAAATGTTTACAAGAAATTGTTGCTTTTCGTCCCCATCTCTTTCTTGCTAATATCTATAAATCAAGAAAGAGGCAGAGAGAAGCAGAACTGCCTCCATTCGCAAATATATTGAGGAATAAATTTGTCATTCCAGGATTCTCTCTGAAGTTTTATTCAATTCCTACATAATAGCAATAGCAATAGCACTTAAACTTATATACTGTTTCACAGTGTTTTTACTTTGTCCTTTTACAGCAAAAGGGGAAAAAGTCACGATACGTCACCTGTTGCCGCCGTGACGTGAGTTTAACACCCTTGCTTTAGGCAGCTCACAACGATCCAGAAAATTTTGTTAAAAACATACCTTTCTTCAAGAAGCCAGACCAAACATTCTAGCAGCTCACCTCCCCCATCATACCCCTATTTTTGGGAGAAGATCCAGGACTTAACATCCCTCCTGAAATCTAAAAGGGTGTCACTCTGATCTCTGGTGGGAGGCTGTTCTAAAGGATTGTGGTGGCTACTAAGGAAGCATGCCTAGAAGGTCTCATCAGAGGGCAAAATTTAAGGTAAGGGAGCCTTGGAGCATGGCTACCCTATCTAATGTAGTAGGACAGGCAGATACCTCCAGGAAAAGGGTAAATATTGAATACCTTTGCTTCAGTGGTGAGATTCAAGTAATTTAACAACTGGTTCTCTACCCTAATAATTTCTCCCAACAACCAACTTGGCAAACTGCTCAGAAAGTTAACAACCAGTTCTCCCGAAGTGGTGCGAACTGGATGAATCCCACCACTGCTTTGCTTCCATCTTCTCAGGAAAGAGGAAGGAAGGAAGGAAGGAAGGAAGGAAGGAAGGAAGGAAGGAAGGAAGGAAGGAAGGAAGGAAGGAAGGAAGGAAGAAAAGAGAGAGAGAGAAGGAGAGGGAGGGAGGGAGGGAGAGAGAGGGAGACAGAGAAAGGAAAGAAGGGAGGAAGGAAGGAAGGAAGGAAGGAAAGAAGGAAGGAAGGAAGGAAGGAAGGAAGGAAGGAAGGAAGGAAGGAAGGATGGAAGGAAGGAAGGAAGGAAGGAAGGAAGGAAGGAAGGAAGGAAGGAAGGAAGGAAAAGGAAGGGAGGTTATGAAAGAAGGGAGGGAGGGAGAGAGAGATAGAAAGAGAAAGACAAGGAAGAAAGATCCCCCTAATTTCCACTTTGGCAAATTATAATGGATAATAGCAGTAGAAGTGGTTCCAAATAAAAAGGAGTTCAGCTGCACTAAATAAAAATGTAGATCAAATTTTCAGACCTGAAAGCATAATCTAATTCTCCAATTTGTAAAACATTCTTTACCATCTGACCCATGAAACTATAGAAATTTGGCTATACACATGCAAAAGATGCTCCCAAATTACCTCATATATTGGACAGACAAACCAAATTAGTCATTGAGTAGAACTCAGCAACGAAATAAAGAAAATCCATAACATTTGCTATCTATTGACTGTCTGGACTTTGAGCTCTGCTAAGATAACACCAGGAAATGGTTCTTGCCACACCACCCACTTCACCGCGTCTATTCATGTGCTCTATACCCTAATAACCAAACTCACTCACACATTAGGGGCATTCTACATTCGTATGTAGTCTCTTAAAAAGGTGCAGAAAAGCCCTTTTTAAGAGACTACATATGATATGTAGACTACATAATAATCTATTCCATAAGTAAACAATCACTTATGGAATAGATTATTCTTTTTTCTTCTTCATATTAGAGTCCTATCAAATCCTGGAATTGTCCATGTCTTTGGAGACATGGGAATTGGTTGAGGGATGATGAATATGTAAAATCACATGCATAATGACATTGTACAAATGACATGAATTCTGTACTGTACGTTATTTGTGTCATGACATGACTGACACAAATTACTTTATTAGAGTCACTTGTGCAATGGTATAATGATGCATAGTGTATCATCATGGGATCTTCCAGATGCCTGTGCACAAGGAACATCTGTTGTAGGAAAGGGCTACTTCAAGTGCACCCATAACATGAGCTAGGGGAAGAAAGCTTTTTCTTAGTGTCATATTTTCTGATTAGACTTTTGATGCTTAAGAAAATTTGGCTCCAAGTCTAGTTACATGCTACATACTGTATATTTGCAAAAATGGCTGTGACACTCATATTTCCTATGTGTAACAGTTAAAATATTGTAGACAATATCAGTCACCATCCTACTGCATATCCTCATTTGGCTCAGTTAATCTTTCAACTAATATCTGATTTAAATGCATATGTGATTAATATTTAAGTTTGTGAATTTATTTCATTTGAACTGCAGACCAGCACTCAAGTTTGAAATTGGGAGTCTATGTGAAAATAAAACCTGTGCTTGCATTTTATTGATATCCATTTCATATTCATCTTTTCAGAAGGTTTGTCTATGAGAAAATTTTAATAATAGTAGATCAGGAAAATTGACAGCGTATCTTTTAATTCAGGCTTTATCAGCCCAGAATGATATGACAAGGAAATTTGTAAGCTGAAATCTTAAAGGACAAAATGTCCTTGTCTTGTTATTTGCTCCTTTTATAAAATTTGAGATGGTGACAAATACAAAGGACTTCTAATGATGAACTTTGTCTGTTCATTTAGTAGTTTTTTTTACATTTTGTAATTAGAGTACTGTATGTAGATCATCTTAGAAGTTATATTTTCATCCCAAACAGAAAAATTGTTCTACCATTTAGGGAACGTGAAATGGTTTTCAATGGTTTTAATTTTGGGTTTTTCCACAACTTGTTATTGGTGTTGAAAAGTCAATGTATAAAATGTTGAGATGTATGTTGATTTGTATTTCATCTTGCTTGGATGCAAGTTAAACATAAACCTGCCTTATTCTAGTTTGTTTTATTGTTTCTCCATTGACTATTGCTCTTCTAATAGACTAAACAAATAATAAAAGCTTATGTATCATATTTTATTACCAGATATATTTAAAAAATCTTTGGAGAAATAGTACATTCTGTCAGCAGTACAAATCAATGCATTTTTACAGATGTATGGTATGTTAGGAACTTGACACAAAAGATGTGAATTGAGTTAACGAGTCTGCCTGCATATTTGCCAAACTGTGTGGTCAATTTGTTTGAATAAACTTGACCTTTCCTGTTTATTGACTTCTTATAGGGGAAAAAAGTTATTGAATCCATAGCCAATCATCATGATGACCATAAGTCTACTCAGGCACCTTGACAGCTGAATCCTTACCCATCAAGAAATTAACCCTGAGGCAACAGCTAAACTGGCACACATTTGTTGATTCTCCTTTTTTCATATTAAATATCGCTTACGATTTTCATATTTTTCATGTTGTTACACTTTTCACTTCTGCTTTGCATAGCATTTGCAAGCAAAGATTTATATGGCATAATACACCCCATTAGCAGTCCTCAAGCCCTAGTTATACAGATGAGAAACTAAATGCAAAGCTGTCAAGTTTCAGTTTTTCTGGGAGGAGTGTGCTGCTTCTTATGGTTCAAAGTGGGGAAAATGTTTGCAAAGGGTTATGTTCTGATAAGACAGGAGAAGCATCATTATACCACTAGGATCAACAATTCCAACATAGATCGGAGAGAACAATGCAATTGCTTCCATATGGACAAGCAGGATTGGTGCTTCTTAAATAGGGCAGTAGCTCCCCCTGCCAATGATAAATTAATTTAAAACAGAGGAGTGTTTCCAGGGTCTCGGAGATAAGCAATGATTTCTGCTGTCTGAAGGAAATCTATTACTCTGATGAATATGTTCAGTTCTTGAGCTATGTCTCAAGTTGCTGGGGGAAACTTTTGTTTAAAGTAATGAAGCAGGGTTTTATTTCAAATCAAATCTTTATTTCAGTTGTAGACCAGTATACATCAGTATACATCAATAAATGCAGCCATTTATAATAGAAATATACTTAAAATTGGGAAGTACCAACACAATACTATAACAATATATTTATTGCAATACTGTAATATCACATCCAGATCTTTATATAAAAAATCTTAGTAATAAGACTAAATCTTTAAACGAAGAAGTGAAAATAAATGTGAAACAGAATAATATAATGAAATGATTAAAATGAAACTACACTAATGAATAGATAAAAATATGGAAACAGTTCATTCTATGTATGTGTTTATTTATGATCATAGATCAGATATAATGAAACACAAACTATAAAATATGAACTGTGATACAATAACATTTTCAGTTCATATTTATTTATTTATTGGTTCGATTTATATGCCGCCCTTCTCCGGCGACTCAGGGTGACTTACAATGAGTTAAGCAGTAGCCATCATACTTTTGTATATACCTGCTTAGTGGGGCTTTTGGCCCTCCCTAAGTGGTGTTCTTTTTTATACAAAGTCAGCATATTGCCCCCACAATCCGGGTCCTCATTTTACCTACCTCAGAAGGATGGAAGGCTGAGTCAACCTTGAGCCTGGTAAGATTTGAACTCGCAGTAATTGCAGGCAGCTGGCAGTTAAGTGCTATTTAACAGCACTTTTAGTCTGCTGTTCCACCAAGGTATGTGTTACCTACCTGTGGATTCTCACTGCAATTGCAACAAACTTAGCAATTGCAGCAGAAATCTATTGCTTTGTATGAGAGAAGAAAGGTTTGATTGAAAACTCATTAGATGTATCCTTATTAGGTGTGTAGAATATTCTTCATTGAGGTTGTTGTAGGAAAAAACCCAATATAACAATGCAGGTTGAATAAGTTCAATTTCACTCAATTGATAGGAACAAAACATTTATTTTTGAAAACAAATATTTTTCATGTTGTTACACTTTTCACTTCTACATTCTGCAGAAACATTCTGGAGTGTTTAGGTATCCTCATTACAAAAGGAGGATACCTAAAGGAAGATTATTCTGGTGACCCCGAGGGCACAGATAAACTTCTAAGTAGCCCCAACAACTCTCAGAAAGAGGGCAAAAAACCAGAAGACTGTAAGGAATATAAGCCCTTCCATTCTCCACTGTTCAGTCATGATTGAAGAAGCTCCTTAGATGAGAAGTGAAACATCTTCAAAGAAAACAAAGAAAGTCTACTTGTCTTTTTAAAAAGCATCTTTGGGACAACCATGACCTGGATGACTGAGAATCTCCATAGACATGAAGATCATTACACCTAAAACAGTTTTATGTTTAATACATTGCACTTGTGAAAAAAGTACAAGAGTAGGTATTACCTCAAGTAATACCTAGGGTACTGAGGTCATCATGAATGCTTTAACAATGAATGTAGCAATCAACACTGAGGGGTTTTTTTTATTTTTTTTTTATTTTATTTTTTTATTGAAAAAGTTTTACATTACATTTTATAATATGAAAACCCCCCCCTTCCCCCTCCCTTTCCCACCCCCCCATCCTATCCCTTCTATCCCTCCCCCCTCCCTTGACTTCCGCTATTTGACAAACATTAATCTTATCATATACAACATTCTTTAAAGGCGAGATCCCTTTGCATAAGAAATTAACTATTAACACTTCACTAACATTCACATACTTATAAATCTAAACATATTAGATTAAGACAATTTAGCTAAATAAGCTTAATACATTCTCTTTAAAATTTAATCTATACCTCAGTTATATACTCTTCATTTTAATAATGATAATTAACCATATAACTATACCTTTCATACAATTATTTAAGTATACTAACATTTAGTGATCTTAAATTTTAAACTATACATCTATTATAAATTCTTCAGTTTAATAATAATAATAAACCACGTAACTATCCATACATTTACTTAAATACATTCTAACTCTAATTCAACTGAGCACTATTTGAAATTTCTTGCTTTGATATTTCTTCTTCATATAGTCAACCCATTTCCTCCATTCCTTGACAAAAGCTTCATGGGTCCTTTCCTTTAGGTATGCAGAAATTTTTGCCATCTCTACCAGATTAGACATCTTCAATATCCATTCCTCTATGGTAGGCACTTTGTCTTTCTTCCAATATTGACCTATCAGTAATCTGGCTGCAGAAATCATATACAATATTAACCTAGTATCAATTACTGAGAAGCCCTTGACTATTCCCAACAAAAAGAACTGAGGAGAAAACTCCAACTTCTTCTTCAAAATGTTCTGCATCACCCACCAAAGTTTAATCCAAAATGGTTTCAACTTCCTGCATGTCCACCAAATATGAAAATATGTTGCATCCAAACAATCACACCTCCAACATTTAGGTTGAACATTTGGATACATACGTGATAATTTTTTGGGATCTAAATGCCATCTATAGAACATTTTGTAAAAATTTTCCCTTAGGTTCTGTGCTTGCGTAAATTTAACGTTCTGGACCCAGATCTTTTCCCATGTTTCTAACATTACTGGTTGATCAAAATTCTGTGCCCATTTAATCATGCAGTCTTTAACTAACTCCCCCTCTGAATCTCTCTCCAACAGTAAATTGTACAATCGTTTAATATGCATCGGTCCTTTACATTTTATCTGAGTCATCAAGTCCTCTTCATGTAGCATTAATCCAATTTTCTGATCTTCTCTCCATCTCGCTTGAAGTTGAAAGTACTGCAACCAAGTTAAATTGACTCCATCTTCCAACAGAGTATTCCAAGACTTCAAACCCCAACTGCCCCCATCAATAAAAAGTATCTCTTTGTACAACAACCCCCCGAGTGACTTTATTTTTGGCAAAATATGCCCAAGATCCAACCACAAAGGTATTTTGTAATCCAATTGAAGCTGGTGCTTCTTCCAAACTCTCAGCAAAGCGTGTCTTAAAATATGCCTATTAAATACACTGTCTCTCTTATCTTCATAAAGTAGATATGCATGCCATCCAAATTGCAAATCATGGCCTTCTATATTCAAAATATCTCTTTTGGTTATTCCAATCCAATCTCCGACCTGTATCAATGCTGCTGCTTCATAATATAAACGTAGATTTGGAACTTTAAGGCCACCACGTTCACGTACATCTTGCATGATCTTAAATTTAACTCTTGGTTTTTTCCCACTCCAAATAAATTTATTTAAGCCTGCTTGCCAGTCCATCAGATATTTATCATTTTTAAGCACCGGAATCATTTGAAACAGAAACAGAAATCTAGGTAGAACATTCATCTTAACAGCTGCAATTCTACCAAGCAGAGAAAGTTGCAGTTTTTTCCATGTATCAAGATCTTTTTGAATCTTATGCCAAAGTTCTTCGTAATTATTTTGAAAAAGTTTTTTATTAGATGCTGCAACTTGAACCCCTAAATATTTCACCTTTGTAGCTATTTCAAAGCCTGCCACCCTTTCAAGCTCTTTCCTTTGTGGTTCCAACATGTTTTTAACTATCATCTTAGTCTTTTTCTGGTTCAGGCTAAAACCTGAAACCAGACCGTATTCCTCTATAATGTTTTTCATCTGTATGATAGATTCCAAAGGTCGTGTTAGGGTAACAATCAGATCATCTGCAAATGCCTTTGTTCTGTAATCTATTTGCCTTACAACTATTCCACTCATTTTGTCCGAGTCCCGTAAAGCATTCAGCAGCACTTCTAGCGTCAAAATAAACAATAGTGGAGATAATGGGCAGCCTTGTCTTGTCCCTTTCTGTATATTAAAATTAGTAGTCAAACTGCCATTAATAATAATCTGTGCTGTCTGTTCCTGATAAATTGCCGAAATTGCTTGTATAAACTGATCTCCAAAATTCATCTTATGCAAAATCTTTTTTAGAAAATCCCAGTTGACTCGATCAAAGGCTTTCTCCGCATCCAAAAACACCAGCACCGCAGAGATCTGTTTCTTTTCATCAAGATATTCCAACAAATCTATGAGTTGCCTGACATTGTCTTTCATGTATCTGCCTTCTATAAAACCAGCTTGGTCTTCATGAATCACATCTTGAATAACTGGCATCAATCTGTTGGCTAATACTTTAGCAAAAATTTTATAGTCCGTGTTCAGGAGAGATATTGGTCTAAAATTTTCAGGTATAGCAGAGTCTTCTTCTTTAGGTATCAATGATATAAAAGCCGTCTTCCACGAGGGAGGTATTTTTCCCCCCTGTTGAATATTACAAAACAAGTCTTTAAGAGGCTCTATCAGTTCCTCTTGCAAGGTCTTGTAAAAAACTGCTGTCAAACCATCTGTCCCAGGAGCTTTAGATAATTTCAATTGTTTTATTGCATATAAAAAGGGGGTTTTTTTTTTATTATTAGATTTATATGCTGCCCTTTTCCGGAGACTCAGGGCGGCTTACAATGTGTTAAACAATAGCTTACATTCTTTTGTATATTTTATACAAAGTCAGCTTATTGCCCCCACAAACTGGGTCCTCAATTTACCTACTTTAGAAAGGATGGAAGGCTGAGTCAACCTTGAGCCTGGGGAGATTCGAACTTGCAATAATTGCAGACAGCTGAATGTTAATAACAGGCTTTTAGTCTGTTGAGCTGTCCAGGCTCCCTAGGTTCCAGGTTCTTTCTTTCCTTCCTTCCTTCCTTCCTTCCTTCCTTCCTTCCTTCCTTCTTCCTTCCTTCCTTCTTTCCTTCTTTTCTTTTCTTTTCTCTATTTTCCTTCCTTCCTTCCTTCCTTCCTTCCTTCCTTCCTTCCTTCCTTCCTTTCTTTCTTTCTTTCTTTCTTTCTTTCTTGTGACATCTTCTCAGATATTAGAAGAAAGCTGACATGTCCACTCCTCTTTCATGGACCATTATTTTGTAGTGATTAAGGGACTTGCATATCTCAATGAAGGTGTGAGCTGTATCATTGGGAGTGTACACAATTATCAAGAATTTCCATAGAGCACAGGTGGAATGTTGTGAATAACATTCTAATCCCACCAGCAAGCATCAGGTTAAAGAAAGCTCTTGCAAAGGAGAATTAAGGAATTAAAAGCACAGTTGTCATTTTTGGCTATAGATTGATTCACAGCTCATATTGGCTTCCCAGTGATTCAAGCTGGTTGTCCACCTTACAGGACAAACTCAATTGCTAAAAAGTATAGCAGCTGAGGGATTCTAATTATAGCAGAAGATGAACTGAAAATGATCCAATTTTTTTTTTTAATATATTAGACATGTATTTAGAAATGTATTAGACATAGCACTTTAAATTCTGGATTAATGCTTGTCCCATGACACAAGCATTTTCTGTTCATCTAGCACTAACCAATACTTAGCATTCAACTAATCAACATTCATTAAATGAAAATAAAATTAACAAATCCTGACTCTTCTGCAGTGAAAATGAGAAAATAATTCGTCTACCTGCCACCCCATCAAAGAACAATAGTAAGCTTTGCTTGGCATTGCAATCAGAAAATCTTATCACTAAACAGAAATGTTGTGTGAGACATTATTAGTCATCTGAAGGATTTTTAGAGCAAAGAGCACCATCATTGTGCCAGCGTGATATTACAAAACCTGTAACATCGGTCATGTACCCACTGGTCTTTGCTTATTTTACAGAACGTTATTGTGAAAAGCTTAGCTAAAATATGAAAATAACATTTATCTAGCACTTCTAAATTCTCAGTAAGAATAGCTAAAAATAAATGGGGGGAGGAAACATTTTTTCAGCACCTCTTAAATTACATTGAGGGGACAGAGAAATGTAATCTATAAATTACAAAGCCCAAGGAGTTGCTGATACAGTTCTACAGAGGAATCATTGAGCCTGACATCTGCACCTCTATAACTGTCTGGCTTGGCTCCACAACCAAGGAAGACAGACACAGACTTCAACAGATAATCAGAACTGAAAAAAAAAACAATTGCTACCAACCTGCCTTCCATTGAGAACCTGTATACTGCATGAGTCAAAAAGAGGGCTGTGAAAATATCTACAGACGCCTCACATCCTGGACATAAATTGTTTCAACTTCTACCCTCAAGATGACACTATAAAGCATTGCATACCAGAACAACTAGACACAAGGACAGTTTTTTCGCCATGCCATGCTCTGCTAAAGAACTAATTCCAACAAAACTGTAAAACTATTTATTAAGACTGTATTACTATTATTCTCCTCATCCTTCCTATTACCTATTTCTTTTTCCACATATGACTATAACTTTGTCACTTGTATCTCTATGATTATATTGTTTTATTTAGTTTCCTAGTATGATTTATGTTGATTGCTTATTTTGTATCCTATGTCTATCACTGTGTTGTATCTTATGATTCATGATGAATGTATTTATGATGATTATGATAATGATTTATCACATATCTTTTATGTACACTGAGCGCTTATGCACTGAAGACAAATTCCTTGTGTGTTCAATCACACTAAGAAAGAAAGAAAGAAAGAAAGAAAGAAAGAAAGAAAGAATTCTAAAGAAAAGAAATTCAAGAAAAAATCAAGTATTATGCAAGAAATTTGAATGTCATCAGTCCTTTACTTCAGAATTGGATTTGATTTATTATAAAAATTAATTTGTCACTCTTTGCAATAGTAGAAAGAGCTTTTGGTTTACCTTTTGGCTTCCTCTTTAAGAAATAAATTTTTTAGAGCTCCACTACTTAGCTTTAAAATCTTGCCATCCCTCATTCCAAGGGGTCATGTTATTAACGTCTCACCCAATCTGTTATTTGTTTAAGGGTTCTCAAAGATCTCAGTAATCTTCCCAAATCTATAGTCCCCACATCTCAAGTAGAGATAGATGAGTAATTTTGGAGGATATACATGACTTGTCTAGTGTATAGGAGGTCCCATATACAAGCAAATGTTGGGGAATCTTTTTTTAATTTTTATTTTTCACATTTTTTGAACCTCCCATTTCCCTCAGAGAAAATGCACATTAAAAGCACAAAAATGGGGGAAATACCTTCAAAGTATATGCATTGCAAAAAGGGTGTGTAAAACTACTATTTTCTATTTTTATGCTGATTTCAGAACATGAAATTAACTCAATATTTTAACCAAAATTACAAAAAGTGAAATACTTGTAGTTAATACCATGAAAAATGTAGAGAAAATGAAATCGATAGTATGGTCTATTGCTATTTTAAAGAATAATCATAATTCATATCCCACATCAAAACTTTTAAAGTTTCAATATTTATTTATTTATTTACGTGTTTGTTTATTTGTTTGTTTGTATCCTGCCCTTATAATTTTTACAAATTACTCAAAATGACAAACAAATCCAATACACCTTCCTCCTATTTACTCCACGATAAGGACCCTGTGAGGTAAGTTGGGTTGAGAGTGAATGATTGGCCCAAGATGAGTCGGCTTTTATGGCTAAGACGGGACTTGAACTCTTGGTCTCCAGGCTGGTTTTGAGCCTGGTGCCTTAACCATGAGACCAAACTGGCTCTAGGCAGTTTGCCAATACTTGACAGGCACACGAAATTGAGCTATTCTTGTTTTGGTTTAAATGCTAGCTTCTTGTCTAGTTGCTATAATTATTAAGATTATTGATTTCTGCTCAAAGGAAAGGGCAAGTTTCCTTAAACCATCTCTAAAATTAAGGACTGGCTCAAACTGGTAATTATCCTGTTCTAGTGAAATCAGAAACAATTGCTTTGTTTCAGATATTATGTGTGGGTAATCTATAGTTAGAATCACAATCTAAGACTGGTGGAAATTTAATAATTCAAGTCCTAACCAAGAACCTAAGAATTAATAAGGTAGCATCTAAGAATATAGCATCCAAGCAGGATGCTTTTTTGTAAAATTAGGGTATTCCAAGTCTGAAAAATGCAGTATTTCCAGATATCAAGGAAGTCCTTTAGGTATCACTTTAAGGGCTACAATCCTAATTGGTATATAACATTTTTCTTATTATTGTTATTATTTTAAACAATGTAATAAATAATATTTATTTCAATATATTGAAAATCAAAATGCATTTTTGATCAAATCTAATGTTTGTTCATGATCAAATCTAATGTTTAAAAAGTATCCCAGATCCTTATAAGGAGGGGAAGAGAAGTAAAAATTAAAGATTAATTGAAGAATCCTACATACCTCTAATGAAAAATTAGAAGTTCTAGTTAGCTCAATAAGTCTTTATTTCAAATAAATGGGATGATGGATCAATGAATGAGTGTAATAGTGTACATGTCAGCAAACATTTATGATTGTGAAAATACTTGGTAAATTTCATATTTTGGTTGAATCACTTTTTATTACTAGTGTAAATATAAACAGATACTTTAAGAAAAAGAGTTGAGCTGTTAAGTTCTATGCTAAGGCACGTATGCACTTTGGAAAGGTAATTTGAAAGCGAGTTGAGCCATGACAAATAGGGACAGCTGGCCTAATTGAATCATTTGATCTAAGACAGCTCAACTTGGTTATCCTCACTGCAGCTCACATTGATATTAGTGAGTGAATCATTAGCCATGAAATCATGTCGACTTCTCCGACTGCACCATTTTTGACATGACAGGGAGCACGGACGGCCTTTAATTAGAGTGCTAGTGAGTTTTTAAGTCTGCCATAGGTGGGGAGGATATTTTTGGAAGGAAGGAGAATCTTTTGGCACAATTATAGAAAACAGTTTGCTGTAAGATACACCATGGAGCCATTCAGAGGAAGATACTTCTGTTGTGGCACAGGTTATGTTAGCCCCAGCAAAAAGGTTGGACATCCAAGCTTGTTGTGCTGACTGCACTGTTGATGATTTAACCACATAATGCAACGTAATTGGTATTTGGTATACAAACACACAAATCAAATTCCTAGTCTTTTGGTTTTCTTTGAAGAGACCACAAACTTGGTTACATTTGGGAATGTGTTTATTCTCCATATTCTTCAGCATATGAAAGAATGAGTAGTGGATTAAAGGCCCACATCAAAAACTGTCCCTTAAATCCCCATATAACTAGCTAGACCTTTGTACATTCATCCTGAAGGTTGGCCAAGTTATTTTTATTGTTTATTTATTGAATAAATCTTAGATGATTAGGTTCATATAAAATGCAATAAAATATTATTTTATACAGTATATTGCATAAACCCAAACCAATGGGTGAAAATGCAGAAACAAATTACAAATTAACACACATTATGGCATAATGAGTGAAATCAGGTATTTGACTTTTCATGGTCCTCTAGAATTGTTATGTTCTTGTTGCAGCTAGTTTAGTGAACTATATGCACACCTTAGTTAAAAGATCTACAATGTATGTAAGTTTTTGGCACTCTCATAAACTTGATATTTATGTTAAGATGTCCCAAATAATTTGCACCATGAAAGAAATCCATTTCAAAAAAGACTATATTGTCTACTAACCCAAACTGGTTTAATGAGAAAATCATAATCAGCTGACATCATACAATAGGCTTAGCTTACAAACCACAATAGCTGTAAGCTAAAACCAAACAAGCCATGTTATAGTTTGCTCCTATGTATATTTAATATGGATATTTTAGAGTTTTTATGGTTTTACTATTTTTATTATTTAAAATGTTTTTAACTTTTAACTATACATTTTTTAACTGTAATCCACTGATTGATTGATGACATTCATAGAAACTGAATGAATAAATGAATGAATGAATGATTTAGTGCAATGAATAAATCCGGTCACAATCCTTTGTACCACAGCTCTCCATTCTAATCCTGTGCATTAAATTGCAATCAGATTTGAAGAAATAGAAGTTGTCGAATTTTCATTCTGAAAAAATCCATAGATTGTGTTGGTTGTTATGTATAAAAAATAAGTGAATATTTTTGTTGATTACATAACCTGTTCAATAGGACCAAGAGTCCTGAAATGTCTTCTTGCACAATTCTTAAAGGAAGCAACATACTGTTCTCTTTTATCTCCTGTGACTGCTACACTAACTTGTTTTAGCAATATGCAAAAGTCTGTTGATTTAGCACTAAGTGTACTTTTGAAATCCTACTGGGAAATAAGAAGCTTGATTGACTTTTGGGAAGACATAAATATCCCAAAATGTCTCATCAAGTTGCACTTAAAGGTACAAAATGTAATAATGACTTGTTACAATTGCTGCCTGGTTGCACTTTGATTTAGTAGCTATTCTCAATTAGAAATGTTGCAAAAAAAAGTATTTTTTTAAAACGCTGATGAATTTGTACACCAGAATGTTTATCATACTCAGTACCTTATGTCACCTGAATCATTATAATTATAATTCCCTCAGTAATGCATGAACCCACAAAATATGATGAGCTGTTTATTAATTATCTGATCCTTGTTTATAAGTGATGTCTTTTACTTCTGCCGAGGAAAAAAAGTGAACTTGCCTTAATTATAGATATGATTTGGCAATACTTCCTGCACATCTGCAGGATATTCACTGCAGTTTGTATCAACCTGAAGTTACAATGGTCCCAGCTCAACAAACAATTAGGCACAGTAATCTCATTATTTTATGCATATGTACTGCTTGATGTTTGTCTAATAGCACATAAAAACCAAAGCCACTTATAGTGAGTCAGACATTCAAACTTTCTAGTTTAATGCCAATTGTTGGTTCTTCAGCTTTTAAGAGATCTTTCCTAGTCCTATTTGGAAATAGACTCAATGTGGCACTTTTTTCACGCAAACAAAGGTCTTTCTCTCAGAATAGAATCATCATCCTGACGATTCCTTAAACTGAGTTATCAATTAAACTGAGTTATTCTGGTAAATGTTAAACTGAGTTATCAATTAAATTGAGTTATTCTGGAAGATGTGCTATATGACTGTGTACTAAAGTTTTTGTCACATTTAATCATTTAGAAACTATTGAATCAGTTTTCACATCTAGCCAGTAACCATCAGAACAGTAATTCTAATAGCCATTCAGTGATTTGAAATTCAGTCTATATATAAATGCAAAGATATGAAATGTATATCTTTAGATTTATCTCTGAGATATGAAACACAAACATCTCTCAGGACATCAGAGGACCACCTATTTATAAGTAACTTACAAGGCAGGTATGGAGTCTACCAATCAATCTAGATTTCGATTTTGAATTAATTACTGTTATCAGATCCACACCCAAAAAGTCTGTGATTATTCATTAATACATGGGAACAGTCACTGATTCTGAAAAGCTTCATTCATTAATACATGGGAACAGTCACTGATTTCTGAAAATTAGTTTATGTTATCATTGAAAGAATAGACATATTTCTTTGCAGAAAAGGAAGTGTTGATGGAAATGCAGCAGTTTTTTGTTGGCTATCCAGCTAAAATAACCTGAATATTCTTAGCAATAAGAATATAGCCCCCCCAAAAGGCAAGGAACAAGACTTTTATACCTCTGCAATTTATCTCCTTAGATTTAATTCAACATAAAAATGTATGCCATGCCAGCGATGCAATTCCCTTCCTCAAAGTATAGATACACTGTGATTAACCTTAACAAAATGATTTGTAATGCACTGAACAAATTCAGGCTGGTGCTACTTTTCTCAGCACTGGCTGAAGATCTTCCAGTCCGAGAGGTTGTGACACACATTGCAGTATTTAGCACTGGCACAGCTGTTTAGCCTGTAAGAGGATGTGAGGATGCTTCAAGCTGGTGGCATTGCCTCTTCCTATAGAGGCTCTTCTCAGCCTTTTCCATAACTTAACTTTCCTAAACAATCACAAGCAGAACTGCAGAGCAGAGCAGTACAAGACAACAGGGTCATGCCATTTTACTCAGAGATGAAACGATCAAGGATTTGTAACCAGATGATCATTTTATGCATTAAGGAATGGCAGACGAAGGGAGAGATGTGTCATAACGCTAAAAAAGAAACAATTAGATGGTTAAGCACAATATAGGAATGGCTATAGCAGATCTCCAGGGAAGAAGATAACTTTATCTGGCTAAATAATCATGCTAACAGCCAGGACTAACTTAACCCTTGGACATAATAAGCAGACTAGCTTTAACCCATAATTAATTTCAAGTGTTTTATTAAATCTAGGCAAGAAATTCAGGAAATGTGAATTTTAAAAAATTGTCTTATTTGTGACATATAGTCATAGCATGATTAGTAATTTTGACAGATCTTATATTTGCTGTTGACAAATAATATATTATTTCCTATTTCATGTTAAAATATGAAGAATACGTTTAAAATCATACAACCTAGGGTTTTTATACTATTATTTTTATGTTGAAAGGGGCCCTAAAAGACAAAATACTAGGGCCCACAAAAGTTATCACGTGCCCTTGCTAACAGCCGTCCCTAGAATTAACAGCCTTCAGATGTTTTATCTTAAAATTGACAAAATGAAAATAGTTGTCCAATATATCTGTATTGTGCCAGATTAAAGAAGACTGTGAGAATGATGTTTTGTTTGCTCATTTGATGTTCTAATGAAAATAGTATGAAAGTGAATTTCTCCAACAAAAGTTACTCCCATTAGAGAAAAAAATACATATCTTTGATGCTTCAGTTCAAAGACTTGGTGCTTTATTAGATGCTGAGATTAATTTTAATGTTTTTCAGATTACTTTGAGATTAATATGCATTCAGCAACTTGTGTGATACTCTGGCAATATCTTTCCTCTTTGTCATCTCCATCATTTTCTAGACAGTAAGAAAGAGCAAATGTATAGTTAAGATCTGTCATGATAAAGCAAGTAGAGGGAGATTTAATTACAGTAAATCATTACAACTCTTGTCCTTACAAACATGAAAATGTAAAAAAGAAACATAAATCTGATTATGATGAGGAAATGTTAAGAAACCAAGTTCTATTTTTGTTAACTCTATTAAATTATCAATTTTTAATCCAGTCCAGATAGCAGAACAAATTTCCATTTCACATGCATAACACTGCAATGTTATACAAAATACTGATAATTCAAAATTATTGTTTCATATTATACAATGCCACTGCCTTAAATTATATGTCTGTGTCCTAAAGTAAGACTTTTTTCCATGGTTTAATTCAAATGCTCTCTTCCCATATGTGAATCAGCAAAAAAACTAAACAGCTTAGATTTTGTTGCCTACATCACCAATTCCAATACTCTTTGTTCCGATTTGCAACCAAATAATAGTGTCATCATTTCTCATTCAGGGACGACTGGTTTCTCCCTCCTTCTTAACATCACCTATTATTGGAAAAACCATCTGTAAATCACAGCCTTGCTATAGGTTTAGTCAACTATCAGAACTCATGCTCTGCTTCCACACCTTTTCCAGGCTGTGGATCAGCTGTCTAGGTTAGAAGAGAAGACAGGTGATAGGTGGAGGAGGTTCTTTCAGGGGTGAAATGCTCCTGATTTGGACCGACTCGGGTGAGTAGGTAGCAATGGCGACAGGTAGTTCAGAGAACTGGTAGCAAAAATCCCTGCCCCCACCCCCCATGCCCAGCTGAGCCCCGCGATCATCAGAGCCTTTTTTTCTCTTTTAAATGGCACTGACGAGCCAAGCTCTGATGATCCAAGCTCTTACAATCCCAGCTGAGTTGCCTGCCAATTAGGCAACTCAGCTGGGATTGTCAGAGCCTTTTGAAAGCATTTTTGTACATAGTTTTTCATGTAAAAAATGGTTTTAAAAGTTAAAAAAAATTGGCCACACCCACCCAGTCACATTAATCTCCCCACCAAGCCACGCCCATATAACCAGTAGTAACAAATTTTAGATTTCACCCCTGGGTTCTTTATCCAACAGGTCTCTGAACCAATCCTTACTCAGAATTCTGAATCAACCTGAACAAGTAACCATCCAAAGCAAAGCTGAGAAGCTCAGGGAAAGGAGTTGTGTTAACTGGTTTTCTCTCTGCTATTTTATAGTGCAACCCTGCCATTTCAGTCAACTGTTTTTTCAATGTGGCTTTGAACAAAAGTTTGGCACTCTTGCAGAGGAGCACTACATTCATGGGGCTAAGAGCTGTCTGAACAAAAGTGATTGGGCTGTGAAGTTGCATCACCATCATTACTGCTGGTCAGCTGCTATTTAAACTGATCTAGATCACCAATCAGAGCCCAGCTCAAAAACCTAGTGTGGACATGGGAAAGCACAGTCTGAAGGAATCAGGCTTTCCTGCAGCTCAGAGCAGATTATCAATGGAACACAGTGCCCAAAAGAGAGGGGCAATTTCTAGATAAAGGAGGGGAAAATCCTTATTCAATGAAGTTAATATTTTTCCACTCCCCCCACCCTTCCTTGCTGTAAATGTTATGGTCTAGGTTACTAAAAGTACAGGTTGCTGAAAGTACAGCAGAAATGGGAAAACCCATAGTATTGATCGACAAATTGATCAACAAAGGAAAAAAATTAATCATCCAGCTGAGCATTTTCTGCACCGAGAATTGACTTCAAACTGCATAGAGTGCCCAAACCTCTTTCTGGCAATCCCTAAATCAGTGGCCTGACTTCCAGAGACAGAATTTTCATTTGTTTAGATTATGCTGATGTTAATGTCTTTGCTGGCCAATTGGTAAGAACAGAAATATTCTACTGTTATCAATCAGATTATTAAATCTTTCTTTACTACGTAGATATCCAGTTTCACATTTCACTATTGTCAAATAAAAGTTGTTTTTATTTATAATATGCAAATTCAGAATATTTACCAAGTCTACAAGAATCAACAATCTATTAACACTAGTCTGGTAACTTAAACACATGGAATGTGATAGAACAGCTGTTAGGATTAACCTACTCATAAAGAAAAACGTTATGAGTCAGGGGTTGCTTTTGTCGCTGCTAGAATAAACACACTGATTTTCTTAACATGTTTCCTTATTTGGTGTATATTTAGATAAAGTATCTATAGAAGGGTAAATCATACAGTTGCAGTAGCCAATTCTGAGTGCACCAAAATCTATTTAAGATATATGTTAAACTATATCTATTTAAGATACAATTTTTGAAGCCAGAGACCATCATTTTTTGATTCCTGTTCTAAGTACTACATAATATTGACCAATATAATGTAGCAGAAATTAATTTATCCTTATTACCTAATAAAAATCAGATTTCTGGATAAAAATGATTGTAGAAAAAATGATTGTACCAAATTTGATACATGACACACCACAAATTCCAATAGAAGAGATATAACCCAAGGTTGAAATATTGGTTTTGTTATGTTCTTTGAGCTTGTTTTCTTGCAGACATTTTATTATTTAACTATGTAACATTATCAATGTGCAAAGAAGAGTTTTCTAGCTTTTTAGCTTTCTGGCTGTAACTTGTCCTGCTAGTTTTTGTGGGGGTGTGGCTTTATTCTTGATGATTCCTGATTTGAATACTCTTTTTTTTCCTGATTGGTGTTGCTTCCTGCTTACCTGATTGTTACCTGCTGGAGGGGATGTGTTCTACATTGTTCATTTCTTTCCTAGCCTTTCAATGTGTTTTCAAATGATATGTAAATCTCTAAGTGTTGGTTGATGGCTGATAGATTTAACACCAGGAAATTTCAGGAATTTCTTAGCAATTTTTGATTTAGCCTGATCTAAAATGTCAACAACTTCCCAGTTAAAACTCAACTCAACATGATGTGAGATTAAGTTGCTTTCATCATGTCTTCTGACTGCCAATTGGTGTTCATTGATACAGTCTTTATTTTAGCTGTCTAATTTACATAGTTGCTATTATAGTCCATGTCTGTTATTGATAACCTGTTTTTTTATTTCTTTGTTTACTAGGCCGTTAGTTTTGCTTAAGAAGTTTTGGAAGGACTTTATTGATTTGTGTGCTACAATAAAGTTGAGTGGTTAAAGCAGTCTGTTGTTTGTCTTGGAGTGTTTTTGATGTACAGGCACATTATGTTTTTTATAAGTTGCACTTGGGATTGGTGTGTTGCAATCTGTTGAGCCATTAGATTTTTTATGAAGTAGTGTGAGTATCCGTTACTGTATGTTGGAAGATGAGTTCAGACAACACCAAGAATCCAACAATATCAAATCAAATATGGAATTATCTATATCAGGGGTGCCATATTGCCATCACGTGATGTTTCATGTTTTTTACCCTTCGTGGAGCTGGGGTGGGCATGGCCTGAGCATGACGCATCCAGCCCATGGGCTACCAGTTTGACACCCCTGATCTATATGGAAATGTGTAGGAAAAAGTATTTTTAAATTATTGGTAGCAATAAAAAATCATTCAAGCAGTGAAGAAATGAAATTCTTATAGCTACATTTTAATTATGACTACAAACTTAACTTTTTAAAAATCAGCTATGAGCAAAAGAGCAAGGGTGAAATCCAGCAGGTTCTGACAGGTTCTAGAGAACTGGTAGTGGAACTTTCTTTTTTTTAATTTGATTTATATGCCGCCCTTCTTCGAAGACTCAGGGCAGCTTACAATGCGTTAAGCAATAGCCTTCATACTTTTGTATATTTATACAAAGTCAGCTTATTGTCCCCAGAAACTGGGTCCTCATTTTACCTACCTTAGAAAAGGTGGAAGGCTGAGTCAATCTTGAGCCTGGTGAGATTCGAACTTACAGTAATTGCAGACAGCTGGTGTTAATCACAATGCTTTAGTCTGCTGAGTCACCAGGCCCTTTAGAGTAGTTCAGAGAACCAGTAGCAGAAATTTTCAGTAGTTCGGAGAACTGGCAAATACCACCTCTGGCTGGCCCCAAAGTGGGGTGGAAATGGAGATTTTTGCAGTATCCTTCCCTTGGAATGGGTGGGAATGGAGATTTTTACAGTATCCTTCCCCTGCCAAGCCCACCAAGCCATGCCCACTAAACCACACTACACCATGCCCACCAAGCCACGCCCACAGAACCAGTAGTAAAAAAAATATATTTCACCACTGCAAAAGAGTATGTGCAAATTGTCATGGTTAGATTAATTAGTTTAACAACAGTTGGCATGTTGACAGTCAGTTGAGAAAAACAGCTTGCTTTGAACTTAAGAGAAACAAACAACGTAATATCAATAACCTATAATATACTGTTTAAAACTCAAAGCTATAGACCTCCCAGACACAACAACTTCAGTCATAATAGGAGCTGAAGTGAATATATGGAGGTGATATGGGTTGGAGAAGACCTTTCTAGTTGAGAAATGTGTAAGAATTAGTATGTAATTCCAGATAGAATCCAATATTTCCACAGAACAACCAATAATAATAAGATGTTGGATAACCATTTCTCTGAAGTGGTTGTAGGGTTTCCTGCCTAAGCAGGGGGTTGGACTAGAAGACCCCAAGGTCCCTTCCAACTTTGTTATTCTATTTTATTCTATTAATTTCTCAGTTTAGTTCCTGGTTCTTACTGTTTTGGACATCATGCTTTTGGAAATGATCATGTGATTGTAAATGATAGAACTTCATCATCTCTTGAGAACATGAAGTTGAGGAAGATTAGATTAATATTCTTAGGCCACAAACATTAAGCTCAATCACTGGAAAATTTCAAGAAGAGATGTTGACTTACCTCTTTTGCATATGAGGGTCATTTCAGGATACAATGGCAATACAATTTCTACCTGAAGATAGTTTGGCTATCCAAATGATAGAAGTGGAAAGTGTTCTTTTAAAAATGTTTTTAATTGAGCCATACTGCTGAATGTCATGTTCCAGACAAGCAGCATTTCCATGGGATAGTACAAAAGTAGACTGCATGCTGTTGCTAAGCAACAGTACATGCCAACTTAAATTGAATGGAGGCCAGTGGAATCAATAGAAACCAAGTGGCTTAAGTGGAGAAAGAAGGTTCACACCCAGAATACCAAGTTCTTCTGTCTGTAATGGTCATTTGGTAACTTGCTGGGACTCTATACAAGACCATTGCTTCTCTGTCAGATATTATAATCCTGCATTCAATTACACTGATTGATAATGGCAATATGTTAATTATAGTATTTGTTCATGAATTGTGAATTCAGCAACACATTGCTGCACAAAATGTTCTACTCACTCCAGTAAGTGTCCACCCACTTATTTTCTTTCCTGCTTCAGTATTACAAATGATTTGCCTCTCATGTGCATATTTTTTTAAAAAACCATGAAAATGATTCTACTGCAGTAAAAGAAGGTTGTTTAAATACAAAATATATGAAAAATGGATTAAATGCAATTTTTGTCCAAAATGGTTAATAATAAAAATTGTTGTAAATGCAGCAACAAAAAGAACAGTAGGACTGTCTTTCAATAACATAAATAGCTAATCAAGAACATACAACATAAAATATTCTTATTGATAGTTCTGGCAGTAATTAATCACACTAACCACATCAAAAGTTTCTGTTTTGGAAATGTCATGTCCCCCTTTACTGTCCTCCATCTACGGTGCCTGGTATCTTCATGACAATACTGGCCTCCTCCTTATTGACCAGCAGGTGTCAGTGCTCCAGAAAAACCCCAGCTCCAATTAAAAACTCAACCATTTTCTCTAATAAGTTCCATTTATTAGAGAAGGTATACTGGCACATCTGGGAAAACCCAAATTTGAGAGTTCCAGATTTTCCCTCAGTAAATCAAATCTGCCAAAACCATCCCCTCACTCATCAGTATGTCACATGGTCCAATCACCATCTATCCCATATCAAGACATCACTCCAACCACTCCTTCTCCAGATGCAGGATTGTCCTGATCTTGACCGAAAGGAAGAATGCTATTTTGTCTAACTACATTCCCTCAACTAAATCCCCACTCCTACTTTCCCACAAATGAGAAGGTGGCAGTGTGGAAGCTTCTGGGGCTAATATGGCTTCCAAAGCAGACAGCAGACAGCAGTGGGCATGACTAAGATACTACAATCAATATTGGGCAGGTGTGTTTAATTTAACCAAACATTGATAATGAGCTCTGTAATGGGGATGCTTAATTTTTCAGCTGTTCTTTTCTTCCAAATCTTGTTCTTGGAGGACACACAATGGAGTGACTGATTAGGCTTTGATCTTTCAATATGGCTGAACTGGATAAAGTTAGCTTAATTCTATACAAGATTGGTCTAGTTGGGGTGTTACTGCGACCTGTAGCTCCTGTTCTCTTGATTTGTATATAATAACCTTATCTAGTATCTTGAGAAACAAGAATTATAAATACAATTATAACAAGTAATTAGAAACCGAATAAAGGCAGCAGTCAACAGTTCTAGATAAGAATTGTTTACTGGGCCTAACGTTTCTTTAACTAAAGTAGTTATGTAACACCAGCAATAGAAACCTGATCAGAACAATTCGGAGACAATTGTTCTATACCTTTCCCAATAACAGTTCATATTCAAAATTAAATATAGTCAGTTTGATTATAAAATGCTATAGTAGTCATATTTGTTCATTATTCAATATATTTCTCCCACTGCAATCAAAATTACACTTGGCATCTTACAGAGTATATAAATAAAATAATTTAAAATGTCCAAGGTTACATATAGCCTAAACAAACTGACAAATAACAATGATTTTAAAAAACCCAAATTGGTCTAAAATCAACTAAAATAAAGGAATAAAAAGGAAAGAGGAAAGAAAAGTTAGCATTAAATACAAATTCTGAAACAATTCTATCCTCAACCATTTCCAAAAGATCAGCCAGGTAAGGGCTACTCTAATCTTTTCTAGGAGCCTGTTCTACATCGTTGTGCTTCCACACATAAAAAAATCTTGCTTCAGCCCTACAAACCTCTCAAAAATATGCAATATGCTCAGTTTTTTCCTTATTGTTCTAACAGATGGAGCTGATATTGGTTGGATCTGCGCAGGATCCATATACCAAACATAAAAGACTTTATAAGTCAAAATGAGCACTGAAAATTGTACCCAGGTAGAAACCAATGAGCAATCAATCTATAAAACTAATGTTATATGCTCCCAGGACTGCAAGCCGGAAAGCACATGCATTTTAAATCAATTCAAGTTTCTGAGCAGAGGACTGTATAGTAGTCCAACTGGGAGGTAATCTATTCCTTAATAGTTTATGCATGATTAAAATATTCTACAGCTATTCCTCAACGTTTGACCACAATTAAGCCCAACATTTCTGTTGCTAACTGAGACATTGGTTAAGTGAGTTTTGCTCCATTTTATGACATTTCATAGAATAGAATAGAATAGAATAGAATAGAATAGAATAGAATAGAATAGAATAGAATAGAATAGAATAGAATAGAATAGAATAGAATAGAATTCTTTATTGGCCAAGTGTGATTGGACACACAAGGAATTTGTCTTGGTGCATACGGTCTCAATGTACATAAAAAGAAAAGATACATTCGTCAAGAATCATAAGGTACAACATTTAATGATAGTCATAGGGTACAAATAAACAATCAAATCATATTAGCAAACAGTCGATATAAATCGTAAGTATACCTGCAACAAGGTTACAGTCATACAGTCATAAGTGGGTGGAAATGGGTGATAGGAACGATGAGAAGATTAATAATAGTGCAGACCTAGTAAATAGTCTGACACTGTTGAGGGAATTGTTTGTTTAGCAGAGTGGTGGCGTCGGGAAAAAACTGTTCTTGTGTCTAGTTGTTCTGGTGTGCAGTGCTCTATAGTGTCGCTTTGAAAGTAGGAATTGAAACAGTTTAGGTTCAGGATGCGAAGAGTCTTGCAACAGCTGAATTACTGCAGCTGTTAAATTAGTAGCACAGTTGTTAGTTGAATATGACTTCCCCATTGACTTTTCTTGTCAGAAGGTTGCAAAAGGTGATTACATGACCCCGGGTCACTGCAACTGTCATAAATACGAGTCAGTTGCCAAGCATCTGAATTTTGATCGTGTGACCATGGGAATGCTGCAGCAGTCGTAAGTGTGAAAACAGTTATCAGTCACTTTTTTTTCAGTGCTGTTGTAACTTTGAATGGTCACTAAGTAAACTGTTGTAAGTCAAGGACCACTTATAATTTTTATGCAATGCAGTTTAACATTGTGAAGAGATGAAGAAAAGGTATTGTTTATCTTGGTTGTGGCCAGTGGTGAAATGCTCCCGGTTCAGACCAGATCGCCCGATCCAATAGTGATGGCGGCGGGTTGTCGGAGAACCGGTAGCAAAAATCTCTCACCACCACCCCCCCGCATGCCCAGCTGAGCCACACGATCATCAGAGGCTTTTTTTCTTTTACTTTTAAAAGTATTTTTTCTACCACCTCTTACAACAAAAAAATGCTTTTAAAAGGAAAAAAAAAGCCTCTGATGATTGTGTGGCTCAGCTGGAATCATCAGAGGCTTTTCAAAGCATTTTTTTTTCTGCAACCTCTTGGCCAAAGAGGTGGTTTAAAAAATGCTTTGAAAAGTCTCTGACGATCCCAGCTGAGTTGCCTGATCGGCAGCGAGGTATTTTTTAAAAAATACCTTTTGCCATCAGACAACTCAGCTGGAATCGTCAGAGAGGTATTTTTTATAAAGCCTCTCTGATGATCCCAGCTGAGTTGCCTGATCGGCAGAGGCTTTTCAAAGCATTAGAAAAAATTGAAAAGTTAAAAAAAAAAGTTGGCCACGCCCACCCAGTCACATTACCCCCACGCACACACCAAGCCAAGCCCACAGAACTGGTAGTAACAAATTTTACATTTCACCCCTGGTTGTGGCTGTTGTGGAAGAAAGTGTTCAAATTGCTAATTTGGATAACTTGGTTTCAATTGGCCAAAAAGGAATATGATTAATTACAGGGTTATTCATCAGAATTTTTTTTCCGGTTGATGATTGAAGAGAAAAATATTTAGTTTTGAAGGAATATCACAAATGTAAATTCAGGTGGTCATATTGGCATTAGACACCAATATCTAGAAGTCAGAACTAGTGGCTTAGATGAATGGGAAGTATTTATGGTGAAGAAGGGAATTTAGCCCAGCACACAGTGCTTGAAGTGTAATTCTGACTAGAGAACCTCAGCAGGTATCCCCAGAATGAATAATCCTACAAATCAAAAACAGCAGGAGGAGTTGGAAAAAGGAAAATATTCCTGCTTTTGCTAACTGTGGCGGCCTTGAAGAAAAATTGATCAAAGTGAAAAGTCATTGAATGGTTATTAATTGTTGGCACTCTAACACTCGATTCATGTATCAGGCTAAGACCAAATAAAACAATTTTATTAGGGCTTAGCATATGCTACTAAAGCTATATGCTTTATATCATCTCTGATTACTATTCTGTGTTATGAAATGGAGTATTAGCTCCGCAAACCTTGTTTAAAATTAAACATGGCTTAGTTCCATGAATTCAGTGTGAACATTAAGAGTAATAGCATACACACATACATATATATACATCCATTATACTATTCCCTTTCAAAATAGGCAACATTGTACAGAGATCAGAAAAGGAGCAATTAATAGAAAGGCAAAAAAGAAAGGCTTCTGGCTTCTTCTAGTTGGCTAGGCTTCTTCTGGCAGATCTCTAAGCTCATTTTTAATGTCTTGTCTTGATGTACCCCTGGCTCCTCTCACTGCTAGCTGATTCATACTACTCAAACTTCTCAATTTCTGCTAGCTGAGTTGGTAGCTGAATATTGCCTTCTCTGGACTTCACCACTATGTTCTAGCCCTGTGATGGCAAACCTATAGCACGCGTGCCACAGGTGGCACACAAAGCCATATTTGCGGGCACACGAGCATTGTCCTAGTTCAGCTCCAGTGCGCATACATGCACCAGCCAGCTGATTTTTGGATTTCCAGGCCCACCGGAAGTCAGAAATGGGCCGTTTCTGGCCTCTGCAGGGCCTCCGGGGGGTGGGGAAGGTCGTTTTCACTCTCCCAGGCTCCTAGAAAGGCTCTGAAGCCTGGGAGGATGAAAAATGGGCCTTCTGGTCCCACCGGAAGTTGGGAAATGCACCGTTTCTGGCCTCCAGAGGGTGGGAAAAGCTGTTTTCGCCTTTCCCAGGCTCCAAGAAAGCCTCTGGAACCTGGGGAGGGCGAAAACATGCCTACTGGGCCCACCGTGCCATCGCATGCCAAAAGCAGGAGGAGTGCGGGGGGTCGTGTGCACATGCATGGGGGGGTGGGGTGCATTGAATTATGGGTGTGGACACGTTCTTTATTTCCATTGCTTAGTGCACTTAGAAATCAACTTAAATTCCATATTTACATAAAATAATCCATAATTCACATCTATTCATGCTATCAAACACATTTAGTCCTTTCCCCTCATTCTACTACCATCTTCTCATAGTTTGTCATAAAGTTTTCATCTGTTCACCTTTTGCAACCACTTTCATTCATCTTTACACTTATTTTTCATTCATCTATTTCTTCCTAAATTCCACTCTATTTTCCGTTATTAAAAATTGGTTTGTCTTACATTAAGAACCTCTTCTCATTATATCTTTTGCCATTTCTTTCAGTCATTCACATGATTAGGTCAAATCAATCATGTTTTTTAACATTCCTTCCTCTGCGTGTGTGTGTGTGTGTGTGTGTGTGTGTGTGTGTGTGTGTACTTTGTTTAAACCATGTATTCAAAACAAATAGATTTTTAAAAAGATATCAGTCATAATTCTCTTTTATTATTGGTCTCCAAATGCCCAAATCAAACAATCTTGTGAAAAAAACAAGAATGAAGCAGGTACCAAGAATAAGGAAGGGATAGTGTCACCATATTTAATGTTTTGTCTAAACATGTTTACACAGACCTGTCTATATTTACAAGATCTTTACTGTAGTACAAATGTTTAAAAATGTTCAGAAGGTAGGAAGAAAACTATCATGACTGAAACTGCATACCAATGGTATAGTTGGTCTAGGAAGATATGTTTTGTTCTGATAAATATATAAAAATCCCTTGGTATTGTTTTTTTTTAAGCATCAATTATTCCTCTCTTTTCCATACTATTTGTTTGTAAGGAACTACATGTCATAACTTGGATGAAGGCAGCAACCTATCTTAAATAGAGATATTTAAAACTCACTTTTGCTGCAATATTTCCCCAGCAGAAAGGTAGGTTTCTTTGTTATCTTTGGCTGCTCAGTCTCTTGATTAATTTAATTCATCAATTCATTTTGTTAGATTTATATTTCATCTTTCTTCCAAGGGCTGCTTGTGGGATCTCTCTCACTTTATCTAAACAAATTTGTGAGGTAGGTTGGGCAAGAGAGTGTGTTGGTCCGTATTTTCACAAAGAGTTCTGACTGAGAGTAGATTTCTTCACTTCCACTCCATAACCACTATATCATAGTGATTCCTTAAATGCTTGACATTGTCCCTACAGTTTATAGCGATGCTATTTCCAGTTTTTTAAAATAATAATTCAAAATGATTAGGACACCACAAAGAACTGTGCCTAGCTTTGAAATACCAACTTTTTCATTCAAAATATGGAAAAAGTCTGTGATGCTATTATCACCAGATCTTGGCTAGTTTTCTTGTCACTTGAAAAGTTCATTAAAATATATTCACCATGTTGCCTTCATTTCATACAAAACAGCTGACACTATCATTGCTCCATTTTCATTCCATTCCTCAGAGTACAATGAAACATAAAGCTAATGACATCCATACATCGAATATATTTCTGCAATTTCTGTCTGATCTGCCCATTAATAAAACTAATCGCAAATCAGATTTAAAACACATGACTTTTGTTATGTAGTTGGAAATCACAAGGAAGCATGAGAAACTTTGGAAATACATAACTGAGGTGAAGAAAAGTAAACTTTCTTTCTCTTTGCCACAATCATGATAAAATGCTTTTATGTTTTCACATAAATCATTTCTCAGGCCACCAAGGAAGGGGAAAAATAGTCTTAAAAGCTGTTCATATGCCATATCATCAAAACAGTTGTTTAGCTGACCACAAAACCTTGCCTGCACACTTCTCAGCCAAGGTAGGCTGCTGCCTTAGAAACATTGCATAAAATACTTCATCCCCAATGCTGATCATGATTCAGCTGGGAGTGGGTAGGATGTCATCTTGTCCTTCACCTCAGGCAACAAAATGCCTTGTGTTTGCCCTGATTATAAATTGTGTTTTGTAAAGAAATGTTGATATTGTTTTTCTTTTGAAATTCAGTATGTGGTACTAAGGAGGTTTTCAACATAACTGTAATAGAGAAGAATTTTTGTATTTACTTATTTATTTTTCAGATTCATTATCAAATAATAATTCAAATATATTATATATTTAAATAATAAATACATCCCATTACCCTTCATTTCTTCTTTTACATTCTTTTTGATACTTCTCTTCTGAAAAATAAAGTCATTTTTCCACGTTATGCCAAATAGGGTAGTAAAACTAAATTAAATGACTAAGAAGATATTTGGTGCTGAAAGCTCTGTGGTAGAAATAATGGCAAGAACTACCATGTTGTTTTTATTCCCCACAATCCTGTACTTTACAAAATGTACCGTTAAGTAAGGCATTCACTGAAATGGTAATGAAGTGCAGCCAAAATACAGATAATTATTTTAATTAATGATAATGATTTTAACGGTTGAACATTTAAACTAATTAATTATGATTGATTGCTTATTCTTAATCAAGGAATATGATTCAAAATTCTAATTGAAATACTGAGAGTGGTGAGTACTAAATTGACTGTGATATATTCCTGTTCAGAGAACTGATATTTCTTTGGTAAGATATTTTAAAATAAAATAACTTGATATTGCTAGACAGCATATATAAGTACTTTCATTTCTATTTGTTGGGCATTAATAAGTGTTGGAACTCCGTAATTTGCAGCAAGATTATTTAACCTTGCTTCACCTCTTGCCAACCTTATTCTGAAAGAGATTGTGAAATGACCAAGACTGGGAAAAGCTGTCATAGGGCATCTCTAACAACACCACAACCCAAGAACATTTTCTTCAAGAACCTATCTCCATAAAATAAAGTTATCTGTGCATGCACATGCGCACACACACACACACATACACATACACATACACATATAGAGTATATTAATTATCATACAATCCATTTTGGTGTGAATCAATATACAGAGTGATCAAAATATTTGCACAGAAATGTCACAACTTGCTTAGCAATAACTACTTAGAAAACAAAACAGTGAAGACAAACATACAATATTTATTTGAGAATATATTGCTTAAAACTTAGATCAGAGATAGACATAGAGATAGAGATAGAGATAGAGATAGAAATGATAGAGACAGACGCAGACACAGACAGACAGACAGACAGACAGATATAGATGTTATACATATGGATATGTATGTATTGGGTTTGTATTTCACTGCAATCAAAAAGATATTTGGGAGTTAATATGTGTCAACAAATACATAATATTCAAAGTAAAAGGATATTTCTTTATATTCCCATTATAAACCCATTAGTGCAATGACTTTCTGGAGGACAACAGATTTTCATCATGAATATTTACTACACGACCAAAAACTTTTGCATCCAAATTAAGCATCAATTCATTTGTGAAAGCCTCAGACAAATAGACTTCAGAAAATTTGTCATTGTAGCAACTACATCACCAAAAACATTTAAACCCATTTCTAGTCCTGCTGGTGTTGTTGTTTTTTTTAGTTGAACAGGACACTCATTTCTGTTGCTGTCTACTTCCTTATTAAGTTGCAAAATTTAAAAGCAATCAGATATTAGTGATGTAACCATCAGTCAATGTATCAAGAACTGGTATTCTTATCTGACTCCTCAAAAATATTATCTGTTTGAATATCTTCCAACCACCCTAAGAACATGTAGAATAGAATGTCAGGGTAAAACTAATTCACGTTAACTGGGGGAAATGTCCTCCCCCCAATTATTACAGTAAAAAGATGATGTGGGTGCAGGGGAAGGGACTTGAACTTTCTTTTGGGTGGGGAAAACCTGGAAGCTTTCAGATTCAGGTTTTTCCCAGATGTGCCAATATGACCTCTCTAATAAAATGGAACTTTGAGGAACTTCTAGCCTCAGAGTCTTCTTGCATTGGGGGTGTTACTTGGAACCCTGACATTAACTCAAATTTGAAAGCTTCCAGGTTTTCACCACCCAAAAGAAAGTCCAAGTCCTTTCCCCTTCACCCACATATCCATCACATGGTCCAATCAATGCACCGTCCCAACTGGAGATGCCTCCCAATCACACCACTCCAGGTGCAGGCCCGAATGTCCTTGAAAGGAATGTTATTATGGCTAAATATCTCCACCACTCTATACAATTCCCCCTCCCACTTTCCCACAGCACTAAGTGTGTCAGCCCTGAAGATCCAGAGAAAAAGATGGCCTCCAGAGCTGACAGTGAATTTTTAAAAATACTAAAGAGAACACAAAATAGAAATTATAAATAAAAGAGTTATATTGTGAATATGGATCTTTTTGAAATCCAGGGCTGCTGCTTAACTAAATCCAGCCTATGAACTATCTAATTAGAACTGATGTGCTTATTTAGTTTTCAATTCATCACAGGTGGGCCCACATTAATGTGACGACAAAAGTAAATTACCAGTATTTGGCAATCTAAGTTAATGTCATTCACATCATTAGTTCAAACTTCAAAATGCATTTTTTTAAAAAAAATCGTTCTTAGGTAACACAGCAGCTAGCAGACATTCTCATTGTTCACAGTGGCAAAATGTCTTTTTATACGGTACTATATAAAGCAATTGCCACAAGAATAATTGACGAACACCCCTTATATCATGTTGCCAGTTAAATGTGTCCTTAGGCAAACTGTTGTTGGAGAGACTGACACCCACTTTCCTCTGAGTAAGATCATTTGGGAGTGGTTGTTTAGATTGGCCTACCTTGTCCCTGCTCCTTGAAGGAATATCTCATAAAAATTTCAGATCATTTAATTATAACCATCTTTTGCAATTACACTTCAGAGAGTTTCCTCCTGCCACTTTTCATTTGCTTCCTAAACCCCTTGTGGGATTTATTGAGCTTTCTTCAGAATCAGAAAGAATCTTGGTGCTTTGTTCATAATCTTACTAACATTATAGCCACACATTAAATCAAGAAATATCATGTAAGACTGAGAGTGTGTATATATGCAAATGCATACATGCATGTCTCACATATACACATATGCATGTACACAAATGAGAAAAAATAAGATTTATATAAATGGTATAACAGAGCACAACTAACACCAGCTATCTTGTAAGGCATTTGTTTATTTTGGGATTGGCATAAAAGTAATGTTCACAGAATTAAATTAAGGATTGTACAAAACCTCACTTTTGCTGAAAGCTAATACTGATGCAAAGGTTAATTTGAAACCTACATCTTGTTCCACTTGTAGACCATAAAGGTCCAGGTAGGATCACATGTTACATATTATAGCCTTTAAGAGATTTTTCCTTACCTAAACGGAGAAACAGAATGACCACTGACAGATTGCTGTTGTTTTGGTTTCAAAATTAAGGAAGAAAATATTTTATTTAAGAAGAAAGATGCATAACAGGACAAATATAGATGCTTTTCATTTAACATTGGATGCTTTGAGTGACAATATTTATGATTGAGCTGCCATTCTTTAAGAATATTCTAATATTTTCATTATTGTTTTCCTGTCTTAATGCAACATATTGTAGCAAAAGACCGTTTTTTCCAGATAAATCATCATATTCTTCATCAGTTGTCCTTGTGCTTTATGTATAATAAGAGCAAAGCATGAATGTATTGGAATTGTATTCTCTGACATTCTCACCTTCTGATAAATTGAGCATAATTCTTGAAATCATGATGATGTCATATTTGAAAACATCAATGTTTATCTTTTCTAGAATGAAATTCTTCCATGATTATCAGTATTCATTGCAAAGACTTGAAAGATCCAAGTTCCCTATCAAAATGAGGGGAGATACTGCATTCAATTCCAGTTTATGTGGTGATAATTGAGATAACTTAGTTGAATTCAGGAATTCTGTTAGAAAATGAGAAGCATTTTACTTTACTGACAGCATTGAAGAGACAATATTCTTCCATCATTCCAGGGAAACATCTAATGTATGTGAAATTGATTTTTCTTGTAATTTCATTTAGATGAATCAAGATATAAGGACATGTTAAAATAAATTTGCAGTATTCTAGGTTTCTTCAGTGTTACAAAGAGCATTTCACCCAGTTTGATGGATAGCTTGAATCTTGAATGTGCTTTCCTGTCACTGATACCAATGTTACTGCCTTAGCAGACGATGTGGTTTTTCCAGGGAATAGGAATGCACAATAGTGAGGGTAGACATGGTCATGGCACCAAGATCAGCAAAAATACTACATTGTGCAACCCATTAATTTGACCATGCTCTTTCTCTGTTGAAATTTTGTTGTTAATGGCAGGTATTGTCATGTTGTGGAGCTCTCACTGCTATTAGTCTTAATTACGTATTATCCAGTTGAACTTCTCTTTCCTCTTCCATCTTTTTTTGTCTCATTTTGTATTTCTCATAATTCTGGAGATGTGCAGCCCTTCATTCCTTTGTTTCTTCATCTTTCCTCCTCTTTGCCACATTCTGATGATGTTTGGTACCATCTCTTGACCGTGATGTCCCCATTCTCTTTTCACGTGATATAATTATGCTAACAGTATTCTTATTTAATTTTTTTACTACAATGTTGTACATTGCCATTCTCACCTCAGAAGAGTTTAGAATCCCTGTCGGCTCCTCCTCTGAGCTGTAGGAATCTATCAGAGATAGAATAAAAATAGAATCACATGATCTCCTGAGGCTAGGACAGGATTTATCTACCTGCTCTCTGGTGGCTGAAGGAGGAGCTGGTTTGCATTCAGGTTCAGAGTAGGAAGCATGGCTAATGAGTTTGACTGACACCAAAGAGTTCCAATTTCTATCCTATCTGCAGTCACAGCCCTTCACTTGGTGACTTTCAGCCTAACCTATCTAAAAGGGCTACTTTAAAGAAATATAGGAGAAAGGGACTCTCTGTGTACATTAAATTCCTGAACAAAGATGGGGTATAGATACATGTGCATGTTTGTGTGCCAGAGAAGGGCAGATAAAGCAACAAATATATCCATGCCTTTCTTAATGCGCCTTAAAGTTGGTACTTCTTTAGGAAATAAATGATGAGTCAATTCCTTGCTGCTGGAAAGGGGAGGGAGTAGGGATTGTGGGACTGGCTGGGAGACTGACAAATGTTGAAAATAAAGACCATGTGACCACAGCAGCAGCAGCCAGTAGCACTGAAGCAACCACAGCTTTTTCAAATTTCACTCCCTTACAAGTCAGGGGTCCCAGATTTGTAGAGTTGCCAGGTGTCCACTATTTGAGCGGACAGTCCACTTTTTTCACATTATGTTCACTATATTTTCACAAAATAGTGGAGATTTTTTTTATTCAAAAGCTTTATGATGAAATGGTACGTAATCTAAAGCTGTACAGTCTAAGAGAATAAGGAGAATCATGTTTTGTCTTTTTTTTCATAAATTAGAATGAGACAAAGATCGAATATCCATTGAACTCAATTCTCTGAAAAAATTAATAAGATTAAAATAAAAATATATTATAAAATTATGTACAGTTCACATTTTTAAAATGTACTGTAGCTTGTGTCGACTGACATAAAATGGCGTCGAGTGATGAGAGTGACAGCGGTGAGATTTTTGCATGTGATCTTCACATTATCATGTGTAAGCTGCGTGATTCTTTGCAAAAAAAATACAATGAGTAGTTTTTGGGAATGAAAGTTTTATTTGCCTTACGTAAAAAACATTTGCCTGAGAATGCCGTGCAAAAGTTCAAGAAAGAAGCCATCAACGTGTATCAAAGAGCCACTGCGTATCTAGAAAAGTGGTATAATTTCACCGATTCAGTATATGAGATGCTAAGTTGTTTCAATCTAATTGATCGCAATAATCCTCCAACTTTAGAAGAAATGATGAACATCTGGTTATTATCACCATGGCGAGAAAAACTTCCACTCAACACTCTCTTCGATGAAATTTCTGCCTTAGAAGATGTTTATGTTCATCTGCAATTTATCCCTTGATAAGTGGACGTACTTTTTCAAGAAAGAGCCAGCTCCGAGTTTACTGAAACTGTTCCAGTATTGTGCATCAATTCCGGTATCAAATGCAAACGTTGAACGAAATTTCAGCGTCATGAGAAATTTATGGACTGACGAACGTAACCGACTGCTTGTACCATCAGTTCAAAGTGAACTTTGTATATTTTTTAATATTTCTCAACGTTGTACTGAAATTAAAGAATTATTCTTTAAACACAAAGAATTGATCAAAGATGCGCAGTCAAATAAAAAATACACACGACAGCAAAGTAAAATGTAATTTAATATTTTACATATTATTATAATATATTTGATGTTTTGAATTTTAAGTAAAGTTTTGAAGTGATTATTTTAATACGTGTTAAAATGTTTGTAAGAAAATATATAATTTAAGTGTATTTTTTTTTTTACTACTTAACCCTCCTCCCCCTCCCCCCGCTTGTCCGCTATTTTTTGGAAGCAGACCTGGCAACCCTAGATTTTGGACACATTCTGTAAATTAGCCTATTTGAGGAATCTTAGTTCAAAAATTGTTGCCCCATGATACACCAAATAAAGGTCATGACAATTTTAATGATATATAGATCGTAAGACAACAAGAGTAGAAATGGATATAATGGCCTGGTCTGCATGTGTTATTTCTATCCTACAGTGTATTAATAGGTCTTAAACATGCCTGTTTTGTTCTGTCCAGAGCTGGATGGCACTTAATAGATTCATAGGCACCCTTGGGCAATTCTTCATTTTCCATCGCTGTATTTAGGCTTGTATCTATGAACATCTTTGCCAGGGGACAGGAAATATGTTTTCAATAACAACAAACACAATGAATTGGACAACCAAGCAAGCAGAAGGTGGAAGAAAGATTCCCACTACTACTAGCATTGACAGGCCACTGATTAGGGATTAAGTTTTCTCCAATACTGTCTCCACCCAACCACGGAATGTCGTTTTGAAGAATCATTTGCAGTAAATGAACGGAGAGGACCGATGAGGCCAGGAAATTGGTAGAAAATAATGGGGGGAAAGTGGGTAATCTGATGAGGATAATAACCTCTTCAAACTAGTGTCCTATTGCATTAGGTTTCCCATGAAATTATTTAAAACAGCAGGGAATCATACATCCCTAGAGCATTAACCTCTAGCTTGTGCTTATTGAAGGGAATCAGGAGGATATTTATGAGCTTGTGCACCAAGGGAACCTGATGTCCCAGCCTATGTCAGATAGAGTCATGGGATTCTGGGATATTATCTCCCATTGATTGAGAACAGAATTCCAGTTGCTCCTTAACATAGCAGAGTCAAAAGCTCATCTCTCAGTTCAGTGCTTTAGGCAGGCTGCCAGCCATTCCTCACTGCTTTGTTCTTTTTCCTGCTTGCTCATCTAAGGTTTTTCTTGCATGCTATCTCATTCTGATAAAGGAGTGATTTAAGTGCAAGCAGGTCATAATGTCTCCGGGGTAACAGGGCTATACTGCAGGCTGGACAGTGGGCTATGGCATTTTTGTGTGCAATTAAAACAAGATTGGTTCTGTACAAATGTATTAAAAATATATCAACAATGGCAATTAACAATAGCCTAGAAGTGATTTTAGTTTTACTCTATGGTTTGCTTCTTCTTCAGATTTCAAAAGCATTATCTTCAGAAAACTTTATCGTGATATTTAGAAAGCCTCAGATGATATTTTTCTATCCAAGGCAGAAAAAAAACCATAAAAATAAAACATGATGGTGGGGTTTTTTTTCTGTCACTATAATATTATAAGATGTCAAGGATGTGAATTACCACTCTGGGGGTATACAAAAGGTGCTTTTTCAAGAGGCAATTGGACTTTCTGGATTTTCTCTGAAGATGTTTTGCTACTCATCCAAGAAGCTTCTTCAGCGCTGGTTGGATTGTGAGGAATGGAAGGATTTATACTCCTTGCAGATAGTTGGTCATTTGCATTCTTTTAGCAAGTCTTTAAAGTCACCTGGAGGTTTATCTGTGTCATCAAAGTAACCTGAGTGATGCAAATGGGTGTGAAGCCTTCCTGGAAATGTTGAAAGGACTGTGTTGATGACACAGATCAACCTCCATGTGACCTTAACGACTCCCTAAATGAATGCAAATGACCAGCTGTCTGCAAGGAGTATAAATCCTTCCATTCCCCACTATCCTGTCAGAGCTGAAGAAGCTTTTTAGATGAGCAGTGAAATGTCTTCAAAGAAAAATCAGAAAGCCCAGTTGCCTCTTGAAAAAGCACCTTTGGGACAACCATGACCTTGATGACTGAGAATCTCCATAGACACTCTGGGGCATCTACACCTCCTCTTTCCCAACAACAGTAGTTAGGACTGCCCATGTAGGAACCCCCTGAATCAGAGTCTCCCTAACCCTCATAAGTGATTGATGGTATTGAATACTGCCAGGAGAAAGCAGGACAATGCAGGGTGCACTAAATTCTGCCATAGGTCTTCCACAAAATAAACCACTGGAGTTTCAGTCCCACAGAAAGGTCATAACTCAAACTGGAAGGAAACTAGACAAGCATTTCACTTGCACATGAGCCAAAAGGAAATAAAGACACATACTTCTCAACCAGATAAACAGCAGCTTTAAACAGCAGCTTCAAATATTAGGAATGATTTCAGCATAGAACAGCTATGTAGTAATTCACTTCTGTGCTTTTTTTTTTTTAATGAAATGCATGCATACCTTAAATGTCCTGGTTAAACTTCTAGAAATCAATCTTCCTGTTATTTTGTTTAAAATATATATAAAAGCTACAAAGGGAGAACACAAGTGCATTAGATAAAGTGGAGATAATCATTTTTAAAATTGCCTAAACACACATTGCGTTCTTTTTATAGTTGAAAGAACTTCACTTTATTACCAGGTTTAAAGTTTTTGATATTTACTGATAAGATGCTAAACAATCTTGAATTAGGATATCTGACAGATTGCCTTCTTGCTGCCTGAATGCTATGATCATCATTAGATGCCCAGATTGTGCCAGATGCAGAAATTCACTAGGTGTCAACACAGAAAAGGGCCTTTTCTGTTTTGGCACCCTCTACCTGGAAAACCATCTGTGTGAGATAAAACATGCATGCAGCCTGAGAACATTTTTAACCTGACATTTTGCATTTGAGAATGCAAAGTTGTTTTATTTATTGACTTAATTTATTCTATGTAATTTGTTAAAAGCAATGCCTTTTTAGATATATATAAAAGGAGTGCCCAGTGTAAGAGAAAAAAATATATACATTATTTAAATAAGTGAACTAGGAAGATAAAATGCTTTCTTTCAACGACATTCTAGCCAATTTTGCCGCATAAAAGGCTTTGTTTTTGCATATTACTAGTAAGAACATTTGAAAGGAAGAGAGCCAAGGTGGGGCCTCCTTAACCTTTCGTAATAGATTTGTGCTTCAGTCTGGCAAGATTAATGTCTGGTGCAAAGAACCAAGAAAAACACAAGAGGTTACTTCAGAGTAATTTCTTTATTGTTTCTTGCCTATAGATAGGAATCTTGCCAGACTAAAGCAAAACTCTGCATAATTATTAGATATACCTTGTAAAAAGTTAGGAAGGGTCCACTCTGGGTCTCTTTCCGCATACCATACATTCCACACCAAGTTGCCTCTTAGGGAAAGACCCCCTCCTTCCTGTGACTTTGTACCATATTCCACCCCATTGGTCTATGCAAAGAAGGCATGATCCTTCAAGTATCACAGGTGATGTGATCTATCTCTCTACTCAGATGGAAATACTGGAGACTGTGCCTTTCAACTTACAAAATGTTAAATAAGTAGTAATCCACTGTGATCAGCCTCTTCATACACACACACACACACACACACACACACACACACATATGTAGATCTTTGGTTATTCGGGTCTTCTCCCACGTAAAATTGGAAGTGTCTTGGCGACGTTTCGACGAAGTCTCATTCATCATCTTCAGGCTGGTGTTTTCGGCTTTGTGCTTCTAGGAGCAAGTTTTCTGTCGTGTAAAATTGGAAGTCTTGGCGATGTTTTGACGAAGCAATCTCCTAGAAGCATGAAGCCGAAAACACCAGCCTGAAGATGACGAATGAGACTTCGTTGAAATGTCACCAAGACACTTCCAATTTTACGCAGGAGAAAATCCAAATAACCAAAGACCTACACACACACACACACACACACACACACACACACACATAGAGAAAGAGAGAGAGAGAGTGTGAGAGAGTATTTTTTTAGATAATTCAATCATTAAACTGAACATTAAATTGATAATGCCTAGATATATTCATTCCCACAATGAATCTTCTTAGTTGTTGGAATCTTTTTACTAAATCTTGTTAATATTTTTTCTAATGCTACATTGATTTGGGTTCAGATCAATCATGCCCCCACTGAAATCAGTTTCTCCTATTGATTACTGCAGTGGTACTTTAAAATGGGCCTGTCTGAATCAAAACCATTATCATAATCTCTGCTATTCTTCATATATGTTCTGATTAATTTATTCCAGTTTCATAAGAGACATTGGAATATATCAATTTGCAATGGTCAATTGAATTTTATTATGGATGGGCTAAGATAAGTCTATATTTTAAAATGTATAGGTATAAAAAAAACTATAAAATCACAGTGCTGTTGAAGTGTAAATATAGGAAAGGAAATGGGAAAGGAAAAAGCATCATAATTTAGAACACATAAATCAGAGACATTGCGTTTGACTTTCTTCTCAAAGCCATCAAATGTAAGAGGCAATTTGAAAGTTCATGGTAACAAAATGAAAAAGAAATTGCCAAACAGTTATCTTGGGGTAGAAAACGATGCAATAATTGAAGAACTAAAAGAAGGCAAATTATAAATTTTTGTCTCAGCTTTTTACTTGGCATCAATAGATTCTTCTATCAGACGTTCCTTCTTAATAACTATTATTTAAACATCTTTTAGGTGTATCAATAAAAAGGAGATATGATCAGCATCTTACAGGTAAAAGCCCATTTATTCTACATTTTTACACTTAAAATTTCCAATAAATGGAACCAAATGAAAGTAAACCAAATGAACAAGTGAGACTCAACTGGAGTGTCCAAAACAAAAAGTAGATTTTGATGGTGGTGGTCAGGGGTAGGCTTCAAAAATTTTAGCAAGGGGTTCTCTGCCCAGTTGCTGGGTGGGCGTGGCCATGGTGAGTGTGACCTAGTCAGCCTCCTGCACCACGGCAGTGTGTGTGTGTGTGTTTGCCTTTTCCAGGCTTCCTCGAGCCTTCAGGGGGGGGGGAAACGGCCTCCCCAGGCTCCAGAGGCCCTCTGGAGGCCAGAAATGGGCCTGTTTCTGGCCTTCCCGAACTTCCCGTAGGCCCATTTTTCGCCCTCTCCAAGCCTCTGCAACTGCCCTGCGCTTATCTGCATCCAAAATGGGCCACATGGGGACTCCTGGGAGGGTCAGAGTGGGATGGGTGGGGTCAGCCAGGAGTGGCATTTGGGGGTGCACAGAATCTTAGATAGAGGTTCTCCCGAACCCCTGCGAACTTCCAGCAGCCACCCCTGGTGGTGGTTTTCTCCATTGGCAAAACTCATAACTCATCTTTCAGAACCCATTCGTCCTTCACTCTATCTCTTCTTGTTTCATCCATAAGTATCCTATCTGCCTTGTATTTAAACACAACTTTTAAATTTCTCAGGTCCCAGTTTCCCCACTGAAGATCATACAACTGATAAATAGTTTGATCCTCGGAGGAATTCATGTCTGGAAGGAACAGGTTACTTTCACTCATATGATTTAATAGCAACCAGCAGTGTACTCCAGGGAGACGGGGAGGGCTGTTCAAAACAAGATGTGTTGTGATGCAAATCTAGTCTGTCATCCTTTCTTAACAACCCCTGCAAATGCCATTGATAGTAGCCGTTGATTAATTATCCATCTCTGCTCCAAGTAGCCTTTACTATAGTATAAGTGAAGCTAATATAGCAACTTTTGGGTTAACAGGCCTGGCAAAATGTTGACTTTTTCTATTACGTGTTCCTCGTTATCAGTAATTCAATGGGAACACATGCATGTATTTTATTTGTGCAAAGTATCCAAATGTATGTTACATTTCCAAATCAAAATCAAATTTGCAATACGCAAACATTCTCTATGCTCCCATAAACAATACAAAATAGTTATGTAATAAGAGTCTCAAGTAGATCCTATATATCATATCAACAGCTCCAAAGTAGCTTTAGATCTATAGGTTGGCACATACCTACTGGTACTTTTGTGCCATGTGATCTCCTTGGCTCCCCCCTATGCCATTTTCCTTTATCTTCTCTTTGATGGTAAGGATATCATCTTCGATCCCTCTCTTCTTTGCCCCACTTATTGTCTTACCTTCTACAATCTGACAAAAATGAGGTCTGTTTTCAACAGCCAGAAAATGCTTTTTTTAAAAAAAACAAATCTGTCTTTTTAAGAGAGAAACAAGGGGCTACATTAAATTCCTCACTTTTCAAGCACTTGAGTATAATCTCAGCAAAATACAACCTGTGCAACTTTCTCCACACCTATTTCCTATTGAACGGCTTTATTTTAAGAGTTCACATCGAATGTATCTGGGAAATTTGTTGCCTCACAGAAGATTTGTGTTCCAGTTCATGTAGAAATAAATTATTTGGCCATTTAAAAAAAAAAGCTGGTTGTGAACAGATTATTATGATGTTGCAATGCTTTGTTCATTAAATGTTGACATCTTCCAAATAATGATGATGATGATGATGATGATGAGTCAGAACTGTTTCACTTTTAATATGTTAATGCAGCAAAATCACACAAACTGATTACAAAACTAGACACAACCGAATTGCTAAATTATTCCACTGGTCATTATGTAAAAAAATATGATTTACCTGTATCCAAAAAGTCATGGGAGTAAAGTGGAAAAAGTTATAGAAAATGAGAAGGTGAAGATCTTGTGGACTTTTGAATTCAGACGGATCATCACTTGGAACACAACACACCAGATATCACAGTTGTTAAAAACTGATACATACAATTTATTGGCATCGCGGTACCAGGACATGCCAGAGTCGAAGAAAAAAAACTGGAAAAAATCATGAAGTATCATGACCTGGCCATCAAAACTACATGGCTATGGATGAAACATGTAACAGTTATACCCATTGTCATTGGGGCACTTGGTACTATGTCTAAGAATTTTATAAGTTACATCAACAAATTGCAGCTTCCTGCAACAACACCAGTGGAACTGCAAAAAACTGTGCTACTCGGAACATCATACATCTTAAGAAAGTACTTGGTTAATACCTAGGATGCTGGCAGCAACCGGTATCAACCATTAGCACCAGTCAATGGTATTTGTGATGCATTTTTGAATGTTCAGTTGACTTAGTTTCATGTTTAATGAATAAAGTTAATAATAATAATAACAACAACAACAACAGTAACAATAACAGAGTTGGAAGGGACCTTGGAGCTCATCTAGTCCAACCCCCTGCTCACACAGAAGACCTATACTAGAGATTTGAACCACCAAACTGCCGACATTTCTGATTGACAAGCTCAGCATCTTAGCCACTGAGCCACCTAGCCAGGCTTGAGCCACTTAGCCAGGCTTGAGAAATACCCATTCTTTCCAAGCACATTGAAGCTTTACTCACTCCCATTCTTTATGCTAAAATTAAGAAAAGGCTTAAAGGACAAAGGACATATTTATCACAGATGCTGTGCCAAGGATTACATTCAAAAAAGTAATTGAGGCCAAAATAAAAAAATGAATGGGTACACTCTAAAGCATACCTATACCTTTAATCTTATATGAATTAAATGAAATCACATTATATTATCAAGAATTAATGTGATTTTTGTCATATCATTTGCAGTTTTTTTTCTCCTTTCATCACATTAACAATTATAATTTGTAAGCAATATTTTTGGAGCTTTATGGGCTGGAATCAAAGCTGTTAGGGCCAGATGCACCTTCACCACCTAGAAAAAGAGTAAAATCTGGAAATAATATTGATTATATTGGCAATAACACCTTGCAGTATTTGGAATTTTCAGAAAATTACATTTGCAATTTCTATTTTGTTTGCCATTCAGTTCATAATAGAACTTAGACCACTGGAGAAATATTGAACTCCAAAAGAAAGTATAATCTTTGTGTGTTCTTATTGGTCAGGTAGATGTATATGGAAGGAGATGGTATTTTAGGAGCCCAAATCATTTCAACTTTAAAGGTCATAACCAGCAACATGACTGGCACAAGGAACTGAAGTGATAACTAGTACAACTGAAATAAGAAGCAGGCGTGCTAAGATCAAATGTGACTTCTGAAAGACCTTGTTTGTTAATTATTATTTATTTATTTATTTATTTACAAATAACGCAAGGCCGTGAACATATCCAATACACTTTTTTCTTCCTATTTTCCCCACAACAGCTTTGTGAGTTGAGTGGGGCTGAGAGAAAGTGACTAACCCAAGGACACCCAGCTGGCTTTTAATGGCTAAGGCAGGACTTGCACTCAGAGTCTTCTGCTTACTATCCTGGTACCTTAATCACTAGGTCAAACTGGGTCTCTGTTCCCTGGTCTTCTGTTTGGTTTATTTCCACCTGTCATTAAAAAATGAGAAGTTAGGGTTGTAACTAACAAAGACTGGTACAGGTAAAGGTGTCTTCACATTTCAAGCTGTAGAATTTAGCTTTGGGTAAGTTTTATTTTGGTGTTATTTTTATGGGCCTTTGTCCTAAATATCAAGTGAATGCTTTATCTTAAATGGTATGGGTGTATGAGTTATTAAATTGCTTGTTGTTAAGTACTATGCACATTGTCAATCTTGTGAACCACTAATGATCCCAGTCATCATGCAAAACAGACTATAAAGACAGAATAATGATTTACAGGGCAGTTCAATACTGCCAACTCAGTAAGTGGTAAGTCCCTAAATAATAGTTTTTAACTGAGGTATTTAGAAGGATTAGGTCAGTGATCTCCAACTTTGAATGCTAGAATTCTGAAAACATTGTAGAAACTCTCATTAAATGAATACTGGGACAAAGCCTGTCCATTTACAGAAAAGGACAGTCATGGACGATATACTAAATTACAAAGCACCATTTTAATAGATAACTACCGAGCACCCTTCACTCCCAGGGTCTAAATTCACCCCAAGTCACACTTCATCTCCGTACCATTAAAAGTTCAGTCCCAGGATTTATGACAGGAAGATATACCATAAATATTATCACTGTGCATAGACAGAAAACATATGGATGAGGAGTATGAATGAATCAGAGTCAATATCAACAGTAGGCTATAGCATAAATACACCTCATTTCAAGCTTTGGGGAGAGTTGCATTTTCAGATTTTTGTCTGTGTGTGCATGTGCACATATGTGTGTGTGTGTGTGTGTGTATAGCATGCATTTGTGTATGATGATTGTGCATTTGTAAAAGAATACAAAATAAAATATAATATAATTCTAATAAATATATCTGGTAAATAATGATGATAGTGTCCATATTTCTTTGTTTAATTCTGAATTTCTTGCAAGACCTTCTTGAAGTTTGGCTGTAATGGATCATTACGTCCATAATGTGCTCAGTGTTGGGAGTGAATTTAGAACAGTTTTTAGGTTGCATACTGTTTTCTTCCAGATAATTTACTGGATTAAAATTAGCAGTGTGAAAAGCTGTAGAGAAATCTAAATGCCTGCCAAATCAAAGAAATAATCACATTTTTATGAATATTTAATATCATAGTCATGGCAAATAAGGCAAGTAATTAGTACTTACCATATATTTGCAAAGTATTATTTTATGTAAATGCTACATTCTACTAGTTTGATATGAATTATTCATTGTATTTTCCAACACTGACACAAACCAGTAAACATTTAAATCTATGTGTTATTCTTTTCTTGTCTTTAATGATATTGTGTAGACTGAATTTTGGAGAGAAGATTATTGTTTGTTTTTCCAAAGGGGATAGAAACAAGAAGGTCATTTAAAGTCACCTACTGTATTGTACATCTCTGTAAAAAAAAAAGTTAAGATGCTAATGTACAAGACACATGTTCTTTCATGTGTACTGATGAAGAACTATTAGCTATGCCTCAACCTCTAAAGACAGCTCTGGAATTATTTGTAATGGCACCTGGGAAGGGTTGCTTATAAAAGATGCCTCTTAAAAGATTAACAGATTAACAGAGTTGGAAGGGAATTTATAGGTCATCTAGTCCAACACCACGTTCCCGCTCAAGCAGGAGACCCTACACCATTTCTGACAAATGGCAGTCCAATCTTTTCTTGAAAGTCTCAAGTGATGAAGCTCTCACAATTCCGAAGGCAAGCTGTTCCACAGGTTGATTGTCCTCATAGTCAGAAAGTTCCTCCTCATTTCTAAGTTGAATCTTTCCTTGGTCAGTTTCCATCCATTATTCCTTGTCTGGCCTTTAGGTGCTTTGGAAAATAGGTTGATCCCTCCTCTCTGTGACAGTCCCTCAAATATTGGGACACTGCTATCATGTCTTCCCTGCTCCTTCTCTTCACTAGACTAGTCATGCCCAGTTCCTGTAACCGTTCTTCATATGTTTTAGTCTCCAGTTCCCTAATCATCCTGGTTGCTCTCCTCTGCACTTTTTCTAGTCTCAACATCTTTTTTATAGTGTGGTGATCAAAGATCATGTTTCAGAGATACCATTTCACGCTCCCAAATACTGATAATAAATAAATGATAATGAGGCCAACTTATTATAATGGGTAGGAAAAATGACTCAGCCCTCCATGTACATGGTAAGAGCATTTCCACTTTCCATCCCTCAAATCCTCTCAACTGAAGCCAACTTGAAGTTCCTTTAACTTCTGTCTATCTTCAATCCCTAAAAACATAGAAAACTTTCACCCAATCACTAAAAAGGAGGGAAGTAGCTTTCGGTGCATCTAAAGCCCCAAAAGTCTTCTCCTCTCTTTGTACCTGAAAAGGAAATAAAGCAGCTTGCCCCATATCTATGTATAGATATTGCATCCATTTGTCTGCCATTTGCCAGGAAATTTGAAAATTACTGACTTGTTAAAGCCATCCAGCCATCTTCCCACCACTGCATTCAATAGTTCCTTTTGGGAACAGTTGATATGCCCTTATTTTTCTCCATTGTTTACTTGTGGTTCTGTGTTGTTGGGACAAATGGAAAACAGGCATAATCAAAAGAAGGCTTGCAGATAGATACCAGGACAGGATGGTGAAGCTTGCAAGGGTAGAGAGGGATATACAGTATTTATACTTATGTTGAGTGAAGGAGTCAAAAAGAGGCAACAATGGGGAAATAGTCCATCCACATGTTCCTCAGAGTTTCATTGCTGAAATAAAGTAAACTGAATTAAATAAAGTAAAATGAAACAGCTTTGATCTTGCACATCAATTGTAACAGAACCAAAACTAAGATCAGGTCAGTTTACATTTCAGCATAGATTTCCTGCCAGTTTTGAAACAGCCAAGAACTGCATTGTTTGATTTTGGACTCAGGTGGGAGTTTAGTTCCTTGATAAACATTGATATTGTTGCAGATGGAGAAAATAATTCTTACTCACAATTACGTATGCTAATAATATCTGGAATTCCAAAAGAAATTTAACCAAAGCAAGCCAAAAGAATCCAACAGCTTATCTGAATCAGTATCCATTTTTTTTTCTTTTTCCTGTATTATTTATTATCTTTTAGTTCTTGATTCAACTATTTTTACTATTTGTTATGGATAAAAGTATCTTTACAATGACAAAAATGCAGTCTTTCTGAAGGTTTCTGATATAAATATGCTGTTAAGAGACAAGAGACAGCCCAAACTACACAAAATTAGAAGAGAGTTTAAAATCAGAACTTGTTTGGACAATGGGAAAGAAATAACCACCACACTATTTGAATTTTCAGTAACAGTACATTGTGAGCATCAAACAACTGAAAGAAAAATGATACAGTTAAGACATTAAGAAAATGTACCCTTTAAAACAAATGATTCAGTGAAGAATGCATAGTTATTTTAATATATTAATTGGCTTTGGTACCTTGCTTCTTTTATAGCCTATGACAGCTTTCTGGTCCACCACCCTACTGATTTTTCTACTGGTTCTATGAAAGCATCTATATATTTAAATTGGAACCTAAAAGTAATAAATTATGGAAATAGAAATGTTCTAGTAATGAAATAAGACTTTAAGAAATATTTTCTATTTTCTAGGCTGCTTAACTACAAAATTTGTGTCCTGGATGTCTATCTCACCTGCAGCTAAGGAAAAATAGTATACCAAATTTTTAGTAAATACAATTCAAGAGGAAATATAGGAAGTTACTGTGGACGATTCCCAAATATTTATTTTTCACTGTAATATTTTAAGCCAAGATGTCTCTTCAGGTAGATTCATCCTGATCTACATTTTCACCTGGTATTTCTCTAGCCAGATGGAGCTGTAGATTATTTAAAATCATGGATTTCCATTAGCAATTGCATTTTAATGCTTTTAAAAAGAGTTTTCTTGGGTGACAAACGAAGTATTATACGAAAGTATGATGTCAAAGAATATTCTATATATATAGAGTAGTGTTGCAACATGGTCTTTGAAGTCTCTGTCTATTCAAAAGTATATCTATTCGGGATACACACACATCTGTGTATGTATGTTCTGATTAAGTTTATTCTACATATGAGACACTATTCATAGATCAAATTAGGCTTTTAATGGAAAGACTGAGGCCCAGCCAAATTCTGCTTTAGAATTAATTTTCCTGAAAATTAAATTCAAATTGTCTGATTTTTTTTGAGCCCTTAGTTATTTTATGCTTTTGTTTCTGTTCCAAATATCAATTGTAAACTAATAGCCAATAGTCCAATAAATTAATCTGCAAAGCTAGACATATTCTTGAAAGAAAGATTATCTAGGGGAAGTTTATCTGTAAACTGAAAAAAAAACAAATACAGCTATTCTTTTTTATTATTATTATTATTATTATTATTATTATTATTATTATTATTAAAGAAAAATGCTCTGAGTTGAGTGGAAATGTCATGCACACTGATTGAACATTATTTTTGCAACTGCCATCTTGTCTCATAATTATACCAATATGTTCATAATCATCTAGTACTTTACCAGACAGGAGATAACAGGCATTCACAAGCATATTTGTTGTGAATCTTTTTCCCCAAAAAAATATTTTAGACTCCCTTTGAGTTAACTGATCAGAAAAGTTTTTATTTTGTTTACAGTTTTCCAAATATGGTTTATTTTAGTAATAGTAAGAATATAACTGATGTGGAACATACTATGAACATAAAACTGAATGATGAACATCAGAAAATACTAAATGAGATAAAAGATTTATCTAGTCTAAGATCAAGGCGCTTAGGTTGGCCAGCTAGAATACTTCTAAGATATTTATTGGTATGCCATGAAATCAAGTCACCTCCTAAAGTTTCTCTATCTAACTGACATTTAAAAGGCCACTATTCTTGAACCTAACATGGTTAAAAGCTGCTCATGCATCCTATAAAAATCCATCTAATCTTTTAGAGCTTAGATCATTTAAGTTAGAAAGTTACAAGACAGATCTTCATCTCACATATAACTTATGATTGACAGAAAGGATGAATATAGGTTTCCATATTAAAGTATCACTAAATCAAGGTATTATAATGAAACCTCTCAGAAATTACCATGCAGCCCTTCATTAAATACCTCCAGCATCTCCAAGCCAAACTACTTCTCTTTATTTTGCAGTGAGATGTCCTTTCTTCCATAATTCAACCACTGGTTCTTATCCTATTTCTGGAGCAAATGATAACTCTGTGTTATCTTCTATGTGACAGCACTTAGGACAGTGATGCTAATCTTTTTGCTGTCACGTGTCAAAAGTGGGGGAGTGCAGTGGGGAAACACACATTTGTGCCCACACCCATAATTCAATGTGCCCTGCCCCCAATGAGACCCCCGCTTTTGGCACGCAATGGCACGGTGGACCCAGTAGGCCCATTTTTCGTCCTCCCCAGATTCCAGAGGCTTTCTTGGAGCCTGGAGAAGGCAAAAATGGCCTTCCTCACACACACACACGGAGGGCCTTTAGAGGCCGGAAACAGCCTGTTTCCTGACTTCTGGTGGGCCCGGAAGGCCCCAAAATCAGCTGGCCAGTGCACATGTGCACTGGAGCTGAGCTAGGGCAACGCTCGCGTGCCCACAGATATGGCTCCGCATGCCACCTATAGCATATGTGCATAGGTTCACCATCACGGGCTTAGGATATGTGTAAATAGAATCAAATTTTCCCCAATTCTTGTCCCCAAGTTAAACCTGGAATACTTCCATTTTCACTTATCTATTCTTCAGATTCAGAAGCAATCTGAAAGCAATATGTGATTATGTTCACTTCTGTTGACTTGAAATGAGTCTACAGTGCTCTGCCATGGGCTACTGTAGCAGCAATTGTAGCCATGCTTAATTTTCTTAGACTCATTCATGGGAATGCTTGTCAATTTTCCTAGACTCATTCATGGGCTACTAAAGGAAAACTGCAAAGCCATCAACTAGTTTTTCTTTTTTTTTTATTGAAAAAGTTTTACAATACAATTTTTTTCATTCCCCCCTCCATTTCCCCCCCTCCCACCCACCCACCCCCTTCCCTTCCCTTCCCTCCCTTCCCTCCCCTCCCTTCCTTCCCTTGGCTTCCATAACAATATAATAGATATATATTAAATTATTCTATCAAATATTTGCTAACCATAAACTTATCAAATATTTTAAACACCCCAAATCCCTCTCACCCCCCCTTGACTTCCACTACAAATTTTTTTTAAAAAAATCTTACTTATATTAAACTATAGAAAATACAGTGAAACTTTTAATAGTATAGTAAAGAGACTAATAATAAAAATATTTTACTCAATTACCAATTTTACCTCAAATACTCAATTATCCATCAATACTACTCTTTTAATCTTTAAACCCCACTACAAAATGTTAACATTTCTCTAATCAAATATTAATTACCTAAATCAATCCCCCTAAATATAATATATAACATCCATATCAAATAATTTTCTGTATCAGGCACTCAATTTTTGATCTTTTTCTTCATCTTGATTAAAATTAAGTACATTCCAAGTACCTCCCTCAAGAAAAAAAAATATTAATAATTATTTACGTCAATCAGACCCCTTTAATATATACTAATAAAATATATAACAATCACATCTAATATTTTTCTATCTTAATAATCCAAATTTTAATCTTCTCTTCATAAATATAGTATAGTTTTTCTTAATTGGACCTAAATCCCATATATCAGGAACTTCCTGGTATGGAGAAATAGAGCCATAGAAATACCATGGTCTGATAGTACTAGTCTATACTCCCTGAACTACTTCCTCCCACATTTTTGTTGTTGACCAAAAAAAACCATTTATGCTCTTCTACAGGCCTTCTGTAGAACACTTAACTTGTTCTTAATCTCTTTAAAACTACAACAAAATTGTGTGCCTACTACACATGTAAATCTGTACAAGCTTATTCCAACAACGTAAATGGTATGTAAAGCATAACATTATGCCACAGAAATAATCCTCCCATGTTAGCAATTTTTAGTTAGAATAAGCATGTGATGTGATGCATAATACGTAAAGAAAAAAAATGGCAAACCAAATTCTATGAGTAAAAAAAAAACTGAGTAAGGTTTAGTCTGCAGAAAAGCATACAGCAGTCTTTAGATATCTAAAGGGTTGTCATAGAGAGAGAGAGAATAAATGTGTCCTTTTATCCTGGACAGCAGGACTACATTAAATGGATTTAAAATACAGGAAAATTTGTTGAGATTAATTATTAGGATAAATTTCCTGACAGTGAAAACTTTATCCAGTGAGTTAGGTCACCTGATGAAGTAGCATGTCCCCTTTACTAGAGACTTTTAATAGACTGAATGGCCATCTTCCAAAATTCTGCACCAAACATAGGGTTGAACTAGGCAATCAAGCCTTCCAGCTCTATGATTCTGATACGATTTTATAATGTTATGATACTGAAATTATATCCCAATCTATCCTTCTCATGCATTCTTTGAGGAACATATGATGCCTGGCTTTTCCCTAGCCCTATCCAATTCCATCTCATTATTCCTTAACCTTATTATCATATGAAATGATGAGTAATATCACAAAAAGATTAAAACTGATATATATTTGCCTGTCACAATGGTTTAAAGGAATACAATTCCCTCTTTTTACCCTATATAACTTACTTCATTGGTAAAAGTACTTTTGAGCTATGTAGCCTACATGCATATATTAGCAATATATTTATTTTTCTCTAGTTTTAGCAAAAGATTTGGAGGTGGAGATGTCTGCCTTTATCCACCTACCTTTTGGACCGCATGACCTGTTGGTAGGAGAGGGCAGCACTCTGAAAAGGAATAACAAGACAAATCAATCATTTAACTTGCAACAATCATGGTGCAGACAAGTCGGCCATGCTTTCTATAACTGTCATAAGGCTTGTTTTGGCACAGCATAGTTCCAGAAATAGGAAAAAAGGGGACAGAAAGAAGAGAAGAAATCACTTTATTTCCACTCTGATGCAGAAAGATATAAATACAAGCAAGAGGGGGTTAATCTAATCCTTTTCTGAAGCACTGAATCAGAGAACAAGACAAAAACAAATCTGTGATCTGGAACTTCCTGAGCACCCACTCAGGGTGGATTAATGAGGACTACACGGCTGTGAAATTATGTGCCCTCTGAGTCAGGAAAATAGTCCTAGTGGTGCATGACCTTGAAATGAGGGGAAGCAAACTTCACCTGATCCACAATTACAAAGAGCCAGGAGGAGGGGAAGGGGGTCTGGGACGAACATATTAAGAGCTTAGAAAAATGTTCTAAATATGAAAGCAACCAAACACTTAAAAATCCATCAGCTTGTGAAAATAACGAAGAAGCTTTTCAAAGATATCAGCAATCGAACCAAAGCATTAAAAAGAAAGTCAGTCCCCCTTATTTACAAGATGTGGATTTTGGTAGCTGTTGTCAGGGACTTAGCAATGTTTGCCTCTGTTCAATTTTCTCCCTTCAATGAAAAATTGTTGTGAGATGATTTCCAGCCTTAGCTGCTTTACATGACAGTATTATCAAGGATTCATCAAGAGGCCATCTGTCGAATTTATGGGGGGGAAACCAGAGAGAGAGAGAGAGAGAGAGAGAGAGAGAGAGAGAGAGAGAGAGAGCACCATCATAGATGAAAAGGAAAGAGCAAGACAGAGATTGGTCCTGGGGAAAGATAGATGTGGCAGCATGTGCTTGACTGTGAAAATCACAGCATTTAAATACTGTGAAATAAATTATTCTGCTTGAAAATTAGTGATGTTGTCCCAATTTATATTCTTTTACTCTAAGAACATAATCAAATACATTGCATTCTCATGACTATTTCATTCCTAATGAAAAACTGACATGGGGAATAAGATAGATCCTTAAATTTAATAAGCTTTGCAAGTCACATTTTGGAAATAAACAACTTTTTAAAAAGGGTACTTATAGAAAAAAATTGCACTTTCTTAATATGCAAGTAAATATGTATCAAACTGAGTGATATAGCCATTTGTTTAGATATATTGGGTGAATTTTATTTAAATTATATATCCATTTAACATTTGTTATTTTAATATTGATTTATTCTTACTCTAATGCATCTGGCATGAACAATTTATGACTCCCTTAAAGATATATTTTTATCTTGCATATAAAACAACAAAACTTTCTTATCCTCAGTTCCTATTCTATAATAATTTTGTACTTCCTACATTTTAGGAAAGCAGTGATCTTAAAACAAACTAGACATAGATTACTGATTCACATGAACAATATACTGATTCACATGAACAATATAAGATGATGCTGGCTTGAATAAAACAGACTTATCCATTGACTTCAGTTCTATATCATGGGAAAGACCAGCATTTTAACAGAAGAGGGTAGCTATCTTTTCACTGAACCTTTGTCATAATCTCTTCTGTTAAGGAAAGAAAAATGTGAGACAGGGTTTATATTTTGGAACCATCCATAGCCACTCATTAGGTTATTTATTCAAAGTCAGGAATTAGCAGACTATGAACATGGGCTGCAAGCGGACTCCTAATACTTACAATGGTATCCAATTGCATTGCTCAATTTCATTGCCATTTCAAAAATAAAAATATCATCACTATTATTTATCACCATATTTGTGGTGAAAAAACACAAGCAAAGAAAAAAAGATACTAAAATAGAAAATCTTAAAGTCAGAAATAAAGTTAAATTCTGAATTTATCCACTGTGTGATGAACTTAAGACCATCTATAAAGTCCATCCAGCACAGCAAGTGATTTTCTATTTATCTGGAGGAACAGGTATGGGGTAATAAGACTGCATTCATACAGTTCTTTGCTTTTAATCAAAAACCCAAGTTTGGACTTGAGACAGCCGCATTTTTAAAAATGTATTCATTTTCTGTCTATGTTGGGAAAAAAGTTGGAAAAATTTAAATATTTTTTCTTACCTAACTGAACCAATCATACCAATCATCTAACTGAAGTATGAATTGTAAGTTTCCCAATGTCACTTAATGAGTGGCATACAAATTTAATAAATAAACAAACAAACAAACAAACATATTTAATTTGGTCAAACCTGAATTGAAAGATAGCAATGACAGCCAAATATTGGCTGCAAAAGCATTTCACTTCCACTTACTAAAGATGTAAACAAACAAAGCTTAATCTGGGCTAGAGCAAATCATTTCTTTTTATCATCAGAACTTGCACCCAGAACATGGGGAGACAATTAGAAGGGCCTCTTGAAGAACTGGGTAGAGACTTTTAAAATTCAGAATTCCAGCCTGGGCATGGAACAAGAAATTGTGATGCCCAGTGGTGAGATTAAAAGGGAGAATGACACATGTGTCTGCATATGGGCACCTGAAGCTTTGATCAAATTAAAGATGTCTATTATCTATTTCTTTATTTATTAAATTTGTATGCCACCATCGCTCTACCAGAGGTGGTATTCAGTAGGTTCTAACCAGTTTTGGAGAACCGGTAGCGGAAATTTTGAGTAGTTTGGAGAACCAGTAAATACCACCTCTGACTGGTCCCACCCCCATCTATTCTCTGCCTCCTGAGTTCCAGCTGATTGGGAGGAAATAGGAATTTTGCAGTAACCTTCCCCTGGAGTGGGAAGGGAATGAAGATTTTACAGTATTCTTCCCCTGCCATGTCCACCAAGCCATGCCACACTCACCAAGCCATGCCCGCAGAACCGGTAGTAAAAAATTTTGAATCCCACCACTGCGCTCTACCAAGCGACACTGGGAAGCTTACCGTTCATGCTTAAGTTAGAGGATAAGAATGATTGATTCAGTTATGTAAGAAAAATATTCTTCATTAACATTTAATGTGAAAACAATTTTTGATACACTCATATGTAGCAGTAGTAATAATTTCACAAACCTAAAGCCAGAATGTTTTTCCGGTACTTGACTTTTAACAAAAGTTTTAGCATTATATTTGCTAGGAGAAATGGTACTATTTTTATACTCTCTCTCTCTAAACTTTACTGTGTGCCTCAGAAACAATGCTGTGGTAGGAAGAGAAAGCAAGGAATGTGTAAATAAATCACAGTAAGAAAAGATTGCAAAATGTCATTGTAAGAAAACAAATAATCCAATGGTTCCGAGTTTGTTTAGGTGTTCCATACTTAAGACTAGTCAGAGCAGAGACACTCATCAGAGTCTGGGAAGGAGAGATCTCTTGAAAACAGCCTGGATATTTAAGGGAATAAAGAGATGCTGACAAAACACCGAGCATATGACAAAAAATACCAACTTGTATTACACTTCCTAGATTTCAACACTTTCCAAAAATATATTTTAGCTTCCAGCATAAGATCTTATTTCAATGGATAGGAAGTTAGCTAGTCACCAGAAAGATTTTTACCTGCATTGGGGTAATCCTTGCTAAAGTAATTATTCAGAATAAGAACAATAGGGCAGAGATATTTAGAGTTGTAAGGGTGACTATTCCTCTACAAATACCTAAAATACCAGCAAATTAAAAGTAATTATTGTGTTGCTGTGGGTGTTGCATGTGATGTATGAATGAGAAGTGAGAGCAACGTTATTGCACAACAGAGATGTATTTGTTTGTTTGTTTTATTAAATTTATATGCCACCCATCTCCTATAAGACAACTCTGGGTGGCTTAACAAGATAAAAAAAATAAAACAAAATTATAAAAATTAGAACCAAAGAAATATATGGCACAGGGGTGAGATGTTTGTACCCTATCAACACCTCCAGCAGTGATCAGGATCCCAGACCAACTGGCAAAACCAAGTTTTGATACTCTTCCAGAAGGTCAAGAGCAGTTCTCACCTCCAGTGATAGAGTGTTCCACAAGGTCGGAGCCATGATAGAAAGCGCTCTTTTCCCATCCAGCAGAATTCCTTAGACGATAGGGTCCACAGCTAAGTTCTCATGCCATCCCAAATTGTTCTACAACTCCTCCCATCAGTTACAGTAGAGATCTGTTCTCCACAATGTTTTTCCTTGGGGGTGTTAGGCTAGGGGAGAGGTCAGCAACCTGCAGTTCTGGAGCCTCATATGGCTCTTTCACCCCTCTGCTGTGGCTTCCTGTCACTCAAAATGTGTGTCCCAACCGCCAATGTGCGACATTTGCTGGCATGTGATTTATTGAGCTTTTCAATGCCGGGTAGGCCAACCATGGATAAATCCAAGAAAAGAAAAGTTTCTGAAGAAAACAGAACATTTAATTCAACTACATATGCTAGTTTTGTGACCACTCAAGAAATAGTCAGGCACAGGAAGGATTTTGTGGCTCTCTGTGTTTTCTTTTCTGTGGGAAACGGGTCCAAATGCCTCTTTATATGTTTAAGGTTGCAGACCCCTGGGCTAGATCCATGATGGCGAACCTATGGCACATATGCCAGAGTGGCATGCAGAGCCTTCTCTGTGGGCACACACTCCATTGCCCCAGCTCAGCAAGCTGGTCATCAGGTTTCTTGCACTCTGGCACAAGCGCATATGTCTTCCAGTTTGGACACTCTGTGCCAAAAAGGTTCACCATCACTGGGCTAGATCTTCCTCCTACTAGTACCTTCTGGCATCCACATCTGCCTTCGGGTTGTACCAAAGCTACAGATGATGAACTACAGATATCCATAAAATTTGAATAATACAGTTCCAGCACTTATTCTTATAATCAACTGGAGGAACATTTTTTTGCTAGTAGATACTAACCTACAGTATATTGATCAGTCCTTCCCTTTATTCCCCCTCCCACCCCAAATAGGAGGACAACAAAACCCATTCTAGTAGTTTACCAAAATCACGATACACATATTTTTTCTTATCAAGAAAGCAATATGATTGATTAACAATATCACTCAGCAAGTATGCTGTTGATAGCTAACTGCACATGTTGAGCCTAGATTACCAGATGTTGTTGTCAAGCCTTATCGCACTGTGCAGAAGCTGTGTGAGTCTGGATGAGAAAGAACAGATTCAAACTGAAACCTGACTAGACTGCTTGGCTATGGGTATTTAGACAATGTAAATATGATGGATGGATGGATGGATGGATGGATGGATGGATGGATGGATGGATGAATGAATGGAATGGAATGAATGAATGAATGAACAGAGATGATCCAACTGTGACCTTTGATGGGGATGCAGTTCTCTTTTGGGACTGGTAGGCAAATTGGGAATCTTTCTAATCTTCTTGGACACAATTTCTGCTTGACTAAATAGCAGCTGCAGCCAGAAATCTTTTGCACAAACTCATCAAGTGAACTAATGTTGCCCATATCTGGATTGTAGGATAGTCACTCATATTTTGGTCACCTCACATTTGGATATTCCAGTGAATATTCCAGTGGATATTCCAGTGAATTCTACATGGGGTTACCCTTGAATACTATTTAAAAACTGCAGCTAGCTCAAAATGCAACAGCACAGGCAGTTATAGACATATCACAATATGTCCACATAACATCCCTGCTCCGTGAGCTGCACTAGTTACCAATTGGCTTCTGGGTGCAATTCAAGATGCCAATCCTCACCTACAAAGCTTTTCATAACATAGTGCTTGATTACTTGTGGGACTGCTTGTCTTCCATAATTTCTGCCCATCCTGATTGTGCTAATAAATTTTAGTTTCAAGACGGAAATCATTTGTGGGATTTGGAAAGAGTGTGTTACAGAGGTAAGTTTTAGCAGGTTCTGACCAGTTCTGGAGAACCAGTAGTGGAAATTTTGAGTAGTTCGGAGAACCGGCAGTAAAAATTCTGATTGGCCCCGCCCCCATCGATTCTCTGCCTCCCAAGTCCCAGCTGATCGGAAGGAAATGGGGATTTTGCAGTAACCTTCCCCTGGATTGGGCAGGGAATGGAGATTTTATAGTATCCTTCCCCTGCCATGCCCACCAAGCCACGCCCACAGAACTGGTAGTAAAAAAATTTGAAACCCACCACTGGTGTGTTATATATAAATAAACAAAACTGGTACACATCTCTGAGATAAGTTAATGTATTTGGTTTACTAAATTCCCCTACCAATCCATAAAACAGTTAATACAGACCCTGCTTCTTCTGCTGTCATGTTCCAATTACAACATTACTTGCAATTCTCTGAATCTGACTTTAAAAAAAGATTCCACAAAGATTAACTGCCCCATTCTGTAATAATTTTGTACAAGAACACTATGCATTATTACTCTGTTTCTATTTCATACATCTCTTTTTATTCTATACATTTTTATAGGACAAGAGCTTTTCCAACAAACTATTCAGGATTTGCAATGACAATAAAAGTATTTCTCATGAAGGGAGAAAGAAACAGAAAGTTGAATTTGTTAAAACAAGAGGATTTATTCTTTTTTGATATTTTGTTTTGTTTCTGTATTTTAATTTAATTGAGAAAGAAGAGACTTGCCACCCTTATAGAAATAATGGACTGAAATACAGTTACTGCAAGATGGAAACAGAAAAGTGATTGAAACATAATAATCAGCAAAACAGACATCCGGGTTAAAAGAATTTAATAGCAACAGTACTACATTCTTCAAACAGTAAAAACAAGTTGTCAGATAATTCAGTTAAGGTATTATTGATATAATTAAGTGGCATCAATAAGCAAATGCCTCAAAGAAGAATTTTATTTGCTACTATGTTTTCTAAATAAATCCTGCAATAATTATGACTAATGGTTGTCATCAGATATTCTGTTATGTTTCAATTGTTTGTTTTTACTACAAACATTATGTCCTGGCAGATCTATTACTCTAACACAAGTAATGCTTTATGTGCTCATGTTCCATTTTGGGTAGTTTCCAGATGATAAATGAGCTTCTCAGTCTTTATTTTCATTTTCAGACTGCAGTTGCTAGCATAAAGAATTAGTTATTCAGAAAGCAAATATTCTAACACATATTATTCAAATACAAATATTTCTACATTATTTATGTATGAATTGGAAAATAAGATGTTTTTCCTACTATCGCATTATCTTACACAAAAAAATGAATATAAAAATTAACACACGTAGGTATTGTAATGACTACTTTTCAGATGCATGTTTATAAAGGTTGCATGAACAACTTATCCATATAGTTCTTTCAATAGTTAAAAAAGCAGACAGAGGTGATGCTAAGATAGGATAATATTTTCATCCAGTCAGCTGATTTACCACGACCAATTTAATTTTGAACGTATTTTCTATATTCAACCATTTTCTACATTTTAGAATTTCAATTGTTCAGTAATGGACATAATTATTTAGACTGCAGTCATTTGCACAGAGACATTAGAACTTGTGTGTGATCCTATGAAATTGTTTAGAGCTTTAAATAATTTAGAGAGTAACTTGAAGGTCTGTCTTCAACCATGTAGCTTAGCCTTATATTATGATCAGCAAGCTTTCTTTGCTCACTTGCCCATGATAATAATCAAGTTGGTAGGTTAGGAGAAAGTCTACTCTACAATGGTCTACTAGTCTCTATCTTTTTGTCAGAAATGTTGTCAAATGTGCTGTGAATAGAAATAAATACCCCTGATTGAAAAGTGCATCATAATAAACCAATACGTATTTGAAAATCTAACAAATTTTATAGAATACAGAACAAAGTTGGAAGGGACCTTGGAGGTCTTCTAGTTCAACCCCCTGCTCAAATAGGAGACCTTATACCCGTGATGGCAAACCTATGGCACGGGTGCCACAGGTGGCACAAGGAGCCATATCTGTGGGCACACGAGCATAGCCCTACTCAGCTCCAGCATGCATATGTGTGCCGGCCAGCTAATTTTTGGGCCTTCTGGGCCCACCTGAAGTCAGGAAATGGGCTGTTTCCAGCCTCCAGGGGGCCTCCCAGGTGAAGGAGGGAAGGCCGTTTTTGCCCTCCCCAGGCTCCAAGAAAGCCTCTGGAGCTTGGGGAGGGCAGAAAATGGACCTACTGGGCCCCCCGTGCCATCGTATGCCAAAAGTGGGGGTAGCGCAGGGGGGTCGTACATGCATGTGCGAGGGTTGGGGGCGCGTTGAATTATGGGTATGGGCACATGCTGAACTGTCCCCCTCTACACACACCCACAAAAACACAGCCAGTCGAGGGTTAAAGAAGCACTTGGCACACACCACAGTCCTTATCTCCAACTTGGCAGCGATATTCACATCGTCTGCCAAGTGCTTTAATTGTTCACAGAAAGAAAATCACATACGTAGCTTTGCCAAAATCCGTTCTTTTAGCAGCTTCAGGCTACAATGACTACCAGATTGAGTTTTGTTCGTCACAGGGATCACTGACCACCACCCTCTCTTATATAGTCTCTGGGGTGTGGTCCAGTGACTCATTGGTCCTGTGACTCAAGTCCAGTGACTCAGGTCTATTCCCTCGCACGCCTCCTCAGCTGCTGCAAGCGCTTATCTCGCCTTGGTTGACGTGCGTCCAGGAATGACGTCTCTCCCGCACTCTCATCTGAGACACCTGTTTCCCCACTACTTTGCTCTCTTTCAGCTGGCACCTGAGACGGTGCCAGAGGGGGGGGGCTGGGAGATCTGGCTGGCTCCTCTTCCTCATGCTCAGAGCTTCCTTCCTCCAATGGGATAGGCTCAGAGGACGGGGCCACAACATATGCATGCATGACCCCCCCCTCATGATCCCCACTTCTGGCACGTGACAGCAAAATGGTTAGCCATCACTGCCCTATGCTATTCCTGACATATGGCAGTGCTCTTAAAAAAACTCCAGTGATGGAGCACCTTCAACTTCTGAAGGCAAGTTGTTCCACTGATTACTTGTTTTCACTGTCAGGAAATTTCTCCTTAGTTCTAGGTTGGGTGTCTCTTTGACAAGTTTCCATCCATTACTTCTTGTCTTGCCCTCAAGTGCTTTGGAGAATAGGTTGTCCCTTTCTTCTTTTTGACAGCCTCTCAAATATTGGAAGACTGCTGTCATGTAACCGTTGATCCTTCATTTCGTTAGACTATTGCATTCATTACTTTTCTTTCAGAAAGAGCTTAAGGCACAGTGCAATCATTCACAACCAAAGGACACTAAAACTGACAAATGAAAACATTACCCATATAACTAAATGGATTTTAGCTGTATTCACAAGAACTATCAACAAAACCCTTGAAGAATCATGTGAAGATCTTTTTGTAGATAAAGACAAGATTAGTGCAGTCAGGAACTGGATGATCTAATTAAATGGCTTAAATACATTAAATAAACTCCTTAGTTAATAACTTATAAATGCAGGTTTTCTATTTGTAAGAAATATTTAATGTTAAAATTCCAGTTTCCTACAAAGTAATTAAAGTCTTAAATCTTGATATGCTAAATCTGAAAGATAATAATTTAACTAGCAATGTATTTAAGTGAGGTACTCTTCATATCTGTTTTTCTTCTAAAGCAGAGGCTTGAATTGTATGGTTATTTATATAGAAGTAAGAAAAAGGCAAAATAATTATTTCCTAAAGAAAAGAACAGCAGGTTAAGATAGGATTGAATATAGTATTCAGACATTCCAGATGTCAGGGATCCAAGTAACACCTTCAACGAAAGAAAACTCCGAGGCTAGAAGTTCCTTAAAGTTCCATTTTACTAGAGATGTCATATTGGCACATCTGGGAAAACCCAAATATGAAAGCTTCCAGGTTTTCCCCACCCAAAAGAAAGTCCAAGTCCTATCCCCTGCACCAATATGCCCATCACATGGTCCAATCAATCCACTGTCCCAATTGAAGATTCCTCCCAGTCACGCCATTCCAGGTGCATGGCAGAATGTCCTTGACTCAGAGATTCAGAGAAAAGAATGTTATTATGGGTAGATATCTCTCTAACTCCATACAATCTCCCCTCCCAGTTTTTCACAGTGCTAAATGTGATAGCACAGAAGATCCAAAGAAAAGATGGCTTCCAGGGCTGACACTAGAGCTTGTACATCACTCCAGGAGCAATTGAAGAATATCTCTCTTATTTTGCATTCTACTAAGCTAAAAACTAGTTTGATCTAGAGCCATGATGGCGAACCTATGGTATGCATGCTCAAAGTGGCATGCAAAGTTATGTCACCAGCACGCGCGGCATTGCCTGTTTGTCTTCCGGATTTCTGGTGTGCATGTGTATTCGATGATCAGCTGTCCGCGTGTGCAGCAGTGCCAAATACCAGTGTGTGCATGAACACCAGCTAGCTGATTGTTGGGTGCGCATGCACACCAGAACCCGAAAGTTCAGCTTTTTCAGAATGCAATCCCTTCGCCTGTGCGGCAGTGCTGAAAACAGGTCTGTGCATATGTGCCAGCCAACTGATTGTCAGGTGCGCGAATGCACGCCAGAACCCGGAAGTTTGACTTTTTCTGAACACAGCCCTGACAAGTGCGCACAACATTTCCATGCAACCTTTTTGGCACTTGGCACTTCAGCACTTGGTGCCGAAAAAGTTCACCATCACTGGTCTGGAGACCAAGGCACCGGACTAGAAACCAGACTAATGTGAGTTCTAGTCCCACTTTAGGCATATAAAGCTGCTGGATGAATTTGGGCAGTCACCTTCTCTCAGTCCATGACATCAGGCTCAAGTGAAAGCAGTTCAGTCAATTCAGGTCACAACTAATGGATCAATACTCGGTTGATCTGATAAAAGTGGACCCTATGCATGTGGGAAAACAGTAGGAAGGGGAAAAAAGTTAGTTTGCTAAACTGTGTACTTCAATGGCAAATAGTAACAGAAGTGGGGAGGAGCAGCCAGTCTGAGAGCAAATCCATAGGCAACAGCAATTAGTAGCTCTGCTTACTTGAGGCAGATGAACCAAAGGAGCATCTTAGCCAAGGATATCCACCTCAAAAAACTACCTAGATCTGACACTGAGTAGTGGTCCAACAAATTATGCGGTGGATCTCATTCTATTCTTGCTTGCACCATATGTCCAGAGAAAGGCATCAAGGAGGTTTGTTCTCACATTCTCCCTCCTAGCAAATGTGACTCAAAGCTCAATATGTTACTAACAGGAATTGCCAAGAAAGGCCATTTGGAATTGTGAACAACCTGGCCATTAAATGGCAGCAGTATTTTCCATAGGTACATTTTATTAGAATAATCTTTGAACTATTCCACTACATGAACTTCAATATTACTAAAATATCTTTCCATCTGTGCAAGTACCGGTTCAGGAGAACAGGCTGACAAGAGATGGCAGGCAGTGTTATTTTAAATAGCTGTTCAACCAAATAAATACTAAGCACATAGTTCAGCATTTCAAAAATTGTAAAATAAATCATCATCAAAAGCCTTATTTTATGAATCTATAAATCTCTGGAAAATAAACGTTTTCTTCATCTTGCTGTGTTTTAATAAAGAATTCTCCCTTTTTACTCACTCAATTACAATATCACTATCAGTTCAAATTACAGGTCAGAGATACGGAGCTTAATGTATGTACAGCCAGTTCTCTCCTCCTAATAACCTGTCATTCCTGGGATTTGAATGTCAGAATGCAGCCTGCTGTGGTAATGCTCTTCGGCAGTGCTGTGATGAAAACTTTGGACAAATCATGAAGAACATTCCAGATCGAAATCATCAGAAGGTTACTGGGGAGAGCTTTTCATTCTGCTTTGACCCCTTGATCTGACAAGTGACACCTACAAAATGAACAGCCCTCCAACTTAAATTGTTTAACTGTAGCCTGATCAGTTTTATTATCTTGCTAATCCGGATATCAGCCGTTTCATCAGAATGGAAGATATGCATATCATGAATTATTTTGACACCAAGACCTTTTAATTTTTGCCAGCAATATTTCACCGCACCAATCAGGGCCTGCAGTCAGTGATGCTTCTCACCTCCTGAGATGTCAAGAGGACAGTGCACTCCTGACAGTACCAAATCATCGGGGAGCTGTAACGAGCTATTGCTGCAATTATTATTATCTCCTGTAGCCATGCATTTCATTACAGAGCAAGCAGGCAGAGGTTTCTCTCATCTTATTGAGGAATCGCCGCTGTTTTATGTGCTGCAGGACTCTATGGTGTAATTTCTTTTCTCCTCCGCAGACAAGGGTAGGTGAATTTCTAATAAAAACAAAACATTGGCGAGGTGAAAGGAAAAATGATCACAATACACTACATTAAGCAGCGGTGAGACTGTTTAAATAGCCCACTTCTAGTTTATGAAAGCAGTGGTTAATCAGCAATATGGTTTGCTACAGACAGAAATAAAATACAGTTTATTTTTAATATATATATTATTCCACATATTCCTCCTTATCCTTTGGTTTAGCTTTCCATACTTTATACCTAGAAGCCTAGAAAAACCTCTGAATATTAAAATATTCAAAATATAAAGATGAAAAGAAATTAATGTTGATTAGACAAAAAGGCTGTGGAGCAATTTGTTTATGGTGAGGGACAATATTGATATGTGTGGCCTAGAGAGCCTTCCATTTCATAACCATTTCATAACCAGGCTTCCCACAAAAGCTTCACTTGACTTAGAACACCTATTTCTGTCACAAAATATGCTCTTGTATTTTCTTCATTTCTTCAAATGTCCTGAAGCCATCATATCATTCCATAATCTTTGTCTATTAGACTTTTCTGTTTCTAGGTCCAAGAAACCAATCTAACCATAATATCATAAGGATTAAATAAATGATATTGATCAGGGAAAACCAAAACCTCTACTGCATTTGATTTCCAGGATGCAATATTCACTCTTTCATTGTTTCACAAAATGTTTCAACTTGGAGATCATTTCTATATACAGAATTATAATATACCCTACATCAGTGGTGGGTTGCCCCCCAGGTCGCACTGGTTCTATAGAACTGGTAGTAAAACCGGTAGGAGGCTCTGACCACCAACCCTGATGTCACAAAATGCTTCTGCGAAGCGAGCGCATGCGTGCTGCCCCGTTGCGAACCGGTAGTAAAGGTAAATAGAACTCACCCATGCCCTATATGTATATATTGAAACTGTGCATGCTTCCAAAAATATGTAGAAAAAATGTTTTCCCTCATGTGAAAACAAGCATAGCATTTCCCTCTTAGAAGAAATATGTTACCATATTAAAAGCTTCTTTAATGAATCAGTGTGCTAAAGCAGCAGCATCTTGGTTCATATTTACACAAAAGCCCACAAAGGACATTGCTGCTTTAATTAGAAGCAGAGAGGTATTGCCTTCGTTTTTATACAAGATCCAAAGATTTCTTCTGAGTTATTTTTTTAAGAATGCATGATTCTAATGTACAAGATAGTAAGTGACAACTACATATATTTAATGTGGTATGTATGTTCACAGACGCTCCTCATATATGAAGCAAAATAAACATGTATGCATTTATAACTATTGATAATACAAATACATTTTTTATTTTCTATATGGAAGTGCAGTAATATTGATATAAAAAATTCATTACATGATAATTCCCAAGTAAAAGTCTATTCAACTTCTGTAAACATTTATATTTAAAATGTTGATATCTGAATACTGTCCAATGGATTATCAGAAATTTACTGGGTTTAATTTTTATCAATTAAAGATGTTAATATTGACAAAATATAATAACCTAAAAAAAAGCAACTGTCCTTTTTTTTAAAAAAATAGTATTTTATATGGTTATAACTTAGTTATAACAAATTGCATATTTTTTACTGTACTTGATCTTTGACCTGAAATCATAATTTTCTTTCATGCATTTCAAAACAAAAACTAGATAAGTATGGATGTTCATACACTATAGCTGTATGTATGTCATTGAAAATAAATCTCTAACACAAGCACACGCAGTGCATCAGTTGTTTCAATTGATCAAACAGCTGGCTTTAGTTTACTGAGCTATTTGTATAGGATTGATCTACAGCAGACAGTGAAATAACTCTGCTTGCAATATACATCTATTTGAAGTCAAGGTTGAAACTCCCACTGACTTTCATTGAGATGGATTGTATTCCAAATAATTGCACAAGATCATTTTTCTCTGCAGGAGGTTTTTTTTGTTAACCAAATATTTATCAATCACAAAATGGTCTATTCCTAAAGTACAGAATTGAAGAACATGAAGATTCTACATATGTATCTATGAAGTAGCAGACACAAGAAGTAAATCTTTCCCTGGGCTGCATATCAGCAGGATAGAAGGATTACAGTATTTACGACTCCCATATGAGTTTTCTTCCCCAAAACGGAATACTAGTCAAAAAGAGAGAGATGTGACAGAAAGAGATTCAATTATCCTGCAATCTGAAATGGTCCACGAAAAGCTTTTTCATCTTGTCCACGCTTGTAGGACAGATTAGACAACATTTCAACATACATTAATTTCCATCTAATGCATACAGAAAACATCTCTGTGACGTTTTGTATCATTAGACAACTCAGTCTTCAAACAATAACTCAATCTGGTCCACATTAGGGGTTAAAATCCCAATAGTTTGCATTGAGTTTGTTTTCTTTATAACAATTTATAAAATGCTTATTTCAAACAAGGTTCTAAACAGCATACAGAATAGTACAAATATCAACATTAAAATCAGTAACGTAAAAGTTATAACATAAACCAGACAAATAACATTCATCATTATCTTGCTACTCATGATAGGACCAAGGAATGATATTGTCAATAAAAGATTATAAATGGGAGAACCTGACACTGTAGTTTCCTGTACACAAAGGCTTTCTAAAATAGCCAGTTCTTATTGCCTTTTCTCAATGCCGGCAGGGTTAATGCTTGTTTAATCCCAGATCAAGCACTCTTTCAAGAGAGATGGGCAACAACAGAAGAGGCCTTCATGGTTGCTTCAAGGATGAGAATTCCAGAGCTTCCAAGGCTTTTACACAAAAATCCACTCCTGGTTATCCTCCCCCATGCTTTCTTTTTTCATTTAACAGTATGATTTAGAGAAGGGAAAGTCCGTTTATGCTGTCATTGCTTGATAAGTAAAAATCAGAGATCCATGTGAAGCAATGGCAACCAAAATAAAGCAACCAATTCTCAGACTCAGATATACCTTTTACATGCATGTGTGTATGATCACATCCAAATATGCTCTATATTGGTTGGAAGCAGCTTTGTCACAATTATAGATATAACATTATCTTCCAATGCAACCTGGAATTGCTGGGATTGACCATAGAATCTAAACCACTTCCCCTTGATTGCCTCATTGAAGCTAAGGTAAAGGGATTTTTTTTTACAGTTATTTTATTCTGATGATATGACTAATTCAGTTTTCATTATTAAAGCAACATGTTCTAGTATATTTTTTATGTAGAGTAACAGCTGATACTGTTTGAAAGTTTGGCACCAAAGAAACAGGACCATATTTTGCAATCACCCACACATACACACACACACAAAATTATAATAAGTTCATTTTATTTGACAAAGACAAGCTTAACTGTTTTTATTAGTTATTATTTAATCAAAAATTAAATAATGAATTTTATTTTTAAAATGTATGTCCTGCTTTTCCTAAATATAGTCCAAAGTGCTCACAATGTAGATAATCCTCATACCATCCAGATCAAGCTCAAATTAAGAACCACAATATTATAAGACAGTCTGTTATCAACCAAACAATCTTATTTGTACGTTATAACAAAAATGAGGAAACATTATTCAAACATTCTCAAACAGTGTGAGAACACACTGTTCTCATAAGCAGTTTTCTTTTTGCTCAGTGAATTCCATAGTGTCATGTACGAGTATAAATAATATTCCAAATAAATAATATTTGGAATCCGTTTCTCAGTACACTTTGATAATATACACCTCTGAACAATTCTGAAATATATCAGTGGCTATTTCTTGACAAGCTGATATCTTCTAGTGTTACATTGCATTTCTCAGAAATTGGGCTGTTCTAATGGGTAGAATCAGCTGCAGCCTCAAGCAACTTGTTTTGAGGAAATTGTGGTATTATTTCATGTACATAGTGTTTCATGCACACTCCGCTCCAGGAGATCAAAGACTAATACCGATATAATTTGGCTTGCTATGAATTATATGCACCTTTACTTGGGGAAAAAAGCAAGAGTCCAGGTGGCGCAGTGGTTAGAATGCAGTATTGCAGGCTAATTCTGCCCACAGTCTGGAATTCAGTCCTGACCTGGCTCAAAGTCTCCACCCTTCCTAAGTTAATAAAATGAGGACCCAGATTGTTGGGGGCAATTGCTGACATTATAAACCACCCACAGTGGGACAGTGTGTAAATCTAAGTGCTATTATTATTACTGTTCTATCTATGTTAGCAAAAAAGTTTGGGACAATCCTGGTTCAAGAGAAAGTAAAACAAATCTATATATTCTTACTTCACTTGTGGAAGAAATAACCATGGCTTCCTGCCTATTGTCACCATTTAGTTCCTGGAATCAAGATAAAGAATCTATAAAGGGCATAGGGAATGACGTTGAAGGACAGAAGGAATGACCTTACCAAAGCAATGATCAGACAACTGGGCCATTCCAAGAAATTACTTTGAGTAAATGTCTCAGACAGATCTCTCCCTAGTTCATCTAAGTGAGGGAAGGGAAGCAGATTCCTATTTGCAAGGTTCTATTACTTAGCTGTTACACTAAAAGTGGTCCTGACTTACTTGGCATTAGTTTTTTAGTCTGATCGTCTTTACAGGGATCACAGTCTCGCCTCGTGAAAGGACAGGATTCATCTAAGCTTGGCATTGTCCATTTCTATCTGCATGGTTCAAGGAGTTTCCAATTGTGGAAAAATTTAACTTCTGGCTTAGTTTTAGATCTGAGAAAATGTTACAAAAACATTTGTGCAGCCCTCCTTGAGGAGTTGACTGGAGCTCCCATCTCAACCACTTCCCAGTTCCTGGGATTTCCCCCTTCTAGACTGAACTTGTGCTATTGTGGTATCTCTTGATTTGCTATATCAGATATACCTGAAGAAATGGATCTATTCAACACACCCCACAAAAAAATATAGAGTGGATCTGAGTATGGGAATGGGCAGGTAGGGCACTAATTAGCATGCTAATTTTTCCTTTGGATTGCTGGATGGCCCTTCTTCATCCATCAGAGAGTATCCATGAGGATCCTTGCACTATAACAGGAAAATGGACTAAAAGGTAAAAGAAATGAGGCCAGGGCTATGTGGAAGCTATATTTGACATTATCTATTCTCACATGCAGCTTTAATAACCTCAAAACCTCTGAAGATATCAGGCCATGAGGCTAATTTTCTTGCATTATGGAGTGATGGTACAGGATGCAACAGGAATGAAAATCTTCACAAGTCTAGGTTTATTTATATAGCCAGCCGTCTGACCCAAGGCAACTCTGATCGGTGTAAAAATGATAGATAAAAAGTAAGAATATAAAAATAGCAAATACAAATAGAATAAATCATAATAAAGACTATTCTTTTTTTTTAAAAAAAACTGGAAATTCTATAGCTGGAGGAAATAAAAATGGCCTCCTTAACAAAGAAGCCATTTAAATGTTTCTAGTACCCTAGATACTCCAGGTCTGATCACATAACCAGGTCTTCTTTCAGAATATCAAAATGGATAGGACTAGTTTAATTTCAAGAGGAAGAATATTTCATGAGGCAGGTGCCACAGCAGAGAAAGCATATCCTTCAGGATCCTCTAAATGTAAATCCTAGCTGAAGATAGCTACAGCATACTTCTCTATGAGATTTGATGGACAGGCTGATATAAGCAGAGAAACATGGTCATATAGCCCAGTCCCAGGCACAAAAGCACAGTTATTACTATATTCATATTGTACCTATAGAAACTATAAGGAAATCAATATCACCAGTAAAATATGGGCTGGAATTATACACTGCAATTGCCAAAATGCTACTTGTTTATTTATAGTTTACTATTGTGTGATCCCAACTATCATGCTTTATACATTTTGGTTTATGCCTTAAGCAAACCATGGGTTGTAACAAAGTGTGCAAAAGCTCTAAATCAGTGATGGCGAACCTTTTCAGCACTGAGTGCCAAAACGCGCCCAATTCTGGGCTGCAACCCAGAAGAGGAGCTACCTAGGGTGCATGCGCGCACCCAAAAATGAACTTCTGGTTTCAGCTACTGAACTTCTGGTTTCAGCCAGCTACTCTTCCAGGTTTCTGGCATGCATGCACATGCAACAATCAGCTGGCTGGGATGCGTGCTCACACAGAAAAGCAGAAGACCAAATCTTCTAGTTTCCAGCACTGCCACATGCAAAAAGGCCAGCTGATCATTGTGAGTGCATGCGCACCAGAAACCCATAAGAGAAATGGGTAACACCGCACATGCCAGGCTACTTGGCTCCGCATGCCACTTTGGGAACACGTGCCATAGGTTCACCATCATGGCTGTAGATTTGCCATAGGAATTAACTTGTAGGTGTTGATAGGACCTAATAACTGATTTTGTCATATGCTGATGATTTTCAATTCTGTTTTCTTTCTCATCATGCTGAAGTATGATGGTGCCTTCATATTGTGACAATTGAACATTTCTGGAGCAAACTTTGGTAATTCAGTGTATAATATGGTAACAATTATAGCCCATGTACTTTGATGAATTTGATAATCCATTTTATGCATTTTATGAATTTAATTCATAATTAATATTTGGTGCAAGAATCTAGTGAACATCAATGCTGATTCAAGGATGGGATCAAATTATTGCAATGCATTTCTCCTTGGGCTGTTCTTGAAGATGATATGGAAACTTTCACTGTATGGTAATTCAATTGATTTGCCACTAATGGCTTTTGGATATGATTTGCACATAATTTTTGCCTTGAAATGTCTTCAAGGCAAAGACATTTGTTCACTGGGTGACAGTATATTTTTGTATTCAATTCAGAATGTTTGATTTGACCTTTAAAATTTGAGCCTGAATTTTAAGTATCTCAATGCGCCAATTTCCTGGGTCCCTTTATCACACTAAGATCTGCTAGTTCAAGATTTATTCCACATATAATCAGACAATAAACTATTTTTTAAAAAAGGCTTAACTGTGACAGACATGAGCATGGAAGGTGGGGAGCAAATAATGTATGTGACTCCATCATAATTCAAATGTATGAACTTACATGAGTCTTTTTTTAAAAAAAAAGTATTTTTATTATAAGAGATTTTACATAAGTTTAAAATCTTACAGAAACACAAAAGAAAAGGTAGGAAAAGAAAAAGTGGAAGATAACAAAAGGGAAAGAAAAAGAAAAGGAAGATATCTAAAGAAGTAATTTCTTTGCAACAGTTACAAACATAACTGCCATCTTCACCCTTTCAAATTACATATCATTTGTGATGCAAGACCACCAGAGTAGCATTTGTGCATGACATCATTATTTTGGTGTCATGATAGTTTGTTATGTATATACTGGTGGTAAGTTTGTTACCATCAATAAATTCAGAAAGCATGATTTTTAATCCAGGCATTTGTAAAATGGCATGGGATATTTATAATAGTTTAACATCATCTGCATTTCTCCCAGATCCGGTCTTGTCCAAACCTATTCATACATTCTCAAATAAGAAATGTGTTAACCTTTCAGATGTCATGAAACTTTTCCTTAGTTTTATTACAAGACACTAAACTGGCAAGCCTTCATGAAACCCAATTCAAAAATATCTTTATATCATTTCTAGAGCTATTGTACAGCAAACTTTCTTCTTTTCAAACAGGTAAACCTCTAGGAAAGTTAAATACAGCCTTTAAAGTTTTACTATTCAGGCAGTCCATAAAATGTAATGAATAATAGAATAACAGAATAACAGAGTTTGAAAGGACCTTGGAGGACTTCTAGTCCAGGAATCCTCAACTGTGGGCAACCAAAATGGTGGACTGCTACTGGGCAATCAAAACGGTGGACTGCTACTGGGCAACCAAAATGGTGGGCAAGCACACAAAGCTTCATTTATGCATATGCGAGATTTAGATTGTGTGCACAAAACCATTCCCCCTCCCCCGCCAAAACCATTGCCACTGGTCCATGGAACAAAAAAGGGTTGGAAACCTCTGTTCTAGTCCAACCCCCTGCTCAAGCAGGAGACTCTATACCATTTCAGACAAATGATTGTATCAGTGATGGAGCACCCACAACTTCTGAAGGCAAGCTGTTCCACTGATTAATTTTTCTAACTGTTAGGAAATTTCTAGTTCCTAGATTGTTACTTCTTATTTCTTATAGGAGCCTGATGAACAGTGGACTAAAGCACTGTTAAATAGCACTTAGCTGCCAGTTGCCTGCAATTACTGCAAGTTCGAATCTCACCAGCCTCAAGGTTGACTCAGCCTTCCATCCTTCCGAGGTAGGTAAAATGAGGAGCCAGTTTGTGGGGCCAATAAGCTGACTTTGTATAAAAAAGAACACCGCTTAAGGGGGGCCAAAGGCCCTACTAAACAGGTATATACAAAGGAAGAAGGCTATTGCTTAACGCATTGTAAGCCGCTCTGAGTCTCCGGAGAAGGGTGGCATATAAATTGAACCAATAAATAAATAAATAAATTTCTAATTGAAACAAATTCCTTCCTGATATTCTGCAGTTCATGCATCCCTAAGCACTGTATAAAGAGAGGTCAGCAATCAGCAAAGCTAATAGAGTCTGAAACACCATTACCAAAGCTTTGAACCTTTTGCCTAAACATGAGATTTGCAATCCTGTATTACAGATAGCTAAAAATAAATGGCAAATTGAAATTAGATACGTTGTACTTTTCCTTTTAATATACATAGACTCCAAGATCCAAGGTTTCCATTTGGGAACAGGAAGTCTCCGACAGCCCAACTGAAAAGGTTACCACAGGTTTGGTAGCCACACTGAAAAAGATCAGTTTTGTGCTTCTTCTAATGAATATACTAAGTTCTCAATTAGAAAAAAAAATCCTACAATAATATTTAATGCAATGTTCACACACAACCAAGGCTAAATGAAGACCACAATAACTCCTGCTACTAGTTTTGCAGGATGTGTTTTATAATTATCCCAAGACTGCCAGTTACTAATGTATTATCTCACATATTGATCAGTCATTCATCTTTTTCCACTCTGTGTTGGCAATTAGTAGGCAGATGGCCCCATTCAAAGTGTCCCATTTGCCTGAGTGTCATCAGTTGCTGACTCCTCTATTAGACAATTAAGTAGACAATTAAGAAGCGGGTACCATATAATAGATAACACAAGGAGCAGAATGACTCAGGACTGGGAAAAATAAACAAATTGTTCCCCCTGTGGTGAACAAAGATCTTTCAATCCATAGAATCAAAGGGACATTCAAAAGAATTCAGCATGATAGGAAAAAATGCTAAATAATTTTAGTGTAGACAACTGTGGACGTTTCATTTCAGATGAGGCCTGAATACCATACAGGGCTAAATATTATAGGGATTCAAATTATCCTGGCCTGTCCTATTTTCTATTGTTCATTTTATTAAACATATTTCTATGCCTCCCCAAAAAAAGAAGTTTTTTAGTAGTTGACATATAACATCCATAGAATATGCAATTGTTCATGAATTTTCTCATGCAATTAATTATATTGACCATTATATCATTCACAGATCTGTGCATTCTAATTCATCCTTTGGATTTAAGGTTTGTTTGTTTGTTGTGTTTGTTTACAAATTTAGTTAAGATGGCAAATCACCTTAAATAAGACAACTCTGGTCAGTGAAGTAAAATAAAATCAATAAAAACACAGTAAGAACAGCCAATTCAATACCTAGGTCTCACCTAGGTATTGAATTGGGATTTTTTCCCCCAACAAAATAAATCAAATCACATCAATTATAGGCCTTACTAGGCCATCCCAGTCATAATGCCTAGGAAACAGACCAGGTCTTTTCGGCTTTCTGGAAGGCCTGCAAAACTCAGGGCTGTCCAAATCTCAAATATTCACCATGCATGTGTGTGAGTACAATGCACAAACCTCTTAGATGTAGACAACAGCATGTTGGCTTGCAAGACAGTCTTTAAATTAGAGGTCCTAGCTTGCATAGAATAGAAGGTTTATAGTATATGCATAGCAATGCCAATGTACTTTTATGTCAATATAAAAAGGAAAGTATGGAGGAAAGTATGTCAATATAAAAAGCTCTGCCTCAGATCATACATAGAATAGAATAGAATAGAATAGAATAGAATAGAATAGAATAGAATAGAATAGAATAGAATAGAATAGAATAGAATAGAACAATCAATGCTAAGTATTGAAATTATTAGATCAATTGTCAGATGACTAAAACTTTAAAAAAAAAACAATCCATGATTTCAAGAATCCAGGGTAGATTGAAGAAAACTGTTCCTTAAAGTCTGTCAAAGCAGGAAAAGCCATACTTGAGGAAGAATCTCTACAGGGGTTACAGGAATGGCTAAGACATGGAAGCGGAGGTATTGGTGAAGAGCCCTTCTTCATGTAGTCATTTGCCTCACATCTTGCAAGTGGACAAGAAGCTGGGCACTGTTTCCTCAGCTACTGCATGTGAACAATGACAAGGATTTCAAGTGGGACTATGGACAGCAAGAGGAGAAGAAGCTTACATGTTGCAGAAACCACTTTATTTCAGACTATAGTTATGGAATAAGCAAGCTCTTACAAAGCAGTAGAACCTCAGAGCCTCAGATAGCTCGATGGGCTAGATAGCCTCTTATTAACACCCAGCTGTCTGCAATTATGCAAGTTCGAGGCTCAAGGTTGACTCAGCCTTCCATCCTTTCTAAGGTAGGTAGGTAAATTGAGGACCCAGTTTGTGGGGGCAATAAGCTGACTTTGTATAAATATACAAAAGTATGAAGGCTATTGCTTAACACATTGTAAGCCACCCTGAGTCTCCAGAGAAGGGTGGCATATAAATCTAATTTTTAAAAAAACTAGATTCTATAATTAGTACAACAGAGAAGCATTAAAAACAATTTTAGGTAGTAATATCTCCTCCACCCTCCCCATCCTGCCTTTTTGAAAATACTACTGTTCTGAAAACTCATTTAACATTTTATAAAATGTATATGCTGCCCAACTCCTAGCAAACATTTAAAAGCAAGGAAACAAAAAAAGACAAAAAATAATGATGACATAAATGACAATGGTAACATGGATGGTAACAAATAAAAAATAGTATTTATAATGTATTATTGATATTGCTATTATTATTGTCTTATCATTTCAAGTTTGTCTTCAAAGCCTAATTAGAAAAAAAGAAACTCAGATACAAAAATAGGACAGCTGCTGAGCTTATTCTCTCTGGCAGCCACAACACAAATAGTCCTGGAGTTGCTGAGCCTAGCAGCTGGGCAGAAGAAATGTCCCATAGTAGAACTGCCAGCCAATTGGAGCCCAACAGATCATTGACCTCTGGAGGTCCATCTTCCATGTGTCCTGGATTGCCCAGATGGGAGGCCTTCTGTTGCAAGAAATGGGAAATCTTTACTTGTCTGCCACAATACCTTGGACTGCTTTCAGCCTACCTTAGCAGCAGACTTCCTGTAGACAGAGGCTCCATTGGGAAGACATATCCTCAAGAAATAAGCAGAGCAAGGACACTGTGGGAATGAGCCAAATATGAGAAGATTCGGGATAAAACTGGGCTTCAGTTTTGCTTGTGTCAAACTGAGCAAAGTGAATCAAAGCTGCCTGGTACTATCCTTCCTGTTAGCAGAGCATGTTGCGTGAGATATGGGTAAATTTTTGATAGCTTATTACAAAGCAAAATGAGAGTACATAAACATTGATTGGGCCATTTAGAAGCCCCCCATTGAATGATGATGTTGACTGGCAAGCACCTGGTTAGAAAAAGCTTTCTTTTAAATATACTGTTTAATCAAAACCTTATTCATATACACTAATATAATTCAGAAGTAGAACTGATTTGATAGTTCAGAATGAAAGGTTGAAAAAAATGTGATAAGAAGTTCTGAAAATGGGCTTTCCATTATTTGATAGGGTCAGGACTGGATCAGTGGTGGATTGCCCCCGTTTACTACTGGTTCGCAAAACCGGAGGGAGACTCCACCCACTGACTCGGACGTCATCATAGGTGATCTGCGCATGCACGATGCGAACCGGTAGTAAAGGTAAGTAGAACCCACCCCTGGACTGGATAATGGGGGAAAGAAATGGGGAAAGACATGGAAGAAAGGGAAAAAAAGAGAAGAAACAATATAAAAGTAATATGACTATAGAAAGAGAAGTATAACTCCTGTATGTAAAACTATTAAAAATATATTGATCTCAGAACACAATGAATGGAAAGTGGGCATAAGGAAAATGAGTGCAGGAATAAAGTGTGACAAAGTGCTACATAAGTGGGTGAGAAGTGTAATGAGAAGTGTAAAAAAGGACGGTTGGTAGAATAACAGCAATAGCATTTAGACTTATATACTACCCCATAGCACTCTTTACAGCACTCTCTGGATAGTTTGCAGTGATGAAGTATTATTCGCATATTGCCACCAACAATCTGGGTCCTCATTTTACTGACCTTGGAAAGATGGAAAGCTGAGTCAACCTTAGCCCCATCAGGACTGAACTCCAGGCTGTGAACAGAGTTTTGCCTGAAATACTGCACTTTCACCATTGCATTGCCAGGGCTATGTTACAAAAATGTGCAAGAGACTATAAACGAGGAAAAAATATGCATTAAATGAATAGTACAAAAATAAAATGAGAAATCCTCTATGAGTAAGTACATGTATCTATGTGTATGCAAATGTAAGTGTCTGTTTGTGTGTTTGCAGTATATATAATACAATGGATTCACTTATGAGCTGATTATACAACTTGTATAATATACAGTATGAATGAAGATTGAATCTGTATTTGGGTCTGATAATTTAGAGAATGTCATTATTAGTCCATTATACAAAAGAAAATGTAGGTACAGTTTGGTTTTGTGGTTAAGGTATCAGATTAGAAAGCAAGAAACCATGAGTTCAGGTCCAGCCTTAGCCATGAAAACCAGTTGGATGCCTTTGGGCCAAGCACTGTCCTAGCAAGTCACCACTCATAGTTGTTGTTGTGGGGGAAATAGGAGGAGAGTGGTATGGTGAATATGTTCAGCACCTTGAGTGATTTGTAAAAATTATAAAGGTGGGATATAAGTAATCAAATAGATAATAAATAAGATTAAGTGTTCCTGGGAAGACATTTGGAAGAATTCTAATGGGAAGTAAGGATACAAGAAGAGATCACAAGGAAAAAAATGGGAAATGAAGTGCTTGTCAAAGAAAATGTAATGTGTGATGGCAAGTTATTCATAAATAGCAAAATAAAAATTCTTAGAGCAGTTAGATAATTCTGTTTATTTTGGTACAATATTTACTAAAGATGAGAAAATGGATGGAAAAATTTGAGATATTCAAATGCTGATAGAATATAATAGATAGTGTCAGGTGGAATTAATGTTTGCTTTAGTATATGTGCTGCTGAAGAAAGCACAACTTAATGTTTGTGGGAAAAGGTGGAAATGACTGTTATAAGAACATCCTTGTCAGACTAGGGTATTTTGGAAGTGACTGTGTATAATTAGAAGAGATAGAATCAAGGAATACATACTTAATAAATGAAATTTTACTTCCAAAGTGAATGTCTAATATTAAAGAATAATGCTACAAAATAAATATATCAAGGAAGAGTGAATGGATGAAGAGGAAAGGAAAAACTGTCTAACTTAGATGGATGTTGCTGCTGAGATTCCCAGAAGTACAATATATCAAGGTCATAGAACCAACGATGGTTTCTAAAGATAGGAAGTTTAGAGAGGGATAAAGGTAAAGGTTCCCCTCGCATATATGTGCTAGTCATTCCCAAATCTAGGGGGCAGTGCTTATCTCTGTTTCAAAACCGAAGAGCCAGCACTGTCCAAAGATGTCTCCGTGGTCATGTGGCCAGCATAACTAAACACCAAAGGTGCATGGAACACTGTTACCTTCCCACCAAAGGTGGTCTCTGTCTACTTGCATTTTTAACTGGCTTTCAAACTGCTAGCTTGGCAGAAACTGGAACAAGTAACAGGAGCTCACTCCGTTACACAGCACTAGAGATTCAAACCGCTGAACTCCCGACCTTTTGATCAACAAGTTCAGCATCTTAGCCACTGCATCCCTTTACAGAGGGATAGTTGATGCCAATATAAATTAGTCTTAGGTATTTCTTTTTCTTATCTCATGCTGTTATTTCTTCACTATTTCTTCTTCATCAGTGCCTATTTATTGCACCGATTCAGTAGTCCACAGTATACGGTAATGGTTATCCCCAAAGAAAATAGCCTAGTGGGTAAACTTGTATCCTTGTATGTGAATTCAAGCATCAGGAACATAAGTTGGTTTGTTCAGGTAGCCTAGTTCTACTAACTGTTCAGCCTAGCAGTGAATGTCTCACCTATCATCTGTTTTTCAGTCCATTTTTAGCAAAAGACTTCAGGATCGTAACATGGAATTTTCTCAAAGATCAAGATGATCATTATCATGATTGCTATTGCAACTGAAGGAACACTATGCAGCTGATTTTTTTTCTGATTGCTATTGTCTCTTATATTCACACAATTTGGAAAAGTTATAGATACCGACAGCCTATTTAATCTAATGTACATTTTTAATAACTATATAATTTTACTAACTGTGTCAGAGAAAAGAATATGGAAACATATCAGATAGTGAAATGGAACTATAATTATTTTAACTTTAATCCAATCCTAAGGTTGCCACCCAGAAATATATTTTGTCCGTATGGAAAAACTTGATATCCGCAACCATGTTTTTGATCTATTTTTTTCTCAGATGCAATTTTTCTGCTTTATTAAACTCCATTTCTGACTTCAGTTCAGTTTTTCTTGCCTGGAACCAAAAACCTACAAATAGCCTAAGATGAAATTACCACATAGTTGTTTAGATATAGGGTTATTATGTTTCATTATTGTAAATCAAACTGTTATAAACAGAACAATTTTCTAACCTGGATCAAGCAATGTACTTTGAGCAATTTGCTTCCTTTTTTCCTGGCGTATAAAATGGTTTTGTTCTGTCCCGCACACAATTACGGTAAGACATTCTGCTAAACAAGTCAGCATGAAAACCAAATTAAGTCCTTTCAAAAGTAATAAATCAGTGCCTGATTTCACAGAACATTGTATGACTTTTCCACCTAGACAAAGGGATAGATTTCAAACAGATAATCTCCAACATAACTCAGATTTGAATTCCTGAATTACATAATAATATACTCTGAGCCTTTTCAAAGAAAGTTGCTGCCTTTCTCATCATGGTGTGTTTACTTTCTATTAGATTGTTAGAAATTGGATTTTTAAACAATGAGATATTTTGGCAATTTCAGTATAACAGGATCCAGTTTAGATCCTGCAACATTATCCTGGGACATGTATATTTGCCATCATTCATGAATTTCATTATAATTATGCATTCTTTCAAATATTTCTAACATTAAATAGCAGCTTTCCTATTAATTTGAATTTCAAGAATTTTCTAAAACCATACTTTAAAAATAGTGCTTGATTTTTAGGTATTCAGGATTAGGCATAATAAGAAAATTAAATATTGTCCCTTATTTAGAAATATCAGCAGCTTGAGAAATTGAGAGCAATTAAACCAAAAAAAGTTGATTATTATATTTTCTTATAAAGGCTGAGTTTACATGACATGCTAAACCAAACAAATCACAACTTGATTATATCTTCACATATAGCGTGAAACCAGCTTACTGCAGTTTATCCAACAAATAGTGTTAATATAGAAGCTAGCTAGAAGCAGGTGTCCAATAATTGTCTTAGGATTTTGCAACAGATGAGGTTGGATATATATGGTTGCATGTTTCAATGGGAGCAGACAGTTTGATAAAGTTTGCCACATTCATACCTTCAGTAAAGATGCCAACCTATAGACTTTCTCAAGAAATGCATTCTTGGCCTTTCACTAGTAAAAAATTTGAAATACTCCAGGCTAGCAGGCGACTTTAATGGAATGAAACCATTGTATTTTTCAATGAGAGGTAGAAACATATGTCTATAGAAATCTATGATGATATAAAAATTATGATAAATTGCGTGGGGATGCTATCCTCAAAATGCTACTATTATATACATGTATACTGATATCTATCTCCTCCTCTACTTTCGCCGCGGACTAAAGACGTGGCTGTTCCAACAATTATTTGATCATGCGGCTGTGTAGTTTTACAATTTAGAATGGTTTTTATTGTGGATTTTAATTTATTTTAATTATGTTTATTGTGATTTGCATTGGCGATTGTTGTATGTAAGCCGCCCTGAGTCCTCAGGGAGAATGGGGGCATATAAATCACAAAAATAAATAAATAAAATAAATAAGACAAATATATAAATCATGGCACCTTTCATAATTTCCTTCCCCTTGCCTCGCCACATCTCTTTCTGTGGACTATCAGGAACAAAGGATGGAAACAAAATGGAAAAAGAGTTGAAAAGTTTGTTTGTCCCCAGTCCATCTTGGCCAGAGACCTTCAGAGAAACAAGTGCTTTTAGGGGCAGATTTTTAAAAGTCCTAGAAGGGCTGAATGTTAGCAAAGCTAATGTAAGGCGGTTCCATCAGCATGGGATTTATTTTGAATGCCACTTTTGCTCACTTTAAGTAATTTTACATTGGTTCCCATTCTCTATTCCTATATATCTTTGTCAGCCCAATTGTAACAATTAATAATTGTTCCTTTTGCTGTGCAGATTTTACTCTCATGTGACATGTACCGCTATTTTGTTTCTCCTATTCTTCTGTTGCTGCCTTTATTAAAATAAATATCCTTCCTTATTTTGTACTCCACACACTCTAAACTGCATGGGCCTAAAAGCTCTCCTTAGAAAGAAAATCTTTTTAAAAGCTTTCTCCTGGAGAAGATAGATTTCATGTTCTGTCCTATCTAAATGTATTTATTATTTGTTTTATTAAGTCTGCCCATCTATCCAATGGAGCTCTGGAGGCACACAAGAATACATACAAAAATCTTCTATGGGGTTTGGTGAAAGAAGACATCTCAGAACATGTTGTAGCTTAACTGACTTGACCTCTGGATAGAAATCTTTCACTTGAGAAGATTGCCATATCCAACTTCCATAGAACTCATCGAGTTTCATAGAATACCTAGGAGATTTAGAGAACCCAGAAAGGGACTTTTTAGGCATGGGTTGTTATTTATGAAAAACACAGCCTTCTGTTATAATACCCTCGTCCAAGAGCTGCAAATCCAAAACAATTTTATACAGTATGTTTGTATGTTATAATCCAGTGATGGCGAACCTTTATGGCACCGAATGCTGAAACCGTAACATGTGCGCTGGATCCTGGAAACCCAAAGACCATCTGGCCAGAGTGTATGTGCGTGCCAGCTACTTGGTCTTCTGGCTTCCAGTACGTGCATGCGCACTGGTGAGTTGGTCTCCACGTGCGCCAAAGCACTGGAAACTGGATGACCAGCTGGCCGGTGCATGTGTGCGCCAGTCAGCTGGTCTTCGGGTTTCCAGTACGCGCATGTGCGCCAGCCAGCTGGTCTTTGGATTTCTGGCATTCCAGCATGTGTGAAGACCAGCATGCGCCCAGAAAACTGGAAGAGCAGCTGGCAACGGCCCACGTGCCAACAGAGAGTGCCATAGGTCGCCATCACGGTTATAATCCAAACTTCCTCCTTTCCTTGGAGAGATTCTAATACCTTTTAGTCCCTTAACATAACAAGTTCTGGTCTTGCAAGTTCTTGTTGCCCTTCTCTAAACTTCTTTTAAAGTAAGAGCATGGTACTTCTGAGGAAAGCAAAACAAAGTGGAATGATAAAATTTTATTTCTAGGGTATTAATAATCTGTCCAATGTTGTGTTGTATGCAAATATGATAACATTCTTTCCATATCATTATCCTTCATCAGTTTGATGTACGAGTTTGATGCACAGAAAAAATTAGACCAACAATATGCTAGTTGATTGTGGAGCCATTTTTCCATACATGTTTACTCACCAAACTTCAGCTAACACTGAAGACCGAAGAAATTTGATCTGTTTATAACAAGTCTGGAATCCATCATAAAGATTTAGGATTGAATTCAGGGATTCATTAATCCCTCTAAACACAGAGGGATACATTTTGGAGCTTTTCCTACAATCTTCAATTTCCTCTAAACTAAAAAAGAGCTATTGATGGACTTTAGAAACTCTCTAGAGAGCAAGAAACAGACTGTGGGTTTGGGGAAAAAAGGGAGAATCAACAATGGTTGTCTTTCTGGTATTTTTTTCCCCCAAGTGAACCTACTAGCTCTTGTGAACAGAACCATTTGATCCATGGAAAAGTAAGTTTAGATCCCATCCATAAATTGATGCTACAAGAACTTAAAAGCCCTTTAGGATTTGGGGCCAGGTTGCTTATGGGACCATCTCTTCCCAGTTGTTTCTATCTGATCAGACTGAAGGGGCATTATTATTTTAATATTGTAAGTTGCTCAGTCATATATTTATGATGACCAGCTATATAAATCTATTAAATAAATAAATAGTTCTTCTTTGGAATATGACTGCTTCTGGTCCTTTTCCTATAATAATTTTCACATCCTTTCTAGAATATATTACCTCTTTTAACCTAGGCTGGCATCCTCATCAGTCTGTTTCTGCATCCTATATTTTCCCATAATATCCCATGAGAGAAACTAAACTTTTTTTAGAAAGAAATCAGCAATAACTTGTAATCTATACAGCACTACAAGATTAATAAACTCATTACCAATGTCATTTTACGCTTTATAAGGATTTCACAACCAAGGGGAAAATATCCAGGTCACAATATTTTGTAACTCATGGGAAATGTGGAAATGAGTGAACACGAGGGGATACAAATCTTTTTTCAGTCAAGATTTATATGGGGAGAAATTACCTTGTTAGCCATCTATGACTTGTTTTATTAGCATCATTTACTTCTAAGTAGATTGAGAAATGAAAAAAAGAATGAATTTTCAGTTTTACCATTTTCTTCTTCAGTTCATATCCATCATGAATGGAAGCAATCAGTCACACTCCCACAATATACTTGACTTTCAAAAGCGAGGCAAATTTTAGAAATCTCTCTCTCTCTCTCTCTCTTTGTCAGTGTGACTGACATAAGGAGCCCAGGTTTTGTATACTGTATAATGTAAAAATGACATATTACTGGTTTTTAGTTGTGTGGGCAATGGGGTTGTGCATTTTCTTGTTTATATTGAAGCTTTTTTTACAGATAGTTACTGTAAGATTCTAGTGCATCTCAACAGGTTATTAACATAATTATTTCTACATTACTTGCTTTGTTTTTTTTTTTATTGAAAAAGTTTTACATTACATTTATAAAAAACCCCCCCTCCCTCTCCCACCCCCCTACATAACCCAGCTTAACCCCCCCTATCCCTCCCTCCCCCCTTGACTTCCGCTGTTTAACAAACATCAACCTTAACATATTTAACAATCTTTAAAAGTGAGATCCCCATACATAAAACACTTAACACTTTACTCTAAACATAATAAACATGTTTAAAAAAAATCTAGTAAAATATTTTAAACATCATACTAACATTTTTAACATCAGGAAATCTATTAACCTCCTTTATATCATTTATAAAATATAATAATACATTTCTCTTTAATAATAATAAACCAACTATTTCATATTTAATTCTCTAAACATATTTAGAAAGTCTAATAAAATATTTTTTACTTTATGTATACCTAAAATATATTTCATATTCAATTCTCTAAGCATATTTAAAAAAAATCTAGAAAAATATTTTAAACTTCATCATCACATACATTAAACTTATTCCATTCTTCATTCATGTCGTGTCATTTTATACATTTCTCTTTAACAGCTAATAATACTTTTATTTAATACTCTTATTAATAATAATGAACCAGATATTTCATGTTCAATACCTTACATTTCAACTACTTAAGTGACTAAAATTCTAATTCAACTGAGCACTAGTTGAAACTTCTTACTTTGGTATTTATTCTTCATATACTCTACCCATTTCCTCCACTCTTTAACAAAAGCTTCATGGGTCCTTTCCTTTAGGTATGCAGAAATTTTTGCCATCTCTACCAAATTAGACATCTTCAATATCCATTCCTCTATAGTGGGCACCTTATCTTTCTTCCAATATTGACCTATCAGTAATCTAGCTGCCGTAATCATATGCAGTATTAATCTAGTATCCATTACTGAACAGCCCTTAACTATTCCCAACAGAAAAAACTGAGGAGAAAACTCCAACTTCTTCTTCAAAATATTCTGCATTACCCACCAAAGTTTAATCCAAAATGGTTTCAATTTTCTACATGTCCACCAAATATGAAAATATGTTGCATCCAAACAATCGCACCTCCAACATTTAGGTTGAACATTTGGATACATACATGATAACTTTTTTGGATCTAAATGCCATCTATAAAACATCTTGTAAAAATTTTCCCTCAAGTTCTGTGCTTGTGTAAATTTAACATTCTGGACCCAAATCTTTTCCCATGTTTCCAACATTACTGGTTCTGCAAAATTCTGTGCCCATTTTATCATACAGTCTTTAACCAGTTCACTCTCTGAATCCCTTTCTAACAATACATTATACACTCGTTTAATATGCATCGGCCCTTTACGTTTCATCTGAGTCACCAAATCTTCTTCATGTAACATTAGTCCAATTTTCTGATCTTCTCTCCATCTTGCTTGAAGTTGAAAATACTGCAACCAAGTTAAATTCACTCCATCTTCCAACAGAGTATCCAAGGATTTCAAACACCAACTGCCCCCATCATTAAAGAGTATCTCTTTATACAACAACCCCCCGAGTGACTTTATTTTTGGCATAATATGCCCAAGATCCAACCACAAAGGTATTTTATAATCCATTTGAAATTGGTGCTTCTTCCAAACTCTCAGCAAAGCATGTCTTAAAATATGCCTGTTAAATACACTATCTCTCTTATCTTCATGAAGTAAATATGCATGCCAACCAAACTGCAAATCATGGCCTTCTATATTCAGAATTTCTCTTTTGGTTGTCCCAATCCAATCTCCAACTTGTATCAATACTGCAGCTTCGTAATATAAACGTAGATTTGGAACTTTAAGGCCACCCCTTTCACGAGCATCTTGCATGATCTTGAGTTTAACTCTTGGTTTTTTCCCGTTCCAAATAAATTTATTTAAACCTGCTTGCCATTCCATCAAGAACTTATCATTTTTGAGCACCGGAATCATTTGAAACAAAAACAAAAATCTAGGTAGAACGTTCATCTTAACAGCTGCTATTCTACCAAGCAAAGAGAGTTGCAGCTTCTTCCATATATCAAGATCTTTTTGAATCTTATGCCAAAGTTCTTCATAATTATTTTGAAAAAGTTTTCTATTAGTTGCTGCAACTTGGACCCCTAAATATTTCACCCTTGAAGCTATTTCAAAGCCTGCCACCCTTTCAAGATCTTTCCTTTGTGGTTCCAACATATTTTTGACTATCATCTTAGTCTTTTTCTGGTTCAGGCTGAAACCTGACACCAGACCATATTCCTCTATAATGTTTTTCATCTGTATGATTGATTCCAAAGGTCATGTTAGGGTAACAATCAGATCATCTGCGAATGCCTTCGTTCTATAATCTCTTTGCCTTACAACAATTCCCTTCAGTTTGTCCGAGTCCCGTAGAGCATTCAACAGCACTTCTAAAGTCATAATAAAAAGTAATGGAGATAATGGGCAACCTTGTCTTGTCCCTTTCTGTATATTAAAATTAGTAGTCAGGCTACCATTAATAATAATTTGTGCTGTCTGTTCTTGATAAATTGCAGAAATCGCTTGTATAAACTTTACCCCAAAGTCCATTTTATGCAAAATCTTTTTTAGAAAATCCCAGTTGACTCGATCAAAGGCTTTCTCCGCATCCAAAAACACCAGCACCGCAGGGATCTGTTTCTTTTCCTCAAGATATTCCAACAAATCTATGAGCTGCCTGACGTTATCCTTCATGTATCTTCCTTCTATAAAACCTGCTTGGTCTTCATGAATCACATCTTGAATAACTGGCATCAGTCTGTTGGCTAATACTTTAGCATAAATTTTATAATCCGTATTCAGGAGAGATATTGGTCTAAAGTTTTCAGGTTTAAAAGATTCTTCTTCTTTAGGTATCAGTGAAATAAAGGCTGTCTTCCATGAGGGGGGTATATTACCCCCCTGCTGAATATGACAAAACAGGTCCTTAAGATGCTCAACCAGTTCCTCTTGCAAAGTCTTATAATATACTGCCGTCAAACCATCTGTCCCAGGAGCTTTAGATAATTTCAATTGTTTTATTGCATATAAAATCTCTTCCGATGTTATAAGTCGGTCCAGTCTATCACTTTGTATGCTAGAAATTTTTGTAACTCTCTTCGTCTGCAAATATTTATCAATGAGATCTTCTTTAACTTTATCTGCTTGATACAATTTAGAATAATAAGTTAAAAAGGCTTGATGTATAAAATTTTGTTGGTGCACTTGTTTCCCTTTATACTCAATAGTATTTATCATACGAGAATTTTGTTGCTTCCTCAAAGTATAAGCCAACCATCTGCCAGGTTTGTTAGCATTACAAAAAGTATTATGTTTAGCAAATTGCAGATTGGTTGCTGTTTGATCAGCCATCAACACTTGGAATTGGTCTTTCAAGAGCTTTATCGTTAATAGTAGCCTTTCATCAGCCGGATTCTTTATAAGCAGTTGCTCTTTTTCCTTTATCTCTGTCTCCAGATCTATTCTTGATTTTTGACGTAGTAATCTGTGTCTAGAATTCATGTGTATCAGTACACCCCTCATATAAGCCTTGCATGCGTCCCATACTATCTCAATGGGGGTACCTTTATTCAAATTAATATCAAAAAATTCTTTAACTTGTTTTTTAAGGTCCATTATATACTTTTCATGTCTAAATATATTTTCATTCATACGCCAAGATCTCCTTTCTCTCTTACCCAAATTTATCTCCATCCACACTGGACTGTGATCTGTTAAAGTTCTAGGAAATATTTTTGTCTTAGTCACCATAGTAAGTAAATCCGTAGTAACCAACATAAAATCAATTCTCGAAAAAGATTTATGTCTGTCTGAGAAAAAAGTAAAGTCCAATTCTTTGGGATGATGAATTCTCCAAGCATCCTTCAACTCTAATTCTTCTTTCAATGAGAAAAAGGTCTGTGGTAGCTTATTTCCTTTTTTAGCAAGGGTCTTTTTATCCAACGTTGCATCAATCACCCCGTTCCAGTCACCCATAATCAAAAAGGACTTATAATTCCACTGCAATATTTTATCATTCAACATTTTGTAAAAACTTTCCTGCTGCTGGTTCGGGGCGTAGATACCAATTAAAAGCATTGAACAGTTCTGTACAGTTATTGCGACTGCAATGTATCTCCCCTCATCATCCGCTTCTATAAGTTTAGCTGGTATTCTTTTAGAAATATATAAAACAAGTCCATTCCTTTTAGCTACACTGGAAGATATAAAATGTGATCCAAGTTTAGAAATTAGAAGTTTCTGATCCTGGGTTCTGATATGAGTTTCCTGCAGACATACAACATCATTATTGTATTGTTTCAGGTAGTGAAATATTTTTCTTCTTTTCTGCGGTGAGTTCAAACCATTCACATTCCATGATAGAATTTTAAGCATCATTCTGAAAATGGTCGAAGCCCTTTAAGCATTTCGCGAAGACTCTCGCCAACCACCGACGTCTTCGGTCTTGCTCCTCCCACAGCTTCTGAGTATAATTTTTTCCCATTTGTTCCATTCTCCTCCTGTGGCATCTTCCCCTGATGTGTCTCCAATCTTTGCTTCCCCGCAGCTCGAGTTATCCGTTGATCCTTAGGTTCTTGCATCAACAAATCCAGATCAGGCTCCACTTCTTTTGTAGCTCTGGATTGCTTTGGTTTCACCTCAGGAAGTTCTATTAAAGAATCTTCTAAAACACCTCCGACCGCACCTAGGATTTCCTCCCTTAATACTTCTTGACCTTCTTTTAAGATCCCCTCTTGAGGAGCCTTCTCCACTGAAATATCTTCAATAGGTAAAAGTGTAGAAGAGCGGGGTGAAACTGAAGTTTTTTTCAACACATTATTATAAAACTGTTCCGCCTTCTCCACAGAATTAATACGGTATCTCACATCCTCATAGCGTAAAACGATACCTGCAGGGACGTCCCACCTGAAAGGGATCTGCCTCCTTTTCAGCTCATTCACCAGGAAACCAAAATCTTTCCGATCCCTTAGCATCTTTGGAGGTAACTCTTTATAAACTCCAATTTGATTACCTTCATGCAAAACCGTAGTCTGGAAAGAACACTGCAGAATATCATTTCTCAATTTCCTCTCAGTAAAGTAAACCACCACATCTCTTGGCAGATTCCTCTGTTTCGCCACTCGTGAATTAGCTCTATACAGCTTATCAATTCTTTTATCAATCACCTCTGGATCAACTTTTAAAATCTTCGCCAACACCTCCACACAGGTTGCCCTCAAGTTCTCACGATTATTCTCCCTTAAGCCTCTTAGTCTTATAGCAAATTCCATATTCCGGAAATGAAGCATGGTAACCTCCTCCTCTAGTCTCTGGTTCTGCACCCCCACTTTAAACATCTGTTCCTTCACATCTTTTTTATTAGCTTCCACTTCCAGACTTAAATCCTCAACTTTTTTTTCAATCACCAGTAAGGCATCAGTAAGAACTGTAGCCACTTTAGCCACGCTTTGATGTAATTCTTCAGTTTTTTCCTCCACCAACTCCTTCACTTCCCCCACCACCACCTTAATTTCTTTTTGATTTTTAGTCATTCTTTCATCCAGTTTGCTCATCTGCCCAGAAAGCTCTCCCAAATATTTGTGTATAAATGCTTTCAGATCTTCTGTTTCACTATCCTGTGACTGTTTTAGCTGTTTTGAAGCTGGGGCTGACTTTTCCTTTGTCTGGTGTGTGGGGGAATCCCCCCCCCCCGTTCTCTTTGAAGCCATGCCTGAACAAAACTTAAATCTTGAAAAAAAAGAAAAAAATCTTCCTCCTTTTCCTGATCTCCCCAGTTTTACAGAAAAGGAGCAAAATCCATTAACTTTTACAATGGAGAGCTTGTAAAACTTGTAAATAAGCACAGTCCAGTTACAGGCAGGCACACTTTCTCTTTCTTATCACACTTTCTTCTTCCGCTTTCACTGACTCTGCTTTAATCAGCCGCCATATTCAGACACTTTTACGATCAAACAGCATTCTTTTCAAAGTTGAAAAAATCTTTAAAAAATCTTTTACTTATCAAAAAAAAGTTTTTAGGTCTCACCAAGTTAACCACCAATCACCTAGGTTTCAGCTTCGTTCGTTTGCGATTCCTCCCCGTCTTGTTCTGACAGGCAGAAGTCCCGCGCCGCTCGGAGATCCGGCAGGTTGAAGAGGGAGCTCCAACAGAAAGCGCTTGCCAGGGCTAGGAAAATGCCCTGGCTGCACTTTCTTGGGCTCAACCTGTTGCTGCCCACTCTTGCTCCCCCCTTATTTCAAAAGGGGAGCGTTCCGAGCCGCTTTTAAGCAAAAAAAGCGGCTCTACAGGCGGCGGGGGCGGCGGCCGAACGAGCAAGCCGCCCTGCGATGGAGCGATCACAAACCGGAAGTCATTACTTGCTTTGTTTTGCTACTGACCACTGAAATTGAGTTGACTCACTGGAGATGAGCCTAATGCTGAGAACGACTGAGGGCAAAAGAAGAATGGAATGACGGAATGAGGTGGCTGGATGGAGTCTCAGTAGCTTAAATGGACTCCAGAGGATGGTAGAGGCAGGAAGGCCTGGAGAAATGTTGTCCATGGGGTCGCAATGGGTCGGACATGACTTTGCAACTAACAACAAATGAAATTGACTAATGTTTTCTTTTATTAATATTCTTTTTATGTATTTATAATTATGTTTACACTTGTATCTGTCATAAAATAAACACTTGACAAAATAAATAAATAAACAAACAAGCAAACAAACAAACTTTAATATTGCAAGACTAACATAGCCAGGCAGCAAAACATTTTATTCTCATATGCTGAAGTTTCTAATAAATGTAACACATCCTAAAGTATTAATTTGCTGGACTAGATCCTAGTTAAGCTTGAGTTAACTTTATTTTTGACCCAGAGGTTGAATTTGCTAAATGATTTCCATGCAACCATTTTACACCAAGAAATGGTGTAACCATTTTGTCCACAATGCTTAAATGTTTAAAAGAGAACTAATTGTGTGTTTTATATAATGCTCCCATCCTAAATATATACTTTTTCCCTGTAACATCTGCAATGATGATTTCATGATATTAACTTTGAAAAAAATAAAGTATATGATTAGTTCAAAGCCAGCATGTTGCATCAGATTATATTTGTAGATATTCTCATTGAACTGATGTATTCTAAACAGATTCTTTGAACTGGGATCAGTGGTGAGTTGCCCCCGGTCCTCACCGGTTCTATAGAACCAGTAGTAAAGCCAGCAGGAGGCTCCGCCCACTGACCCTGACAGCATCAAAATGCTTCTGCGCATGCACACACGTGTGCAAAGCAAGCGCGTATGCATGACCCTGTTGTGAACCGGTAGTAAAGGTAAGTAGAACCCACCCCTGACTGGGATGCTACAGAGTCACATAATTTCTTTGGCAACAATAGAGAAGTGTCTGCCATTGCTTTATTCTAGAACATTTTTTCCAATTTCCTAGTTCAGCCTGCAGCCCTGAGATTTCTTGATGTGCTCCCATCCAAGTATTAATTAGGCCAGGGCCTGAATCTTTTTCAAGATCAACCAAGGTCAATTGTAATCCCCCAAATCCAAAAATGGACCAAATAGCTGTTCTACATAAAGCTGCAAATGATCATTCGGGGGGGGGGGGGGGAAGGAAAGTTCATTTTGACTCCTGGTGATGACAAATGCAGGAACCAGGCTCCATCAATGAATTACAACCAGGATTTTTGTGTAATCAGATTTGAAATTTTCCCTTTCAAAGTAATGGATGTAGAAGTTTACATAGAATGCAAGGCCTCTACAGTTGAATCACATCATTGATTTTGTACTGATGAGACATCAGATGGATTTCCTATTATATATCCAAAGGCTGAACATCTGTCTTACCAGAAAGCTTGTTCAGCCTCAGCCAAAAGCTCTCATATGCAGGGACACATGTCATAATTTGAGGCTACTGAACTGAAGCTATGCGGGAGGAGAGACAAGCCACTAGGGAATTATTTAACATAGTAGAGATTTGTTTTACACAGAAAGGACACTGAGGAGAATTTCCCACTTTCAGCTTCATTTGTGGCTACCCCTTTATTATTTTTTTCTATTTTTCAAGGTTGTTAGTGAGTATCCAGTGAAGCCGAGAAAGTATGGCCCAGAGTCACACAGTGAATTTCCACTGCTGTGTTAAGAATTCCTTTATTTGATCTGATCTGTACTAATTTTTCTCCACAGAGAAAAGAAAGTATTTATTTGGATAGCCATATAAATTCACAAGGTAATTTGGGGCCAATCACTTGCTCTCAGCCCAGCCTATCTCTAACACTGTTGTCAGAAAAATCTGGAGGAAAAACCACTGTATATGCTATCATGAGTTTCTGATGAAAATGTGGGATAGTAATCTAGCAAATGAATCAACTGTAATGGCTTAAAATGGAGACTGAATAAATTCAGGGAGAGGAGGTCAAGCAGCATAACTGCTCAACAAAAGTCCTCAAAATGTAGTTTTATAGAACTAATGTCCCTACAAATAATGCAGGAACATTATTCCTGAAACAATTAATTATTTCAAAATATTTCAGGTTTCAGAAGCACAAACAGAATGAGTGGAAATCCATTGCAACCTATGAGCACAACTTAAACTATCTGATCTTTGTAAATTTAGTAAATGGATAGATGATGCCTGGGGAGATTGCCTAATCTGTGGAATTCTAAAAAAAAAAATACAAAAAAACTTAATAAGGAAAGATTTATATTTAAGAGAGATTTTGCAACGGTTGTCTCCATAAAAGCTATGGCTGGAGATACTATAGATTGCAGTGAGGAATAAAAGCAAATGTAAGTAAGTTTAGAATAGTATGCAAACTGTGAGCTGTAAGCAAAAATGAACTATACTACCACTGTGGCAGAAGCTGATATGCGCCAATGAAGTTTTAAAAGTGACACCTATAAAAATGTAATAAAGAGGGACAGAGACTTTCACTCAAGAAAAAGCAAACCATTTGCTAAAGATTAAAAAAAACCCAAAGCCATTATTTTGAAAGATGCATAGGAGCACATTTTGTAGATGACAAAGTTGATAAAGAAAGTGAAACAGGGTTAACTAAACTGAAAGCCTGCAGCATAAAAAATGAAACAAGACCAGGAATATGGCCCACATCAGTGGTGGGTTGCCCCTGGTTCAGACCGGTTCTATAGAACAGGTAGTAAAAGCGGAGGGAGGCTCCGCCCACCGACCCTGATGTAATCAGAATGCTTCTGCGCATGCGCAGAAGGGCATGGGCGTGCGCGAGCAAAGCAAGCATGCGCACGGCCCCATTGCAAACCAGTAGTAAAGGTGAGTAGAACCCACTCCTGGCTCACATCATATGCAAATGATCATTCACAATCAAATCAATGAAACTGTATCAATGCACTTGGACACTGGATCTGCTCTATCAATTATACAGTATCACAAAGCAAATTTAAGTAGTGTTTCAGAGATGGTAAAGTAAACACATCAAAAATATAATTCAATACTTATGCAGAAAAAAGATCATACCTAATAGAATGATATCTGTACCTGTCAAAACATAATTGGTATGGTATTTTAGATTTAGATGCTGTGAAAATAAACACTGCAGTTATGACTGGCCGAGGAAACTGCTGCTTTTCAGTTAAAGGTCCAACAACAAAATTCCTGTCATGGAGCACAGAGGGTAATAAGTTATTAAAGGTATTAGATGATAATGCACCTTTGTTCAAATATGTCATCTATTCTCAAGCACCTCAAAGGGTTCTAAGAAAATGCCACATCTAAATTTCACAAAGCACATCCAGTACAATATACCAGTGGTTCTCAACATTTTCTTTACCATGGAGCCCCTTTAAATAACTTCTGTGACCACAGACCTCCATGATTTATATAAGATTTAAATCATAACATTTCTTTAAGTCTTTTTGGCCTCCTGGGACAACATTGCCCCCCCAGGGGTCCACAGACCACAGGTTGAGATTCACTGCCATCTACCACACACCAAATGTAGAAACTGAACTAGACCTTACAGAGTTCTTTCATGAGCTACATTTGTGGTTCCAAATCCCAAAAATAATGAAACTATCAGCATATGTGGTTATTTTAAAGTTTAATAGTAATTTCAAATGGCTTGATAAAATTATATACTAAGCAACAACCCTTATCTAGAATTAAGAACATTTTGCCAACCTCATCTGGGAATGATATTTTTGCAAAATAGACATAGCAGAAGCTTATTTAAAAATATAAATGGAAGAAAATTCAATGGTGTTTCTCAGAAAAAATTGACACAAAATATTATGTTGTTTTTTTTAAAAAAAATCTGGTTTTAGAACAGCAGGATTTTTGTAAAGATCTACAAGTCTTCCAAAGACTCTATCTATAATTATCATCAAAATAAATGATGGGTGCCAAACCTCAAAATGGTAATGTGAAGATTAGTAGATGATATAGGCTACAACAAATAGTTTGTTTTTTTAAATCTGGTGTTATAAGCTGTGGATCATGCAAGATGCATTGGCTTCCAATTTATTTCCAGATGCAATTCAAAGGGCTTGTTATCATCTTTAAAGTCCTACATGAAATAGGGCCAGGCTATTTGTAGGACTTCCTCTCCCTGAGGTTATTTATCCATTCCACCAGGTCAGATAAGGTAGGTGCATTGTTGGTAGATTCTTCATATTGTTTACTCTTCAGTGGGTGGTTTAGGGGTGGGAAATTGTGGTGGGTGGGAGTGTGTTTGGGGATTGTTATGTGTGTTGGACCTGGTCTTTGGGTGTTAAGTGAATTTCGTTGTATGGGTATACTGTGTATAAGAGCCGAGGTGGCGCAGTGGTTAGAGTGCTGTACTGCAGCTACTTCAGCTGACTGCTAGTTCAGCAGATCAGCAGATCAAATTTCACCGGCTCAAGGTTGACTCAGCCTTCCATTCTTCCAAGTTGGGTAAAATGAAGACCCAGATTATTGGGGGCTATATGCTATTTAGTATACTGTCTTTGGTGTAAACCGCCCAGAGTCCTCAGAGTGTGGGCGGCATAGAAATATGAATAACAATAACAATAAACTTATTATTATTAAATAATACAGACTTCTTCCCTTTGTGTCATTATGTAATACCAAAATTCTATCTGATATTTTGGTCCTTCAAGGATCAGAGACCAACCATGCCTATGAGTAGATGCTACAAATGGACTACTTTGCTATGAATGAAGGCAAATACAGGTATCCCAGGATAACATTACATGATCCAATCTGGGACCAGAGGTTTAGTCTTCTGAGCTTTCAGACTCATGCTGGATCCCATCCTCAGGGAACTTCTCTCTCACTAGAATCCTTTACCACATAAGGAAGATTGAGAGTAGTGATGAGAGGAAAATTCCCTTCTGAACAAGAGTTGGTTGAATGAGGGAGGGAGGGGGACGAGAGAGAGAATGAGAATTTTAAAAATGCTAACTCACTGGCCATTGATTATAGTAATCCAAAAATAAAAAGGATTAACCATTTGCTCACGTAAATTCTGTGCCTTGAGTTCAGCTCTTCTGAACAGATTCATCAACCAAGTTAGCAGCTTAAATTATGTAATGCTGTTTGCCTAATAAGGTTGCTCCTGGCTATAATTGCTGTTCTAGGATTAGGTGGTTAATCTTTTAAGTGAAGGCACTGAACTCTCCTTCTGAGAGATGAACTAGAGCACCCCAATAAATCATTCATGGTTTTATGCCTCTCATACTGCACTTAAATCTATGATAACTGTTTCTAAAAGCAAAAAAACCACCTGGCCACATCTTCTACTGCAATCAGCTAAGCCACTAAGTAAGATCAGAGATTTAAGTTCAGAAGGAAAATTCTATTTTTTTTTTCCTTAAGGAGCAGAATGGCAGGTGAAATTTATCCCTTTAACTCAAAGGCTCTTGTTTATATGACTTGTTTCAATTCATTTCTGAGGGACGCTAATTTTCTGTCAAGACAGAGAATTACCAGAAAGTTCTGATCCCTGAATACGTTTGAGTTCTGGGATACTTAGCTGATGACAAACTGAGTTCATGGTAGTTTTAGTGATAGAAACAAATCCATCAAGCAGTGTTTTAGGGCTCTGTGAGTTTATGGGCCATCCAATTAGAGTGAACTAACAAAACAATAAGGGAGGCATAAATAAATAATAGAAGGTGCTTAGAAACAAGAAATAGAAATAGAAAGTATAATTAAAGTTTTATATATTATTTCTTGGTTTGGAGGTGACAATGCCATTCATACTCTGCTTATTGATCCAAAATTTTGCAATGCATTTCATGAGTACCAAAATAAGTTATTAAATGCATTTTTTTTGCACAAAAATGAATATGAATGTTGGTGCAAGAGTGTAAAATCAACCCTCAAACTAATTTTACTTGTTTTTTTTACTTGTTAAGCTATTATAAAATAAAAATATAAGTACAGGTAGTCCTCAATTTACAACCATTCATTTAGTGACCAAAAGTACAACAATGGCACTGAAAATGTGACTATCCCTGTACTTACAACTGATGCAGCATCCCTATGGTCATGTGATTGGCACCAGGTGCATATTTACAATGGTTACAATATCCCAAAATCACATGATCACTGTTCACAACCTTCCCAGCCAGCTTCCTCTTTTCCCATTTTAAGTTCCAGTTATACTGTTTAAATAAGTGTTGCTCTGAATGTTATAGTTTATACAATTAGCAAAGATGACTATTGAGAGAGTCTTGAAAACTAGATAAATGGTCCAGATAAAGAGTCAACTCAGGGGTCTCTAACCTTGGCAACTGTGAGAATTATGGTCTTCAGCTCCCAGAATTCCTCAGCCAACCATGCTGGCTACAGAAAATCTGGGAGTTGAAGTCCACAAGTATTAAAATTGCCAAGGTTTATTTTTATTTTTATTAGTTTGTCAAACATGTACAAGATAACAAGTATAAACATGGACATGAACACAGGAAATGAGTACAAATAAATGGGGACAGTAGGACAGAGATGGTAGGCACGCCGGTGCGCTTATGCATTCCTAAGAGGTCCTTTACGGACCTCTTAGGAATGGGGTGAGGTAGACAGTTTAAGGTTGAAGCTGTGAGATCCTTGAACTAGATAACAAATGAATTGGTGTAGGACAATTCCAGAACTTTAACATTTTGAGCAGGATGTACTGAAATGCCTTTATGTAAAAAATACAATGGGAAGAAGGGGAAAGTATTTTGAAATGCTTTTGAAACACTGATTGGCATTAGCACTACACATCTAATAAGCCAAAGGTACAATTTATTGTTCCTTAAAACTACTTAAAGTACATCTAAAAAGTTTGGGACAAGAAATCCAAATAAATTTGTAGCTTTAGAGTTCTATTGCCATTTCGATAAAGCCTGCATTCAAAGCACATGTGGTAATTCAGGACAGGCCCTACAGCAGAGGGATTCCTGAAAGTTGAAGAGATTGTGATTTCCTACAATGTCAGTCATTTAAGTTTTAATTTTTTTTCCTTTTTGCTACACATATCATTGCACAAGGCTACAGAATGATACTTATCATTTGAAGAGATTGCCCTTGCCAGTGTTAAACCAACCACTTTTGATTTGTTTGGCACAGGGATAGCCTGCCTGGTGGCTCTCACTGAACTAATACAACCCTCAACAGACTCAACCACAATAGAAAATGATCAAGAATTACAGAAATTATAACACTGAAACACTGAGACCCACACAACCTGTTTACCAGAAATCATATTGGTTTATTATGTGATTCTAGACAGTTGTGGAGCAAATGTAAAACAATTTTTAATGGCAAGTAAGTGCAAAGAAGCCATTTTCTCATTTTCTGGGAATGATTCTACTGTATCTCATTGTATCCCAGGAAAGCAAATCTGCTGATGACTTATACTAGTAGTTTATCCCAAAGGAATAAAAATAAGAAGCATATTACATTGCCAACAATTATATTTTATATTTAAAGATACCACTATCTAAAAGGGATTTATCTATTGCACATGCAGATCTAATGTTTGTGCTAATGCTTGTACAAATGTACATATATATACATACAGTACATACACACATAATATGAAAGAGAAAATAATACATGCATGCCAAAAAAAATTAAACAAGGCAGAATTTGACAGTAATAATTTCAAGAAGGGCTGCTATGGTTTATTTTGTAACTAAGGCATCTTCCTAGCCGATGAACCTTTGTGAAAGATTAATGTAGTTTGAACTTTTATAGAGGAATATCATTTGTGCACTGTCACATTTAGCACAAATGGTGCTACAGTCACAGTTCAGTAATATTCTAGCATATTATTTCCAAGGCATTTGAGAGTTTAGAGAATTATTGAAGGGCATGCTGTACTCATTTGGTAATAAGGCAGAGTGCAGTCACAGTCACCATACAATTCCAGCAAATGGAATCTCTGTTAATTTTGTTGCACATAGAGGATGACTATGATAATTATCCAAGTGATATAAACCTGACTCAAGAATATTGAATGTGTGAAGATCTTTACACATTCCCTCCCTCCTTTTAAAAAGGAGGGAGCCACATAGCCATCAGAAATAGAATCTCTCAAAATCAAGGACGAGAGACCTCCCATAGTCAAAGTTAACTCAAAGTCAAAATAGGTCTATGAGAGACAAAATCTCCTTTACAGTGTAGTGAATGATGCTTTTTTATCTGGCAGAAGAAAGTGAGCTCAGAACCCATTAGTGTATCTGAGGCAGAAGATACAACACAACGTTAGAGAACTGCAGACCTCCAGATGTTATTGATTTATACTTCCCAGACACTCTAGCCATCATAGGCCCTGATGGGAAATGCCAGGAGCTGTATTTCAACAACATCTGGAAGATCAAAGGTTCCTTCATCCTTGATAAAATGCACACAAGCGCCAAGATAATTTTTATGCAGCTTTCTTAGCTTTGAAGAGTTGTGGCTGGAGTCTATAGCTGGTCCAACTTCAACATTCAGAATAAAAAACCTTGCATTTAGGCATTCACTTCCTTTGCCCAAGTCAAAAAGCCAGTCAATTTTGTATCTGAAAATTATTTTTAAAAGACATATTTAGTATATGAGAAGACTCATGTTCCTTTGTATTTGTTATATAATAGTGTGCGCACACACTCAATGTTCTGTGCTATCCTGAGCATTTTTTCATTGTCATGTCTATACACTATACAAATGTGATAATGGAAGGGAAGAAAATACCATACCCTTTCTTGTCTCAGAGGACAGGATAAATTCCCACTGTGCCAACCTATTATCTAAATATGGCAGGTACTTATAAAATTCTTGAGCCAACTATAATTCTTAATCTACTTGCATTTTACCTTTGTCCTTCTGTCCCTTTTGCTTATTAATGTCAATGAAGGCCTTAAGCTAAGCTAATGAAACATAGAATATACTATGCAGAATATATTAGCCCTTGAGCTTTTGCCTTTTTACTTGTAGATATTCATCAAATCTCTCCTTCAAACTGCATTGCTGTGTGGCCACTGACAAGGGCCCTGCAGTAAAATTAGAGCAGTCAATCTTTCACATAGGAAAGCAGGAGAGGACATTTACCCAGCCAGGATCATCTTCTTTATTCCTCATTTCTGTTTTAATTTCTAGCAAAGCCAAAGTCTTTTGATCATCCAGTTCTACAGTAAATGCAGTCAGAATCAAATCAGTACTTCAGCCAATACAGAACTAATAACAGCAGATGCACTTCTGTGTTTCAAAAATCTTTCTTTGATGCCAGAAATGTTTCAGCTCACTCCTGGGGAAGAAGAAAGCTTTCTGACAGTTTGAAAAATTCAAACATTATCTGCCCTGATGACACTCCAGATTCTTAATTAAAACAATAAATCTCCAGATGCAACTTTTTTTTTATTTTTAACATTCATGAATTGCTTTTTTTGACACAAAAATCTATGAATATGCCACAAATCATCTAACGTAACATTAACTAAATTTGCCTTAACCAAAGCTAAGTGGTTTTTACTAATAAAGTTAGCTTACCTATCTTGTTTATTAAAAAGAAAAGCACAATACAACAACAGGTATACATAGAAAGGCTATGAATACATACAGTATGTTCTATCAGGAGGTCAAATACTATTTCTATTTTAAGATTAAGCTCTATCGAATGCTAAATGCATTAGGGATGATATCAATTTCTTAAAGTTTATTTAAGGAGAGATACTAAGAAGAACATAGCTTTCATTGAGATATTATTTATTTTGCAACAGTTCTTGAAAAAATCCTCAATTTTATTCTGAGTTGTGGTAAGACTCATTCTTATTGATTGTTGTCAGCTATTAAGATACACCCAACAAGAAAAAGCCACCACAAGAACAACTGAAGCTCTGCTATATTGTTCTGGAGTACCAAAGCCTCTTATACTAAAGAGAATCATGTTGGGATAATCTTGAGTTTCTTTCTCACCTGTCTTTTCTTTCTCAGAGATGACCTAGTGTTTACAAAATTGCACTTTCATTCCTCCTTATCTTTACTATGCACAGAGGTGGTATTCAGCAGGTTCTGACCAGTTCTGGAGAACTGGTAGTGGAAATTTTGAGTAGTTCGGAGAACTGGTAAATACCACTTCTGACTGGCCCCACCCCCATCTATTCTCTCCCTCACGAGTCCCAGCTGACCAAGAGGAAATGGGGATTTTGCAGTAATCTTCCCCTGGAGTTCGGATTCCCTGGAGCGTGGGGGGAATAGCGATTTTACAGTATCCTTCCCCTGCCACGCCCAACAAGCCACGCCCACAGAACCAGTAGTAAAAATTTTTGAATCCCACTACTGACTATGCCACTGCTTCAAGATCAACTGTTACCAACTGGCTCAAACTGTATCTCCCTCCTTACAGAAATATTATCCTGATGGAAAAGGAACAAAGGTACTTACTTTGAAAAATAATGCCCTCTCAATCTCAATGAGTAGTCCACTTCTATCCACCATTATATGAAACTAAAGCATTAAGAATTGTCTGGTTTTTATCACCTTCTGCATCCCTTATTCTTTCTGTATCATGTCTTTGAATGTCATGAGGCTGTTGGTGGGGACTTTTTATTATTATGGAAGTTGTTCTGAGAGCATTTCAGGATTCAGTTAGGGGTTCAAATGCTATAAGTAATAACTCATTTTTAAAAGAAACAAAAATTCCATAAACTCCCAAATGAAAGAAAAAAAATAAAAATCCATTTTTGATGCCTTTTCCTTTTTTCCTTTTATACTCAGTTTTGTTTCAAACTTCTGCTTTGTGCCAGACCTCTTCTCTTTTTAAATAGCCTGTTTTGGAGCTCTGGGTCAAAGAAATTCTCTCTGTGTCTCTTTTTTTGCACTAGTATAACTTTGCCATCCTAGTTCAATTGAGAGGGGTTGACTTCTTTATCTTTTTTTTAAAAAAACCTAATATGTTAGTTTGGCTGGTGTGTAGATAATTTTATTTTATTTTTTCTAAGTAAATGAAACAGGCAATTTTAAACATTTTTGCAGGCTTCATCCAAGACCCAGATGGAAAACTGTGAAAGCTAGATTTTGAGGGCACCGAGGCTGACAGCTTCTCAAGCAGGAGGCTTCATCCAACTTGTTTGAAGCTTGTATTTGTACAGAGGTCTCTATTAAGAATCCCAAACTACTTTAATCCATCCAGGATATCTGTTTCAACCTCTAACAATAAAGAACATGACAGCTACCCTGTTTCCCCCAAAATAAGACATCCCCTGATAATAAGCCCAATCGGGCTTTTTGAGCACATGGCAATAAGGCCAAACACTTATTTCAGGGTTCAAAAAAAATATAAGACAGGGTCTTATTTTCAGGAAAACACAGTATTTAATAAAGGACAGGGCAGAGTGTCGTTGTCTCTTAGAAACTGCAAGAGAAGCTTTAAAGCATAGAAGAGGGCGGTCACTCAAGCCAGAGCTTTAGCCAAGGTGAAATCATAAATTATACCTCATCCTATGGAAAGTATAGTAGCCATTTGACCGTGATCAGAAGTGCCACAAGAATCTACTCAACTTTCCCAATCATTGATGACGACAGGAGACCCCCCAAAAAAGGAAGAGAACCCCAGGGAAGGGGCCAAGATGAAGTGAATATAAACACAGGATACCAAGTTTCAGAAGAATTCCAGTTCTGATCTAGGTAGCCAATAAGCCAAGGAAAAACTGGAGGTGTTCATTTAATGCCATCATTGACACTTTTGAAAGCATACGTTCAGAATTGGGTAGAGTTATTTAGGCCAGAGTTCCCCAACCTTTCCAGCTTTGTCAGGGAGGGGGAAGAGGGGATGGTTCAGGCATGCACACATGCTGTTTGAACAAATGGGGCTTGCACGCACACATTCACCAGCTGCTTGCGCATGTGGTGATGTGCCTTGCCTGCCATTGCACTGCCACTGCCACCAAACTGGGAATTGGAGATCCCTGATTTAGACCATCAGTTCCAATCCTCTGCTAAGCAAAAGCCCACATAAAGCAACACAAGCAGATACATCCCATAACAATATACAGTAGAAAGCTGTCCTTAAGATTCATTTATTTTTTTTTTGCCCTGGAAAACAAAGGCAAGACTACATCTCTTTGTCTAGCCACCTTTCTCTATCCCCCACATGCAAGACATTAAGTCATCACCATCATATAAAATGCAGTGTTGTGCCTAGCCTCACTGATTTACAGTCAGCTATACATAAGTGTCTTCTGTTATACTGTACATCTGCTGTGGTGCACATTTCTGCACTTTTATGAGTTGACTCAGTATTTGTACTGCTGCCTCATAATTGCACTGAAAACATCCCTGGGTGCACCACTCCGTAAATGGTAGCAAAATATTTGATAGCAAAATCAGCAACACCCACCACTTTCCTCTGTGCCTTCTGGCAATATGGAACTTTACTGTCTCCATAGCACTTTTGTGGGTAGCACTGGCATCCTTTTTGAAAAAAAGAATCTTAAGCACTGAATAACCACTCTATGGGTTAGTAATGATTAGACTTAGTTACTGCTTTCACGAGCATCTAAAAACGATCAAGTTTTATCAGAAGACCGCCTTGAGGGATCCTGGTATATTCAGTAGATAGAATTTACCAAGAGATAGGAAAAGAAACATTCACCCGAAAGGTGTATTTTAGAAGATGGACTTTTGAGTTTTACAAAATAAAGGCTAGATGCACCCAATAAAACATGGTAAAAACAAATACACTTTTTTCTGATATGTAAACCTAGTCAAGTCAAACAGAAAAAGAGTATGAAAAGTTGATATTGTGTATTAGCCAGTCTTCCCCAAATTAAGGCGCCTCAAGACATGAGGTACTGACATACTTCAGCTTCAACCACAACAATACACAAGCACACAATAGATACAAACTTAAAGTGAACCGCTCCAAACTCAATTGCAAAAAAGATGACTTCAGCAACTGAGTGGTCAATTCCTGAACTGCACTACCTGACTCTGCGGTTTCTTCCCCAAACCCCCAAAACTTTAACCTTAGACTGTCTATTGTAGATCTCACCCCATTCCTAAGAGGTCTTTAAAGGGCATGCATAAACGCACCAGCATGCCTACTCTCCCTGTCTTAACGTTCCCTTTTATATGTATCCATTTCATGTATTCATAATTATGTTTATACTTATATCTGTTACCTACATGCTTAACAAAATGAATAAATGAATAAACGAATGAATGAATGAATGAGTGAGTGAGTGAATGAATGAATGAATGAATGAATGAATGAATGAATGTCAGAATTTTCAGAAATCACCATAGAGTTTTTGGAATTCTGAGTTCACTTAACTATCTGGACCATCCCAGCTTAGGGAAAGCTGACATTACTTCACTGACTTCCTTCAAGAATGACTCCAGCTTCCTTCCACATGATTAATCCTTTTATTAATAATCAGATTAGCTTTTACATTCTTTGTGCTGTGGGACATATTGGTTACTAATTCTGGGAACTGCAGATCCAATAAATCTGTAATCCAATTAGTAAAGATCTATTGGATCCTACCTTACACATTTCCACATGCAAACAAAAACACTTGAGGATTGCCGGAAAGAGAGTAAATGCTGTCACTTACTGCCTCAAAAGCATGGGTGTTTTTCCCATGGGTGAGTCCTTATGTTATTCCCATACTTTTTCTGTTGCTGAAAAAACTGGACCTCTAAGCTGAAAATGGAAACATTACCTATTGCAAATGATTCACTCTACTGTATCTCCAAATTGAAAGAGTAAAGGCATATTGCAACAAAGATGAAAATTTAGAGAGAAAAAAGTTCACAAAGTCGATCTAATCTTAGCATATTACATAACACTTTCAATATTGGTCAAAGACTATGTCCTTCCATATTAAAGTATATACACTAACTTGTTTTTATAAGAGTTCTCCTGTAGCCCTCTTTTTGCGCTTTCATTGATGAAAGGATTATTTTTTGAAAATCAAAATCTTACCTAGTTCTCCCTGTTGTTGCAACAGAGGGATAACAGATGCAGTGTTAATGTTGTTGAACCAGGTCTCTGCACTATGTGATGTTCCTAATCTCTTACACAAAGATCAATCTTATTAGCAAATAGCCACTTAATTCTTAAAAGCCTTTGTAAGCATGATTATTGGAGCTAAGTGTCATGCATTTTTGGAGTGTTGACAAATCTTATATGTGGTTTGTTTTTTTTTCCCCCACTGTCAAGGAATTTCTGGCACCCCAGAAACTGGATGGGATTTTGATGCTGGTAAACAAGTGAAGAAAAGTTATAAGGGATGGGAATTCCCGAGGGATATATTGACTTTCCCCAAATTTGTGCATTCCAGATGTGTTGTGCTACAAGTCCCAGAATTTCATACTCTGGTCATCCTATCTGAAAATCTTGGAGATTTTGTCTGAGATGGAACATTGTTCCATATGAAATAGGAGTTGGATTCTGAAAAAAAGGTAAAGGTAAAGGTTCCCCTCACACATATGTGCTAGCCGTTCCCAACACTAGGGGGCAGTGCTCATCTCCATTTCAAAGCCGAAGAACCAGCACTGTCCGAAGACGTCTCCGTGGTCATGTGGCTGGCATGATTAAACACCAAAAGCTCATGGAACGCTGTTACCTTTCCATCAAAAGTGGTCCCTATTTTTCTACTTGCATTTTTTTCGTGCTTTTGAACTGCTAGGTTGGCAGAAGCTGGGACAAGTAACGGGAACTCACTCCATTACACAGTACTAGGGATTCGAACTGCTGAACTGCCAACCTTTCGATCGACAAGCTCAGCATCTTAGCCACTGAGCCAAAAAACCATCTTTTTTGAAAACCAGAGAGAACCATTATTCACTGTTTCTATGAAAATAAAGGCATATAGGAAAAGTATCCAGGTAAGAATCTCCTGTGGCATCCTTCAAAATGGATAGTCAACACACACCAATATAAACGGTGGCTATGCATATACCATATAAACCAAATTTGCAGAACCAAGTCTTCTTAAAGAATGTAGAATGGCTAGTATTTATGAAATCTAAACATGCAATCTCCATCTTCAGATCTAACAGGCTTTTGATATGTCCTGTGGTCCTCATCTGTCTAACAAGGAGAGACAAGAAACAGTCAGTTAGGCCAGTTCAGCATGGTAGTGGCTTACATTCTGAGCTGGTTTAACACTATCAAGCCCAGCTGAAAAGCATTTATTCTGATTCAGTATTTCATAGCCAGAAGGAAAGCCAAAACATTTTCAAAAGTCATAAAAATGGTCTCACAACATTTGATGCAAGACATTTGGCCAAAAGTAACTATTTATGGAAATCAAGCATTATGCTGGTAGGTCTCAAGTTTCACAAATCGTAAAATTAAGAACAATGATGCATAAAAATAAAACATAACAAAATCTGGTTTTATTACCTCTTGAGGATGAATCAGTTTCAAAAAGTATTTTGAAGTGAGATGGAAAGAAAGCTATTTTAAAAAAATAAGGCAGATGGAACTGGATCTCACTCATTTTACTGTTTTACTGATTTATAGTCAAAGACAATGGAAGGTAATTGAATGATGGTTCCTATCAAGTTTCTCTGTTTTTCCACTTTATGATTTCATTTTTTGGAATCTTGGTAAAATTTGGAATTTTAAAAAAATAGCAAAACGTAAAGATAATCAAATCAGCGTCTACAAAGAGTACCTTGGCTTTCAAGGAAAAAAAATCTTCAAATCAAACTTCTTCCTGATCACTAGGTGACACCAGATAATAGTCTGGGTCACTAGTACTGAACCAGGTGAGTTAGAAATTAACTTGAAGTGAGACTGTTGTCCATTTATCAAAATAAAATGAAAGACTGAAACAATTTAAAAGTTTGATGGAAAAGTATTCTTCAGTATTATGTCAGGTACAATAAAGACATTTGTCTGACTTTAGGCAAAGAATTGAACTACTTTCCTTGGAAAGACCATGTCCTGAATGTCCACTATCACTAAGAGCCTGCAGGGGATGGGGTTGGAGCAATGTAAAGCAAGTTAGAATGCTAGAATGTCAACATGCTTTTGTCTAACTCCTTGATGGTGAACCTATGGCATGTGTGCCAAAGGTGGCACGCAGCGCTCTTTCTGATAGCATGCAAGCCGTTGCCCCAGTTCAGCTCCACTGCGCATGCATGCACACCTCCTGCCAGCCAGCTGGTCTTCAGGTCTCTGCCCACATGCATGGGGGGGCAGGACACATGCTGCAGAGCATGCACACATGGACGGGGCATGTCCAGGGGGTTGGGGCACATGCGTGGGGCCCACACGTGCATTGTATTTTGGGGGTTTGGGCTCATGCTTTGGACACTTGGTCCAGAAAAGATTAGCCATTACTGGTCTAACTCATCTCAAAGCAATAGCAACTCTCTTACTTTATCTTTACAAGACCAAAAACATCATATACTAGGTCCCTCAGTGACCAAACTGAATTATATACAATTATATTCTGAATTATATACAATTATATTCGCATCTATCCAGCTACTGCTTGTGGCAACTCCCACTAAAAGAATGTGGAGTTATGCAAAAGCATAGCTTGGTTTTGTAACGTTCTATTCATTTTACACTCTACACTGGTTCTTTATGGCATACGCCCTTTCCTGCCCGTTTTCCTATCCCCTTTACTCCACTACAAATCCAAATGAAAGATATTCTGATATTTTATTCTCTTCAAAAATGTGTCAACTAGGTGGGTCTAGATGTGTTTAATTTTGAAATGAATTATATTTTACTATTGTTAAAAGATCGTTAAAAGCTGACAAATCTTTCTGATCATTTTTTCCCCTCTGTCAAGTTTATTAAGGTCAAATAAATATTGCAGAACGTTTCTTCTGAACTGAACTCTAATCCACAAAAGCATGTTAATAAAGGTGTTTAAGACCTCACAAGATTCTGTTGTTTTTGCTGCAACTAATTTAGCTACTCTTATACACTAAAAAAGTTGTTAAAATAACAACCAACTATTTTACATTAAAATATAGTCTACATTAGAGATTACAAATCATATGTATTGAATCAAAGTAATCTACATATTGCAAAAGATCAAGGTAAATGAACAATTCTCACCTAAGTATGAGGCCAATCAAGGTTTTTAATATTCAATCTCCACAATACTATCTCTGTTCTGCCATCTGGTGTTGATTCGAGAGAACAGCATCACATTTTAAAAGACGTGTTTAACCAGAAAGCAAATATTTCAAAAAATATTTTTTAAAAAAGCTTTGGAATCCATCCATTTTGTATATAATAAAATAAATATGAAAACTCTACCTGAGCTATAACAGGTAGTTCAAGTAACAATGATTTTAGCCCACATGTACTGCACACATAACTTTTTATTTTGCAAGTGATGTTGTGGCTTTGAAACTTAACACTAGGGCAAATTTTACATGTCAGCATGATTTCACACACCAATCACTAACTGCTACTAACTAACAACTAATTGCAGTTTTGGCTTCAAATAATACTGAAGGAAAAGTATCCAATGTAATGACAGCCACACAGGAAGGAAGGAAAAATATATTCATTCATTAAGTCATCCTAGTAATGCATTGAAACCACATAGCCATGTTGTACTTTATGCATTTCGCTATATTTGGGTTTGAATTATGACTTTTGGATTTTATTGCTGTTCATCTGATAATAGCAACCCACATCTGGCTTTTTAACTATTCTGTAGACCAAAATGTGAGCGAACTCCCATCAGATTGTTTTCCACAAACTTCAGGAAAGGGAAAATAGAAATTCAATTAAGGCCATGAATTGAACAAGAGAATGCATTCTCATGTGCATTGGAAAGAAGACACTGGAGATTCAACCACTAAAAATGAAAAGAAATAATGTGAAAAATGAATCTCTTTGCTCAACAGCAGTGGGAACACTCTCTATTAATCAATCATAATGTGTTCTTACACAATCTAAATATCTTCCTGCAAGATGGAGATGTGCCCACCAGGTTTCCTTGCATTCCACCAGCCGAGAGCTCAGGGGAGGGGTGGGGGAGTAGCGGTCATTATTAAGGAAGGTCTGAGTCCGAGGGAGACCACTGTACCGCAGATAGCCGGGTGTGAGTCCATCTTCATGAGGTGGGGTCGTGGTGGGCAGATGGGTCTGTTAGTCACGTACCTGGCTCCCTGCCACGTGGCAACAACCCTGCCCGAGCTTCTCAATGTTGTAGCCGAAGTGGCGGTTGATACCCCTAGGCTTATGGTCATGGGGGATTTCAACCTGCCATCTATCGGTGAAACATCTGAGTTAGCCCGGGAGTTCATGGCTTCCATGACAGCCATGGACCTGACCCAGGTAATTCAGGGCCCGACCCACGTTGGTGGACACACCCTGGATCTAGTTTTTGTCTCTGGTCAGTTGTTGAGTGGTCTAGATATTGGGGATATAGTTATGGAGCCCTTGTCATGGACTGACCACTCGCTCCTTCGACTCGACTTTCAGACCGCTGCACCTCACCGCAGGGAGGCGGAACCGACTAGGTGGTTCCGCCCCAGGCGCCTGATGGATCCTGATAGGTTCCAGACGGAGCTTGGGCCATTTCCTGAGACACTGACACACGACTCGGCTGAGGATCTGGTGGCTGCCTGGAATAGGGCAGCCGGTGGGGCCTTGGACCGTGTCGTGCCTTTGCGGCCTCTGACCCGGCGCCGAACTCACTTATCTCCTTGGTTTACCGAGGAGCTGAGGGAGATGAAACGCCGGAGAAGACGCCTAGAGAGCGGTTGGAGGGCCAGTCGCTCTGAATCTGACTTGACACTAGTAAGAGCTCACATTAAGACTTACTTAGTGGCAATAAAAGCGGCAAAATCTAACTATTTTGCCGCCCTTATCGCATCATCAGATAATCGCCCAGCCGCCCTGTTTAGGGTGACCCGCTCCCTCCTTCATTCGGGAGCACGGGAGGATCCCTTGCAGGGTCGTGCTGAGGATTTTGTTCAATATCTGGATGACAAAATAACTCAGATTCGGGATGACTTGGCCGCCGACTGGGTTAGTTCGGGCGAGGTGACTGAGGCAGGTCTTGAGAGTGTTATCTGGGCTGAGTTCGATCCTGTGGCTCCCGAGGACGTGGACAGGACCTTGGGGAGACTGAATGCAACCACATGTTTATTGGACCCGTGTCCCTCCTGGTTGGTGCTGGCCTCCCGGGAGGTTACACGAGGCTGGCTCCAGGAGATCATAAATGCTTCTTTGCGTGAGGGTGCCCTACCGGCCGCCTTGAAGGAGGCGGTGGTGAGGCCCCTCCTCAAGAAGCCCTCCCTGGACCCGGCTATTTTGGCTAATTACCGTCCAGTCTCCAACCTTCCCTTTTTAGCGAAAGTTGTTGAGAGTGTGGTTGCATGGCAGCTCCCTTGGTACCTGGATGAAGCTGTCTATTTAGACCCGCTCCAGTCCGGCTTCAGGCCTGGATACAGCACTGAAACGGCATTGGTCGCGTTGGTGGATGATCTCTGGCGGGCCCGGGGTAGGGGTTATTCCTCTATCCTGGTGTTATTAGACTTCTCAGCGGCTTTTGATACCATCGACCATGGTATCATGTTGCGCCGATTGGAGGGACTGGGGGTGGGAGGCACCGTTTTACGGTGGTTCTCCTCCTACCTCTCCGACCGGTCGCAATCTGTGTTGACAGGGGGGCAGCGGTCGACCCCGAGGTGCCTAGTGTGTGGGGTGCCGCAGGGATCGGTCCTCTCGCCCCTCCTGTTCAACATTTATGTAAAGCCGCTGGGTGAGATCATCCGTGGTTTTGGGGTGGAGTTCCATCAGTACGCTGATGATACGCAGCTGTACATTTCCACCCCAGACCACCCCAACGATGCCGTGGAAGTGATGTCCCAGTGCCTTGAAGCCGTGCGGGCCTGGATGGGGAGAAACAGGCTTCGACTCAACCCCTCCAAGACCGAGTGGCTGTGGCTGCCGGCGTCCCGATATAGCCAGCTGACACCATCACTGGTTATTGGGGGCGAATCATTGGCCCCCACGGAAAGGGTGCGCAACTTGGGCGTCCTCCTGGACCCACGGCTGTCTTTGGAAGATCACACGACAGCTGTGGCCAGGGGAGCTTTCTATCAGGTTCGCCTGATACGCCAGTTGCGGCCCTTTCTAGATCGGGACTCCCTACGCACAGTCACTCAGGCACTCGTCACCTCTCGCCTGGACTACTGCAATGCTCTCTACATGGGGCTCCCCTTGGGATGCACCCGGAGGCTCCAACTAGTGCAGAATGCGGCCGCGCGGGGGATTATGGGAGCGACGGGACGCTCCCATGTGACACCTCTCCTGCGCAAGCTGCATTGGCTACCTGTGGACTTCCGGGTGCGTTTCAAGGTGTTGGTGACCACCTTTAAAGCGCTCCATGGCTTAGGACCAGGGTACTTACGGGACCGCCTTCTGCCGCAAATAGCCTCCCACCGGCCGGTGCGTTCCCACAGAGAGGGTCTCCTCAGGGTGCCGTCAGCCAGACAATGCTGGCTGGCAACCCCCAGGGGGAGGGCCTTCTCTGTGGCAGCCCCTACCCTCTGGAACGATCTTCCTCCAAAACTGAGAACAATTGCTGACCTCCGGACTTTTCGTCGGGCCCTGAAAACTCATCTCTTTCAGCTTGCTGGTCTAGCCTGACCCCGCTGAATTTTTAAGATCTGTATTATAGGGTTGGGTATTTTAAATATTTAATGGTTAATGGTTTTAATTTTTAGCCAAAGTTATATGCTTTTTTAAAGAAATTGTTTAACTTTTGTGTACTATTTTATTTGGCTGTTCACCGCCCTGAGTCCGCAAGGAGAAGGGCGGTATACAAATCTAAACAAATAAATAAATAAATAAATAAATAAATAAATAAATAAATAAATAAATAAATGACCAATCTGAGAGCAGAAAGAGGCATTTAAGAGCAATTTATAACACGTTTTGGAGAAATTTTATACATGTCCAGTAATTTTCATTCTTAAAAATCCAGGAGACAGTATTTCTACAGAAAAACAAAGGGTCACAAAAATTAAATGTTCTATTTACTAAAAATAGAAACCAAAAGGAAAGAAAAATTAAGTTTCAGAATTTTCTTAACACATTTCACCACAGTGATGGTGATATTCTTACAAAATGAAAAGTAGCAGTTCCTCTATAATGAAAATATGGTATTGAAAAAACCAGCAAGAATAAAATAATCCAATAGGTAGTTACAATGTTTTACTATGATCTTAGTAGCATTTTCATTTGAACAGAAATGCAGAGAATTGTATTGTTCGCATGACTATTTGGCCTGTGTTCTGTCCTGATGAGAAAATACTTCTTATGAAGAACCATATTTTGCCTCAGTTCAGTTCAGTTCACTTGGGAAATTAATATAATGGCTCCATAATATAGACAGCAACATGCTTCAGTTGGCTCAGCAATATATAAAATATATAACGACCTGCCAATATCTGGAGGTTTTAGTGATGTTCTTTACATAAAATTTGAAGGGACACTGCAATCAGATCTATATCTAGAAATTAATCTTTGCATTTTATGTGGCCATTTTTCTTATGTTTACCTAAATTATTAGAAAAGGTGTGAAGTTCTTTTTTTCTTCTCCTGTTGGAGAACATATAAATGATTTCTCCAAAGAGGAAACATCTTATAGTTGCGTAAGATTTAATAGATAAGTTCAAAATATTTAAGATTACAACCCTGTCTCACCAAAATGTCTTGTTCCAACTTTACCAGAATTGGACCAGTTTTGAAATAATAGAATAATTCGATCTTGGTACTATCAGGGTTCCAAGTAACACCCCCAACGAAAGAAGAAGGCTTGAGTTTCCTCAAAGTTCCATTTTATTAGAGATGTCATATTGGCACATCTGGCAAAACTCGAATCTGAAACTTTCTAGATTCTCCCCACCCAAAGGAAAATTCAAGTCTCTGCCCTACACCCACAAGTCCACCATATGGTCCAATCAAAGCACCGTCCCAACTGGAGATGCCACCCAGTTCCAGCCCTCCAGGTGCAGGGCAACATTTAGCATAGTCATATTTCAAAGTTTCAAAGTCATATTTCCGCCATTAAATCAGAACAGCCATTCTTACATCAAGACACTTACAGCAAGGACGGAATAGGGCACTTTGAGATTGAAGCATTCCATATTCTCAGTTTCTGCTAATGAGCAGTGTAAGTTTTATTTGTGGTCAAAATAGCTTAAATTTTGCTTCCCCTGAAAAAATATCTTGCTCTATTCATTTTTGTGAGTAACCAGTGTACATTCACCATGCAACTGCACTTACAATCTTCTCTGCCGATGCAAACAAACCATCATCTTATGAATTCTGAAATTCATGTTTCAAATATGCTAGAAAAATCCTTATAAAAGTAGAAGGATGCCAGTTCATTATATTACACTTTTATTTTACAGTTTTTCAAAATCTGTTTTACAGATACATTAACTGGGACAGCTGCAATACTGACCAAAAAAAAAAGCATACCTACAAACCAAATACACATTTTAATATTTACTAGTATAGAATCACTAATATCCAAAGAGATGTGTCATGTAGTAAAGAAGGTGTGCGGCAATGCAAAATGTAGAGAAAAGATGTTAAAATGAAAAGTAAACATTGCATCCATGGTTACACAGCAGAGATCTTTGCAAACACATTTGGTATTGTAACATTCTAGACAGCAATATGCTTTGTAATACATATTGATTATAATACATGCCTTAGAAAGCTTGTATTCTGTATGTGTAAACTTTAACCAAATAAAGATATGATAAAACAGAAAATAATCTAATCTGAAATTAAGTTCTTCATCTTAAAAAGACACTGCATTCAGGTGAATTTTAAATTATTTTTGGAATATTCCTTCTCTCTTGCACATTATTTTCATTTATGAGAATTTCACGATGCTACTTAATTGCTGCGATTGTGCAAGACAAATATATGGTCTTCCAAAGGATAAAGCTTTGCCTCAAAAAAGTCAGTATCTGTTAACAACTGTAGCACAAAATGATTTGCAAAGGACTTAATTTTGAACAGCACTGCAATTTCTCAGCTATACTCCTGTGGTGCAAAGTAGCAGTTGTTCTAACAAACTGAGAAAAATCCCAGCCAAAATTTCAATAATTTTGAAACAAGATGTTGAGAACTGTTGTTCTCAACATCTTGCCTACTGAAACAGCACCTGTTTTATCATTATTGGGAACTAAAAGACAAAATCCAAGCACTTTAGAACTTCTTAATAATAAGCTACGATACAAGATGATGCTCTCCGAGTATGGGGTTTTAACATACTAGCTACAATGCACTTTTAGGGACTCTTCATATTTTCAAAGATGCCCCTCAACCCTAGCTATCAGGCACTAGTTTTGCCCTGTTCCTGGCTCTGACATGACATAAACTGTCATACAGCTCCAAATATCAGCCCTATTGACACAGGACAGCAACTTCTTAAAAAGGCAATAGGAATAATATATGGTTTCCATCAAGCCAAAATGTTTAAAATGCAGGGGCACAATGGCATATTCAGCATCCTATTTCTTATCCCTTCTCCATAATCTTATATTTTCAGCTCTCACTCAAATTGAATTGTTTTCAATTCAGTCACCACACTTCCTACTACAGACAAAGTATCATGGAACAAATTGAAGTTTGTGAAAAGCAATGACCTACATTCCAATCAATAGTTTCTTGTCATACTTGGAAAGTCACCGCCTTCGTCAGAAGCATTTTTACAGCAGATTATTTATAATGTGTATAAATACACATGCATTTCTGTCTTAACTTCTTTTTACTAAAACGTTCATATTGAAAGTGGTTAAGGGCTGACGATTAAAAGAAGAAAACAAATCCCCAACTTTTAGGTTCAAGTCTTCTTACATTCCTACAAATAGAGCATGACACACTGGCTCTGAAAAAAAAGGTGAACAAATCTGTCTTTTTTCCTTCTAGAGGCATCTAATTGAAATATATAATCTGAAATAAGGCTAAAAAGAAAAGAAAAAAAGGCATTTCATTTTGTAAAATCAGAGCTAACAATTTCTTTGCACGTATGTCCTGACATTTGTGTTGAGTGGGCTCTGCATCTATTTATCATGAATGTTAACTTAAAGCTTCATAAATTCAAAAATGTTTGGTTGATCATGGACCCACATTAAAAAGTGAGGCAATAAAACATAAAAGTGGGGGAGAGGGAATGAACAAACGTTGATTTGAGGCTTCCATCTTCTGACTGCTCAAAAGGCCAAAATGTCCAATAAAATGTAAAACACAGTATATATTTTGTGTAATCTAAAAAATCTGTTATGATAACTTATTGCAAATTGCACTCGGCAGTTCGCCAAAATAATGGAAAAACTACCCCCTGTTGGTTGGCACAGTCCTTTAGCCTTGATTCAAAGTCACCAATAGAAGGATCTGGAAAGAAAATTTGCAGCTGTGCTCAGCCAACTGGCTGCCCCTTCTGGGTGTGACCCAACACGGGACACGGCTTTGTCTTGCTCCTTTGAAGGACTTTCATCTTCTGGCAAGTATTCAGGGAGGTCAGTATTTTGTTCCACTTCTACTGGAGTATCTTGGAAAGGAACCAACATCTGCAAAAAATGAAACACGGTATTAACACGCATCATGGAACATCACATGTTATTTTACAAAATTTGCTTTTGCTTTTCAGCTAGGCTACATTTATTCCTTCAATCGCTTTTAGATAATTTAACTTTTATTAGCAGAAAGGATAAAAATGACTTTTTAAAGTTTTTTTTTTAAAAAAAAGCTAAAACAAGTATCTTTTTTTTTCTTCATGCTCATGAGTTCTACAAGGCTATCCAAACATAAATGGCTTTTCTTATCCACACATACTGTTGCATTATTATGCAGATATTGGTGCTCAAAGCAGACTGGAAAATTTATCTGCCTAGAATTTCATGGATATGTGATGGATATTATTATATTGGATGAAAAGATTGCAATTATTGTTGCTGCTGTTATCTTAGTGCAGAGGTGTCAAACTCACGTCGTCACATTGTCGTCATGTGACATATCACAACTTTTTTTCCTCTTTGCTAAAATGGGGGTGGGCATGGCCAACATGTGACACATCTGGCCGTGGGCCACGAGTTTGATGCCCCTGTCTTAGTGCCAACACTTTTAACAATATACTTTTATTGCAGTTCTCTCACCTCTTCCCCACTTTCACTTTTTACAACTTGCTGGGCTGTCATAACTTTGGTTGATGCTATTGCTGTGCCCAATGCCTGCACAAAAATGGAAAAGGAAACAATAAGAGCAAGATTAAAAACAAAAAAATCTCTACCTGAAGCTGAAAATAATTAAAGCAAACCATTGGGAATGCTTACCTCTGCTTTTAAATCTGATCTGATTCTGACAACACATCTTTGAATTGCCATTTGAAACGTAAAGCTGATGACCCCTTTAATTTTAAGTAAGGCTTCTTCGCACAGGTTTCTCCGTGACTGGAAATTAAAGAGATGCAGTTAATGGGTCAATGCTAAGTAAAATAACATGAAGTTAACACATAGGTGCACGTGATGCTATACCAGCAGAACAACATTTTTAAACGAAAAGAAATATTTGTTTGCATTTGGCAGTAAGGAAATAGAAAGGTAACATTTCTGCTTACATTTTGAAAGCAAACTAGGGAGAAATCAACTGTGAATAATGATGGAAAGTGCTGAAAAGCAAAGCAGCTTTTCTTTGTTATGATCAGCTAAACAGTCTCTTGTGATTTAGTCCTGACTGACTGAAATCCTCGCTGATGAGCAGTTAGTTTTAAGTTGCTATTTATCAGACATCTTGTATCCATACTGACTGAATGCATCAAAGCAGCTGTTACATCCTTCAGCTTCCTTATCTGTGGCAGCTCATGAACATTACTGCACTACACAACTCAATTCTGATGTCAACTGACAATGTCTGCTTATAAAATCACAAGCTCATCTTATGCTTTAAGCAAATGGCAGGGCCTCTTCTACGCAACAACACAACAATAACCTATGCTAGTTTCATCAACTCTGAATTGCCCCAGCATGTTTTAATGCTTTTAGGGACTTCTGGAGAAGAAATGGCAAATTGAAGATGGCTCTGCTAAAAACAGAGCTGACGGCTACAGTGGAAGGAAGAGCCAGCAAATAGCTCTTTGTGATTCTTTCCTTGTCCTTCGGATCACCCGCAAATGCTCCAGACAGTTGTTCTTCTCTGGCAGTTTAACAGACATGGAAGATGAGAAAATAGTCATGTTGCTCAAACCACGGTTGGTACCTTCAAAAGGATACTGGTTTCACATACTTTCTTTTCTAATCAGTTTCAGAAATTGTTAACTCTTTGGATTGACAAGGTAAAAACAATGAATGAGTTTTCTTCAATACTGTGTTTCCCCAAAAATCAGACCCTGTCTTATATTTTTTGAACCCCAAAATAAGCGCTTGGCCTTATTTTTGGGAGATCTTATTATTTTGGGGTGCATGGAGCAAGACGGGCTCCTCTTGCAGTCTTAACTGATTTCCAGCTCTGTCTCCCTAACCCTAACTAGAGTAAATGGCGGAGACTGGCTGCACATGCGTTTAAATATTTTTGGGGAAGGCTTATGGGGGGGTGGCTTATTTTAGCGCATGCATTCAAAAGCCCAATTGGTCTTATTATCAGGCGATGTCTTATTTTCGGGGAAACAGGGTAGTTGGTGAAAAATGTTTTAATTATATGTTTAAGCGGGGGTATTTTTACAAGTGTGTAGAATAAACAGCAAAAGTGTTAATAAAAACTTAATTTTGGAAAGTTACAAGCAGACTAATGGAACAGATGAATTTGAAGTAAGATTTTAAAATTATTATAAAAACCTTTCCAGGGAAAAATGCTTTTGTTTTGTTTGTTTGTTTTTTAAAAAGATAGGATGAGATTTTGAAGGTTGGACACTAGAGGGCACCAGAAGAACTAAAGATAACAATTAAAGGAGAAGAACATATAAATTTGACTTACTAATACAGAATGAAATACTGTAAAATATTTTAACATTGGACATATTGAAGGATATTTTTGAACAATGGACCCAGAAGTTGCACAGGTACTGTATCTGTGGTACCTTGCTCAATAGTAGTAACTGTGAGAGGGATCTTGGAGTCCTTCTCACAGTTACATATGAGCCAGCAGTGTATAGTAGCTGCTAAAAAAGGCAACACAGTTCTGGGCTGCATAAACAGACGGATAGAATCAAGATCACGTGAAGCGTTAATACCACTTTATAATGCCTTAGTAAGGCCACACTTGGAATACTGCATTCAGTTTTGGTCGCCACGATGTAAAAAAGATGTTGAGACTCTAGAAAGAGTGCAGAGAAGAGCAACAAAGATGATTAGGGGACCAGAGGCTAAAACATATGAAGAACGGTTGCAGGAATTGCAGCAATTGGGTATGTCTAGTTTAATGAAAAGAAGGACTAGGGGAGACATGATAGCAGCGTTCCAATATCTCAGGGGTTGCCCAAAGAAGAGGGAATCAAACTATTCTTCAAAGCACCTGAGGATAGAACAAGAAGCAATGGGTGGAAACTAATCAAGGAGAGAAGCAACTTAGAACTAAAGAGAAATTTCCTGACAGAACAATTAATAAGCGGAACAACTTGCTTGCAGAAGTTGTGAATGCTCCAACACTGGAAATTATGAGGATGTTGGATAACCATTTGTCTGGAGTGGTGCAGGGTTTCCTGCCTGGGGAGGGGGTTGAACTAGAAGACCCCCAAGGTCCCTTCCAACTCTGTTATTTATTTCTATAAGTTAATTTTAAAAGTATCTGCCTCTATGTGCTTAATAAATGTTATGGAAGAGGAACAGGTTTTCCCTGTCAAGACTTAGATTAATTTTAAAGTAGACTTAAAAATGACAGCCTACAAAAACGATAGGAAAATATAGCAATAGCACTTAGTCGCATACACCACTTCATAGTGCTTTATAGCCTCTCTAAGCGGTTTACAGAGTCAGCATATTGCCCTCCTACATTGGATTTACAAAAGGGTCTTGTTAAAACTTCCAAGAATTTTGTGAGAAGGGAAGAAGAAAATAATAAAAAGTACTCAAAGTGTGGAACATTATTTGAAGGGATTAACAAATTCAACTCTGTTAAAAGGAGCTATAAAGTTGATGTATTTGATCAAGGTTAAAACAAATATGAAGTTATCTCTGGTAATGAGCAGACCTTAAGGACATTTTATTATCCATCATCAGTGACAGTGAGTTTGGGCTTTACTAGTTGGATAAGGAAATGTCTGCAAGCAAATAATCAAGTCAGAGAGCACAAAGGACTCCACAGTATTTTCTTGGCTTTTAGAAACATTTAAGACATACCAATGGGCAAACACATAAACAACCAAGTTAATTACCATAAGAGGGACAAATTTAGGGGAACTAATTAGATCTGTTTTAATGAAAGAAGGAGAAAGGAAGCCAAAAGAGAAATGTTATTCTGGAAGTGTAGGCCTGAGTCCATACTGGGTCTGAGCAAATAGCTGATTTGAAGATTTGAAGTCAAATCACTGAATCCCCTTAGAAAGCTGAATCGTTAAATATGTGAGATGACTTTAAATCTATGAAAACAAAATTGAATGCTTCTGCAGATATGGAGAAACCTTTTTTGGAATCATTTGTAATTGAAATCAACCTGTTTCAACCATTTGGATCAATTCAAATCAGATTTCATCTCATTCATACTCATTCATATTGTGCATGCTGAGTGTTACTCAGATTATCACCCCACCAGCTTTATTAGTGTGGATGCATCATCTGTAAATCTGCTTCTCTTACAAGCTAACTTGTCCAAGAAGTAAGGCAATGCAGCAAAAGATCAAAGCTCAATAATTTACAATGGTATAGGACTGAAACTGAAACCTAAGGGGCACTGTGGATAACCTGGTCAAACAGTTTTATATTTTTCTGGGCAGCCATAAAAAGCCAGACATGGCGCTCAGATGTTTTCTACAGAGGAATGGAGGATAAATTTATAGAATCCATTTAACATTCTATAAAAGCTCCACTGAGATCTCATTTAATATCTGCTATCCAACATTCAAGGATATATACAATGTAAAACGACTGCAAGCCATTTTTTAAAAAAAAACTTACAATTTTTTTTGGTAAAGACCAAAAATTATTCTTAATTTTAAAAAAATTTAAGGAGAATTTTAAATAAAACTAGCAAGAAAAATAACTGTCCCATTGTTTGGTTGTAGATAACCCATACAGCACCTGTAGTACTGATGAAATATTGCTGTCTCCCATAGTATATTCTTTTAGAAAATGACAGCCACATCCAGATGGCAGAGCTCTTAAAGAGCTCAAGATGTGACACTGCTGAACTCCCCAAAATGAGTAACTTGTTTATCAAATAGGGCTCAATGCCGGAGGACTGGAAGGTATCAAATATGACACTAATTTTTAAGAGAGACCAGGAGGGATCAGGATAATATGGTAGTCAGCTTTATTTGTTCCAGATAAATTGGTAGAAATGGTCTTCAAAGTTAAAATAACCAAGAATGTTATGTGCCTAGGCAATCCTAGTAACTTTTATATGATAATGTAATTAAGTAATTATGTGATTTATAGTTTAATTTTCTATGACTGTGTATTACAAACCACCAACTTATTGGAAGTAGAGTAATATATACACGCTTGTATGTTTTGTATGAATATACTAGTGTAGGAGAGAATAGAAATCAGAACATGGACTTGAAAAGAATATTCTGGAAGCCAGCCAGCTGACAAGATTGGCAGGCTGGTCGGACTATTTCACTATTTTCCTTTAGATTTCCATTGTAATTGCACATGCCCAATTTCTAATCCAAGTCTTTTATTTACTTCCAGGCCCTAAAGTGGCTGAACATCAATAGATCAATAAGTTTATATATTCAGAGACATTTCTGTGGTTAGTTTCTTGGGAAATGTAAAGTTATTCCTGAATTGTTCATTACAAAGTTATTTGTAATAAATCACACCCAAGAGATTTGAAAACAGACTTAACGCAGATTAATTATATTTACATTTAGTTACATGTTACATCTAATTTACACACACAGAACATGTTTACAAAAAACAATTCTCATTTTCATATTTCAGTGTCAGTTATAAATTCCAAAATGTATATCAATTTCTTACCGAATCATCAAGGCCATCTATGTGTAAAACTACTGTTTTAGCACGTTTATTTGTACTTCCAAGAAAAAACTGAGCTTTTCGACGTCGAGAATTCATCTCATTCACATTGTCCATGTCAGACATATTGGAAGACTGAAGAATATCATAGATTTCTGAAGCTAATAGTTTTGTTTCCCCAGGGGTTGCGGTCCTAAGGCAAAGCAAAATCAGATTTATTTATATGTATTATAGTTTTTTCTTTCTTTTTGTAAATTTGTAATTGTAAATTTCTTTTACAATTCTCCCAGAAAAGACAGCTGTTTATTTTTTACTTCTACAATGTAAGCAGGACTACAGATCCTAAGACTGTTTTTCAATCTTGGTCCTTAGTTTTACAAAACAATCACTCCTTACAAATATTTTTCAGAAGATGACAAAGTTATTCCAGAAAGATTTTGGTGTCTTATTTTATCATTATTGTAATTTATATGAATGTTGGGTTAAATGATTTATTGGGAGATGAAGTCCAGACATATTAGTACATGAGGTTGAGAAACACTGAGCTAGTTATTGTATGTCTATAAGAAAAAAATCATAGATTCATGGTAGTCACCTGACATTCTCCAGTGAATAGTAGAAAAAGAAAAACCAGAGATGAATGAGGGAGGGGAAACATGCAATATTCTAAACAAATGAAGTACAAGGAGAAAAATAGTCTGGTACCTGACATTGAATTAATGGGTGACAATCAGATGAGAAAATTCAAAAAAAGACACTGAGCCATTCAGAGTTCCAACAATGAATCAGAAATATGACTCTTTAAATAATATCTATTTAGGGGAAAATATTTAACACAGGGTTTAACCATAAGTGTATTTATATGTACTGTACATGTGGAAAGGAATAAATCTAAATCTACAAGCATGACTGACCTGATGGTCTGGGGAACTTGAACATAAGGGGAAAAGATGTGGAAGTTACTTGGAACAGAGTAGAAAGATTATACGTTGCTCCTATCCAGAGTATTGTCATGTAACAAAATTTGAGAAAGTAGCACTTATCCTTGGAATAAAACAATCCAACCTTACTTGGATCTTCTTTCAGAAGGTATTATATTAAAGATAGGTGAGAAATTGTTCTTCGAAGGAAAAGATGAACATTAATGAAGGATATTAGCATATAGACAGATAGTAGCTTTGAAATATGCATCTCTGTATATTTCCTGTAGGACTCTTTGTGCAACATCTAACACAGTGGTTCTCAACCTGTGCGTCGGGACCCATTTGGGGGTCAAACGACCCTTTCACAGGGGTCGCCTAAGACCATCAGAAAACACATATTTTCAATGGTTTTAGGAATAATTTTATGGTTGGGGGTCACCACAACATGAGGAACTGTATTAAAGGGTCGCAGCATTAGGAAAGTTGAGGTCCACTGATCTAACAGATGTTTTATAGTTTCAGAGATACTCTGATAAACACAAAATCACAAGGGTAATGAATACATTTCAGCACACATACATCTCAAAAAATGAAAAAATAGTAATCCAATGTTGCTGAAAATGGGATTATAATATTTAGAGGCTATTTTAGTTTAATCAGAACAGTGCTCCTTTGATACATTAATAATTTTAATTCTTCTCCATATTTCTGGAATGCCACCTTTGTGTAACAGTTATGAAAATATTATCAGTTCCTAGAAAATTTCAGTTGGGGGGTTATAAGTATTTTATGAGTTTTATTACTGTTAATAACTTATTTGATTATACCCTTTTGTCAATCAAAGTAGTTTGTTACTAAGCAAATAAACACTGGCTACATCATTTCTTTTATTCCCCAATCTGTTAATTTTAATTGCATAACAAAACTTGAACTATATCTTCAAAAAATTATTTAGGCATGTTCCAATTAGACACAGCAGATGGCATTGTTGCCTTTTCTTTAGGAACATTAAAATTAAACTGAAGCTATATTCCTAAACTCCATATTGCACTATACGACGTGCATCCATTGCCTTTCTACCTCAATGATTAATATATAAAATGTTCACGATTTCAAAGAATTCCAGAAAGTCAAAATCAAAGAATGTGCTACCTCTCCTGATATTGCTTACCATTAATTATATGTAAACTTATATGTACACGTAAAAGATACTTATTGTTCCACAAACTTTAATTTTAAAATCCATCTTAGAACTGGGTTGAGTCACACTTGTATTTCTCTTACCATCATAAAATAAATGTGTATGTGACCATCATGAAGAAAATACAAAATCCAATTTATAGATTCAAAATAGACTCCTGCTATCCATTTGCAGTGCACTCTGCCTCATTATCCTCTATTGTATTGAATAATAGCCACAGTAGATAAAGGATTGTATTCAATTATCATCAAGGAATTCTGGATTCATAGTATTACCATATTGAAGGATATCATTCTCCCCTTGCTTCTGGCAACTTAAGATAATCAGTTTAAACTTTTCTAATGGGAACTACAAGCAATTAAAGCTGTATTAAATTAAAACTGATGGAACTGGTTAGATTTACAGAAGTGTGGGTAAGGGAGATACATACCTGCAAGGGATTCTTGTGCAATTAAATGCATATTAATTTAGCTGATTATTTTAGGCAACTAATAAATTGGAAAAATCTGTGCTGGATTTAGTTCAACATATCCTGGCAAAAGTAGACTACCATGGAATAAAAAGTGCTTCTAGCTAAATTATTAGAGTTCGGCTTTCATTAATTTGTCAATCTGCATTAAAAGTTCGTAGCTATGAAAAAAAACCCTAAATTATGAAATACAAAAAAAAAGGCATTGTAAAGATCCTCAGGATTATCAAACGAGCTATGAATGTTAACCTTCAGCTGCTCATGGATCACTGATCTAATTAACAAAACATAAAATAAGTTAAAACAACTGCACAAAATCTGTACTTTAGTACATTTAGGACACTGATGTTCTTCAGATGCTTTGGACTACAATCTGAGACTCCCTTAAAATTGGCAGTGCTGGGATTAGCTGATGAAACCTGTACTTAGGATACAGCGGGGCTAATTTTCTGTCTCTTAGGATCTTCATACAAGTAATTTTCAGATTATCACCAGTCACTCAGGGTCTATTCAAAGTTACAGTGGCATTGAATGAATGGTACTTATGACAGGTGGTCATAGTTCCAGCCAGTGCACTGTACCTGCAGTCATATGATCACTGCTATCTTTAAAGCAAAAAGGACGCAGTGGCTCAGTGGCTAAGACGCTGAGCTTCTCAATTGAAAGATCGGCAGTTCAGCAGTTCGAATCCCTAGTGTCGCGTAATGAGGTAAGCTCCCATTACTTATCCCAGCTTTTGCCAACCTAGCAGTTCAAAAGCACGTAAAAATGCAAGTAGAAAAATAGGGACCACCTTTGGTGGGAAAGTAACAGCGTTCATGTGCCTTTGGTCATGCCAGCCACATGACCACGGAGACGTCTCTGGACAGAGCTGGCTCTTTGGCTTTGTAACAGAGATGAGCGCCGTCCCCTAGTCAGGAATGACTAGCACATACGTGCGAGGGGAATCTTTACCTTTATCTTTAAAGCAGAGATTCATTGATCACATTGTATAGAATCAGCAAAAACAAATTACCTTTGTATTGCTGTGTATATAACTTGGAAAGCAATTTTAAAGGAAAAGACAATCAGGTACATTTACCACAGAAAGCATTCTATACTTACTTCTGTACAACAGTCTGTAAACTCAGCATCATTCCCAGTTCACTTTTCATCTTTTCTCTATTGGCCCGACATTCCGCCAAATAACGTAGAGCCTATTAAAAACAAACGGATCAAAGAATCAACCATAACAAAAGACGTTATCAGCATTTTCTTTCACACCTCTCAAAAATGCATTGTAGCAATTCAGAAGATTGGGAAATATGTTATTTGATGCTTACAACATAAAGTTAAAATACTGTTTATTTATTCATGACATTTCTATATCACCTATCTCACCTGTTAGCATATATGTGCCAGGTAAATATCAAAAATAATGTTTGTCTCTCTATAAAATAAGAAATTAATAATGGACAATTCTGATATGTTCGATTTCACATTTTTTCAAATTTGGCTATTTCAACACTTGGGGTTTTAATAAACACATGGGCATAGCCTAATACCGTATTTCCCCAAAAATAATACCCTATCTTATATTTTTTTGAACCCTGAAATACGTGCTTGGCGTTATTGCCATGCGCTCAATAGTCTGATTGGGCTTATTATCACAGGATGTCTTATTTTGGGGAAAACAGGGTACATATGAGTATAGAGTCTGTGTTTGGGAAACTGCATATTAAACCATAACTGGGTTTTGATTTGCATATTAATTCCGGAAGGAGAAATTAGGTATATGCAATGAAGAGTGAAATGAATAGTAATTAGAAAGAATTCAGAGAAAAGGGCAAAGATGATGAGGGACTTGGAAACTACCATATTTTTGGGAGTATAAGACACACTTTTTTTCCTCCTAAAAGAGGCTGAAAATTTGGATGCGTCTTATACTCTGAATGTAGCTTTTTCAAAGCTTTTTTTCAGCTGTAACGATGTGCTAGCAAGTGAAGGGATCTACCTCCAACTCTCAGCTGTGCTTTAGAAGCTTTTTCAGTGAAGCCATCTTCCCTGCTTTGCCTGCTCCCTCCAACTCCCAGCTGTGAAGCTTTTTTTCAGCCTAACGAGGCGCTAGCGAGTGAAGTGATCTCCGTGGTTTGCCTGTTTTTCCATTGCTTCTCTCTCCAAAGATCAGTTGTGCTTTTGTAGCTGTTTTTTATCCCCAAGTGGGGGATAAAAACCAGCAAATTAATGTGCTGAAGCTGTCCAGACTAAGGACACTAGCCAGATGAATACCTGGTAAGCAGGGTTTTTTTCCCTATTTTCCTCCCCAAAAACTAAGCTGCGTCTTATACTCTGAAAAATACGGTAACTCCTATGAAATTGATAGAAAGCGCATGGCTCTTGGAAGCCTAGGCTAAAGAAAAGAAAGCTAAGGGAAATGTGATAGCAGTCTTCCAATATTTGAAAGAATGTCACAGGGCAGAGTATGTGAATTATTCTTCAGAGCAGTCAAGAGTAATACAAGAACCAATGGGTGGAAGCTTTGTTGACTGAAAGCCATTCAGCAGTGGAACAGTCTGCTTCCTGAAGTTGTGGGTGCTCTATCATTGGAGGCTTTCAAAAAAGATTGGAAAAAAAGATTGTCTGGAAAGGATCCGTCTAACCCTTTAACTTCAGATATTATTTCCTCAACCCCATCAATATACAAATTATAATCACTTTCCTTACAAAACCAACTGATGTATATGCAAAATACATTAAAACCAAAAACATTACTTTTAAATTTATCCACTGTTTTTCCATTCAGGCACTAAAAATCCTGTTTCAATTCAATTCAATCACGGGACCGCCTTCTGCCACCAATTGCCTCCCACCGGCCGGTTCACTCCCACAGAGAGGGCCTCCTCAGGGTGCCGTCAGCCAGACAATGCCGGCTGGCGACCCCCAGGGGGAGAGCCTTCTCTGTGGCAGCACCCACCCTCTGGAATGATCTGCCTCCAGAGTTAAGAACAATTTCTGACCTCCCAAATTTCCGACGGGCTTTAAAAACTTATCTTTTTTGGCTTGCCGGCTTAGCCTGACTCCTGTAAATATTTTATTATTTTTAGAGTTTTTATTATTTTTTAAATGAATTTGTTTTAATCTACGGCTATTTATATTTGTTCTTTTATGAAATTTTAACTTTTGTGTATTTGTTTTTTAAATTGGCTGTGCACCGCCCTGAGTCCGTAAGGAGAAGGGCGGTATATAAATCTAATAAATAATAAATAAATAAATAAATAAATAAATAAATAAATAAATAAATAAATAAATTCAATTCAATTCAATTCAATTCAATTCAAATCTTTGTCAGTGAACAATATATATACAATGTGATTGGTTGAGCTGCCTCAGTGCACCCCCCCCCACACACACACACACCACAATACAACTCATAGTGAAGACAGAAAACCCCTAACCCAATAAATCGTATTAACAAAACACCGAGTCCTACTGCACCAGTGTGAACATGTTACACGTTATGCCGGCCCTGCAGTCTATCATACTACATAGTTATGATGTTATTTCTCATTCAGGAGTCTAACAGTCCACGGATAAAAACTGTTCTTCAGCCTGTTTGTGCAGCTGGCTATACTTCTATAGATTCTTCCCAATGGTAGAAGGGTAAAGAAGTGATGACCAGGGTGAGATTCGTCCCTGAGAATTTTCGTCACTCTTTTAAGGCAGCGAGCCTTAGAGATCTCATCTATTGGTATCAGGGGATAGCCCACAATATTTTGGGCTCTGCTCACCACCCTCTGTAATGTTTTTCTATCCGCAGCTGTCAGACCAGCATGCCATACCGTGATGCAATAAGTGAGGATGCTTTCTATTGTGGACCGGTCAATTTTGCCAGGAAAGATTTTCAGTGAGAGAACAGAGAGACAGCTCAATAAGATAAGGAGCATGGGAAACCCCAGGGTGAAAGAGGCCTTGGGAGACCCAGCACAAGCCACGGATGAATGTTTCTCTGCTCAAGCACTAAAAGTCCTGCTTAGATATCGTCAGGGAGGATTTTCAATCCCCAGAGCAGAGAAACTTGTCCACAACACCCCACAGAACTCACACACAACTGCATTGGGCCTCCCAAGGTCTCCTCAAATGAAAGGTTCACCTTTCATGTTCTTACTTCGGACCCTGATCTGCTTAGCCACCCTTGATATCACTCAACAATTGCAACCCAGAATGCCTGGATTATGGTCCTTGAGCAAAGCAGCCATATGATGTCTTGCCTAACAACCATTTCACTCAACAACTGAGATTCCAGTCCCAATTCTGGTCATAATTCAAGGATTACCTATAGTCCATATGCATTCCAAGATTCTCGATGCCCCAGCCAGCCTGGAAACTAGCTTTCAATAAATACAAATCATAAGATCTGTAAATTTTTTGTTACTGGAGTAGTATTTTCAGTTGTTAAGAATCTGTTTATAACAGCTAAAAAAAATATGCCTTGGATCAGAAGAGAAGGTCCTATGGTAAATACTATATTTACCGTACTTTTCAGAGTATAAGACACACTTTTTTCCCCCTAAAAGAGGGTGGAAATGTTGGTTCGTCTTATACATCGAATACAGCCATTTTTGGCTCCCAAAACCCCGCCCAACGAGTCCTGTTTTTGCCAAAAACAGGCCTGTTTCGTAAAAACAGAGTGGTCAGAGAGTTTGGGAGGTCTTCAGAGTGCTCCTAGGTGCCAGAGAGGGCAAAAACCAGACAGGTGGAAGCCAAAAACTTTTTTTCTTGTTTTCCTCTTCGAAATCTTGGTGTGTCTTATATTCTGCTGCATCTTATAGTCTGAAAAATATGGTATTTTAACAACTAGTAATTAGCTTATTAAGAGTCAGTTTGGAGTTAAAGCACAGGGCTAGAAATTGGGAGGCCATGAGTTCTAGTCCTGCCTTAAGCATGAAATCAACTGAGTGATTTTGGGCCAGTGCTTTTCTCTCAATCCTAAGAAACAGAAAGTGGCAAACCACTTCCAAAATATTGCCAAGAAAACTGCAGGGATTTCTCCAGGCAGTCACCAAGAATCAACAATGACTTGAAGACACACACAAAAAGTTAGTTTACTGAATATAGTTAGATTTCTCTTCTTTTTCAATGCTCATTACATATATTTTTTTCCTAGATTCTTAAAGCAATCACTGGAATTTGAAAATACCAAGAAAGCAAAGAATTTGAAACAGGATAGTGATTTTTTCTTAATATAAAGAATGATCATTCCTAAAAAATAATAAATGTAAATAGAACTATTTATCAGCTCCCACAACAAAGGAAAAAGAAAAAAAATTAATTTGGTTAAGATGGCAATGTAAACTGTTTTAAAAAGATTCTATTTACCATATTTTTTGGAGTATAAGACGCACCAGACTATAAAACGCACCTACCTTTTTTGGTGAGGAAAAGAAGAAAAAGAAATCTCCCTCTGCCTCTGAGCAATTCTGCCTCTTTACAGCAAACAGCCTGCTTTACTTTCATTTTCGTTTTCAGCATAGCTTGATTAGCACAAGGGGGAAAAAAATCTGCTCCAGCAATTTTCTTCCTTGCAGCAAGCAGCAAAGCCCTGCGCAAAACAGCTGAGAGCAAAACAGCTGAGAGTCGGGAGGCGGATCCAATCAACTTGTGCTAATTAGGCTTTGCTGAAGCTAAAAGGGACTGTTTTTTCTTGCTGTTTGCTATAAGGAGGTAACTGCTGGAGGACAGAGGCCAAAGGGTGGGGGCCAGTGGGTGGGCAGGGCTACATTCGGTGTATAAGATGCACCTAAATTTTCATTCCCTTTTAGGGGGGGAAGGTGTGTCTAATACTCCAAAAAATACAGTAGTTTGTTTCTATTGGAATACTACTGCTGGTTATTTATGCTTGAAATAGAAAAATGAAACTTAGAATTTAATTTCTAAATTAAACAACAAACCACATGTTTGTTGGACCCGTGCCCCTCCTGGTTAGTGCTGGCTTCCCGGGAGGTGACACGAGGCTGGCTCCAGGGGATTATAAGGGCTTCATTGGGTGAGGGTGTCTTTCCCGCCGCCTTGAAAGAGGCGGTGGTGAGACCTCTTCTCAAGAGGCCCTCCCTGGACCCGGCAGTATTGGCTAATTACCGTCCAGTCTCCAACCTTTGCTTTGTGGCGAAGGTTGTTGACAGTGTGGTTGCGCGACAGCTCCCCCAGCACCTGGAGGAAACGACGTATCTGGATCCGTTCCAGTCGGGCTTCAGGCCTGGGTACAGCACTGAAACGGCACTGGTCGCGTTGGTTGATGATCTCTGGAGGGCTCGGGACAGGGGGTGCTCCTCTGTCCTGGTCCTGTTAGATCTCTCAGCGGCTTTTGATACCATCGACCATGGTATCATGCTGCACCGGTTGGTAGAGTTGGGGGTGGGAGGCACTGTATTACAGTGGTTCTCGTCCTTCCTCTCCGACCGGTCGCAGTCTGTGTTGACAGGGGGGCAGAGGTCGACCCCGAGGCCCCTTATATGCGGGGTGCCACAAGGATCGGTCCTCTCGCCCCTTCTGTTCAACATTTATATGAAGCCGCTGGGTGAGAACATCCGTGGTTTCGGGGTGAAGTACCATCAGTACGCTGATGACACTCAACTGTACATCTCCACCCCAGACCACCCCAACGATGCCCTTGAGGTGATGTCCCGGTGCCTGGAGGCCGTACGGATCTGGATGGGGAGGAACAGGCTCAGGCTCAACCCATCCAAGACCGAGTGGCTGTGGTTTCCGACGTCCCGATATAGTCAGCTGGTGCCATTGCTGACTATTGGGGGTGAATCATTGGCCCCCACGGAAAGGGCTCGCAACTTGGGTTTCCTCCTGGACTCACAGCTGTCTTTAGAAGAGCACCTGACGGCCGTGACTGGGAGGATTTTTCATCAGGTTCGCCTGATTCGCCAGTTGCGTCCCTTTCTAGATCGGGACTCTTTACACACAGTCACTCACGCCCTTGTCACCTCCCGTCTGGACTATTGTAACGCTCTCTACATGGGGCTCCCCTTGAGGAGCACTCGGAGGCTCCAACTGGCGCAGAGTGCGGCCGCACGGGTGGTTATGGGAGCGACGTGGCGCTCCCATGTAACACCCCTCCTGCGTGAGCTTCACTGGCTCCCGGTGGTCTTCCGAGTGCGCTTCAAGGTTTTGGTTATCACCTTTAAAGCGCTCCATGGCTTAGGACCTGGTTATTTACGGGACCTCCTGCTACCACCAATAGCCTCCCACCGGCCTGTACGCTCCCATAGAGAGGGGCTCCTCCGGGTGCCGTCGGCCAAACAATGCCGGCTGGCGGACCCCAGGGGGAGAGCCTTCTCTGTGGGAGCACCTACCATCTGGAACGAGCTCCCCCCGGATATACGGAGGGACCTGCGCACCTTCCGTCGCGCGCTCAAGACCTATTTATTCCAACAAGCCGGCCTGACCTAAGTTATTTTCTCCTTTTAATTATGAATTTTAATTTGTTTCAAATTATTGGGGTTTTAATTATCAGCCAAATTATTTAATTCGTTTTATTCTATTTTAAACTTTTGAATTGAAATGTTTTATTTATGGCTGTACACCGCCCTGAGTCCCCCAGGAGTAGGGCGGTTTATAAATCTAATAAATAAATAAATAAATAAATAATTTGAAAATTTAATAATATGCAATTATAGAACTGGCTTATAATAATAGGTAATGTAAAAAGTATTTTATTATGTTGAATAGGTGTTGGAGGTCAATACCTTTTTCCTTTTTTAAAATCCTTCATATTTCATCCCACCCACCCACCCAGCTCTTTTTTTGCTTAATCTTTATTTCCATTACACTTTACATAACAATAAACCTCAATAAAACATTTGGAAACAAAATCCCAAGAAAGAGAGTAAGCTTAAACAAGTTATTGAAACTTCTGAAAACATCAGTTTAATTTGTTGATACTAGTTTCATGCTGGCTTCTCTCCTTCATGAACAGTATATCAAAAGACCATGATTAAACTGCATTGATTTGCTTCTACCTTCAAGGATAATCAGGACTTAAATGTATGTTCAAAGAAATACCTAAAACACATATACAAGCTGGAGCTGTCAGGAGCAAGCTCTTTCTCTAAAGAGATTTAAAACTTCAAGTGTTATTGAAAGAAAAGACCAAACTGTATTAACCCACACCATTTGGTAGCCATGATTCAGTAGGCCATATGGTATATTTTAAATACGAATCTATTTATTTAAAAAAGCATAGGGTCCCTCATCTTGTTCAGGGATTACTATGCTATAATTCTTGTTGAGAATAATTTACACACATATACACTTGGCATACTGTTTCTTTCTGGAATGAATATTATACAAAGTGCAGAAAAAGTGGTGCTATAAATTAAAAATAAATACTAAAATGTAAGAAAAAAATCTAGATGCATACTGATGTGAATAATAAATAGCCCATAATGCAATACAGAAATTAGATTTCTGATATGGGCCGTAGCCCATTGGATTTTATGCTTGCAAGCTTCATTATATCACGCATCCGTATTTTTCAAGTGACAAAGTCTCTTATTTTCCTAAGACACATGAAACCAACTTGTAGACTCCTGCATAGAGTAGTAGACAACATCTGATCAGAATTTCTGAGCTTAGAAACATGTAATAAAATGAACAGATTGTAGGGAACTCCCAATACATATACCACAATGTACATCTATTCTGGCAAAATGTGAAGGATAGCCATCACACAAGCCTAAAAATATCAAACTTTACTCACTTCCCTGAGTAAAACGGATGTCCTACAAACTTCCAAGCCAAGACAGAAGAACTGAAGTTCACATAATAATGAATTTTCATTTCAACAAACTTTCTATGTTTCAGTGGGATAAAGGCAGCAGTGAAATCCGGCCGGATCTATCCGGCTCACACGAACCGGTAGCGGCGGCAGCGGGAGCCTCCTCCCTCCCACCAGGACATCATCACGTCCCGTTTTTGACCCCCTGTGCATGCCCAGAAGGCTCTGCGAATGCATAGAAAAGGTGCACACACTCTTATTCCTGAACCAGTAGCAAAGGTAAGTGGATTTCACTGCTGGATAAAGGTTTAACTTGCCCTACTCAAGACATTTCAACACAACCAGAGAACTCAAATTCAAGCAATTTTCCACATATGTAGTTACAATACTTGAGTGTGATCATGGAAACACATGATAGCAAATATGCATTTAGGTTCTTATGGTTTTAGCTACCCAAAACCCTTAAAGCTACAAGATGAGCTATCCAATAATACTTACAAGTAATGCTGAATGGACAACTGGTGGGTTGGGATGATCCAAAAATAATATAAGGCCTGGTAGACATCCCTGGTCCTGGACAATTGCTCTTCTATTCAAAGGATCAGCTGCCAGATCTCTCAGTTGGTTTACTACGGTGAGTGCATCAGGCTCCACATTCATTGAGGTATTCATTTTTCCTTGTCATACATATGATTCTACTACAAAGAAAGTTATCAATAACTATAGTGATATGAAGTAATTTCATAGCTGCTAAAACAAAAATGCATGCTATGGTTTAAAATAACCTGATATGATTCATTTTTTAGGAAAGAAGACTGTACTGTTTAGATAGTACAACTAGCTGTGAGGTTTTAAAATTGTGAAGTCCTGCATCGGAATACACAGGGCTACATAAAAACCATAGCAAGTTAATATATGCAGAAAATAAATATTTTAGTTTTTTATTTGTTAATATCATATAAACATAGAAAGTAAATTTTGAATGTTTATTAGGTATATGCTAACCATTTGTGGATTGGGTTTTTTTCTCAAAGACTAAACATGGCTACAATTACCCATTATGTAATTGGTATATTATTTGTAATACATAATAAAGTAGGCTTCTTAATTTAATTGCAGCTTGGAACATTTTTTAAATAAATGAAAAGCTAGAAACACAGTAACTATATTACATTCCCACAAATACTGGAATTCTTAGAGGATTCTTATAAGTTTCTACATTTCGCAGTTAATTCCATATATAATGGCAATCAACATTCCCAAAAAGACCACCACTCTAAATCTTACTTTGCAGTATACATACCAGCAGAGTATATTCTCAGTTCAGGTAAACCCAAAATATAGGCAGTCCTCAATTTACAAGAGTTTATTTAGTGACCATTTGAAGTTAGAATGGCACTGAAAAAAATAATTTATGATCCTTTTTCACACTTGACAAATGACTCGTATTTATGATGGTTGCAATGATCCCCTTTGACAACCGGCTGACAAGCAAAATCAATAGGGAAGTCAGATTCACTTAACAACCATAATATTAATTTAACTGCAGTGATTCACTTAATAACTGTGGCAAGAAAGATAATCAAATGGGGCAAAAGTCACTTAACTGTCTCGCTCAACAACAGAACTCATTTAACAAAACTCACTTAACCACTGTCTCACTCAGCAACAGAAATTTTAGGCTCAACTGTGGACATAAGTTGAGGACTACTGCAGAGCTCCCTCTAAATAGGAAGTGACTGTCCCCATTTGAATGGGCCTTCAAGCCTAACCCTACAAACTGTTGATTCTTAATCGAAGGATTGCCAAGAAGGTGAAGAATTTGAAATCACTGAACTAAAATATGGATGTATTCCTCTATTTAAACCAGCCATACTACCAGCCACTATTTTATAGCATATTTTAAATTAAATACTATTTTTGCAACACAGCACTTTTACTATATGATGCATTACAAACGTTGATATAAGGAAACATCACTGCTTTGGAAATCTATACATTGCCATGAAAGTTACTTGGAAAACATGCATTTAGGATCAGACCTAAGAAATACTATGTAAATGTGTTTATATAGTTAACATATGAGCAAACTGTGTTTAGTGCTACACAAATATCACAGAAGTACTCAATAGTTTCTTACTGTAACTAAATTCAAAGCCAAGTAACTTGCTCACATAAACTTTAGAAAGATAACAATGTCTGATGAATCCCTAGGATTTGAACTATAGAAACCCCACTATGGGAAATAGTGCCTTCAAGAAAGCCTGTGGAAGAATGCATTTGAAGCGCTGTTCTATGGGTACTTAATTGGAAGTTAGCAATTTCACTAGTGCTTCCAAGTACACAACCACAACCTTCAGATAAAATGCCACTGTCCAAACATGCATATTCATTCCCAAGTAGCCTGCAAGTTATTTCTGGGAATACATATTTCAATTAGGACACTGGAGATTATGGCTTTTCTTTCGCTTTCATGCTTACAAAGTCAGTTCCCTGGCAAGCTGCCTTGGCCTGGTCCTTGCACTTTCTTGCACTGCAACTCTTGCACTGGGAGGGATCACATAATATTAATGAAATCACTACACCGGTTTTAAGGAAGGTAAATAGGATTGCAACCTCACTCATTTAAAAAAAAAAAAAGCTAATTACCCGATCTGTGTTTCCATTTGAACGTAACAAGATTGAGTTGAGCTCTAATGCTAAATCTACGAGCAGCCAACTGCCAAGTGTCTTGTGTGATTGCAAATCCTTAGTCTTGGACAGGAGGATAATTTGGATCTCTAAAAGAAGTCCAGGCATAGAAGAAGTAGCAGCGTTCACGATCTTCGCCTTGTGTTCTTTCCCATCTGCCTTCAATCCACTCCCACCTCAATTCCCCATCTCGTTTCTGCCGCCCACCCCCCCCCCCCCACACACACACACAGAGCCCCATTCCCAGGTCCAGGGATCCCCATTACCGCCCTCACTTTCATTGGACGCAGAAGGGGAGGCGCTTTGGTATTCCCGCCCCACGGAGGAAGGACCGCTCCAAATCACGTATCGGCTAATGCCGCTGCCGCCGCCTTCGCATACCCGGAGATCCTGGCAGAGGAGCCGCTTGGAACTTCCGGCCGCCCGGCGAAGGTCAGCCGCTGAAATGGAATCGTCGACCCGCCAAGGCAGCATTCACCCAGCAAGGCGGGCGATCGCCGCTCTCCGGCACTGCTGCAATCCCCGAGACGCGATTGGCTGCAACCGAAGGCGTCTCCTCTCCATTCGTGGCTCGCCTTATTATGAACCCCCCCTCCGATTGGCTTATTCCGGGTCAGGGATTCTGAGGCATTGTGGGTTAGAATGAAATCAGTTTTAGGAGGCATTTCGAAAACTACAACTCCCAAGAATCTCTGGGTCAGTTTCTGATGGTTATAATGCACGTTTGAAGGCGGATGGACGTTTTCCCCACATTTACTTGCCTGCGGACTCCCGTAGTGAGCCTTATTAGCTAGTTTAGTGAATCCTAACTGTTTTAGCCAAATCAAATAACGTATAGGATTGGGATCTTAGGGTAAAATATAATGTGCAGTAATTCTTTCTGCATGAGTCCTGAAAGAAAGCTCCTAAGAGGCTGGCTTGGCAGCGGAATTTTATAGTGCAATTATATACTTAACTTGTCCAAGATTTTTTGAAAAAGATTTTTCCTTTGAATCAAAAGCAACTCCATACCTGGTTTCGGAGAAACATCTATGCAATTTTGTTGGCAGCTCTACAGAAATGCTTTGCCTTTGCCTTCTGGCTTTTTTCCCCCAACCTAAACAACAGCCCTGGGCATTCCTAAAGTTTTTCATCTAAGTACTAACCCGGGATGACCATGTTTACCTGGAGGTAAATTGCATAGAGTTGGTTGAACAATTGTATTTAAATTGCAGTTTAAATTTCCTTTTCTCAAGGTTGCTATAAAATTGAAAATGACTCATTGTGGATAGTTTTCTGATAAATATATAAGTGGTTACAAAAGGGTTACATTATGGCCTGATTTACACATAAGTATATTGAATAAGTTCAGCTATTTGTAAACCAGTTTTTATTATAAATCAGTTTGCTTAATGTACCAGCAAAGCCCAATTACTTGATGCTTATTAAGAAACCATAGCTTTGTGTAATTGTTAAACCTATCAGTGGGTTTCTTGCATAGGTTTATGATACCCAGAAAATAATGTTGTTGATGTGCAACCACTACCATAAATATAATTCCAATTCTTTAATTTTCTAGTCTACATACACATACATGATGCTTCTAAATATGCCTCTGTACATAATTTGCATCTCTGAAGACAAATGGCTGCATCTGTAAAGTTTTGCTATCATAGATAGTAAGAATAAAAGTGTATAGGTGTAACTATACTTTAAAGTAGACAAATTCATATGGTCTTTAGGAAAGGCATGGATGTGGTTAAGGGTACAATCCTGTACACATTTAATTGGAACTAGCCCTTTTTAAAAATCAGTAGGTTAAGCTATACATCTGGTCCCCAACCTTGGCAACTTTAAGACCTATGGACTTTAACTCCTAGAATTCTTCAGCCAGCCAGCAGGATATCCAACCTGCAGCATGGCTGGCTAAGGAATTCTGGGAGTTGAAGTCCATAAATCTTAAGGTTGCCAAGGTGGGGGCCTCTGCTATATATAAACATCTACAGTGTTGTTTGCAATATTAGCAATGACTTGTTTTATTTGTGCATCAAAATCACAGAAAGCTACCCTCTCACACAATTCAGTGTGACACGCCTTCAAGATGCTAGTCATTGCTAATCTGGTTTTCCATAGATGTAGCATTGCATCCATCCTGACCCAAAATTTGAGGATTCCAAAGCAAAGGATCAAATATTAAACTTTCCAACATCCTTAACCTGTTGGTATGCTGTTTGGGGTTGAGGGTGATTATCATATCTGAAATTTGGTGTTCTGATAATTAACTTTTGGTTTGCTACAGGTTGAACTACAGTTCCCATCAGGCTAATGCACTTAATAGTCAAGGATTACAGAAATGAATTTGTAGAGCTATAGTTTTGCAACCCTGAATAACACTTTTAAATTTCAATAAATTGGTTTTACTCTATATAAAACATTTTGTGTAGTACAACGAACAACTAGAATTGCAAAATAAAGGGATCTGAAAATATGTTGAATGTGTGCTCTTTTTTTAAGGCTTCTCTGCTTATATCCTAGAAGAGGACAACCGGCTGTAAGGTACCGTGAGATGGACACTTGGAGTGGCGATGAGGTACCGTTGAAAGAGCTGAAGGACCAGCTTGGGGACAGATCATCATGGAGAAAATGTGTTGCTGTTAAGTAGATAACGATGTAATGGCATGTCAAGTCAATAGTGCCAAAATTTACCGCAGTACAGGAGAAAGTAAACTACCGCCTTTACGCAAACTTGGGTTTTTGTTACAGTAAAATAGTCACTAGATGGCGCTCCTACGCGATCCTTTGATACTACAGAGCAGGACTTTCCAAGCCTTTGTCGCAAATATTTTATCCGAAACATTAGGCGGGGTTTGAACTTTCTGAAACCATCGAGATGAGAAAGGAGATCTATGGAGCGGATGTCACTCCAGAGATCATAGAGTCCTCGGTCTTCTATCTATCCTGTCTCGATGATGTTTATCGACGATGAGTTATCTCGTCATCTAGCCGGAGTGCAATACTAAGCCTCGCCTCCCTAAATGGCGGACAGCGATTGGTCAGGCCAACCGCCGGCGCTCCGCAGGATTGGTCGCTGAGGGAGACCGACGAAGAGAGTCGAGGGATTGCTGGCCGGCGGGGATTCAGCGGCTCCTGGAGAGTCCGAGCCGAGGAATAAGCCCTGGAGTGATCTGACGAGGAGGTGAGTTCCTCCTATCTGCCTCGGGGCCTCCCCTTTGTTGTCACAGTTCAACCCAGTCGCGAAGTTTCGGGTGTGGGATGATCACCGTCCTGTCAGGTCGGGGCCGAGAGAGAACGCGGCGATCGTGAGTCAAGGACACGGGCCGTTGCCGCCGAAGGTCTCGTCCAACGTTGCCGGGCGCCGCTTTTTGTTTTCCCCAGTCGCGGGGCGGGAGAAGAGAATCGTGCCTTGCCGGCGACAACTGCTTTGGCTCTTTCCGGCGGTTCCCGGTTCCTGCCCTGCGCCCCCTTCCCCGCCCGTCAAGAGGCAGACCCGGGTGGGAGCGTGTTCGGCGAGGGGCTGAAGAGTGAGCGCAGGAGGGCCGTTGTACATCGTTTTGTCTCGGGGATGATCTGACTTTTGAGGTAGGCCTAAAACCTGGTGGATCTCAAATTACTGCTTCTACGCTTTCTAAGCTCCTTGGGGTGTAGTGGGTTTTTTTTTTTCCCTGCGAGGCCCCGGTGGCTGATCTGAGAAATTTCGTCTGGTTTACTTTACACCCGTTGCCTGGATTGTCTTCTCCCTTCTCTTTTGGGCTGCTCCGGAGAAGGCAATTTACTCTTACAATTGCTCTTACATCTAAACAGAATTTGCGCGGCCACGTCTGTCGCTTCTAATAGCGCCGGATTTTCCTTATTTATTTCTTTGGAAATAAAAAATAATCTAGTCATGTGGAAAAGAGACCAGCTGTGTTATGAGCGATAGGCTTAAGAACTGTCTGATTCAAAATAAATAACTCGGTAAGCCTATCCAGGATTTGCCTCTAACTAATACTTAGTGGAAAATTCAAAGTGGGGTGCACAAAATCTGGGATCTACGGTAAGATTCCTGAACAGTTAAAAAGATTATCTCCCTCAAAAAAGATGTTAAAATCCTTCCTACATGGTTAACATATCACTCACCCACTTTGAATCATTGATTGATTGATTGATTCAATTTGTATGCCACCCCTCTCGAAAGACTCAGGGCGGCTCACAATGCATTTAAAATCATTATAAAAAACATTTAAGAATTAAAAACATTAAAACTCATTCACACCTTTCATGGCTGGATCATCCCCCACTGCAGTCTTTCTCCTGCAAAAACTAAAAATTTGCTCATCTGACATAACTATGTCATTACTTTCATTATTAGAAAAATGTGTTCATGATCTGACATTTATAGTCAAAATGCTTCTGAACTTGGTGGTTAATATATTTAAGTATATTTTGAAAATATTTAAAAAATGTGTTTGGAAAATTGTGTTGCATTCAACAATATTGTGGAAATAGGGTCATGATACACATGCAATCTCATATAGTGATAATCGGGACCACCAATTTAGTCATTAAGTGAAGTCACTAAGTAAAACCATGACGCTGCTTATGATCTTACTTCAGTTTTCATTTGCTTTACAAACCTGAAACGTTAGAAATATGAGGATTGCTCACAAAGTTTCATTTTTTACCATTGTAACTGAATGGTTAGTAAATGAGGCAGTCACAAAACAAGGATTTCTGTAATCTTTGTAATCACAGTATTTGGTTTCTGCAGTTAAATGGATGCAATAGGGAATGATATGAAATAATTGACATCACATAAAACTATTCTGACACTGAATTTGCAGCTAAACTGAACTAGATAGAAAATAATCTGATTTGGCAGAATATAGCTTTTTATGTTATATACTGATACTCACTCGACACCGGTATAATTGTATTTGCAACAGAAATGTTTTCCCATAAATTAAAATTATAGAGTTGCAACATGTGTAGCAACCATGTGTGTAAAACCAGTAATTTTGCATAGTTAATTATTATAACCTCTGGCTCAGTCATTTGTTTGATTCTGCCACAATTAAGTTACTTCAAAGACAAATAGAAAGTTACCAAGGAATGGTCATGTACTCATAGTATATAGAAATGGACAAAAAGGTGTTAATGGCTATATTAGTCATTTTGTTAGCAATTTATAAAATACCTTGTGCTAGTAAAGTTGTATTAAGTGTGTGTATTAAGTGTGTATAACTAAGCTTAGTGTAAGTTAATAAAAATTAAACACAATATAAACCAAAATAATAAATACATTTTATAATGGAATGTAATAAATAGAAACAATTTCTAATGGATGCAATTACATTGGTGATGAGTATACCACTGGAAAACCTGAAAGATTAGATTAGGGAAAGATCATCATGGAGAAAATCTTATCGTGATTTGCTTATAGTTGACATCAAGTTGTTGACACATAGTCAACAGTCAGTACAACTTCAGTATAAATCAATAGATAGTAATGAGAGAAAGTATAAGATAGTATGAAAAGAAGCATTCTAATAGCTCCTTAAAGTTCAAAAATTGGATTCTAAATTTAGGAACTAAATGGAAAAAAAGTCTTAAAATTTAGGGTATATTATTCATTATTAATTCATTATTAATGATAGGCTGACATTTTACTAATTTATTTGATTCTATACTTGTAAACAGGCTTTCCCACAACTGGATCTCCTACCAAAATTAAATAATAACTTATCTACTTTAAATGTTATGTCCTTAGCACAAAAAACTATTTAATTGTCTGTTTCAACTTGATTTTATAACGAGAGTCCCAGAACCCACATACCTGCAAAGTAAAAAATAGAAATAAAAAAATAATTTAATAAAGCAGCCAAAACAAAATCTGACACTGATTGCCCTTGATCTTGTCAGTGTTAAACATTACTGAACAAATCACATTTGTTTATTTTATTCTCTTTGTAGGAGAAGTACATTACTGTTCTCACATAGCTTGGTTGTATTTGTTACAAAATAATTATACAAAATAATACATTTTAGCAATGTAAGTTCTAGTTTTAATATTATTAGAATTTATAAATCTAAGAGAAGTTCTAAGATCTAAGATAAATCTTGTTAATGTCAATACTCCTTTTTAAGAACAAATACTATATTTTTATTTCAGGTTAAAGGAATATGTTTACAGTGTCAACTGTGAAGCATATGTCATGAACTGCTATTCCCAGGTGAGAAACTGACAACTGACAACTGAACAGCCAACAAGTTAGCTTCTAAAATCCATTACAAGTAATAAAGCTAAAACTAGGAACTGCCTTTCCAAATGAATCTATTTTTCCTCTGCTAGGAGAAACTAACCATCAACTATAACAAGTTTATTTCACACTATTAGGCTATATATTTTTATTAGTTGCCCAGTCAACCAGATGTTTAGTCTGGATTTGGCATTTTTATCCACCTGTTGAATTCTTCCCAAGAACTTCGGATATATAGATGTTTCATGGTGTTCAGAGGTATCATTGCAGCATATAAACTGTTCCAATAAAGTTGCCTTTTGCAATTGATGGATGCTAATTTTGTCAGTGCTGCTGAAAGTATTTGGCATTGTCTTTTAGGATTGCACCCAAGGTACTTATTACTCATGGTACTATCTTTGCTTTCTTTTGTTCCAGTCATTCTACTTCTATTTACAGGTCTTTATATTTTGTTATTTCCTCCAGTTCTTTCTCTTCTCTTTTGCTGTCTCCAGGTACTGCCACACTCACCATACACACTTTTTAATATATTATTTGCCGAAAGTATACTAAATGTTTTACTGCAGCGTACTCTCAAATTATACTTGTTTTCAGTTGCTGGTACCATAGCTGGTCCTATAGACAATTTATTGTATAAATTACATTAAATAATTGAATTGGTTACCATTTTTATACTCATTTGAAGTGTGATCTTTGAACATTCCTAAGTACAATAACATTTTAATCTGAAAAAATAATAAAATATATTGTGATTGGTCTATGGTTTCTGTCTTGCGGTATACCCTATATAACTTTAAAAGTACATTTTTTCATACAATCGGTTCTTGCTTCTGTTGTTTTCCTTCGAACTTTTTTTCCTGTTTTGAATATTAAAATAACAACTATATAGTGTTTAATAAATTAAAGGTGGTGTATAATTAAAACAATCAGTTATATACTTTTGGTGAAAAATGCTAGAGTTCTAGCTGTTGTTATATTTATTTTGAGATGAATTCCCACATTGAAACAGTTGCATATTTTCTTAAGTGTTTTTTTTCTCTCCAGGCTGACTATGGAGCTTTTACCTCCTAACAAGCTGAGGTTGTCAAATTACAAATTATTGAAGGCTTTACCTTATTCTATATGATCTGCTGGATTAAGCATCTATTTAGAGTGATATTTATGCAAGTTGGGTTAACTATGGAATCAGTAAGTGTATCTATTATTACAGTAATATATTTGGAAAAACTGAAAATCTGAATAATGTATAGGGAATGACATGCATAAATGCCAATGACATTAAAAGGACATGAACACACCGTATAAGATTTAAATATAACTGAATTTTGGAATATAAGTATGCCTAAAGTTCTCTGGTTTTTGTTTGAGGAATAGTTCATTACATTATAAAATATAATCAAAATAATTTTGTTGGTTAAGAAAGATATTGATTGTGAGTTCATTCAAGTTGTTGGACAGAATATTGTGCCACTTTATCAAATTTATATAGCCACCCATTTCATTTGCATGACTCTGGGAAGTATACAATAAAATAAACCTTAAATTTTAAATCTTTTTTCTCTATATACAGGCTTACAATGCAACTTGATGCATGCTTATACAAAAAATAGTTTTTCTGAGTTTATTTAACTGTATTTAAAACTTCAAAAATAAAGTAATATTGACACAGACTTTTATTTTCAGTTGCTTTGGTCAAATAAAACTTATGGCCCAAACAGAAGTATTGTAAGAAAAATTGGCTCAAACCTTTCTCTGATACAATGTCCAAGGGTTCAGTTTCAGGTAAGATGTTTACTTGTTTGTTTTGATTTACAAAAACTACTAAGACCTAAAAATGTGGGTCTGTGGTAACTGTGGATATAAGTTACTTTCTGTCAGTTTGGAACCAAAAATAGGGACACCCCCCAAATTAAATTATTTCCTCAGGCAAAAAAGTAGTTACATTAATTTTAAAGTTTAAAATTTAATTAAATGAAAATGACATGGATTGATAAATTGGATGTACTAATACCGAAGTCTTCAGTGATGAGAGTAGAAAATAATTAGAATAGCTAATGAAACTATAACAGAAGTTCCTCAGAGCAACATACATATCTCCTTAAACAAATACACATCCTAGAGATTTCTTGAAGTTGTTCTGAATTCTAATTTATGTGATAGAAATAGATGTGACTTTATTATATAACTATAGATAATTATTTTTATTAAATTTTATTTTAAATGCAACTGAATTGAAATGTTATATCCTGGCCTCACTAGTTTTTGAAGTGCAACTTGTATATCCTGAATTATAAAAGACAACTCTCTTCTTATCTGTATAGCTACCTTCTCATAAAGCCAACAAAACTGAAGTGTGAAGCTTTCCAGAGATAAGCCATGAAATTTATTTGCAAGTTCCACTGAACAGTTATTAAAACTGTTTTCATATGATACTTTAATGCAAATACTTTCCCTTCCGAGTAGACCATTAACTTGACTGGTTTGGCATGATATTATTTCTTTAAAACTTTCCTAAATATGTCAGTTTACTCTGAATCTTCAGAGTAAAATATACTTTACATATATTTATATTTATTCTGCAAGATATTGCCACTTAAAGCTTCAGTGGCATCAGTCTGAAGAAAATATCAGCCTAAAAAATCCACATGAGCTCATTTGATAATTGTGGAGTTTTTTGATACAACGCTTTTTTTGAAATAGTAAGCAAAGTATGACTAAGTTATGGGCTATATTTTTATACAATAAAGTTTACAAAGTCAAAGACAAAACTACATAGGCAAATAATGTGTGTATCTCATTCTGAGATGAGAGACACAGGATTCTTCTTGTAGTAGAGTATTCCAGTCTGTATTAACTTTAAGATAATTGTTATATAACAGCATGGTCTCATTACAATTTTTGTAGTTAGTGGTTGTCTCTAAATTTCTATAAATTATTGTAGAAACAGGACTCCTTTTGTCTAGAGCTTAAGGAATTACATCTATGAATGTTATTTTTTCCCTCTTCTGGATTAAGTAAATGGCCATTAGACGTTTTTCTCTTTCTTAGACATTTAATATGTACTTGGACATTTTTCACTGCACTCCCAAGTTCCTATTTATACTTTTCCCAAAAAAACTGGCAGAAATGTGCAAGAAAATTGTATAGCCAGAAAATTGTAAAAAATGATAATTGGGTTTAGGGCACTGCTGATGTACACATATTTGCATCAAGAAGGAACAAAACTTATGTACGAGGAATGCCAACATATTTAAAAGGTGAAAAAAATGGTAGTATTTTCTGATTTAAAAATAGTTCCTTCAAAATAAGAATGTTGTAAAATCATTTTGTAATTATGTTGAAAATGGCAAACTATGAATACCATTAATTACGCAAAGGTCAAATTCCGTATATTTTTAATTTTAGGTTTATTTTCTGATCACAACACCATGTATTTTAAACAGAACTTACTTTTCATTTCTAAGTAATGAATTCTGAAAAGACTTTTTGGTAATTGTGATTTATAGTAAAACTATATATTCATATGTTATATATGAAAATTGGGGGGAGAACGTATTTTTGGAAAGATTGGTCCTGATTTATTTATTTCTATTGCACTCAAATGTCAATAACATTGAATTTTATAGAACTCTTGTGACTCAGTTTTTGAGTGGAAAAGGCATTCAAGGATAAAATCATATATTTACACATAACAAATTCAGCAGCTTAGAAACATTTTATAAGATATGTGAATATCATCATTTCCTTTTTTTCTTGGATAAAATATTGGATATTTCTTTCCTTATTATTTTACCTGTAGCTATATTTATTTCATGATATTACTGGTCTAAGCTATCAGTGACTTCTGAATATTTTTTATAAAACCTGGGCAGAAATTGATTCAAAATTATGGAATAAAAGAATAAGAAATAAACTTCTATCTTAATCAATACTTTTCTCTGGAAAGCCTTCACCAATTCATTCACCAAAGAGAAATGCCAAATTTAATGGCGGGCTAAAATTCAGTTTAAAACCAAGCCCAAGAGAGTAGAAAGATACAAGTGTGTTCTTGAGTTGTCACATGCTTGATATTTAAAATAATTGTTAGACCAAAAAAAGTTCTCTGTCCTGTCCTTTGCTGAAAAGTACTGTAGTTTTCTGAATGATGGCAGAATAAACTCTGCTGTTTATTTTAAAATAAATAAATAAATAAACCTAATAATATCACTGCTGTCTTCATGCTTTCTTGAAACTTTTCTATAGCATTCTCTCTTTCCCCTTTTTCTTCCTTTTCTTGCTCTCTAGCTGTTATATCACAGGATCGTGCACTGAGCCTACTGTAAGTCAGTCTTCCCTTTTTTCACTAAAGTTCACTTTAACTATTGGTATTCACTTACATACAAAACTGGTTGTTAACTTCTGTATTCCTTACTTTCTTGTGCATGGAAAATGAGCTAAAGATCTTTAATAGCAGGGACCATTGTTTTGTCGTTTTTGGAAGCCTAATAGCAAAATCTTGCTGAAAAATTAAACTTTTCTTCAAGACAAATATGCTTTGGATTTCTACTTTAATAGGGCATATGAGACTTAATTAGTATAATTTGTCAGGTATTTTAAGTGTTGATAGGATATTTAGATACTTATTTTGCTGACCCAAGTTTAATCTTTTCACAATGCTTGGGTTTAGTTGCCTATCTAGTTTAAAGCCTGACAAAAGGCAAATCTGAGTTTCTCCTATAATAGGTCTGCAAAAAAGCAAGTGAAGTGTGAAATAATAATTAAGGAAGAAGTTCTAATCCACTTGCAATACTTGCATATATAAATGTTCTGGTTTCACATGACCATGAAATATTCTCTGAATAAAGTGTTAAACAATTAAAAGACATGGTGATATGCTTTTTGTCCTTTTTGGAAATTATGTCACAATGATCCAATATTGGCCAAAGTAGTCACAGTGACAATACTCCTGTTAAACCCTGTAGAATAGCAAACAGTCTTGATTTTTGATAGATATATAACCTTACAGCATTGAGAATTTTAACTTCAGCCATTTCTAGAAAATAGTTCTTACCCTTTAAGTACTTTTGATGCCTCCTTAGCTGGGCTGGCAAATCTGGAAACAAGTACGGTAATATAACATTTGCAAACAGTTAGTATAAGATTTGGAGTTTCTTTCTCTGAAACTAATTTCTGTCTTTCATTTGTCATCCAAATATAATGCAATATGTATGAGAAATAATTTGAAATTAATCAGATTATTCACCTGTGTAACTTTAGTATATGTACATTTCCTAACCTGCAGCTAGATATTTGCTGTGTAGTACCCAATTTGTGTGTCATGCCATGCATTAGGAAACAACAGTGGAAATGCTTATGCTATACTAGGTAATCTAATGTAATCTACATTCCTTAGATTTCTTAGATTGGATTCATACTAAGTTTGATACCTTGCCTAAATGAAAAAAAAACACTAGTGTTTTAACTCTGGTATAAACTTGTTCTCCCTTCCATTTATTCATGATTGCACTATGTATTTTACCTTCATGTTACCTTTATAGTGATATCATACTGATCCAGGCAGTTGGTCTAATATCTAACATTATCCAATCAATCTAGCTTACTTCTCAGCCTGCAGAAAGCACTCAATCTAACCAACTAAAAGAAGATGCGGTAGTCTCCCTTGTAGATGTAGGGTGGGTTGCTGAAGAAGATAATGAAGGAGACAAAGTCTTTACACGGTTCCGGTATGTTTCTCAAAGCTTATCCTCTATTACTGGTTCTTTAAGCTTTCATAGATAACCTGTTGACCAAGGCCACTCACCAATTTCTATGAGGTTACAGTTTGACAATCAGGTTTTCTGATAATATGAAAACTAGACAATATTGTTGATCAAGGAAGAAAATCTTAACAAACTTTAGGGATTCTTTTAAAAATGTAATAAATATGTTTTATTATCTAGCCTTTCTGTTTATGCAATAACTTCATGCTTATACAAGCAAATATTTTTATAGTATGTTCCTATTTTAGTACCAAAATATCTGGGTAGATATTTTGGTACTAAATATCTGCCAACAGCTGCCCATCGCCTAGTACGTTCTCACAGGAAGGGCCTTCTCCGGTGCCGTTGGCTAGACAATTCCAGCTGGCGGCCCCCAGGGGCAGAGCTTTCCCTGTGGGTGTTCCCACTCTTTGGAATCAACTCCCCCTGGGGCTTTGATTGGCTCCTGACCTTCGCACCTTCCGCCGCGAATTAAAAACATGGTTGTTTACATTACCCAACTTGGACTGAGAGGGTTGATTATTTTAGTGGCTTTTAATATATGTTTTAAATGATATATTTATATATTTACATACTTCGTGTATGTATTCTATGTTTGTCGGGTTTGTTTTTTATGTGTTGTGAGCCGCCCTGAGTCTACGGAGATAGGGCGACACACAAATTGCATAAAATAAATAAAATAAATAAACAAATAGATGTCCAGTATTATTTTAGCCAGAATGAGTTGAGAAAGAATGAGAATGCTATTTGCAACTCTAGGAAAGGAAAATCCATTTTAAAGAAATAGATTACAAGTAATCCTCAATTTACAACCACAATTAAGCTCAAGGAAGACAGTTAAGTGAATGTTAAGTTGTTAATGACTAATTTAATGACCAATTTATTTGCCATGGTTATTAAGCAGATCACTAGTTGTTAAATGAATCAAGTGGTCATTAAGTGAATTTGACTTCCCCATTAACTTTGCTTGTCAGAAGCTCCCTAGAAAGGCTGCAAATGACAATCCCAGGATTTCCGGATTCTGCAACCATTCTGGATGCATGCCAGTTGCCAAGCAGTTGAAATTTTACAGGGATGCTGCAGTGGCCATAAGTGTGAGAACTGGTCATAAGTACTTTTTTATAACTTTGAATGGTCAAATCGTTGTAAGTGGAAGACTTCCTGTATCTAGATTCTTTCCAGTTCTTTTCAACATAATGGCATAATGATGACCTGTGTTGACTTTTTATATGTAAAAGGTTGGGGAAGAATATTCTATTGATACTCCAGTATGACAACATGTGAATTTATGTATTGGCTAGATTTGTAATACTCTGGTTTTATCCAGAGAAGTTCATGACTAATTTTTAAAATAACAAAGCAAAAGAAATACGAAAATGAAAGTGCTGATAAACTACTATTTGATTTTCTCCTACTTTTAGTTACTGTGAACTTCCTAAATACTGTTGTTGCTTAAATACAAACATGGCAAAGACAGCATTCTACATTTGCAGAAAATAAGTTATTTGGTTTAAGAGACAGAACTTTAACTTGACTCCCTTTCATCAAGAGATTTTATGCTACATGATGAAAAAAACTGAAACTATTTTTTTATTATTATTATAGATCAGAAGGCTGGTCAAAATCCCAACCATTCCTTAAAAGTGAAGGCTCCGCAGGAAGAGACTCAAGTACCGAAGAATTGTTGCCCAAGAAATCACAAGAAGTGGAAGACTCCAAAACTGCAGTAGCTAAAAATGATGAAGCATTGCAGAAAATAAATGCATTGGAAAATGAGCTTGCTAATTTAAGAGCACAAATAGCCAAAATTGTAAGCCTACAAGAACAAAATTTAGCAGCAGGTATTAAATTGTACTTTCCTCAATGTTAGTTTTAAGAGTTTTAAGAGTTATGCCTTTAGTCAAAAAATACTAGATTCAGATGCAAATATCCTTGGGTATAAATTATGACATTTAGAAAATTAGTTGTGGTAGTCTTTCTTTTCACCTTGACATGAAAGATCTAGAATGGCATACTTCCCCCTTTCCATATATGATCTGAGCCTGCCTTCCACAACTTGTTGCTTTCCCTTTGTGGTAGATGATAGCACCCATGATTGTAAGCCAGCATACTTTGCTGAGTGCATGTGATGAAAAGGGTAATCTGGTACACTGGAAAGAGTAATAGTAGTAACACTAGTAGTAGATTGGGCAATGTTACGTTAGACTTGTAGAAATCTGAATCAAGGTGATCTTGGGATTTGTATTACAGACTTTTGCTAATCGTAAAGATTTTGATTGGAAGTTCTTAAAATGAGACTTACCGTGTGACTGTTCTTATAAAATATCTAAAAACAACTTTATGAAAGGTTCACTTGACACATGTGATAATTTTTTACTTGTTTCCAATTTTCCTTTTACCCAGCAATGTAGTGTTATTTTCCAAACACTGTTTCGTTCTATAACTGCTGAATGAATAGCAGTAAGTTCAAAGTGCTGGGGGAGGGAATGTGTTAACCTATAAAGCATATATGCTTTGGCAGCAAAATACTTTTAAAAAACCACCTTTTCCCTATAGAAGTGAAATTGATCAACCTGTTCATGGTGAAATTCTCCCAGTATCTTTTAATGGTCTACCATGTGTATAAAGTAAAAAGGGCCAGGACTTACGGGCCTGGGTTTTCAATTTTACAGCTCTCATAGTATAGAATGGTTTCTCTTTTGAGATTAGGCTGGCACCTTCATTGGCCTTTAGAAACTCTTAAAAATAGAACTGTTCCTAAATAGTTATCATTTTCTCTATTGCTTTATGACATTCTGTTTTTTAATGTTGTTTTTATATTTAATTCATACAGCTATCAATCTTAACCCCTATATCTCTAGGCAGGAAACAGGAATAGAAAACACAATAAACTATGTTTATCTGTAAACAGAAGTCATTTTTTTTGTTCAGCACTATAGAAGAGTAATAAAAAAAATTCCATACACTAGAAAGCTGCTTCAGTACAGGGATCAGTATAACCATTTACAGCCAAGCTATATATTTCCTTAAAAGAATCATCACCTTTTTCATTATATTTTGTGTTTAAAAATGGAAACTTTCAGGGAACAGGGAGGGAATATAGTAGTGTTACATGATAGCAATTCAGTTCATTGCTGATTATATTTGATAATCAATAATGGGTCCATTTTTAAACAAAAATTAAAGATATTTGCAGCATATTTAAATGTACTTTGTTCTTACAGCTGGAATAGGTTCTTCTGCATCCCTTTCTGTCGTGCCGCCGCCACCGCCACCACCACCACCACCACCCCTGCCTCCACCACCACCACTTCAGCAGAATGTTTCTGCCATTGACCTTATTAAAGAGCGCAAAGGCAAAAGAATAAATTCTGGCACAACTCTGATAGATGCTGATCCAAAGAAGCTTGAAATGCCAAATATGCTAGATATTCTGAAAGACTTGAACAATGTAAAGCTGCGCTCAGTGAAAAGGTACATTTTCCCTTTACTTATTAGAGAAAGAGTGCAGGGAATAAGTGCAATATTTTGATTATTGCTAAGCAGAGGTAGAGATGAGATAATCGTTTGTTTGTTTGATTCACATGATTAAAGTTCATAGTTTGGTTTTCAAACAGCTTGTCATTTTAATGAGTACTATTAGACCTGCTTAATGAGCAGAATTGGGACCGATAATCACATACCTAAGTGACTGTCTTCAAGTGAGATATCACATGACTGTGATGGATTTGCAGTGTTGATTTTCCTGGGATTGTTAATCAAATCAGTAGAATCCTTAAGAAAGACATTGAAGTGTGAAAGAAAAAAAAAAGATAGGCAAATCATTGGTGAAAATGGTGCGTGTATTTGCATCATTTGAAATCAGTGTCATAAAGCTTTACCTTATTCTTTTGAAGGCCAGAAGAAAGTACAATAAGGAAAACTGCTGATCCAACAGATCCTGCTGCAGTAATAGCTGAAGCTCTTAAAAAGAAATTTGCATATCGATACCGTAGTGACAGTTCAAGTGAAAGTGATAAACAGATTTCAACTTCTGAAATAAATCTGGTAAGTGCTTGGTCCAAAGTTTGTATATTGTGCTGAGCCGTGGTATGGAATGGTTGTACTAATGTCAGGTCTCAGCCGGTTTATAGGCAACCAAGCCTAGGTTCATACTTTAGGCCTGTGATGGCTAACCTTTTCCGGACCGAGTGGCCAAAGCACATGAATCCCTAAGTGCAAGGGGCATCTGCGCCCCCGCATGCACCTCCTGCATGCACATGTGGCCCCCTGCAGGTTCAGGACTCCAGAATGCCTCAAGAGATTGACAAACTATCCTCCACTCATATTTTTAACATGGCTTATTATCAGTCCCTTATTATTTATGATTGGTTTTCCATTCCTTGAGTTAAAGGAGCATCATGTCTGGGAACGCTTGTTTCCTTTCATTCTGGTGGATTTAGTGCTCCCACTAATAGAATCTAAAGCAATGTATTTCAACTTGGCACGTTTAAAAGGCGTGGACTTAAAATTGTAGAATTCCCCAACTATTGATCTAGGTCAGTGATGGCTAATCTTTTTGCCATCGCATGCCAGGAGAGGGGGGGTGGGGGTCACCCGTGCATGTGCCCACGCTCATGCGCGTGCAACCCCCCCGGCACATGATGGTCTGGTAGGCCCATTTTTCTTTCTCTTCCTGGCTCCAGATCCTCTCTATTTATCTGGGAAGGGCGAAAACAGCCTTTCCCACTCCCTTGGAGGCCCTACAGAGGCTGAAAGGGCCCATTTCCCAACTCCCGGTGAGACAGGAATTGACATTTTTTGCTGTCCCCAGCCTGCAGAACGTCTCTAGGAGTCTCTAGGAGCCTCTCTGGAGGCTCCTAGAGCCTCTGGAGGATGGGGACAGCAAAAAATGTCAATCCTGTCCCACCGGTTGGGAAATGGGCCCTTTCAGCCTACGTAGAGCCTCCAAGGGAATGGGAAAGGCTGTTTTCGCCCCTCCCAGATAAATAGAAAGGATCTGGAGCCAGGTAAGAAAGAAAAACGGGCATTCCCCACCCCCCACCCCGCTGCCCTCCAGAGGCAGGAAACAGCCTGTTTCCCTACTTCTGGTGGGCCCAGAAGGCCTGAAAACCAGCTGGCCAGTGCGTGCATGCGCCCCAGAGCTGGGCTGGCGTGCCCACTAATATGGCTCCGCGTGCCACCTGTGGCACACATGCCATAGGTTCGCCATCACGGATCTAGGTGTTTTTACTAGTAGGCATGAACTGCTGGTCAATAAAAATTCCAACTTATTGTATACAAACATTGCAAGGGGGAAAATACATGAATTTTTTTTCTTTAGTTTTATACACTTTTTCTTTTCACAGTTTGGGCCACATCTGCTGAAACCTACAGGAAAAATGAAGAATCTAATTGAAAATTGTTAAGTGGAAAAATCATGCTTCAGTATAAAAGGACTGTCTCGAGTGTTTTGAGAATTAGAATTATAATTTTAGAATACTGAGTTATGTGCCTTGCTTCCATGAACAAGTTTAAAAACGAAAATTCTACCATGTTCTAACACAGGTTTTAGTATTTATGTACATGCTGCATTGAGCTAACACTAAGTTATAAATGTTACTCTTAAACGTACATGAATGCAATTATAGTTTAAATTATAGATTTGATGTAATATTTGGAATATAATAGTAGGTCATATTTAGCCTGTATTGACATCTCATTTTGAACTTGAAATACAGACTTCACTGAAACCTCTTTTCTTTCTATAGGGTGAAAGTGACAAGACCTAAGAATTTTATTATTCAGCAAAATTTGCTAAATTTAAAGCAAATGCTGAATTGGACGTATATTTATATGGAAGAAACTAGCAAAAGCTTGATCATATTTTTAGATAGGATGAAACATTATAATTGTGACTTCATTCTAGTGATAATGCACATATAATGAGCATATCAACAGCTACTATGAAACTTAATATCTAATTAGCATTGTTGACCTCCTTCATAGACTTTCAGACCTGCTTACTCACAAGTTCCTGTTGAACTGAATTGCAGATAATAACTGTCAAATAAATCAGAAAATAATTTGAGATTGGGAAAAAAAAACAAATTCAAGACCAGCTTTCCTGCTGAGTAAAATATTTTACTTCTTGAACAGAATATTTTGTCATCAGTATTTGCAAAATGCTGAATTGATTCGGTGCAACAAGGAAAAGTGGTTTATCTATGAATGAGATAGGAGCAAATTTAAGCTAAATGTCATGAAATGCTTAAAAGCTTTCACTTTGAAATTTGTTCAAATTTGAAAATGTTTTTAATTTGATCATGTAAAATTGTTCCCAGATACTTTGTTTATTATCAAATAGTTACACCAGTACTTTTCAACTTTTCCAACAGTGTTCAAAATTAAAAAATAGTATAATATATATATTAAATTAGTCTGGTCATTTTTTGATGCTTGAACAAAGGCTATTGCACAATGGGGTCTAAGAACATCTAAAATAAATAAAATCTGAACAAAATTCATGCATTAAAAGGATTGGATATATTTAAAGATACAACTTGTATCTGATGAGCCCAAAATCATGTTTGCTTTAGACTGGAAAAGATAGTTTTAAAAATAGGGGATATGGAAAGTGTTTTAACCTTGGAACAGCTGCTTCAAACGTTCCAGCAGCTGGAAATGCCAAATTATGGCTGATTTATGATTTGTGAATGAAATATATTTTCAAATTGTCCAGCCTGACTTGTATAGCAACAGAGATTAATCATCTCCCTGCTAATAATTATTTAGATAAAATGGGATGATGTGGGAACAGAGCAATGAGAGGAAAATACAGTTAAGCATACTATCAGTCAAAAGATTTTCAACTTCACAGTGTAATCTATTACTGCTATTTTGTGCTGTTTAAGAGAACTTAACCTTTATGTATGTAAATCGGTAGGTTCCATATGGATTGTGCTGTAAAATAATTGTTTGTGTGAAGTCCGCAATTTGTAACTGTTAAACTACTAATCAAAGTTATATTGGCCTCAAGGGGCCATCACAAAATGTTGCATTAAAACCCATGGTCACACGATCACATTTCAAGCCGTTGGCAACTGGCTTGCATTTATGATTGAATTTTGCAACTTTTTTTGCCATTTTCTGGCAAAAACACCAGTGATTAAGCATCGCACTTACTACTACATGGTGCACTTAATGATCATGATGACTCACTTAACAACTACCCTGACTTACATTCTCAAATTGCCATACATTGAGGACTATCTGTATGCATTATATGGTATGGTGTTGAAGGTACATAAATACAGAGATTCCTGGTACAACTGTTAATGTATAGTAAAAAGAACAGAGTATTTGCTATGGATTGGACTACTGATAACATGATTTAGATTAGAGGTAGCAGTAGAACCAAAGAAGTTACTAATCTTGATCTAGGTAGAGTTCAAGTAGAAAATGTTAGCAACTGTCTTCTTATTCTCTAGTAAATTTGGAAATTTACTAAATTTAAATTAATAAATTGGTCCATGAGTTGCAGTTGTAGTTGAGGTAGCCTGTAAGTTGATGAAATAAAAAAACAATTTCACAAAGAAACTATACAAGCCTAGCAATAGGTAATGTAGTTTAAAAAAGATGTTATGTCCCATTGAGTTCTAGCTTATCAATATAAAGCATTGCTCTTTCTAGGAATAATACTAGAGTCCCCAATAATTAAGAGTTTGAAGAGAGGCACTGAAAAAAAAAACCCCAAGAGACAGGGTATCTTATTTCCATAATCATCATTTTGCATATTTAAATGGTATTAATAGCTGTAGCATATTTTGGTAGAATTAGTGATTTTGACTAAACAAAGACTGGTGAATCTCAAAACATGTTTAATGTATGAAAAATCTGTTCTGCATAAATTGCATTTTATTCAGAGAAAGAATGGTCATACCCTAGATGACTGGAAGCAGGGAAAAGGTGGTTTCTGAAACAGATTTGTCCAATTATGATTGATAATTGATGTATTCAAAAGATGGGATAGATGTTGGGTCTCTAAAAGATCCTGCATTATAGAGATGGTACCATTAATATTATACAACAGCAAAGGAAGGGACGGATTACATCAAAAGACTGGAATGAAATCCACATCAAGATTGCTGAATAGTGCGGAGGTTTTGCTCAAGACCACAAGTAAACCAGAAGTTTTCTGTGCTGTCTCTGATGGCTGATACAACTTGGAAGAATCATTGTGTTGTGATTTGTTAGCAGGTCTCACAAGTGAAATCAGAAACACTTAAGACTGAAGAAAATAAGAACCCCAGAAACACCAGAAAGGAGGTAGTTGCTAATGAGATAGCAATCTATGATCACAAGATTTGGAATCTGCCAAAAGGTTGTGGAAATTAAAACTGACAAGAATAAAAATCAGAACAACAGAAAGCCAGATTTTGGACATCTACTACATGTAATTGAAGAGTCTATAAGCTCCTTTTCAAAGACCAGGCAAAGCACAACATTTTAGCAATGTATTAAATGAAGACCAAGAGAGAATAAAAGATGGCTGCATTTCAACCAATAGGAGTTATGGGACACTCAAAGTTGAACCCACCAAAGAGTTAAAGCTGTTTTTATCCCTTCTTTCTAACCAGATGTTTCGTGCACAGTGCCAAGTTTCATAGTTTGGAATTGAAGAAACAAAGTTGAACTACAGCTGTAAAAAAAAATTTTTTTTTTTGCATATCTACTGTATGTCTGGATTGGATGAAGAGAACAATGACCCTGCAATTCAGAGTTCCCATACTAGCACAAGTCTTAAGAGCCTCAGCTTTGGTGGGCCTGATTTGTGGGCAAACACTGCCAACGTACCAGGTCCTAAGGCATATGAGACAAGGAGCACCCATCAGTAGATAGGATTTTGCCACCATATTAATATATTTGCAAAAAAGGTTATTTCACTGCCTTAGTGTTATGCTCCCCAAGAAAAGGCCATAGAATTACCAAATGAGCATTATGGCTTCACCTTCTAATCAAAGCCCATAACTACAAAGATACTACAGAAATTAATTTGTGATTACAAAAGCAAACTAAGAGAAAGAAAAATGAAGGGGAAAAAACCCTCAAGACAAACCACTGGTATCTTTTTATAGTTACAGCTTGTTGCAATGTAAGACTTCTTAGTTTCCCATGACAGCAATCCTCTGAGGAAGTTTGGGCTGATGAAGAGTGACTGTCCCAAAATCACCTAGTGAGTTTCCATGGCTAATGATGGCCTAGAATCTTCCCCTCTCATATTCCTACCTGAGTTTATAAGAGAAAAGGCTCCTGGCACTGATTCTGTAATTGAAAAGAGTCTTGAGATAACTGAACCCACACCCAGGAATTTGGGCCCTAGGATATGCTTCCCACTAAAGATTTTCCTTTTAACAGTTTGGTTTAAGTGCTGTATATTTCCTGCATAGGCACCACAAAGAAAACATCTACAACATAAGCTCTTGTAGAGTCCTAAGCCACTAAGAAAGTAATTCTCTGATTAACGTGATCTTGATTATTTCTCCACCTTTTAAACTAGACTCGAGATAATGTGAAAAGTTTTTATTATTAATCAAAGATTAACAGCAACAGGCACATTAACATGAGGATGGCAAAGCCTTTAAGAAATGGCTTTACACTGAAGCTCTCTCCCAAAAATGGCTGTTGCAAATTGTAAACAGAACAAAACAGTCTTTACAGTAAAAACAAGGAAAATACAAATGAACAAAATTAAAGCACCAGTTTCTCAAAATAGATTACAGTTGTGCTTACAGTACTTCAAACTTAAAACTTACAAAAAAAGGAATGCTTGAAGATTAAAAATTAGTCCTTAAAATTTGTCCTTAAAAACATTTCTCCTTTTCACATCAAAAAAACCCAGGATGGGTAACATTTCAGTAGAGGGAGGGAATAAGTAAACAATGCACTTTTTCAATCAACAAAATTTGGTCACTTAGCTTTGTGCATAGTTTAAGGCAGCTGTAACAACCTATCAGTTCCCCTCCCCCCTGTGGCTGCTCATGAAAATATCACATTCTAAAAAGAATAAATTAAAAAATGCCTTTTGACTCCTTTTCATTTCCCCCTTTTTTCCCCAATCCCACCAAGTACTCATTCACGCTCTCAAATTCACTCACTCACACTTTCTCGCTCTCTGGGTCTCTCATTCTCATACACATACACATACACATACACATACACATACACACACACACACACACACTGCAGCGTAAGGGGCATTTTGTACCCTTGTTATGAAGGACATGCTTTCCATCCCGCTTTATTTCAGACTGGCAATACCCTGAGCTGTTTCTGGTAGTCATTCCACCTTTTTTGTTGCATGTGCAGTTCAAGTGTACAATAGCAAAAACAACATGCAAATGTTTTCACCATAGAATCTTAACATAATTTGAAGATCTTCCTTTCCTCCATCCCACCTCCCGTCCCAAAATTCAGAAGTATTTCTGCTTGCTATATTGCATTCCCATACTCTGGAGTAAAACATGGCTGTGCTTTATATTAAATGTTCAATTCCCAATGCACAGTCAAATTTGTAACCCACGGCGGACTTCTCTTACTAAGAGAAAAATGAGCTGCAGTTTCAGATTTGATAATTTAAAAAAAAAACAGTGGTTTTTTCACAGCCATGCAGAAAGGTTATTTTTGAATCTACAGTTTCCAAGTCTGTGTGTAAACATCAGTTCTTGCCCAAGGCAGCCAAGTATGGGCACTTCACATTTCCACATTTTGAACAAGGATTGAATGGAGTCCTGCTAATTTCCAGGAAAAGAGAATCATCCATGTCATGTGGCAGTTTTGAAGGCCTTATGTCAAATCTCCTTTAAAAAAAAACCAAATAATGTGGCACATAACAAATCTTGAACTTTCCCTGTCAAGACTTGTATTCTTCTCAGGGTTGCATATTCAAGGTTCCATGCAGAAGCCAACCGAGGCATATGCATATTGCTCTGTATTCAGGTCTTGTAACTGAAAACCAGTTTCAAATGATTTCTCAAAAGAAACAATTGGAAATAAATAGTGCTGGCATTGTTTACACTGAAACCTTGGCAGTCAGACAGAATTTATCCTCCAACACTGGTCTGTAGGTACCAAGCAAGAGCAGTTTGTTAAGCAGATCCTGGGGTCAGGATAATCGGTGTTCCTGAGGTACTACATCAGAGTCTGTTTCCTCACATGCAGGATCAGCATCATCACCACTGCTAGATTGTTCTCTCTGAATACCTTTCCAACTAGCTTTATTCAGTCCCATGTGGCCAAGCATAGTTTGAGACAGCTTGGTGTTTGAAAAACGAGCCCATTCTGCAAATAATGGTTCCACCAAATAGGTCATGAAACCTAGAAAGAAAAAATAAGTTATCATTTGAACATCAAAAAACCCTACCCCATACATTTTAAGAATAGTTCAGTATTTCATTGTTTTTATTGTATGCAGCATCTGCATATTACTGACCATAGGAAATCTATACAGTGAATAAAATAAAGTTGTAAACGTAACGATATAGTTCTTGAGAAACAGTTCTATCATTCTTTCTATGAATTTAGTTTTACTTTACAACATGCCATATTGTACAAACTGGCCACAGATTACATACATTCAGATCAATAGGTACACCCAATATTTAGACTAAAGCAGAGCCTTGATGTTGCTCTTCCCAAAGATCTAGCACAAGATCAAAGGCATCATGATCCCAAGCAGCAGCTGCTGTAGTACTTGAGCAGGAGGGTGATATTCCTGCCCTGCCAATGGGCTTCCCCAAGGATCCAGCTGACCACTATAGGAACAGGATGCATCAGGTAAGTTTTGGGTTTTATTTAATAAGTTCTTATAACTTTGTGGACAGTATGTTTTTAAGATTGAGACAGACAAATATTAATTACAAATAACAGTCACTCTCCAACTATGAAACTAGAAAGGAGTTTCCAATTTATGGCTGGAATCTAAATATAACTGCAGTATGTATCACAGTATGCTGAATTTGGGCACCAACACATATTATGATTAATTTAAACCTTGAAGCTCAGAATGGAACATGCAAATTTACCAAAACATTTCTTTTCCCTTCCCCCTACTTTCCTTCCCCTCCCTTTTATTCATTGTCTTTATTTCTATTTGTATTTTATATTAGGAAAAAAAACTTTTAATAAAAATATTTCCAAAACACAAATGTAAAGTATTAACGAAGAAACTGACTTAAATTTGGATGAGCTGTTACTTGTAAAGTCTTGTTTTCTTGTTAATAAATTTAAAACTTCACTATAAACATGTATAAAATCAAAATCAGACTGAAATTTTAAGCTCATTTCAAAAAGCAATTTAACAGTATTTCAGGCAAATTATAAGAGATAGATAAAAGAAATCCTGTTTCATGAACACAGAAACTTTAAAGTCAATGAGCAAAATTCAAGCAACATTAATACACTGCAATAAAAGAAAAAAACTTGTTTGCAACCTGCTAAAGACATTTTAAATTATTCAGATAGTTCATTTCTAGCTCCGTATTATATATTAATAAAAATTATGACAATTTTACATATGAATCAGTAATTACCAATCTGGATGTTGGCAACGGTTTCTGTCTGTCGATCACATAGTGGACTCACACCTAAGCAGTATTTTTTCTCAATGTCTCCTATAACAGAACATTGTTTTAATCATCTATTATCCACAATAAGTCAGTAAATATGCCTCCCACCTCCAAAATCTGCAGCAGACACTTGGGGACTCACAGCGCAGAATGAGCAACTGAAAGCAGTGAATGAAGAAAACAAAGTTCTACTGTGAAAGTGAAACCAGCTGTTCAGTGCTCAATGTTTCATTATGCTGCAACAGCTGGAGCTTTGAGAACTAGTTTTAAGTACCCTCACTGAGTGCCATTGTAACTTTGAACAGTCACTGAATGAGTAGTTGTAACCCAAAGATTACCTGTATACCTAATACAACTTATTATAAATTCAGCCCTATCAGTTAGGTGAAATCCACGGAATCCCTGACCCATTCTTACCAAAAAGCTGAAGGATTACTCCGTGTTTAGAGAAGGAGGATACAAAGATACTGCTGTTTGCACTCGTAAAATAAACTTTTACAATTTATTAAAAAAAAATTCCCATGAAAACAGAACACAATACTCTCCAGTCACATGCATGAATATCTTGTGCTGCCTAATGTAATTTTGGGGGGTGGGAGGTGTTTATACCTGATCTATCCATACATGTTATTTTAATAGCCAAACTGAAAAAAAGGAAAAATCACTATTTTCCAAGGAAAATATCACACAAAATTTGAGGTAATAATGAATTCCTAGACATGATTTGGATTTCAAAGAATTTGGCTGCTAAGGTTTAAAAAGTAGAGACTACTAAGAATCCCTTGACTCATAATCCTGTGAGATTCGTTTATAAAAGGAAATCTAGTTTTTTTAGATGGAGACCACAGATAACCAATTTATGACCACAACAGGGACTGGAATTTCTATTTTTTAGAGGCTATCATTAATTCGAACTGTCATTAAGCAAATGGTCCTAAATTGAGGACTACCTATAAATGAAATGTACTACAGGAAGAAATAATGGTGGGCGGTTGTAAAAAATTTTTTTTTAATAATTTAATAAGGGTACTAATTTAAGAATGGTTTGGGACCCAAATAAACCTTTTATTAGAGGTTATTTTAGAGAACGTAATAGTGAATTCAAAAAGAGTCAAAACACAAGCAATTTTGGATGAGCTAAACAGAAGAAATGAAGAAATTTCCAGAAAAGGTAAATATTTCTCAACAAATTAAGCTTTTACAATGACAATTATATTAACATAAGAGAAACTGAAATAAAAATGAACTAAGGAAACAGGGTGAGTTTGCAAACAAACCAGGGAAATGCTTGGCATGTAAATTACAAAAAGAAAAAGAAAAGAAAATGATTTTTAAATTACAAGAGGGAGATACTGAATTAGTGGACATCATAAATACAAAAAAACCTACACAAAACGCATTTCATCAATATTATTCCAATTTTGTATAAAAGGAATGACTTCTATTTGAAAAAAATAAAGGAATTATCTAAAGAAAGAAAATTTTCCAAGAGATTAACATAACATTGAGACCAAAGGCCTTTCTTTTGGGGATGATAGACAAACAATTGCAAAAAAAAATCAAGATCTATTTTTGTATATGATGACTGCAGTGAGATTATTTTATGTGCAAAGATGGAAAGATTTTGCATTGCCCACAACTGAGAATAACTGATGAACATAGAACTTGCTAAGATAGCCAAACTGACTTCTTTCTTCAGAGAAAAGACACAATGTTTATTGTTGAGTGAAAAACCCTTATAGACTTTTTGCATAAAACACAAAAACTGAACTAATGATTTATGGTTTTCATGATTATGCAGGACAGACATAGAAATAGAAGAGTCATGATGTAACTTACATTATACTGATGATACTAACCTAATACCCCCAAATGCAAGGGATTTGCAAGTCTCAATATTAAAGGTCAAAGAGGACAGTGAAAAAAGTGGACTGAAATTAAATATAAAGAACGTCAAACTAAAGCTAGATCAGCTTTAGAACTGAGAATGAAGATATTGAAATAGGAATAGCATCTGCCTTGGAAAAAAAATTCAAATGCCATGAAATCTCTATACCTACAAAGATCAGAATTATACAAGTCATGACATTCCATATGACACTGTATGGAAGCGAAACTTGGACTTAAAAAAAACAGGATAGAAAGAATATTAAACTTAGGTGTTGAAGAAAACTCCTGAAAATATCACAGACAGCCATGAAAACAAATCAATGGATCATCAAACAAATCAACCCAGAGTTCTGACTTGAAGAACAAATAACCAGAGTGAAATTATCCTCCTTTGGACACAATATGTGAAGCTCCAGCTATCTGGAAAACATTCTAATGCTAGGAAAGACAGAAGGAGAGAGAACAATAGGATCATTAGCAGCAAAGTGGATGTTTTCAGTTACAATTATAACAAGCTCATCATTAGGAGATTTGAAAGACTAGATTAGGGATACATCACCATGGAGAAAATCTGTATGTATGGTCGCTAGGACTGAAAATGACCTGATGGGAGATAACCAAACAATAAACCAAAAATAGATCTAGAAAAAATAGTAATTTATTATCCCAGCAACAATAATTTAATGAAACCATTCCAACTCTATAGAACCTCTTGCAAATAGCTCAGGTTGCTTTGCAATCACCACAGCCATCAATGTTTCACAATCTATGGTAATAATTCTTCACTTCTCACTACTTGCCTTGATTAAAAAATTCTTCCGTTACTTTTTCACTCCACTGTTTGCTTAGCTCCCAGGTCCGACAGGGATTACAAATATCAGCACATTTCAATGCCATCTAGCAAACAAATAAACACATTATTTAGTTCTAGTCTGTCTTAGCATTCATGTTTAAATTTATAGTTATCATGTAATATCGTAAAATCAAGGTAACAATAAACGATAAAGTAAACAATGAGTAATGAGAGGTATAGGCCACATAAAATGAGGTGTACCACTAAATTTGACAGTTTGAATTTAACTACACTGGAGTATGGAAAAAGAAAACTTCAGTCTAAATGAGAGTAATTATCATTCATTAGTATAGTTCAATTAACCTTCAGTACTTCTGATAATAAATTAGAGTTTATTATTTTGATAAAACATAGAAATCCCTAAAATATTTTAAATATTGTATCATTTTAAGGTTTCATTTTTCAGATCAATTGGATTTTCTTACCTGAAATGTCAGATGTTGCCATCATGTAATAATTATATTATTTGAAAGAAAAAAGTGGCAGCCATCTTGCCTATTAACTTATAATTACACTATTTTGCCTTTACAAGTTCAAAATATGTACGTCGTCAAATCAACTTCTGTAGCAATACGCATTAAATTCAGAAGAGGAACTGTGATGAGATCTCAGATTCTACATAATTGCTTCCCTGTTGAATCCATGCTAAATCATTAAGACTGAAAAGATATTGGTTTGTTCCTACAAGATTTTATTTAAAAAGGTTAAAAGTTAAAGCCTTTTTTAAAAAATTCTATCACAATGTTTTTTATTTTGAAAAATATAGATTCTTGCTGATATCTGCCTAATAATTTCAGAACATTCAAGAAACTGAGGAGATACCAGTTTCCATCAAATAGTCCTGCCAGAATAGGAAAACATATACTGTTGTATTACATTTGAAATATGAACAAATAGGAGAGCTTAACTTTCAGCCCCAGCAAACTGTATTTTTATAAAAACTATAAGTAAAGAACCAGGACTTTTTCAAACCGTATATTACAAGGATACTGTTTACCATAATTTCTTTTCCACCTAAGATTCATGCAAATTACCTGAAGGACAAGATGCCGATGATCTTCCTCTAATAAGCATAAGTCTTCTTTGTCCAAATGGGTACGAAACAGGGATAGATATTCATTCTGACGGCTAATATCAGTGGCAAGAATCAATGCCCCTATTTGGCTTTCCATCAGCTGCCTAAAATTGGAGATAATAGGAAGAAATCCAAAGGAATAATTAGTAGGTAAATGTAAACATGAATCATTACACAATATTCAGCTCAACACTGATTATAAATTTGCCATGTTTGGTAAACATGGAATTTAAATTTAGTAATTCAAAAATGTAACTCAGATCTTTAGGTTCATTCCAGTCCGCCTCCGGCCCACCCACTGTCCTTGAAGAAAAATATAGGAAAACCCATATGAAATCGGATACTGCCATTGTGATATGGGTGCCACAGAAACCACAGCCCAAGTTCTTCTATATTGCCAGTTCTACAGGAACATATGCCACCAGTTGATTACCCCTTTTATTTAAATTTCCAGGGCACTCTTGCAGCTTTATCTGTACTATTTGTTAAATAATCAAGATAAATTTATTTCTTTAAAGTAGCAAGATTTTGCTACATTACATGTAAGCTTTGGTTGCTAATAATTCTTTTTATTGGGAGACAGTTTTGTGTTGTTCATTTTACTGATTGTATTCTATTTTAGATTTAGATTTTAGATTTTATTGGATTTATATACCGCCCTACTCCAGAAGGACTCAGGGCGGTGTACAGCCAACAATAAAAATACATGAATACAAAATTTAAAACCCAACTAAAAACAGATTAAATAAATTTGGCCCAGGCAAAATTAAAACACCCCACATAGTTTAAAACAGATTAAAATTTAACGCTAAAAACAGAGAGAGGTTAGGCCAGGCCCGCCTGGCGAAATAGAAAGGTCTTAAGAGCGCGGCGGAAGGTGCGCAGATCCGGGATCCTCCGTATCTCCGGGGGGAGCTCGTTCCAGATAGTAGGTGCCCCCACAGAGAAAGCTCTCCCCCTGGGGGCCGCCAGTCGACATTGTTTTGCTGACGGCACCCAGAGGAGCCCCTCTCTATGAGAGCGTACCAGCCGGTGGGAGGCTATTGGTGGTAGTAGGCGGTCCTGCAAGTACCCAGGTCCTAAGCCATGGAGCGCTTTAAAGGTGGTAACCAAAACCTTGAAGCGCACCCGGAAGACCACCAGGAGCTAGTGCAGCTCGCGCAGGAGAGGTGTTACATGGGAACGCCATGTCGCTCCCATCACCACCCGCGCGGCCGCACTCTGCGCCAGTTGGAGCCTCCGGGTGCTCCTCAAGGGGAGCCCCATGTAGAGAGCGTTACAGTAGTCTAGACGGGAAGTGACAAGGGCGTGAGTGACCGTGAGCAAGGAGTCCCGATCCACCAATTGATCTATTGATCAACCAAGTTCTGTCTATCTACAGGTACCTTCCAGATGTTGGGATTATCTATGCTGTTTGGGAAAGTCAATCCAAATTATCTAAGACATCTGGACTATAACTTTCTATATCATTAAAAATGATGGTAGTATCCAACAAAAAGACAAAGTCGTGGAGAAAACACCAAGATGTCGTATGGAAGGACTGATTGATGTATTAAATGTTTGTTTGTGTATAAAATAAAATAAAATAAAAAATTTATTTAAAAAAATGATGGTAGTATAGATGAAAGCACCATGAATCAAGAATTACTGTTCATTCATTTTTCTTAGAGTCCTCAGTTAACAACAACAATTTGGACTGGAATTGCTGTTTCATGTGTGACATCACATGTCACATCATTTATTAACAGCAGTTCCAGCACTTTCAGTTGCCACTGTCAAGCACATCCTACATGATTGTTATGCATTTGTAACATCATGCCAAATTCTCCATTGACACTGCTTGTGCAAAGCAAGCACTGAAAGTCACAAACGGCAGACACATGATCACGGGACACTGTACTTGCGAGTGAGTTGCTGAGCAGCTGGATTGCAATGATGTGACTAGAGGGATGCTGTGACAGCTGGAACTTTTGAGAAATCAGTCCTAAGTACCATTCGTTCAATGCAAATTTGAACAATCTCTGAATGAGTGATCATTGTGAAAGCCACCTGTATTTAACTTTATTTATAGGAACGTAAAATTGCATTCAGAATTATAATGCATTTTAGAAAAGTGCAACTACCTTTTATTATTATTTTATCCATTTTAAATCATTTATTTTGTAATGTATTCTCCATTCTGTAAAAATTACAGGTTTTTGCAAATCTGATAAATACCTGCTTTCTAGTGACATATGTGCAAATAATCCAGATTCTCTCAATAACCCCACTGCAGATCGCCAGTGGTGATTTTCTAATACTGAGGTATTCTGAAATTAAATAAAAGATTATTGGAATTAAACATTTTTTGAATCCTGAGCTACATATAACAAGCAGCATATTATACTGATTTTTAAAGAAGGGAACACAATCCTATTAATTTTCCTGGATAAATCAGCCACTTTTACCTTTCCTGACTTCTCTTTATTGGCTTCACCAATTACTCAGATGCAGCTGATTTTGAACTTGAAGAATAGCATTTCCCTCATAGCCCAGATGAGAACCACAGCATGCTTTGTGCCTGTGTAAATATGCTTTCCTGGGTCTTGCTAACAGCTGAAAAGTCAGGCAACTGTTGAGATGTGAGATCTTCTCATGTAAAGTTTAGGACTACCAAAACATCTTCTCTGCTCACTTTCAAATAATGGTTAAGACTATTTTATTCAAGTAGGGATTTTTTTAAAGTATCCAGACTGAGTATATATTTGCTACTATTACCTTGTGCGGAAACTTTTAGCCACTATTTTTTGTACTTGAGATTTTTTAAAAATATATATATTTTCCACAGAAATGATCACTTCTTTAAAAAAAGGTGTATGATGTGTTCCTCACTTTTATTAAATGCTTTAATACTTTTGAATAGAACATAAAAAGGTTATTGGATCAGTCCATCAGTTGATCCACTTCAGCATTTGTATCACCAATCCGGACTGTATGCAACACACCTCCTCCCGTCTCACCCCCCAATAGCCAGTATGTAAGACATGCTGCCCTTGATTCAAGAGTAATAAACATTAATCAGTATTAATACCTACTGACAATATTGTCAATACTGACAATCATTTTTCCTTGCACTGTGCTACACTAACATTAATTATTTTGGTTGCTCTTTTTTGCATTTTTTCTTAAGATGCAGTGATTAGAACTATAAAATACACTGCCACATAAGGTGCAATAATCAAAATTATATAAAACAAGTGCAAGCTCAATTTAATTTTTAAGGGTAGCATTATATCCACAGTTCTATTTTCAGCTCCCTTCCTAATAATTTGAAACAGGGACTACCTTTTTTTAACAGCAACTGCCTGCTGATTTGACATTTTCCTCAAGCTGTGTACTATGACGTCAAGATTCTTTTCCTGATCAATCACCATTAGTCAGATCCCATTAAAAGACAGAAGTCTTCATCTTCTACTTACCTTGTATAAAGTTGCTAAATAATGGTTTGTTTTAATAAGAAAAGGCTGATTAACACCTGGATGATCCAAATCATGAGTGGCAGCTGCAATTAAACTGAGCAGAATATCCCATGGAGTTAGAGATTGGAAAAGCTGTAATATATAAATTATGACCATATGAATATCTATTACTGATACATCCCAAAAATGTGGCTAGCATTTCCAACAGAGTTTAACTATGGCATCGTTATTTCTCACTTTGATTGCATTTTAATTAGTCCACAGAATTCTTTTGGGGGGGGAGGCGGGGGGGCTAGCAATTCTAGGGCTAGCAATATTGAAACAATAAGTATTGTTAGCTTTTTCTTTACAAATATGCAATCTTTCATAATTTATACAATCCTGATTTCAACATTCTTAAAAGTTTCAGAAGTATTACAAGAACTTTCCCCAATTGGATCCCTCCCAATTTTTACTGAAAAAACTCCAAAAACTTCAACCAGTATATTCAATATTTATCTGGAGGAAATTATATCAAAAAGTAATCTATGGCATAAAACAAGCTCTTTTAAAAAAACAATTAAATTTTATATTAACTTTGCTTAATGTCACTAGTCAACAATTTCTTTTCTAATAGCAATTTTGTTATAAATACATGAAAATAATCAATGATAAGACTGTTTTTTCTTTTACCTTGGGTTCGTTTAAATAACAGTGCATGGCCTGAGTCACATCAGCAGCATGAACTGCATTGTGGTATGGGTTGTGGCTGTGATAATCTTCTTGAACCATTACTACAAATGAAAGTAAGTATTAATGTGTGGAGGAAAAGGAGAAAGACATAACCCAAAATATTCCCTTCTGTTCTTGATTCATATCAATTAAAATGACAATAGGGTTATTTATTATTATAGTTTATTTAGCAGAAAAATTCAAATGAAGGCAAGCTCTTTCAAAATATTCAGAGATTTCTAAACATGCTGTCATCTCTAGAAAATAATTTATTTTAAATATTAATTTAAAAAATTCAAATTGGAAAAAAAATCAGAAAATTGCCCAGCATATTAATTAATTAATAATTACTTAGTACTTAATTACTAAGCCTGTAACAAATATGGAAAAGTTCTTAAATCTCATTAGCTATTGGCCTTTGTAGAATAAACATGAAAAACTCCAATACTGTCCAAATAAAACTGAACAGGAGAAAATTCAGAAAAGCATTGCCAATATCAATCTAAAATGATAATATCTAAGATAAAATGAAGACTGATTATTGAAAATGCTGCCCTATTGATTTTATGCCCATAAAAGCAAGCAGATTTTTCTCTTACAGCAAGTAAGTAATCACAGAACATTTCATTAGGATTTGTTTTGGGGGGGGGGGGCTGGGGGGGGTTAGAGAAAAAAAATTCACATTCAGGGGATGCACACTGACAATAAATGCCCCAAAACATCTTTTTAACTTGTTATAATCAAGAATGTATTGTTTTGTTGTACTTGGCATCTAACCAAAATCTGATCTAAAAACCAAGCACAGTGAGCCATGATTAAATCTTCAGACAAGGAAATCTCAACGTATTCGAAAAGACAAGTTATATCCCACAAGGCAGTAAAAAACAGCTGTTTCCATATTGCTGCAAATGTTTCATGTAATCACCAAGTACAGTATCTACCTCAAGGAAGTTTTTGCCTTAATAAATTACCTAATTAATTTGACTTGTATAATCCTGCATTTTTCAGTGACTAATTTACCAGAGAATGGCAGTATACAACATACATTTATATGCAGATTTAAGTGCAACATTAGCACAAAGGCCTTTCTAGCAAAGTGTTTCATTTTGTACTATGTAGTACAACTGCTGCAAAACATCCAGATTTCTTCAGTTGTGGGTGTTACTGTTTTTCTAATCACTTCAGCTTCAGTATTACAGTACTGGAAAATGCCTGTCACCAACCCTTAATGTACCTGCAGTAATTTGAATTGCTCTGCAGTTAAGGCAGAAGAGAGGTAATCTGCTTGCCAGCATTATTAACAACCAGTAAAGGCAAGGTATACACTCTGCCTTTCAATTCCTCAGTAATATTTTGCAAACAACTTTTTTTTAAAAAAAACTCACTTTTTTTAATCTTCATAGGATGAGTTTACCTGTAAAATCTGCCAAATATATTGGCACACATCTAGGAAAATCACTATACAGAAATATCCAGGACTACATAATCATCTCATTGTTTGGTTTACTTTTCCTATTTTCAAAGGGTTTTCTTTTTTTATCTTTGACAATATTCATGAAGAGTTATCAATCCATAATATAGATATTTTTCTCATTTTATAAGGATTGTCACAAAGTAGTGAAATGTATTTAAAGAAAAGGTTTAATGGGAATGTTTGAACTTAGGAAGTTTTTACCTAAAAATCTGCGTAGCTTCATTGTATCTAGTTGGAAGTATTCTATAAGTCCATGAAGATTAAACAGGTGAAACGTTAATGTGACCAAACTGTTTCCTAAAAATACACGTACACAAAGAAACAATGTTTAATAGAAAATAGACAAGTCTATTTAAATAATGTTATTATACGTAACATACATATTTCTTCTTCATATATGTAAGTAGATTATAGTTCTCAATATTTTAATTAAGACTTCTAATTTTTAGTGCTTTCATATCATCAAGTGATTCAAAAATCTATCACCCAATATTATAAAATGAAGCCTTTAATTTTCAACAATCCTTTTACAGATAGCCTTTGTTTACCAACCATAATTGGGATAAGCAATTCTGTTGCTATGTGCTGCAGTTGCTAGACAAAAAATCACATTGACAATAATCATGTGACCACAATTTTCAATTTCACTTCTGCATTCATCATTAATTCTGCTATTGGAAGCCAGTTCTGAAGCTTGCCAATAGTGATCACATGGTTGCAGTATACTGCAATGGCCTTAACTGCAAAGATTGGTTACAAAGTTTTTCAACTTAAAATGGTTTCATTTAGTGACCATTTGAAGTTACAAGGCACTGAAAAAAGAGACTTATGACCATTTTTCATACTTATATAACCATTGCAGCATACCCATAGTCAGGTGATCTAAATTCAGATGCTTGGCAACTGGTTCATATTTATGACGGTTGTCCCAGGGTTACATGATCCCCTTTCGGGACCTTCTGATAAGCCAAGTCAATGGGAGAGCCAAATTCACTTATCAACCAAGTTACTAAATTAACAACTGCAGTGGTTCAATTAACAATTGTGGCAAGAAAGAAATGAAACAAAACTCACTTAACAAATGTTTCACTTAGCAATTTGAGCTTAATTATGGTCATAAATTGAGGACTACCTATAACACAGTTGTTATATGAATCTGGCTTCCCCATTGATTTTGCTTGTCAGAAGATTGCAAAAGGTGATTGTATGACCCCAGGGCACTGCAGCCACCATAAATACATGCCAGTTGTCAAGCATCTAAATTTTGATCAGGTGATCATGGGAATGCTCAACAGTTGTGTGAAAAAAGTCATAAATCACATTTTTTAGTGCCATTGTAACTAAATGAATGGTTGTATATCAAGGACTACCTATAAATGATAGTTTGGGTCACTAATACTAAACCATCAAGTTAACTTGATGTGAGACTGTTGTCCATTTACCAAAATAAAATTAGGAAATATTTAAACAAATTAAAATTTTGATGGGAAAATATTCTTCCCTATTATCTCAAGTACAAAAAGGGAATTAGTCTAACTTACAAATGGTTGTAACTCAAGAATTACCTTTGAGGATGAAATTGGAAGTTCTATCTGATTCCTCTCCCAATAGTTAAGGGTTTACTTATTTACTATTTATCTATTCCAACCAATTTTCAGAACTCACCCATCCCAATTTGTTTATCTTAAAGTTGCCAACTTTGAAAATCACTGATACAGAACATCCTGCCTAAAGCAAACAATATATTTATACAAAGTAGTTCTTCTGTAAATCTGAATGCAAGCTCAACTTTCTGCCTTACTTCATTCTGCACAGGTCCTTAATACATGATTGCCTTAAAAAGTATGGGATCAGAATTTTAAAAAGTGAAAGAACTAGCCATTTCAAGTCTCTTGAGCCACAGACTTCTTAACATAAAATCTCTACAGAGATATTCCTCTGCTCATTAGGCTAAAGCATAACTGGAGCTATGAGCACACTGACTTCCCTTTAACTTAACAGACTATTGAATTGTTTTATAAATGTGAAACCGAATATGCTTTTATACTCCCTTAGCATTTTCCCATTATGTATATGAACACCTTTCAACAGCCTGTCCCACACAAGGACACAGAGACAATCATAGGTGCACACTCCCTTATCAACCCTGCATGTAAACTGAGAAATGCCAACATACATTTAAAGAGAAAACTTATTTTCAACTCTATAAACCCAATACTTAACTAATTACCAGGTTACCAGATTTCATGTCAAGTAGAATATCAGTCAAGTTATGTTGATAGCCCAACAATCTAAGTGAGTTTATATACACATACAGCAATTGCTCAGTTTTTAAAGTAGTATCTTCAAAGAAACAAATGGAACCTTACCGTTTGTTAGCCTGTCAAAAAGGAAGATATCAAAATTCCAGTTCCCAACTTTTTCTAGCATACACTGAAAAGCAAAAGAAAACAGCATTTTATTTGGGAATAAAAACCACTTCTTTCCAAATGCTATACATCTGAATCATCCTTGATGCAATTTTATAAATCTATACAGACTAGCTGGATACCTGTGCTTCGCTACGAAACTATGTGATGAGGCTTGATAAATTGACACTTAAAGCTTGAAAAGTAATGGTAGTTACAAAAGTGACTGTATTATTTCGTTAGAGACAGTAAGAGGTTCATACTGAAAAACAGACAAATACTTATTAGTTCAAGGCATTGATCTCATTTGTGACTGATTAACATAGGGGTTATTAGATGTATACTTTTTTACAGCCTTTCTACTGACTTGGGGATGAATTTGACGATACTTGTGAGCAGTTTCCCTTATTTGTGTTTTCCTAATCGCATCTGTAAATCTTTTTCTGCATTTTTGCCTCTTTTCCCTTTAACTGGTGTTACAGTAGAAGAAGCAGATTCGTCTGAACTGAGGAGGAAAATGGGGGGGGGGGGATTCTGCCTTTGCCTACCAACATCCATCAGTATTCCTCTGGCTAGCATCCTGTCAGTTTGTGAGAGAGTTGAGGGGTGTCTGGAAACTCAAACAGTATTTGCTGTGTGAGCAAGGAGACAGGAAGAAGGCTGGGTGTGACTTAGCTCAACTGCTTGCAGCTGTGAAAGTAAAACTGAAACGGAAACTCCTCTCTGCTTGTGTTTTGCATTTGGAACAGGTTTCTTTTCAGGTGGGGTGGGGGAGTAGAATTCCTTAGCATCAGAGGGCTGTTTGGAAAGTGAAACGCTATTTCCTGTATGAGCAAGGAAGAGACAGGAAGGAGGCTGGGAGTGGCTTAGCTCAACTGTTCTGTAATAAAGCTGCTTGCTGCTGTGAAAGAAAAGCTGAAACTGAAACTCCTCTCCTCTGCTTGTGTTTTGCATTTGGAGCAGATTTCTTTTCAGGTGGGGAGGGGGAGTAGAATTTCTTAGCAACAGAATGTGTTAATAATAATATAGGAAATACTAATGGTCATTTTGAAAAATCCTTTCTTAGTGAGCACTTAGAAGCCAAGAGGAACATAGGTGGCAAATTTCAAGGCTTTATAGTTCTGAAGATTTTGTGATGATGCATGAGTGGTATTTCACTTTTATAGATAGATAGATAGATAGATAGAGAGAGAGAGAGAGAGAGAGAGAGAGAGAGAGAGAGAGAGAGAGATTGATTCTGAAAGGAATAGTAGTCAGAAGAAAAAAGCGACAATATCCCTGGTCAAAACAATATCCACATCATTGTTTTGACTTGAGAAGTTTTAGAAAGAATCATATTCTTCACCAATGGATCAGCTGGGTTGCAACTACCTTCTTACAATAACAGCTTTCTCTCATAGAAGCAAAGCATCTTTTTTTTTAACCTAAGTAGTTCAATATTAAGATGATCAACTATTTCTAAAACAAAGCAGGCTCATCTGAACCATACTATGGACAAAGCTTTTGCCCACTGCTTTCCATGTGCCACCTAGATAAATCTATTTCTATGTGGACCTTTTTCTAGGCACAGCTAGAAGAGGAAGGTGCTGCTTCTCTGTTGCAGTGGCTGTGCTTTAGAATAGCCTGACAACAATTAGGCTTACTGATCCTCGGGAAAATATTTAAACATGGTTTTCTGGACAGCTTTCTCCTAAATTTATGCATTATCCATATTTTATTACATTGATTTGTTGTTAGTGCTGACTTTCAGTGTTTTAGTTATGATTACTTGTTTTTAATTATAGATTTTTTTAAAAAAATACAATGTATATAAATTGATGAAAGCTGGCAAATTGCAGAGGGAGAAGATAAACAGAAATTTCACTTCTACAATTCTGAAACAGATACATTATTAACTGTTAATAAAAATTATTTATTTACTTGCACACCTAAAAATTACTATTTCTTTTAGAGCAATGTTACAAGATAGCTAGAAAAACAAACCTTAGCTTGCCCATTGTAATCATCATCTAAAATGTTTGAAGAATTTGGAAGAGTAATACCACGGAAGAAACGGGAAGATCTCAAGTACCGCTGGAAACTCAGTAACCTTCGAATATTTCTTGCCGACACAGAAACTTCAAATTCAGAATTTGCTAGATGGGAGGGAAATAGTAAGATTTAAGTTGTAAAACCCTTTCCTAAAATGTCAAAAGCTGAATCTATATGGACAATATTTATTTATGAAAAAACAGACGAACATATATCTCCCCCCCACCCCCCAAAGTTGTTAATTTTCATCATTGCTGACTCCTGATCAGACTGACTGGAACTGATGAGAACTGGTGGATCAAAAGTTCTCATCTGGACTTAACTGTTTCAATTTTGTTCGGTTATCAAATAAGTCATCTCATTTATTAAAAAAAGAAAAAACACAATATAGATTAATGCAGAATGGTTAGGGTTTGACTGTAAAATAACCTCCTATTTATATCTAGGGAAAGGCGATTTTCTCTTCTTCAGCATTCCCTTGCCAGCCCTTCAAAGTACATATGGATCAGATTTTCAGGAAGGAACTAATGTAAACAGCCTTTAATTCCCAGTCTAATTAGCAAAGTGTCAGGAACATGTCTTTTATGAGCAAATTTTACTTGATGGATTTTAAGGTGCAGCATTTAAATCCCAAACAGGACAAAGCAATAGAACGTATTATTTAGATATCTGGATCACTTTATGCTTCAATTGTCATTCAACTGTATTTATACGTACATGTATAAAACCCAATTTATTGTTTGAAATTTACTTCACATCTCTGAAGCTGAATTCAATATTGTGATATATCAGTTCTTCTAGTTACTGGGTAGAGTAAATGAATACATTCCAAGGCTTTTAGCAGATAAACTATTGCTATTTAAATACTGTGAGTGGACTAATCCTAAACCTTATAAGAACAATGATTCAGGCTAGGTTCTGAAAATAACCTTAAACTTGGCCACACGATAACAAACATTAACGACATACTCAGCCAACAACCTTGACAGTTTAGAATTCACACAATAAAACCTATGTATAATCCTGTATAATCTGGCAGTTTTATTATTTGCAAAAAGATTCAGCCACAGAAAACCCTTATTTTTAAAATGTACATCTTGCATTTTCTATTTATATTCCTATATTTATTTGTGAGTTTTATAGCAACTGCAGCCACTAACACAAAACATTCCTGATACTAATGAAATAAAGAGTATCTAGCTATTAAGATCTTTAAACTCTTTTTTCCAGATATTACTAAGCTTGTTTTGATACTTTTGTAACATAAAAGTTATAATACCCAAATTGTTCTTGCATTTTCCAGACAATATGAGAAATTGGGCCATTTTTAGAAAAGCCCACTCTGTGGATCCTTCAACACATTTAGGAACTAGCCATCCACAAAGCCATAATCTTCTTATGTTGCCTGAACAAAATGTTAAATGGTGACTTTGTAAATAAAACTTTGGGGGAAGGGGAGGGAAACTAGAGATAGCTCTCATTTAGCTACCATAATTGGGACTAGCAACTAAGTCATAAAATAATTGATAAGTGAAACAAAGAATGTGTTTATGTATTAAATTTATGATGCCGCCCCTTTTGTTATCCAAAGCAACCTATGATCTTACTTCAGCTTTCCTTTGCTTTATGGACCTGTGAAGGTTGCAAATGCAAAGATTGGTCATAAAGTTATTTTTTCACCACAGTTGTAACTGTGGATGGACAAGGCAGTTGCTAAATGAGGAATATCTGTACTACTTTTAAATTCCCTGAATTAAGTTTCTTACTAAATAATTTAACCTTATGACATAACTATACATTTCAGAAGCAAGTTCAATATGATTTAATGCATTATCCTATACTACATTTAATTGTACTCAAATAGAAGTGAATACAAAATAAATATAAAATTACCATTCTTAAGAAAAATTGAGGTATTTTTCATCCAATATATCAAACTCCTACACCTCAAAATAAATACACTCATCAAACACTGTATAGTGGCTTGGATATCAAAAGCATAATCCTGTAAATAAAGACATTAATTGTAAGCAAGACAGGTATCTTCACAAGATAAATTCGCATTCCTTTTCCAATAGCACTTTAAAGAGAAATTCTGATACTTCCCAAAAATGAAAAAATTCACCTCTCTTTAAAGAAGCCATGAACTGAATAAGGAGAAAGACAGTTTGTGCTTTTAGAATATTTTTTTATTCTAGAACATTTTTTTAAAAAGATCCACAGAAGAGAAGGGAAAATTCATGTTTCCAAACTAATAACAATAATGAATTTCCAAGGTTGTTTCTGATCAAATTGACCAATTTTTCTCAGATTTCAAACTGGGAAAGAGAAGAAGTACATGATAGCAAGAAAAGAACACTGTTGACCAAGTTGAAGTATATCAATTAAAAGGAAAAGGAATACTAGAAAAAAATAGATGTCCACGTAAAAAGCTAATAATTCTAAAAGTTTATTTTTGAAAATGGAAAATCATTTCTCCATACAGACAAAACTGTGCTCTCAAAATTTCACACATACTTGTCCATTACTATACAATAAATATTTCGGAAGTGAAAAGTGTGCATTTGTTTTAGCACACTCAGGTGCATTTATATATGTATGTATCATTTTTCTTCCGAGCTTTGGGATCAGCTTATCAAAGGATTCCTCTCCATTTTATCTCTGTTCTAAGGTAAGCTGAATGGGAGAAAGTCATTGGACCAGGGTCACACAGTGGGTTTTTGTGACTGAAGATGGACGTAAACCTGATTTCCCCCAAACCTGTTTCAACATCTTAACACTGCATTATATTGACTCCCCTTCCTTAATGTTACTTCCTTAACCTTAGCAGTTTTTACCGTACACTGATATAACCAAGGAACTGTTATCAGGAGAAAAAGAAGTGCTATGGTGAACACCATATCTAACCACCACCAACCCTTTACTCTCCCTGACCCAATAATTTGCAAACAAGAAAGCAGAGTAAAAACAGTGAAACTAAAAATTTATTCCAAGGACCCAAACCAGCTGGCCAGAATTTGAAGTACAAGAAACATAACATTACTTTCCAAAGTTATTAGCATGTATAGGTGTATTTTTTTTTCTTTTGAGTTTAGGCAGGAAGATCTGGCATGTTATAATCTATGACAGGAGTGTCAAACTTGCAGCCCATGGGCCGGATTCATCACACACTGGCCACGCTCATCCCTGGTTTAGCAAAGCGGAAAAAACTTACAATACGTCATGTGACACATTGTCATGAGTTTGACACCCGACTATGAATAGAATAGAATAACAGAGTTGGAAGGGACCTTCGAGGTCATCTAGTCCAACCCCCTGCTTAGGCAGGAAACCCTACACCACTTCAGACAAATAGTTATCCAACATCTTCTTAAAAACTTCCACAGTGTTGGAGCATTCACAACTTCTGAAGGCAAGTTGTTCCACTGATTAATTGTTCTAACTGTCAGGAAATTTCTCCTAAATTGCTTCTCTCCTTGATTAGTGTCCACTCATTGCTTCGTTGGATAACCATTTGTCTGAAGTGGTGTAGGGTTTCCTGCCTAATGAAAAGATTTCCTTTTCATTTAAAAAAATCTGAGATAGAAGATTGGGGAATCTCATGGATGGAGGTGATAAAGAGAGATGGTAAAGAGCATTTGAATTCCACAAAAAAATTGTAAACAGAGATAAGACTCTATTACACTTAACAGAGTTAAGACTCTATTCTTCAAGCATTTTTATGGACAACTCTGCAGCTAATAAACAATAGTATTAAACTACAATAAAATGTAGTTTAAAATACTCTGGCTTTTTAATATTTAGAAACATTTTACAAAAAATATGACATGGCAGGTTATATCTTGACATGAAGCACACAAAGCTTAAATAATGTATGTATTTTGTAATGATATTAACGGAAAGTACCAATTTTCAATTAGCATTCTGATAACTATATCATGATAGTTTAAGCTATGTAGGCTATAATTTTATATACACATATATAATGACAATAAATCCCACAAATATTAGCAGGATTAATTTCTGATTGTATGTGCATATGTATAAGTATATATTTACTATTAAATTGAAAGAATTCAGAGATTGGCAATACTGTGAAGTTAAGAGCAACATTGATCTTCACAGATTTTTTAAAATCCTTGTCATTATTGGTAATGAGAAAGTACAGGGTGCAGGAAAAACATTAGAATGTTTTGGCTTTATTTTAATATACTAAAAATAACTAAATTATAAGTTTCAAACCTTTGGTTGCAATCTCATTTCAAGCATGTGCATATATACTGGCAAGTATAGCTTTACACTACAGTTTTACTCCTTGTCAAGATTCTTCAGGTAATTTTCAAAACTCAAGATATAACAATGTCATCTGAAAAGCACACACATTAAACTCTGCTATAATGCTAATATTTCTAAAATCCAATCCAATATAGAGCTATCAGAGACAAGCAATGTACAAGAAGGTATGGATTCAGTCTGAACAAATTCACATGTATATGGATGGTGACTGACAAAAGGCTACAGCAACAGTATCAAAACATGCTCTAACAACTTACAATTATGGGGTGATTAGTATTAGTCTTTGAAATACTTAAAATTCATCAAAGTACATATTCAAAAATTCTGTGTAGTTGTATAAAATGTGTATATTAGTCACATGGCTTCATGTTCTTTATTGCCCATTGTAATCTAACCCAAAAGATACAGTGAAAATATAAAACCAACAGAATTATACTCCAGGTAAAAAGCTCATATATGTTAGTCTAAATATCATTATCTGTCCTGTCTTTTTGCTATCCACAAGTTAACTAGCATTTCTAGACTTAAATTTATTAATCTTTGTTAATAGAGCAATCAGCTACAGATACTTCCTTTGTTTAAATGTGCTATCACAGCAATATTCCTGCCAAACAAGAACAAATGAAAAAGCTTATTTTTTCCATCTTAATAATAAACTAAAAATGTAAAGATGAGTGACTTAATATACTATCCTGGGGCTATCATTCACAAGATCAACCATCAATGGTACAGCACATACTTTGCACATAGGACTCTAAATTTAACCCCCAGACTTTCAAGGTAGAAATAAGAAAGATCATTATCTGAAACCTAGAAAAATTGTATGAATCTTCCTAGATATAGACAGTATCAACTGATTTTTTAAAAAATCAGTTTAATGAAGCTTCACATAACTAGTTAACTAGCATAATTTTCACATTAATGCAAACAGGGTCAAGTAATTGAGAGTTTAGACCTTCGAACTTGGTACAGAAAATACAAGCAAATCTTACTCCCTGTGATGTATTTCAATTGAATGATTTCCTTCTCTTTCTTTTAGGGCTCTTTATCCTCTTTATTTCTAGTGTGAATAAAGGTTGTCCTTTAACATTTCAACAATTGTTCTGAAAGTGGTTGCCCTCTAAACCAGAATTCCCCAACTTTTCCAGCTTTCCAGACTCGGGGCGGGGCTGCAGTATCCAACAAGTATGTGTGCTTGGTTCATTTGCACAAGCAGCGGGCATGTGTGCCCAACATTTGCACAAATGGAGTACACGTAAAATCACAAGCGCAAGTGGGAATGTGGCCACCATTTTCATGGCCTGGTTCTGAATGGCGAAGGAAGGAAGGAAAGAAGGAAGGAAGGAAGGAAGGAAGGAAGGAAGCTCAGACTAAGATTCTCACCAGTGATAAAATACCTGACCAAGCTCATTTGCTGTCAAACACTATTTTAATGTTTTTCTACCAGAAGATATACCCTTTAACAGTAGTGAGCAGGCATTGTCAAGATGCTAGAGGGCAATTGTGGTTCCAATCACACACTCTTTTTCCCTCTCTTTTTACTTGACAGCACATTATTTCTGTATTAGGACTAGAAAATAGGATGGATCAAAATGAGACATTAAATACTCACTTCAATCAATGATTCCAACACAATATTGGATAATTCTAACTATAGTAAGATTAATGCAGATAATGGTCACTCAATTTACCCAGTCAGAAAAGTATGTCAAGCAACCTTATTAAGCCAGAATCGTAACTCAGTGCCATATGGTGTTACAGATTGTATACCTTGTTGAAGGCTGGCAACTAGAGTTTCACAGTTCAAACAAAAAGAAAAAGGAAGCCGTTGTTACTTCCTGCTTTTTTTCTAGTACCAATGTGAATAGATGAAAGAATTGTATTCACGAATAGTTTCAGTATGTTTCAGTTTATTAGATCAAATATAATAGAATGAAATGGACCCATAAGTAATCCCCATGAGAGATCTACATAGAGGTTAATATCCCCAATAAGTAAACTAGTTTCAGCAAAAAAAGAAAACTTTACAAGAGTGTTAAAAACATCTCTATGTAAAACAGTCCGTTTTGAAAGCAGCATACAAGTAGTCCTCAATTTATGACCATAACTGTGTCCAAAATTTTGGCTGCGAAGGTGATTAAGTAAAATCACACCTGATTTTAAAAACTTTTTTTGCCACAATTAAGTGATTCACTGCAGCTGTTAAATAAATCATGTTTTTATTAAACAAAACCAGCTTCTCAAATAAATTTTGCTTTTGGAAGCTGGCCAGAGTGGCTACAAATGCAATTATACAACCGCAGAACACTGCAACCACTGTGAATAAATACTAGTTGCCAAGCCCCCACATTTTGATCATGTGACCATGGGGATACAGTGACAGTTTTAAGTGTGCGGAGCAGTGCTGGGATCCAGGCACTGGATCCCAGCACTTCGGGAGAACCGGCTGTTAACTTTCTGAGCAGTTTGGCAAACTGGTTGTTGGAAGAAACCATTAGGGCAGAGAACCTGTTGTTAAATTATTTGAATCCCAACACTGGTGAGGAGGACTGGTTGTAAGTCACCTTTTTCAGTGCCGCTATAATTTTGAACAGTCGCTAAACAAATGGTTGTAACTTGAGGGCAACCTGAACCGAGCATCTACGAGATGTTTCAAAATTCAAAGAGCTGAACTTAAATACTTCCAAAATAGTCAAAACATCCCACTTTGCACACAAAGAAAATGATCCAAATTAAAGATAATTCAAATGTAAATATGGGAAAATCATCCCACAAAAGAATATACAGTAAAGCCAAAATCTCCCTGGAATAGCAGAACTTCTTTATAAAACATTCATATGTAGCTGAACTATATGAATCTTAAGCGTTCTTTCAAGAAGCAGCTTTCAGATTAATCCAAGCATTTAAAAAATTCACAGAAGATAGTATTTTAAAAATAGAGACAATTGCATCCAGTATGCCATGATGTGCTCAAACCTATCATTTTGCAACTACAGTCTGTCTTTCAGTAGAATCATATAAATTTTATCATTAAAATTTTGAGCCACATTCACAGTGAAAAATATTTGCACTTCTATCTTATCATCATGGCTACCTAAACAGACAAAGATTAGTTATCCTCAGAGTCTTTAATTCTCAAAGCGTGGGTGAGGTAAGAGGAGTTTTACATTCCTATAGAATATTGTCTCTTTGCCAATGGAATTAGTAAATTTACACAATAATGAGATTCTCTAATTATGCCCTCATATGTGAAGATAGAGAATTATGTTTTTTTTCAAAAGATCATTCAATTAACTTCTGCAGTTACTGCACTACAGTATCCCAGGAAAAGACATATTTGAATTTAAAGATCTGGAGACAACTCCTATGTTTGCATTCTCACACACTCAAAAGCCTGAATTCATTGTGCATTATTTTCATCTGGGTATAATATAGTTTAAGAAACAATACTGTAATATTCTGCACAGAGTGTGTTCATAACTTCTCAAACAGAAATATTTCCATAAATGAGAAATATTACTTAATAAAACCTGGTATGACTATACGCGCAGCAGCCAAACACAAATGGAATTCTTCATTACGGTACTGCTATTTAATACTTACAGTGAAAAATACGGAAATCAATGTATGGATGAGAACCTCTTCTCTCTCTTTCAAATCCTGCCAGACTTCTTACTCGTACATCTCCTGGAAATAGGGTCAAGAGTGAAATATACCATGTCGAAGAGCTTCAGAGAAAAATGCAACTGACTACAGTTGCAAGGTGTAGACGTTCTGTGGATGTAGGGTAACAATAATACAGCACCTTTACCTTAGATGCAAATTCACAAGTTTGAAGTTTTTTTTTCAAATATCCAATTCCCAGCTTGTCATAAATTCCTTTCCTACCTTCTCATACACAATTCACTACATATATATTTACATTTAATATATATATGTTAAATTACTATAATAAATGACAAAAATATAATAAAGAAAAATGATAAAATTCTTTTTTTCTCTTCAGTATCAAATCATTCTTCTAAAATATATCAGTTGAGTATATTTGTAATGTATACAATCCTACATTTATAATTTTTAAAATTATACTAATTGCCATTACAATTTATTTAAATTCAGCTTGATTAAATCAGTCATTAAAATAACAAAATGTATTAATATGAAAATTACTGCAAGTATTTCCCCCTTCAACAAAACTAAGCATCTTCTGTAATAATGTTACTATTTATACTGCAAAACAATAAATAATTATTTTTTCTTCCATTCACTCATGTTTTTCCACTCTTGTTGCATCTGCAGATAACCGCCCAGCCACCCTGTTTAGGGTGACCTGCTCCCTACTTCATCTGGGAGTTCGGGAGGACCCCTTGCAGGGTAGGGGGATTTTGCAGGGACAAAATCGCTCAGATTGAGGTAGGATCAGATGGTGTGATGGAGATAAGTCTTGAGAGTGTTATCTGGGAGTTCCCTGTGGTTCCCGAGGACATGGATAGGATTCTGGGTAGACTTAGCACTGCCACATTTATTGGACCCCTGCCCTCCTGGTTGGTGCTGGCCTCCGAGGCGGTTACACGAGGCTGGCTCCAGGGGATTATTAATGCTTCTTTGAGTGAGGGCTTCTTCTCCTCCGCCTTGAAAGAGGCGGTGGTGAGGCCCCCTCCTCAAGAAGCCTTCCTTGGACCCAGCTGTATTAGTGAACTATTGTACAGTCTCCAACCTTCGCTTTGTGGTGAAGGTTGTTGAGAGTGTGGTGGCACGACAACTTCCCCAGAACCTGGATGAAGCTGTCTATCTGGACACATTCCAGTCGGGCTTCAGACCAGGATACAGCACAGAAACAGCATTGGTCGCATTGGTGGATGATCTTTAGAGGGCTCAGAACAGGGGTTGTTTCTCTGTCCTGGTCCTATTAGACCTCTCAGCGGCTTTTGATACCACTGACCATGGTATCATGCTGCGCCGGTTGGACGGGTTAGGTGTAGGGGGCATCGTGTTGAGGTGGTTCTCCTCCTTCCTCTCTAACCGCACACAGTCTGTGTTGGCAGCGGGTCAGAGGTCGACCTTGAGGCACCTTGTTTGTGGGGTGCCGCAAGGGTTGGTCCTCTCACCCCTTTTGTTCAACATTTATGTGAAGCCGCTGGGTGAGATCGTCTGTGGTTTCAGGGTGCAGTTTCATCAGTACGCTGATGATACTCAGCTGTACATCTCCACCCCAGACCATCCCAATGATGCACTTGACGTGATGTCCCAGTGTCTGCAGGCCGTGCGGATCTGGATGGGGAGAAACAGGTCAGACTCAACCCCTCCAAGACTGAGCGGCTGTGGTTTCCGGTGTCCCAGTATAGCCAGCTGCCTCCAACACTGACTACTGGGGGTGAGACCTTGGCCCCCACAGAAAGGGCCTGCAACTTGGGTGTCCTCTTGGATGCATGGCTGTCGCTAGAAGAGCATGCCACGGCTGTGGCCAGGGGGACTTTTTATCAGGTTCGCCTGATTTACCAGTTGCGCCCCTTTCTGGACCGGGACTCCTTGAGCATGGTCACTCATGCCCTCGTCACTTCCCGTCTGGACTACTGTAATGCTCTATACATGGGGCTCCCCTTGAAGAGCACTCGGAGGCTCCAACTCGTCCAGAATGCGGCCACATGGGCAATTATAGGAGCGACTCGGCGCACCCATGTAACACCGTTCCTGCACAAGCTGCACTGGCTTCCCATGGTCTTCCGGGTGCGATTCAAGGTGGTGGTGACCATCTTCAGAGCACTCTATGGCTTAGGACCCGGGTACTTATGAGACCACCTTCTGCTGCCGATAGCCTCCCACTGGCCAATACGCTCCCACAGAGAGGGACTCCTCAGGGTGCCATCAGTCAAACAGTGTCGACTGATGGCCCCCAGGGAGAGAGCTTTCTCTGTGGGGGCACCTGCCCTCTGGGACAAATTGCCCTGGAGATACGGATGATCCCTGACCTACGCACCTTTCGCCATGCCCTCAAGATGCTATTGTTCCAACAAGCTGGGCTGGCCTAAACATGATTTTTAAATGGAGTTTATTTTTTAGCAATTAGGGCCAAATTATTTAATATGCTTTTAAATTTTGTATTGGGGTTTTTTTTATTGTTGGCTGTGCACCGCCCTGAGTCCTTCAGAAGGGCGGTATAGAAATTAATTAAATAAATAAATAAATAAATAAATAAATAAATAAATAAATAAAGTCTCATTTTCAGAGACTGCATTGATAAGCCCCTGCAATTTTCTTGACAAAGTTTTTCAGAAGCAGTTGCCATTGCCTCCTACCTAAGCCTGAGAAAAAAGTGACTAATTCAAGGTCACCCAGCTGGCTTCTCATATCAAAGATGGAACGAGAACTGTGTCCCACTTTCTAGTTTGATGCCTTAACCATTTACACCAGGGGTGTCAAACTCAAGACCTGGGGCCACATCCGTCTGGCCCACAGGGTGCTTAGATCTGGCCCATGGGGCCAGCCTGGAAATAGCAAAGGACTGGCCTGCAGTGCCTCTACTAGCGAAAACAGGGTGCGGGAGGGAGGAGCTGTGCACAGCCTCCCTATGTCCCGTTTTCAGCCTGGACAGCTTGCTGCAGCACTCTGCCTCCCCCTCCCCCACTTTGGCTAGCAGACTGCTGCAGGCCATCCAAGCCATAAACAGGGCACGGGGGGGGGCGTGCATGCCCCCCCTGCACCCTGTTTTGGCTGGCAGGGTATTGGAGGAATCCATCCCATCTGCTGTCCCCCCCCCCCCAAGTCAGCCTGCGGAGGACAACTACAATGCTGATCCAGCCCTCAAAGAAATCCAGTTTGACACTTCTGACCTATACCAAAAGCTCTCAATCAGTATTTACCAATGCCTTTTTTTTTAACTATAGAAATACTTCACAGGTATGCCAAATTTTTTATAACCTTTTTCCTCAATAGGTCCAAATTTTTTATTATGATGAATCACATAGTCAGCCAGGATTTTGATTGAATTTGTCATTTTTGTTCATTTATGAAGTCTTTCTCAAAGACCTGGGATAGGCAATTGTTGTTTAATAATATTAAAGTTTCTGTTGCAAAATGTAAGCTGTACCAAATAAAGTTGCCTTTAGCAACAGCAATAGCAATAATATACTGCTTCACAGTGCTTCACAGCCCTCTCTAAGCAGTTTACAGAATCAGGATATTTCCCCAATAATCTGGGTCCTCATTTTTCTGACCTAAGAATGATGGAAGGCTAAGTCAACCTTGAGCCAGTCAGGATCAAACTGATGGCAGTGGGCAGAGTCAGTCTGCAATATTTTATTCTAACCACTGAGCCACCAGGGGCTCTGGTACCCTGTTTCCCCTAAAATAAGACATCCCCTGATAATAAACCCAATCAGGCTTTTGAGCGCATTGCAATAAGGCCAAGCATTTGTTTCAGGGTTCAGAAAAGTATAAGACAGGCTCTTATTTTTGGGGAAACACAGTATTTGATGATGATTATTATTATTGGATGTTTTTCAAAATATTGCTGCAAGTCTGCTTATGTCTAAGATAAGATTTCAGTTTATTTTGTATTATATATTATGTCAACTTTTGCAGAAAATATTTCGTATGTCCTGATTGTGTTACGACGAGAGCTTTTTTTCTAAAACAATGAGCTTATCTATAAACTAATTTGGCTTTTCTAATAAGGAATCTACTTATGGCTATTAAAAATGCATAAGCACTGAAGTATAAGAAATGCTTCCGGTGGTAATAGAAGCAAGTTTGAAGAAAACCATGTTATTCTGTGGTATTTCTATGCAACGGAATAAATAAAATATGTATTCATATATAGCAGTTTTTCAGTTTTACTAAGTCCTCCCTTCTATAGAAGCTACAAATGGAAAACTGTTAATTGTTTATACAAAGGTTTTTTTTTTTACAAAAATCCTAACCAAAAAGAAGTGAAAGTCACTTTCAATGTAACTTTCACTGTCTAGAACTAATCACAAGCAGCAATCACACAATTTTCTCAGAATGAATCTATCAGGACCATTATAGCTGAAATTCCCTAAATTCTCTATATATGAGGATTTGTCAGCTTTCCCTGATTTCTCAAGAATTCTTATCAATGGTAATATTAACTAAGGAATCTGGAATTTGAAGTCCATGGGTGCCAGAGCCTCAGCGACTATATTTGTTTGTTTATTATTAAACAAATGTACAAAGGTAAAGATTCCCCTCACACATATGTGCTAGTCGTTCCTGACTCTAGGGGACAATGCTCATTTCCGTTTCAAAGCAGAAGTGACAGCGCTGTCCGAAGACGTTTCCGTAGTCATGTGGCCACAGAACACCAAAGGTGGACAGAACATTGTTACCTTCCCACCAAAGGTGGTTCCTATTTTTCTACTTGCATTTTTTATGTGCTTTCAAACTGCTAGGTTGGCAGAAGCTGGGACAAGTAACAGGAGCTCACCCCATTTGCGGCACTAGGGATTCGAACTGCTGAACTGCCAACCTTTCAATCGACAAGCTCAGTGTCTTAGCCACTAAGCCACCGCATCCCTTAAACAAATGTATACAGCCCTTAAACAAATTAAACATTAATTTGTTTAAACATCCTTTAAACAAATGTATACAGCCACCCAAGTTGTAACAAAGAGCTACCAGTTAGTTGAATGATGAAAAGTCAGATCAAAGTCAATTAAAGAAACAGAAAATGTAAGGAATTGATTTCCCCATACCTCTAAATGAAATAATCCCTTGATCAATTGCCTTAGGAGTGCAGAACCAAAGCAGCTACAACCTGCCACTGGAAAGGAAGGGAATAGCAGCAGGGAGTGGCATAAATACGGCTGTTCCCATCAGCCAAAACAGTCGTTTTCATTTTGCAATTCTTAGCCTTAGTACTTACACAGTGCTTAGGAAAGTAAACAGTATTGGCTTCAACAGCAGCATCTTATTTTAGAATGGCAGTTTGGGAAATTCAAATCCAATCCTGCAACTAAATCAGTCCCAACCACTTGCAGCAGCCTACATGTGAATGTACCTAACCATTATTATCTAATATTAAAACAGCAAATCTCACTAAGCCTCAACATTATGCTTTTCTCATAATCTATCTTTCAGCCCAAAAGTGAGGAAATCAGAACTTTTATTTAAATTAACCATAGCTTTGGATACCATTCTAAACTGGGTAGACATGAATTACGATTAATTGAAATAAGCCATCTTCAAATACCATGATTTGAAGCATAATTTCCATTAACAGTTATTCTTTGAATTTTTCCCCCAACAATAGTTAAGATAAATAACACATTGTGTTATAATTTGTATAATTTCCTGAACTTGGAATATGCTGGAGCAGTGGGGCCAGTACAGAATCTACATTTATTTCATTTATTTTTAAATGTAGTTAAAATACAGTTATGTATTAAATCTTCTCCAATACATTACAAATATTATTTGGTAACAACTTTCAGAAATGTCTTAGACCCACCAAGACTTTAGGAACAGAACATATAGCCCTGGATCTCAGGCTATACATCTGGAGGAACATAAATTAATCTATTAATAATAAAAATAATTTGAAACTTCAAGACTTAGTTTTAAACTTTTTATTTTTAATCCTTTCTTAGTTTCATAGTTATAGGATTAATTTAGAATATAAGAATTTTTCTATGTATTTTGATCTTTCAGAAAGCATCTTGACAAAATAACAGACTAACAGAGTTGGAAGAGACCTTGGAGGTTTTCTGCTCCAACCCACTGCTCAAGCAGGAAACTCTATAAATAAAAAGGAGCAGAAAGCAGAAATGATTAAAGAATTATGCATTGCCAAAAGTTTTAGTGAACATCTTCCTCAGGGGATATTAAACTTAACAAATGCAGAATAAAATCAGTGTGAAAGCAATGCCAACCGTAAGATAACATTCCTTTTAAAAAAAATCAGGCTCAATGTGAGTAGAACAAATATTTCTTTTCAAAGGCATTTTTTGCAATACTGATGAATAGTACTTTAAAACCTTATCATCTTTATCTGCTTTTGATACTGGTATTTTCAAAAGTCACAATGTGTTGGGCTTTATTTAACTGAATCAATAATAGTTTCAGTTTCAGGCTTATTGCTATTTTTTCTCTGAATTAAATATTCCGCATTCAAATACTGTACAAAATTATACCCAGTAACAACTACTGTGGCCACTTGCCAACAAAATGGACCCACTTGCCAGAATGCATTCCTTTCTCCACTATGTAGGATGGAAGATTTATGCAAAATGCAGTGGGAGATTCTTGAATATAATCAGTCATTTGTATTCTATATGGAAAAACTAAAACAAAAAAAAATTCAAGATCCATTCCTGATTTCACTCCTTGAATCCCTTCTGAGAAGAGATCAGACTAAACAAAACCTTAATTTAGCAGCATTTTATAAATCATACTGGGTTTCTGCTGAAAACAGAGTATGCAAGTTGCAATATCTGAAAACAGAGGGTTAAAATGAGGCAGAGTACGTTACTATCTTATGAAACTAACAAACCACTCTTTTGCCAGTTGCCTGAATTGGGTATATTGAATGGGAAAATGAAATTATACAAATTGACTTTTCCAACACTGTCATAATTGTTTTGTCATCAATACAGTATTATGTATACTGATTTAAGGTAGAATATATGACGACCTAGGTCCTGGGAGTTCAACAAAAACTCTATGTGGCCCAGATTATCTAAACAGCAATAGGCATAGATAACAACTATCTTGCTAATAAACAAGCAGAAAAATAAGAGCTCGTTACATTACTCCTTTCTGATCAGTAGCTGAGAGTTCAAGATGACTCTCAACTTATATACATAAGCCTCAAAGAGGAAAGTGTGATTCCATCCAAGGCTAAAAATGAAAACATCCGGCAGGGGGAGGGAGGGGAGGAACCACAGCCAGTCAAGTTTCTGTCAGCATTGCCTATTTCTCTCCATTCAGATCTAAACAGCCTCCAGAAGCCATTGACAGTTTCATAGCTCAAGGCTGGTGCATAGCCCATGCATATTGATGATACTGGACTCCAAACTGATTGGCAATGGCACCCACATGTAGGTTCCTGTAGGTGTTAAACAGGGGGAGTGAGAGCATTGAGGCACGAAACATAGTATTTCAAACTCCTAGCTTCTGCAACAGTCAAAAAGACATCAATGGTCAATGGTATTGAAAATAGCTGAGATATCAGGAAGCACAAGGATGGACATACTACCCCCATCCCATCTTCACCAAAGGCCATCAAGAAGTGTGACCAATGTCGTTTCAGTGCAATATCCTAGCCTGAAGTGCATTCAAATTATCTGCTTCCTTCAAGCCGCTTTACAAGAATTATCCAACCACTTTTTCAACAACCTACATTACAAAGGGAAGGTTAAAAACCTGACAGTAACTACCAGAAGAAAAGAGTCCAGCAATGATCTCTTAAAAAGGAGCCGTACTACCTCCTTCTTCAAGCCAGAAGAATCACCCTCTCCCTCAAAGATGTCAATACCACTGCATGGATCCAACCAAAAGACCCAGGAGGACACTGGACTTAGCAAATAGGTGACCAAATTCATAGTTCAGTGGAAGGTGTCAACCTCACTGGAAGTCACAGAATCAATTTCAGTCTAGGCTGTACTTAGGCAACTCAATAGATCTACCCAGAGTCCAAATCTGTATGACTTACCTACCAGGTAGTATGAATATTCAGCTCTATACCATTATTAAACTGGACTTTTACATGGATTCACATCTGATGGTATTTATTTATTTATTTATTTATTACATGTATTTATATGCCACCCTTCTCCCGAAGGACTCAGGGCGGCGAACACAAGTTAAGAAACATGTACAATAAAATCGTATTTTAAATCAAATAACTAATTAATGATAAATAATAAACCCAGAATCAGAGTCAGCCTATTTGCTTGAACAGCCAAGTCTTCAGCTCCCGACGAAAGGAGCGGAGATCAAGAGCCGTCCGGAGCTCGGTAGGTAATTCATTCCAGAGGGTGGGAGCACCCACAGAGAATGCCCTACCCCTGGGCACCGCTAGATGACATTGGCTTGCCGTCGGGACCCTGAGGAGAGCGGCCCTATGTGAGCGAACAGGACGGTGGGAAGCAGGCAGGTATCATAAAGTCTTTGCATTGAGAAGAACCTGATAAAACTGTGATTCTCAGTTTTATCTGGATGGTGTGAGCGCAGTCCCCATGTCTTTGGCACTAGTGACTATATTATCTTTTTACCTTACACATTTTGGTTTGGAAGCTACATACTGTACTATAGTAGCACTGTTACTTGAAAGTATCTTCTAGCAATCATAATGTAATTCTAAACTAGCTGTGTACAACACCATTGCTTTTGGCTTTCAGAATGGTCCCAGATAAACTGTATGATGTCTGTACTGAAATACTCAGATTTCAGATAAGATAAGAAATTAGATAAGCTTAATAATGGTGCAGAACTACTTTCATTTTAAGTTTCACTTTCATGGAAGGGATCAGATGAACAGAGAGGAATGCCTCTGGATTTGTTGCCTTATCTGGCAAAGTGTTGGAAGTGCTTTTTAATCAACTACAGCTTGTTAACTTAAATGAAACAATGAAAATAAATACTTTCCTAGTGTTGCCAAATGCCAACAAATACCACAGAAAGAAATTAAAACAAGCAGGGAGGTTAGTGTCTGTGGTAAAGCAGTAAACAGGAATGAATGAAATTTGCCAAATTACTCTGAACTTATCTATATGATAAACAGAGACTAATTGTTTAGATAACCAAAAGGAAATCTAGAATTAATATATTGTAATTATTTTTAAGGAATCATTTACCGTATTTTCCGGCGTATAAGACGACTTTCTAACACACAAAAATCTTCTCAAAAGTTGGGGGTCGTCTTATACGCCGGGTGTCAGTCTCCTGTAACCAGGCAGACCAGCCCGAAAGGCTTTGACAAGCCTTAAATGGCTCTAAGGAGCCAAGCTGAATTGCCTGCTGAGTTGCCGCTAATCAGCTGAGTTACACGCAAGCCCCCTGTAAAAGGGAAAAACTTTCCTTTTACACAACGCTGGCCATCCCAGCTGAGATTAGCAGGCAACTCAGCTGGGAGTGCCAGAGCTTGGATGGCCAAGCGCTGTGTAAAAGGGAAAAACTTTCCTTTTATACAATGCTGGCCATCCCAGCTGCTAATTTTTGCCTGCTAATTGCTCCGTAGCAAAAATCCCCCCCCCCCAGCTTGCTTACCTTAGCTGCTAGCCGCAACACTTGCCTTGCCTTGCCTTGCCTGCAATCCATTGCATCAGCACGCAACTAAATCTCCCTGCCTGCTTGATTGCAGGCAGGGAGATTTAGTTGCTTGCTGATGCAAGCAACTTGTGGACTTCAACTCCCAGAATTACTCAGCCAGCAAAGCAAAGCTGGCTGAGGAATTCTGGGAGTTGAAGTCTACAAGTCTTAAAGTTGCCAAGGTTGGAGACCCCTGTTCTATTGGGTAAGTTTTTTTCCCCCTTTGGGAGCTTTAAAAAAAATAGTTAATTGGGGGGTTTTTTAGTTGTTCTTTTTTAGACCTAGCCATTTAAAGGCTAGGTCTAAGTTTTAGGCTAGGAAGTTTTAAATTTAGCTTTCATATAAAAATAAAAATAAAAATAATAAAAATAAAAATAAAAATAAAAATAAAAATAAATAAAAATAAAATGTGTGCAACTTTCTGAGATTTAATGTGTTTCTGTAGTGTTTCACTCTAACTACACAAACACACAAAATCTCACAAAGCTGTATGTGGAATTTTGTGTGTGTAAACCCACAATGTAAAAGTTGTTTTTTTGGGCTTTTTGTGGCTGTGTGAGGTTCCTGCTTATTGCAGGGGCCATTTTGGGTCTAGCACAGCTGCTTTTACATTGTGGGTGAGCCAGTTGATGTTTTTTAATTTTTATTTGGTGTGCATTGGAAGAGGGGTCGTCTTATACAGCAAGTATAGCCCAAACCCTATATTTTTACAGGAAAAGTTGGGGGTCGTCTTATACGCCCAGTCGTCTTATACGCCAGAAAATACGGTACTTTCAATTTCACATATGCAACAGGATTACAATTTTTTTTTAATCTGGGGATGCATAAAGATTCTACTATGATTTACCAGGTACTAAAGGAGAATTGGCAGATACACCATCCAACACTTACTGTCTGCTGATTGTTCAGTATTAACAATTGAACTTACTTTAGGGTTCAGTGCTCTAAAAGCCATCACCAACGCATTTCTGCAAATTTTATAATAATGAATAACCTAAACAAAAGTTACTGTAAAAGGGTGCAACAAGTAAATCTCTTATGATGATGTATTTCTCCTTATGTCTGTGGAACTAATCTGAATAATTTACATTAAAATTCCTTCCACATTTTTTTCTCTGTTTTGAAGTTGCACGATTTCAAAATTGCTAGGACATAACAATATTTAGTTTACAACTTAAGATGAAACTCATTCCTATACAAATATTTGTTCATGAGTCACTCCAACTATCTTTAAACATAACAAATTCTCAATCTTATATGTATTTGGCATTTGCAGTAATCTCTAAATGTTCAACACAAGAACTATAAATACAAGAGCTAATCTTTAACACAAGTAACAGATATTAAAAATAAATACATGTATACAATTTATACATAAATGTAAATGCATGGCACTTCAGTATCATATATTTAATATCTGGCATGTTCTTCAGTATTTCTCTTATGTATTTGCATCTCTACTCCCATATTTTCTTCCCACTGAAATCTGAATTACAGGAAAGTCCATATTTTCCTTTTTTTGAAATCATCTTCAGATGTATTTTAGTGTCTGACTCAACATGAAAATAGTACCAAATTAAATGTAAATAATTAGAAGCATTTGAAAGCAATGTACCAAAAAGAACCAAAGTTATTAAAGTGCGTATTGTCTACTTGACAGAGAGATCTCATATCTCAATAAGCAACCACACTTACCTAACATGCGAATGTACAATGCAGTTTGATCAGAACTGTCATAGGAAATTGCCCCACGTCTCTGAAAATTAAAAACATATGTTATTTCTATTTTTTAAAAGTGTCTTAATTTCTAATTTTATTTAAAGACCATTGTAAATAAATGTTCCAGTAAAGGACATAAGTTCAAACTTTAATCATGTTTAACAAAACTAGCCATGGATGGCATACTTTTCTTCAGACTCCACTCACCTTAACTCTCTAAAATCAATTCTAAAATGACGCTTTTTATTTAAAAAGTCAATGGCACATCTTTTGGCTACATCCAATCATATTTTATAGAGAACTTACCAGTCTATATCTGCACAGAACAAACAATTCACTCAACGGGTTTTAAGAGCCTTGGTGGTGCAGCGGATTAAGTGCTGTTATGTAGCACTTAGCTGCCAGCTGCCTGCAATTAGTGCAAGTTCAAATCTCACCAGGCTCAATGTTGACTCAGCCTTCCATCCTTCCAAGGTAGGTAAATTGAGGACCTGGACTGTGGAGGCAATAAGCTGACTTTGTAGAAACACCGCTTATGGGGGGCCAAAAGCCCTAATAAGCAGGTATACACAAAAGAAGGAAGGCTATTGCTATAAGTGCATTGTAAGCCGTCCTGAGTCTTCAGAGGAGGGCAGCATATAAATTGAACTAATAAATAAATAAATAAATAAATGCTAAACATACTAAAACTAGTTTCTTCCTATATCTCTTACTAGAACTAGTTCCTTTCTATATCCCCTGACTCCTCAAAATGGCTGGTTATCAGTAAGACTTCTCTCCTATGATAATTATTCTAATAATAATTCAAGACTGGGAACCTCTGTTTTAGGCAGTAAAACTAACCTGATCTTTTGCCAATAGTTGAAAAAAAGAGTGGAATAGTAACAGTAATCCACAATGGGGCTAAAACAGATTTGTAAATATAAGGAAAGTGAATACTTAGAAGAAATTCCAGTATCAAATGTGAAGGAAGGTACTAACAAACCATTTCTGTATAACCAAGGTAAGTGCATTTAAATGTGTGTAATATTAATTGAGCATGAGTGCCAGATGACAGACACTGCCCAGTCAGAAAGCACCATTCTAATTATGACAGAAGAGTGTAGAACTTCCATGAACAGATCTGGAAGCAGTGGCATGACCATGCCAAAGTCATAAGTGTCTGATAATTGACAGTGCCAGTACTGAAAAAATTCTCACTACTTTCTGAGGATACATACAAACAAAACAGGAAAAGTGAAGAAGACATGAAACTGTAAAAGCCTGACTAAACAGCACTTCAATTTTATACGAAAGTTAGACACCTTGTCCAATTATATATTTCAATAAATCTCTAAATAAAATGAAGCTGTCACAATCTATATGTGGTACAAAGTTAATGACAACATATTTATGCCACATTTCTTTATATTCAAATGTACGTTTACAATTGTTTGCAGATTCATAAGAAAAAAGTAGTGAATATGGCAGATGAAGTTTAGAGACCCCTTCAGAATTCTGTAATTTTTCATCAACTAAAAAAATCTCTACCATCTGAAAATGAAAATGGCTTTCTGAGGAAACAAGAGGTACAGCTGCATATGTAGGTTTAAATTCAGACTTCCTGTCCACATTTATAAACCACCAGCCCCTTTAAAATGAGTATTTAGGATTTGAATCATGGATTATGGTTATATATTAGAGCTGTTAATTTTCAATTGTTGCATCTTATTTTCGAAACCTTTGTTCTTAAATGCTGGTAGCAGTTACCCCCCCTCCCCCATGTACTCTACATGGGGCTACTCTTGAAGAGCATTTGGAAGCTACAGCTGGTACAGAATGCAGCTGCACAGAGAGTTCTAGGGGCTCCTAGAGCAGCCCATGTAACACCACGGTTGCATAAACTGCACTGGTTACCAGTGTGCTTTCATGTCCAATTCAGTGTGTTGCTTTATGACCTAAAGCCTTTTACTGCATGAGTCCAGGCTACCTGAGCAAGCAACCCAATGGGATTGGCCCAGCCACTCATTCCTGCAGAAGGGGTATGCTGAGAACCCCGTCAGTCAAGGAATTCTGGCTGGCAGCATCCAGGAGAAAGGCTTTTTCTGCCTTTGGGAGGCATGATGTTCCCACACTCTGGAACATCATGCCTCCCAAGTTGAGATGGGTCCCCCTCTCTTGATCTTTCATAAGAACTTCAAACCTGGCTCTGCCAACTGACCTGGGACCTCAATGAGGGCATTTCATGTTGGAGGTGGATATTAGCCACCACACCATGGTATTCTGCATTTTTAACTTTTTTAGTCTCTTATTTAATATTCAATGTTTTAATGTTTTGTACCTTTGTTTTTATGATGTTTGTAAGTCATCCAGAGTCACTAAACAGTGACCCGGGTGGCTTATAAATTTAATAAATAAAATAAGTTAGAACATCTACAATTATAATTTACTGTCAGCAACAGAGACTTAAGTCTTTCAGTACTGCTCTACTTAAAAGTTGTACTAATATAGTTGTAACTAAATATTGTAAGAAACAATTTAGCATCCTAATAACTGAAATAAAATATACTCTTTTATATATTCCATTATTAATTACATTACCCAAATGGATTGTCCTTAAGAACAGTCATTTTGTATAAACACAATCAGATTATTTACTGAACACTGAGACTTTATAACTAACATTAAACATTCTTCAGTATAAATAATTGTGGAAAGAAAATATTAAATTAACTCTAAATTACAAATTCCTTGTAAGAATGACTGTTTGCAAAAGCAGTGCCTACAATCATTTAATTTATAAGGTGCCAACAATTGTAAGCAAAAGCTATCAATCTTCCTTTCAAAGTTAATACCATTCTGCATAGCAGTTCCTATTGATAATATCCTAGCATATGATTTATAGCATAATAGCTAAACTGCTAAGCAATAAACATACAAAAAACTTTTTCTTGTATGTATTTTCTATTCCCAAAGGATATAATTACCGTGTTTCCCTGAAAATAAGACCCTCATATTTTTTTTGAACCCTGAAATAACCGCTTGGCCTTATTGCCATGCACTCAAAAGCCTAATTGGGCTTATTATCAAGGGATGTCTTATTTTAGGGGAAAGAGGGTAACAACATGAATTCCATAGTCAGCCAACTTAATTATGTTAACTACTCAGGTAACCAAATGCATAAGAATCAATTGAAAATAATTTCTACTATTACATAAAGGTAGAATTTTGATCCAAAGTCCCTTGCTTCAAATCTGGTTTTACTAAATCAGCTCAACTGGAAACATATTTAATGTCCGAGATTAAAGGATATTATTGCCTAAAGTCTCAGCACCAATGCCTTAATCTCAATTCAAGAATATCTGTGGGATGGCTCAAAAACTGCAGCTATGTTTTTTTTTATGGATGAATCCATCATCACACAAACATAAGTCTACTTGTTTAAAGGGGTCTCTATTTTCCGTACACCAAACACCCACATCTTCCTATCAGATTTTGAGAATACATGACAGGACTACTTCAGTCAGCATTCTTTCAATACACTATTGACATTATATTCCACCTATGCGCCTCTGAATTCTTTAAAACAAGCACAAACATATTCCTTCTGAATAATTTGCAATCTTGTATTTCAGATAAATTTGGAGTCAATATAGTTTCTATCTGTAATATATTATTTAGACACAACCCTAATAAATTTAAGTTTGACTCTCTTATCAAACTAATTTTTTTATAATCTACATTCTGTAGCATATTTTATTATGCTGTTAAACTCAAAAAGAAACCAAAGAATAACAGACTTCCTCTTCATTTGTAAATAGTATTAGCCAAGACTATTTCAAAATTTGAACGGGGTTTACACCCTTTCAATAAAATTGCCCAACTACATGGAGTACTGCAAAAATAAAGCAAAGATATCATTCTAATTCTGGGCAAATGCCTTAAGATTCAGAGATTTGTTATCATTCACAGGGAAATCTCAGCAGACTGCATCAGGGCAATAACAGATGGGTAACCCAATCCTCAAAACATTTGAAGAGCGCCAAAAATGGCAACAGAATCTATTTTCTCACATTTTACCACCTACCTACATTTGTTATGGTTAAATTTATTACTGATATCATTCAGATTGGACTCATAGTATATTTACTTTAAAAACCTATGAGAGACATATTTAAAGTGCCTGAAAAAGGCAGAACAGATATATATGTGGGAATCTTTTGCAAAATATTTTAAGGGATGAGCATGATTCAGCTGAAGTGAAAAGCAAAAGCCTCCTCACTAAAACCTGAAGCATTTATAACAGCTTCATTATATCCTAGTAACTCTCATAACTGCTATAAACATCAAGAGAAAAAAAGCTGAACGCCTCTAAAGGTATCACTCCAGTTACCTATCAAAATAAGCAGTTTCATCCTCTTCCCCCTTTCTAGCCTTATGACCAGGATAAAATTATATGTCTCTAGTCCGTTTTGGGGAGGGGGAGGAATATCAAGACAAACTCACGAAAGGCAATCTTGGCGATCTACTACAGCATTACTACCCAGCTACAGGTGACCAAAAGAAAAAAAAGAAAAAGCAAGAGTTAACAAAAATAAAAACGGGCGACGAGCCGAGACAGAGAGAGAGGGCAATTCCGCAGAGTCAAGCGGTGGCTCCGGTGCGCCTTTCGCGTGTTCCGAGCTTTGCCTGCCTTGTGCCGCTAACTGAAAACCTCATCTGCTGCACGCTATCTGGCCTAATCTTCCTACCTCCCGCTTTTGTTCCCTCTCGCCTGACCGAACAGTGCCGGAGGACTCGAAACCTTTGCACGTTGCAGCCTCCGGGCTTTTTTTTTTTTTTGGTTTTGTTTTGTTTTTCAAAGCCATCCCTTTTTCCCCCTCGGGGTCCCGCACGGATATTCTTGGGTTTTGTTTCGTTTTTTTCCTGCCCCTCCTTCCAAGATCTCTCCCGAGGGCCGCTTCCCACCTCCGCCTCGGAGAAGAAGAGCGAGGGGGGCCCGCACCTGAGAAAGCTGCCTGGGGTTGGGGCAGCCGAAAAGCGCAGAACTGGAGCTGAAGCTGATGGCCCCCCGGCGACTGAGGACGTGCTGCGGGACCGGCCTGTCCAGAGGCAGCACCGGCAGTTGATAGCATACTTCCATTGAAACGGGGGCAGCACCGCCGCCGCCACCACTGCTACTACTTCTTTTTCTTCTTCTTCTGGGGTGCCAATCCAAGCCAGGCCCGGCTCCGGGATCAAGGCAGGCCCGGCTCACCGCTTTCACCTGCCCCCACGCAAACCCGGACAGCGTTAGAAACGACTTCTTTCTAACCGTCCGAGCAGGGGAAGCGGAGAAGCAGCCTCAGAGGATGATCCGGAAGAAACCAACATCAAGCCCTCCCGGCTCGAATAGGCGAGTCCCTCGGTCAGCTCCGCAGCCGGGACGGCGGCATCCCCGCCGCTAGTTCAGGTCGTAGCGGGCGGGCCCGGCGGCTGCTTGTAACTGCGGCACTCCCGGCCTGATTTGGAGGACACACAAACTCGGCTGCGGCAACGCCGCTATTGTCCAGCACGAGGCGCGGCCCCGCGCACGAGGGGCGGGGCCAGGTGCTGGCTGGAGAGTGATGGCGGTAGTGGCGCCGGAAGCTAACGGAGAGGGTGGGGAGGGGGGAGAGAGAAGAGTTGCGCGTGCAGCAACCCGTCCTCCTCGCCCACACTGAGCACGTTCTCCTCCCTCGGTGTCACGCGAGTGCACCGCCTCTCCAGAGGAAACCTCGTCCTGGAACGAGCTGCGGGCGCGACGATCCCCCGGCGGGAACGTCTTACGCCGTGACGTCATTACCCTGCCTGGTGGCCCCCTTTTTTTTTCCTTTTTTTTAAAACCCTTTTCGCTCGCCAGTTTTATTTTTGTTTTCTTCAGGGAGTTGTGTAAGGAAGGAGGTTGCCCGATCTATCTCCACTAGGTTGTGAGGTCCGTTGTTTTTCTTTATTTTTAGATAAGGGCAAAGGACATGGTGTACGAAGTGGCTGAAGGCTTCGCAAAACTTTTTTTTATGCTCAGACCTTGACCTTAAACCACCTCTGCCTCTCTGAAGAAGCGGTTCAAGTTACTTCCTCCTTGTCCCTAACCTGTCCTAGCATGAGTTTGTCTTTAAGGGCTCTCTTCTGTAGCTATGATGCTGGAAATACTATCTATGTGTATGTATATGTGTGTATGTATGTAAATGTGTGTGTGTGTGTGTATGTATTTCTCTTTAGCCAGGTTCTTCCTACGTAAACCAAGTTTTTTATGCAGCCCTAGTTCAGTGAAATCACAATCCACTAGTTTCACTGAACTAGGGCTGCATAAAAAACTTGGTTTACGTAGGAAGAACCTGGCTAAAGAGAAATCACATAAAGCCTACGAAAAGGAAAGAAAACAAATATATATATAAATATTTATATATTTATTATGTATAAATATATATAAATATATTTGTTTTCATAGATTTTCACGGGTAGAGTTGTGGTGTATTCGGGTCTTTTCCCGTGTAAGATTGAGAGTATCTTGGTGACGTTTCGACGAGATCCCACTCATCATCTTCAGGCTGGGGTCTTCAGCTTTGTGCTTGTGCTGGGAAAGCGTAATCAGAGCTGCCGTCTGTCTATAAATACTGATGGGGAGGTGTGGGGTGCTGGTTTTGTTGCTGTGAGTAGGTTGGTTGCCTGTGTTGTTACATCTTGATTAGTTGATGGAGTTGATGGATTAGTCAGCTGTTTTAACATCCTGTGTGAGTGAGGTCCTTGATGTGTTCCCATTAGTCTTTTGTGTTTTAACGACCTGGGTAATGGGCTGTGTGTTAACATCCTGAGTTCTAGTATTATGATATCCTGATGCCACATCCCCAGCTTTGGTTTGGCTCCAAGTTTGAGGTCTTGCCATGTGTTCATGGCGTGTGTCAGTTTGCTTTGTGTGGAGATCAGAGGGGGGTGCAGCAGCTGATGATGCCGCTGTGGTCTGGCTTCTGGATGGTGGTTATATTTTGTCTATGGGATGGGTTTGGGTTTGAATCTGGTGAGTATGATTGGTGGTGGTGTCATGTGTTATCTTGGGTCCTGTGTTAATCTTTGTGGCTGGGACTCTTCTGTTGACTAGGGCTAGTTTCCAGATGTCTGGTAGGCAGGAGATATCGTCGCGTTTATTCATGTTATGGGGGTGTTTCTCTATTTCGATGGCTTCCATGATTATTCTCTTGTTGAAGTGTCCTGTTTTGGAGATTAATTTGATTCCTTCAAAGTCAATTTCGTGTCCTGTTTTAAGGTGCTGGAAAAGGGAGGAAGTTTTTTCTTCTAACTAACAGGAGAATAAATGCATGCATTGCAGAACACAAGAACGCAATCAGAAAAGAAGAAAAAACTTCTTCCCTTTTCCAGCACCTTAAAACAACAGGACAACACAGGCAACCAACCCACTCACAGCAACAAAGCCAGCACCCCACACCTCCCCACCAGTATTTATAGAGAGACAGCAGCTCTAATCACGCTTTCCTTACATAAGCACGAAGCTGAAGACCCCAGCTTGAAGATGACGAGTGGGACCTAGTCAAAATGTCGCCAAGATACTCTCAATCTTACATGGGGAAATATCTGAATACACCAAAACTTGCATATATATATATATATATATATATATATATATATATATATATATATATATATATATATATATATATATATATATGCAAGTTTTGGTGTATTCAGATATTTCCCCATGTAAGATATATATATATATATATATATATATGGCCTCCCTTTATTTATAGAATTATCAGCAAAAATATTATATATATATATATATATATATATATATATATATATATATATATATATATATATATATATATATATAATATTTTTGCTGATAATTCTATAAATAAAGGGAGGCCATATATATATATATATATATATATATATATATATATATATATATATACATACATACATACATACATACATATATATGTAAAGAATAGGTTGTTATATATATATTACAAACTATTCTTTACTAATATAAAGTTGTGAGTGGCGTGATAAAGGGATTGATTGACTCATGTATTCACTTACGGGTCTGTGGTTACAATTTTTTTAATACTGTTTTGGAAACCTACAAAACCTGTTTGGGTTAAAAAAAAAAAAGGATTAGCATTGGGAAAGGTGTTGTAAGCTACATAAAATAATGCTCCACACAGTAATACTACCTACAGGTGTTAAAACTGATAATCTGCCTACAGTTTTGCATAGAAAAATATAAGCCTCATGGGAAGAAACTGCATCACTTCTAGGCTGTTCTTTTGCTCCAAGGAAAGCAAATGCAGTCGGATGGGCCTTAAGGAGAATGGTGCTACTTTGCACCCGCACTGTTGATATAAGATACTAGCTCTCAGCCTTTCTTTGGCCACTTTTAGTTGATAATATCTCAAACAGTGGTTTCCTTGTACTTCCTTAACAACTCCCAAGTTACATGAACTAACTCTGACCTCAAAGACTAAAGTAAACTTAGATCTTAGAAAGATACCACTGATGAATTCACAAGATTACACCAGTAAATAAAATGCCAATAAATAAATACTGCAAGGACTATGTCCCTCCCACACCCAAGGTTTTAATTTCCCCATTATGATTTGCGGCTTCCTAGAGTTCTTTGCAAGCTGAACTGATGAAGAATGAAGGTATTTCTTCTTGGCTATGCAGTGGAAACTCCCATTGTATAAAATCCCTTGTTATAGATCCTGGGACTTGCCCAATATTTTGAGTTTTATAACTGTTTCTCTTTTCTGGAATGCTTGCAGCACATCACTTTTTCCCCATACTGAAAAAGCAGTAATGAAGAAATGATAAAGCAGGAAGGGCTCGATTGCCAATTTTTGAACTCCCCTTTTAGTCAGCAGAATGATTTATTTTCCCCAGGAAGCAATACTGCGGGACAATCACCATGGTGAAAACTGCTCTACAGGGCTGAGAGCAATGGTTTTATGGTCTTACAAAATAATTTGGATGAATCGTAATTCTTTCGTGGGAAACAAATCCCAACAGGGTTACAAGTCAATTGCTATATTGCAATGAATATACTATAATTAGTCATAGTATATTCACTGAAATCAAGTCAGTTTACTGCATACCATTTCTCATATTGAGAATTTATTTTTTGCTTTAATGTACAATAATATTTGACACAATAATATTTAATATTAGAAGATAAATAGGAAAATGTTCTAAAATTATGTTAAAAGTATAAGCTTCTTTAGCTACTTTCAGAAAAGACTGTACAATAAGAAACATTATTCCTGATGTACAGTGAATTATTGAGAAAGCCAAAGAATGCTAAAAAAAGTATGTATTAAATTGAATATAGAGAGGTCTTTGACTGTCAACTATATCAAAACTGGGAGATATGCTTAAGAAAATGGGAATGCCAAAATAATCTGATTGTGAAGCATATCCACAGATCAGGAAACCATAATTTCAAAGAAAATTTAAAAGGGGGGGGGGGGAGTCCAGTTGCCTCCTGAAAAAAGCATTGGGACAACCATGACCTGGATGACTGAGAATTTCTACAGACTTTTAGCTGTACAATTTGGGATGAACACCCTTTGAATGGTGTGGGAGTAGGAATGGATTTCCAGAAGGTGGGGGGAATTGCAGACTACAGGAACCAGGAGCACTACTCAGGACACAGATGAACTTTCAAGTGCTTCAATGACCCTAAAAGGATGCAGATTACCAGCTGTCTGCAAGGGATATAAATCCTTCCATTCCCCATTATCCTATCAGAGCTGAAGAAGCATCTTGGATGAGAAGTGAAAGTCTGCAAAAGAAAAAATAACAAAGTCTAGTTGCCTCCTGAAAAAGCGCCTTTGGGACACAATTTGGATAGGACATGGTTCAGTCTTTTTGCAAGTCAGTAAAGGAGTAAAACGACTTTATATTCTCACCTTATTTATTCAATCTAAATGCTGAATATATATATATATATATTGAGAAAATATGGATTAGAAGATGAGGGTATTTTTTTTAATGGAGAAAATAATCTGCACAATATAGATGACATTAAAAACTGAAAATGAAAATCATCTGCTGTAATAGAAACCAAAGAATACCGTGAAAAAATGAGATTAAATATAAAGAAGATCAAACTAATGACAATGGGTACAGCGACTACCTTTAGAATTGACAGTGGAGATAATTGATGATTGTGCCTCTTAGAATCAACTATCATCAGGATGCACAGTCAATAAATAAATATACTATTGTATAGACTATGACTTAGTCAAGTAGCAACAAAGACCTTACAAAATATATTCAGATGACAAGATATCTCTATACCTGTAAAGCAGAGGTGGTATTCAGCAGGTTCTGACCAGTTCTGGAGAACCAGTAGTGGAAATTTTTAGTAGTTCGGAGAACCAGTAAATACCACCTCTGACTGGTCCCACCCCCATCTATTCTCTGCCTCCCAAGTCCCAGCTGATCAGGAGGAAATGGGGATTTTGCAGTATCCTTCCCCTGCCATGCCTACCAAGCCACACCCACCAAGCCACACCCACAGAACCGGTAGTAAAAAAATTTGAATCCCACCACTGCTGAAAAGGTCAGAAGCAAGCACACATTTTTTGGGTGACACTTTAAGGAAGTGAAAGCTGGAGATTGAACAAATAGGCTAGAAAGAGGATTGGTGCTTTTGAAGCTTGGTGTTGGAGAAGAATTCTAAGAATACCAAGAACAGTCAAGAAAACAATTACATGAATCATAGAATAAAAAATAGTTTTCACTTGAACAAATTAGCAGATTCTAATTATCATATTTAGTACATATACAAAGATCTAGGTCTCTGGAATAGGTGGAAGGGAAGAGAAAAGAGGGACTACTAGCAGCAAGTTGGATGAACTCAGTCGCAGCAGGATCAGAAGCTCTGAGGAGCCAGCTGACAACAGATTACCCGATGCAGAATATATCTACACAGGAGCTAAGCCTAGACACCAACTAGATAGCACATAATAATTAGTCAATGAACTTTTTTCTTTGTTTTTTTTAAAGTCACATTAGAGACATAATCTTTACATCTTAAGAAAAATCAAGTTATTTTAAATATCTGTGGAGATTCTCAGTCAACCAGGTCATAGTTGTCCCAAGATGCTTTTTCAAGAGACAACTGGACTTTCTGGTTGTTCTTTGAAGATCTCACTTCTCATCCAACAAGCTTCTTCAGTTTAGCTTGGAGAAGTGAAACATCTTCAAAGAAAAACCAGAAAGCCTCTTGAAAAAGCACTTTTGGATCATCCATCTTGTTTTTAATTTTTATTGATTAACTTTATATCCGATGACATTAGTGAACTGATTGATACATAATACCGAACTACTAGTTATAGTAACTAGAGAATATATTTCTTTCCATGAAAGTTGTTAAGACAGGGCAATAATAAGTTCTTATGTCTCCATATGCTGCAAGATAAACATTTGGTTCTTTGTTTTTTAACCATGATGTTCATATTCTGCCTATATTGCAATAGTGCTTATGTAAACAATGTACTCACAAGTTCAGAACTAGTCCAGTAACTCTGAGCCCCGTCAGTTGTTTTAAAAGATAAGTCACGCTATGCAAATTTTTGCATTAATGCAGTTATGAGCATATGAAATATGTCTGTGTGTATAAACAATTTCCAAACATAACCTATAAATTAAATTCATGTGTGTTGACGGGTGCTAAATTGTAAATGTTCTCAGAAGAAAGATTAACAGAAAAATTCCAAATAAGTATATCCATTTTATTTTACTTACATCCTGCTTCTGGTGCCAAAAGAAATAATTTAAGAGCCAAAATAGCATAATCACAGGTGCGGAAGGCTTAAAAAGAGAGTGAAACAGAGTTCCAGATTGTTTTGTGATTTCAGGGCATTATGACATCTCAGCTGACAAGGCTTCTTTCTTCATTTTTAATTTTTCCTTTTCATTTCCTTTTCCCTCTGTGCCCAGTTGTGCACCTGCTAGGCCATATGCAATTTTTATTTTGTAAAAGGGTGGGGGGGGCACGGGGGGAGAGAAATACCATAATCACTCATATATAATGGTAGTGATTCATGGTAGGAATTCTCTGTACTCAAATACTTGTATTGCCCAAGTCTAATGGAAGATTATTAAATAAATCCACTGGGCAAATGGATATCTGTACATTTGGACTAGACTACTTACTTAATTAGTCTATATTTATTTTTGTTGCTTCCTGACAAAAGCATTTTTTCTAACTCTTTGCCATGTATATTTTCAAACATTTGAATGGTAACAACATGAAAAGCCATCATATAATTGCTAAAAAAAAAGCAATTCAATGAATCTAATAAACCAATAAACAATCTAAATCAGTATGTCAATTCCACAGTTCTGTGACTTGATTTTAAAGCACTTGGAGATTAAAATCATGTCATCTAAGTATGCTATTTCTTATAGAAGTACTTTTGTTTGATGAACTGTTGCCCTTAGTACAAGTTTGGTCAATCACAGTTAATGTGACTAACTCTCTTAAGCAACAGAAAGGGAAGGATGACAGTAAAACGAAGGAGGGGGAGGAAGGAGGATGGTATTTCATTTTCATTTTGTTTTTAAAGTTAAACAGTAGCTTTACTGTGGAAATTTAAATATGTAGCAATCTACCTAATTGCTCAATTATACAGACAAATAAATTCATTAGGCTCTCTGTGTTTATGTTCTGGTTATTCTACACTGTATTCCTAATCTTTTTGTCCTCTGATTGGAGTTGGCTTTGAAAAAAAGGGACAATTCTTCCATTTTACCCAAAATCCAAATGAAAATGTGTGTGTGTGTGTGTGTGAACGCGCGCATGTTTATGTATGTATGTATGTACCAGTGATGGGTTGCCCCCGGTTCTCACCGGTTCTATAGAACTGGTAGTAAAACCGGTGGGAGGCTCCGCCCACTGACCCCGACGTCATCAAAATGTTCTGCGAGCATGATCCCATTGCGAGCCGGTAGTAAAGGTAAGTGGAATCCACCCCTGGTATGTATGTATGTATGTATGTATGTGTATATGTACGTATGTATGTATGTATGTATGTACGTATATATGTATTTGAATGCTTAATCTTTGGTCCAATCTTATTTTACACTAGGTTAGAGATACAGTTACAGTCTTTGCTTCTGATAACTAAATAGGAAGTTCAAAAATATCAAGTAGGCCAAATCATAAACTATATATTAGCTACCTGTATCTTTATGGCTCTGTATCTGCATGTTTTATCAAGAATAAAGCATTTTCTTTGGAAATAAGCCAAAACTCAGATTATTTTTATTGGTTAATGAAGTTGCAATATCAATATCTCATACTGGTAGATAGCCACAATTATAGTTCTTTACTTTTCTGGTTATTTATTGTTACTTTATAATTATTTGATAGACTTTCCTTTTAAAGAGTAACCAGTTGTTGTTGTTGCTACTATTATTTTGGTGATTGATCAGTCTCTAATCCAAATTCCCTACCCCACATCCCAATCAGCACTCTCTTCCTGCTGTGGCAAGCTTAAATGTGGAAAACGTTTCTTGAATGTTCATATTTTTTTCTGATAGTCATAGCAATATACATATATACACAAATATATAAAATATGGACAAGAAAAATGGCTATATGACTAGTAGCAGCATGATAGTCAATAGCAGCCTGGAAATATAAACAGATCATTATCAAGCAAACCATCTTACAATGTTTCTTAAAGGTCATCAGCCATTTCCAGATTGCATATTTTAAGTATTGCTTCATTTTTAATTTAAGTGAAGCCTTAAAATATCCAGGATCAATTGATGAGGAAACATTACATGGTTAAAGGAGTGAAGTAAGGGTGTGGGAATGTGTGAAGAACTGCTTCCCCCTTCCTTGGAAAGAAGTGGATAATCAGTCCTCCCCACCATTCTTAGTAAGTGAATCAGGAAAAGAAGAGGGAGATCAACCTTCTTTCTTTTGTTATAAGCAGCAGGATATATAAAGGGGAGCAGATAAGTTCTTTTTGGTGCCATTTTCCTGATCCCACAAAGTAATTACTTTGTAAGATCTGATACTGAGTCCAGAAGACTGATGGATCTTCCATTGTTTATAAATAACACCAAAATAGGTCTTCCTACCCCATATTCTGCTCAGTGGCAAATTAAGGCTCATTGGTGCTCTAACCACTGACAAATCTTAGTGCCCACTCCTTTGTTTTTTACAAATCTTTCATTGGGTTGTTTTTTCTCAACTTTGTGGTGCCCCTTTGGGTCTGGTGCCTTAAGCATGTGCTTAGTCTGCTTAATGATTAATACACCACTGATTCTGCTTCATTGTCAAAGCAGAGTAGAGGTGGGAAGTATGCTTAACAGTTCTCTAAGTCAGCATGTGTTCTGCTAGTTCCTGCACTGGAAAGCAGCTCTTTACTGTTGCCGTAAGGAAGACAAAGATGGCATCATGCGAACGTGTACTTTGAAAATGGTGAGTGGAGCATTTTTGTGTCATAGTTAGCTGGATATGTCCTAAATCAATTGGACCAAACTACATGTTCATTTAAATAAGAGGATGGATCATTGCATTGGTGGCAAGATGAAGTTCTTCACTCCCATTTTTTTTAGACTTTAATTTTTCCTTCAATAAATTGCTGCTTTCCTGATGCAGAAGAATTAGGTGGTATTTGACATGCCGTGGATATCCGCTATATATTATTTAATGGTTTTCCATTTCTTGCAAATCACTGTGATTGTACATAATACAAGTTGAATTCCAGATTATAACATTTTAAAAACAATTATTTACACATAAATAACAAATAGTCAAAGACAAATACAATATCACTATACTGAAAATACTAAGGCCATAGTTTCCTATGCCGGCTGGATATTCTGGAGGTTGTATTGCCAACGTGTCTAAAATATACAATATTGGGAAAGATCACCAGACATCTTTGCCTTAAAAAAAAATCAACCTTGTAAAATAAAACATTACTTCTGTGAATACAGGATCACACTATAAACCAGGGGTCTCCAACCTTGGCAACTTTAAGACTTGTGGACTTCAACTCCCAGAATTCCAAAGCTGGCTGTGGAACTCTGGGAGTTGAAGTCCACAAGCCTTAAAGTTGCCAAGGTTGGATAATAAATAAATAATTAGTTCTATTAAACTCAATAGATCTTTGTAATGGATAAATAGATTCTGGCTTGTTATGTGTTAGAGTTAATGCTGCACTTAATAAAATTAAGTACATTGCATATGCATAAGTAATTCAAATTACTATTGAGTGTCCTAAGAATTAACATACTTTAACAAAGGTGGCAAAAGTAAAAACAAAGTGAGTTCAACCTAACTCATGGTGACTAAAGAGATGTTTCCATATAGTTTTCTTTGCACCAATACAGCAGCAATTACTCATCTCCTTTTTCTAAAATATTAGTTTCCTTTCCAGTCTACAGTTTACAGTTCTGATAGTTTCTGATTATCCTGTATCTAAGCAGGTCCAATGCTGCCCAACTTTTTCAAGACCAGCTCGTTTTTAGCTGGGCCTAAAAACGAGCTGGTGTTATAAAAGAATAAATGCATGTTTATTAGATTTAGATTAGATTAGATTTATTGGATTTATATACCGCCCTACTCCCGAAGGACTCAGGGCGGTGTACAGCCAACAATAAAAATACATATGTACAAAATTTAAAAACCAACTAAAAACAAATTAAATGAATTTGGCTCGGACAACATTAAAACACCCCAATATAATTTAAAAATTTTTTAAATGACACTAAAAACGGGGAGTGGTTAGGCCAGGCCCGCCTGGCGAAATAGAAAAGTCTTAAGAGCGCGGCGGAAGGTGGGCAGATCCGGGATCCTCCGTATCTCTGGGGGGAGCTCATTCCAGATAGTAGGTGCCCCCACAGAGAAAGCTCTCCCCCTGGGGGTTGCCAGCCGACATTGTTTGGCTGACGGCACCCGGAGGAGCTCCTCTCTATGACAGCGTACTGGCCGGTGGGAGGCTATTGGTGGTAGTAGACGGTCCTGCAAGTACCCAGGTCCTAAGCCATGGAGCGCTTTAAAGGTAGTAACCAGGACCTTGAAGCGCACCCGGAAGACCACCGGGAGCCAGTGCAGCTTGCGCAGGAGAGGTGTCACATGGGAACGCCATGTCGCTCCCATCACCACCTGCGCGGCCGCACTCTGCGCCAGTTGAAGCCTCCGGGTGCTCCTCAAGGGGAGCCCCATGTAGAGAGCATTACAGTAGTCTAGACGGGAAGTGACAAGGGCGTGAGTGACCGTGAGCAAGGAGTCCCGATCCAGAAAGGGACGTAACTGGCGGATCAGGCGAACCTGATAGAAAATCCTCCCGGCCACGGCTGTCAGATGCCCTTCCAAGGACAGCCGTGAATCCAGGAGGACGCCCAAGTTACGAACCCTCTCCGTGGGGGCCAGTGATTTGCCCCCAATAGTCAGTGATGGCGCCAACTGACTATATCGGGACGTCGGAAACCACAGCCACTCGGTCTTGGATGGGTTGAGCCTGAGCCTGTTCCTCCCCATCCAGATCCGCACGGCTCCAGGCACCGGGACATCACTTCAAGGGCATCGTTGGGGTGGTCTGGTGTGGAGATGTACAGCTGAGTGTCATCAGCGTACTGATGGTACTTCACCCCAAAACCACGGATGATCTCACCCAGCGGCTTCACATAAATGTTGAACAGGAGGGGCGAGAGGACCGATCCTTGTGGCACCCCACATATAAGGGGCCTCGGGATCGACCTCTGCCCCCCTGCCAACACAGACTGCGACCAGTCGGAGAGATAGGAGGAGAACCACCGCAACACAGTGCCTCCCTCCCCCATCTCTACCAACCGGTGCAGCATGATACCATGGTCGATGGTATCAAAAGCCGCTGAGAGGTCTAACAGGACCAGGACAGAGGTGCACCCCCTGTCCCGAGCCCTCCAGAGATCATCAACCAACGCGACCAATGCCGTTTCCGTGCTGTACCCAGGCCTGAAACCCGACTGGAATGGATCTAGATACGTCGCTTCATCCAGGTGCTGGGGAAACTGTTTCGCAACCACGCTCTCAACAACCTTCGCCACAAAGCGAAGGTTGGAGACCGGACGATAATTTACCAACATTGCCGGGTCCAGGGAAGGCTTCTTGAGGAAAGGCCTCACTACCGCCTCTTTCAAGGTGGCAGGAAAGACACCCTCCCCCAATGAAGCCTTTATAATCCCCTGGAGCCAGCCTCGTGTCACTTCCCGGGAAGCCAGCACTAACCAGGAAGGACACGGGTCCAATAAACACGTGGTCGCATTCAGTCCACCCAGTATCCTGTCCACATCCTCAGGGGTCACAGGATCAAACTCAGTCCAGATAAAATTCTCAAGACCTGCCCCGGTCCCTTCCCCCGAGACCACCCAGTCGGAGTCCAAATCTTCCCGAATCTGAGTGATTTTGTCATGCAGATATTGAACAAAATCCTCGGCTCTACCCTCCATTATATATTATGAATATATACGTCAAAGTCTGAAGTCTGGTACAGAAAGGGGGATATGACTCACAGCAGAACTCAGTTCCTGGAAATAATTTCTAATTTACTAGTTTGTGAGCATGATTAACTAGCATATTCACTGTCTGGAAGGCATCAAATATTGAGTTGATGGTTGTGTATCAAATAATGCAAAACTTTAAAATGGATAGTGAAGGAATCTGAAGAGCTGTTGATGTTTACTCAAGATCAAAGTAATTTATTTTTGTTAATTTGGAATGTTATCGCTGAAAATTAAGGAAGGAAACATCCTCAGCATACTCAGTGGAAAATGTTGCTAATAAAAACCAGTGTGATTAATGTCTTAATACAATCTAAAATGATTCATTTGCATTTTTATTTTGTATCTTAAATATCCTAAGAAATACAATGAATTTAACATTGATAGGATTTATTTGCTCTTTTTTCAAGCGAAAAACTTTTCAAGTTTTTTCTTATTAAAGTTTATAATAATAATAATAATAACTAATACAAAGTAAAAGAAGGTGTAAGAGGAAAAAATAGAAAAGACATAAATAGTACAAATTTTGCCATTTTTCCTACAGAGGTTCAGTAGGCTTAATTTCCAAATAAGCATGCGTAAGATTACACTGTAAAATATTTACAATGGGAGACAACTGTATCATAGACATTTCTCAGAAAAATCCAATTAATATTGTTATCAGAAGTCACTTACGGTTTAATCTACAATTTGTGTCTCATGAGTGAAAAGACCTTCATCCATAAAAGGCTTATAAAATAAAATGCAGCATTATTTTTTTTTCCTACTTCTATTTCCCCTATCCCTCCAATTGACCATGTTCCCCAAAATTTGGCCCAGACTATCAAAATCCATAAGTTTTTCAGTTTCATCCTTGGATTCCAGACCAAAATAAAACATGTCTGTACATAAAAAACGCATGCACTTAGTAGCCGATTTAGTAAGCCGACTTAGTAAGCCGACTTAGTAAGAATATTGTAATGTCCTTGAACATCACTGGTGAGATGAATCTTCAGGTTTCTTTAGTCCACATTAACTTACCCTTCTGTTAAGAAGTGCAAAAGATGTGCAGGAACTGGAATGTTTATTTCTAAGAAGTTCTGTCCTTTCTTTTCTCCAGGTAGTGTAGTTGAAGAAATATTGATCATTTACAAAAGTATGCCCTATAAATCTCAGTAGCATTAGAAAATGCTTCAGATATGTTTACAAATATTTTCCCTTTCAATTTTCTAGAGAATGAAACAGGAACACAATAAATTACTTGAACAGGTTAAACAATTATATTTCAATTAAAAATAAAAGGCCCATGAGCTCAGTTCATAATTGGAATGCCCCACTATTTCTTAGAACATTTAAGGTTATAAAATTATTAGACAACTCCATCCAAAAATCTGGCTTAAAATGCTTCTCCTGCCTAACAAATTGCTACAAAAGTATGGATTTGCTACAGGGTAATCTATAAAACAAAATTGACAAATCCATGATAGAAAATGACATAGAACAAATAAAAAGATATTCTAAGGTACCTAGAATATTTTATTCAAAAAAATCTGGAACATCAGAATAGAAAGGCAAATTGATGTGTCTGGGCTAGAAGAAAATGAGAAAGATAATAACATGATAATTGTGATGCTGAATGAAATTTATGAGATCTATCTTATCTTTAACTTTCTAGCTCTCCTGGTAGAAGAGCTCGTCAAAAATTACTGCAACACTTCACTGAAAGGCTTAAGAAAATTGGAATTTCACACTACAAGAATTCTGCTGTAAATTAGTAATCTGAAGTTTACTAATCAGAAACAAGTAAATAAAGTTTCTCCAAACTTTTCTTATTCCTGTTGGATGATTCTGTTAAGATATTTTCATATACAGTTGCTAAAGGAAGGGAACACAGAAAACACACACAAAAATTAAACTAATTCTTTGAAATTTTCTTAGCTAATAAATATTTCTGTTCCCCTGATAGAAGACTATATAAAGTACGTCTTTAAACCAGGAGTGAAATGTAAATTTTGTTACTAACGGTTCTGTGGGCGTGGCTTAGTGGGGAGGTGTAATGTGACTGGGTGGGCATGGCCAACTTTTTTTTTTAAACTTTTCAACACATTTTTTCTAATGCTTTGAAAAGCCTCTGCCGATCAGGCAACTCAGCTGGGATCGTCAGAGAGGCTTTTTAAAAAATGCTTTGAGAAGTCTCTCTACTGATCAGGCAACTTAACTGAGATTGTCAGAGACTTTTCAAAGCATTTTTTTTACCACCTCTTCGGCCAAGAGGTTGCAGAAAAAAATGCTTTGAAAAGCCTCTGATGATCCCAGCTGAGCCATGCAATCATCAGAGGCTTTTTTTTTTACTTTTAAAAGCATTTTTTCAGAAGAGGTTATAGAAAAAATGCTTTTAAAAGTAAAAAAAAAAAGTCTCTGATGATCGGGCGGCTCAGCGGGGCATGGTGGAGGGGGGCGCAGGGATTTTTGCTGCCAGTTCTCTGAACCACCCGCTGCCATTGCTACCAGATTGGGCAGTCCGGTCCAAGCCAGGAGCATTTCACCCCTGCTTTAAACATAAAGGTACTATGAAACTATACTGTATTTTACACATCTAAAGTAGAGTGGTAGTAAAAAAAAATGTGACTTCACAGTAGACCCATATCTTAGAAAACTAAAGAGCAGAACATTTTATTAAAAAGGCTTCCATTTTGGGGCAATGAATATGTTTGTTTTATTCTCCCAATAACTAACTTTTAAAGGATGTTTTCCTCACAATTTTTAAAAATTTAGGAAGTGGTTTTAAATCTGGGAAGACACCTAGATAAAAGAAGAACAAATCAGAACAGATAGTGTTCATATAACTTTGGGCGATTCTAAATCTTAAGGAAAAGTATTATTTGTATTCAATCCAATGTCCTGTCTCTTCTGCAATAAACCAAAAATAATATAGATGGAGGAATAGTTTCTGTTTCAGAAAGTGCCCCCAAATACTTTCATTTTCAATGATGATATCATACAACCCACTAGAGGAATGCTTGTCAGAGAATGAGATAAGCCTCTGGATGTGGTACAGACTATATTCATTTTAAAATTAAAGACCAGAAGATCAGAAAGCATATATTAACCCACAGACCAGCATAAGACAGAGAATCCATCAAGCACCAGGAGGACCAAAGTCCAACCAAGGCATAAGAAATAAGTACCGTACATGTTTTTGTGATAAGTACAGAATTTGTTTAAAGAACAGACTTCTTTGGAAGTAAGGACTTTCTTAGGAAATAATCCTGCTTGCAATAACTTTTTTTTGAGGGATTTATGGTTGATAGAACATGATGGAGACCTGAGAATGTTGGCTTTATTCATGATGAAATATTTACAGGCCATTATTAATCTGCTCAGACATCATTAAGTTGTATTTTTACACATCAGTTTTTATCTGCAGTTAATTGGCATATTCTCACTGTAACTTGTTTCAGTTCACTTACAAGTCAGTTATATTTAGATGATATCTTTGTAATTATTACAAGTTTTAGATAGTTTGGAAGCTATCTTGAAGGCCCCGACTGTGAAAAGGCAGAATGATAGAGAAAGCAAACAAAAATGTCTTAACTATATGCATTATGTTATCTGTTATGAGTTCGACTGTCTTTCTCATTTCTTAACGAATGTGATCATAAGGTCATCACACATACACACACTGGATACTTGAATTCTCCACCTGTATCTCCTGATGTCTGTTGCTTTGTTTATATTAATTAGAATGCTCACACCATGGCCTTATTATAACTCTGCATTTAATAGTCTAATTCTCATACTAAATGTGATGATATCTTCTTGTGTTTGATTCATACTGCATATTACATTAAAAATAATTTAATTTTAGGATCAATCTAAAATAATTTACTACAATTTGACACCAGAGGGCGCTGCCAGCTTATAGAATGTAGAATTTTTTCTGCCTAACAATTGGCAGAACATTTTTAATTTTCTTGAAACATCATTCAAAATACCCAACCAGAGATTCCCAGAAACAATATTTACAGAATTTTACTTGTATTAAAAACGGTTAGAAGAGTATTTAATTCAACTAATACTGTGTAAATACTATGAAAATTTTAAGAAAAAGCCAGAAGGCTATAGTGACAATCTGCTGCCCTTGATGTTAAATGAATAAATCAGTGGATTAACAAATAACAATCAGAAGGAAACAGACAATTAACAAAACTAAGTTGGGTAGAAATGATAAGAGAGAGATAGCATTTGATTTCTTACTTGTATATGTCTGACTTTTCAGTTAAAAAACTAGAAGGCAAATGAGAACATGCTATTTTATAAGCTTCCTTTACAATTTTATCTTCAGGTTTTACCTTACCTGAACATTTTACAGATTATTTTATCCCATATGTAGGAACAGTCCTTCAGAAGTAAAAATAACACTAAGGCAGCTGTGTTCTTTTTCATGTTCACTGTTGTTAAAAGAATTATCCTTCTGGGTTCAGCTCCGAGTGGGGAAAAAGACACTGGAAACATGGAGATCGCTTGGAAAGATGGTTTAATGGTGGACAGGATCACATGGTTTGAGTTCCTGAACAGAAAAGGGCAGAGATTGCTGAGCGTGCCTTGGTTTTATGCCCTCTCTGGCTTTGAACTTCCTGGGATCCAGGAAGAGTATCCTGATTGGTTGTCAGACTCCCAGGGGCTGGGGGTCTTAGCTAGCCTTGCTGGCTGATGTAATCTTCCCAGGTGCCTGTGGTGAGTTTCTGTTGCTAGATGGGTCATATTGTGTTGCAGATGATGGTCCATTGACAAAGGGCCGGGGGTGGGGGGGCACGAAGGTGGGAGTTGCTTTGTCTTTAAAACATGTTTCTCCATTTCTCAACCAGGGAATATAATATTCTGCCTTTTTAATATTTCCTAAAACATTTCATTCTTCTAAGGAAGGGGGTGGGTGCTAACTTCCTACACTGTCATCAGAAATGTAATAAAGCTATTTAACAAACAGGGTTAATAATAACATTCCATGCACACACTGTTCCTTATACATGACAGCTAACTTGTGTGGTCCTGTCCAAACTGCAACCACAGACATATTTTGGCTGTCTAGCTCCATAGATCAAAATCATTTTGCTTTTTATTTGCATTTAGGCTGCAATATGATATCCGAGCCAAAATTGGGTGAGAAGGTTTTTAAAAATTCAAAACTGAGGGATTTCCTTGGTGACTACATGTGCAGGCATTGGTAATGGAAGCGGTGGCTGTAGACAGGCAAGGAAAAGAGAACACTAGGAAGTTCAGGGGACAAGTGGGCCAGTAGGAGATGCCACACCAAGACATTGATGGCTCAAAGAAGGTGCTAGAAGGAAGTCTCTTTCACTATGTGAAAGAGAAGGGAGAGAGGTGGCAGTGTGGTCCAGGTCTGTCCAGATGTAATGCAGGGGTGAAATCCAACAGGTTCTGACAGGTTCTGGAGAACTGGTAGTGGAAATTTTGAGCAGTTCAGAGAACCGGCAGTGGAAATTTGGTGTAGTTCAGAGAACTGGCAAATACCACCTCTAGCTGGCCCCAGAGTGGGGTGGGAATGAAGATTTTGCAATATCCTTCCCCCAGGAGTGGGGAGGGAATGGGGATTTTGCAGTATCCTTCCTCTGGAGTGGAGTGGGAATGGAGATTTTGCAGTTTCCTTCCCCTGCCACGCCCACCAAGCCACACCATGCCCACCAAGCCATGCCCTCAGAACCGGTGACCAGCGGAGTCCATGCAACAAGTTTATTTAAACAGGAACAAGACTGGCGCTGCGCTGCCGGAGCTCTCCTTATATTCGCTCCAGCAGCCGCACCGCCCACTAGACAGCGATTCAAAATTCCCGCCAGAGGATTTTCTAACCAATCCCCAGCGGATGTCCTTATAAGGACATAACAAGATCCTGTCTAGTTTTCTGGAAAGAAAAAGTAAAGAAAGGGAGAAATGACTTCACACTTGCAAGATTCTGTTATTGTAATTTACAATAAAACTACTGTTAGTTTTCATGATTTGTGCTTCTTGCCTGGACTGGCTTGAAGGATTAACACCCACTTGCTCTATAAAAATCACTGTAGAATCTCTGCAGATTTGATTTTGGCTAAACTCCAGAACCAAAACATTCCATGTTTTATTTCTGTCAAATTTCAACCGATCAAAATGGTTCACCAGAATTTCAGAAAACTGATGGTTTCTTTCTGGCTCAAAACAAAACACATTTGCTATTTTATGTACATTCCTAGCAAATAATGAACAATAAGTCAGTTTTCTTAGATTTATCAAATAATATTTTATCACTGGATAGATTATTGGCCTTCCAAACCATTGCTTCAAAATGCCCATTGCTAGTTCTGTCATTTCTGTCTAGAGATAAATGCTTTAATTGAAATTGTATAAACAAACAAAGTGGGTAACGTGAAAATCTGAAAGGATTCAAAATGAGATCAACAGGTGCAATAGGGTTGCTGGTTTTTGTTATGTTGCTTTATAACCCTTGAGTTGAATTAAAATTAATTAGTTAAACTTGTCACTGCATTATTTGTATTTGTCAGCTGAGCTTCCATTCTGAGCATTACGGTAATCTGCCAGAGAACTTTATCAACAGAGATAAGACTGTCTTGTGATTTTTGAAGCTAGTGCACATGTCTACATTTTTCTTTTCTAACTTCCTGATTTACTTCTTCCTTTGTCTGTCTGCTGATAAACTGCCAGTAGTTAGATCCATTCACCTCTAATTAATTACAATTTCCCCAGGGGGGAACGAGGCTGATTCACGCTTCAACAAAACTAAGGCTCCATAACTGATTAAACAGCCAGCAACTCTCATTCCTTCACTCTGTATCTTGGCTTTGAAAGGGCTGTTCCTCACCTTTCCCTAACCACATCTCCTAACATAAAACCTATCTCAATAGCCGCTTTTTTATTGCCTATCCTCATGATGTTGCTTTTATACCATCTCCAGTTAAAAGTTATTCTTTCCTTCGCACACCATCCACTTTTTGCTATGAATATAATCTGACATGCTCCACTGCCCATTTTATCAGACACACTAGGTCACTACAAGCCTGTCCCCTCATGTCCGGTCATGACTTGAGATTTCAAAATCCTGACTTTTGCAGAGGTAATGCCCATATGAAGCCTGACCACCTCTTTCTGTAGTGCATTTTAAAAATGGGTGAAAGAGTTATTATTTTCAGGTTTAGTCATGTGTAAGGAAAGACTGAGTTAAACTGGGAAAGAGAACTGAGGTTCATATTACTAATTCTGTCGCTACTGGAAACATTTCATATTTTCACCGACTAAAGGTTTCATAGGGCCATTTTGCTCATTGTCTCTCAGTTGGATTACTGCAATGCCCTCTACATGGGGCTGCCCTTGGAGTGCACCCGGAGGCTCCAGCTGGTCCAGAATGCAGCCGCACGGGCTGTTACGGGAGTTTCCCATTACTCCCAGGCAACATCTTTCCTGCCCAAGCTGCACTGGCTGCCGGTGGCCTTCTGGATCCGCTTCAAGGTGCTGGTACTCACCTATAAAGCCCTTCATGGCATGGGCCCGAAGTACTTGCAGGACCATCTTCTACCAGCCTCCCACTGCCCTGTATGCTCTCATAGAACTGCCCTCCTCCGAGTGCCATCAGCCAGACAATGTCGTCTAGTGACCTCCAGGATGAGGGCGTTCTCTGTGGCCGCACCGACCCTCTGGAATGGGCTACCCACCAAGCTCAGGATGGCTCTTGATCTCTGCACTTTCCGTGCTGCCCTGAAGACATGGCTTTTTCATCAACTTCCCTGACCGATTATGAGGTTTTTAATTTTGGTGATTATAAATTTTAATAATAAATAAATAAATAAATAAATACATTTTTACAGTTTTTATACTGCCTTTATTTCTGAGAACTTGAGCCTGAACCCTGATTAATTAATACTCTGAGTATTAGTATCATGCAGATGCAGCTCCGGTTGCTGTTTATATAGGGCACCATGGTTGCAGGGCAGCATCCTTTTATAATCCTTTTGTAATCATACACCAGTTTTGGTGGAACAAAGTGCTACAGTGATCACAGTTGTTGTTATGCATGGGTAAGTCACAGCTGCATGTTCTCTATTGCTGGATTAGTCCAATTAGTCCTGGATGCTGCCAGTCAGAAGACCAATTAGTCCTGGATGCTGCCAGTCAGAAGAGCCTTGACTGCTCATTACCAGCACTTCCATTCCCTGACAACCCTTAGTAATCATAAAGCTCAATAAGTCAGTTGTTTCCTCCTGGTTCATTCGGTCCCCTCCACACAAGTGGTGGGTTTCAAATTTTTTTACTACCGGTTCTGTGGGTGTGGCTTGGTGGGCTTGGCATGGCTTGGTGGGCATGGCAGGGGAAGGATACTGTAAAATCTCCATTCCCTCTCCACTCCAGGGGAAGGTTACTGCAAAATCCCCATTTCCTCCCGATCAGCTGGGACTCAGGAGGCAGAGAATAGATATGGGCGGGACCAGTCAGAATTTTTACTACCGGTTTTCCGAACTACTCAAAAGTTCCACTACTGGTTCTCCAGAACTGGTCAGAACCTGCTGAAACCCATCTCTGCTCCACACCTTTTATCTCCCAGCCAAGTTAGTTTTGAACATCTGAGTGCAAAAGTGCATTAGATCCATGCTTAGAAATAGCCTTAAAAGGTCAAGATACAAACAAACAGTTGCACCAAGAAGGAATAAAGGAATACATTTCCTCATTCTCCCCCTGCCTCTCCCTTGTCCCACATTCCACCTCTGTTAGTCAACAGAATATTTTTGAATATTGGTTTTAGTGGTATTTTAGCAGAACACTGATCTGCGATCAAAAATAGCCCAATTAGCTAGCTGATCTATAAGACTTCAAGAAGCCTCAGGACAACTCCTCTTGCTTCCTGCATCTTAGGACCTGCCTCTTGTTAGGCAATTTTACAGGAGGCTAAATCCACATTTGGGGCATGAGTCTCATTTCAGCCTGTCGTGCCCAGGGGTGAAATCCATCAGGTTCTGATCGGTTCTGGAGAACCAGTAGCGGAAATTTTGAGCAGTTTGGAGAATCGGTAGCGGAAATTTTGAGCAGTTTGGAGAACCAGCAAATACCACCTCTGGCTGGCCCCAGAGTGGGGTGGGAATGGAGATTTTGCACTATCCTTCCCCTGGAGTGGGATGGGAATGGATATTTTGCAGTATCCTTCCCCTGTCATGCCCACCAAACCATACCCACCCAGCCACACCATGCCCCCCAAACCATGCCCACAGAACCAGTAATAAAAAAAATTAGATTTCACCACTGATCTTGCCTCATCCATATTAGGAAGAAGAAAATGATTGATCTTTCTACCAATAGATAATATGTGTGAAAGGGAAAACCAAGCTTTTAAAAAGCACCATTTTGTTTCCTTAAATTGGCTCAGAATAAATAAAGATAGCTTCATTCTCTGGCTTTATTTTGGCAAATCAGGGATTGGGTAATGGTGGGAACACAATTTAGGTCAATGTAATGTTCTGCTGGCTGAAAGACCAGTGGGTAACACTAACTCAGCCATCTAGAAGCTGAATTATAGCCATCTATTGATGTCTTTCAAATAACATTAGTTACAGATCCATATGTAAAATAATGCATATACAAACATGATAACACAATATTGGAACTGGGAGAGATGAGCCCCTGCTTTTCACTTGTTGTAAAGGAACCCAAATGCAGGTATCTACAATTTGGAAGACAGTTACAGCTTGCTACTGCAGCAAGTCAAAAACTGTGAACAAATTAACAATTCTCACTAATCTTGCTCACCATCCTATGTGCATTCTCAATTGGCTCAAAAAGGTAAGCACCGGTTGCTGGCAGTTCTCTGCAAGCTCTACAGACTGTAAATCAGTGGTGGGTTGCCCCCGGTTTGCACTGGTTCTATAGAACCGGTAGTAAAACTGGCAGGAGGCTCCGCCCACTAACCCCGACATCATCAAAACACTTCTGCATATGCTTCACTCGCACACACGCGTGCAGCCCCGCTGCAAACCGGTAGTAAAGGTAAGTAGAACCCACCCCTGCTGTAAATATGTCAAAATATGTGTCTTTAGTAATGATCAAATTGATCAAAAATCAAAATGGATTTTTTTAAAAAAAGAACCTAGGAGACAAAAAGAGTACCCTTAAGAAGTCCATACAATCTTGCTTCACACCTTTAATTTACTAAGCTATAGTTTATTGAATTAATTACAATGGTCTAAGTTCACATAACATGAACACTCTAAACCATGTTTTTGGTTGAAGAATTCATGCACCTTGCTGAGCAAAATTCATGCAACACACTGAACAAAAAACCAAAACGTTGTATTATATATAGTTCAGCACAGAATATTGATCTAATGTGATTGTTCTAAGATTCAGTGGTGATCCTTAAGTGGTATTCTGTTTCAAGCACTTGGACCAGAATGAATGTTAATATCTCATATTCCTAAAGAATCGTGTGGTCGTTTTGATAATGTGTAACAGAAGCTTAATAACAATTACCAGTTAAGAATTGTTACCCTACATCTGGATGCAGAAACATCTTACTCATAGTACCGTATTTCCCTGAAAATAAGACCTTGTCTTATATTTTTTTGAACCCTGAAATAAGCGCTTGGCCTTATTGCCATGTGCTCAAAAGCCCGATTGGTCTTATTATCAGGGGATGTCTTATTTTGGGGGAAACAGAGTACTGAAGGGGGGATGGGGGGAAATGTCTTTAGATGTGTCACCTCAAGATCTGAACACCATCCAGAAACTGTGATTGTTAAGCAGCCTGGAAATGAAATAAATAAATATTACACAGATTTGGTGTTCTACAGTTAACCTTGTTTGAGCAGCCTTACTGAAATTAAAGCCCAGTTATTTATTTATTTATTTATTTATTTATTTATTGGTTCGATTTATATGCCGCCCTTTTCCGGAAACTCAGGGCAGCTTACAATGTGTTAAGCAATAGCCTTCATACTTTTCTATATACCTGTTTAGTTGGGCTTTCGGCCCCCCCAAGCAGAGTTCTTTTTTATACAAAGTCAGCTTATTGCCCCCACAATCCGGGAGATCATATCCCATTCATGAAATGTGAAAACATGTCAACAGCATTCTGTTATCTCCTAAATGTTCTGTGCAGAAAGATCTTCTTCCCTATTTGTTTGTTTGTTTTAAACTTTTATTCTTTAAGAAAACTTGGTTGCTTATGGATGCTACAAAGAAACATTTATTAATTCTTAAATAAGTTCCAACAACAGTGGTGGAGGCAAAGCAAAGCAGAGCTGAGAATGAAGCATAATAAAACTGGGATGCCATGCTCTCTCTGGTGTCACTAACTATTGTGCTATAGCAACCTGTGCACTCATTAATCTTTAATTCACCTTTTCACTAGCCTACAGAAGGGACAACCAATGGAATATTGGAGCAACAAAAAGTAACCAGATGCCACCGACCTCCATTGGTGAAGGAGGAAAAATAAAAACAGCTTCTTTCTACAGAAGCTTTTCAAATACAGAAGTGTTTAGCGTTCTACTGCATTTTGTCTTTCATTTTTGTCTAATTATTGTTTAAAACTGATACTTTTATGTTTTAAAAATCACCGATATCGTAACTTGCTAACATAGGGCATCAATATATATACTGTACATATACAAGACTTCTGTTTCAGAAACAGGTATGTTTTCTCCCTTTTTCTAGAACTTAACCTCTTTTGTATTTATTTGAAGAAAATAGTAATATGTTTATAAAATGTATTTCATTTGGAATTTTGGGGATATTTTAACTGCAAGTGTGAATGTTTGCATTTGTTTTAGAACTATACACACAAATCAAGATACGTTCTACCCAGAAATACACATAAGATGCTGTTTATTCCAGTTTTGGTAATAAGGCTTAATATTTTGATTATGAGATTATTTTATTTATTTCCCATTTTATTTTACTGTGATGTAGAATAGTAAATGTAGAATTTTTTTTATTACATTTGGGATTGCATGTAAGATTAAGAATCTTTGGATATTGTCTTGGGAGTAATGACAGTGGACTCTGATTCTCTTCAGAGTAAATTTAAAATGGACTGGGATATGTGTATAAATGCAGTACCACTGAATTTATCATCAAAATGATTTAAACCTAGTTGTCACTTTCCAAATTAAATGAGATATGTAGCTTTACTGCATTATTGTCCATAGTTAACACTGTGCTTTAATAGATGGGCGGATTCTAATTAGACAAATAACTCTGCAGGCTGCTTGAAACCAATAAAACCAGTGTGAGATTGAAGCTGTGAAACTTAGTGCCATGAAAGTTTAGCTGGAGAGAAGTTCCACAGAAGTTTAGTAGACCTATCTTCCAGGACTGTAGTCTTTCCATGCAATTCTATGCATTCTTAGCCAGAAGAAACTACTGAATTCACTCAGACTTATTTTTGTGTAGATGTACACAACGTTGCAATTGTGTACATAATAACCTATGTATCTTTTTGTTGTTGTTGTACCCACTTGATTCAACCATAAAATTAATTTCTGGCTGCATTCTTAATTTTCTACCATTGTTGTGTTTGGAATAAAATCTCTTGGTTTCAGAAACTCAGATTACGTTGAAAAATAGGGAAACACCATGTTAGCTAAAGCAGTAATTATGCAAGTATCATAGATGGTTTTATATAAAGTACAATGAACAATACTGTCTTTAAAAGTATCTATCTGATTTTTACTGTTGTGTGTTATCCTGTTGTAGAACCTGTTTCCTCTCATTTCATTGATGGCAACTCTAGCCCCCATGTTACTCAAGTGTTTAGCATATTGTGGATACATTATTCTTAATTAACAGCACGCCGTGCAGCCAGCAACTTAATAATTAAGAGACCTGAAATGACCATTAGTCTTTATGATAGGAAAAAAACTGATACTCATTTCTGTTCATGATGTCTTTTAATGTTATTTCTCTTGAGACATTAACTTCCTCTGGGTAAAATCAGTATCAATAAATCATGTGCCATTTTACGTTTGTATATTTGTTTCAAAAATGCTGTTGAGAAAAGAAATGTAAAATGTAAAACAATATATTTCCCTCTAAAATGTAGAGATTTTTCTCAAGTTATTATGAATATAAATTGTAATATTTATTGATTTCAAAAGACAGTAGTAGATAGCATGACATGAGGCTTTACTGTTTGAATATCACAACAAAAATTGATTTATTACAGTCTGAACATCTAACGTAACATAACCCATTAAAAATGTATAAACTGATACATGATTCTGCTTTTCGTTAACTAATAAGACAAAGAAAAGGCAAGGCGCTGAATTTATGTATAATGGAGAGATTTACATTGCCCAACTTTTATTTTTAAAATCAGTTAATGGGACAATTCCCTAAAGTGAAACACAAACACAACTTTGCAAAGGACTGGTTGTAAGCCTGTGAGATCATAATTGTGATCAGCTGCTTCTGGCATCCAGTGCCAATATCCTAAATATATATGGGCTTGATTTTTAAACATAAAATCATAGGCATGTAGCCTGTCCTGACTACAGGAATAAATAAGTAAATAAGCAAACACACAAGCAGCCGTACCTCAGATTATTGCTTGGGTTATACTTCTAAATCAGTAACTTTCCAGTCTTCAAATCAAGACAGTCATACTTCTTTGGCACCCCTTAATGGGATTCAGCAATTAATTCCTTAAATGTCAAAAATAAATGAGATGAAAGATGAAACTGGGAAATATCTTTCAAACTTTGCAGCAATGCATCATGGAGGGAAAGGAAGAGCTAACCTGTTCATGCCATAGCAACGGAATGAGTCAGAAACTGGGGCGGAGCTACTGTGTGTATGGAATGGTTCAACACCAACCGTTGCCTATATTGCAGCACACATTTAAGAGCCAGGTGGCTTGCCACATTGTACACTGATCATCTAAGTTCCACCAGTTGTGGCATAAGAACTAAAATATGAGATATGGAGCCCTTTCAGAGTTTCCTTAACCAATAATAAACATTTCTTCTTGGATGTCCTTTTTTTCACATTAGAGTCCTTGAAAATGCATTGATAAGATGGCTGAGCAAAGACAGAGAAATTTATCTACATCAGGAGAAGCTCTCTATGAACTCCTGGGTCTTGAAAAAGGGGCATCCCATGAAGAAATCAAGAAAAGTTACAGGTATTTATGAAAATTGAATGTACTTGATAAGTACCAAGAGTACCCATAAGTACCCATTCACATTTGTTTATATCTATTCTAAAAAAATATCAATACCTTCTTTTACCTCGATCATTTTCAGAGGTGCTCAGATTATCTCAGGGTTGATGCTCAAGGACTGAATGTGAATTGACTGCTTTCAGGGCTGGACATGCTTAAATGTTTCTTTAAAGGACAATGACTTAAAATAGTGTCAGTTATGTTTCAAAACAAAACAAAAACAAAATGGCTATTGATGCTATGATAACTCACCTTTGTTATGAAAACGGTATTGCAAATGAAAACATAAACCTTATAAAGTTACAGGAAGAGCCCTTTTAAAAATGATAAATCGTAAGAGTTAAAAATAGGTCTGCTTTATTTCCTAGAGTTTTACATTCAAAATTTTTAATTCAAATATGTTTATTACTTTAAAGATTGTGAAAAATCTTAATTTAAACACTGATTTTGCCACTATTATGAGAAGACCGGAGATTAAAGTTGTGCAAATTTAATCCAAACAATGCATATAATATAACCATTATATAAATAAGTACATATCTAAGAATGAATTTTAACAATTCCTAATTAAAAAACATTTAATAGTTAACATGAAATTGTATTAATAATATAAACACCTCATTATATGAAGCTTATGTTAATTCTACAAATGATTAAAATATATTTTCACCTTAAGCATTTCCTAAATTATTTATATTGACCTCAATAAATACATCAAGGTATCAGTCTTCTTAGAATTTGAATGTTATAATGTGTAGGAGGTAAACTAATTATACCAATATTTTGTTTATTAAGTAACACAAAAATATGGGATTCAAACCATTTAAAAATTTAAACTTTTAAATGGTTTGAACCTAAAAATATTTTGCAGCAAAAATAAATAAATAGATAGAAAGCACTGGGAAGGATTTAAAAAAAGCAAGAATTCTTGAGTACCAGTTCTTCACCTTCAGAATGACTAGATATAACGTACATATAACATGAAATCACAGGACACCAACCAAAAGCAAGGTCCACTGTTAAAAGCATGGTACCAAAATATTTTCTTTTCACTGCTCTCAATGAACTGAAGTGGGGTATTAGGTAATTTACAGTGCAAGAAAATGTGGCAACCAGACCATTGGCTTAGTCTGATTCATCAAATGTATCACCACATTAAGCCTAAATGTGGTTTTTTTTTTTTTTTAAAAAAAACTGGATTAGGTACTGTATTTTAGGAAGGGCATTGATAAAATGTAGCATATCCTGAGGACAGCAAGCTAGGAGATAAAGGTCAGGAAGAGGGGGGGGAAATGTGGAATGCATAGAGCTGTTCCAGGATGCAGATGTTTAAATAGAGACTGAATAAATTATGTTAGGGATACTGTAGCAATGGGTTCCTCCACTGGATGAAATTATCTCCAGATTGCTTCTAACCCTTACTCTCCATAATTCTTTGTGCAAGTAATCCATTCCATCAAGTCACTTCACAGGCAACTTCTGGTTGAACATCCGGTGTCTTCGGAAGCGAGATCTACGGTCTCCCTTCCCTTTGGAGGGAAACTATAGGATTTAGAGCAGAAAGCTTTCAAATTAAACAGTGGAGAAAAACAGGGCAAGGAGAAAAAATTAATTATGGATTCAGAATATAAACTTCAAAATAGATGAAATAAAAGATTTAAGAGAAAAACAGGGGAAACAAGTAAAAAAAAAGCTTGGATTAAAGGATGGGATGTGGATGTGAGATAATGGTTAAGGGGAGAAAAAGAGTTATAGATATGTCATGATTATATGTTTATAATTGTATTAATATTAGAATGATATAGACTGGACAATTAGTTGGTATTTAATATAAATAAATATTAGGATAAACATTACCACAAATAGATATGAAATTAGAAAATTATTAATGAGAATTCATTATTAATTGGAAATGAGAGGTTGAATAATGGTATTATTAAAAGTGTATAAAATATGACTATTTTGTAGATAATGGGAAAGTAGATATATTTATGTGTATTAATAAACTTTAAAATATACAGAGAGGAAGAGTTAAGTATTGGGAATATGAATAACAAAACAGAGTATCATGTCCTTGAATATAATAATATGGAGGGGAAAAAATATTAATGGAAGTTTAGAATGGAAGGGTGTAAAGCAATGTATCACAAAGTCAAATAAGTTAGGAAAAGAAACATGAAAAATAAACACAAAGAATGAAAATGGCGGTAATGTTAGGATGTAAGAAACTGGTATTCAGACAGTATGCTGTTTGATCAATGAAATGATGTTAGTATTAAAAGAATAATATTGTAGTTGCATACATATATATCCATATTTTTCAGAGTATAAGACGCACCTTTTTCCCTCCTAAAAGGGAGTGAAAATTTAGGTGTGTCTTATACAACAAATGTAGCCCCGCCCACCCACTGGCCCCCACCCTTTGGCCTCTGCCTCCCAGCAGTTTACCTCCTTACAGCAAGCAGCAAGAAGAAACAGCTCGTTTCAGCTTCAGCACAGCCTAATTAGCACAAGTTGATTGAATCAGCCTCCTGACTCTCAGCTGTTTTGCACGGGCCTCTGCTGCTTGCTGCAAAGAGGTAAATTGCTGGGAGGAGATTTTTTTTTCTTGTGCTAATCAAGTTATGCTGAAAATGAAAATGAAAGTAAAGCAGGCTATTTGCTCTTTGCTGCAACGAGGCAAAATTGTTGGGAGGCAGAGGCAGATTTCTTTTTCTTGTTTTCCTCACCAAAAAAGGTAGATGCATCTTATAGTCCGGAGCGTCTTATACTCCGAAAAATACGGTATATGATTAGAATGATGATGTGTGTAAATTTATTAACATGAAGATTAATCAATATTATGATGATATTATAATTATGATTATTATTATCAATAACACATGTTTAAATGATTAAGTCTGTTTCTTTTATTTTTGAATGTAACCTTAAGAAGTATAGTTATAGCTGAAAAAGATATTAATTGGAAAATACACCATATCCTTTAGGTATTGGGAATATTATATACAACAATGAAAAGAGAGAGGGAAATGGAGTGGCATGGAAAGGAGTAGGAGAGGAGGGGAGAAAGACTAAGGGTAGAGAGGAGAAAGGAGAGAGGGAAGTGGAGGGGAGGAGAAGAGTGGAAAGGGAAGCAGAAGGAAGCAGAGAAGAAGAGAGAGAGGAAATAAGAGGACAGAGGAAAAGGAGAGAGGGAAGTAGAGGAAAAAGAGGAAAAGGAAGGAGGGAAGTAGAGAAAAAGAGAGGGGAAAAGGGGAGAGAGGGCGGAAAAAGAAGAGGAAAAAAATGGATTGTTGTTGTAAAATTGGGTAAAATATGGTGTACAGGAGAAAAGAGAACAGACTGGTAATTTCGTATTTTTTTCTACTTGAGGGTTATACTATTGAAATTATAACAAAAGAATATGGTGGACGTTATTGCATACTTGTTAATATTTATATGAAAATAAAAATTTTGTGTAAAAGATAGGAGGAAACAATATGGAATAAGGAAAATGAAATGTAATAATTATTAATATGTTTATCCATATTAATAATTATTACATTCCATTTTCAATACGTTTATCCGTATTGAAATGTATGACACTCAAACATCACACCATCCACATAATGATATGTATAAATTAAAAAAAAAAACTTGATGGAAAAAAAAAGTCACTACACAGGCTTTTTGGCGTAAAACACAACCTGGTGCCATTTCTTAATAATACAACCTCTATAACAGTGGTGAAATCCAATTTTTTTTACTACCAGTTCTGTGGGCATGTGGCTTGGTGAGCATGGTGTGGCTTGGTGGGCATAGCAGGGGAAGGAAACTGCAAAATTTCCATTCCCACACCACTCCAAGGGAAGGATATTGCAAAATCTCCATTCCCACCCCACTCTGGGGCTAGCCAGAGGTGTTATTTGCCGGTTCTCCAAACTACTCAAAATTTCTGCTACCAGTTCTACAGAACCTGTCAGTTGGATTTCACTCCTGCTCTATAACCCTCTGCTGCATTAAAACAGCATATACTTTATCTGTCCAAAAATGAAATCTTATGACATCTTCAGGATTTTTCATTGTTTTGTCTGGGGATTAACAGAGTTCTCTTTCTTCTGGAGCAGTTTCGGAATATTTAGAAATCCAATAATGGCAACTGGTTTTCCTTGCTGGCTACCAATCAGATGTACCCTTGAAACTGGTGACCATATCTGAATGCTCAATGTTGTTTTTCCATGTGGAAAAGAAGAAAAAGTTCCTCTAATCCCATAAGGGGAGAGTTGTCATGGAAGAATGCAAAGTGAACTGAATTTCATTTTGCCCTGTACATGAATAGTGATCATTTACATAACAATCTATGGCAAAACTGACAGTGGTGTTTTATCCATCTATATTAGCAATTATGGTAAAAACAAAGGCTGCTTCTGAATAAAGTGGAAATATCAAAGGGATTCACACTTAATGGAATTGTTGTAAATACTTGCAAGACAAAATGATGAGTCAGACTCTTGGATTTCATTTAAATGATCCTTTAACTTATGTTAATTTGCTTCATGAATCTAAAAACCTGCTGCAGAAGTAAGCACTTGACAATGCAATATAATAATCATAGAATACCTGACTTCAAATTTCCTATTGTTATTAGTTAGCTTGGTGCTTGCCAGAACATAACCATCTATGTTTTAAATGTCATAAACGTGGTACTGCTACATGATGCTTCTTTTTCATTTTGATATCATTTTATCTGCAAAAGAGTTAACATGTTTTCCAATTAAGACTTGACCTGCTTTGAGTCAGAGAACACTGCTAGGGCATATTGACCCACACAGGATGCACAAAGGAAACAACTAATTTGTATAAATGTCAGGGGTGAAATGCTTCCGGTTCGGACTGGATCACCCAATCCGGTAGTGATGGTGGTGGGTGGTTTGGAGAACCAGTAGCAAAAATCCCTGCCTCCCCCCCCTCCCCCATGCCCAGCTGAGCTGTGCGATCATCAGAGGCTTTTTTTTTCTTTTAAAAGCAAAAAAAAAGCTTTTAAAAGAAAACAAAAGCCTCTGATGATCAGGCAAGTCAACGGGGATCGTCAGAGCCTTTTAAAAGCATTTTTTTACAACTTCTTCGACTGAAGAGGTTATAGAAAAAACGCTTTTAAAAAGAAAAAAAAATTTGGGCATGCCCACCCAGTCACATCAAACCCGCCCCACCAATAGAACCAGTAGTAACAAATTTTACATTTTACATTTCACCACTGATAAATGTCCTGAATCCCACACACTACTTTTCTATTCCCTACTTCCTCTCAGTAGCACAAGTAATTTGGGTGAACAACTTCCAATCCTAGGGCCCCATGCCAACTCTGAAACACTTTTTCATGAGCCCTGGATCCCATCCATCTGCCTTGCAGAGTACAGTTTCCTTTTATTTTGAGATGAGGCCATGAACAATCTGAAGTGTAGATCTAAAATCCAAACTTTAAAAATTATCCAGTCCCGCCCATCTCTACCTATACTGCTCAGTAGAAAATCCTGGTCGTTCTGAAAGATACAGTTCCATACACTTTGACTTATTGCTTTGCCTTCATTGCTCAGAAAACCATTAAATGCCATTTCCTCCCCCAATTATCTAATGGTTGCCCACCACTATATAAGCAAGAAATGATCCAGGAAACCTGTAGATTCATAAACTAATGACAATGTATTTTTACAATGACTATAATAATGATTTATTACTATTGTTGTATGTACACTGAGACCGTATGCACCAGAGACAAATTCCTTGTGTGTCTAAATACACTTGGCCAATACAGAATTATTATTATTTACTTTATTCATTAAATGTAAAACTCAGTCAACTGAACATTCAAAAATGCCATCCAAGAATGAACATTCACAAATACCATTGACTGGTGCTAATGGTTGATATGGGTTGCTGCCAGCGTCCTAAGTATCAACCAAGTATCTTGTTAAAATGTACGATGTTCCAAGTAGCGCAGTTTTTTGCAGTTCCGCTGGCAGTTATTGCAGGAAGCTGCAATTTGTTGATGTATCTTATAAAATTCTTGGACATGGTACCAAGTGCCCCGATGACATGGGTATCACTATTACATGTTTTATCCATAGCCGTGTAGTTTCGATAGCCAGGTTGTGATATTTCATGATTTTTTCCAGTACTTTTTCTTCGACTCTGGCATCTCCTGCTACCGTGATGTCAATAAATTGTATATTATTATTGTTATTATTATTATTGTTGTTATTATTATTATTATTATCACCATCATCATCATCATCATCATCATCATCCTTCTCCCCCCTCCTCCTCCTCTTCCTCCTCCTCCTCCTTCAAATTCTTCAAATTCTGGATTTCCATTCCTGATGTATTTAACAATTTGGAAGGAGCCCAATAGGAATGATTATGTCCATTCAGAAATGGACTAGTGAAATAGTATCGTCACTGATTTCAAAAACTTCCCAGAGTGATTCTTCTACATAACTAATACCTAGTGCACTTACTCTGAATGCTTTTTTCATGCTTCTCCTCCCCAATTCAATAAACTCTTCTGTAGCCTTCCTGTTTTATCCCTTAACTTTCTCGCTGCTTTCTATGAGTTCCATTAAGCATTCTATCTATATCATTACCATGTGGTTTTTTAAAAATTTTGTGTAACAATAATAATATCTAGTCTACAAGTGAACACACTTAAGCTATTTAAGTCTTCTGAGCAACAGTGTCAGTAATTAAACTGCCTATTTTGGTCACCTTTGTTAACTGTGGGCATATTGATGTCATCATCATCATCATCATTTTAGCCAAAAACTCTGAATAAAATCTATGGCTCTATTCAGAAATGGACTAAAGAATTAGTGAAATAGTGGTATAAATGCCATATTTTCTATAAGGGGGAGAGTTTTATAAGAATTTTAACATCAAAAATTACTTTATTTGCACAACTAATTTTCTATGCCATTGAAAGTTCTGAAAGGCTGTAGGAAGAAGTTGTTACACCCATGCTTTCAGCTTGTTTTGATCTGCAACAGAATCCTCAAAATATCTGTTATAGTAGTTGAAAGATACATTGTTAGGTTCAGACAAAATAAAAGAGCAAAATTATTATGTTTAGAGATGAAATATGTCAATGCTGTTTTCCATAAGGAATAAAATTTCAGAACAGAATTTGGTTTTATTAATATCATATTTTTAAAAATGGAAATATTTCCTTCTCCAACCTTCGATTATTTTTATAAGGCCAAATGGAATTTTGGAATAAAAGAATGGAATGGGCTTGTGATTTTATCAAAATCCACTAAAAATAAATGACAGTATGGACATTAGAAATTTTTAAAAAATTAAAATGAGCAAAAATGTCAGCTAGAATACTGAACAATTATTCCATGTACAAAGTAGCACCACGAAGGTATTTTTTTCCTCTGTTTACAAGGGATCTAAATCTAACATTAGGTAATTTATACATTCTTCTCAAGGAAGACATTGTCTTGTTTCTAATGTTATCTTCATCTCTTTTTTTGTCCTTCACCTTTTCTATCAAAGGAAATTGGCCCTGAAGTATCATCCTGATAAGAACCCAGATAACCCAGAGGCTGCAGAAAAATTTAAAGAAATTAACAATGCTCATGCAATATTAACAGATGTGTCCAAAAGAAATATATATGACCAATATGGATCATTAGGACTGTACATCGCTGAACAGTTTGGTGAAGAAAATGTCAATACATATTTCATGCTTTCTAGTTGGTGGGCAAAAGTAAGTATTTAACTGCAAACCTGGAAGAGACTGAAACACACAGTCATTGGTTTGTTATAATCTATTTTAGCCTTTCTGTTACAGCTTTCACAGAATTTGTACTTAAGAGTTGCAGAGTTCTAGATCAGTTAATCTAGGAAAGGTTTTAGTCTCAGGAATTTTAATGACATGGCTGTTCTATCTCCATACTTCTGGTAAAGTGCTTATTAAATGATATATCCCCGTCTCTTTTATTTGCTAATTAAATATTCTGCATACACGTTTAATTGCCTGAAGACATTAATTATATCTGAAGCTAAAGCTTCAGGTTAATTTTGACTTTCTTCTCAGAAATGAATAAATGAAAATGACTCATTTTTCAAAGAGAAAAGTCTTCTTGGCGTGACAACCAGATAATCAGTTATTAAAGTACAAACCTATCCCTATTTTGGGATATGTATATATGGCGTAGTGCATGCGTAAGCAGTAGTAATACGTAACACGATTTATCATTATGGTACACCTTAAATATCTCGTAAAAGGGCTGGAAAAAGGAAGTAGAAGATTTGAGGAGGCCTTTCTGGAACAAAACATAATGGATTGACCCAAGAAAAATGGATCTTGCAATTCGGATGACACTGAAAATCTTACTCATCTTGTTTATTATGTAATTGTAATGATTTGGCATTTATACCTATCACACACATTAGCATTTCCATCACAGTATGACCAAACATATTAGGCCTCAGGCATCCCAAAAGTGCCAGATTTCACACCTTATGTGTTATTCTCACTGCTATTTCTAGTTATAAGAGCCTTTGGATAAGACAATATTATTAATTTAGCTAGAACATAGACACTCAAGGCTTGCCATTTTGAATAGGGGTGAGCTTATTAAATATTATATTTTTATATTTCATTTCTATGATCTAACTTTATAGTATGGCTCTCCTGGGTGTGACTTACAGCACTTGCACATTCATTTCTGAGCCCTACAAAAAAATTACTCAACTGTCTTCACTTCTGCAGATGTTGAGATGCTAAGAACGGGCAGAAAATGACTAATCATCACTCCCTGCAGGGGAGTGCAAAAAAGGTCATTCAACTAATCCTTGCCCCCCCTCCCCCAAGCATCACAACATCTGAAATAAAAAACTCTCACTCCACACACAAAGGAAGGTTGGGGTTTTTAGTTCTTTCCATCCAGGTTTCCAGTATGTATATGCTGCATCTGAAATCTGTAAAAACAAAAACAGTGATTAAAACAGTAATTGCTATGGTAGAATTAAAATTAAAATTAAAGTTCCTCTTTCATGATTTGAACATGAAGTTCTAGGGACAGAGAATATCAATTCTTGCTTGTGTATATGCATTCCTGCTACACAATACTCTTCTGCCTGAGCTGCTTGACTCTGCAGTTGGGCTGAAGGAAAATTCATCAGGCCCTGCCTTCACTTGAAGTTGGAAGTGGCTTGTGAATTCATGGCCAGTACTGGACAATTTCTGTTCAATCTTCAGTCTTCCCTTTTGGAAGAAGGTTCTTGAAAAGGTGGCAGGTTTACAATTCCAAAGAAGCTGGAAGCAGCTAATTATTTGGATCCACTGCAGTTAAACTTCAGGCCAAAATATATACTGACACTGATTATGTTTGTGCTTGTGGATAATCTCCGGCAGTCTCAGAATAGGGATGGTGTTGGTGTATCCACCCTGTTCCTTCTTGATCTTTCAGTTTCAATATAATTGATTATTATATTCTTTTGGACCAGGTGAGACAGTAGGGAGAAGTGGGCACAGTTGGTGAGTCTTCTTCCTACATTGCTGGTTCCAGTCAAAATTGGGAGGGGGGGGGCAGTTTAGCCATAGTCCGTTGATTTATTCCTCTTTAATATTTACATGAAACCATTAGCCAAGGTCATTCATTAGCAAAAGGTTAAGTATATCAGTACTCAGCATACATCTCTGTCCTTGGTTGCCCAAGTGATATCACTGAGCTACTTTCCCAATGCCTCTAAGCCATGCAGGTATTGATGGGGAACAGCCAGCTCTAGCTCAATGCTGGCAAAACCTTAAGTAGCTGTAAATCCCCCATATTTGGTAGGTCTCCATCAGTGATAAATGGAATAAACCATTAATGGTAAATGGTACTATGTTCCTCCCACAATCTGTGCATAATTTGGGGGTCCTCCTGGATGTGTGGCTCCTACTTCAACAGGTGGCAATTGTGACAGGGAAAACCTTTCCACAATTACATCTTATGCACCAGTTGTAGCAATGTCTAAATTGAGAGGGACTGCTCACAGTATCTCATGCCATAGTAACTCCCCATTATAGACTATGTAAGTACATTTCGAAGTTCCAGTTGTTATTCAGTGATACATGCAGTATTGGGTGTTGCATGGAACATCAAATGGAACATCACGTAACGCCACTGCTATATGAGCTGCATTGGCTCCCAGTTAGCTTCCAAGGACAATTTAAAGTGCTGGTTATCATCTTTAAAGCCCCACATGGCATGGAGCGAAATTACTTGTTGGGTCTTCCCAATAGTTTTTGTCTGCTCACCAAATCAAGCAGACTGGGAATGCTCTGGGTCACATCAGTAAAGCAGTGTCATTTGGTGGACTGTAAGAAGCATGCCTTCTCCCTTATGGAACAGCATCTCTTTGAGATTTGGATGCCCTCTACCCTGTTGGCAGTAGAATTACTGTATCTCACTTTGCCTTTACAGCAACTAATACTCAGAAGTAAATTTCCTCTGAACCTGTAAGTTCCACTTAGTTTTTAAAAATGTTACGTTCATAGGGTGACCCTTTAATCAAGCACCCCCCATTCTCTCTCTCTCTCTCTCTCTCTCTCTCTCTCTCTCACACACACACACACACACACACACACACACACACACACACCAGAAGCAAGGTCAAGCAAATCACTGATGTCAAAGCCATTGACTTTCTTTCAGCAACAGGGCAGGTCAATGCCCATATAAGTTTCTTGGGTATCAACATTTCTTTGGTCAACCCTGGAAGACTTCTTTGTGGTGAACACATATATTTCCTAAATCAAATGAGAATGGAATTTATTTCTCTATTCTGATCTCTCTCAGTACGTATCTTCCTCTTTTCTGCTTCTCTAAGGGTCTATTCACCCTTTGTGGTCTTTTGACTGGGTGCTACTGTTGTTGCTGCCTGTGCTGCTGTTTCAATTGCTGTTGTGGAAAATGCAAACCCAAGCCCACAGCAGAAGAGCAAGAGTTCTGCATGTCTCCTGAAGATCTGGAAGAGCAAATCAAGACAGACATGGAAAAAGGTACCTGTGATTGTAGAATCATGAATTATACTATTTAACCAAAAAAAAAGGAAAAAGGAAACCTCTCTTACTTTCTCAAAAGAATACCCAAGGTCTTTATTCCAGCTGCTCAGTTTTGGGGATCTTAATTTGAGAAAGGACATCCTATACAAAGAAGTGTTAATTGAATTCCTCTCAATCTGCAGTGCAGGTTATTTTAAATGCTCAGAAGGTGGTAATTCGTTAATATCCTGATTTATGTGATTAGTTAATTTCTAGGATAGAAGTTACAACTGCTGGATTATAGAGCACTGAAATGAGAAGAATATTATTATTTTCAAATTAAGTAGAGTGAAAAAGTATAGCAATGGAAAGCAAGAGTCTGATTTACATAAAAAATTTAGCCATATGCCACCCAGAATCGTGTGATAGCAAGTTGGGCAGTAAATACATTTAATAAATAAATAAGGCTTATAAACATATAAGGTATATGTTTTAATGTGTGTCTATTACTTGTATGTTTGTGTTTGTGTGTGTGTTTAAGGGATTTATAGACCACTCAAGTTTGGTACAACTCTGCAGCTCACAAATGCAACATTAAAACAGTAAAAATAAAGAATTATGTCATCAAAAGAAAGTCTAGAAAAATCAACATTCATTTAATATCATACAGGCATCTATCAACCTCTCTGATGCAGAGCCAAGTTTTATAGGTTCATTTAAATAGGACTAAGTTGGAGCAGGGGTGAAATCCAGCAGGTTCTAACAGGTTCTGGAGAACTGGTAGCGGAAAGTTTGAGTAGTTTGGAGAACTGGCAAATACCACCTTTGGCTGGCCCCAGAGCGGGGTGGGAATGGAGATTTTGCAGTATACTTCCCCTGCCATGCTCACCAAGCCACACCCAAAGAACCGGTAGGGAAAAATTTTGAATTTCACCCCTGAGTTGGAGACAAAATGACTTGGTGGAGGAGGGGTGTTTTTCTAGAAGGCAAGCACCATGACCTGTATGAGTATGTGTGTGTATAATATATGCAAAGCCTCTGTCCAAATTTTAGTAGGAGAAAATATATGAAATAATTAAAAAAATAATCTGTTTATCTTCTCACACAAAGAAACCAGCTATTAAATGATATAAATTAAGTGCTTGGTTTCTTACTGCTAGGAAAATAAGAATAAAAAGCCACTAACCAGACTTGAGGAGAGGATTTGGCCTCTAGAAAGGCACCCTAAAAGTTTTCTTCCAGCATCAAATTTTCTTTCTCTGACTCACTGAGCATAAACAGGACAATGAGCCATTACAGCAATGAGTGGGAGGTTTTAACTAGGCAGCACTTCTCAAACTTGTGTTGGGTTTAGATATTATGTTGTTTGAGGCTGTTTGACATACAGGTAGCCCTTGTTTAGTGATCAAATTAGGATCAGCAACTTGGTGTTAAGTGAAGCAGTGCTAAACGGAGTTGCATTATGATCTTTTTTCAAGTTTACTTCAGGATACTGTCTCCCCAGTTCCTATTTTTGCTCCACACATATGTTTCTGGCTATTTTTTTAAAAAATTAGATTTATATGCCACCCTTCTCCAGAGATTCAGGGCGGCTTACAATGTGTTAAGCAATAGCCTTCATACTTTTGTATATTTTTTATACAAAGTCAGCTTATTGCCCCCACAAACTGGGTCCTCAATTTACCTACCTTAGAAAGGATGGAAGGCTGAGTCAACCTTGAGCCTCGAACTTGCAATAATTGCAGACAGCTGAATGTTAATAACAGGCTATTTAGCCTGTTGAGCTATCTGAGGCTCTATTTAATAATTGGGTTCCATTTTACTGCCTTCTTACTTATAATGTTAAAAGTATAGTAACTATAAGTTTTAAAATGTGCAGAATAATTTTTATACTACTCAATTTTAGTAGCTTCACTGCAAAGGAAACAGGAGATTCAGGATTGTTTCAAATGATAAAGCAGAGCAGAAAACTGATAAATTAATAATGTTTCCTTTATAATGCTAATGTGAGGTTTAGAAGGAAGAGCATTTGGAGGAGAAACATGATAAATAGAACACTGCATTTTTCAAAAAAATATCCTATTGATATATAGATTCTGAAATCAGCAATGAATCTTTTAAAAAAAGTAAAATTTCAGATGCCTGATCTCCTAACGACCTAATTCAACAAACATCAGCAAAACACAAAAAGTCCTTTAAAAAAAACATTCAGTCTCTGGTTAGCACTTCCATCAAGTGAACCTCAGGATTTCTATTGGTAGTCCTTGTCTCACAACCACAATTGAGCCCAACATTTCTGTTGTTAAGCAAAACAGTTGTTAAGTGAGTTGTGGCCCATTTTATGATTACATGACCCCAGGACACTGTAACCGTCATAAATATGAAACAGTTGCCAAGCCTCCAAATTTTGCTCATATGTGACCATGGGGATGCTGCAACAGTCATACTTAAGAAAACTGGTCATGGGTCACTTTTTCCGGTGCTCTTATAACTTAGAATGCCCATTAAATAATGGTTGAAAGTCGAGGACTTCCTGAACTGTACCACATACTCTAATACATTTGGAACCCTGGAAGTAACATCTATATACAAATCTGTTGTGGGTTGCTACCGGTTTGCCCTGAATCGGGCAAACCGGTAGCGGCAGTGGCCGGAGGCTCTGCCCACGCACCAAGACATCTCTGCACATGCACAGAGCAGCCTCCGTGCCCATGAGCAAACCAGTAGTGTCCGAAATTGAAACCCACTACTGATGCAAATCTATTCAAATGTCAAGCGATTTAGTTAGGCATGGTGAAAAATGTGGTGATTTTTATTCTGAAGAATCAATTTTGTCAACTCTTATGAATATATAATAGCCAATATGCTTTCAGGAGGGATGTGTCATTTCAATTGAAAAAACAATTGAAAGAAAATGAATTTTATCCACTGAAAATGTATGGTAGCTGAAACAATAATCTTGATTGAAATATTGAACTCTTTGCAGGGCAGTTGAAAATCTGTTCTTTATCACAGGATTATTTCTTGAATGTGCAAACTGTCCACTGACAATATGCATCCATGTTTTATGCATGTATACACTTCTAAAGAATTTTAAATGCCTCACATGGCATCTGAGTTAAAACAAATGAAGTCCAGATGGCAATTGTATTTTATTTCTAAATCTTCCTAGCTAGAGCTGAGAAATATAGGATTTCAAGGAGACTGGCATAACATTTTTGGGATTATAAAGGCAACAGTTGGTAGGAAAATGAAGTAAAACGGAAATAGTCAAGATTTGGGGGAATAGCAAGGGAATATATCACAGTTTTTAAATTGCATTGAATGTATTTTGGGGGTCAAAGTACAATTTTCCTGTTTCCAACACAAAACTAGGAATCTGTGCCATTATTGTTTTGGCAAAGAAATTCAATAGTTCTAGTTAGACTGGAGCACATCATAAATGCCTATTCCACTCCTAAATGTCCAAGTTCAAATCCTTCTGAATTCCCAAGAATAGCTTTCTTTTAGATAGGTATACTTTTTACCAGGTGATTCAAACCATAATTATGAAATTCCTTGTATTTAGTGCTCTCAAATCTTGCCTATTCTGCCTAGTTCTATGTTGTTATTTTAAATAACAGTACTTCATCATCTGTGAAAATCAGCATATAGCCAATTTGGAGGTAGTGCAATTATGTAATGATATTTAGTAGGCTGAAGGATTTTCTTGTACTGTGGGGCATAGGATTTTGAAAGAGGATCAGAATGTGCTAATTGAGTTGGGTAGGAACAAAGAAAGTACAAAAGGAATTAAAGAGAAGTCTATGCTGGAAATGGGAATGGACAGGAAACAAGGAAGTGATCTTTCATAGAAAAATAAGAATTCTAGCTCTGAAGTTTTTCACTTCTTAAAACTAGATACATTTTCACAATAATATGTAGTTAAAGCACTTGTCAACTGAACAGTGAAATGTAAGCATATGCTTAGATCTTTTTAGTAAGACTTAAGCATGATTTAAGGGGAAACTGGATAAAGAGTGATCTTCCCCAACTTGGTGCCCTCCCCAAAATGTGTTAGAAAAAAAACCCTGAATAAATATGGTAACTGAGGATAAAGAGGGGTATAGTCCAATGTATTTGGAAGGCAGTAGTTTGCATGTTATGTAGGAATTGTTGTGTATTGCCAAATAAGAAGTAATTTCTTACCACCTATGATTGTTAATAAGAATGGAAGATGGAAATATTTAATTCTTGATTCTTGCTGTTTTAGATGGGGAAGCTCCAGTTCTGCTTCAGCCAACAAATACAACTGAGAGAACCCAGCTTATTGGTGACAGTCATCGCAGCTATCGCACAGAATCATAAATCAGCAGCTTTTAGAATTTGAAGAAGTATAAATGACAACTTCTGGATTGTAAAGTATTGTTAGAACATGGAAGACATTAGGACACTGTGCCCACCATGTACCATCAAATTGACTTGAGCCTTAAATCTGAGAAGATGCTCTACCATATTATTGTTTTCAAAACCATGTTGTTGCATGCATGAATATTATAAACATAGTAGGAACAAACTATTTTTAAAATACATGCATTTCTATATTGCTAGAAACATATGATATATAACATGCTCTTTTGATAGTATGTAAGAAAGTCCCTTATATTCTGGGTACTTGCATGTGATCTCTAGTGACTTTAAAATCATTAAATTGTTATAGTACTGCTTCTTCTCAAGTCCTAGAAGTGTTGAAAATGACTGACATCCTTACTTTTCTCTGCAGTGTTACAATTATTTTGATCTTAGTGTGTTTCTTCACCTATATAGTTTTTCTTGAAAGCAATACTGCTTTTCTTACTATTTCTTTAGTAGATTGTTTTTCCCGGAGAATACATCTATAAAACAATATGTAATGTTAATAGGTTTGTTTTGTCCATGGAGGATTATTGCAGAGTTCTGCTACTATCTTGGAAATGCAGAAAACTCAGAGCTAGGGAATAAATTAATTTGCATTTGGGTATGCTATAGGTATAAATAATTGAAAAGTTTCTGCATCCCTCTTCAGCAACAAAAATGCCCATGCCTCTACTTTTGTTCAGTGAATATGTGATTCATTGATACATCAGATTTCGATCTGACATATTCAAGTTTCCTTCACTGCAAAATACACTACAACCAGAAATCTATATTTCAATAGTTTTAAACTTATTTACTTACCATGTGTATGTCTAATAATTGAAAACCAATATAATTTGTATACCACATCTGGGCTTCTGATACCATCTTGTAATCTAACTCTTAGAATTATATTTAAAAGTTAAATGATAGATATTTTCAGATAAATTTAGGTAGATTTGAACTTTAAAGCAATATTTTGTGCATTCAGTTTGAATTTAACTTCTGCATATCAATTATTATTGTTATGCTTTTACTTAATGAAGGAGAGATTAACAATGCTGGAAATCTGTCCCCAGTCTTTGGAATGCTAAAGCTTGTTTTTATAAGAAGGACAGTAAAGCAAACTGTTAACAATATGAATCTGTGCAGAAATAGTAAGACCAACTCTAAATATCCATTCCATGGAAAGTGAATTGAAACAATCTCATTTTATAAAACTTATATTGTGTATATATAGAAGTAGTCTTGAGAATGGTTTAACTGAAAGATTTCAAGCAGAACTCAGTTTTGTAGTAAAGGCTATGTTGTAGATACAGCATGGGATATGAACTGAGTTGTGCTTATGGAAAAGAACAAGTTTTCCAGTTGATGAATGCAAATCCAATCATGGCTATTGCCCTGTAGGATGCATATTTACTGAGAAATAAAATCTTAATGCATTTCTTGGATTTTACATCCAAACAATCATGGACATAATTAAGTTAGAAAATTAATAATTTGAAAGAATGATAGAAAAATATAGCAGGAAAAAAGCCAGGATATCAAACACTAGTCTAGTGATGTCTGAATAAACATCTAGACCTACAATCTATACAAGAACAATGTATTCCATTTTAGATAACCTAAAGTCATACAATATTCATTAGCTATTTAACAACATAGCATTTGCTTTTCATTACATGGCTAGTAGGACAAGGAATATAAAACAAATCCTGTAAAATGAAAAATGTACAGTAATATAATCTTGATTACATGTGTAGATATTGTTGGTAGTCAATTCAAACGTACTTTGTATACTGCATTTCACTTTGTGCTGACCAATATATTACTTGAATAAAAATTCCATATAAGATCTATGTATCCACCTTTTTCATGAAAAAAATCTTGTTTTTCTAATTTCCAGAACAGTATCATTTTCTTCTACTACGACTTCTTCATCTATTACTACTGTGTCTTTTTAAAGGGGGCTATTTTGCCTTAAGATATAGTTTGGTATTTCAATGGCACCTAGAAGACTATTCTCCTAAGAAGCCATATATCTAGGATAAAACCAGAAAATAATGGAATAATTTGAAATATTAAACATAATTAACTCCACATGTATTTACTAATTTCCCATTTATCACATTAATTTTGGATTCTGCTAAATCCTTGTTCAATCTTTTTAAAATCTAGTTCCCATTTCAATGTTTGTGACCCTCTCCCCACTCCTCTCATTGTTGCCTGTTTGTGTTGTTTGTGTGCAAGCAATTGCCCAGCATCTCAAATGCAGGTGTTAATCCGGTTTTCTCTCTTCCTCGATCTCTGCCAAACGGAGCACTTCTTCCGCTCTATCAGTTCTTCTTGCTTTCAGTATCTCTTTTTCAGTTCTTTCAAAATGAAAACACAGCTCTTTTGTCTGCAATAAAAGGGTACAACAAAGTATTTTGGTTTAAATGTATGTTCATAACATGTATTTCTTATGAATGGTTCCCCACCCCGCCCCTTCGGATTTCTTCCTCTTCTTCCTCTCCCTTCCTACCCCTCAACTCTTTGGGTGTGGATGTGGGGGCACACAGTGCATTTTCCTCGGGCTTGTCTGCAATCCACGCAACTGATGCATGGACACGAGCCACCAAAGTACAGGCGGTCATAATATTAGTTAGATGCTTAGCAAAATGCGCCTTATCTAAACATTGCATTTTCCTTCAATTCAATTCCTAAAGTAACAAAAATGCTCCAACTTTAAGCTATCTTTTCCGACCATGGATTTTTTTTGTTGTTGTTTGCTTTGCTATGAACACAGCTTTAAACGGAACTGGTTTGAGCCGAGATTTGTGCCACAGCAACGAAACTCTTCTGCATGGCACGTATGTAGGGGCTGCTTTAACTGATTATTGCCGTCACCCCAAAGAAATATGAAGAATCATGCAAAGAACAACAGAGAAAGGGGTGGAAAGGGAAAAAAAATAAATCTGAAATTGCTTTATGCCAATTAGGATTTTCTGTTTATTATTTCAGTTGTGCTTTAATTCACACACACACATCCAAGTTTGTGAGTTCCGCGTAGTATCACACTGTGCTACTATAAATTTGGCAGTTCGCTGTTTTCCCGAGAAGCTCCTTCTCAAATGAAACTCCGTTTGACAGTAAGCTTAGTTTCGCTTTATTAAAGTAATGGCAGCAAAAGTGACTTATTCATTCCTAACGCTTTTTTGTTTCCCACCGAAATCATCAGCAAATCCAAAACAAGGTTTTAATTTTTTTTTTTTTTTGTTTCCTCTCAAAGGGTGAATGGCAACTTCAGAAGTAGTGACGAAGAATAAATTCTAGAATAAAAAGCCTCCTTCGAGCCGGAATCGAACCAGCGACCTAAGGATTTCAGTACGAGTAACTCTACAGTCCTCCGCTCTACCAGCTGAGCTATCGAAGGGATACATTACGGCGTTTTTTGCTACTGAGTGTAAAGAGCGTGAGTAGAGTTTGCTTGAGAGAGACGGTGAGATCGCAAGATGGCGCTGAAGATCGCGGGCTTCGAAAATGTTCTGGCTTCTTTGGTGGAAATCCGTGGCTTAGTGTTTCTGCAACTCCAAAATGGGAGAGCGTGTCAGGAGACAGCAAGGAAAGCGCGGAGGGTCCCGGACTGTGGGATTGATAAAAGAAAGAGACAAAAAAAGCGAAGCGTATTTTTAATACATATTTTTAAAGGAGATAAATCCGCTAGAATCGAAGAGTTTATATGAGCTCAAAGCGAAATGGCTGGCTGCATGTCCTATGTTTCTTATCTGTTCCAGGGTCTTTTCAAAACAATTAACAGCTAAAGTCTCTAAACATAAAAGGAAATTATATCTAATTTATTTTATGCGATTGCAATGGAAAACAATCTGATTTGAGCTATGCCGTTTGTACATGTAAAATAAAGTAATTCAGGAGTCGACTCCTGGAAAGAGGAAAATCTAGACCCAGTGCACTATTACTAATGAACTGTTAAGTTTGTTCTGAACTAGATTCGAGTGTTGCCTTACCAGGTTTGGAAAAAAAAAACAATTTCATGGACATTATTTTATATATTTACATTAACACTAAAGAGCTCCTGTCATTTGCAAAATAAACTTTTCGAGCCAGGCAGGAGTCGAACCTACAATCTTCTGATCCGTAGTCAGACGCGTTATCCATTGCGCCACTGGCCCTCGGTGAGAAATTGTTTCTTGTAAAAATCTAAAATAATAAAAATGTATTGGTTCACTGAACTTTCAGATTCGATTTGAGTTTCTTCCATATAACAGGTTACACTGATTGTTGTAAAAATTGACTCAGGAATGCTTCTGTGCTTTATTCATTTTCTGCAGATGCGGTTACAACGATGTGGCAATAGTTAATATAAAGTCAACTCTATTTTGGCAGCTTATATATCTCTTTCAAAAAAAGCCTTTCCGTTCCTTCGATAGCTCAGCTGGTAGAGCGGAGGACTGTAGATGAATTAACAAGAGTTATCCTTAGGTCGCTGGTTCGATTCCGGCTCGAAGGAGAATTTTTTTTCTTTCCTATGTACAATGTTATTGGTGGCATATACCTATTGAAAAATAGTTTTTGAAACCAATTTAAATTTTACACATTTTAATGGATGAAGACAAGAAGAAATAATTTCATGTGAAATAAATCGTCATATCTGCCACCCAACTGGATTAATAAAGAACTGTCAGATACACAGTTAGAGAAACAAGGAAAATAAAAGGGACACCTTTTTCTAAACATTTAATCAGAAACTCAACATATTGCAGTATGTTAATACTTTACCTGATTAATCAAAAATATATTGCAGCCTTCATTCCCAGCTGTTGCTTTAATCAGAAATGTAAAAAAAATGTCTAAAGTGTAAAAAAGTAATAAAAATAGAATGAAAAATACATGGGTGGGGGGAAATTAGTCTGTAGGTTGAGTTTGTTACTTTAATTGCTATGGTGAGCATTGGAGTAGAACTAGGATCATAGGTCCAAGAGAAGTACAGGGATATTCATATATTGCAGATACTTACATGCATCACTCTTCAGTTAAAGACACACACACACACCTCTTCAGAGTAACAGAGTTAGCAGGAAACCTTATCGTTTTTTCTTCAGTTTATAGTCCCTCTTAACAAAAGATTAACATTTGTCTTAGAATAAAAAGTGCTATTAGTCTCTCACACACACATTATTGTAATGGGGGCCAGAGAGATAGTGTTTATCTGATAATAATCAGATACATTAAAAACATTCTTGTACAGATAGTCCCCACTTACCAACTGCAACTGGGACCAGCAACTCCATGGATAACCAGCATGGTTGTAGCGTGAAATGCCACATGACCAAGCCCCACTTATGTCAGTTTGTTCATTCTAGCTGCTGTCATTAAGCAAATCACCCATGATGGTTAAGTGCAATGTCGCATAACTGTGATTCGCAACCTCTTGCCAGCTTCCACATTGAGTTTTCTTGTCAGAAGCTGGCAGAGAAGATCACAAAAGATGATGACGTGACCGGGATGCTGCAACTGTCATAAATAAGCACTAGTTGCCAAGCACCTAAATCACAATCATGTCCAGAGGGACACTGCAACAGCCACAATTTAAAAGATCAGTTCTAAGTCTCGTTTTTCAACATTGTGGTAGCTTTGAATGGTCATTGAACAAGTGTCGATAAGCAAGGATTACCTGAATTTAACTTAACCAGATTGCTTTGTAAAAGCTTGTGGCCAGTGCTTTTATCAAGCAATTCATGCCTCTTTCATGGAATTTTAGGAGAAATGTAGGTTTACATATGGCTCTGATTTGGTACCCAATATCCCCCTTATTTCCAGCACTTGTCTTTTTTATAATTTGGGGGGGAAATAGCTAAAGACAAAAATGTATATGGAGATTCATGCAGGTCATGGTTATCTCAAAAGTACCTTTTTTCAAGAGGCAACTGGACTTTCTGTCCAGTCATCTTGAACATCTGGTACTTCCCTTTCAATGGACGGTGACAGTTGTTGTACAGTATTAAAGAAAATCATGCTAATGTGAGGGATGAAGGCAATTGAACAATACTTGGAGCAATCCCTGAAGTGGCCTTTCTGGCAATGGAATGAACACTTGTCATTTCCAATCCTGTGTTAGTTTCCCTTATTTTTTGTCAGAAGCCTATGAAGGTTATGGGTGGCATAGGCCTCAGCCGTTTTGCAGGGTATCCATACCTTGGGCCTTGTGGTTTGGCAGTTGGTTCACTGCCCACACAAGTTCTTCCTGAAGGATGGTTGATTTTACTTCTTCTTCTCATCATTCTGAGGAGGCTGGACCTCTTTGTTGCTGACATACAGCTCTTCTCTATATTCTCACTAAAGTATGCCAGTATAAATTGCTCATTCTCAGTAGCTGGTCTCTACTCTGCCTTGTTTAAGGTGTATTGTTTGGTGGATTCCGTGTTAGTAGGGAAAAAACATCTACCATCCACTTTCCCTAAGGTGGGCTGATGCTATGGCTGGGGCTAAGGCTGTGCGAAGAGGCAACCTTTCCCAGATGGTTAGTCTCACATCTGATGCAAATACAGAGGTGCAGCATTTGCATGATTGTGTCATTACACACATGCCATCATTCATTCCCCTCTCCCGCCTTTGTTCCCCACAGTCACCCATGTGTTCTATGACTAAATTTCTCAAAGGTTATTACAAAAATGTAATGTAATATACAGGCATGAAAAATATTTTACAAGCATAAAAACAGCCTGAAGATTATGTCAGAAGATGGTTCATCTAGTTCAGTGTTATGCCTCTAGCAATGACACAACACATAAATCTGGACAGCTTATCAGGATGCCAAATCTCCCATGCCATTCATTCTCACATCTGATCAAGTGATATTGCCTGTAGCAATCAGTTATCATGGCTAATACAGCTGTGCATTTGTTCAATGTATAATGTGATCATAGCTTCCATTCGATTGGCTACACTGGTTCACTGACATTCCTAGTGCTCAATGAACAAATATAGCCAAATAGTCACATTCCAGCTTCCTTAACTATTCAGGAACCTGACAATTTGATCTTAATAAAACCACAGAAGGTCTGAGAATCTTAAAACAGAAATGTTAAAACAGATTAGAGGAAAAGGACCTCTAATTGATAATCACATTGTTGCAGAATTTGGCAAATGCATTAACTGAATGTGATTATATTGTTTAAAATAGTAAAATAATTTATTTAATCTATATTAACCAAAAATACTGGTACTATGTGGTCATCAAAATTAGATACAATTAAATGCAACATAGTCAATAAAATCCCATTATTTTTGTTCACCCTCCTAGATCTAGGTCATGCTTCACATCCCTTCCATTAAACCAATATTTCTCAACCTGAGCAACTTCAAGATGTGTGGACTTCAGCTCCCAGAATTCCCCAGTCGGAATTTGTGGGAATTCTGGGAGTTGAGGTCCACACATTTTAAAATTGTTCAGGGTTTGTTTGGAGTTTTGTTTGTTTGTTTGTTTGTTTGTTTGTTTTTTAGAAAAATGCCACATTAAACAATATCTTCTTCTTGGATCAAGGGTTTCTGCCTTATCTTGGCAGAGTCTTTCCTCTGGAAAATCAACCCCTCCAGGGAATTGGGTCATCTGGATCCTATCAGCTTTTTGTAAGGCTCCTAGATTTCCTTAGGAATTTGGACAACCTCAGCTATGAATGGGATTTTGGGATTGGAATGTATCATTTATCTTGGGCATCATAGACTATTGTTTTTAAATGTTGAGTTTTTGATCTTATGCCACCCAGAGTCATTTCTGTGAGATTAGCAACCATATACATTATATACATAAATTTAGAGTAAATAAGTAGACAAATAAAATTATTTTTATTTTAATTTCTGAATATTAGCATTTTAATATTAGCATTTTCTTTAAATTCACCATTTTACTACTATTCTGTATTTAGCCAGAAGTAAGTCTAGAAGGGCTGACTTTCAACTCTGTAAGTTTTGTGTTGGCACTTTGTTTCTGAATATTCAAAATAATGCATTATATCAGTTATCATTTTTGTCATATAATAAAAATGCTAAGTACTAAGTAAATAGAAAACTTTTGCAGAATACAGTTTGCTAGAGTAAAACGTGGTAGATATTTGGCCTAAACTTATGATGCAAACTGCTCTTACAATTCTGTGATGAACTATTAGCAAATAACAGAACAGATGGCTTTGCCCTAAGATTAGGCCTCACATGCCAGACGTGATCAGGAAAACTGTCATTTTAAAAATAACTTTCAAACAAGTGCCAAGTGTTGAGTGATGCATATGTCTAATAAACAGCTAGAAACATAGCAATGCCCAGGGCTGGAACTTAGTCCTAGAAGTGAAATATGGCCATGGAATTATCACCTAGATTCAGCCAACAATGGCGGCATGCCATCACTATTTTTCTAAGTAAGCAGGGATAAGCCTCCAATTTTGGGGTTTATGGGTACATGGAGAGAGAGAGAAATAAAGAGAGAGAGAGAGAAGTCAAACCATGTATGTATGTATGTATGTATGTATGTATGTATGTATGTATGTATGATGTATGTACCAAAAATACCATCAAAGCTTATGTACATAGAATATTCTAAAAAGTATTGGATGAGATTGATGTTTGTTAGTTTCAGCTTGCTACCCTGCAGTTCATATCAAAACTCTCCAGATGAATTTGCAAACAGTAATAACAACAACAAGAATCAAAATGTGTAGATAAAAATGCCAAATTTAATCTAAACATCTGACTGACTGTGAAACTAACCACAATAATAATAACTGGTATGGTAATTGCTGCAGTCCAACAGTATCCAGTTGAAAACAAGCTCTTTCCACTTGAGCAGAAAGAAAAGTGCTCAACAGCAGAGGAACAAAATATCAGCTCCTAATTGACAAGATGATTTTGGAAAAAAAGAAGGAATACCAACTTGATCATAGCTTGGATTAATTAAAGAAAGGCACTTGATTCCCTGCCACATGATGCTGTCTCTGTCGTCTCACAATGCTTGGAGGCTGTAGGGATCTAGATGAGGGACAAGAGACTTAGATTACATCCTGACAAGACTGAGTAGCTTTGGGTGCATGGAGCCTCAGGATCCGAATGTTTGTCATTTTTAGTTTTGGATGGGGTTGCACTACCCTGTTCAGACCCATTTCGCAACTTAGAGGTTCTCTTGGATTCACATTGTCCTGCTCAAAGAGCAGGTGGCTTTTCTCTAGTTCCTGTTTGTGCACCTGGAACATGACTTCATGGGCTCAGTTACTCAAGTCCTCGCATGGACTATTGCAATGCAATCTGCAGAACATGGGGCTACGCTTGAAGTCCATTTGGATGCTTCAGCTAGTGCAAAGGGCAGGAACAAGAACAGCCTTTGGGGCCCTAGAATGGCCCATATTATACCTCTGCTCTGCAAACTTCACTGGCTAGTGTCCTTCTAAGTGCAGTTCAGGGTATTGGTTATGACCCTTAAAGCCCTTGATGGCTACCTGATAAACCCACCCTGTCCTGCCAGGACAAACCCATCCTACTCATACTGGCAGAGAGGGCCTACTTCAGTCCTGTCGGTCAAAGAACTCTGACTATCAGGATACAGAAGAAGACTCTTCTGCGATAGCACTCACTGTTTTGTTAGGGGGGTGAAGACATATTGACTCAACTCCATTTTTACGCATGTCTGAAACAGAATCAGTAGGGAGTTTTTAATTTTATCTCAGAAACTCTATTTTTTTCACTGCAATGCTCTAAAAATAATGAGGGTTGTCAAGCTGGACTTCATTATTTACCTACTGTATAAAGGTAACACTCAAATTGCAGTAATTTATTCAGCGACCATTTGAAGTTTTAACGGCATTGAAAAATGTGACTTGCAACCAGTCCTTGCAAAGGTAACTCTTGCAGCATGCCCAAAATTCAGGTGCTTGGCAACTGGCATGTATTCACAACAGTTGAAACATTCCAGGGTCATGTGGTTGCCATTTATGATGTTCCTAGCTGGCTTCCAGCAAGTAAAGTCAGTGGGGAAAATTCAGATTTGCTTAATGACTGCCTGATTCATTTAACTATCATGGCAAAAATGGTCATAAAATTATGTTCAACTGATTTTTAACTGCTTGCTTAATAACAAAAAAAATCTGGTCTAAATTGTGGTCATAAATCAAGGACTACCTATACCCGTGATGGCGAACCTATGGCATATGTGCCACAGGTGGCACACAGAGCCATATCTGTGGGCCCACAAGCATTGCCCTAGCTCTGCTCCAGCATGCATGCAAGTGCCAGCCAGCTGATTTTGGGGCCTTCCGGGCCCATCGGAAGTCAGGAAACGAGCTGTTTCTGGCCTCTGGAGAGTCTCCGGAGGGGGGAAGGCCATTTTTGCCCTCCCCAGGCTCCTAGAAAGCCTCTGGAGCCTGGGGAGGGTGAAAAATGGGCCTTCCGGGCCCACCATGCCATCGTGTGCCAAAAGCAGGGGAAGCGTGTGTGTGCATGTGTGTGTCTTGTGCACAGGCACGGGAGGTTGGGCGTGGGGTGGCATTGAATTATGGGTGTGGGCACACACGCACAGGACAGACACACACACCCCACGCTCCCCCTGCTTTTGGCACGCGACAGCAAAAAGGTTAGCCATCATTGACCTATACTATAATCTCATCCCCATCCCCCACCCTGGTAAAATAAGGTATGAGATTGTGTAATGGCTACTCAGTTAGAGATACCCAGCTTTAATTAATTGAACAACCATTGCAAGGACTGTCTCCTTCCCTATGGCTTTTTCTTCTTGTTATATCTTTTTTTTTAAATCAAGTTTTATTGATTTTTTCCCCACCCCCACATATTTTATGAACAGAGTATTGACCGTATCATATCTTATACAACTTATCATCTCCAAATACATTTTACATAGTTACAATTTTTGCCAGAATATTTTTCCATACTTTTTTAACTTACCTTAATATTTCTATGCTTATTGTATAAAGAACAACTTCGTCCACCCTTAAATTCTAATTTCTTCATTATTAACCATATATATTTTTTCTTTTCACTTTCATATTAATTCATTCTTCATCCTAATAAATTTATACATGTTTGGGGTGGCCCTTTCACCATTTCATCTTTTTTATTTTACAACAATCCTTCTTCTCCTTCTTCTCTCTTTCCCTTCCCTCCCTTCTTTTATCCTTTCCTACTTTCTTCTTTCCTCCTCTCCTACTCCTTCTCTACTTCCCCTTCCTTTCTCCCCTTTCTCCTTTCTTCCTCCCTTTCTAACTTCCTCTCCTACTCTTATTTCCCCTTCCTTTCCTCCTCTCCTTTTCCCTTTCTTCTATTCCTCTCTCTCCTTCCTCACTTCTCCTCTCTTTCTACCTCTCTACTCCTTCTTATTATTCTCTCTCCATTGCTGTATTCATTTTCAATTCAGTATTATCCTCTTTGGTGTCCAGGCAACCCTGATTTTTTCTTCAATTATTATATATATTTCTCAAAATCCCCATACCATTTTTTAATTATTAACAATGTATTTTAACTTATTCCATTTTTACCATGAAAGCTTTCAACTCAATTAACCTTCCACCTCTTATTTTCTTTAATTCCTAATTTCTTATTTCCACATCAATTAATTATTTCCATTTTTCTTCTTGTTAAATCTTAAGTGTATATTTGTAGAGATATTTTTATGACTGTGATGCATTTTCCTGTATGTTTATTTATACTGCACATTATTTTGAACTTGTGAGATGCACCAGCCTAGAGAAGTCCAAACAGAATTCCAAAATTATGGAATTGAGTAACAAAATCACCCAATTCATTGGATAGCGTCCTGGCTAATAAATATTTTCCCATTGAGTAAAATGGTGAGTATGAGTAAAAAAAAAAAAAAGAAAAAAAACTAATGACTTCATCTATAATGAAGTCTCATAATGAGGACCCAGATTGTTGGGGGCAATATGCTGACTCTGTAAACCGCTTAGAGAGAATTGTAAAGCACTGTGAAGTGGTATATAAGTCTAAGTGCTATTGCTATAAGTTAGGCAGGGAGTTACAACAAACACATCAGTGAGCTACAGATTGTTGATACATCCATTGTCTTGCCTGTCATACAACCTATTTAACCAACTTAAAGTAAATGTCAATTCTTAAAAATAAATGTCAACTCCAGTCAGAACTGAAGAAGCATCTTGGATGAGAAGCAAAACGTTTTCAAGGAAAACCAAAAAAAGTTGACTTAGTTATCAAGTTGCCTCTTAATAAAGCACCTTTGGGACATTTCTTAATAGAACCATTTTTTCTAACTACTTCAATTGAATGTCAAACAACTAGAAAATATGCATGAGGTTACTTTAATTAAGAGCCAGCACTACTAATACCTTCATTTTCTCTTAAAATGCAAGTGATCATCCTATGTTATGATGATCATAAAATGCTTGTAAACTCTCATCTATTTGAATAGTTTCTTTGACACTGCACTTTTATTTGGAGAAGGCTATCCTAAGACAGGTGATCCTTGTTCAACAACCACTCATTTAGTGACCATTTAAACTTATGATGGTACTGAATGTCAGATATATATATTGATGGTCGTGCTCATTCGGTTCTATGAGAAGTTATTTGGTCAATACAGCTTCAGGTTCAAAAAAGGTTGTTTTAATATTTACAAAATATATACATGCATGAACAGGGTGTCCTGTTGCATTTACCCTAACTGTATACTCAGAAGTTGAGAGGAGAGAGAGCTTCACTTGTTGCCTTGCTGATAGATGAGAGAGAGAGAGAGAGAGAGAGAGAGAGATGAAGATATCCAAGGGATCTCTGGGTAAGAGTCCAATAAGAAAGTTCATTGGCTGATATAGTCACATGTGATGTCTGTAAAGACTTAACCCCTTCTAGTCTCTGGTGCATCACTGACACTGGATGCACCAGTGCATACCTGACAATATCTGACACTGAATGAATAGTACTCATGACCACTTCTCAAAGTTCCAGACATCGCAGTGACATTTTGCAATCCGGGCACTCACACTCGGCTTGTCTTTATAACATTGGAGTGTCCTACAGTCACATGATCACTATTTGCAACTTCTTTGCCAGCTTCCTGCAAGCAGAGCCAATGAGGAAGTCAGCAGGAGACTGTAAACAGTGATATGGTGAAATTCTCATTTAACCAGCTATGATGATTCCCTTAATAATAGCAACTGTTGTGCAGGTATGAAATTGTGCTTTATGACCACATTGCTTTCCAAAGGAAATTCCAGTGCCAATTACTGTTGCTAAATGAGGATTGCCTGAAATATTTTTGTTCAGTATTTCCTTGTGTCACAAGGTGGCTTACAATGGTAAAATCCTGTGCAATTAAATTATATATATACATATACATATACATATACATATACATATACATATACATATACATATATATGCATATATATGTATGTATAATCCAAACATTTATAAACCTTAGGATGTAAAATCACCAGCCAGTTATTTCTAAAATAAAAAGTTTATTAAGGTTAAGGTGCCCCAAGTTGAATTCAGCTTATGTTGACTATATGGATACAACCATGCAAGAAAGAAAATACATAAATGCAACTCTGAAGAATTCAATAAAATCAACTCAGAGAAAAGCTTGAAAGAAAAAAATCAATTTTCAGAGCGCATATATTTTGGGGATGATGCAGTAATTTTTCACTATGCGGAGGAGGATACTTAGAAGGAAAAAGGAATAACCATAGTTTTGTTATGCACAAAACTTAATACTGAATACCATTTATTTTTCAGCATCTTATGCTTTCCATATTGGAATGAAAGTTTTAAGGAATGATAAGAACAGCTTCCATTCACTAGTGACTTTAACACACCAGTTTTTCCAAAGACAGAGTTGTGATCTGTGGAGACATTGCTGGCAACTGTCAAAATCTTCCTCCTTTTCCCACCCCCTTCCATACCGAACACAAGAATGTGGTTCTCTCACTCTTGTAGGCCGTCACCTGTCTAAATCTGTCCTTGTGTCAGAGGCATATATGGAGAAAGTGAGTCTGGCAGCCAATTGCGTTCTGCTTCTAAAATAAACTCCGCTCCTTTTGCTCTCCATTAAAACAATGTCCTCCAGGGAAAGATTGTTCAAAGGACATTTGATCTTGCCAGCTTTGGAATTCTTTTGAGCGATCTAACCCGGAAGCAGCCTGATTCTGAGCCTATGAGCCTTGAAATCGCCAGGAGATGAGCGCCACTCTGAATTATAAGTCTTTTTCTAAAGAGCAGCAAACTATGGATAACTTGGAGAAACAGCTTATTTGTCCCATCTGTTTAGAAATGTTTACTAAGCCAGTGGTTATCCTTCCATGTCAGCACAACCTCTGTAGAAAATGTGCCAGCGATATCTTCCAGGTATGTTGATTTAAACATTTAAGCCTCCAATTAACATTATATCTAACTTAGGGATTTCATACTACAAAATCAGGAGAATATTACAGTGTTGGTTTAATTACCAGGATTTTATTTAAATAAGGAAAAAATTAATTAGAGGAAAAGTTGTTTGTTATTTATCTTATGTGTGATTTTGGATCCCTTGCATTTGGAAATGTCCCTTTTATTTATATGAACTGAACTGTTATTTCAAGTATTTAGCTATTAACACATAAACTCATTCCTGTTGTTCCTCAACACCTCTAAAAATGGCAAATTTCTCTCTAGCTTACTTTGTCATATTATTAGCTTCCAAGCATTGAACAAAATGATACTGAAACTTATTTATCTTTTTTTCCCTATTTTTTGAGATTTGACCTCATGTGAAGTCCAGCAATACCATAACAGTGACTACATTAATATATTAGATCATACCTTAAGTAGATGGTGTGATAGGTATCTTGTGATGTGCAGAATGATTGAGAAATAATATACAATTAGCTTTACAACTTTGTTTTACTGCTTGGCAAGAACAGGCCTCCAATCCATATCTTCCAACCAGAGGAGGTACCACTGTGGCTTCAGGAGGTCGATTTCGCTGCCCCTCCTGTAGACATGAAGTAGTTCTTGACAGGCATGGAGTGTATGGCCTTCAAAGAAACCTGCTGGTGGAAAATATAATTGATATATACAAACAGGAATCTTCCAGGTAATTAACAATTTTTATCTTTGAATGATCATTTAATAATCCCATTTAATTTAGTGATGTTTGCCTTTGAAATGCATGGAATTAGACTTCTCAAGAGTCAAAAGTTCAGAGAATTTTGGAAAATTCAGGCCTGGGAGTTTTAATGCTAAGCAGTTATAAAGGGAAAATTGTAAGTAACAACAGCAGTCTTCATCAGGTCTTTCTAACTGCCCAAGAAGTAATTCTAGACACTAAGTTTTGTTTGCTATCATCATGTGTCCTATCTTGCCCGGCACTTCTTTTTAGAGAGTCCTTTTAAAAAGCTAAAGATTAATAACAGCAAAAAGAGGTCTAATATGGTAATTTTAAAACACAGTGTGCAGACATTAAGCATTGAGAGAATGGAGGAGAAAGGAGGTTCCTAGAGGAAGAGTCAGTAGAAATTTGGATTTAAGGATGTTATCTCCTTGTTCAGCAGCTACATAAAGATAATTACTTTTGATATTAGTTTTGTATATGAGTCTTTATTTTATTCTGCTGTATTACTGGTCTAGGTCTCAGTATGTAAAGAACTTAAGGTCACTTTACTTCAGACATTTTAACCAGGTTAGTTTGATATCTATTCCTTGACTTTAAGATCAAGTAAAATTCCTTGTGCTCATATATGGTCATTATATGAATGGTATGTATCAAATCAGACCGTGCTATCTAAGACCATTATATAGGATGGAATAGTAAATTGGTCATGCTAAGTGATTTCTTTCTTTGAAGTTTAAATCAAATATGTAATAATTTATAAACATATAGTGATGTGATGGTTGTATATTACTGTTATAATTAGTTCAAAGCAATATAATAGACATTACATGAAAGACTTATTCTGAATGAATTCTATCATGAAAACAAGGTCTATTGATTCTTCAGCAAAAAATTATCTTTATGCTTTTATTAACTACATTATAAAATGACTAATTCCAATGAGTCACAACTGTTGCAAATGATGAAAGTCCATAAAACTAAACAGTTTGCTTAATTTCAGAATGTGTATTGTGGGTCTTGCTTTTAGGACAGTTTGTTTAATATGCATGTCTAATAGACTCTGTATAGTAAGGAGATGTGGTAGAATGTAGTCTGGATTCCTGGGAGAGAGGGGTTGTGAGAAAGAAAGTTAAGGCAGCTCCACCCTAGCAATTCTCAGAGTATATCTTTAATGATGTGAGTAGTTGCTTTGGTTTGGTAAGGTTTCTGTCTGTAGGTGAGGAACAATAAAGGAAACTGCTTAGAACAGACCTGGGCATTTTATGGCCCATGGATCACATCCGGCAGTTGGTAATGGCTCAGGGGGTTGGGCACTGACCAGATATTAATGTATTCTTTGCATTCTACTATTAATCTGACAGAAAGGAAGATTGTTATGTCTGATTGGTTTATGCCATCCCATATCGTTGTGTGAATTTGAACTTCTTCCCCTGTTGAAACTGAGATAACTGCTTTGTGACTGATGGGGAATGAGGTGGAACTGCTGCTGGTATGGAAGTGGCCTTAGACTTCCCTTAGGTGGAAGATGCTTTAAGCTACTACCCACAAATGTATTAAAAATGTTTTATATTGGTGCTTTAGCATAAGGAGGCATATTATTGGGGATATTTGCCAAGTAACTTTTACAGAAAACCGGCTTTTAATTTTTCATAGAGGTATTTCCAAATATTCATGTTTTTCACTCCATTAGAAGAGTTTTAAATACATTATTTGTGGCATTTTGTCTACCTGCCAGTCTTTTATATTTTTAATGAGAAAAATTCATTTAGCTCAGTGGGACTTTCTCCCGTGTGTGTATGTGTTTGTGTGTGAATGTGTTTGTGCATGTGCACACACACACACACACACACCCAATCTCTCTCTCATGATGGAAACATTTTTATGTATCATCCACATACAGTAATAAACAGATGGAGCTTTAGTTGCATAGTCATGTCCGTCATCTCCACCTTTTTGACAATACCCTGCAGACACTTCTAGTAATTTCATATCGCCAGAAATCTTTCCATTCTCAGGGCCCTTGTATTGCATCCTGTTCTGTTGGGGAGAGAGACCAATTGTTGGTCTCTACCCACACTTGCATGCAGGTTGTCACAGATTCAGTTCCTAACATCTTCATTGAAAAGAATCAGTTGGATAAAACTGTTTAGTGGTGGTTAAGGAGTTGGCCTAGAAACCAGGAGACTGTGAGTTCTAGAGTTGTTGTGGGGAAAATAGGAGGAGGAAGGAATATTATATATGCTGACTTATTATTAATGTAACAAAAGCAGAATAAATACCTAGTAAATAAAGAAAATAATAGGAATTTGTTTGCTCCCCTATGAATCCAGAGAGCTGCTATCAGTCTCATAGTTACCTTCCAAGCAGAGAAATATTCTTATCTGCCTCTTGGATTTGATCTTTAGTTTTTAAATCGTTTTGGTTTGGATTTGCTCTTTTCTCCTAAATTAATTCCATTCACAGGCCTGAAAGAAAAACTGAGCAGCCAATGTGTGAAGAACATGAAGATGAGAAAATTAATATTTATTGCCTGAATTGTGAAGTGCCCACCTGTTCCATGTGCAAAGTTTTTGGTGCTCATAAAGACTGTCAGGTTGCTCCCCTCTCGAATGTGTACCAACGGCAGAAGGTAAAAAAACAAACAAAAATCTTTCTTTTTTAATGGCTTCTCATTTAGAGAATTAATAGCTCTCCTGTTTATAAAATTAAGTTATAAGAATGCTTTACTGAAAGTACATCATTATTTTCCACTGAAGTTATCTTGTTTAGATCTTAGGTCCTTGAAGGATTTTTTTTTTTAATCTACTCAATCTGTTGCTCCAGCTGGCAGGCACACAACTACAATTAATGTGAAATATTTGAGCCTATGCTGCCATTCCAAATATGGTGCCTTGAAGAGGTAATAGACTGAAACTCTCAATATCACAGATAATCACGATGGGGAAAAAGTGAAGTTTTGTTTGAGGAATTTCCAAACTAATTCAAATCTTTTCCAGAATAACCACTGTATGTTATTGCTGTACTGATGCCCTATGCCATGTAATCAATCCAAATGGTTATTGGAGAAATGTTCTAACTTCATGGCTTCCAAATTGGTCTGGTATCATAGAAGTATTTCTTTATGTTTTTCACATAGTTGCTGTCATGTATTTAGTATCCTTATAATAAATACCTAATTTCTTCCATCTTGGTTCCCTATGAAACTAAACTCTTTACATCAATTTCATTACCATAGTCAATGCAACTCACCATAAGCATCAATTCTTAACCCTAACAGCACCAAAATGATGAAATACGTATCATAACATCCAAAAGGAGACCTTTATACACTCTTTTTTGTGTTTGTATTGCAACATCACATACAATACAAATACTGTACATAATGGAAAGTGTCACAATGTTATGCCATACATTTTACCACTTTCCCCCACTATACATCCCTTCCAATGGATGCCTATACAGCCCACAAATATCTTCTGGAGGGTTTCTTCAGATGTTCAAAATCTGCAATATGGTGGGCACAGCATTGCAATCAAAGCTTACCCTATTTGCAGCAGTATTGAATTTGTATACAAAAAGGGTGGGGCTTCTACCAAAACACAACACACACCAATTTGCAGATTTTAATCATACCCTCCCCCCAAGGGACACGGTGGCTTAGTGGCTAAAACACTGAGCTTGTTGATCGAAAGGTTGGCAGTTCAGCGGTTCGAATCCCTAGTGCCGTGTAACAGGATGAGCTCCTGTTACTTGTCCCAGCTTCTGCCAACCTAGCAGTTCGAAAGCATGTAAAAAATGCAAGTAGAAAAATAGGGACCACCTTTGGTGGGAAGATAACAGCATTCTATGCGCCTTCGGCATTTAGTCATGCCAGCCACATGACCACAGAGATGTCTTCGGACAGCGCTGGCTCTTTGGCTTTGAAATGGAGATGAACACTGTCCCCTAGAATCGGGAACGACCAGCACGTATGTGTGAGGGGAACCTTTACCTTTAATCATACCCCAAAGATGCACACAACTCCTCCATCAGTGAGTTTCCCTGACATTTCAGACTAACATAGTCTGCATCAGTGGAACTGCTATTTATCTTTTCACAATGTTCCTAAATGTGACATGAAAGCAGTATGAACAGTAGATTGCAGATGTTTTAAAATTTTCACTGATAGCCCTAAGCACTAGAACATACATGTAGTCTCTCAGTCTTTATCAGATTGAAGTCTGGGTGCCACAACACTTGTTCCACCCACTCCTGGCCAGTTATTGTTGACCACAGTCTTTTAAATTATATTTGATTACTTTTGTTTTTCTTCTACTCTGAAATACTACTAGTCTGAATCTAGCATTCTTTAAAAAGTTATATCCAATTATATTCAATCTTTAATTTCAGATTTTGGCTTTTATTCTGAAGATGCCTCTATCTGCAAACCAATATATTTCTGTCTGTCTGTCTGTCTGTCTGTCTGTCTGTCTGTCTGTCTGTTATTGTTTTTTTAGTTATTAAGATTTTTTTTTATTTTGCCAATAATTTCTTGGACATGGAATAAAAAAGTTCAGTGATACTCCCAGAATCCTTTCCTGCCATCTGTTAAAGGTCTATTTATTTTTAACACAGCATTCATGAAACAGCTGTTTATATGGAATATCCTCATGAGAAATGCAACACAATTTCTTGAAAGCCTTGCTGAGGCTGCCATGATACAGAGCCAGTTTATAAGCAGAGCTTTTTATTATTATTTGTCAATATTAAAGCTGAGTACATGTTTATTAGGTTGAAAAAAACCCTAAAAAAACCTGTGTTTTTTCGACCTGATAAACATTATGTTCTCCTATTCTGAAATAACACATGAAAAATAGTGCTTAGAAAAAGTATCTAAATAGAAAGTGTTATACTTATGCATATCAATCACTAGATTTCCTGCCACAGATGATAAAAAATATCTCTACATTGTGAATATATAGAAGCTATTGTTATTGTATGTTTATAGTAAAATTTACTGTTATATGTTTGTTCCAAAAATCACAGGAAACAATATGAAAAGATCAGAGGACAGAATAATTAACATGAAACTGTCTAAAATATTTTTAGTGGGGGAATAAAATCATGCAAATCAGATTTTGATATGAAAAGAAAAAAACCTCAGTTAAATAAATTTATTATAATAACTTCATCTTTTGCAAAAGTAGTATATTCAGCAATCTTATTGATGAGGAATTTTGAAAATTAGGTTGTATCTCCTTAGTAACTAAATAAAATATATGCTTTTTAGTACCCTTTTAGGAAAGTTTTAATGATTATAAAGTTTAAAAATTAGATTGTTACAATGCTTTATATCTTCTCAAAGTTTATTTTATATCGCAGTCTGAACTTAGTGATGGGATCGCCGTGCTCGTGGGAAGTAATGACAGAGTACAAGGAATTGTAACTGAGCTGGAGGAAACCTGCAGAACAGTTGAAGTAAGCAAACACTATTTTGATACCCTTAAACCAAATTACTATTATTATTATCTCCACAACAATTTGAAGTCATAGCTGCCAATTCTTTTAACTGGTGTTGGCCTTCATATGCATCAAGATCTCCCCAAGAACATTGTAACTTACTATATAATAATATATTTATAGTATTTACAGGTAATAAGAGCTACAGGTTTGTGGCTGTGCAGCTTAAAAGTAGTATTTTGTTTTTCATTCCAATGTAGTCATCCATATGGTGTGTAGATGAGGAATTCCACAGTTTTAGGTTGCATAGGTCTTTCTTTCTGAGAAAGAATTCTTACTGCTCAAAACCCACTCTACGCAACTTCCACAAATGTTGTCTAGAGGCACCAGCCTTCTGGAAGCAGTAGGCATTTTTGAAATTTTTAGTCTCTGGGATAGGTGTTTGCTGCATTAATAAACAGGCCAGGAAATCAACTCCACAGGAAGGCTAAAACTATTTTCATGGAGAACCTTGCAAGTTGGATTGTGCTGTACCTCCTCCCCCTCCTTATATTTCAATGAATCAAAACAACCTCTGATTCACTGGATACATTGTCTTGTTTCTTGAGACTTGAAAAATGTTTCAACCCAGTGGTGAAATCCAATTTCTTTTACTACCGGTTCTGTGGGTGTGATTTGGTAGGTGTGGCTTGGTGAGCGGGCAGGGGTAGGATACTGCAAAATCTTCATTCCCATCCCACTCTGGGGCCAGCCAAAGGTGGTATTTGCCGGTTCTCCGAACTATTTAAAATTTCTGCTACCGGTTCTCCAGAACCGGTCAGAACCTGCTGGATTTCACCCCTGTTTCAACCCCTTTTGCTGACCTGAAGCACTAAGATCCATGAACCTATCTTCCTTGCTCTCTATTATGCAGTATGTGCACCTATGAAAAGCTAGCAAGCATAGGGATTTGCAAGTTTCTGCTGCTTTCATCATAATGGCAAAGGCAGCACTGCTTTGCAAAGCTCTGCCCTTCTGGATGTGAAAGCGGCATCAGAACCTGTTTTTCTCAAACTGACCGCTTGCCCTGTAAGCCCACAGACACCACTGCTTCCAAAGGGATTGTCCCACTTCCCACGTCACAAAATATTTTGTGTCCCACATCACAAAATAGCTGATGTGGAGGAGATAACCAGTTACAGGGTATTGTTAAAGAGAATGCTACTTGACACCCATTTAGTACTTCCCCATTTGTTTCACTTCCTATTTTTAGTTTTTTGGGCAAACAGACCAAGCACCAAACCACAACCGCCCATAATTGGGATTTATTTATTTATTTGCCAAAAATGCCTTGGGTCTGAAGCGTTTTTGAAAACATTCTTGTTTTCAAGAATGTAAAAAAAATAAAAGCAAAAAACCTACATTTATGGAAATTTTATCTCCAAATGATAGATTTAAATGAAAAAAAAAATGAGGTAAAGAATGCTTACATCTCAATATGTCATTCTAATTTGCAAAGTCCTTTCCGTAATCAAAACGTACGAGAGAAAATAATATAGCAAACAAGGTTCAAAATTGCTGAAATTTCTGAGCCAAGGAATGTATGAAAATATTAGCACTTAAAAGTTAAGTCGTCACACATTGCAAGTATGCATAAAGGAAGTCTACATATTGCAAAGATGAAATGTGTTGGTATCAGGAGTTTGCAGACCATAGCAAGCCTTTCAAGTACCTTCACGGTAAGAATTAAACTCTCTCCAAAGGAGAGATACTGTAATATTGAAGTTTTAGCAACTTAGGACTCTTCCTTACAGTCAAGCTTAATCCTTGAGATGGCGGAAACCTATTTGGACATAAAACTATATTGACATAAAAATTGCTACTCCCAGTGATGATCCGTACTATCTTAGAAACAATCCCAACAAACTGTGTTGTCTCTTTACAGTGTACCAAGTATTGCCATATTTCACTGGGTTTGTTTTTCTCTCTTCGTACCAAATGTCAGGAGCTGGCAAGAAAACAGTCATCATTCATTTTCCTTAACATGGAATAGAATGTGGAGGGAAGAAAAGAAAGACAAGTTTTAACAGATGTCTAGACTGCTAGGTTTAGCCATCTGCCAAAACATGGTCTGGCTTTCTACAAGTGCTTTCTGTGGCTGTGTTCAAAGCAGCCCAATTCCCAGCTGATATTCAGAAGAGCACTAAGTGCATGCTGAAAAGTAACCCTGGCAAAGATGACATTGTGATGGGAGTTGTATTGGAAAATAGCAGAGAGAAAACCAGATCTGCTCACCATTCACCGTATAGTCCCTGCTATGGCACCACCACTATTAGCTGTTTTTCAAGGTGACTTATGTTTCAGAGACCAAGTCAGTGATGGGTTGCTACCGGTTCGCCCCGGATCAGATGAACCGGTAGTGGTGGTGGCAGGAGGCTCTGCCAACCCGCGTGGATGCTTCTGCACCCACAAGCGAACTGGTAGCGATGGGTTTTGAAATCCACCCCTGGATCAGGTGCAGTTAGTGAAAAGTCAATTTGAAACAAGTGAATTGTTCCTCTGCTTAAAGCAGAATAGTTCTGGGAGACAACAGATGGGATGTGGGGCCTAACAGGAGAATCTAAATAACCAATAGCTATTGGGCTGATCCATCTTTTTGGGATCACCAGATTGCACTATTGATAGCATGGTAATAGAAATGCATAAAGTTTTACCAACTTGTGTCAGAATACGGCAAAAAAAGGAACTGATAGCACTAAGGAGATTTAATACTACTTCAGATATAGTCTAAGAATCAAATGAACACAACAGTAAAAAGCAGAATACTGGTACATCTCTGTGCCATAATTAGATGCAAACAAAGAAAGCTTCTTAAATAAATTCAAAGCCTTTGCTAAATGTTTTACAAAACAGTCCAATAGGAAGTAGAAGCAATCACCAAGAGTGATATTATATCTTTTCAATAATGACTTACTTATATATAATTCCCACTTTTACCAAATGCTCTCCAAATCTAATCTGAGAAGTGCAGATTCTCATAAATCCTTTAATTTTCATAGCATTCAATAAATTTAGCGTCCATATATATAACACATGGTATTTTGGAAAACAGCCTTCATTATGTTTTCCATACAGTATTTTGTTTTCTTTATTTTTGTTATCTTTTTTTATTTAGAAAGGCAATACCCCAAACGTTTAACATGTTTGTACAACAGAATGATTTTACCAATTAAGAATTCAAAGTGCAAGACTGTTTAAATATAATTAATGTAAAACTGAAAGCATGAATATAAGAAGGTTATATTTAAAAACATCAAATCAACAGGAAACACATTTTTCTGCTCAACAAAAAGCAATACAGTAAAGTAAAACAATCTCACAAGGACACATCTTTCATAGTCTGTGTGAGCCAAAGAAACTCTTTTTCATAATTCCAACTAATGTTGTGTCCCTCAATAATAGAACATAAAGATCACAGCCTTTCTTCTTTCTATAGCAGTGATGGTTAACTTTCTTGCCATTGCGTGCCAGGAGGAGGGACAGAAGGGTTGCATGCATGTGTGCTCACACTCATAATTCTATGCGCCCTGCCCCGTGCATGCGCGCGTGATCCCCCCTGCTCCCCCTGCTCCTGGCACGCGATGACCCAGTAGGCCCTCTTTTCTCTCTCACCTGGTTCCAGAGCCTCTCTAGGAGTCTGGGGGGGGCAAAAACGGTCTTCCCCACCCCACTCCAGAGGCCCTTCGGAGGCCAGAAATGGCCCGTTTGCCAACTTCCAGTGGGACTGCGGGGCTGAGTGGGGGAGGCCATTTTCATCTCCCTCCCAGACTCCTAGAGAGGCTCTGGAGGCTGGGGACAGCAAAAAACGGGCCTTCTGGTCCCACTGGAAGTTGGCAAACGGCTCTTCCTGGCCTCCAGAGGAACTCCGGGGGGATGGGGAAGGCCGTTTTTGCCCTCCCCAGACTCCTAGAAAGGCTCTGAGCCAGGTGAGAGAGAAAATGGGCCTTCCCCACAGCCTGTTTCCTACTTCTGGGCCCAGAAGGCTCAAAAATCAGCTGGCTGGTGCGCGCATGTGCGTCGGATCTGAGCTCACATACCCACTGATATGGCTATGTGTGCCACCTGTGGCACGCATGCCATAGGTTTGCCATCACAGCTCTATAGTAACAGCTTAAATATTTTTCTTAACGTCATATAATGTTTGTGCCCATTAGACACCAACGTGATCTTGAAATCAAATAGTCACTTGGAACTTAAATACAATCCTTTTCATAGTAAAAATGCAACCTTTCCATCCCCATCTGGAACAGATAGCATATTTTAGGACCTTTCTTAAATTGCTTGCTGAAAACCTTAAATAAGGCATAGCTATTAAAATAGTCTGATTATTCCCTTGCAAAAGCAAAGTATATCTTACTAAACTATATTTAGTTCTAGAAATTTTCAAAGGGTTTGGGAGTGTTCAATTTATGGAAAGGGAAAACTTATTTCAGGGTATTTAAAGTGGCAAAACTGTATGACGTACTTGGAAAGTAATCATATTTCAAAAGACATAGCCAGGACAAAGCCTTCATTGGAGCCTAAGGAAAAATATTTTGTTTAGTTTAACAGTATGTAATTACATTGTATTAAATTAGTTAAATACAATTATTAGAATTACTTCTCAAGATTCCAATATCTTCTATTACATTATAATGTAATAGAAGATATTGGAATCTAGGGAAGTAATTCTAAAGTAATTTTAATAATTTACAAATTACATTACATTATTATTTAATTGTGAACATTGTAAATGGCAATGTTTTGAGGGGGTTGGGGGAATTTGCAAGTCACCCTAAACATTTTTAGTATAAACATTTACTTTAAAAGCTATTACAGTTCATATTTTTAGAATATTTATTCTAAAATTAAAATGATCTTGATGCTTAAATAGAAATGTTTAGAGCTCTACCCTCAGTGTTTGAAAAAAGTTTCATTATTATTGCTTATTATGAGGCAAGCTGGATGTTAGTTAGAATGTTCAAAACTCAAAATTCCCTCTTTGTTCATATCACCTTCGTAATTTGCCTCAATCCATGAAGTTTGTTGGCTTCTACAAGATACTGTGAAAGTTTTAAGGAAAGAAAAAGGTTTTTCAGTGCAGAGGCATTTCCCTCAATTTATAGAAATAAAAACAGATGCAGTCGATATAATCTTTTTAACACAAAACTAATGATTCATTCACAGGAATGCTGCAAAAGGCAGAAGGAGCAACTATGTGAAAAATTTGATTATTTGTACGCAATATTGGAAGAACGAAAAAGTGAGATGACACAAATAATCACTCGGAGCCAAGAGGAGAAATTGGAACATGTCCGGTCTCTGATAAAAAAGTATGCAGATCACTTAGAGACAGTATCAAAACTGGTGGAATCAGGCATCCAATTTATGGAAGAGCCAGAAATGGCTCTATTTTTACAGGTATGTTGCAGAAAAGTTTTTAAAAACGGGAATATATCATTATTTGTCTTCTAATTAAACTTTCCCTTGTGCTAAATCTCTCAGAGGAAAATGTCTTTTCCTTAGCATTCCTTAGCACTATAGAAAGTGCCATTTGAGTGTCCATCATGTACTTCTCAAATGTTTTATAGAATATCTCTGTGTAGTACTTTTCCATATTCAATCTAAAAATTGTATTTTTGCCCATCCCTTATACGATTTATGGTACTTTCTTAAAGTGGAAGAAAATGGCTAAACAGACAATACTTACAGGGAGATATATTTTTCAAAGTGAAAAACAAAAGATATGTATTTGAGATGACATTTATCCTAGGGTTATTAAATGAAGATAATAAAAACCCTTTGGAATGTAATACAGCACACTTTATAGGAAAATAATTAGATTATATTATGTCTTATGTCAAAAGTGACCCAATTTTCCCCCAAAATAAAGTTTAAATTTGAATTTTAATTGATAATAGAATTTTTTCCTGAACAGTTTGTATTCCAATCTGAAGAATCAGATGATTCTTATTTAATTAGAATTTCCTACTTTGTGTAGATCATCTTCAAATTCCTTCAGATTTTGCAAAGACATGACAGTGAATCATATTAGAGCATGTATCTTTATTTTTAGTTGAGAGCTCTTCCAAACCAGAAAGTTAGAATTTGATAATTCATTCTCTTAAGTACATCAGGTAAATTGAATATAAACAGCCTGGTATTTCTCAATATGAAAAATGGACTAATCCTATACTCCTGCAAGCTTATAATTGATGCATAACTCAATCATTACTCTATAGTGCAAATGAAGCAAGAATCATAGCTACAGAGCAATTTGTGATATTAGTTGGTCTACATTATTGCTTAACCCAAGGATCACAATGATTTGCTGTTCTGTGTTGAACTAAATGTTCAGGCTGTGAACCTCAAAGGGTCCACTCTTGCATTATCTTGATGGAATATTTTGTTATGGTTAGAATTCCAGCCAGTGGTGGGATTCTACTGGTTCGCACCAGTTCGGGTGAATCATTAACTCCAACTTTCAGCTGTGAGCGGACCAGTATTCTCTTTCTTTGAAGTGGGCCCACCCGCCTGCCCGCCCCTGCGTTATACTTACTTATATTTCTGCTTCCAAAGCCCAGCTGATTAGGATGGCAGAGTGGATTGCCGCTCCTCAGGTGTTTTCCTTGCTCTCAGAACACGGAAATTTAATTTTCTGCAAACTGTGCACACACACAGAGTGCACGTCTGGCGCATTTGTGGTCAGGAAACCGGTTGTTAAACCAGTAGGATCCCACCCCTGATTCCAGCTATTATTCGTTAAAAATATATTCTAACATGTTTATACATGAATTAACTTTAAATCTGTATGTTGAAAAGAAAACAAAGTTATTAAATAATGTATTTTATTGGCTATATTTTGTTTTTCACAGAATGCTAAAGCATTGCTACAAAAGTAAGTAAAGATGTGTTACCATTTTCATTGTAAGCCAACAATTTCTAAACTGTTCAGTTGCAAAATAATGCAGATGACACAATGGTGTTTCTATTTTAGAATTACTGAAGCTTCTAAAGCATTTCAGATGGAAAAAATAGAGAAAGGCTATGAAAATATGACCCACTTCACAGTCAATCTTAATAGAGAAGAAAAGATAATAAGAGAAATTTACTTTTACAGAGGTAGGTTTTTTAAAAAGCTTATTTTCCTTTTACTTGTGAAGCGTTCAGTTTTATGAAGACATCCTGTCACAAAAATAATCGAAAGACCTTTTTGACATTCTACAAAAGTGAAAGATATATTTTACATGACTAATAATCAAAAGTAAACTCATGAAGACTAAGATGGTATGCTGAAATATGTTTTTTTCATAGAATCTGAGCTTTGGCATTAGTGTTGTAAATCTTTCAAGATTCTAACATTCAGTACACATCAAAGCTATTAACCTCTGTCTGATCTGTTTATATGACTAGCAGAACTTTAGCAATGATTACCAATAGTGATTCATGATAGAACATTTCCTTGAATCAAAGTAGTTATCAAGCTTGATTATGTGTATTTATGTACCCAAAAGATGTTAATTACTACCAATGTTATACTGAGAAATATTGATAGGTTATTTATGTGTGTACACATGTGTATCTGTGAGCATGTGTATGAATTTATATACAGTAGCCAATAGTATTTATTCAGTGTTTACAGCCGTTGTAAAGAAAGAATGTCAATTTTGTTGATAGTCAAAGTTCCTAGAATCTTGTTGTATTCATAAATGTAGTGGTAAATGAAGAGTGAGAAACAAAAGCGTAAACTATTTTAAATAAAAGATTGGAATAAATATTGTCAAGATACAAGGGTAACTTTTCCATAAAGATAAGCTAAGTTAGGATTCAGTGGTGCCATGCTGCCCTAAAATAATGTATTTGGTGATCCCCTTACTTAATTCAAGACTCAACACTATGTGACAAGTTGAGCTCCTGTTCTTGCCTCAGCTCCTACCAACTTAGCAGTTTGAAAGCATGCAAATGCAAATAGATAAATAGGTACCACTTCAGTGAGAAGGTAACAATATTTAACTACATTTATATTAGTTAGACCAAAAGCAGCTCAAGTTCACAAATACTTCTTTATAAACCATCATTTATCAGAACTTGGCATTTTGTGTCCTTATTGAAATATTTATCACCAGAAAGGTGAAGCTGGACCCAGTATTTATCTTATAACGAAGTCAGTTTAAAATACCCTTTCAGAAAAACAAAGGTACTTAATACTAACAAACATATTCAATATAGTCCTGAGATAATCGCATGCATCATATTATGTCATATTCATCGTAGAACACTATTTCATTTCAAATGATCCAATAGTGTACAAAATCATGTGATTTAGCCTTGTCTCTAAATAAAAAGTAAGAGTTTCAGGAAAGAGGTGGAATATTGCTGTTAAGTAATATTCCTCAATCTATATTTCAGCACAAACATGAGGCAGATTGGGAGGAGGGATTGTATACATATGTACAGCACAGAAAGTTTGATGGCAAAGGGGAATCATTTCCCTTCCCTTTTTTATATACAAACAGTATAAGCATATGTTCTTGATACACTTGGCAACACTTGTCTAATGTATTCTTAGACTATTCCACTGGAGACCTTTTTTTATTTTAAGTAACATAAAATTGCAATGATTAATAATTTATCTATGGACATTCTGACCAATGGCCATATCCTGGCAATAATTGCACTTCCCACTTTTCCTAGGAATAAAGGACTCAGTGACAAAAATCAAAGGAATCAGGAGTGAAAGTCAAAAGCCTGCTATGATAGTTTGTCCAGTCTCTACACAAGCTACTTCCTCTTATTCTGTTCTGATTATTAGATGAATAGTTTCTGCTTCTAAAAAAAAATGTGCTAACCATTCTAGGAAATCTCAAAGTCCTTTGGGAAGGTTTCACAGAAAACAAGTTGTTAATTTTATTATGTGTTGAGAGAAACAACTACGAACAGGAACCGATGCAATAATACTATTCTGCTCAGAGTGTTGGCTGTGGTTTTTTTTTTTAATGCAATTCAATTTCTTTAATAGGGCCAGAGACAAATATTCCTGCTTAGAAAAGGGTAAATCAGAACCTTTAGAACCAAAGATTCTCTATTAGCAAATTTTATTTTAGACGAAACCAATTAGTGTATTTTCCCTTTTATGTTACAATAGAAGAAGAGGAGGAGGAGGAGGAGGAAGAAGATGCTACAGAAGGGAAAACACCAGATGAAATCCATACTGAATCATCAGGTGAAGAAGATGAAATATCTGAACAAGCATCATCTCAGCAACTTAAACAGGATATTGCATTGAAAGACACACTAGCAGTATCTCAGAGTAATCTGGCACCATCATTATCTTCTAACCCACTAGTTAATACTCCTACCACAGCAAAACAGGTAACTAATATTCTCATATCAGTTATGTTAAATATTTTATCACTTTGTTAATCCCTTTATTAATTAAATATGCTAATTCATTAGGTTAGTCTTTCCCAATTTTTGGTACTTTGAGTGTGTTGGTCTACAACTCCTAGAATTTTCTTGCTCTCTGGTAAATCTGGGAATTGTCAATCAACATCTTCTTACCCTGAAGGTTGCAGTCGGTAAAGAGATCAGTGAAAATCCGTAAACTTTTTCTAGAGCAAGTGGAATGGTTTTCTGCATACAGAAGGCCACCGTTGGATGCAGCCCTTAAAATTTTACTTAGAGCATACTAAAAAAATCCAATAGCAATAGAAAATAAACCTCACCTCGCCTACTTTTCTCTTCTGATACAGTACTTTTAAAACTATAATTCCTGTTAATGTCATCTTAAAGTAAAGCCGCAACTTATTGCCTAGAACAATAGGCTAACCTTTTTGCCGTCGTGTGCCAAAAGCGGGGGGAGCACAGCGAGGTCACCCATGTGTGTGACCATAGCCATAATTCAATGTGCCCCACCCTTGTGCATGTGCCCCCCCCTTTAGCACATGATGGCATATTGGGCCCAGTAGGCCCATTTTTCACCCTCCCCAGGCTTTCTAGGAGCCTGGGGAGGGTAAAAACAGCATTCCCCATCCCCCTGGAGGCCCTCCAGAGGCTGGAAACAGCCCATTTCCCAACTTCTGGTAGGACCAAAAGGCCCAAAAATCAGCTGGCCGGCGCACACATGTGTGCTGGAGCTGAGCTACGGCAACGCTCACGTGCCAACTAATATGGCTCCATGTGCCACCTGTGGTACCCATGCCATAGGTTCGCCATCACGGGCCTAGAACAAATAAAAACCAACAGAGGATTAAAAAAATAACATTATGTAAAATAAAGCTAACATCATAATAATTAATAAAACAACTAGTAGAATTCAGAATTTAACAAAAAGATTTAAAACCTAAGTGTTTCTTTTTTACTTTGGCTGCAGATGGTGTATTTAACAAACAACTACCAAGCTGAGTTTACCGTTTCCTTAGTATGAACTTTAATTACCCACTGCTGAGTTAAAAGTGTTATCCCTTGTCCTTGAATTGGCAGAAAATTATACTGGCTTGACCTTGATTGTTCCCATTACTGATTCCTGTCCTGTCTCTATTTCTTCTGTTTCAAATCACTGAAGTCACCTGCATTCCTTGCATGTAATGGGTAGTAACAACTAGCAGATTTTCCTTTTTTAAAAAAAATGTCTTTATTAAATTTCAAAACCAAACATTAAAATATAAACAAACATAAAAGGAAAAACGGAGAGAGAATAACAGGACAAGTTAAAAAATGCGGCAAAAACCCTATCAAATAAATATATAACAATAGTGACCCTCAACTTTTTTCAGTAGAGATAATAATACAATACAATCTCTAAGTTTAAATAAATAATTCCAGTACTTAAAATATCCTAAAATACTAACACTTAACATTCTAAAGAACCAACATTCATAATATATTACTAACTTAATTTTAATCTAAGATATTGTATATTGTGAGTAAGAATAACCATATAATTATAAAGCCACAATATTTCTCTGGTCACAAATTTTACCCTCTTGAGGCTGCCCTTGTGTAGTGTTGGAATACGGTAGAAAGCACTCATGGATAGAGCCAACATGAAGCAAACTTCATGGGGAGACAATAGAAAAAGATGTTGCCAGGACATGTTTGTGTCATGTGTTGTGTTCTGTTATGGTTGGGGATAAGTATGGAAAAGCCTTAAGATCTCCTGTACTTTTCAGTAATCAGTAAGCATAGTTTAGAATATCAAATATAGAAAACTAAAATATAAGTTTTCATGATGCTGCCTTTTCAGAGAGAAAGATGGGAAGAGATGGCGGTAAAAAAAAGCATCTCAAATAATTTGCATTCTATTTTTTCTTTTCTTTTTTTAATCTTACCTACTAAGGATGAAATTGTACATACCACTACAGCACAGCCTGCAGGACTAGTAGAGACTGGACTACAGTCAAATGGAGAGTCATCCGATCCCTTGTTCTACCCTAGTTGGTATAAAGCATCACCACGACAAACAAGCAATTCAAATCCAGCTCCATTGACCGAGAGTAGGCAGGTAGGGCCTTCCATTCCTGTAGAAGTGAATGTCAAGAAGACAGAGGCTCCAGAAGCAGCTTCTGCAAATAAAGATTCTGTTGTGTGTGGTAAGGAAGTTAACCCATCTACAGATACTTCACAGGTTAGTATAATTCTTTGAATATGTTGCATTCATCCACGATTTTCTATGAAATAGTACCTCTAAGAAAGAAATGATGTTAGGTCCTCGTTAACTCTAATATATGCCAGTTCAGGCTCATAGAATCCCAATGAAATCTTAAAAGAAAATTGGAGAAGGAAGGTTACATTCTTAGACATAGACATAGACACCGTTTTATTAAACAGTTAAAATTTTACATCAAGTGCAATATATATAGTACTTATATATACTGGCTTTTAAAACCTAGTGCAGACTTTCTTGATGTAATATTCCTAAAAATACCAAGAGATACTAGGAACTGTCATTTGACACCTCTAGAAGACATGGGCATTCACAAGAGGGGGCAATGACATCAGATGTATCATGATATTAGTGTGCAATTGATGCCAGCAACATGATGCCAGCAATGTGATTTGTGTCTTTCATACAATGATGCATAGGACATTCTTGCTTATTGTGCAATACCTTTCCTGGACAGCATTATTTTGGGATTAGCTGACTAGGCAATTTCCTCACTCATAATTTATAGTGCCATTGAAATACCTCTGTGCATACATATAAGTAGTAAACACAATACTAGCTGAGTGACACTGGCCAATGCTACAAAGTTTTAATAAAGATGTGTCCCTAATCAAACACTTTACAAAAAATTTACATATATTAGCTTCACTCTCCAAGGCACATTATTAGCAACCATCGTTGCATAGCTCTTTTGCATAGCTGTCCTCAAACAAACTCCAGATTAGGGGAATTTATAGATAAGTAACTGCCCCCACCCCCGTACCAAAGAAGCTCGCCTTTCCAATGCTACTCTTAGGTCTCTGGAACCAATTTGCATCACTTTTAGAAAGGAGGACAGTTTTAAGATGATCCTCTATTATGCTTAGGCCAGAACTGAAGTTGCAACAGCAAGTAGGAAGATCAAGCGTATGTCTTGATTATGAGGTCTCCATTGAAATGCTTGCCTTGGGAGTTGCCTGATAGTTCTGACAGTCTATGTGAAACAGATATAGATAGATAGATGATAGATAGATAGATAGATAGATAGATAGATAGATAGATAGATAGATGATAGATAGATAGATAGATAGATAGATAGATAGATAGATAGATGATAGATAGATAGATAGATGATAGATAGATAGATAGATAGATAGATGATAGATAGATAGATAGATAGATAGATAGATAGATAGATAGATAGATAGATAGATAGATAGATAGATGTTTTCTGAGGTTTTTATGGGTGTTTGTATGTAGGTCTTTGGTTATTCGGGTCTTCTCCCGCGTAGAATTGGAAGTATCTTGGCGACGTTTCGACGAAGTCTCATTCGTCATCTTCAGGCTGGTATTCTCGGCTCGAGCACGAAGCCGAGAACACCAGCCTGAAGATGACAAATGAGACTTCGTCGAAACGTCGCCAAGATACTTCCAATTCTACGCAGGAGAAGACCCGAATAACCAAAGACCTACATATATATATATATATATATATATATATATATATATATATATATATATATATATGATGTTCTATCAATCAAGGTAAAATGTATTGCAGACTAAAATCTGGCTGGGATCTCAAGAATGTGCAAATGGTTCTATGAAATCGACAGATCTTTAAATATGAACTTGAGAAATACCGAGTTCTAGGCAGCCATCCTCTCTCCAGAAAATCCTACACAGAAAAATTATATGGGAATTCTAGAAAAAATGATCTCCATATTGAGGAGCTGTAGTTGTGCAGTAGTTAGAATGCAGCATTCTAACTCTGTCCATAGCCAGGACTTTGATCCTGGACAGCTCAGCCTTCCATCCTTCCGAGGTCGGTTAAATGAAGATCAGATAGTTGGGGACAATATACTTGTAAACCGTTTAGAGTGCTATAAAGCACTATAGAGCAGCATATAAATCTAAGTGCTTATATTGATAAAAGCTATCTCAATAAAAGCTTTGAAAACAATTATAATCTTATGCAAAAAGGCAGATGAAAACTGATGGTATATAATTGAAATTCATGGTGTTCATGAAAATACCAAAACAAATGTTCATTTGAATCATGGTTTATGTTTAAATTAGACAAATAAAGTAACTTTGCCCTACTGAGTATGTATCATGAATTCCAGTTGTGCAATCGTGTTAATCACACAACTGGAAAATACTTGCTTAATTCTTTCCACATTTTATATTATTTATATTATGATGGTTGAAACCTCATTTTCTTTCCTATCATTAGTAGCAATTAAAAAAAAACACAATGAGCTTTAAATTAGATATATAGACAGCAGTAAGTACATAGTTGGGATCTGGATATGTGCTTAACTGCATATCACTCCACAAAAAGAAGAAGAAAATAAGGATGTCGCTTTCACCAGTTCCTTTTATTCTTTGCAAGTCACTGCATTACTAAAATACTGCTCTGGAGACTTTTTCACTCTCTAAAACATTGTGAAAAGTACTTCTGGAATGGAACAGAGCGTTAGCAGATCCTGCACTAAGCAGGGGGCTGGACTAAATGTCCTCTGATATACCGTTCCATTACAATATATTGTATGATTCTATTAAAAAAATTTTTTGCAAAAGATGTTTCCCCACTATTTTCCTCAAACGGACAGCCTCCCTTGGATTCAATTGGCTCTTTAAGTGGAAGGAATAATTTTCATTCTCAAATTGGCATGTTTGGATCTAACTTTATGAAATAATTAATGATATTAAGAGAAAATCACACTGAGTTCAGAGGGGTTTATTTCAGAAAAGAAATTATTGGATTGAAGGGTAATTTAGCACATTTGCAAATGTATGGTAATGCCTTGATGGTATCTGAAAATCATGACTTAATAAAATCAGCTGCATTTGTAATCGAAAGTTAACATTTCATTTTCACTAATTCCAAACAAATCTCCTTATGTAGTCCTCAGATAAGTGAGTTATGCTAAGACAAAGTTCCAAACTCCATATGCAGTTACTAAATTATTATACACTCATTTTTGTATGGGTGAAGATCTTGAGACCTATTACTTTAAATGATTCACAAACAGTTCATTTATGTAGTGCAGATGAAGATGAAGATAAAAAATAATTCAGCAGCCACATCTTTAATCTTATCTATTTGCATCATTATACTTCATGGCAGAGGATTTCAGAGCTAGGAATAGAGCAGCGTATCAAGGTCACCACTATGGATAGCCTCTGGTTAAAAAACAAACAAAGAAACACCTGTTCAGCTATGTCTGCTACCATTGCTGAACAGGGTTCTCTTGCCCAAAACAAAGATGTTTTGTTCCTCCAGACCTACCAGAGAGTATTGGAAGCAGAGCCACTTACTTGCCTGGCCCTAAGACATGCTTGTGTCAGTATATTTTGGCAATGAAGTGGCTAGCCACTATACTGCTGGTGGACATCTGTTCTCCTCAGAGTGGGACACTGACAGCAGCTTTTGCCCAAAATAGCCTGCTTTCAGATACAGCTGCTTTACTGTATTGAATTTACTTTTATTTATTTATTTACTTATTAAATGTATATGCTGCCCATCTCACTATCCCAGTGATTCTGGGCAGCTTACAATGTAGCATAGTATTTAATTATGCATCTTATTAGTGCTTACAAAATTGCCATATAAATGCGTTAGGATCCTGTCATTGCAAAGCTCTGAATTCAAGATCCTACTGAGGTCAGAATTGGGAGTCACACAGAGCTAGGAGGAGCTTTTTGTGAGGGAGGAAGGGTTTTTTAGGAGGGTCTATTCGGAAGGCCCACATTATCAGTTTGGATGAGTGGATTCAGTCTATAAGCCAAAGCCAAACAAATCACAATAAGTATCATTTCAGTTAACTTGAGGCTCTGTCAATGGCATGTCCCCTACTGAGTCCATTCACTCCTATTCAGAAAGCTCACTCTAATCACTGCTGGACACCTCACTCTGTGCCAGCATTTTAATTTATTTAGCTCAAATTAGGGCAGGGAAAGACTGAATAAGATATTCTAAGTCGTGGGTCTTTATTGTTGCCTGACATTTTAGTTTGTACATGCTTCTTACAAGGACTAATCTGGCACAATGTTTACTTGATATTGCTTGTATAACCACCTGGCATTTTAAAAACTGGGCTCAATGTATACTGAGAGTGGAATGTCTTCTTCACCTGGCTCAAGAGTTATGAGCAGATGATTTTGGTGACATTAGTGAAATCATGTTTTATTATTTCCTCACAGGGGTTGACATTCTGCATATCAGTTTTGGCTTTTCTTATCTTACTGCACCATATCTGGAATCAGATTCAGTACATGGTTTTTACTTTGAGGGGTAGGAACTGTTTTGTTTTATCTCAACTAACAGCACCAGTCTTTTCTCTAGCAATGCCTGCAGGTAGTTTAAGAAACAAAGATCCCATTTTTTTCATCTAAAAGGACCATACTATCATGTCATTAATGCTATAAAGCTTTTCCTCCTCATCTTTCCCTCCTCTGAAATGTTATCCTGGATGTTACACTGCATGATTAAAAAATTGACAGCTTGTAGTGAAAGAAAGAAAAAAAAGATCTTGGAGTTGCCATAATAATCCCACGGACATATATTTCAGCATTTCTGAAGATGTTTAAAATGACGGATGTAACAAGGCGTAATTTCCACCTAAATAAGCATCTTAATGATTGCCCATCCCAAATGTATGCAAATTATTCTAAGCAGAGAAGGCCTAAGGAGCAACATTATTTGTCTTTATAACCAACTACTTCTTTTTTTGCGTCATGAAAAAATATATATTTCAAAACAAAAGGAAGGGACCACATGATTTAAAATTACGACTGGGTTCACACAATACACTAACTACATTATGGCTTAGCATGTTTAGTGAACCCAACCAACATGTCCATGCTCCCTGATTTTAAACCTAACCTCCTTAGTACATTCATTTACTATAAGTAGCAGGTTTCCTATCAAGGGGAAGTATTAAAACATGTCCTTTGCATGCATTTCACATTCCTATATGTGTGCCACCTGATTTCCCTCCAAATTTTATAGATCAGCTTTCTGGTAGAGTAACCATGAAATCATATTGTCAATATACTTTATTGATTTTCCATTGGAAATTAGAGATCAGCTTATGTGGGATTTTCTGACAGTCTCCCATTCAAATACTAACCAGCCTAGACATCCGTGCAGCATCACAACACACACAGAAAAGGGACAGAACTTGCAACACAATACTGAAACACTGCTTATGTGACTCTGATCTATCTTGCCAATCAGATGTTGCTGATTGACAGGACAGGTCCCTGGAGACACTAACATTCTGTTTTATGGCAAGAATTGAGTAGAATCAATTCCTTCAGATGCTCTTTGATGTTGACATTTAGTGGATTGATCCATTTTGAAAAAGATTAGGAAAGTTTAGATTGGGGGGGGGGGGGGTTGATCCTGCCCTTCATTTTTTTTTAAACCTTCATGCATTTAATTAACTAGTTTTGTCCCAAAGGTGCTTTTTCAAGAGGCAACTGATCTTTCTGATTTTTCTTTGAAGTCATTTCACTTCTCATCCAAGAAGCTTCTTCAGCTCTGACTTCTTCAGTTGACTTTTGAAAAAACACCTTTGGGACAACCATGACCTGGATGACTAAGAAGCTCCATAGACATTTAACTAGTTTTACTTAATAATCTTTGCAGGGTTGCTAAATATTTATCGCTATTTGGTAGTCTTTTGGCTAGTCCTAACAATGGTACTATTTTATTATTATCAAATGATTTTCATGTACCTGACCAACAAAATACTTTGAAATGTTTATAGCATTTCAGAATTATATTGTGCTACGATATTGATATTGTGGACTCAGTTCAACTTGCATTAATACTTTGTGTTCCTTTTCAGTTTTAGTAAATTTTGGACTTTTTAAAGATAAATGGAGAGTGCAGAGAGAAGTGGGGGTGAGGCAGGAGGGAGAGAGAGAGAGATAAAGAGGGGGAGAGAGCGAGATCTTCCAAAATGCAACTTTTGTGGTTCTGATATCTTGAAAATCGATGAAGCTTAATAGCTGATGATTCCACAGTTCAACCCTGAGATAGATAGATAGATAGATAGATAGATAGATAGATAGATAGATAGATAGATAGATAGATAGATTCTCTTCTATTATGTTTTTTCTGGGGTTATTTCAAGCATGAGATGGCTATTGATAAAACTACATGTCTAGGAATGTATTATTTCATGTGTCATGGTGATATAGTCAAGTCTGATTGTTTGACTTGTTAAGAGAAATGTAAGTGCTAGTTGTAAAACTCATAGATACAGGTTTTTGTAACTGTCTGCATAGTTAACAATAGTAGATGCATTTAATGGCATGTTTTTAAGCTCTTATGTCAACTGTTGGAAGGTATCAAATTTATGTTACAGAGGTTTTAAACATGTATTTTGCAAAGATATCTCTATATTAGCATTTCCTTATACAAATATCTCTATTTAAGCATTTCCAAACCTACTAAAATTATAAAGCAAATTATACTTTCATTAAAAAAATCAATATGAAACAGTTAATTCTATCAGAGCTGTGGTTCTATTTATGGTTCACATCACTTTTGTCTTCTTAACAACCACCTTTTTGTTACAATTAACTGTCCAACAAGGAAACTAATTTGTTTTGTTAGTGTTGTTTGCCATTTTATTGTAAATATTCTCCATTCTAATCCCATCTTCCTATCATCATTTTTCCCTTGGATATATAGCAGAGTAGATATTTATCACAGTTGCAAAATGGATATTTTATTTGGAATTAACATTTTAAAATGTGTGTCTAAGAGATGGAGCATGCCAAATGTCAAAGGAATCAACTTTATGCTAAATCTCAGACAACTGCTAACCATGAGGTTGTACTTCAAGTACATGCTGGCTAATAAGATCATTAAAAGGAAGGACTGAAAGATCAGACAGTGAATTAATACCATGCTACATTTCAGTTTCAAGAGATAAATTGTGATTATATTTTTAAAATTTTTCTAAATTGCAGGCTCTCGATTCCAAAGTCAGCTCAAATAAGTTCACTGTTTTAATGAACATTTTAGGGTTCAATTTTAAAAGAAGCTTTTAGTACTTCAACCTTTCCACACTTAATCCATCAAAAGTGTTTTATGACCGATTTATCTTTTTTGCATATAAAAAATAAATAAAGAACCCTTTTAAAACCCTGGTTGCTTTTAAGGCTCCTCAGTAGGAGTAAAACTTCATGGAAGTCTGCTTTAAAATAAATAACACAGTAACACCATGCTGTATGGTTTTGAAGTTAAGCCATAAATTTTGTGGCAATTAAGTATAGCAGGATCCCTACCAGTGCTTTATAGGTTATTCAGTATCACTGAACCATCAATGTGCTGATCTAACAATGACAAGCTTTATATTCCCTCAGCAATATTTTGGTGATGCAAGGAAACACTCTAAATTGTTAGTAGTGAAACAATCTAAAGTAACATTGTGTTCCTTCTTCAGTAGATACTTAAATCAAAAAATCTGGCTCCCTCTTTAAAATGGAGCTCCCTTTCATTTTCAATGTTCTTCTTATCTCCAGAGGCAGAGATGGTCATTCCATGATGGAATGGAATACCTTATTTCAAGCTTTAGGGTGCACACTACATTATACGTAAAATCTATTTAGCTATAATAATCTTTACTCAATCTTTAAAAGAACAACATAAAGAGGTAACTATGGCCTATTCCACAAAACAAGCAGAGGAGGGATAAGGAATACACTTATCATTTGTCTGCTTTATTTGCATCCTAAGCTCTTTTTTTTTTTCATTTCTACATGGAGTTCGAAAGTTGGGCTTGTTCTGGCTATAGAGGTAAGGGAAGAAATGGGAAAGAAGATACTTACAGAGAACAACGTTTCTTTCCTATTTCTCTAATCCAATTGCCCCTCTGAAGGTTTTCAGTTTTTGAAAAAATAGTCACATATTGGTGCTTAAGATATACTTTTCAACATAATGTAGCATGTCTTTTAAATCTGGAAGTGTATTCCTGAGTTTTTCTTTTTTTTTTTTAATTTAGTCTTCACTTCTGATTTCTGGAAATTGCTCATATGATTCAATAACACCAGTGAAAAGCTGTTGCAAAGACAAAGCATTTTGTAACATTTCAAGGCAATGGTGTTGCTGTAATTAATTTTGTCAGTGATTCCTTCCTTTAGCATTTAATAGTTACCTCCACAGACTATGAGTCACAGCATACCTTCCGGCATCTGAGTTTAGAACTTTTTTAGTAATTTTACCCAGAATAATGGAAGAAAGGGATTTCCTCCTAAAATGAAATTGCAGCCGGGCTGACCTTGCCTTGTTATTTTATTTCATTGAAATCTGAAAAATGTTGAATTCCGGTCTCTATTAACTTGCTTCCTTAAAATAGCCTGTCATCTCCTAAACTGCTTGTAAAAATAATATAATGTAACAAGTCTCCTTTTTTAATACCACATCTTTCCCTCAGAAATGTTGACTTCTACATTTTGCCTTAAAATCAGTTGTATGTGGGTACAAGGAATGCACATTGTCTCCCTTTGGCCTATTCTCCACTTTTTATGTCATCCCTCAGGCAGCTGTTTTATTGTGGTACATTTATATTTTCAAGTATTCCAGGCTCATTTATTCATTTGTCATTTCCTTTGGGATGTTCCTGCTCCAGTTTCATCCACATCTGCTGGATATTGTCTGTGACATTACCTACCTACCTCCCCTCCCTACCTCCCTCCCTTCCTAGCTCTCTTCCTTCCCTCTCTAGGTTATAAACATAATTCAATTTGGGTGTGGAAAACAAAAGTCAATTAGACCAGCTTGTTTTTTAGGAAGACATTAGCAATAAGTACTTATAATTAACCTATTGGCACATTTTTTTACTTTGCTACTTTTATATTTGAATGCAAGTCAGTTGTCTCTGGGTATTCATTCAAATGGTTATAAACACTTAGGGCATCCTTTTTTCTGATCACAAAGAGCTTTTGTATATTAAAACTATTCCTTTCTTCAAGACTTAGCCTGAGTAGGTGGCTCAGTGGCTAAGACACTGAGCTTGTAGATCAGAAAGGTTGGTGGTTTGACTCCTTAGTACAGATCTTCTGCATGAGCAGGTGATGACCTCCAACTCTGTTACTGATTCAGACAAATTTTGTCATTTTTAGACTATTTCACATTGTTTGCACACTGATTGGTGACTGTACCTCTAAGATCCTGCTTATTCCTCCTGTTCACAATAGATTACAATAAGACATTTTGGTTTATTTATTTATTTTATTTGTATGGTTGTCTACATACAGTATGATGTACATATGATTCAGGGTGGCTAACAATCCAAAGCATCAAGAATAACAAAAATCAATCAATCAACCATCATCAGAGTGCAAAGCACTAATGATTTGAAATAGTCATTTGAAAACCTCTGAATGTAGACATCATAAAAAAACAAGCTTTTAGCAAAAGGAGGGAAATGTACATGCAGCATGAGAAGGGATCTGTTACGCTTAATTTTGCTCCTCAATCAACAGTGGTACTGAAAATGGAAAATCAGATCATCCTGAGCATGCTCTCCAGTTCCTTTATCCAATTTTCTCCAATTCCTTTATCCATCCACAATGATCCAAGTATAGCTATTAAGTACATGTAGTCCTCAATTTACAACAGTTTGTTTAGTGACCGTCCAAAGTTACTTATGACCAGTTTTTTACACTTAACAACCATTCCAGCACCTATGTGGTCACTAAATTTAGACACTTAGCAGCTGATTAATATTTAGGATAGTTCCAGTGTCCTGGGGTCATGTCATCACCTTTTGCAAGCAAAGTCAATGGGGAAGCCAGGTTCACTTAACAACCATGTTATTAACTTAACAACTACAGCAATTCACTTAAGAACTGTGGTAAGAAAGGTTTTAAAATGAGGCAAATGTCTCCCTTAGGAACAAAAATTTTGGGCTCAATAGTGTTCATAAGTCGAGAATTATCTGTATGTTATTGTGTTTCCTGCAAGGAGCGTGGGAGAGAAGAGTCCAAAGTTAGAGGAGACTTCTTTTTCCAAAGCTTTGCTACCTTTGCTGAAGGAATAGTTTACTTTGTCTCCCTTGTTGGTCTCTCCTTGGTTGTGGTGCATATTTCAGGAGTGTGTGACAGAGTCATAGAAAGTCATAGATTCTGTAGATGCAAGTCTTTCTTAACTCCTCCTGTAACTTGAATCACTTCTCCTTATCTCTTTTGGCAAGAACATGAGAGCAAAAGAAACTTCTCTGGTATTTGGAAGGAAATTTTTCTTTAAGATAGGAATTATTTTCTCCCCCCTCATTCTTTAATGGGGAATTTAGACATTTCAAAAAGTTCATGGAACATCTCCCAGAGGCCTTTAGACCACAAGACTGCAGCCTTAATCAACCATCTTATGTTATTATCCATTCGGAACATAACTGCTGAGCAAGGATACAGTTCTTGCATTTCTTGTCTAGCAATATTCATATCAGAATAAGAGAGGGCAGAGAGCACATCTCAGGCAAATAAGATCCAAAGTTACAAATAACTGGAAATTAGAGAAGAGAGAAATCAATGTACAGTGTACGGTGAACTCTTTCCAACTATTATATGACTTCAAGAAATAAGAATGTGATTGTAGCACTGATGCTACTCAACAAGATGCTCTATTTACAGAGCTCTTACAAAATTGGGCTGATTTCCACAGCATATACAGTGTCTCTGTGGTTGTTATGTGTCCCTCCTAGAATATTTTAAACATCTCAACTCAGTCATCCATTCATGATCAAATGATCCCTGCATCCAAACGCAACACATTATTCAGTCTTTGTTATTTGATCCAATGAATCCATGGTACAAACTCTGCTATGAGTCATAATCTGAAATGGTAATGGGTCTCATTCATCAGGCCCTTTCAGAGAGCAATCTATATTTTAAAGTGCTGTCTGCTTCCTAAGTGGCAGAGTTAGACTTTGTTCTGCGTCACTGCAGGAATATCTGCCCTTCTTTTCTTCAATGAGAGAAAGTTTCTTCCTGTAGCTCTTTGCAGTTTACTTCATACATCACAAAACCCTCTTAATGTACATTACACAACCAGCCAGTAATCCACCAATTGGTCCACATTATTTTTATGGCAATTGATTTGTCAATAGTGTCTAGGTATATTCTGTAAAATAGTTAATGAGCATAGTCTACAATGGGAAGAATAACTCAGTTTCAATTTGTCAAAAATCAACAGTAAAGACCTGTTTGAAAGTAAGTGGATATAGTTAATTGATATGTTTAAATTATTGCAGTGCCAAAGAATTAACTTTAATCAGTGTAGATTTATCAGTAGAATTAAATATACACAACTAAGTTTATTTCTAGACATTTTGTTGGACTAAAAATATGAATATGTACAGGTAGTCCTTGATTTACAACCACAATTAAACTCCACATTTCTGTTGCTACACAAGACAGTTGATAAGTGAGTTTTGCCCCCATTTCACAACCTTTCCTGCCACAGTTATTAAGTGAATCAGTACTTTTGTTAAATTAGTAACATGATTGTTAAATGAATCTGGCTTCCCAATTGACTTTGCTTGTCAGAAGGTTTCAAAGGTGATCACATCACCCCAGGACACTGCAACAAAGGTGCCAGTTGCCAAGCATTTGAATTTGGATCATGTGATCATGGGGATGCTGCAATAATTGCAAGTGTGAAAAATGGTCATAAATCACTTTTTGTAGTACCGTTGTAACTTCAAATGGACACTAAAGCAATGGTTGTAAATCAAGGATTACCTGTAATATAAAATTATACTCCCTGTCCATCTTCCCAGAATGTATTAAAAGCATATGATTTAGTCTTTTACTTAATTCTGGATGGGAATAAAATGCTTAATAATTATCTAGCAATTGAGGGATTTATTAGTTTCATCTGAAATTGCTTAGAGAGCACACCAACTAACTAGAGACTGGTCTTCTCCTGTCTAGTTCCCTTTGGATACAGTGTGCAAAATGTAAGGCAGTGGAAGGAAGCCGTGCATAATGGTAAACTACAATACGGTCATGGAAACAATTCAACTCCTTGCTCTCCTCCCAAACTCCCTTTCCCAAATGGAAGTCATCCTTGTGTGGCAAGAAGTCCCTGAGACATCAGTGTATTATACTTTCATAGATATAATATACAGGATACATTATGATTATTAGCAGAAATATTCAAAATTACTATACAGTAGATTGAGCTGGATTAGGGATGCAATAAATTGTACCATTTTCAGGTGACCTCCAAGGGATTTTTCACATTATGCAGTCTTTCTTAAGAATTCTCTTCCAAGAAAAGAAAAGAAAAAGATTTCTCCATTAGTTTAAGTTTCCTAAAGAATGCTTGACATTATATCCTTCAGGGAACTTACCCAGCCTACACACAAAGAGGAACACTGAATTCATTTGCTCTGAACTATTTTTGGAATTGTTAAGGTTGTGTGAAATAAACAGCATTACATTATCCTTTTGCCACATGGCTCTAATTGTAATAGAATGAAAATCTATTTTGGTGAGACAGTCAGTCCCCATGGATGCGAGAAGTTCACGACCAACCACCTTGCTGAGAATTGAACAGCTAATCTCATGATGGATGGAGTTTGCTAGTGCATATTTTACCTGCCTACAGTTATGTAGTTGAACAATTTATTTCATAAGAAAAGAATTTCAGTTGGCTTCTAGAGAATTAAAAATAGGTATAAGGAAAGAAATCTTTCAGCCTCTAACTATATTGTTCCGATAAAAGTTGAGAGCTATAGAAAGTTCTGCTGAAGCAAGAATAGTACATTGCAATATAAACAGAAACTATATAGAAATTTGAAACTATTTCAAAATAACTTCTACAGGTAGTCCTTGTGAAAAGTCTGCTTGTACAGGAATCATTTGAACTTACAATAGCACTGGACAAGGATACTTACAACAGGTCCTCGTACTGTAGTTTTGACCGGCACAGTATCCCTGAGGTCACATGATTACGGTTTATGTGCTCAGCAACCTGCTCATAATCACAACATTGCAGAGTCCTACAGTCCCACGACCTCCATTTTCAACCTTCACTGCTGGCTTTCAATAAGCAAAGTCAATGGAGGGGGTCACAAATGGTAATTATGCGATTGCAACGAATACTGGAACTATAACTGCCAAAACTGGTTTCATTAATTTGGCATGGTAATGTGGCATTGCATCTTATGACTGCATCACTTAGCAATAGAGTTCTCAATCCCAATTACTGTCAGTAAGTGCAGACTGCCTACAGGTGAGATTTTCACATCATTCCATTCCCTTCAAGTCTGTTTTGCCATGTTCTGTCTATGCTGTGCCTTCCTAACCAGCATTTAAGTTTCTCATGAGGATGGTGAGATGTTCTGGGATTCCCATTTTTCTGAGCATCTCCCACAATTTGACACAATTGACATAATCAAAGGCCTTTCTCTAGTTGATAAAGGGGATCCATAATCCCCTCTCTTTGGCATTTTTTGATTTTCTCAGTTATCCAAGGGGTATCAGCAGTAATGTCCCATGCTCCTCAGACTTGAACACCTGGCATTTCCTTTTCCATGTAGGGCTCCAATAAGCATTATACATTATACATTATAATAAGCAAAATACAAACTGAGTGGACATGACCTTGTAGATGACCCTCACTCAGTCAAGGACCTTGGAGTACTCATATCTAAGTGCCAAAGCCCACTGTAACAACATCGCCAAAAAGGCATTAAGAGTTGTAAACCTAATCTTGCGTAGCTTCTTTTCAGGTAATATTACACTACTAACCAGAGCATACAAAACATTTGCTAGACCAATTCTCGAATACAGCTCATCTGTCTGGAACCCACATTGCATATGGGACATTAATACAATTGAACGTGCCCAGAAATATTTCACAAGAAGAGTCCTCCACTTCTCCGCTCGCAACAAAATACCGTGTGCCATCAGACTTGAAATTTTGGGCTTGGAAAATTTAGAACTATGCCACCTTAGGTGTGACCTAAGCATAGCTCATAAAATCATCTGCTACAATGTCCTACCTGTTAATGACTACTTCAGCTTCAACCACAACAATACACGAGCACACAATAGATACAAACTTAAAGTGAATTGCTCCAAACTCGATTGCAGAAAATATGACTTCAACAACAGAGTGGTCAATGCCTGGAATGCACTACCTGATTCCGTGGTTTCATTCCCAAAACCCCAAAATTTTAACCTTAGACTGGTTAATGTTGACCTCACCCCATTCCTAAGAGGTCTGTAAGGGGTGTGCATACAAGCAGTAGTGTGCCTATCGTCCCTGTCCTAATGTTCCCTTTAATTGTATTCATTTTATGTATTCAATTCATGCTTATACTTATATATATTATCTAATACATACTTGACAAATAAATAAAATAAAATAAAAAATTTGTTATAATTAAGGCATCCTCTTTCATTCTCCACATACTTGATATATGAAATTCAAATCAAAGTCTCAAAATTTACTACTTTTTCATCTCTGAAAAAACTCTGAACTGAGTTTGACACTAATACTTTTATAATATTTGAATTCTTTAATATAATAGTATTTGTAACATTTTTAATGTAGTAAAATAGTCCCTGGACACATATTTAGGATTTGGCATTCCTTTTCTTCTTGTTAATACACAACATGAATTAAAAAACACTGATCTATGTGGCTCATCAGCATGTACAGTTTACTTTCTTAATTAAGAATGAATTATGGATGATTTTCTAAAACAATGTTGTAGTGCACTTACCAACTTAGTATGCTTCAAATGAAATGTGGCTACAGCTCCCAGACTTCCCAATCATTGACTGTGGCAGTGAAAATTCTAGACATTTAATTCTTAATACAACTTAGAAGGCACTAGGTTAGGGAAGACTCTTAGTATAATCCATGTGACAGTTCTGTGCATACTTGAATGTATGCTTATTATGCTGATATCTTCCTTCTGCCAGACACACAGAGTATGCTTTACATCAGAGTCAGGATGCACATTCATCCAAAGCTCCCCCACCCACCCACATTATTCTTATCTTTTATTGGCCCCACCCCCAATCTATTGCTGCCTCCTGAGTCCCAGCTGATCGGGTAGAAAGAAAAAGAGTGTTTAAACTCTTGCTGCGGGGCTTCAAAGAGCCACCCTCCAGCTGATCAGAGTTAAAAGGCAGTGTGGTGGCAGACCGGTGCCTCCAAAAACAAATGAGTAGACCGGTGCCTGTAAAAATAAATGGGTAGACCAGTGCCTCCAAAAACAAATGAGTTGACCGGTACAGCTCTGCAAGCAGTTAAAAGCCTGGTAGACCAGTACATCAGCTAAATCCTAAAGAATTGCCATATGACCATCAAGCCACGCCCACACAATAAGCCACACCCACAGAACCAGTAGTAAAAAAATTTAGAACCCATCCCTGCTTCAAACTAATGCATAGTGCAAATGTATGTGGTATGTGGTATCTGTATGTTTCTGCTTTATTGCCAAATAACCTAACTTTAAGCACTTATTCTGACTTCTAAAAAGCTTTTGGTTTTCTTATGCACGAATAAGATTGAAGAAGTAAAAGAGTGGAGGGCTGATGGGGAATGAATTCTTAGGGTTTTTTCCTGGCTCTGAGATGAACAGAACATAAATTAGCCATAAATAACTTATGCCATTTCATTTAAAATATAGTCTTAGTCTGGATCAAACCCAACATTTCCATGACAATTGTCTGAGGACAGAGTGCCTTCTGCTTTTATTCTTAAAAATAAAAATATATTTAAAATATTTTATTATATATATTTTAATATATATGTAATAAATCATCCAGAATATCCCTTCGGTCATTTGATTATTATCAATCTCAACTAAACTGCATGTAAATCTCTTGCACATAATGTGAGCTGAATTGAGTATGAAACTAGTAGAACAATTATTCAGCATTACATTCTTGGCACCTACTATATGTTTTCTAAGTAAAATTTACCGTTAATTAAAAGTATGTTTTGCTGTACAACCCAGAAATAGTTTTGATTTTTAGCTCTTTGTAGCTTGTAAGATCACCTCAGAATTTGCTTATGCTGTACATTCAACTGCAAATGGGCTCTTCCAGAGCTCCATCCCACATGAACTCAAAAAGATGGGAACCTGGAGTTGTACCTTCCTATTGACAGTTCCCATATTAAGGAATATTCTGCTCCTTGAGCTAAGAGACACCTGACCTCACATCAGAGGTGAGTTCCAGCAGGTTCTGACCAGTTCTGGAGAACCGGTAGTGGAAATTTTGAGTAGTTCAGAGAACCGGTAAATACCATCTCTGACTGGCCCCGCCCCCATCTATTGTCTGTCTCCCAAGCCCCAGCTGATCAGGAGGAAATGGGGATTTTGTAGTAACTTTCCCCTGGAGTGAGGTGGGAATGGAGATTTTACAATATCCTTCCTCTGTCACGCCCACCAAGCGACACCCACCAAGCCATGCCATGCCACCAAGCCACACCCACAGAATCAGTAGTAAAAAAATTTGAAACCCACCACTGCCTCACATATTGAAAAGCAGTGAAAATGATTTTGTTCAACTGGACATTTGATGTAGACAATGGACTTGAGATGCATCTGTAATTTTTTCGGTATTGTTTTATACTGGTATTAGTTATGATGGCTTTAATTTTTCTATGATTTAAATTACCTTGACTTTGTAGAAATAGAAGGATAAAAGTTTGTTGTTAATCAACATACTGCAACTAATAACTGGCCAGCAGGAATCAACTTATTCCTGGGCTGTCATCTAATGAAATTACCACTCAACCTCCCAGTGGCATGACATGGAAGTAAGAAGATATATATATGATGAGTTTACAAGGATAGCGTAGGAATCTGAAAGTACATGATAGGCTTATTGGGGCGGAGTGGGGGAGAAGGCTGTCAAATCAAGTTAGAGACCATAGTCATGCAATTTAAAACCCCACCCTTTTATATATATTTATATCATGCACGTAACACATGTTAAAAATGATTGCACAGTAATGGCTATAGTCTTGATTTTTTTAAATCCTCTTCCCTTCTTTCAGAGGCTCATTTATAGCATCCTTATCAAAATGAAATAAATCTGGGTTGGTCAGTGCCTGGATGGGAGACTGCCTGTTAACTTATGTACTTTACTTTGATTTCAAATCAGCTCTATATTAATAAATGTAATTAATAAATAAAATAGCAAATATAGTCACAAAGGGGAGTGTAACATTTAGTGGCCCTGAACAGAATCCAAATTCTAGAGCTAGTGACTAACTAACATTAGGGCACCGAAATGCAATGTTTAGGGCAAATGAGCTGGTATGAATATGGGAACATTTTAAATGCTCCAGTTCCAACTTTTTCCATGTAAAGATTACTTCCCTTTGTAAGAATCTTATGCTTGCTACGTGTTATTAAGAGAACATCGGAAAGAAACTCACATATTGAACTTTGCTGGTTTTTATTCCAGCCTATCAAATTGAGTTAGTTATATTCTAAGGCTGAGTTAAAAACAAAGACAAAGAAAGTTATAGGAAATTTCAGGTTCAGAAATAATGGATATGGGTCAGAAGATAAAAAAAGACGCACTCAAAATTCCCAGTTCATCTTTTCTTTTTACTGCTGTTCGTTTCCACTGAGATTCATCTCAATACCTGAAATTTCCACCTTTACAATCACCCTACTGCAAGACATTAGATCAGAAGAACAAAAAATAATATTATCAAAAGGTTTCTAAAGAAAGCAATGTTGACTGCCTAGTGAAGGCAGAAGCCTGTTATTACCATTAAATTCAGCTACATTTCATTTCCTGATCTTGACCCCTTGGTAATAGGACAATATTTTTTCTCTGCCTCATTCTCTTCAATAAAAATGGCATCCTTCAATTATTATTTTAATAACTGTCTGATGGCCCCTTATTTTCTTGGTCAGTTTGAATGGATAAAACTGTCTTGTCCATGAATGTGGATTCCAAGACTCAGCTTTGATGCTGAAAAAGAGAGCATAGGATTCAGGAGTGATAAAAGTATAATTCTAAAATTCTTGTCTGTAAGTGTATACAAAATTTGTACACCAGCTCTTTTATTACCAATAATTTCACCACTGCAAAAGAATAATCTACATTAGGATATATTTGTAATTTAGAAGATAGCCCTAGGTAACAAAACTACATAATGCAGGAACTCAAATAGAAAAGCTCTGATTAGACAGAAATACTTCTTTTAACAACCATTAGACAACAGGTCCTGTCATACAGTAATATGACTTAGTCCATTCAGCATGTGAATTAATTAATACCTAACATATCATCATTCCTCACTAATTCAGCTTTGAATTTTAACATAATGCATTTACAAAAGATGCTTGGAATATGCCAGATCATCTATTTCATGTAGCAGTTCTTTGCAAACATCTGTGACAGTTCATAGTTGTATATTTTTATGATTTGTGGTTATGGAAGCTTTTGGTAAATATGCATTTCTTCATAAAATAAGTATGTAATCTCAATTCATGGGGAAATTAAAGAGATATTTCCTTTGACTTTATGTTGCTTAAGAAAAAAAATTGTATCATAGTTAGCAGTTTTATTACTATCTGCCAAAGCAAAGTAAATTTATTTATTTTATTTTAACTTATTTATTTTTATCTTATCTTTATTATTTTCATAAATAATCAAGGTGATGAACATACTTAATATTTTCTCCTCCTGCTATTTCCCCCATAACCACAACCTTATTAGAGGAATTGGTCTGAAAGAGAATGACTTGCTCAAAGTCACCTACCTGGCTTTCGTGCCTAAGGTGGGACTAGAATTTAGAGTCTCCTAGTTTTTAGCTTGATGTCCTAACCACTACACAAAACTTGTTCTCATTCAATTATATTTTCTTTGATACGTTTAAGAGGAAGCAATATATAATATTTGTTTGCTTTCTGGGATTCAGATGTAATTCCAATAACAACCTATTGGCTTTCTAAGGGCATAAACACAAGCACAAACATGACTAATATCATTTTCCTGCCATGTTTCCATGATTCATAATCTATGAATCAAACAAGGGCTGTTTGTTAAGGGCTGTCCTTGTGTCCTAGCAGTTTCTACCTTATTTTGACACCCTCCAAAGAAAATGGAAGTTTTTGTTACCTTAGGAGAGAAGTAAGGTGATGGGCCCTGCATGGAAACAGAGGCAACAGAAGGAGTATAGGGCTCAACAATGGGCACATGAATTTCATACTTATATAGTGTCTTCTATCTCAAGAATAAGCAGCTTAACCCAGTATGGGGGAAAGACCTATAACAGTACTTAAAAGTTTAAATTAATTGGCAATATTCCATTCTAGATATATTTATGAATGTGTGGGTTTTGTCCCTAAAATATATAATTTAGGACAGTTCTGTACAAGCCCTTTTGAAATGAATCAAGCAGTATGTAAGATCAGGTAGTCTAATGCAGGAGTCTCCAACCTTGACAACTTTAAGCCTGGTGGACTTCAACTCCCAGAATTCCTCAGCCAGCTTTGAAGCTGGCTAGGGAATTCTGGAAGTTGAAGTCCGCCAGGCTTAAAGTTGCTAAGGTTGGAGACCCCTGGTCTAATGTACTGCTTCATCTCAGCAGTCTTGTAGGCAGATACTTTCTACTGTTTTCTAAATATTTTATGTTCTCACCCATAAAATACTTAAAATAACCAAACTACATAGGTATAAAATATTTCAATTTATTTTTTTTCCTCAGACTGGGTCTGAGACCTTGCAAGGACATGTGGAAGGACAGCCTGGGAGCAATGAAAGAGTTGATGAGCCAGCTCGTCATGTTTTCTCTTTCTCCTGGTTGAACTCATTGAATGAATGATGACTCCTAGTCCAGATGGCATCTGGTGAACTCAATAACAACAAAGAACACATTGAAAATAATAGCGGATCAGGTTTTATTTAAGGACTTTATTTTGAAAATCATCACATTGGAATTTGACTTTTGTACAATTTGAGCAGGGGAGCGGTGGGGAAGAAAGAGTAGGAGTTAATACCTTGTCATGAATGTCAAATTCATACACATTTTTGAACTCATGGCAAATATCAAATGATAACATTACTTGCCCAGATTGCTTCTGGGCACTGGGATTTGGACATAAGGCTCAATAGTATTTCTAATAGCTGATCTGGGTTATGCCCAAATTATTATATGAATGTGGCAAATGCCCCTACTTATGTTGAAATAAAATTAAAATCAGAAGGAAGGAAGAAATTGAAAAGAATAATATACTTACAAGTAAACTAAAAACACTAAAAACCAAACTAAAATAAAAGTAAAAATTCATTATGCATATCTGTAAATGCCTTAGGCATACTCTTAGTTTTATGTTTGTACTTTATAATTTCTTCACTAAATGTATTGTTGTTAATAAATTTCTCATTATTTGGAAGTTTCTTTCCTGTTTTTGTAATTGAATTCAGTAACCCTGAAATTAAAATATTTTTTAAAATATTCATAGATTGTTTAGCTCATAGAATATTAGTGCATATATATAAAATTAATAAATCTTACAATTGTTTTAACAGGATCAAAAAGGCAACTACTGGAAGCAATAACAAAAGAAAGATATAATTAAAATTGATGAAAAGCATAATGGAACAGAAATATTTTTATCTGTTACTTGAACTTGGGCATAGCTAGTATAATGTTCTTCAGCAGAGAATCCAAAAGTCAGAATGCTGCCACAAGCACTCTTGCACAAAAAGACATATATAACTGGACATTTACAGAACATTAAAGAATTGACATTTATAAGCAAAATCACCAAAATTAATGAGGCACTAATTTTCCTGAACATTTGGACTCCAGTTGCATTTTTTAAAATCAGAATTTCCCTATAAACTGTTAGAAAGCTGGTTTTGAATTTTTGGAGTTTTCAAAGTAATTTTTTCATATAGTATAAAGAATAACAATTCAAATCAATGTTCAAAATCTTTGCAACAATGATGGTGTATAATGGAACATCCTAAATTGTGACCTAATTGCTGGGATTCTGTTATTTTTAATTCATAGACTTTATGTTACAAATAAGTTGAATTCTCATTTTCTACATTAACAGTGAACTAAAATGTCCTACACTAAGAATTTATGGCTTTCTAAATATTGGGCATCAACTCCCATCTTCTCTAGCTTGATTAAACAATGATAATAGATTATGTGAACAGTGTCTAAAATCAGGTACAGTGCAACAGTACCTATATGTATGCCATACCAACGATTCCTTAGAATTTTAAAAATGTATCTCTTTCAAAGCTTCCATGACTTTTAGTGCAACATCATGGAACCTCTTTAGTGAGTAGTAGCCCAAATATTTTTCATGTCTGTATGCAACCTATTCGTCCATCAAGAAGAAAAAGAATAAATATTTGATTTGAATTTTCCTTTTCCTTTTGATAAAAATAATGACTTCCTGCTGACAATTGCCTAGATTGAATTTATCTTATACATTTATTCATTCATGCCACCTGTCAATCTAAATGTTGAATTTCATTTTAACATAGTCATGGTGATGCTAAAGATCAGAAAGACTGCATATTTCTTGTTGAGAACATCCAAATACATGGGGGAAGGGGGTGAGTTCGATGACGTACAAAGAAAAGAACATGTTGGCTTTTCCTGTGTCTTCTGCCAAATATTAGTGTATCTGTTTACAGCATTGACACAGAGCTAAGCCTACAAGTAATTCAGACTAACTTAGAGTTAGATGTATTGAGAGAAGACACAGAAGCAGGTGCTGGTATCAGGAAGAACTGTTACTTAGTGAAAAATTTTGTTATGCATGCAAAAGTTCTCAGGTTCAACTCATAGCCTCCTTACATAGAACTGGAGTAAATTCCCATTGAAACTTTGGACAGTCACTGTCAAATTATGTAGAGTGGGTAATAAGTACATCTTGCAAGACACCAAGGGAAACTTGTTAAAAGCCCCCTCGGTCATGCACGGCCTGCCCCATCCATAACAGTCATTTAGAATGGACTGGAGAAAGAGAAGAGGAAGGTCACACATCTGCTTCTTCATTGCCACTATGTAATTATATGTGAGAATGACTTTAGGAGACAGGAGGAAAACCCACAGTCTAGTCAAAGAATGATAAAAGAAATCTGAGTCTGAATGTACACTCTTCAAAATTAAGAAGGGCCCCTTCTCAGAGTCTTTCTTCACCCAACCTGGCAGTGAAATCCAGCAGGTTCTGACAGGTTCTGGAGAGCTGGTAGCGGAAATTTTCAGCAGTTCGGAGAACTGGCAAATACCATCTCTGTCTGGCTCCAGAGGAAGTGGGAATGGAGATTTTTCAATATCCTTCCCCCAGGATGGGGAGGGAATGGAGATTTTGTAGTATCCTTCCCCTGGAGTGAGTGGGAATGGAGATTTTGCAGTATCCTTCCCCTGCCATGCCCACCAAGCCATGCCCACCAAGCCAAACCACGCCCACCAAGCCATGCCCACAGAATCGGTAGTAAAAAAATTTGGATTTCACCACTGACCCAACCTCCCTCCATCCTTTGGATTCAGATTTTTCATCAGAGAGTTGTTGAGGCTGCATCTCTTCCTATTGTTTCCCAAGGTTGTTCTACATACCATTACGCTCTGCTACAGTAGACTTCCTTCCTACCTTCCTCAGGCACCCAAATGTCCTTCCTGATCCTACTTGACCTTCTGTAATCATGCCCCTCTCACCACAAGTCCCCCATGAACATACTAAGCCAGCAGAAATATATTCTTTCAAGTGTACAATATCTACAAAAATCTGAAAGATTACTACTAGTATGTGCTTTTGTTAGGGTCATGACGATGAGCTGCTGTTTCTGGGCTATAAAATATTAGTTATGTCAACAAAGTGACATTGCTGCTATCTAGTGATTATCCAGATTTTTGTAGCCCACATATGGTGGTTGTTAATTGCATAAAGTATGCTTACATATCCATAGGACAAGGAGTTGGTGACAAGAACCTGAGTAGACCCTCCATGCCTGCAGATCCCAAGAAATATGCTTCCTGTATTTTCATTATATTTCCACCACCGTGTGTTGACTGTCATTCCAAAGGCACTGCTAGTTGGAAATATCCCTATAGAAGGGCACCAGGTTGACAGCTTATTTTTGCATTTTTATTTTAATTGATTTGACTCCAAACAACTATGGTTGGCACACAATATACCAGACATGTAAAACCAATATAATAAGAAACAATAAGCACAAAACCCTTGAAGTCCCAGTTGTTCCCCAATACTTGAGTTAGGATAGTTGGAACCCCTTGTGAGTTTTGTTTTTGACCAGTTCACCATCTTGTTTTTTTTTTACCTGATTTCTTCTTTATTTTCTGTGATTTGTTTTTGGATTATAATCCATTTAATCGTTTGGTTATACTGTGAAGTGGCCAGAGGTATTTGGAATCAAGTGGGAAAAAGTAAATTGAATAAATTAAGCTGACAGATCTTTTGTTTTAGATTTTTCTTGGTCTGCTGAGCCCCACATTTACAGAAATTATAACTCATAGAAATTCAAGGCAAAATTCTGAGAGTGGCAGTACCAGTCTTTCAAGGGGACATAATTTAGGGAATATAATATTACTGTAGAAGAGACACAATATTAGAAGGAGATGTCCAGTGCCTAGGAATGAAAACCTCTTGCTGATTCAGAAGCAGATAATAAGATCATTGAGGCTATCAATCTTAACATCATTGATCCAGAGAGTACCTGGGTGTTACCAGGCTGGAAGAGTTCTCTATCCATTTCAGGGTTGCTTGAGTTGCTATATATATTGGCTAGATCTTCTATTGAAAAACATACTTAAGGCACACCCAGAACAAGAACACATGCAGACATCCAAAATCATCTGCTTAACTTTTTTTTTATTACTGACAATCTCTCCCAAAACTCAGTTTTGTCCCCCATTTTCACTATCACTACCATTTAATCTTCATCACAAATTGGTGATGTAAATTAAGCTGATAAATAGTAGACCGGTTGATACCGCATTTCTCCTGGTTCCCACTCTACCTTTTTAAATGACTATATCTCACTGGTTTAAATGTTGGGGTAGAAGAAAACATTCTCCATAATGGACGGATGCCTTTGAAAGATGACAGTTGTTTGGGCTGATTCTGAATTAGCCACCATCCTATGGTTTTCAAAGAATTATTTCACTTTCAAAAATGTCTGGGAATTGTGGAAGGAGTTCTGTTTCATTATCTTGGTTTTCTCTTCTAAGCATTTTTGAGAGGTCTGTCCCCTTGTCTAAATATGGACACAAAATAAGACACTTAGCAAAGTCTTTGATGTGAGAAATAACCCAGCAATTCTCTCAAACACCTATATTGTAGCCACCAGTCTCTTTGGGGAGGATTTCTAAAGAAAAAGCCTATTCTCATCCCACTCCAGGCCAACAATTATTCCACTTTTCTTTAATAGTTTCCTCTCACTCTAGCCTCAAAAACCTGTAAGCAAAACTCTGATGAAGAAAAATGGAAATGGTTTGGAGGATGTTTGCCATATTATTAAAAGAATGGAGTTTTGCTTGTTTTTTACATGGTTTGAAAGGTAGATCTAAGAATATACGGTATCTTTTTTTATTTATCTGAGGTGACAACAAACACTGCTTGTATTCCTGTAATGCCAAAATATACTGAAAGGAAGGGGGGAAAGCACTGCAGCTTGAACAATACATTTTACCTGGAAATCTACCTTTTGGTTGGATTGTAGTTAACTGGGTTAACTGGGACAGAGCACCAAAACAGTTACTGCCTGGGGAAAGAATAGGCAGATGGATACATCAAATGGCAACTTTGCACATGCTTTACTCTGGAGCAAATGTAAGCTGCAAAGAATTCCTTGAAATGTAAGGCAGGAAGAACAACCAGAAATTCTTTCTTATCAATTCCAAGATGACAAGTAAGGCAAAAATGACAGCTTTCTCTTCGGAATCATTTTGTTGTACCTGGAACATTTATCCTTCTACCCAAAATCTATAGAGCTCATTGCACCTATCCAATGCAGCTCCCCATTTTTAATTCTTGTATCTGAGCTAATCTGGAGTTGATATTCTAACAGATGTCAGGCAGATTAAAAATTAAGATCATCCTCTTTTCAAATGGGCTGGTTCATATCTCCCATTGTCCTCAACTACCTATGGTCAATGGGAGTTCTAGTCTTTTGTTCCCTGTTGGGCAGTTTGGAGAGTTATATCCCCACTCTCCTCATACCCTTCCCCATTTCAACATCATTTCTTCCCTAAGGCAAATTGAACCTTGGCTGGAGGATTTACAACCATTATGTCCCATGCTCGGATTCTGTGCATGTGGATGTGTTTTTCTACCCCATATTCCACCGTTAATACATTTAACAGCCCCACCCCACCCTATCGAAGACTCCAACCCTCCATTTTTCTGAAATTTCATGTACCGCAGGCAAGGAAGTGTATGCAAACCAACGTTCCTTTGCAGCTTTTATTAAAAATATAGAGAGATATTATATAGATATAGATAGATATTAAACGTTCTCTTACACAACCAAGTTGACCGAGCGCTGAAAATATGTTTTATTTGTGGAAAGAAATGTTTACAAACAAAAGACAAAGAGGAGTGAAATCGAAATAGCTGAGTACAGAGAGGCTCCGGCCCCCTTCCCCGCCCACCACCAACCCCAGAAGACGCTTCTCGTCCTTCACCTGCTTCCGATGGCCAGACCAACGGACCCCACCCTGGAACGCCTAAACCTGAATCTTGCCTGGGACAGGACGGGTAAGAAAAGAAAAAAGAAGTTACAAACGACGACACTTGGGTACGACGCCGGACATGCTATTCAAGGCTACTTCGATAAAGCTTTCGAATAAAAGAACGAGGAGGGAACGGGAAGGGCGCGAGGGAGCGGTGTTAAGTAGATCTAGGTCGAAGGGCTGTGCTAACTGGAGGAGCTCTTTGGTCGGGGCCAGGCAAAGGAGAGCGCTTCATTTCCCGATGATTTCCATCAGTTTCCTGTTGCTATGAGCCTGCTGCGCCAACTGCTCCGCTCGGGCCATCTCCAAGACTTCTCGGAGGAGATGGAAAGTCAGATCCAAGGAGATCGGCGGCTCCTCGGATCGCTTCTCCTTCTCCGTGGCCTGTAGGTGGGCGCCGTCATCTTCGCCGTCCCAGGAGTCGGGGGGGCCCTCTAACGAGCGTTCTTGGAAGTGCTGCAGCTGCTGCAGCTGTTGGACGACGGCTCGGAAAAAGTTGCCCGCGGACGCGGACGTAGCTAGGTGGCTGCTGCTGGTGCTCGTGCTGGTAGTGGAGGAGAAGGATCCGGCGGCGGCGGGAGCAGCGGGGTTCTTACGAAGGCTGCCCAAGCGCAGGAAATATTCTTCTCCCATGCGGAGCAATATGGGGAGCGATTGGGGCTGTTCTTGGAAATCTAGCTGCTGCAGAGCGCTACTGGCGGCGGGAGCGGCCGGGGCTCCCTTGCTGAGGGTTCTGCACTCATGGCAGGGCTGGAGAGCAACCAATAAGATCCCGGTAGAGACAAGCAGCTGGATCTTCATGATTCAGGACGGCTGGATCTGAAAATGTAACAGGAGGGATGGTGGGAAAAGGCACAACTGTCTATCAAAGAACTGGGGATTTTTTGCTGTCCGTGCAGTTTACTGTCCGAGGTGCTGAAATCTTTCAAGCAACCTCTCCAAGACTCTTAACGAACCGAGAACACAGACTTTTTCCCGGAACGATCAACCCAACTCAAAGCAATTTTTTTCTCTCGAACTTAAGCGCGAGAAGGATTTGCATTTTTTCTCTGGGTGAAGAGCTGCCTGAAACCCATCCACTCTTCCTTATTAAATGTCAGAAGAGACGGAGTAGTACTTGATTTATACCGCTAAATCGCTATATTGGGGGCTTCCTATAAATCACCACATTTAATCTTTTAAAACAGTGAACCTTGCCGTACCAAACAATGTCTTCTCCCTCCTCCTCCTACTCCTCCCTTATCATCACAGTTATGACATGATCTCAGGATAACGATGTTTATTAGACTATACTACATACTTCCACCACAATCCACAAACATGCACACACATTCCTGAGAAAAGTTTGCAACCTGTGCTTGCATCTGTCTCTTCCCTACCTTAAGAGATACCGACGAAGCAGTCTGGGAGAAGTAGAGTCGGTCAGTGGTCGGTGCCCACTTTTTCTCTCTCTTTCCTTCTTGGGATGTGTACCTAACGTCTCCTGCCTGTCCTGGTGATCCGTTGGTGTCCTAATCAGAGTCTGGCTGTGTGTTTTTTATAGGTTAGACCCTGTTCTGGAATCACGCAGCCCTCGCCTAATAAGCTGACGCTTCCTTGACAGCTCGCTTGCGTGCCCCGATCCACTGCTGAATCAATCATGGGGGCCGCTCCATAGCAGCGGTGGGCAACGTCCTGCAATCACAACCCCAAGTCTCACATCCAATTATAACAAGAGATATTTATTGCTTCGTTAGTGACGTCAGCAAAGCCTGTGGTGGGGAATTATCAGCGGGACACTCTTTCCCATTGACAAAAACCCTTGAATGAAGAGTTCCCAAACTGGAGGGGGGGAAGGACAGAACAGAACATCAGCAAGCACCACCTCCTACTATTCCCAGTCAAGATGGTCAAAACTTTCCACTTTGTTCTAAGGAAACCGTAACTCAAGGAAATCAAAGCACTGGAATCACACTTCTTTAAGGGTAACAAGTCGTTCCTAGGAGAACTTCTGAAAGTAAGTCTGGTTTATTGCCAGCAAAGCCATTCTTTCTACTTTCCTCATTTGCAGGTAGAGTATCCACAGAATTTCTAATATTCAAGGGCATAAATAACATCTTAAAAATTGAGTAGCCTCAATTTTTCCACTGGTTTTTGCGATTGGTATAGGAGAAGAATTCAAATGAAAAACTGATATCAGGGGAAACAATCAGGTAAAGCAAGCATATGCAACACACCTAATTGGGGACGGGGGGCGGGGGTTGAATTGATATGATAAAGAGTGATAAAGTATTCTCTTAAAATAGATGGTAACGTTGACAAGTTTTCTAGTCCTAACCTTCTTTTGGAGCATAAAATCCCATGAATTACAACTGAACTTTCTCTGCTGATTAACTTGGAGTGTGGCATGAAAGATTTCCAAAGACATTATAGGGAGATTAAAGTCCAGCCCACACAGAGCCCATCTGGCTAGCTAAAACACACACAAAGGGGATATCGGATTGTTGTTGTTCTTTTGTCATTGCTACTGTGCAATTCCATACTCAGTGGATCCAATTTAAAATGTGCTGTTGGGCTTATTGGAGCTAGACCTGATGGCCTTTTCCTCCGTTTCAGCAGCTGAGAGTCTGGTATACAAAATACAGCTGAATCTACATAGGGCTATCCAAGCTGTTCTTTTTTACACCTCTGATAGCCTCTGAAATGATCACAGAATTTTATCTCCGGCATGCAGGAAAACAGTAATACTGGGGGTAATCCTGCCTCAAATTTCCTTTGATCTCGGTAACTTGATATAGCTGAATGGCCCTTTAATTGTACGGCCCTCCCTTTGCCTGCTTATGTCTCTAAAGTTAAGTCTTCTTCAAGGACACTTGAACTCCTATTGACTTCATAGGGACAATAAGTAATTTTCTTGTTACCAATAAAGGAGAATATTAGTAGCTCAAGGCTGAAATGAATGGGTAATGAAATGTTTGCAAGAAAACCAGCAAGCTCAGAGACCACCAAGGACCTTTCAGGTTTTTTGTTAGGAATTTAGAAATGGTTTGCTATTAACTTCTGAGATTTTTGTTTGAGATTTATCTGCTGCCCAAGGTTGTTTCACCTTCCCAGTCTAATTGTTACTGTAGAATTCCTTGGTCTCCCACCAAGTACTAACCAGGCATTATTTTGTATATCCTCTATATGTGGAGTTAGGAGACAAGTTGATCTGAATTAGTTCTTCAATTTTAAATTTTTATTTATACTTGATTCTACTGTATGTCACCCTTGTCATTTCTGTCCTTAGTCTTATAAGCATAGAATAGTTTGAATAATTAGCATTATTTCCCTCAGTCCAACCCAAGAGGGTCAATATCAGAGGTGAAATACACACAAATTTAAATACTACAGTTTTTTCTTTTCTCACTCCCAATCAGTGACAGTTGAACTTGGACCCCAGAACAGTTGCTGTTGCAAATGCCATCTCCAATCCAGCTCATTTTCTCTATAGGAAAGAGGTCCCACAGTCAAAAGACTCTTTAATTCTCTATTCTCCAGTTGCTCTCAGCCCAAGTTAAGAAGTTGGGTTGTGGATGTATTTACCTCTATATGACTGATAAATGGGAGGGGACAGGAAAGAAGAAGGGAGGACAGGGGAGGGGAGAAGAGGGGTGAGGAAAGGAGAGGGGAAATCGAGAGAAGAGAAGAGAAGAGAAGAGAAGAGAAGAGAAGAGAAGAGAAGAGAAGAGAGGGAGGGAGGGACAAGGGCAGGGAGAGGAGAGGGGAGGGGAGGTAAAGGAAGGGGCGAGAAGAGGGGAGGGGAGGGGAGGAAAGAGGGGAGAGGAGATAAGGGGTGGGGCAGGTAAAGAAGAGAAGGGGATGGGAAGAAGAAGGAAAAGGAGAGGGGAGGGTGAAAAGAGGACAGAGGCAGTTGAAGAAGAGAAGGGCTGGGGAAAGAAAATGAGGGGAAGGGAAAGAGAGGAGGGGAATAATATAGTAGAGGGGAGGGAGGAATGGGGAGGGGAGGGGAGGGGACGAGAGGAGAGGGGAGGAGAATTGGAAACACTGGATCATCACAAACCAAGTGGACTGACATTTTGGATATAGCACAGGAGTTGAAATTAATACTAAGGGGTGGATGTGGACAGTTTGATGATAGGATAATTGTTTGATATGTTCAAATTAGTATCATAAGAAAATATTCTGATGAAACATTCAGAATTACATAGTTCTCTAATTTAAAGGGAAACATTGTTCATCTTGCTGGAGGACAGGAAAGAGCAACTGTTTTTCCCCCCCTTGGGAATAATTTGACCTGTTCTTTTTGTTTCTAGTCTACTCTTCCAACCAGATGCCAGCCAGATGCATGTTAGTGCTATAATATATCTGGTGGGAGTCATATTAGGGAAACCCGTTCCTTGATTAATGATAAAGCAACAAAACTATGGGACGTGTGTTATATGTGTCAGTATTCTGGTTTTAAAATTTGGCAACGTTACATAATTCCATGCAGACATTCAGTTTCTAGCTATGAATACTGTTGTATTTTTACTGGCATAGAGTGCACTTCTGGCATAGAGTTTCTACTTCAGAGGTAAAATGTCTACATACAGCTAGTCCTCGGTTAATGCCACAGTTTGGACCGGCAACTGCATTGTGAAGTAATGTGGTCATTAAGTGAAACGTCAAATGATCACGATGTAGTTATCATGATGTATCAGTTTCCTTGCAGTCATAAAGCAAATCATTTGTAGGCATTAAGTGAGACCTCACAGTCACATTATTTACTGCTAGAGATTGGATAACCATTTGTCTGAAATGGTATAGTGTTTCCTGCCTAAGCAGGGAGTTGGACTAGAAGACCTCCAAGGCCCCTTCCAGCTCCGTTATTCTATTCTGCTGACTTTTCCATTGAGTCTGCTTGTCAGAAACTGGCTGTGAAACTTGCACCTGCAATCACATGAGCTGCAATAGGATGCTGCAATGTTCATAAAATCATCCCAGTTGCAAAAGCTCCAAATTGTGAGGACGTGACTAAAAGTACACTGCAACTGTCTAAAATCCAAACACTGGTCAAAAAGTTACTATTTTACCACTATTGCAATTTAAAACTGTCTCTAAACAGGACAGCTGTTAACCAAGGATTACATATACCTTGATTTTGGGGTGTCGTTATTTCAGCTAGCAAATGTGTGGAGCCAACAGTGTTACTGAAGTCCTCCATATGCTTCTCCGTTCTGAGGTGTAGTTGACATTATTAAGGAGAACATTTTGGTTATATTCCAAATGTCCCCAAGAATTGACAACTCTTCTCAAAGTGGCATGTTAATATTTTTAAAGAAAAAATAAAAATAGGGACACTTAGTTATTGGGCTATTTTGCTCTCTTATTTGTTATTTTCTGTCTTTGGTATATGTTTTATTGATTTATACTTAGGTTTGTAACCTCACAATAAGGGTAGCACTTACTGTAAAATTACATAAAACACATTCTTGAAATACTATTTCCCCCTCCTTTTTTAGTCTCCTGAGAACAAGGGGAATACTTTCCATGATTTTCCACCATCTGTGGACTGAGTTATCTCTTATCACATTGTTGCCAAGGTTACACTTCTTGCTCCTATCTCCCAGGACATTCCAACATATCATCAAAATTTCAGAGGATCTTGGATGATGTGAATTATTTGGACCTTTTCAGTTGAATGTTAAAATGGGTTATAATACTTATTGGTTGCACTTCTAGATGTTATATAGAGCAGGAGTCTCCAACGTTGGCAATTTTAAGCCTGGTGGATTTCAACTCCCAGAATTCCCTAGCTGGCTGGGGAATTCTGGGAGTTAAGGTCCACCAAGCTTAAAGTTGCCAAAGTTCGAGACCTCTGATACAGAGGGTTTGGGATTGGGATAGTGTGCCCATCCTGACCCTTCTGGAACTTTCAGTGGCTTTCAATACGATTAACCATAATAGCCTTCTAGAGTGGTTCAGGGTTGGGAAGTGGAGGAATGTTGTTTTCATGGTGAAACTGATAAGTCCTTCCCGAGGCCCATCTTTTATGAGATGCATCAAGACTCGGGTATCTCACCTCACCAATTTAACATCTACAGAGGCTTCTAGGGAGGTCCCTCAACACCATGGCATGTGATAACATCCATATGAGAACAATGTTCAGCTATACAGCTCCACCCCAAGTGAGGCAGATGATGCCATACAGGTGATTACCTAGTTTCTGGTGGCTGTGAAGGCCTGCAGATGGAGGAACCAACTATGACTCAACTCTAGAAAGACAGAGTGGCTTTGAGTTCAAAATAAGAATGATAAATATTTGGAAACTTTCAAACTCATTGGAAATTCCAATTGAATTAGTAATCTTATATTTAGTGGATTATCAAGAGATCCACATTGCATTGGAATGATGTGCTTTTATTGGTGTTTTACTTTTGGTTATATTTTATAATAAGAAATTACCAGCCATGTACTTACAAACTGGATAATTCACAAAGCAATTAGCCTTCCCCAACCCAATGTACCCAAGTGAATTAGCCCTTTGTCTTTTTTAAACATTATCTAAATGTTGCTTACTTGGATCAATGCTCAAACATTAAAAAAAGCAGTTAGGGAAAGCAGCATTTATTCAGAGCATGTTTAGAGTCTGAGAAAGAAGACAGGTGAAATAATTGGGAAAATCTAGACCAGAAATAAATAGCTGGTTAAATTAAAAAAAGTGTCTTGTTGATGAATGATTATCATACTAAATATAACCAAGAAAGAACTGGTCTTAATTAGAAATACATTGAAGTGTTATAATAAGAATGCCTATACTTAACCAAGATAATTCCATAACCATTATATATAATTTAATTTAAAGTTTGTCAATTCCATAGGAATCAATTGTCTTAGGTGTGCTGCCTTTACCAATAATGTTGATCTTTTCTTTAAAGAATTTACACCATATAACACAGTAATTACAAGCTGTTATTTAGGTTCCATGTACATGAATGCCATTGGGATAAACATGTTGCCTCCAAATGTTGTTGGATTTCAACTCCCATTATCACATCCCATGACCTATGCTGGACAGCAATATCTGGAGAGTTACATATTACTTAAGTAAGACACATAAAGACTTGATCTAGTAGGTCATGAATTGAAACCATTCAAATGAATTCATGCAGACAAATTAAACACTCTTATAACTTAGTTTGGATTAATATTTTCTGGTCTGAAAATGTAACTGACCCTAATTATCTTTTAATGTGGGCCTTGTTCACTTAAATGTGTTAATTAGGTCATCAGGAGTGGGTTAAGAATGTCATACAAACAAGAAAACCCAATTAAAGTTACCCAGCCACAGGTTTGACAGCCAGATTTTGAAAATACTTTCTATTTCTTTCTGTCTGGAAGACATTAGATATACTGTATATTCAAATACGTTGCGGAAATTAATTCTACAAGCCCCCCTCGTCAATCATTTTTTCATCTTTGCCAGTCCCAAAGGATGTAAAAAGGAGACCAAATGAGTAGGATAAGAAAGTTTTTTCCTGCTTTAGAGGGAAGAAACATTGTGTACTGTACAATGTTTGAGATTTTAGTAGATTGCCCCCATCAGAATGGCCCAAGTGTATTGGAACCCCACAATGATATCTGGGAATTCTGGAATTATAAATCCACCCCTAGAACATTGTTCCTCCTTTTTTGTTTTTTAATATTTAGCCACTTTTACTTCACAGTAAATGTTCCAAAATACTCTTCTGCTATACAGTATCAGGAAACACATCTACAACTTTAAATCAGGATATAAGAAGAATCTCTTACATCTTAAAGAAATCATTTGCAGCAAATCTGAAATTCCAAACTGAAGCTGTTAAACATTCACAATATTTTACTAACACCATCACTGTTCTAAGGCATTTCAGGTAACAATGCTCCAAATTAAATCCACAGGTTCCTTCTGCCCTTGCAAGGAGTTTTGTAGCGCCTAATGGTTCACTTGACAGAGGTGCTGTTCTGCTGCTGCTACTGCTGCTGTTCTGCAAGGGCCTGCTGGAGGCGCATCCGCTTGCGGGAATAGTGTTGCCAGTGGAGTATCTGTTGCTCATCAATGAATTTGGCACACTGTGCATTCACTGGCTCTTTACAAAAATGTTCATATTGGAGCAGTTCTAGCATATGTAGGCAATGGGAATATTTTAGGTATTTGGCATACTCTAGTTCCTTCCAATAAAGCAAGTATTTTAAATAATTTACAAATGCTTTGTCTTTGAAGTATCCTCTCTGGGCAAGAAAGTTGAGGTAATTGGGGTTTGCCAGACACTGCACAAATTCCAGCTCTAGTTGGAAACGAAGTCTATTTCCAGTATCATCGTCCTCCATGGTGGCAGAGATAACACTCCGCTCTCAACGGCACCATTAGAGCATTGTTTCTCAATCCCAGCAACTTTAGGATGTGTGGGCTTCTCAGAACTCTCCAGCCAGGATGCTGATAGGAAATTCTGAGAGTTGAAATTCACTCTTGTTGAAGTTGGTAAAAGTTGAGAACTACTGCCCAGGACACTGAACTGTGGAAGTCTTATCAGGTTAAATACCTCAACAACAAAAAAAAGAAGTGAGTGTTGACACATTTATATCTAATATGGTTCAATCTTATTGTAAGAGAGGATTCTAAAAGCTTGTTTCGGGAATTTTTAGAAAAAAGGATTTCTAAGTTCCGGATCTGCTTGTAAGACCTAGCAAATGAACGCAGTTCGTATTCACTGTAAACTGTCAAATGCCTGGATCTTCCAACATCAGAATCACAATTTTTATCAACTCTCAGCCAGGCCACAATACCCATGACTCCATCTGTCTTGTCTAAGCATTACTTTATTTAATAATATCCTTATTTATCAGTTTGACATACAAGAAACACAGTTTGCTCATTGTAAATGTATAGAATCAGCCTGTGGTTATTCAGAACGTGGCTTTAGTTGCTTAATATTAAATTTCCTTAGCATTATGATTGCAGTCGCCATTAAGTTATCTTAGCAAAGAACTAGTGACAATATTAATGGCATCTTTGCATTTCATATCTATAACACTGTTAAAAACAAAAAGCAAACAAATGAGATAGTAACACCCAATAAAAAACAAGTTCAATTATTTCAGTCACAGAATATTTATCCTGAATAAAACTTTTCTCAGAAGATACTATTGATGTTTTGTGTGTGTGTGTGTGTCAGTGGTGGGATTCAAAAAATTTTTCTGCCGGTTCTGCGGGCATGGCTTAGTGGGTGTGGAATGGCTTGGTGGGCATGGTTTGGTGGGCATGGCAGGGGAAGGATACTGTAAAATCTCCATTCCCACCCCACTCCAGGGGAAGGTTACTGCAAAATCCCCATTTCCTTCCGATCAGCTGGGACTCAGGAGGCAGAGAATAGATGGGGACAGGGCCAGTCAGAGGTGGTATTTACTGGTTCTCCAAACTACTCAAAATTTCCGCTATCAGGTCTCCAGAACTGATCAGAACCTGCTGAATACCACTTCTGGTGTGTATGTGAAGGGGATAGCATGGAAAGAGTATTTCTGCCTGGTGAAATAATAAGGGATTTCTCACGCACAGTCTGAGGATCACATCACAGAAGGAAAGGATTAAATTCCTCTGCAAAACTAATGCAACCTCAAGATTAATTAATCTTAATTAATTAATCTGTAATTAATACTATTGGCATTTTAAAAATAAATACATTTTATATCAAGTGTTCCTTAATTTTTCTAAAGTTGTCAGCCTTGGATTTCCAACAAGCTCTATGGCAAAGGGAGAAAAATTGACTTTCTCCTACTACTTTGGGTTCTCCCAAGTTACCTTCTGTTGCTGTTGTTCGGTTGCTAAGTCATGTCCAACTCTTCGCGACCCCATGGACCACAACAGTGGTGAAATGTAAAATTTGTTACAACAAATTTTAGTTACGGTTCTGTGGGCGTGGCTTGGTGGGGGGATATATGACTGAGTGGGCATGGCCAATTTTTTTTTTTTACTTTTAAAACCATTTTTTCTACAACCTCTGGCTGAAAAGAAAATGCTTTTAAAGCCTTTGATGATCCCAGCTGACTTGCCTGATTGGCAGAAGCTTTTGTTTTAAAAGCCTCTGATGATCCCAGCTGACTTGCCTGATCGGCAGAGGCTTTTTTCCTTTTAAAAACATTTTTTCTATAACCTCTTCGGCCGAAAAGGTTGTAGAAAAAATGCTTTTAAAAGCTTCTGATGATCCCAGCTGAGCCGCGTGATCATCAGAGATTTTTTTTTAACTTTTAAAAGCATTTTTTCAGCCGAAGAGGTTGTAGAAAAAATGCTTTTATAAGTAAAAAAACTAGCCTTTGATGTTCGCGTGGCACAGCTGGACATGGGGGGGGTGGGCAGGGATTTTTTCTACCGGTTTTCCGAATCACCCGCTGCCATCGCTACCAGATCAGGTGATTCAGCCCAAACAGGGAGCATTCCACCCCTGGTTCACTGAGTCAATGACACTATCATCTCATCCTCTGCTGTCCCCTTTTCCTTTTGCCTTCAATGTTTCCAACATCAGGGTCTTTTCCAATTAGTCCTCTCTTCCTGTTTGGTAGTCAAAGTATTTGAGCTTCGGCTTCAGCATCTGTCCTTCCAAAGAACAGTTAGGGGTTTTTTTCCCCCCTTTAGGATTGATTGATTAATTATCTTCTAGTTGGTAGCTATTCCTGATACCAGATAAGAATGGGAACTTTAAAAAATATAGATGGCTCTCCCCATAGGAAAACGTGATCCTGTTCCTCAACTTCCATTCTATTTTCATGATGGAGTTAATTGCTCTTACAGAATATTTCTCTCCAACTGTTCATATCCTTATATTTGATGTTTGTCATCATGATCTCATTTACTGTGAATTGGAACACCAGTGAGATTTCAGGTACAGTATACGCTGCCATCCAATTTGCTATTAAATAACTTGATTGCCTTAAATTAATACTAACACTGTCAGTGATGAAGTGTTCATGTGCTTTCTTGACTTGTACTAATTCAGCCTTACTGTGATTAAGGCAGAGGTTGGCTCCAGATCCATCTCTGCCCATTAGCAGGATTTCTCTTCCTAAGACTTTCTGATTCTTAAGTCATGTAAATATATTTCAGAATCAAATAATATCTAAATGCTAGTTCCATGGTTGTCTAAAATCTGAATTTAAAATTATTTCTTGGTCATATAATATACTGTACATTGTACTACATAACAGAACATAAAGTATATATTATAGTATCACATAATTAGCTAGAGAGAATAATGCATTTATCACTTCACAGGCAAAAATAATTAAATAATAGGAAGATAATCCCAGCGATTTGCTCAGCTGGACAAAATATAACAGTAGGGGAACTGGAAAAAAAGTTTCAAGGTGGAAGTAACAGAAAAAAACTCCTATGAATATAAGCTCTCTCCATATTAATAACTTTCCCACATCAGTAGTGCAAAGCTGAGGCCGGCTCTGATTTTCAACATATTGGTCTCAGTCAGGACATGTTATTCGGTTAAGAAAAAAAGGTGGGTCTGTTTTCATATAATTTTAAATCATAGTCAAAATGCTTTATTAAGAAAATAATCATGTTGGTCATGAATGAAAAAGTCTATAAGCCTAAATAAATGTACACCATGTCACACCATAGTATAATATTTTACCAACATCAATTAATCAATCAATCAATCAACTCTAAACATCAATTTTTATCACTATCTTACACTTTCTTGGGCAAAATGTTAAAAAGCTGCCAATGCTACTTCAATTAGCCTAGTACAGGGCTGTCAAACTTGCCTCCCGCGGGCCAGATGCATCATGCGCTGGCCAAGCCCACACCTGGTTTAGCAAAGGGGGAGGAGTCCCAATACATCACATGATGCCAGCATGATGAAGCAAGTTTGACACCTCTGGCCTAATATCACCTTAGCTAGTCATAGGCCACTCAAAGTTTGAAATTGGCTACTCAAAGATAGTCCTCCCATAATCCCAAGCTCAAATATAAACTTGTATATTCTGGGGAAATATGGGATGAGGAAGCATGGAATCAGGCATCAAGAAACTAATCTTCAGGTTGCAAAGACATCTGAATCATATGAAAGTGAAATTCCTCATCCCAAGTCATGTTGGTCCTCTGCCCTTCATTATTGCTATTGCACTGTTTAGCATATCTTCTGCTGTCTTTCAAAGGGAAAACACCACATCCCCATCTTAGAAATTATTCATAGCATGGAGCCAGATGGACAGTAGGAATAGTACATCTTTGAGATAGAATTAATTTTACAATACTTTTATTATTGATATTGTATTTATGTGTATATGTACACAAGGTTCATTGGTTGGTTGGTTGATTGAATCAACTATATTCTAGATCACATACCTCCACTTATATCCTTACATTGCAAAAGAAAGAAAACTCCTTTTTAAAGCCATGCTGGTTCAGCAAATTTTGTTCCTCTCATTACACTTAAAATAGTTTAAAAGTTTAATTTAGTGGTGCTTTCTTCCAATTAAAATTCAGCATTGGAGCAATGTGCTTATAATGTCTTGGCTTCTTGTTAGATTTTATATTGGACATAGTATTATCTATATTGAGCTCATTCACTTGCAGTAATATTAGAGTTTGTAAACATATTTTTTAATCTTTAGATTGACAGCCTCAAAACTTCATTTCTCATCTGTTCTGTCTGATTAAATATTGAAACTGGTTAGTTTAAAAATGGTTCTGCGGTTATTAAATATCTTCATTATGAAGACTGATGGAAGTATTCCATTTCTCTGTATACCTGCTCTCTTTTAGCAACCTTTCGACTCATTTGATATTTGGAAATCCAACCAGCTTCCTGCTTTGCATTTGTAGTGCAATGTGATATATGCTATTGAGAAATATGTTTCTATATGAGCTCAATAAATTGAAATACACACACAATGAGAAATATATCTTCATTGATTGTAACTTAGTCACATACTCTTCAATCCATTTTTAACCTCTCTTATTGTCGGTTTTGTCAGAATTAGTTTGGGTTTCCTTATTCAGCTAAATCTTATATTTTTGTCTATATTGTATCACTTTTGAAAAAATCATCTGTAAAAATACAATACGTAACTGCTTTGAGCTGAATGCTAATCAACAAAGATTTCTTCCCCTTTTCTAAATTTCCCAAAGATTTTTCTTGCAACTCTTAATTCTAGTTCCTAATTTATATGCATACACACATGTATCCATATGTACATACCTCCTCAAGCATTTTCTCCCTATGGTTTATATTTACATTTGAATCCCTCTCTAAATTCAATTCAGGATGAGTTTGTCTATTCAAGGCTGACAGAATTTCAACCAAAAACCTCTTGTGTATCTATCCCAATGGGTTAAAGAGCGTCTTGTTCTTAAATGGTTTATTATCAATGCTTCATTAGAAACTATGTCACAGATTATGTCAATCTGGACTATTCTTTCTTGCCAAAAAGTAAAGACTTTCAAGCTGTGCATTTCTTACCTTCAACTTTCCAATCTGTTTTTGGAATCTCAATCAGTTCTTTAAGGAATGCAAATGATACTTCTCCCTTAGCCCTGTAACAAGCTACTGGGAAATTCACTTGCATAATCTCTGCCTGTTCATGCATGTGTTTTAATAATAATTGGCACTAAAAGAATAGGAAACTTAAAGATATATTTTCAAAGACACATAGATCTTCCTGGCCTTTTAATCAATTCTTATCTCCAAAACAATCAGTAACATAAATGTAATTAGATTAGAGTTAATATATGTCAGTGGTTTGAGTTTTTAACTGTGTGTCCTACATCATCAGTTATAGATTCACACTGTGCCACGATTTGTCAAACAAACCAACATTGTTTAGTCACTTGTAATATTAAGTGTATACTGTGGTTATAAGTGTAGGTTCACAATACATTTAATACCATATTGGCCAATCAAACTCCTATGGAGTCCATCCCATAGATTAATTATGTGCTTTGTAAATATGTCCTTCCTTTGTGTTTTAAAGTTCCTTCCAATAGTTAAATGATAATCATTCTTATTACTACATTTATTATTGCTGATACAAGCCTTTCTGATACAATTTAGTAAATCTGTTTATTATTTTTAGAAGATATTTATAGTACATAGAACATGTATTCTCGCCACCCCCATCCTCAGCCATCATTTCTCCCACAGCACCCAATTTTATTTTGGTACATATTTAAAAAGAAGTAATTTATTAAATGCCTAGTACTAATGCCATCTTAAAAGAATAAAGGTTCATTATTCTTATAGGATGTACCGTGTTTCCCCAAAAATAAGACCCAGTCATATTTTTTGAACATTGAAATAAATAATATTTTCGGGGATGTCTTATTATTTTGGGGCATGTGGAACAAGACAGGGCTCCTCTTGCCATCTTACCTGATTTCCAGCTCTGTTTCCCTAACCCTAACCAGAGGAAATGTCGGTGACTGGCTACACATGCAGTTAAATATTTTCGGGGAGGGCTTATTTTCGGGGAGGTTTATTTTAGCGCATGCGCTCAAAAGCCTGATTGGGCTTATTATCAGGGGATGTCTTATTTAGGGGAAACAGGGTAGGTAACATCTGGAAGAAGCCTTAGCGTCTGCATAATATTAAGTTATCTCATGGGTTTGTGGTAGAACAAAATCACTATAATGTTTCTCTATATGTATGATGACTTAATGTTTCTTTTTAAGCATGCATAACTATGCTTGGATGCTGTGGATCTGATATCTTCTGTTTACAGTAGCCATAGGAATCAGATGATGACTCTTCAGTGCCATGGAATGATTTTCCTATTACTGTCCATGCACTTTCCCCCAATAAACACCCACTCCCAGCTCCTTCTTGCTTTTTGCTTAGAGGTCTGAGGGACAAAAGCTTTATTTTTCTTTTTTTGCTTCATCTTTTATGTTATGAGGCAAAAAGCAAGTTATAAGAATGATTTTTATCAGAAAATCAGGCTCTGTCCATGTTGTTATTCCCTTTATGCCGGAATTTTCTGAATGCATTGGAATTCTATTCACATCCGACTTTTTCTCCTGCATCACATATAATTTGGCCCCAAATTAATCATCAAAGTCTTGAAATGCTACCAGAAAAGCTGCTTATTTCCCAACCTGTCTGAATTCTTTTAAAGAACACTTAAAATGGATGTGTGTGAACAAGAAACAAACACATCCCTCTGACTAAGTGACATGCTCTTTTCCTCCCTTCCTATCTGGTGGAGAAGAAAGGCATAAGCAAAAAGGAAAAGGAAGACAAATATTTGAGGGCTTCTAAAGCTTCCAGCATTCTCTGCATTCATGACTAATAGTATCAGGTTGACATTTCTTTTTTTTTCCCCCACCCTTCCTTTTTTAATTTCCAAACTCCAAGTCAGTGGACAAAGTTTCCAGCTGCAGGGGCTATTTTAACTCTTCCAGAAATCGCTTTTCATTGGCTGACTTGAAACAGCATTAATAGTGCTATTGAAGAAAACAAATAAGTTTTATCAGATTTGTTGGCAAAGTCATGTCCCATATTACCACATCCTTCAAATTATCAAGGGCTTATTTTACACCAAAGCCAGAATATACTTTCAAAAGTACTTTCATCTAGAAATGTTCTATGGCCAGGACAATCAATGACAGGAGAGGACTGTAATGCAGATGGTGAGGTGCACGTATTTCAGCAAAAAAAAAAAAAAAAAAAGACCAAATTTCAGTCTCTGCCAATTTCAAAAGAATTCTGGTACCAGTAAAATGAACCACCCTGCCTGGAAACTGAAGACACATGCCACTTGACAAAGCCTGGAGTAATCATTGGGTTGATATAAAATTTCATGTATATATTAGATAGAGTTCTATAATCCTGGATTTTATTCTGGAAACAATTTTCAGTTGTTTGTTGGCCTGTATTGTATATTAACTGTTATTGGGATTGAACAACACATTAAACTACCATGAAGTTTGTTTCATTTTGACACTGTATACTGCATTAAAGCAGCCATTGTGATTTGAACAGCATGATTTATTATTACCACGTTATACAAACTCATCTGATTGATTAATTACATTCTGTTAAATAAAGCACAATGGTGTAGTGTGATATATGAACAAAATCTGTATGTTGTTACTCTATAATGAATCACTGTCTATAGCCAAAGATGTTATTCATAAACCCATATAAATAATATTGAGAGACTTAATATCTATTGCCTCTGAACCAAATAAAATACTGTGATAAAAATGTATTCTCTATTTTCTCTCCATGCTAACTCAACTTAATGGCCAAAACATTTTGATGAGATTTGCATAATACAAGCCTCCACTTATGAAGTAACCAAGGAATGAGTGAATATAATCTTCTAATGGTTCTTTTATTCATTCTCCCAAGCTTCCTGTCCTTCCATTGTATTTCTTAAGGAGACACCATGTTAGAAGTATAGGAAACCAGGGAAGCATCACAATGAAGGAATAATGTGCAACAAACAAAAACATTGAAGCACCTTACACCATTCTTCAAGAATAAAGTAAGCTAAAAGAAATTCTAAAGAGATTTTTGTGCACCAGGTAGATAGAAATCTTTTTCTGCAGGAAAAGAACACTACTGAGAACTGCAGGACACATTTCAACATAGCAATAATTTTCTATATTTTTATATTTCTAAGCAGATTGTGTAAATTTGAAAAGTTCTTTGCATTACCAGATTTCTTATCCAACCAGAACAATGCCTAATAATCAATATTGAACATCTTTCTGGATAATAGCTATAGGAAATACCCATTTTTCTTCTGTTAATATCTATCAATTTCTTATAATGTCATTTATCTTCAGCCATATTTGACCGAACCATTAAATATTCCATCTTCAACAAATAATTATAAGATACACAGACAGAGGCACGCACGCACACCACTAAAGGTAACATTTCAAACATGTTCTTTTAAACCATTTACACATATTTAATTAATGGAAATTAAAGAGAAATTTAATTGCTTCACTAGCTATATGGGAACAATTCTGCCCTTGTTAAGAGAAACCTGCTGGTTCAAAATGATTTGTTAATTGGCTTGTCAGTCAGCTGTGAATTAATTTTTCATATCTGTTTTAACAATAAACCTTTCTTTCTCTTCTTGTTCCAAAGGAACATATAAAAGGGCAGCTTTACAGCTTTCAGAGAGGCATGAGAAATGTGGCTTAAAATTAGATTCAGAATTTCTTATGAACACTTGGTTAACATTTGGATTAGATTTAAAAATAGTTTGCAGAGATAGATTTTGTTTATTTTGTAGTATGTCTCAACTTGTTAGCACAATGACTATATTGACACATGGACTATAGTTTATTTTCTTCACTATTAGAAGACATTAAGCTCATCCCTAATGCTAAGAAGAATGGACCCACTCTCTGTCACCCTGGGTGGCAGGACCAGAACGAGCAAACTGAAATTACAAGGAAATATATTCAGGTTAGATATGAGGAAAAATTTTCTTATAGTAGGAATCAGCAGTGGGATTTACTTACCTTCCCTACCAGTTCGCAAATGTGAGCGCACTTGCACATACCTCATATGCGCATGCGCAGTAGGTGTATGTTACATCAGGTCAGGTGGGCCTGCCCTCGCTGCTACCGGTTCATGCAATTCAGAGAGGTCCAGCTGAATCCCACAACTAGTAGGAACCCATCAACCAATGAAGTAGGTTGCCTCATGAAATGGTAAATTCCCTTTTATTGCAGGGGTTCAGACAAGAAGCTGGAAAGCCATGTGCTCAAAACACAGATCACTTGGATGATACTTACATTGTTTTCATATAGCACATTACTCTTTCAGTATAATTTGTTTCATTTTGTATATATTTTGTAAACTCAGCCACTGGAATCTCTGGACCATGAGCAATAGCTTAGCCAATGTGAACTCAGCCAGTTGTGGTTTATTCAATAAGGCATGGCATTGCATGATGTTAAGTCATAATGTGGATTTTGAACCATTAAAGAACATTAAATTGGCCAAGTTATCCATACCAAAGAGTCCTGCGGATATGTATTAGATACTTTATAGCAGAGTAGGACTCTCTGGAGTTCTTTATCCAAAATATCAAGAACTATTTGTACATGAAGCAGAAATCTAGCTTTTCTGGAGAGGAAGGTAAAAATCAGCTTGTTATTGTTTGAGATCTTGAGCCTCATAGAGAAATTTTGAATCAGAAGGTTCACTTGTGGGATTGAACTGGAGATATTTACCTTAAACATCTTATACAGAACATTAAAAAATAGTCTATTATATCAACGGATTATTTATTGCCTGCAAGATAACTCCAAGAGATCAAGAAATACTGAGCTTTCAAATTCTATTTATTTTAGCTTAACACATATACCATAAACAAGTTACATTATGTACTTCACTTGCCAATACTTACTCCTAAGTAAACTCCAGGGAATCCAGGGAAAGTAATGACTTGGTACTCTGCTAGCTATGTTCTGTGGAAGGCAAGCAGCATGATTCATCTCACTTAGAGAAGTTGGCATGTATCCACTCAAGTCCTGACATTCCATCTTACTTTAATGCGTTTCTTTTTATACTTAAAGGTTTTACTAAACCTGCTACAATTTGTAACCACTTTGTCCATTTATATTCTTTTCTGCTTGACCACTGGACCAAATGGACCAGCTTTCAAATGGTTTACTTACCATAAACTGAAATTTATCATCCAGCAACAGCATAAATACAATGTAAATCAACACAAACCAACAATGTTAAAAAGTACTGAAAATGTTTTGTGAATTTGTGTGATACCCATTTATATTCTACAAAAGATGGCGACTTATCACATCGCGTGCAGATAAATTTGGGACTGATCTTCCAGTCTTCTGATAAGCTTAACATTCTCACCACTCACAAATCATATTACCAATATATTATAATATCCATGAAGCTATTTTTATTGTAAACACAATGAAGCTCAACTCTGAGTCAATTTCATGGACACATCCATATAGTTATTTTGGAATTAGTATGGATGCAGCAAATAATCATTGCCTTCTTTCAGCATTTTTGTTTTACTCCCCAGTATAGTCTGCAGCTCTGTTATTTCCTGATGCTGTCCCATTTAAGTAATAACTTTTTCTCACAACTGCAGCAACAGCAACTTCATTGCCATTTTTCAGACCTTGTAGATAAAAGTAGATAAATTATTGCAAAATTCTGAACAAGGGTTGAAGTCCCAAGTATTGGTCAATTTCCAGATTAGGTAATTAAAGTTAAAAGGATGGCTGTGTAGAATTCTCCTGCTGTTTTAATTAATGAAATTATATTTTACTTCCTTTCCTATTAAGTATGAAAGAGTGGAAGCAAAATGGAAAGAGCAGGTTAAGATTGCTTCAGTAGAATGATTGTTGTTTCATCTCTGATTCTGCTTAATTTTGGCAAAATATGAGAAATAGTGTTCTTGTAAACCTGAAAGTCATCAGGGAGAAATCGTTCAAGAAGGAAAGTATAAATCTTCTGTACAAATAAGTGATTTTTTAAAAAAAAATCTGTTTTGATTAATTATTCATAAACATTTTACTTAGATGCATTGAGGAATTTATTTTCATTTAATGTTACTCAGGAGAAAGTACTTTCAGGACTTATCTTCAACAGGCACTGATGAAACAAGGGATTTTCCATTGGAACCAAAAGAAAAATATTTGTTCAAAGCCTTTCTTTTTCATAAAAGTGTGTATGCAGTTTGCATCTTCCTTCAGTCCTTTAAACTTTTAAAACTAACGTTAAGCTTGGCCTGCCAAATGTCAAGAAGTAGATACTATATACCCTAACTATGGCATATTTCATTAGGTAGGTTGTACTCCTGACATCATACTGCTTTATAAGAATGCACCCAGTGTGGCTTCCTCAAGTGAGTCACCACCATGATGCATTGGCCAGGATATTTATGGAGTCACTTTACTTAGAATCTATGATTAAAGAAATTGAATTTTTCAACCTGAGAAGCTAAAATATGAAAATATTACTTAAAATTAAATTGTATTTTCCCTTCCTTTCCATCTTTTCCCTTTTGTTTCTCTATGTGTAATTAGCAATTCTATCATCCTATCAATGATTAAAATAAGCAATCCTTATAAAAGAAATATAGAAATTAAATATATCCTTGGAGCTGCAGCTATCAACTGATTCATCGTTATGACTTCTATCTTGCCTTCACTGATACCTGCAGTCTAAATGGCTGCAACACAAGGGCTTGCCTACTATGTGAATATCTTAGTAGGATGTCTGCAGCTGCAAAATGCACATACTTCATTCTAGAGTATTGCATTATCAAAGTAGCAAAGATTAAATGTTACCATTGTGTTGAATCACAATATTGTTTGATTGCTTCATATATATATGAACACAACCACTGTGGTTGGTAAAGCACAGTTAAAGACTTAGCAAAGTCTGTGAATCTAATAAAAAAACCCACATGCCAGAACTCATTAATCATATTTTCACCTCAACTAAATAATATAACTCATTTGCAATTGCCCTAGATCTTTTTATTCTGTAAAGGTTTTGTCATTGATTTATTGAATAACAACATTGCATCTCTATGCTGAAATAAGCAAATTTTGATTATTTAGCTTTCCTGTGCAATTGATGAGGTTAAACTGGTTAAACAACAGTAGCTATCATTGATATCTATCTATATATTTCTTCCCCAAATCCCCAAAACTTTAACCTTAGACTGTCTACTGTAGACCTCACCCCATTCCTAAGAGGTCTGTAAGGGTCATGCATAAGTGCGCCAGTGTGCCTACCATCCCTATCCTAATGTTTTCTTTTATTTGTATCCTTTTCATGTATTTATAATTATGTTTACACTTGTATCTGTCATAAAATACATGCTTGACGAAATAAAATGAATAAAAAAATAAGAAATAAATATGGCTGCCAAGAGTTGACAATGACTTGATGGCACATAATCAGTCAATCAGCTATCATTGTCAATCAGTGAAATCCTGTCTGAAAGTTCCTAATATTGGCTATCTCTATTGGTCGATGAGTGACTCCACCTTGGTGGCCCTTCTTGACTTCCCTGTGCTCATCATTAATTTGTTCTTGTTTAGTGGGCAGCAGTTTGGAGATGGGAAAAGTTGCCTTGCCTTCTCTCAGTCAAGGGAAGAACCAGAGAAACAACCAAAAGTGCTTTTCTAAAAGGCAACTGGACTTTACTGAACTGAACTGAACTAAGTTTCTTGGATGAAAAGCTGAAACATTTTCAAAGGAAAAAAAAATAAGGATGTCCAATTGCCTTTTGGAAAAACACCTTTGGGACAACCATGACTTGAGTGATTGAAAATCTCCATAAGCAACCAAAGGAAAGATTAGAGTGAATAGAAGAAGGAAAGAAAGCTGGAAAGAAGGAAATGGAACATGTAGCTCTAGCATGGAGAAAGACATCACATTGGAGCAGTAGTGAAATCCAATTTTTTTACTATCAGTTCTGTGGGCATGGCTTGGTGGGTGTGGCAGGAGGATACTGCAAAATCTCTATTCCCACCCCACTCCAGGGGAAGGTTACTGCAAAATCCCCATTCCCTGCCCACTCCTGGAGGAAGAATATTGCAAAATCTCCATTCCCACCCCACCCTGAGATGGTATTTGCCAGTTCTCTGAACTACTCAAAATTTCCACTACTAGTTCTCCAAACTGCTCAAAATTTCTACTACCAGTTCTCCAGAACCTGCTTGATTTCACCCTTGCATCAAAGCTACCTCTTTGGGTCAATCAACTGGTAAATTCAGTTCAGTTTAAGTAATTATAATATGATGCACTTTGTGGCAATCCCCCACCCCCACACACACACTTTATACTTTGTTTCATCTTATGAACAGCCTCCTACCAAAGATTTGAGTTATACCTACCTTGACAACTTTCAGAAAAGCCTTGAATAAATATGGAGCTATACCTCAGGGCATTTGGAACTGGTTGGTTGATTGGTTGGTTTTCAATCAGTGCTTAGAATGGCATTTAAAGTTTTATAGCTTTATTTTGTTGTTTCTTTATTATTCTAAAGTGTACATGATTATTTGGCAAACAACCAGGATTTAGTTGAACCGAGCAGCGTAATGTTTTAATAAATAACTATATACATAGATACATCCACCAAAGGGGTCTGAGCAGTGTGGAACTAACCAGGAAAAAGGTATTCAGATCATAGTAGTTAGTCAATTTATGAACATGTCAAATCATTGTGTGGTAGCTGTGAAAAAGTAAACACCATGCCTCAGATCATTAGGAAAAGAACTAAAAATAAACTGCCAACACTGTAATCCAGATTAAGGAGTATAGGGGCTCATATATTTGGGACGTTGGACTTATGACTGACAAGCTTGTATTCGAGACCCGGTTACTGCTGCAGGATGGGGTGAACTCCAGTCACTTGATCCAACTCCTGCTGATCCAACAGCTTGAAAGAAGGCAACTGTGAGATGGGTACCATATCAGTGGACAGATTAAAGGGGACATGAAAGGAGTCCATAACTGGGCATCCCTGGGCAACCGTGATGTTACTAGCATTCTTTCAACCTGGAAGCACTTTGGCACTCCCAACATGATTGTAGTAGTTTCCAGTGGAGAATAGGAGGGAACTGGGATGCCATGGTCCATGGGGTCACAAAGAGTTGGACACAACTTAGTGAGAACAAGAACAAAGTAGCTGAAGTCTAAAGACTTTCCCTGAAACAATGTTGCTGTGTCAAGTGGTCTGATTTCAGAAAAGTGCCCAGCTCAACCATCACAGATTTTGACGAAATTTCATTTTTACAAAAAATGTCACCTTTACACTCAATTTGTGAACTATTGGAAAGCAGTAGGAGAATGAAATTTTATATTCAAAAACCTTGTGTTGCTAAGTTATTACGCACAAAGTTTCACATTTCTCATACCTTTCCTTCCAGAGATATAAAAAGGCAAATTTTACTCTTTTTTTGCGTCGCAGTCATTTTTGGCCAACTTTGCTCCAAATTATCTAGATGGAGATCACTCATGAGAATGTTTTTATTATTTTGTTTAATAGAGCACAGCAAGTTGGAGAAGATGGCCAAGTTTTGTTTCTCTCAACAAAATATTGCCAGAGATATTATGTCTCAAAGTTGCTGAACCTCAGTGTCATACTGTAGAAGGCTGCGGTATGGGGTCAAACAAATGACTATATTTCTGCAAGTATTGCATCGGCAAAAGTAACGCTTTACCAATGTACATTGGGGACATGTGTGCATGTTCACACCAAATTTCATCGAAATCCGTGATGGTCAAACTGGGAGCCCCAGACCACTTGACATGGAATGACCCTGTGTTCAAAAAAAAGAGGAAAGAAACAGAAATGTATAAAGAATAATTTAGAATTGCTTCTTAGTAAGAGAAGCTTTTAGAGTTAACTAGATAATGAAGCATTGGTTCTGCATCCTTATTGTTAGCAAATACTTTATGCTTAATGCTTTAATGTAGTTTGTAGGCTTAGAATGACTCTTTACCATTTTAATCTGTACCAAAATATTTCAGTGCTGTGAAATGATTTGCTCAAGGATGATCTAAATATTGGGTCCTATAGAAGTGCAAAGCTTCTATAGAAAACTATAGAAGCTTTGCACTAGAGGAATGACATTACTGGATGCAATTTAGATTCAAAGCTCAAAACTGCATAGAAATATATTCATAGTTAACGCATGAGATTTCTTATGTATCTGTATTACAAATAGAGAGAACACTCTAACATATGAAATTACATTTAGGTTCTATTTATAGTTCAGAAGAAGCTTACATTGCAATTTACCAGGAAAAAAATTACAGTTAACAACTATACACAGTCAACTAGCAGGTGTTAATTCTAAATTAAGCTTTTAGAATTATTTACATACAAACATACAAAACCCAGAAGCCCTACATAAAAGGAGTGGTTTTTATTACAATGTAAAATACGAGTGGATTAGCCAGTTTTATGTTCCTAGTACAAAAAATAAAAGGAAATTAAGATCAGTCTTTCCTTTTCTATGTCTCCTTAAGTAAGGAAACCACAATATCTCTCCTCTGAGAAAAACATAGCTTGTGGAAATGTACCTGGGGCATTCCTTTCAATAGCTTGTTTATAAAATTACTGCCCAAAGTGTAGATATGTAGTTGACTCTACTTCTTTATTCAACATTTCAACAGGCTTTCCTTTTTTGAGAAAAATGCTGTTATAAGGTGTGATCTTATACAATTCCAATCCTGAGGTGCACTAATCTAAATCCATTTCAGATTGGATTTCCAACCGATTTGGGAGTTGAAAAGGCACTATTCACCCAATGGTATTATTTATACCTAGAGAAAAATATGGTAGTGAAATTGCTATCCATCTGATTCCTTCTGGACGTGTTTGATGATTTTCAGTATCAGCTACTGTCCAATATCTTCCCAGGCCAGCCATCTGGACAGGAGGAAAGTGATTTCATTTCTTATCTTGTAGACCGGTTCTATAAAATGAAGCATTGGTGTGTTAGATATTTTTTTTAAATCCTTCTGAAATACAGGTAGTATGTGGACTAACAACCACAATTGGCACTGGAATTTTGATAATAAGGAATACAGTCATTAACTAAGTCATCACATGACCAGACCTGATTTTATAAACATTTTATCGTAAGGTCGTTAAATGAATCAAGTAATAGTTAAATTAATCTGACTTCTTCAGTTAACTTTGCTTGTTGGAAGCTGGCTGAGAAATAATTATGATCATGTGATTGCAAGACATTGTAATCATCACAAATGTGAACTGATTGCCAAGTACTTGAATTGTAATCACATGACTGTGAGGGTAGTGTGACAGTCGTATTATTGAGGATGGATCATAAGTCATTTTTTTGAGGCCATTGTAACTTTGAATCATTGTTAAATGAATGGCCATAGATTCAGGACTATGTGTAAATGGAATTTATTTTCAGTCACTATTAACTTGTTACATTTAAGTTTGTGTAGTCTAATCATTATTATGCCTGAACTCAATGAATTTGCTCTGCTTTTGAGATAGTGCAGTTACTATCAAAAATATTTTGGAGCTAACTTGAAAATGTGATTTTAATTTTTTCACTTGTTCTAAACAGAGTTGATAGAATAAATGGGCCATATCTATAGAATATATCTCACCAATTCTACAACCATTTTATTTATTACCAATGTCCACTGGAGTACAATACCAAATGATGGGTTTAAGCCCCACATGGCATGCAACACAACCATGTAAAACTTGTATAGTCAATATGATCTTTTCCCTTTAATGGTCTGGTCATTCTCCAAAACCTTTCTCTAGAAATCTCCTTCTAAAATTAGGTTGGTGACAACAGAAGGGGTTTTTTTCTGTTAGGAGGAATGGAATGATATCCCTATGAGGGTGGATTCTATAATGCCAACTTTCACATATTGTAATGTATTTTATACTCATTATTCCATTGAATATTTTAAGTTTTAACTTCTTAGCTTAATCTTTGAATAGGAGTTTGTCTGAGATTCATAAATCTAGGATATGATATTCAGTACTGCACATGAATATATGATTAGAACAACAAATATTTTGAGATACATAAGTTTAAAGTTATAGAGACATAAAAACTACAATAAAAAGGTCTAATTGTAATCATTTCAGAAAGTTCTAAGTTTAAAGTATTTGCCACAGACGTTAGCTCCACCCCATGACATTTGAAGAGAGAACTATTAGTCAACTGATGTCGTTAACTAAACCTCATTATGTTTTTGGATGACACCAAAAATCTAATCGATCAGCCTTATTAAGCTAGCATCCATCATCTTGAAGACAAAAGGTAGCCTTCAGAAAGAAAAATCATCTATTCTAATCTAAGAGGCACTTCTTAAATCAGAAGTGATGGCTTTCTACATTTTAATTCCTTTGCTCACTCAAAATTACTCTGAATTGCACCACTATGGACTAGAATACTTTTAATAATTGGAAATATTTGGATGTAGAAAGACTTGGCAGTATTCCAGGGATTTGAAATTTTGTTTGTATATCTACAGATTCAACCAATGAAATGATTAGCTGCCTCAAATTTGATAAGAGTTCCTTTCATATTCAAAAGGAACATTCTCAATTTTAAGGAGTGTATTTGTAACTCAGGGTCGAAATGAGGGGGTCCTTGGTGCTCTCTGAGCTTGGTTGTTTTCTGTACTTTAAATAAGCCTAATTCTGAAATAACTTTGCAGATGCAGAGCTTGTAGATAAAAAAGGATTCACGAGCCCAAGATTGGTCTCAATGAATGCAGTTGGAGGATCTTTTTATTAGAAGGTTTACAATCAATTCTTGCATTTCATCATCTGGGACAGGAGACCATGATAAAGCATAACTAAATCCAAGGGATAATATATTTAGCTGCTTTTTTATAGCAATAATGTGAAGAAAGAAGATTAGAATCTATTGATAGAACTCTGGGTGATTTGCAGTAATTGCTAGGAGCTTTCAAATTTTCAGCAGTTAACAAGAGCAGTTAAAATAATGACATTTTTCTACAGAAATAGAGCTGTTGAAATAATGAATATATAATATATCTCAATATAATACTGAAATAAAGGATGTTTGGAATATCCAGAGGAGAACTTTTGGGTTCAAGGGCAATGAGATTAGTTCAGTTCAAGCAACTGATATGTGTGGAATGTGCATTGCCCATTGCTTCATTCTAAATGTTTGTCTTTTGCAACTTATGTATCCATGCATGTATGTATTATGCACGTATGTGTGTGGGGGTGTATTAGTTAACATCAAGCAAAGCATGGCATAAGGATGGGAATAGGAAAGAAGTCAGGTGAGACCAAATTTGCTTCTATTTTTTTAAAAAATGTTTTATACAACATTGTAAAACATGGTAAAAAACATAGGAGTAAAATGTAGAAAATCTAAAAAAATAAGAGCATCAGAAAATATAGAACTATTTTATATCTGCACTTTTTGCTCTTTTGTGTATTTTTCTTGGTTTGTATTAATTTTTTATCCTTATATTTTACACTTCAATAAAAATTATTATTACTTAAAACTATTAGCATTTTTACTAAAGTACACAAATGCATGCACTTGCTCTTAATTTTTATAATTAATGTACAACTTTCAATAATTTGCTTCCTTTTCCCTCTCCAACAGATCTTAGATACATTAAATTTCAGATCCTTGCTGATCATACAATTTATCTAATATTTATTGCAAACCATTCCATTTCTCAGTCAGCAACAGGGCATTATCCCAAAGGTGCTTTTTCCAAAAGGCAAATAGATTTTCTTGATTTTTTTCTTCAAAAAGATTTCACTTGTCATCCAAGAAGCTTCTTTAGTTCAGAACTGAAAAAGTTTCTTGGATATGAAGTGAAACATTTTCAATTAGAAAAACCCAAGAAAGTCCAACTACCTTTTGAAAAAAACACTTTCAGGACAACTACAACCTGGATGATTGAGAATCATCATAGACCAAGGGCATTATCTGCATACAAACGTTCATGTCCCAAACACTTCTAATGTCGCCACAAGGATACCTAAACACATCAATCAATCAAGGAAATAACCTTGCTTTATTCCATCCACAATCATGAGATATTTGCTAAATATTCCATTTATTCTAATGCATGTATCACTTCCATCATTTTTCAGCCTTAGCACATTCTGCAACCATCTTTCAAGTCCATATTTGCACAAAGCATGCCTCTGTTCAATCCTATTCCTTTAATCATACACTTTCTTTAAATCAGCAAACTTACAATAAATTTTAAATCAAAAAGGATCTTGGGGGGCCTGCAGGCTTTGGCTCCTGCAGGGCTGAGAAAGAGGCTTACTGCTGCTCCTTGAAGAAAGATAGAGTTGCTTGATCCACAAAGAATTCTCACTTCAAGATCCCAATGGAAAGATCATAACAATCCTTAATAGGGATTCAGCAAAGACAAGTGTCTGGTGGGGAAGAAAGAGAACAAGCACAAAAATGACTTAATTGAGCTTTTAAAAGTCTGGCAATAAGGTATATTCGGATGTAGTCAAGGCAAAAGCCATTCAGTTTAAGTTCACATGCAAAAATATGAAAGGGAAGGGAAGGGAAGGGAAGGGAAGGGAAGGGAAGGGAAGGGAAGGGAAGGAAGGGAGGGAGAGAGGAAGGAAGGAAGGAAGGAAGGAAGGAAGGAAGGAAGGAAGGAAGGAAGGAAGGAAGGAAGGAAGGGACAGTTGCCAAATACTTTCCCAGTCATGCTTAACAAACTGATTCCTCATAGTTTTGCATTCAATCTTTATACATTTTCCAGGGTATAGCATAATAACATTATTCCAATCATCATGCACAGATGAAATCTTCCCAGTCAACCAAATCAATATTTTAACATTTTTTTCAGTTACACACTTCATTCTTACAGCTTTATTGTTTTTATAGCACTATAGAGTGCTATAAAGCACTATGGAGAAGTATATAAGTGCTATTGTTATCCTCAGAGCATTTATGAATTCCTTTAATTTTTTTCCCTACAAACTAAAATTTGTGGTCTTTGACATATCACCATCTTTCCTACCATATTCAAATCTTCACACTTCAGATCCACTCGTATACACTTTTAATTTATTCCAATTCGGTCCACTGGAGGTCCCTTGTTGGTCCTCTTCATCTACTGAAGAAGGCTAAATAATGAAAAAAAATATTTCTATTGAATTCATTGCCTTTTCTTTGTCAATTTTACTCTTAACCATGTCTTTGACAGCATTCTCTGCAGCTACCATTTTCTTTCTACACTCTCTTTCTCGCAACATTCCTTACAGGTATTTTTACAGCATGCATCATTCTCATCCACAGTCTCTTTCACATAATCATTCCACTGGGTATGATTTCATTTTCACTCTTCCCATTGCTATAACACCATGCAGTTCAACAGGCCTCTAAAACAATTCTTTTCACTACCTTTTTATTTCCACTTTCCATGAGCCAATACACCATTATCCATATCTCATTAACTCAAAGATATATGCAATGTTCAAAGTTATATGCAATGAAATACGCAACACTGAAGATACTAATATTCTAAAACAATACATCAATAGATCTAATAGATCTCAAGTTCTGTTGTTGTCATGGCCATGTCATATTCCATTTGTGGGGAGGGAGATAAATGCAGGAAGGAACACTATTGGCTGTAGAGTTTATTCAAAGAGATCTTCCTACAAGTATAATTTGTGCATAGCAGGGGTGAAATCCAGCAGGTTCTGACAGGTTCTGGAGAACCAGCAGCGGAAATTTTAAGTAGTTCGGAGAACCAGCAAACATCACCTCTGGTTGGCCCCAGAGTGGGGTGGGAATGGGGATTTTGCAATATCATTTCCCTGGAGTGGGATCGGAATGGAGATTTTGCAGTATCCTTCTCCTGCCATGCCTACCAAGCCATACCACGCCCATCAAGCCTCGCCCACAGAACCGGTAAAAAATTTTGGATTTCAGCACTGGTGCATAGTTTTATTTTCTTAGCTTTGATGGCCAGCCCACCTTGGGGCTAAGATTATACTGCCCATTTAGTCAAAATATCCTGGAAGCAAACTTTTTAAAAAAATTCCAGGTTAAATAAGGGCAGCTCTTGATAAGAGCAGCATCTATTGCTAACCAGCTTCAAATTTTCTTGATATCTTTAGTTTTGAGGTCTAATTGTTATATAAGAAACCTTGGTCAGTTTAATTTTCACTTTCAAAAAGAAATATATAAACTTTTGATTTTTATTTTGAACAGAAAGGAAATTTGCCATAAAAGTAATATTTAATCTTCATAGCAGATTGGTTGAGTTTTTTTATATCTACACTTTTAATCTTTCAATAGGTGATTATTGCTGTTGGAACTGAGTGTGCTAACCATCTGTTCCATGTTGAGTGCATACTTCTAGTTTAAGAGAATAGTCGTAATCATGTGGGGATGCAGCCCTGAAAGTGACTCATATGGTTTCTAGCCCAGCAGGCAATCTGTATGTAGATTACCCTCCCTGCAATTCAAAGTATGGTGTAAGAACAAAAGGCTAGGAAAAAGTCACCTATATAAATTTAGACTGGAGCTCAGTTTTATATATATATATATATATATATATATATATATATATATATATATATATATATATATATATATATATATATGTCGCAGGTATAAGATACTTTAACATGAACAAACACCCCTTTGGGTCGATTATGAACTTTGGTTCATTTATGAAAGTTATTTTCTTATTTTTAACATGGAAACATGAGCAATTATTGCTAAATAAAATCTAAGAATTGTTTGCAGACTTTGAAAAGAGATGTTTTTGATGGCAAATGGATGAGAAATATAGTGCCTTTTAAACTGAGATATATTAAATGTCTTTCATTTATGGCCCTATGAAATAAGCGAAATATTATGAAATGATTTTTTCTTAAAGAAATGAAGGGCTTTTATTTAAGGCTGTAGCTAGTCATAATCGAAGGAGACAGTTTTTGGGAAACAATAGATTATTATTTAATAACCAAGAAAAAAAATGTACAAGGAAGAACAGCACCAAGTATCTAGTTTCACTATAGGCTCAAGGTCCCTTCTAACTCTGTTACTGTTAAAAAATATATATATATGGGCTTATTTGTAAGGCGGCCAACTTTTTTACAATGAGAAGGAGGACACAAATACATTGAAGAAAAAAAAGAAGTGAGTCTAATGTGTGTGTGTGTGTGCCGTGTCGTGTTTCGGTAAGAAGTAAACAAAGCCACTGGCACGGGCGGACTCTTGCGCATGGCACAGTCTCTCAAACAATTCTCCTGTGCGGAGCGCATGCATCTCATAATCGTGTCTCACCGCACTGTACAGAGCCTTGATGAATCGTCATGTCAAATACAAATACGTCACATCACATGGAACGAATCGGATCGGCATCGTTCGAATACACAGATTTACAGATTAGTCTTCAAATATCAAAAAGGAGGACATGTAGGGGGACACTTTTTGACAGAGGATAGAACTTACAAAAGAAGGATTATCCTCCCTGCTTAAAAAGAACTACCATATCTGTTAATGATTAAAAGAGATTTGTTTTACTTGACCTTCCTACTTAGTTAGTTTGGAACTAAGGACTTTACTTTTGGGCATAAAGACTTTCAATAGTTATTTTGAAAAACTTTAAATGTTTGATTTTCAGCTGTTATGGCCAAGGCTAAGGCTTAGACTTTTCCTACTGAGGGCAGTAGTATATTGGTTTACAAGGTGACATCTAGATTAAGAGGTCCTGGTTTACAGGTGTGTAAAATGTGCATCTGTTTAGGGAAAAACTGAGCTTTAGTTGTCTTTAAAGAATCGTCAAATTGTGTCAATGTTGTCCCGCTAGCAAGGAATATTACATGTGCACAGATTAATATAATTATGTCTGGGAATCTAAATTTACACTTTCTTATTTTACTAAAACAAAAAGATTTGATCAACCAAAGGTAAGGCAGATGATGAAGGTAATATCTATGAGCCCATCCAATAATAATTGTGGCATACAATGTAATGTAAGAGAAATAAAATATATAAATTAACAAAGGAAAGGAAATAATTGTGTTTTATGTTCTCTGAAAACATCTACACTGAATAGTGATAATACAATAAGAGAAAAAAACTTAAATACAGTATGTTAGTTATGATATGATGATTAAATGAACATAACATAACAAGAAATTAACAAAAAGAAAAGAGCCATATGATAAACGAAGCTATCTATAGAAAATTAATTTAGTTGTTGAGCTTGTTATTAATGGACAAGTAACCGGATTTATCACATATGCAATGCAGACTAAGATTTCTGTTAGTCCAAAGAAAAATAGGTAACATTTATTTGCAAACCTTGTAATCTGCCAGTCCAACTGTTCTGGTTCATCAAAGTGCTAGACATTTCAATTATTCTTCTGCAGACCATTTTGGCTCCAAACAGTAAGACATTAATGCCAATTGCCAGTTTATAAATTGCAACTTGTAAGATCAAGCTCTGAAATAGCAACTCACATACAGATATTGATTCTCCTTCCTCTTACAATTCAACCACGTACATATACCAATCCAGTTTACCTTATACAAAGTAATCAGAGGCTCAAATTATTATTCAGATCTCCAACTATCAGGTTTGCCTGAAGAACATATTCACCCTTATAACTTCTACCTCTCTCCTGACTAATAATTCTGCCTCTGCATAGCAAAAGCAACCACTGTATAAGAGTTCCCTATGCAGCAGAATCATTGAAGCTGGGTGCAAATAAACGCTCATGTTTGTGGATAGTCACAATTTACTCTGGTTCTTGTACCACATAAAATATTTCAATTTATATGGATATTAATTTCTCCATACATTAATTCCCCGTATTAATAAATTGGCTACTCTCCAGAAGTTTGATGACTCAAGCCCTACTCATTTCTCATCTGGATTACTGCAATGTGCTTTACTTAGGACCACCCCTGAAATACATTCAGAAGCGTCAACTAGTGGCAGCACAAGCAGTCTGTGGGGCCTGTAGAATAACCCCTGTTACATCACTGCTTCGCGAGCTGCACTGTCTGCAGTTCAAGGAGTTGGTTATGACTTTTAAAGCTCTCCATGACATAGGTCCAGATTACTTGATGATGTGTCTCATACCACTAAGATAAATCCACCCTACTTGTGCCAGTGGAGAAAGCCTTCTGAAGATCCCATTGGTCAAGGAACTCCAACTAGCAGACTCCAGGAGAAGAGCCTTCTCTGCTATAATGCTGATCCTCTGGAACATCCTGTTCTCCAGGATGAGATTTGCCCCCATCTTCCTATATTTCTGCAAGGACCTTGAACACCTGGCCCTGTCTTTTGGCCTGAGTACCACATTGGAGGTGCCTACTGGACTAATTGGCTAACCCCACCCGACTTCCTCTACTTCCTGATCCCCCTCCAGCCATCTTTTAATTCATATTATTGTATTTTCATTGTTTATTTTCATTGTTTCATTGCTTTGCTATTGTTAAACTTATATTTTTTATCAATTGTTTTCCATTTTACTGTTGTAAGCTGTCCAGAGTAGTCCCATGGTAGGATGGGCAACAAATAAATTTAATTAATTAATTAATACATGTGTGTGTCTCTGTGTCTGTGTGTGTGTGTGTGTCTGTGTATTTATATCTTGCTGCATTCTTGTAAAATCATAAAATTACTGACTAACTTGGGCCTGATGAAATTGGACTCTTAAAAAGAAAACATTGTATAATACAGTAGCACTGGAATTCTCTCCAGAAAAACTCCATGTTTAGCAAACTTTTCAAGGCCACCAAGGAAATGGCTAGCCCAATCTCTACATGGGAAACCTTCCATAGCATCAGCACTGCCACTGAGAAGGGGTGTCTTCCAACTTTGGCTCCCTCACTTCCTGGAAATGTGAAAGTGTAAAGAATGTGTCCCTCAAAGATCTAGTACAGTGATGGCGATCTTTTCAGCACCGAGTGCTGAAAAGGGAGAGCGCATGTGCAACACCAAATGCCGAAAGGGAAGCATTTTGCACATGCTCATCAGGGCCGCAACCAGGAAGAGGAGCTGCCCAAGGGGCATGCGCATGCCAGATAAGGTACTTCCAGTTTCCGGCGCACACATGCTGGCCAGCAAGTCTTCCAGTTACTGCTGCTCATGCACATATGCCCATCAGCTGGCCGGCGCGCATGCTCATACGGGAAATTGAAAGAGCTGTTCTTCTGGTTTCCAGCACTGCCGCATGCACAAAGGCCAGCTGATCTGTGCATGCGAATGTGTGCCAGAAACCCAGAAGAACGGGCAATGTTGTGCATGCCAGGCAACATGGCTTCGTGTGCCATTTTGGGTACGCATGCCATAGGTTCACCATCACAGATCTCGTAGAACAGAACAATACAGATTGGAAAGGGCAATTCTGCGGATACACATCAAATTATAAAGAGATTTATGGATAAAAATAGCATTTTAAATTGAACTTGGAACTGAATTGGGAACCAGAGCAAGGTCCACAGTATTGGAATTACATGCCTTTTAGCCTTAAGTGCCAATTAACATAAGACCACTGAATTCTGATCTACTGTATTTTTCACACTATAAGATGCACTTCCCCCGCCCCCAAAAGTGGGTAGAAATGTCTGTGCATCTTATAGAGTGAATATTGTGGCAGGAGGGAAGGGGGGTTGATGTCACCACCACATTTGCCTGTCACTGCTGCCGCCATTCGCCACCACTGGGGAACGCTGGAGTCTTCGCTGCCGAGCAGCTGATTGGCAGTTGGATCAGCCTTGAATACTGCCAATCAGCTGTTCTAGGCATCGGGGATTACCACTGCCACCAATCACTACAGATTGCCGGTGGCAGTGATCAATGGCAGTGACCGGCAGTGATCGGCAAATGGCGGCGGCGATTGGCAGCAGTGACAAACAGTAAAAACGGCTGTGGTGGCAACAGGTGGCAGCAATCCCCACTGCCTAGAACAGCTGATTGGTGGTATTCCAGGTGGCTGATCCAACTGCCAATCAGCTGCTCAGCAGTGAAGACTCCATTGTTCTCCAGCGGCAGCAGCAGCTCAGCTCAGTTTACCAGTGGGCGCAATGGAGCGGAGCCTTGATGAGCCACATGCTGGGGCTGCGATAATGTGCTGAAGCTGACCAGGCTGCTTGCTGTTTGCTGCAATATGTTAGCCAGTTGAATACTGGATGGATGCTGGGAGACAGAGACAGATTTTTTCCCCCTTCTTTTCCTCTTCTAAAGCCAATGTGTGTTTTATGGTCCAGTGCATCTTATAGTGCGAATAATACGGTAATTGTAATTTACCAACAGTATTTAAAGGGAATGTCATGTAAATCTGGGTGATTTAATAAGGGTGTGAACACTAGCCAGGTCATCTTGCACCGGGAAAAGTCACAATCGGTGCCCAGTTGAACCTACTATTCAAATAGGAGTCTTGATTCCAGAAGGACCCCCAAATCACAAACCTGCTTCTTCAAGCTCATTCCCGCCCATCCAGAAATAACAATTGATCAATATCCCCAATATACAAACTGCAACTTAGTCTTGTTGAGTTTGTAGTGCCCCATCCAGACCAGGGGTGAAATGCTTCCGGTTTGGACTGGATCGCCCGATCCAGTAGTGATGGCGGCAGGTGCTTCAGAGAACCAGTAGCAAAAATCCCTGCACGCCCCCATCCCATGCCCAGCTAAGCCGCAGGATCATCAGAGGCTTTTTTTTTTTACTTTTAAAAGCATTTTTTCTACAACCTCTTCTGACGAAAAAATGCTTTTAAAAGTAAAAAAAAAGCCTCTGATGATCGCACGGCTCAGCTGGGATAGTCAGAGGCTTTTCAGAGCATTTTTTTCTGCAACCTCTTGGAAGAGGTGGTAAAAAAAATGCTTTGAAAAGTGTCTGACCATCCCAGCTGAGTTGCCTGATCAGCAGAAAGGTATTTTTAAAAAAGCCTCTCTGACAATCCCAGCATTAGAAAAAATGCTTTGAAAAGTTAAAAAAAAAAGTTGCCCACGCCTACCCAGTTACATTACCCCACCACCACCAAGCCATACCCACAGAATCGGTAGTAACAAATTTTACAGTTCACCCCTGATCTAGACCCTTAAAGCTTTCAAGACCCAAGAAAGAACTTTACAAGATTTCCCCTACAACCAGAGTAATGATGTATAATTATCATCATATAGATAATGCCACCTCCCAACAGTCAAATGGCCTGTCCCCGCAGCTTCATATAAATGTTAAAGAAAGGGAACCAATTAAGGTAACATAGGTAATTGGAACTGTTTACTGGGGGAAGGGGCAGAATCACTGCAAGACTGTGCCTCTTACATTTAAATTTTTTTGAAATAGCAGCTTCAAATGCACCAACAAAAATGTTGACAGTCATAACAGATATTATTTGAAAATGTCATCCAGTATTTTTTTAGACCCTGAAGCAATGAAATACTGCCATTCTCTATTAACAGATTTTACTTGCAGGTAATTGAATTCAATGAACCTAGTAAGATGGAATTAAACCTAAATCAAATCTTATAATTTTATTTTGCTGTGATGCAAAAAAAAAAAAAAAGATATTTACAGAGGAATTCTACCAGGTCTACATCCTAATCATTCTCTCCTTTTAAGAAGGAAATATGTTTTTGTTTATTATTTTCCTTAATTATAAATGAATAAATGCAAAAAATCAAAATTCCATTTGAAGAAGTAAATTATTAAAATCCCTATTCCTGATTTTAAATGTTAATGATTTTGAGTAATCATGGCGCAGAACGTATTGATAACAAAATTGGAAAAATAGATAAGAATGTTACTTATACTCCAAACTCATTTGTCTTCCTGCTCAGCTATTCATAATCCCTCAACATAATATCCAATATCTTTCTGGCAGTGTCATTTGTTCCAACATAAAACAGGAGAAATGGATAGTGGTCAGTAAGCCTAATTAGTCAGGTCAACCTCTCCATCGTACACTTCCTTTGGTCATGTTTGGTCATGTTTGGTCTGCATACTGCTGCCTCCCTTCTTCTCAGCACTGAATCACCCAACCCAAGAGAGATACATACATACATGCATACATATGTACATATAGATACATCTAATTATATGCAGTGATTTGATTACCACACATACACAATACGAAACCAATCTGGACATTTTAATCCACTTGTACAGAACAGCTCTTGCTGCTGAAAAAAAATTCCCTGCTTACATCGGTTACAGGTAGTCCTCGGCTTACGATCATTCATTTAGCGATCATTTAAAGTTACAACAGCACTGAAAAAAGTGACATAGGACCAGTTACAACTGTTGCAGCATCCCCACGGTCACATGATCAAAATTTTAGCACTAGGAAACTAAATGTATTTAAGAAGATTGAGCATCTCATGGTCATGTGATTACCATTTGTAACCTTCAGCTGGCTTCCGACAAGCACAGTCAGTGGGGAAAGCCCGACTCACTTAACAACTGTATAATTCGCTTAACAACTGTCATAAAATGTTTGTAAAAATAGGGCAAAACTCATTTAACAGCTGTCTTGCTTAGCAACAGAAATGTTGGGCTTGATTGTTGAGGACTACCTGTATATGACTCTGCAAAGAAAAATAAGTATAAAACACAACAATGGAAAACGCTGTAGAAGAGGCATCCTATAGTCTCTGGAACTTCACTGAATTGCTTGTGCACATATTCAAGAGAATGAAAAATTTTCCAGATTATCAACCTTTCTGTTAGCTAGTCATCTGATTTCACAATTGAAACTAAACATCATTTGAGTGACCTCTTCTGACTGTTACATGACCAGGCATTATAGGAATATATAGGAACAGCCAATTTAATATCCATATGTGCCTGCAGCACACACAAAGAATGTACAGCCCATCAAAATATGCCATCACTTGTCTATGGATGAGTACAGAGATTGCCTAGCAATGCTCGGTTATTGTGCAGTTACTGACAGTTCAGACCGTTCTGTGCAATGCAAATTAATGAAATGCTGATGCTTCTGCTATCTTTGGGAAGTGACCAAATGACCAAGTTGCCCTACATTTCACATCTGCCACAGAGAAAACCTGAGAAGAAGTTCAATGTCTATCAATAGCATCTACTAATCAGTGAGATATTCATTTTTTTAAAATTTGATTTATATGCCGCTCTTCTCCAGAGACTCAGGGTGTCTTACAATGCGTTAAGCAATTCACCTACAAGCAGACAAGAATCTATGGCTAATAATGCTCCATTGTGAGTTGAGCAATATATAGTGAAAAAAGCAAGGTTCTAATGAGCCTTACTGCATCATCATGATTCATCCTTATGCAATCAGATGTAAATCATAAAACAAGACATAGAAGAAAAAATATGTGAAAAAAAACCAAGAGTGAAAATAAAAGAAGTTCAAGAATAGAAAATACAAGTATGAACAAGTATTAGAAGACAGAATGAATGAACAGTTGACAAAAGGAAAGAATAGTTCAACATTATTTGGAACCAAATGAAAAGGATTATTTTATGGAAGTGACATTAATGGTGACATTAATGGTAAGAACGAAAAATAATGTTCAGTGAAATAGTGAAGTGAAAGAGGCTGTGGATGAAGAAAAATACATATAAGAGAATAATTGCTACAAAAATGACACTGAGAAAAAGACATAGGAAAATATTCTTATACAAACAAGGGGGTTGCAAAGGATACAGCCAAAATGAGCAAGGAATAGTTAACAGTGCAAGGAAAAGAGAAAATGCTGAGCAATTTTGTTAGAAATAAAAACATGTTTTAGAAATGGGTGAAGAAGAGGCTGAATCAGGAACTCCCACAGAACGAATGGAATTAATAATAAAAGTAATGAAATAATTTGGGATCAAACTAAAGTAGGGGAATGATAGAGGACTATTTTAAGAATTTGTATAAGAATAAATACTTATATATTAAATGCTGTAAGTGTTAGTCACCATCCCCCACAAAAAAAATCAATGAAGTAAGAAAATTATAACTGCTATGAGAACATTGAAATATGGTAAAGCTAAACAAGTGTACAACATAATTGAGGAATGTTACAAATGGAATCAAGAAATATACAATAAACCTGACCTGATTTCCTTGTGGAGTGGCTGTCTGATTTGATTTAGTATGTGTGTGAAGACTACCTCTGTCTGTCAATTGGAAAAATATTGTTATGGTTCTCCAATATAAAGAGAAAGGTAGCAAAAGTAAATGAAAACTTTACAGTGTGTTAGTTTGTTAAGACTCTCTAGGAAAGTACTCGGCAGGTTTCTGATATAGCATATAAATATGACAAAGTTTATTGTATATTACTTGATTCAGAGAAATGTATAAAATAAAATGAGGATACTTGAATTATGGAATGTTATACAAGAATATGGAGTCAAAGATTAGTTCCATAATGCAGTAAGAGTGGAATAATATGTAGAATATGTGAAAATAAATGGGATACTTTGCAAATGCTTCAACATTGAGCAAGCTGTAACACAAATGATATATTTATGAATAAAAGTAAAATAAATGTTTGTGGTGACATTGAAGTAGTATGGATGGCAACTGCAGTTATATTTACATGCAGATGATCCCATTTTTTGACTGAACCTAAATTATAATTATACAATTCAATCCAAATCTAACAAAATTAGATTGCTTGATACAATGAGAAGCATAGATATGAAAATTAGTATCTCAAAAACCAAGGAGATTATATCTGATAGGGAAACTCAAGTTAATGATTGCAATATGTAAGTGTTGAATAACTAGAACAATAGATGTACTTGTGTACCTTGGTGGAAAGTTTTCTAAAGATGTAAAATGGAGAAATTTAAGTTGTGCAAATGCTGGTAGAAAGTAGAAAGATATTGGGTAGTAAGTATACTAACTGTTGAAAGGAATGAATGTTTCTTGAAAGAAGAGAGTTCTTCTGTTTACTACATGCAAGTTGGGTATATCAGGAAAGACAAAAATAAATTTACTGCAGGATTTTTAGGATGTAAATGTGATAAAATAAGAAGCAATAAAATTAAGAATGGATAGGTACCAAATGAATGTTGATTTGAATACAAAAGTGACTGGTGTTATACTAGTACATTGAAGTGGTCTGATCATATAAAGGGAACTAATAAGGGCTGAATTGCAGAACAAATATATGATGAAGGAATGAATGATGGACAACATGTGCATCTGCAAAAAGGCAAGTGGGAAGTGTTGTCATGTATGTCATCCTGCAAATTAAGTACTGTATGTCATTTACATCATAATGCAGCTTGTGCAAATTATGCAAATCAATGCCAAGGATGCATCATTGGCATGATAAAATTATGACATTTATGATGTACTCATAGCATCTGGCAGATTCCAATGATTAAGAGGAAGGGAAAGACAAGAAGAAGGTCATGGTTGGATGGAATTGATAAGATCTTCAAAAAGAAACAAATGAATAGTTTAAAGAACCAAAAGGAACAAAGGCACAGGGAAGTAAGGATTGCTTGCAAGCATAGAAAGATACAGACACATATATTGAAAGTATTAGTGTAAATATTTAGCCATGTTCCATTTTATTTTTTCTTAGTTAATGCCTTAATTTATTTAGATTACTATTTCTTACTCTTATACTCTGTACAGTGAAAAGAAATAGCATAATAGATCTGTTTGTCTATAAACAAATGATACTATTAACATAAAGAAAACATCCAGTGTTTCCTATAGCATGTTATAATTCATGCTTTATTTGTGAAACTCCAATACTAACACTAGCACATTAATGTTGAAAGCTGCATTTCATAGTGGAGGTATTGATTATACAGGTAGTCCTAACTTAACAACCATTCATTCAGTGACCATTCAAAATTACAGTGACACTGAACAAATAGTAGTTATGCTCAGTCCCCAGAGTGACAGCTATTGCAGCAGCCACATGATCAAAATGCCAACACTTGGCAGCCCACCCATTTACCTCCTCCCCAACTCTTACAACCCTGCCCTCCACTGCCCCTGCTGGCTCTGCCAGTTCTGCCATCCTGTGCTCCAGTAGCCCTGAGCTGGGCCTGCTGCCCACAGCTGTCCTTCATTGTCTTCCTCCTTCTGCTGCCAAGGCACCCCTGGCCTGGCCCTTCACAAAGTAGCTGCTGGTCATGCATGTCCTTCTCCAAATAGAACATGCCCTTAACCAAATTGTGCTATTGTCCAATCTGAAAGCTTCATGTTAAGACCGCACATGATTTGGGCAATGCTGCGTGTAATTTGAAAGCCTTGCACTAGGCCGCATGCAATTTGGACAAGGGTGCACATGGCGATGGGAAGACAGCCTGGCATGGGCAGCAGATACCCCACGAAGGACTAGGCTAGCTGCAGTTTGTTAGCAGTAGGAGGAAGAAGATGGTGCAGTCAGCTGGAAGTGGTAAGCCCAACACAGGGACAGTGCAGCACAGGGATAGCACAGTGCAGGGCAACAGGCCGAGGTTGACAAAACTAGCAGAGTACAGGGCAGCAGGCTGGCAGAAGCAGCAGAGTGCAGAGTGGCCAAAAGGGCAGAGATGGACAAGAGACAGGAGGTGTGGGGAGTTGAAGAAGAGGCAGTCCTTCATCTTTCCAAGGCTCAGGGATGGAAGGGACCAAGCCAGGAAAAGTTTGGATTGAGAAAAGTTCTCACCTGGATAGGATTCCATTAATGAAGCAGTTGGACAGCTGGGACTGCCATTGCTAAGTAATGTATTCACATGACACCATGTTTTATGACTACATCATTTAGTGACAGTTCCAATTACCATGGTAACCCAAGGGCTACCTGTTATTTAATATGCCAGGGAAAAAGAGCAGAATGGTATTATAACCATTGCCTGGCCCTAGCCATTTGTTCTGGGACAAATCAACCTCCCCCCCCCCTCACCAGCTATATATTAGAACCTATATTAACCTGCGATCAATTGTGTATAGAAGATTTACATATTGTAAAGTTTACCCATTCTCCTCCTCAGCACTAAACAAAGTTACGAGGGCAAAAAATAGTTGCTTCAACCCTTGAAGCCAAGGAGAAATCCCTTGCTTTATATTGCTATACAGATGAACAGAAACATTAAAAAGTCACAGTACTTCTGCTGCATTCTTAACCACGAAGTACGGACTGATTGATAACACATGCTAACATCCAAAGCAGTAGCAAACATATAAATAAGCTGCATTATTCAATGTAAACTAGAGTTTACATTTGTTTGGAATGAAGCCACGGTGAGTTTCAGTAATGAGTCTGAAGTTGCTATCAAAATGCCATCGCACTGCATGTGCAGAACACTTGTAATGTTACCAAGTTGCAGTGAAGCATACTGATGCTGCTGCTGTTGAAGGACCTCTCCCAGCACTTAAATGTTAAACAGAAGGGGCAAAAGACAGAAGCCCTGAGGCAGCCCTTATTGCAGGAGCCTCTTGCCCCCAATCCCACTGAATGGAACTTGCCATAGAAAAAGGAGAAAAACCTCGGTGACCCCAAGGGCCAGTCCAGAAGGATACCATGGTTGATGGTATCAAACACTACTGAGAGATCTAGGAGGGCCAGAACAAATATCCCAACCCAGTCCTTGGCCTTTCACATAGCATTCACAAGTATGATCTGACTTACTATAACCTTTGTGCAACCTTATACCTGACTGGCCTGATTTTATTTTGACTTTATTGCTTTTGGCTGGATAATTTTGCATTAAAAAAGAAACAGTATTCATTCCACTGAATGCTTCTGTACTGTAATTCATATTGTTTTACTTTAATTTTTGCATTTTACCTTTTTCTTATAAACTGACACATAAATTTTTCTACATGTAGTACATAAATATTTTAAACTAAACAAAGTTTTTACAAATGAAGTCTACATAGTGCAGTTATATGACCATGGGATTTACTCCTCTTAGTTGGAGGATTTGTCTTTCAAATTCCACAAATCCTGGAGGGAATACCAAGCAGGTCCTACTGGAAATATGGATAATCCACTCAAACATTTAGCAAAAACTGCAAATCAAAGCCTTGAATTTCCTGGTACTGCCTGTCTGCTCTTACAAAATCAATAATTATCAGCGCAAGAACAGAAAATAAAAAAGAAAGACAGTTTCCAGTTGTCCTTTTGATCAGTCTCACTCTGGCAATAGTATTACCCAGCTACCTCCAGATGCAAGTAGTGCCATGCAAAACATAAATGATAACAAACAGTAGCCAGTTAAGCAAGACATAAACAAGAGTAGCAATGTAGCATTCTATGTCTCAAAACGGAGTTGAAGCATTTTTAATCATATGCTTTATCCAATACAACCCAGTCAATAGAGATCAGTTAATTAGACAAATGTTAAAACAACAACATATTTTATCATAGGAATATTCTAGGAAAGCAATTAATATACTTTTTGTTTTCTACACAGAGATACACTATACACTATTGCAAACTTTACCCTAAATATAATTTTTAAAAAAGAGATTGTAATGGTTGATGATTCATATTATCTAAATTTAATATCAAAATGTAGCCAGTGTTTAGTTGACACCTCCTACACATCTACTGAAGCTTTGGGTAACCTATAATATCCTAATTATTTTGCGAGCATCTTCATGAAGGAAAACACTGTGGAAATTCTACACTATTATAAAAACAGGAGGCACTTTTAAACTAATTTAAATTCTAAGCATAACTTTCTTATAAAGGCTGAAGTAAGCCTACGTGAAACAAAAATTGCAGTATATTTTTTTCTCTCTTCACTGCACATATAAATTTATCATGAATATATGCAGAAATTTCTCAAATAACATACAAAGGAATGCACAAAATAATTTGAAACAGAAGTGCCATTCAAATTTTGCCAAGTTCATCCAAGTTCAGGACTAGTTAAAGAGTAAAAACTGATCTATAAATAGATTCAAATTCTATTGAAAGAAATCTGTGATATTCCAGTGTGACATTTAAGTTAGCAGCATAGAAAAATCCAGGTGCAAGAGTTGCTAAAAGACCACATTGGAAAAGATACCATTCTAATATATAATCTCAGAATGAAACAAGGCAAGGCAAAGAAATAGAAAACTCCCTCTTTTGTTTTTATCTCCTCATAACTTTGACCATAACTGCACTTGATTGAACTAAGTCTGACTGTCTTGTTTCCGTTTCATGATTTGACTTCATTATTCTTACTAAGGTTACCACAACTTTTAAATCCTCCTTCTGCATTTGATTGAACCATGAGCACTCAAACTGCAGAGAGAAATGGACTTGCTATCCTCATGTTCAGCATCCAAAATTTGGAGTGTACTGTGATCACAGATTCTGTCAAGATTGAGCTGTTTGTTGCCTGCACTTCATAAAACTGACATTCTTCTGCTTCCTGCCTTATTTTCAAAAGAGCAAAAAGGCAGTTACTCCACTGAAAATGCCTTTGATACCAACCTGAAAGAGAAAAGTTTATTTTCGGATGAATTGCCTCCATCTCTCTGGTTTGGTTTTCCTTTTACCCAAAGCTATTTGTTTGCACTATCAACAATACTTTGCCAAATCTCTTATTTTGCCAAGAATGCACCACAGCAGCATTACAGTAAAGATCTTATGAAACAAAAATTAAAAAATCCTTGCATCATATTTTCATATGCTGAGGAAAAACATTAAGAAAAGGTCACAGGATCTATTTATTTTTTTACCTTTTTTAAACTTTAAAGGAAAGAAAACTATATGGTGGGCTGATTTAAATTGGCCCGGGCAATTTACAGTAGCTTTGCTTCAAGCTATTACAATTTCAGCTAGCAAAAGTTAGCTATTCTGTCAAATTTAAAGAGACATCCTTTTGCTGGAAAGAGAATAAGTTTGAATTTAGAATCATGGTGTTTCATATATGAGGGAAGGTTACCTTAAAAGATTCCAAAATATTAAGATTTGAATAGATGAATATTTTATTAGAATTTACACATTTTGTGGGTGCTGTTTGTACCAGAAGTAAAAATGAGCAGATCTGGTAGCATCTGGAATTCAAGTGTGAAGGATTTTAAGAAAATTAACATTAAACAATCTCCTCTGTTCTTTTGAAGCACAATCATCACTATATTTTTATGATTAACTAACACTAAATAGACAACAATACTAGGGAACAGATACAGAAATAGTGTTAGAGGTAAAAGGGAAAGCCCAACATCAAAAAGTGATAAACAATAATCATTCTCATTAGACACACAGATATGTTTTATGCCAGAAAGGGAAAATGTTCAGAAAACAAAGGTTTGAGGATAATATTCTTGTAAATCTTCTGAATTGGCTGAAAGATTTTTCTTGCTCTACCAGGGACGAATCTTTAGAGCATCAGTCAGTCACCAAACTCTAGTCACATAATAGCTTGACCACTGTAACATGCTCTACGTGGACTTGTCTTTGAAGACCACTCAGAAGTGTCAAATGATTCAACATGCTATGCTGGGCATGCCTGGTGGCTCAGCAGACTAATGCATTGTGATTAACTTTAGCTGTCTGCAATTACTGTAAGTTCGAATCTCACCAGGCTCAAGGTTGACTCAGCCTTCCATCCTTTCTAAGGTAGGTAAATTGAGGACCGAGTTTGTGGGGGTAATAAGCTGGCTTTGTATAAATATTCAAAAGTATGAAGGCTATTGCTTAACGCATTGTAAGCCGCCCTTAGTCTCCGGAGAAGGGAGGCATATAAATTAAATTTTTTAAAAAAATATGCCCACATGACACTTCTGCTTTGTGGCCTGCGCTGATTGCAATTAAAATGCTAGCATTATATGACAAATTTCCATAGTTTCTACCCAGCTGGTACATGCTCCAAGTCCCTTACATTAAACAGCGTCATTGATCTAGGAGGCATGTTTTCTGCTACAGCACTTGGTCTCTACAATGGGATCCTTCCTGAGATCTATGTGGCTCTCACCCTGATGGCGTTCTGGAAGGCCTGGTAGGCCTGGTGATTCTTTCAGGTCTTTGGTTAAAGTGATTGTTAAACCTGTTTCTTTTGCATTAAATGGTCAAATCCCATCTTCTTTTATCTGCTTTGTATGGTGCTTTTGTCTTGCTTTTTACTATGCTGTGAGCCGTCCAGAATCATTTCAGAGTCAGGCAGTACGAAAATAATTTTTTAAAGATTTTTTAATTCTATGTTAAGACTTTTCTTGAAGAAACTTTTGTTTGAAAAATGAGACAAATGACTTCAGTGAAACATTAGTAGAAAATGATGTAATTAAAAAGGAACACATTTAAACAGTCTCTAAATATTCATAATTAGAGCTGTCATCTTGCTAAGTAATTCACCTTTGACTTTTGCAGCTTTTCTTTAAACTGTATGTCAGGAACAATGAATTCAACAAAACCAGGTATGTGACAGGCCTAAATCTTTCAGAAACAATTGCAGGCAAGTCAGATAATCTCCATTCAAGCTATCAATAGTGCAAAAACTCTGAACACATCCCACTGAAAAGATGTGCAAGAACTTAACTCATTATTTCATATAACTTGCTGGGAATATTTTTTATGGGTTGTGCAATACATCTCTGTTATTATGCTATGATAGTGTGTAGCATATAGCTTTTAATGGCTCAGAATGGCTGTTGTTTTGCTGCTTTAATTCAGAAAAGGAAAAGAGAAAAAAGGGAGAAGACTCTCAGTTTTGGTCTTGAAGTGTAGGCCTACTGTCAGGAGGGCTGATGAGCTGACCTGACTGCTAGCCAGGGTTCTCCTGAGTCAAATGGAGAGAACATTCTGTTGGACAGCCTTCTATACAGTGGTGGGTTGCTACTGGTTCGCACAGTTTGGGAGAACTTTTAGCGGTGGCGGCAGAAGGCTCTGCCCACCCATCCAGACATCATCAAAAACTCTCTGCACATGTGCAGAAGCGCCACATGTGCCAATAGCAAACCGGTAGCGAAGAAAATGAAATTCACTACTGCTTCTATGGAAGGCTGGGACTAGAGCCCTGAGGGAGACACTTATTTCCTCAATTGCTGAAGGCTAAAGTTGATGCTAGTGTGTGAACGTGCTTTTGCATTAAATGGTCAAATCCCATCTTCTTCATCTATTGGTTCCTGGGTTGGAAAGGGAGAAGAAAAGTCAACAAGTGACTTCCCTGGAAAAATGGAAATGAAGTCCCAGAGAGACAGAATTTTTATCCAAAGTCCAAAATGGGAAACTCCAAGTAAGAACTGCCAAGGGAGGTTCTACCCCCAACAGATGAGATGCAAACAATAATTGGTTGAGAAGATCCAAGGAAAGGAAAAGATCAAAGTTGAGCACTCTTATCCATAAATCCAGCATATTCCTTTCTTTACCCTCTCCTGATAATCTCCAAAACAAGGGAAGGCGATGAAATGAAGGAGGAAGATGTTAAGCATTTAGGAGAAGAATAGTTCTTCTCCTAAAGAAGAGAGAACAAGGATCAGATACTGAGTAGAATCCACAAATTTGTAAATAGTTATAAATACCTACTGTAAATAATTTTGTTATATATAATACTAAAACTAAAGGAGCATAAAATCCTTTACTTTCTGGGGTTCCTCTGTGCCTGCCCCATCCTTGTAACCCTAAGTACATATCCTGTTCTAAAAGAATCCAGTCACACCATCATATTTATTTATTTATTTATTACATGTATTTATATGCCGCCCTTCTTCCGAAGGACTCAAGGCGGCGAACACAAGTTAAGAAACATGTACAATAAAATCGCACTTTAAATCAAATAACTAATAACTAATAACTAATTAATGATATTAAATAACTAATTAATGATAAATAATAAACCCAGAGTCAGCCTATTTGCTTGAACAGCCAAGTCTTCAGCTCCCGACGGAAGGAGCGCTGTGATAAAAATTTCTACTAATCAGATAGCAGTAAGATTGAGCCAACAAGGTAAATAAGTAGAGGTATGAAATCTCCCTTTTCAAAAAAAAAAAAGTTCTGAATCTACATACCATACTTACATTCCTAGCTTAGTAAAATACTTAGTAATTCTTAGTGACACCATCTATCATCTGGGGAAATGGCTTTATCTGACATGCTCCCTACTAACCTTACCATGTGCTTTTCTCTCACATAAAAGGGAGACACAAAAAAGAGAATATGTATCCTCCTCCTGATCCTTAAGTTAAGCAAGTGACTAGGGAACTCAGCTCCTCTTCTTCTTCCTCCAATGTGAGAAAAGAGGCCAATCTCACAAGGGACAAACAGAATCAAGCTTTAATTTTAAAATATCAGACAAGAGAAAAAGCAATCATTTATTTTTTAAGTTTAAGTGGTCACTTGCAAAACAATCAATGATACAGGAGATAAAAGTAGAGAATATAAAAATCACACACAATATTGTAATGAACATCAGTATAAAAATCACAGGAAATGCATAAAAATGTAAAGCTCTGAACAGACTATAAGATGGCATTGGTATAAAACCACTGAACTAGCACAGAAAAAAATAAACATCAGAGACAACAAAGTAAACTAAAAAATTTAAAAAATACATAACAATCAAAATAAAAATAGTCACACATAGCTACTTACTCCTCAAAGGTAAACAGATCCCCTGAAGCAAAAGTCTTCCCCTTTCTTCCTTCTTCATTTTTTAAAATATATTACAACCATTTTTCAGAGGCTCAGGGGTGTTGCCTAACTACTTTACCTAGCTTTACCTTTACCTATTCCCCAGGACACAGCTTCCGTTTTGGTTTTTAAAAGACACAAATACTATTCTTACTATAAAAAGGGAAGCATCTGGGTGAACTTCCTGCCTTTGCAACATGATCTTCAACCGTGCCTCAATCAGACAGAATTAAATGTCTGAGACTACTTCCCAAGAGGATTGAAAGTGGGCTATTCTCACAACTGGTACCAGTTCTATGTATTATTTAACCATGTAACCATGGTTATCAATGCAAAGAAAATTTAACGGAGCCTCAGTTTAAGCAGAAAGTAAATCTTTTAATTTGTATATTGGTAAGTAAAGCTCAGATTATACAAAGAACCATATATTTCAGGAGCACCATATATTTCCAAAGGCTGCTCTGAAGGAAAGCAAACCACAGCATATGCTGAAGTCATGGAACTTCTTTGCACTTGGAGAAGTAGATGAATGCAACAGTATTTTAAGGTGAGCAACGTGTTTTTAGCCATATAAAGCTCCTTTTATTCAAATAGGATGTTTAGCTTCAACAAAGTTAATTGTGCAACTATTTGAGGAATAAGACTTTTCAACACAATCCAAGCTTACATTGCATTAAGACATAATGTGGTTTGCATGGTTTTGGTTGTTTAAAAAAGTAGACACATCCAGAGCTTCTGATTTAGTGTGATCTGTGAAGCAAGACAATAATAGGTACCTGCAGAATAACAGTAGGAAGTGAATTTATAGCAGCCATTTATCTTTGCTGTTTCACCAAAAATGAAGCACATTCTAGTCTTTTAAAATAATACAGTATTGAAGCATCCTTACTGTATTGAACAGTGCAATATTTTACTCCATCTTAAGATAGTACAGTCACTCAATACTTTTTAATAAACAAACTATTACATTTGTTATTTACCAGTAACACCCCTTTGAAAACGTCATCTTTTTTATGCTCCTATATTGTAGGAAGTTAAACTGTAGATCGGGCGGGTACTATTTGTGCTTGCTTGTGCTCAAAAATCATTTTGACCAAAGGCCCTGAGAGAAGTGAAAAACTAATGTACTAATCAGAACAACACTGAAAACCCATGCCTCTCCACAAGCCACTACTTTACATGATTTTATATTTGAACATGAAACCCTATAAAGATGGAGGGAGGCTACTCATTGGCTTAGCAGTTACCATGGATGACTCAAAACCATTGGTTAAAACCAACTGTACCAATTTGTTTATTGATTCTATGCCTTAATGTTCTGGAGACTATGAAAGCAGCAGTGGGTCAATGGTTGGCAAGAAAACTAAGTAACCAAGGATGACAGCTTTCAAATGGGGCATTGTGGGTATTAGGTCTATTCTCAATCTTATAGTATAGTTTTCAGGAAACAAATGGTAATTGTGCTGCTGATTTTCAATACTGATATTATTGAAATTAAATGACATTTAATTTGGGGAGGGGGGGCACCAAAAATGTTTTCAGGGCTGCATGTGGTTATGAGCAGGTTATTATATTTTGCAATCACTTTCCTTGGGGCCATCAGTCTACAGTTCTATAAGATTATAAGGTGTACCACATTGTAAGCAGGAGGAATTGACAGAAAACATATGCTGACCTTCTTCCTGTATTGTCATTTAGAAATAATACTCTAAAAATGTCTTCTCAAAGTACACATAGCAGAATCGGTTAAGAAAAGCATTTTCAGCATTATAAATAATTGTCATCATTTTATGGTAATTTTCACTTAACAGCTGGTGGCCTTTGAGGCTGACAGTTAGGCTAGCAGCCAGAACTCTTGTTACATCATAAAACCTTGCACCTTAAAATACATTAATCCACTGTATCTCCTCAGAAGCTCAAAGACCATCAGAGCAAACAGGCTACCTTCACCCAATGAACAGATGTATCCATCTTATTAGGGAACTTAATGAAATCAACCTGAACAACAATGGCAAGACACAGAAAGAGTTGTGCGTGTAGATCTAAGCGCCAAAAGTCTCGGCGGCGTAAAAAGGGGCAGAAGAAAAAGAAATCTTGCAAAAAGCACCTAATCACTAAGAACAATGGTAACAACAGCATCCTTGTTCTTAATTTATACTATTTATTAACTTACTTTTGTATGGTTTAGGTTATTCCCTCGCAATTGGCAGACTAGTTTGTGATTCATATATTTTAAGAATAAGATGTTACATTGAGGTTGGGTCACATGTGAATTGAAGAGATGTGCTATTATATCTCAAAGCAAATTTCATTATCACTATCCATAATAAATAACTGTTAGAATAGTTGCCAAAAGTATTTCAGAATGTCATCATTTTGTGACAAATTCAGATTTTCCTTCTTTGTTCTAGAACCTCCGTGTTCCAGAACATAATGCTTATTCCTCATTTCAGAATAGCATGGTACACTTAGAACACTAAAGAATATGGTATTCTAAGCAAGATGTAGCATGATATGCTAAAGGCACTTCCCGATGAATATATATAGATTAGATAAGATGGTCAGGCATAGTTCACTTCCTCCACCCACCTTTGTGAAGGCAACCCAGAAACTTTTCCATTGGATGGCTAGTAGTCATTTATTGTTATTTTGTGCAAGAAGTTAAGAACTTGAGCTGATGAAATGACATCACAAACTCAAGCCAAGCCATGATCAGAACTGGCATGACTAAGATGGAGAACAGTTATCCCTCCTTTACACCTTGTTTCCAAACAAAGTTGCTGCAAGGTCACAGGGGGTGAAAAAAGTGGAGAACAGAAGGAGTTGCCTCTGCACAATTACACTTGCAGCTGTTCCTGTACCCTGTATTGTTTTCTGAAGGACTAATGGCTGCTTAACCATAAGCTAACCATTATTCCAGGTTCGGATGACATGCTAAGCCACGTCCAGAACTGCTTAACCATGGACAAAGCAAGATTACAGATTGTGATTAATGGGGTCTCAACTGACAATGAAGTGCCCAAGTTTCCAGGTTCAGATGAAACGGTAAGCCAAACTATAATATGGCTTAGCATGTCGTACGAATGTGGTCTATCACTACATATCAAAAGTTGTCTTGACTTGATATATAATAGGTGAATTCTTAACTCTGAGGAGTGCACAGATTTCTAGGGCAGAGACTATAAGAAAAAAACTAATTTCAACCATGTATATACATCCTAAAGTATAGATACAGCTTATCCTCCTTCCTCCTTTGTCTTCCTTCCTCTAAGCAATCTTGAACAATGGGGCGGGGGGGAGGGGTTGGGGGGGAATTCAGAAAGGGATGCTATGGAGCAGCAAGCAGGATTTTAAAAAAAAACAGTTTCCCAAAATGCCAGTTGAGAAGCTAAAAGTAACTTGTCAAAAAATTAAAAATCATCAACTATGATTTAATATTTAAAAATAAAGAAAACTAAAACTAAAATGCCATTAACTAATTGAAACATGGAAAGATACATCCAGGTAATCTTGTTTAGAAATAGCCAAGGGCTTTTAATACACAATTTCATCTAACTACATTCATCAGGATTCCTTAATTCAAGAAAGAATACGTTCTTATTTATTTAATTTCTATAACTGCCCATCTCAGTCAATGATTCTGGGTGGCCTATAATTCAAACAATATATTATAATCAAAATGCTCAAAACATTTTAATATAAACAATAGAAACATGCAAATAAAATAGACATAGCAGCCGAGATACTTAGCCAATTAGCAATACAGCCAGGAAATGGGGCCCTTAACACATTCAGCACCTTAGGCTCAAGAACACAGCCAGGTGTTTAGGCCTTATGAAAGACTAACAGAGTTTGTACAGTAGATTATTGTTACCTCAGTCTTACATAGACCATCATTCTGGCAGAATCTAAACCAGAGACGTGCAACATTTTCTAAGTAAAGGGCCACACATGAAGGTCATGCAACAACTTAAAAGAAGTATACCTCCCTTCATATTATGAAAACAGTTGTGCCTTTTTAAAAGTGTGCTACAGAAGCTATTCCTAATTGTGTATATTTCATGTGCAGGTACAGTTATTTATAAAGAACCTCTTTTGGACAATTTGTAGAACGTACCCCATGGTTTTGTCCTGGATGCCATGGGTTGTACTCCAAAAAAAGTAGTGCGTGGTACTGTAAAGTTATCTATGTTGCATTAAGCCAAGAGGTTTCAGGCAGTGCTCCTCTGTCCTACATTCTACAGATCCAATGAGTAAAGTGGAAATAAGATCTATGAGCATTTCTTGAAAGATACCACATCCATATTGATAGCATCACCCTTCATGGATTTTTTTTATTGTTAACCAAAAGTTTCAGACGGTTGAGAATCAATGTTTCATCTTACTGTCAATATCTGATAAGAAGTAAACTCCAAGCAGATGACATTGGGGAAGCAGCCTTAAATGGAGAATAAAGTCCAAGTGTAGCTGTGCTGAGACTGACCTAAAAGAATGGGTGAAGAAAGTGAGGAGACATGAAGATGGACTATGGAAACAGTAGAGATTAGAGAGAGCGAGGGGAAAAAAAGCAGGGGAGGAACTTGTGATGTCTGCATATGTACTTTCGGTATGAGTGTCTGTGATTGAGAATTCGGAGTTGAACTGTGTATTGTAAGTGTGGAGAAAATTATATGGATGAGAGAAGAAGAAACACAGATGTTTGACAGGTTCCTTAAGCAAGAGAGACAATTATGGGTCCCAATGTGTGAATCTGTATTCTGTAGTTTGAGTCTCAGGGGACATTCACACATCCCATCAGCAACTAAAATATGCCTCACTAACCATTTTTGAAAGGCCCTTCCTCATGACTCAAAACTTCTTCTCATCCCAGCCCACAGCTGAGGCAAGTTAACTTTGCATTTAGTTGATGTGATGCTAAAGTAGTATTTACATCTATTCCCAACACAAATTTTGCTAAAGTACATACTGCCACTTAGGCAGCCATTGTGGCAATTATGTGGCAGGGGGTTGGATCTGCCCATTTCTAATGGATACTTTATTGTGATCATGCCCCTTTTTTCCAGTGATTGCTGGCATATCACCATGGCTATTTTGATTTGTGGTGCTTGGCTGATATGACATCAAGAAAGGAGAAGCAGCACCCAGCACATGAGAGAAAGCCATAATCCAGGAACTCTCTAAAGTAACCAGTCTCTCAGATCTCAGACCAAAATAGTCAACAATGCTCTGTGAATTTGCAAGTCACTCTATGGCACGTTGTTTCTATGTGTCTGACAGGCAGAGGTCCTTACCTAAATGCTCTTGCAAGAACAGCAGCAAGGATCCTTGAAAAAGCAGTAGACCAGGACATCTCCAAAATGATTGCCATCAGAACCTGTGCAGAAAAAAGTACCTCAGAGGCGACCTATCAGGCACTTCCTTCTCTGTTGCCTGAAGGCAAATCTCACAATGACCAATAGAAAATTACCTATATTCAAAGGTTTTGACAAATGACTAAACCTGAAGATCTAGCCATCTGTCCTGTCATCTTTTTCCCTAGCTCCAGCTCACACTAGAAAGCACCGGAAAAAAAAAATTTTACTGTCAGAAAAGAACGGAGAGCATATCTTTCCATTTATGGCATCTTAATTTGTCCCATAGTAAAATAGTTTTTTGTCAAGAAGGTAAGGGGTTAAATACAAAATCTTGGACATTGAATAAGCAAAAATTCTATTTTTTTTAACTGGACCCATTAAAGTTTGGTTTCCAAGAGTGATTTTTCCCAGAATGCACGACCAAAGAGCTAATCGTTATTTCTCAGACAGGACTGACTTTAAAATATCCCTCTGATGCTCATTATTCATGTATTCAGATATTCCGATCCCATTTCTTTCACAGTCCCAAAATCAGCTCCAGAGAGCTCTCTGAAATAGATTTCAGGAAATATTAACTTGTTCTTGGCTGCCTGATTAACAAAGCATAAATTGTTTATGGAGGGAGAGCAGATTTATATTGGTATCCTTTACATTGCCTCAGAGATTGGAGAAAAACATGTTAGTCTTTGATCTGGATGTGTCTTCATCTCTACATCTATTTGCATTCTATTTCAGCATTACATATCTGCTATTATCCACAGTGTATATTTCTATGGGTTAAAAAATGAGGTTTTATTTGAAGGTCAGAATCCCCATCTGTATTTTTACTTTTGAGGCAAGTTGCATCTACCTTTCTGGGAAACAAATATTTTTTGACTGGTTACAATCACTCTGTATAAATTGTTATTTACATTTGTGGTCATTTCTTCACTAGTGCTAGTGAAGAAATGACTTCACTAGTGATGGTTAACCTTTTCCAGACCAAGTGCCCAAAGCACCCAAATCTCCAAAATGCAATGCATTCACTGCCCCCGGCATGCCCCCACACTCCCCCATGTACATGCGGGGGGCCCCCGCACATGCCCTTGCACGCACCCCACACTCCCCCATGTACATGCAGGGGGGCCCTGCATGTGGTCTCCCCCCCCCCCACATACACAGCAGAAACCCAAAGATCAACTGGACAGCAGGAGGCACATGTGCATATGCAGCACAGCTGAACTGGCATGACAGCTCGCATGCCATCAGAGAGGGAGCTGCGTGTCACCTCTGGCAAGCGTGCCATAGGTTTGCCATCATGGTTCTAGGATCATCAAACATCACTGAGATACTCTAACAATAATGGCAACAAGCTTATACTGCTCAGTAGTGTCTTAGTGATGCCATAAGACAGTGTTTCTCAACCTTGATGACTTTAAGATGGTGGCCTTCAATTCTGGAACACCCATCTTAAACTCATCAAGGTTGAGAAACACTGCTATAAAATGCTAAAATTCCTGGTCAAGGAAGTGGCTTGTGAAAATCTCACAACATTCCAGATATATTTATTGATCTGAAAATTTTTGCTTTATAAAACGTTTATCCTACAAAGATTATTTTTAAACAAAATTATGACTGTTGGATTAGTCATGTGAATTTAACTTGGACAATTACTATTTGTAATTGTAATGTATTACACATTTTAATAGGCCACAATCACCACCTTGGAGAGAAATTTCTTTGTAATTTTTTGCATTCAGTGAAAGCTGAATGTTCCGAAACCATTAAAAAAATGAGGAATTTGGGTGGGGAATAAAGTGGTGACTGGATGAAAAGAGTAACATTCCACTCAAAATGTATTCAGGTGATACAGATGATAATCATTTTGCATATACAGTAAGAATCAAAACAAGGTATGTGGCTAGCACGTACTAAGTGATGCAGTTTGTCTCAAAGTTTCTCATAGCATGTTTTCTTAATGATAAAGCATTGTACTCATGTGTCAACAGGGTACGTACGTATCTCAACCACCTGCCATTACAAAAGAAAATAATCCCTGCTTTGTGACCCGCCTTGAAAACATCTGTTTCATTGCCATACCACACACGAAAACTCCACCTCCTTCGTGAAGGTGAACAGCAACCATTGGGAATCATCAACAGCAACATCTAAGGGATTAGAACATCAGAGAGTTGACAATGCAACAGCTGATTCTACTGATGGAAGTGATGGTAGCCTGTCAATACAATTGATAAATGCCTCTGTTCTGCAATATATTCCTTCAGATTATTGGGAAGAAGGGCATTTCATAAGACTAGCTATATCATTAAGCAGAACACCACCATCACTTTAGAGGCAGCTGATGTGGACTAGCAGAACATGTTATTTATTTATTGTTACTCGCTGTGTATTCATTGTGTATTCACTGCAAGGAGGGAAGAAACTCTGGGAGTTTCTGTAACATTTGCTGTAATATTTTGATCAGTCTTGGGTAGCATGAACCTTGATCTAAAAGCCAGGGCACCATATGGGGTTGCACCTCAAGCAACAGTTGCATTTATTGTATTGTTTTGAATACATTGAGTACACTTAAATATTAAATTTAATTACTTTAAATTAAGTATTCAATATTTAAAATAACTTTCTTTCAAGGCAAATTAGAATTAAAAAATGAGCTTTCTGCCATTATCCCATTTGTTGTGGCACCAAAAAAAGCTTTGCAGTCTTGCCTTCTTTGAGCCTTCACAGCCTTCTTCTCCACTAAGAATATAAAATAGTCTCTGTTTACAAGAAAGGAAGAAACATTCATGTTCCTTTCTTTCAGTTAATGACCAGCATAAAACAAAAACAAAACAAAAACAGTGAAGCAATAAAAAAGAAGTACAAAGCAGATCCATATGAGCTCTTGAACAACATTTGTGTTTTGTATTGTAGAAGTATAATATGCTGTAGTAAAATAGAATATCGCCAAGACTTAAACTCAGAACTAAAACTAATATTCGGAATCTAACCACAAAGAGAGGGAAAATAGTGGAAAGTACATTACTGGATCGTACATCTTCATAGTAAGAAATATATGAGTTATAAGCTGCATAGCCAATTAGGGAAAATATTTTTTCAAAGATCCGTGAGAAGTTAAAAATATATGTGAATAACACAGTCCCAGGAGAGGAAGAAAGGAAATTGGCCTACAATAGGTTATTAGTAATAGTAACAGTTACATGCAGTACCAGTATATATTACAGGGACTAAAATAAATAGACTAAGATGTTGAAGTTCAGTATTAAAAAAATAAACCTGGGGACTTAAAGCAACAAGATTAACCTATATAACATCAATTTATCTGAAAGGGAATGGCTAAGTTATTGGATCAAGAAATTGACCAGGGTGATTTTAATTAAAGGAAGAGTGTTCAGTTAAAAATACTATTGATGATAATATTAATGATAAAGAATTTTTAAAAACTTGGGTTTTTTTGTATATTTGCCCATGGTTGTAAGCTAATGACTACCTGTATGGTAACTCCAGCTAAATTCTAAATGGACTCAAAAGCTCAGGGTTAGCTTAGATTAGTATATAGATGAGAAAACAGATAGGTCTTGGGAACGTAGGCTGAACTGAGAAATAAAAGCAAAATCCCCAGTACCAGTACCAGTTACATGAACATTAGCAATACAGCTTGATTTCAACGACCCTTGATACTTTTTTACTGTAATAACTGTACACTCCAGTTATTCATTTTCTCACCATTTCTCAGCTACTTAAAATATTATACAAGTTTGTGTATGTGATTTATGATCCTGATGATTAGATAAGATAGATTATAGAAAGAAGAGCAACATGATGCATCTGTAAAGAGAGAGAGGCCAAAATATATTTGCACTTACGCAGTAACTACTGTGGCAAATATCGGAAGCTACTTTATATTTTTCTTCAACTTCTTTTCTTTTATTGCCTTATTTGCTTTTTCTTTATTTTTTTATTCTTCACTGTGTGTTACTTTGTGTTAGCTTTTTGTTTATTAAAAGTTTTAATAAAAATTATATATAAAAAAGATTATGCAATTTTAAAAGAAGAATAAGCAATTCTAATTCTAATTCTTGAGCTATTGTTCTTTTTGGCATTATGCAGGAATAATAATAATCTTAATCGCCTGGTATGGTTGCTTTTGAGTTGGTGTGATTCAGAAAAAGGTGAAAGAGAAAAAGGGGAGAAGTTCAGTTCTGGCTTGAAGTGTAGGCGTATTGTGAGGATGGTGCTAGCCAAGTTTTCTGTGGGTCAGAGGGAGAGAGCTGCTGCTTGCCTAACCCCAAATTGGAAAGAGAAAGGAGAGAAAAGAAAAAGAGAAAATTAAAAAGACTGTTGTAACAGAGAGAAACTAGAGAAAAAAAATTGCAAACTAAGGTTGATGTGTATCTGTAGAACAACTGTTCATTCAAACCGGAGAAGAAAAACTGACAGGTGGCTTCCCTGGAGGAAGAGAAGCAAATTCCTCACGTGGCAAAATTTTCATAAGACTAGAAAGAGGCTGTCTTTGACAAAATTCTAGTCTTTGGGGTAGACTGGACAGAGAGGAAAGAGACTCCCAAGGAAGGAGACACAGAGGATGATCAGCTAAATGGATCCAAGGAAAGGAGAGAAATGTACTGAGAACTCTTATTTGTCAGTCCAGCACTTTTCTTTTAATTTCTTTCACTTCCCCACCCTCCCCAGAAATGAGGCAGGGAATCTGAAAGAGACACTTAAGAAACCAGGATCTTGTTGTAAACTCCTATTGTAAATAGTTCTGCTGTCTATAAAAAAGAAAGTAAACATAAAAGCATCCAGTCTAGGTTTCTCTGTTTCAATTATCATTCTTATAAACCTAAATATACAGTACCTCCAGTTATTTTATATCTCTCTTCACTTTCCTTCTTTTGTGAACATTTGTTTTGAATACTGTAAAATGTCTGTAATGTTTTCTTAACCAGTAAAACCAGAAAGGTTACCTGTAACCTGTATACCTTCAGTAAGCATTGAATGGATAGTCACAAAATCCTACAGTTTCATCTAATACTTCAGCTATTCAGCACCACAACCACTTTAATCATGCATACAAATATGTAAAGTTATGAAATCATGTCAGAAATTTTTAAAATGATTAAACTGAGAAAAAAAATATCCCGGTAAAAAAAATGATGCATTCACATTTAAACAAAGTGAAGAAAAGATGCTGATTTTTTTCATCTGCTGTTGTTGTTTGTATCACAGTAGTAAAAATGTTGAAAATATTCCATGCATTGTGTTCCATTGCACAAACATGACACTTTATTCAGCTCCCATTCTAAAATAATACTATTATTATGAGTCAATAACTTCAAAGTAAGTGTGATATCTCCTCCTTAGGCAATCAGAGATCACTTCAAGTCATTACAAAAATGTCTCTTAGTCATGCTTCAAAATGCATAAGATTTGTTCTTCTATTCAGCTGATATAGTTACTGGGAAGAATATATCATAATAAATTTATTAATTTCTGAAGTGCCACACAAATTCTTTGTTGTTCTTCTGAGTTAATCATGAGTGAGAACCGTCTGAATGATGCAATAATAAGCACCATCCAATTTCAGAAAGCTATTCGAATTCTGTGATAGAAATTATCCTGGTTAGGCTGTTCCAATTTTGCGCAACAAGGCTCATGATGAGCTAACATAAAAGGTCCTGCTGGATTGGTACTCTAGCCCCACTAGTCTAGGATTCTGTTCTCACACTAGCCAATCAATTGCACAAGCAAAGCCATTAGTCTTCTAGTGGGCAGCTTCAAAACAGTCAAATTGCCATGAAGGCTAATAGCCACTGATACCAATTCCACATGCAAAAATTATGTCCATGATCCAGTATTATTGAGATACACACTCAACCATTTCAGATCACCTTAAGTAAAAATTTGGTATTGCTATTGCCCTCAAAGGGTAAAGAGCCCCAAATGATATTCAACTGCTGTCAAGAATTGGAATATCTGGGAGAACTGCTCAGCTTGCTTTTTCAGAGCAGTTTGCTCTGCAAGCTTGCTTGACTATGCTGAGAGATGAACCACAAACAACAACTTATTGCAACAGAGACAGAGTATTTCCATTTTTTTCACGTAGGGTAAAGAATGATGACAGGTCTCAATACATTTTCCCATAAGTTGGTACTGAACGACCTTGAAGACTCCAACAAGCCAAGAGACACACAGAGAATGTACCATTGTTGACCTCAAAAGAAGATGACCCTAACTGGCTGCTTTATGACTACCAATGACACCTGCAAAAAAAGAGTTGACTTTAATGCTTAATGTTACTAAATATCCAACTCCTTGCATATCCATATATTTCTACTTTTCATAATAATTTTCTGCTTTAGAAGTTGGTCAAACCTAAATTGGCCCAACCAAATGCTGAATTTGTCTGTCCCTGGTGCAAAATAGCCAATTATCACATAAGGCTAGAAATGGAAACCTGTTTATTTTGTACAGCAGTCTCATATGCTTTCAAGACTAAATCACAAATCCAAAACCCCAGTACAAAAATTAGCATAGCTTTTATACGCTTTTGAAAAATAAAGGCACATGATTACTACTACTTAAAGCAACAAGCAAAAAGTATTCACACCCATGGTAGAGGATGGCCTTCCCAGAAGGTGGATTCATTAATAAAATATTACAGTGCTCGCCTTTCTTTCTATAACTGATAAGGCTGTTAATTTAATATTCAAAACTTTCTAGTTAATTTATCTGCAACAGGAACTGCTGGCCTGGTATGAGTTTCTTGATAAAGCTATCACGTAGCCTTCCAGGAATTTTAGGGCAAAAGGATGAGCAAAAACGAATGGCCTAAAGAGAAAATATCTAAAAGCAAAATGAAGGTTTGTCAACAAAACGGGGCATCTCTACCTAAAATTAGCTATACCATTCCTACAACGTCTAACACCTAATCTCAAATGTCAACATAGTAAAGATACTTCATAACTCAGTGACCATACTGAAAAATACTTTGTAGAACATTATGAATTTGGTGAAGTACCGGAATTGCTAGATCACCAAGTGGCAGAATTAAGTTACAGAGAGAGTTTGGTAGCTTATCCTACCTCAAAGAGTTGACTATTCAGACACCACCACAACAACCACACCACACAGCTGACACCAAACTCTCATATATATTATTGTTTGACTTTTAATTGTGATTTCATCCATCCCGATAAAAGATTCCACAGTAGTATCAATACGTCTGCATCCTAGAACTTCTGAATATCCCCATATCTATTTTTCTAATCAGGAAAAAAATTATGTACTAGTCAGGGATGTTGTGCAGAGATTTGGACTGAAAGAAATGTAATAATTCAATTTGATCTATGAGATATCCTCATCCTCATTCACCTTTTAATCCTTTCAAAAGTTTTTATGAAGTACTTTTCCCTGCCTCCTCTTTTTTCTGCTTTCTCAAACATGCATGTTTGCAATGATACTTATGTCATGAGCTTTTTGAGAGTGGGCGTGTAGATAAGCAAGAATTTCTATTTTTACAAGAATATTTAAAGCATAGTTCATGAGCTGGGTTTATTTATTTCTCAGAATCTCTTTTTTTGAAGCTACTCAAGTTCTGGGGTGGTTTCGCTTATTATAGTTCTAGGTTTCAGCCTGGAGAGAAACTATAGTGGATATGCCTGAATAAGGAGCAGATATGAACATTGAAGCCAAAATAGAAGAGGAAAGAATGCTAGGAATACCATAATAATAAAATAATTCCATAGAATAGGACAATTTCACTGGAGAAGGTCTATTTTCATTTCTCCTGAAACTAATACTGCATCTACAACTTGCTGCTTCTGTGAAAATATAATTCATCACACACACACAGAGATCCCCTAAGAGTGTAGATTATGTCTCTATTGCATGCTGGCTGGGGAATTCTGGGAATTAAAATCTATACATCGTTAAGCTGCTGACAATGAGAAAAAATGTCCTAGTGAATAGATTTGACTCATCAAATTCTTCCTCTCTTCTTTGGAAAATGTATTTTAGCCTCTGGACAAGTCAGTTACTGAACCAATTCTTAGTTTTACAAGACTGGTTCACACAAATCATGATTAGCAGAGAAATTGAAATATTAAAAAACTAGGATATTGGTTCCAAATAAATCCATTACAATGTTAACATTATAGTTAATATTATCCACAGTGGGAAGGTATGTAGCATTCGAGATCAAAATTACCATACATGTTTTCTTTAAAAATCATGTAAATTATGAACTAAATTTGGCCTTGATTATATATGTATTATTGTGAATGAGTTTACAATCCATCCATTAAATCTTTACACATAAAGAAGTACAAATAACCTCAGCAATATATATATTGACTGGGATTATTCAGTGCTTAATGGCAAAAGGAGTAGAGGTGCTAATGTAAAGTAACCCACTTGAAGGAATAGATCTAATTTTAGGCTAAAAATGCTAGGCAACAAATGAGGACTATGAGGTTATAGGTTGCTCTAGCTCCATTTGTTCCCTCCATTCCTTTGTGTCTGCATTCTGCAGGTAACCCACTTCTCAACCTAGAGGAAGGACTTACATAACCTGGTTCTTTACAAAAACTAACATCAGTATTGTAAATTATTTTGAACTAGTCTTCCAAGATGAAATAGAAGACAAGCGTTCCAATTCTGTTCAACATTTTGCTAAATACAGTTGGACTCAAACATGTATAAGCTAGTCCCAAAAGAATACATTTGGCATTTTGCAAAAGACCATGAGGGCATATTGAGACAGGCAGCATTTTAACTATATATTACTGTCCATTAAACTGATCTGGCCAGAGGAATCTTTCAGTCTTCTTAAAATTTAATTAACTCCTTAGGTTCAAAATATCAATTCTGTTAGTTGTAAAGAAAATATGAGTTATCAAGACACAGTACCATCTTGTGGTAATTAACAGTATTATTCCAAAAACAAGCCTGAATGAAATACTAGAACTATCACCAAGACCACTTGAAACTGTGCACTTAAATCTATGACATATTTATTTTTTCAGTTTTGTAAATTTGGAGGGGGTTGTTTAAAAAAAAAAATAATTGTTTCAAATCTTTCATCTGAGCAATGTTTTCAAATGTATTTATGTACCAGTCTGGATGCTTTTCTGTGGGTATGACTTCTGGACAATATAAAAAACCTAAACAGTTGTCAGAATTTTGACATAATACTACTTACCCCAATTTATGTATTTATTACACAGAAATCACCATATAACTGTACTTTCTAAATTTTAAATAAAGAGTTTATATTCACTGGAGAAAAAAACCATCTTATCCAATATCTTAAATTCAAATTCAGTTACACAATTTCTCCAAATTCCATGAATTTGTCTCTTTAGGCATGATAGAAGTTCCAAAACCATATTACAAATTAGAGGAAACAGTCAATATTCTTGTTGCGTTCTACCTCTATTTTAATTAGTAGTGAAGAAAATCCATCCTGTGTTTTTTACATTATTATGAGTTTTTGAGTTACTAGAGTTCACTTTCTGAGCACTTCTAGCATCTAGTCCCTTTGAACCAGTTCTTATCAGAATGCACATTTTTGTTTCTGTTCTTATCAGAATCCAAATTCTTGCTTCTATTTACTTCAAAGAAATAGATACATTAATCAAAGGCATTCCTTGTTACTGAAAATATTACCCAGAGAAGACTTTTTCTCCTCCTCCCATCAGGTAACTGCATGAGCTGAAGGATTAATATTCTAAAGGAAGATTAAACTTGCAAGATTTGACTACACCATTGGGAGACTTGAAAGAACAGGTTAGGAATAGAAAATCTATGTAGTTATTAGGAATCGAAAACAACTTTATGGCACATAATCAATCAATTTATATATTATTTTTTTCGGACTATAAAATGCACCTATATTTAGAAGAGGAAACAAAAAAAAGTGTTTTGCCTCCACACGCCCCATCTTCGGCCCTTTTTTCAGGTCTTTTTTCGGCTCTTTTCCAGCCCTAAAAAAAATGTTGAGACCATGGGTGAAATTTACTTACCTTCCCTAGCTGTTTGCCAATGTGCATGCACTGTCATCTGCGCATGCGCAGAGGCTTAAAATGTCACAAGAAAGTGACATCATGACATCCACACAGGTGGACGGAGCCTCCCGCAGCCATTATGGGCTCACCGGGGCCGGATAAAACCGGCTGGATTTCACCCCTGGACGAGACTCTAGAAAGAGCGTGTAAGAAGAGAAACAAAGATGAATAGGGGCCTAAAGACTAAAACATATGAAGAACAGTTGCAAGAACTGGGCGTGGCTAACCTAGTGATGAGAAGGACCAGGGTGACATGCTAGCAGTGTCCCAATATTTGAGGGGCTGTCACAAAAAGAAGGGAGAGAATCTATTTTCCAAAGCTACTTGAAGGCCAGGCAAGGAACTGAAGGGAAACAATAATAAGGATATAATAAATAATACTAGAATATGATACACTGTATACTGGTATACTAGATTCTGTAACCATTAGTTTCCTGTAATACATATATGCCTTTGTATTTGTATCACATATATTATGCCTTTATATTTGTATCTCCTGTAACAAACATATTCTGTTATTAGGCCTCTGTAATGTATCGGGTATTTGTCAAACATATGTTCCTGCCATTTGATCTGAACCCATATCAATCTTCTTCCTGTTTTTCTTGTGCCATCTAAGAGCATGGTACGTATCTCAGTTAGAACAGCAGACATCATCCGAGGGATAATTGACACTTCTGTTGTAGAAAAATAATGAATAAATTGAATTTCGAGATCAGAAAAAGCTTTTATTTATTTTGGCCAAAAGGTTCAGATAGCATAATATAATCTGAACAAGGATTCTTCTTTAGACACAAAACAGGAAGTACCTTAGATCAGCCTTTTTAGCCAGTCCTCCTCCCCTATCACTTTAGGCAGAAACTCCATGTGGGTTAGTTCTGCATTTTAACATAGTACAAGGAAGTTAGCTAATACTTGTAGTTTGACTTTTTGAACCCAGCAACTGTCTCTTTGCCTGTGGTTTGGCTTCTTGAACTCTGCAACTTTCTCAAGTCAAAAGGGCCCTTCAGAGATCATGCAGGCTGACCCTGTATTATTTCAGTCTTATATCCAATTTCATTTTACGTCCTGCCTTACTTCAGCTCTAACTTACACCTTTGATCTGTATAAAGCTTATCCCTTGCAGAACCAGGGGGCCAAATGAGCAATTGCGAGAACAAAGGAATGCTCAAGGAAAAGATAACACTAATTGGGAAGCTTCTATTCCTTTGCAGGGCAACAACGAATACTCGAACCTAAACTAGGCCAGAATTGGGTACTAAGCTGATGTCTCTGAGGGTATAAAAGGACACCATACCTTTCCCAAGGTGTGGCTATCCCCTCGCATGCATTGTATCTGTATGTTCTGGATATAGTCCCGCCCAGTATTTTGTTTTTGGCCATGAAGGAAGAAATATCGTTCTGGGTTCTGCTCCAAGGGGGGGAAAAGACACTGGAAACATGGAGACCGCTTGGAAAGATGGTTTAATGGTGGACAGAATCACATGGCTTGAGTTCCTGAACAGAAAAACGGGATGAGATACAGTGAGTCCCCAGGTTTTATGCTTTCTCTGGCTTTGAACTTCCTGGGCCCCCAAAAAGAATACCCTGATTGATTGTCAGACTCCCAGGAGATGGGTGTCTTAGCTAGCCTTGCTGGCTGATGTAATCTTCCCAGGTGCCATGTGGTGAGTTTCTGTCTAGATGGGTCCCATTGTGTTAGTTTCTGTGGCTGTTGTGTTGCAGATGAAGGTCCATTGACAAAGACTGAGTTTCTGCCTCTGGCCCATTAACAAAAGGGTGGGGGCAGGAAGGTGGGAGTTGCTTTGTCTTTAAAACATGCTTCTAAATAAAATCTGCTTTTTTTTGCAAACCGCATCTTGAGTCTCTCTCTGGCATTCTGGTGACTCAAGTATATTTTGGAACATTTCAGTGCATGGAAACGGATCAAGGAGAGAATAAGCACAGAAGTAAGGATAAATTTTCTGACAGCGAGAACAATCAACCAACGGAACAGCTTGCCTTCAGCAGTTATGGCTGCTGGAGGCTTTCAAGAAGAGACTGGACTGCCATCTGTTCGAAATGGTGTAGGTAGGCTCTCCTGCTTGGGCATGGGGTTGGACTACAAGATCCCTTCCAACTCCGTTATTTTGTAAAGGAAAATCTGTTTTTAAAAAATTTCGAGGGCGACTAGGATACAGTAAATCCCTCGTTATTATTTGGAACTACGAGAATCATTGAAAGAATGAGAAGCCCTTCTTTTCGCAAACTTCCCTATCAATGGAGGACTACATCCCCCAGGATACCACGCACGCACGCACCCATACTCCACGAGACTATTATCAATCGGGAGCCCTGACTTCCGACGTTTGAAATACAACAACGCCGCGGAAAGGCACAACCGGAACTTAATGTAGCTTCGCCCCGGAAGTAGTCTCTCTGACCCTGTCTAGGAGCCGGCGTGAGGAAAAGGAGAGTGCCCCTTTTTTTCCCGCCACGTGCGAAACCGCTCATGGCTATGGCTACCCTCCTGGTTGAGGACTTGCTGGCGCGCGCCGAAGAGCGCGAGGCGGAGACCCAGCGCAGCGTGGCGGTGCATAAGGAGCTGGAGTTGGAGTTCGACGTCGGCAATTTACTGGCCGTGGATAAAAATCCGGCTCCGCGCGCCTTTGCGCGAGCCTCCTCGGAGCGCGAGTCCCTCCTGCGCGCTTTGGCCCGGGATAACACTCAGTTGCTGGTGGGCCAGCTGTGGGCGCTGCCGTCAGAGCGGGCGGAAGGGGGCGCGGGGCCCGTGGTGGGCCGCCTGCCCGAACCCTCCACGCGGTTGCCCAGGGAAAAGCCGCTGCCCAAACCTCGGCCGCCCACCAAGTGGGAGCAATTCGCCCGCCTCAAAGGCATCCGCCCGACGCGGAAGAAGCGCGGCACGTTGGTTTGGGACGAAGCCGCCAAAGAGTGGCGGCGGCGCTGGGGTTACCAACGAGCCGGCGGGGATCCCTCCCGCGACTGGCTCTTGGAAGTACCGGACTCGGCCGACCCGATGGAGGATCAGTTCGCCAAGCGGCGCCAGGAGAAGCGGGAGCGGGTGGCGCGCAACGAGCTCAACCGCCTGAGGAACCTGGCGCGCGCTCACCGGGGCCGGGTGGCCGCCGACCTGCACCCGACCGGCCACCAAGACCGGGCCGAGATGGGCCGCGTCTCGGTCGTTGCTCGCGTCTCCACCGCCTCCCGCGGCCGCTTCCAGCCTCGCCTTGCCAAGGAGCCCGCCGTCGCGCAGACCAACACAGCCCGCGGAAAGAAGCGCCGCTTCCAGCCGCTGCTGGGAGACCTTGAAGGGGAGAAGAAGCGGCACCTGGAGTTAGCCCGCAGCCTGAGTAGCAAGAAGCCGCCCCTGGACCTGACCCGGGCGGTGAACAAGCAGCTCCGCGAAGAGGAGGCCGAAGCTGCCAGAGGCAAAGGCAAAAAGCGCGACCAGCGGGGCAAAAGGGGTCGACGGCAGCAGCAGAGGTCCGGAAACGCCAGGGGCAAGAAAAGTGCAGGAGCAGGTCGCAGAGGGAATCAGGGGGGATCTGGAAGCTTCAGCAGCAAAAGGAAAAGAAAATGAGCTTTGGTTGCTATTTATCCCAGCTAAATAGCAGACAAGTGGTTTATTTGGCACAAAGCTGCAACAAAACGTGGACTTGCTAAGTTAAACATTATTCTAACTTAACCTATTCTGACTTAACGTTGGCTTTTAACCCCCAAAGAACTTTGTGGGGCCTGACTAAAGAGCGTATAAAGACATTGGCAATAAATAAAAATGATTTATAAAGAAAGATTTATAAAAAAAAGATTTATACAACTAGGGTGAAGAAACATCACCTTAGATGTACACTTCAGACAATGACTTTACTGGGGATTAGAGTGACTTCAAAGATTAGGACTTCAAGGGACTTGAAATTTATAGAAGGACCTGCTTTGTTTATAATAAAGTCCTAATGGGAATTGAAATGGACACCTCTCAGGAGGTGAGCTGCAGTGTTATTTTTTTCTGTATTTCTTTTGCATGTATCTGAATTACAGTATCTCAATTGTCAGCCAAGTTGAAAGCAAATCACTAGAATAATATTTGTTTATATCATGGTAACTGACTTTCTTTTACCCTATTGCACCCAAAATAAGACATCCCCTGATAATAAGCACAATCGGGCTGGTATATATGTTGAGATTATAAATCTGTATATAAAATGTCAAATTGTCTCCATCAAAATACCATTTTCATCATTTTGACACTATGAATCCCGATTTCAGTAAAACTGTAGATTCTGTATGGGGGTATGTATGTGGATATATGTACTTGCCTACTGTTCTTACAGCAAGTTTGAAGATTACAGCAAGATTAAATAAAAACCCTGTTTTTTTCAATAAATAGTTTTTCTGCTGCTTTTAGCAGCAGGAGGTCATAAAATCTTACATTTAATCACCACAGTGGAAACTTCTGATTCCCAACAAGCCCAACTTTATTAAAAACATGTATGTGCTTTATATGTTAAAAATCCCGAAGTGATTAATAGGAATATAAAATCTATTAAAAACAAATGTTAGATGGAGTCAATGGCTGGGAAAGGTCAGCATAAAAAATTTTACATGTTTTTAAAAGATGTACTCAAGTTATGTATAATAGGGCCTAGTACATCACAGCAAATACGATACAGAAGGGTTGTCTCATTATAATTGACAATTAGATTAGACCTCACTAGTTTTATTTGAAAACAGTGTGTGTGTGTGAAGAAATTCTATTCAGTGGTCTAGCCCAATTCCCCATCTTTCCGGCTTTGCATCCCGGTGGTGGGGGTAGGAGGATGGTTTCGTGTGAGTGGCAAACATGAGCACATGCTGGTCCATTCGTGCAAGCGGATGGCAAGCATGCCCACCACTCACGCAAATGGAGTGCGCATGCACATGCTTGTCCACTGCTTACATAAGTGGGGATTCAAGTGAACCATAAGGTAACAAATACAAATATTTAAAATTCTTCATGCCCATTTTTATACTTTGAAATAGAATATTCTTTGGCCTTTAAAAATCTCATTTTGCAAATTAATCTTCAGACTTTTGGTGACCAGAGCCTAAAAGGATTCTTTTTTTTTAAAAAAAAATAAATCTATAAAATGATCAGTACTATGGTAGTTGTATCACTTTGTTGACGTTACCTATCTGGATTTATGTTTCTCATTAAACATGAATCTAAAATTGGTCATACATTTAAATACTAGTATTTAAACAAACAGGACACAGATTGTCTCTCTGAACATAAAAATATGCCACTTTATATGATACTTTCCTTGGAGAGTGGGACCTAATTTTATTGGTTACAACACTACATTATTATATGAGAAAGTGTTCTGCGGAATTAAGAATGGTGTATGCTATTTTTTTAATCTAGTTTTTTTAATCCCACTTTTTTATATGTTGCTGTCAATGTGAAATTAGGCATTTTATAGAATGTCTAGGAAATCTATAGAATGCTAAAAATAAGACATCACACATTTTATACATTTTTGCCAAAAGGCAAAGCAGCAAAGTATAAAATAGTCCTGCTAAAATGCCATTCTAGCCTTCCTTGTTGCAACAAGTTTTAGTCTTTTTCTCTTTTTTTTTCACTTTATTTTGTATTTTTTTTTTTCATTTTCATATATGTCTTCTCAATAAAGGCTTAGGATTAGCCTAGAGAAATTATATAGCAGTAGTTTTCGGGGCGGGGGAGGACAATGACATCACAGGCATTCGCAAAGGCCTGAAGAAATGTCATGATTTAAATCTTGAGTTAAGTCTTGGGGATCTGTGGCCATGCTCCATGGGCACAAAAGTTATTTAAAAAAGGTCTGGATGAAGAAAAGGTTGAGAACAATTGGTATTTAGCATATTAAAATAACAGACATTTCATATTTTGCCTAAAAATGCATGCATTCTATAGATTTCCTAGGGATACAATGCCAGTTTTTCACATACTGTGGGTAACATGTAACTCAAGGCAGCAAATGTACCTGCAAAGTTAAGGGTACCAATAGCTTTTCTCATTTTTGTATATATAAGGAAATGGGTGTTTTTAAAGCTAACATTTATTTGATTTATATTCCACCTTTATACCCAAAGTGTATATGCCATTTAAGCACAGTAAATAGCTTGAACACAGAATGCTTAGTATTTAAATGCTAAGAGCACCGTACATCCAAAATAAGGGCCTAGAAAACTCGCAGTCCAATTTTCTGGCCTCTTATCTTTATGCGAATCAACTCATTCTACATAGGCAGAGACATAATTTTTTGCATGAGCTAAGAAGCAGCCTATAATTTCCAAAAAAAATAAGATTTTGATAACAGCATTCATACCCATGCTTAACCATGGTTTATGCAATCCAATTTTGCTGTCACACAGCATAATGAACCATAAACTAAACCAGCAGAGCTTATGAAAACAAGTTTATATATGGCTGGCTAGTCTGTGATTCAATATGTATCGTGGTACAGTAATGCAATCGGCCTCGGAGTCCGCACCTGTGGGAAAACTCTAGGATGAAGAAGTCAGGTAAGATATCCACCAACTAGGTCTAATGCTCTAAATTAATGTCCCAATAGCCTGAAAAAAGATAAACGCATCGCTGTACTCTTCCGGACCTTGATCCCAAACCTATTCCCCTTGTCAGCGAGCTGCTGCAGCGGATTGCCCAACATAGGAACAGCTACTTTTTTCTTTAAACCTCTTACCTCAATTTGTCCTAACTTCGCTTTCCCGTCGTCCCTTGCTATCTCAAGCAGAGCTGCAGAAGTCATGGCAGGAGGAGGACGCGAGAAGGTGGCTCGTTTGCTGAAGCAGCTGCAGCTGGCAGCGTGAGTGTTTGTGCCTTAGTTTCTTGCTTCTTATGGGAGCGCCTGGCAAAAGCAGCTTGGCTCACTTTCCACGAAATTTGAATCAGGCTTGGAAGTTTCGTTTGGGAGCGTCTGGCAAAAGCAGCTTGGTTTACTTTCCACGAGATTGGAATCGGGCTTGCAAGCTTCGTTTGTTTACAGCGTTAGGAAAAACAAAACCGCAGCAATCATTCCGTGTAAGAAAAGACTTGAGAATTCCACAGTCCTATAGCCAAGTTCGGGGATAATTACCTTTGGAAGCTGATAACCTTAATTTACTTATTTCCATCTAGCGTCCTGCTAAGAGAGAGACAAACAGAGTGCTAATCTGTGTTTCAGAAAGTTATTCGATCAAGCTCAGAAATGGACTTTAGTTTATACATCTTATTTTTGAAGTAAATACAAAAAAAAAACAAGAAAAGAAAAAGAAATGGACTTTGGTGCATAGTAAAATTGAGCAGCAACACATAGAAAAGTTGTAATTTACAAATCAAATCAAAACATTTATTTATTTAATACTATTCATGTACTGAATGATACCCTCTGCAGCATATGCACTCTGGGTAGAATTGCAATATTTGGGAAGGGGGTGAAAAATCGAAATATAAAATATAGTAATTAAAATGTTCATAGTAACATTTTTTTCACTGAAAGAAAAATGAAACAAATTAGTAATTGTTCGGAATAAAGATGTATTTTCCTATGTAGTTTTCCCTTATAAAAAATATAAATAAAACAATCCATGTAAACATATCTTTTGGAGGAGAGCAATACATTTTTAACATGAATTGAATGATATTATTTCAAAAAATGTTCAAGTATAAATGTATTAGAGACAGTAGGTGGAAAGCATTGACATAAGAGACTTATTGATATTTATTGAATCCTATTAAAATAATGGCCTACGAATTAATATTTATTGTATAAAATGTTCAAATTGCCTCAGTTTTAAAAGATTGTAGGTAGTGCCCAAGAACAACAAGCCTATGCAAAATAATAAACACATGAGGATTCAGTAATTGAATAAGTAGTTTTATATGGACTACTACTTGTAAATAAATTCCATAGGAGCCAATGAAACTGATCTATAAATGTGATTCAAAGGGCTAGACAAAGTGAACGCGAAGCATACTCTTCGCTTTAGAAAGTTTCTTTAAAGTCTTAATAATTTATTGCTCCTATGACTACTTTATAAAATAAAAGATAAAATATAGTAAAGATAAACTGCCATTAATAGATGTAATAAATAACAGGTTGAAATCTTACATTGCAAACAAATGTAAAGTGCCTCATTTTAAGCCCTGTTTAAATTTAATTCAGATTAGATTGTGGTGTTATAAAATCATTGACATTTCAATAAAAGGTAATTGCCACTAGGTGGCAGAATGTGCTTGTGATTTAAAGATATCAATTGTTTCTATAGACAAAGTTGATATTTCCTCCCAATACTTTGTTACAGTAATCGTTTTCCTTTTTTCTTTTCAATAGATGCATGTGTCCAGTACATTCTCACACTTACAGTCAAGGTGAACTGTTATTGTGTGTGTGTGTGTGTATGTCAGTACATTAATTATTCCATTAATTATTAAATGACCATTACAAACAGTAATTATTTTACCAAGTAAACTTGGTCAGTATATTTTTCAAGTGTTAAAATCTAAGGACTGATGGACAGCATACTGTTAGCAAATCAACATGCTGTGTCTGGTGCTGTATCAGAACCTTTATGTCTGGGGACAATGCTTGTATAGGAAGGCCTAGCCTGATTGAGAGAGAATGCTTTTCATTCCCCAAGGTTAATTATCTAATAGGTAGCAGATTTTAGATGAATTGCACAGTATCTAAGAGTTTGGAGGAGGTGCAGGTTGGAATCTTAGAACATGTGTCTCTTTGAGTCAAAACGGAAGAAACAATCCCTCCTTGGTAACTCCTGATTGGATATTCATACGATGAAATACGTGTAGGATGTACTAACTCTGTTTCCGCAAATGCTGTTATTTCTTAATTATATATAAAAATACTATGTTGTATGTATAACAACGTTACATGTAATAATAATATACATGTAGTCCTCTATGACTATAGTTGGAACCAGCAACTTCTTCATTAAGTGATGCGGGTGTTAAGTGAAAGATCATGTGATTGTGCTAAATTTACAACAGTTGTTAAGTGAGATGTCATGTTACTATCACTTGTGGTCTCCACTGACTTTGCTTGTTAGAAGTCACTTGTGAAACTCTCAAATGCTGATCCCCTGATCCCGGGGGATATTGTGATAGCAGGGGTGAAATCCATCAGATTCTGACAGGTTCTGTAAAACCAGTAGCAAAAAGTTTGAGTAGTTCAGAGAACCGGCAAATACTACCTCTTGGCTTGTCCCAGAGTGAGGTGGGAATGGAGATTTTGCAATATCCTTCCCCCAGGAGTGAGAAGGAAATGGGATTTTGCAGTATCCTTCCCCTGCCATGCCCATCGAGCCACACCCACCAAGCCACACCACGCCCACCAAGATATTCCCACAGAACATGTAGTAAAAAAAAAACAAACAAGCTGCCTGGAGGAAGAGCAACACATATATATTATAATAACTCTTGTTTGATTCGTGTATTGTTGAATTTAATAATTTGTTTATTTGAAAAATTTCTATACAGCTTCCACTTAAAAATAAAACCTGAAAGTAGGTTACAATTAAAACAGTTCAAGCAATAGGAGTAATTGAAACTCGTCATTTATAAAGCAAAACTTGCTGGTTATTTATTTTATTTTAATTTTTTTTTATCCTGCCTTTATTATTATTTATAAATAACTCAAGGCGGTGAACATACCTCATACACCTTCCTCCTCCTATTTCCACACAACAACAATCCTGTGAGGTGGGTTGGGCTGAGAGGGTGATGGGTATGTTATTTTGCTTTTACTTTTCTTGCCACTTTGCATAATTTAATGAAAAAGAATTCTATATAAATTTCAAAAAAAAAAACCCATTAAACCACAGTGATAAATGAAATGGTAAAAGAGTGGCTTTATTGGAAGTTCTCTTCAGAACCATTCTATGTTTCAAAAATACACGTTCCAAAGAGAACAATACATATAATTTTGCAAGACCAATAAAGTCTTTAACAAAAGCTTAGCTCTACCAGATAATATAACAGCAGGATTTCTATTGTCCCATCCAAAGAAAATAGTGGAAGTGGCTTCGACATGTTGTTGGGATGTCAAATTAATCACAGAAATTATTGCAGATTCAGACATTAGAGGAAGTCGACCGTGAACAGAACCAATGAGGGAGAGCATAACAAGCAACCCAAAGACAGCAGGTTTAAGCACAGATAGAAAAAACAGAAATGTTTCTATATTAATTGTTGGGTGCATCACTGCATCCCAAGGTTATTAGTAAACTTATTGTCAGGGCTTAATTGCTTGGCCATAAATTCAGAAACTAAATATTGAATGCCGCTTCCAGACAGAAGTGGTTTGACTGGGCAAGGGAACAAATGTTTCATTATTTGTATAGGAAGGGATGGGTAGATGGGTGGATGGATGGATCTATGTGCTGCACTCTGGAAAAAAATATAGCTCTAGACTGATTGGCTCTAGACTTAGCTAGATAGCAAAGCAATAATCTGGTTATTATAAAGGTGAGTACTATTTTTTTCAATAGGCCTACTCTAAATGTTGTTAAGTCCAGAAATAATGCCATATTTGGAACGGAAGTGCAAATATGAAAGGGAAGGGGAGAGAAAAACGAATCTGTTCCCTGATTTCCCTGATCTTTCTAAAGATTCGTTTACATTTAGATGAAATTAAACGGGAAGATGGCAGACTGCAAAGTGCCAGCCTAAGGCCTAGAGGTGTTCTTGAAATTAAAAATAGTATCTAAAAAAGTATTAGCGTATCAGAAAATTTTAAAAAGGTAGTAGAAAGTCATCATGCCAATTTTCTTTCTGATGAATGCTTGCTTTGTGATTGGAAATGCCTTTATGATGGCTGTTATATGTCTCTTCAGTTTCCAGGACAGGGATAGCATTTTATAGATTTGCCTTCATCTCTATGGTGAAATTCTTAAAACATTACAGAACCCCAAGTGCAGTACCCATTCCAGTAGAATTTCTGTGGTTTTCCATAAACTAAACAGCAAGCTAACTTCATTGTTTTCATTCCAGGTACTAAAGACATTGCTTTGGGGAAAACAGACTATGCCTTTGAGGTAAAGACAGTAAACAAGTTGCTACTTGTTGAAAGGCACACTTCCATTAGTTATATTAAAATGAGACTTGTGTGCATACGTTCATAAACTACTGAATTTCATAAACTACTGAACATTTTTACTGAAATGTTGTTTTTTTTTACTTTTCCAGATGGCTGTTTCCAATATCCGATATGGAGAGGGAGTTACTAAAGAAGTCGGAATGGTATAGACTAGTTTCTAATATTTCAAAAAAGTGGTTATTTAATTCTTCTTTGAAAAGGAGGAAGAACTTTATATGCATTATATCTATATCATATGAAACAGAATTATCATAAAATATCCTGTGTCTGCCATTGTTTTTGGCTAGGTCAGCTAAGGATTGCGAGATTTGAAATCAAATACATATGGAGAGACCCTGATTTGCAAAGATTCCTTTTGGTTTTTGCAATGTTGCGGTCAAGGAATTAATTATTATACTCCTCCAACTGGATCCAAGGCATCCAATTGGAAAAGATGATACAATAGATATCTTTGAGGCGGTGTTAATCTGTTAATTATTCTTTCCATTTCAGAAATCCACATAAAGATACAAGTTAGTGAGGGATAATTTGGGAGCCCTACAATAGGCAGCAATAGATACCAAGTTGAATATCTGGCATTTTACAATGGAACACCATTTTCAGATTTGTCTTTTCCCTATTTCACTTTCTTTGTTTTAACTACATTTTCATTTACTATAGGACTTGCAGAATTGGGGTGCTAAAAAAGTTTGTGTGATGACAGATAAGAATCTTTGTAAGCTTCCTCCCTTGACAGCAGTGTTAGATTCTCTGACAGTCAATGGCATAAACTTCCAGATCTATGATGATGTGAGAGTGGAGCCCACAGATCAAAGGTATTTATCCTTCCCTACGTTTGTGCAGCCTACAGGAATAATTAGTCAGAGATGGAGAAGCTGTGCACTCTAGATATTACTATGACTCTTAGACACATTATGATATTTTATAAATTGTGAGTTGGATAAGTATAAAATAAATTGAAATGATTTTTTTTTCATTTCAAGTTTCCTAGATGCCATTGAGTTTGCCAAAAAGGGGGAGTTTGACTCTTATGTTGCTGTAGGCGGGGGTTCAGTCATAGATACTTGTAAAGCTGCTGATCTCTATGCATCAAGTCCAAAATCAGATTTCTTAGATTACGTCAATGCTCCTATTGGAAAAGGCAAGCCTATTACAGTCCACCTCAAACCTCTGATAGCAGGTAAGGAAAATCTCTGGACTGGGGTGGGGGGTGATTGTAAAACAATAGAGCTTGTATGATAGGTTTGAGTTCTCTTACTTGAATTGGTTTTGTAAACTAATTTGATTGGATCAGGGGTGAAATCCAGCAGGTTCTGGAGAACTGGTAGCAGAAATTTTGAGCAGTTCAGAGAATTGGTAGCGGAAATTTTGAGTAGTTCAGAGAACTGGCAAATACCATCTCTGGCTGGCCCTAGAGTGGGGTGGGAATGGAGATTCTGCAATATCCTTCCCCTAGGAGTGGGGAGGGAATGGGGATTTTGCAGTATCCTTCCCCTGGAGTGGGGTGGGAATGGAGAATTTGCAGTTTTCTTCCCTGCCATGCCCACCAAGCCACGCTTTGTTTGAAATGCAGTTTATTCAAGATGACTTCGAAACCTGACACCAAGCCATGCTTACCAAGCCACACTATGCCCAACAAGCCATGCCCACAGAACTGGTAGTAAAAAAATACTGGATTTCACCACTGGATTGGAGCTGACTGGAACTTTGAGCTATTTGGGGAAATCATACCATGGAAATACATAGCTAGAGAACTTTTCTAACAATAACATATACTTTTCATTATAATAGAGTCTGCTCAAGTTTTTCTTCTCCTGTTTTACAATTATTTTTTCCTAGTTCCCAGAATGATTCTATGTCATGACATTTTATTGCTCCTAAGGCAGATACTGGGATATAATATAGAAGCTGACAACCTTGTACAGGCTGTTTGACAGTTCACAATAAATTGGTTGGTTTACTGATGAGTAAATAACTCATGATGAGTAATAAATTCATATATATGCTTCTGAATTCCAGATGAAGTTGCTACAGCTTTTGAAGTAAAGTTGTAATATAATAAGCCATCAGTACCTGAGGGCACCACATTCCCCACCTCTGATGAACGTTATTGTGTGTGTAATGATGTGTAGCTAAATGTACTATTGAATTTAATTTGCTCTTTTCAAAAGTTCCTACAACAGCTGGAACTGGAAGTGAAACCACTGGAGTTGCTATTTTTGATTACAAAGAACTAAAAGTAAAAACTGGTAAGGGTTGTACATATGCATTTATTTTTATTTTATAATAACTCTTGGCTTTTTAAAAAAACTTCTTTTCTGAAATTTTATTTAAATCTCAGTAACATTCTTAATTATTTTAAAGGGTCAAATACTTTGCATAGTGTAAATCATTTTTAATCATTATTGCAAAAATTATTTAGAAAGTTCTCATTTCTAGGTATACATACATATTTTTCTATACTTAGGCATTGCATCTAGATCCATTAAGCCTTCTTTGGGTATTATTGACCCATTACACACTCTCCATATGCCGGAGCGGGTGGCAGCTAATAGTGGTTTTGATGTGCTTTGGTAAGTACATTTTATACAACTTTTTTAGGTATACATTAGATAACTTCACAATTTGGGATGATTCTGCATGTGGGAATGATGTTGGGAGACATGAGGAAGATATATAGGCTGGGCAATGGTCTGATAAGAGGCAGCTCTGTCCACAGGTAGGGGAAAAGCATTTCAGAAGAGAAGCAAAGCAGAGTTTCAGTGAAACAGGTTGGCTGTCTCTTGGGTATAGTTTGTATGCCCAACAGGTTGTGGAATCCGGAAGTCTATTGCTTTTGCCTTACATACAAACAAACAAGTTGGGAATGAGGTCTAGTTTTTGTCTCATTAACTACAATTCCAATTGTAGTTCCCTGCTTTTCTATGCATTCAGCCAGAAGACTCTCTGAGGACAAAAAGGTGGAATAAGTAATTTATTTGATCCCATTAAGACAAGTCCTAGTTATCTTTTATTGAAACATACTGTACTTGAATTTCTTTTGTTTAAATTGACCTTAATGAATTACGAGGGAACATTTTTGGTCCTGAGGAAGAATAAAAGAAGCATTAGGAGAACATTCATCCCCTCATAACCAAACCCTGTATATAGTTTATTGTTAGCTCAGTATAATGCAGATCTTCTGTAGTATTTCAGAAAAAGTTGCACTAAGTCTAGGTATGAAGATATGTTACTATTTTACCATTTTGAAAAGTCAGGAACAGTAATTGACTTTCTGCTTTCCCAATAATGTTGATTTGTAAATCCTTATAGGAAACAACCCATAAAGTCAGATTCTTATATACTGTATTTCTCCCACTTCCCCATTCAACCTGCCAGCCATGCTCTTGAATCCTACACTGCTCTTCCCTACAACCAGCGCAACCCTTGTCCTTCAAACCCAGTGAACCGGCCAGCTTATCAAGGAAGCAACCCCATCAGTGATGTCTGGGCTATCCATGCATTACGGATTGTTTCTAAATACTTAAAGAGGTACAGGTCTTCAAATGACCTTTTATCCTTGTATTAATTTTTTTCCCTTTCAGTATCCAAATTAATACTTAAACTTTAAAATATACAATCTGTGTTGTGTGGGTTTTTAAATCCTATTGGGTTAGGATTTTGGTTAATCAGGCTACTTCCTGAAATAAGTTTATAAGGAACAAATAAAACAGTTTGCCATAAAATAGTGCTACCTGAATATGTTAGATTACAAATCCTATTGTTCCCAGCCAAATTTTTGAGGAATTGTGCAGGGCATCCCATTACTGAAAGACTGGCAATTACAAAGTCCAACTAAGCAATCTGACACATCACAAAAGTTGGAGACTCACAGTCCTCCTGTTATGAGAAGAATTGGGGTGACATGATAGCAGTGTTCCAATATCTCAGGGGTTGCCACAAAGAAGGAGTCAAACTATTCTCCAAAGCCCCTAAGAGTAGAACAAGAAGCAATGGGTGCAAACTAGTCAAGGAGAGAAGCAACTTAGAACTAAGGAGAAATTTCCTGACACTTAGAACAATTAATCATTGGAACAACCTGCCTCCAGAAGTTGTAAATGCGCTAAGACTGGAAGTTTTTAAGAAGAGATTAGATAGCCGTTTGTCTGAAGTGGTGTAGGCTTTCCTGCCTAAGGATGGGGTTGGACTAGAAGACCTCCAAAGTGCCTTCCAACTCTATTATTCTAAAGCAAGAGCACAAAACCTTTATGATCCTAACTCAGAACAAATGCAATGCATCACATTCTTGATCAAGATAGTTTGAGTTTCTTCTCCAACATGTACATTTTGAATATTGATATTGGTAGTTGCCATATCCTTTCTTCAGGGAACAAGGAATGTAAATGATCTTCCTTTCCAGTCCTCAAGGATTCCTCAAAAAATTATATCAATATTTGTAGACAGATGAAGAAGCACCATCAGTTCACTGTATATAAAAGAGATAGGAGCTTCCTTTTATCGTTTTCTGATAAAATGAGAACCCAGGAGATATTTCTGTAGATTAAATAAGTTGTCTGGATAGTCTGCTGCTGCCCATTCCTACTTGCAGAGCATTTCCCATCATAAGCTATGGTACCTAACAGCCCTACAACAGTCACTTATCCTCATTCCTACACAGCAAAGCTAGTGATAGAATTGTAGCATGATGCACCTGGAAGCCAACAGATTGAGCAAACTGAAGCTGGGATTTTCTGCATGAATATTTGTATTTGTATCTGCGTTTGTATTTACTAAAATACAAACAAAGGGTTTATTCTCTATGAAAAAAATGAAGAGTAATAACTTTTTAACACTTAACATGCTACAAGAACTTATCTTCTACATATGAACATATCTGCTTTCTTGAATAAAATATTGTTATTATGGGCAGAGCCATAAAGAATCCAGAAGATCAAGAAGCAAGATTTAACATGCATCTGGCAAGTGCTTTTGCTGGCATTGGGTTTGGAAATGCTGGTGTACATCTTTGGTAAGTTAAGTAAATCATTTTTATTTGCACTAACAAAACAAATACTTGGTAAAAATCAAAAGGCTTCAAAATAAACAATGTAGGGAAATTCAGTTGGGTTTTGATTACAGTATTTTTCGGAGTATAAGACGCACCTAAATTTTTAGCCTCTTTTAGGAGGGGAAAAAAGTGTGTCTTATACTCCGAAAAATATGGTATATCACCATTAGTAACAGTCCCTTTGTACAACTGAAATGAAAACTTTGGCTGAGAGGATTGGGAGGTGAGGCACTCACAAATATTTTTTCTGTACCTTTTTCTGGACAATTATATTATTATTAACTTGTATCTATTCAAATTGTTTATATGATTTCTTTATTCCATAATTTTGGTATTAATTGAGGTTCTTTGTTCTTTCCAGCCATGGCATGTCTTATCCGATTTCCGGTTTGGTGAAGAATTATAAAGCAAAGGATTATAATGTGGATCATTCTTTAGTGGTAACAATTTAATATACCCATTAGTCCTTTGTCTATAATATTATAAGTTTGTTACTATGATTTTTCAGTGTATTCTGTTGATGATTATTGGTAATATGCGGTGGTGAAATCCAAACCGGTTTGCTACCTGTTGATAACCTCTGGCATGCACAGTACGCACCAAAAGGAGGCTTGGGAAGGTAAATACAACAGCTAGGGGGGATTCAGCTGTGGTGCACGATTTAGCTTTGCTAGAAAGCAGGAAATCCTGCTTTCTAGCGAAGCTAAACCCCACACCACAGCTGATCATCGGAAATGCCAGTTCTGAGGAACCGGTAGTTTTTATAACTACCGGTTCGCCCAAAGCGGAGCGAACCAATAGCATTTCACCCCTCGTAATATGTCTAAATAAAATGTGCTGTGCTTTGTTTTGTTTTGCTTCAGCCACATGGCCTTTCGGTCATCCTCACCTCTCCAGCAGTGTTTACCTTCACAGCACCAATGTGTCCCGAGCGCCACTTGGAGGCTGCCCAAATCATGGGTATGAGTCTGTTGATAAAAGTCATACATTTTTTAAAAAAAAAATCTGCCAGAGGAGATGGACAATGTTTGCCCTTCCTGGCAATTTGACTTTGGAAATTGCCTAGGAAAAGAAAAAGCTGTTCTCATTTAACCTGTGGAGGTTAATGGAACTGATATAAGGAAGATCATTGATATTGATGTTATGTAAAAACGTTCCACTCCTTTTGATTGCAATGCCTTAAGAATATATGACAGGAATGGCTGGGTCAGACCAGTGGTTCATTTCATCCAGCCTAGAAAATCAGGTACCGGTATATTGCAGAAGCAAGTAAGACAGGAAGAGAGTAGCCCATTTTGATTGTGCTCCCTAGTGTTTCTCAAGCTTTTAAAATATGTTGCCGATATATTTATTTATTTTATTTATTACATGTATTTATATGCCGCCCATCTCCCGAAGGACTCATGGCGGCGAACACAAGTTAAGAAACATGTACAATAAAATTGTATTTTAAATCAAATAACTAATTAATGATAAATAATAAACCCAGAATCAGAGTCAGCCTATTTGCTTGAACAGCCAAGTCTTCAGCTCCTGACGAAAGGAGCGGAGATCAAGAGCCGTCCGGAGCTCGGTAGGTAATTCATTCCAGAGGGTGGGAGCACCCACAGAGAATGCCCTACCCCTGGGCACCGCTAGATGACATTGGCTTGCCGTCGGGACCCTGAGGAGAGCGGCCCTATGTGAGCGAACAGGACGGTGGGAAGCAGGCAGGAGAAGGTCCTGTAAATATCCTGGACCTAAATCATGTAGGGCCTTATAGGTGAGAACTAGTACCTTGAAGCAGACCCGGAGAACCACTGGTAACCAGTGCAGCTGACGCAGGAGGGGTGTTATATGGGAGTAACGAGGGGCTCCTGTAACAACCCGTGCAGCTGCATTCTGGATCAGCTGGAGTCTCCGGGTACATCTCAGGGGCAGGCCCATGTAGAGGGAATTGCAGTAATCCAAGCGGGAAGTAACCAGGGCATGAGTGACTGTGCGAAGGTCATCTCAGTCCAGGAAAGGGCGCAACTGGCGCACCAGGTGAAGCTGTGAGAAGGCCCTCCTGGTCACAGCCATTAGATGGTCTTCTAGGGACAACCGAGTATCCAGGAGGACACCCAAGTTGCGAGCCCTATCAACGGGGGCAAGTTTTTCTCCATCCATCAAAAGTGATGGGGTTTCTGAAATCCGAGATGCCGGCATCCACAGCCACTCAGTCTTGGAGGGATTGAGTTTGAGTCTGTTTCTACCCATCCAGGCCCGTACCGCCTCCAGGCAACGGGACATCATGGAAAGGGCATCTCTGGGGTGGTCTGGGGTGGAGATGTATAATTGGGTATCATCAGCATATTGATGATATCTCACCCCAAAGCCACGAATGATCTCACCCAGTGGCTTCATATAGATGTTAAAGAGTAGGGGGGAGAGAACCGACCCCTGAGGCACCCCACAATTTAGGGGCCTCGGGGTGGATCTCTGCCCTCCTGTCCATACAAACTGTAAGCGACCCGAGAGGTAGGAGGAGAACCACTGTAAGACGGTGCCTCCCACTCCCAACCCCTCAAGTCGCTGCAGTAGGATACCATGGTCGATGGTATCAAAAGCCGCTGAGAGGTCAAGTAGGACCAGGATGGAGGAACAACCACCATCCCGAGCCCGCCAGAGATCATTCACCAGAGCGACCAATGCCGTTTCCGTGCTGTGTCCGCGTCGGAAGCCCGATTGGTACGGGTCAAGGTATTCTGTTTCCTCCAGGAACTGTGGGAGCTGTTGCGCCACTACAGTCTCAACAACTTTTGCGATGAAGCGAAGATTGGAGACGGGACGATAGTTATTAAGTAAATCTGGATCCAGGGAAGGCTTCTTGAGGAGAGGTCGAACCACCACCTCCTTAAGAGAGGCGGGGAAGTTCCCCTCTCTCAACGAAGCGTTGACAATTGCCTGGATCCAGTCTCTAGTCACCTCCCTGGCAGCCGAAACCAACCAGGAGGGACAAGGGTCTAATAAGCAAGTAGAGGAACTAAGTTTGCCCATAATCCTGTCCACTTCCTTGACAGAAACAGGGTCAAACTCAATCCAGATATTGTTCTCAAGACCCACCCTAGTCTCCCGATTGGATTCTGTCCAGTCAGAGTCCAATCCGATCCGGATCTGAGCGATTTTATCATGCAGAAACTGTACAAAATCCTCAGCTCTGCCCTGTAAAGGGTCTTCCCTCACTCCCTGATTGAGGAGGGAGCGGGTCACACGAAACAGGGCCGCTGGGCGGTTTTCTGCAGATGCAATGAGGGCGGCGAAGTAATCTCGTTTCGTCACTTCCATTGCCACTAGATAAGACCTAATATGGATTCTTAACTGTGTTCGGTCAGATTCAGATCGGGAGGACCTCCAACATTCCTCTAGACGTCTTTTCCGACGTTTCATTTCCCAGAGCTCCATGGAAAACCAAGGAGAAACCCGGGATCTGCGGCGGGTTAGAGGCCGCAAAGGTGCAATTCTGTCTAACTGTTGGCTAAAACAGTAGCCAACCGTTCCCAGGATGCCACTAGAGCCTCAGCTGAATTGCAGGATTGAGAGGTGGGAAATGTCCCAAGCTCCTTTAAGAACCTTTCTGGGTCCATCAGGCGCCTGGGGCGGAACCATTTTATGGGTTCCATCTCCATGCGGCAAGGGCTGGCAGACTGAAAGTCCAGTCTAAGGAGGGAATGGTCAGTCCATGACAGGGGTGTGATGGAAAGTTTCCCCCTACCATGACCATTTATCCACTGCCCAGAGAGAAAAACCAGGTCGAGTGTGTGTCCTCCCCTATGAGTTGGGTCCTGAATAACCTGAGTCAGGTCCATGGCTGTCATGGAGGCCATGAACTCCCGGACTGTCTCAGATGACTCGCCGATCGAAGGCAGATTAAAATCTCCCACAACCACAAGGCTGGGGAGTTCAAGTGCCACTTCAGTCAAGACATCAAGCAGTGCAGGCAGGGCTGTGGCAACGTAGCTGGGAGATAGGTATGTGACCAACAAGCCTGACTGAACTCCAGGGTCCCACTTTAATAGAAGAGACTCACACCCGCCTATCTGAGGGACAGTGACCGCCTTAGGACTCAGACCCTCCCTGACAACCACTGCCACCCCCCCGCCCCTTCCCTGGCATCGCGGCTGGTGCAGAACACGAAAGCCTGGGGGGCATAAGTCAGAGAGACGGATTCCCCCCTCTTGCCCCAACCAGGTCTCCATGATACAGGCCAGGTCCGCACCCTCCTCATCAATAAGGTCTCGTATGAGGAGGGCCTTATTCATCACGGACCTGGCATTCAAATACACCAGACGGAGACCAGGTTCCCTCGCTCTCATATCCCCAGGAAAGCAGGGTGAGCAGGAGGTATGGGAGCAAGCCACCATCCGAATGCTTCTGGTGTGATGCTCCCCCCTCCTACTTTGATTTCTTCTGCCCCTTCCCACCATCACAGGTATAGAATGTCCCACCCTCCTCTGAGCATCCCCCACGACTCCCAACTCCCACAACCCGTCGGGACTGTCAGCATGGCATGGCTGCTGAACCTTAAGAGACCCCCCAGTCTCATTTTTATTATTAAAAACCACCCTCCTCCCAGATCCCCTTAAAATTGGATCTAAAAATTTATTTTAAAAACCCCATAGCTTCCGTTTTTTAGCATACCACCTCTCAGGGTTCCAAATATAAATATATGTTGCATGTTACGTTGCAATGTTAGCAGGTCAACCTCCATGGGTATGACTAATTCACTTTTAAAATTCAAATTTGTGTTGGCCACACATCTCCTGATAGTCTTGAACTTCCTAATTTAATTGTATGCTACTCTTTTCATGTGCATATCAGAAAGTTTAGCGTGAGTAAAGTACAGGAGACACAGGTTTCCATCTTGCTTTATATCAGTACTGAGCTTGCCTTAGCTTGCCTTGGGAAAGAAAAATAAGACATGAAAGAAGATAGATCCAATAAGCAAGAGGAAAAGACATTAATTTGAGAATGTTGACAGGAGTTAGATTTCAATTAAATTAGAACTGAGTTGAATTCAATTACTTTAGAATTAAATTCTCTAAAGTGACAGAACAAAACCACAATGGAATGCTGAATGTGGTTCCTCTTCTAAACAAGACTTTGGCAGCTGTCCCTGCTCACCTGTCTGGCTGCCATTATCTCCAGCTAGTATACCTGATTTAGAATGAAAATTCTAAATATCTGGGAAGTTTTAACTTGGGTTGGGCAGCTTCCAAATAATGAGTCTTACTAAATGCAAAAACGGCAAACAAACTATTTTTCACGGCAGCTAAGTTGATCTCTCAGTTTGTTCCCCGTTTTGGCTCAGGCTATATTCTTTGAACCACTTTAATTGAGAAGTGATTTCATGAACTTTACGTTAATGTTGTTCTTAGCAAAATAACTGCTTTAATGGGTAAAGATATACATCAATGAGGTATTCAATGTTATGATAAGTTACAACACTATTTCTTTACAGACTTGATGTTTCTTTTTAGGAGCTAACATCAGTAATGCCAAGATGAAGGATGCTGGGCTTATTTTGGCAGACACTCTCCGAAAATTTTTATTTGATCTCAATGTTGATGATGGCTTAGCTGCCCTTGGTTATTCAAAAGCTGATATTCCCGCTTTAGTCAAAGGCACCCTGCCTCAGGTAGGAGTGATTGCAAGATCTGTTTCTCTGAAAATAACCACCAGGTCTTAATTGGTCAGATTTCCATGCTGGCTCTGAGAATATTTTTTGCTTCTACTAGCAGCTGTGTATAAAGAACAAGTAGTTATAGGGCTTTTATTTTTCTTGCATAGAAGTTCTGTCTCAAAAAGAGAGTAAAAAGAAAAAAAAGTAAACATTTGTTTATCCAGGAACATTTAATGATAATCACACTTATTCTCAGAAAATGGCTGTCCCATTGCAACATTTGATAACAAACAGCTGTGCATATGTATGCATGAGTTAAATGAAGTTATGGGGGAAAAAAAACATGAAGCTATTATTGTTCTTTCAGGGTCACAAATGGGAAAACTATAGGCCATCACTGTTGATCACTAGCAGCATATCCTGGGATGTTGAGTGTTAGAAGCCACCAGCATCTGAAGGGCCTCAAATTCCCTAAACAGATTAGCTGCAGTGTGAGGTTTTTTCTTATTATTTTTGCTATTTCCATTTCCTCCAGTTCTGACACTCACATTGATCATTAAATTTTGCTAATATGAGGCAAAATTTTCCTTAGGACATCTGAGATATTTTCTACGTCACATATATTTTATATCACAACTTATTTTTTAAACTTTCCAGACTCTCAGAAAGTTCACAACACAGTCTGTATTTCTACTGATACTGAACATTCAGATTTGTTACATAGCCCTTTAGATCCAATGTAGGTGGCTGTTTGTTCAGCACATGGCTAAAAAAGAACAGTAATAAAGCTGCTGAACTATGGACATGCATCAGAATCTAATATTCAAAAAGAGCATTATATATACATACACACACACACACACACATACACGCATATAGTAACAGCAACAAGCATTATGAGAAATTTAATGAAACATGCCCCAAATCGTCTTTTCCTCTCCAATGATCTCTTTTTCTCCATCTTTTGCATCATCTGCCATGACATCATAATAAGCTTGCTGAAAGCACAGAGTCCTGGCTTCTCTATTTACTCAAAACTCAGAATTTAATTAAAAAGGTCTTTATTCTAAAAGAAATAAGATTGTACCCTTAGTATTGAAATACTAACATTGTGTATCATAAAATTACTGAATGTATATTAGTAAGATTACTACACAAGACAGGTTGTCTAGTAAAGTTTTCGTTGCACCAGATCTTATCTGTGGTGTGTATTCTACCTAGCTATTTTGCCTAGAACTTTATAGAAGTACTGTCTTTTTCTTCTTACAGGAAAGAGTGACTAAATTATCCCCTCGTCCTCAAACGGAAGAAGAGCTGTCAGCCCTGTTTGAAGCATCTATGAAACTATATTAATTTGTTTCTGATTTTTTTTAACTTTAAGCAGTGTTTTCTCATTTCAGGGGATGAATCAATTCAAAATATATAGGGATTACATGTAAATGTTATTTCCTATTAAAAGCTGTAGCATTCATGTTTATTTATACACATGATTATAATTGGAGATATTCAGATTTCATTCACTAGTGACCACTGGGTCTAATTATTGATAGTTTTATCATATGAGAACAATACATTAAAGAATTTTCTGGTTTGCCATTTCATTAGCTTCACACCAACTAGATCAAGCAGGGATACAAGAATAAAACTTTTGTAAGTTCAAAACATCCTGCTGTGTTTTTTATTATTATTGGTTGTTGCATATAGCAGTTTCTCTTTATAATTCCCATTTAAACAAGGATGCTTTGTAATTTTTATAATTGCCTTGAACTCTTGGCTCTGTAATATTGCACCCTATTGATTTTGTACTAGGACTGTTTTATGGTAGTATATTAAATGTTAAGGTCCTCTGATATTTATTGCTTGTAAAAGAGGATGGCAGAAGAAATCGTGGACAGCATTTATCTCCACTAAGGCTACTACATCTAATCTCCAAGCATTACAGATTGATGATTGAAGAAACTCTTAATTCCTTGATGTCCTCTGGTGATTGTCTGGATTATGTCTGGATCAATCCAGATCCAATCCAATTTTTTCAACCGAGATCAAATGCAGTTTCTATCCCAGGGTAATAAAATATTATAAGATGTGTGGTAATATGTCACTTTTTTTCTCTCTCACTCCCGATTTCCTTATCCCTCTTTTGTTCCTTTACTAGACTACCTGGGTAAGTCCCTGCAGTTTTCTTGACAAGATTTCAGAAGTGGACATTTAGGAATTATGGATTTTTTAACTGAATAGGCTGAGCAACCTTGCAAAATTGCAATATTCAAAGCTCTTTAGGAGAAAAACATGCCTGTTGTATTGCTTGATGAGACATGGAATATATATGTGTTACTACAGATTTACACATATACATCCTATCTATAATCTGTAACAAGGTATAGAGAGTCTTTTCATGTATTATATTGCATACTATCAAACTAAAATTAACCGACTGTAATCTTTGTATAATTGATAATGGGTGCAAGTTGCATGAACAAGGTAGTGTTCCCAAAGCTGCAGTCACCAATTCCAGCTCCATGATGAGAGTATTTGTTGACACATACTGCAGATATAGTTTTTATAACGAAGACATAATTACAATGTTCCTCTTAGCAGATAGAATATGGCTCTCCAGATACTGGATTTCATCTCTCATTAGGCCAGAGCAGGGGAAGGAGCACTTCACAAAATGTTCATATCAGACTTTGAAAAGTCATGAGGAACATAAACAAAAATTGAACATCTTTGTGATCAACAGATGTCATTTTTTTTCTGTAATGTTATTGTTTTATCATAAGTAAAATACAAAACAAAAAATGAAACAAAAGCATACAGTCAATCCTAACAACAACAACAAAGTAAAAAAACTGTACCAAAAAAAGAGGAAAAAGTGATGTCATTCTTGTGGGGAAAGCTTTTATTCTTAAACAGTATTTCTCTTGTTTCTCTTAAATTTGCAGAGAATTAGAACATTTATTAAACCAAACATTTATTATGATAAAATCTGGGATTTGCCAATATAAAACCCTCTGGAATATAATAGTTTAATTACAGTACAAAAACTAACTTTTGATTTAGGGTATGTGGATGCATTACGTGAAGGATTTTCTTTACTGAATATTTGAGAATGGCAATTGGGGAAAACAAAGATCAGATGCATTATAGCTTTCCATATTTGTATACGCTTCAAAGGAGATCTTCATTATTTTGATTTACTTTTCAGCACTTAAAATAACTATCATCTCCCCTCCTCTGCTCACTGATGACCAGAAAGTGGTCTTTTTTAGTTTTTGGTAATAAATTTCTTTTTGATTGTTTGACACAAGAACAATGAAGGATTAACAATTCCATTTGTGGCCACGAAATTCCCCATCTGTTTAGAGAGTTTGTGTTCAACAAAAACTGGATGGAGACAGATGAACAAGCCAGCTGAGTCTGATGTTAATGACATCATTCATGAAAAAAAGAACATGTGGCATCATAAATCAAAAGCTAATTGAACTTTCTGCTGATTATATTGACTACTAATTTTAAATATTCCAAAAGGCTCTAGAATAATAACTTTCTTTTCATTCCAATTTGTTGTCATAGGACTTGATGCCATAGGAGAGTTTCAGGTTGCTCAAAGGAAAGTCAAGTAGTGCAATGCTCTATTTTCTTCTTTTGTTTTAAGCCACAACGATTCAGGTATTAAAAGCAAGTGTTCTAGTCTTCAGCTTAGGCTAATTCACAGAAAGTTGATCTCCCATTTCTAGGGCATTTAAGTTAAAATTCTATGATATCAGTATTTCTGACCTAAAACTCCAAATATAGAATGTCAAAAGAAAAGCTCCCTAAAACTTCTCTCTCTCTCTCTCTCTCTTGATTTGAGTGCTTTAAGCAAAATATTTATATTTGAAAATATTGAATTTGGTACTAAACAGTTAAGAAATATAGAGCCATTTGCTCAGTACTTTGGAAAATCTAACATGCTCAAATAATAATATGCTTTTTGGTCTCAACATATTAATATGACTTTTTATTTGTTAATAACTTAGTATTTCTGATTTCATTTTTCACTGAAAATGTCTCCAAAATACAAATAATTACACAAATACAGCCCAGCATTCCTTACTATGCCTGTGGGCAGCTATAAATTATATAACAATCAGGGTTAGCAAATAAAATATTACTAGAATGGCACTGTGGTTTTAATGAATAGTAGAGCCAAAGTCTAGCAGAAGAATTCATACCCAGGTAGTTCAGAATAGAAAATAGAAAAAGTTACAAGACTATGAAATCACAGCATTATTCTGTGTTTTGTGGACTTGGACATTCTGTCAAAATGTTTTGGTACTCATCATAAAGCCAGATGAGATTACCAAACCCTATTGATCAGAATGTCTATGGAGGTTCTCAGTCATCCAGGTCATGGTTGTCCCAATAGGTGCTTTTTTCAAACAGCAATTGGACTTTCTTGTTTTTCATGAAGTCATTTCACTTCTCATCCAAGAAGCTTCTTCAGTTCTAACTGGTGGTGGGTGGAAGGATTTATACTCCTTGCAGTCTATCAGTCATTATCAACCAGAAATTCAGAATTATTTCATGAAGGCAGCCAAAGGTGGATGAAATTGCACCAGATTTACAGTTTCAGTGATGAAAATTTAGAAGTGTTCAATGTGGATTCTTCCAAATCCGAGTACCAGCCAGGTAGCCAATGTTGTGGGCTGGTTCTGTGGAAGTTGAAGTCCACACATCTTAAAGTTGCCAAGGTTGAGAAACATTGGACTAGGCCAGGAGTGTCAAACTCATGTCGTCACAGTGGTGTCACATGATGTATTGGGACTTTTCCCCCCTTTGCTAAATGGGAGTGGGAATGGCCAGCACTTGCATCCAGCCCGTGGGCCGGGAGTTCGACAGCCCTGGGCTAAGCTATTACCTGTAAAGAAAGCTGACAATGCTGTACCATGATCGGCTTGAAATTTCTCGTAAGTTTTATTTCTGTGCAAAAGGCTTCTGTTTTACTGCTTAATTAGGGGGTGCTTCACATATCTCTTGAAGGTGTAGGTGAACTTATTACTATTGGACATGGAACGTGCTATGGGAGCTTGTAATAAATAGAATGCTGTGATCTCAAGCTTGGATTAAATATAGAATTCCTATTGTTCTATTTGTGCTGAAAGAAGGAAGTAAGACAAATGATTTTCACAGCTCCTTCTTTCCTTTCCCTCTATTTTCCTGTAAAACTTTTCTGAAGAGCTGTGGAACCATTTGGATCAGTATAAACAATGGAATATAGAACTACAGGAACCAAAAAAATTGGAACTTGAAATCTTCTGTCAACAGGAGGAACTTTTCTGTTGCTTGCGAGATTCAGTGCCAGATTGATTTGCTTTTGAATGGCTTTGGAGATATTTTTTGGGCAGCCACCTGCTGGGCTTGGATGCAATTAAGGTGAACGGATCACTGTTTTAGTCAAAATGAGGCAGTGATTCAAGCTCTGGCAGGTGGAGACTCTCTAACATGCTAACATTAAGGTACAGATACATGCCACTTATTTCCAAGTCTCTTGTCTTCAAAATAGTCTCTTTGTGTTTTTGCGCCTATTGTTCTGCAACCTGTCCACAATCCCTCTGTTGTACAGAAAAGTATTGTACCAAGACTATTTAATGGAATAGCTGGGCTATTATTATACTTGCATTAATTATGTGTCTCTTTTTTAAAAAAGCGAAATCTACTTCATTTAAATAAAAATTGGAGAAAGCACTTGGATACTCCTAGTAAAACTCAGAGTACTGCAAATTTGGAATGCTTTGTAGTAAAGAGAAATAAGTTGTGACAAGGATCCTTGGAGTCCAAGGTTGCTTGTCACAAGTTCTTCCTTTAAAAGCACAACTCAGGTGGTATCTTCTTTCATTGTTACAACAAGAGATGACTTGAAAACTATTCTTTGCACTGAACTGTTGTGCAGTGAACTTTCAATGTAAGGTCTGAATAGTCTATAAATAGTTCAACATTATATTTATGAGGGTGTACAGACATGTGCTATGTATTTAGATTTGTTCCATTTAATGTTTTTGATTGTAGGAAAAATATTATGTCATCCTAAACTCTTCTTCTTTGGTATAAGTATTTCCTACCATTAACTGAGTAGAATGTTTGCATCTCAATGCTCATAAATTGTTCAGCTCAGCAGATATTGTTCATTAGATCTGTGAATGTTATTGGAAGATTTGACATATCTATTTTCCCACTTATTAATTTGCTGACTCTTTTTGAGGTGACCCATTAATTGCTGTGGGGAAAGAGCTCACAAGATTATCTTCAGGGCCACTGTAATATTCCAACTAAACCAAATAAAGTCACTTAAATCTGCATTAAGTAAAGTGGTGATGTCCCTCTCCTCAATAAACCATCACTAGATTTAACAGTTCTAGAAATTTTTACCCAGTTTCCCACTGCCTTTCTTCCAAAACCGCAAGGTATTCTCTCACCAATTAATTTTGACCTGCATTTCTCTTCTGCATCTCACCCTCACTGCAATGTGACTTCAGCAAGTTGGATCATATCTTTTTCCTTTGGCAAAGACAAATGTAAAATAGGACTTACTATAAGTAGTTCAGCCTATTGTTCATTGCCATCTCATCATCTTCACCAACCATTACACTTACCAATTCTTTGGCTTTTCTCTTATTCTGCACATATCCAAATAACACCTGTTGTTATTTTGGGCAATCATTGCAAGCTGCAGATCATTCTGAGCTTTAGCTTTCATGACCACATCCTTGAATATTTAGGCTATATCCTGTGCCCGTGATGGCAAACCTGCCAGAGGTGGCACACAGCGCCCTCTCTGTGGGCAAGTGAGCTGTCGCCCCAGTTCAGCTCTGCTGCGCATGTGCACACACCTCCCACCAGCCAGCTAGTCTTCGGGTCTCTGCCATACATGCGCGAGGGGTGAGGCATGTGCATGGGGCCGGACGCGCATGTGCATATACTTAACAACCATATTACTAGCTTAACAACTGCAGTGATTCACTTAACAATTGTACAAGAAAGATCGTAAAATGGATCAAAACTCACTTAACAACTGTCTCACTTGGCAACAAAATTTTGGGCTCAAGTGTGGTCCTAAATCAAAAAACACCCATATTGTTTTCTTTAACACATAGGTTTAGAACTCTGGAAGTTGCAGGCCAAACCAATTAAGAGTGTCAGATTGAGGAAGGCTGATATAAAACCCTTCCTAGTATGCAAAAATCTATCTTTCTTGATTAGCATGAGCACTTATAAGCTTAAATGTTTTTTAAAAAGAATTATTTGGAAAGCAGCAAAGCTATCAAGATCTTTCCAATTCTTTTAAGTCAATTTTGTACCATGCATATACTCAGAAGCTTTTCATGGCTCTACCAGATAATTTTTTAAAAGGGAGGTGGTAGGCATCTGGTGAAACTCAATCACTGCATAAGGGATTTTCCCTCCTAAAAATACAAAAGGTTTTTTTTTTTTTTTTGAGGCCAACAATTATGCAGAAGTAATAATCCCAGAGAGCGTGCCAGATGACCCGCTTGTTGCACTTATAATGACACGCCATCTGGTGTCTAGAACAAATGATGCCTGGCTATTTGCCAAAGAGGACTCCTCTCAGACGTTGAGTTAATCTATTCTGTTGTGGCAAGCTTCGGGGAACTCTACTCTCCTACAACTGAATGCACTGCATTCACTTAGAAATGTCAGTTGAGTGTTATTTATAAGTAAAGCCTACTCAATTCTAGACAGATTTTTCTGTTATGAATCAGACATAGATGAGACACTGGGAAGTGAAAAGATGGGAAATTTTGTGTTAATCTGTGTTAACTTCTGCATAATGGTTCTGTGACATTGTTAACAATATTTATAAGGGCCTAAAGATTCAATGAAATAGTCTGTCTTCGACCCGTATAGCTTGCCATAAACGTTTTCAAAATTCATTAAGATACGAAGTAGTGCATCTTACTATATATATTATTTAAAAAATAATAGCTGCACCCAGAAAAATTATATTGGAATCAGTCTGTTTTCTACATCATTATATTGCAAATGCCAAATGTGTCCCTGCATGCAAAATATAGTTAAAGGCCAGTGTGGTACAGTTGTAATTAGAATGTAAGACTAAGCTTGGCAAAACCTAGATTCCGATCTCCACTTAAGGACAATCATACAATTATTTTCCATTGTACCTTGAATCCCACATTGAGCCCCTCAGAGGAAAAGCAATGGTATCATGTAGAAAAGGCAATTTACTTTTCTGTACATATTAAGGAAAGGAACAGCCACCTTTCCTTAACTTACAGGAATTTGTATAACCATCCTACTCCTACAAACATTTAAAGTGCTTAAATCAGTGACAAGAACAAATTAGCAGCAGATTTATTAGTAAAATCAGTGGTAGGAAAGAACCAAGGATCTCCATGGGGTGGGGGAGACATTTTTGTGGGGAAATAATAAAAAATACTTTACCACAGCTACTATAAAAGCTACTTTCACTTCCAGATATTTATGCTTCAAATTTGCTGAATAATATTGCTTATACATAGCATCTCGGAACCTCTCCTACCTCCCTACCCACACTTCTTCTCCTATGAATTCAAAAAGTTGCTGAAATTTAAAGCTTATGTTCTGGCTTTCATTTTAGGTATCACTCTGTCCAATCACATATAGGTTCTTCATTATATATTCTCATCTGCTAACGCTACTCCCACTCTTAGTAATACTGTAATTCTAATTTCTATTTATCTTTCAGGTCTTTCTCCAACATTGTCCCTTGATTTCATCCCCAAGTGTCCTTGTCTGTCAACTTAGTTTCCCATCTTCTGTTCTCACCAAAGTAGCAAGGCAAAATTGTATTTCCAATAATTCCAGTATTTGGTTGTTCCAAAGACAGTAACTTAGTATTATTGTAATGGACTTCCGGTGAAAAGATGGCCAACTAACAACATGCCTAGGGAAGGATCCCTGAAAAGTTTTTCCCTGGACTGTAGCTTTTTCAACTTACCAACAGAAGGAACTGGCATTTATTTAGTTTATGACTCTCCTAGCTTAGGAAAAGTCATAGAATTATCCCACAAGATCCTCCAATACAGCAAAGGTCTGCAAATAGTTTCAGGAACTGTGCTTCGAAGCAACCTGCATGTTGAAAGCTGGAGGGGAATAGGGCTGCAATCAGTTCATTGTTGAAGAAGCAGCTGTTTTGGTATTTATTTTTCAAACGGACAGTAAGTTGTTCCTTTCATTTCTTAATCTTTTTAAGGGCTATTAATTTTTATTAAGGTCTCTTTAGCTTGTTAACAGCTTGTTAAAGGATTAAAGAGAGAGTTAAGAAGATGGAGGAGAGAATTATTAGAGATGCATTTGAAAAATCTTTGAACAAAATCCATCAGTTCATAAATTAGCTATGCTCCAAGAATGTTAAAAAACAAAGTTTTAAAAAGAATGTATAGAAGAAAAAAATATTCTATGAGGGTAATTTGAAGGAAGTGATTTAAATTTAATGAGTTAATTGGAGTTTGTGATTTTATTGGTCTGAAAGTGAGCTTTAAAGTATATATGTACGTTAAGAGGAAGTTTTAAAAAGATATATTAGAATGTTTTGATTTTAGAAATGTTTTTAAAGAGAAGTTTAATGTTTTAAAATGGATGAAAAAAGTATTTTTCCCTTTAAGGTTAAAGAATCTGAAAAAATTCTTTTGTGAATTTTGTTAAAATAAATGATGATAGTTTATAAAGATTATTAAGTGCAAATAGAAATATATATTATTTCCACAGCAAGAAAGATAAAGCAGAAATTGTTAAATTTATTGTTTTATTCAAAGAGAAGAATATATTTAATTACATTTTTTATTTGGATATCACTTCTGGATTTTGTGCTTGTGATGAAAAAGAATGAAACTTTGACTTTGGTTTGCCAATTAGATAGATTTGTTGTTATAGAAATGGCTAGTTATATACCAATGTGTAAAAGTAAAAAGTTGAGGATGTAATGTACTGCACTAAAAAAAGTCAGAAGCCAACACTTTTTTTCTTTCTTCCCTTATACCTCATATTTTCTTTCCCCCTCTCTTTTTCCTTCCCTTAATTTCCTATTTTTCTTTGTATTTTATACATTGATAAAAGAATAAAAGTCATGGGTAATGGTAACAATTTAGAGAAGGAAAATCATGGTTATGTGGGGAACAAATAGTACATACAAATTCACACACTTCCTTTAAATAAAATAAACACCCATTAAGAATGTACATAAATGTTTTATTTATGGTGTTGATGTGGGACTGCATTTTATGCAAAATCTGTTTGGTGAAACCAAATCTGTAGTAAATTAACAATAACAATCCCCAAACAATATCCCCAAACAGCACTTCATCAATATTTTAATCTTATAATTAAAGCTAAAACTTTAAAACACACGTATTAATAAATGCTGTTACTCCCTAACATGCATGCTTGGCTCTTGCAGATATATTCCACTTAAACATAAAAATGCAAATGCGTCTAAAACTGAAAAAAGTACAAAAATGTCTACCACATCAATGGCTTAAAACAGGAAATGGGGAAGTGTTGTGCTAAAAGCAACAAACGAGCAATTAAATTAAATTGTCAACCAATACCAATACCTTTTTGTGCTACTAACCAGAGACCTATGTTAAGTCTTGACACTGGTGACTTTGGTACCATTAAAGAACTCTACTTGTAAATGTACATATCTTGTGCAAAGCAGTATATATAGTTTAGATATAAAAAAATAACATGGAATAGAATCCAAGAAACTGCAAGGCATTGTTAGTGTGTGTACTGCAAGATTTGTATCATCTTCACTCCTGTTCTCATCCCACCACTATTCCTTTCTTCTAACATCCATTCCAAAAGAAAGAAAAAAGAAAAAACCCACCAGAGAATTCTTCAGAGTACTTCCACAATAATTCTGGAAGCTACAGTCTGAGAGGAAAAAAATCCAAAAAGCATGCTTAAGGCAACACAAATGCACACACACCCTTTGGACCTTGGCATATTGATTGCAATTGAGACAACCCATTTAAGTACAACTAAGAAACTACATATACCCAGCAGTAAAGGGATTCATACATGTGCAAACTACTTTATGAATTCTCATCAAAGCTGAAACAGCTTACTTAGGGTTAGACTAATATGTTTTATAAGGAAAAAATGTTGGGCATGCTGGTACATAGTCATCTGGGTAATAGTCTCGCTATGGAAATCATATTCACCGAGCTCCTTTGTATTTTAGAGAGGGAGTATTCTAAAAATCTTACTTAAAGAAAGAACAAAATGAACAATACCGAAGAGTATTCAAAACTGCTTTCTCACATATTGATGAAGAAATCCATTTTCTACCAAATTATTCTGAAAAATGCTAACATTTTTTAAAACTGGCCTATGAAAGATAGCAAGATGAATATTCTATATATAAATATTGGTTTAGAATAAATAAATAACTATGGTATAGGGGTCTCCAGCTATTTTTTAAAGTATAGATTGTTTCACATACCAATACAATATTAAAATAAGGGGGAAATTCCTTTTTTGAGTTCTTGGTGGTATGTGGTATCAAGTTTCTTTCTAATAATTGTGTTTCTCTCTGCACAGCAACAGTTGATATCAATATAACTTGAGAACATGCCATCATTCTATTTGTCATTTTACATACAGTGCATATGATGCTCGCTCTTTCCATCTCTCATAGCAGCAAGCAGATTCTGCTACTAGCTATAGCAGCACACCCAGAAGTGGAGAGGAAGAGTGTCAGATATATAAATAGCTAAAAACTATAGTATACAGTATACAACTCTACAGTATAGAGTTCTATTTATCTGTCAGTGTTTAGGTTGACAGCACACCATTATGTTCTATAAGAAATTCACTAAAAAAAGGCTACAAGAAGAACAAAACCAAGACATTCCTTCAAATAGGACAAAAATAAGTGCAAGTGTCTAAAACAAGTAAATTGAAGCAACTCCCATAACCTGTGAAGATTAAAATCATGAACAACTCTTAAATTAAAAAAGACTATTTTGCTTTTTAAGCAGTTTTGTAACTATGTTATTAGAGCTCCCAAGAAGATCTATAAATTAATTTAGAGGCAATTCCAAATTTCAGAACAAGCAGTCATGGACACTCCCCCTTTAGCTTTGTATATGCCTAGGTATGGGGAAATGTTGAAGTGAGCTAAGCTACTATAGAAATAGACCAACAGCATTTGCCACAACTATGGCAGCAATTCATCAAGCATGATCACAGAGACAGCTGTAGCAGTTGCTCATCTATAGGTCAGTTAAGTTAAATTCTCCCCACATCAAAACAGACCCAAATGTAACAGGGCCCATGGCTGCTTGTGTCAAGAAAAGTAACTAAGTGAACCAGTTTTTTTTCCTTTCACATTTGTAATAAAATGCATTGGGATTCATGCCTTCATTAAAGCCACAAAAAGCCAAATCGTGTCTTATCACATTCTGTTTCTTCATAAAGATTTGTCCTTTTAATGTTCAATTTATATAGTATGTGAAATTAAAGGTAGGCGGATTTTAAAATGACTATGTAAACTACATGATTGAAAAGGGAATAGTGCAATCTTTAAATAAATGAAATGCAAATTAATGTACTTCACAGATTGTAATTTTGCTGTATTCCAATGCACCAAGTTAACTCTTTCTTCCTCTCATGTCAACTAGAGCTATTTTATTACAAGCTCTGAAGACACTGTGTTTATGTGTACATACACATATATGCAAAGAGGCAGAAAATTTACTTATTGTTTGTGACCACATACCATTTCAGGTGTTGGTATTTGCAGAGCAGCCTATCAAGTCAAACATCCTGTCACAGATATATTCCTCCATTACAATAGTTCAGTGAAAGTGCTCATCCTCTCTCCTTTCTTTTTTCATTTTCACAATGAAGTCTATGCTATCCTCAAAGAACAGCCCAAGTCCAGAACAAGTTCTCTTTGAGATCTGTTCTGGATTCATGTTTAAAAAATACCATTGTTCCGTCAGCTAATTTAGGTATCACAACTTGTTCCATTATCTTTATGTGAAATGCCATACGTTTATGGACAAGAATACTTAGAGCATACTATGAACGACCAGCTGACTTGAAGCTCCTCCCCAAGTTTTTAGATTATTAATTTCTGTCATGAACATTCTACCAACTTTTCAAAATTGTTCTCATGCTGGCTTTTCTTCTTTCCAACTGCCTAATGGTAATTGTAGAATCAAGAGCCACCAGCAGTTTGTTTGTATATTCCCTAATGTTTGCCTCAATATTTATGGAATAGCAACACTCTCTCATAAACTGACAATAAGCCATTAAAGAAAGCAACCCTTCACTTCCTATCTTAATGGCATAAAGATAACTTTTTTTTCCCTTTCATAGTGGCGTTCAGCCAGGGTTGATCCATTTCTTTTGTCCTGACCTTCCAAAACCATACATCTTTTTTTCTTACTGCATTTGGTATATTTTGCAAAGATCCATCAAAATGAATGGAATCCCAAAGCCTTAAAAGCCAAAAAATATAGGAGGCAGCATCAGATTTGTGTATCAAGTAACCTCTTTGTAAAGACTGGCAGTAAAAAGCAAAGTGTAATGGTATATGGATGACAGGAATGCAAAGGGGGAATACAATTTATCTCCAAATGAACCAGACAGAATTGAACTGATATATTACTTAGGGCTCCACTAAACAAAGTAGGAGAGGCAAAATGCACATCTATATAATTTTTGAACAGAGGGTGGTAAATTACTATTGCTCCTTTCTCTATTGCAGGCAAGAGCAAGTTTATGTTGCTTTGCAAAACAGCAGGAATTATGTGGGCACTAGATGAAATTGCAGCCTCAAGCTTTAAAATTAAACTAAATTATACACAAACCATCTCACAATTTATAAAAGCTATTCTGCTCCCACATGCTGTACAATACATTCAACAAAGGTCTCAGTTTGAGATTAATGAATACTGACGCTTTATCCTATTAAAAATTAAATTCATCTCTTTGTCTTCTTGTACTAGAAGTACCATTCTCAAATAAATACATATAACACTGTAGTTAATTCTGTGCAGCATACCTTATACAAGTAGTGCAACTGTCTATTCTTCCTTTAGTCCCTTTCTTCATATTCAAAATTGCTACATTAGCAAAAGCATTCTCAAAGAGTATGTACATTTTTCTTTCATAGATTACCAAACACCTCTAAGTTTAATCTATAGTAAAAGTTTCTTTAGAAGAAAATTAGATGTATATACTAAAGAATAATTTAGAAAACTGGTAGAAAAAATATGCAGTCATTTCTTTTACCATTTAGTTTAGTCGTCTTTCACAAGACCATTTAAAAATCGCTTTTAAAAAAGGATGGGGGAGATATTTGCATCCTTTGTATTTTTCAAAAAAAGGGGTATTACAATCCACTTAGAAGGCAGCTTCAAAAAAGTACTGCAAACATATTTCAGCTTAAAGTCTGTAAAAAAATGGAGGGGGAAAGGTAGATCGATATGTTCTTAAAACAATCACAAGATGAGAGCCCTTGAAGTGCTGCCAGAAGCTGAATAGGTGCTCAGGTACCTTCTTGCTTGCTCAGTCATAATAAGTTGATCTTCTGTCTTCCCATAAACAACAGCTTCCCATTCACAATTCACCTGTTATACATAGTCCAGTTAATAATTACATTCAGAATCAAATCAATTAAATGTCTTAAAGCCAAGGGCTAAAATAACCAAACATTAAAATAAAAAAGCAAGAACTCAATATTTCTTGGTTTCACTTAATAATTTAAAAGACTGCCATCCCATGCTATGAACTAGATATAGGAAAATAGTTCTGGTTTCCTGACTAGCCTAAATAAACATGTATAAAATCATGTAAAACACTTTGAACACCAGAATACTGAAGATGTAACATTCATGCTTAGAACCAGTTAACCCCTCCCAACGGAGCTATATGGGCATGTATGTTCAGACATTGCAAGAGATCATTAAGGTCTGTGTATGTTTTCTACAATTTATCCAATCTTTATTATCTACTTTACTCAGAAATTGGAAGACAGTGGGGGTATAGTATCTATTATGTGTGTATGAAACTATGGAATGCATTAAATGAATTATGCAACCAGCATAATTCATTTAATGAATTTTAATGAACACTCAGCAACAGTGTTCTAAGGATGTGGTAAGGATATTTTACTGCAACAGTAGTAAGGATATGGTAAGGATATTTTACTGCAATTTTTAACTTAAAGCATATTTCTCCTAATTTTGAGTCCTGAATCTGAAGGAGCAAGCATTTTGCAAACATAGGATATTCTAATACCATAACCCTTGATTTTTAATACATTAATAAATAATAGAAATATTATAATCTATAAAATTACCTTTCAAAGACAAAATAAGTTAAATATTAAGATTTCGTAAATACTGACCTGAAGAGGTTTTTCTGCTTTAATATTCTTTGAAGTATATGTATTCAGCTTTTTTTTCCATGCTACATTCAGTTTTGTTGAATTGGAATCTTGTTTCTCTGGAGTTGTGTTGTCTCTATTGTCATGTATTTCCAATAATGGTATCATTAGAAGTGATGTAGTATAGATATTCTCTGACTATATTGCAAAAAAAAAAAAAAAAAAGCTTAATGCAGCCTGTATCTTGCTGGAGAATTATAAGTGTATATAGTTAAAGCAGCTGAACAATACCATCCTTCAGGCTTTTCATATTGAAATTCTGAAGCAAAGCTTTACAAACATTCTTTAAAAACCAGCACAAAACATTAAAAATAGGCTTTCATTAATCAAGAGGCTTTGATTTAACTCCAAGAATTCAAACTTAAAATATTTAAAATTATCGGTCAAAGTATTCTAGCATCATTAACCTGAAACAGAAACTGAGAGCTTCTGCACTGGAGACAAATTTTTTGTCTGTCTATTCATACTTAGCCAAATAAAGCATTCCATTCCTATTCCTATTCCATTGTATTCCCTTTCTTAGAGCAAAGCAGACTAGAATATAAATATAAAATTAGCTACAGATAATACTTGTTCAGCGACAACTCATTCAGCAACCATTCAAAACTACGATGGCACCGAACAAGGAGTCTTATAACTATCCCTAGTAGTTGCAGCTATTGCAATGTTCTCATAGTCACATAATTTGTGATTTGGTCAGTTGGAAATCAGTTTGTCATTATAACCATCAAGTGTTCTAAACGTTTGCAAGTGATTGTCATTTGCAAACTTCATTGCCAGTTTCCAACAAGCAAATTCAATGGGGAAGGCTGCAAGAAATTACAAATACTATCACATGACTATGGAATGCTGAGACTGTGTAGGATTCATCCAATAATGGCAACTGGAACAACTGCAACTGTCATTGTAAGTCAGTGCCATGACATGAAATCATGCTTTATGATCACATTGCTTAGCAATATAATTGCCAGTTCCAATTTCCGTTTTTAAGCAAGGACTACCAACATTACACCAACTGAAATGAAAAAAGTTAGGCCACTGCTTATTCTTACAATTACCGATCATTATAGTTCTTAGTATCCGTTCCTTTAAATAGTAAAATCATGTTTTCTTGCAGTAATTGTTGACAGGAAAAACATTGGTTAAAGTTCTTGTTGCTATAGCATATTCTAATCTGTTTCCATTTAATATGAAATATTTGAATTTCTGATATTATGGTACTGACCTGCATATCTGAAACATCATCTTCTGCAAAAAAAGGGTCACCAAGTTCTTCTTTTTCCCAAGGTTCCAGGACCAATGATTTCCTGACTTTCTTTACAGAAGTGCTCTATGATAAATAATTTACAGAAAAAGAAGCAATTAAAATTATTTCCATTGTTCCTGAAATTCTAGAGTTACATGCAATATAATTTACCTCTAGTTTGCATCCTTTATGGACAGACTCTTCCTCTTCCTTGAAGAATATATCTGTTCCAGTTTCCTCTTTTAAAACCTCTCGAATATCTTCTTCCAAAAAGGCAAGAGGCTGTGACTGAAATTAAATGATTAAAACAACAGAAAATAGAAAGTTCATCATTTTTAATAACTGAAATCTATTGATATTAAGCTCACATTTTATATTTATACATTCAATTTTCAATATTTTGATTAAATTCTCAAGAGCAAACGGCCAGAAGTGGCCTCTTCCAACTCTGTTTCTAAGTATTACATTCAATACCTCATTAATCAAGTAGACAGAATTCTGAGCCATAACTAATATGTAAACTCTGAATTAAATTTTCAATGGTCTAGTTTCACACTATTCATGTATAATTTCAAGGCAAAGATTTAGGTAAGTGGAGAACCACTACATTGAAGGGGTTAAAGTATTGTACTGGGACCAGAAGTTTTCATTTCTCCTTGACCTTGGAATATAATGGAAGACTTTGGGGCTTTTATTATCTTTTAATCCAAATTACCTAAGTAGTTAAGGAACATAAAATGAGGGAACACCTCAATACAGATAGCCCTCACTTAACCACAATTGGGACTGAGAACTCATGTGCTAAGCAGCACAATCATTAGATGAAGCATTACATGATTGCAAAGACTTATGATCTCATTTCTGCTGCAACTGTTAAAGGAATCACCCACAGTTGTTGAGCGAGACACTATGTGATTGAGACTTCCGATTTTACTGCCAGCTTCTCCACTGAAATTGTTTATTTTGGATTAGCTGTGGAGAGTGCAAATGGCAACCATATGCTTGTGGGATGCTGCAATGGTTGTAAATGTTCAAGGGTTGTGAAGCACATGAATCTCAATCATGTGACCATGGAGTCACTTATGATGATGGTGTGAAGACCAGTCCTAAAATTACTTTTTTACTTTTTCAGTGCCATTGGTCACTAAACAAGGCAGTTTTTAAATGAGCTATCTATAGTAGTAGTAATAATAGCCACCATTCAATATTTCTCTTGGAGACCAAAGTTTTAGAGTATACTTTTAATGCCTTTAATGTTGTAAACTGCTCAGAATCGCTTTGAAGTGAGATGGACAGCAAACAAATTTAATTAATTAATATATGTAAAATACATAAAAGATACAAAATGTATTCAAGATATACATTGTTCAAACTGTCCTTGCTTGGATTGACTAGTCTGTTACAGCTTGAAATAGATACAAACAAGGTATTGTAATACTTTTGACCTTTTCCAAATGTAAATTATGTAGCATTGCTCAACCATGAACTTTTAATCCTAAAATTAGGTTGGTCACATTAATTAAGGGATATGAATCAAAATGGTACATACTACAATTTTCAGAGGACCATATTTCTTTTCTTGAGCAGCTAAAGCATTCTTAAATGGAGTTGGAGTTCTTGGCGTTGTGCCCAGTAGTGATCTTCTAACAGTAGGTGTCCTAAAACTATATAAAATCCCAAAGATGTATAAGCAATTTTATATGATAATTAAAATAAATTGTTCTGAATAAAAAAGCTTTATGCAGGATCTGTTATAATCTGTTACATTTTGGCAGTCATTTTTAGTTCACTTAGATTTACTTCCCTTTTTATTTCCCTTTATTTCAAAAAGTATATATAATTCCTAATCCACATTAAATTATGTACCTACCCAGCATTTTCCTTTTGATCTTTGGGTGTTACATCTTTATTATGTAGGGGAGTTGTAATAAGAACTTTTTGGCTGCAAATTGGAGTTGATGTAAATGGAGTATTTTCAAGATTAAACTGCTCATTTCCAGAACATGTATTGAAGAACTGTATATAAAGCAAGAATATAAATTATGCAATTTAACTCCAGCCGTTTAATGTCTAGAGTACTTATGAACAGCTCTATAGCAAGATAATTATTCCCCATCTTATATTACATTAAAAATGTTGTTCTATAGCTAAACAGGCACATGAGACCTTTGTAAAACACACACATGATCAACTTGTCATGACATTATATACTTTAAAACAGGGGTCCCCAAATCCCGACCCCTACTGGCCCTTGAGCTGTTCGGAACCAGGCCATGGAAGTGGTGGGCAAACGTGCATGCACATCCCCACTTGCACAAGTAGTAGGCAAGCACACACACACTCCATGTGCATGAATGGCGGACACGTTTGCCTGCTACCTGCACAGAATCATCCCCTTTCCCCCCCACCCCGGCCCATCCATAAAGCCGGAAAAGTTGCGGAATTCTGCTTTAAAGAGTTGCTTGTATAGCTGCATATAGCATTTTTTCATAAAAACATTAATATTTAAATAAAGGGAAATAATTTCCCCCAAATATTATTCACAATCTTAGGACAATTTAATTTGTTTGCAGCAAAATTATCAATTGTCTTTATAATTAATATGATTTTTTTTCATTCTGTGTAGTTCTTTGTCTTTACATTTTCATACTCTTGTTTAAAGCCATATGTAAGATAGGGTAAAAGAATCTACAGTGCACATTATACACACCATCAACAATACAGACAGCATTTCCGGATATTCAATATACTTTAAAGTGTATTGTAATCAGAAGAACTAAAAAGTTTTATTTTTTAAAACTGCATTTCTATTTAACTGCTTCCAATGAGCTAATAGTTAAATCTAATTTTTAAAAAATCCTTTTCTAGTTAAGTAGCTTCTTCATTTTAAACTCTATGTCGGGTGTTCTCAGTTATTTGGTTATCGTTCTGTAGTTCTTTTCTTTTCTTTTATATTTTATATTATGTTTTTGCATCTGATTTTAAAAATTATTCCAAGAGCTTCAGCTAATTGTAAAAAATAATACAATATACATACTTATCCATCATGCTATTCCCCTTCAGGATAAGCAACATTATGCACAGGACAGAAAGAAGCACAAAATAGTAAGTCAAAGAAATCAAAGACATAAGATAATAAAAAGAAATATAGCTAAATCTAGTTTAACTTCCATTTTCTATATCTTCTATCCTTGCAAAACATTCTGGCTTGTTACACTTCATATCTTCTGTTCTTTAAACTTTTCACACTATGCTTCTTGAGAATATCATCTTCCATCCAAACCATAATTCTTTGGTCTATTTCCTCCTCTCAACCCATTCATTTTTTCCTTCATACTTTTGTTTTGTGTTTTGATAAATAATAAATAAACCTACAAAACATCACTAGTTGCAATCACTATATTTATTTACCTGAGAAGGGGAAAAAGGTAGTGTTTTCACTGGTGTTTGTTTTAGCATAGTATTGTTGCTACAGAGTCCATCATTCTGTTCATAAGCTGGTGATTGACCAGTCCTAATTTTCTTCTTTTTGCGTAAAATTGTAGGAGGAGTACTGAATTTGGCTGCATTTGGAGATCTTGATTCTTCTTCATCACGTATTTTTTTGCCATCAAGTACAACACTTACATTAAACTGGCACTCCATGGCCCCATCATTATGCTGAATGCGCATTAATTTTACTGGAGCTTGATTGACAGGTGAAGGAGCCGCATCAGAAAGGTCAAAGCTGGTGACATCACTCCATGCTACAGGATCCTCCAATATCCATCAACAGAAGAGAAAAAAATATATTCACATCTCTTTAAAATAAGTTATTTATCTCCAATAGAACTGGGGATATCAGTGACTCAGCTATATATTTATCATATTAATATATAAATACAGATCTTAATTTTAGTTCTGAGTACTTTTAATCCATTTTTATAATATTACAGATAGTACCTGCTTAACAATCATTTGTTCGGTGACCATTCAAAATTACAACGGCTCTGAATGAAGGGACCTATGACCCATGCTCAAAGTTCCTGGTGTTGCAGTGCCCCCACAATTACATAATTGTGATTTGGAAACTTGGCAACCCATTCATACTTATGACTGATTGCCAAGCACCCTGTGATCGTGTGATCACCATTTGCAATCTTTCCTGCTGGCTTCATCAGAAGGTCAATGGGGAAGCTAGCAGGAAAGGTGCTGCTACCTTCTAAAAGGACACCCTCTGGTTTCTGAAGTCTGGTTGAAAAGGTGCATCCTGAAATCCAAGCAGAATTTTGGCATGGAGTGTTTGCAGCACAGTGTGTTCGCAGCCAGTCTCCAGAATAGAGGATTTCCTCTAATTTCTGGAGGCTGGGTGAAAAAGGTCCATTCCAAAACCCAAGCAGGATTTTGGCAATGGAAATTTACTATAGATGACTAGGTGAGAATGGTCAAACTCATCATCAGTCATGAGTCCCTGCACGCCCACAACAAATCCAGCCCACATTGAATTTTTTTCTTAACTCCCACTAATTCCCCTTGACCATTAGTAGTTCAGATTCTTAGAGAGAGAGTGCTTAAGCTTCCAATAAACCTTTACACTCATTTAAACTGCCTCAATTTCCTGATTTCCTCAGTTTTTGACATTTACAGCCTCAAAGATTCAGCACGGGTTAGGCAAGGAGAACAGGATGCCTTAGGGAGGTGAAGGAAAGGCCCAGCGCTGGCTGCATAACTCTTTCCCCATTTGGGGGCAGGAAATCCTGCTTGGATTTTGGCAGGGAGCATTTTCAGCTCCTAAGCAGAGACTTGAGCGTGTCCTGCACTAGGCCTCCCAGTCTTCCCCTCAATGAGGCAACCCATATTCCTTATCAGAGACTCCATCTACTTCAGACCCACAAGACTGCTTAACAACTGGAACTGTGAGTGCCGAGATTGTAGTCGCTGACAGAAGCAGTCATGGTATCTTGCTTAATTACTCTTTCACTCGATAACCAAGATTCCAATCCAAGTTGTGTTTATTAAAGGAGAACCCATACCTTCTCAGATAATCCCAACAATTCAGATGTTCACTATCGGTGTATTATTTCTCTCACAAAAATTAATAAACAGTTAATATCTCAATTTTATTGAACAAAATTATTACTACTAATAATCTTAGCAAACTATTAAAATTTATATTTTTTCTGATTTATTACATTAATTTTATGATTAAGACTTACAGACTCAATGAGTTCTAGTGTCTCTGCAAATTCAGGTATGGTCTGTAGAGATGACAGCACTGCATTTGCTTCCACAGCCAAGTATTTGCTAGGTGAGGTTTGCTGATTTATTGAAGCTTGTGTATCATCTATATCATAAAAGTCATTTGTTTGCTCCCCAAGGCTATTTAAAGTATTTGCCATGTTATCTTCCATGATGAAGTTTCCAGACCAGTTAGAAAAGTTTCTGGCTTGCTATGAACACAAAAAATGTTGCTGTTTTATTGAAAATTAAGCATGAAAGATAATTCAAACTCACTATAGAAGATGTATGATTAATTAAGCTCACTAGCAATTATGGAAGTTGTGGTATAAAAATGGGCCAAAAAATCAATATAATATTATTTTAATTAGTCTATAATATGCTTAACTAGAAGTAAGCCCCATTTAATAAAGTGGCTTATTTCTAAAAAAAAAGGGGAGGGGGGAAGAAAACTGCAAAGGGTTATGCTGCTGTTAAAACCAGGTGGCACATTCTTAAAAGTCACACTATTTTGTCAAAACATGAGTACTTCCACCTACTTATTAAGCCATCTAAATCAGAGATACATATTTGAATCATTTCCCTGATGACTCTCACAAGAATGGCAGTTGTGTCTAATTTTAATCTGTCAACCATCTTTATTATGGTCCAAGGAATCATACTGCTAAATTTCAGTGGCAAACTGTCAAAAACTAGGTGTTTCATTTCACTATTTTTAGGATATATACTCATTCCTTTAAAACAAAAATAAATGAAAATGAATTATCAAAAGCACCAAACAGACAAGTGGGTATTGCCCTGTCCTAAACAGGGCAACACCCACTTGCATGACATCATGGAGTACTTCACCCCACCTGCCGTGCCCTTAACTTGACTTTTTTGATGACTCCTAGCTATCAAAATATTGCTTGTCCCTGCCTAAAGAAAAGCTGGCTTAATAATTTTGCCAAAAGATAGAGAAAGCATGCAATATATAATCCTCTAGCCAAAAGTTATGCAGTGATCCTCATGCTTCTCTCTCTCTACACTTGTTTAGCTTTCCCAGAGCCACCAACAGAGATATAGAAAGCACAGAAAGTAGTATGTAATTTTTTGTTCTAAACATCACAAGAAAAATATAAGCAATATTATATGGCATTCAAACTTTCTCAGCTGCCCATAGCCCATCTGTTGAGAAGTAAAACATGATTTCTTCAATTATACTTTAAATACCATTATAATGTATTTGTTCATTAATTAATTTTAAAACTGTAGAAAGACTTAATTGCCAATCAGCAAAAATGTTACATTTATGCAAGCAGCTCTTACTGAAGACACTCTCTTTCTCCTGATTTCATTTTCAGCTGACATAAGTAGCAATTCAAGTTCTTTAATTTTTTTCTCTTTGTCAGGATCATCATCAAATGGCTGCTGGAATGGATATTGAGGGGAAAAAGAACACATAAAGAAACAGAATTACATTTAGGACACATCACTAGTAGATAATTAATAAGGAGCATTAGAATGAAATGATAACAGACTTTTGTTATAATTAAAATGCTCAAGCAGTAAGTAAATAGTCTTAATAGTAGAAACACAGCTGGTAACATGTTCATAAAATGAATTTAGCTACCTAATTTCCAACAATATGCTTCAGAATAATTTCAGAGCAAAGTTGAAATCCTGACAGATTTATAATAGAGTCCTTGGTGCTCTCTGAGCTTGGTTGTTTGCTGCAGACATTTCATCCCTGACTAGGTAATATCATCAGGGGTAGAAGAGAGTGGGGTTTGCTTCATGTTTATATACAAGTAGCTTGCCTTGCCATTGTTGATGGAAGCCTATTATCACAATGATGAAACTGCTCTGAGGATTATCAAATCTGAACTGGCACAGTATTTGAAACTGGACTTGATTATTATCAAACAGTGTGGAACTATTATTCTTTTAATTTACTGTCACTTTTTATCAGTCTGATTTAGCTTTGTACAGACATATTTATATATTAGGTTATAGGACTAACTTGCAGAATAACAATCAAAAAAGTAAACAGAATTTGGCAGTGTTTTAAAATACACATCAATTCTGTAGACTGGTGTTGATATAGATGTATAAGATCACCATAAGTAATTATTTTATTTCATAATTGCTCAGTGACAAAAATTATCCCTTGAATTCTTAAATGCATTATTCTTTAGCAAGGTATTACTGAAAACCAATTTCCATCCAATCAAACTGATACATTAAAAAACAAAATAAGCTGAAATTCTGGAGAGGCAAGTAATGGAAATTTCATACAGTATACCAATATATTTGATGCTACTTAAAAAGAGCCTCCCAGATTTATGCACATGGATTTTATCTGCTATCCAAGATCTAAAAATAATTCAGCTGCATTAACATATGATTTTTAAAATCAAAATAGTTCCATTTTCTTCATGGAAAAAGTGTTTAAATTATTGGACACCATATGTCAATTCTTTCAAAATAACTGAGGTTGATATTATTCCTGGTCATAAAATCCCTATTAAGACTATTTTTTCATATAACAATTAAACAGAAATATTTTTGTGCTGTCATTATGATGTCAGAGAAAGAGTAAAAGGTGAATATAATTACCCAACAATTACCTGAATAAAGTTTGAAGGAGCTGCAACATCTAAACAACTGCTTTCGGTAGAAATATATTGGTAACCTGGTATCTAACAAATCAATAGTTATTTACACAAATATAATCAATTATTTCTACAGAATAACTTAAAAACATTTAATTTTTGAAAAAAATAATTTGGACACATATTTCAAAGAATTATTACTTCGAGACAAAATAAAGAATATTAAGATGAACAAAATTGGAAACCAAATATTTTCAGGACCAAATATTTACAGTGAAAAAGCATTTTAAGTTAAAAAATATATCAAAAATTAAATCAATATGATAAGGCTAAAACAATACTGAAGGTATTAATAATTCTGGATTCCTTCAAGTATCTCACCTAAATTATTTTAAATTATATGTAGCATGAAGTTCTCACACATTCTCCTATAGTAAAAAATATGGTTACAAAAAATTGGGAACCTACATGTGTCTGAACTGGTATATAAAATTGATTTTGGGCATGCAGATGATCTGTAGATACACAAGTTTTGTGAGGAAGTTTTGATAAACAAGGGCGCTCTGTCTTGATTCCATCTTGTAAATATCCTTCTTGTTCAACTTTTCTTCGCATGGTAGAGTTCCAATGATTTTTTATTGAGTTGTCAGTCCTAAAAAAATAATAGGACATAATCCAAAGTCAAGTACTCCATAGTTACACTAGTTTCAGTGGAAAAGAATGAATTCTTTTTGAATAAGACAATAAGTGTTTAAAAAGATGTACTATGTCCATAAAGTAAACATTATATTTATTATGTATTGCATAGAATTGAAAATTAAGCAGCAAGAAATAAATTACAAATGTTAAAATGAAAAATTACTTTTCTAGAATTTCCTAAAATAAAATTTCAGTTTAAATGTTTCTAAAAGAGGTATTAAAATGTTGTAATACTTTTATATTATCCCTTCTCAAAAATGTGGAAGGAGAAATCACAATAGTAATCTTCTAACAGAGATTTGTACATGTTCCAGAAGCCAGGAGTGTTTCCTGAATTATGCCCAAACCCTAACCTTCTCACTTTTTAAGTTATCTTATGGCCTTTAGGTCTTTTTTAGTTGTTGAAGATTTCTTCAGTACCATTTGTTTCAGTTATCAAAGGCTCTGATTTTGGGGCAAAGAAAGTAAATATATCTTGCTTCTCATGCAGGAGGGGGGCGGCACAAGAGAGCAGGACAGTAGGGATAGGCAGTGAGCATTCTTCATTTTGGGATGAATTAGATTTGAAGCACTGTTGCTGCCTTAGCAGTAATATTATAAAGCCCTGTCAGCACTTTCCTAGCACGGAACTGCCTGAAGAAAATGGGCAAAAACCAGGGGAGAAATGCTCCCCGTTCGGACCGGCTTGGGCGAGTAGGTAGCGATGGTGGCAGGCAGTTTGGAGAACCGGTAGCAAAAATCCCTGCCCCTGCCCGCCCCCCCCATGCCCAGCTGAGCTGGGCGATCACCAGAGCCTTTTTTATCTTTTAAATGGCTCTGATGATCCCAGCTTCGACGATCCCAGCTGAGTTGCCTGCTAATCAGGCAACTCAATTGGGATCATCAGACCCATTTAAAAGAAAAAATGTTTTTTCTTTTAAATGCTCTGTGACGATCCCAGCTGAGTTACCTGGTAACCGGTAACAAAAATCCCTCTCCTCCCCTCCCCTCCAGCCTGCTTATCTTAGCTGCTGGTCACAACGCCTGCCTTGTTTCGCTTGCTGTAATACCTGCAATCCATTGCATCAGCAAGCAACTAAATCTCCCTGCCTGCAATCAAGCTCATCGGTGAGCAGCTCTATCTACCTGCCTACCTTCCTTGTACCCTCTATTGTAGGGGGTCTCCAATCTTGGCAACTTTAAGACTTGTGGACTTCAACTCCCAGCAAAGCTGGCTGAGGAATTCTGGAAGTTGAAGTCCACAAATCTTAAAGTTGTCAAGATTGGAGACCCCTGTTCTATTGGGTAAGTTTTTTTCCCCTTTGGGAGCTTTAAAAAAAATAGTTAATCGGTTTATTTTTAGTTGTTCTTTTTTTAGACCTAGCCATTTAAAGTTTAGGAAGTTTTAAATTTAGCTGCTTTTATATAAAAATAAAAATAAAATAAAAATTTGTGCAGCTTTCTGAGATTTAGTGTGTTTCTGTAGTGTTTCACTCTAACTACATAAACACACAAAATCTCACAAAGCTGTATGTGGAATTTTGTGTGTGTAAAGTGTGAAAGTTGGTTTTTGGGCTTTTTGTGGCTATGTGAAGTTCCTGCTTGTTGCAGGGGCCATTTTGGATCTACACAGCTGCTTTTACACTGTGGGTGAACTAGTTGTGTTGTGTTGTGTTTTGTAGGTTAAAAAAGGGCAAAGAAGTGACATTGACTTGGCCATGCCTACCCAGTCACCTTACCATCAAGCCATGCCCACTAATTAAGCCACGCCCACAGAACCAGTAGCAAAAAATTTTAGATTTCACCCCTGGCAAAAACTCTGTATTTCCAAATTGAAGAATTAATCCAGTTAATTTTGCTGGCTTTCTACCAGAATGAACAGTTAGAAGTTCTAACTGGGTTAATGGAAAAATTATTAGTATATTGTAAAAAAAGACCACATTTTTAAATGAACAGGCAATTTTAAAAAAATTTACCTTCCAGGAAGCAGTTTTGCAATTTCAGCCCATCGGTTTCCTAAACGTTTATGAGCTTCATAGATGATTCTGTCTTCCTCTTCCGTCCATGAAGATTTCTTTACCTCTGGATTAAGATGATTGTGCCATCTCTCTCGACATTGTTTCCCTATCCTTCCTTTTAAGTGCTTTGCAATCAAAGACCAGCGTTTGGGACCATATTTCTGAACAAGTTCAATCACCTGGAATACAAATTGAATGGCACATTTTCTCCAGCATTGTTTTAAGAAAAAATAGCACCCATGTAGAAGAAGCAAAGAATCTAATTCTATTTATTTAATTATTTAGCCCCAAAATCATTCTGACTTCAAATGGCTTACATTTAGGACACTGGTGCTAAGGGGGAGTATAAAAATACAATGGATAAGATCCCACATAATACTAAGCCAGGATTTTTTATAGCATACTTTGTTTAAAAAGCCATAGCAGCTCACATTATTCTGTAATAGGTTGACTGATCTAAGTACACACACATATACATCCCACATTATGATGTAGCATTATATATAAACCAGACCTAATATCACATTTAGAAGCTAGCTGGTGGAGTGCAATATAAAATAGAATATCTAAAGGGTAGGATAGAGAACATAGTTTGAAATAACGTTACAAAGCTAAATTATAACATTCTCTTCCAAATATATATTGGTGAAATGACATATTTAATGTAAGGAAATATATACCCTTTACCTCCGGCATCTCAGGTATGTCCTCAAAGTGCCTACAAAGTCATAAAATTTGGCAGATAGCTGTAAGGAAGGAACGTCTTTTCTATAGAGACATGCCTGTCTCAAGCCAAAACATTCCTCTTTTCCCAAGTGTCTTTATAACTGCCCATACTATGTACGTTTAGTGGCATTTGCGTCTTATATTATCTTCTTTATGCAGTTTCTAGTGCTATGCAGTACTTCAGACTTATTCCCCAAAATGTACTTCAGGATAGGCAATGACATATTACAGCATCAGACTACACCTTGTTAAAGCCACTGCATCCTTTGTGGGAATCCACAGCGTCTCTCCACAACTTCATACAATCCAGAGAAAAGACATGGGTCAGTTGTAAAAATATACTATAATATTATATACTATAATATGCTACCTTTACAACAGTGAGTACCCCTAAAGAACCTATTTGGAATTAAATCCAAAATGTTCCATAGCCTTACTATTTATTGTACTTTACTGTTTTGCTTTTAAGTTGTAACTTTGCAACCCACTTAAGGAACATTTTAAATGTTGTTTTTGTCTTTTATTAATATTGTATTTCAAATTATATTATATTTATTATTATAAATTGATGAATAATGAAGAGGCTTAAAAATGAAAAAACAAATTATAGAAAATAGAATTAATTTGGGAAATCTGCATTTATATATAATTGATTCGGTACATATGTTAACATTTCTTTCCAAAAGGAACAATATTAACAGTTCTGTGAGGGAAAATGTTAATCAATATTTAAATTTTTGAACAATTATAGGCAATAACTACCGTATATAATGGCGCATAGGAATATAAAAATATTTGTAGCTAAGGGTTGAAATGAGGGATCCTTGATGCTCTGAGCTTGGTTGTTTTTTTGCAGACGTTTCATTACTGATGTTACCTAGATTAGCTCATGAAATATCTGTAAGAAAACAACCAAGCTCACAAAGCACCAAGGATCCCTCAAAGCATAGGAATGTTAATAAGTTTTGGGAAAGCATATTAAATAGGAATGTATGCTAATTAAAGGCCAAGCACAGCTCCTAACCTTAAAAAAGAGATGAATCTCTATTTTAAGCAGCAAAGAATATGGATGCAAACGTTTATAATGTTCTTATTTATATCCTACTTTGTATTGAACTACATATGGCAAAAGAGGACATAGATACCTGAATAACAGTACTGTCCTTCCTGAAACAAAATTAGTACTTAGGAGCAATATAAATATAAATCCGATACCCTCTGATCTTCTTCCTTAGTCCAGGGGCCTTTAATAAGTTCTGGATTTAGGACCTTCTGCCATCGATGCTGACACTGAAAATCAGAACGATTCTGCAAAAAATGAAAAATAATTATTCTCTATATAGCTTGTCATCCTGATTGAAGATGCTATAGGATTCTAATATTTGTATAGCATTTCTGTTATAAAACTAGGAATTCTAACAGATGTAGATAGAGAGCTGTCTTTTTTTCTCTTATTGTTTATTCAGACAATGATGCTGAAACTTCTGAACAGTTGAATACTAAATAAGAAAAACCTAAATCATTTTCCACTTACTTGTAAATGACCAGAAATAAATGTCCAGTCACTTGTACCATGCTGTTCTACTAGTTTTTTAAGTTTTTCATCCTGTAATAAATGATAAAAAATTCCATGAATAATTTTTCAACACTAAACTCAAAACTGAATGGAAGATAAGCCATCTTACAGTTGAGCTCACCTCATCACGGGTCCATTTTACTCTGTTACATATCTTTTTTGCCCCTTTTTGTTGTGGTACTTCATAGTCATGATCTGCATAATGAAGTTCATCATCATCTTCCTCACTGCAAAGTGCAAACTATTATTAAGTTAACATTGACAGTAAATTTATGGCCATGTCTCACATGCTTTAAAGACTTATAGTCAAAATTTTAAACCAAAAGGTACCACAAACTTTAGGCATTTGTTCATACACCATTACTAACTGAACAGCTAAAATCTAAGTAAAACTTAAAGAAGCAACTAAATCAAACACTTTCAATATTAATTAAATATTTCTTTAAATAAATTTGCACTTTTAAAATACACAGTATCATAATAGGCATAATGTGAATTACAGTATGTATAGGAATACTATGTTTACATATCTCTACATTTTTTAAACAGAAAGCAACCTGGGAAGAATGTCCTAATTGGAATATTTCTTAGTTGTCTTTTACTTTTACATTATTTTGTCTTTGAGGGCATGCCCAAATTACATCGTCCCCTATTTCACATTCTTGATTTATGTCAAGATAAAATTTTAGTGCTTTCAGGAAAATAAAGAATTTAAGCATATCCTGAAAGATGACTTTAGTTCCAAGAATAACACACTGTTTTCCCAATGTGCTTAACACCAATTGAAAGCAAATGTATCTGCATATAATATATCATATGTATTACACAGACAATTCTCATACTGGCATAATCAAACAAAGTTTAGATTTGTGATAAAACCCATGAACTAGTGTAGTAAATCTTATTTTGAGATTGTTTCTCGCCAATTTCATGAATTGATTAAGGATAACTGGCAGAACACATAAGGGAAAATTTCTGTTAAGAACATTTGGGTTACATTATTGATACTCTTCAAAATTGAAAGAGTTCTGAAAGAAGAGTTCCTCACATGCTGGTTGCAGAAAACCTCAAGAGTTGAAATTTTCCAATTATTATTATCAAATTACAAGAATGAAGAATTTCTTCACAGCATCATGATAGTAAAGAAAACACAGGCCTATTCTTAAAACCAAAAAATACGGATTAGTTCATGGGGTATTATCACAAATCTTAACTGTGGAAAAAAGTTCAAAATTTGTGCTTTGGCAGAAAAACTGATTACAATTTTGGGCATTGCAGAAGGTACTATTTGACTGGAATTCCTTGAACTAGGCACCAATATCAAGAGTGTTACACTACAATATTCAAAATTTTGAAATAATTACTAGAGTTTACAAATTTAAGGAAATTGTACTGCAACTTGATCATCCTAGGCCTCAAAAGTCACAAGTCACCCAAGAGGCATTTTATAAGCAGCATCTCATGAGCTTAATCTATCCACCATAGTCCAGAGTTGGTGACGTGCAACTTTTAACTTTTTCCAAAATTGAAAAAAAATCTTTCAATTTGAGTTCATAACTCAAATGAAAAAGTAGAAAGGACTGTCAGAAGACAAAGCATGGAGTTCTTTCATGATGGTTTAAGAAGCTTGCCCATAATTGGCAGAAGTGTATAGCAAATAGTGGTGATTATGTGGAGAATACAAATACCAAAAGTGCTCATTTCAAGAATTATTTTCCTATTTCATTTATTAAAATATCCTTATTTAAATTAAATTTTGGAAGTGAAGGCACTACTTTTCACTCATTGTATATTTGTACAAATGCCTAGTATATTTGTACAAATGCCTTGTATATTTGTACAAATGCCTAGTTTATACATGGCATTTTCCTAGATCAAAATAATATATATAAAGAAAAAATATTTTTCTACAAGGAAGTTGATACTATACAAATATTGAACATTCGGAAATAATAATTATACAGCAGCATTCATTTTCAGAACTATTAATGAAAACAAGTAAGTTTTCACCTTTATGTTTCCTTTAGAACAGTCTGCCATCTACTGGCTTCATAGAGAACTATAGTAATATTTACCAAATTTTAAGTGAAAGATAATATACAGTATGGATTTCATTGGTTAATTCCATGATTTTTCATTTACAATTTTTTCATAGTCTTCTTTGCAAATGGTTTAAACAAGGTATTAAGTATTATTATATAAAACAGAGAACAGACAAATCCATTTTTAAAGTCTTTTTGCTCCACTCCTTTACAACATTTATTTTGTGTCCAGGAAAAAATCATATTAAAAAAGTATTTCTCAGTCATTAATATTTTCATTTTAAAATCTTCTAAGAGAATATATTGGTAAGATCACAGTCTACAGGACTACTATATTATTTTTTCAGTTGATTATCTCCATTTGAGTCAGAGACAGCAGTCATGACTCTCCAAATATGGTTGGTCTACAATTCCCAACTCTTTCAGTCATCTTAGGTCAATTCTTGAATTGAATCCATTTCAATTCTTGACTTGGCAGTTCTCTAACTGCTTCTGGTTGGCACAATAGTGGTTTGGACATTATCATCTGTCATAACAAAACAAAGTTGTATAAACTATAATTAAAAAGGATCAACTTCCCATATTATAATCTTCAAAACCACAATAGTTCTATATCTTCTATTTATTTGGAAATAAGTTCTGCAAATTTCATATGATTTACAAAATTGTATTCACAATTCATAGTTGACAAAAGGAAACTTAATTCAGATGAAGGAGACAAACCATAATGTAGATAGGAATGTCCTTGAAGGTAAACTGAAAAATCCACCTAAGATACTGATTGGAACTGGACAAAATAATGATATGATACCAATATTATATACTTTGGTTTCCACTTTAGGCTCAATTTAAAATCACGGAATTAACCAATGAAATCCATACAGTATATTATCTATTCATTATAAGAGGCTTCAAGCCAAGTATCCTTGCTTGCTGAAGAATCATACATTGTTGCTTAGTAGCCAGCTGTTTCAATAATTCAATAAAATACCTTCTCTTGCTTTATTGTCTTTTTATTACTAGTAAACTTTCTGTACCTTGGATCTTTTACTCCTCTGTATATTTTTAGTGCTGTTTTATCTTTTTTAACCACAGTTTTAGATTGTTCTTTATTTATTATTTTCCTGCTTTTTTCCCTTTGCATTTTATGTTATTTTTCTTTGTGTTTTTGTATGCTATTCTCTGAGAAATTGATTAAACAACAAGAACTGTATCCTGCAAGTATGTCAGTTTGAAACAAATCACAACTATTAGCTATTTATTTTTCTAATAAATGAGTGCACAAGCAAGAAAATATTTCAATATTCAGGCAAAACTGCTTGGTTTATGTGCAAGTTTTGACTGAAGGCCAATACTTTATCTTTCCCTTCTGCAATCCTTAAATATTATTTTTGCTTACATACTCCCATATTTAAATAATGTATAGAAGAAAATTAACTCAGCAAGAACCATACAAGGTTCTTACATACATACATTACTCTCTTTCAGACTTTCCCTCTCACATACTTTTACTTATGGTACATACATAAAAACAGAGTAAAACAAGAAGCAAAAACGGAAGAAATGACACGACAGGATAGCAGGAATATTTTTCGGTACAGTACTTATACTTTTTCCGCACAAAGATGTGGTTTAGCATCAAGTGAGGAAATAACCGAATATAAATGAAATAGGAATTTCACCCTGTGAAAAAGCAGCGTAACAAAACATTAAACCATCACTAGAAAGATCCAGGCCGAGGCATAAATCAGAACGGGTCAGAGCTGGCGGGGCACGTGGAAGCGGCAGCAGAAAACCTTCCAGGATCCGTGGAGAGAGGCGGGCTGGGTCAGAAGGCTTCGCCGGGGTGGGAGGGGGGGGGGCACGGCCTGATCCGCGGCGGAAAGAGGAAAACGCAGAGCCGGACATGGAGGATGCCAAGGCGGCGAGCTGGAGAGTGTACGGGGCCACTCACCTGCGCGGCCTCTTCGCCATCCTTCGCGTGCACCATAAAGCAAGCAGAAAGGAACGGGGATGGCCCCGCCGACCAGGAGCGCTCGCTCAATCGAAGCCGCCGGGCGATGCCCGACAGGGGAGTCCGGGGTGGTAGGGGCGCTGCTTTTTTAGCCCCGGCCACGCCCCATTCCCCGCACCGGGGGCATGGCCCCACACCCAGCCCAAAACGGCAGGCGAAAGGCTCGGGGACCAAGCGAGCGGAGCCCTTGTCCGGCTGCCACTGCTCGGCCCTCCGCTTCGAACGCTTTCCAGAGGCGCCGCCGAGCTCGCGGGGTTTTTGTTGTTGTTGTGGGTTGTTTGTTTTTTTTCCCTTTCCCTTTTCGATCCTGCCGCCGAATCTCGCGCCCAGCCTCTGTCCGGAGCCACCGTTTGAATCTGCGCACGCGGACTGACACCCCATTGGCTGCTGCAGAAAGCACGCGACCAAACGGGGGAGCTTGGGCGAGGGAGGAAGGGGGAACGGCCAGTAAGAGGAGAAAGGTGGCGGGATACTGGAGAGGTTGGCGAGGGAGGAGGAGCTACTGGCGGGCTTAAGCTCAAGGGCTGCTGGGAAGGCGAGTCCTTGCCTCACCGAGAGTGAGAGAACATGAGAGTTTTCCACGTGTTTCCATCGGGCAGCATTATTGCGTTAGCGAATGCGCTATTTTCTCTTCCTTTTTTTTCACACTCTCTTAAAAGAAAAAAGTGAGGCGCATTTTTGGTTTATTGTCGGACTGGCCTCTTACGCTGGCTTGTATAAAGAGAACCGCTCCATTTTAAAGTATGCTTTCTCAATAAACGTTAATTTTAATCAGGGAAGATTCAAAAGTCTTAATCTGAAATGCCAATTTAAAAATCAACAAATAGAAAGAAAAGTAAGCCTCCTTCGAGCCGGAATCGAACCAGCGACCTAAGGATTCCCGTGCGAATTTCCGCCTCTACAGTCCTCCGCTCTACCAGCTGAGCTATCGAAGGGACCTGGAATTGGCTTGTTAATGCCTGGCATACAGATGTGCGTTGGCAGTAATGATGTTAAGGATAAAAGTTTTAAGATAAAGCCACGGATACAGCTTTATCTTTAATCCCTGTTCGGTGGCACCTGAAAATATATTTCCTGACGAAAAATATGTATCTTCCCTGTAAAGCTTTCAACTTTTCAATTCCAACATAACGCTGATCAACCACTGAACTCGACAAGATTTGCTTTCCAGTGAGTGTACTACCCTAAATCTAGGCATGTACGCCGAAATAAATATCTCTGGCTTTAGTTCACCCTTTCCGCTTTTAAGACTAGGTGTCAAATAAAGCAGCCTCAGATAAAGCACTCGATTTGGCTTCAAAACTGTGCTGCACAATTCCCAGATGCATAATATACATTTTAAAGAAGACCTGTTTTTTTGTCTTTCTAAAAGCAGATAATATAAAACAAAAGGTGTCTTTCCCAATAAATATGTCTGATATTCGTTGTTATTTAGGAACAAAAAAGTTAATTGACATACACTACATACTACCTAAAGAAGAAGAAATCACTCATTAAAAAATACTGCTTTTTCTAAACCTATATTTAGAAACCCAGTTATCATTTAGTTGTGATTGAGCAGTTGCAATATTTCTATTTTGAAATATAATATTTCAGAGCATAGCCTTTTTAAAAAATATATATTTTTCTGAGTTTTTAAAATCTCCCTATGTATGCTGGTAAATCTATAATGTTATGCACATTGTAAAAAGTGTTGGTTAAGAGTTATGCCCGATTAATCAATTAATAGTTGTTACATCAATTTTGAGGCAATTTTGAGGAGATGGACATGAAATCTCTAACTAGGTCAATGTTATCCACTTTGCTGGAATACTTTTCTATTTTAAGGAAGTATGTCAGTGATGCCAAAGTCAATATATATACAATGTTGAGTAGAGTAACCTACATGTTTTCTTTACTGTTAGGATCGTTATTACACATTCACTAAGTGGTGGCCTTCAGGTCTACACAGAAATTGTTAGAATTTTTTTTTAATGAAGTGACTACACATAATTGATATATTAAATATGATTTATATGGAATATTGATATTTGCCTTTGCTTCCAAAATAGAAAAGTTAGCAGTTCCTTCATTTGCTTTTTGATAGGCTAAGTTATCTTTTGCTACCCTAAAGACCCTAATGACTTTCTATGTTTGAAATTAGATTTGAAAGCTAATTAAGTATTTTAATATTGCAGTATAATACCACTGACAAATACATTATTCTTTCCAGAAAGTATCTGCTATTCCAGGGGTGTCAAACTCAAAGCCTGCGGGCCAGATGCAGCCCACAGGTTGCTTAGTTCTGGCCCGCAGGGCTGGCCTAGAAATAGCAAAGGACAGGCCTGCAGTGCCTCTGCTAGCCAAAACAGAGTGCAAGGGGGCCATGTGAGGCCCTGTGCATCCTGTTTTGGCTGCCAGTGTTGCAGGAGGCTGTCCAGACCCAAACCGGGCACAGATGGGGGACTCAACCATCCTAAAAACATGTCAATTGCCCCAGTTTTGATCACGTGACTGTTGGGACACTGCAATGATCATTAAGTGCAAGGACCAGCCATGTGACTTTTTTCAGTGCTGTTGTAACTTTAAATGGTTGCTAAATGAAGGGTTACAAGTCGAGGACTAGCTGTATGTATATTTTTATTTCTTTGAGCTCAGGACATCATACTAAAAAAATTAAAAATTTGTTTAAACAAATTTTAAAAAATATTTCCACTAATTTCCACTAATAAGACGTTATACAATGGTAAATAGCCCCTTAGCTCACAATCCTATAATTTATCTCACATATTCTTCATACATAGGATGAGGTACTCAGTAATACTTTATTATTATTGAATGTAGTTAAATTTAAGATCTGACAAGTATTATACGGGTGAAGACAATCTAGAAATTATTTTAGGTACGTTTCTCCAAAAAGGAAAATCTAGATGAATAAATCCACAGGCCCATATTTGACCACACATCAACAGTCCTCTGAAAAAGTTATTCTAATCCACTTAACTTCTATATGTATATCTGTGCTCTCCAATCTATAATGTAAGAATTTAAAATAATACATGTGATTGTATTGTCCAACTAACAAATTTCCAAATTAAAATGTCCTTAAATAACTGGTATTCTGAAACATAGAAATTAAGAAGTCTACTTAGGTCATTCCCATATACACAGGAATTTGCCTTGATGAAAGGCATGGAAAGTTGGCCTATAATAATCACTTCAGTAACAGTAACTTGATACAAGGACAAGGAAAAAATTGTTTGGCTTAGATTTTTTAATATTGCAATCAAAGAAAATTCAAAATACTGTACAGTAAAATGTAATATAATACACGGTTATAATACACTATTATTACATTACAAATTAAAAAAACAAATTAGTACAGCAATCACAAATAAAATTCAAATGTGCTGAATGGCCAGCATTGTGAACATGGTATCATTACTACTCTAGTTTAATTCAATATGTAAAGCACTTGCCATTTTAAAAGATATCCTAAATATATACAGTGCTAATGCTTAATATACATTTTTTTAGAAATCCAATTACTTCCAAAAGTGCACTCTTTTCTGGCAATAATCCTCAATAAAATAAAATCTAAAAATATCAGTTACAATTCAATCTTTTGCTACAATCATGAGGGCAAAGCAAGAATTCTTAAAGAATTTTAAATGCAGCACCTTAAAATGTAAAAGACTATGAGATAGCAATAAAATTATTGGAAGAAATATTTTTGAATAGCCAGCTCCACCTATCAGGCTACTGATGAAGTTCTAACAACCAGCATATCAAACTTATCTAAAAGAAAAACCAGTATAGCTTGAGATCTTGTGTTGTACGCTGAGATGAATATGGATATGGTGGAACAATCATCAAAACACTTTGCTAGACTTCTGTATCATAATTAAATTCTTTTCTGATGGGAAAAAATAGTCACTTTGATCTTTAAAAAGCTACATTTTCCATACAGCATTTTTAGAATGAAAGTATAACAATGCTCTTCTGTGTTATTTACTAAAACAGTGAATAGAAAGCATAACTCAGGAAATCCTATATCCTATTTCCTATAACATACTGTTATTTTCAACCAAGTGGCTAGAATTTTTATGTTTAAGGTTGCAGAAGAAAAATAGAACATAAGAAATATTTTGCATTTTTTAAAATCAGAATCTTCGTTACTTTTTTTTCTTTTGTAAATAATGAGTACAAATCTTCAAAAGTTAAAGAAGATATAGTCCGACTCCAGCACATAGCATGTTATTTTTAATTGCACATGGTCTATGTTTAAGTTTCCAACAAATACAGAAATGTAACAAGGGGATATAAAGTATCATAAAATCATTTACATCTAAATGAAAACCTGAAAAATGCCTTAATGCCAGCAATTTCTAAAATGCGTTTTATTTTTACCTGCATTTTTTCCTCTGGTAACACAGAGGCTATTCTCTTAGTAAACCAGTACATTGAATACTGCCAAGCTTCTGTTGTACTAATATTTATATTATTATTTACAGAGAAAATTGCTTTGCTATTTAATAACAAATTTGTTTAACCTGAAAGGAACAGCAGTCTGACTTCAAAAAATCATGATCTTCTAATTATCAAACTGGATACCATTCCCTTCAAGAAAACTGTGATACAGATATAGGTATGCTACTTATTTCTTAAGGAAATTCAGTTCAGACATCATTACTATTTCTTTTGCCAGCTCCAACATTTTTCTCCATTAATTATTTTCGCATTTGATTAAATCATGAAACAGGCAATACTACAGCAAGTTATATGAACATAAGCTTACTGAAATTCATCAGTTTAGCTGCAACAAGATGCTATTACAGTCAATGGTTTTGAGCATATATTTGTGCACCTCAGTCTCATTAACTTTGATAGGGTCAGCCTACACTTTGTGTGCACAGTTGTAATATTAAACCTTAATATGTAATGTTTACCAAGCATTTACAGATGCAGCAGAAAAATTCACATAGCTCCTAAGTCTTTAATAGTTAATTTTTTTAAATTGGGCGTTTCAAAAATTTGTTGTCACACAAAGGAAAAGATACAAAAATGAAGAATGTATTCTCTGCCTAGAAAAAAAATTAAGAGTATTCCCTAAAGAAAAGTTTCTGCGGAAAGAATACTTAACTCTTAGTCAAACCAACCAGACTAAAATTAAAAAGCTACTTGTGCCTTCCAGCTTCACAACTTATCCTATTCATACATGAATTTTCAGTAAGTGATACTGATCATATTCTGTTTATTCCCTAGAATCATTATTCTATTTCTTCATTACCAAAAAAGTCACTAAACTGTCAAACCATTTCAACAATTTACATTCAAATCAATACAAAATTGCCAGTTTTTACTCAGTCCTAGAAATGTAAGCCCTATGGAAATGCTCATTGCCAAAAAGTATTTTCTTCACAACAGCTCTAGCACCATAATTCCAAGCATTGTATAACAGAAGCCAGATTTTTTAAAAAGGATATCCAATGTTGATGTCCTGTTGTTCAGAAAAAGCGCTGCTGCTTTCTTGCTTTATCAGCCAGCTTTATATTCTGTTACATGCTAGTTTTGAAATTCATTATGAACTTAGCCGATGTCAGAAATACTTCTCACCCTATGAATCCCTTATGAATGCACAACTGGTTTCTTGGTGTCATGGCCACGTGGTTGTGCATTTGCTAGCAATTTGTAGTAGTTTTCTGATTATGCAGGCATCTTATTCTGTATGGCCTGGATCAATTTTAAAACTGTATGTTGACATATTTTACTTCTTAAAGAGCAAAATTATATATTTAAAATTACTCATTCATGAAAGTGTGGTTTGAAGGCTTTATACACAAATAGTGCAATACAAGATAAAATCTGGAGGATTTCCCCTTAGAAGAAAAGACAAATGGTATGTAAATGCGTAAGATATTCAAGTGAAGTGAGGCAATTGTTATCTCTAAGTAACTTTCCCACATAAAAAAATAAGCCTTCCCTTTTTGGGAGTATTTAATCATAGCATTCCTTAGTAATTTCGTGTGATTGTAACTGCAAAAAGTTTAAACATACTTAAGAGTACAAGTATTTATATTATAAACTTATAGACAGAAAAAAGGTCATATGTGCCCAAGCCCTGGATAATAACTATGAACTTAAGATTTATTTCCTATACTTTTCTATATTGTCTTTCACCCTTTCAAGTTTATTTTTATCAGATGTAGTAGTAATAATGCACATAAATAGAAATATGCGAAGAGGCAAAAAGTGCAACATTAGTATCAACATAAACTTTTGCTTTACTGAAGCAAACAGTGTCTCTTTCTTAAAAAAATAGGTCTGGTGAACATGCTGCTTAAAGTGGATCCAGTTTAAGTAAAGTGATGTATTACAATAAAAGCTTTAAGTATGTCTTAGGTGTAAGGAATTTAAAAGGAGTTTTTATTAAATCACTGCGAAACCCCTGATGAAAGTTATGTTAAATTTCATTAATCCAACATAGGAAGGGATCACAGATAATCAGCGCCTACTTGTAAAATGTTCCTGAATCAAATCAAATTATTATTATTCTGTTCTTAAAATGTTTGCATTTTATTGTCTTTGACCATGTAAAAACATACTATAGTATTTTAGCAACTCAAAACAAAACATACTATCACTTGCCAATAAAGCAAGGAATTATAGCTCAGATATCTTTATTTTATGTTTCTTATATACTATCTTCCATATCTTCCTTTACAATTTTAAAGAACTATCAGTAAATGTACTTCAGCATTTTGACTTATCTAACAGATATAAATTTGATTTCAAATGTCAAGTATAAGCAAATGTTTAATGAAATATGGACCACTATCTGACAAACAAGTACATTGTCAGGTTTTATTTTCACATATCAAACTGAAAAAATATCTTAATGATTTCATAGGGGCTGAAGGATTAAGACTTTAATGGAATAAAAATTACAAAAAAAAGAGAGATAATCCACAACTACAGCAGATATTTTTTTTCTCAGTGCTTGTTCTAATAACTAATATACAGGTAACTGAGAGCTAACCTGGCAGCAGAATGTCAAATTAAAAGTTACTGTCTATCACACACTTGCTATCATGCAATGAGTAACATATAATCTTTGAAACATACAAGATTCAATGACTAAATTAATGTGGTCCAGCCAACAAACTACATTTGCACAGTAATCTATTGTTATCAGCTGTTAGGCTTTTCATGAATGATCCATTGGCTCAGTTGTATTAGTGATTTCTGCATCTTGGCTATCCATCTCTTCAGGCTCTTCAACAGAATTTCCTTTTTGGGCTTTTGATCTTGTGGAGAATGATGCCGCTAACGCATTTGACATGTTACTATCAGTTATTTCTGTATTCAAACGACCACTGCCACTTGATAAAGTAAATGATTCAGTTAAACTCATTTGAGGGCTTTTTGTTTTAACTGATGAACTTGTTGCCTCTAATTTCTTTTGAGAAAAATCATTTGTTGCCAATTGCTCTGTATTTTGATCTCGCAGATGTCTGTCCATTGATGCTTGAATTGAAGAAACCATTTCCTGCAATTTTTTTCGCTGTGCCTCAATTAAATTAGGATCAAGTTGTCTACTATCTCTCATTGTTCCTACTCCAGGAGCTATCCGTATAAGTTCATTATTTCCAGAATCACCTGTATACATGGAAGGGTCCAATTTAGCAGAATTTGTATTGAAATCTGTACCTGTGTTTTGCTTTCTTCCAAGTGGAATTTCCCTAACTTTTGGATGAAGCTGCTGGCTACTGACTCCACTGCCTAGAGAATGGCCTTTTCCTTGAAATGCAGTTACATTATGGAGTTGCTCTGATTTCTTTTTAACTACTCCACCACTACCTAATTTTAACAGTCCGTGCGAAGGACTTGCTTCCCTGCTTCTTGAAGAAGCCTCTGCTCGTACTTGATTTAGGGCCTCTTTAACCAAGTCTTCCACATCAGAACCTACAGGGAAATGACCAGCAGCATCCACACAAAGTTCCAATCTATCTTCTGTTGCATTGTATACAAAGGTCTTGCCAGGCAAGTGTGGAAAAGTACAGTGTTCACCATCAGCCAGACCTGCAAGTGTAATAAAAATGCATATTTATGACTTTTAATAAAACTTATCAAATTATGAAATATAAAAAGGTATTATTTATATACCCCAAATACATTCAAAAAATACAAAATGAAAAAGAATAGAAGACTGGCTAAATAAGATTCAATGCCCTAGTGAAATGTGCATGCGGACTTTGCTCTTTAACAGTCATTGACTTTAAATCTGGAAATTTTATATAGCCACAATAAAGAGTATATAAAAATACATACTTTGGTTAAATGCATGGGTATTTTGCATAAAAAGTACAGCACATATCAGAACAAATATTAATAAATCTTAATAAAATAGATAAGTATGTCTTCTTGAGCAAATTACCATTTTATCTTTTTCCTACTTTTACAGAAAGAACACAATGATAGTCTAAACTTCAGTAAGAGACTATTAAGAATGTGTGACAGACAACTTCTACAAAACAATAACAATAAGCAATATTGAAAATGGATAAATTTTAATTAATAAATTGTGTCCATTAAATTAAGGTAAAGATTATCAAAATAAAACATCTAAAAATTGGATTCTTCATTTTTTATGAGCAGAGAAAAGATAGTCAGAAAGTCATGAGGGAGGAAAGTATCAGGGAAATCCAGTTCTAGCACCAAATTCAGTTCCTGTTCTTCCCTTATAAAGTTTGTGGACAAATATATTTATGGGATAGGAAGCAATGTGGCTAAGGAAAGCAGACAATATTATCTTTCAGCTTATGCCATCTTGCACATTATATGTCATTAGAGAGACATATATGTCATTATATGTCTCTCTAATGACATATAATGTCTCTCTCACTTTAGCAATAGCAGAAGTGACAGATAAATCTTATTACCAAATAATATCAGCTATCCAATCTTCAGATCCTTAAGTTTTATAGCAAATGTGTCTTCCATTTTAATTCTATCACAATGTCCTTTTCAGTTCTTGACTTGAATTCATTTTTCAGATTTTGGTTCTAGATCAAGAACTTCAGCATACAGATAATTAGACATATCAGTCTAAGGTAACTAACACCAAAGTGTTAAATATATAAAGCACAGCATGGTAGAAAAGATACATTAACATAAAATTAGAAAGTATACCCATTGTTTTCTTCATTATATTGTAGAATACACCACCTTGCTGGAACAGATGAGGAAGCCCCTTTGCATAAGACCAAACATCTTCCCCTGTGAATACAAAGTAAAAATTAAGTTAAGGAACAGAATACGGAGAATTTTTTCAGTTATACCATGTTTTCTAAAAATCAGGATGATGTGCTCTCTTAATTCTTTATAAAAAAATGAAGTAACATTGGAAATCGTGTCTTACACTGTATTTTAACTGCAAGCTGCCTTCAAAAACCTTGCAAAAAGGAAGACATAAATATTTCAAATTAATTCATGATACAGATATGTAAAGAAGAATTCCACTTCTAAATGTCTTGATTAGGTACTTGCCCTCTTGATGTTTCCTCTGAGATCTGGACCCTACTCTGTTGTTATTCAGAACAAGCATGAAATCTAGTTCTTCACTGAGGCATTTGGCAAGGGAAAAGAAGACCCTTTAGTTCATCCCATCTGGTCTGTCTCATCTGTCACCTTTTGATTTTATTGCAATTTCTTTTTTTAATTGTTGCAAACTGCCCAGGATTGTTGAGAGTTCCAAATGCTGTCAAACATCATCCAGAAGTACAGTCCAGCTAAATTTCAGCATGGCTCAGAGAGAGGATAGAATATTTTATTGTTCTGCAGAACACTTCGTTCTCTATCAGTGAACTTTGCAAATCCCAACACTCTACAGACACACTAGGACTGCAACCATAGTGCCACTTCTTGAAGGGTCATGGCTGCTATATCCTACTAAGGTTCAGCACAGCTATTTCAGGCATGTGTAACAAGACCAGCAATTCCAGGAGAAGTATCTTTTGTACATTAACAGATTACATGAGAAAACCCTTGAAGTGCTTACTGTATGTGGCTGTCTCAAAGTTAGAAGATCAGCAGAACATGCTTCACTTTGTCTACTAGAGCTACAAGTTAGATAAGCAAATCAAGAAACATCCCAGAAGACAAAGGCAAGTCATTTATGTATTGCTTCCAAGAAAACTGAATGACCATGTCCTTAAAATCATGAGTCCAATTTAAAGAGACACTACTTTTAATATACTCATACTCCATCACAATAAAGCCCATTTTAATTCTATCCTACCCCATTTCTCCTACTTTCACTATTTACATTTTAAAACTCACCACATACAGGGCTAAACAATAAGAACAATTTTCTGGAAAAAAATTCAAGAAAAATTCCAGTGATTGCACTGGAATAAGCATTTGTCTTCTATCACAAATAGGTAAGAATATTATTATCTTCTAACAGTGTTTTAAAACCAAACCATATCTTTGTCTTCAAATTATTGCCATTCTACACCATCTGAAGGTCTATGGCTGCAGTCAAAAATTCCATCTTTCTCTAGTTAGATTCTATGCTTGAAACTGCCTTCAAGATTACTTAACATGTCACAGTAAATGTAGACTGTGTTCTGTATTAACAGGAAACAAAGCTTTACTAGTTGAAAAATGTCCCAAGCAATTTAACTAACAAGTTTTGTTAAAAGGCATAAGCTTCCACAGTTTATGAAGGATTAACTGTAGACTCTCCTCCTACAATGTCAGGCAATTCAAGAATCTGTCAGAATATATAAACACCTGGAGATGAACCATTTTAATACCATATTTACTTGAAAGGAATATGATTCTGAATTTGAAACAAACCTCTCATTCCTCTAAAAAATATTAAACAGAAGTTATTTTCCTGTCTCTATATTACATTCAGCCTCAATCTAAGATGACCTCTTATAAAATTCTTTTTCAGATACATATGGAACACTTTCACATTTGTAAGAGGAGATACTTATGATTAATCCAGGAAATAACGCCTGATAAAAAGATCACAATAATCCCTTCCATTGCTAGGCTATTCCCAATCTGTAGTGAAAACCAGATCAATGGCATGACTTGTCATTTCTGTGGCACAATGGTATTCCACTTAAAAAAATCATTGCCAAGCCTTCCATCAAGTCTTAAATTCACATTTAAATAACTTGACAGCATTTTGTATGCAATTAGTTAACACAATTGACATAGCTCAGAAATAATGAGAAAAGAATGTCAGCATGCCTGTATTTATTTCAAACATAAGACTCTTTCTTGCCTTTTTCTTAGTTGATGCATACAAGAAGACCTATAGTTTCTGCTTTTGAACAATTTCCTGTCTCGTCCAAACTTTAGTAAGTTAGCATTACTTGAAACTAGTTAACTAATAATGGTTTGATAACATGATTTGTAATAATCCAATTTTAATAATCCAAAATTTAGATATAATTGGTCAATGTTGTTAGTTTGAATAATGAATAATAAGAATAAGTCTTGTTCATATATAAAAAATAGAGCTTACAAAATTGAGTTTTGTACAAAGTATTTACTTATGCTATGATTTGTAATGTTTGAGTCAGGCCACTTCAAAATATATCATTCGGTATAACATATACCAGTCTGATGCCTCCAGATGCATCGGACCCAACATAATAACTATTTGTCTGAAGTGGTGTAGGGTTTCCTACCTAGGCAGGGGTTGGACTAGATAACCTCCAAGGTCCCTTCCAATTCTGTTATTCTACTTCTTTTTCTATAATTATTATAAAGGTTTCCAATTCTGACAGTAGTAAACCAGATTGGAAAAAACTATCATAGTACATTTATCTTTCCTACATAGTCAAATGCATACAGCCACACATATATTAGATGCACTTATTTATCTTCCTCCTCTCCATTTTTTCTATCATATATCAAAGTACTGCAATTTATGTTAACCCAATTTTTAGACTTTTTTGTTTCTCACTTATCCACTTAAAGATATTAAGATAAGGAAGAAACATTAGATACCATATTTAGAATAAGGAAGGATACCTGAGGGATTAACTTTTTCCAAGGGTCTCTATCCATCCAATTAAATTGAGCAGAATGGGCATGCTACAGATCCCATCAGCCAAAGAGTGTCAGCTGGCAAGGATTAGAGACAAGCATTTTCTTCAGTGCCCTGCTCTATGAAATATCCTTTCTTCAGAGTTTAGAATGGCCCTACCTTATTAGACTTTTGTAAGACACCCAAACCTATCTATGTTCCCCTGCCTGGGGTGCTGAATATGTTAAGGGCCCCATTTCCAAGCTGTATTGCTAACTGGCCAAGTATCTTTGTCCTATGTATATTTAATCTCAATGTTTTTAGTGTTTTTATTGTTTTAAAAAGTTTTTAGTATTTTTAACTGTAATATATTCTTTGAATTTTAAGCCGCCCACAGTCATTGGCTGAGATGGACCGTTATAGAAATTGAATGAATGAATGAATGCATGTATGCATGAATGAATGAATGAGCAAGCTAGCAAGCAAGCAAACTACTTTCTCTTCCTTATATCTTTTCAACTTGCATTTAAGAGGAAAATTTCCTGATTTCAGGAAAAGGACTGAATTTTTATTGACAATATGTCTATGGAGATTCTCAGTCATCCAGGTCATTGAAAATATGATTTTATTTGAAAGAATAAACTTGTTCTTCTCTCATACAAGACATATTGTTAAACTTTCAATTCATTACACAATGAAGTTTCACTTAAAAAAATAATTACACTGCTTTATTTATATTGCCTGGATTGGAAAGTCCATTTTAAATTAAAGAACAAAGTGTCACAAGGGGGGTAATAAAAGGAAGAACATTTTTGGAGGGTTTTCTAAAAATCTGAGGCCATTCTAACATTATCCAAAGGTGTTTTTTTATTGCAGTAATATAATACTTAAGACACATATATCAATCAGCTTTCTATATCTCATGCAGGCTGCAACCAGTTATAAGAGCTGCAAAACATTAAATTAATATGTTAACATCACCAATTAATTTAAGTGAAAAGATTTCTAAAACATAATTCCTTGTAGTTTTGGCCAAATAGCAGATGGTGCTTAATACAACTTATGTTAATATATCAACTTTGTGAATACAAATTTAAAGCAATTTTCAGATTTAAACACATACTAATTCTTAATTCCCATGGGGTTGAATTCCCTATGAAAAAAGTATAAACAATAAACATGCCCCATGTTGTACAATGTACAACAATGTACAATGTACATAAATATTATACTTTAAACAGATAAAATTTGTGCTGAATATATCAGAAAATATTTCAACACCTGACATTTATGAGCATTATATCAGTGCTTCATAAACAGCATTCAAGAAAAAGTGAAATAAAATAGGAGGTTTTGTCTAAATTTGCAACTAATAGTTTTTCAAAGTTTCATTAAGGCAGTCCTTCTCTAAACAGAATTATTTCAATGAGTTCAATCAATACAGGATTGCCACATTACTTAATATTAAAATGCTCCTAACCTACAGTAACTGGTATGGTAAAAGAAAAGAAGTGTTTTTATTATCACTAAAAAATTTATCTGGACACTGAACATTGCTAGCTGTACAAATATTTTTATACTTATACTCTATACTTATGAAGAAGGAGATTAGCATTGCCTTACCCATAAATGTTGCAAGAAGACACAAAGAGTACATTTCCTTGTCTATTTGCTCTTGAAGTTCCTTGGAAGAAATTCTGCTAGTAACAGCAATATCATCATGCTTCACAACATGAGCTGAGTGTACTGAACTAGCCTGGTTACTATCTTCCTTCCCTTTAAGAATCTCTATGGTTATTCTATCTCCATGTAGCAGAGGAACAGGTTCATTTTCTTGCCCTTCCTTAGGTGGCAGCAGCTCCTTGGGAGGAAAGCCAAAGCGAATACATTGCAAATGTGGAGGAATATTAAATTCTCTAGCTATGCTTTCCTGCAATTCTAGAAATGTTGTAGTGGATTTCAAAGTGAGCATGGTCTGTCGCCCATCATTTGTTGTTATGCGAATTTTCTTTTCTTTCGTAGATATTGGAGAATAAGGAGTCTTGGTGGGAGTAGCAGGTGCAGAGGATGACCCATCAGGAATAGTACCAGGAGACACAGTTCTAGCTGGGCCTTTTTGTACTTGCTTCCATTTTTCAGTTTTTCGTTTTTGCATTAGAGGTGCTTGTTCTGCAATGTTTTGTTGAATAGTTCTTTCAGTTTTACTCATATTCAGTTCTTCTTTGTGCAGTGTTTTTGTTTTCTGTCCAGTAAGAATAATTTTGGTTGGAAGCTGAGATGCCAAATCTTGTTCTTGTTGCATATCATCAGCTCTTCGGGCATGAGCACTATCAATGTTTACAGGAGTGTAATCATCAGGGTTCTTTTTGGCTGTTTGATGCAGAATTGTATTGACAACTTTCTGGACAAGAATCTCACTCCCAAATTCTCCAGGAAAGTGCTTAGTAACAAGCTTCATTGCAACATCATATACATTGCTGTTCAGAGATAGATCACTTTCATATTGGAACCAATACACTGTCTCTCTTACCACTCTCCCACCCCACTCTAAAGTAATAGGGAAAGCTTCAGGGAGATTGTCATATTCTTTGCCTTCCCAATAATGTTTGAACCCGCAGCCACATTTGCCACCTGTTGATCTAGTATTAGTTCTGTCCCCATCCAAATATACAACAGAGCCATCACTTCTCACACGACGCACCAATGTGCCATGACACCAGTTACAGGCAGTCAGACTACTCAAACTGTAGTCTGGTACTAGTACATCCTTTACAGGATTATAGGAACATACCAAACTGTTCAGAGGAAAACTGTAATTTTTATCAGGCCTTAACTGACCATGGGTACTTTTTGCAAGATTATACAGCTTCCCTCCTGGAGCTAGCCATTCTGGAGGAACATGAAGTTCTGAAAGAGCACAACAAATGAGACACTTGTGAAGTCGGTTGTCCATAACTGCCTTTTTAGCAGCTGCTGTAACATCTTCAGGCTGAACTCCTATCACACCAGTCCGCCGATAGAAGTACTGATGTACATCAGCTACTAAACTGGGATGAATGCCATGCTTATCCATAAAAACTTCCTCCATGGCTGCAACTAGCCTCATCAAGTATTTATCATGCAAACTTCTGTCTCCTCCAATCACACAGCTACCATCGTCTTCCAATTTGATATATTTTTTAATAAGGTCTTGAGGCACTCCCCAAGCTTTAGGAAGTAATTTCATAGGCAATTTAGGCAAAGCAGCACCTTTTATTCCAACCAGAGGAATATAATGATTACGCCCAGAACTACTCCAGGCAATACAAATTGGTTTGTTCAGCATGCCATCTTTCCCCATGCATTTTTCTTCTGGTATCAATCCAGGGAGGAATGTGGCAGAATAGTCCCCTGAGCTACGCATTCCACTCAAGGAATCCAAGAGAATAATGGGCCGATGTAAAACATTGGCTAGTCCAAAAATGTGGATGTTTCGAAGACCCATCGGTACACCCTCAGGAGGAATAAATAAGGGGTCACATTCATTGATTATGTCTTCCCATTCTGCCGCATCAATAAAATCATGAAAAAGGGCTTTATAGCGGCTGAGATTCTCCATAAAGTGCTTCTTGAGGTTCTCCCGCAAAGCATGCCAGAAGAGTTCCCTACCCACCAGTGCTCGGGAAATTGCATGGACTAAACAATGGCCATCACCATCCACATGGACTGGGATGAGGCACTCCTGGCTATTATTAGCCTTCTTAATATCCTCCAAGGTATCCTGCAAGTACAGGAGGCTACCAGAGCGATCTTTGCCGTATCCTACAGTGTCAACATGCTCAGGCTCAATAAGAAAGGCACGGTCCCCAAGAAGAGCACAGTCAAAAACATCTCCTTGGTTCATCTCAGTTAGGAGTTTAGCTTTCCCCGTCTGTTTATCCATGCCATAGCGGGCCAGAATGGGTGAGAGCAGCTTGCAGTGGTAGTTTGACAGGCCCATAACTTTCACCAGCTCGGTGTTCTTTCTAGGGGGCCCCGCCCCACTCACTCCTAGCAGTGCGTTCCGCAGCAAATTGTGCAGCACCAAGTCGGGATCCGTCACCTCCTCCACTCCCAGCAGCTGCCGCTGTTCATGACGCTGCCCACAGTCCGTGCACTCGATGCTCCCGCTGCTTAGAGGCCCGTGCGCCGGAAAAAACAGGCGCGCCTGACACTTGGGGTCAGGACAAGTGCCCGAGAAGATACGCCGGTCCTTCTTCTTCGGGACCAGCGTTGCCACTGGCTGCTGCTCCTGCTGAGGCGGCTGAGACATCGCTTCGCGCCTCCTCCTTTGCCTGCCTGCGGCTGGTCTCTTTTTTTCACTTCTTTCGGTACGCAGCCCCTCACAGCTTCATCCCCGTTTTTCCACCAGCAAGCACAGAACCTGACAAAACTCGCCCTCTTCTTATTACCCGGGACAAATCCAGCAGCGAACACGTAAACCTCCGGTACTACCGCTTACTGCCTCTTCACTACCGTGGCCGTTGCCCGCGACGTAACGGCCTTTCCCCTCCCTCCTTCCATGCAGACGGCGCAAGCGCAACCGGCGAAGGCAGATTGGAATTGTAGTTTTTTTTTCCAAGGAAACCAAGCGGCGTGGTATCGAATGGGGGTAGTCGGAAACTACTACTACCGGCATGCAACACCGTACAGGAAAAACTCGAGAGAGGAGAGAGAGAGAGAGAGAGAGAGAGAGAGAGAGAGAGAGAATGTTTTTCAACAAAGGCGACTGGGAAATGTAGTGTTTCCGTTTCAAAGAAAACATTGGAGCTTCTATGAGAATGGAAACTGAAATGAATGTTTCCTAGAATGCCTTGCTGTTGTCTCGTGACTTTTTTCGTGAATCGTAATTTGATGTGAAAAAGTTGTCTAGCTAGTGCGAAAAGCAACATTTTTCTCTTCCTCAATCGATGTGAAGGGTATCTAAACCGGTTTAACTGTCTTGCCAATGTAAGGAGGATTGTGTTATATTACTCAAGAACTGAATTCAGCAGCCACTATTAAGGCAAAGATAATTTTTGTACTACCTTTTGTGAGTTTTAGTTCCAGTATTTATTGCAGTTCCCATCAGAAATATATACTATAATACCGTTACTCAGGAAACAGTTAATGAAGTAGATGGTAGTCAGTCAAAGTATATGCAATAATATATTAATCCTGCCACAGAGATATTCTACAGAGCTGTTTATTAGATTGTTAAACAGTGTAGGGTAGCAATGAAGGCCTTAAAAATGATATTTATTAGTATCCCACCTTTATTATTTTTACAAATAACTCAAAGCAGCGAACATTTCCAATACATTTTCCTCCTATTTTTCCTACAACAACCCTGAGTTGGGCTGAGAGAAAGTGACTAGCCCAAGGTCACCCAGCTGGCTTTCATGGCTAAGGCAGGAGGGTTTCCCAGTTTCTAGCCCAGCGGCCCCCGACCTTTTGAACACTAGGGACCAGTTCTGTGGAGAGAGATTTTTCCACGGACCAGAGGGGGTGTGATTTCGTGTGCTGCCTGCATCCCATGGATGGGGCTTCCCTTGTTTGTGTGGCCCAGTTTCTGGCATGCCATTGACCGGTGCTGGTGCATAGACTGGGGGTTGGGGACACCTATTCTAGCCTATTCCTTAACCACTAAACCAAACTGATTTCCTATTCATGTCATAATGTGCCTATATTTACAAAGACCAGAATTATGCAGGCAACTTTCCCTTCCATAATGGCTTCTCTGTGCCATTATGGAAGGGAAAGTTGGATTTTGAAACAGGATAGAAAAAATATTGATGCTTTTGAATGTTAGTGTTAAAGAAACCTTTTAAGAAAATCACAGCTAGCCAGAAAATGAACATAGATTATGGAACAGGTCACTTTAGAGTACTCACTCAAGGCGTACATAGTCAGGTGCAAATTATCATATTTTAGTGGCATTATGCACTCTTTGAGAAATCTATAAAGATAGGAAAGAGGGGAGGATAGACAAAAGGAGAACCAAAATCAAGATTGAGGATTATAGTAGTAGTTGATGCACAGTGGAAGATTTGAAGGACCCGGCTGAAAACAGATGGTTTTGGACAAAAATCTATGAAGTTGCTGAGAGTTGACACCAGCTTGATAATATACGTTCATCTCTGTTCAGTTCAAAATTCTCAGCAAGCCTTGAAACTATAGATTTAGATGTTATTTGTTGAAACTGAATACTAAACAGTAAGTCATCCGTAAGATATTTTCTTAATCTCACATTCTCTTTTTTGTGGACATTACTAAGTCAAAATAGTTTTTCTTTCAAATGCTGCCATTGGTGTCACAGTTATGATGAATAAATTAGGTTAGGAATGGGCAACTTTATTAAGCCAGACAAACATCAGTGGAACCAGAAACAGTTTGACGGGATATATTTTTATAAAGTATTAACTACAAAGAAAAAAGCCAATATCATACTTTATGAAGGAATGGGAAAGTATTTTTTCAAAATAATTTAAAAAGGGATGTCATAAAATAGCTTTCAAAAATATTTCGGATGAAGTTGGGTTTTTTTGCTTTTTCAGTTATATTTCTCCATATATTTGACAAATCATACTGTTTTTCAGCAACATTGTGGTTTTTAGTTAGATGTATAGCTCTAGTTCAAGATTCAAAAAAATCCCATTTAAGCCTTTTTCCAATTTCAGTATGTCTCTACCTCATTCCTGTGCAACACTCGGCAATGTAGAGGTACTGTTTGCATGCTATCCTTTTTAACTTGTTTTTTTGTTTCTTTTACTTAAATATTTTTTTACTTTTGCAAAAGTACTTTTACTTTTGTGTTAGTTCTTCAAAGTCTTTTGATTCATCCCTCTTATTGTGTATGTTAATATAATTTTATTAAAGACTGCCCTTCCCATCTGTGTCCACCACTAGTTGGCTGGGAATTATGCAAGTTTAACAGATTTGGAAGCACACACTGGAGAAGACTCAGTTTAGTACAGGTAGTGTTACTTGTGATGTTATCCCTGGGTCCCCTTCGGCTTATTCCTTTTGTAAGAAGTGAATGAATGCAAAATGACAGCAAAAATGTTTGTTCCCTTTACTGCTTCTTCTTCTTGTGCCATATCATGCCAACATCATCGGACGTTGGCGATCATGTTGGCAATCCTATTTTTGTCAACAGCCATATGAAAAAGTGCTGCTGAGTTTTGTCCAAACCAGTCCCTTAGGTTTTGAAGCCATGATGTTCTTCTTCTGCCTGGACCTTGTTTGCCTTCAATCTTTCTCTGGAGGATTAAGTGAAGGATGCCGTATTTTTCTGGGTATCACATCACATGTCCAAAATATTCTAACTTTCGCTTTTTAATGGCTTTGATTATTTTCCTTTGCTTTCCCAGGCGGCTTCCCACCTCATTTGTGATTTTGTTAACCCAGTTTATACGTAACAGTCGTCTGTAAATCCACATTTCAAATGCTTCTAGTTTCTTCAAGTGGTTTTCTGTCAGAGACCAACACTCTACTCTGTAGAGCAGGATAGAAAAGATATAACATCTGAAAGCCTGATTGTCAATCTTAGGCTTATGTCGTGACTGCAGAAGACTGTTTTCATTTTGAAGAAAGCTGTTCGAGCTTTCTCTATCCTTGTCTTTACTTCACTGATCATGTCCCAGCTCTCATGTAAATTAAAACCGAGGTATGTGATTCTTTCACTTACAGGAAACAATTGATCTATCCTGAGGCATCTGAGTTTTTTACAAATGAAGCCAATTCACAGTATCATGGCAATGTGGCCATTTGCTCTGGCAGTATCTAGGCCAGTTTGCCTGGAAATAATATACAGATGTTTTTTATAGGATAACAGAGATACAATTCTAGATAACAGAAGGATTAAAAGTAAGTGGCTATAAAACAGTTATTATCCACTTGCCATAGTGTTCATACCATGCACTTGATGGCCTTCGTTATACTCCGTATTCACACACAGAAAAATAATGTTATTAACCTTATCAAGGCTACTTTAAGCACAATGTACAACCAACTGAGCATAGTGGTACTGTATTAAGAACAATAATAAGCCACATGTATCAATGCAAATTACTTAATAGAAATATGACGAACATGAAAATGGTATGTGCAGATAAGGAACATTATTCCAAATTCTTTCTTAGGGGCAACTTAAATGTACTAATCAGCAGTCTGAAGTAGTAATCTTCAAAATAATAATACAAATCTCTGTTTTGGGTTCTTTTGTGAATATATTCAGAGATCTCAGGAAATAAGGATTCTATTACCTCTGAATGACCTTGTTTGTTTTCATCTAGAGTACTTCTTTTCCTTCTCCCAACTCCCACTCTGCTGCTTTTCTGTTTTATGCAATATAATCAAGAGAAATAGCTGGCAGATTCTGTTACCAGGACACAAAAGAGCCAAGAATTCCATTAGGAAATTATGAAGAGTGTCTGAATCTTCTCCTATCCTCAAGAATGTAAATAAAAAAAAGTATTCTCAAAAGTGTGCTAAAGACAGGCCTTCGAATAGTAGTTTCTCACTCTTGTGTCAAATGTCCAGCAAGAGAAAAGACAGTATCTTGAAGACGTAAAAATGACTCTATAAAGGAAGCCAGCACTCAATCATATTACAAGTTATAATTGTGCTATGAGAGATACAGTAATACCTTTGCAACTCAAAGGTATTACTGTAGGCGGTATAAAAATTTAAATAAGCGCAGTATAAAAATTTAATAAATAAATAAATAAATAAATTTGGATAGAAAAATCATTGTCATGTTCACTCTAACCCTGGTATCTGGTGACACTGCATCAGTGGAAGCCAGAGACAGGAAAGCCTAAAATCTATTAGAGTCATAAAATCCTTTTTTAATTGTTAGGATGAGCTAAGCTACAGAAAATAACAGATCATTTGTTAAAGAAAACACTGCACAGCTATTCCATATGTTGGGAATATCATTTCTCTATATAAATATATCTCAGGAGAACATATACCAATAGAGATGTTTGAAACAAGAATATTTTAAATCTTGGAAAAGATTATATAATCTCAGGTTATCTGAAAAACAAGAGATATGAAAAATTATGTAAATATTATGTTAGGAAGAATACCAAAAAGAGAACTCTTGCTGAAGCAACTTCTGCTATCCAAAATCAAGAATCCAGCATTACCACATACTTTTTACTTGTATAAAAGAGACCATATTGAGAGTGTCGGAAAGTAAGTTGGGGAAAAATAGCACAGAGTGAAGAGGTATTATCTTAAATTCTCTTTCCTGTTTTTCAGCTTACTAATTGAGACCATCTTCAAAAGCTTTCCTCTGTCTGTCCCTACAACTAAGAAACCAGCTTTACCTTTGAGCAGTGGCACAGCTGCTTTAGGCAGCTCATTTTATGACATTAAACCATTATGTCTTAATTATTACTGTATCTTGCAAGAACAATAAATGGGGAAGAACGTTTGAATATTCTGCTTCAGATGCCAAAACACCCAAACTAGGCTTATATATTATCCAGTTTGATTTAGGGAGAGAGAGTCCATCTCATAGTACAGATGTTCTTTGGTCAATGCTACTGAGTAAAGTAGGTGGGATGAAGAACTTGCAGAAATATAATATTTATGGGACTTTTCTCTCAAGAGGCAGCTTGCTATGTCTAGGCCTTGGACCTTAAGAAAGAGCAAATGAAAGTCTTTGCCATATGGATTCCAAGATAATTAATTAGAGTACTATTAGTCAAGTCCTAGACAAAATGTTCCAGGAATGGTCAGCAAGCAAAACTCACATACTGTATTTTGGATACATGATGCCAGAAGAAGATGGTCTAGAAAAAATATGCTGGCAAGGTTGAGGAAAACACAAGGGAAAGACAATAGTTAAATTCGATGATATGGATCAGAGATTAATGTGTATCCTTGGAAGAGATACTAGCTATTATTAAAGATGAATCAAAATGGTGAGCATTTGCCAACAGAAATTGATCCCAATTCAATGGTAATAAAATGAATAAGTGCCTTTATTTGTTGCTTGCAATTTTGTTTTTAAATGGTCTATCTGGATAATTTAAATTGTCAAGTGTTTTTCTGGTGCTGTTTAATGCACTTAAATATATGTACTTACATATATTTTGTAATATATACATAAATGCACTTACATATATTTTAATGCCTTAAAATATATGTAAACGGATTAGGTGTTTATAAATGAAAATAAAAAACGTAAGACAGTGAATTCTCTTTTGTCATTTTTAAAATTTCTGCTGGGGCTCTTGCGTTTTTGACAGTCATTGCTGATACTGTATGAAGCTATTCTACGGATGACGGATTTACTGCATTTTGCCTATGGGACGGTCCTTGACGGTGCTTACCGTACTAAAAACAGATTATTATTTTTTTTAAAAAAAGATACCAATTTCCCAGGCTCTGAACCTGAACTACTTCGCAGCAGTTTCTGCTTTTGCCAAAAAGCAGAGCTCCTTAGTCGTGACAGGTATCCGCCAGGGGGCGAAAGGTCCTGCCGAGCTCGTGCCAAAGTCACATGAATCCAACGTTGGAACGCGTCCTCGAGTGACCCTGGCGCGGCTCTTGTACGGGGAGAAAGAAACCTCATGGCGTCTCTGGCTGTTGTACCCACAGCAGCCGGAGAAGGAGCAGCCGCCGCAGCAGCCGCCACTCCCCGGCCCGGTGCAAGGAGAGAGAGGTTCGTATGGAAGGGCAGAATTTTGTTGGTCTTTTTTTTTTTTTTTTGTTCCCGCGCTGACCAGAAACCGCGGTGAGCGAAAGCTTCAGGCTGGTCAAAATCTCCCCCCCCCCCCCCCCACTCCCGCTCCAAAGGGTGGAGAAAGCAAGGCTCCACCCTGCGCAGGCACGGGGATAGGAAGCGATTGGGCGCGTCTCTCCTACAAACTAGCTAAGGGACGGCGCCCCGGTTACGGCGGCTATCTGACGACCGCGTGAAGGGGGGTGGGGGGAAGGAACGTGTCTGCCTGGGGTCTGGAAGCCTCGTCAAGCCGAGAAGCGTCCGGACTCGCCTCGGGTGGTTTGTATTTGAGGCGCGCCTTCTCGGCTTACCACGTCAGTAGAGAAACAGCCCCAAGCGGCCAGTCGCGCGCAGTTAAATATATATAATCGGAAGAAGGAAGCGAGAGCGATGTCAGCTTGAAAACGCTACAAATCTCTTGCGGTAAACCAGCGTGCTTTGGGGCTGGGAAAGAGGAAAGAAGTTAGGTCGCAACTGAGTTATATGCAGGTCTCGCAACCGCCACCCCACCCTGTTTGCTTGCTTTGGAGCGAGTTATTTTAATTTTCTCTGTGAGTTGAGGATTTGAATTGTTCAAAATTTCCCGCACGCCGGTAAGGTAATTCCGTTGGTTGAGAAGAAGTAGAATGCTGTATAAATGCCGGGTGATTCTTTTTTTTACTGCTAAACGAGTCTCAGCAGTTAGTGATGTGAGGTGTTTGATTCTTTACTGATCCTAAAAACCCACTTAAGTATATATTTGGCCCTACATCTCCCGACTGTCTGTTTTTCTTACTGTATCCCTTCTTTTCTTTCAGCTGAGGCTCTGTATAAAGAACTATTTCTAAAAAAAAAAAGATACTACAAAATGGATTTTGAAAAGTTGCCAAGGTAAGAAAAAAAGAGAAGATCTGTCATAACAAGTCTGATGGGCTTTAACTGGGATATTTTGTAGCCTTAGGAAATATATTTGTCTGTGTCAATATTACACTATTGCACTAGCATAGAGAAATTTGGTTTAGGTAAGAAAAAATATACAGTACTTTATGTGCAGTACAGAAAGGTATATTGAAAATTATTTTGTAAATCTATTTCCACATTTATGCTTATTGATTAATTGCCAGATAAAATTATCCTTGAGTGAGATCTAGCTTTTTTATACAGGTTCTTTTTTGACAGTCCTTAGAAACAAATTAATATATGGGATCAAGAAAGAGAATTCAGAAAGAAGCCAACTTTCTTATGAAGTATAAATACATAATTATATTACTGATCTTTAGTTTTGAATTTCTTGTGTGTTTAAAATTATTCATGGGCATATTTTATCTTTTGAGACAGCCTATTTACAGAATGTGGCACTGTAATATTTTAGACACATTAAAATCAATAGTGCAGAAGCTATTCGTGATTTCGTTTTATTTTTTTACAATAGATTTTCTGAAATATTTCCGGTGATAATTATGCAGGTAGTAAAGTAGCAGGTACAGAGAGAAGTTTCTTAAGACATATTTCAAAAGAGATTTGTAATTGGGAATCAATAGGAAACTCTCTGTTGGAGTACTGTTTTATGCAGGTCTTAAATTAGATGTCAGTAATTTTGGGTTGTTTTTTTAGAGACATAATAAAGTATGTCCTATTTCTTACTGACTGTATTTGTTATATTGAATTAAAGTATTCAGAAGCAAAATGTTTACATTTCTGCTGAACTCTTTTTGAATTAATGTTGAAGATGTGGCAGCTGTAGATTAAAATACAATCTACAGCTTTTAAGAATAGTTTAATCCTATTTTCATCCCTCTTGTCCTTCAAAAACAATGAAATTGTAGAATTGTTTTTGCTGCCAGAAATATCATTGCTGCCAGATTTAAAATGCTGAGAAATCCATAGCTGGCCAATCAAATTCTACAAAAACTGGTATCCATTCAATGCCCCATCATGATCCATTTTTAATTTCTTGTATCCCAAATATCTAAACAATTGCTACTGTGGGGAAAGGGTGTAAAGTTGCCAAGATACTATTACTCTGTTGCACTATGAACTCCTGTAAAATAGTGATACGTCGGGAAAATGTTAAATGGGATGAACCACTGCAGGAAATGGGAAGAGAAACTATGTCCTGAAATTGGAAGGAAGAGGAACAGATGAGTTTCACTAAGGGAAATTAGCCAATCCACAATTTCTCCAGAATTTCATTGTCTAGAAAGGTTAAGTGTAATCGGACATGCACTGTAACTAATAAATGAAGATAATGGTATGTAATTAAAAAAACCAAAACTGTAATGAGTAATGAACACGGCTTCACATTTTTTACAACTTTTCATCAAATAAAAAAGGCAAGTGAAAAAAAAGGAGGTAGCTGTGTCATTGATGTAGCAATAAATGATTCATTTGCAGATCACAATGACTAGAATTGCCATTGCTAAGTGACATGGTAGTAAAATGCAACATTATGGGTACCTTGACTGATGATCACGATTGAGCCCAAAATTTCTGTTGCTAAGCAAGACAGTTGTTAAGTGAGTTTTGCCTCATTTTACGATCTTTCTTGCTATACTTGTTAAATGTACCACTGCAGTTGTTAAGTTGGTAACATGGTTATTAAATAATAATAATAATAATAATAATAGTTTTATTTCTATACCGCCCTTCTCCCAAAGGACTCAGGGTGGTGTACAGCCTATTAAAAGCAAAAAGACAAACAAAAATTAAAAATTATTAAAATTATTAAATAATTTTGGCTCAAATATAAAAACCCCAAGTTTAAAACCCCAAATTTAAAACATCCAGTTAAAATCATTACATTGATAGCCCAGCCTGGTGGAACAGCAAGGTTTTGACGGCACAGCGAAATACATGGAGGTCAGAGATCTTACGCATTTCCGGGGGCAGTTCATTCCAAGGGCAGGGGCTCCACAGAGAAGGCGCTCCCCCAGCCGACATAACTTGGCCGATGGGACCCTGAGGAGACCCTCTCTGTGGGAGCAGACTGGCCGGTAGGAGGCTACTGGTGGCAGAAGTCGGTCTCGAAGGTACCCAGGTCCAATGCCATGGAGCGCTTTAAAGGTGGTAATCAACACCTTGAATCGCACCCGGAAGACCACTGGGAGCCAGTGCAGCTCGTGCAGGAGGGGTATCACATAACCACCCGCACGGCTCCATTCTGGACCAGTTGGAGCCTCCGGGTGCTCTTCAAGGGGAGCCCCATGTAGAGAGCATTACACTAGTCCAGTTGGGAGGTGACAAGGGCGTGAGTGACCGTGCGCAAGGCGTCGCGATCCAGAAAGGGCTGCAACTGGCGAATCAGGTGAACCTGATAAAAAGCCCCCCTGGCCACGGCCGTCATACACTCTTCTAAAGACAGCCGTGCGTCCAGGAGGATGCCCAGATATCTGGCTTCCCCAGTACCACTTAATTCAGGGCCTTAGAAGTTCAAATTGTCACTGAATGAGGGGTTATGACATTGGATCATCTGTATAGTAGCTCTAAGACTGTCCAAAAGAAATTTGCAATCTATACTTATATTACCTTGAAATAAGACCCATAATGGTATCAGCTCTTTAACAGCTTCCTCAGATTGTAAGTAATTATTTTCAAGCAACATTGTCATGAAAATATTCTTTACAAGATGAATTGAGATGAAAAGAATTGGGTGACATAGAAAGAATAAAACTACAACAACATATAACTCATGATGCATTTAGAACCAATTTAAGATTGAGAGTTTCTTTGATGTGGCAGGTTGGCAAGTCTCTTCACTGATAACAGAAAAGCTTGCTGCTGGGTGTTTACATATAATACCTATGTCCTAAATCTCACTAAATGGTTAGTGGGGGAACTAACCATTACAGAAAGCTATAGATTTTACTTTTGAATAAACCTATGTGGAATTATGAATTAAGCAGTTCTTTTTGGATTCCATATTTTTCCATGTCTGTTTTGTATCTGGATTGTAATTGGAGTTATGGCCACCATTCAATTTCCACGCCTTGGGTGCTTAATTCTTCTTTTGTTTTTAGTTTTCCTTCTTCGTTTAGAAGATCTTGGTATGTTTTCATTTTATTTATGTCCAATGTATTCGGGTATATTTGCGCTTCCATTGTCGAAATCCACCGTGGGATCTTATTGTAATGGTTCTTTCTAATATCATTCCAGGTTTTAATCAAGGTGTCTCTCAGAATGTGTCTATGAAATTGTTCTTGTTTTTTTTTTTGTCTCTTTTCCCATAAATATGCATGCCATCCCTTTGTCAAGTCAAAGTCTTCCAATGTTAATGTACGTCTGTTTTTGAGCTCAATCCAATCTTTAATCCATACTAGTGATGATGCTTTGTAATAAATCTGCCAGTCTGGGAGTCCTGTTCCTCCTCTTTCTTGTTTATCTTGTAAGTACTTTAATTTAATTCTTGCCTTTTTTTTTCCTGCCAGATATATTTTAGTATCATCTTGTCCAAATCTTTAAAGTATGTTTTGCCTGAGTTTATTGGTATCACCCTAAATAGGTACAGCACTCTTGGTAGAATATTCATTTTAACGGTGGCAATTTTTCCTAAAAAAGATAATGCATATTTTTAATAAGTTACTACATGTTATGATACTTTCAGGTTGCATCTAGTGTTGATCAACAGTCATTTGTGGTTTTTCTCTCTTTCTGAACAATATGCAATTCACGAATTACCTAGATCTGTAGGTAATAAAGAACAGGGGAGCCTTGTTAAGTAGAAAACAGAAATGCAGTGAAACATGGTAGATTTTTAGTTGATCATATTCTCTCACCAAGTAAATCTAAAAATAATATATAAAAATGCTAATATGTAATCAAAACATTCTCAGTTTTATAGTCTTCTAGAAAAAAGAATTGTTCAGTTAAAAGAAAAGGAAAAATATCTGTCCTTCAATTGCATGCAGTAATAAAATTGGAGATTAATTTTAGATTATTTTGTGTTGGTGCGCCTTCAAATAATTGTTGACTCCTGGTAACTACCTGGAGTTGCCATGAAAACTGTCCTTGCAGTTTTCATGGCAAGATTTTAGAAGTGGGTTGCCATTGTCTGCTTCTTGGAGTTGAGAAAGAATGATTAGCCCAAAGTCACCCTGCTGACTTTGTGCCTAATGCAGGATTAAAATTCATAGTCTTCCAGTTTTTAGCATGGTGCCTTAATCACTATCCAAACTGACTATGTAAAATAGATCTCTAAAACAATACCATGTAAAAATGCACCTCTAGAACAACAGCATGTTCATACAATCACATACTTTTAATACTATTCTACTTTTCATTTGTCTTTCATTGATTTTTAAAATTAAAATTTTAAATGTACTTTTAAATGGGTAACATTGGCATGTGATTGTATAAATATGGTATTATTCTAGAGATGTATTTTTACAGTGTCCTCCAACAGATTTATCATGTTCTTTCCTTTACTACCCAATTAAATGTGACTTAATTCATGATTCTGGAGTTCTGCCCACATGATGTATACGACTTCTGTCAATTCAGTCATATATACTATATACATTCCATTAATGCTCAAACTTACTGAGCCAGCAGTAGCTACATCTGAGTATTCTAGGATGCAGTTCACTGTGCACAGGAGTGGGCTTTAGGAGAATGAACTTACCTCAAGAGGTTATTGTGTAGTAGTGTATTATTTCTGCTCTGTTCTTGGAGGATGAAGCAATCTTTCAGTTCCCCTAGGAGTAAATAAAGTCTTTACCTCTTATTACCTTCCAAAGGACAACATGTAACTGACTAGCGATTTTCTGGGAAGTACAAAATACGTTTTGTTCTTATAAAAAATAAAATGGGAAAGGGGCGTGTCTGCCTGTGATTTTTTAAAGATTAGTAAAACTAGTGACACAGTTTAAGTTTCTTAGAATCAAATATTTCAGAAAGTCAAAAACTATGTTTCATAAAGGATGACTGGGAAACGTTCAGCACACATAAAATAAAATAGAAGTAGAATTTGAAATAAATTGAGAAATCTTTGTCCTGTATTGAAGTTGAAGTTACTATTCTGTTATATAATATTAGAGGGACTCAGTGGCTAAGATGTTGAGTGTGTTGATCGAAAGGTTGGCAGTTCAGCGGTTCGACTCCCTAGTGCCGCATAACAGGGTGAGCTCCCGTTATTTGTCCCAGTTTCTGCCAACCTAGCAGTTTGAAAGCACATAAAAAATGCAAGTAGAAAAATAGGGACTACCTTTGGTGGGAAGGTAACAGCGTTCCGTGCGCCTTTGGCATTTAGTCATGCTGGCCACACGATCACGGAGATGTCTTCGGAGAGCACTGACTCTTCGGCTTTGAAACAGAGATGAGCACCACCCCCTAGAGTCGGGAACAACTAGCACACAGGTGCAAGGGGAACCTTTACCTTTATATAACATGACTCCTAGGACCTAAAGAAATCTAAGATGACATCTCAATGTGATCAATTGTGTTCTGATAGTAAAAAGTTTTATTGTTAATGGTTATTTGAGCTGGGATTCAACTTTATCATAAAACAGTCACTGTGGTTTTCTATATACAGTGTTTCTCAGAAAATAAGACCCTGTCTTATATTTTTTTGAACTCTGAAATAAGCGCTTGGCCTTATTGCCATGCGCTCAAAAGCCCGATTGGGCTTATTCTCGGGATGTCTTATTTTGGGGGAAACAGGGTAGATTATTGAGATTATTGCTATTAGTACTGAATTTTTGAAGTATTAAATGTTTTGCAGTTTTGTTGCTTGTGGGTTCATTTTCTGCTAAAAAAACCCTGAAGTAATTACTAACCTAAGACTATTTACAAGTAAAGTTATTTTGATGTTAGGACTAATAAATTGGATTATAAGTACTCTGAATGCTGACTTTGAAATATGTTCTACTAAATATGGTGAAGCTTATTTATGATCAGGTTGGAGCTCTAAAAGAGAGCTTACATATAGGAGTAGGATAAATACAGTAGTTCAGATTTTCTACAGTCTTGCTCAATTTATGATATGGCCAGAGATAATTGCAACATTTTGCTTCTTTTTAAAGGGTGGTTGTGACATTTCTGGGAAGTGAAACAGCATTGAAAACAAAGAAGTGACAGGAGTTAGATAAAAGACCCTTGAAAAGTAGCACTAAGCATTCTTGCATTATAAAAGGAAATGGTGACTTAGCATTATTACATGCAAACAGAAAGGTTTTTAGTATATGAAGAACTAACCAAAGAATTTTTTAGTGACTGTATCATACAACTAAAGAATTTGTCTCACATTTGTTTTAATGTTTTCCTGTTCTTGTAATGTTATTTCTTTTGTTCAGATAATTATTTTGGAGACATGTTTGGAGACAGAGTCCCAAACATGTCAAAAACTGTGAGAACAATTCTGGAGGCAAGCTTTTGTCTTGTTCTCAGAATTCTTCATGCAGTTGAAAAATATGTAATAACATTCAGTAGGTTAATTTACAGCCACCTTAATGTGTGCACCTGTTGCTGCTGGTTTTGAAACCCAAATTCATTCATAAAGTAGGAGTTCGATTCAAATCATTAGAATTCACTGAATGAATTAGACTGCTGACTCACACCAGGAAGTCAAGGTAAAACAAATCCCCACAGAGATACTAATTTGTAATGCTTGGTGTCTGAAGGTGTCTTTACAGGGATGTGACTGCTTCGTATCTCCAGAGCTGAAACAGATCTCAAAGGACTCCACAGGAATGAATGACCAAGAAACTGAGCGTCAATAATTAGAATGATAGTGCTATTCTGAGATCCATCATGACTGAAATATTTAATACAACAGTCTTAGTTTAAAATTCCATGTGGTGGTTATGGTGGTTTCCTTTCTCAAAAGGAAGATAACCTTAAATTTAACAAGTATTCAGAGGAAAAGTATATATGAACAAGCAAAAATCTGGTGCAAAGCCATTTTTCGGCACCTTGCCAAATTAAGAGGGTAACTTTTTCATAAAGTTCACCTGCCATTAGGAAAGTCAGGAGAAAGGGAGAGTGATTAATTCAAGCTAGTTGTCTGTAAACAACATATCACACTTATAAACTGAATTCTTATCTGCAAATTTCACCTATTCTCTTTCCCATACACTTACACTACAGACATATACTGAATGTATGTAAACATAACCTGTAAACATAACACTCCCTCATTTCTTGCCAGAAACAACAAAGAAAAAAAAACTTGAACCAAATGTTATATTGCATTTCAATTATAGGTGAGTTTGTGTTGAGAAAGAAATGTTGTAATGTTAGATGACTGAGATATTTCATGCCCATGCTTTCATTTATTGCCAAATACCACTGAATTTGAAAACAAAGCCTGTCTTCAGTCCAAGGTTTAGGCTAGCATGACTATGAATCCCAGAATTATTCTACGTGTGGGTGAAAACAGTGCTGTGTTTGTATTCATAAGAGTGGAAGAAAGCTGCTCATTGCAAAAGCTACCTCTCCTGAACAACTCTTTCTAATCTTGTTTTCAAATATATTATTATCCTTGGAAACCAAAAATCAGGTGCTGGTGTAACACTACATTTGCAGTAAAATCTATTTGAAAAGGAATTGTTGGGGCGTTATAAGCTGGTCAGTTAGATCATTAAGTTTATTTATTTATATTTCATGTTTCATTTGTATTTAGGCTATTCCCCAACTGGCTCTGAAATCTTGAAATAGTTTGTTTCGAAAGAATGATGTAAATCTATAGAGTTCAATGAGGTGGGAAACACAAGTAAAATTTTTCCTCATCCTTAACATTTCCATTATATTAACATGAAGATGGGAAAGCAATTATTAAACACAATGGAGACCACTTTGGGCAGTCTACATTATTTGCCTGGCTTCATCTATTGATCCAAATTGCAAGAACTGGACCCTCTCTTGTATTTTATTTAATTGCTTTCATGTGCAGAATAAACTTCCTAAAGATGCACCTACTTTCAAGGAGCTCTTTAATAGGGACATGAGTAAGTCTTTTGTGGATCATTCCTAAAACATGGAATGTTTTTATTTGGAACGTGTATGTTTATTTCCATTTGTTTATTTCTGTCCAACTTAGATGAATATGCAAGGGATATTATTATTTGCAGGACAGATTCATGATTTAACTTGATAGCTTATATTTGAAATATTTACAAAACAATCTAGGCATCTATTATATATTGGGATTAAGTGATGAAGCATGATGAAGTGACGTGATGAAGTGATGAAGTGACGTGTTTAAATCACTTCTGTCCTGTAACATGGGAAGAAAATAGCACGTGTGTTTAAAAAATTTTTCTCTTTTGATTTGTATATGAATAGCATACACACAAATAAATACATAGGTATATAACCGTATGTGATTTCAACATGTAATGTGTAATCCTGGAATTGAATTGGCCCGTGATGTTTGCACTGAGTTCCATATTTTTACATTCAAGGTTGGACAAATTGAAACTTCTTTTCTGCTCTACTTGTCAATGTATTTTTGTATAAGAATATTATAATTGCATACCAGACTGTATGTCTATTCTTTATGGATTAGAAGTAATTTATTTTTGAAATATTTGGTTAGTTTTACTCTTCGCAAGTTGGAAGTTTGGCTGCATAAAGAAATGAATTTCTCAGTATGATTTTCTTTCCCTGAACTATTTGTTTTAGTTTCTTTTTAATCTGCCAGAATCATTAAATGTATTTCTTTGCCCATTATTTGATACTTACATTTCATCATTTGATGCTTAAATTTTAAATGCAGGAGGATTATTGCTTGTATTTAGAGCAAAAGCTTATGTTTGTCAAAAATAAGCCTACTCCTGGGATAAAACAGAGGCTCTATAAATCTTTTTATAAATGAGATTATTTATTTATTTATTCCAATATGTTTGAACAGAATCTTCAAAGTCTAAGCTTCTGGGTGCATCTGAAAGCCTCTGAGCAGATCAAACTCTGAGTCACAGACACAGTCACAAGCCAGGTTGCATATAATATTGTAATTCAACAGCCAAGTTTTACATTTTATGTTCATCAGCAAGCTACATATTTTAAATCAGCAGCTTAAAACTGTACCAGTCTTTTTACATTTGCCATGTTTTCTTTTGATCTGTGCATACATTAGGATCCTATCCAGTGGTGGGTTCCTCCCGGTTCGGCTGAGCCGGTAGTGGTGACGATATGACGTCACCGAACTGGATCTCTTTGTTTGGGAGCTGGGGGGCCCTGCCCCCCCGCCTCCCCGCATTATTCTTCTTACCTTTTATTTGGCCCTACCCCCAATTTATTACTGCCTCCCGAGTCCCAACTGATTGGTTAGAAGGAAAAAAACTGTTTAAACTCTTGTTGCGGGGCTCAAAGGGCCGCCCTACAGCTGATCAGTGTTAAAAGGCAGTGTGGTGGTAGACCGGGGCCTCCAAAAATGAATGAGTAGACGGGGGCCTCCAAAAACAAATGCATAGACCGGGGCATCCAACAACAAATGAGTAGACCGGGGCCTCCAAAAACAAATGAGTAGACCAGTATAGCTCTGCAAGCAGTTAAAAGCCTGGTAGACCAGTACCTCTGCTAAATCCTAAAGAATTGTCACATTACCATCAAGCCACACCCATAAAATGAGCCATGCCCACAGAACCGGTAGTAAACAATTTTAGAACCCACCCCTGATCCTATCCATTGGGGATTATTGATAAGAAGAGAATTAATTAGTATCTAGCTTTTCAAAGGAAAATTCCAAGCTCCTTTAAGACAACATATCATATTTTATATTAGGCAGAAATTAACTACTCTGAAAAAAATGTTCTGGTTCACATGTTACAGTAAACCATAGTGTGGTTTGTTTGGGGCTATTGTGTTAGCCAAGCTCAGCTGTGGTGGTTTATAAACCATGTTCATAGTATAGTGTTATACACAAATTCAACTATTATTTTGAATTACTATTTTAAGAATACAGCAAAAAATATATAGGCTGACAGTAATAGGCTGCAGCCAATCTCCTTTCATTAATGTTAGAAAACAATTCAGCTTGGTTGGTTGGCATTTTTTTGTCAGCAGAATAAGGAACAAGATGTGTTTTCACAGCATCTGAGTATGTACAGTGACGACATTGCAAAGCCCACTCTATATTCCAGCATAATTATATAAAATACAAGTTTTTTCAGTGATATCACTGCAAGGTGGTAACCGTCACATCTTATCTTATTTGCATTGGAAAATATGCAAATAGTCTTAGTAACCCTTCTCCAAATTAAAGATATTGGGCTATGTGGAAAAGAACGGATAAGAGAAGAAATAACAAAAATATAATTCTACATTTATCATTTTGGAATTATGTGAGGTTCTTTTTATTTATTGCTTGACCATAAAACCTCAACCATAAAAATCCACCTTCATTATTCTGTTCTTTACCTGCAACGGTATGACAATATGTGACTATATGTTATTCTTTCAATAGGGTTTGTGAGATTTGCCAAGAGCTAGTAGAGCAAATAAAATACATAATTATTTCATATTGCAGTTTACATACATGTAGTGACAGAAATATTTCAGAGTTCTAAATGTCTTCTATAGAATGTATAATCGGATATTAAAAATATGTTTCTTGTGTCTGCATGCATAATCTCCAAGCCTTTTTAAAAAATGAATACTCTTGTTCCATATTCACTTTATAGAAATGTGGGCTGAGAGTGAATTTTTAAAAGGGGAAGCCAGATTTCATGAACCACATCAGTTCTTGTTGCTCCTTTCTAACATTTCATTTTATTTAAGGTTTTCATGATGGAATTTAAGTTTACACAAGAACGATTATGTGTTTTAAGTCAATGCTGATGATACTTTCTACATCCTGGTGTGGTGGTCTTGAGCTTTTGCTCGAAAGCAACATAAAATGGATCTGAAGGAAAGCTGTCCAAGTGTTAGCATCCCCAGCTCTGATGAACACAGAGTGAAGAAAAAAAGATTTACTGTAAGTATAGAAAGAGAAAGTGCTTCATTGTACAGACAATTTCATATTCTCTTCCTTGTTCAGTTTGAGGAGACTTCAATGCTACACAAATGAGAACAGGTCTAATTTAACCATCTCTCTCAGGGTCCTGCCACTGAGGGCTTTGGCTTCAATTCCAAATCAGCTATATATTCCTAAAATCCCATGCTATTCTCCATTAGGCAGCTGGGACCATTCACTTCTTGGTCAACCATGGTGCAGCATATATTGCAAGGTTTGGTTTTAGCCTGCAGTGCTGGAACTCCATATAGCTTGGGAATGCAGCTGCATTCTCACTAGTAGGAAACCCACCTCCTGGCTCCAAGGCACTGTCCAACATTTAGTTACCTTGTGAGCACCACAACTGTACTGAACAGGGAGTGGGTACTAAGAATTGTGTCAGCTCCTTCCTATAATGATAGTGGTGATGTTTTAGAAATAACTAAGGTATGATATTTCAAATTTTTATTAGTTTATCAAAAAACAAAGAAAAAATGAAAATAATGGAAGAAAAAGGAAGGAGGGAAAGTATAGGTATTGTGGCCTATTGGCTGCCGGCCTCTTCTGCAGCCAAGTCAGATGACGAGGTGATGTGGGAGTCAGGGCCAGCATCAAGGCAATCTGAGAACTCCCAGGGGGAAGAGGGAATGGCGCTGTCAGAGATACAGAGACGGAGCCTGGGCTGTCCATCAACCCTCTGATGGAGAGTCAACAGCTCCCAGATCTGGAGGTGGCTGATGAGGAAGAGGAGGAACAGCTGGGTCCAGTGCCTGACGTGCAGATGTGCAGAAGGCAGAGAAAAAAGTGGAAATCTGTGGGCTGGTCCTTGGGGTGGAAGAGCTACCTCTGCTAGTGAAGCTCCACCCTAGCTCTGGGAATAAAAGGCAGGGGGCAGAGATGAATAGGTGTGGCAGACAACTATTCATTTCTCTGCTGATAGCCTGCACTTCCGAATCCTGTCTGGAAATTATCAGAATTCTTCTTGGAATCTGCAGGCCTTATAAGTGTGTATGTGTGTGTGTGTCTGCTGCTGGAAGAAAGCGAGCGAGCACACCTTCCAGGACTTCCTTTGCAAGTGTAGGAAGAGAGAGAGAGACTTCTGGTGTGTTGGGCCAGTTCAAGGGGGAAGGGAGTGTGCGTCACTTTCTACAGGACTTAGAGACTCTGTAGCGTGCTGTGAGAGTGGCTGCTGGCGCTCCTAATAAAGGGAATGTTTCATTAACTACAAAGGGCTTGTGTTTGGGAGTTGGGTCAGAACAATAGGATAAAAGGAAAAAGAGAAAAGGAAAGTGTTGACTTCCAACTTTTTTAGTAGAATAAGATAATAACATACAACTCAACTTTTTACTTTTACATAGTAATATATACTAGCCATTTCTATAACAATATATCTATCTAATTAGTAAACCCAAAATCTAAGTTTCATTTTTTTCCACCTCAAGCATCAAGTCCAGAAGTGGTTTCCAAATTAAAACAAACTTAGTTGTATTTTTCTTTAATTAAAGCAGTCGATTTAGCCATCTCTGCTAGCTCCCATCAGCTTTTGCAGCCAGATATCCATTGTAGTAATTAAAGTATCTTTCCATTTTTGTAGAGCATGTACAGCATTCTTGCTGCTGTCAGCATATATAACATTAAAGTTCCATTTTTTAAAGTTCTTTGTTCATAAAAGAAAAGTCATTTTTTCTTTACATTAAGTTCTCAATACAAAATCTATTTCTATAGATAGACTATGTCCAAAAGATATTAATAAGAGATGTGAAACAAATTTGACCTAATGCAGAAATATTAGAACCAGAAATACTGGATAATAAAAGTATGTGGTTTATAATACAGAGAAGGAAGCTAAAGTGGAAACACAAATGACAGCACAGGAGAATGACCTGGATAAACACTTTCTACTGGATATATAAAAGAAGTTAGCTAAACTTTTGAATATCAAAGTAGAAATACAAATGATAAACCAAGAGAATCATGTGGATATAGATAGTCTTTGACTTATGACCACAATTGGAACCAGAGTTTCTATTGCTAAAAAAGGCAGTTAAATGAGTTTTGCCCAATTTTACAATCTTTTTTGCTGCAGTTAACTTAATCACTGCAGTTGTTAAGTGAAATTTGCTCGTTAAATGAATCTGGTTTCCCCCATTGACTTTGTTTGTTGAAAGCTGGCTGAGAAAATTGCAAATGACAGTCACATGATCCCAGGATACTGCAACCATTGTAATACATGGTGGTTGCCAAGAGTTTGAATTTTGATTCCTTGTCCATAAAGGTGCTGTGACAATGGTACGTGCCATCAAAAGTGACTGGATGTAAGTCACTTTTTTGCTGTTGTAACTTTGGTCACTAAACAAATGGTTGTAAGTGAAGGACCATCTGCATTGACTTTTTATTGAATTTACAAGTGAGGATGGGTAAAGCCATGAAAAAGCCTTTGGAATGGGAAAAGAAATGAGACCAAATCAGATGACAACATTTGATTAAAGATTAAATATCAATTTTGATTAAAGATCAAGATTGCCAGAAATAAAAGAAGGAATATAAAGTTGGTTTATTTGACCAATGTTAAAATAAGACATGTTTCTAGAAAATTCTGCTAACCCTTTAAAGACGTTTTGCTGAAACTAAGACTGAAAAGTTGATGTTTTATGGATTTGTATCCAGATAAGGGATTATGAGTAAATATATTTGTTTGCAACTTTAGAGGGCATAAAGAGCTGTTAAATTAATTTATACCTATCATGCAGATCAAAAATAACTTCTCTATGTATTTCTTTCCTATTTCTTTATCTTTTTTTCCCTTCCTTTGAACTTTTTATTTTTGTCCTCTCTCTGAGATTAGTTTGTATTTGCTTTTACTATTGTAATTAAAACTTTCAATAAACATTGTAATCTTTTTTTTAAAAAAAAAACAGGTCATTTAAAACTTAGATCTGTTTCCATATGGACATGCCAAACAGAAAAGTTAATAACTTCAGAATTTAAGATTCACTTTTATGCCTTAACATATCTATAAACGGGGGTCCAGTCAAATCTATTAATATTTAGAATAACCCAGAACCATAAAAGGATTTCATGATTATGCACATGGCATGATGAAGTGTACGTAAACAAATTCAGCATAAAAATATTGTCACAGATTTATATTGGCTTTAAGCATGTTGATATTCTATGTTGCATATAAAATTTACTGCATTGACTTTATTTAAAAATTTTTTAAAAAGTCCTTTAAATATAAATACATTACATTAGACTATTTCCCTTCTTTGTTAGTCTTGGTATTTTATGCTTCTCTGTTCCTTTCATTGTTGCCTATTCTTCCTTCCCCACCCCATTTCAATAACTTATATGGATCTGGTTTCTGTTTTTCATGTTTAATTTTGGCATTGGGTTTACTTTTTAATTTCATCCATAGAGCAAATTAGTTTTATAGTGTCTTTTGAGAGAATTTGTAAATATTTCAGGTTGTAAACATGACAATATAATGCTCACTTGTTATCACTGTATTTAACTGAATAGCTTCGTGAAGGATCATGATGGCAGTAACATTGTTTTTTCTGTTACTGCATTGCAGCCCTTATCTGTCTGAAATTGGTTTTAGAATAAATCAGATAATTTTCTTAGTATTACAATTTTAAGGTAACTAGGAGAAGCAGTTGCAGTGATTTTGCTTGGAAAATATTGTCTTTTTTCCCCTTGCTCTATTTATCTTTGAATAATTAAGCTACATTTCATTTTTTTCTCCCTTGCAAATCTTTACAATTGGAAGTAGATGAATAAAAATGAATAGTATCAATAAGGTAGACTAAATATTTTTTTTTTGAGAACCTGAAGCAAAATTCAGGTTCCATCATAAACAGTGTAAACACTTATAGCAAAGGAATATTACATTAATCAGTATTCCCTGCTCTGGAAAAAAAAAACTCCACAAAACCTGTACAGCAACAGGAGAAACTATTACCATATGTGAAGGTGGTTAGATATTGGGTCCAGCTCTTAAAGGACAGGATGTCAGTAATGCAGTTTGCTATAAACCCAAGAACAGTTCTATAGATAGAATTAGATTCAGATCAAACCTTCAAATATCCTTTACGATTTTAAGATTAAGGCCTATTATTATTGAGCCACTGTGACACAGTGGTTAGAGTGCAGTACTGCAGGCTACTTCTACATTGAGCATAGAGCACACTACTGCCGGCTTCCTGCAAATTGGCAGTTCAAATCTCACCAGGCTCAAGGTTGACTCAGCCTTCCATCCTTCCGAAGTGGGTAAAATCAGGAGCCAAATCGTTGGGGGCAATATGCTGACTCTGTAAACCTCTTAGAGAGACTGTAAAGCAGTATATAAATCTAAGTGCTATTGCTATTAACACTAGCACCATTCAAATTTTGCTTAAATGCTACTTTTGCAAAAAACCAGTAAGAGAAAAGGAAAAGATTCTGGATATGAGAAAGTAGTAAAAGCCTGAATAAGAAAAGGACATGATTCCTATTGTCTTTAAATATGAAACTACTGTGGTTGTTAAAGAAAACATTCTAATACCTTCCAGTTTATTGACTCCAGTAGAAAAGAATATTTGTAGCTCAGGGTTGATCTGTGGAGTCCTTGGTGCTGTGTGAGCCTGCTTATTGGTTTGCAATTGTTTTATTACCCTACTAGATAACATCAATGTTAGCGGGTATGGTGTTTGCTCCCTGTTTATATATAGTAGCTTGCCCTGCTAGTATTGGTGGAGGTATAGTTTTCTCTTTGTTTGCTGTTTATTTGTTTATTCAGGTGTTAATCCCTGTTTATCTGGGAATTGATTGCTGGTCTTTTTGTTTCCTTTTTAATATTTTTTGTGTCTTTTGAATGATGTGTAAATGTTGTTTTGCCTCTATGTGCCTCTTGATGGCTGATTTGTCTGAGTGCCAGTTGTGCCAATTGATCTAGTGGTAAAAACACCAGGCTAGAAACTAGGAGACTGTGACTTTTAGTCCTCCCTTAGGCATGAAAGCCAACTGGCTGACTTTGGGTCAGTCACTCTCTTTCAGCTCAATCCACCTCATAGGGTTGTTGTTTTGGGGAAAATTAGAAGAAGGAATATTAGATATGTTTGCAACCTTGAGTTATTTATAAAAATAATAAAGATGGGATAAAGATAAATAAAATATAATAAGCACTGACAGAGTAAGCTACTATATATAAACAGTGACTCCTGCACTCACGAGCATTGCTGAAGTTACTTTGTCAATTAATGAATCATCTGTGAACAATCAAACACAGCACCAAGGATTCCACATTTTATTAATCTTTGCTTAATCTAGATTGTTACTAATGTTTCTTAATGCAGTTGTTTGGGAAAAAAAACTGATCACTTAATTTCATACCTGTATGAAATTTGCTCTCAGTTAGTTGACTAATTTATAGGAACTGTTTTTCCTAGATTTTATAAATTGATGAGTTCCTGCACATACCTCCATTTCTTTCATCAAGCATGTCTATAAATCCATTTAGAAGAAAAATGAATGTGTTCAGCAGACCCATACTGGAGAATGCAGTCTATTATAGCATTAAGTCTTTCGATGAAATATTAAATAGTAATTAAGCAAATGGGATGAGTATACAATAATCCCATACATTTTAATAAATTTTTTCATTAAAAATTGTTTGTATCAACAGGTCTACAAAGTCTTGGTCTCAGTTGGCACTAATGAATGGTTTGTCTTCAGGCGATATGCTGAGTTTGATAAGCTGTATAATACAGTAAGTAGGGAAGTTCTGCTCAAATTAGTTTGGGAAATTCCTCTGAACCAATTTCTTCTGCTATATTGTTGGTACATCATGATTGAGAATTGAACTGATTTCTGATGTTAAATTATATCAAATGACTTATGTGTTTCAGCTAAGGAAACAATTTCCTACAATGAATTTGAGAATTCCTGCTAAGAGAATATTTGGAGATAATTTTGATCCTGGTAAGCAGATCTCATTTAGTTCTCATTTTATCTTTAAACTGTTTCTGCATCAATAATTTCAACTTGAATTAAGCATTTTGAAGGGTTTTCCCCTATATATCAATTTATAATTTACATAAAGAGTATGTGGCTATAAATGTACAATAATGTGATTTATCATCTGAATCAACAGTAGGCAATCTAATTCCCTCCAAATGTTTACAATTCCAACTCCATTTTGTTGTAGCCAGTATGATCAGAAAAAAGGGATTGTGAAAACAGGTTTAAATCAAGGCATGAACTCTGCAAACACAAGTGCATTAAGCATCAGACTTCTAAAAATAAGGAATGATGCTTACTTAGTATATTAAATTCTGCTTATGGTCATTCGTGCCAATTAGGATATATTCTAATCAATTGCAAAATTGTGTAATTCTGATAAATATGGATATAAATTCTCCATTAAAGTAATTCTGTCATCATCCAGAACATTTGTATTTGAACATTTTTCACTTGCATATAAATAAGAGTTTTTGATTTATTTTTGATATTTTTGATGGGTTTTTTATTTGTTTGAATCTGATGTGCAGAATTTGATAATATTGGGGGGGGGGTTATACACAATATACCTTGTTGCTGAGAGACATATTGCATTTTTTATTTTTATTTATTTATCTGTATCCCACTTTTATTACTTTTATAAATAATTCAAGATGGCAAACACACCTTCCTGCTTCTATTTTTCCCACAACAACATCCCGGTGAAGTGAGTTGGGCTGAGAGAAAGTGATTGGCCCAATGTACCCAGCTGGAATAATTTGGTCTTTAAATGAATAAATCTAAATATAGGTACTCCGCTAAGGCAGATCTAGAACTCATGTTCTCCTGCTTTTTAGTCTGATGCCTTAATCAGTAGTCCAAACTGGTGTGGTGTTGTGCTGTACTGTACAAGTAGTCTTCAACTTACATCCATTCATTTAGCTACCATTCGAAGTTACAATGACACTGAAAAAGTAATTTACATTTGGTCATCATACAACCATTGCAGCACCCCACACAGTCACATGATCAAAATTTGTATGCTTGGGAACTGGTATGCATTTAGGATAGTTGCAGCATGCTGGGATCATGTGATCGTCATTTATAACCTTCCCAGTTGGCTTCCAATAAAAAAATGAATGGGGAAGCCAGATTCACTTAATGAACACATGATTTACTTAATTACGATAATTCACTTAACAACCATGGCAAAAAAGATCATAAAATTGGGTGTGACTCACTTAACAGTCACCTTGCTTAACAACAGACCTTGTAGTCTCAGTTGTGGTCATAAGGTGAGGACTATCTGCATTGTAGTCCTCAACTTACAACCACAATTGAGACCAGAAGGTCTGTTAATACCCGTATTGTATTGTATTTTACTGAATTGCATTACATTACATGCAATCTATTAGCAGTCATTGGAAAAAGTCTATACCTGTCAGTGCTAGTACATATCAATAATATGTTTTAAATTCTGATGGATTATATGTAGCATATAATCATATCCTAGATTTGGAGCATTTGTCCTCTGTAATTAAAGTCTTTCTTTTTTTCCCGTTAGTCAGTTTAACATGCAAATATAGACTGAATATGAATGCTTGTTTTGTACCATCCAAATGATGTAATAGGCTTACCAGTATTTACCAATCATATTCAAAGAAAAGCATTAGTTCAGCTAGAAGAAAATTTAAGCTAAAGCTAGGAAATATTACATAAGGAAATTTAAAATATTTGTATACTTATTCATAGAAAAGAATTCCAGTTTATCTCTGATTACATAGAACTTCTTTCACTGCATTCTGTGTAGTCTAGGTAAAACATTATCTGAGTTTCAAAGCAGCTTTTATATATTATTGTTTCCCTTATTTTCAATTTTTCCAAGTGTAATTTAGGACTGAGTTTAACAGAATAACTAGTTTCTGATTTGAGATACCCTGCCCTCTTAAGTTTTCCTACTAGCTACTTTTACTTTGGTCGGTTTTCCATCTCTGATTTCCTACACAGAACAATGTATTACTGTGTAATTATTACAATATTATTAATGTAATTACTATTAATGTAATTAAGTATTAATCAAAATGTGTGTATTTATTGTATTCTCAGATAATGAGCTGTATAGGAATGATATATTTTTTAAAAAATTAAATTATCTATTCAGTAGTATCCATTTCATCATCATCTTCTTCTTTAAGTGACTGCAGCATTAAATCTATAGTTTAAAAGATTTGGAACCTAGAACTAAGGAGAAATCTCCTGACAATTAGAACAATTAATCAGTGAAATGTCTTGCCTCCAGAAGTTATGGGTATTCCAACACAGGAGGTTTTTAAGAAGAGATTGGAAAACCATTTGTCTGAAATGATATAGGATTTCCTGCTTGAGTTCGACTCTTCCAACTCTTGTTTTTCTATTATTCTGGTAAAAAATAAATAAAAGGTAAAAAATAATGGTAAAAAATAATAAAAGGTCTATTTATTATCTAATCTAATCTTTTACTTGTCCACTGCTGTTTATGGGATGCTGGAGAGCAGCCCTGATTACAGATACAAGAGCAATGTTTTTTTACTATTTTTTAATGAGGTAATCAAAGAAATGTATATATTTAAATTTTGAAACAGGCATTCTAATATCTGATCTTTTCTCATTTGTTTTTCAGATTTTATTAAACAAAGAAGAGCAGGATTGAACGAATTCATTCAGAATTTAGTTCGACAGCCTGAGCTTTGCAATCAGTAAGTGAAACTTTGTTTTACCCTCAAGACAATAAAATTATGTGGTGAACTATATACTGGAAACTACAATCCACGTGTACCTTCTAAATGATATACAGGTAGTTCTTACAGCCATTCATTTAGCAATCATTCAAAGTTACAACAGCAGTGAGAAAAATAACAACTGGTACTCACACTTAAAACCATCTTAGTGTCCCCATGGGCACATGATCAAAATTCAGATGCTTGGCAATTGGCATGTGTTTACGATGGTTGCAGCATCCTGCATCATGTGATCGGCATTCACGACCTTCCCAGCCAGCTTCCAACAAGCAAAGTCATTGGAGGAAGCTGGATTTGCTTAATAACCATGTGATTCACTTAACTGTACTGATTCGCTTAACAAACATGACCAAAAAGGTTGTAAAATTGGGCCCAACTCACTTAACAACTGCTTTACTTACCAATGAAAATTCTGGTCCCAGTTGTGATCATAAATCAAGGACTATCTGTATTGTAAGAGAATTTCTATAACTTTCGATTACCAGATGCTGCCCAAAATGACAAGGAAAGTGATCATCAAGGCATGCTTTTGGCAGGTCAAGGTTAGAGTTCTCAGATGTGGTGTTTGATATTTTTTTAAACCACTGCAGAATTGTTGAAGAATTGTTGCTAAAATCATTACTTAAGCCTTTAATAATTGGTAGCCTGATCCTATGCTTTGATTCACACAAAGTTTGAGTTTTTCTGATTGAAGGAATGTATGGCTGATTAAAATAATTCTTCTGAATAATTCTTCCATAACTTATGACCAGTCACTTAGCAATCATTTGCTATGACTAGTTGATTAGCAACCATTCAAAATTAAAACGGTCCCCCTGCCTCAAAAGCTATTTATGACCCGGATTCAAAGTTGCAATGTCTGGGAGCTCCCATGGTTGCATTGCTGCATTTTGGGTGTTTGGCAGCTGGCCCATATTTACAGCATCCCACAATCACGTGTCCTTGATTTACAATTGTTTTTGCTGGAAATTGGCGTTTACTTCGGTTTTTGAAAATTGCCCTATTGTAAATGGGTTCATTTAATGAATGAGGCTTTCACTTAACAACTGTAGCATTTACAACATCACATTCACTTAATGATTGCCACAAGAAATGTTAAGAAAAGTCATAAAATTGGGTCTGGTCATTGAATGACCTGCTTTACAACTTTCACAACAACACCCAAAATTGTGGACTCAATTGTGGTCATAAGTTGAGGACTAGCTGTACTGGTGGCTCAGTGAGGCCTAATAAGTTTGGCAGTTACAATTAGATAGAAAGTCGAGTTATGCACCACGGCCCTGGGGATTGGGGACCCTGGTCCTGTCCACAAGGTAAGTAAGAGTAGTTCAGATTCAGGTTCTACATGTCCCATGGTTGTGTCTTCTCTGGAATACATAATCAGTGGTAAAGAGGTTGGCAGCTTCACTGTTGGTTTGCTATGGCTTATTAAATTGTGACTTTTTTTAGAAAAATTAATTTTGGATCGAACTTTTTTTGGATTGTTAATTCCTTTGAAAATATTTTTAACTGATCAAATTTCTGCTGCTTTCATTCAGTGATATATATAATTGTGTAATTATTGTTATTGATACAAGATTTAACAAATTAAAAGTTAAAAATGGCAGCAATATCAAAAGTGTTATAATGGAAATTGCTTCTTCCTGGGGGTGATTACAAATGATTTAATTAGTATATATTGTATCAATGGAAATAGAAGTTTCATCTTAATTAAATTACTTAATTAGTAATTTACCTAATTTCCTGTTTGATTTCAGTTTTCAGCTTAAGTCATGATCTTAATTTCTTGTTTTGTTTTGTTGTATATGTTATTCAACATGAAAATATATAATACAGCATTATATAATCAGTTAAATTATCTTTTCTAGTCCAGATGTAAGATCATTTCTTCAGATGGACAATCCAAAGCACCAATATGATCCATCTGAAGATGAGGATGAAAGAAATAATCAAAAGGTAACTAATTTTTTGCATTCTGTGCTTAAATTACAGAAGTTACTTTATTTCATCAATCCTATTGGCCTTTTCCAATGTCTGTCTTGAAATATACTTCAGTGGAATATAAAGCATTGCCTATCTCTCTTCTCAAATATAGTAGCCTCACAATATTTCACATTATTCAAGGTTTGGAGTCCTTTAACCTGTATTCCTAAACTATTTTTAGAATATACCTAATCACTCTTCGTGTATTCAGGTGAAGATGCCAATCTTTATGTCAGTAAGCAGTAAGCATAGGTTTTGGAATCTTTGCACTTTCAACAGTGAAATTACAAGAACATCTACAATACTTTGTAATAAAATAAAATATGTAAGAACAGCCATTATTCCTATAGTATCTCTGGCAATTAAAGTGGCATTAACTAATACTAATCACTACCATCAGCTAGCGAACACTACCGCCTACTTCATGCTGCAGTGCTCAGGCAAGCTGCGTTGAGTGCTGACTCAGCCATGGTCAGAGACTTCTGCAGTCTAATGATCAATAAAGCTTTGCATTCAAGCTGTAAGATACAACATGTCTAGGAAATGAGTCCAAATCCACCTCAGCTTTAATCCACATCTGATTTTGAACATAATTAAGGATGTCTTGCCATATTTTATCTTTTTCATGTTTATTTCATTCACAGATTTAATACTGTTGTCCTATTAGAAGATTTAATATGTCAGACATGTTGTGCGGTTACCCTGCCAACAATCAGATAACTGTAATCTGATGGGTTGGTAGAGGAATGTTAATTTTCTTCAGTAATGTGATTTTGTCATGTCATAAATGGAGTTTTTACTTGTAGACAATGCTGATTCTACTTGCCAGGACAATTTAAACAAGGCCAGGTTATAATATGTGCTCTGTAAATTAATTGCTCTAGTTTTACACTAGTACGTATATTTGCATAAGCAGTTTGTTCACAACATTTATTTGTTTTTCATTTGAGATGAACAATAGTTTATTTAATAATAAATATAACACAACCATTATTGCTTCATAGCAATAATTTATAGCATATTAATCCATTAATCAAATAAATTCATTTATTCCAACAGTAGAATGTGATAATTGCACAAAATATAGAAAATATTCTTCATATCCACCAAATGCAATTGTCATTTTACAAATTGAAATTTTTCATAGTAACATAGGCATGTTGGGTGGCAGCAGTGGTGAAATCCAATTTTTTTTACTACCGGTTCCGTGGGCATGGCTTGGTGGGCGTGGCAGGGGAATGATACTGCAAAGTCTCCATTCCCTCCCACTCTGGGGCCAGCCAGAGGTGGTATTTGCTGTGAACTACTCAAAATTGCCACTACCGGTTCTCCAAAATACTCAAAATTGCCACTACCGGTTCTTCAAAACCTGTCAGAACCTGCTGGATTTCACCCCTGGGTGGCAGCTCTATTTTTCATTGGTAACAAGTTTACCCCTAGCTCTAGTATGTTACCTGGTCTCTACCACATTTGTTCACCAAGCAGAAAAGAATTTATATTTTCCTTCCAGACCAGATCCACTCAGCCCAAATTTTAATAATGCCCATCTTCTCTCATATAGAACTCTTTCCATTTGCATTTTAATTCAGCAGGATTATTTGGTGTTCCAGGACTGGACTAGGGACTGGGGTGAAAAGTGTATAGAAGTAATCAGTCAGTCTCTGAACCCAGGCATTTGTTCTATCTTTCTATGGTAGGGTTGACAGTCTATGAGTCTTATTCATCCTTGCCATTCTTTTTTTTCCCCACCTCAGAGTCCTGGAGAATTCTACTGATAAAATTTGATAGCAAAATGGCAAAAATTAATCCGTAAAGTAGATGTCTTAAACATCTAGAAAGATTAGTCCTATCAGTTGTACTTTTAAAATCTTTTAAAGGATCTGGAAAGTTTGATCCCAACAAAAGCTGTAGATATAGTAAGAACATGTTTAAAAGGATACACAGAGTTCAGTGTAGTCCCTTCCAAATACTCTTTCAGAGTTTAGTTTTTAATCACTCAGTTTCCTTTTTCAGTCTCAAAGCTGTTTATGAAAACAAGGTGGATTTTTCTTTTGGACAGCACACAGAAATATGTGGGGAACGTAGACTTTGCTCCTAAATATAGAAAACTGCCTGAGAAACATTTTTTTAAAAAAAGTAATTTATACTCACTGGTGTCAGGAATGTCTCTGTAGTGTTAGGGATTACAGTAATTAACCTTTGTCCTTTTAAACAAAGTTACAAGAAAGACTTCTTTCTCCAAAAATACTTAATTTGAATATACTACAATGCAATCTGAAATGTTACGATTAGACTTTTTTCTAATTAATGAATTATCTATAATTATTATCACGATTTGAGTTTAATTTATATTTTTATTTTATTTTTAAACAGCTAAATTCTACCTCACAGAACATCAACTTGGGGCCATCTGGAAATCCTCAGTAGGTTTTAGTTAAATATAAATTAGCCTTTGCAGTTACTTTGTTAAAGGGGGACTGGGAGTAAAGAGCACCCTGCATGTAATATCAATTAGGGGCAGGTTTAAAAAGAAATTGTTGTAATTTGGAACTAAGAGAATATTGTCTTGCAAATTATGAAATAGAAATAAAAAAGGGAAAAGGATGAATCTGTGGAAAATCAGTAAAAGAAACAAGTGAAGGATAATGAGAATGCACATGCATAAAATAGGAAATACTATGTAGAATAATTGGTGCTCTAGAAGACTGAAATACTGAAGATATGTGATTGTTAAATTTGTACTGTGATGGAGAGCACAGTGAACACTGAAGGAATAGTTATTGGGGGGAAGAGAAATCTGGAAAGATAGGAAGAATATGTGGCATGACTGCATTTCAACTACTAAATAGCTATCTTTTATCATTTTGATTACCTGCTTTTCTTTATTCTGAAACCACTCCAGTGCTAAACCAACAGACTTTGACTTCCTGAAAGTTATTGGGAAAGGCAGCTTTGGTAAGGTAGGTTTCCTTTTATTATTAAATACTCTTTGCTCATACTACTCCATTTGAGCAATTTTTTTTATTCTATGGTTGGGATATATCTTTTTATTGATGATATGAAAAGAAAACTTACAACTGCATGCCTTCGATATCAAAGACCCTAGTTTCAATCCCTGGAATCTCAAGGATGATTTTTTAAAATTAGAAGTAATCTAACATCACTGTATTATCTCTATATAATTCCAATTGTAAGAACTGAGCGGGGCGGGGGGAGGGAATTACTTGAATTCTTCAACGGAGTTCAACAGCCTTTCTATGAAAATTCTTCTTTAGGTTCTTCTTGCAAAACGAAAATGGGATGGAAAGTTCTATGCTGTTAAAGTGCTGCAGAAGAAAATTGTCCTAAACAGGAAAGAGGTAAAAGGGAAGAGATTTTGTTTTTCCTTCCAATTACAAAATTATTCCTACTTACTTATTGACCCTTTATTTCCTCATAGCAAAAACATATCATGGCTGAGCGCAATGTGCTCTTGAAAAATGTGAAACATCCATTCTTAGTTGGACTGCATTATTCATTCCAAACCACAGAGAAGCTGTACTTTGTTCTGGATTTTGTTAATGGAGGAGAGGTGGGTATATTTTTCAGTCTTTATATAGTAGTCAAATGTCATCAATTTTGGCCTGCAGTTTAAGAGAAATTGCAGTAACCAGTTGTAATGGCTCAACATAAATTGATTCCCACATTGCAAATATAGACTCATTTGCTACTATGCTACTTTGTTGCTTACTACTTTATGTATATGGAATATTTAGTGTAAAAGTATATTCATGATTTATATTAATCAAAAGTTAGTGAAACATGGATAGCATTCACAAATAATCTGAAACCAAAATCTTCAAAATCATTTGCTGATTGTGATTATGTGTAAACTAGACCATTGTAGTAGTTTATTTAGCAATTGTAGCTGTAGTTTGCCAAGGCTACAGATGTGAAAAAAATAAGGAAATGATTAAAGGAAGGATGTGAATATTATGCACATGTTTTTCACTGTTTTGATAGCTGTTGATAGACAACTGCAGAATATGTTAATCTTATTACTTAGAATAACACTGCTCCATGCATATTTACAGCTCTTCTTTCACTTACAAAAAGAACGCACTTTTCCTGAACACAGAGCCAAGTTTTATGCTGCTGAAATAGCCAGTGCACTGGGCTACTTGCACTCCATAAAAATTGTATACAGGTAATGGCTTAGACTAAAAGGAAAAATGAAATAAATGCAGTCATTTTCTATTAATATATATTTACTTTTTCATTTTATTATTTGTTGGTGTATTTCTTATTAATAGTTACACAAGAGCATGATTCTTGCTAGAGGTTTTACTTACAATGAATTTCCTTCTTTCTCATTTATGCCCAGGGATCTGAAGCCAGAAAATATTCTTCTAGATTCATTGGTAGGCTGTAAATATTTCTATTATCCAAGAAATTTTAAATAATGCAATCACTAAAATTATTCATTGTTTGACAATAAATTTTCAATTTTCAATGCAGGGGCATGTTGTCCTAACAGATTTTGGACTCTGTAAAGAAGGAATTGCTACTTCAGATACTACCGCAACATTTTGTGGAACTCCAGAAGTAAGTTAATTTACTTGCGCACTCTCTCTCTCCTCTCTTTCTCAAAATAAGGATAGGATAGGATAGGATAGGATAGGATAGGATAGGATAGGATAGGATAGGATAGGATAGGATAGGATAGAATAGAATAGAATAGAATAGAATAGAATAGAATAGAATAGAATAGAATAGAATAGAATAGAATAGAATAGAATAGAATAGAATTTTATTGGCCAAGTGTGATTGGACACACAAGGAATTTGTCTTGGTGCATATGCTCTCAGTGTACATAAAAGAAAAGATACGATCATCAAGAATCATAAGGTACAACACTTAATGATAGTCATAGGGTACAAATAAGCAATCAAATCATATTAGGAAACAAGCAATATAAATCGTAAGGATACAAGCAACAAAGTTACAGTCACGCAGTCATTAGTGGAAGGAGATGGGTGACAGTAACGATGAGAAGATTAATAGTGCAGACGTAGTAAATAGTTTGACAGTGTTGAGGGAATTATTTGTTTAGCAGAGTGATGGCGTTTGGGGAAAAACTTCTTGTGTCTAGTTGTTTTGGTGTGCAGTGTTCTATAGTATCTACAAACCATAAAATCATAAAAGCAAAGTAAGTTTCAAGACATCTATTGTTTTTGATAATATCTATATATAAGAAATCGATTTTGAGCTCTGTTAAACAGTTGAGAGTGGAAGGCCATGGGCCTATGCTTAGCATCATTCATACCCAAAGAAATTGTGCCCCATAGTGATTGGTATGAGGTATTTTTCCCTTACAGTACCTGGCTCCAGAGGTAATCCTAAAGCAACCCTATGATAACACTGTAGACTGGTGGTGTCTTGGAGCTGTTTTGTATGAAATGCTGTATGGTCTGGTAGGTAATCTCATTTTTCAAATTGCATACCTCAATCAATGCCTTAAAATATATACTAGATACTAGAAGGAAATAACTTCTAACAATACGTTTTAGCTCCTGCTGTGGGAAACAGGATATGGACTAAAATTATCCTTATTCTGATCTAGTAGAATTAAGTTCAAAATGAACTTATCTTTAATTAAGCTTAATTTACCTTTTAATTTTTGACATAAAAATAATAACATCCACAATGCATATATGTGAATAGGCTACTTTATTCCCAGCCAAGTCTTGTGGTTTAGTCATTTGCTTCTGATGTGCTCTCAATTTCCTGGCTGTAGTGGAACAGATTATGTCACCAAGCATAAAAGAATAAACAACTGAAATAGCAATGATAGTATTGCTCCTAAAGTGAATGGAATCATTTAGAAAAAGCTGACAGTATCTAGGACATTTCTAACATCTTTTCATTTATCCTTTCATTCCTCATTGATAATAGGATAGCAGAGATCCTTTTTGGTTTTTGTAGTAACTATATTGAAATGTACATTTTTAGGTCTTTAGAAAAATGCCTTTCTTCATACTATCAGACTTGCTTCCTGTCTCAGTTATAAAACATTTTGCTTGTATCAATAAAGCATATATAATAATTTTGAGTGAGAGTATTATTGAGTGAGAATATTATTCGTCATGTCACAAGCCATTTTTGTTTAAATATATTGGACAAAAATGGAATATAACACCCAGTGCAATAGGATTTTGATCTGAGATCCTTAAAAGCATCATATGTCAGAATAATAGCAGTTATTGCCAATTGGAACCAAATTCTTTTCCTCCTATGATCCAGAGAATCAATGTTTCTTACCAGTTCTATATCAGATCACTCTGAGTGAGGTTGCTTTCTTAAAAACACAGTTACCTGAGAACATGCTTCTTTGTGGTAAATCTTATACAATCGACCTATTTTTATACCATAATACCTATCAATAATTTTTATTTTCCTAAATTTTTAGATTAGGTTATCTTTAGGATCTAGTGTCAAATTTGAAACTATAATGTCTTCTAGATCAGATAAAGAAATTAAGTACCACATTTTTTGCACTATAAGATGCACTTTCCCTCCCTCCCCTCAAAAAGTGGGTGAAAATATCTGTGCGTCTTATAGAGCGAATATTGTGGCGGGGGGAGGGGGGTTGGTCATCACTGCCGCCATTCGCTGCCACCAGGGAACGCTGGAGCCTTCGCTGATGAGCAGCTGATCAGCACTTGGATCGGCCTCCTGGAATACCACCGATCAGCTGTTCTAGGCGGCAGGGATTACGGCCGCCGATCACTGCCAATTAATCAGCAGCAGCAATGATCAGCGGCTGCAACAATTGGTGGCAGTGGTGGCGAATGTTGGCAGTGATTGACGGCGGCAATCCTTGCCACCTAGAACAGCCGATCAGTGGTAATTTGGGAGGCTGATCCAACCGCCAATCAGCTGCTCCGTAGCGAAGGCTACCGCCGGCGGCAGCTCAGTTTAATGGACCGGCAGTGGGCACAACAGAGTGGAGCCCTGGTGAGCCATGTGCTGCGGCTATGATAACATGCTGAGGCTGACTTTGCTGTTTGCTGCAAGGACGCTAGCCAGATGAATACCGGATGGATGCTGGGAGGCAGAGGCAGATTTTTTTTTCTTGTTTTTCTCCTCTAAAACAAATGTGTGTCTTATGGTCCGGTGCATCTTATAGTGCAAAAAATATGATATTTAATTTAAATGATCCCTTGTTTATTTAATCCTAGGTACTAAAAAGCTCTTGTGGCAGTTTAGAAACTGTGCAGTTGCATGAGTACCAAGCAAATTCTAAAATGATGGTTGAAGTCCTAAAACAAACCATCTTTCACATCTTTATGACATGTACTTGTTAAGCCCTTCTCAGTGGTTCTCTGTGCTCTTTGAGGATGAATATTCTGTAGAATGGGTGATCATTGCAATCTCTCTCTTCTTACATTTCTTGAACAAGTACACTATTAGCTTTGTTCTGTTATCTTTCCCTACAATCTCTCCAGCCGCCCTTTTACTGCCGTGATGTTGCTGAGATGTATGAAAATATTCTTCATAAACCTCTCCATTTAAGGCCAGGTGTCAGTCTTACAGCTTGGTCTATTATGGAAGAACTCTTGGAGAAGGAGAGACAGAACAGACTTGGATCTAAAGAAGACTTTGTATGTAAAATACCTGATTTTAAATCAAGTAGTAAATAAAAAACATTTTGAAAAATTAATTTGTTACTATGTGAAATGCAAATATTTGTTCCTTTTTAAAAATATTACAGGTGACCTGAAAAATTTAAATAATCAGATTTGGGTACTGCATTTCATTCCAGCATGCAGAATATATTTATTTATTAAATTCATTTGCCATCCATCTTACTGCAAGGTGACGTTGAAGATTAACCCAATCTTCATTGCTTTGGATGGGATTTAAGCATAATTAATTTTCTTTGAATCAAGAATTAATCAACATGAGGTGTTGCCAAATAAAAATGTTTATGTGAGTTTTTAACAAACTATTTATAGAAAGTTATCCATCTTCATTATAATTGTGTTTCATATAGCATCAGAGCTTTTGTGGTACTGAATTTCATATATATACTCAGAGTTTTTATAAACTCCATAGGATAGGTTGACATTATCCATTTTAGAGAGTTAGCCCAAGCCCAGGGCAGGAAGAAGACTCAAGGTTCTTGGAGTGGTGGGGTAGGGGAAAGGCCTGCAAGCTAGTGGACCTATCTAGCCAAGGTCTCCCAGCTTGTGGCACATTTCTGTGTGCCAGTGGGCCTAGCCAACTTGCAGCACTCCTGCAATTGTAAGGGCACATGTTCTGCCACGTGACCAAATTTTGGTCACATGACTATCTGGCTGCTGCAGTGGTTATAATTTCGGGAGGAAGGTGCATTCGGGAGGAAGATGCATTCAGCACTACAGTAATAACACTGCAGTTTTTGAACTGTTGCCTTTTCCAGAAGCCAAAAAGGGAAGGTTGGAAACCAGTGATAGCATCTTGAGGAGGGGTACATTACTACTTTCTTTATGCATGTAATATGATCCTCTCACTTAAAGATAAATTAACCATTGTTTAACCTCCTGGGAACCATGACCAACCAGAAAGGGCATGGTGGAAGCACTGACATTCTCCAGAATACTGCCTACTTAAAATTCACAAACTCAGACTCCTGCTTCCTTCAAGTCAAGCACTGTCTCCCCATTTCTCAAGAAGTAATTATCACCTCCCCATACTCATAGTGCCATGAACTCCTGATAACCATACAAACAACACCTATGACATGCAAACTGAAGTTACCTGGCAATAAAAGCTTAGGCAACATTCCCACCAGACATGAGATCCAAGAGCTTTGGGCATTCTCTGCTGGGGCAGCAGTGGGGTTAGCAGCAGCTCTAGCATTATTCTTCTGCCCTGATATTCATGCATATATAAGCATTCATCTCTATTCACTGGTGGAGCAATACCTCTGATTACTATAAGGGTCTCATAATAACTCATCATTACATTCCCTTCCCTTGGAGTTTTTTATAGGAACTCTAAAAAATATCTGGGCCATTTAATTTTCTTTCTGATTTTGCTTGCAGATTGCTTCTTTTTCTCCTTTTCTAAATTTATCTGTTTTAAGAATAAGCAATTTTTAAAATTGAAATTATACAGTGAACAGAAAGTTAGCATGAGAAAGTATTAAAGCAAGTTATTGTAAGACAGTTATGTCATCCTATGCTTCCTTTTTGTACTCTGGCTTTGTTGGTAATGAATTGAACCTCGGGACAATTTACATTTACAGAGTATTAGAAGCACAATCTATTATCAAGGATACATGATTCTGCCCCTGAAACTTCAAAAATTAACACTGCTGTGTGTTTGTTTATTTATTTATTTATTTATTTATTTATTTATTATTTTATTGGTTCAATATATATACCGCCCTTCTCCGGAGACTCAGGTGGTTTACAATGCATTAAGCAATATAACAGTCACCAAAATGTTTAATATCATACATAGGAAATTCAGCACAAGATCCATAATCTTTTGGAACCTGATTTTAATCAGAACAGGAATATTTGTTAACTTTTTGTGGTTGACCGCAGTTTTCTGACACATTTAAGACAAATTATATAGTTTATATTAACCTTCATTTTGTATTTTAGCTTGAAATTCAAAGGCATCCCTTCTTTGAATCTGTCAGTTGGAATGACCTCTTACAAAAAAAGATTCCACCACCATTTAATCCTAATGTGGTAGGTCCAATTCCTACTCCTTATTCATTAAGTCATCATAGCTAAAATGAATGAAAAAAATCGTGAAAGGAAGGGATGAATAGAAACTGAACATAGTATTGCATAATCTCAAGGAATTACCAGTATTATTCCTTGATTGTTGCATAATCCCTAGACACAAATAAGTGACTATGTAGTATATTGTGCATGTTAGACTGTATCCAACTATAACCATTTATTGATAGAATCAGAATGAATTAATTCCTGTTTCCTTTCTCCACTGCCCTCAGAGCAGAGGGAATAACTAGAAATATTACTGTACAAGTGGAGGATTCATTGCTTAACAAGATAGATTGTATCTGTATATTTATTTATTTATTTATTTATTTGTTTAGATTTGTATACCGCCCTTCTCCTTGCGGACTCAGGGCGGTGAACAGCCAAATAAAATAGTACACAAAAGTTAAACAATTTCTTTAAAAAAGCATATAACTTTGGCTAAAAATTAAAACCATTAACCATTAAATATTTAAAATACCCAACCCTATAATACAGATCTTAAAAATTCAGCGGGGTCAGGCTAGACCAGCAAGCTGAAAGAGATGAGTTTTCAGGGCCCGACGAAAAGTCCGGAGGTCAGCAATTGTTCTCAGTTTTGGAGGAAGATCGTTCCAGAGGGTAGGGGCTGCCACAGAGAAGGCCCTCCCCCTGGGGGTCGCCAGCCGGCATTGTCTGGCTGACGGCACCCTGAGGAGACCCTCTCTGTGGGAACGCACTGGCCGGTGGGAGGCTATTGGCGGCAGAAGGCGGTCCCGTAAGTACCCTGGTCCTAAGCCATGGAGCGCTTTAAAGGTGGTCACCAACACCTTGAAACGCACCCGGAAGTCCACAGGTAGCCAATGCAGCTCGCGCAGGAGAGGTGTCACATGGGAGCGTCCCGTCGCTCCCATAATCCCCCGCGCGGCCGCATTCTGCACTAGTTGGAGCCTCCGGGTGCATCCCAAGGGGAGCCCCATGTAGAGAGCATTGCAGTAGTCCAGGCGAGAGGTGACGAGTGCCTGAGTGACTGTGCGTAGGGAGTCCCGATCTAGAAAGGGCCGCAACTGGCGTATCAGGCGAACCTGATAGAAAGCTCCCCTGGCCACAGCTGTCGTGTGATCTTCCAAAGACAGCCGTGGGTCCAGGAGGACGCCCAAGTTGCGCACCCTTTCCGTGGGGGCCAATGATTCGCCCCCAATAACCAGTGATGGTGTCAGCTGGCTATATCGGGACGCCGGCAGCCACAGCCACTCGGTCTTGGAGGGGTTGAGTCGAAGCCTGTTTCTCCCCATCCAGGCCTGCACGGCTTCAAGGCACTGGGACATCACTTCCACGGCATCGTTGGGGTGGTCTGGGGTGGAAATGTACAGCTGCGTATCATCAGCGTACTGATGGAACTCCACCCCAAAACCACGGATGATCTCACCCAGCAGCTTTACATAAATGTTGAACAGGAGGGGCGAGAGGACCGATCCCTGCGGCACCCCACACACTAGGCACCTCGGGGTCGACCGCTGCCCCCCTGTCAACACAGATTGCGACCGGTCGGAGAGGTAGGAGGAGAACCACCGTAAAACGGTGCCTCCCACCCCCAGTCCCTCCAATCGGCGCAACATGATACCATGGTCGATGGTATCAAAAGCCGCTGAGAGGTCTAATAACACCAGGATAGAGGAATAACCCCTACCCCGGGCCCGCCAGAGATCATCCACCAACGCGACCAATGCCGTTTCAGTGCTGTATCCAGGCCTGAAGCCGGACTGGAGCGGGTCAAAATAGACAGCTTCATCCAGGTACCGAGGGAGCTGCCATGCAACCACACTCTCAACAACTTTCGCTAAAAAGGGAAGGTTGGAGACTGGACGGTAATTAGCCAAAATAGCCGGGTCCAGGGAGGGCTTCTTGAGGAGGGGCCTCACCACCGCCTCCTTCAAGGCGGCCGGTAGGGCACCCTCACGCAAAGAAGCATTTATGATCTCCTGGAGCCAGCCTCGTGTAACCTCCCGGGAGGTTATATGCTAAATAAATATGCTAAACTATTTTTTGAAAAAATCTTTAAAATCATTTTAAATTGATAATATATGGAAATATAGACTTCTTCCTTACCATATTTTACATATGCTTTATTTTCTAGTTTGGTCCAGATGACATCAGGAATTTTGATGCAACGTTTACAGAAGAGATAGTACCCTGCTCCATTTGCATTTCTTCTGATTATAATATTGTAAATGCTAGTGTACTGGAAGCAGATGATGCATTCATTGGATTTTCTTATGCACCACCTTCTGAAGACTTATTTCATTAAGCTGAAGACTGGAACATTGGAAACTATCTCTAGAGGAGTGATGAAATTATATGATTATAAACAGTTTCTGAAATATATGCTACAAGTGCCTCATTTGATCTGCTGAAGAACAAACTTTTTCTGCTGTATTACGAGGATAATGGGCATTTGCATTCCATTTTTAGACTGTTAAACATGCTGCACAAAAATATTTTTAAAAATGCATTTAAGTAAAAGTTCCTAACCTTGAAACTTTTAAAACAAAGATAATAGCTGTTTTTCATTCATTTTACATTAACCTATCTATATCAGCTATCTTTATGATCAGCATGCCCATTTAATGGGCTTTGTAATATATTGAATTTCTATGCTTGAAATACAGCTATGCAATTACTTTGGTAAACTTCTGTTTAAAAAATAAGCTTAACTACCATTTGTTAATGCAATAATCATACTAGTTTACTAACTAGAGGATATATACAATATCACTTGGTTTAATGTAAACCTGTGCCACTGTAAATCATGATGGGCATATAAATGAAGTCATTTATCACTTCACTTAAGAATTTGATTCATTCCAGTTACCAAACACAGGAATTTCTAAGTTAAATAATGGTGGAGCAAATTATTATTTAATATTTGTTGACAACACATCTCACAATGACCATTTCTCCTCTTCTTGTAGAAGAAACTAAGTGTCTTTCTCCCCAAGAAATAAAAATTTAAGCATCACACCATTTGTAGAAACTCCTTTCTTCTATGTTGAAAGCTAATATATTACAATTTGATTACATTAAAATATTATTTCCTTGTTATCTGTATTTTAATTTCCGTTTCTTTTTATTTGACAAACACTTGGACAATTTGCTCCCAAATAATGTACTAATGTATAACTTGTTCATTTTTGGACATGCATGCACATTTATCCCAGTATAATCAGTGATTCGAGGGTGAGGGAATGAGCTTCAAAACAGTCTCTTTGTGAAATTTGAATAGTGAATACTTTCTTCTTGGCTTTAACAGCCTCTGGTTGAATATAAATCAAATCTTTCATTTACAAATTAATTTTACTTTAAAATATAAAGAATTTTTTTCTTTGGTTTAGTTGTCCCATTCAAAGTAAAAGGATGAAGGTATTTTATGACAATCAACATAAATTGTAATATTGTTACTGTTTATTTTTCTCACTAATAAATGGAATTAACACTGACTAAGAAAATGCAAGTAATATCTTAAAAATACAAATTAAATATATATTTAAGATAAAAAGAAGGATGTGTTATTTCAAGAAATCTGATTTGAATAACGCTAAAAAAATAGGTAACCTGTGAAGATCTTTAACAAGATGATCTCTGTTATTACACTGATTAACAGTCCGACTGTAGCAAACAAAATACAGGTAGTCCTCAACTTACGACCACAATTGAGCCCAAAATTTCTGTTAAGTGAGAAACGTGTTAAGTGAGTTTTGCCCTATTTTATGACCTTTCTTGCCACAGTTAAGTGAATCACTGCAGTTGTTAAGTTATTAACACGGTTCTTAAGTGAATCTGGCTTTCCTATTGACTTTGTCAGAAGGTCACAAAAGGTGATGACATGACTCCGGGATGCTGTGACAGTCATACATATGAGTCAATTTGCCAAGTGTCTGAATTTTGATCATATGATCATGAGGAAACTGCAACAGTTGTAAATGTGAAAAATGATCATGTCACTTTTTTCAGTGCTGTTGTAACGGTTACTAAAGGAGCTGTTGTAAGATGAAGATTACCTGTAATGTATGGTGTATACATTATACACAAACACAATCAAAATATCCAACCCAAAGCCCACTTTTATCTTCACCATAGCATTCTTCATTGGAGTCCTAACATCAGTTATGTTCCTCATACAAGATCCAGTTTTCTCACACAAACCACATATCCGATAAAGTAGTTAGTCAGGTTTCATAAAACCTTGGAGAATATAGATTATGTGGCTCAATTTCAAATATATTACTGGCCTAATTTTGGTAGCAAAATTGCCTTGATCATCCAACAGATCACCTCTAACGTGTGAGTATAACTTTGTTGATCCTCCTGGATTACTCAGCAAATATATGAAGCCATTTAGTAAAGTAGTGTTTGGTGCCATCAGTATGCTCATACCATCAATAATCGTATTATGCTGAAATGATATTTATTTTAGAGTTAGAGAATGATGCATTATTCTTCAGTGATCCTATTCCATATTCTGGAGTTGGCATGAGAATGTGACTTCAGCAAACTTCTACTAGCCATGGTGTTCCAAACATACCGATTTTGCCAATCTTGTTTAATTTCTATATTACTCTGAGTGAATTAATCAGGGGCTTTGGGATTAGAGACTGCCTATATGCTAATGATGTGTAGCCCTTTTTTTCTTCTCTGGCATCGTGTGTTCACCCAGCACTTGTGTGTTCGCCCGATACCAGGCTGCACCCCAGTGGTTGGGGATATCTGCTTTATACCATTTTCTGAATTTGGTCCAGTGTCTCCCAAATATGGTACTCTAAACTAGGCCTAATGCCCATGATGGAGTCTTAACAGATCATCATTTATTTGGAAAGTATTTGAAATGATATAGCCTAAAACTGCATTTGCCTTATTTGTAATCAACCCCTGACAATTCCTATTTAGTTTGCAATTCACTACTTTTCTAAAATCTTGTATTAAAAGGGGGTGAGTATATTGAACACATGGTAATGCTTTAGAAACAATAGTTGTGAATGGATAAAAGGCCAGTTAAACTAACAAACTGATAATTGTTAAACATTTTACTATGAGTGGGGCTATGTACATAAGGAGTATTTGCTTTTTTCCATAGGTTTGCTTATAATGTGGCATTAATGCAACAGTAGCTAATCAACATCAATGAATGTCTCATGAATAAACTCAGTGTTTCTCAGGCTGAGCAACTTTAAACTGTGTGGACTTCAACTCCCAGAATTCCCAAGCCAGTATGCTGAAGTCCACACATCTAAGCTTGAGAAATCCTGAATTAACTGATCTGAGGTAAATCTTATGCCTGAGTTTGTCAAGGCTGAAAATCTTGTCAACACGGCATTTCTGTACAGCACTGTGAGACTGGCAATTGTATTACCAAGAACAGCGAGTTGGAAATCTGGTGTTGGGCTTTGGTCCTTCTGAGGAGAGCAGAAGATCTGTTGCTGCTCTCCTCAGAAGGCCCAAAGGCAGTCTTGCCAGTGGCAGAAATATATGAAGGATAGGAGGGCAGCAGAAAGAAGGCCCAAGGAGGAGAAATAGGCATAAACTTTTAAGAGACGATACAGAAAGTTTATTTATTAAAGAGTTATAGTTTGAACAACAGTCCCATAATCCATAAGATGAGGGGGAGGGGGCAACATGTCAACATCATTCATTGGAATGATCATCTAAAGGGGCTTCTGGGTCCATTTACAAAATCCATTCAGCTTTATCTTTTGTGACATGTTACAGGATATTTTTTTAACAATTAGAATTAAACAGATCACAGGAAGCAGTAAGAGTATCGATTCCCTTACCCTACCCAGTAGTGGAGGTGTGATTTTGAATTTTTTTTAATGAAGAAAATGAGTTGAGCTCAACTTTCACTTTACCTCGTTTTAAACCTACCATTTTTGAGACCCATTTAAGTTTTCAAAATAAAAGCTGTTAATTGACTAGAGCAGTTGATGAATCTCTTGTAATCCCATTTCACACATAGCATGGGTTTGAGGGTAGGCTAACACAGCATCTATAACTAAACTATTGATCTGAGGTTACCACAGGTCTCAAATTATAGTAATTCCTTTAGCAACTGTTCTAAGTTACAAAGGCACTGAAAAAAATGATTTACAACCAGTCCTCACACTTACAACCACTGCAGCATCTGCAGCACTGCACATGATTAAAATTTGGGTGTGATTCACTTAAGAATCACCTTGCTTAGCAATGAAAGTTCTGATCTTAATTGTGGTCATAAGTTGAGGACTACCTGTATTCAGGCACACTTGACAAATATCATTATCCCACAACTGTATTTTTTTATTCTTCACAGCAACATACATTTGTAATCTAAGGATTGGGTAGAGAAACAAGATTGGAGTAAATGAAGTTGGATATTCTGAAAATGAAAGAAGCTGCTTTAATTTATCTTGACAGGAGTGGTGGTCTTCAGAAATTTGTTAATGACTGCAAATTATATTGTAATGGTATTTACCTAAAATTATTATTAAGTAATCAGAATTATTTAGCTTAAAACAGTAAACAGGAAGTTTTAACGTTTATTCATATCTGGCCTTACAGAACCTAGCCAAGCTTGTGCTGTTTTCCGATTTCTTATATTGGTAAACCCATCTGATATTACTGAGTTGGATGCTACCCTTGGAAATTATATTTTGCATCAACCTATGAAGAGTACTCAGATTTTTCAGTCAGTAAGGAATCTTTTACATTTTGATCAAATATTCTATGAGTATTCTGAGCCATAATTTTCTCATAAATTTTGAATTTTGAATTACAGGTATGTTTTACTGCAGTTAAAACATTGTCATTAATACAACAAATAGAGACTGAAGCTCAGGTGAGTATTCACCAGGATTTCAGTCCTATTTTTTCTAAAATAGTGGCAATAATTTATATTTTAATTACATTATGCTAGCATATGACAAAAATTTGTTTTAATTACCTACCTTTCCACCCTCCTGTTTATTTTTTCTCCTTGGAGTAATATTTTTTTCTGAAATATAATTATTAAGGAAAAATGCTTTTATTGTAAATTTATATATGGTAACTAGATAAACAGGAAAAAACAGAGAAGTCATCTACATGCCAAAAAACTTTCATTCGCATAGACAGTTCTTGTTCTGTAGTAACTTTTAACATTAATAGCAAAAGTAGCTTTCTATGTGTCACAGACTTGTTCCCAATCTATGTTCGATACAGAAACACTGTATGTAACTGGATATTTTGCCTGCAGGTGTATTGTTTATATCTCAGAAATAAAATTACCAAAAAAGTGTGGAACTAAACTGATCTGTAGAAGGTTTTAAAGTTTATACAAATAACCTTCATTTTAAAGAACCTTTATTTACTGTATATAATGTAAGTCAACTAAAATAGTTAACTAGATGGGATGCTATGGTAGATGACATGGGACTCATCTTGTTTTACTGAAAAAAATGTGCTTGCATTAAAAAAAGTTGCCATATAAAAATATACAGGATAGTTTGACTTTTAAGCTTATGGTTGAACTTTATATTCAGTTAAACTTTGGAAATAGAATGGTTTGATCAGTTAATATTTTAAAATACACCCTTTTTCCTATTTGCAAATGTCCTGTTAAACGTCTCTTGTGTTATGTGGGTATAATTTTTCTGTGTCTGTGTTTCTGATTAATTTTGGGGGAAACAGACTTTATACTATATAGTGTCATCTGCTCAGAATTCATGCCGCTCTGCTAGACTTCTTGGGCATGTCTAATTGGCCATGGCCGGGAGTAATGCAGTTGTTTTATTATTTTTCCCCATTTTGATGTCAATTTGGCCACATCCATGTTTTAATTAATTAGCCTTGACAAACCACACAACCTAAATGTGTCTCTTCATTCAAAAAGTATTACTTACCCCTGTTTTATTCCTGGAACTTATTTACTGTATTTTTTTAGACTCTAAGACTCTCCAGATTAGCTTTAGAGGAGGAAAACAAGAAAAAAAAAATCTGCCTCTGCCTCCCAGCATCCATCCGGTATTCATTTGACTGGCATCCTTGCAGCAAACAGAAAACAGCCTGGTCAGCTTCAGCACGTTATCACAGCCCCAGCACATGGCTCGTCAGGGTTCCACTCTGTTGCGCCCACTATTGGTCAACTGAGCTGAGCTGCCACCGCTGTCGGGAAACGCTGGAGCCTTTGCTGCCAAGCAGCTGATTAGCAATTAGATTTGCCTCCCGGAATACCACTGATCAGCTGTTCTAGGTGGCAGGGATTGCCGCTGCCCATTCGCCACTGATCATAGTGAATGGGCAGTGGCAATCCCCACCACCTAGAACAGCTAATTGGCACCGCACCAATTAGCCCCCTAATAAACCCCTCCTCCCCCTGTTGCAATATTCACTCTATAAGATGCACAGACATTTCCACCCACTTTGGGGGGAGATGTATCTTATAGTCTGAAAAATATGGTATATAATAATATTATAATTTTTTAATAATGACAATATTTAAATGTCTGTGCTATTTGTAATCAGCTCAATCATTTTTTAATTCTCTTTTAGATGAACATAGTCCTGAAACTAACACATTTACCTTCCTTACCGTGTTACATTCTCAGTCTTTGCAAATTTCCATTTGATTATAATACTCAGAGGTTTTATGTGGCAGAGGGAATAGTGATTGCAATGAGTATCATAACGAAGTATACACAGGGAGCAAAATTTATTTGTTCTGAAGAGACATGTCAATTTTCTGAAGGTATGCTAGTAAGCTTGAAGTTAAATTCTTTCATTTGAAAGCCCAACTTTAAAGTTTATAACTTTGTTTTGGATACTATATTTCATTTCCCATGTGGATTCATATATTAGTCAAGATTATTTTCCTACAGCATATAATAGAAAGCAAGAGGAAGCAAAAAATAATTATTTTCTTCAATATTCATCCTAACACGATTCCCCTTATGTAGAATAGATTCCAAATTAGTCGAACTGTTACAAATGTTAACAAATTCAGAATGATTTCTTATATCAAACAATCAGAACCAAGATGTTTTAAAAAGCTACATGCAATTTGGGAAATATGTTTAACTATGACATCAAAACATGCCTGTATTTCTACCTCATTGACCCACAGTGTAGGGTTCAATAAATAATTGCATAGTTACAACTCGCCTCTGAAATGAACTTATTTTTGAAAGTTGAAAAAATGCTTTCTAATTTTGATTGGGTTAAAAATTTGGAGCAGTGCCTGTTGCCCAATTTATGTTGTCCTAATTTCTCATGGGGATTAATCACCTTATAGGCATCAATCACCTTATGCTTATATAAAAAAGGTGTGTGTGTGTGTGTGTGTATCTAGGTCTTTGGTCATTCCGATTTTCTCCCGCGTAAAATTGGAAGTGTCTTGGTGATGTTTCGGCTCCATGCTTCCAGGAGCATGAAGCCGAAAACACCAGCCTGAAGATGACGAATGAGACTTTGTCAAAACGTCGCCAAGACACTTCCAATTTTACGCAGGAGAAAACCCGAATGACCAAAGACCTACATACAACATGCATTTATCCATATAGCAATAGTACTTAGACATATATACCACTTTACAGTGCTTTATAGCCCTCTCTAAGCAGTGTACAGAGTCAGCATATTGCCCCCAACAATTTGGGTCCTCATTTTACCCACCTCAGAAGGATGGAAGGCTGAGTCAACCTTGAGCCTGGTGAGATTTGAACTGCCAAATTGCAGTCAGCTGATAGTCAGCAGAAGTAGCCTGCAGTACTGTACTCTAATCATAGGGCCAGTGGCTCAGTAAAACTGGGGGCAAAGTAGGCACCTTAATAGCATTTAGGTATTGTTGAACTACACTTCCCAGGATACTTCACTTTTGGCCATGCTTCCTAGGGATGCTGGTAATTATAGTTCAGCAATGTCTAGAAAGTCACAATGTCTTGATTCCTCTGTCAATTTATTGAGCACATCATTCAGTATATGACTAACGATATATAATTCATTATATTGGGTTAGGTGTTTTCAGAATGATCAGCAGTGAATTCCACATATAAAGTTCAAAAATGTTTCCTGTTTCTACTAATCTAACTTTGGTGGAGCATAAAACACAGATTGTAGCCAACTGAGGCAACCATATAAAGATACTATAATAGGGAACTATCTGACTGGGGTTATAAGGGCTATAAAAAGGAAGTCATGTTTTCAGCATGATATGAAAATATCCTGTTAAAGTGCATAGATTTTGAGCAGTTTTCTGATAAAAATACAATGAAAAATATTATCTGCTTCTGAATTTTTAGAAAATTAAATTCAATCTTTTGTATGATTCTAGGGTTTCAGTATATAAGAGTACATACTGCTGGAGCTACAGAATCTGCAACACTAAGAAATGATTTTGTATGCAGTTTATGTATGTCACCACTGAAAGAAGACAAGAAATATCGAGTTCTTGGTGGTAAAAACTAAATAGCTGTTATTAATTCAACACAATATAATTTAAAGGGCTCCATATTACCTGTATATAAGGGGGATGGTTACTGGACAACATAGAAAAAAAGGAGAACACACAGTTGTGAATTAGGTTTAGAAAAGTACATGAATGGCGAAGTGTGCATACATCAGTAAAATAGATACAAGTGGAATTTAAAAAAATAAATAAATCATCCATTAAATTTGTTTTAGGACCAGTTCAGCAAATAGATTTATCTGAAACAAAAATTGTGTATTTGTGTTTTGTTTTTGTTTTTAATTTATTTATTTATTTGTTTGTTTGTTTGTTTAAGATAAACAAATGGTTGAAATGATTGACTCTAAAGCAGTTAGTGTGTTTCAGGGATTTTCTGGAAGTAAAACACATTTCAGATTTCAATCATTTACAGTGTTTCTAAGAGGTAAGACATATGTTTTTTTGTTGGCTTAAAGCATTTGCATTGTTTTTCAGAGCAAAGCCTTCCCAAAATAGCCAGTAGAAGATACATATATACATAACAGCAACATTTTATTTCCAAATATTTTACAAGCATATCCATTTATAATGCATCCAGTCTAAACACCCAAAGATTATCCTCTTTTTCACTATCCATCTGTGCTATACTTATGCTCTTAAGAATTTCCCAGCTCCTACGCTTCCCACCCAGTCAACTCCTACCTTAGATGAACTGATACATCCCTATGAAATTCTGCTGTTACAATGGAAAGACTATAGCATCTCAGCATTGTTCCCTTTCAGAAAAGACTTTTAGACTATCCTTACTGTTTTCCAGAATTCTTCATATTTGCATGATAGTGTACAATTCACAGGTCAGAAATTTGAATTTAAATCCAGGAACTTCTTTTCAACATTTGGTTTCAGTATTTTCAACAATGTTATTTTTTAAATTCCTGGGAATGATACTTCCTGCATCAATTATAATTATATACTTTAAAATTATTGTATGAATGAGGAGGCATAATTATATGTTTTACTTTTGAAAATATTCAACAAGGATTTGATTAGAAGGGGAAAAGACATTCTACTTTCTTAGTGTATTTATTTATTATTTATTTATTTATGTGATTTATATGCCGCCATTCTCCCCTAGGACTCAGGGCGGCTTACAAAAACAATCATAAATACAAATCACAATAAACACAATTAAAACACATTAAAATCCATTAAAATCATTCTAAAAAATCATTTTGCCTTGGAAATAAAATATAAATGTTATGATGTGATTATTTTAGATTTTATTTTTGTATAAGACATTAATGAAGAGGAAGTAATAAATATAAAATCCAAGACTTCAATTAAATAAAGACAGCTCCTTTAACTACTGCAGCAGTATCTTGCCTTGCTGGGATTTGACTCCTCTTTACCATTTCTTATGACAAAATTGTTCTGTGGTAATCTAACATACTTCAATATTCTTTAATTTAGTGTTTCTCCTTGCCACTTCTTGTTTTTATGATCCAGTTGCATATATTTTTCTTAATAAAATTTAATCCCCTATTTAATTATATATTTATCTAATTATACAATCTCCCCTAAGCTAAATAATACGAACAAAATCTTTAATTCCTGATCAGTGAGTGTGTTATTTATCTAAGAAGCAGTTTGTTCACAAACATTTTTTAAAAAATAATGTGAAAAGAATGTATTATTTATATGCACTCTAAACTGTCACGTCACCATAGTAAAAGTATATATGGATGAAAACTGGGGAAAAAAACTATTTAATTTTCTTGGTAGAATTTGTGATTAAATCACATCTGTTCAGACCTCTTTTAAGAATGTCTTCCCCTATTAATTTCAAGAAGACTAAAAGCTTTAGCAAAAAGCTTCTTCTCCTCTCCATCCTAGCTTGTATAAACCCCCAAGTTTAGAGAGTGGTAAATATTGAGTTATGAGTCTCAATTACCCTGACTTAAAGTACTTTCTCATGGCTGTTATTGTGTACTATTTCTGCTGTTGAATTGGCAGAAAAGTTAACATAAATTGTACTGCCCCTCAACTGAATTTTACTGTGCTTTAGCAATGATACCAAAATATGGCGTTCTGCTTACAGAGTTCCTGAATAAAAATCTCAGGACAGTAACTGATGTACTTTTGTGCTTTCTTTCCCATCCCGGTCACCTATTACTTTTTGTAACAGAGCAGGGGTAGGAGACTAACAACGTATAGGCATTCGCTTGGGGTGCAAGAGAAAATGGATAATTAGCTTCTGCAGAATACATCTGTAAGCCAGGGATGATATTCACTTACCTTCACTACTGGTTTGCAAATGGGAGTGCTCTCACTTGCTTGTGCCACCTCCGCACATGCACAGGACCTTCTGCACATACGCAGAGCATCAAAAACAGGACATAATGATGTCCGGGCAGGTGGGTGGAACCTCCTGCAGACGCCGCTGCCAATTTGCCTGAACCGGATAGAACCGGCTGAATACCATCACTGCTGTAAGCCACATTTTTCTGGAAAGTGGGGGACTGGAACTATCTGCTGGCAGACCAACATTGTTGTGTTTAAATCACACACAAAAGGAATCTGTCATTTGGAAAGGTATGAGAGTTGCATTAGGATTATAGAACAATGGAAGAAATCAGCTATAGATCAGTTTTCCTAGGGCAAACATTAAAATCCAGTTGATAGGATTATTATACACAAGTTATAGGAATTCTGCAGCACAAACTAAACTGAATGTAGAAGTCTATGCTTGGTGACAAGCCAGGAGATTGGCAGTCCTATTTTTTAAAAATGTAGATATTACCAGTATTACAATAATTGTTAGCATTCCATATCATTATTCCCATTCAAAACAAATAAAAAGAATCATGACAGTCACATGTCTAGTGTCTCATTACTGAAGCCAAAATGCTATATAGGTCAGTACCTAATGACTAGATGGAAGGATGAGTGTTCAAGAAATAGTCAAAAAGAACTCACTATATTCCTGTCCTGAACTCATCATTGCTACCCTCCTCAAGACATTATGGATTTGTAATATTTGTATTATTATTTGTGAAATATATCTATCAGTATTCAACTAAGAGGGAACAATATATGTGTATGTTGCTTTTTTTGCACACTTTTTTGTCTCAATTTTTGCTTTGATAGTTGTTGTTTCCCTTTTTTCTTGTTGAAGTTATATTTTAACTTTGGAAATAATATAAAAAAATATTTTAAAAAGTGGTTCTTAAGATACCTTTACATTGTTGAAGAGATATATGAGTCCATGGAATTATTCTGCCCAATAGAAAATTTTCACCTGCCTATTTGTATTTTTCCCAGATGAATTATCCAATGAAATGAAAATGGGAAATCAATATAAAATTATAGGAATTCCTATCTGTATGCAAAGCTGCTTACAAGCCACAATTTGTCTTGAAGCTAACAGCATATATCCTTCTAATTCTACAGGTAGGACAAGAGGCCAGTGAAAATAGACAATAAAATATACTTTTTCCAATAATAGGCAACTGAAATCCAACTGTCTCTTTTCATCCCAATTTTCTTCTTCAGCAGTTCTCAAAATGTGATCTAGGGACGTCTGAAGGTCTCTGGATCGCTTTCAGGGGAAATTTAAGACAAATATATAAATATTTTAAAATGTCTTTTGGGGTTTATTAACATTTTTAAGACAGGTCCTAAAACTAAAATATTTGGGAATCACTGCTTTATTTAGTATATTTGCTGTGAAAAAAATGTCTTAATTTTCAGCACATTCATTCTCTCTAAAAGAGTCAGGGAGAGTAATCCCTGGTGAGTTCAGGAGCCAAAAGTTCCTGAAAGAATAACAATGTAGAGAAAGCATGCAAAGCATGGCTTCTAGAATTCTTTTCATCTCTTTAGTAATAACTCTCCTCTAGGTCAGCTAAAAGCGACATTGATTACATGGCACATAATCCATCCATACTGGATCATGTAGGCTATGGAATGAGAACACTTGGCAACATTGTGAGACATTGCTCAACTGCCCTTCCAGTAGAGATGCACTGGTATTTTTTTTACTCTGCAGACCCAGAGCGAAATGGGACGACTTGCCACAGCCAATTTGCTACAGCCAATTCACCACATCAACACCTTGACATAGGACAACTCACCATCATGGAACAATTTAACAATTCAATTTAATTATTTAAAATAAAGAAAAAATATTTTAAATTTTGTCATTCACATTTCATTTTCTCCCATCTTTTGCATCCTTTCTTTAATGATTCTATTGCACCATTTCTTGGATATTTGTTTAACTCTTGTCCCGCAGTGAGTTGTGGCGAGTTGGCTGTGTCAAGCTGTGCCATGGTGAGTTGGCCATGGCAAATTGTCATAGATACCCCACCCCCCAAGTCTGATCTATTTTTAAACTTGGGTTTTTCTTTAATCAGCTTTTTCTCTACACAAAATTTGATTCCATCGTGTTCGGTTTCATTGGATTGGAAAGAATAAAAAAATGACTAAATAACATTAATATTGATCTTGTTTTGTACTGGAAGGGATATTAACATGAATTTCAATTTCAGAATCAGTATCCCAACAACAGGGATAATATTCCTAATCTTATCTTCAAAAACAAAGACAATTATACCTAAATCTTTTTCTGCTCTAATTTTGTAGTCTAGTTATATTCATTTTGTATTCCCTGAAACTGAAATCTTTCAGGTCCACTCCTGTTTTCTTACTAGAATTCAAGAATTTATCTTTCTTTGAACTAGAATTTTGGAACCTGGTATTCCTTTAGTACTATTTGTTTATATTGTTTCCTGATGTACCTACAATGAATTGAATCCAGAGTTGTGTTCTAGTGGTAGCAGCAGTTTCACTTAACTGTATCTTACCTTTACCAACTACCGAATTTCATCCTTGTAGATGTTAAGGTATCTATCTTGTTTTTGTTTTGTATCAGGGCCGTCTTGTATTAGTGAAAAATTTAAGTACCTGCTTTCTTTGACTTCAAATTCGTGTTGGAAATTTACAGCACTTCTGGCTGATAGCTTTGCTTCAAATGTTCTTCCATCTGGCATTTATAATATTCTGAAATTGTCCTTAATGTTGAGCTTAGTACAGACGATTGATGATGGAGATGACAAAACAGCGGACTACTTAGATCTTCTGGTAATAACAAATGATTCTCTTATACTGGAGAGGTAATTATTCTTTTTCTTATGGTGATGTTATTAACTTTCCCCAGTAGGAAAGTGTTCTTTCTCACACACACACACACACACAAATTTAATTTAGCAACCTGTGTTTTATTGTATCATCACTAACAGATGTTGCTATAATCTGAATTATGCATATAACCTTCTTTTTCGCATATATAGATTTATTCAACTGAAATTCAATGCCATGGTAAATTAGCTTTAAATTTATTTATCTAAAATACTGCAAATTCATTAGTGAATTATCTATTTTCCCCAAACATCTAGAATTATGAATTATAGTATATGTCTTGTGCCTCGAGGCATTCGGCACTTTCCATCTGGTGAAATTTTTCCAACTGTATCAAAAGATAAACATGGGACTGGAAGTGCTATTATTCAGGCTGGTAGTGCTTTAATGGCTAAAAATGGAATATGCTTCATTGGAGAGCTGACTTCATATAAGAAAGAGAAACTTGAACAACTACAAGCAGGTATGGCAATTAGCAAGTATTTGTAAGACCAAGGGTAACTTTAAATATTTCTGCTAGATTGCCTTACAGCTTTGAAATCCTAGAGAAATTATTTTAATCACTAGATATTTCTATACCAGTTTAATACTGTACAATCAATATTTTTCTATTACAAAGTTGTATATAAAATTTCCTTAGAAATATCATGCTGTATGTTCATTCCACTATATTCTGGTTGACAGTTATAATGGACATACAAATAAGTTTTCATAGAGCTAAGAATGCCTCCTTGCAGCACTCTTAAAAATATGGCAATCTGCTTTATACCAATTTTTCAATCTGGTACCTGACATCTTCTGATATTAGGATGTATGTGTATTCTGGAAGCAATACTGGCAATGCCCCATATAAAAGATGCAAAACATCTCACGATTTGGTGATTTTTGTGCAATTTCAGAGTTGAGACCGTGTCTGGGTTTTCATGTTGGAATATGATAGCATTTAAAAGTGCTACTGCATGTTTGGCTGACAAGATCTCCAGGGTATGAGGCAGAGTTCTTTCACATTATTTTTATTTTAAAATCAAGAATTGACATTGAGATTTCTTGCATGAAGGGTATATCATACTGTAATTTTTGTATTATGCTATATCCTAATGAGATTATTGCAAAATGAAATACATTGGCATAGGGGAGAAATGTCAAGCTCCATTGTCTGATACATAAATATACATATAAAACTACACATACACATACAAGTTCAAAAATGAGCCTAAACTAATTTTGTTTTCTCTATATTCTGGCAGTTCCAGCAGAATTGGGCTAAAATGATTTTCACTTGTAGAGATTGCTATTTTCACTACCAAAATAATCCCCTTAATATCTGTTGAATTATCTGAAACAGAATGGGAAATACCCGATTTATTTAACAGAAGCCCTCCATTAAACGCTTGTTCGTTTAGTAAATAGAATGACTTCTTCTATTCATCAAGAGACAGACTGGATCCAATCCATGTAAACCTTTTGGATGATACTTTTGAGAGAGGAGCATTATAGAAAGAACATTTCTAAAATTGGGAAATATGCAATTAAAATCCACGTTCCCTTAAAAGCAATGATTTAACACATACAGTAAATTATGTTATATAAACCACCATATTTTGAGTAGCATTTTTTTCCCTTACTGTTTTGACTAGTACTAGAGAGCAGGACAATTACTAAATTCATTCCAGGAAAGAAATATGGAGAAACTAGTGATCAGCAAGTTATTTTTCCAATTCAAACAAATTTCTGGTCATTTATTGATGTGGATTCATCTTCAAAAAAGCATATACAACTGGATAATACTGTAATTGGCCAGTTGGTGAGTCTATACTTAAAACAATATTGTACAATATTGATTAGGAACAGTAATACCATTTATTTATTTAATTGAATTTCTATACCGCCCTTCTCCCGAAGGATTCAGGGCGGTGAACAGAATAGGATTTCATATACATATAATAATTTTATTTATTTTTTATAAACAGTAATAAATTGAATCAACTTAGTGTATCTGCTAAGATCTTGGCATAGAATTTAGATGTTTATGCTAGCCCTGCTTGTTGAAACAGAAAGGTCTTCAGGGCACGTCAGAAAGTGCAAAGATCTGGGATTATTCGTATTCCAGGGGATATTTTGTTCCAAAGAGTAGGTGCCCCTACAGAGAAGGCTCTCTCCCTTGGAACTACTAGACAATATTGTTTTAATGATGGTACTATGAGTAGGCCTACTCTGTGAGAGCGTATTGGTTGGTGGGAGGTTATCGGTTGCAGCAGGTGGTCTCATAAGTACTCAGGTCTTAAGCTATGGAGCACTTTAAAGGTAAGAATTAATACCTTGAAGCACACACTTGGAAGGCCACTGGAAGCCAGTGCAGCTCGTGTAGAAGAGGTGTTACATGTGAGCGCCATGTTGCTCCCATAATTACTCACGTGGACGCATTCTGGACCAGTTGGAGCTTCCGGGTGCACTTCAAGGGGAGCCCCATGTAGAGAGCATTGCAGTAGTCAAGTCAGGAAATGACGAGGGCTTGAGTGACTGTGCGTAATGAGTCCCGGTCTAGAAAGGCGAATCAGGCGAACCTGATAGAAAGCTTCTCTGGACACGGCTGTTATATGATCTTCTAAAGACAGTTGTGTATCCAGGAGGATGCCTAAATTGCGAGCTTTCTCTCCGGGGGTCAATGACTTATCCCCAATAGTTGGTGATGGGACTAACTGGCTGTACCGGGATGCCGGCAGCCACAGCCACTCAGTCTTGGAAGGGTTGAGTTGAAACCTGTTTCTCCCCATCCAGACTCATACAACCTTAAGGCACCAGGACATGACTTCAAGGACATCACTGGGGTGGTTTGTGGTGGAGATGTACAGCTGAGTGTCATCAGCGTACAGATGACATTGCACCCCAAAACCACGGATGATCTCCCCCAATGGCTTCACATAAATGTTGAACAGGAGAGGCAAGAGGACTGACCCCGTGGCAACCCGCAAGTAAGGGGCCTCGAGGTCGATCTCTGTCCACCTGTCAACCATTTTAGAAAGGCACTATTGTTAAAATGCCAAATTAGCACGCATTTTCTAAAATGTGTTAATTCTCCCAGTCAAGAAACATATTTTCATCATTCTATAACACCTAGTACCACTCAAATACCATAAACAAATTAAATAAATCATGGTATAACAGCATAAATATCCAAGAAATTACTATCATAGCAATAAGTTCATCAAATAATATTCTGAATTTTGTGAAAAACATTGACTCTTGCATTTTTAGAATCTTTATTTTTAAATATTTTAAAAATGTTAATTTATTCTAAATTACTTTTTAAAATTAGGACTTAAGCTTGATTCCAGCTACTCTTATAGATGCATTTGGACTTTTGATATATTGCAACGAAGCATCATGTCGTCAGTCTCCATTTCCTGTTACGAATTTCATTTTTAAAAAATCAATTAATTCAGAAGAGATTTATACTATCACCCAACAGTTCCAAACCCAAGATTATGAGGAAGTAAGTAGTTATTGGAAATTATAACAAAAAAGAAACAACTTTTTAATTAAACCATTTTATTAAAATATTAATATTTAATTATTAAACATAAATATATTAGTTTTTCATAAATCATAATTTATACTGTCATTTCAGTTTTTTGCTTTTTCAAAGAATTTGCATGTAGAATTATGTCCCGAATCAGAAAGGTTAATTCATGGCTACTATCTAGCAAGTCGAAGAGTCAGAACACAGCTCATGAATGGACCTAATCTCTCAGCAACTTCACTAAAAATCTTGTAAGTTGTAAATTGACACCTGCTAATTAAATACTGCCCATTTTGGCTTTCAGTTGGACTAATAGATGAAATTAAGAGATGCACTAATTTGCACCTCCTGATCTCATTATGGATAACACATATCCATAAATGTGCTTCAGACTGCATAGTAATCTTTATGCTTTCTCTATCCAGATAGATGTTAGTCCAAACATCAAAGCACTGTTGCTGAGAACATACATCAAAGGTGTATCTTGTTTGTACAAGTGTGTTGTCCCATGCACTGGTCAAAAAAGATTTGTCCATTTTGATCCACATATTCAGTGTCTTCTCAGATAGCATTTAGCTGCTTTTCCCTAGTAACTGTTCAGATTCCGCTCAGTGGGTTAAATCGAAGCAAATGAGTCATTTCACTGCAAGATGTTTTGCTAGTGATCAGTTTTCTATCCATGGTTTTCTAATAGTTACCATAGCAGGCCACTAGACAGATATATTAATCCTTTTATCGGTTTATTTGTTCAGCAATTGTGTGTGTGTGTGTGTGAATGAAATATTTATTTAGTTATTTGTTTTGATTTATAAACCGCCCTTCTCCAACCGGACTCAAGGCGGTGAACAGCCAAGGTAAAACATGATGTACAAAAATTAAAACAATTTTAAAAATATTAAATGATTTCGGACGACTAATTAAAACAATCCAATTTAAAATCAATTCCAATTAAAAACAGAGGATGGAATCAAGCCAACCCGGCTAGGTGAAATAGGTGGGTTTTAAGGGCCCGACGAAAAGTCCAGTGGTCTGGTATCATGCATATCTCCAGTGGTAGGTCATTCCAGAAGGCGGGTACCACCACAGAGAAGGCTCTCCCCCTGGGGGTCGCCAGCCGACATTGTCTGGCCGATGGCAGCCTGAGGAGGCCCTCTGTGCGAATGTATTGGCCGGTGGGAGGCTATTGGCAGCAGAACGCGGTCTCGCAAATACCCAGGCCTAAGCCATGGAGCGCTTTAAAGGTGGTCACCAAAGCCTTGAAGCGCACCTGGAAGACCACCGGGAGCCAGTGCAGCTCGTGTAGGAGAGGTGTCACATGGGAACGCCTTCTCATTCCCATAATCCCCTACGCGGCCGCATTCTGGACCAGTTGGAGCCTCCAGGGACACCCCAAGAGGAGCCCCATGTAAATAGTGGCTATACATGTATATTATGTACATGTTGGAAACATAAAAGCAAGATTTTCAATGAGAAAATTAGTCATCTGAAATGTTGTACAATGGATTTAAAAGTTTTATTTTTGTTTGTAGGATTTCGCTGTCTAAAGCGCATGCTAAGCTGAGTCTAAGGACAAAAGTACTCGAACAAGATGTTTTAATTGCAGTGTTATTATTTGAATCATCTCTTACTTTAAAATATGGTAAAAATTAAGCTAAGCTATTGCTCATAAGTCCAAGTAAGATCACATAAGATCCTTAACGGGAGACTTCACACATATAGTTTATCACAAAAGGCCGAAGATGCCAAATAGCAGCAATGCTACTCATGAGATTTCTATCCTTTTTCCTCTTATCAATAGGCTGAAATAATGTTATTGAAAAGTAATGGTAGGAGATATTTTACTATTTGCCTTCTAGTAGCATGTTTCAATTTTCAGAATTGATTCAAAACAGCTTGTTATGTGTGGGGTTCTTTGGGGGGGGGGTTGGTTTGGAAAATTAAATCTGTTCTTCTATTGCTGAACTATTAACAATCTTTCTGGTTCAACTTTATGAAACCTGTAATACTTCAGCATTTGAATAGTTATTGAGCCCCTATTCTTGAGGTAGAAAGTAAATAAATGTTTATATTATTCTTAAATATAGTTATATAAGTAATCAGTTACCAAATTAATGACATAGGAAATTGAGCAAATGTAAAAATTTGCATCATCAAGCATTAAGATAACTTTTATTCAGTGGTTATAATAATAAATTTCCATTTCCAGGTACTATGTAATCCATATTACAACTTTTAAAATAAGGTTTCTTTAAGGCGTGATTTGGAACTTTTTTTCTGATGAAAAACATTCCCTGGGAGATAATCCAAGACCAAGAGGGGATATCACCACTGTTCTCTCCTTGGTATCCTCTCTTCCAAACAACAGGTTGCAGATCAGATAGCTTGGATCTTATTAGCAGTCTGAATGGATCTATTGCATAGAGAGATTGATATTAGGGTATAGGTAATTTTAAAGATAAATGGAAAGGCATTTTTTCCAAAAGGCTAATTTTGCAATTATATTTCATATATAAAAGAATATTTAATTAGCAACTTTTCAAGTAACAAATTTGTAATTTGCTTTTCCAAATTTATGCTCAAAAATAAATTCCTAGATAAACGTGTGATTTTAAAATGTTAATTAATTTAAATATTTTCTTTTTACAGGTGCTTCTGTATTTTGTGTGGCTCCTAATGCACTTTTTCCATATGAACTCAATTCTGAGAACTCCCTGAATCAAAGGGATATTTACTTGACGGAGTGCCACCAACAATTAAAACAGTTCATTGCTACCTATGGGCCTGTGACACATGTTCTCAGCAGTGAGATTTAACAATACACAATACTGAATCGAATTCTCAGGAGAATTAATTCATTCATCTAGCCTATCTTTGCCCTTCCAAGTTATGTTGTAGAATACATTAATGCTATAATGACTCAATTAATGCTGTAATGCAGGCTTTCAAACTCAATTTCATTGAGGGCCGCATCAGTTTTGTGTTTGACTTCAGGGGGCCAGGGTGGGCATGGCCAGAGTGAGCATTGTCAACTCAACACCACTTGTGTCGGGGCCACCTGTGGTGGCCCAAGAACTTTGCCAGAGAAAACAGGCTCTCCTCCTGCAAACGTCTGCCAGCATGTGGCCTTCCCAAGCACCGTTTTCGCTGGCAGAAGCACTGCAGGCCAGTCCTTCACTGTTTCCAGGGGGGCCCCACAGGCCAGATCTAAGAACCCAGTGGGCTGGAACCGGCCCCTGGGCCTTGAGTTTCACACCCCTGCTGTAATGTTTCAAATTTAACCTTTTTTTAAAAAGTCTTGCATTTCAGATAAAGCTAACATTCTATTCTTGCTGTACAGTAATAGTTTTTACTCCCATTTTTTTCTTATTTTTTTCTTATTTTGAATGTTATAACAAGCATAGGAAAAGAGATACATTTATTTTAGTTGTCTCATCAAATTTTCTGTTACTGAAATTGTATTCAAATTCTTCATATAGGATTTTACTTTCACCACAAAAAATTAAAATCACGTTCTATAATATAAAACAAAAAATGAAATTTAATGGAATTCAAAAATATACAGGCTGGTATTCAATCTCCCACATAGTATAAATAAATGACAGTTCATTAGTAAAGACTTCAATTTGATTCAGTGCTAAGGCTTACAATAACATTAAAAACAAAGATATAAATATACAAAAGTCAACCATGGTTGTGAGATTGGATTTTACAAAGATGTAGGAAAATAGTCTTTGTACAACCATGTTATCTATCATGGCAAGTCTGCTTTCCTCGCCCAATCTTCATGCAGAAACAAGAAAACAAGCTAACTGAAAAAAAGGTACCCTTTCCCGGAAATCTGAGAAAAAAATATGGTGAAAAATATCCTTAGGAAAATACGGATGTATAATTGTCCTATATATGTTTTTTAATTTAGAATTACATCAACAACAAACTAAAGTATTTGTTTAAAATTAAATTCATATTGGAAAACGATCACTCTTCCATTTGTCTTGTCACATCCTGCAAAGAAATAGGAAGATTAGTATATCACATTAAACAACAGCACATTAAACAGCAGCAAATGTTATATTAAAGTAATATATTAAATAAAAAAGGTTCATTCAAAGCTGTTATTTTGTTTTCAAATTAGATAAAGCTATTTTCAAATTAGCAAATCTTTAGAATTTTCAGTAAGGATCTCAAATGACACGAATGTTAATTCTGAACAGCAGTTCATGATTACTTGGGGAAATATGCCAATTAAATCACTTGGAAAGATTTTAATATACAGTATTTAAATGTTCTAAGTAAATACTTTACATGGTATAATTAAAGCTTTACTGGCATCTCAGAATTGGGAATACACATCACACATTCAGATGGGTAAACGGCTAAATGAAATCATCATTGTGCCAGTGATAAAATATATTTCCCATTAATAAAAACATGTATTAAAATATTTTCCATTTTATCAGATTTGCAAATATTTTTATTTATTTTAAAGGGGAAAAAATAAAACAAATAAGCATTCATGTAACTTTAATCTTCTAGAAATATGTATTCAACTTTCCAAATGCATTTATTTATCCAAATCACAATTCTTACTCTCTTTATATAGTAACAGCAATACTCACCATTTAATATGGGATCCAGTGAGGCATACTGATTGCTCCAAAACAAAACAAAACAACAAAAACAGAAATCAAACAGTTGGCAATATTTAAGTGTAATACTATTGTTTATGTAATAAAATGGAAGCATCTAGGATTTTTAAAATTTTAAAATTTTGCATTTATGAATAAAATATATTTATGAATAAAAGTATTTTATTGCTTATAACTGCTTAGTATGCAAGTATGTAGGAGATCTCATTCTATACTATGCTTAAAAAACAAGCACAGCTAAAACACTGGATCATATCCTTGAATGTACTTTGAAGCTTTTTCTCTCAAAAGAATACATTATTAACATTACTCTCTAAATTTATTATTCCTATGTTGCCACTTCATTAGGGAGTTAATGAAAATACCCATCCATGGATCGTAGGAGCAGCGCATTGGAAAATAGTCATGAGCTGGCTACACTGTACAAGAAACTTACTAAAACTGGGCAACAATAGCTGAATGCTCCATGACTTTAAAACACCCAAAATGCCCAAAGAAGTGCTGGCAAATGAAACATCTCAGCTGCAAACAATAACTGAAAATAACTTGCAGTATGTTGAAGGAGTTATAAAATTCTGAAAAGACCTTTATTCTACAATGGGCTGATTTGGGTTGTTGCTATTCCAAAAGTTATGAGAAAACTACAAAGGAAGAGTTAAACGAAACTACGAAGGAAAAGTTAATCCAGAATTAAACTATTTTATTCATTCACTATTCTAATGAATGAATCTTATAGCTACTCTTGTTTAATAAGAATGAAATTAAGGTTAAGGATTACAATTTCCACTCTTTGGGACTCCAACTATCTGAACTAGTAAAACATATTCCCTACAGACTTGGTTCAGGTTGAGAACTAAGTACACTCCCCCACCCCCCAAATCATCAAAGTCTCAATAAAATGGTATTCCTTGTCTTAAATTTACTGTTACAGAATAAAGAGAGCAGAGGTCATGGCTCCAAGATAACTCTCTATCTAATGCCTGTACTGACAAAGAAGCAATTAATCATTAGAACAGGGACATCTTTGCTGATGCTACTGATTTATGAAGACATCAACTGCAGTAATGATCACTACTTGCACAATTCATCATTATTCAGACAGCTTGGCAGGGTGGAAGTAACTCAAAATAATCAATACTCAAAGTATAGTTTCTTGAAAATCTTAATTAAAAGCCACCAAATTCTAGAAAATATACACAAATTTTGGAATCCCGAGAGGTGGCATGCCGCAAAGAGGGGGCTGAGGGGTTTTTAAAAATTGTCCTTTTGTAATCTTTTAAGGGGTTTGGGGAGGGGAGGGGAGAGGAAAGGTGATAAATCAGGCTTGGCACAGGGGCATGAAATGGGAGGTGCAGAATGAGATGTGGAGGGGCGAAGTGCAGGTAGGGAAAAAGGTGATTCCATCAGGACCGTGGTTGGGAGGGGCAGATATGGCAGGAGCAGGGGACCGTATCTTTAGGGGGGCGCGCAGCTCTTCAAGCGGTGGCGTGACTCATCCCCCAAGGCTCCTCTCGTTCCCAGGGTTGTCCAGAACCTCAGAACCCAGGCCTTAGGCTGATGCTGTGCAACACCAGATCCGTGGTTAATAAGGCCCCCCTCATCTGCAAGTTAATTCAGGAGGGGGGAGCGGACCTGGCAGGTATTACAGAGGCCTGGTTGGGCCAAGAGGGAGGTTCCCATCGTAGAAATGTGCCCACCAGGTTTCTCAGCATTTCATCAGCCGAGGGCCCAGGGCAGGGGGGGGGGGGGTGGCGGTTGTTATAAGGGAATGTCTTGATCTGAGGGAGGCCACTGTACCACAGATAGCCAGATGTGAGTCTCTGCTGAAGTGGGGCCATGGGATGCAGATGGGCCTGCTGATCACGTACCTGGCTCCCTGCCACGTGACAGCGGCCCTGCCCGAGCTTTTCAACGTTATTGCCGGAGTGGCGGTTGATACCCCCAGACTGGTAGTCATGGGGGACTTCAATGTGCCGTCAGCTGGTGAGGCGTCTTGAGGTGGCCCGGGAGTTCATGGCTTCCATGATGGCCATGGACCTGACACAATTAATTCATGGCCCTACTCACACAGGAAGACACACTCTGGACTTGGGTTTTGTCTCTAGTCAGTAGTTGAATGGCCAGAATATAGGGGATATAGCTATTGAGCCTATGTCATGGTCTGACCATTCGCTCCTGAGGCTGGACTTTCTGACCACTGCACCCAACCGCAGGGAGATGGAACAGATCAGGTGATTCCGCTTCTAGCGCCTGATGGATCCGGAGAGATTCCAGAGGGAGCTTGGGCCATTTCCTGAGGCTTTGGCTCACGACTCGACTGAGGATCTGGCGGCCGCCTGGGATAGAACGGCTGCCAGGGCTTTGGGTTGAGTCTTGCCTTTGTGGCCTCTGACCCGGTGCCGCACCTGCCTGGCTCCTTGGTTCACCGAGGAGCTGAGGGAGATGAAGCGCCGGAAAAGACGCCTAGAGAGTGGTTGGAGGGCCAGTCGTTCCGAATCCGACCAAACACTAGTTAGGTCTCACATTAAGACTATTTAGTGGCGATAAAAGCGGCAAAGTGTGAATACTTTTCGGCTCTTATTGCATCAGCAGATAATCGCACAGCCGCCTTGTTTAGACTCACCCGCTCCCTCCTACAGAAGGGAGCACGGATCTCTTGCAAGGGCAGGCTGAGGATTTTGCACAGTATCTGCACGATAAAATCACTCAGATTCGGGAAGGCTTGGACTCTGACTGGGTAGATTCTGGCGGGGCGGCTGAGGCAGGTTTTGAGAATTTTATCTGGGACGAGTTCGATCCTGTAACTCCTGAGGACGTGGACAGGTTTCTGGGGAGATTAAACGCAACCACATGTTTATTGGACCCGTGTCCCTCCTGGCTGGTACTGGCTACCCAGGAGGTTACGCGAGGCTGGCTCCAGAGGATAATAAATGCTTCTTTAAGGGAGGGTTTCTTGCCACCGGCCCTGAAAGAGGGGGTGGTGAGGCCCCTACTCAGGAAGCCTTCTCTGGACCCAGCTGTTATGGCAAATTATCGTCCTGTCTCCAAACTTCGCTTTATTGCGAAGGTTGTTGAGAGTGTGGTTGCTCAACAGCTCCCTCAGTACCTTGATGAAACCGTCTATCTAGACCCATGCCAGTCCAGCTTCAGGCCTGGGTTCAGCACGGAAATGGCATTGGTCGCATTGGTTGATGATCTCTGGAGGGCTCGGGACAGGGGTTGCTCCTCTGTCCTGGTCCTATTAGATCTCTCAGCGGCTTTTAATACCATTGACCATAGTATCATGCTGAAGGGATTGGTGGTGGGCGGCACCATGTTGCGGTGGTTCTCCTATCTCTCTGACCGGTCACAGTTTGTGTTGGCAGGGGGGCAGAGGTCGACCTCGAGGCGCCTTGTTTGTGGGGTGCCACAAGGGTTGGTCCTCCTGTTCAACATTTATGTGAAGCCGCTGGGTGAGATCATCCGTGGATTTGGGGTGCGGTGCCATCTATACGCTGATGACACTCAGCTGTACATCTCCACCCCAAACCACCCCAATAATGCCCTTGAAGTGATGTCCCAGTGTCTGGAGGCTGTGCGGGTCTGGATGGGGAGGAACAGGCTTCGACTCAACCCTCCAAGACCGAGTGGCTGTGGATGCTGGCATCTCGATATAGCCAGCTGGCGCCATCGTTGGCTATTGGGGGCGAGTCATTGATCCCCACAGAGGGGGCTCGCAACTTGGGCTTCCTCCTGGACACACAGCTGTCTTTAGAAGAGCACATGACGGCCATGGCCAGGGGGGCTTTTTATCAGATTTGCCTGATACGCCAGTTGCGCCCCTTTCTGGGTTGGGATTCCTTATGCACAGTAACTCATGCTCTCATCACTTCTTGCCTGGACTACTGTAACACTCTCTACATCGGGCTCCCCTTGAGGAGCACCCGGAGACTCCAACTGGTCCAGAATGCGGCTGCGTGGGTGATTACGGGAGCGACATGGCGCTCCCATATAACACCTCTCCTGCGCAAGCTGCACTGGCTCCTGGTGGTCTTCCGGGTGCGCTTCAAGGTGTTGGTTCTCACCTTTAAAGTGCTCCATGGCTTAGGCCCAGGGTATTTACGAGACTGCCTTCTGCCATCGATAACCTCCCACTGGCCAATATGCTCTCACAGAGAGGGCCTCCTCAGGGTGCTGTCGGTCAAGCAATGTCAGCTGGTGGCCCCCAGGGGGAAAGCCTTCTCTGTGGGAGCACCCACTCTCTGGAACGAGCTACCTCCCGGGATATGATTGATCCTGGATCTCTGCGCTTTCTGTAAGGCCCTGAAGATGTTTCAACAAACTGGCCTGGCCTGAATAGGTTTAGGGTTTAGTTTTTAATTTGTATAGCTTGGGGTTTTAAATTGGGAGGCCAATTAATTTATTTTTAGGTATCTTAACTTTTTTATTGTATGTTGTTTTAATTTTTGGCTGTTCATCGACCTGAGTCCCTTTGGGGAGAAGAGCGGTATATAAATTCAATAAAACTAAACTAAAACTAAAGAAATGGAACCCGGAATTAGCAATTTTATACCCAACTAAAAAACAGATGCATTACAATACCTATTACACATACGTACATACATACATACATACATACATGCTTCAAAAATGAAATTTATTGTCTGCTCTAGGGGTTGCAAAACTTTAATGTATTTTATGTTCAACCAAAAAACCTCAGGTCCTATGTATTATAATGGGCACTTTTTTGAAAAGGATTTTTTATTCTTGTAGGCATTCTTTTATTATATTTATCATATATTATGAATTTTATGAAACTCTGCTGTAGTTTACAATACATCACACAATATCTCATGCACAGCAAACACTTCATTTTTTGTTTTGGGGGAATGAAAGTAATATTGGAAATGGTTTGTTACATTTACAAGGATAGCAGATTCCTGTCATTTTTCTACCTGAAGCAAATCAGCAAAAAGCACTATTGTACAAATAAAAGAAAATTAGAAAGCTCAACATAAACACAACACATTAAATTTCAAGTAAGGGTAGTGACTTGGTCATTAAGCAATGCTGTCATTAAACAAAACAGTGACTGTGCTTATGATCTTTCTTTCTACTTACTACTTTGCTTTACAGACCTGCAAAGGTCATAAACGTGAGGATGTGAGTGCCATTGTAACAAGTTACAATGGAACTATGAATGGTCCCTATCTATATAGCATGATAGACAAAGACTCTGAGAATACCGTGGACACCCAAGAAAATAATCTGATATTTCATTGAACAAATCAACCCAGAGTTCTCACTCAAGGCACAAATGACAAAGCTTAAGTTATCTTTCTGCAGACATATTACGAGAAGACCTAGCAGAAGAGGCAACCAGCAGCAAGATGCATAAGTCTTACAATGGCAATGAATGCTCCATTAGCAGATTTGAAAGAACAAGTTAGAGACAATCTTTGTGGTCAGTAGTAACTGAAAATAACTTGATGGCACATAATCAACTTCATAGCGTGATAGCAGGTCTTGGTCAAGAAAAATGGGCAAAATAAATTCCTAGGAAGATCGAAATAAGCTGGATATGATTTTAAAAGAGGATATAGCAACAAAACAAAAAGAGTTACAGCTATTTTAAGCTTCTGAAAGGGAAGCTCTATTCTATACTCTTTCTCTGCACTAAGCAGATGGAAAACAATAGCCACAGGCTGTCTTGAAATCAGTCAACTTAGAAGCTTGTTTTCTAGTGAATGTCTATTTCAATAATAATTAAAATGTATTTTCTGCTTCTTAACTATCAATACTGGTACAGCTATTTGTGTTGTCACAAGATTCTTTCTTGCATTAGAGTTACGTAAATCTTTCAATAGAGGGGATTCACCACACACAGAAATGCAACATGCAGAAATCTGGGAAAGCATTCTTATACAATAAACCTGAAAGATGTATCAGCTCTAACAATTTCAAAAACTCTCCTATCAAAATATTCCTGTGAATTCCAAACCAATTCTTCTGAGGAGTCTGTAAATTCTTTCTAGTTTTATTAATTTTAGTTTAGAGAAACCAAGTTATGCACTAGAAGTAATTACAAGGAGTGTAAGAAGTATGCCTAAAATAATATTTTTAAAAAGTATGATTATCTTCTTTGCACAGATATATTTCAAAATATCCTTTTGTCTACCAAAATCTATGCTAAAATCTGCTAAAATCTATCTATGTAGTAGTTCAGAATTCTTTATCTGACTTGTAACACTAGAGATACGTTTCATCAAACTATTTTACTGCTTCTGTAATATCAATATATGTAATTATGTAATATGTTATGCCATCGCAAATAAAAATCTGAAAGTGAATATTCTCTTTCAGATAATCATTCCACTTCTACACACCCGTTTTCTATGTACACTACCGTAAGAATATAACTTACCTTAACTACAATACTTTTTATTTGTTTGTTTGTTTGTTTGATTTATATGCCACCCTTCTCCGGAGACTCAGAGCGGCTTACAATGCATTAAGCAATTATATTATAGCATCATATATTATTGCTGGATAACCTGTACTGCTTTTGCACAACAGCTCCATCTTGTGACATTTGGAGGCTTTGAAGCGAACCAAGGTACTATTTAAGATCTTTATATTTATATATTGTAAATAATTCAAGGTGGCAAGCACACACAATACTTCTTCCTTCTATTTAATTAGCTGATGATAGAACCATGTAAATATATTGAATTGTACTAACAACTTCACTAAATTCAGAAGTAGTATCTGATTATTAAACAAAATATACTGGTTCTAGACAAAAAAAAAAGCTTAAGATCTTCAATGTTGCTGCCATGTGTTATATTGTCATTCTTTCATGTAGGTTCAATTATTCTAAGCTATCCTTTCATATTCAGTACCGCAGTTCTGATTTTTCCCCTTCTTTCTCCCCAAAGTCTGTCATCCCAGCCTCTGTCCTATAATATAGTCAATAAATTCTGGAAACACTTCAACATCCATCATTGGCATAAAAAAAATGCGCTACTTTGCAATTTATAGTAGCACTATACTAGAAAATGCACTATTAATTTGTTCAGTATGGCCAATGTAAAAATGTAATCCAGCATAATTCAGTAATATTTTGCAGATTCCAGTACTGTCAAAGTCAGTCTGTTTCAAATTTTGTTGGATTAAATAAATTTCACTTTTAAGTGTTTTTAAATAATCACTCAAGATGCCATTTTTCTTAGATTCTTTTGAAGTTTCAATTAAATTATAGCATCTGTTCTCCTTGAATTTATCATCACTATTTGACATGAGAAACATGTAATCCCATGTGGTAGATTTAATAGCTACTAGCCCAATAGTCACTACACCAACCTCGAAGGTTTTTAAGGAACAAGCTGCTTCATCCCCAAACATTTTTCCATTCAATCCCAGTAGCACATTACAACAAAGCAGATTCAGCTCAGCAAATCCGAACTAATTCAGTGCTCCTCCTTTCACAGCAGTATTCTCCTAAAGAGACGACTTGGTCTCTGACTAGCTCGGGAGGCTTAGCCCCTCCGTTGAGATGGACAAAATGGCGCAAAGCTCGGTCTGTTTTTAAGAACAAGGAGTGCTGTGGTTTCTTGAGGAGGGCGCCATCGTCTTTCTTTTTCCGTTCGACCACCCACATCAGACCGAGAGGCTCCAAAGAATCTCTCGCCCATACCCCGGCATAGCAACCGTTTGAGGAAAAACTGAAGCGATCGCGCCTCTGCCAAATGTCTACCTCTCAAGCCCTCGGTGCCGTCCGCTAGAAGGTCGTCCGAGCCTATCTTTGCTTCAACACATTTCTCGGGTCAGAAGAACGGAGGAGCCCAGCGGTTCCGGGGATGAACCTGCCAAAACGGAGGCAACGCGAGGCTTACCCGGTCGTGTTTGAGGGAATTCTGAACCGCAGGCGATTATAAGAGAATCGCGGCCGCGCGGGTCTCCTTCTCCACGCGGCGAAGCCAACGTCAAATCTCGCGAGGAGCGGGAGCCACAACGGTCCTTTTGAAGGTCACGTGATTCGGGGGGGTCGCCCTCGGGCCTGGGTGGGCCGAATTTTTTTTTTCCTCATCGATGTGGTAGGTCCCTATAGCACTGAAGTTTAATGCAGTCCAGGACGAGTTTACAAACACAAATGAAATGGGATACTTTCCGAGATTTCTTTTACGCCGCCTTTAACAAACAAGGCAACCACTCGTTTCTTCGTGAAAACAGCGCGACCTCTCGTGGTAGGATCGGTCCTAAAAATATATGCGATGCATTGTGGAACATGTAGTTCCAGAGGCGGCCAGTTTGGGCTCATAAAGGTAGGAAGCTGTAACTCCACGGAGCTGGGAGCCGATGTAGGAAGGCAAACACATCTCGGAACAGCACCTTATTATTACTATATTAATTGTTATAGCCGCCTACTCCAGATTACAAAATCCAGCGAAAACATTTAAAAATACAACACAGGAAAAAAAAAACCCTCAACAGGGCCTTGGCAAATACAGTAACCTCTCTCAAGGGCAAACATTTACAGTCCGGCTCAGCAATACTGACTTGAGCCATGCCAGCAATGGATGAATTGGGCCAGTTGATCTAGTTATAGCTCTTTCCTACTGCTGTCCGCTCTTCTCTGAATTGGGGGCGGGGGGAACTAGAGGTAGTTCTTGACCATGACCACAACTGAGCGCAAACTTTTGTTGGGAGCAATAGGCTGACTCTCTAAACCACTTAGAAAGGGTTGTACAGTATTTTTCGCTCTATAAGACACATCCCCCCCCCAAAGTGGATGGAAATCACTGTACGTCTTTGGTGAATAGCAGCTGGGCCACGGCGGCGGGGTTCTTTTACAGTACTGAACCCCACCTCTTCTGTCTCTTTTCTGCAGTGCAGGAGTCAATAGGCAGAGCTGGCACATAAGAGGACAGCTATCTGTGGTCCTCTCAGGCTCTGCCTGAAAGTTTTTTATCTTGTTTTTGTCCTCTAAACAGAGGTGCCTCTTATGGTCAGGTGCATCTTATGGAGCAAACAATACGTTAAGTCTAAAGTGCTATTGCTATTTTTGTTGCTAAACAAGACAATTGTTAAGCAAGTTTTGCTCCATTTATCACTTTTTTTTGCCATGGTTGTTCAGTGAATCACTGCAGTTGTTAAGTTAGTAACACAGTTGTTAAGTGAATCTGGCTTTCCCGTTGACTTTGCTTGTCACATGACCCCAGGACACTGCAGCCATCATAAATATAGACAAGTTGCCAAGTGCCCAAATCTTGTTCAGGTTACCATGATAATGATTCAATTGTTTTAAGTGTAAAAAATGGTTAGAAGTCACTTTTTTCAGTGCCACTGTAACTTTGAACCGTCACTATAAACAGATGGTTGTAAGTCAAGGACACGTGTATCTGTATGAAATTTCCTGTCCTAATTGCCAATCTCTAGCCTGCCACTTCCTCTACCTCCAATTATTACTGGCTGCTTGTTTCTCTAGGACAGGGGTGTGAAACTCATGTAGGCACACTGGCATCGGCAACTTCTTTCCCCTTCGTTAAACCGCGCGTGGGTGTGGCCAGTGCATGATGCATCCAACCCATGGGCCAGGAGTTTGACAGCCCTGCTCTAGGATGATGGATGACAAAGGTTAATAGTTACTTAGATGGTGGGTGAATAAAGAGAAATACTATTTTAACACTATCTTGCCCTCCTTATGCTGGTCTATAATAAAGATTTGATTGATAGATACTTAAGCACAGTGGCTTAAGCTTTTTCACTCATGGGCTTGGAATAGTGAAGGTCCAGTAGAAAATAAAGATATAGTCAGGACATGTTTATGCCATGTGCCAGCAAATGTGGAAAGGCCCTATAATTTGTTCACAGGTTTATTTGATATCATTGTGATCTCAGGGACATTCAGAAGCAGGATATGATTTAAAATTACCCTGAAGAGGGGAAATAAGAATATTTCCATTTATATTGTGAATTTGAAGAGTGCTTCAGCAGCTAGGAACAGAGGCTGAAGAGTTGTAAAGTTGAGATCTTTGTGAGGTGGGAGACAGATATGGGTATCACTTTTTAGTACTGTATAATTGTGGGAAGCCGCTCCCCCCTCCTAAAAGAATGAAATATTTTGGGAAATATTAAAAAGGCAGAATATTATATTTCCCCAAAGGGAGAAATGGAAAAACATGCTCTTAAAGACAGAAAGCAGACTCAGTCGTTCTTAATACCACCCTCCAACAGATATTTTGTGCCCATTAAGACTGGGCAAGCGTATCTACAAAACAAAAGGCCTTCAGCTCCAGGGTGATGGGATTAAGAACAGGACATGATCCTTCAGGACATAATAGGATTAACCCACTACCAATTAGCAGAAATCATAGAGCTCACTACATTGGATAATCTCGTAAGAGGATTTCAGACATTGCACCACCCCACTAGCAGCATCTCTGAAACCTATAAAAATCCATGTACTCATCAAACCAATTTGGTCAGCTCTACCAGAACCACAAACCCTGGTGGTTCTGTTCATCAATAAATGGACCTTTCTTTCCATTCAGCCTCTATTTTATTTCTAGCATCTTTCTCCCAGCTTGGAGCTGAACCAGATGGATTTTTCTTTCAACACTGTGTTCCTCCTATTCCTTTTCTTGTGCATGTTAATGGTAAAGGTACACCAGTATATATCTGCCCTTTCTTATCCACCAGGATTTTTATGTTAGTGTTCCTGCTATGAGATTACTTTCTGGATTCATGTGTTCTCTAACAATTGTTTCCCTTCATTGCTAAATACTGCATAACTTTAAAACACTAATGCCTAATATTGTTTCCTATCCTTTTTTTTGCCATTCTTTTTTTCATATACATTAAATTATTCAGATTATTGCTCTTCAGGAATGGACTGTTTTGCTTATAACATGGGTGCAACATGTTTTAGATTACATTTAAATTTGAAATAATAACATAGCAGATCTCCACCATTACATCGCATTGCATATTTATGTTTTCTTAGAATGCATAGCATTTAGCATAGAGAGCCAATTTAGTATAGTAGTTAAGGCAACAGGTTACAAATCAGAAGACGGTGAGTTCTGGTTCTGCCTTAGGCATGAAAGCTAGTGGGATGACTTTGGGCTGGTCACTCACTCTGAGTCCAATTCACCTCATTGGGATATAATTATGGGGAAAATAGAAGAAGGGAGTAGCATTAGTTATGTTTGCCATCTGAATTATTTAAAAATAATAAATTGGATAAAAATTAAATAAATACAAAGACTTTAAAGCAAATATGAACTATGTAGAATAATTACATCCATTGAGTAGTATTTATTTCCATATTTTCTGATGCAAAAATGTTAATTACACACACACAAAATAATACATGAACTTAAGCCAAGGAAAATTATTCTAAATAGTGTAAGCAATGCGTTTGTCCTGATGTTTATAATTACAATATCATATCCTCAAGTTAAATATGTTTTGGGTTAATACATGACTTCCCAGTCTCCATTTGCTTTTTAGAGATTATTTAGAACAGACAGTGTGCAGAATAAAGCCTTGAAGTATGTGAGGAAGGGGTAGGGTGTGGGAAATAAAATGGAAAGAAAATAGTACTAAAATGATTATTTCTCAGATTATATAGTATTGTAAAAATACAAAGTATTTTTTTTATCTGCATGCATACCAACAAATTGCAATGTAACCTAATTATGAACTGTTTATACATATTTTGGTGGAATCAAAGTTAATTGTTGGAACAACTAAAAAATAAATTATTGCTAAAAGATATGACTTTTTACAAGGACTGTAAAAATAATTATTTTTAAGAGCTATGTTGGGAACAGAAAATAAAGCTGTTTCAGAATTCAGTGGTCAACCTTTAAACACATTCAGGACAAAATTACGAGAATCTTAGGCTATAGTGACAATAGGTCCCTCTGAAAATTAGGATTGTTTCTTGAGTTATAGAATAGCAGTATGCAGGGTAACGTTTGTTCTCTCTTGTATTATGCTGTCACAATGCTAGAAATTCAAATAAAACTACAGCACTACTGTTTTTAACCAGTTTTCTTTCTTTTGCTTAGTCACCTGGTAAAAAAGAAAAATCACTGAATGTGTACAGTTGACTAGAGTATTCCTGAAGAAAGAAATCATGCATGATATAAAATCTTGTTAGAAGGTAATTTGATCACACTGAATTAAAAATCTTCAAGATCTTATTGGCTTTATTAGCCAATAAACACATCTGAGACTTAAAAGAGAATGAGTGCAATGAAGACAGGCTACACTATGTCAATTATGTATTGCCACCATCAAGAGAACAAAAATTAGTGAAAGGAACCTGGAAGATGCCAGTGAAAAAGCATGGTCCTCTATTTGGAGGAAAAAAATTCCAAAGGTAGTCTTTCTGGATCCCACTGAATCTAAGGAAAAATGCTCTATTAGAGGAAGTGGGAGAAGTAAAAAATCATTCTGAGCAGCAGTTAAAATTATTCTCAAAATTTAACTGATTTTCAGTAACAGATAATACTATTTTATGGTAGATTTGGAAAACTGTAATAGAATTTAATAGTTATACAACTATTCCATGCTTTATTATTTTGAAACATCAAATAAATTTACTTTAAAAAATATGAGATTTTCAGATCTTGAGTTTTAATATAACATTTGACTTAGTGATGATCTTTTATAACTTATGATTGTATATAATATGCAGCACTCTTTCCACCTTGCTATATTTTATTTTTGTGCGTATATACTTATATGTATAATATACTGAAAAGATCAACGTAATTCAGTACAGCTTAACATATATACCAAATATTGCTAAAAGTTTATGAAGAGTTTCCTATAACAGAAACCTTATTCTAATAACCTAAAGACAATGTGCAATTTATTCCTTGTGAACTAATAGCGTGTGAAAGTGTGTCTGTGTATAAGAAAAAGAGGGAACCAACTTTCAGGAAATGCTAATGTTAGGAATGGTAAACAGCACCTATAAAACTCATACATGAGCTAAGAATATTTTTAAGAAATGCCAAAACAAAAATAGACAACTTGATGGCACGTAATTGTCATCATTCCATTTCACATAAAGCTTTTCTTCAACAATGGAGATGTGAGTTTTTAATGCTAAAAAAAAATACATTGCCATAACTGGATTGATCCATAATGATAATATACTTTAAACCCCAACTTTACTAAAAGATGTACAATCCCTTAAAAACCTTTAATCTGATTTTCTTCACTTTCCAGGAAATGTTTGCATTTTTTTAAAAAAATCAAGATAGTTTTAAAAATGCACATAACAATAAACATTATTTGAGACAGAATTTTGCAAATAATTTGTTCATACAATAAGAAAAATTGTCTGTACTTATAAAAGTTTAATCAGTGGCTTAATTAAGATGGCTACTACTTTTAATATCAAAACATACTTGACCATACATAAGGTCAACTTATTTTAATCCTTTTTTTTTTACTCAAACTTACATTGGATGTATAATACAAAATATTTTAGACTGTGCAATATCACTTCGTTTGCAGTAAAAAACAGTTTTTCTTCATGTTTGGCTCTGAAGCATCTTTTGTTCTGATGATAATACAGAAGCTTTCTAGTAGCTGCTTAAAGAGGCATTTGTCTAAGGAGATGAGGTTCAAATAGGTCTTTCTGTTCATTTTGAGAAGCTTTCAAAGCTGAATGGCTGTGTGGCAAAATGTTATAAAAGAGTACTTTAAGGATAAAATATTTAGTTACAGTAATAACTTTTATAGAACTCCACTAACATGTCAAAGTGTTTCTGTTAATTTCTACGTACGCTGAAAAATAATAACAGGGCATATTAACATATGGGGGAAAAAGTAAGGTTACCATCCTACAATTTTCATAAATTTATCCTCCAGACCTTCAAAGAATTAAAGGAGCCAAGTATTTTTGCATACTTTGGATCAAACTGTCAGAACTTATTTCCCAATTTAAAAAACTACAGAAATAAATTTCATCTAGTTATCCCTTAGATAACGTTTCAAAAACATACTATAGTTTTTGTCTTCAGGTTACAGTGGCAATTGAGGGAAATGTCACATGACTGCATTGCTCAATGACAACAATTCTGGCATTCCTTGTTGCTGTCATTAAGGAAGGATTGCATACAACTTTAAGTGAAGTCATATACTATGATTTCCAACTTCTTGCTGGTGTCTCATTGATTTGTTCATGGGAAATTAGCTGGGAATATTAGAAATCGCATGATTGTAGCTCACAGTAATGTCATAATCATGAGCTGAGGCCTGAATCACAATCACATAACTACAGGAATCTATGATAGCTGGAACTACAAGGACATTTATGTACCAGTATTTTAGTACCATGGTAATTTTAAATGGCTGCTGAACAAATGGTTGTAACCCGAGAACTACCTGTAACATAAATGAAAAAAAGGCTTTGAACACCACTGTAATATATAGGAAGGTAGAATATACAGCTTCCTCTACATTGCAGTAGTATACTGAGCTTCTTTTTTGATGCTCTTAAAAGCAATTCTTATTTCTGCAGTTGTTTTATTTCTTACACACAGACACACACAAGAAACATTTTGCAAAACTGTGAGCAAAACATTAAAGCAGCTGCATTCTTTGAAAGGCCAGCAAGTGTTTTAAAACCTGTTTCACTATAATTGCCCATTGCTCCATAAATGATTGCAACAGAAATGCTCCCTATGTGACAATCCACATTCAGGTGGAGAAACAGAGGCAGTTTTCAAAGCAGCTGAGTCCAGAGCTTCTGCCTCCACATGTTGACACTTCGCAAAGCAACACTTTTGAATAATTCCCACACAAACACATTAACATATACAGTGTGCATTCTTTTTAATATTTGTGTTTTGTTTTAAACACAACAATTTTTAATTTCAAATATCTGTCTAATTTCATTACAGTAGTTATTTAACACAATGACATGGACTTGAAGTTGGATTCCAGTGGTATTTTACAGAAATCATACCTGATTTTTTCATTATTTCTGTTTTCTTTATATACTGGCTGAGATTCTTTATTATAAGGAGTTCTGTGTACCTCTCTGGAGACTGGGAAGTGGTAAATAGGAAAATGTGTATGTTCTGTATCATTATCATCTAGAGGATATAAAGATACAAAATCGTGTATTCAATTTTACTCAAAGTATACAAAACAACACGGGGCACATTCAAATCTTACATTCAAATCTTAGTAAATTGCAACAGCTAACTTCATACATTTACAACTGGTATATAAAAACACAGCTTATAAATGTTCAGTTGCAAAAATTACTGATCTGCATATTTTATGTCACAAGTCCCTGAGAATATTATTCCAGCACAGCAGGATAATCAATAAAAATGGAAGAAACAGAAAAATTATTGGACCCCCTTTGTTACTGATTTTATCAATTAAATTGTCAAAACTAAGATGAATTTTTAAATCGGGAAAAACCATTTAAAAAGTGTTTATGCAATAACTAAACGTATGACTCACCACCAATGAAATTATTTAAAAGCATGCAACCATACTCGATACAGTTTTATAATACTGTATTTATTTGAAAATGTTTTAATGAAGGCTGTTTGCTATTCATTCATCTTTATACTATTATTATAGTAGTATAGTATTGGGAAATAATGTTTTTATTCTACATTAAAACATTCTGAAAATGTTCAAAACATAATCGTCTTATGACAAATTTATTGGAGCTTGTTTTTGTCTTAATGTTGATACTGTAATTAATTAAAAAGATATAGTTTGTTTTACCAAAATGTGAATATGATGCATGCTCGTTAATGAAGCTTTCTACTTTGTTTTTCTTCCTGGCATCTCTGGAGGCTTTCCAATTTGTCAGGAACTGTCTTTCCATTTCTTTTATTTCTTTTCCATCCAGCAGTTCTGAGGAAATGTACAGACAGCTTTATATTTTTAAGAAGGCAAAAGAACGTTTTTGTTGTCAAAGATATTGCTCATTTTCTATGATCAATGCTATTATACCTGAAAAACCACCAAATTGTTGATAATTTGGCTTTAATACTACTGTACTAGTTAAGTATGAGCTGGACAACTGATGAATAGCTTGTTATAGTACAATAGTGAAAAGGATAGACCTTAAAACTGTAAAATAGTTGCTACAATAACAAAAAGACAGAAAAGCAAAACAATCTCTCTGCTGCTCACTTAAACTGATATCTATAATTACCATGCAGGGTAAATGATATATATGTGGTCTATGCCCTATATAATTTTACCTATATAATTCAATTGTTACATATAATCCACCTGGGAAAGCCAAGGAAAATCATCAAAACAATAAAAAAGCAAAAGTTAGAATATTTTGGACATGTGATGCAACACCCAGAAAAATACAGCATACTTCACTTAATCCTCCAGGGAAAGATTGAAGGCAAATGAGGTCCAGGCAGAAGAAGAAGATCATGACTTCAAAATCTAAGGGACTGGTTTGGACAAAACTCAACAGCACTTTTTTGTGTGGCTCTTGATAAAAACAGGATCGTCAACATCCAATGACAGATGTGGCACAAGAAAAAGAAGAACCCAATTGTTTAATAATATAGCATTAATGGAAAGAAAGATTACTCTGAATTTAAGATACACCCCCACAAAGAAAGATATTAAAAATAATGCAGACAAAAATCTTGGTAGTAACTAATTGTCAGCCTAGAGTTATCAGCTCCAACTTAAGTTCTGAAGATTTTCCCCAAAACATACACACCGTAAATGTAAGTAATATGCTTGCAGACAAATAGGCAACGTCTCTTTCTGACTCTCTCTCTCTGTATGTACTGTATGTATGTTATGGGTTTGCCAGAAACCACACTCCAAGGGAAAACCCATGACAAAAAGTATACTATTTATTGAATTAATCCAAGTAATCCTCCATTTATGACTAAAGGGCTCAAAATCTCGATTGTTGAGGGATTTGAGCACATTGAGGGATTTCTAGAACAGCAGTCACCACTAGTGGTCCGTGGAGCACTGGTGGTCCCCAAGAAAATTATGGTGGTCTGCAGAAAAATTATTTGCATTTTTTATATTGCATTAAATCAGGGGTCCTCAAACTATGGCCCGTAGAATGGATACGTGCAATGAATGTTTGTGTTGCTGCAGAGAGTCTCCCCCTTCAGGGTCTTCTTGTGTGAGTCGGAGGGGGGCAGAAATTCTGACTTGGGGTCTGCTTCAGCCTCCTCGTGCGGGGCTTTGGGTGAAGGCTGAAGGGAAGTGCCGCTGGTGGCGAAGAGTTGGAGGGCCTTGGTCCAGTGGGATTGCAAAAGAGGGAAAAAAGGGGTTGAAATTCATCAGGCAACCTTCCAAGTAAAGCTGATATTCAAAAGCAACATTTTTTTGCAGCAGAGAAATTTTCCTCTATTTGTACCTTATGCTAATTCTTTTATATTCACAATTTCTGTTCTTAGTATTGTAATGATGTAATCTTCCTCAATTGATAGGAAATTATTTTGAAATAACAATTTGTTTTTGTAAAATTCAATGTATTCTCTAGTTTATCTTCTGACACATTATAATTCTACTAATTCTACTCATTATTTATAATCTTAAAAACAGCTTTAATTATACAAATTGTACAAATACATGAAAGTAAAAGTTGATGGAGCAATTATATTAGTAACATTCAGCACTGAGGGATAGCATTCCTTGATTTATATCCTGCCTTTGTTCAGGAGCTCAGGCAGCAGACATAGCATAGCATCCCTCCAACCTATGACGCAACAATCACCCTATGATACAGACTGAGTTGAGAAGAAATAAAGTCATCCAGCAAGCTTCTCAGGCTGACCACACAAGACACCACACTTGACCAAATATAGGTACATCATGATCAGACGTAGAAAGCTAGATCTTATTCTCGGAGATTCAAACCCTCTATTGTGAATTAAATTCATAGATTCATAGATGTTTTAGATTACTGCACCGCATTAGGTTTAGAAATCACTTCAATCTGAGTGGAGGGGGAAGTTATTTTATGTCAAGTTCATATATACAACTCTTTGTATTACTTCCACCTACCCCTTTTTAAACAATGTATAATAAATGAACAAAATGTTAAAAAGCTATATTTATGAAGTTACTCACCAAGCACATCTAAATTATATTAAAGTAACCAATCTTTACAATCTCCAAAGCATGTCACAACTTTTGGAAATTGAAAGTTGAAAATGTTGACCTGCCCTAAATATTTTTTGTGGTATTTCAGTTACATTAACTACCAGGAGGCATTACATTTAACGGGTTTTATCTTTATTAGGAATTTAATAAGGAACTATTACTAGGAATTTATTAGATCCTATATTTTATGGAATATTTCAAACTCTGTCTCAATGATGCCTGTCCAATTTTAATCATCAGAACATGCTGGCTCTCACAGATAATTTGTGAAGCCCTCGATAAATGTATTTTTCTGTTAACTTGTCCAAGACCTAGAACAGTCTTCTGAGAGAATTTTGTTTCATATTCAGTGGAAGATTTTGGGCACAAAAGTTGAGTAGTGTAATATACCAAAAAGATGCTATCAATGCCTGTGATAACTATGCTGGGTACCCTGCAGTAACACATTTTATTATTGCCCTCTTTTATGATTGTTTTAATTCTAGTTTGGTCCAGAACTGCACACAACAGAACTTTATGAGGAAGGAGAACTGGAGAGACAAGCTTGATTAATTCTTTCTTCTTAAAGATCTCTAAATCTGATTTTGGAAGGACATTCTAAAACTGGCTCTTGTTTTGATCCTGATCCCATATGTGAAGACATTTTTCATTCTATGGAAGTTCAAATGGACTGACTCCCCTCATTTTAAGATACAGTGGTTTTATCAAAGTGCAGGATATACAATAATATACAGCTGTCAGATAACTTTAAAAGCATGTCTGATAATTGGACAGATTATAATTTGTACACCAGTTAATAAGATAAAATGAAATGAAATAAGGTAAAATTGCTTCTGTTTTTGTAATTTGGATGGCCTCAGAATTGATGGGAAGAAGAACTGAGTGCAAGTGGGGTTAGATGGCTTCAACTGGAGAAAATATTGCGCAACAGATTCACAGGAAAACAGTGGAATTTAACATGAGTAATGACCTTGACTCCTGGGTCATATCCCTATGCATCAATGGCTTAATAAATCAATAAATATGAAATGAAAGAAGAACAATCTCTGAAATTTAGATATTTTTACCAAGAGATTTTGACTGCAGTATTACTTTGTCTCGGTATTTTGGCTTATGACAAACAGGATTCCCATTCAGCTCCATTTTGTACAACTTAGTCCATATACTCAGAATAAATTCCAAGTCCTGGAAGTAACGAAGAAAAACATCACGTATCTAATCCAAATATTACCACTAAATTTATAAATCTTTCTTTGATTAGTTGTAACATGTTCCATTTATTTCAAAAGATGTTATTACATTTAATAACACAATTAAATATCCGTGTAGTTAAAAATACATTTTATCCTCAATATTCATAAATGATATTTTGATAGCTATTTTACTTCAGTTACATTCATCTTACAGTTACATTCATAACTGTAGTCTATTTTTGTGTTTTCACTATCTCATAAAAGTTTAAATATAAATGTAAACCAGAAAAAACACAAACATTAAATACACTGTTCTGTGGCCTCCTTAAGTTTTGCAAAAATATATTTGTAAAGTTTGGAAGCTAATCACATTTAATGTAGGAGAATTATTCAGATCTTTTGGCTGTAAATATAAATTATTATTAAATCAAGCTAAACAAATTCAAGAAAAAGCATATGTGGGATACTTTTTGTATCACAAATTGTAATAATGCCATGTATGATAGAAATCACAGCATATATGGAACTATGGAAACTATGGAAACAGTGTTAGAAACAGGAAACCAATGTCTGGGAAACAATTTCTCTTCCTTTTCCTTCTTAAAATGGTAAATTTGTAATACTTTATCAGTATAATTTTGTTTAGATTTTGAAAGAAACTGATGGAACAGAAAGGCAGAAGATTATTCTCTTAATCTCTGTTGTTCCCTGTAGTCCTCCAGTTTTATTCTAACTCCATCCCACTGGCACTCAACCACTTCATATAATTATCACATCTGTCTGTTCGGTATGTGTGTGTGTGTATGTGTATGTATATCTTCCTGCATCCTATCTATCTATCTATCTATCTATCTATCTATCTATCTATCTATCTATCTATCTATCTATCTATCCATCCATCCATCCATCCATCCATCCATCCATCCATCCATCCATCCATCCATCCATCCATTCATTTGATATTCCATCTATCCTCTAAGAGCACAGGCAATCAGCCATAGTACTCCTTCCTTCAATTCCTACTCCAAACAACATCCCTTAAATACATTCAAGTCTTTTAGCCCAAGTCAGCCAATAGTTTTTTATGTTTGGGGTAAATTTGAACTTAGATCTTTCTAACACTTTAGTCAGATACTATGTTCTATCTGTCCAGATATTTGATATAGAAGGTTATCAAGTATTTGGCAAGACAATGAGGGAAAACTGAATTATCCTCTTTTCCTTCTGTGACAAAGACCGAATAATACAATTTCAATTTAAGTGCATCATTAAAAGGAATTATGCCTCACTGGTTTGTACATTATCTCCATTCCAGTTATACAGTATCTGAAATGCTGGAATACTCATATGAATGTACCATTCATAATTTATTCTGAAATAATTTCTATATTGTATCTTTTCCTAAATTCACCTTATTATGAAGCCTACAAAGTTCAAGGAATATTATAAATAAAACTGAATGTTCAAAAGAATAAAACTTGTTATTCATTAATTTTCAATTTGAAGAAGCCAAAAATGAAAACTCAAAAGGATTTTAGTGCTACTTGCCAAGTTTACTTTAAAGACATTCTGTAATCTATTTTCTTTCTATATAATTAATTTTCTGCAAAAGAATAAAGTCTCCTTTGAGTTTGATTCCTGGTGGATGCATGAAATAGCTATTTTTGTCAATAAAAATGTTAATTAATAATAAGCAAATTAAATTTATTATAATTAATATTTATAACACTGGACAGAACTACATACTTTTCCCTGTGCATTTAGGTTTAAAATTGTATGTTTGAGCAATTTAGCTTTTAATGGCTAAAATTAAAGCAAAGTTTATAAACATGCAAATAGTGTCTTTGCTCACAATCATCCCTCTTTTTTTATTTTTACAAATTTAAACAGACCTATGAAATAGAACTTTTGTTAAATGTTTAATAGTATCATCCTCACCTTGTACATTTAATTTAAAAATGTACTTAAAATTTTATTCAATTAAGTATTATTTTAAAAATTCAAAACAGTATATTTCTTGGAATTCTGAAAACCATTTATTTTTGAAGAATGCATACAATTTTTAGGTATTCATTAATTAAGCTTGGTTGATCAATTATTCAGAATATCTTTACTCTCGTTTATCTAAGAATGCATTTATTCCATGCTGAAATATTACTTTTGGATATTGTTCACTGCCTTCCTGTCTCCAATAAACTGCTTTCACTTTACATCCTTTCAATAAGCTATACTAAAGGGACTAGATAGTTTTTTGGGCAGTCTCTATTTGATAAATGATTATGTCATGTTATCACTTAGAGGTCTGCTACAAAATACTAAAAACCAAATTGTATTCTAGGCTCATGATGGGAGTGGGTAGGTATAAAAGCCTCAGATGTCATTCATAGCACAAACTATAGCCTTCTTCCCAATTAGTGACAGTCATTTAAAAACCTACATTTGACCAATGCACTCCAATTTTTATTGGCTGTGTCTAGCTCAAATAGCCTAACTATATCTGCAGATAGCAATTTGTCATCATCTGACGGTCTGTCATTATCTCTTTCAAAAAATCTATATATTTTTTCTTGTACCTGACTGAATTGTGAAGTGCAGGAATCCATCTTTTTGATATCTAGTGTCATAATCAATAATGGCAGAGGTTGAACACATTAAATATTTACAGCCAAATCTTCAAAATACCAAAGCCTTCTGAAATAAATAGGACTTGTATTGCTGAATGTATTACAAAATAATCTGGATTTATGAGATGTAGATAGACAACTTCCTAATACATAGGACATGTCATTGCTTTCATCCCATCCTCTGGTATATATGATGTAATAAGAAGCACTATATGTTACATCATAGTGAATGGAATTAAGAGAAAATTAAAAAATAAAGAAAATGGAACCTTCTCAAGTATTGCAAAATGTCACTTCTTTAAAAATTCAATTCCAAGGACTTCCGCTGGCGCCGCGGACATCGCAGAGGATTCCATGAATGAACTTAAAGATTTTATAAAACAAGTTGCGACTGCCCAAACAGCGAAAATAGAAGAGAAACTGGGGAAATTTGAGGATGACATAAAAGAAATTAGGGATGTTGTTGCAAAGAAGCATGATGAAATAAGAGAAGATATTGTGCTGGCTGTTTCTGGCTTGTCTAAACATCTTGTGCAGCTTGATGAAAGAGTGGAAGAAATCAGTGAGGCTACTCTAGATTTGGAGGCTAAAGGACATTGCCCAATCGATGGAATGCAGGAGCAGCGCCATGGAAAATGGGAGAATTCCAGACTAAATCTGAAAGGTTGGAAAATGAGGTTCTTATGATACATACAGATCTATGGAGTTTGCCTTAAGAGTGAGAGGATTGAAAGAGAATGGCCGTGAGAACTTAAGAGAGAAATGTGGTGAAGTTATTGCATCAGTGGCTGGGTTGAAGAAGGATGAAATAATTGGCCAGATGGACAAAGTCTATAGAGTTAACTCATGGACTGCAAGAAATAAAAACCTGCCAAGAGATGTGGTGATTTATTTTATTGACAGAAGAATTAGAAATGATGTATTGCAAGCTTCTTACAATAACAAGGTGTCTGGACAGGAAATTAAGATACTGAAAGAGATTCCTCCCAAAATGCTGAGACAGAAAGAACTTTGGTTTTTTAGTGGATGAGCTGAGAAGACAACAAATAGTGTACAAATGGGATGTACCAACAGGCATAATAGTGGATTATGCTGGAGAAAGATATCGATTGAATAATGCTGGGAAAGCAAGAGAATTTTACTACAATGTATTAAAAGCTGGACACCCTCCTGAAGACAATAAAAAAGGAGCTGAAAAAGGAAAACAACAGATCCAAACATATGCTGAGGCGGTGGCTGGAGAACCTAAGAAGCAAGATGACCAGACCCAATTGGATCTAGCATCACTTCCTTTTCCTTTAAGTCAATTGGAAGGAGTGTCATCTGACCTGTCAAAGCTGGAGGAGCCGAGAGAAAAACGAGAACAACGTGTGACAAGGTCAACTTTTAAACAACAACAACAACACCTGGTTTCAAAAACAGAAGCTGGGGAGGGGGAGCAAGACCGAAGATAAAGGTCAAAGAAGATCTTCAGGACATGCTCTTTAAGCTTCAGTCGGGCAAAAATGCCGGTTAAATGTTTGTCTTGGAATGTCAATGGTTTGAATTGAAGAGGAAGAAAATATATCATTATTTGAAACAATTTAATAATGACATTATATGCTTACAAGAGACACATATTAGATCAACTGATCAGAAATATTTAATCAACTCAAAATTAGGGACTCACTTTGTGGCATCATCTCCAGAAAAAAGGAATGGAATAGTTGTATACATAAAAAAGGACTTGACAGCAAGTTTAATAGAGGCAGATGATCAAGGAAGATATATAGCAATTGAATTACAGACTCAAAATGGAATAATGCTTTTGATTGGGATTTATGCACCGAACCAGCAACAAGAAAATTTTTACAAACTGTTACATACTAAAGTAATTCAATGGAATTATAAATCAATTATTTTAATGGGAGATTGGAATGGGGTAATTGATATTTTTAAGGACAAGAAGACCACGTCTAAAGTTGTCTCGCGTGCCAAGTTACCTAAACCCTTTTTTGAAATCATGGATGATTTAGAATTGAGAGATGTTTGGAGGGAATGGAATCCAGATGAAAAAGATTTTACTTTTTTTTCCGACAGACATCAATCTTTTTCTAGGATTGATTTTATATTGCTAACAAATGATTTTCTTTCTAGGGTGAAGAAAGTCAAGATATTTCCAAGGACTTTAGCTGATCATAGTCCGGTTTGGTTGAAATTAGAACAGGAGAAGAGAGAAAGGAGGTCTTGGAGATTAAATGAAAATTTATTTAGATATGAAGAAAATGTGAATGAACTTAAAAAACATATGAAGGAGTTTTTTGTTAATAATATGTATAAGGGTACCTCCATGGAAATGGTTTGGGATGCAAGTAAGGGTTATATGAGGGGAGTGTTGATATATATGAATAACAAATATAGACAAAAACAGATAAAGAATCGGAAAGATATTGAAGAGGAAATAAAGAAGGAGGAACAATTATTAATTGGTAATCCAGGAGATAAGAGAGTAAAAGAAGCAATAAGTATATTAAGAGAGCAATTTAATATGTTAATGTCTGATCAAGTTGCAACTACTTTGCAATATGCTAAACATAATACATTTTGCAATGCTAACAAGCCAGGTAGATGGTTAGCCTACGGGTTAAGGAAGAAGCAAAAATTACATACTATTAGTAAGATGGAATATAAAGGTAAAGAAGTTTACCAACAAAATTTGATTAAAAAGTTTTTTTAGAATACTACACGAAATTATATGCAGGAGATTTGATACAAGGTAAAGATATTGATAGATATCTTAGAGAGGTTGATATTCAGGAATTAACCTTGGAGCAAAGGGAAGGTCTGAATCAAAAACAGATTCTGAAGAGATTATGCTAGCAATTAAACAGTTAAAAGTAGGTAAAGCACCGGGAATGGATGGACTAACGGCTACTTATTACAAGAATTTGCAGTTGGAAATGGCAGAACCGCTTAGGATGTTGTTTAATAAGATTCAATCTGCGGGAGTAACTCCACCTTCATGGAGGACAGCCTTTATATCATTGATTCCTAAAGAAGATCAAAACTGTGTTAAACCTGAAAGTTTTAGACAATCTCACTTTTAAATACTGATTATAAGATTTTTGCTAAAGTATTGGCAAACAGACTAATGCCAATCATGCAACAAATAATTCATAATGATCAATCAGGGTTTATAAAAGGGAGATATATGAAATATAATTTGAGACAAATAATAAACCTGGTAGAATATTTGGAGAAAAACAATCAGATTTCTGCAGCTTTTTTCTTTTTGGATGCAGAGAAAGCTTTTGATAGACTGAATTGGCAATTTTTGTTTAAAGTAATAGATAAAATGCAATTTGGGGAGCAATTCATGAGTTCAATTAAAGCTATATATAGAGAACAATCCGCACAAATAATTATTAATGGGAGTTTAACGGACTGCTTTAAAATAGAGAAGGGAACACGGCAGGGTTGTCCACTATCTCCTTTGTTGTTTGTCTTATCCCTGGAAATTTTGTTGAAAAAGATACGTGAATCTGAAGAACTTAAAGGAATAGTGATTCGACAGCAAGACTATAGATTGAGAGCGTTTGCGGATGATTTAGTTGTTACATTAACTCAACCTATAGATAGAGTTTCATATATGTTGGAAATGATAGAACAATATGGTAAAGTCTCTGGATTTAAAATAAATCAACATAAAACTAAGATAATGACCAAAAATATGTCTTTTGACCAAAAGGAAGAACTACAACAAATATCGGGATTTGAAATAGTTAAAAAGATCAAATATTTGGGTGTGATTGTTGCTGGATCAAATACAAAGTTATTTAAAAACGACGAAGTTTTATGGCAAAAAGTGCAGAAAGAAATGGAGAACTGGAAAAAGTTACAATTATCTTTGTTAGGCAGAATAGCAGCAATTAAAATGAATGTATTACCTAAATTTTTATTTTTGTTCCAAATGATACCGGTGTTGAAGGAGGATGAACAACTGAGGGAATGGCAGAAAGGTCTTAATACTTTTATATGGTCAGGTAAAAAACCTAGAGTTAAATTAAAAATTATATAGGATTTTCGGGAGAGAGGTGGTTTGAAAATGCCAAATTTAAGATTATATTATGAAGGATCTGTGTTAGTTCAGATTAGTGACTGGTTTAATCTAACTGAGGAAAGAATTTTAAATGTAGAAGGATATGATTTACTGTATGGATGGCATGCTTATTTATTGTATGAAAAGAAAATAGATAAAACTTTTAAAAATCATATGCTTAGAAATGCTTTGTTGAGAGTTTGGAAGAAATATCAATATAAATTGGATTATAAAATACCTATCTGGGCAAATCCTAGACATGCAATAGAAAATATAAGTATAGAACAAAAGATGGAGGTGATTACATATAAAGAACTTTTATTTAATGAAAGGGGTAAATTACAACTTAAGCCGTTAGAGGTTTTGAAGGAGGAAGGGATAATTTATACTTGGTTTCAATATGGTCAACTTCAAGCAAGGTGGAGGGAGGATCAAAAAATTGGTCTTATGGAAAATGAAGAAAATCTGGTAAAGCAAATTAGAGACCAGGGTTATTATGCATATTAAAAGATTATATAATGTATTATTAGAGATAGATTCTGAAACAGAGTTGGTTAAAGATTGTATGATTAAATGGGCTAGAAATTTCCAAGAACCAATAATGATGGAAACATGGGAAAAGATTTGGGTTAGAAATGTTAAATTTACTCAAGCACAAAATTTAAGAGAAAATTTTTATAAGATGTTTTATAGATGGTATCTAGACCCAAAAAAGTTGTCATGTATGTATTCTAATGTACAAGCTAAATGTTGGCGGTGTGATTGTGAAGATGCAACGTATTTTCATATTTGGTGGACTTGTAAGAAGATCAAAGCATTTTGGATAAAGATTTGGTGGGTAATGCAAAATATTTTGAAAAAGAGGTTGAAATTTACACCACAATTGTTTTTATTGGGTATTATAAATGACTGTACAGTATTAGAGATGAAATTGATTTTAAATTTAATAACAGCAGCCAGACTGTTGGTTGCGCAATATTGGAAGAAAGACTCTTTGCCCACTATAGAAGAATGGATTATAAAAGTAATGAACTTAGCTGAGATGGCTAAAATCTCGGCATATTTGAAAGACCATACGCAAGGAAAATTCATTCAGGAGTGGAGCAAATGGATTGATTACATTCGGAATAAATATCATATAAGAAGACATCAAATCGCGTATGAATGAAGAATTATAGAAATGTATTTTTTATTAAATTGGAGTTAAGATTTTAGACGGTGTTTGTAAACTAGAAATTTGATAGATTAATGTTGATGATTACTGTATTTTTTTCTTTTTTTAAAAAAAACCTGTATTTTACTCTGGGAAGTTGGGGGGGAGGGGAAAGGGGGGATGGGTGGGGGGTGTTTTTTATATGTTTGTACTTTTATAAAACTTTTCAATAAAAAAAAAAATTCAATTCCTTAAACATCACCCTCCAAATTGTACTATTTGACTTAACAGTAGTTGTAGACTTTGCTACTGAGATATTAGCAACAAATTGAAATTCTGAAAATTATGATAATGAAAGCTAAGTGCATGAGTCATCCGATGAGGACCCAGAAATCACTGTATAAAGAAAGAATATTCTGGTATGCATGGAAACATGCCAAGAAAAAAGGAAATCTTTGCCCAATTTGGTTTGATATAAGTAGCTAACATTTTGAATGATAACAAACGTATTTAAATTTACCGTATTTTTCGGTATAAGACGCACCTTTCCCCCCCCCAAAAAAAGAGGGTGAAAATCTCACTGCGTTTTAGATTCCGAATGTAGCCCCGCCTGGCTTCTCAAATGGAGGCTTCAGAGGCTGAAGAAAGCATCAGAAAAGAAGCTTCAGAAAAGAAGCCCTCAAACATACCTTCAGAAAAAAAGCCCCCAAACAGTGTTTCAGAGGTTTTTTTACTGAAGCTCTGTTTCGGAGGCTTTCAGAGGCAGAAAAAAAGGTTTTTTCTGAAACAGACTTTCAGAAGTTTCAGAGGCAGAAAGCAAAAAAAAATAAAAAAAAAAATAAAAAATAAAAATAAAAGGTACAGAGTTCACAGCCAAGGAACCTCTTGCTAAAATTCACCTCTGGGAACAGCTGATTGGGGGTATTCCGGGAGGCCGATCCACCTGCCAATCAGCTTTTTTCTTATTTTCCTCTCCAAAAACTAAGGTCTGTCTTACATTCTGGTGCGTCTTATGCTCTGAAAAATATGGTTATTTTCAAAGCTTACAGAATTAGCAAGACAGTCTATTGTTCAAAACTTTCAAAACAAACCAGATTTTTTTAAAAAAAATTAAAAGACCAAAATATATATTCTATTCAAAGTCAATTTTAGCAGTCAGCTTTAGTCCAATTTGTTTGAAGTTTTGTAACTTTTTTGTTCCTGTTTAGGTTATAAATTTAAAAGCTTAATTTTATATATGAAGTTAAAATTAATATCTATTCATTTCAATGAAATGCCTCTAATCTATTGAAAATGGGGATTTAAATTAATGTAATTATACAGGTATATTTTAATCCATGAAGTAATATATGAAATAGATCATTACAATATTTACAGAGTCTTCTTATATTTACAATATTCTAGTCTGCGTGAAAGGTTTTTCCCAATTTTGTTAGAAATCTCTATAATCCAAATGTATTAAAATTTAAGATCGACAACTTTGTAAGCTTCATCTATCTTAAAACTGTCTGGTCATAAATTTGTAAATAAAAATTTGTACAATAATTTGTACATTATTTAAGAGGCGATGGACAAGAATTTTAACAATTGACAAATTATTGAAAAATACTTACTTCCATTTATGCAATTTATCAGTTTGCATTGCTTTTATTACCTTTATGTGATGAAGTTGGTTGTCAACAGCTATAAGATGAGAAATATTTTCCAGAATAGATAAGTCACTTAATTCATCAATATTATTATTGCTGATATTCAAAACTGATAAAGATTTCTGTAATGAATCAAAACATATATTTATCCCAAATACAAAACAATATTCAAGCGCAGCAATTGTATGCAGTTAACTTGAGAGAAAACCTGATTAAAATATAAAATTTTCTTAAATGTACAAAATCTTAAACAGTATAACAAAAATACCTATAATTTGGTTCCAAACAATCTTGAAATTCATAGTTAATAATTTATTAAAATGGAGTAACTAACTATTAAAAGGTCTATTAAAATCGATAGAATTCAATACACAATCCTCTTCCAACTGTTTTATGAAACCTATTTTGATGTGCATAGTAAGGAGAAGAAGATGCTATCTTTCCATTTTTAGAAAACAAGTTAGGTAAAGTAATATGATATACTCTAAATATTTTGATTCAGTTATTTAAACTTCAAAAAAAAAATACCAGTAATATAAAATAAAATATAACTTTTCAAATAAAAATATTATATTTTCCAATTATCAGTATATTGTTTGAAAAGAGATGGCAAAATGTTTTTTTTCCAATAAATACTGATATTTCTGCAGAAAAATCTCCAAAGAAAAGTAATGATACTGTATAACAGTTATATTCTTTTAATTAAGACTCAAAGAACAATTGCATCCATATTATACACCTATAGATACTTTGAAATTTTGTTTGCTTAAGAAAGGTAAAGTATACAAGACAACCTGATTTTGAAAAAAAATATGTATGGTGCACTTTATGCTATGGTATTAGAGGAGATATTAGATATCCATAGATATTGCACAGAAACTTTAATGTGTAGGTCAAAAAAAGTTTGTTGAATCTAAAGCAGTATTTTTTTTTTTGACAGTGTGGACATAAATTCTCCAAGCTTTACCATCCATATATGTCTACACTAGCTAATTGTACGCACAAAGGTAGTAATAAAACGAAACCATTAAAAAAGTTTACAATGTTTACAATGCTTATAAAGTATTGTAATTGTCAGGTTGATTGGGTTAAATCAGTGTTTCCCAAACTTGGCTATTTTAAGGTGCATGGACTTCAACTCCCAGAATTCCCCAGAAAGTATGGCTGGTTGAGGAAGTTGAAGGGAGTTGAAGTCCATACATCTTCAAAGGGTCAAGTTTGGGAAACACTGGGTTAAATCATCTGTCACAGGCAAGTAAAGTACTGAAAATAAAAGCTATAAAAACAAACAAATGAATTTTGATGGGAGAAAATAAAGGTTATAGTTAGGGCAAGTTAAAATTTATGATAGGTTTTGTAGAAAATTACTTTTTAAATACATATGCTAATAGTATGATGTTCATAAAGCTGCAAGACTCAGGTAACAGAATGCTAAAATGTTACAATATTCTGCACTGTTATTTTCATAATTTCTCCTGAATATAGAAAACATAATAAGGCTTTATTATTAAAACTGAGGAATAAATATAGTATATACCAGATTGCTTTATGAAAAATCATGTTAAAATTTACTATTAATATGTTTTTAAAATATTTTAAATAAAATAAATGACACATTAACCTGTTTTATGCAGTATCAGGATACATATACAATAGAAGCCGTTAGCAGTTTTTAACAATTAATTACTGTCACCAAATAAATTTCAGGTACAGTGTTCTTACGGATAATGAATGAAGACTTCTTGGGTCAAACAAGAGCTTTTCTCCTAAGGGAAGCTGCTGGCTTTCAACATGCAATTCTCTCAGTTCCTCTAAAGTCTCCAAGCCTTCCACTACAGTGATACAATTGCCACCCAAATATCTGGAAATAGAACAAAATAGAAAGTCCTTTCATTTTACAATTTCTTTTAAAATGCATATTTTCTGGAAAATAAAAAATCAATTATTTTACTGAATAATTTCACTATTTCAGAAGTAAAATCAATAAAGCATAACATATTGCACCAATAATCAAATACAAATTAATTAATTTCTTTCGGAAAAATGTGATTATATCTTATATGTTAAAGTTTAACAAGCTTCGGTTCTTGAATGCAGAGTTTGTATGAAGCTTGTGCAATATAGCATCATATAAAATTTATATTCATTCAATTTTATTAGTTTAAAATTTAGATTATTAACCATGAATCAATAAAAATACAAACAATCTTTCACTTACAATTTTTCAAGTCTTATCAATGATTCTAGATTTTCAATTCGTATAATGCAGTTGTTCTGCAGGTACAAATGTCTTAGGTTTGTTGCAAAGTCCAAGTTATGTATCTGTCTAATATTATTATCATATAAATATAGGACATTAAGATTTTTACACAAAGAAAGATCATCCTACAAGAAAAAAATGACATATGTTACTTGGTAGAATTTACTGACAAGCAACAACTTCAGCAAGATTTCAAAAGCCCTAAAATTATGTTAAGCCTGCAGTTTTAAGTATAGTCATAAATACATGAATAAGGTTGAATAAGTTTGAGATGCATGATAAAGATTCCACATAACCTAATGATGCATTAAATATATGATCCTTGAATAGCTGTGTTGCACATCACTTTTGTATACAATAAAATATTTTAAGCACAGTGTGCTGGTTCATTTGAAAGAAAAAGAAATCTTACTCAAATGTGCCAAACTCTTACTGAAAAATTATTTTCTATTTGTACAATATCCCATTTCTGGAGGACATTTAACTTAACAACACTGAACATTATCTTATATAAAACCATATAGAACTAAAACTGTCCAAAACTATTTTCCTGCAAATAATTAAATAGCTCAACAACAAATGACAAATCAAATATGTATTATTTAAATTAAACTAATTAAGGCAAGGGCATGAAATAGAATCAGAAATTTATTTCCAATTAGAAACTTATATTAAAACAAAATATAAAATAGCATTTAATACTGGCTACTTCTTAAATATAAAATAAAAGTTATATTTTTACATAATAAAATATTTCTTACAATGACATCTATATTTTTATTAGATAATTTCAGATGTGTTAGTTTTCTCAGATGTTGAGCCAAAGATTCATCTCTGCGATTCTTTTGATTAAGACTTCTAGCAATAAGCTCCAACGTTAATCGCACCATAACTTTGTGATAAAGTTAGTTTTCCACTGCCTTAAAATAGAAATAAACAGTTGTAAACTATGCTGCCACATCATTAATTATCACATATTATCTACAACATTGCATTAAAACATGTCTTAACTAGACTAAATTTCCTTTACACTATGTTAGCCATTTTCTACATAAATCAAATAATACATTCTAGTGAACATTATACTAATTTGCGTTACATTTTTATATGCTCCTGATAGCAGGAATTGTATTTTATATTTTTGCTAGCCGACTTGTGGATCTATTAAGGGTTATTACTATATACTTCCCCTAGAATCAAAAACAGCATGTCTAGTAACAAGAGCTAGGGTATAACAGTGGAAGATGGATATCACTCCCATGTCTTGCTTCTACTTTTAAATTTCCATGATGTATCTGGATTAACTAAATATGAAAAAGAATACTATTATATAGACCTTTGGCCTGATCTAGAATTTTTTTTTGTATATCTAATTACTTAAATATTATTTCCAACCTGTACTTCTTAGGATTCATTTGTTGTCCCTAATCTTACATGGATGGATAATCATATTATTATATATGATAATATGAGGACCCAGATTGTTGGGGGCAATATGCTGACTCTGTAAACCACTTAGAAAGGGCTGTAAAGCCCTGTGAAGCGGTATGTAAGTCTAAGTGTTATTGCTATTATAGTTACAATAGTGAAAAGTCATATTTCTATTAGAAGACTCTACAAGTATTTTGATTTTGTTTCTTTAGGTTTAATAAAGTACATATTTTCCTAAGTAAGTTTAAATAAATTCAATTAAGTTTATTTCTGCACAGACATACACAAAATTGCACTATAAAGTTAATAATTTCCTGATACACAATTCTCACTATACTGATTTTTCCCCATCATCTAAACATTGGGGGAATACATGCATGCTGAACCACAAAAGCTTAATATTTTTTGGTAAACTACTGTTATGAGTAATTTGTAGTTTACTAAATGCTGATGAAAGGGTATTATGGGAGGGTTGGAATGGAATGGCTTGATGAACCATTTTCCCATTATTCCGATAATGCTTTTTTTTTTCTTATTAAGAGAGTTTTCTGAAATCCTATTAGGCATTCTAAAGCATTTTAAAGCAACTAATAAAATTTGTATTGCACAAATCTTACTCCAGTTTCAGATCTGTTATCCCACTACCCACTAGGAATGCAGGAAGCCTTAGCGTGAACAGAAAAAAGCCCAAATTAATATTTCTGTATATATTCCAGTGCTTAAACAGTGCAAAGAAAATCAAAGGTTAATGGCACGGAAGATACCAGGATGGACAACTGTTTTGATTATATTTGAGGGGGAGAGCTTATTTGCTTTAAGGAAAAGCTAAGCAGAAAAAGTTCCAAAACAAGACAGGGAATTGTGTGGCTTTTAATGTTTTTTCAAGGCTGCATTAAATGAATAGATGCCAATAGATGTTTTCTCACTGACCAAACAGCCTAACCAATATTCACTTTTTTTAGAAAACTCCTTTTGGTTAAGGTTGACGCATAGGCAAATTATCAATGAGAGAAGTGGATTTTGTTTGTACTGTCATGTGTCATGTAACATGTAGGCAAAGAGACTGAATGGAGGAACCCAATTTTAGAACAAAAACAAAAATGTAATAAACGTAAAGGGAAGGCATCCCTCCACAGCTCTTCTCCCCTGCTTTTTCTCCAGAACATCACTTCAGAGGTGAGCTACGACTGGGAGAAATGCTTAGGAAAAAAAAAAACAGCACACAGCAAACCGGTTCACCAGTTTCGGCATGGTCGTACTGTACAAACACCCACCTTCCCCCCCTTCTCCCCCCACTTGTGATCAGAAAGGTCGGCAGTTCGGCGGTCCGAAACCTTAGTATAGGTCTCCTGCGTGAATAGGGGGTTGGACTAGATGACCTCCAAGATCCCTTCCAACTCTGTTACTGTTACCTTTTGGAAGAACGAAAATGAGTTCACAAGGCTTGCAAGGCAGCCTGTCTTTCCCTCACGCCCCCCCCCGAAAACTCTGGCCCTCAGGTGGCAGACGGCTATACCACTGTTTGTTCCGTGAAATTTGCTCCTAACAACCTACCCTTCATCCCAACGCAGTCTCCTTTTCCGCACCTGCAAGCCCCCTATCGCCTCTGAGGCAACCACGTACATAAGCGCGCTTCTCCTCACTTCTCAGCCTCAAGGTGGGGATGGGCGGATCCTCGGCTCGGAAAGACAGAGAAGCAAAAGGAAAATAGAAGCCGGCAAGCGGGTTGCTATAGAGATAGAAAGCCTCTAGAAGTAGCTACCTATCAAAAACCTTCTGTGAGAGGCGGGACAAGTGGAACACCCTTTTGACAAAGGCGGTGTGCGATGCGGAATTAGGTCTTGCTTTGGAATGGTCTTCCCTTGTCTCTGCTGTGGCGGGGGCGGTTCCATTCGGGTGAAGCCCCGAATTCGCAACTTGATGATTTAGGCTCCACATGTTGAGAAGCGCGCCAAGTACAAAATGCCCTCCACGACGCTTCATAAATCCTAGATGTGGAAAGTCTGTGTTCAGCCTGGATCATGTCAATGACCTTGTCCAAGAGTCTATCCTTCTTGAGAATGACGTGTTCAAATGCCACACGGCCAACTGTAGCCACTGTGGCTCTGGGTATAGATTGGCACCTTGGCATAGGGAGACCCAATGGGGAGGGATCACCCACGGCTTGGTGACAGAAAACAGGACAAGGTTGGAGAACCAGGGCCAGCGGGTCCAGTTGGGAGCCACCAGCAACAAATCTGCCTCTTCTGTCACCATCTTGCGAAGCACCTGTGAGATGAGGGTCACTGGAGGGAAAGCGTACAGTAGTCCCTCTGGCCAATGACACCTCAGAGCGTCTGTGTCTTCGGCTAGTGACTCGGATAACGGGTCACAAACCAAGGCAGTTGGGCATTGGCCAGACTGGCAAACAGATCCACAACTGGACTCCTGAAGCGCAGACAGCTCCCGAAATAGGTGGGGATGGAGTTGCCACTCGGCAGGGTCGATCAACTCCCTGCTGAGCCAATCCGCCCTTGTGTTGGCTAGTCCGGAAATGTGGTCTGCGTGGATTGACAGAAAATGTCGTTCGGCCCAACTGAACAGCTTTTCCAACTTGAGCATCAGAGAGTGAGATCTCATGCCCCCCTCCTGATTTACATGTGCTTTTGCTGCAGTGTTGTCCATGCGAACCAGGACATGATGACCCTGGATCGCTGGACGGAAGTGAATCAGAGCGAGACGAATCGCTCGTAACTCCAGGAAGTTGATGCTGGATAACCTCTCCATCGGCGACCACAGACCTTAAGCCACCTGTGTTGCCAGGTGCGCCCCCCAGCCCTGGAGACTGGCGTTGGTCGTCAGTACAATCTGATCTTAATCTAGGAAATGGCATCCTTGAAGGATGGCAGGAGACCGCCGCAACCAAAGCGAGAGACGGACTTGAGGGGGCACAAATATTTTCTTCATTGTGTTGGACGAACCCTTCAGTTGGAAAGGAAGGAGCAGCCACTGTAATGGCCTTGAATGCCGACGTGCCCAAGGGACAATGTGGAAGCAGGACACTAGCTTCCCGAGAAGTTGAGAGAGAGTCAATACGGGAATGGATCACTTGACCAGAATCTGAGCTACGAGGTCCTGAATATTCTGGACTCGATCCGGAGACAAAAATACTTAACCTTTGGTGGAGTCGATCACGCCCCCAGACGAATGATCGAGGTCTCTGGCACAAGCTGGCTCTTGTCCAAATTTATCGTAAAGCCATGCTTCTGAAAGGCCAGGAGCACCAGTTCCCTGTCTCGAGTGGTCTGATTGCGGGAGGACGATAGAATCAAGATGTCATCCAGGTAACACAAAAGCCTCACCCGGACCAACGTGAGGATAGCTGTCACCACAGCCACCAGCTTGGTGAAAGTTCTGGGCGCAGATGAAAGCCCGAATGGCATGGCATAGTACTGGTAATGCCTACCCCCATACTCGAATATCAGGAACTGGCGCTGATCGGGATGTATGGGCACATGCAGGTAGGCTTCTCGTAAGTCCGACTGAAGTAAGTCGCCCTTCCGAAGAAAGGATAGGATTGACCGGAGAGAGTGCATTTTGAATCACCGGTAACGGACCGCCAGATTCAAATGCTTCAGGTTGAGAACTGCCCGGACACCTCCCGAGCCTTTGGGCATCAGGAATAGAGTCGAGTAGAATCTGGTCCCCCAAAGACCCCTGGGGACCTCCTCTATCGCATTGATATCCAACAGATGCTGGATTTCCGCGGTCATCAGTCACTGTAATTCTGGTGAACAGGGTAACGGGCAGTGGACAAAGCGGCTCAGGGGTTGTCCCATGAATTCTATCGAGAGACCTTGGGAAAGGTCTGCCTGGAGACAGTCTGCCTCACCCAAACATGTGACGTTGACAGTTCCCACTGGTGGTGAAACGCCTGGAGACGACCTCCTACGGGACCGGACAGCCGCGAGTCATTTGCCCCGACAAAAGGGCCTGGAGCCAGAGCCGCGGAAGGGCCGTTTGGAGGCATGTTGTGGTCTGCCTCTGTCACGGAACTGTTGTCTATCCACAAATCTGTCCGAGGACAGGAACGATGGACGATACGAAGCGGATCCCGCAGCCCCGGGAAAGGACCGAAAGGACTGCCGCTGCGAGTATGGAGCATAGCGTCTGTCCTGCCTACAAAAAGTAGATGGAAGGACCTTCCTCTTATCTTTGTCCTCCACAAGGACTGGGTCCAGCATGGCACCAAATAGATTAGGAGCCTTGTAGGGGGCTGCCGCCAATTTCCATTTTATCTTGGCATCAGCCTTCCTATGCCTGAGCCAGAAAAGGTGTCTGGACGTAATCATGAAAGCGAGACCCCTGGACGCAAATTTTACAGAGTTTAATGAGGCATCTGCTGAGTATTCAGTGGCTGCGATAATTTTATTGATATCATGATGCAATCTGGTTTCTCTTGGGGAAGCCGTTCTTGCAGTTGTCGCAGCCAAATTAACGAAGCTTGATTAAAAAATGAAGTAGCCGTCGCCGTACAAACCGCCCAGCCGACAGAGTCATGAGCCTTACAAATTGCCAGCTCGGCTCGCAATGTAGAATTGTAGAATTGTAGAATTGAGAGCAGCAACGGGGGGGGGGGGGGGGGGGGCTGACAACGACCGGAAATTCCAACAGGGCTTCCAATTCGGGGGCCGGACAGTAGAATTTTTTGTCCAGATTACTAGGAGTAGTCAAAGACCCCGGTTGACCCGACGGAGATTACAAAACGTCCGAAAACAATTGAGGTCAAGGGATACAGTCTTTTTCTTGCTTGGCCTGTTTGAATAGAGCATCATGAGGGCCGGCCTCCAATTGAGCAGACGAAGGTTGAGCCCCAACCAAACCCAGGTTCATAATCAAATGAGCTTTGTGGAACAATGATTTGAAAAGAGCTGGCCAAAACAGACCCGTGAAGGCTAGAGTGTCCAGTACTAGGCCCTCATCCTCTGAGAACTCGAAGTCCTCAGGACAGTGCAGCTCGTGCAGGAGAGGTGTCACATGGGAGCGCCTCCTCGCTCCCATAATCCCCTACGCGGCCGCATTCTGGACCAGTTGGAGCCTCTAGGGGCACCCCAAGGGGAGCCCCATGTAAATAGTGGCTATACATGTATATTATGTACATGTTGGAATCATAAAAGCAAGATTTTCAATGAGAAAATTAGTCATCTGAAATGTTGTACAATGGATTTAAAAGTTTTATTTTTGTTTGTAAGATTTTGCTGTCTAAAGCACATGCTAAGCTGAGTCTAAGGACAAACGTACCCGAACAGGATGTTTTAATTGCAGTGTTATTATTTGAATCATCTCTTACTTTAAAATATGGTAAAAATTAAGCCAAGCTATTGCTCATAAGTCCAAGTAAGATCACATAAGATCCTTAACGGGAGACTTCACACATATAGTTTATCACACAAGGCCGAAGATGCCAAATAGCAGCAATGCTATTCATGAGATTTCTATCCTTTTTCCTCTTATCAATAGGCTGAAATAATGTTATTGAAAAGTAATGGTAGGAGATACTTTACTATTTGCCTTCTAGTAGCATGTTTCAATTTTCAGAATTGATTCAACACAGCTTGTTATGTGTGGGGTTCTTTGGGGGGGTTGGTTTGGAAAATTAAATCTGTTCTTCTATCGCTGAACTATTAACAACAATCTTTCTGGTTCAATTTTATGAAACTTGTAATACTTCAGTATTTGAATAGCTATTGAGCCCCTATTCTTGAGGTGGAGAGTAAGTAAATGTTTATATTATTCTTAAATATAGTTATATAAGTAATCACTTTCCAAATTAATGACATAGGAAATTGAGCAAATCCAAAAATTTGCATCATCAAGCATTAAGATAACTTTTATTCAGTGGTTATAATAATAAATTTCCATTTCCAGGTACTATGTAGTACATGTTACAACTTTTAAAATAAGGTTTCTTTAAGGCATGATTTGGAACTTTTTTTCTGATGAAAAACATTCTCTGGGGATATAATCCAAGACCAAGAGGGGATATCACCACTGTTGTCTCCTTGGTATTCTCTTTTCCAAACAACAGGTTGCAGATCAGATAGCTTGGACCTTATTAGCAGTCTGAATGGATCTACTGCATAGAGAGATTGATATTAAAGTATAGGTAATTTTAAAGATAAATGGAAAGGCGTTTTTTCCAAAAGGCTAATTTTGCAATTATATTTCATATATAAAACAATATTTAGTTAGCAACTTTTCAAGTAACAAATTTGTAATTTGCTTTTCCAAATTTATGCTCAAAAACAAATTCTTAGATAAACGTGTGATTTTAAAATGTTAATTAATTTAAATATTTTCTTTATACAGGTGCTTCTGTATTTTGTGTGGCTCCTAATGCACTTTTTCCATATGAACTCAATTCTGAGAACTCCCTGAATCAAAGGGATATTTACTTGACGGAGTACCACCAACAATTGAAACAGTTCATTGCTACCTATGGGCCTGTGACACATGTTCTCAGCAGTGAGATTTAACAACCCACAATACTGAATCGAATTCTCAGGAGAATTAATTCATTCATCTAGCCTATCTTTGCCCTTCCAAGTTATGTTGTAGAATACATTAATGCTATAATGACTCAATTAATGCTGTAATGCAGGCTTTCAAACTCAATTTCATTGAGGGCCGCATCAGTTTTGTGTTTGACTTCAGGGGGCCAGGGTGGGCATGGCCAGGGTGAGCATTGCAAACTCAACATCACCCGTTGTTGGGGGCATCTGTGGTGGCCCAAGAACTTTGCCAGAGAAAACAGGCTCGTCTCCTGCAAAAGTCTGCCAGCATGTGGCCTTCCCGAGCATCGCTTTCGCTGACAGAAGCACTGCAGGCCAGTCCTTCACTGTTTCCAGGGTGGCCCCACAGGCCAGATCTAAGAACCCCGTGGGCTGGAATCGGCCCCTGGGCCTTGAGTTTGACACCCCTGCTATAATGTTTCAAATTTAACCTTTTTTTTAAAAAGTCTTGCATTTCAGATAAAGCTAACGTTCTATTCTTGCTGTACAGTAGTAATTTTTACCCTCACGTTTTTATTATTTTTTTCTTATTTTGAATGTTATAACAAGCATAGGAAAAGAGATACATTTATTTTAGTTGTCTAATCAAATTTTGTTTCTGAAATTGTATTCAAGTTCTTCATATAGGATTTTACTCTCACCTCAAACAGCAGCAAATGTTATATTAAGGTAATATATTAAATAAAAAAGGTTCATTCAAAGCTGTCATTTTTGTTTTCAAATTAGATAAAGCTATTTTCAAATTAGCAAATGTTTAGAATTTTCAGTAAGGATCTCAAATGATACGAATGTTAATTCTGAACAGCAGTTCATGACTACTTGGGGAAATATGCCAATTAAATCACTTGGAAAGACATTTTAATATACAGTATTTAAATGTTCTAAGTAAATACTTTACACGGTATAATTAAAGCTTTACTGGCATCTCAGAATTGGGAATACACATCACACATTCAGATGGGTAAACGGCTAAAGGAAATCACCATTGTGCCAGTGATAAAATATATTTCCCATTAATAAAAACATGTATTAAAATATTTTCCATTTTATCACTGATTTGCAAATATTTTTACTTATTTTAAAGAGGAAAAAATAAAACAAACAAGCATTCATGTAACTTTAATCTTCTAGAAATATGTATTCAACTTTCCAAATGCATTTATTAATCCAAATCACAATTCTTACTCTCTTTATATAGTAAGAGCAATACTCACAATTTAATATGGGATCCAGGGAGGCATATTGATTGCTCCAAAACAAAACAAAACAAAACAAAACAACAACAAAAACAGAAATCAAACAGTTGGCAATATTTAAGTGTAATACTATTGTTTATGTAATAAAATGGAAGCATCTAGGATTTTTAAAATTTTGCATTTATGAATAAAATATATTTATGAATAAAAGTATTTTATTGCTTATAACTGTTTGGCATGCAGGTATGTAGGAGATCTCATTATATACTATCCTTAAAAAACAAGCACAGCTAAAACACTGGATCATCTCCTTGAATGTACTTTGAAGCTTTTTCTCTCAAAAGAATACATTATTAACATTACTCTCTAAATTTACTATTCCTATGTTGCCACTTCATTAGGGAGTTAATGAAAATACCCATCCACGGATTGTAGGAACAGTGCATTGGAAAATAGTCATGAGCTGGCTACACTATACAAGGAACATACTAAAACTGGGCAACAACAGCTGAATGCTCCATGACTTTAAAACACCCAAAATGCCCAAAGAAGTGCTGGCAAATGAAACATCTCAGTTGCAAACAATAACTGAAAATAACTTGCAGTATGTTGAAGGAGTTATAAAATTCTGAAAAGACCTTTATTCTACAATTGGCTGATTCGGGCTATTGCTATTTCAAAACTTATGGGAAAACTACAAAGAAAGAGTTAAACGAAACTACAAAGGAAGAGTTAATCTAGAATTAAACTATTTTATTCATTCACTATTCTAATGAATGAATCTTATAGCTACTCTTGTTTAATAAGAATGAAATTAAGGTTAAGGATTACAATTTCCATTCTGTGGGACTCCAGCTATCTGAACTAGTAAAACATATTCCCTACAGACTTGGTTCAGGTTGAGAACTAAGTACACTCCCCCGCCCCCCAAATCATCAAAGTCTCAATAAAATGGTATTCCTTGGCTTAAATTTACTGTTACAGAGTAAAGAGAGTAGAGGTCATGGCTCCAAGATCTAATGCCTGTACTGACAAAGAAGCAATTAATCATTAGAACAGGGACATCTTTGCTGATGCTACTGATTTATGAAGACATCAACTGCAGTAATGATCACTACTTGCACAATTCATCATTATTCAGACAGCTTGGCAGGGTGGAAATAAGTCAAAATAATCAATATTCGAAGTATATTTTCCCTACAGTTTCTTGAAAATCTTAAGTAAAAGCCACCAAATTCTAGAAAATATACACAAATGGAACCAGGAATTAGCAACTTTATACCCAACTAAAAAACAGATGCATTACAAAACCTATTACACATACACATATGTATGCTTCAAAAATGAAATTTATTGTCTGCTCTAGGGGTTGTAAAACTTTAATGTATGTCCAACCAAAAACCCCCGGCTCCTATGTATTATAATGGGCACTTTTTTGAAAAGGATTTTTTATTCTTGTAGGCATTCTTTTATTATATTTATCATATATTATGAATTTTATGAAACTCTGCTGTAGTTTACAATACATCACACAATATCTCATGCACAGCAAACACTTCATTTTTTGTTTTGGGGAAATGAAAGTAATATTGGAAATGGTTTGTTACATTTACTAGGATAGCAGATTCCTGTCATTTTTCTGCCTGAAGCAAATCAGCAAAAAGCACTATTGTCCAAATAAAAAAAAATTAGAAAGCTCAACATAAACACAACACATTAAACTTCAAGTAAGGGTAGTGACTTGGTCATTAAGCAATGCTGTCATTAAACAAAACAGTGACTGTGCTTATGATCTTTCTTTCTACTTAGTACTTTACTTTACAGACCTGCAAAGGTAATAAACGTGAGGATGTGAGAGCCATCATAACAAGAAAGCTGGGAAAGCATTCTTATACAATAAACTTGAACGATGTATCAACTTTAACAATTCCAAAAACTCTCCTATCAAAATATTCCTGTGAATTCCAAACCAATTCTTCTAAGGAGTCTGTAAATTCTTTCTAGTTTTATTAATTTTAGTTTGGAGAAATCAAGTTATGCACTAGAAGTAATTACAAGGAGTGTAAGAAGTATGCCTAAAATAATATTTTTAAAAAGTATGATTATCTTCTTTGCACAGATATATTTCAAAATATCCTTTTGTCTACCAAAATATATTTGGAAAATGCTTTCAAATTACTGTTTCACAATTTAGCACAACTAGAAAGATTTTATTGCTTCACATTCATAGTGTGAGTTTTCAGGTTTAGTTTTATAGGTTTTTAAAAAAATATAGTGTAACATTCCAAATGTAATTCTGTATTTTTTCTGTAGTTCCTCATTTGACATAATAGCACAGCCAAGAATTTGGTTACCATTTGTATTATGTATAGGTTTATGACAAGCTCAACTTGTACTTCACGATCAAAATCAATTACAGAGAAAGATCTTCCTAATTACATGTAGAAAATTACTATCAATACGTTTCTCTGCTAAAATCTATGTAGTAGTTCAGAACTCTTTATCTGACTTGTAACACTAGAAATATGTTATTTCATCAAACTATTTTACTGCTTCTGTAATATCAATTATATGTAATTATGTAATATGTTATGCCATCGCAGATAAAAATCTGAAAGTGAATATTTTCTTTCAGTTAATCATTCTATTTCTACACACCCGTTTTTCTACGTACACTACCCTAAGAATATAATTTACCTTAACTACAATATATTTTTGTTTGTTTGTTTGTTTGATTGATTTATATGCCACCCTTCTCCGGAGACTCAGGGCGGCTTACAATGCATTAAGCAATTATATTATAGCATCATATATTATTGCTGGATAACCTGTACTGCTTTTGCACAACAGCTCCATCTTGTGACATTTGGAGGCTTTGAAGCGAACCAAGGTACTATTTAAGAACTTTATATTTATATTTTGTAAATAATTCAAGGTGGCAAGCACACACAATACTTCTTCCTTCTATTTAATTAGCTGATGGATAGAACCATGTAAATATATTGAATTGTACTAACAACTTCACTAAATTCAGAAGTAGTATCTGATTATTAAACAAAATATACTGGTTCTAGACAAAAAAAAAAAAGCTTGAGACTTTCAACGTTGCCGCCAAGTTTTATACTGTCATTCTTTCATGTAGGTTCAATTATTCTAAGCTATCCTTTCATATTCAGTACCGCAGTTCTAATTTTTCCCCTTCTTTCTCCCCAAAGTCTGTCATCCCAGCTTCTGTCCTATAATATAGTCATAAATTCTGGAAACACTTCAACATTCATCATTGGCATAAAAAAATTGCGCTATTTTGCAATTTACAGTAGCACTAGACTAGAAAATGCACTATTAATTTGTTCAGTATGGTCAATGTAAAAACGTAATCCAGCATAATTCAGTAATATTTTGCAGATTCCAGTACTGTCAAAGTCAGTCTGTTTCAAATTTTGTTGGATTAAATAAATTTCACTTTTAAGTGTTTTTAAATAATCACTCAAGATTAGATAGCCATTTTTCTTAGATTCTTTTGAAGTTTCAATTAAATTATAGCATCTGTTCTCCTTGAATTTATCATCACTATTTGACATGAGAAACATGTAATCCCATGTGGTAGATTTAATAGCTACTAGCCCAATAGTCACTACACCAACCTCGAAGGTTTTTAAGGAACAAGCTGCTTCATCCCCAAACATTTTTCCATTCAATCCCAGTAGCACATTACAACAAAGCAGATTCAGCTCAGCAAATCCAATCTTCCCGGCCATGTTATTAGACAGAAAGTACATTTCAGCAAATTAGTTAATAGTCCAGTAAGGAGCTGATATTGTAAACTCCATAAAAGAAGTTTTGAGATTCTGCAGGCCAGTAATGATAGAAGCAAGGACAATATGCAAAAGCGATCAAAGCTTAAACTCCTCTATTCATATTAGGCGTCTCCCCAGGGGAGCCCAGTGATTTTAAGGGCGAATTATTAAAAAGAGCATCAAGCCCTTTTTTTCTAAACCTTGGCGAACAAACTAATTCAGTGCTCCTCCTTTCACAGCAGTATTCTCCTAAAGAGACGACTTGGTCTCTGACTAGCTCGGGAGGCTTAGCCCCTCCGTCGAGATGGTCAAAATGGTGCAAAGCTCGGTCTGTTTTTAAGAACAACGAATGCTGTGGTTTCTTGAGGAGGGCGCCATCGTCTTTCTTTTTCCGTTCGACATCAGACCGAGAGGCTCCGAAGAATCTCTCGCCCATACCCGGCGTAGCAACCGTTTGAAACCGGCGTAGCAACCGTTTGAAAACTCGAAGCCATCGCGCCTCTGCCAAATGTCTACCTCTCAAGCCCTCGGTGCCGTCCGCTAGAAGGTCGTCCGGAGCCTATCTTTGCTTCATCACATTTCTCGGAGGAGCCCAGCGGTTCTCGGGATGAACCTGCCAAAACGGAGGCAATGCGAGGCTTACCCGGTCGCGCTTGAGGGAATTCTCAACCGCAGGTGATTCTAAGCGGCCGCGCGGCGTTCCTTCACCACTCGGCGAAGCCACACATCAAATCTCGCGAAGAGTGGGAGCCACAACGAGCCTTTTGAAGGACACGTGATTCGGAAGGGGTCGCCCTCTGGTCTGGGTGGGCCGAATTTTTCCCCCCCTCATCGGTGTGGTAGGTCCCTATAGCACCGAAGTTTAATGCCGTCCAAGACGAGTTTACAAACACAAATGAAATGGGATACTTTCCGAGATTTCTTTTAGGCCGCTTTTAACGAACAAGGCAACCACTCGTTTCTTCGTGAAAATTACCCTGAAGAGGAAAAATAAGAATATTTCTATTTCTTTTGTGAATTTGAAGAGTGCTTCAGCAGCTAGGAAGAAAAGCTGAAGAGTTGTAAAGTTGAGATCTTTGTGAGGTGGGAGACAGATATGGGTATCACTTTTTAGTACTGTATAATTGTGGGAAGCCGCTCCCCCTCCTAAAAGAATGAAATATTTTGGGAAATATTAAAAAGGCAGAATATTATATTTCCCCAAAGGGAGAAATGGAAAAACATGCTCTTAAAGACAGAAAGCAGACTCAGTCGTTCTTAATACCACCCTCCAACAGATATTTTGTGCCCATTAAGACTGGGCCAATCTACCTACAAAACAAAAGGCCTTCAGCTCCAGGGTGATGGGATTAAGAACAGGACATGATCCTTCGGGACATAATAGGATTAACCCACTACCAATTAGCAGAAGTCATAAAGCTCACTACATTACACAATCTCGTAAGAGGATTTCAGACATTGCACCACCCCACTAGCAGCATCTCTGAAACTTATAAAAATCCATGTACTCATCAAACCAATTTGGTCAGCTCTACCAGAACCACAAACCCTGGTGGTTCTGTTCATCAATAAATGGACCTTTCTTTCCATTCAGCCTCTATTTTATTTCTAGCATCTTTCTCCCAGCTTGGAGCTGAACCAGATGGATTTTTCTTTCAACACTGTGTTCCTCCTATTCCTTTTCTTGTGCATGTTAATGGTAAAGGTACACCAGTATATATCTGCCCTTTCTTATCCACCAGGATTTTTATGTAGGTGTTCCTGCTATGGGATTACTTTCTGGATTCATATGTTCTCTAACAATTGTTTCCCTTCATTGCTAAGTACTGCATAACCTTAAAACACTAATGCCTAATATTGTTTCCTATCCTTTTTTTGCCATTCTTTTTTTCATATATATTAAATTGTTCAGATTATTGCTCTTCAGGAATGGACTGTTTTGTCCATTTGGACTGTTTATAATATGGGTGCAACATTTTCTAGATTACATTTAAATTTGAAATAATAACATAGCAGATCTCCACCATTACATCACATTGCATATTTTGGGGGAAATATTTGTTTTCTTAGAATGCATAGCATTGAGCATAGAGAGCCAATTTAGTATGGTAGTTAAGTCAACAGGTTACAAATCAGAAGACTGAGTTCTGGTTCTGCCTTAGGCATGAAAGCCAGTGGGATGACTTTGGGCTGGTCACTCACTCTGAGTCCAATTCATCTCATTGGGATATAATTATGGGGAAAATAGAAGAAGGGAGTAGCATTAGTTATGTTTGCCATCTGAATTATTTAGAAAGAAATGGATAAAAATTAAATACATACAAAGACTTTAAAGCAAATATGAACTATGTAGAATAATTACATCCATTGAAGAGTATTTATTTCCATATTTTCTGATGCAAAAATGTTAACTACACACACACACAAAATGCATACATGAACTTAAGCCAAAGAAAATTATTCTAAATAGTGTAAGCAATGTGTTTGTCCTGATGTTTACAATATCATATCCTCAAGTTAAATTTGTTTTGGGTTAATATATGACTTCCCAGTCTCCATTTGCTTTTTAGAGATTACTTAGAACAGACAGTGTGCAGAATAAAGCCTTGAAGTATGTGAGGAAGGGGTGGGGTGGGGGAAATAAAATGGAAAGAAAATGATACTGAAATGATTATTTCTCAGATTATATAGTATTGTAAAAATACAAAGTATTTTTTTATCTGCATGCATGCCATCAAATTGCAATGTAACCTAATTATGAACTGTTTATACATATTTTGGTGGAATCAAAGTTAATTGTTGGAACAACTAAAGAATAAATTATTGCTAATAGATATGACTTTTCACAAGGACTGTAAAAATAATTCTTAAGAGCTATGTTGGGAACAGAAAATAAAGCTATTTCAGAATTCAGTGGTCAACCTTTAAACACATTCAGGACAAAATTACGAGAATCTTAGGCTACAGTTAGACAATAGGTCTCTGAAAATTAGGATTGTTTCTTGAGTTATAGAATAGCAGTACACAGGATAACGTTTGTTCTATCTTGTACTATGCTGTCACAATGCTAGAAATTCAAATAAAACTACAGTTTTATTTCTTTATAAAACTAACCAGTTTTCTTTCTTTTGCTTAGTCACCTGGTAAAAAAAAATCACTGAATGTGTACAGTTGACTAGAGTATTCCTGAAGAAAAAAATCATACATGATATAAAATTTTGTTAGAAGGTAATTCGATCACACTGAATTAAAGATCTTCAACATTTATTAGCCAATGAACACATCTGAGATTTTAAGAGAATGAGTGCCATGAAGACAGGCTACAGTATATCTGTTATGTATTGCCACCATCAAGAGAACAAAAATTAGTGAAAGGAACCTTGGAAGATGCCAGTGAAAAAGCATGGTCCTCTATTTGGAGGAAAAAAATTCCAAAGGTAGTCTTTCTGGATCCCACTGAATCTAAGGAAAAATGCTCTATTAGAGGAAGTGGGAGAAGTAAAAAATCATTCTGAGCAGCAGTTAAAATTATTCTCAAAATTTAACTGATTTTCAGTAACAGATAATACTATTTTATGGTAGATTTGGAAAACTGTATACGATTTAATAGTTATACAACTATTCCATGCTTTATTATTTTGAAACATCAAATAAATTTACTTTAAAAAAATATGAGATTTTCAGATCTTGAGTTTTAGTATAACATTTGACTTAGTGATGATCTTTTATAACCTATGATTGTAATATGCAGCCCTCTTTCCACCTTGCTATATTTCATTTTCGTGCGCATATACATATATGTATAATATACTGAAAAGATCAACGTAATTCAGTACAATTTAACATATATACCAAATATTGCTAAAAGTTTATGAAGAGTTTCCTGTAAAAAAAACCCTTATTCTAATAACCTAAAGACAATGTGCAATTATTCCTTGTCAACTAATAGTGTGTGAAAGTGTATCTGTGTATAAGAAAAAGAGGGAAGCAACTTTCAGGAAATGCTAATGTTAGGAATGGTAAACAGCACCTATAAAACTCATACATGAGCTAAGAATATTTTTAAGAAATGCCAAAACAAAAACTTGATGGCATGTAATTGTCATCATTGCGTTTCAGATAAAGCTTTTCTTCAACAATGGAGATGTGAGTTTTTAATGCTAAAAAAAAATACATTGCCATAACTGGATTGATCCATAATGATAATATACTTAAAACCCCAACTTTACTAAAAGATGTACAATCCCTTAAAAACCTTTAATCTGATTTTCTTCACTTTCCAGGAAATGTTTGATTTTTTAAAAAACAAATCAAGGTAGTTTTAAAAATGCATATAACAATAAACATTATTTGAGTCAGAATTTTGCAAATAATTTGTTCATACAATAAGAAAAATTGTCTGTACTTATAATCATTTATTAAATCTAATTAACCAAATATGCAAGCTTCATATTCTGCAGTGAGCATTATTTGTAAGGCATATGTATATGTTGAAGCAGAAGTAAGCTCTTTCCCAAAATAATTGGTACATTCAAGATACAGATAAACACAACCATAGCAAATTATACTATAGGTTTAATAGCCATATTTAATCTACAAAGATGCATTCGTTATTTTTATGCCACACTTGTGTTTTGGAATAACTTTTGTTTCTGCTTTAGCTAGTTAACAAAATAGCATGTAAGTAATATTTCCAGTGGAAATATTTGCAAGAGCAAGAGCAAAGAATCTTCATATACTCTACAAACTGAAATAAAGATGGGGCATACATTTCTCAGGATCAGTTTCATTAGATGTATGAATTGTTGTAAATTAAAAAGTGATTATACATACACAATATAAATAAAATGATCAAGTATTTATGAAAAATTAATAGATGTACAGTTTATAACAATACATTGTAAAAAGAATTTTGAACATATGTTTAAGTGTGAAAGCTTTAACGTATTCTTCAAAGAAACATTTTTTTGCTGAGATACTGTAACAGAATTTCATGTCTAAAATTTATACATCTAGTTTTGCAATGTTATTTCTTGGATTAATTCTTCAAAACACCAGCTACCTTAATATTGAGGGCTTGAACTGACATCTTAATAGTTATTGAACACAATTGCGGTTTAGATTTGACTTGCTTACTTTTGAGCATGACAAATATTGAGGACAACCTGTGAGAAAAATATTGCCTTATGTCATCTATCACAATTTTGTGATATGGCAAATTATGAATAGATATCTGAGCATATGACACGGATCACTGGAATACTTGAAATAGTTACGCAGAGCTCTTCTCAGTTAAAAGTCCTCAAAGCTTGGATGCATTATTTATTTTATTTATTTATCAAATTTATTTCCGCCCATCCCACAGTTTAAGGTGACTGTGTGGCTCAGCTTTTAAACATTAGCTTAAAAATCAGCTACAGTATTTGGTTATTTTATTTAATTTTTTCGGAATTGGTGTACAACAATCCACATTTCATAAATTAACAACAAAGGTTGCAGAATGCCTGTAAATTATCCACTACATTACATTCAGCCATTTTTTCACCAGGAAAAGAGTATGTTGTCATCAACAAGATGACACATGAAATGGTATTTTATGGATTTCAACAGTAGCAACATTCACACAATGAAAAGTATATTTTGCCTTTTGAGAAATAATAGCTATGTAAGAAACAAATGAATTATACTGCACAACTGAGATGAACACGTTGTCTCTGGCTATGAAGAAAACAAATATGCTGAATTTCAAGACTACCATCTAAGGATGCTGGTCAATTGGAAGAAATATCACAGATATTGGAAGACTCAATTTAAGTATATATGGAATAATAAATATAACAGCATTTAAGAAAAAACAGGATTAAATTTGAGAATTAGTTGAGGTTTCTCCTTGATTTACATTTTCTGCTTGCGCTGAGGGATTCAAAAACTGTCCTGATGCTCCAATGTATAGGCGTGATCTCATTGGCCATTTCTAAAAGATGAAGATGCAAGATAATTAGTATTGCTTGCACAAATGCAGGAAACCAGCAGGTTTATTAGCAATTACATTTAAGCCAGTTCATTTAAGAATATGTTTATCAGTTATGGAACTAAAAATTCTCCCATTCTTTATAACTTGCTGTTTGCATTGGACTAATGCAAATAGTAAGCATGTGTAATGGTATGTGGGAATGCTCTTGGGAGACAAGAGAAAAACCACAGCCAGGGGAACAGCTGAATAAGAAGTAGCTGATCTTGCAGCAAAAATGTGGGTATGACAAACTCAGAAGGGACACTCCCTAAGTTTTTTGGGCTGTAAAAACAATGGGGAAAAATATACTTTGAGATTTACAAGATCTGTTAATGAAACTTTACAATACCCTCATCAGGGTGTGTTTCTTGTCTGGATCACCTTGCAAGACTGACATGAGAGGGAGAGATTAGTATGGAGGAGGAGGAAGATCTTGCTATCTCATTAGATACCTTTAGATTGAGCTCTTACACCTATTTAATTTTATTGTGCTGCATGTCTACAATTACTGACAGTTTATCTGTACAAAAGATTTGTAAACTGGTGGCAGAAAGTAAAAAATAATAGGCCAGCACATTTATTAGGTTTAAATCATCATAAACTACTGTCCTACATTAGATATTATTGCTCATATACTCTGCTTGAAGAATATCATGTATGTTTTCATCCATGTGTCTTCACACCAGATTTTCTTAAAAAATATGTTTTCATAAAAGTACACCACACCCAATATACGTCTGTAAATGTTATATTTAGAAAAAATGCAAAGTTTAATAGCACTTATGTAATCCTACACACACACACACACTCATATACACATAAGCACTTTGATCCTGTGTTGGCTTATTTCAGATAAACACAACTATATGAGATTTATTTTCTCATATACGCATATCAGAAAATAAATCCCATTGATTTAGTTGTGTTTATCTGAAATAACCAAGCAAAGTGTTCATGTCATATACGAGCACAGGTTGCCAACAGTGTGATTTATTAAAATAGAAATAATTGCCGGTGCTATTTTCTTCTCAGTGTTATTAGCCAGACCTAATGTAAAATCATAAATTCCATTAATCTGTGAAGAAATGGGGAATGAGCTCTTCTGGTTTTATAAACTAATTTCAAAAAATTAGAAAGGCACTAAATGATGGCAAAGAGATATAGAGAAACATTGCAATGCCATCCAGTTTTGCAGTTTTGCCTGCTGCCTTGCCAAATGGGATAATCTGGTAGATGATATCTAAACAGAACTTCATATTGCAAGTATAGTGGCATTGTGAAGAAGACATTATGAAAATTTCTTTTTCTAGAACGTCTGTGACCTGTCTCTAAAATAAATTATTTATAATATTTTTCAAAAGTTTACCTCTGACATAATATATAGCCTATTGAATACAATTCAGAAACCTTCAGTAGTTAAATATACTGTAATGCAGAATCAATTGGACCATGTTTATGGCACGTCTCTTGGTCATGACCAACACCTGGTTTCTTGACATTGATTTGAAAATGCTCCTGAGATGTCAGTGCTGTTTCAATTATTTTAAGAATATGCTTTACTTTCTGCTCTACATTATCATTTGTGCTGTATGTACTCCTATATTATAGCCAGAATGATTTTTCAAAAACAATTCAAAATATAATTATTTTTTGCTAGAGGACAAATGCTTAACTAATTTTATATCAAGCTCATAATTGGTCTACATTTCAATAAAACTATTTTTTAAAAGTGTATACAGCCTTATTCAAGATTACTGTTAGATAATGTTAGTTTTGGAAAGAAATAATGAAAGGACTGCTTATATCAAGGTCGATTTAGTTTTGTTTAAGGTAATTCTTAATTACTAGGTCTTTAAGTAGTAGTTTCTTGAATTAAGCTAAGTGTAATTTATTAAAGAAATTACTTATTAAAGAGTTAGTAGCAAGGGGAAGTCTTTTTGTAGTTTGAACTTGCAATATGAACTAAAGATGGTTCATAAGGCAGTGGGTTTTACATTGGGGTAATTACTCCCCAATGGGATATATTTGGACATATATTGGGGAAAATAGGGCAATTTACAATAACATGTTTGTGAACTGAGTAACCAGTTTGGGATTGCCACTGTGCTTGTGTAAAAGAACAGAATCTATTTTTTGGTGGGAGTAATGACATTATTTGAGAGCAGGAAAAGGGAAATCTGGTTCAAACAGTTTACAAGCCACTGTCATAAGGCATAAACTACTTTGTAATAAATGGGAGTCACTTAAAACCTTGTCCCTGGTATTGGGCATAATGATTATGGTACACAGAGGTTTAATGCTGTATCTATCTGAAATGTCATATGTAATCACATCAATGAATTGTGGTTCAGTTGGTTCTAATTGATTCTGCTGATTCTGTAATGCTAAAGCTTTCTTGTATAGACTAGTGTACTTGTATATTAGTATGCCCTTTTGCCTGAAGATTTCTGCACAATGGAAAGGTTTTCAAATAATGCTATGATTGGACCATCTAGGGGAAAAAAATTACTTGTTTTGCCTTGTTTACCTTAACAGGGTGTAGGTAGCCATCCCCTCTCAGGGTTCCCAAGCCCTTGCCAGGCAATTCTTCTTCATCCTGCAAGCTCCGGGTGAGATGGGCAATGTAGGTGGTGGCTAGAAGCAATACATCCAACTTGGAGAGCTTAGTGTCAGGTGGTACAGAGGGCAGAGTTCTCTGTAATTCCAAGAAGGCATGTCGTAGGGTCTGCACTCGGCTACGCTCTCGGGCAGCATTGGCTGCTGCAGGTCTCCCCAAAGTTGCCCCAGTCTGTTGTCCTAAGGAGTTAGTGCCAGATGTGGAGGGTGGCAGGGAGGCATTTGAGCTTGGAATATTGACCTTGATGTTCTCAGGTGCATTTTTATAGTCCATTGGTAAGACCAAACCTGCAACCGACATGATGCAAATTCCCAGCTTATAACTTGAATTATCACAACCACATTTTTTAGAACTATATTGCTATCTGATTTTTAAGAACTTTCTGTTACAATTTTCAGGATACTACAATATATTCTGTTAATGTGGTACCGTATGCCAGCAACCACTAACCTTGCAGTTTTATTTTCAAGATAGGAGAATTCAGCTGAAAAATCATCAGCACATAATTCTAACAAATGATTCACAATTCTAATGCATTCTCAGAAAATAATGACCACATTTAAACACTATATTAGTGTTTAATATTTTTAAGCATTTTAACTTGAAATATATTTGGTGCCAACATTTATTATCTTTGAGAAGAAGTGAATCCCAGTGAATGTGATTCACCTAGTATCTAGCAGAAATGATTAGTGTTGAAATGTTAATAAAGTGTTCTGATAAACATAAGAAGTCATGCTGTGCACAGCTCCCAATTACTTTATAAATATATAAAGTACATTTCTTTACAGTAATGTGGAAGTGATTTTCTTCCTGGATTTTTAGATATTTTTATGCATTTATTTTTTACTTCCCAGTAGTCCCCAAACTATAAACTGGGATTTTCTGATGGTTCTACAAGTAAATATTAAACAGATCCAATCCCACCCGTTTATTTGGATGATTATTTAAGATTAAATGCTTCTACCGCACTAAAATAAACAAATAAATATGTAAGAATATAAGCCTGAATTGTGAACTCATTTATTAAACTGCTTTTCTCTTTGGTACTGATACATGTTGAATTTAAAAGATAAAGATGAAATAGATTTGGAATATCATTTGGAATTCGTTTAAAAATGAGTGCTTTTGCAATCTGCAAACCATAAAGTACCTTGAATCTAACTTGTATTTGCATTCAGTAAATCTTACATTTATTGAGGACTGTATTCACCTGGACTGTGCCTTATAAATTATAATCTAGTCTCTATAGTTATCAATAGTGGTTTTTGTTAGCAAAACTAACAAGCAATTAATAAAAGCACATTAAATTTGTGTGTTGCCCAACTTTATTATTTAACTTTAATGAAACGATTTTTCTCAGTTACAGACTTTTCTATTCAACTGAAGATACTTTTCTGAAATCAAGCAATGGAGGAGAGGAGACATGAAGGGGTAAAAAGAAGGTTGGAAATAACTGCTCTCTAAGAAGTTTTTCCTGGTCAGCTTGAGAACTGCCTCAATTTCAGTTTCAAGTTTCTAAATTTAAAATGGATTATTGAAAAATAAATTATATTAAACATAATACTTGTAGATTTTTTCCTGAGTTAATATGGGTTACATGGTTGCCCTACAATTATGCCCTTTGTAAAGGGGTAATAGGTTTTCAAATGTATCCAATTCTTTTTTGTTTTAAAATATTTATTAGCATAATTACCAGTTAGTTCTGATTTAAAGTTTTACTGTTTAACATTTAGCTTATTAAAACTATATGTTAAAATTGTTTTACAATTGGGCTATTTTACTGCAAATGGCTGTATATAAGTAATACAAATGACTGAGTTTTTCAATTAAAGCTGCATTTGTGCAGGTCAATGAATTTGTTGGATATTTAGAATTCGTTTATACAGTGTATGGTTTTATTTTTTTAGTATTCATTCATATACTAGGAAAAAAAGCTTTTGGTGTAGAACACTATTTCATTTAGAATTTATCTATGTATTTTTAAATATTAAGTATACATATTTACATGCACATTAACCATATAAGAACGGTCATTGGACGCATTTAAAGTTTTAAAATCTATTGTACTTCTAAAGTAAATCATCAGAGCAAACCAAAACTCATATTACCGCTCCTCGCTACAGATTACAGATAAATAAATCCTTTAAAATGATTTGGATTGTCTTTTGCACCCGAGAGTACTGCAACGCTTAAGTAACCTGTTCTCTAAGATTGCCTCGCTTGCATAATATTTTCTTATAAAGATATTGAATTGGAAACAATTCAAAGAGGAATAGCAAGATTCGAGCGAATAAACGGTGGTTACTCGGCAAGAAAGTTTAGGAAAATGAGAGGGATCCACACACGACTTGCAATTCAAACTGCTTTGAGGATCTTTAATTCCAGAAAGGCACGACCTACTGTTGGCAAGACCGCAGAACTGCGGCGCACGGAGGGGTTGTATAGAATTAGGAGGCGACCAAATTCGTTTATCTACCCAAAGAGCGCGAGGGAGCACTGCCAGAGTATTAAAAAGTTGCCTCAGAAAGAACTTACTTGATCTCCTGGGGGGCCCGATCAGGGAGACTGGGCGCCGCCGCTCTCCCGTTGCAGATCTAGTCCAGGACGGGTGTGAGGAAGCCCCAGGCTTTTATAAGGGTTGAGGAGCGCGCCCACCAGCGCTCGGCTTTCGCTGACGCCTCTCCCCCCCTCCCCTTTCGCGTCGCCCTCTGCCCTTCCTGGCCGGCTCTCTCGCCTGAGGGGAATCGAGGCTGCTGCGCGCGAGGGCGGAACTGCCTCTCGCAAAGCCGCAACGGGTGCGTCCTCATCTTCGTTTGCGCTCCGTCCTCCGAGATCCAGCCGCCACTTCGCGACAGTCGAGTCGGATCGCCTTGGAATGACTTACCAGGTTGCAGATCCACGCAATTTTCCTGGTGTCGTGAAACCCCATTGGTTTCCCATTGCTTTTCCGACTGAGTGTGTCGGCTTCTCAGAGAGGCTTATTGGTCTGGCCTTTACTACACTGCCCAGATCGACAAAAAGAAGAGCCTCGCAGCATCTCGCAGAAAGTGTGAAATATTAAGAACTCCTTCCTAAACAACACGGGTTAGAATGGGGCAAGGATCCACTCAGACACTTTTGGGATGATCTCTCAGCCAACCTAATTCACAAACTGTTGTAAGATGGGGCTTAGATGTACCATACACTGTTGCATATTACCGTAGGAAGAAATAAATAGAAATAAGAACAAATGTTTTTATAAATGATACATGTATAATATGAAATTACTGTATTTTCCTGCGTATAAGACTACTTTCTAACACACAAAAATCTTCTCAAAAGTCAGGGGTCATCTTATATGCCGGGTCTCATTCTCCTGTAACTAGGCAGACCAGCCTGAAAGGCTCTCACGAGCCTTAAATGGCTCTGAGGAGGGTCGTCTTATACGCCCAGTCGTTTTATACGCCGGAAAATACAGTAATAGAAAGATAACCATTCCATAAAGGGTTTCTTTGGCAGCTGTTGAATCCAGAGGTGTGTTAAAATACTGAACAGTATAATAAGCAGGCACATAAGTCACTTCACATAACCTTCTCTGTACTGTGGAACATTGGATTGTTTTAATATTAGTCACTATTTTTAAATTAAATTTATACATACTAATGTAAAAGTGTGCCGTTAGGAAGGCCTATGCACTTTCCCACAAATGCTATGAGACTTCAATGTGATCATAGATCCTGTCATAGTGAAGCCAGAGATCTCTGCTTTGTTAATCAAGACAGTTGTCCATTTAATATATATGTTGGAGTTCAACTCTCACAATCTGACCAGCATCTATTCTGTTTGAAGATTATGAACGCTCACAGCCAATACAACTGGAGGATACCAGTTTAGGAAAAGCTAAATTAAATACACCTCAATTAATGGCATAACACAACATATGTGAAAAGTTGTTAGCTGGCTAATCTTTTTCATTTCCTCTGAATATCAATAGAAAGGTTTAGGGATTTTGCTTCTCTTTCCCTCCCTAAATGAATATATGTGCAGAAAGTAATTAATTGGAATTAGAATTCCAAATAGCTACTTGTCTCTGAAGACACAAAAATGCATTTACCAGATGCTTGATAACATTTACAATTGTAATTCATTGGATTTTCAGTAATCAAACTTATATATTTTTCACACTATCTTGTTTAAGATGGAGAACATATTGATTTTGTTATAAACTATAGATTAACACTATTTATCCACCCATTAACTACATTTATTGAGCAGCATTTGTTTCTAATTGTAGCTGCAATTATAATGAGTGTAAGCAAAACCACAGAATTTGTGCTCCTGCTGGTTGCCTGGTAGGGTTCAGTGATTTTTGCTGCAATGTAATAGCACCTTTAAGCCCATGAAAGACAAAGCAAAGCGGATCTCATTGTAGAATAAGGTAGTGGCAGCAGAAAGAATTTAGATTTATCAAGCACTGGATGAAATTAGCTTCCCCAAAAGTTTTGAAAACTTAGCATGTGTTGTTCCACTTCACTTCTGTCTTCAGAAAGACCTTGGTACAGTGAAAACAAATGCAATGGGTCCCCTCAGGCAGGACTTGGCAGCAGCAATGTACATTTTCAGGCATGTTGCCAAAGTTTAATGGTGGATGAAGAAGTGTCATTTCAAAATCAACAGACAGCTAAATGAGTAGCTCCCCCCAATCCCATACAAACCCCCAGCACATCACCCAATAGATAGAAAGCACACTGTGGAGTACCCGAGAGGAGGATTCTAGATTTGTTGTAACGCTGAATGACAACACTTCTATGAACATTGCATTGGAGCCTCTCTGGAAGGAACAATCACTTTGCATTATAATAGAAGAAAGGATGTCAACACAATTGGGGAGGGAGCAAGGTACATAATTATGAGTCAACAAAATCTGTATCCAACATATCTTCCACTGTTAAAGTAGCCTGCTAACCGGCTTTAGTCTTACAATAAGGACTGTAGGAAGACTAGTTTCTTCGGCGCAACAGGTGGCAGCATTAGCAAACATGGTGAATCTTGTAAAAGCACCTTATTGGAACAGAGATCTTCAGGAAATTCTTGACATAAAATTAAAACTAAAAAAAAGCCAGTAGCAAACCATGTTGATACTGTTGTCAAGATAATACGTAATGCTGCCTATACCTACCAATAGCATTCAATATTTTTTATTCTCTGGATAAAGCTTATAAATTCCATACTGTAGTGTAATACAACTTCGCAGAATTGGTATACAGGTATCTCATTTCATTCAAAAAATAAGGTTTCTTCTTTAAAAAAAAAGGATAAGGTACACATGTAGGCATGTAGCATTATACCTCAGACTATAAATTTAATAAATTGAACATTAAAAATAATAATAATAATAGTATTTGGGGAGATTTGTAAGGCTTTTGACTATTATGACATGAAGCAACTGGGGAATTACATACAAGTGGTAACTTGTATTTTGACCACTACACCCTGTGTACAGTTATTAGGCAAGTGAGTATTTTGACCATATCATCCTTTGTATGCATATTTTCTACCTCCAAGCTGTATAAACTTGAATCCTTAGTGGATATAAAAAGATCAGGTGATGTGTATTTGTGTAATGAGAGTGGGTGGGCCTAAGGAGATCAACACCCTATATCAAGGTGTGTATAATTATTAGGCAGCTTCTTTTCCTCAGGCAAAATGGGCTAAAAAAAGAGATTTAACTGACTCTGAAAAGGCAAAAATTGTAAAAGGGTTACCATGATCACAAGAACTATTTTGGGATAATTTTCAAAAGGTTGTGATTCAATATCCACCTTTTTTATTGCTGGTCAGATTAAACAGCATATAATATTTATGTGATAGTATCATAGAATACACATTTAATATTCACAGCAAATAATTGGAATTTAAAGTTAATTCACTTCATTCTTATAAGTATAATTTCCTTCCATTTAGTTTCTATTTTCTAAAGTGTTTCCTTTTTTGGATAATGGTATCAAAATAGACGAAAGTATTATATTCATTGCTACAAATGAAATAGCTATCTTTCTATTTCATCTGTGTATTTTACCTTTGTGTTTTGATGAATTATGCTAAATATATAAAAGGTTTGCATTTATTTGTCCAGTTGCCTATTCATTTGAAAGAAAAGCCAGTGAAATAGGATCAGCAAAATTCCAGTTTCATGAAGTATAATTGCTTGCATGTAAAGCAGTGATAAGTAAATCAGTGATAAGAAAAACTAGTAAGAGTAGAAATTAATCTAATTTTGAGATTACTGAGCTGAAATATATTATCTAAATATTTACTGGAATGTCAGAACAAAGTTATTAAAATAACCAAGCAAGTATTGCAATAATTCAAATCATGGATGCTTGGACACAATTCAACCAGTTAAATATTTTCCATCTCATTGATTTCAGTGAAGACTTCCTAATGTACATAATAGCATAACTCCATGCATGCCTAAAATAAGTGAATAATGCTAAACTCCTGTGACTTTATGGACATACAATATACAGTCAATGTAGAAAATCTATATACCCTTTTGTTAAAATGTCAGATTTTTGAGGTTTTTGAAAATAAATCACTTTAGGAAAAAAAACACCAGAGTTTAAACTCTGAACACAGAGTTACATAAATGTCATGATTTATTTACATAGCAGATAACAAACAGTCACTCTTATATGGCTCAATTTCTGTTTGTAATAATATATTACAAACAAGGTATATCTTCCAGATAGATTATTTGAGCTTTCTGTTGAGAAAGCCTATTCCTGGTTAAATGCTAGAAAATTGAGCTACACTGCTGAGCTCTGGTATGAAACATACAGCTTCTTTAAAGAGTTGCTGATAAACCAGATGTGCCTTCTCACATATGCTGCTTCTCAACTCAAATTGCCAGTTCTGATGTTGGTTTTGGTCCATTTTGGCCAATGTCCCTGAAGCAGAAACTTCTATTTTACATGGGCTCATACTATTCTATCTAGGGGAAAAGATGTTTTGTAAGCTAATATCCCACTTATGAGGTACATACAGTGTTCTGACACACTTGCTATAAATTCAAAAACTGGCAATAAGCCAGGCTTCCTAATCATGCAAAACAAGATGTGAATTGACTCTCTCAATAATGGACGCTCTCAGTAAGCCATTAACCGGCACTTTATTTCACTTTCCACTAGAAAATAGTTGCAAGGACTGTGAATTAATCATTTTCCTAGTAGAGGCCTGGAAGGCATTTGCATAATGGAAGCAATGCTTATGCAGTATTCTCTAGATACCAATATTAAAATTACTCTTCAGGAAAATTGTTTAGGTTAGGCTGTAGTAACCTTTTGCTGGAGGGAAGTAATTTAAAGATTGGACTCAAGAGATTAAACAATAGTGTTTTCCCTATTATTATTTTCAGAATTTGCTAATATTGACCTTTGTTTTGTCAAACTGCAAAGCCATAGTTTTTTTCTGGTTCTTTCAAATTTTCACTTCTTTATCCATAATTAAATAAAGATAATATCAAAATAGCCAATAGTGAGTTAGCTATAGTTTAATACATATCATCTATCTCATAGTGAATGTTGGTAAATTTAATCACAGGCCAGCCAGTTTTAATGATTCCCTATTCATATCTGAATGAATAGTAAATATTGTGCAAATTTTACAGGATTCATATAACATAGATTTAGGATTCTGCCATTAATGCACACACATATGTAAACATTCCACAATCAAATATATTTATGAGGATATCTGACAATAAGAAAAATTACATTCGGTTGGCTGGGAATTACAGATCAAAGACATTAATGAGAAGAGACATTCAAAATAAATAGGCAGGGTATAGAGTTATACCAACCAAACACTGGGAATGAATTTTTGATTGTGAGATAACATAGATACAATAAATCAAGTCTTTGTCCTAGGAATGCAGAAAAATATGAATTATTAGCTACCCTTTATGCTAGCCAAGGAAATGGAAAATTTAAACTTACAGTATAATTTCTAAATTTCTGGAGAAAAAAGGTATAGTGCAAACTGCAGAATACTGTTAAACTTTATGATCCTAAAGACACAGTGTTCTTATGTTAATTCCTCCTAAAGTACATGCTGGCTTCAATAGCAAACAATGAAACTTTAAGTACTGGAAATTTAATTCCTTCAAAACAAATATTATTGGGATTTATAATTTGAGATAAGTCAAATTATATTTTATATTCAAGCCAACTAGTATACCTTTCTAAACACATTTATTTGGTATCATGTCTCTTTAAAATAATTGAATTATGTTTCCAAAGCACACTGAGGACTGTGATACAAATTAATATGAATTCAGGATAATTTAAACTGTTAGTCATGTTAAATAACTTGTTTGTGTACGTGCCTTTGAGTCAGTGTTGATTCCTAATGACTGGACTAGCTTCTGCAGTTTTCTTGGCAAGATTTCAGAAGCCACTGCCTCCCTTCCAGGGCCGAGAGGGAAAGACTAGCCTGAGTCTCCTACATGACTTCATGGCTAAACCAAGATTATAACTCATAGACTCCTGGTTTCTAGCCTGATGCCTTAACCATTACGTCAAATTGACTCTATTAGATAACCTGTATCTTCTTTTGTTTGCATTTTACTGAAATAAAGTTACGGAAGGCTAGAAATTTCACATTAAAATACAGATCCTATTTTTTCTCATTCAATGAAAAAACAATTAGGGAATGTTTCCTTTTTTCATAATTACAGTCTATAGGGAAGTAAGATTAATCTAGTTTGGATTTAAGTTTTAAGACCAGATGTTTACAAGAACTTCTTGTATTAATTAAAGCAGGGGTGTCAAACTTGTGGCCCGCAGGTCCGATGTGTCATGCGCTGGCCATGCCCACCATTGTTTTAGCAAAGGGGGGGAAAGTCACGATACATCATGTGATGCCATGAGTTTACACCCATGAATTAAAGTAATAAAATGAAATTCATACTTATATACTGTATAAAGCAGACACTGATAAAATCAAGTATAGGTTTAGAGCTGGTAACAGCGGATTCCACAAACATAGGGTATCTCAAGTTTTGTTCTTGAGGTAAGTAGAAACGGAACAAGTCTTTCAAGTTGCTATAATACTAGTGTTATTATTAACTAATGATCTAATTCCATTATGTGATGGACTAAAATCCATAGCAAAATAACATGTAACATAGAATTTTTTAGTTTAACAACAAGCTAACCTGCATAACAAACCAAGTTTTCAAATACTTTTCTGTTTTTTTCTGATCCCCATTAACTAAGAAGTCAGAATTCTATTCAATTCTCATTGTTTAGTTGTTCTCACTAATGTAACTCTTTAAACTACTACGTGTATTTCTAAATCTTAGTGTTACATAGTCATATATTCCAAAAACATATTTTTGTCCACATGTTATGATTTTGGCTACACAAATATGGTACTTAAAAATGAGTTCATTATTCATATGTAGGATGAAGGTTCTTCTTCTTCTTTTTTTTTTTTTTTTTTTTTTTGCAAAAAGTTTTTATTTTTATTTTTTCCAATACACAAATTACATCTTTTCGGAACAGAGCCCTGATCCGGTCATCAATTTATACAGGTATTTTTGCCCCATCTTTAACAAAATTTTGTATATTCTATTTTGCCATAACGGTTATTTCTTAATCTTAATTCACCTATCTTAACTAATACCAGGTACTAATTACCTGGTACTAAAATTAAAAGGTACTAATACCTTTTAATTTTAAAAAAATTAAATCAAATTTACTTAATCAAAACAATTACCCTATTAAACCCCCTTAAATCTTAATTCAATTAATACTTCACAGTACATTTCACAATTCTTACCCTAAATCCTCACTATTAACAATACTGAATCTTAAATCACCTTTCTCCCCTATTACCATCTTACAAAAAGTTTACTCTTATTTATTTAATCAAAACAATTACTCTTCTATTAATCCATTTTAAATCTCAATTCAATTAATACATGAGGTATTAATACATTTCACAATTCTTAGCCTAAATCCTTACTAGTAAGAATACAGGTCAAACATGGTTCAAAATGTTATTTCCTTTTCTAAAACTTCCTCACATTTTTTACTTTGTATAATGCTCAATAAAACTTTATTTTCCTATTACTTCATCAAATTTAGATCCTATCTCTAATCCCAAAAATATAGCAATTTAACATTGAAACATAGTTCTTAATTTAAATAAGATTACAATACAATTTTTGAATTATTTCCCACAATTCTATCTCTTTAACCATACCATTTGTATAAAAACCAGTTTGAGTAATTCTTATTTGTAATTCATAGTCCTATATTATTTCAATCTTCTTTTCTTTTTTCCTTAGATAGATATATTATAAAAAATATTGAAAATATTAAAATATTAAAGTTATTGAAAATATTCAAATTATTGCAATTGCTATAGGTATTTAAACAATATCCCAGTTTTTATAGTTATCAATTATTCTCAAGTAATACCATGTAACATCTTAATAAAAAGGTTCTACTTCTTTAGATCATGAATGGGAAACATTTTTAATTTCCAAGTTCTGAAAACTTGTTCACTGACGGTTAAAAATTGATACCAACTCATAGTTGCATGTATCTTTTGTGGCTGTACACATAGACCCAGGCACTATGAAAAAGAATGGCGGAAGTAAGTACCATATGTCATCCTGTCAACTGACATATAAACTGTACTAGATAGTAGCTGAATCTGGAAAAGAATCAGATAAAAAGTTTTCACACAGAAAGAGTAGCAGTGTTGGTGAGGGAAATTGGTCAAGAAGAAAAAAAATAGATGGGTAGTATGCAAAACTAGAAATTGGAATGCTGAAGGGAGACAGATTCCAAGGCAACTCAAAGAGGAATTGGCATCCAGGTTACTATGTAAGGTGGGCAATACATGAGATGTCTCTAACTTGCACAGATATTTAGATTGAGATCTAAAGACACACAAAAGATACAGATTTTCTAACTGGGAGAGGTGGCCAGCTACATTTTAATTGGAGATTTGATTAAGCCTTTCTAGAAATTAATAGGAATTAAATTTTGGCACATTACAATAGGCTTCCTTTAATTTTAAAACAGCAGTTGCTAATGCCAGCAGGGAGATAGTTAATCTAGCTATGGTAAAGCAATTAGACCATAAAGAAACTGGCTACATTCCATCCATCTTTGAAGGCAGATATCAAAGTGAGGCAAAGGCAGAGATAGGACTGTTTGTATGCATTAGCTAAATTCCACTTGTGAATTACGACTAGAAAAGTTAAACTTTGAATGAATATGATCTCTTTGTACCCTTGTTATTCTAAGAATAGAGGAAAAAGTTGATATATTTTCCAATATTTATTTATTTATTTATTTATAAATAAGAATGCATACAATTTTTAGGTTTTCATTAATTAAGTTTGGTTGATCGATTATTCAGAATATCTTTACTCTCATTTATCTAAGAATGCATTTATTCCATGCTGAAATATTACTTTTGGATATTACCTACTTGTTCACTGCCTTCCTGTCTCCAATAAACTGCTTTCACTTTACATCCTTTCAATAAGCTATACTAAAGGGACTAGATAGTTTTTTGGGCAGTCTCTTTGATAAATGATCATGTCATGTTATCACTTAGAGGTCTGCTACAAAATACTAAAAAGCAAATTGTATTCTAGGCTCATGATGGGGGTGAGTGGGTATAAAAGCCTCAGATGTCATTCATAGCACAAACTATATAGCCTTCTTCCCAATTAGTGACAGTCATTTAAAAACCTACATTTGACCAATGCACTCCAATTTTTATTGGCTGTGTCTAGCTCAAATAGCCTAACTATATCTGCAGATAGCAATTTGTCATCATTCTGACGGTCTGTCATTATCTCTTTCAAAAAATCTATATATTTTTTCTTGTACCTGACTGAATTGTGAAGTGAAGGAATCCATCTTTTTGATATCTAGTGTCATAATCAATAATGGCAGAGGTTGAATACATTAAATATTTACAGCCAAATCTTCAAAATATCAAAGCCTTCTGAAATAAATTGGACTTGTATTGCTGAATATTACAAAATAATCTGGATTTATGAGATGTAGATAGACAACTTCCTAATACATAGGACATGTCATTGCTTTCATCCTGTCCTCTGGTATATATGACGTAATAAGAAGCATTATATGTTACATCATAATGAATGGAATTAACAGAAAATTAAAAAAATAAAGAAATGGAACCTTCTCCAAGTATTGCAAAATATCACTTCTTTAAAAATTCAATTCCTTAAACATCACCCTCCAAATTGTACTGTTTGACTTAACAGTAGTTGTAGACTTTGCTACTGAGATTTTAGCAACAAATTGAAATTCTGAAAATTGTGATAATGAGAAGCTAAGTGCATGAGTCATCAGATGAAGACCCAGAAATCATTGTATAAAGAGAGAATATTCTGTTATGCATAGACACATGCCAAGAAAAAAGGAAATCTTTGCCCAATTTGGTTTGATATACCGTATTTTTCAGAGTATAAGACGCACCTTTTTACCCCCCAAAAGGGGGTGAAAATTTAGGTGCGCCTTATACACCAAATGTAGCCCTGCCCACCCACTGGGCCCCACCCTTTGGCATCTGCCTCCCAGCAATTACCTCCTTGCAAGCAAATAGCAAGAAAAAACAGCGCCATTCAGCTTCAGTATAGGCTAATTAGCACAAGTTGATTAGATTGGCCTCCCGACTCTCAGCTGATTTGCTCTCACTGTTTTGCGCAGGGCTCTTTTGCAAGCTCTTGTTTTGCAAGCTCTTTGCTTACTGCAAAGAGTGCTGGAGAAGTTTTTTTTTTCTCTAGCTGAAACGAAACTGAAAGTAAAGCAGGCTTTGCTGCAACGTGACAAAATGAGGCAGGGAGAGAGATTTCTTTTTCTTTTTGCTCACCAAAAAAAGTAGGTGTAAACAATGGGAAATTTAGGGCAAAGAGGAGAGTTCAAGATTTTAAAACACAAAAGAAAAAAATTCCCTAGTTCTATTTAACTAGGGAATTGTAATAATTGAGATGCTATTAATTGTATATTGTGTTGAAAGCAGAAATGGTTATGGTTGGAGGAATATATGGGGGAAATTATTTGGTTTATTATTATTGGTAAATATAATTAATTAATTTATAAGAAATTGGATTGCATGGAAATAATTGGAATATTCATGTTCATATTGATTAATATAAAAAAAAGATAGTTATATCACTAATTGATTTATATTAAAATATTGAATTTGTATTAAAAACTGTAATATTACATAATTAATCAATGTGAGGATGGATATAAAAATAGATGACAATGGGAAGAGGTATAATATAGAATAGAAGGGAAAAATTTAATTTGGTTAAGATTAGAGATGAGAATGAAGGGTAATATTGTTTTTTTTAAAAAAATAAATGAGGAATAAATATGGCAAAAACGAAATATAGAAATTGTAAATTTAATTGAAATGGCTAAACACTGTTTAAATTTGTGAACCAGCCAAATACTCTGTTCAAAGAAAATACACTGTATGTTTGTATGTGTGCTTGTCTAAAAAATAAAAAAAAATTAAAAAAAAAAACCCAAAATGTAAGTGTGTCTTATACTCCGGTGCATCTTATACTCTGAAAAATATGGTAAGTAGCTAACATTTTGAATGATAACAAATGTATTTAGATGTACTGTATTTTTCGGAGTATATGACACACCTTTCCCACCCCCAAAAAAGAGGGTGAAAATCTCAGTGCGTTTTAGACTCCGAATGTAGCCCCGCCCGGCTTCTCAAACGGAGGCTTCAGAGGCTGAAAAAAAACATCAGAAAAGAACCTTCAGAAAAGAAGCCCTCAATCAGAGCTTCAGAAAAAAAGCCCCCAAACAGAGCTTCAGAGGCTATTTTACTGAAGCTCTGTTTCGGAGGCTTTCAGAGACAGAAAAAAAAGTTTTTTCTAAAACAGACTTTCAGAAGTTTCAGAGGCAGAAAAAAAAGCAAAAAAAAAAAAAAAAGCAAGGCACAGAGCTCACAGCTGAGAAACCTGTTGCTAAAATTCACCTCTGGGAACAGCTGATTGGGGGTATTCCGGGAGGCCGATCCACCTGCCAATCAGCTTTTTTCTTATTTTCCTCTCCAAAAACTAAGGTCTGTCTTATATTCCGGTGCATCTTATACTCTGAAAAATATGGTTATTTTCAAAGCTTACAGAATTAGCAAGAAGGTCTATTGTTCAACACTTTCAAAACAAACCAGATTTTTTTAAAAAAAATTGAAAGACAAAAATATACATTCTATTCAAAGTCAATTTTAGCACTTAGCTTTAGTCCAATTTGTTTCAAGTTTTGCAACTTTTTTGTTCCTGTTTAGGTTATACATTTAACAGCTTAATTTTATATATGAAGTTAAAATTAGTATCTATTCATTTCAATGAAATGCCTCTAATCTATTGAAAATGGGGATTTAAATTAATGTAATTATACAGGTATATTTTAATCCATGAAGTAATATATGAAATAGATCATTACGATATTTACAGTCTTCTTATATTTGCAATGTTCTAGTCTGCGTGAAAGGTTTTCCCCAATTTTCTTTGTTAGAAATCTCTATAATCCAAATGTATTAAAATTTAAGATCGACAACTTTGTAAGCTTCATCTATCTTAAAACTGTCTGCTCATAAATTTGTAAATAAAAATTTGCACAATAAAAGGACACCATTATTCAAGAGGTGATAGACAAGAATTTTAACAATTGACAAATTACTGAAAAATATTTACTTCCATTTATGCAATTTATCAGTTTGCATTCCTTTTATTACCTTTATGTGATGAAGTTGGTTGTCAACAGCTATAAAATGGGAAATATTTTCCAGAATAGATAAGTCACTTAATTCATCAATATTATTATTGCTGATATTCAAAACTGATAAAGATTTCTGTAATGAATCAAAACATATATTTATCCCAAATACAAAACAATATTCAAGTGCAGCAATTGTATGCAGTTAACTTGAGAAAAAACCTGATTAAAATGTAAAATTTTCTTAAATGTACAAAATCTTAAACAGTATAAGAAAAATATCTATAATTTGGTTCGAAACAATCTTGAAACTCATAGTTAATAATTTGTTAAAATGGAGTAAATAACTATTAAAAGGTCTATTAAAATCGATAATAGACACAGTCCTCTTCCAACTGTTTTATGTAACCTATTTTGATGTGCATAGTAAGGGGAAGAAGGTGCTCTCTTTCCATTTTTCCCTTGCTGATGGAAGGAGGTTTGCACTCAAAATCTCACGATACATGGCCCCATCCATTCTTTCTTGTACACGGATCAGTCATACTGGTCCCTTTGCAGAGAAACAGCCCCAAAGCATGATGTTGCCACCCCCATGCTTCACAGTAGGTATGGTGTTCTTTGGATGCAACTCAGCATTCTCTCTCTTCCAAACACGACGAGTTGTGTTTCTAACAAACAGTTCTACTTTGGTTTCATCTGACCATATAACATTCTCCCAATCCTCTTCTGAATCATCTAAATGCTCTCTAGCAAACTTCAGACGGGCCCAGACATATACTGGCTTAAGCAGGGGGACACGTCTGGCACTGCAGGATCTGAGTCCCTGGCGGCGTAGTGTGTTACTGATGGTAGCTTTTGTTATGTTGGTCCCAGCTCTCTGCAGATCATTCACTGGGTCCCCCCGCGTGGTTCTGGGATTTTTGGTCACAGTTCTTGTGATCATTTTGATGGGGTGAGATCTTGCGTGGAGCCCCAGATTGAGGGAGATTATCAGTATGTCTTCCATTTTCTAATTATTGCTCCCACAGTTGATTTCTTCACACCAAGCTGCTTGCCTATTGCAGATTCAGTCTTCCCAGTCTGGTGCAGGTCTACAATTTTCTTTCTGGTGTCCTTCAGCAGCTCTTTGGTCTTCACCATATTGGAGTTTGGAGTGTGACTGTTTGAGGTTGTGGACAGGTGTCTTTTATACTGATAACAAGTTCAAACAGGTGCCATTAATCCAGGTAATGAGGGGAGGACAGAGGAGCCTCTTAAAGAAGAAGTTACAGGTCTGTGAGAGCCAAAAATCTTGCTTGTTTGTAGGTGACCAAATACTTATTTTCCACCATAATTTGCAAATAAATTCTTTCCAAATCAGACAATGTGATTGTCTGGATTTGTTTTCTCATTTTGTCTCTCATAGTTGAGGTCTACCTATGAGGTCAATTACAGGCCTCTCTCATCTTTTTAAGTGGGAGAACTTGCACACTTGGTGGCTGACTAAATACTTTTTTGTCCCAATGTATGTCTTCACTAGCTAATTGTAAGCACAATGGTAGTAATAAAATGAAACCATTAAAAAATTCTAAGTTTACAATGCTTATAAAGTATTGTAATTGTCAGGTTGATTGGGTTAAATCATTTGTCACAGGCAAGTAAAATACTGAAAATAAAAGCTATAAAAACAAACAAATGAATTTTGATGGGAGAAAATAAAGGTTATAGTTAGGTCAAGTTAAAATTTAAGATAGATTTTGTAGACAATTACTTTTTAAGTACATATGCTAGTAGTATGATGTTTATAAAGCTGCAAGACTCATGTAACAGAATGCTAAAATGTTACAATATTCTGCACTGTTATTTTCATAATTTCTTCTGAATATAGAAAGCATAATAAGGTTTTATTATTAAAACTGAGGAATAAATATAGTATATACCAGATTGCTTTATGAAAAATAATGTTAAAATTTACTATTAATATGTTTTAAAAATATTTTAAATAAAATAAATGACACATTAACCTGTTTTATGCAGTATCAGGATACATATACAATAGAAGCCGTTAGCAGTTTTTAACAATTAATTACAGTCACCAAATAAATTTCAGGTACAGTGTTCTTACGGATAATGAATGAAGACTTCTTGGGTCAAACAAGAGCTTTTCTCCTAAGGGAAGCTGCTGGCTTTCAACATGCAATTCTCTCAGTTCCTCTAAAGTCTCCAAGCCTTCCACTACAGTGATACAATTGCCACCCAAATATCTGGAAATAGAACAAAATAGAAAGTCCTTTCATTTTACAATTTCTTTTAAAATGCATATTTTCTGGAAAATAAAAAATCAATTATTTTACTGAATAATTTCACTATTTCAGAAGTAAAATCAATAAAGCATAACATATTGCACCAATAATCAAATACAAATTAATTAATTTCTACCGGAAAAATGTGATTATATCTTGTATGTTAAAGTTTAACAAGCTTCGGTTCTTGAATGCAGAGTTTGTATGAAGCTTCTGCAATATAGCATCATATAAAATATATATTCATTCCATTTTATTAGTTTAAAATTTAGATTATTAACCATGAATCAATAAAAATACAAACAATCTTTCACTTACAATTTTTCAAGTCTTATCAATGATTCTAGATTTTCAATTCGTATAATGCAGTTGTTCTGCAGGTACAAATGTCTTAGGTTTGTTGCAAAGTCCAAGTTATGTATCTGTCTAATATTATTATCATATAAATATAGGACATTAAGATTTTTACACAAAGAAAGATCATCCTACAAGAAAAAAATGACATATGTTACTTGGTAGAATTTACTGACAAGCAACAACTTCAGCAAGATTTCAAAAGCCCTAAAATTATGTTAAGCCTGCAGTTTTAAGTATAGTCATAAATACATGAATAAGGTTGAATAAGTTTGAGATGCATGATAAAGATTCCACATAACCTAATGATGCATTAAATATATGATCCTTGAATAGCTGTGTTGCACATTACTTTTGTATACAATAAAATATTTTAAGCACAGTGTGCTGGTTCATTTGAAAGAAAAAGAAATCTTACTCAAATGTGCCAAACTCTTACTGAAAAATTATTTTCTATTTGTACAATATCCCATTTCTGGAGGACATTTAACTTAACAACACTGAACATTATCTTATATAAAACCATATAGAACTAAAACTGTCCAAAACTATTTTCCTGCAAATAATTAAATAGCTCAACAACAAAAGACAAATCAAATATGTATTATTTAAATTAAACTAATTAAGGCAAGGGCATGAAATAGAATCAGAAATTTATTTCCAATTAGAAACTTATATTAAAACAAAATATAAAATAGCATTTAATACTGGCTACTTCTTAAATATAAAATAAAAGCTATATTTTTACATAATAAAATATTTCTTACAATGACATCTATATTTTTATTAGATAATTTCAGATGTGTTAGTTTTCTCAGATGTTGAGCCAAAGATTCATCTCTGCGATTCTTTTGATTAAGGCTTCTAGCAATAAGCTCCAACGTTAATCGCACCATAACTTTGTGATAAAGTTAGTTTTCCACTGCCTTAAAATAGAAATAAACAGTTGTAAACTATGCTGCCACATCATTAATTATCACATATTATCTACAACATGCATTAAAACATGTCTTAACTAGACTAAATTTCCTTTACACTATGTTAGCCATTTTCTACATAAATCAAATAATACATTCTAGTGAACATTATACTAATTTGCATTACATTTTTATATGCTCCTGATAGCAGGAATTGTATTTTATATTTTTGCTAGCCGACTTGTGGATCTATTAAGGGTTATTACTGTATACTTCCCCTAGAATCAAAAACAGCATGTCTAGTAACAAGAGCTAGGGTATAACAGTGGAAGATGGATATCACTCCCATGTCTTGCTTCTACTTTTAAATTTCCATGATGTATCTGGATTAACTAAATATGAAAAAGAATACTATTATATAGACCTTTGGCCTGATCTAGAATTTTTTTTTTTGTATATCTAATTACTTAAATATTATTTCCAACCTGTACTTCTTAGGATTCATTTGTTGTCCCTAATCTTACTTGGATGGATAATCATATTATTATATATGATAATATGAGGACCCAGATTGTTGGGGGCAATATGCTGACTCTGTAAACCACTTAGAAAGGGCTGTAAAGCCCTGTGAAGCGGTATGTAAGTCTAAGTGTTATTGCTATTATAGTTACAATAGTGAAAAGTCATATTTCTATTAGAAGACTCTACAAGTATTTTGATTTTGTTTCTTTAGGTTTAATAAAGTACATATTTTCCTAAGTAAGTTTAAATAAATTCAATTAAGTTTATTTCTGCACAGACATACACAAAATTGCACTATAAAGTTAATAATTTCCTGATACACAATTCTCACTATACTGATTTTTCCCCATCATCTAAACATTGGGGGAATACATGCATGCTGAACCACAAAAGCTTAATATTTTTTGGTAAACTACTGTTATGAGTAATTTGTAGTTTACTAAATGCTGATGAAAGGGTATTATGGGAGGGTTGGAATGGAATGGCTTGATGAACCATTTTCCCATTATTCCGATAATGCTTTTTTTTTCTTATTAAGAGAGTTTTCTGAAATCCTATTAGGCATTCTAAAGCATTTTAAAGCAACTAATAAAATTTGTATTGCACAAATCTTACTCCAGTTTCAGATCTGTTATCCCACTACCCACTAGGAATGCAGGAAGCCTTAGCGTGAACAGAAAAAAGCCCAAATTAATATTTCTGTATATATTCCAGTGCTTAAACAGTGCAAAGAAAATCAAAGGTTAATGGCACGGAAGATACCAGGATGGACAACTGTTTTGATTATATTTGAGGGGGGAGAGCTTATTTGCTTTAAGGAAAAGCTAAGCAGAAAAAGTTCCAAAACAAGACAGGGAATTGTGTGGCTTTTAATGTTTTTTCAAGGCTGCATTAAATGAATAGATGCCAATAGATGTTTTCTCACTGACCAAACAGCCTAACCAATATTCACATTCCTTTTAGAAAACTCCTTTTGGTTAAGGTTGACGCATAGGCAAATTATCAATGAGAGAAGTGGATTTTGTTTGTACTGTCATGTGTCATGTAACATGTAGGCAAAGAGACTGAATGGAGGAACCCAATTTTAGAACAAAAACAAAAATGTAATAAATGTAAAGGGAAGGCATCCCTCCACAGCTCTTCTCCCCTGCTTTATCTCCAGAACATCACTTCAGAGGTGAGCTATGACTGGGAGAAATATTCAGGAAAAAAAAACAAAACCAGCACACAGCAAACCGGTTCACCAGTTTCGGCATGATCATACTGTACAAACACCCGCCTTCTCCCCCCTTTCCCCCCACTTGTGATCAGAAAGGTCGGCAGTTCGGCAGTTCGAATCCTTAGTATAGGTCTCCTGCGTGAGCAGGGGGTTGGACTAGATGACTTCCAAAGTCCCTTCCAACTCTGTTATTGTTGCCTGTTACCTTTTGAAAGAACAAAAAAGAGTTCACAAGGCCTGTCTTTCCCTCATGCCCCTCCCCAAAACCCTGGCCCTCAGGTGGCAGACGGCTATACCACTGTTTGTTTCGTGAAGTTTGCTCCTAACAACCTACACTTCATCCCAACGCAGTCTCCTTTTCCGCACCTGCAAGCCCCCTATCGCGTCTGAGGCAACCACCTACATATATGCGCTCCTCTTCGCTCTTCAGCCTCAAGGGGGGGGATGGCTCGGAAAGACAGAGAAGCAAAAGGAAAACAGAAGCCAGCAAGCTGATTGCTATAGAGATAGAAAGCCTCTAGAAGTAGCTACCTATCAAAACCCTTCTGCGAGAGGCGGGACAAGCGGAGCACCCTTGTGACAAAGGCGGCATGCGAGGCAGTATTAGGCCTTGCTTTGGAATGGTCTTCCCTTGTGTCTTCTGTGGCGGGGGCGGTTTGTTCTGTTTGGATGAAGCCCCAAATTCGCAGCCTGATGATTTAGGCTCACCAAGGAGATTGCGCCTATTTTGCTTTTACTTTTGTTTTTGCGAATCCCTGTTTTTTTGTTAATGTCTTGAGCTCGCTTCGAAAATAATAATAGAAAAAGAACTACAACTCTAATACATATAAGAGATACGATGGCTGGCATTAATATTTTATAATATTATATGATAGCTGGCATTAATACTTTACATACTGTTAATAATTGTTATTCAGGCATAAGTAAAAGACTGATTTTCTATTGATTAGGACTTACTACGAATATGCTTCACAAACACACACATGTTTTAGACAGGTCAAAGTTTAGTCTTCACAAAGGATTTCACTTTTAGGGGCTGAACTTGATGGCATAAAATAATGAGCCAAATGTGTGTTATACACAAAATTAAACTATACATTTTTTTTCAGTTCAGTTGGGCTTGGATTAGCCCTTTGGAGCCAGGATAAAACCATGTCAAGGGTTTGGTCTGAGGATCTCTTGGTGTATGAGAAAAAAAAATGGCTCTTTTAATTCAAAGCATACTTGTTTCTAAGAACAAAAGCATATTCTTAAAAGTAGGCAGACCAGGGCTTCTGGAATTCTTTCTAAGTTCTTCATTCATAGTAGTCATAGAAGGCACCTGTACCTTCTGGGTAAAATGTTATGTGTTGCTCTTGTAGATGGAGTCCTATGGATGGAAGCACAGATGGGATTTGTTCAATAGGGAAAGAGGCGATACTGTAGTACAGTATAAAACAGGTTCTCTTCAGCGGCATGCGGAATTATGGGTGGAAGATCAGGGATGCTCATGGGAATCAGGGCCCCAAAGTCCAAAAAATGACATATCAGGTTGCTTAGTTGTTATAGTTATGCTATTGGTTTTTCATATTTTATTCTGTTTAAAGCAAGCTGCTTGGAATCATTGGAGGTAAGTACCATGTGAATTGAATTTATAAATAGTCATGCATAATCACATTGGCATCCACTCAAGTTCCTTGAACTTCCTCCGTTAATTAGCATCACACACGGACCTTTTTCATTGTTTCCTTGAATTGTAGGCAGAACTCTCATCAATGAGGATAGTAATAAAGCATGATTCTAAATTAAGACCAAGTTCACTTATATTCAGATAAATCCAGACAACCTGCCACCTTCATACTTTGCCCCTCCCAATGTAATAAGATTGAATGATCAGGGCCATTTCTCAATTGCATGACTCTGGTTCACGTAAAAACTTATTTTCTGTGTGCTAAGAAGGAATATTCTGCCAAATATATAGACAATATATAGTCCAAGGTATATAGTCCAAGGTCTGATCTCATGGTGGCCAATTGGATGACTATAGAAACCTTTCAGCAGGAGATGAACACAATCGTATTCTTCTTGTGTTTCCCATACATACAATACATACGTTATTAAAAAGTATATTTCAGTATACAATATAACTTTGTGTATCTTGATAATTCATAAACTATTATAATTAAGGAACTATTTTCCTTTTTCACAATCTAAATTTGGGAGAATATTTAAAATTTGTTGTAAAGATCTTTTGTGTAAATTTCTCCTGTGCATTTGCCCACATTTGTATCACACATGCATTTTTGCTAGTATATATTGATACATTTCAAATGAGAAGACTGGATTTTACTTGCCTTAACCCAAAAAATATTTTTTCCTTTAAACATTTCTTTAGGAAGGGCTAGATTTTCTGTGCTGAAAGAATATCCTGCACCAATGACTTTAGGTTCTGAAATTACTTTATGTAACTTCATGGTGTGCTAAATCCAAAAAAATACTCTGATAGCTTGATCAGTGTGGGAATGATTACAGCATTAGAATCAAAGTGCTACATCTCTTCAAAGGATGGGATACATCAGATGTGACTAAATGCTATTCCATAAGTTCTAGCCTAGGATAATGCATTAAGCTTACATGGTTTGTGAACCAAACCATGGATTCATTGACAGAGAAGCATTTCCACTGCAGGGAAGATTGTGTAGATGGGTAAGCACAGTTCAGGAACAGTGGTTTTGGCTCAGCACGAAATTTACCATGAAGAATGAAAATCACTGATAACATTAAAGTGAAAAGGAAAAGAGCAGTTGACCATTTTAAGAGATTTTTATTGCAGACTGACACAGATAAATTCTAAACTTCTACAACCTATTTATTTATTTTGAAGCAATCAACAAAATGTTAGGGTAAAGAACAGAGCTACAATAAACTTTGAATTTGTTCTTTAAACTAGGCAAAGAAGTGGGAAAGAATGATTTAAAGTACTACAAATCAATTGAAAATTTGGCTCAAGTTCCACTTCTGAAATTAGTCCAAATTGGCAAGTCTTTTCTATCTTGGATATAAATATCAGTTGATGATATTCTTCAGCCAATGTTAATTTGATTAAAAAGCTTGTCCTTAATAACTTGAGACATCAGTCCATGTATTGCTTCTATTGTGGTTTTGCAGCTGAAAGAAAAATAAAAACATAAATGGCTGAATGCAACTTTCTGTCTTTATATTGCAAGTTAGTCAAATATCCTAGTAGTAGTGTCCATAATTGCATAAATGTTATCAATTAGTTATGAAAAGGCAAATACAGTATTTTATAATCAAAAGGAATTAAAAGATAAACTCAATGTTCTCTGTAAGTAGCCATATGTCTACAAATTATGGACCTAAATTACAGCATAAAAAACATTCTATGTAATACGCTATTGGGCAGTGCGGTGGCTCAGTTGTTAAGATGCTGAGCTTGTTGGCTGAAAAGCCAGCAGCCTAGGTTTGAGGCCTGAGTGCCATGTGACGGGTTGAGCTCCTGTCTTCACTCCAGCTCCTGCCAATCTAGCAGTTCAAAACCATGCAAAGGTGAGTAGATAAATAGGTACCATTTTGGTGGGAAGGTAACAGCTCTTTGCAACATCATGCTGGCCACATAATCGTGGAAATGACTTTGAACAGCACTGGCTCAATGGCCTTGAAATGAAGATGAGCACTGTCCCCTATAGTTGGTAATAACTAGCAGAGTAAAATCTGCAGGGACTCCTTACTATGCTTTACAATCATATAATACTTCGTGTAAATTCATTAACACAGTATTGTCTCAACAAATTTCTGCAATTAAACTTTTGAATACATGTAATCAACAATCATATTCTGCAATCATTCCTCTATTTTCCTAGAAGTTCCTTTGTCAGTCATTTGGAATGACTAATAATGAGGCATATTCCTATTATATGCAAAACACTGTACATTGCCTAGGTACACTGTGCTAAGTCACTGTAACTATATATCTCAAATAATGTTTAACGAATTACACTGGCAGGTTCACATATAATGCCAAACTAAAACCTAGCAAGTCACATTTTGGTTTAGTGAAAACTACTTACAATGTCAAATATTTTCTTCTCATTATATTCTCTACACATTCTATATTCCAGAGAAGATCTGTAAGGCTATAATTCAAACACTAAACACATGTGTTGCATTTAAAAAACTTCAGGTTCAATTACTTCCTTTTCCCGTCGACTAAGAAAAACAAATTTTAATTCTAGAAAGCTGGTCCTAGACCCATGATGGCAAACCTATGGCACGGGTGCCACAAGTGGCACATGGAGCCATATCAGTGGGCACGCGAGCTCAGCTCCGGCACGCATGCGTGCGCAAGCCAGCTGATTTTCGGGCCTTCTGGACCCACCAGAAGTCAGGAAACACACTGTTTCCAGCCTCTGGAGGGCCTCCGGGGGTGGTGGGGAAGGCCGTTTTGCCCTTCCCAGGCTCCTAGAAAGGCTCTGGAACCTGGGGAGAGCAAAAAACGGGCCGATCGGGCCCACCGTGCCATCGTGTGCCAAAAGCGGGGGGAGCACGGGGTGGGGGAGGGGGCAGGGCGCCTAGAATTATGGATGTGGGCACAAATGCTCCCCCCACTTTTGGCACGCGATGGCAAAAAGGTTAGCCATCACTGTTCTAGACCATGGATAATACTTTCTGGCTAAATAAAGCCTGAATTTCATTCATGTTTTTTAAATGGGTAATGCAAACACACAGTGGGCTAGTATATGGAAAATCTTCCTTTATCTAGCTTAGTACTGCCCATGGTCTAGCAGCAGTTCTCTTAAAACCACATGATTGGATTGAATACATACATTGGCTGCCTTGAAGCAAATTAGTTTCCCTTTTGGATTAACAATCAGCTTTCCACTCAAAAGCTCATTAAACAGACTATTGTCAAATGGAAAAATGGTTCAATTTTCCCAATATCCAAGCATACTTTCATATATTACATACATACATAAAAATTATTTTATAATTTCTCTTCATATATATTTGATGCTGTTCAGCGTCATTTATACAGGGGGATGGGCAGCTTATACATTTGGTTAATAAAAAATAAAAATATTTAGCTACATAACCCATGCTGATATGAAAAAAAAATGAAATAAGTCATATCTATGAGCTCTAAATGCTGACAAAGAAAAATAATCTATTTTAAATATTGCAGCGTATGAAATCTTCATACAATTAACAATAAATATTTTATTCTTAATCAAAAACCTCAAATGAAGATGACCTTACCTGTCCCTTGTTGCTTTGGCTAGTTTGTCCTCTGATTTTCTGTCATGAGATTCTAAACCCAGCATGAAACTTCCTCGTCCCAGCTGAGCTTCTGACTGCTCTAATTTTTCTGACAGGTCAAATACCTGTCCCGTTGTATAATCAGCATTCTGCATTTGAAAAAGATTTTTCATGAACACAATTTCCACACGTGCTGCTATTTTATACAATCCATACTAAAGAAGCTAATGAAGTTTAAAATCTACAATATATCCATGTAGAGGGTATTTTTTTCTGGCAATAGGGGTTTGACACTGCTTTCTTTCAGTGTAATTTTCAATTTCATCATCTAGCCTACAGCCCTCTTTAGTCTGTTTGTCGCCCATCCAAATACTACAGAGGCCCACCTTCAAATAATTTTGTCCAAGATCTACCAAAATAGATTAAGTGCTGCTAGGCTGAGCAAGTAGTCAATTTTAAACACAGAATTTACATGGTTTAGTGCAGTTGTTTAGATTTAACGCAGAAATTTACTTTGGAGGAGACATAAAGTACCCACTGCAATACAGGGCACCTCTTTAAAGAAGCATAGTGTTGATAGATGAAGCAAGCACACCCCTATCCTACCTGAAGCACCTTTTCTGCTGTGGATCCAAACTGTTGCATATCTCTAGTTAATGGTAACTGTAAAAGTGCATGCTATTAGAATGTGTGTGTGAGCGCGCGTGTACAGTTAAGAAATTAAGATGATACTGAACAAATTAAGCATATGATTTGATTTAGTTGATGGCTATGAAATAAGTAATTTAATTACTGAGTGAAAAAATACTTTGTTTCCCACAAAATAAGACATCCCCTGATAATAAACCCAATCGGGCTTTTGAGCGCACGGCAATAAGGCCAAGCGCTTATTTCAGGGTTCAAAAAAATTTAAGACAGGGTCTTATTTTTGGGGAAACACTGTTATGTTTGTTATTTTCTATCACAGAGTAGGGTTAAATTACAGAATTATTCAATAGCCTCACTTTGCTTCAGAACACGTTAACATTTGGCAACTTTAAGATGTGTGGACTTCAACTCACAGAATTCCCCAAGATTTCTACTTAAATACCTGTTTTATTTGAACATATGATCTTACTTTTTTTCTCTCACAACTTTCAAGTTCCTACAAAATCTGCCCTACTGGGGTCTCCTATCCAGAGTATTTTTTGTGAACTGCAGAGTTACTGAAAAAGAATTGGATGGAAATCTCTTTGCAGGCAGATGGTATCTACTATAGATCGACAAAACAGGATTTTTAATCTTAAATATTTTTTTAAAAAAGGATATAGCAATAGCAATAGCAATAGCACTTAGCCTTAATACCACTTTTCAGTGCTTTACAGCCCTCTCTAAGCAGTTTACAGAGCCAGCATGTTGCCCGCAACAATTTGGGTCCTCATTTTATCCACATCGGAAGGATGGAAGGCTGAGTCAACCAATATAGTATGTCAGAAAGGAAGTTGTTCAATACGAAAATGGTCTCCAGAGCTATCTCTATAATTGGTACTTTTTAGTGTTAAACTGAAGAATATATGACCTGTGTCCTGCAACACCCCAACCCTTAATAAATTTTGTAATTCATTTTATGAAATCCCTCCTCTTGACTTTTTATCTTTCTGCCTACAGGCACAAATGAGTCTTTCAAGTGTTAAGTTTGTTAGTAATCTGCATTTGTATGTTCAGGTGTCCCACAATACTTACAGTAAGCAAACTAGATGAACTAAGAGTGTTCACCCAATATTTATTCCACAAAAGCTCAAGCAGCTTGCGATCCAAAGAGGATTTGAAATAGGATACTTCTAAGGCATAATACCTGTTTCATTAAAAAAATGTTTATATAGAGACATACAGAACATTTTTCAAAGTAAGCTCATGAATGGATGGTAATTTAATATATTTAAAAATGCTTTTATATGCACAAATATTGAGTACTATACATTAATACAATCAAGAAAAAGTGTTAATAAAATTTTATGAGATTCTAGAAAGTTAGGTAAAACAGGAAAGAAAGTAGAGAAAACATATTTCAGGGTCTGGAATACTGTATCTCAAAATACAAAGAAATTTTGTACCATCAAACAGTACAGAATGAAACAGAACTTTTTCTCCTATGTTTTGTAATTTTCACTTCAGGTTGCACGAAGCTCTGTTCACTAGCTTATATTCAAAATCACACACACACACATCTGAAGAATGATATTAAAGTGGCATCATATCCAGATTAATAGTGTATGTGCATGTGCAGTTACTCAATTATAATTACAGAAAAATGGGGAGGGTGGGATATGAACAAATTAATTTCCTTGATGCATAGGAATCGTGGGCAAACTAGTCATTGAGGAAGATATTGAATGCTTTTTCATCAAAACTGTTTGGTCAAATTTTCTACTACACCTCAGCAAATCAGTTTTGCCTAGACAAAAGAGCTTCACTGAAATCCATATCAATTATGCATATCTGTTCTCTTTTTGTTCTAAAGCTAGGACAAAGCAATGCACACACCTACAATGCAATATATTTGTATGATTTGGATAATTTCAAGTACCGGTAGCTGTATTTTTCTTTCCAAACTGGAAAACATTCCAAAGCTGCCAGGGGTGAAATCCAGCAGGTTCTAACAGGTTCTGGAGAACTGGTAGCGGATATTTCGAGTTCAGAGAACCAGCAAATACCATCTCTGGCTGGCCCCCGAGTGGGGTGGGAATGGAGATTTTATAATATCCTTACCCTGCCATGCCCACCAAGCCACGCCCACAGAACCAGTATGGAAAAATTTTGGATTTCACTCCTGAAAGCTGCTATATTAAAAGATAGTATCTTACTGTTTACAGTGCACTCCAAAATCTTCTATTTTATTAAGTGGGATAGTCTGATATTCAGAAGGGCCCTCATCAGGAGGTTTATAGCCCTGAAAGATAAAACATACTAGTACAAGGAATGGAAATATAGCAACTTCCTATCAATTAAATGTATTAATTTTTGTTCAATTTCTGTTTCATCTAGAAGTTTATAAATTTTCAGGAAGCAACCTGAATGATATAATTAAAACACCCTGATGCACACATAGAAATTTTCACTCTACTTTTTCGGACAAAAGTATAAGGGACACACTACATTATTTTTTGTACAAAAGTTCTGCTATAATCCCCAGTTCTTGCAATTGTCCTCAACAAAGAAGTGCTTCCATAAGTAATTTGTGACTTCTGCATTAGCCCTTGTTAGTAATTCATTGACAAAATGCTTTCCCTCAAGAAAACCATATGCCTCTGAAAAAGCTAAAGAGACATACTTTTAACACAGGAAATCCTAAATTTATAAGGTACATTTCCTATCAGCTTGTTCAATCTGTCTTTTCTCTAAGGAAGACATCTTCATTTTCCCTGTGTAAAATTTGAAAGACTTTTGATACAGGATTGAATTTCCTAAATCAGATTAGATAATCTCAACAGAAAAAACCAAGAACAGAGAATGGTCACTTTCAGCTATGAATATCTCACTATTCACATACCACTGACATGTATTGGGATCACAAACAGATTATCCTGTGAAAATATTGTATGTAATGAAAAAACAATATTCTATGTAATTATCTCCTCCTGCAATATAATACTATATTTTTGGAAGCCTGAGAATAACCACAATTTCTTATTATGAACTACATCCAAGCAAAATGTCACTTCTTTAGTTAATTCCAATTTTATGTTATATAACTTTGGTTATAGTGTTGTTACCTTAGGATATGTCCTAAAAGCTCCAAGATTTACTTTTCCTGCAGATATTGTCCTTGTTGGATCAATCTGTAAAATGTATTCAGAGTTAACATATACAATACATTCCTAAAAAGCAGTTAAATATTATTATGTAAAATGTATGATTTTATTATGCAATCATACATGAATTATTTTAGGGACTTCCCATTTCTGATAAACCTTTGTTTATGCTTGCTGTTCTCCTGCTAAACTGGCATGTGAGTACATTATGGTACGTATATATGGACTCTAATGCCTGGTTTAAACCACACACAAATAGACATATTTTTCCAGCATTAGTAATTTTAAAAACACTGTACTAAACTGCATACAATCAATTTGAAGTTTCTAGTTCTAATTTAACTTGAAAGGCTCCACTTAATTTTTAAAACAACATTCAGACTAGGACATAAGCAAGTAGCAAAAACAAAACAAAACCCCCGTTCACACAATACTGCAGAAATTGGCTCTCAGGCATACTTTAATGCTTAGTTCACAAATTCTCATATTATACTCACAACCACAGCTACAAAGGGTTCTTGAAATTGTTGATTAAGCATCTGTGTACTGACATCAATTCCTGAAAGCCAACAACCGTATCCAGGATGGCTGTGATACCAGCCTATTGCATTTTCTAGACGACCAACCTAACCAAAACCACAAGAAGGGGAAGGAAAGAAAGCACATTGTTCAAAAGACAATTAATTAATATAAGCACTCCATTTTTTGGGGATTGTTAGCAAACTGCAGATTTTATTTACACAGAATATTCAGAATCACAATGTGATATATTGTGAATATACAGGTAGCCCTCAACTTAACCGTTGAGTAATAACCATTCAATGTTATGACAACACTGAAAAAAGTGACTTATGACCAATTATATGACTATCACGGTGTCTTCGTGGTGCAGTGAACAGAAATTTTGCTGCTTGGCAATCAGCATTTATTTACAAACTTTGCAGCATCCTGGGTTCACATGATGAACATCTGCAACCTTTCTAGAGGGTTTCTGAGAAGCAAAGTCAGTGGGGGAAGGCGGATTCATTTAACTACTGCATTGTTGGTTTAACGACCACCTGTGGTGATTTGCTTAATGACCACAGCAAAAAATGATGGTTATAAAATCAAGTTCATCTCACTTAAGCTCAAAGACATAGCATACTCAATTTAAAGATTATCATCTAAGTGTCTCTGGATCCACAACTGCATTCTGATAACTTTAGTTAATGTTAAATTGCTAAAAGAGAAGCTTATCTTCTTGTTTTACCTGCTTTGCATTTTCAATATATGCAGCCATATATTCATATGCAGCAGCCTGAGCATTAACTCTGGTTTCAGTGCCTTCCACTGGTAAAGCAAAACTGTCCATTATGATCATCGTTTCGCCATCTACTTTTCCAAGCATTAAGCCCATCACTTCCAAGTTGCCTCCTGATCTAGCATGCATGACCATCTTCAGAAGAGCCAAAGCAGAGATCTTGCAGTACTTGAAATAATGGTGGCTGCAAGGGAAAGACCAAATATCTTTATAATGCAACTAAATTATTATAGAAAGGAAAACAAGAAAAATACACATACATTATTTAAGCATAATGGCTCTATTAGACATAAAATCACTAGGCTATTTTTAGGTTATAAGAAAAATATAAAAATCTACCATTAAGGTTTAAGAGAACGAAAATATACTAAAGTTTTTGTAATATCAAAGTATCTTAAATGTTTTGATAATTGAGATGTTACAAAAAGTGTAACTGGAGGTAGACACTCAGGAAAGAAAAATTGACAATTCTGAAATTATAAACATAATAAATATCCAACACCATAAGATGGCACTTAAGACTTAAGATGAGAATCTATCTACCAAAAAATAGGGAATCAGTTATGGTATATTTGTTTGTTCCAACAAATATCTTGTGGGGAGCCTGAAATTTGGCATACAGTGGAATGACATCTACTAAAACTTTGTCTAGTGTACATATAAGACTTTCTCTTTCAGGTCATCATAAAATTGTTACTACACAAAACTCATGTTTTCACCATTACATAAAATTCATGTTTTCACCACACACAAATATTTTTCACCATTACATAAAAATATTCCCTTTGTAATATTTTGGGTGACGAGCCCAAAACAAACTATTTTTGGAGTATTTATTTATTTATTTATTTATTAGTTCGATTTATATGCCGCCCTTCTCCAGAGACTCAGGCTGGCTTACAAGGCGTTAAGCAATAGCCTTCATACTTTTGTATTTACTGCTTAGTAGGGCTTTTGGCCCCCACAAGCGGTCTTCTTTTTTATACAAAGTCAGCTTATTGACTCCACAATCCGGGTCACGGCAGGAAAAAAAAAAGGTTGCAAGGACATGTTTGCATCATGGTTACAGGCAAGAAGAGAAAGACCCAAATACATGGGTTAACGATATATTGTTAAAACACAGGAGACATGTCATTAGTTATCAGTATTTGCTTGACAGGAACTACAATCCTCTAATATGCATGCCCCTCTTCACCCGATTTAATTCCATCTTCACTTTCCTTAGTTTCATCTCTGATGTCATTTTCTACTTTTTGTTAAGATGCGAGTGCCAAATCCCATTATTTCTACTTCCCTAAGATCTGCAAAACCTACACTTCCATCTCTGTTCTTAAATTTAAATCCTTCACCCCTATTATCCAGCTGGTCACTTGCCCTGAGAAATGCAATCTCTCCTTGGTCCCGTTTTGGGATCTCCCCATCCTCTCCAGATCCGCCTTGCATCAGGCTACCTCTGGGGCAAGTGCACCATCGCTGCTGCCTCGGCCCCTTTTCCTGGCCACGGGACCCGGCAGCGATTTCGGCAGAACCAAGAAAGAGAGAGAGAACCAAGGCAGAGAACGAGGAACGTAGAGGCAGCGGCGGTTTTCTCTGTCGCCCAGACACCCACTTACTCCTTGGTCCATGGCTTGGCGGCCAGGATCTCCTGCTGCTGCTTGCGGTCATACTTGTATATCTCGTCGATGCTTTGTGCCTCCTGCATGTTGTTAGCCAGCTCCCACGTCTTCTGGGCCATCCCGCTTCCCGAAGGGCCGGCAGTCGCCATTTCACCGGCTTGTCAGGCCGAGCCAAAGCAGGCTCTGCTTCCCGATGAACTGCCTCGGGCAGGAGGAACCTCCCGGTCCGCTGTCGGACAGAGCAAACCGGAAGTCAGGGGAGAACAGTCGTTCCTAGCGAATGGTTCCGTCCGCTCCGCGAAGCCTCCAGCTTGCCCCCTAATGGCAAGGGATGGGATTAGTCTCCCAAGAGCCTGTCTGTTGGTTTACTCCGCGCGCCAGGGAGCCCCAGGCCATCCAAGACAGTGTTTCTGAGTCCCAGCAATTTTAATACGTATGGACTTCAATTCCCAGAATTCCTCAATCAGTATTCCACTTCCCAGGAATATTGGCACTTGAAGTTCAAATTGCTAAGTTCGAGAAACACAGATCTAAGAGATCTTCGTGTGCTGCTGGCATCCTTTCTCCATTATATTTAAATATGGACTATGGATGATGACTGCATCTCTGCGAAGAAAGGACACATGCAGAACAGACTTTGAAAGTTTATATCATTGAAAAGCTGGGGCAAATGTGATTTGGTAATTGTTATGATATATTGATAGCTAAATGAGACAAGAATCTTCCCTAATTTGGTGCCCTCCAGATATGTTGGGAATTGAAGAATTCTTGGCCATGGCTGAATGGGAATTTGTGCATTAGTTACCACCTATGGAGTGAAGTTGGGCCATAGCATTAACAGAATGTTTCCAGTTATTTACCTCTAAAATTTTTCTGATCCTTATCCTAGATAATTATTTAGCTTTGGTTTTTGTAATAGTGACCAAAATACCTTAGCCTTTTTGATATAATAAGCAAGCAACTTTTTACAATAACTGCCATATTTTGACTTAGGTTTTCATGTCTATCTATCCCATCCTTGCAACTACTGTAGTTAGTGATTGTATTCACACATTTATTTTAAGGTTTAAAAAAACCCTGGACACTTTCACACATGGCTTTCAGCTGTTTACCAAGGAACCTGTTAGCTTTTATTTATGTTTGTTAACAAAATCAACATATTTCTTCAGACCAGCTGATTACAACTTTGAAAGATCTCAGCACCTGATCAGAATCTACACTGCAGGCTTGAAGTTCACTCTCACATCATTGCAGCACTTTGAGATGTCAGACCCTAGACCGAACATCAGCCGCTCCCCTTCTCAAAGTCCTTAGCTAATGAAGCGTCCAGAAAAACTGGAGGGTGGGGTTCACTTTGATGTAGCCTAAAAAGAGCCATGATAAACCATTTCTGAAGTTTTGCCAAGAAAACTGCAGGGACTCATCCAGGCAGACCCCAGACGTCAAGTTTGACTCGATGGTACCAAAAAAAAAAAAAAAAGGTGTTGGAATCTCTGTTATGCCTGTTGGCAAGGGGGTTTCTGAGCTTGCACAGAGCGCCAGACAGCTGCAAACGGATTAAAGGCTGCCCAAAAGATTTATTTCCACAACGCAGCACAGGACCAACAGGTTCTCTCACAAATCCGGATGCGCTTTTGACTCCAGGCAGCAGAGGTCGCCCGTCGGTGCGCAGTTTATTTCCAGCCCCCCCGTCCCCCCTTTTTTTCGGTTCCTCCCCGAGAAGGCGGAGCGCTGTGAGAAGCTTCGGTTGAGACTGAGGAAAATCGGCGGGAGCCGCTGCTAGACCACCCGCCGGCGCCTAGGCCTTTTCCGGAGCGAGCGGCAGGGGAGGTGAGCTTCGGGCAACGACGGTTCCGAAGGACTGTTCGCTGCAACCCCAAAGGAGGCTCATGCGGACTAGGACTAGCCCGGTACAAGCGCGCGCCGAGAAAGCTCGTTTCTTCTTTCCTTCCCCCCCCCCCCCCTCCAGTGGGGAAGGGTTAAAAATGGACCCGAAGCGGCAAGCAAGAGGGCCGGGGTGAAGGGAGCTCCCTTGCATATCTCGCACGGGTTTGGAGAAGGCTGGCAGAAGGGTCGGGGGTTGGGCGAGGTTGGCCGTAGAATTGTCCTTTTAAATCCAGATGTTCGCCCGACTCAGACAGTCGAGCGCTTATGGAGACGCTGCGTGGCCGGTCGGCTTTTGCCAAAGCTCATCGGAGGCCGCAGGTTTTGTTATACTCCGGTTGCCTAACAACGCCGTCCGGCTTCTTAAAGCGACAGGGCTGGCGGAAACTTCAAGCTGCTTTTTTGCGCTTCTGTCTCAACTGCGAGCGGCTCGCTTTGTTCCGTGTCGTTTTCTCTGGATTGAGAAGATGTTTCGGATATCCGTAGCTTCTGGTTATCTGCTTAGTGTGGCTCCTGGCTGCTGGAATCTTATCCTAGCGATTTACATCATGAAACTATAAAAGATTTAACCATAAGATGCGATCAGAATGATGTAAAAATCAGGTGTAAAAATACAAGTTAATGCAAATGGGGAAAAAAAATGCAAACATAGTGATGATTCATTCTCCAATTGTTCTCTTTTGCGGAAATCCATTCTTCATTTCCCGAAGGCTAACAGTGAATTTGTTAACCCAGCCTTGAAAGGGAAACATTCCCATAATATGGCAGCTGCAATTGGAAATATTGTTTATGTGATGGTTGAGCCATCGGTTTAAAGAAGAAAAATAACATAAGATAGTTTATGAAGTGAGGGAACTTTGTTGATGAAGCAAACCCTTGTTCACCATCTTTGAAAAATTCTGGAAAATGGATAAAATATGAGAGTACAGTACTAGAGAAAGGAAAATATTACCCTTAGGAAGCTATATATCATTCAGCAATCCATTGCTTGAAGGACTCTAGAGGAGATCACCCAGTAGTTAATCTACAAACTTAATGAAAACAGTGGGATATTTAGTAAAATCCTTATGAGTTTGTCAAGAATGCATCATAATAAACTAATTTTACTTCATGTTTTGATTAGGTGACTTCTGTAAATATAGGGGTTATCTCAAAGTGCGCAGTAGTGTGATCTTCTAAAATAATACATCTTTGTTTTATGAATAAAACTAAAAAGGAAAACTATTGTAATTGGCAGATAGCTCTGACAGAAGGTAGACTTTAAGCCTAGCCATCTCTTAAAATTTGCTTTAGGCTTTATTCCATATTTTATATGTACAGACCCACGGTAGGTGTGTCCAGACAGCACGAACAAGTTTTAAAGCACTCCCACTTTGTTTGCACAAATTTGATCAGCATTTTTTTAAAAAATGCAATTCTAAATTATTTGTGAGCTCTGGAGATTGCAACCCACAATTTGAGAACCCCAGACTTGGTAGCACCAAAAGTGCTTTTTTTCCAAGAGGCAACTGGACTTTCTGGTTTTTCTTTGAAGACATTTTGCTTCTCATCCAAGAAGCTTCTTCAGCTCTAACTAGATATTGGGGAATGGAAGGATTTATACTCCTTGCAGACAGCTGGTCATTTGCATTCTTTTAGTGGGCCATTAAGGTCATCTGGAGGTTTATCTGTGTCATCAGAGTCACCTGAGTGATGCAAATTGGTGAGGAGCCTTCTTGGAACTGTTGAAAGGACGGTTGTAGATTGGAGGTAGACAATATTGTATACCTCCCCCTGTGTTGAGTGAGGGCTATTCAATTCTGACATAAATGGCCTCTTTAACCCCTCTTTCAAACCAGCAATCCTCTCTGTCCAAGAGGGGTTAAAGAGGGGTTTAAGGGGTTTCTTTCAAATTACTCTGGGATTCAAAAAAACCAAACAGACTGTATATTGATTAAGCAAATTTAGGCATCTAATAAAATAGTGCTTCTTTTATTTATCCATTAGGTACTATATTCAGTTAGATTATCATTTCCAGAAATAAACAATGATGGCTGAGAATCTAGACAAGTTCCTTGAAGACCACAAAGCCAGGTTGTTACAGGACAAGGCAAAACTTGAAAATGATCCCCCATACATGGAGATGCAGGTAAGATTTTATTTTAAAACAAATAAATTAACACAATCCCGTTCCTTTAATTCTGCTTCTGCAGTTCGGGTTAAAGACTCTTAGAGATCTTTCTGTCCAAATGATTATATAAATTGTGATTTAATCCATATTAGACCATCATACCTACAAACTTCACAGAAGGGAGGAACAATATATAATATACATACTCCTCTTTTCTATACAGTTAGCTGACTACCTCTTCTTATGATTCAAAATTATGCAGTTGTTAATGCATTTGGGGGCGGTGGGAACCTGATATATCAAGAAAACAGGACTATCTTGCTCTATTAGATCAATCTCCTTTTCAAAAATATGAGAATGACTGAACTTGTTTTCTCCACTTCTCCATTAACCCTAGCTATCAAGCCAAAACTTGGAAGGGTGGGGGATGAAGAATCACCCGAAAGCTAGTTCTATGATTTTTATGCTTTTTCTTACTCCGAATAGCACTTTTTATACTTTTTGCATACATTTGTTAGTTGTACCTTATCATTTTTTCTTTTTCAGAATAAAAGTGCAGAGAAACTTTCAAAGGCTAGTGAATTATTAATCTCCATGGCTAAAGAAAACATCCCACCGAATAGTCAACATATTGCTTTGCATGGTATTATTTTTTTCTAATGGTTATTGCGTTGCAGTCAGTGGAAAATGATTACATTGATCTAAAGGTTAAATTTATCCTAGTATCCTTGTTATGTTATCATAGGTTCAAAATATTTTAAGCTAAACTTTTAAATATGATGTGGTGATAAGCCAGAATGGCATGTCATACTTTGTGCACAATGGATAGCCTTGCAGTGCAAGATAGTTAATGCCTTTTTTTGAGGGAAGGTGTGATGTCACTTGGTTTTTAAAAAGGCCACTATGCACCCTGTTCCAATCTTATCAAGCAGATTGTTCCAGTTTGCAGTCATTGCAGGAAAAGTAGTTGGTTCAGTATGAAACTGCAGGACTTGTTTATCCTTCGCATGTTAATTAATGCCTGTCTGCAACTGCTGGTTATTTATTCTTTGGAATAAGATATCCTTAGTATATTGATGATGTTTAGCTGTATATTGCCACTTCAGGTCAGAAGTTTAAGGGATTGAATATTCAGATTAGGTTTAGCAAAATGGAAGTGTTTGCAGTTTGCAAACATCTTGACAGAAATATCGGTTTCAGTGGCTGCTCTAAGATGAAGATAGAGTCCCCCAAAAGAACAGGTCTATGTCTTGACTTACGCCTCCATCTGGAATAGCAATGGAAACTATAGCAAGGGAGGTTTGGCAATAGTAACTCAGACTTGATCATCATACAGCAAAATTGTACATAGCGTTGCTTTAAAAATGATTCAGAGGCTGCATTTGATTCTGATTCTTGAAACTAGACTGTTATCAGAGAAAACCTCTTTTGGGGGTCACTGCACTGGACTTCTGTTTGCAATTTAGCATGCTTATTATTACCTAGAAGGCCCTATAAAGTATTTCTAGGTTTTATTAGGAAGGTATTAACATGACTTACTAACATGATCCTGCCTGTCCTATAGGGACACCTGGAAATTTACATTTTATTTAAAATTCCTCAGTTTAAACAGAATATGAATTCTGTAAAACAAATAACAGATAAATAAAAAAAAAATAACTACTATATACTGTGGTGTATGAACTGTGGCTTTAATATTATGAAAGCTGGGCAAGTCCTTTTAAAATGATGATTTACAACTGCAGGTCTGCCAGTTAAATCAAGCAATTCAATTTTTCCAGGTATATTTGCTACTTTTGGCCATCTCTATGTGCACAACTACTTCGTTTTACCATATTCTTTGGGGTACTTCAATTTTTGTCTATATATGCTCCAGGTTCTTTTTCAATCTGGGCTTAGTGATAGATATTATCACAGAGGGTTAGTTGTTACTTAGCAACAGCAGTTCCTTATACATGTGCCTTTCTTCTGTTTAAATTTAATTTATTCTGCTATATGCTATTTTTTGTAGCTGCCATTTGCGATGAATTTTTTTTCTTGTGAATGACATTTGAGATTATTACAGGAATTATTTTGGAAACCTGTACTAAATTAATTACAAAGTAAATATGGAAAATACATTTTTTAGAATTAATGTTAAAGTAAACTGTTGCTTTAAATTTTGAATTTGTCCATCTTTCAGAAAGAATGTAATTTTGAAATTGGAATAGATATTAATACCAACAAAGTAGCTCACAAAAAAATATCTAAGCTCATTTTGTAAAAAAGAAGTGCTACCATAGTTGTATGTTAATCTTAACAACTCCTCCTCAAAATGCAGGCTGATTTCAATGTATAGGATGCTTAGTAATGAATTTTATATTTTGTTTTCTGACAAATCAGTAATGCACTTTAGGTACATAGAACCTACATACATTTTCTTTGCAGTTCTTTGGAAGGAAAGGTGTAGCTGCTGTTTGTCTAAAGCCAGGTTTAGAAAATGGTCTAATACAGATTGTTCTCAACTTACGACCATAATTGACCCCAGAATTTCTGTTGCTGAGTGAGAAATTTGTTAAGTGAATTTTGCTCCATTTTACAACTTTTCTTTCCACAGCTGTTAGGTGAATCACTGCAGTTGTTAAACTAGTAAAATGGTTGTTACATGAATCTGGCTTCCCCATTGATTTTGCTTGTCAGAAAGTCCCATGACCTCGGGACACTGCAATCATCATAAACATGAGTTAGTTGCCAAGTGTTTGAATTTTGATCACATGACCATGGGGATACCGCAATGATTATAAGTGTGAAAGATGATCATAAGTCACTTTTTTTAATGCTGTTGTAATTTCAAATAATCACTAAATGAACTGTTGTAAGTGGGGGACTGCCTTTAGTTGGTACTTAGACTCATATACATACTCCATGTAGCAAGCAATTACGTCAATGTCAATATTCAATGGCATGGATTGTGGAATTTTCTGCTCATATCGACCTTCTTGGATTCACTAAGTATGACTATTTACAAATAAATTACTGTTTCTCTCAATTTCAGTTCATCATCTGATAAAATGATAAAATGCTGGTCTATCTGGCAGAATGTTAAAGCAAAAATCTATATATATTTCAGAAATTACAAATTCTAGATAAATAATACTTGTCCAAAGTTTGTTTCATGAATACAAAAACATTTAGGAAAGTAGGCTACTGAAAAGGCACAAAATTTGCTGCCAGGTTAAAATAATCGCACATGATGTTTTTGCACATGGATTAAAATCAAGAAACAAGTTGTCCAAGAGTTCTTTCCCTTTTATCTACCCTGTCTTTTCCAATTTAATAATCATTAATTTTAATACAAATGAGAGGAATATTGATTATATTATATTAATTACATTTTATTTATAAAATTTATGTAACATAGTTGGAGAAGAAAAAAACAGTGACAAAAAATTAAAATGAAGAGGCTGGATTTCTTAATAAAACAGTGGTTGGGAAAAGAGCCTGTTAATTTTTCATCTAATTACTCTGCCATTTCTATTTCCTCTTCATCCAGCCCTTTCTCTTTGCCAGAAAATGTGTACATTCTTACATTTTAGCATAATGAAACAAAGTTCATATGGAATGTCCATCTGTTGATATAGTATTCATGATAAAACTTCTGTTCAGTGTTTAATTAAGATCAGAACAATTCTCTTGTTTACTTCTTCTCTTTCAAAAACTTCGATAATTTAAAGGATCGGGAAGAATACATATATGAACTGTTCTCTTTTCTATACCAAAAGAACACAAATACACACTTTTGCAATTTACCATTGCTGAACATATGTATGCTTAAAAGTATTTGATGTTGTCAGTAGTCTGGCAGTGGTAAAAATGACATCACTAGAAGTGACCTAAAATAACAATTAAATGTAGTTTACCCTCAGAGGCCTCTTGGGAAAACACCATGACAGCACCAAAAAGAGTATGTGTTCCATATTTGGATTTTGATTTGTAAATGTTTTGATCTTAGAAGGTAAAAATCACCTTGTTCTGACAAACTAGCTGTAGTCTAACATACTAGCTGTTACAAGCTTGAATTTGGAAATTTCATAAATAAGGATAATTTAGTGAACATTTTCCCTGGTTGCATTATTATTTGAAAAAATATACATCAACGAAAGTTCCCTTTTTGCGTAGTAGTAGCTATTGCTGTACCTGCGTACTGTAAACCTCTTATTAACATATTTAGCATATTAAATTTAGCATATTTTATTTACCAAAACAGGTCTGTAGCTGTCAGGTTAAATTAACTAATACATATAATATTGGTCATCAAGACATGCTCCATAGTTGCAGTATATTGATAATAGTACAAAAAAGACCATTAGTACTTAGGAAGATATGTGTATATTACCAAGCAATTGATTGTGGAATTTATGAAATCCAACTGCCACTGAAAAGAAACCAGTGTATTTAGAAAAGTGTATTTAACTATCTGCTTTCCAGTAAGCTGTAGAGATCTCTTATAGTTATCCTTGTTAAAAATATTTCCATGATGTCATAGAGGGCCAATGCTCATAAGCTGCTGTTATGTTATATGCTTATCATGGTATATAATGCATTATGAAGTTCAAGCAACCTCCCAAATAAATAGTCTCAGTTGTATATTTTTTTTAATAAGCTATAGCTCATGCCCAACATGCCTAAAGTTTAAATGTTGTGTGACCTTGGAGATACTCTGTATTTTCCTATCATATTAAACTAATAAGCATCTTATTCCTCTCCTACTTTTTTATACCAGAGAAGTTTCTTTGCTTCTTAAAAATTCATTCATCATTGACATTATAAAGTCTAATCAAACTCATACTGATGTGCAAGACAGATCCATTAAGTTTAATGGAGCTAAAGGAGTATAATCTATTAAATTATGTAAACATACACAATGTTTATTTCTATTTATGTTTAAAAGTTTTTAGTGTTTTAATTGTTTTAACCAGTTGCTTTCTGTATGCTGCCCAGAATCACACTGAGATTGGCAGCTATATAAATCCAACAGATGCAAATTGTCTTGATGACTAGTTCCATAGCTTTACATCTGAGGTTCTGATATTAGGGTTTGCTCTTGTTAATTGTGGCTTTTGTTTTTTTTTTTATTTAAATAGCTGGATTACATGGAATCTATTCTTAAAGCCAGCTGGATGACTCGACCAAAATATGTTTATTTTTATGATTCCTTTTGGAGGACAAAATCTAAACAAAATAGGAGTAACTGGTATTTTGAATATCTAAACAGAGAGCCAGTTTGCTATAGTGGTTAATTCATCAGGTTAGAAATTAGGAGATCATGAGTTATGCATTAGGCCCTAAACTAACTGGATGATCCTGGGCCAGTTTATTTTAGCCTTAGGAAGGAAGCAGTAGCAAACCACTTGTGAAAAATCTTGCCGAAAAAATTGCAGGGATTGGGTCCAGGCAGTCTCCAAGAATCGGACAAAATTGAACAGAAGAAAAAAAAAGAGCTAGATGCACTAGGTATTTATTCAGCCCAGCTGCGTGTAACAGATGCAAATTGGTTACTAGTTTCAGTGATGTCCCAAAAATGCTTTTTTCCAAAAGGCAACTGGTCTTCATTTTTGCTTGAAGACATTTTGTTTCTCATCCAAGAAGCTTTTTCAGCTTGATCTGAAGAAGCCTCTTGGGTGAGAAGTGAAATGTCTTCAAGGAAAAAAAACAAAGTGCTTTTTTTTTTGGAAAAAAGCACTTTTGGGACAACCACATTTGGATGACTGAGAATCTCTATCGACATTTAGTTTCAGTGATAATTACCTGACCCATACTACCTGACCCATTTAGTTTCAGTGATAATTACCTGACCCATACTACCAGTTGCAACTCTCTTTGCAACTGGTAGTTGATAAATAGAATTGTAGCAGGTGAGCAGGATATTTGGCACAGATATTTTACATCAAATTATGGCAGGGATTGAGCATAGAACTTTCTACAAGGTATGTGTTTGCTGCTGAATGGCAATCCACTCTGTAGAATATGTGCAAGGGCACTGGAGGAATAAGGTTGGAATTGTATTGCATTGGAACTTTATTGCTTCCAGTCATTATATCCTATTTCAATTTTGTAATCCAAAAAATTAGTTGACCGAAGATCCTTTATATCTACAATGATTAAACAGGTTTCTGTACACACTGTAGAAAATACACATGTTAGATCTTTCATTGGCAACCTTCAGTCTCAAAAGACTATGGTATCGTGTTCTGGAAAGAGGTCCTAAAACAGCATCTGATGTGACTAAAAAGCCAATTCAAGAGTGGCAATCCCTTCCACACTGAGGGCGATACATTCCGTTCCCTGCCCAGCCCCCAGATTTTGCTGGTTCTGGGAGTGCCTCTTTGCCTCAGCCTGCTGGACAAGTGTCTCTTCGGATTGGAGAAGGCCATGCTGCGTCTTTAGCCTCAAAGCTGAATGATCAGAGGTCAAGTTTTCCCAGTCATTAATGTCCATTCCCAAGGCCTTTAGATCCCTCTTGCAGATATCCTTATATTGCAGCTGTGGTCTCCCTCTAAGGTACTAATTCTCCATACATGTTGGATATAGCTTGGAAATTGTGTCAGATACATCTTCGCCATAAAGTAAGCCTACATGATGGTTATATACAGTACTGTATTGCTCAAGAACCTCTAATTGATCTTCTTTCCTGTTTTAAAATGTTTAAAGGCTATGTTTATATCCTTAAGAACACACTGTAGTAAGAGTACATTTTAAATTCCTGATCATAATTTTTAAAACTGGAACTTTTTCAATTGAGTTTCCTTTATAGGGTAAAAGAAATATTAAATTACCTTTATTTGAATAAATTCTCAAGTTTGTTACACTGGAATATTGTCTGTACGGACCATTGATAAGAAATGCCTTGTATTTTGTAGACTATGGCTTAAGCTTGCCTCTGGGGGAGGATTATGAATATAAAAAACACAAACTAAAGGAAGAACTTCGACAGGACTACAGGCAATACCTTTCACAAGTAAGAAACTATCTTATTAAAACTTAAGTGCTGGTTTGTGAAACAAAAATACATTAAAACTAAATTTCCTAAGAATTGAACACATTAATTTCTAAAATTTGTTGCTATGTAGTGTCATGTAGATTAAGTGCCATATAAAATATCTATATCAATAAATAAGAGACATAAAAAGAGGAAATGTTAAAGCTGAGAGTTGTTAAAGAAGATAAATGTTAAGTATTACTGCTATTATATTATCAATATTATTGTGAAGAATACTATAACAAATATGTGGATTATGACTGCTTAAAACAATGTACCCAGATCACTGTTTGATGGAAATTGAATTTTTAAATGTTGTATAAATAAAATAAATAAAAGATGAAAAAAAAATGATTGGAAAAAGACTTTGGAAGCTGCTTTGAAAAGAGTTTGATTGGAAGACCAAAGAGAGAAATTATATTTTGAACAAGTGAATACTTAGTTTAATTTAATCAAAAACTAGCCAAACACATTTTAGGCCAATGTGTACTGTAAGCTTATATTTTATATGAGTTTATGGTACATTGTATTGGAACTCATAAAATAGCCTTCCAAACCACTGTGAAAATGATGCATTTGCTAGTGTTTTCTCCTCTGGAGAGGAAACTCTAGTGAATCTTGCATTCTGAAAGGCTTGGATCAGGGGCTTTTAACATTTTCCCCTCCGGAATTCCACCTCTCACTAGCAACCTTTCTCATCTTCATGTTCTGAAACTTGATCGTTTTGTCCTTCAGAGAAATGCTGAGGCACAGAGCCTTTAGCATTTTCTCCTCCAGAAAGGAGAAGAATACTAGTGAAAGAGGTGGACTGAAATGCTGAGCCTGTCAGAATGTTGCAGAGCCTTTCAGAATGCTGGCTTTGCTAGCATTTTTGCCAGATTGAGGTCCATTCCTTCAATGGATGCTTCCCCTTTCCAGCCGAGAGACTAGAGGAAATTTCTGGTGGAATAGACCTCAAATCCTCACTTACAACCTCCCCTACAAGCTTCCCAAGAACCTGCAAAGAAGATTGCAAATGGTGATCACATGATCACAGGTCACTTGGAAAAATGCAGGCATGCTGAGGGCAGTGTGACCTTTTATTATGTCTGGACATGCTTTATGAACCTTAAAGCACCATGGCTGGTCCGACTGCAAATGGCTGTTAAACAACCAATCACTATATGTAAGACTTTAAAAAACATTGCGGGTGGTAGTTATGTTTGGGTATATTTTTGGTGTATACGAAACGTGACCCTAACTTTTAAATATTTTATTTACCGACACCAGAAGTAGAAGGCACCTCTAGCTCAAATTTTCATTTATGTTTAATTAACATTGCTGTGATGTGTTATTTGACAATATTTAAGGAACTGCAGACCAATCAGCATTATTCAGATAAATGAAAATAGACTGAGTGATATATCTATTTAAATTATGTTAGAGGGATTTTACTTATAGATAAATGGAAGATAAAAATATTGAAGAAGCAGCTGGAAATAGAACGGAACAAGAGAAGATAATGTCTGAAAAATAGAGGCAGTTGAAAAAAACCCAGAAGAATATTTATATGTTCAGTACAAAAAAGTGAGATGAATTTGGATTAGAGAAATAGAAAAATAACTTTAGTATATAATTAACATTAACATCAAAAAATCAATTAGCAGAAAATTATGTTTTACATCATATCTAATATTTATATATATATGTGTGTGTGTATATATATATATATATATATATATATATATATATATATATATATATATATATATATATATATATATATGATAGTTCATAAGGTAATGGCAGAAAGAACAAACTTGGTTAACAACTAATTTTTAAAAAATCGACTTCCAGATGTTTTAAATCCTTTTGTGCTGAATTTTCAGTATGTGCTTGTCTTTGTGTGAAGATACGGTAGTAAAGATAATAACCCCAATTTTAGAAGTAGTTAAATTTAATAGTGTAAATTGATATATTAGATACCCTGTTTCCCCCAAAATAAGATATCCCCTGATAATAAAGCCAATCAGGCTTTTGAGCGCCTGGCAATAAGGCCAAGCTCTTATTTCAGGGTTCAAAAAATTATAAGACAGGGTCTTATTTTCGGGAAAACACAGTATTATTTACTGCGCTTTTAAAAATCAGCTTCTTTAAATTGTTTTCAATTTGCACGTCTGTCTAAAGAAGGAAAAACATTCAGAACTATTGTTGTCAGAATGTTCTTTAAGATGAAATCTGTTTTCCAAACTTTTAGGGTATGTCACAGGCAAAAAGAAAGGTATGATACTTGCATTATGTTACTCTTCAAATTAATATCTCACTTTATTTGAATGTGCTATTAAAAAGTCTTGGGTGAAAAATCAGTCTTTGTGCTTGGCTTGGCTTTGCAGCTGTCCCACCATTACAAAATTGATTTTCAGATGTTATTCATAGTTTTCTGTTATTATCATCTTAACTGTACTGTTGCTCCATTTTGTATTTGATTTCACTGCAAAATTGATAATTCTGTATTAGCTAATATAATCAATACCGAATATACAAATTGATTAGCAGTTTATATTAGTTTTAAATTATTTCTACAACATATAAAGATAATTTGATTTAAATAAATATTAATTTCATTTTTTATAGAAAAGGTATTTAACATCAGGTGAAGTTGACCCATATACTCAGGGACTTTCTCTTCCTATTTGCGACAGAAGATCAGCTAAGGTAAGTTCTTGGGAATTTAAACAATTTGCAGAACTGTTGTGATTTGCAAATATATATTTTGATGCATTTTAACTTGCAAATTAGAAAATGAAAAATTTTAACAGTCAAAATTAACGTTGCAATAAGTGGTGTAAAGTAAGATTTAAGTTCAAATTCTTTTGGTGCCATTTTTTGAAAAACTAGTCTACGTATTATTTTACCAACTTCCAATTTCAAGATAATTTCCCCATGTGTTTGGATAGCTAATTACAGTATTATATTCCTGCTGGTATGTATAAATGATCAAACAGTCAAGTTTCAGGGAAAATGTTCAGAGTACTACCTTCTGATTTTATATTGTTAATGCTAAAAAAAATAGCTGTTGTACTTTCAAAAATGAATATCAAATTATGATTTCCTTGTTCAGGTGAAACTTTGTTTTGCTTTGACAAAATGCATTTTGTATTATGGTGATCCCCTAGAATATTAAATTCTAAATAAACCTCAGAACCTTGATTTAATTACACGAAAAGTCTCCATATTTTTGTATGCTAACAGATCATCCATATAAAATTGAAATCTAAGCTTTTTTGCGATCTTGCTTCATATATAGAAAAATCATGTCCCTATGGTTTAAAACCTTTTGCTGCTTCTGTGCAATTTCTGATATTTGTTCTAGGACAGGTTAAGACTTGAAAGAAACAAGGAATACAATCAGTATCTCAGGGAAAAGGAAGGATGGAATGAAAGGTTAAGAAGAGTAGGGAAGAAACAAATAGAGGTAAAAGATGAATTCTTTTTCAATCATACTGGAAACAATGGAATGATACTAATGATTAAGCTGCAAGGAAGATTAATTGGGGATTGACAATCTTTTTTATTCCTTTATATAAATCCATTAGCGTGTAAATATAGACTTCTGTGTACTTATGAGACAATGGTGGATTAACATAGGTTGAGGCAATATAATATTGGCTGGTGTTTTTCTAGATTTTTATCAGAAAATGTTTATATGACATCATATAAACCTGTTCTTTTCAACCACTTTTACTTTTGCTTGCCATTTGTAAATATGTGAATGAGAGGGAAAAGTAATGATCATATTTTTGGCATATCTTTTCTTTGTATTTAGTTTAAAAATACCTAGACTACCTATCACCACATACATATATATGGGGAATATAAAAGTGGACAGTGGGGGGAGGGGGAACCTGAAATATAAAGCCATTTCAACCAGGTACCAGATTAAATTTATGAAAGGTTAAATGGCTAGAAAAATATAAAAAGTTTAAGTTGATGCCCAAACAAATACAGGGGGCTAATGTGAGATTTGTTGACAGAATATTTTAAAATTATGGCATTACCAAACATAAGACTTCTTCCACTTTGTATCTTGCATTGCATGTCTTATACTGAAAGCAGTTCATTGTGGTTATTGAACATGCCATTACATTTCCTCTTGCTTTTTGAGTGTTTGTGAAAATGGCTGATTAAAATTAAAATGTGACTTAAAATTGAAACAAATAAAACCAAAATAATTTAGTCTTTACATATTTGTCTTAACAGCATGACACAGATATCCATAAGCAAAATTTTGCTGTTAGCAGAATCCAATCAGAATTATATGCTCCAAATGTGTCTTTTCAAAAAGATGAAGAATCCAGCAAAAAAGATGCTTATACATCTACAGATACCTATGATGGGTTATCAAATATAAGATTATTGTTAGACCAACAACATAAACAAGATATTGAACCTGGTTTTGGGGATTCATTACTGAATAAAACACTTGATGAAAAACTGAACGTTTCCAGTCGAAAGCAAGGAAAGCCGGATGGCAAACCAGATAACTATTCCCAAAGACATCACAAGGATGAGGATCATGATCCTGAAATAAATGATGAAATGGATCCCAGGTTTCGATATGAAAGTGACTATGACAAAAGACCATTGCGGGTCTTTCATGCCCAAAGGTAAATTTACTTTCCTTATTAGTATACTTTGAGGTGAATGATGGTAAGCATCTTTGTCCCTGAGTTCAGCTGTCCCATGTTAGCCCTTCCTATCCTAGATAATTATCTTAAAGCTAGCAATTCTTCTATACCACTGTACTTCAGCTACCTCATTTTGCAGAACATTATTGTATCATACTTATTCCATATTCATAATGTTGAGTACAGTTTCCAGAAACTTAGAAGGAAATTTATACATATATTTTAATGTAATATGAACAAACAGCAATCTTAAATGTGTGCTCCTGAGATTATTTCACGCTGATACCTAGAATTTTTTCCAAAATCTAAGGATCATGAAATCAGAATATTAAATATCAATATTTATAAGAGCATTAGAATGCCTTAAAGTCAGTATTTACATGAATCTCCAAATTGCATGCTGCCTTCTCACAGTGCCTCTTGGCAATGTTTCTTGTGTGCTTCTGAGGCCTTCAAAAGTATTGTGATTAACTAACAGCCATAACTTCAGGGACCAGGAGTAAGTACCATTTGTTCAGTGCTGTTGTAACTGCAAATGGTTGCTGAATAAATCATTAATTGAGGACTAGCTGTATTACAATTCATTTCCTGTGGAAGAATGATTGGATGATGTGTGTGCCCCTGAGACTAGCACAATTTTAATCAGCATTTGTTTTGACACTTTTGCAACGTTTTCAGTTATATCTTTAAATAATATTTTGGATACTTTAGGATTTACCATTAAATCCTATTCTCAGTTGGCTTAAACTTTCTATATTTTAAAAAAATGATTCAGTAGCCAATTTTTCATCTTTCATTTCAGAAGTCAAGGAAATTCTCCTATCGAGCAAGTACAGACTGCTGTTGATAGAGTTCCATATGCCACAGGACTAATACTTGGTATGATTGAAAAACTGGGATAGTGAAATATTTTGATACTGCATGTAATTATTATTATTGTTTCATTATCCTTAACTCCTAATTAAATCAAGGACCTAATTAGGATTGATGACTGGGAAAAGGTCTACTAGAGCAACCTTCTCAGGAATTCTAGCCAGCAGCTGTGATTCAGGAGATCATGGAGGCCATTGTCAAGGAGATAGATAGTTGGTATCCCAGCAGCAGCCTCAGCTTGTCAAAACAGCCCAATTTCATGCACATATTCCCCAGTCTAGTTATTGCAAAAAAATTCTTTTCCTGATCCTGGCATCACAATAGATGTAGGATCTAAAACTCAATTTATCCTATCTTTATCATTGTGCAGCCATGTCTCAATTATACACACACAAGGTTCACAACCTTTATCAATTTATGAGCAGACAGAGTATTATTGCACATAGACCTGGCATTTATCAACAGCAGTTAGAGACCAGTTCAGTCACTTGGACTCAGGGTGGGACAACTGACTTAGAGGGAGGAAACTATACTTATATGCAAGTGAGATGGAGTGCTATATAAGTTCAGTAAACTGAATGTGATCATGCCAGTTTATAATAGTAGTTCTGGCAATCCCAGTTGGCATTGTTAGGCAAATCCCACACAATCAGTGTCCTGATCGCCATTTGTAATCTTCTTTGCTTCTGACAAGCAAAATCAATAAGCTGGCAGTGAATGTCATAAATGGTGAGCATATGAGTTTGGGACGCTACAATATCATCATTACAAGCTGGTTTCCAAGAGCCTGAATTTTGTGACTGGGGATTTTGTGATGGTTGCAGCTACGAAGACTCGTTCCCCTCGTTTAGCATAGTTAGAATACTTGCTGGACCTTAAATGAGAATACACATATTTCAAATACACAAGTCAAATACACTGCTGTTTTCTGCATTTCATCTCTGATGTCAATGTCAACAGCAACTCTTTCTCCTCAAGGAGCTGTCCGTGATGGGATCACCTTCCACATAGATACCTCCCACTGCTAATATAGCCTCTATGTAGCAGATGTCTGGCACATTGTTGCTTATTTCTGAAATATTTTCGGGTTTCACCAGCCCAAAATTTCTTGCATTTCACTGTCCAGTTCACTGTTTTCCTCATTCTCAGATCTTCTAACTTATCCTAATTCCAACAGTAATTTTCTCACTTTTATTTCCTCACGCTTCCATTATTTTTCAACATTCTCTCTTTAACTATATTCAAGAAAATCTCTATTCTGACTGATGAATTTAAAATATTAGATACTTTTAAAATATTACAATATATAATCTTGTTTCTTCTACTTTCTCATTTTCCCAAAAAATAATATGAGGTACTTTAGATAAAGCTGATCAAACGTTGCATTATTCTGCACTACTTTTATTAGTTGATGCATTTGAAATTTGAAAAAAAAAGCAATCCTGCAGGCTGACATACAGGGGATTGGATTTCCTGAATTTTTTCTTGTTTGACTTTAGAGATCAGATATGTAGATATGACTCCTAGTTAAGTAAGATATAATTGCTGTGCTATTATTTCCCTGAAAATTGTTATTACTGATTTTTCAGTCATAAAAAATGTATGTTCACTAAAAACGTATGTTCACTAAAAATGGCACAGAGTGCCATTTAATTATTAATTCTAGAGGGAGTTCAGAACCATTTTATTGTTTGTTATCTAGTGCATAAACTGTAATTCAGTTTTTGGATGTAAAGATATTTCTTATTATGGTTACAATGTTAATGGAGCTATGTAAGTAGGAATAAATATGGCATAGTTTTGGCTAAAGAGAAAGATATTTGCTTCTGTGTTTATTTCCTTTTTAGGAAGTCAAGACAGAGACTTACTTCAGAAAAGAAAAGAACAATACAGGCAAGAATTAATAGAGCAAATGGCTGAGCAGCAAAGAAATAAGAGACGGTAATAGAAGACTGATGGTTAAAAATTATTTCATGACTGATTAGTAATAACACTTTTATTTTTACAGGTAGAATGCAATTAGTTTGAACAGTGCAATATCAGATTTGGTGCAAATTATAAATTGATCATCTTAAGGCAATCCAGAATTCAGTTAGTGCAAGGCTAATGTGAATTTGGGGCAAGTGCATACACAGTTGCCACTGGGGGTTTAGATGCTAAACATTTTGTGTGGGAAATGGAGGAAAGGAAGGTTCTGCTCAAGAAAAGCTCAGAAAAAAGAGGTTAATTTTGTAAAACTACAACAGAATATACAAGATAAGCACATATATTTTGTAGATGGGTTTACCCTCTTTTACTGTTATACAGTACTTCATTAACAAACATTAAATTTTATATTTAAACATTTAAATTATAACATTATATTTAAATTTTATATTTAAACATTTTAATTGCCTATTTCTATTGAGCTGGAACCAATTAATCATAGATAGATAACTTCAAATAGTGTGAATTCAAATACAGTAATGTGATCATTATTGTTACATAGGATTCATCTGTGTTAGCTCTTACATAAAATTATATATATACATGATAATTGTATAACTTCTTTTTGTGTCAGAATAGTATTTTAATCTTTGAATTGCATATTGGAAAAGAATATTCTCTATAAAGTATATACATAACTACAGTATGTAGCTTTTAAAGCAACACTTTTATAGATAATATAGTTGGATGAGCTTTCACAAATCTGATTGTAGCAGCTTTGGATATACACAGGAATTATAGGAATTTTAAATTTTTGCAGTATTTTGAAAATAATTTTCATAATTATGAAACAGGGTATAATGCAAAATACAAGTACTATATTTTTCGCTCCATAAGACACACTTTTTTGTCCCCCAAAAGGTGGAAATGTCTGTGCGCCTTATGGAATGAATATTAGGTCACAGACTGTGGGCCACGGCGGTGGGAGGGGGGGTTTGGTGCAGCGGCGACAGGCAGGAGTGTCAAACGGCCTATTGCCGCCACCTATTGCCGCCACCTATTGCCGCCTCCGCCTATTGGTGGTTGGATCAGCCTCCCAGAATATCACCACCAATCAGCTGTTCCAGGCGGCAGCGATTCCTGCCTCCTGGAACAGACAGCTGATTGGCAGTATTCCAGGAGGCTGATCCAACCGCCAATAGGCAGCAGTGAGTGGCGGTGGCAATCGGTAAGGGCAGTGAGCGGCGATGGTGAACAGCGGCGATAGGTGGCAATGATAGGTGGCACAACAACTGAATAACCCAGGTCCCAGGAGAAAAAATCCATTGTGGGGACAACCTCACCTATGGGAAATTTCTTCCGTAGCTTCGAGAGCTTTTGGCTGAAACGTTATAGTTTTTCCTGCCTGAGCAGGGGTTGGACTAGAAGATCTCCAAGGTCCCTTCCAACTCTGTTATTCTGCTATTCTACTTCCCTCCCTCCCTTTTCTCCCTTCCTTCCCTCTCTCCCTCCCTCCCTCCCGTCTTTCTCCAACACTGTTGTTTTTTTTTAAAAGAGATGGGAGAAGTATTTGTCTGAAATGCTATAGGGCTTCCTGCCTGAGCAGAGGGTTGGACTAGAAGACCTCCAAGATCCGTTCCAGCTCTGTTATTCTGTATAACAGCATGTTACAAGAGGCAACCGAAGATAAGTCTTAAAAGATTTAGACAAAGCCGTGCAAGATTTTTGAGTCCAAAACAAAACAATTTTTCATTTTCTTGTTTTCCTCCCCAAAAGCTAATTGTGTCTTATGGTCTGGAGCATCTTATGGAGCAAGAAATACAGTATTCATGTGCAAAGTTTATTTAACTTTGCTTTTTAACAAAAGGAAATTTGACTCAATATTTTGTTCTACATTTTATAAGAATATTGTTTTAAATTGGTCAAAATTTATAGTAAAATGCTGTAAGCTCTTTTAAAAAGCTACAGTAGTTTTGGGTTGAGATGAAGGAAATGTCTAAAATACAAGCCTAATGATTAAAAATTTCTGTGGTAAGTTTTGGACATTCTTGAGTCTTTCCTTCCTTTGAGATCTGTCTGCTGACATCTTTTGGAAAATGTTGATCTTTTTAATTCCTTTTTATTAGTTCTAACAGAAGTATCGGCCAGCTATGGATTTCTGAATTGAGGGATTTAGTTTATATGATGGATCTATGGCTCTATTAGGAGGAACCTGTTGGCCTTTGTCGTATCATAGCACTGATTACAATGGGTTGAGCAGATGAAACTATAGCTTTCCCAATGGGGTTGGTTGTTCAGCTTGAATCTGAAAGATCTGGATTATTATGCTGAATTATCTTAGATAAATAAAATATCTCAAGCTAATATGTGTCTTAATCCTCAAGTGAAAATGGGTTTTTCCCTTTTTATTTTAATAGTGAAAAGGAGCTTGAACTCTCTGTTGCTGCATCGGGAGTTGTAGATCCTGAGAAAAATGTGAGTTAATTATTCAGTTCTTTTCCAACCCCAAAGTGTAATGTTGCCACCACCATGCTACATTATGGATATGGTGTACCTTTGGTGACATACATGTTGTTTTTGCAGCATACATACGTTTTGGAATTATGGCCAAAAGGTTCAACCTTTGTTTCATCAGGCCATAACACATGTTTTTTGACTTCATGTAGGTTTGTAAATGTAGTCAGGGTTGGATGTTTTTCTTTGTAAGAAAAGATTTTGTTCTTGCCACCCTACCCACAGCCTAGACATGTGAAGAATACAGGAGATTGTTGTCACGTGTAGTCACAATCAATACTTGCCTGAATTTCCTGCAGCTCCTTTAATGTTGCTGTAGATCTCTTGGCAGCTCTCAGACCAGTTTTCTTCTTGTTCATTCATCAGTTTTGGAGGGACATCCAGTTCTTGGTAATGTGACTGTTTCTCCACCCGTTAATGACCATCTTCACTGTGTTCCATGGTATAGCCAATGCTTGGAAATTTTTTTATACCCTTCTCTGACCAACACCATCCAAAAATGAGATCCATTAGATGCTTTGTAGCATTTTGCATGAATTTTGCTGTAAGAAGCAACTGGATAAATACCAGAAAAATCCAATAAGTCAATTGAACTTTATATGGGTTTGATCAGAGTCACTTTAATTGATGGCAGGTATATACTGACTACTGCTTAATATCAGTTTGTGATTGATTAATTTTGAACACAGCCATATCCCTACTTTTAAGAGAACTCACTCCAGATTAGGTTAGATAAGATTGTATTCTGAATTGGCAAAATGGGAAACCTAGGGTGCTTTTCAAAATGTTCTTCAATTCTAACCAAAATTGAAACCAAATACACAACCTTATAAATGTGTAACAACTTGAGGGTAATAATTTGTATGTTATCTAGTTCTGTAGTTGTGTAACATTATTGTATATGTACTGTATATTGTACATGCATTATTGTATACAGCCTAACCTTTCTTTCATTGTACATTTTGTACATTCTTTTGAAGTGTATTTTTAAAGCCTAGCATCCAGTCCTTTTTTCTGTACTCTTGTTTCTTACAAATGCCTAATGCTGTTCAAAACAAGTATTTTGCAACCTGATATTGTGCATTGGAAGCCTAGGTCCTCCAAATTGAGCACAAATAATGAGCTTGTGCTCATTATTGTGACACCCTCATGTTTTCAGGAGAAAAGGAAAAGCCTTTTTTTCCTTTGGCTTGTGCCTATATTTTTAGTTGAAAGGAGGAGTAGAAGATGTTGGCAAATACGGAATAATTCTGTATCATGCAGGATTACCTTGATTGGATAAGCAGATGTGGTAGAGGCATCTTTTACGTCTAGGCACCACATTGGTTTTGCATATCTTGTTGTGAAATGCTTTCTTTCACTAAAAAGAAAATGCAATATTGAGTACTTACTATGAAAGCTCCTTTTGGTTTGTTCTGGTGGAGGTATTTTAATCACATTCTAGTCAGATTATCTGACTTCACAATATATGCCAACAATGTTCCACTGCTTAGTTTAGTTTAGTTTAGTTTTTACACAAGCTAATATACTACACAGGTTGCATTTTATTATATTGTTTTATTTGTCTGAAGCTGCCCACCAAGGAGGAGGAGTCACGTAACATAGAATCTTGTATTAAAAGTTATACATAATACTTTCCCTCTGAGTAGTATGATGAGATTATTTTATGGTAGCTGCAAGTAAAATGAAACTTCATGGTTAGCGTCCAATATTCCCTGCAACCTGAGTGTTCCTAAACCTGAAACAATTTGAGTCATTTAAGAAATTAAGCAATAAATAAATCAACTTTCTTTCATAGCCCAACAGACTAAAAGAGTTGGGATTAAAGCCATATATACCTGAGGAGAAAATACCACCTGAAAAACCAAGACCAGCTTTCTATACGCCTTCTCCTGGAATTACTTCTGTATCTGCACCTCCTGTGTCACCAATGAATGAAGATTTCCATAGAGGCTTGTCCAGTGCTCTTGGAGAAGTGTTGGCTCCCAGGTGATTTTCAGTAGCGTTCACTTTAAAATTGGATAATGATTAGAAATGGGAATGGGTTTTGTCCATAATCCTCATCTTCACATTGCTGCTTTTGGGTGACTATAATTAGCTGAAGAGGTTCTTGGTTAATCCTACTTTTCCAATGCATGCAGATTGACAAGATATAATTAACTAGGGTTAGAAAAAAAACATCAAATTCTCAAAACATGTGGACCCTTTTTGAAGAAGTTGATTTCTGCATGCTTGACACTAGGAATGAAGCAGTGTTAAAAGGACAAAATGTCTAGGAACCTGGGCATTGAGTTAGATTTGTATATCTAAACTGGACCATTCCATTTGTCCAGTTCAGATATAGAAAAATGAGTAATTGCTTCCTTTGTAGGAATTGCTTTCAGAGAAAAAAAATGAGAGAAAGTGGTATTCTGTGTTTCTTTTAAAGTGAAGGTGTGATTTGGGTAACTATTAGCAGGTTTAAATTAGAGTTTCCATACCTTCATTTTATAAATCTCATGTATTTTCCATTAAATGTAATTGATTACAGATCACTTTCTTGCAATCTTTTGTTCTAGATCAAACATTGGATTGTTCTATATTAATCCTGATTGCTTCATGCCAAAGAAATGAAGGTCCCTTTTATACACATTTTCCTGAAATCTCATGCCATAAATAAGTATCAGAAGTTAGTTTAGAGTGGAAGAAGCTGTTTCAGATAGCACTTCAGTTTAATATCTTTTTGCAATAATAATTTATTCAATCACTAACTTTTTGAGATGAATTTTTTGGATAATGATATTAATAAATGCTGTAAATTCCATTTCAATTAATCCTAAACTAAACATCCAGTGCATGTCACTTACATTTTAAGAACAGAATATATTCTTTTTCTAAAGGATACTTACATCTCCATACTTCTGAAAATTATATGGCCTAGGACATTTTTGGACTTATATCAGATTTATGGGGATTCTCAAGAAAACGTATTCATATCAGATCAAATATCTCCCCCTTTAATTTGAAGTAATGTGTAAATCTTTTTTCTATAGTATTTGTTTCTATAGTATTTTGTCATTTACAGTATAAATTAAAGGAATTGTAATTTTCCTATATTCCGTTAAAATTATAATTATAAAATCTGTTTACTTCATCTTTCATCTGTTTTTCCAAATTCTATAATAGTTCTGGTGTATGTAACTACTCCATTCTTTCCTCCACATTTTTACTTAAATGTTTTATGTTCTATTGCCATGTTCATATGTGTTTCTTTTCTCTTTTTTTACAAGTTTTTATATTTTTATTTTTATAAACAGATCAATGTGTGAACAGGGTAGCACCTGGGTGTCATACATTCGGTAGTAGAATTAATCATAGTTATTACATTCAATCAACTTACATATTTCTAATAATGATACACATTTATATTAAGTTGCAATCTGTCATTATTCAATTATTCCATGTTTTCTCTTGTTATTACTTTTATTTTATTATATAAAAGTGTATACACTTATATTCCCCCTTCTCTTATTTCTATCACTTATTCTAACTTTTAATCATGTCACCCTTTATTAAAAGACGTTTTCTTTCTATCTTACCTAACTTCTACTCATGTCACCTACCTAAAAAAAAAAAGAGAGAGAAAAGGAAAAGCAAATAAAACCACAACTTTCCCACTTCAATACTTAAATTGCTATGCTTTTTTTGACTTGCCTCCTAGATTCCTCTCTTGGATCGCTGTCTGCATCTGCTTCTTGGCTATTCAATCTAGGTATTTCTCCCACCTCTTCCACTGCCTAGTTTCCAAAATTTCTGCCCATGTCCTTTCAAACATACCTTCCAACTCTCTTAATAAATTTCCCCCCTGATTTAATTCATCAGTTACTGTTATTTTCATTGTTGTCTCCTCTTTGTCTTCTTCTTCCTTCATTTCTTCTGTTGACTCCTCCCTTTCCTGGGCGTCTTCTCTCATATGATGTTTTCTATTTTTCCACAATCTCCTTAAATCCTTTCTCCATGACGTCTTTTGTGTTTTGAAAAAGTAACGCCATCTCCTTCAAAGTTCCACTCATTTCTTCCTTATAAAGCATCTTATTTTGTTTTTAAAAATTCAACTTTTGTCCAGCAGTCCAAGAACTATTTATTCAGTCCTTAAGTTGCCCTTCAAGGAGTGCACTAGTCCCAGTTCTTTCTATCCCATATGTAAACAATCAGTTCCATTTAGATAATCTCAGAAGTGATTAAAAGCCTCTTTGTGTCCCCTTTACAGGTTCAATCTTCTAACATAACATTCAGGGGTCCCTTTAATTAAATAGCTTCCTTATTTTCATATTTGGGTCTCCAGTAGTCATGGGGTAGTTAAAAATAATCAAATAGATATTTTCACAATCCTTCATATAGGCCCATGATGGTGAACCTATGGCACCGTGCCACAGGTGGCACGTGTAGCCATATCAGTGAGCATGCAAGCTCAGCTCAGGCGCACATGCGTGCGCTGGCCAGCTGATTTTCGGGCCTTTTCGGCCCACCAGAAGTAGGGAAACAGATTGTTTCCTGCCTCTGGAGGGCCTCAGGATGGTGCTGGGGAAGGCCCGTTTTTCTCTCTCACCTGCTTCCAGACCCTTTCTAGGAGTCTGGGGAGGGTGAAAACGCCCCCCCCAGAGGTCCACAGGCCGAAAATGGCCCCCGGAAGTTGGCAAACAGGCTGTTTCTGGCCTCTGGAGGGCCTCTGGGGTGTGGGGAAGGCTGTTTTCACCCTTCCCAGACTCCTAGAGAGGCTTGGGAGCCAGGTGAGAGAGAAAAACAGGCCTACTGGGCCATTGCGTGCCAGGAGCGGGAGCAGGGGGGTTTGCATGTGTGGGGGTGGGGCGCATAGAATTATGGGTGTGGGCACATATACACGACCCCTCCTTCCCTCCTGGCATGCAATAGCAAAAAAGGTTAGCCATCATAGATATAGGTATTCCCAGACTTGTAATTTTTCCTTTTGTCAGCAAGTGGCACTCTCAACTTAAATTTCAGTATTGCCACTAGTCAATCATCATTTTAGTTGTAAAACAATTATAAAAGCAGAATAAGTTTTATAAGTAAATGATTCCAGCATTTTAAATGCCTTCCCAGTACCACGTCTTCCCAATTTAAGAGTCCAATTTTTTGTATATTTCAAAATTTATTATTTTTCTCTCTTGCACCTTTAACTTTCAGTTTGGTATTTTTTCAGAATGCTTAAACACAGCTTTAACAAATAATTCTGAGCAGATAGTTCTAAATTCCGGTTGATATTGCGGCAATATCAGACACAAGGAACAGGTCTCCACGTTCCCTGTGCTGACTTCTCCTTGTTTGTGGGCTCTGAGAGGAGCCAAAGAAGCAAAGAAGGGCACCCTGTGAGGTCGAGGAGAGTCTCAGCTCTCCTGTCTGACCCGGGGTTCTTTTTCCCTCTCAGCCACGGCAAGAAGTAGAGGCAGCCTAAAGATGGCTGCCACAAAGCTGGGACAACCGAGGAACAACTAAGACAGGTGCTGGAGCGAAGTAGGTGAACAGTGCTGGAACTGGGGGAGAGGATTCCCTTTTGCTTTAAATTCATATGTGTTTCTTTAAGGCCTATAATATCTGTATTTTTCTTGATTAACTTCAAAAATATCTCTGTTTTTGAATATTGATGTTCATTAATTTTGTTGGGAATATTTTGATTTGTTCCATAGGTCAGTTATTTAATTTTATGGAAAAATAACTGCTGCTTAATTTAGTGCTTTATCTTCTGTATTATTTCTTAGTAAATCAGACTACATGCTGCATTCTATCAGCTATAACTTCCAAGTCAACTTCAACAGCAGTCCCATTACAGGAGTCAGATCATGTGATATTGAGGTCATTGTTCCCCATCATCAGAATTTCCTGCCCAAGACAGAAGCACAAGTAGCTTAGTAGACTAAGTTGGGCAAAACCGTCCTAGCCATCGCTCTATTTTCTCTTCTAACAGTAATAGCCTATCGGGAAGAATCCCCAATATACCAATTTATTTCTTCAGAGATAGTGCCACCTCAACTAGAGCTAACTGGAATATGTTTATGGATGAAGAGTTCCTCTGTACTATTTTAAAAAGTTGCCTCATGTTTTTTATCTAGAATTGCCCCCCTTCGTCCACCCCAACCACCACCAATTTTGACTGATAGTTATAGAACTCCATATGATGATGCCTACTACTTCTATGGCACCAGAAATCCTTTGGATCCCAGCCTCGCATATTGTAAGTTTTATTTTATTCTTTTCTTTAGAGAGATAAGATATATCTTGTCTTTCATGGATAAATGTACTTAATTGATGAATTATGGAAATATAGAAATGCAAGTTGGGTTCAAAAATTCCCAAGCAATGCTTACCTCATCCCAAATCTTTGTAGTGGTTTTGATGATAATTCTTTCAGTTTTCTCTTTTATCCTCCTTCCCACACTATGGGAGAAGAAAAACAGCTGTTTCAAGCTGTTCCTCTATTTAAAATTATTTCTGCTGGTGTGCCTTCTGAGTAGCATTTCTTCTGTTTCATTTAACTTTGAGGAATTAAAAAATAGTATAAGTAGTCCTTGTGTTATGATGGCAATTGGGATCAGGATTGCTGTCACTAAGTGATGCAGTTGTAAAGTGTGACATTGTCACTGCATCACTTAGCTAACAATTATAATCCCAATTAGCTAACAAATGTAATCCTGGTGTAACCCCAGGACGCACAGGTTGTTAAGCAGGAAGAGGCAGAAGTCCCAGATAATGGGCGTGGGTGCTGTTGTGAAGGCAGGGGGAAGGCTTGTGGGGTGGATGGGTTATGGTTTTAGAGGCCTTCAGCTTCTCTTTGTGCGGCACATTTTAATCCCCATATCTGTATCTTTGTAATCTGCCAATATCCTTTTGGACATGTGCCTAGAATCACAAATTACTGCAGATATGGTTTTAATAGTAAAGAGTACAAGGTAATGAGAATTTCTTATGTCTCTGATATAGTGCTGCTTCTGATATAGTCTGGAATTACATTGGCTCTTCTAATAGCTCATAGTGTTGACTTATATTTTCCTTGTCAGTGGCCACACCCAAGTCCTTCTCTGACATAGCGCTGCTAAACCCCATATCCCTCATTTTGTATGGATGCCTTGTCTTTTTTCTCGGTAAATGTAATACCTTTCATTTCTCCTTATTGAAAGATTTCTTATTCCTCTTAATCCAATCTTCCAGTGTCTAAATTAGATTTCAATCTCATTCTGTTTTGGACAGCGTTGAACAGTGGTTTCTAATGTCATCTGCAAATTTGATAAGCAACTAATTAGTGTTGCTATACAGGCTATTAATTACAAAGTTGAATAATGCTGAAACCAAGACCAGATCCCTATAGGACCACCTTGGATTTATAGAGCCATTAATGCTTATCAAATGACTGAAGTTACAATGGTGCTGAATAAAGGGATGTATGATCCAGACCCAAAATTACAGTTGTTGCAGCACCACTCCTACCACTCCCATAGTCACAAGTTCAAAATTCAGGCACTTGACAGCCTACCAGCACTTATGTCTACAGAGCACTTCATCTTCTCCCATTTCTCCCCCTCTCTCCCCCCCCCCCCCCGCCCCTGATCTGTGCTCTACTACCTGGCTGCTGGGTGGAGCTCGGTCTGGGATTTGGCTGTAAAAAAATAAAAATGAAGCCAAAAGCAACTCGGAGCTGTGGTGCTCCAAAATGCTCATTTGTGTCACACTCCTGGACTCCAGGCTGGGCCATGCTTCAGCTGCAGAAAAAAAAAGCCAAAACTGCTGCTCTCACAGCACTAAAATGCCCCTTTGGGCTGCAACAACAACAAAAAAAGGTAAAACAAGAGGAGAGGCTTTACAGGAGTGTGAAAGGGCATTTTGACATGCTGAAGTTCTGGTGCTGCTTTTGACCTTCTTTTTTTTTTTCAACCCAACCTCACCCAGGAGCGATGCAAAAGAGCTTTTGGTTCACTATTGCTCTTGGGCTTTTTTTTTTTTTTTTAATAGCCAAAGCCCAGTCCCAGTCCCAGCCTAGCCTGCCAGCCATTCCAGGCATGCCTCATGAACAGCAGGAACAAGAAGATGGAAAAAAAACCCAGCAGAAGCAGTGGAGGGTGTCAGGAGTTTTGGAGTTTAGGGTGGTGAAGGCAGCTGCAGCTTTCTGGAGCATGACAAGCATCCTCAGAGTCTTATCGCTCTGGGTCTGCTTGCCAATCCACAAGGCAGGGTGCAGACAGCCAAAAGGGCAGAGATGGGGGGAAGGTAGATGCATGGGGGACATTGGAGGTAGTCTCTTACCTTACTGAGACTTGGGGTTGGAAGGGATGAAGCCTAGAATGGTTTGGATTTGGGGTGGGTGCTTGGCTAACAAACAGTTGCATTTGCTTAATGACATCAATGGAAAGTGCCGGTATAGCGATTGCTAAGCGATACAGTCATGTGACAACTTGCTTTATAACTAATCACTTAGTGATGAAAATTCCAGTCCTACTTTTAGTCGTTAATTCGGGCTTACCTATAATCCTAGCAGCGTTTACCAGCCGATTAACAGTATCACTATACTTCTGATGATAATCATTTGATATTTATTATTTCAAAATATGTATGTTATGTTTTGCAATTCATCTGAGATTTACATTTTGGATATTTTTTGCTATTTTAGATGGTGCAGGTGGGACACAGCCTTCATCTGCACCACCCCCTTTTGATACTACTCAAAAACCTCCTGTGCCCATGTAAGTACAAAAAAGTACAAAATAAACAATAGTTTATGTTGTTTATTTATTTCTAGTTATGAATATAATTTTGAAATGATTGCCAGCTTTCAGAACTTAACATAATATATAAACAGACCACTTTTATAGCTGACAATATTATACAGGAAAATTATGAAAACGTCAGTTAAAATACACTTTCTTTAAATCTTTTTGATGCAGCAATAGCATTGGAGCAAACATTGCCAGACCAAAAGGTTTGGGAGCATTTCCGGAGGAAAAACCAAAACCCACAAGAGAGGCTACCTTAGCTTATCAGCAAGAATTACAACAGCAGGTAGGAAGGTGAAATCTGTCCAGAAATTATTTTTGTATTTTCTATTGAGATGTTAGTTTTTAAAAGAAATTTTGATAAGAGCAAATAATATAGATAAACACTGGAATCAGTGCATTTAAAACAGAGAGCTTGATCCAGTCTACCTTGGGTATGTTGCCAAAAACAGAGAGCCTTGTCGGAGCGTGAATCAGCCTCGTTCCCCCCCTGGGGAAACTGTAATTAATTAGAGGTGAATGAATCTTGTTTTCCATGCTGTATACTTTTAAAGAAAGAAAACCCAATGTATTCTAAGAAACATTTTATTATAAAAGTTAAAAAAAAACCTAGCTAACTACATTTTACCGGCAGTTTATCAGCAGAAGAACAAAGGAAGAAATAAATCAGGAAGTTAGAAAAGAAAGAATGTAGACATGCACAGTAGCTCAGAAATCACAAGACAGTCTTATCTCTGTGATATTCTCTGGCAGGCTACCGTAAGTCTTAGGATGGAAGCTCAGCTGGCAACTACAAATATCGCAGTGACAAGCCTTCTCCTCTCCCTCTCTCTTCTTCCTCCTCTTGTCCATCCCTTTTGTATGCTGTGTATATGGAAGTATTATGCAGGATGATAAGATTTCAAAGGACCAGAATGGTACAGCGGTATTTAAGAGTTTGTGACAATTTATATCTTCAGTATTCATATAAGGACTTTATTTAGACAAACCCAAACACACTTCAACAACCAGGAACAGCAGTAAACGGAAATAGAGCATCTTTACAACATATTTCAGGAAAATGGATATCCATGCAACTTTATCAAAAAGTCCCTGACCTCTCAACCCAATACGACACAACAAACACAAACCCTAAAAAGAATTACACTGCCATATATCAACAATAATTCAAAAACCACCAACAGTCTACTCCAACCACATGGAATCAGCATAGCACACCAAGCCAACTAAAGCCCTTCAAAACATTCTAAGCAGACCAAAACACAATAACCACAGGAAAAAAAAACAGGAGTCATCTACAACATACAATGTAAGGATTGCAACAATCACTATGTAGGACAAACAACCAGACTTGCAGAACACATCCATGAACACCAACTAGCAGTCAGAAGACATGATGAAAATTCTTTAATTTCACAACATATAGACAGATTTTACCATATGTTCAATTGGGAAAATTTGACCATCTTAGACCATCTTGACCATCTTAGAATTTCTAGAAGCCTGGCACCATAACAAATTAGCCATTAATAGGCACATAGACATAAAACAATATCTATAGATTATTCAAAAGAGACAATCAACTAGCCATAAAGGGAACAAATAGAACTAAGCACCTCTTCCTCAGCAATCAGCACCCAGTTGAGCATAGATTAACTCCAGGAATAACATCAGACACACAGTCAAGTAAACAATACCCTCATCAAGAAACTGCCAAAGAAGCCAACAGCAAACAGCTCAACCAAAGAATCTAAGACCACCCCACCAACATTGACAGGCAAACCACTAGAATATAAACTGACAGCAAACTGGACTCCTTACTAGTATTGATGATGTTACTAATTTGGGTAATGAAATGTCTGCAAGAAAACAAGCAAGCTCAGAGAGCACCAAGGACTCATCTAGAGCAGGATTGTCAAACTGGTGGCCTGTGAGCTGGATACATAATGCGCAGGCCATGCCCACCCCAGCTCTGCAAAGGCAAAAACGTTGTGATATGTCACAATACATCATGTAATGACACCCGTGGTCTGCAGTATATTTCCAACTTTAATATATTATTTACATCATTATTACAAGATCAAACTCCTGCAATACTTATAAAATATGAATATTGAAATAGCTTTCCAAAAATGCCATATGATTTTTAATAAGTATAAATACGTTATGGTTATTTTTCTTAGTGCTGGTTTAGTTACTACTGATTATTCTTTTATACACCAATTAAAAAACTGGACATTTTTGTTTAACCTAATTTGTAATTATATATCACAATAGGATGTCAGTATTGTTTAAATTCAGTATTTGTTAAAAATAAGTGCTGTTTCATGTATATTTTATATAGATAAGGGAAAGAGAAGAACGCCGTAGGCAAGAAAAGGAAGAAAAAGAACGTTATGAAGCCAAATTAGAAGCTGAAATGAGAAATTACAACCCTTGGGGAAAAGGAGGGGGCGGCGCTCCTCTCAGAGACAAAAAAGGAAATCTTATAAGTATGTTTGAAAATCTAATTATCTTTCTTTTAGTTCCTCAAACTTGTAGCTGTTTATATATACTATCTTCTAAAGAGCATCTTGATACACAAGTAAAATGGATGTACTACAGCGAATTTACAGCATAGAAGGGGTTTTTTTCTGATTAAATAATGTGGTTGAAAAATATTTGCTTTTATGTCAACAAGAATTGTTTTTATAACAGGATTTTTAAAAAGTTGATTTGACAGAATTGCATTAAGAAAATGATAATTGGAGCAAGAAAGGGAGTCCTGTGATACCTGAAACTTCTGGACCAAGATTTTTTTTTTCTATATTCTCAACTAAGAGGCAATTGAATTACAGTATCCTTATAAAAATTGAAGGATCATTTCTTAGTTCTGTTAGAAGTTCTGTTTTTTCAAAATAAATAACAACTCAATTAATATTAACAAAGAAGTTGTTTGTGTCCTTTTGGAGTAGGTGTACATGCAGTAGAGATTTTAATTTGTATAATATTTTAATCATATTTTAATCGGAATTATAAAAATCACATTGACTGTTTAACAATGTTAGGCTGGAGCCATTGCTTCTTTTCACTGAGGAAGATAGCTTTCTGAGCAGAATTCTGTTCATTGTGCTCAAGTTAGGTGAAAGGGATAAAAACCAGTTTTGTTAATTCTCTTTTTCCTTCACTTTCCACATCTGAAATATTGTATTTGAAGCAGATTATCAGAAACAAAAAAAATACAGATTAACTAGAATTTAATTTTCTCCATTTTTTGAAAATGCTGTTGAATTAAAGGCCTTCTTGTAAACATCAATCTCTCATAGAAGAGTTTGTCAATTCAATCCTTTATATATAAAGTTTTAAAATATCTATGTTTTAAAGTAAATCTTGCATTAATCCTTTAATACTATTATGTAAAAGTGAAATATAGTAACAAAATTGAAATAAGAGTACTACAAATTGAGTGACCTGAACTCTTATAGCTAAACTGGATGATAATATTTTTAATTTTAAAAAGTTTTTTAAAAATTACTTGACTTATAGTAGAGTTTGAAATAAAGAATATTGTACACAGCGCACATAATTCTGTTTTAGATTGAGGCCTTCATGCATCCTTTTAACTGTAATTCTGAAATAATATTTCTTGAAACTGTTATAAACGTGCCAAATTGGAATAAAATTTCCCCCTTTTCTTCAGCGGACTTGAATATTATGCACAAGCAAAATGAAGATGTATACCATAATCCAGAGGCACGAGTATATGAAGATAAAAGAGCTCTAGTATCTGTTGACCTAAGTTTGGCCTCATCAAGACTTGAAAATACAGATGAAACTACAAATAAAACAGCAGGTTTAAATGCTAATATATTTTCAGTTGCAACCGTGTTGTGTCATTGGTCAAAACTATTGTTCATTTTTCCTATGCTGTACTTTCCACTGAAGGCAATCCTATATATTTTTTCAATCCTCTTAAAGCATATAAAGTTAAGTAGTACTAGACCTGTATTATTACATTATAAAAGTTGTTACATTGTTGACTTCTGATCTGCATCAAAATGGACTTTGTGCATATGCAAAGGTTTTTCCACTCATTTATAGGCTGGATTCACATTTTGAGAATGTAGTGAGGTTTCTTTTATTTTGCTTAGTGTGGTACATTAATGGAATCAGTGAATAATCATTGTTTTAAGGCAATAAACAGTTAAATAATGATTTTTTAAAATAATAGGTCATTGCAAAGGTAGTCTAGCACAGTAGGCAAATGGGGATAGTTAGATTTAGGAATAATTTTATTGTCACTTTGAATGCACACTAATTGGCTACATTAAAATGAAATTACGTTGCATACATCTCTTGGTTGGGTTGTTCATGGTTTCTGATTTATTTCTGGTTTGCATTTTAAGCCCAATTCAAGTTTGTTTATCTTCTTCCTTTTATATGGGCATTCATTTTGTATGAGTAACTCTGAGGAATGATCACAATTAAAATGTCAATATAACAATACAAAATGAAATTGAAAAATTACAACCATCATCAAGAAGCTTTTGAGCAGTTATAGAGGCAAGACAAATACCTAAAATAGAAAAAAAATCAAAACAGTAATTTGTTCAACTGGAAGATTGAATAACATGTTCATAAATTACAATAAAAAAATCTCACTTGATAGAATATTATTCCATATTTCCACCATATTGTCTTATTTGAAAACAAACCTTCAACCTACCTAGGGTCATATACGGGACTTTTCTTCAGGATTGCATTTGGACATGCTTCTTTCATTGTTTTTAAACATCTTTTACACCAGCAGTCCACAAACTTTGCAGCTTGGCAGCCCTGGATGGAGAGGGGAGCCGGGATTCACGAGCAGCAGATCGATGTACAAGTGCATACATATGCAGCTCAACAGCAAGTTGAGTTGTGCACATAGGCACGTGCACACTGGCTCACCATTCACATGATTTGAGTCTTGCTTGTGTGTGCACCAGCCCATGGCTGGTTACGAATAGATCATGGGCCAGTAGTGGGCTGCAGCCTGGTGGTTGGGGAACCCTGTTTTACAGAATTACCATTTTAGCAGACTGGACTCAACTTAGTTTCAGGGCCTTTGTATGATTTGGGGTGAAGAAATGGAAATTATTGCTTTTTAAAGCATGATTTGAAGGGGGAAAAATGGATATTATGAAAACGGAGAAGTTTGGTTATTTTGATGTATTTGATTGTAATCAATGCATAAACGTTTGAATAAAAGTGGAGTAGCTCAAGTGTATATAGATACTGGTATGCAGTGGATGCAGAAGGCTGCTTTTGATCTACAAGAATATGGGAAATGAGAAAAAATATCAGAAATGTAATGGATTTTTAGTTTTTTGAGAAAAAATTGTCAGAATACTAAACTTCTCTTCCAGATTTTCACATTCTCAAAACTGACCACATAGAAATAATAGATGTATTGATTTTAACATTTTCTGTTTTGTAATATTTTTTTTAAAAATGCAGTTGCCTTTTTAATTTAAAACAAATCAGAAAGGAAATGGTGAAATTAATTTCAAGTATTGCCAAATATACAGTATTTTTCGGTCTATAAGATGCACTCCCCTCCCCCCAAAGTGGGTGGAAATGTCTGTGCGTCTTAGAGAGCGAATGTTCTCAAAGCCCTGCCCACTCACTAGCCCCATCTGCTGGCCTCTGCCTTCCAGCAATTTGCCTCCTTGCAGCAAACAGCCTGATTTAATACGAGCAGCTGATTAGCGGTTGGATCTGCCTCCTGGAATACCGCAGATCAGCTGTTCCAGGCTGCAGGGATCACTGCCGCCCCCTATCGCAACCTCTGCACGCCCCATTTTTGGCCTCTGTGCATCCTATTTTCGGCCTCTGCACGTCCTGTTTTTGGCCCAGTCCAAGTGGTGGTGATAGGTGGTGGCAGCAATGGGCGGCTATGGTGGTAATGAGCAGCAGCAATCCCCACAGCCTGGAGCATCTGATCTGTGGTATTCTGGGAGGCTGATCCAACCACCAATCACCTCTTCATGCTAAATCAGTCCGTGCTGAAGCTGACCAGGCTGTTTACTGTTTGCTGCAAGGAGGCAAATTGCTGGGAGGCAAAGGCAGAGGCAGATTTTTTTTGCTTGTTTTCCTCCCCAAATGCTTGGTATTTGGGGAGGTTTCGACAAAGTCTCATTCGTCATCTTAATTGGGTGTCAGTCTGCTTCATGTATGGATTGGAGGGGTTTAAAGTGGCTAATGACACCCAGCATGAAGAGCTCTCACGGCCACAAACACGAAGCCAAACAACAACAATGCAGCTCACCAGCTCAAATCCCCCTGCAATTCAGACTAAGCCGAGCACAACCAAGCCCCCACCCAAACAGAACACATCCCCAGCCAATCAGAGCACAACCAACCCCCCAGCCAATCAGGGCACAGCCAAGCCCCTAACCAATCAGAACACACCTCCACCCAATCAGAACACAGCCAAGCTCCCACCCAATCAGCTCACACCCCCAGTTAGCAGTTAAAAGGAAGAGACAGCTGCGATCTCACATTGCTCCTGGAAGCACGAAGCCGAGAACACCAGCCTGAAGATGACGAATGAGACTTCGTCGAAACGTTGCCAAGATACTTCCAATTTTACGCGGGAGAAGACCCGAATAACCAAAGACCTACATACAAGCACCGCGAAAACCTCTAGACTTCCAGTTCCCTTAGTCGTCTGTGTTGCAATCTTTATTAGTATTGGTAATGGAAAATTCAGTCCTTTCAAATTTGTAGCTTTTGTTTATATTTCCAGTGGAGGTAGGTAGTGTCTTCTATAGAAAAATCCAATTGATTTTTTAAAAGCTTTTTAAAAATACTTTTGCATTGTTAATTGCAAATATATCTTAAGTTGAGTAATAGCAGTACATTCAATTACAGCATAATTATAGATCATTTAGCGTAAGATACGTAGCATCAGCTTAAAAGCATTTGTGATAGGACGTATTACCTATGCTTATGGCTTCCCTCCTTTTCTTTTTTAAATTAGGCTTTACATATACACAAACATCCCCTTTTGCACGGGGTAATGTTTTTGGAGAGCCCCCAAGTCCAGAACAATTAAGGAGACAAGAGTCATATAAAAACTTCCTTCGTTTTCAAGTAAGTATATTTGTAACAATATTAAACAAAGAAAAATATATTTCTGATTTAGCTTATTTCCATTTTCTAAATGCTGCTGTAGATCTGGGCTTTCTACAGATTAAATAGTAGTGTTTTTGTTTAGTAGTAGCAAATTTCAAATACCTAACACAATCCGCAAAAGACTATGCACCAAAATTCATGAGGCTAAAATAAGAAAATTTAGATTTATTAAAAAGTTGCAAATGTATCATCCCATCATAATTTCTAAATAACACTTTTTGAAAAATCTTAGGATAAATTTGTGTAGACATCACAGAATGTTCAGTGTTAGGGAATATGAAAACTGACTAGTGGGGAAGTGGATAGAATACAATGAAGTATGCTCAAAAAGAGTCAAAACCTTGAGTACTTCAACACTTCAGTTGCAACGTTGTAAATTTCTGCTTGGGAGAAATTTTCATTACCTGCAACCATTACATGAGGCACTAGTGAATTATATATAATTCTGTACTTCTTGGAGAAGTTATGAGAGGATATAGATCATCACCCTGGGGCTGGTTCCTTTCTATGAGAACATCTCCTTTATCCCTGAAGTGATATTCTCTACCACAATCCACATTCTCTATTACAGCATATGAAACAGCATTCTGGGAATGGAATCAAGCTGTTACATTCTAGAAATTAGAGGCAGTGTTTGATTTATGACCACAATTGAGCCCAACATTTATGTTGCTAAGTGAGAAATTTGTTAAGTGCCCCATTTTACAACTTTTCTTGCCATAGTTGCTAAGTGAATCACAACAGTTGTTAAATTAGTAACATGGTTGTTAAATGAATCTAGCTTCCCCATTGACTTTGCTTGTCAGAAGGTCACAAAGGCTGATCACATGACCCCAGGACACTGCAACCGTCATAAAAATGAACCAGTAGTTAGGCATCCAATTGTTAAATCACGTGACCTTGGGGATGCTGCAATGGTGTGAAAAATGGTCACAAGGTACTTTTTTTTAGTGCTGTTGTAACTTTGAACGGTCACTAAACTGTTGTAAGTCAAGGACTACTTGTATTGTCAGTGTAGCTTACTGGTTGTCTGAGTACACATTGTTTAGGATTCTGGTCTCAATAAAAAGGGCTGTTCTGTGATAGCTTAATACATTGAGGATAAATGCATAACTTGTACACAATAAGAAGCTAGTCACGTATTTATCATACTTTTAGTATATTGGGACCACTCCTTTCCAAATTGGCTTTCATCTTCATACTAGCTACTGTTGCTATATTTGTACTCTTTAGGGATTGTTGTATTTTCATCATTTAGAGCGCTGGTTTCTTTTCGCCTAACTTAAACTAACCTTGATGTGATCAGTGTATTCTTTCCTTGCCTTTTTCCTCTGTTAATCTTCCTCACAAAATTCCACAATTCTATTTAAATTCCTGATCATGAGATTCCAATTGCTTCCCCTCTTCTTTATTCGAATATTCAAGGTTAGTCTACTATAACTACTGACCTTCATAAAAAATACTAAAATATACAATGGTTTTCATAATAGATCCATTTATTGACACAGTCCAATGATTAAGATTGCTGGGAAGAGATAAGACTTCCATTGATCAGTAGGTGGTCATAATGATCTAGCCAGTCTAATTAGTTTTATGAAAACAGCAAAATATATATAGATATATATATATATATTGTTTCCAGATAGAGGAAAAAAAAAAAAGAGAAGATGAAGAACGTGAAAAACGAAGGATTGAAGAAGAAAGGGAAGAAAGAAGGTTAGCTGAGCAGAGAGCTAAAATACAGAGAGAGTATGAAGAGGAACTGGAAAAGAGGCGAAAGAAAGAAGATGAGGTATGATTATAAATTAATTTGATTTTTGCCATGAAGAGAACAGTTACTTCCTTTTATTATCCCAAAAATGAGACAATAAATTACTACTTCTGTAATATATTCCTTACATCAGGAGTTTTTTTTAAAAAAAGTCAAATTCCATATTTTTTTGTCATAGGAAGTTGTTAAAGGACATCTTCCTTGACTGTATATTTCTGTCTGATTAATGAACAGGTAAAATTTACTTCTTTTTCACTAGTACTCCAACTTCGCTTTAATTAATATGCCAGTAAAGAAAATGTGTATTTCTATTCTTTAATCGAAGGGCTCCTGTTAAGTGGGGAACAGCATGTAATTTAGTTAATTAATATATGTAATGCAATTTATATAAAATGAAAGTATTTTAAATATAACAGTTTGATTTACAAATCTCTCACATAAACATTCAAGCGGGCACTTGGTAATATTACAAATAGATAGGCTTTCCCATTCTTTGCAGTGCAAGAAAAGACTTAAGAGATGCAGTTTGGTCAATTGTTATCTCATCAACATTAGATTTGGTTTGTATCATTTCCATTTTTATCTTTATAGCAAAGATTAAAAAATGAAGAATTATATAAATTAGCTGAAGAAAGAAGAAAAGAAGCTGAAAGAAGAAAGATAGAAGAAGAAGAAGAAGAAAAGAATAAACAGGATATTGAAACTGAAAAATATTTGATTGATGAGAAGGTAATTTAAAAAGAAAATCTTAAAGTCTGTCCTTATTAGCTTAGATCCAAGTAGGGTCAACTCCATGGAACTCAAATCTACAGTTCTAAGCACATCCCAAAATGCTTTAGTCTCAAAACCCATGGTCTTCCAGATCAATAAGAATAGCTCCTAGTTTGACGTTTGAATCCAAAGCACCGCTAATTATTGTAAAAGGAATTGCTAAACATAGTATTAAAAAAATATCTTAATGGAATTTAACATTGGAATGTTTAACTTTGGGCACCCCAAGGTGCTATTTCAAAAGTCAACTGAACTTTCTTTATTTTTCCTTGAAGACATTTCACTTCTCATCCAAAAAGCTTCTTCAGTTCACTGTGTGCTGGTTTGTCTGAAATATGATAATGAGGCTGCAGGAGAAGACTCTTATGTTTTATGATGGCTGGAAGTGCTTTCTGGCCCATAAAGCATCCTTTCTGAGGCTGTCATAGCTTTAAAATGTTGTTAAATGACCAGTTGTAAATTGAGGATTATCTGTAGACATTCCCTAGATTAAGATCTGAATATGTAAATTCAACTTCGTGCAAATATTTCCCTAAATCACATTCTAAAATGTTTAACAGCATAATTTGTAAGAGTTCAAAATAGTGTAGAATATTGGTAAATATATTAAAAAGACTTATCTTTCATTGGGTTGTGCTGTTGAGGCTTAGCTGATTACAGCATAACTGATTGAATTTCCTTTGTAATGGGCAGGTCCTGTTTGGTAGTTGTCACATCAGACCATTTGTTTTTCTTTCAATACTGTGTTAATTGAATGTCAGGTTTACATATACACTTCACAAATGCGCTTTGTATGGATAAAGAATAGGGCAGGGAGAACTTTTAAGTCTCTCTGTTAGTGAGAATTTGTGCCCAATGGTCTGGGCAATGGATTATTGGATCCCACACAGCCATTATTTATGTATTGATCAAAATTTGCAAGATGGATGCAAAACAGAAAAGAAATGTCCATTTATATTTCTGCTTCCTCTTTTCTCCCTTTTCCTATGTTCTCAGAACTAAGGATAGTGATGTCCATTTTATTTATTTATTTATTTATTTATTTATTATTTGATTTTTATACCGCCCTTCTCCTGAAGGACTCAGGGCGGTGCACAGCCATGCTAAAAACTTATAAACTACATTTGATTTATTTTGGGAAAGTGTATATGTAAAATAGAATGATAGCAGGACAAGCCCCTTTCTGAAAGAGTTGATCTCAAGAGAACACAGATTTTGCAGTGTTAGGTTTCTGATGATATTATGTCCTAATTGTGTATTGTTCTATTCATGTTCAAATTAACATGACCAGTATTACACACTGACAGTCTGAAAAATTTGGGGGCTGAGAGCATCAGGAAAGTATTATATGGCTCTGCCACCACTATATAAATGTATTTAGCTTCATTGAGTTTTATGCTAGAACAGGGTTTCTGCCACATTCGTTCTTTTTGTGTTCTAATTTAATACAATTTTTTAAATACAGTTGAATTCACTTTATCCAAAACTAGAACTTCTATTAGTATTAGCAAGATAGAATACAAATATCAGTCAATCTTATTTTTTGCTTCCAAAAATGTAAATTCTGTATATTATTTGACAATGAGTTTTCATAAATATGTTCCAACCCCCCCTTGTTCTCACTTTAAAAATAAATATAGCCAAATCAGAACATTAATTAATTAATATATATTGCATCAAAAGAAAATTATAATGATCTTTTAATTGATGGTTTAACTATTGTATTTGTTGAGATCAGTTTTAGAAGTGCACATTTTCATCTGCTCGTTTTGTTGTTTATCAGATTTCTAGACATCCTTCTCCTCTTATACCAACTCTTCAGAGTAAACCATTAGTAAAAGAAGAAAGAACACTTCTGATGAACAGTCGTTTGTCTTATTATACACAGGTATGTTTTATTATTATACAGATGTAATTCAGGAATTATTTTTAGTGTTGTATTTACTAATTGTGTTCTTGAAAGATTGTAAATTACTTGGGGTAAGGCCACATCAGCATATTAATTTATATATTTATTCTCCTTAGTCATGTTTAATAATTCTATTGACATTACCTTAGCAACAGTTTAGAGCACTATTTTCCAAACCTGGCAACTTTAAATCTAATTTTGCTTTCTTCAGCTTGTAGTTTATGTTCCATGACTTAGAGGTTCTAAGAATGTGTAATTCTACAGTGTGGTTAATAATAATTTTAAAAATTAAATGGCAGATAGGATAGCTGATATAAGGTAAAGGTAAAGGTTCCCCTGCACATGTATGCTAGTCGTTCCCGACTCTAGGGGGCAGTGCTCATCTTCGTTTCAAAGCCGAAGAGCCAGCGCTATTCAAAGACATCTCTGTGGTCATGTGATCGGCATGACTAAATGCCAAAGGCACGTGGACCACTGTTACCTTCCCACCAAAGTGGTCCCTATTTTTCTACTTGCATTTTTTACGTGCTTTCAAACTGCTAGGTTGGCAGAAGCTGGGACAAGTAACAGCAGCTCACTCCATTACACAGCCCTAGGGATTTCAACCACTAAACTGCAGTCCTTCTGATCAACAAGCTCAGCGTCTTAGCCACTGAGCCACCGTGTCCCTGATGATATACATGGACATATTTTTTTTTAAAAAGAACATCCTTTCTGTGCAGTATTTCAAATTAAGGAAATATCTATCATTAAAACCAATGGATTATTCTTTCTTAATACTAAATGTTATGGAAAAGATTGAGTGACTATGGTTATTGACAATGTAATTGAGAAAGGAAGGATTATATGTCTTTTCCCTGGTTGTAGTTTCCACCTTTAATATTTAATTTAACAATTACTTGAACATGAGTTATATTGTTAGTATTATATGTAATCAGGCCTTAGAATGCATGACACCAAAGCCAATAAAAGTGAGCTATTTCTCTTGTATAGATGCCATGTAAATTTAATTTTTTTCTAGGATGTCCCCAGAGCTCAATCCCCGCCAGTGCCAGCTAGAAGAAATCAATTACGTGCATATGGTAAGAAATCTATAACTCTTCTTACTTTGGTTGTGTTAATGACCCGAATAAATATTTCTAAAGGAAAATGAATACTGGGCATTCTGTACCTAATTATTATTATATTGAATTTGCAGAAGAAAAAAAGAATGTAATAAATGAACTTTCGGAGATGAGAAAGCAGCTCCGCAGTGAAGAGCGACGATTACAGGAACAGTTGTTAAAAGTACACAGTGATGATGATGATGAAATGCCAGGGAAAGGGTAAGGAGTTTGGTTTGTCACAAATCATTTGATAAAATACACATTTCTTCTTGGGAAAGTGATGAATACTTTAATTCAGCAAGTCCTAACCTTTCCATCTGGGGGTGGGGAGAGGGGATGGTTCCGTGTGAGTGATGGGTGGGTGCATGTACAGCTCCATTTGTACGAGCACACCTGCCTGCTGCTCATGCAAGTGGAACTGGGAGGTGTGTGCTCTCCTGCCACTTCCATAGCCTGATTCCAAACAGGCCATGGCCTGATACTGGGCTGCAGCCCAGAGGTTGGGACCCCTGCTTTAATTAGCAGTAAAGATACTTGTATGGAGTTAAACATTTTAGAATGAAAAAGTACCTGAAGACAATATTGGGTCTTTTGGTTTTCTACGTTTTGTTACCACAGATGCCTTACCATATATAATTTACCACAAATACTTTTGTATGTGAACTGGTATCCTTTCATTAGGAGAGACCTAAAATGCATTCTATATAAAATTAAAGGGAAATCTTTTTATACTTTCTTTCTTCTGAAGCTGCCCCATAGTGGAATATCAGATAAGGCTGTGATGAATTTGGTCCCGAAATTGTTTATGATCTAAAGAAATTCTGCTTTATAGTTAAACAATAATAACCAAACAAACTCATATTGTCAGAATGAGGGCTAACTGATTCAATGACTGTGTTGTGGGTTCAAGTAGACATTCCTGGATTTAAGCAATTGCTTAATTTAGTTCATTGTTAATCATTTGTATTTAAATTGGAGATTTGAGTTTTTCTGAGATGTATTATAATCAAACAGTTTTGTCCCTGGCTGCTTTATTTAATACTTGATATATTTAACTTCTTCATCTTGGAGATTATTTATAGTTCTTAATTTATAGCCACCATTAATAACTAAACTTTAATGGAAACTATTTGCCTAAAATAACCTAAAACCTAAAATAATGCATGGCAATGCATATTGTCACAGATGTTACTGCATGTAGTATTTGTAATTAATAAATTGTAAAAAATTGGCTTCTCCATGTCTTTTCTAATTGGCTTTCTAGAATTCACAAAATTGGAACATTTTTTCATTTTGTTTTAGACCCATTTTTATCATCTGTTTAATTCTAAATTTTCTTTTGAATTCTTCAGAAGAATTCACTTCTTTTAAGTGAACTTGTATATTTTTGAAATTTGGATTATCTTTTTGTATGATTTTGGTAACTTTCATAGGAAAAAAGATAAACAGAATTTGGATGTATTTGAAATGGCCAGACTCCGCATGCAAGCTCCAGTAAGGCGACCATCTTCAAAGGAGATTGCTGATCCTATTAATCTACAGAATATCCGTGAATTTAATGAACTTAAATATAAAGGTTAGTTGGCAAACTCTGAAATGGTGTCAAAGAACCAAGCAACAAGCACCAAAATCAATTTCTCAGCATTTATGTGTGTACCACAGTAAAAAAAAACAAAAAACCCATGGTGTTCTTAGTTTTCTAAATGCTATTCTATATGTAGTTAAAATGATGCTAATAACATACAGAGAAAATTTATCAGTACACATAGAAACTTGGAGCTTGCAAAGTATAATATATTTTTATAATTCCTACTTAGTGTAACAAGAACAAACAACAGCAGAGTCCAATTGGAACTACAGTAGGTATGGAATATTGCCTGATGGTTGACAAAGAAAAAGTGTTGGGATCAAGGAAAGGAACAGAATAGACTGGCTGAAATCGTAAACAAGGAAAACAAACTGAAATATTTATTTCAGCTATCAAAAACAAGTAGTCCAAACAGGACCACTTATAAATAAAACGAACATTGGCTTACCTGAATGTTCCTTTTCGAAGTGCTGCGACTGCATTCCATCGGCTGGGTTGATGTTGTAGTTGCTCTATGGGAACTGAGTGTAGCTCTATGATTTTTTCTCTTGGATCTATCTTCCTCCCTTCTTGGTAACTCCCTCTCTGTAGCTCCTCCTCCAGTCTATTCGCGAAGTTGCGAGTAAACAATTGAATCTGGAACTAGAAAACTTCCAACCAAAATATAAATATTACAGTAACAAATGCAGTCTCAAGTAAAAGGGAGGGTATGGAATGCAGTCGCAGCACTTCGAAAAGGAACATTCAGGTAAGCCAATGTTCGTTTTCCAAAGTGCTGCTCCTGCATTTCATCGGCTGGGACATACCCAAGCTCCAGAAATAAGGGGTGGGAGACTGCCCACAAAATTTTTGTCAGGCCAATACAACTTGTTGTAGCACCATTCTTCCGAAGGACGCCTCAACAGAGGCGTAGGTATCAATTTTGTAATGTCTAATGAACGGTGTTGCCGACGACCAGGTAGCTGCACGGCAAATCTCATAGAGAGAAGACTGGGTAGCCCATGCTGCCGAAGTTGCTGCGCTCCTAGTAGAGTGAGCAGATATACGTCCTGGAGTTGGGCGAGAATGACGTTCATAGGCAGTAGAGATACATGCCCTGACCCAGCGTCCTATAGTCACTGATGAGACCTTCTGGCCCAAGGTCCGAGGATGAAAGGAAACAAACAATGCTTCAGATTTCCTAAATGCAGAAGTACGTTTTATATACCTACGCAATGCCCTTCGTACATCGAGAGTATGCCATTCTTTTTCCTTAGGATGGCGAGGGGAAGGGCAAAAGTCAGGTAGAATCAACTCCTGCGCTCTGTGAAAAGCAGAGTTAATTTTTGGTAGAAATGTTGGGTCAAGTCGTAGGACAACCCTGTCCGGGTAAAAAATGCAAAGGTCTTTGCGGATAGACAAAGCAGCTATTTCTGAGATACGCCTGGCGGACGTCACGGCAATCAGGAAGGCAGTTTTAAACGATAGAAGTTTAAGGCTCGTGGAAGCTAACGGTTCAAAAGGATCATCCGTAAGAGATTGCAAGACAAAGGGTAAATCCCATGACGGGAATCGATGAACAGTTGGAGGAGATATGTTGGATGCTCCATGTAAAAACTCCTGGATCCTAGGATTCTGCGCAAGGGTGCGGAATGGCTCGCACTTAAGCACTGTCGAAATCGCTGCCACCTGGCGACGTAGAGTAGCTGGTGCTAAACCCTTTGTCAAGCCAGCTTGCAAAAACCCTAGGATATCCGGAATACTCGCTGATGTAGGGTCCACATGTCGCCTAACACACCAGGAAGCGAAAGCTTTCCAGGACGCCTGATAGATTCTGGTGGTTGAAGGACGTCTCGAGGATTGTATGGTGTGTACAACGTCGTCTGGTAAACCATCTCTCTTTAACTGGATCCACTCAAGCGCCAGACGGTCAACCTGAGCCATACTGGATCTGGGTGCGCGATGACCCCCTGGCGGAGAGCGATCCTGGACGGAAGAATGTTCCAATGCGGAGCGATTGAAAGGCTCCGAAGGTCGGAGTACCAGGGTCTCCTGGGCTAGTCTGGAGCTACAAGAAGAAGCTTTGCCCTCTCCTTGATCAGCTTCCGAATTACCCGTGGTATTAGGGATAGTGGCGGGAAGGCGTACAGAAGGCCTGTTGGCCAAGGACAACGAAGGGCGTCGCAAGCTCCCGCCCCTATTTCTGGATATCGAGAAATGAACCTTGGCAGTTGAGCATTCCTCCTTGTTGCGAAGAGATCTACCTGTGGACGACCGAACCTCTGGACAATGTCCTGGAAAATCTGCAGGTGGAGTTGCCACTCTGCGGGATCCAGCGTCTGTCTGCTGAGCCAGTCTGCTGTTGTATTTTCCTGACCGGAGATATGATCCGCTTGAAGAGAAAGGACATGGTGTTCCGCCCAGGTCAGTATTCTTTCTGTTTCTGTCATCAGAAGCCGGGATTTGGTGCCCCCCTCCCGGTTGATGTGCGCTTTGGTGGTAACATTGTCGATCAGAATCAACACATGTTGATTCCTCAATACAGATTGGAAAGACTTGAGTGCAAGGCGAACGGCCCTCAGTTCCAGTAGATTGATGCTGAACTCCTTCTCCCTCGGAGACCAAAGTCCCTGAGACACTTGCCTGTCCAGGTGGGCATCCCAGCCCTGTAAACTGGCATCCGTTGTTAGTATGCGCCTTTCCGGCTCGAAAAAGAAGCAACCTTTCAGTATTTCAGGGGACATCCACCATTTGAGGGACAGACGTACATGGGGCGGTACTACGATCAAGAGAGGAGACGATGCTTGGCCTTTCCTCTGAAAGGGCAGGAGGAGCCATTGGAGAGGTCGGGAATGCCTGCGAGCCCAAGGGACAATGGCCAGGCAGGAAATCATTTTCCCCAACAACTGTGACAAGAGAAGAACAGGGGACTTCCTCTGCGATCTTACAAGTTTGACCATGCTGACCAGACTCCGAATTCTGTCCGGAGACAGGAAGACCTGTCCCTTCACTGAATTGATGACTGCACCTAAGTGTAGAATTTGGGTGGATAGCACAAGCTGACTTTTCGGGTAGTTGATGGAGAACCCGTGACTTTGAAAGATCTGTATTACAGCTGCAATGTCCGCTGCTGCCTGATGGACAGAGGACGACAGAATCAAAATGTCGTCCAAATAGCAAAGGATTCGGACAGGAAGAAGACGTAATTGAGCCGAAACCACCGCTACCAGCTTCGTGAATGTCCTGGGGGCCGAGGAGAGCCCGAAGGGCATTGCACAATACTGGTAGTGCCTGCTGCCATACTCGAAGCGGAGGTATCTGCGGTGAGATGGAAGAATGGGGATATGGAGATAGGCCTCCCTGAGATCCACAGACTGCATCAGATCCCCTTCTCTGATGGAGGCCAGGATAGACTGCAGGGATTGCATCTTGAATCTTCTGTAAGAAATAAACTGGTTGAGATGCTTCAAATTCAAAATGCCTCGCCATCCGCCCGAGGACTTTGGAACTAAAAACATTGTAGAGTAGACTCCTGTCTTCTCCTGTCCCGCCGGAACCGGTTCTATGGCATGAATTGACAAAAGGTGACGAATTTCGGCCTCCATCAAGGCCTGCATGTCCGGTAGATGAGGAACTGGACAGCTGACAAATCGATCCGGGGGAGGAGATTGGAACTCCAGAGAAAGTCCGAATTTCACCGTTCTCAAAATCCAAGGTTCGCTCGTTGAAGTCGCCCATTGAGCATGGAACCGTTGTAGTCTGCCTCCAATGGGCGAGTCGCCGGCTGAGTCATTTGCCCCTACGAGAAGCTCTGAAGCCGGAGCCTGTCACGAAAGGGCTGCCTGTCTGCTGGGCGATTCGAACCTTGAGAGTTGGACCTTTGAGAGTAATAGCTCCCAGAACTGAAGGGGTAACAGAAAGACTGTCGATGAGAGTAGGGAGAAAAACGCCGTTCAGGACGTCTATAAGATGAGGGTAGAATTTTCTTCTTGTTCTTATCCTCTATTAAGAGGGGATCAAGGGATGGGCCAAATAATAGACGAGACTTGTAAGAGGAAGTAGCAAGCTTCCATTTTGTTCTGGCATCCGCCCGCCAATTGCGGAGCCAGAACATCCGACGTGATGTTACAGAGGAAGACAGGGCACGTGAAGCAAATTTAGCGGCGTTTAGGGATGCATCCGCGGAGTACTCCGCTGCTGCAATTAATTTGTTAATGTCATGATGTAAGCGGATATCATCCGTTGGTAAAGTTTCCTGTAATTGCCTGAGCCATAACAAGGACGCTCTGGTGAAAAATGAAGTCGCTGTTGCAGCCCTCACTGCCCAGGCCGAAGCTTGGTGAGTCTTCCTAAAGGCGAGCTCAGCCTTTCTATCTTCAGCTCGAAGCCCATCCACTATGTCGCCTGTGATCAAAGACGAAGAAGATAAAGCAGCTACCGGCTGGTCCACAGAAGGTAAAGCTAGAAGGGATTCCAGCTCTGGACTAGCACAATACAACTTCTTGTCTAAAGAAGTCGGCGCAGGCAGGGACCCTGGTTGGGACCACCCACTTTGTACTACTTCTGAAAAGAGAGGTGGACAGGGAACAAAATCTTTTTTCGGTTTGGACACCTGAAACAGCTGGTCATGAGGAGCTGGCAACTGTTGTGACCCATCAGAAGAAGCCGGGGTAAGACCAAATTTAGTGACAAGTTTCGCTTTGTGAAGCAACGATTTTAAAAGAGCCGGGCGAAACAGACCAGAGAATGTAGGTTGATCTGGTAAAAGTCCTTCGTCTTCTGACAGCTCCATATCGTCAGGAAATTCTTCATCTATGTCAGAATCATCACTAGAAATCTCCTGCTGATGGCATGTCGAGGTGATTTTGGTAGAAGTTTTGCTTGGGCCAGGCTGAGGCTGAGCTGAAAGATGGCTCGAGGCAGCTCCTTGATGAAGACTGGCAGCCAACACCTTGGCCAGAGCGTCAGACAATACAGAATGAATGTCCACCTGAGGGTTTGCAGGTGGGCCTTGAGAACAATGAGGAGCAGAAGGCACTTGTGTCCCCCCCGCTGAAGCTGGGGCCTGAGAAGGTTCTGCAGACGATGATGGTGCTGATGAGTCAAGAGCAGTCTGATCCTTTGAAGAATCCTTGTTAGAAACTGGTGGAAGGTGGTGAGGCAGGGAGCCAAACACAGGTTGGGCAGGTGACTTATTAGAAGAGGCCTGAAGGAACGCAGCCTTACGAGCCTTGTCAAATTGGCGTTCAAGCGCGTTGTGGCGACGAAGAGCGCATTTGTCAGCCATCTTAGATGCTCTGGTTCGAGGCCTAACGAGCTTAACAGCCCTGCTCTTGGCCTTAGCCTTGCCAGCTTTGGGTGGCTCAGGTTCAACTGGGGTATCAGAAATCTCGGGCTCAAGGTCTGAAAATAATGGAGATTCAGACATTTTGTATCAGAGAATCAACTCAAAAGTTAATCAATTCTATTATTAATATCAATAGTTAATTAATATTTAATTAATTAATTTTTTTTAAATTAAATTTGGGAGCAAATTAATCAATGGCTCCGATAAATAGTGGAATTAATTATGCCACAGGAGATTGAGTTGAAACAAATAGAATTTGCGCCTCCCAGCCAGGTGAAAAAATCGTTGGTATTTTAGAAAAGGCTAGGCTCGTGCGAGCCAGCAAGCGCCTGATGCAAATTTGAGCCTTCAGAAAAAAAGAGCCCACTGAAAGACAGGCCTGGCAGGCAATCTTCGTTCAAGAGAGGCTAGGCTCGTTTGAGCCAGCAAGAGCCTAGGTCCCAAGCGGTGGTGGAGTGGGGGCTATGAAATACGGGGACAAAATGGCGTCCGCAACAAAGGTGAGTCCCAAAATGGCGCCCGCCACTTAGGCGGTCTTCAAAATGGCGCCCGCCACAAATGCGACTTTCAAAATGGCGCCCGTCCTGTCAGCAGCAAGTTCTAGCAGTCCTCAGGACTTCCAAAAGGATCCAAAATGGCCACTGCAGCCGAAAACGGCGGGAAAATCAACCGCCAAAGGAGAAGAGGCCCCCAGGGACGAAACACTCACCGCGAAGAAGGCGCTCGATCCGCAGTGCTACCACCAGCCGCTATACACATCAGAGCTTGCCAGGCACATAGGCAGAGGCTCCGGAGCCGCTAAAAAACCGCTGCTGACGCTGAGGCGGTCGCGGTCTTAATCGGCTGACCGATGAGCCAACGGACCCGCCTGCGGCTATAGGGAGAAGCTGGGAGGCTAAAATAAATGGGCTGTCAGGGAAAACGCTCTGTACTGAAAAACGAAGCTGCCTGGAGCCCCAGGCGCTTCAGCGCTCCCTGACAGCAGGGCCACGAAGCAGCAGTCAGCAGAAAATAAAACGTACACAACTAAATAAGAAAACTAGCTAACGCAACAATAAACGACAAAAATAAAAAATATATCTAAACTAAACTAATCTAACCACAATGAACAGCAATTAACACAATTTTACAGAGCTAGGCAAAAAACACTCCAGTTCCCTCAGCAACTGAGTGAACAGACTGGAGGAGGAGCTACAGAGAGGGAGTTACCAAGAAGGGAGGAAGATAGATCCAAGAGAAAAAATCATAGAGCTACACTCAGTTCCCATAGAGCAACTACAACATCAACCCAGCCGATGGAATGCAGGAGCAGCACTTTGGAAAAGCAAGAAATCTCCAAACTATGCAAAACAGGCAAATAACAAAAAATTGAATTACTTGAGAAAACTAACTTACTTCAGAGAACTAACCTAGGGTTTGGGAAGTCCCGCAAGAACTCATAGTTTAGCCTCTGCTTTTTAAAATAATTGAAAATGCACATAAAAAGGTAAGACAAATTATCTCAAATAGTAATTGTTTAATAAAGTCATTGAGTATATAGATCATTTGTATTTAGTCCCCCCCCTTTGCCAAATTTTTCTGTTCAAATCTGTTATCACCTTTGGCAGAGAATTATTTAAACAAGTTATGTATGTTTGAAGAAAAAGATATGAGACTTCTAAATGCTTTATTTTATGTGATAGATTCAGAAACACGAGTAGAAACAAGACATTTGTATCCTGATCCTCCCACCAATAATGATACTCTGGACATTCAGCAGCTAGCATTGCTAAGAGAGCAAAAAAAGAAACTTAAAAAAATGAGGAAAAATGCAGAAGGTAAGCTAGGGCTCCTCAAACTAGGTGTGTCTTTCATGGCTTTAATTTAGCTCTTGGTCTTTATTTTGGTCTTTGCACATACCCACTTATACCCCAAATATAAATATTTATGTCAAGCATGGGAAAATCAGACGTGCAGGCAGTTCAAATGAATATAAAGGTTTATTGCAAGCTTATGCTCTATATGAGAATCTGAGCTACTAATGGTCAAAGCTAATTGGCAGCAGATAAGAGTCAATGGAATTCAAGGTGGGCTGGACTTACATTTCTTGTGGCGTGAAGGGACTCAAGACTAATGACTTGTTTGACCCCTCCCTTGGGCTCAGCCTAGTCATCTCCTATGACTTATTATCTTATATAAGATCAGTGGATACCTATTGCTATTAGCTTTGAGTTCTGTCATATCAGGTGGCTAATTGCTGCAGTATTTTTTTGCCATTTATGCTTGTGGGTTTTCTCCTACCTCTCTACAGGACATCTCCATCTCCATCTTCTGCGATTGGGCAGAAGTCTGACATTCTAGTTCCTCAGAGTTACAGTATTCAAATTCTGTTAAATCAGATTTCTGGGAGACTCCATCTTGGCGATGATTTTGGGATATCAAAATTAACAACAAGGGAATCTTCAATTGGGTTTTTAGATCTTGTGTTATAGAATTGCACAAAGTATAAAAAAATTAATAAAGTTGTTTTGCTGCAAAACAAAATATTATGTTAACAATACAGAACCCATATTTTGGGGGTTTGCAAATTGTCTGAATATTGATCAAGAACTTATTTAAAAAGGAAAATAAAATGAGTGAAGAGGGTTGCACAAAACTTTGGGGAATTCATAAGAAAAATCCTATTTGTACATAAGTTCTTCAATAAATGTTTAAAAAATTGCAGGATTTGGTGATAGCATACTCAATTTTCTACTTTATTCCTATTCTATTATCAATTTCTGTTTATTTGCATGTAATTATAATGGTTAACATTACTATTTCTCAGTAAAATTATATTGCTATTGGTGTGATTTTGAATGCATGGCTTTGATATTATTTATTACATTCATTACATACAATTCTAGTGTTAGGGAACACTATCGGGGTCCTTTGGTTTTTAATTCTATTTTTCTTGTCGATATATTTGCTTTACTAGGTTCCCTAGATTTTGATGAGCCGGTATCTAGCATTAGATCAAGAGACAAAAGATTGGTGAGTAACAATAGAATTAACTTATTCATTTTTTTATTCCTTATGGGAAATAATAACTTTGTGAACTCATGTACATATACTAATTCATATTCCTTGAATCTTTGCCTTTTATATTCAGTTTTCATTAGAGATTTTACTTTTTTATATGAGGATTATAGCTTCAGGTTTTTCTGTGCAGGTTCCACCTAGTTATCACTATGACTTCTTTAATGGGTATCTAATTTATCTAAGTTAAGATGGTATCATGGGTTATATGTATAATTTTCAAAGACTTCTGGAAACAGTGTCTTTGAAAAGCAACAATGAGGTCAGTGTGGGCAGGGATTCATATCGTGAATGCTTATTAACAGTATTGGATAGTCGTGTAATTGTTACACATTTCACTATAATTTGAAGGCTGAAACTTGGAACAGTATTCTACAGGGTCTTCAGTTATCTTTTAAAAAACAATTTCTCAAAACTGAGAGAGTGTTTAAAATATTTCCTCAGTAGTGAAAGTTGGATATGTTTAAGTTTTATGTTTGATCAAAATGAATTTGATCATTATTGATAACATTATTTTGTATTTTTTGCAAACTGGAGGTGTGAATATCAGATAAACTGACACATAGAAAATTAAAGAAATCTCTCTTTGAAATAAATATAGTGGAGCAGGAAAAGCTGCACAAAGGAGAACCAAAATGATTTATGAGCTGAAGAAGATCCATTATTAGGAAAGTTTCAACTATTGAAACTTTTTCAAATCTTGGATTAAGGCACTGAAAGACAACTTCCATATTGTTCCCAAGAAAACCAAAGGGAGATATTCATAGCACATATTATCATATGTAATGGACGTGCCCAAAGGCAAAAAAATATTGGATTAAAATACATACTTGGTTAGAAAAAATGGTAAAACAACACATAGATTTGAAACCAGAAATATTTCTGCTGGGGATACTACCAGAACAGTATAATAAAGGGAGTACATATTTAATTTTGCATGTAGTAACAACAGCAAGAATAATGTTTGCACAACAATGGAAAAATGGAAAGTCCCGACAGATGAAAGTGTAATAAAGAAAAAATAGAATGTGCTGAGATGGAGAGATTTTCACTTAAAATAAAAGAAAAGGAAGAAACAGAATACTTTTTAACATGGGATATATTTTATCAATGGTTAACTAACAAAAACAGAGGTTAGAATTTAAAAAGAATTCAAAGAGATAAAAAAAAATTGTATTGAAAATATTGTAAGATGAACAAACTAATTGTTTTATTATTTTATGTTTAATATTGATATGTTTATTAAGATTACTAGTATGATTATGGTTATTTTTGTACCTTTACTCAAAATTAACTATGCCCAGACAACATGCTGTTCAGATAGACATGGAATTTTTTATGTTTTTAAAGAAAAAAATGTACCAATAAAATATATATATTTTTAAAAAAGATTAAATTATAATATTAGAGAAATCAGATAGAAATCTTTCTCGCTATACTGTATTTCAGTGTTGTACCTAGAATGGTAATGAAAAGGAAGTAGTTCTTTAACTTTTTGTAGTTAAATTGAAATTTATTACAAAACATGATAGTTGCCAATTAGGCAAGAGATTAGATAAATTAATCCTTTAAAAGAGGTACATGACTAGTGGCTAGTAGTCTGGATAGTTATTAATTACCTTAACTATTAGAGTGTTTCCTCTTTCAATGCCAGGTGAACATGAACAGATTCTATAGCACTTCCACCCTGCTTGTGGCTATACAGAGGCATTGTGTTGATTGGACTAGATAAATACAACTTTGCTGTGATTCATTGGGACTTTATTTTATTCCTTCATTTAATAAAATTTATTCTGGATGAATAGTTATTTCCAGGGTAGATTATATATGTGCAGAATGAAAGATATATGGAAATGAAATTCTGGATTGCTTTTTAAAAGTAATTTTTCAGTACTGCATTACATTTATTCAGTAATATATTAAGTCAAGATCCGGATTAATATATTCAAAGTCTGTTGTAGAAACAAGTAGGAATAATAGAAAAATGTTATCAATGTTAAACAAAATAGACTCTTGATTTAACTTGAATTTTCTGTTGCTTTTCATTTATAGATTAGAGATGCAGACTCAGATGGATTTATGAAAACCTCACTCCTGGAATCTGAAAGTGCTTTTATTGGTGAATTTATCCTTTTAATATTTCTATATTTGGCAGACTACTTATCAAGAAGAGCTATCTTGTATGTATGCTGCATTCCCTTCAGGTTTATGCAGCATTTTAGTTATAGCTAATATTTATTGTTTGTTTGAAAAGTGTATATCATCCCATATTTGTAGGAATAAAATCAATTGATTTTCAGCTATTTCAGTTTTCTGGGTTTCTATAGATACATTTAATAGTTTTCCATTATTCAGGAATACAGTGATAGCAGTTTGAATGTAGTGTATTGAAGCATCTTCTAAATCACAGCTTTTCAATGAATGAAGCTACTGGAGACTTTTTTGGTCTAGTTTTTCCATAATACAGTAGCCCTCAATTTATGACCATAATTGAACCCAACATTTATGTTGGTAAGTAAAACAGTTGTTAAGTGAGTTTTGCTCCATTTTATGACCTTTCTTGCCACAGTTGTTAAGTGAATCACTGTAATTGTTAAGTGAATCTGGCTTCCTCATTGACTTTGCTTGTCAAAAGGTCGCAAAAAGTGATCACAGGACCTCAGGACTCTACAACCATCCTAAATATGAACCAGTTGCCAAGCATCCAAATTTTGATCACATGAGCATGGGGATGCTGAAATGGTTGTGTGAAAAATGGTCATAAGTCACTTTTTTCAGTGCCATTACAACTTTGAATGGTCACTAAATGAATGGTCATAAATTGAAGGTTACCTGTTTATGGTTAACTAATATAGTTCAGAAACTAGCTTTGCAATTTGAATACTGGATTTGCTTAAAATTCCAGTATGAACTTATATTTTGACACTTGCTTCTCCTAGATACGGATGGTGAAACTTACCCAATTTTAGAAGAGCATAACTACAATATGAATATAACTCCTTCACCCCCTGTATCAGCAAGAGAAAGAAGGAGAGAGAAGAAGGTAAAGGAATTTATTGGAGTTTTCCCCATTGAAGCTTTGTGCACTTAAATCTTACTGAAGTCAAATTCTACTATCTGTTTATTTTAACTAACCTTATTCAATTAAATTCTCCCCCTGCCTCCCTCCCTCCCTCCCTTCCTCCCTCCCCCCCCTTGATGAGGTAACTAGCCTTTTCTTTATAATGTTTGTGTGATATGCAAATTTTTGAGTTGAATATGTGGTTATTTTGGCAATTCCAGTAATTTTGACTTGACAAGCATTTCATAATAATTCAATCATAATTCTCTGTATCTTCAGGATGGTGCTTTTTATAGGGTGACTCCACCACCACAGTTGGACAACAGCTCTCTCCACTCGAATTCTAGTCTCAATATAGATCTATTAAAAGCCAGAAATGAAGAAAGGCTGCAAAGATTAAACGAACTACATAAGGATGCCGTTCATATAGGTATGATCTTTTTATTGAATGTTAGGACAGAAATTAAAAAGGGACTCGGTGGCTCAGTGGCTAAGATGCTGAGCTTGTTGATCAAAAGGTCGGCAGTTTAGTGGTTTGAATCCCTAGTGCTGTGTAATGAGGTGAGCTCTCGTTACTTGTCCCAGCTTCTGCCAACCTAGCAGTTCAAAAGCATTTTGTAAAAAATGCAAGTAGAAAAATAATGACCATCTTAGTGGGAAGGTAACAGCATTCTGTGCACCTTTGGCATTTAGTCATGCCAGTCACATGACCATGGAGACGTCTTTGGACAGCGCTGGCTCTTCAGCTTTGAAACGGAGATGAGCACCACTCCCTAGAGTCAGGATCGTGCAAGGGGAACTTTTACCTTTTTTTTTTAATTGATTTATATGCCGCCCTTCTCTGGAGACTCAGGGCGGCTTACAATGCATTAAGCAATAGCCTTCATACTTTTGTATATTTATACAAAGTCAGCTTATTGCCCCCACAAACTGGGTCCTCATTTTATCTACTTTAGAAAGAATGGAAGGCTGAGTCATCTTTGAGCCTGGTGAGATTCGAACTTACAGTAATTGCAGACATCTGGTGTTAATCACAATGATTTAGTCTGCTGAGCCACCTTTTATCTTTAGGGCAGAAATTATTGAAGAATTAAACATTTTGTTAGTTTTGGAAGAACTGATTGATACAGTGTGAGCAAACTTTATCCAGAGCAACTTTTCCCAAACCTGGTAGCTTTCAGATGTTTGCAGCTCATTTTGCAGGATTCTCAGGAATGGATGAGAAACTAGAAACTAGCTATGTATTCCTGGAAGATGACCGGCTAGCCTGATTGGAAAGGCTAGCCAAGGGCAAAGTACTGCATATATGCTGCACACCCAGCATAGATGGCTAATATGCCACCAAGGCTAAACTACTGCACAGAAGACAAGAGTGCTGCACTGCACTGCACTGCAGTGCACTGCACTGCACTGCACTGCACTGTCATTACTCTTCCTTCCCACATTCAAATTTTTAACAAATGCAAGTACATTAACATTTAAAATGGAGTGGTGGGGGTGGGGGGTAATTGTTCTGGATTTTCTTTGTAGTCTTGTAATTAAAAGAAGAAAAGACTAAAGCAGAAAAAATCAGGAGGTAGCTACAGATCAGCTTAAGCAGCAAGTTAGTTGTAGCCTTCTTTCACCTTGTTGGATTCATTTGAATGTAGCCCTATAGTTATATCACAGACAGACTTACCGAGTTTTAAGAGGTCTTTTAAGGTAATTTAAAGATAGAGACTTTCAGTGAGGGATAGCCTATCCCAGTAATTGATTTCATTGCCAGCTTGCTGTTACTGTTAAGAGATTTCTTAATAGTCGTCATCTGAAATATATTTTCCTTCATTATTAGATTGAGTCTTCACCTCTAAATAACCATACACAAATATTTCAGGTCTTATGCATAAGATATTTAAGTGCTATGAAGATTAGTACCACCATGTTTTCCTTCAGTCCTTTTCTTGAGGCAAGAGACACCCAATCCCATGAATTTTGTGCTTGTATGCCTTGTTTTTTATGCCAGGCATATATTTTAGTTTTAACCCCCTCAAAGTGTGATGCTCAGAGTTGGATACAGTCCACATTTGGTCCATATTCTGATAACATTTCCACACAGAACTTGAGTATCACATCTGCTGTGGTATTATGTAGAGTACCGGTAGTTTCCATGAGCATCTTTTCTTCAGCTTTGCAGCCCTTACTTTCAGTTTTTCAATTTGAGATTATAGATGTCAGACTGCCAACCTTAGCTGGTTCATACTTGGTTTCCCAGACACTTATGACCTGGCCCAGGGCTGTTTGCTTTTGTTTTTACAATAAGTGCTTAAATAAAAAAAGGAAAGGACAAAGATCAGGGGAGAAGAACAGGATGTAAGGGTATGTGGGAATCGCATTGGGGGATGGATAAAATTTGAGTGCAAAGGTAGATGAGTGGCAAAATCATCCCTAGATTTGGGAGCCTAAAAATGAAGGAAATAAGAAATACTTCCAAACTTGCCAGAATCTGTTACTGTAATCCTGTAATAACCTTGTAATACTGTAATATTACTACTACTACCACCGTGGTTGCACAGTGGTTAGAATGCAGTATTGCAGGCTAACTCTGCCCACAGCCAGGAGTTTGATTTTGACCAGTTCAAAGTTGACTCAGCCTTCCATCCTTTCAAGGGCAGTAAAATGAGGATCCAGATTGTTTTGGACAATATGCTGCACTGTAAACCACTTAGTGCTGTAAAGCACTATGGAGCAGTATATACTGTAAGTTTAAGTGCTATTGCTATTTCTATTGATAATAAAGACAGATCTAGTACTTCTTGTTTAGACCACATTGCAAAACTGACATCAATCTTGCAAACACGAAAGTAATTCTATCTATGTTCATTGTTATTCTCCCCAAAAGCAGAAAGAGTCCCTTCTGAGATGCTGTCATCACCCCTCTTCCTTCAGACTCAAATTTTGTTTATCAGACAGTAGGCTGTGGCTTTTCCTGTTTTCCAAGGACATTTCTACATTCCATTACATAGAGTGCCTCCAGTAATACAATTTTGGAACGATTTCACTGGCCAGCTTGAGAAAAGCTAATTGGCTCTGATGAATGCTAATAATTGTTATGATGGAGCTAGCCATACACTGTTGTGCAATTCAATCTGAAGTTTTGAGGATTAGAAAAACTAATGATGCAGAATATACAGGATGCATACAATCAGTAGAACTATTATGTTTCAGGATTTAAAAAAAGGGGGGTTAGATAATAATAATAATGGATGAAATTCAAAGTCATCTGAGTTGACACCTGCTTGCACAATAGGACACCCTTCCCTGTTGCTCTCTAGAGTTCTCAAATCTCCTTAACATAATTTTCCATGATGAAAGGTATATACAGTATAGGAGGCTTCAGGGAAGTAGGGGAATTGCCTCCTTTCCTGGACTACCATTAGTGGAACTATAAATTGAATTTCTCACTGGAATTCTGTGATCAAGCAGTCAACATTACCTTAATCCTTTTTTGCAGTGTGCATCTGATTTATAATCAATTTATCATTGATGGCATTAAAAGTAGCATTAACTACTTAACTCAGGGGTGTCAAACTGGCGGCACATGAGCCAGATATGTCACACGCAGGCCACACCTACCCCAGTTCAGTGAAGGCAAACAATGTCACAATACGTCGCATGACAACAATGTGACATGGTGAGTTTGACACCATGACTTAACTTGTTCTTTAAATTTCCTGACTGCCCTCCACCATTCAGTATGTAAATTGGCTTTTCTCAAATTTATATGTCTTTATTTGAAATTTCATCCGGGATTTTTCTGAGCCAGGTTTACCATTCTTCCAAGATAATTTTGATCCCACCCCTACCCCCATCCCGCTTTATGCAGTCTACAAATGTGTTGAAATTTCCCTTCACCAGGAAGCATTATATAGCAGGTACTATCACCATAAAGAAACTAATGAGGTGTTGAAAAAGATTTTCTGCAAATATCATATATTCTTTCTTGATAGGTTAGCATATTCCATCACCAAAATCTGGACTGATTTTTGACATTTTCTTTGTAGAAAGGAAGTGATAGTCAGGGTGAGTAACTGACCAAATTTAGTTTCTTTTAGTTATCTTTTAGATAGACTCATAGATATTTGAAGATCCTTTTTGAATTCCAGTTTCTCAATGCAGCAAATGCCAAAAAAGATTTTTGTTCATAGAGAAGCTCTTCTGGGTGCATAGAGCAGCTTTTTTTGGTGAATGCTACCATTTGCTATTCATGGAGTCCTTAAATTTTTCTAAGACTCTATATTGGGTTGGACCTATTATCAAATTCGATATAATTATTATTTGCTGAAACTGCGATTTCACGAAGAATCTTTATTGTAGTTTGACTTTTTTATTATTAAGATTGGCTTGCTTAAAATTAATTTATTCAACCCTCTTTACAAATTAGATATGAAACTGTAGACCCAAAAATCCTCAAATGTGATACTTGTCTTTCGTATAGATTGGTGCTCAGAACTTCCACCTATGTTTTAAAAGGACTGAATTTATCTGGAAAAGTATCCACTGTTTGATGCACATGCAGATTTTTAATACAGCTTCCCCTGTGATTAATTTTCTTTAAATTTTACACTCTTAGTAATTTATTAGTTAGTAATAATTTGTTTTATATAGATACCTTTATATATAGTTAAATCTATTCTTCCCTCCATGCGTACAATATTTCCTGTATCCTTGGCTGCTGTACAATCCCTGAGCATCATAGAGCCTCCTGTATATTTTGTTGGCAAGGTATTTTTTCTTCAAACGCTTCATCTTGTTTTTTTCCAAAAGTCTTTTATGTTGTTGTGGTCAAAAACTTTATCTCAGTAATCCAAAGCACTGTGCTCCAAAAGATTGGAGATTTGTAAGTTTTCTTTTGCATACCTAAGATGTTGACTTTTATGATGAGGTTGAAGAAAAGTATTGTTTTGATAACTCTCCCATGCAAAATCATTGTTGTATAAACAATGCTCTTCTATGGACAGGGACTCCAATGTCAACTAAATGTGAGTAGGTCACTCGTGGTAATTTCTGGTTTCTGTTTTGCACCTCTGATTAGTTTTCAGGCCATTTTAGCAGAATTTTTTTCTTAGTCTTCACCACAGTCAGCAAGTAATTGAAACCTGAAGAGAGATTGTTATTTCAGCAACCTGAAACAATCTTCCAAATTGATCAATGAAGTCCCTCTGTGACCAGGAGTGCCTAAAGTTTTGCGTACAGGTGTATATAAGAAATATGGCGAAAAGGGGAGTTGGATCCTTCAGTGCAGTTTTAAGGCATAGTATGCAGTTGCTTTTGATCACCTTCATACTTACCTTAGAAACACCATTTCCCATCCTTCTGTGTCAAATAGTGTTATTTGACCAATGACTCCAGAATAAGGAAATATTGAAAATCTGGTACCCCGATTGGACAACAGTTGTGCTGACCTTGCTGCATTTTTATTCCACAGAAGTCCTCTGTAATACTGCAGAATGAATAATTTGGTCACTGAAATATATGGTAGGATATCAAGTATGACTATCATATATTAAAGTTTATTTGTTTTTCCTCAAGCTGATGACATTTCATTGGGGAATGGTGATGACATCCTGAAGAAATTACTTCCTGGAGATGACAGAAGACCCAGTTCGATTGATTCTGTGGCAACTGAGCCATGGCTTAGACCTGGGACATCAGAAACACTAAAAAGACTCATGGCTGAGCAGTCAAGTCAAGTTAAACCAACTTCTGAGAAGAGCATAACATTCAATTGGCAGGGGCTGTCAACTGCCCACGGCTAAATAAATTTGTGATAAAGCTGTTTGTGCCTTTCAAAAGTTTCACTATTGCACTTTTATATTCATACTTGTATGAATATAAAACTATATTCAAACAATGCTTATTTTGTTAAATTATTGATAATTATTGACGACCACTAAATTTTGAAATATATTACCACAGTAAATTTTCATAACAGCTTCAGAGTATAGTGGGTACAAATGTACAACTTAGCGTACATTTAATGATACTGAGACAAAATTTATTTTGGGATTATTATTCAAAAAATTACCGCAGACTTCTGCAAGGTTGAGAAATACGACCTGAATGTAATCAAATAAAATACCATGGCTTATTGTTCTTAGACATGTAATATACGTTTAGGGACTACCCAGGATTTAAATTCATTGCTGCTTTACTTCTAATCCACAAATCTTATCCAATCATTTATTCTAAAATGCTGAAGTGTTGTTTTATATGTATATATGTGTGTTCAAATGTCAATAGTGAATTCTATAAATGTATTTATGTTCATGACTTAAGATGACAAAAATCTATATTTTTATCAAGATTCTAATGAAGTATTTGTGAAGATGGATATTTTGTGAAATGAATAAATTGTCTTTAATAATTAAAGCTCTGGAATTTCCTTGATAATGCTTCTTTCTCATTGCAGTAGAAATGGCATGTGCATTGAATTCCGTTATGGAACTAAATTCTGACTGAACTGTATTGAGTCTAGTACAAATTTGTTGATTTGTTAGCCCCTTCACATTTATTTGGAAGGGAAAAAAATACAAATGTTACTGGGTGAAGGCAAAGCTGCAGGGCTTGATCAATACAGTTCCTTTTTATGTAACTGCTAGGTGCTTACAGTATGTTACACATACTATGTAATATTTAATTGTATGTGTAATATATCATTAAAATGGAATCTTTTCCAACAAGAATCAGTTTCCCAACTATAAAACCTGGAAGGCTGGATGGGTAGAAAAAGATACCTTTGAAGAATTTTCTGATCACCTAAATATAATTTTTTCCTTGTCCTTCACCTGGATGTAATTCTCCTTTATTGAACATTTAATTGTAACAAAAAAACAGTTGCTTTTAGGTAAATATACAGGTGAACAGAAGAGAAGCTATAATAGCAAAATACAGTAATTTGTAATGTCAGTCATTGGCAACGTCATTTGGTTACTAACCCTTTCCCCTCCAAATAGGGAGGGAGGGATTATTGAGTCTCTTATTTGGGGTTCAAAAAGTACTTCATAATACTTCAGAGCTGAAGAAGCTTCTGGGATGAGAAGCAAAACGTCTTAAAGAAAAATCAGAAAATTCATTTGTCTCTTGAAAAAGCACCTTTGATTCTTCATTGTAAGTTTATCTCCTGTCCTCAATTGCCTAGAGCAAAGAGATGTACTACACTGGTTTTCCCAAGGGAATAGTATTTTCTCAGAGTAGAGTTACTCTTCTGCCTCATTTGAAATCCTGGATTTTTACAGCTACTCTATAGCTATAAGATAGTAAAGATCCAGCAGACTTGTTCTCATCACAGGCTGGGAAGCTGCTGCTTGCCTTTTCTGCTCTGAACTGAACAACTACCCGGCATTTGCAGCATGTCTTGCTTTTTGTCTGGCTTTTGGAGAGACTTTTGCATGGGGGCCACTTTGAGGCAGCCTTCAGTTCTGCCGTTCTGTATGTGAGACAGAATACTGTCCTAAATGTTGATTTAGCTACAGCTTTTCCAAAATAGGAAGATTTGAAGTGAAAAATAGAAGGAATGATACTTGACTTAAGTTAAATTCTTTAATCACTTGCAAACATGCTGAAGGCAGTTTGCTTCAGCACTGTTAACCATCATTGTTAAACTTTAAGTTTCTTGAAACATTAAAACAAGTAGTTTTACATTGCATTGGTTTTCATTGCACCGATGAAAGAATTCAAAAACTTTATTGACTTATAACCTGATTAGAATATGCCAGATGAGAACCAATATTGTACAGAAAGTTGTACAGAATTTACATAGAAAACTTTACAGAGCTGTACCATATACATTTTTCCATCTGAAAAATTTTTCTACATCCACTGTAAGACAGAATGCTTGACAATCTTTTCTTTAACCATCAGAGCACAATTCACAGTATGAATACATTTCCAATAAATTTAAAACCGTCCCTAAACCATGCCAGATTTGTTACTTGAATATATTTAACATTACATTCTGTACACAGAGTGAAATCTACATCAAACAAACCCCCCCCCCCCAAAAGGTGACATAAGATAAAACCTAGACTCATTTGCAGTGATTCAAGTTCCAGCCCAGAAGGATCGTTGCAATGGCTTATTATATTTAAAAGCCCTATCACAGGTATATTACAAACAGTTAAGCCAGTTGTGACTTTTTCAATCTCTGCCCTTCACTAAAGTTAGCAAGACTAACTTTTAGGATACAGACCAAATCAATCACAACATAAACTCAGGCTAGTGCATTTGGTAAACAAATGTATGGGTTTCTATGAAATCATAAAAGAATGCAGGAAGAACTATATAGTGTTTGTAATTTTATATTACAGACCTGCACTCTTATGTTTTTTCACTGAAGAATGATTACCTATATCTCAGCTTGAGTGTGCAGATTTTTTTTCAGAATAAGAATTCCATAAAGTTGCTAGATCTCTCACCTAGTGTTTTCCTGTGCTCTCAGTACAAACCATTCTTTCAAATACAGTTCTCCTGAGTTGTACTCTATGGAAGTTCAAACTTTTTAAGTGTTAGTTCTTTGGGTACATATTTTAAGTTCACAGCCATCATAAACATACACACGCACACACACATAATATGTATGCATGTCTGAATAAGAGGACATCACAGTCCAAGCTGACAATAAGACTGTTTAAAACTGGCTCAATGCTCAGCATAAGCCAGGAAAGGGAGGAAGAAAAATCCACTGGAGAATTAAAAGTTTTGCAAGCCTAAGTTACAGCTTTACTCTACTGTGAACTCGTAGATGCACGCACTGCCATATAGAGACCCTCATTATGAACATTTAGTGCAAGTTGATTTGGTTCTTAGTTTCCTTAGTTATACTTTTACTGCTTGGCTACAACTTCCTCTTCATCTGCTGGTTGAGATATTTGGAAAACAACTCCAATTCGTAGAAAAAATCTTCTCAAAACAGCCCGGAGCTCAGGAATCAGATCAAATTGCATTATTTCACACAAAAGAGGATAGTAGAAAGATGCATGAGCTTTGAACTAAGGGAAAAAAGAATTCTATTAGACATTAAGTTCTTGAACGAGTAAATGCACTAATTCAAACATTACAGTAAGAATTATCTAGGTGTCAGATCCCTTCATCTCATTTTCTGAAGAAACAAAGGTGCATGGTCTTATTGGCACTGAAGTACTGACACCAGGAAAGGGAAAAAAAGGCAAATGGCAATATGATATGAATGTATTGGAATGTTTTTATTCCTCAACAATGGAAGGGAATCTATCCTAAAACTGGTTTATGAGAATTATGCTCTCCTATTTGTAAGGAAAAAAACCTGGGCTCGATCCCTAACTATTCAGAATGCTTACTTACCCGATCATCACTTATCTTCAGAACCTTTGTTAAGAATAAAAGTAACAGGCTAGTCCAAGCTTCCCGATGACTTTCTGAGGTCAAAGTGAGGAAGTAGCTGAGAGCTTCCCTGCAGACACTACAAGCAACATGCAACATAAAACCAAACTTTAGTTGTTTATTTTCAAAACAGAATCCTTATCAGAAAAAGTGCATATTCAGAAAGATAATTCAATAATCCCATCCTACACCAACACATTAAAAGGGACATCAGTAAGCCCAAGCATACTTAAAAATTAGACAAAACACTTCAGCATATTGTAAAGCTGTCAAGGGGCAGCTGCAATGGAATGTTTCACTGATTACTGAATGGATGGTCTCATCTCAAAGATGCTTATAGCTGGCAGTCAATTTTTCAGGTATTGGTAAGTAGTAAAAGAAGGCGGCAGGAGTGAGATCAGAGGCTTGTGTACTGAACCACTGAACAGCAATAATAGAAAACATTCCCAATAAGCAAAAAGTCAGACCTAGTGAAATGCTGACAGACAATGACTCTTTCCTTTACTGTCTTCGCAAGACTCTTCTTTTGAAGAACTTTGCTAAATGGAATCACCTATGTCATGAGGTTAATTGCCGCATTCAGTTTGTCTTTAAATTTTTAATTACTATTATGAAACCAGGTAAAAGCTGTGAACAAGCCTTACTTTAGTAATCGTTGTTGCACTTCTTCCCAGGCATTTTTGCGACTTTCATCCATATACATGCGGAATAGTATACGTAATCCACAGGCAAGACTGCTAGTCTCCTGTTTTAAAAGATTGGGCTTTGATTTCCCTTTGAAACCTGCCAAAACAATATCTGTTATTTAGATTTTATTGACTATCTAAAAATCAGCCCTTGAATAAAAAAACTCGGGCAAAAATGGCTATTGCATAGGCTATTCATAGCATCCAGATTCTCTAATCAGGATGCTCCTAAAATTCTACAAGAGTGGGAGTTGGATTTGTATTAATATCTTTTTTAAAGCAAAATATTATACCACATATGGAACAGCAGCTTTGCACCATGCTATCATGCCAGGCCAGGGTGGTTGAGGCTTTCTGGGGCAAGGTGGCTTTACACCACATTGTAACTCAAGGGATTTTTACAGCCCCAAAGCTGCAATGGACCAAGAAGCACCTGTACCATGCTGCCACAGTATATTCTTTCCCATCTCTATACATAAACATACCCAGGACTCTCTCCCTGGCCTTCCAGAACTCACTTAGTTCAGTTGAACAATGGTGGTTAACTGCAGCACTCCCATCCCAACTCAATGTGGCCGGTGTTAAGCCTCCCAGGGCCTTTCACCAATTGTAGTCATCAGCCGAGGACTACGTTTTGGTATTCATGGGATCCTCTCTCTTCATAGCATGCCTCTTAATGCTTGCAGAGTTCCTTGCTTATCAAACAATACATTTTGTAAATTAAAAAGAAAAACTATCATTCTGATAAAACAAATCAATAACATCTAACAAAACCTTTAGATATAAGAATATATCTGGGCTAAATATTACGTAGAATATTCTAAGTATTGTTAGACTATACAAAGCTATACAAAGCTGTAGCTGGATGGATTTGTTCTTATTTGAACAAATCCATGGCTGTCCAGGGGGGCGGGAAAAAAGTGAGGTGAGGGTAGCAGGAAGCATTTTATGGTTTTGCATGGATTGGAAAGAAATCCGGCCATTTGTTAAATAGAAGTTTTGTGATTGGTTATATAAATGGGTGCAACTATGTTGTGAATGAACAGACTCCTCCTCCCTCACATCCATTTTGGGGCTATGGAATCTCAAAATTCCATGCATGCACATGTGATCAAAAATGCTAGTGACACAGCACAACATTCAGTATTTATATATCATTTTTGTTGTTAAAAATTATGGTTACCCATCTGAAAATATTTAACTCTTTAAAGAATTACTGAATTATAGAATCATGGTCATTGAAGAAACAATGAATGAATAACAAAGGCAAATCCAGAATTCATATTCCTACACGCAAAAACCACGCAGAAGCCAACAGGAAGTTGGAAGTAATTCCTGCCATTTTTTCCCCAACCTATGCTTTGTACCTTGTGCTTGCACCTGCCTGTGGCAACTCCTGCTTGCCTGCCTCTTGTCTGGGCTCTCATCTCTTTCCATATAACAAATTGCATGGTTCTGGATTAATAATAGCAATTGTGACTAAGGGACTGCAGTTGTTAAGCAAAGTGGTCAAGTTAGGTTGCACTTTACAATAACACTGCTTAGTGATGGAAAATTAAGTCCTAATTGCTGCTGTAACCTGAGGACTACCCAAACAGTATTTTTCTGTAATGTTCATCATTTAAAGTCCTTACAATTGGCAAGAAACACTTACCTGCTTTCCAAAGTGCAGTTCTTTGCTCATTATTTGAGTTGAAAGCCTTAGCAAATTTATGAGATTCTAATAAACAATCCAGCAGTTTGAAAAGCTGCTGTGATGTTAAAAAACAATACATTCCTTGATCTTGTGTGTCCACATGAACATTAAAGTCTACTGCATCCCTCTGGAAGGAAGGGAGGGAGGGAGGGAGGGAGGGAGGGAGGGAGGAAGGAAGGAAGGAAGGAAGGAAGGAAGGAAGGAAGGAAGGAAGGAAATATTAAGTTTTATTATAGTTAGCTTTTTGGATGTCACAATGAATCTCAATATGGTTTCCAGCTGTTGAGAACAAACTGGTTTCATCAAGGTATCATAATAAATAAATCTCAAATATTAAATCTGAATTTATGACATTAGCTAATTATATTAGGACATAAGTTGATGCAACATGCACAAATAATGTAAAAAGATACAATTGACTTTACTTAATTACTTAGTCTTCAGAATAAATCAGATATAAGAAATGTTGTCCATTATTTTGAGGTGATGTCTACATGCAGATTTTGCCTGTATTTTTACTGTATCTGAAGTCTGCTAAATGAGGAATCTGTTAAATTGACATTTTACTCTAAGTAAATCTACAACTATGTGGTAAAATATATTTACGCTATACAAGTCTACTCTATATGAATTCTAAATTATGTTGTTACTTAATGATTACCCATATCCAAAGGACAAGAAAACAGCAACTTTCAGGAGCAGCCACTATCCATGAGCAGCTGCTTCTTATGTAGCCACAGTGATGAGACAAATCATATGCTTTACCCAAAATCTGTACCATTGTCTCCAAAATTATTTAAGAGAAAGGTATATGGAAACACTTACAAATAATAAGGAAATCTGCATCAGATGTGAAGCTTGTTTGTATCTAAAAGCTATTCTCTATGTAACTGTTTGACTAAACAGGTTGTACTCAAATGGTTTACAGAAGAAACAAGAAACTAAATCTCATTTTCGATATGTAAATTTTTTTGGTATCTAAATAAGAAGTATTCTAAGGATTTTAGGGGTCAAGAAAGCAAACAACAAAACATACTTTGTGATAACACAATGTACCACAATGACCAAATCTGACATACTTGCATCTAAACCCTGGCACTCAATTTAAAAAGGCTAGGGTTGATGTTATAATGCAGGGCCATTTTTTCCGTTATCATCATTTATTTTGGATGCTTATTTAAATGTTTGGAAATCCAGGAATTTTCCTCCAGAAATTACAAAAGTTATGAAAGAGCTTTTGGCTCAAGACTGGAAGAAGAAAACACTTATATGAATATGCCTAGTAGTGGATTCTACCTTACCTGCGCTGCAGCTAGATTCTCTGCATCTTCTTTTTTGCTGGTTGCTGGGAAAAATACAATGTTGTCTATTGTTTGAATAAGTTCCAGCTGTACCACACATTTGATTAAGAGCGCACCAAACAGTTTCTGATCTGGAAATTCTTTTAAAACAAGAAAAAAGTAAAATAAATTTGGTAACTGAAACAATCATGCAAACTACTAATGATCTATGTGTGTTAGAAACTTTCTACTGTCTGTAAAATTATTTGCATTGAATATACACTAATACAATTGCCAAATGTATTATCCTAAATTACGTATATAAAATATCTACAGTACTTGTAAAATTGATGGTAATTAATATAAACTTTAAGTGTTGAACTCAAAATCCCAGGAGCCCTAGCCACAAAAGGTATGAAAGATTATTGAAATGCAATCCAATAATTTCTGAAGAGTTATATATTATCCACCTGTAATTTTAACACAAATATTGTAGAAATGTATTGTTTAATTAAACATCAAAGCTGTACAAACAAAATGAACTATGTTAAATTTCATCTGAAAATTTAAATGGAAAAATAGATTAACACTAAAATATCTAGAATAAAGTTTAAAAGTTTGTTATCTAAAGGTGTAACACTCTTTTGGGGAATAAGAGCATATTGTCATTTTAAATAAGCATGGCCCAGACGCAAAAGGTGCTGAGAGAAGTTTGGAATATTTATTGTAGGTCACTTCCATACCATAGTTTCTACTCTCTAGCACATAAGTCTCTTCTGCCAACCTCAAAATGTTGAAAATAATACCATGGTGGCTTTATGATAAAATATGGGAGTGTAGGGCGGCAAGAGTTCCTACCCAAAGGAGAACAAATGTTTTATAATTTCTGCAGAATTGCAGTGACTCTAGGAAAAAGAAACATATACAGTTTTGCCGTGATTTTAGTTATGCCACAGTTCACCCAGCAATAAATCAACTCTACTTCCTAGATGTAGTTGTCATTGTAAAACTGAATGGCTTCAAAGTCATTTCAAATTTATATGAAAGTGTGCTGTATTACTTTTAACACTGTTGTTATATGACCTTTTCCCCAGAAACTTTTAAAGCAATACAAAAATGTACAAAAGATTGAAAACAATAATCCACTGAAAAGAACTTAGAAGATAGGAAATTTTTATTTTAGTGTTTTTTCTAAAAACCTGAAAGTGGGAAGAATCATAAACAACAGGAAGGAATGTACACCTACAATTAGAAATGTAAAGAGCATCACAGGTGAGACTTTTTTCTTAACTTCCAGGAATCTTAGCAGTTAGGTTACTGAGGCATTTAAAATAAGAGAGTAGGCCCTAAGAAAGCCAAACTGTTTTTGTTATATTCATTCTCAATGCTTATAGAATTCCAAGAATTATTTCACACAAACAGCAACCTGTCAGAAGGAAAAACTCACAAACATAGAAACAAACGCAGATTATCAAATAAACGTTTAGAAACAATTCTTCTTACTTGCTATAGGTTTGTTTTTGCTGACCTCCTCATTTGCAGGCAACCCTACAATAGGTTGAAACTGACGTCTATCTACCGATTTTGGTTGCACAGAATCATGAATATCTACAGATTTTTGTGATATGGCATCCTGACAATAAAAGACAAAAATTATCTCATATGGCTTTGGCAAACAAATAGACTTCTTAGGAGCACATCAATACAACAAAGTGAACTTGCTTTGAAGTAGGATTTTTGGTTAATTTAGCTGGTAAGCACAGAACACTATGAAATGTGTAATTGTATATTTAATTATAATATATGCAAAATATATTTATTTTCCGTTTACCAAAGCAACAAATACTAATGGAGCAAATCCTTTTGGCCCTTCCATTTGTACAAATTCCAACTCAGCTCTGGAAGACCAGAGTAGCCGGCCATGTAAATTTAAGGCACCCGTGGAATATGTGCAATGGGGAAAAAGAGAAAGGGGGAAAAATTTCTGGAATTGAGAATTTTTACAATCTATAAACCAACCAATCAATCAATCAATCAACAAACAAATAAATTCAAATAATTTCAGTTTTGATTTATTTACAATGACATGACATACTGTAAGGGACTACCTTGTCTTCTAACCTGGTAAATTTATTTATTTATTTATTATATTTATGTGACATCCATCTCAGAGTTTGAGATATAGGTGATTTTCTTCTTCTTTTAGGTGTACATGAAATCTATGTCACAGAACATACAATGCTACATATCTCTCTTTATTCTGCATGATGTGGTATCCCAACATATGATCTTTTCCAATATTACTTTTAAATAAGGACAAAAAGGAGTATTCCAAAATATTTTCCCTGACATTTTTATTTTCAAACATACCAGCTGTTTCTCTCTTCCAGAAGATGGAGATGGAGGAGCAGTATCTCCTCCCACTGGTCGCCAAGTTAAAAGCCTTGAAAAAACGAAAGTAACTTTAATTCTAAAATAGAAATATTTCAACATTTTAAGATAAAAACAATTATAAATCTGTAATAGTGTTCTCAACAAAAATGAGCCCAAAACTTATATTTTAAAAAACCTTCCTGCGTTATAAATAAATATAGCATATTTTCTTGTATTTTATTTAGCATATTTTAAGCATATTTTATATAGCATATTTTCACCTCTTTTATTTAATTTACAGTTTATTTTAGCAAAGGAAGAAAAAAAGCATGATCATTAGATTTAGAAATGTCATCTTAATGCTCCTCAATTAGTTGAAGATGTTTAGGAATGAAAGGACTTAATTAGTTTATTAGGCAACAATGTTATACAAGGTCACCAGTCATTAAACATATCTGAACAGTTCAGATGACTAAGAAAAAGCAGAAGAGAAGCCCAAACCATTTCACTTTATTGTTTTAAAAAAATCATAAGCAAGTGAGGGATTAGAGCTGCTCTGAGCATGAATTAGTTAAGGATCTGACAGATAGGGATAAGAATTCCAAGATTCTTATGTGTGCCTCTAAACCCAATAGAGAGGCTATACAGATGTCACATAAAACAAATACACACACGTTCATTATATCAAGACAAGCATAGCTAATGCATGTTAAATATTTCATACATATGAATTTGTTTGCAGACTTGCTCCCAAATATTTACAAAAGGAAAAATATCTTACGCATGGGGAATAGTGGTTTTGAAGATATCCAACATACAGTTGCAAGTCTTATCCCAGATTTCAAGGGTGAACTTTTCCCCATTCAGAATGACAACGTTCTCTAAACAGTTTGTACCAGATCGTGCTAGTTGCTCATTGTCTGAAATGCAAACAAGGCATTAGCTTGTTCATATTATACAGAATAAATTGCAAGCATTGTGTGTAACAAATTGATGCAATCTTACCTTGCTGAACACACCAGTACAGCTGAGCAAATATATCATCCAAAAGAACATCACTAAGTACTTCTAAATACTGTGTGAATACATCACAAATTGCATAAAGTGCATGATTGCAAGTTGTTGTCATCCACTCCGCTTTCTAGAGAAAAAAGCAGAGAGACCTTCTCAATAATAATTGTATTAATTACACTCAACAGCAGCCAGTAGCAACAAAGTCCTTCAGGAAGCTTGGAGAATATTTTTAAAAAACGACTCTGTACTAGTAGCCTAAACAGAGTGCTGAGAAGAGATTAGAGAAGGCCAAAGATGATCTTCATGTAATGGCAACATAAAGGAAATTATGAGAACAAGGCAGATTTCTTTTACATTTTTAACCATTGATTTTAGTTCACTACTATCTCCAAAGAACTATAAAAATGTTTTTCACTTTTTTTTAATTAGATTTATATGCCGCCCTTCTCCGAAGACTCAGGGCGGCTTACAATACGTTAAGCAATAGCCTTCATACTTTGTATATTTTATACAAAGTCAGCTTATTGCCCCCACAAACTGGGTCCTCAATTTACCTACCTTAGAAAGGATGGAAGGCTGAGTCAACCTTGAGCCTGGTGAGACCCGAACTGGTGAAATTGCAGACAGCTGGATGTTAATAACCGGCTTTAGTCTGCTTATTAGCCTGTTGAGCTATCCAGGCTCTTCTAACTCATGTAATTAAATTTTCTTTGAAAATGAGCTAATTATTCATATGAAAGTTTAATATCATTTGGGTTATTAGATATCAACTAAAGTATGCAAAGCAATGAAGCACTCTGTGCCAAAGATGAAAATTTTATTCAACACCACCACAGCAACTTTGCTATTAAATTGGTAGACATTGCAGGAAGTGTGAGCCATTTAGTATTTTCTAATACTATATATATTCAGGATATTTTTGGCTCAAAGAAAAGCATAAACAGTTATGAAGCTTCAGACTTCATTGGAACAATTAACCTTAAGTTAAAATTTTAATTTTAACTTAATATAAATTATAATTTCTATTAAATGTGCAGCTATTATAAAAAGACAGTTAGTTACACATGGAAGTTTTGCCAAATAATAAGCATCCAGTTGTAAAAAGCATACTATTTATGAAATAATTCAGGAGGGCATTTCAAGTGTCTCTTCAAAATATCATTTTTATCAAATTCCAACTGAACACTTCAGTCAACTTTTAACTAACACGGCCTAACAATAAAAATCAACACCTCTTCGCCGCTAGCCTTTGTTAACCTGGTCTGTATTTATCCTTCACACTTCCTTTTAAAGTCTTCTGATGCTAAAAGATCCTGATGATTCCTTTTGCCTGACATGCTTAAAAATATCTAAACTGGTTGCATGAGTAACTAATCATAACAGAAGAAAGCAGGAATTGCACAAGAATTAACACAATGTAGAAAGAAAGTGATAATTCCTATAACAATTTAATTTACAAAAAGCTTTAGTACATGACTATGTACTCAAAATAATTCATTATGCAGAAAAGAATTTTATATAAAGCATGCCAATAAAGATAGCATGAAGTAGAATTTAACAATGGATATCATACAGATAGTTCCCTGCTCAGTTTATGGGTATAAAATGCAATATGAACATAAAGGTGTAATAGTAGTAAAAAAATGAACTGCTCTCATGTTATTTTTACCTCTGTTTGCTGTTCTGGTAACTTCATATTGTCAAATATTCGGAAGACTATCCGAAACAAATCCTGCCACCAATGCTTTTCATATGTGTGACCATATGTTTTCATTATTTCAAACATAACTGTTAAACCTCTGAAATAAAAAGGAGTATGAGAAACAATTACTAACTAGATCTTTCAGCTCTTCCTTTTAAACTATTGTTAAACATAAATCGATTAACTCAGAATAGATAGGCAAATATCTTATAGGTCAGTGATGGCTAACCTTTTTGCCATTGTGTGCCAAAAGCGGGAGGGTCGTGTGCGCATGTGCCCACACCCATAATTCAATGTCCTCTGCCCCCCCTGCATATGCATGCGTGCCCCCCTGTGCTCCCCCCGCTTTTGGCACGTGATGGTACGGTGGGCCTATTTTTCACCCTCCCCAGGCTCCAGAGGGTTTCTTGGAACATGGGGAGGGTGAAAACCCATCCCCCCCGGAGCCCCTCCGGAGGCCAGAAAAAGCCTGTTTCCTGACTTCTGGTGGAACCAGAAGGCCCGAAAATCAGCTGGCCGGCGCGTGCATGCCAACTGGAGCTGAGCTAGGGCAATGCTTGCATGCCCACCAATATGGCTCCGCGTGCCACCTCTGGTAAACGTGCCATAAGTTCACCATCACGGTTATAGGTAATATTTTACAGTCATAAGTCAAGGACTACCTATATACAGCTCTAGTTACATAAACCTAGAAACAACAATTACAAAAAAGTGGCTGAAAAGCTTAAAAGCCTGATAGAAGCATTTTAGGTGGGCAAGACTACTTCATTCAATACAAAATTCAGATGATATATGAAACTTTCTCTAATGAAAGTTAGCAGAACAGTCCCTAACATATTGGATTCTTGTATGCAATCCATAAAAATATTATTGGTCAACATACTCATAGAAACTACACGCTGATTCAGGCATTTTCTGTCATAATTATCAGACTACTAGTAAAGTGATTATTATATATAGTGCTTATGAATTTGGATGCATATAACTTTGTCTAAGTCAACTGTAGTTTTCTGTGTGGACACACAATTTTGATAATTTGACCTATTCTCTCAGCTCACATAAGTCATTGCTGAGTTGCCAACATTTCTATTCCAAAACATTATGTGTAAAGGGAATCGGAAAGAGAATGGAAGTTCATATTCATGGATGGATTAGGTTTTAGTAGAGGATTTTTCAAATCCTAATTACTGTCCACTTCATAACGTGCTACTTATATTTTGGTTTGACTTGCTTACATTGCTGCTTAAATGCCACATGCATGAGAACATGTTGCTTCAGAAATTTAGCTTTTTAGATTAAATTATGAAGTTCACTTTAATGATTCTCTGGCAGTCTGACTACATTATCTTATTCAATGCTAACAACTCTAGTTTTAAAATACTATTGCATGATTTAGGTTTAGATTTAAATTTAAAGATAACCTGATTTTATTTATATAAACAACTAGACATTCACACATTCAATGCTACCAACTCTAGTTTTAAAATACTATTGCATGATTTAGGTTTAGATTTAAATTTAAAGATAACCTGATTTTATTTATATAAACAACTAGACATTCACACCCACACATCATATATAATCACAATATTAAATACTATATTCTCATCCACACATTTCACCTCTTTCTCCCTCCCCATCTCTCTCTCTCTCTCTCTCCCCCCACCTCAGACCAATATTCAATAGAGTTCTAACAAGTTACAAAAATAACAATATCTTTAAAGCAAATACATGAACTATTATATATTATTATATAATTATTATATAGTTCATATTATATATGAACTATAATGGTGGGATAAAAATATACTATATTCGGAATATATTCCCATTATTTTGTTTCTTTGCAAGATGCAGTCTCTTGCTGACAGTCAGATTAGTTATAAATAATGTAGCAGTAATAATATATCTCAGCTAGCACTTTCCAGGAGCTTACAACTAAAATATATACTTTATAATGTTGAATGACAAATATGGATTGTTACCTGGTTCTTACATCTAATTTGCATCTATTGATAATACAGGACAGCTCAAAGAGAATTGGAAACCAGCCTCTCACCCACACTCTGTCTTCTGGAGCGACATTCATGTCATCACTAGTATATTCTCTGAAAGCCTTTAAAAGTAAAGACAAGTTTATAACATTAGTTCTCTTTAGTTGTAACAGCATTTCTATGTGGATAGACAACATGGTCCAAACTTTACACACAAGAAGTCTATTTCTAAACATAGAAGTAAGAAGGACCAGACTAATAAATTAAGAAAACAAATAGAAGTTTACGCAATGGAAGTTTTCAAAACAAATTTTATTATTTCAGGGAAAATTCAAATACATATGCCATCTTATAACCTGCTGAAATTTAGTTTTCAGTACAGAATATGATCAACCCGACATATGTAATAATATACTGACACGGAATAAACTGTACCTGAGGTCTTTCTGATACGTATTTTGCACAATGACGAATAAGGCGAATAGCTTCCATACTTGTGTCAGGAAAAGCTGCATTACATGCAAATTCAGACAAGCATTTCACTGCATCCTGGAAGGAATCTATGGTTGCTGGGAAATGTTTTTCAAACACAATTGCTAGAAGAAAGAATATGTATAATGTTCCAAAAAGTTCATTTTTAAAGCAAGGTATAATCACTACTACAGCAAAATAATGAAATATTGATAGCATTTAAGATAAATATAAGAAATCAAATATCAATAACGTAACTATTATTTTTAAGATCCCCTAAAACTAAAAATTATTATTGTGCCTTTGATTCAGCACTGACTCTTAATTACTACCTGGACAAGTCGCTGCAGTATTCTTAGCAAGACCTCAGCCCATCCCACCTCATAGGATTGTTGTTGTTGGGAAAAAGAGGAGCAGAAAGGAGTATTATATATATCCCTTGCCTTAGGTTACTTATACAGCAATCAAGACAGGATAAACATCTAATAAATAAATAAATTTTGAAAATGGTTTGCCACTGCTTCCTTCCTAAGGATGACAGAGAATGATTGTTCCATGGAGCTCTGTGTCTAAGGCAGTGGAAGAAGCCATAGTGTCCCAGTTTCTAGGGACAAAATGTTATACCTCTTGGGACTATTCTATAAATATAACTAGTACTCACTGACAATGTGGCCGGTAGTCTGAAATGCCAGTTCCACTATACTTTCGTCCTGATCAGATGCAGCCAAATGAAAAACTGAGAAAATGTTCTTCCAGCCTGATCGTATATTTGCTGCTTGGGAATTTACCATCTGGGCTATGCAACGGACAACCATGTCACGAATAGTTGGTGATCTAGAATGAATTTCACAAATAAATACATTTACTGGTTAAAATTGACTTAATTCTAATACTTTGATGTAATCTGCAGGAATTTGTTTTTTCTACTTTTGTATGAAAAAGGTCAAATAAGTCTCTAATATAAATATCTTAAATTAAATTAGTATTGATATACTATTTCTTTCTTTTATTTTCAGTATTCCAAGTTATCTAAACAATAAATCATTTTAATTAATACTGTTCAAAATATTGAATCAAATACATCAAAAATTATAATAATATAACAAAAAGGAAGAAAAAGAAGAAATTGATTCATTCCTTGTGTTTAGATTCCAGAATGATTTTAAATACCTATTTCTCTTCATGATGTGTTCAAACGGTCTTAAGAAATCCTTTTGGAATCGGAAATTAGCAAGTTCCCCTTTTTCTAAGAACTTCATTGATAATTGCCTTAAGGAATCTACGGCAAAAATAGCTACATCTTCATTGGGATTACAGCCAACCTAGCAAAGCCAAATTAACACAATGAAATACAATCTTATCTATAAAAAAAAATAAAAACAGCCTACTATAACAAAAAAACCTTCAAGTTAAATCTACATTTGACAAAAACACTACAAAATTATTTAAAATATCACAATGCTTAGTATTTCTTTCCAGCAACTATATTTAGTAGAATAATTTTATTGCTGTCTAAAACTTCAGTATGTAATTGCAGTTCACAATGTAGCAACCCACATCCTAAAAGGGACAGAAAGCATAATATGGATGCACTTGGCACACTGATTGCCAATACGATTCTAGGACCAACTGAAAGTGTTCGTTTTCCTATATATAAAATTGTCTCTTCCAATTTGAGAGGTACAGATATAGCCTAATACTGAAGGTCTCTTACCCTGTATGAACTGGGGAGGGTGGGTGCTCTTTTTTGATGGCAAGCCCATGTCATAGAACAATTTTTCTGAGGTGCGGAGCCTTGACCTCTGCTTAGCTCTTGTGGGATATTAGCAATAGCAATAGCACTTAGACTTATATACCGCTTCATAGTGCTTTACAGTCCTCTCTAAGCATATTGCCTCCAACAATCTGGGTCCTCATTTTACCGACTTCGGAAGGATGGAAGACTGAGTCAACCTTAAGCCTGGTGAGATTCAATCTGCCAAACTGCTGGCAGCCCGTGATCAGCAGAAGTAGCCTGCAGTACTGCACTCTAACCATTGCACCACTGCGGCTCATCTAAACATCATACTAAACATCTTTCTGTTCCAGTGGGCTCTGAGGACTATTAGTATGGAAGGACTATGAAGGTAGCATAAATAAATTATTATTTATATTTCCTGGTTATCTTCATTTTTGGTTATATTTGTTTGATGTGAGGGTTAATAAACAGGTAACAAAAATAATAAATAATATACTCTGACATACCTTATTGAAATGATCTCCAATAACTTCCCATATTCTAGACCACTGTAGCCTTATTCGTCCCATGTTATAGTAAGAAATCTCTACTATTTTTTGTAGGCTGAACATCCGGGGATGAGTTGCAGATAATAATTCATCCATAGAAACAGCACAAAGCCATCTGACAAAATCCACTGTTAAATCCAAACACAATCTACTTATTATTATTTCCACATTCTTTATTACAGAATTTATGTTCCACCATATCTAAACTAATGCTTACCAATAGCATTTCCATCTAGTCTGGTAGATCCTGTAAATATTCTGTAAATAAAAGAAAACTGTGCAATAATATTTGTGACATGTTTTCTTTAGTACAAATTAGGTTACAAAAGAATTCTACCAGTAAATATGAAAGGAATATTACAATTTCTACCTCCGAAAATAGGTATGGTGTTCAAAGAAACATGAAGAGGTATGGATATTTTCACTTCACCACTCTCATAAGCATGCAAACATATAGGTAAACCACCCAAATGATTTAGTTTTCCTTTCATTTTAATTCTTTTACAATGCTTTATAAAAATGACTATGATATCACTTGTACTAATGAACAAGAATACTATTTTCTAGATAGCAAGTTCTGATGCTACATAAATTACCTGTCTACAGCAACAACAACACTTTGTGAACTAGTTTCTCCAATAGATTCTTGAATACTTGCAATCTGCTTCCAGTCCATATTTCCTCCAACTATAAAACACATAATTAAAAAAAGGATATGGGTTGTAAGAGAGAAAAATTACTCTGTAAATAAATAAAGGTATGTTTACTACATTACTAAAATAGCATTAACAAAATGACTGCTACCCAAAAATTGTTTACAAAAGAGATGATATATTTGAACATGCATGTTAATCCCATATTGTCCATTTATTGCTAGATGCAGCTACCTCGCTATACTATGAATAAAGACTACAAGGATATATTGAACTTATTGCCATCTAATTTATCATTATTTAAAAATTAAACAGTAGCACAGCAGAAGAAATGAGTCACTGATGGAAATAAGTAGACCGATCAATGATACAGCGTTTTGAACTCTAACAAATAAAGGCTATTTCTATTGCTGGTCTAAGTGAAGAATACCCTTAGTCACAAAAGCAAGCAATAACAGAATCGGAATAACAGAACTATATTAGAACACCAATGCAGCTAGCCGTCATAAGCAAGGGAAATTATGCCAGCCACCATTCACATTAATTAAATATCTTCTGTCCCTTGCAGTGATACAGGGACCTATTATGCTATGAAGGTTTACAGGATACACAATTCTGATCAGCACCAAAACTCCCAGCAATATATTAATGTTTTCTCTGAAATGCAGTGCTTGGGGTTGAGGAAATGTTCAGCTTGCAAACAGGGAGGGGTGTCTGACCACTTCATCCAAGGTTGATGCATAAGAATCTAAACCACGACCCTTAGGACAGTTCGTTAGCTGGTAATGTGCTTGGTGCTTGGGACTACATAATGTAATTTAGCAGCAGGGGAGAATAAAAATATGTAGTTATTCCATCTATGTCTAAAAATGATTCCTTTATGAAATATTTACATTACTTTTTACCAAATACTTTTTATATTATGGAGTTGTTCCTACATGATCCCAAATCATTTTTCCTTGAACATTTTGTTTATACAATCATTCCTCAGTATTTCCTAATAGTCTCAGCTGTTGAATTATTTTAGTGGATTAAAGCTAAACTGTACATACAAAGAACATGTCATGAGATATCTACAGACCCCTCACATCCTGGACATAAATTGTTTCAACTTCTACCCTCAAAATGACACTATAGGGCACTGCATCCCAGAACTACTAGACACAAGGACAGCTTTTTCCCGAATGCCATCACTCTGCTAAACAATCAATTTCCACAATACGGTCAAATTATTTACTAAGACTGTATTACTATTCTTCTCATCCTTCTCATTACCTGTCTCTTCCCATTTATAACTATAACCTTGTTGCTTGTATCTTTATGATTTATATTGTTTTATTTAGTTTTCTAGTATGATTTGATTGCCTAAGACTATCACCAAGTGTTGTATCTTATGATTTTTGATGAATGTATTTTAGTTTTCTTTTTGTACACTGACAGCATATGCAGCAAAGACAAATTCCTTGTGTGTCCAATCACACTTGGCCAATAAAGAATTCTATTCTATTCTATTTTTGAAGCAGTAAAAGTGAACTGGCTCCTTTTCTAAATAAGACCTAGACATGGAGATTCTAGCAATATTTCCCTTCTAGTTATAGAACCAAAATGAGATGCCAATAATAAAGCTATTTACAGACTAAAAAGATGCATTTTTAAGCATCATAATTCTTCCACTTTTTATTCTTTCAAAGAAAATACACTGACATATTTATGCCAAAAATAGGTATTATGTTGTTAAAGGAATTTTTCCACTCAATTAGTAGTTACAATACATACCAAGTCCTAGGCTTGCAAATTCATCAGAAGTCTGATCCTTTGTTCCTGTAAATGAACCTTCTCGGCCTCTCACAGTCCCAGATATGTAACGTGGTTTTACTCCAGTACCTATTAATTGTGCTAATTCAAGCTGACTGATGCATTTCAAAATCTTGAATTAAGAAAAGAATGCTACAAATTAACTAAACAATACCAAAGGCTAATGTTTTAGAAATAATTTTACTACAGCCTAAAAGCACTACAGGTAGTCCTCAGTTAACATTGGTAATTGGTACCAAAATTTATGTTGCTGAGCTATGTGGTCATAAAGTGTGATGTCACATGACCTTATTGCTTAGCGATAGCAATCCTGGCAATCACTACTGCCATCATTAAAAGAGGATTGAGTCATTAACTGAGTCCCAGGTGGCTTTCAAGCAGGTAAAGCATGGTGCAAGAATGGCAGGGCCAAGATTAGCTGTTGCTGGGCAAGGGAAGCTATGGGAATGGCTTGCAAGGCTCGATATGAGCATGTTGGGGCCTGGGGTGGCTGTTGTTAGGCAGGCATATGAGAGTAGCCCACGAGTGTGGTGGGGCTGTTGAGGGGGAGGGCAAAGGAGTGGTTGAGTGGCCTGTGAGGTGCAATGTAAGAACAGCAGGGTCGAGGTAGCTGTTGCCAGGCCAAAAAGGGTGTGAAGAACTTACTGGAGCCACCTGCAACCTTCCCAGCCTGCTTCTCCATTGACTTTGCTTGCAAGAAAGTAGAAGGGAAGGTTGTAAATGGCAATTATGTGATTGTGGGATGCTGGAAATATCGTAAGTGTGAGCCAGTTGCCAAGTGTCCAGATTGCAATCATGTGACTGAGGGGGTGCTGTTTTGCCTGGAATTTCAAGGTCTCTTTTTTCGGCATTGTCATAACTTTGAACAATTTCTAAACAAATAGTCGACAAGCAAGTAATTAAACGTCCAGTTTCCTTTTGGAGTTTGCTCTCCAATATGCAATATTAAGCAAACATATGACAGTAGTGTAATCTTATGTAATTTAATTAATTTTATGTAATTTAATTTTATAATAGATGTTGCATTTAATATTACATAATTTCAATTATTATATATATTTGAAAAGATAATCTACCTCATGCCAAGAATTTCCCAAATAATTTCCATCAGTGTGAGCCACAGTAATTAGTGTTTTTATTGTGTCAATATTCTTCTGCTTCATTTCAGTAATACCAGAACTCACAGTAAGTAAAGTAAATCTTGCTAATGCTTGGACATAAGCATCCCTCTCAAGCTATAGGAAGAAAGAAATAATCTGTTTCAGTTCGTTAATATTTATTCCATGTTATAATTTTTAAATATAACAGTTCTGCACACACAGAAACCAAAGTGAAAACTAAAGCAATTAAATTAAGAAAAGTGGATGAATTAAAACTGGCGGCTCACTTTTTATACTAAAATGCATTATAAATAGTACTTGTGTCAACTGAACCCCAAATTTCTGTTGCTACATAAGACAGTTGTTAAGTGAATTTTGCCCTATTTTATCTTCTTTCTTGTCCCAGCTATTAAATGAATCACTGAAGTTGCTAAATTAGAACGATGGTTGTTAAGTGAATCTGATTCCCCATTGACTTTGCTTTGCTCCCAAAAAGTGATCATATGACCCCAGGACACTGTAACTGTCATAAATCAAGTGTAGTATGTAGTATAAATATATGCCAGCTGCCAAGCATCCAAATTTTGATCACATAACCATGTGAATGCTGCAACAGTTTCAAAAATGGCAATAAGCCACTTTTTTAAAGATCCTACTGTATCTTCGAACACTCACGAAACAAATAGTTGTAAGTCAAGGACTATGTGTGTATATTTTATCTATTTATTTAAAACATCTTCTCAAATTTTATATCTTATCTCTTTATTTCAGTTCTTTCTCTTTCAGTTCTCTCCCAATCTCTTTGTTATTCTCTGCAATTCACCGAATTAATCTCATTTAATTCACAAGTCACCACGCTGCCAAAATTAAATGTTTTCTATAGCATTTAACATGACATCTCAACTTTTAATTCAAATTAAATATTTGAAATATTTTTTTTATCATCTGCAGCCCCCTATTTTTATTCGCAATTTTCTTTATCCCTAGGTAACAAGTTACTTAATATTTTGAAAGATAAAAGCTTGTCTTCTCTTCTGGATTAGAGTATATGATTAAAAGGTCAAAGCAGTTGTTGGAATTCACAAAATCTCCCATAGCAACTTCTGCCATGCTCAAATCAGTGGTGGGTTGCCCCCCGGTTTGGACCAGTTCTATAGAACTGGTAGTAAAACCGGTGGTAGGCTCCGCCCACTGACCCTGACATCATCAGAAAGCTTCTGTGCATGCTTATAAACTAAATAAGAAAAAGGTAATTCATAGAAGAAATGCAGCTGGATATGTTCTCTTACTCTAATTTTGTTACGCTTCTTTCAAGTTCCATACATTTAATAAATGATATTGAGATATAAGTACAAATATCAACATTTCAATATGGAGCAAATACTGTATGCAATATTTGGGTTTTTCTCAAAAAACTTACTTTTATCAGTTATTGTCTACTGAGTCTCTTTCCCTAATGAACAAGTACAAAACCTGGAAAGGTAATCAAAAGTATGGTTTTTCTCTAATTAATTGAAAATATTTTTGGACATATGTGCATCCATATAATGCTAGTATGATTTCACTTAGAAAGTAAAGGTTTTCCCTATCCAGTTGTGTCTAACTTTACAGGGCCGTGCTCATCTCCATTTCTTAGCTGAAGGAGCCAGCATTGTCCAAAGACACATTCATGGTCATGTGGCTGACATGATTATATGCTGAGATACAGAGAACACTGTTCCCTTCCCATGAAAGTGGTACCTATTTATCTACTCACATTTGCAATCACTACTCATTCACTGCAGAGGCCAGGGCAAGTAATGAGAGCTCACCCTGTCTCATGACATTCAGGTCTTGAACCCAGGCTGTCAGTTTCCAGCTAAAAAGCTCAGTGTCTTTAACCACTGAGCCCCCATGGCCCCATATGATTTCACTTACATCAGATTATAAGGAAAATAAGCTTCTTCAGAAGCTGCATTTGAGCACTTCTTTAAAAAATACAATGCACATTTATTCTATACTTATTAAAATAAGTTTTAAAATTTTTACAGCTAATAAAATAAATAGTAATATATTTAACAGGGCATTTTTCCTGTACTAAAAATGTAAGAAAGGTTCAATTAATTTTAAAATTAAATTTCAAATACCACTTTCCATTTGATCTAATTATACTAATAATATAGGCAATACAAAATTATGCTGTTTCCTAAATTTAACCTTGTTATTACTTTGAAATTGGTACACATAATTTATTTGGTTAGAAATTAAAGATTGCTTTCAATTTGCAAAATTACTTTTAATACTGCTTACTATTCTTAGAACCAATACTTGTTCTTTGAAATTTTAGAATTTAGTACTTACCTGGATACTGAAAATGCATGCTATCCTGATTGCACATCGAATTCCTTCCAGGCAAAGAGAGGCAACTTCTGTGTCATCACAATCTTGCAAACCCACACTGAATGCAGCTAAGAATGGTGTCCAGGCTAACTAAAACACAGAATTTTAAAAATCATTTTAATAGTCAACAAAATATATAAAGGTAAGTATGGAAATGACATGTTTTAAAATTTCTTTCACTTTTAATATATATTCTATTCAGGTGTATTTCCTGTTTTTTATCTCATGACATTTATTTATTTGTTTTATTATTTCTTATTCTTTTTCTGGACTAAGCATTATGCTACTTACCGCAAAAGAGAACAGTGAGATGGCCGTCAATGGTGATAATGTGAGGTTTCTCATTCACTGAATTCCTAAAGGATTCTGGAGATAAACTGCTAGTGACCTGGCTGCTAGTGACCTTCATAGCAAGGGAATATTTGTAACTGGGTATGCCCAGTCCTAATTCAATATCCTATTCATTGTACATCTCCTATCTTAAATTGCTATTTTCTTCTATATAAGAAGAAAAAGAAACATGTTCGCTGACTCAAATAAAAAAGGTAGAGTGCTGGGGGTTTATTCAGGGGTGAAATGCTCCCGGTTCAGACCAGATAGCCCGATCCGGTAGCTATGGCGGTGGTTGATTCAGAGAACTGGATGCAAAAATCCCTGCCCCCCCCCACGCCATGCGCGATCATCAGAGGCTTTTTTTTTTTTTTTACTTTTAAAAGCATATTTTTCTACAACCTCTTTGGCCAAAAAAATGCCTTTAAAGGTAAAAAAAAAAAAGCCTCCAATGATCGCATGGCTCAGCTGGGATCATCAGAGACTTTAACCTCAGCCGAAGAGGTTGTAGAAAAGAAATGCCTTTAAAAGCTCTGATGATCCCAGCTGAGTTGTGTGATCGTCAGAGGCTTTTAAAAGCATTTTTTTCTGCGACCTCTTAAGGTTGTAGAAAAAATGCTTTTAAAAATTAAAAAAAAAAAGTTGGCCACACCCACCCAGTCATATTACACCCCACCCCCCCCCACTAAGCCACATCCACAAAACCGGTAATAACAAATTTTACATTTCACCACTGGGTTTATTATATCTTATTACACAACTTGCCACTCCTTTGCGGGCATAAATTATCTCTTTCGCCACTACTAGAATGACTGACACTTGTTTTCCTGGTCATCTTTCACAATGAATTGGAAGTTGGAAGTGTTTATTTCAATAGTTAGAGGACATCACTAAGTAATGGATTATGTTAACAGATGGAATTTTGCTCCTAACTCACCATTTCATAATCAAAACCAATTTAGTAATATGTAAAAGATTTAGAGAAGTTATGAGCCTGTAACCAGGCCATGATGGGAAGGTCTTACCCAACGCACATGCTTAGAGATTCATATATCTGTGCATTTGAGTATGTATGTGTCTGTGTGTTTGCATGAATGACAAGGTCGATAAAAACGTAAGCTTCTCTAACTCACAATATTAAAAATACAATCTAATTTACATTATCAAATGTATAATACTGTAAGGTTAACACATTTTGATTTGCCTAAAATTGTAATGCTAACATTAGAAAAACGATTAAGAACCAAAAAGATCTATTCTTCAGATGATTTGAAACTAAAAAATGTTAACTTCTCCAAATGAAATATGCAACAATCAGAAACTTGAAAAGATTTACCTTGAACATGGGTCTTACATGTTCCAAGTGTGTTGCGCTTGTAAAAGGAGCCTGAACATGGCTTACTGCTTCCATCAAAGCTTTAGCTGTTTTAGCCATTTGCTCCATTTCTAAATTATAAAGTAGTCTTCTCTGCTTTTCACTAGCTACACCTGCAAGCAAATTATTCTAATGAAATTATTTACCATCTACATCACAAAGAATATTGAAGTCATTTAAGTATATTCACATCCAAATACTTTAAAGAAAGATAATCTTTCATTGTAAACTACATTAAATATTTTGCTATTTGATTTTTTATTTAACATTCTTTTGGTAGCTATTTATGTTATCTATAATCAAAGAAGCTGATCTTGAATATGTGGAGGCTAGAGCTGATACAACGTGCAGTGGCCTAGGTAGTTATCAGTATATCAAGGTTTGCCCATGTAAGACTATTACTACTGGACCGGCTGCCAGTTAGTTTCTGGATGCAGTTAAAGTCATCAGAGTTCCATCCAGAAAGAGCTAGCAATTATCCTGTGAATAATAGGCTTCTGTAGATACTTACTTTGTTTACTTGTTTTTGTGGGTATTGTTAGTTCCTTTGTTTCCTTCATTGAGATCTTCTTTCCTGCTATTTCATTATAAATAGCTGACAGATATTCTTCAGGGAGATCCTTACTATCATTGATACCTCTGTTCATCTTAATGTATTGTTCTTTGGTCATTTTATTCTTTACCTAAAAGTTAGGAATAACATTCCAGTATTATGGGTAAAAGAAAAAGTTTTATTAAATTAGAATTTATGAATGCTAATCAGAATCTAGTAAAAGATAAATCAGGTTTGATCTAATTTGATCTAAAGAAAGATTGTTAATCTACATATTTCAGTATTAATTTAATTTACTACATCATGCCATATTTTTAGTCTTATTATCTACGTATACACACTGGCTATACAGTTAGTGTGTTTATGACAGTACCCACAACTTTTTAGTTTGTATTTAAAGACATTCTGATTCAATCTGGACAAAACGTTTGTATTAGTGAAGCTGTCAGTAAAGATCTTTTTCAATCCTGATGGTCAGATTTAAGAATTCCTGCTCCCAGAGTTTTGCTTTGCAATCCTGCTGTGATCTTTTTGGTACCAGTTGAATACTTCATTCTTCTTTTATGCTTTTTATTCTTTCAATTTTAAAAACATTTTATGCTTTTTAGATCTTGGCAATTTTGATGTCCTTTCTATTCATTTTACTTGGAGTTTGCTCTTTATACATTTTTTATTATTTAGGAATTTTGGGATATGAACCTTGAACTTTGTGAACTGCCACAAGAGGCTACTGAACCATATAGAAATGTAATGAATACATAAATACTAGGACAGCATCTGATTGTCTAGGCACCAAATTAATTCATCCTTCTTTTAGCTAGAATGGAGTTTCCAACTATTTGTACCTAATTCCCTGTTTTTGACAATCTGCTTAGAATTTGTTGATAAAAATAATGGAAAGCAGATGTAATTACATAGAAACAGAACTGAAACTTCAGAAGCAGAGATTATTTGCTACTGAAAATGTGCACCAATTAAGGGAGGGGAAAATGCAGGGGTGAAATCCAGCAGGTTCTGGAGAACCAGTAGCGGAACTTTTGAGCAGTTTGGAGAACTGACAAATACCACCTCTGGTTGGCCCCGCAATGGGGTGGAAATGGAGACTTTGCAATATCCTTCCCCAGGAGTGGGGAGGGAATGGGGATTTTGCAGCATCCTTCCCCTGGAGTGGGATGGGAATGGAGATTTTGCAGTATCCTTCCCCTGCCACGCCCACAGCATGCCCAAGCCAGGCCCACAGAACTGGTAGTAAAAAAAATTGGATTTCACCACTGGGAAAATGCGATGAGACACAACAGAAATACTTGTCTAAAGGACTAAGGTGAAAAGGAAAAAGTAGTAACTGAAATGTCTATACATCTAATTCTTCATTTAAAGGCATTTTAAGAGATTTATGAAACATACCTGTGGGCTATGGAGATCTGTCGTCAACATAATAATTGAATAAGCCAAGACATATGCAGTGTCTGCACTAGCGAACAGAGTTTGCCTGTAAAAAATAGGTGCAGAAAGAGAGTGAGAGAGAAAAAAAAACATTTTCCCCATTATCTGATTTTAAGAAACATTTTCCCATCAACTAATTTAAAAACAAAGAAGAGAAAAATGCTCACCCTTGATTACATTCCAAGTATCTAGCAGCAAATTTCTCCATTAATCTATCTATTTTCTGAGCCTCTCCTGGAAGACGGAAGCCTTCCAAAAACATACGCAGAGCAGAAACAAAATCCTTTGCAGAAAAGTCGTGCTGATCCACATATGCATACATAACTTCCTTGTTAAATTTATCATTGTCTCCTAGAAACTCTCCAACTTGAGTCTAAAATGAAAGATAAACAATGAATTCAATATAGCTACAGACAGACAGACAGATACAGAGTACATAAGTCTTAGACCCTTCAGGTTCTATATTACAGGCAGTACTTGACTTACAAACATTTGTTATTGACCATTTGAAGTTACAACAGAAGTGAAAAAAGTAACTTAGACTGTTTTTCACACTTACGACCATTGCAGCATCCCAGTGCTCATGTGATCAAAGTTCCACACACTTAGCACTTGGCATGTATTTAGGACGGTTGCAGTGTCCTGGGGTCATATGATCACTTTTTGACACCTTCTGACAAGCAAAGTCAATGGGAAAGCCAGATTCACTTAACAACTGTGAAAAGAAAGGTCATAAAACGGGGCAAAACTCACTTAACTGTCTTGCTTAGCAACAGAAACTTTGGTCAATCATTGTTGTAAGTCAAGGACTACCTATATTTCTTCAGTTAACTACAGGCATGAATTCTGATTTAAGAAACATGTACTGTAAGACAGAATAATATCTTTTTGTTTTTGACAAAAAAAGCATTGTAGCTAATTCTGGTTAATATTCTTTGCTTTCAAAGAATGGTTGCTATCTTTTCTTCTTAAATGTTCAGCATTTTCTGGAACAGGGACAGAGATTTGTTAAATAACACAATATAAAGAGGTAAGTTTTATTCAGAAGGAATCCCTTAAAAACAGAGAACAAGTGCATGTTCCACAGCCAATAAGCCCTTTTTCCTATACGACAGAATGTTTTTACAATTCAGAGAAGGTTTCAAAGCAGGGGACATTTAGCATAGAGGGCAAATACTTCCATTTGTTCTGTCACAAATCCCTTGGAATAAGTAGTCACCTTGAGTATATCTGCATAGTCTTTGAATTACAGGAATAAGCCAATAATTGGAATTTAAGTATCATTAGTCTAGATCAAATAATGCTAATTAGGTTTATAAAGATAATTTTATCTAAAATAGACTAGTTTTCTTACAGAGTCTAATCTTTCTTCTTGATGCAAGAACTGGGCAATATCTTCAGAAGTAATACCAAGCATTCCTTGTTCTTGTAGATACTGAATTCCTCTCTTTGGCTTCTTATTAAATCTGCACAGAAAATATGTTAATTAAATGCTGATAGAAAATGTACATTTTCATATAAAAAGAGCATTTAAAATATCATAATTATTTTAAAATAAGATATATATATCAAATTAACCTTTTCTTGCATCCCAAAGTGGAAGTTTATGATAGCGGCAGTTTCCATTTTTCTTATTTTAAAATTTTTGAATATATTTGGGATGAATGTTTTACACGAAGGACATAAAAGATCAGAAATGTGTAGAAATGTCTACATAGAAAATTTGAATGCCAAGCTAAAACCTTTCCATCATAGGATGCTTTACCGTTTATCTGTCTCCATACCGCACATAATCAAATATAACAGCACTTAGGATTCTTGCATAGTTAAAAAATAATTAACAGAAATCAAGTAATTATACATCATTTAATCCAATTGGGCATGGCCTACAAGAGGCTATATCTGAAAATGATCCTGATGTGTCTATATAGTTAGTATGACAACTAACTATAACCATGTAATACTGATCCTTAAAATTTTTATTTAGATGCCAAAGAGCTTCAGGGCCCAATTCAAATGCTGACATTAACTGATAAAGCCCCAAATGAATTAGATCACAAGTTTTTAGAAAATTGCTTCCTCTAATATATTAAATGCCTGCATCAGCTGAAGCAGATGTACTGCTCTTAGTTTCTCAAAACTGATCTGCTTTGATTGTCTTTGTGATAGCAAGAAGTGTAAGATTCTTGAAGGAGCTATCTCAGCTGTGACACTCTTTGCCAGGAAAAATACAACTGAACTTTAGGCAATCTAGTTTTTGTAACAATTGAAATTTCTCACTTGGGGAGTAACAACTGTTCCAAAATCAGATTGTCATTTGTCTTATTTTATTGATTAGTTTATAAAAAATAAACATCCACTGTTAAGAAACAAGCACCATAATTGACCATTACAATTGAACTGAGATGAGCAAAGCCCTCCACACTTTCTCCAGGGCTCAAAGTCTCCATCTTCACAAATAAAGCCTCATATTGGAAAAATATGGGGCAGAAAAGTGCAGCAAAATTATTTTTCTTAAAATGAAAGGAACACTTACATTTTTCTGTTTCTCCCCTTTACTTGTCTAACTTGCCCAAAATCTACTCTGGAAAACCTTCCAACCATCCAAACAGCAATGAATAATTTTAATTAATGAACATTAACTATTGTAGCATAATGAGTCTAGAGTTATATTAAGGGGCTAGGCATCCAAAACAGCATGAACCCTCCTTCAAACATAAACATACAAATAAATCCACCCACTGTTTGAAATGGATCCCTATGTATTGTATAAACAGAAAAACAGAGCAGTTCTGAAGTCTTTTATTGAGAAAACAACAACCTCAGTGAAAGAGATAAATCACTGTTTTTGCAAAATAGCAAAAATAGAACAGTTTTAACTTTCACTGAGATAATAGGCAGGATTTGTGGCTTACAATTTTATCCCAGGAAAATGGTTTAAAATCTTTGGCATTTGTTGCTAATTACAGAGATTTTGTTTTCTTTTCACTGGAACTGTGTTCTCCCTACTTTCTTCTTCTTTCTTAATACCCCTTACACTCAATTGTGTTGTCTCTTCCACTAATTTGCTGCCACTGACAATAGTCTACCTTCTTTTTCATACAGCCAAAGGATGCACTTATAGACTGTAGCTGCATTAGATTTTATTTCTTAAATATAGCAAACAACTGAACCAATTAGCTGTCGTAGGACTGAAAAAATAAACTTTAGTAAATTTTAAAATGGCATGAAGAGTATTCTCTTGCATTTTATAACCTGTTGAGGACATGGATGAGAGCCTTGACTGCATGGCTGCATGGTACATTTTCAATGCTCCTTCAGGAACCATATTACTGAATTAGGATCTTTGACATGTCTTCCAAGTCAAAGTTCCCCAACCTTTCCAGTTTTGTGGACTGGTGTGTGTGTGGGGGAAAGGGGATGATTCTGCGTGAGCAGTGACAAAGGCCCACGTGCTAGTGCAACTGGAGTGTGCGCATGCACACTTGCCCACTGCTTCAGGCAGCCCAGTTCTGAACAGCTCGTGGCCCAGGAGTAGGCTATGGCCCAGGGGGGTTGGGCACCCTTGTTCTAAGTGGAATTCTAGTAATAGAAATTTGTGTTACACTTCTTCACAGTCCTTGAAGTGTTAAAGTTAATGATGTTTATTTTTAGGATTAGTGTTGCGCTATCTGAGAAGATATTTAAGAGTAGCAAAATGAAGAGGAAATTGCTCAAAAAACAAAGTTCTTAAAATTCATCATACAGTGAAAAAAATAAAACGTACAAATCTATTCCTTGTTCTATTATTTCTTTCTGTTGCTTTAGAACCTCAAATTGCTCTGGATTGTCTGTACCAGACATCTGGGTGCTATAGCTACCAATTCCAGAGGAGGCTGTGGAATCTAGGGAATTCAAGCTTCCATATCTGTTAATTGTCTCAGGATGTTTGGTTTCAGTACTTTCTTGCTCAGTGGGTTTTTCCTGTCCTGTGCAAGAGAAGAAAAATAAAATTATGTTTCTAAAGTATATTTATTGGCTAACAGCACACTAAATGTTATTAGCAGTAATGTTAAATTTGTGCGAAGTAAAAGATTTTACATAGTTCCAATAGCATAAATTTACATTTAACATTTTGTAGAATGCATATAAAATGAATTCTAAAGTGTTGCTCTTCTATATTTGCAACACCTAAAGCAGGAGCTTTCAAATTTTTAAAGATTCTTTTAAAAAATCCTGGAATCCCTAAGAGGAGAAGTTTTAGTGATAGAGAAATGGCTGTGAAACTTCTTCAGAACGAATAATTAACATAGTTCAGCAAAATATGATGGAAATTCTAGAAAACAGTTTTATTTATGATCATTATAATAAATAAAGTAATAATTTACCTAAGGTTGTTTGAGAGTTGGGATTTACATATTGATCCTTACTCCATTCCACCATGCACTTCAGTATTGATACTAAGCATTCAAGACCCTTCTTTCTCAAACTTAGTTCCTGTAAGAGGTTGTGTGTATAAAAAACTAAGATTGTTAGCAATTTTTAATCATTATTAATTTTTACAATTGAAAAATATGGCATGGTTCTTACCTGAATGCTGGTCATGCCAAGTTCTTGGCTGCCTCTTCCTTGAGCAATCTTAGACAGATCATTAACTAGTCTTTCAAAAATATTTGCAGCATTTAAATCACAGTCATAATTTACATAAATATCTACTACACTCTGGGCATCTGTAAAGAAAATAGAATTTACATTGAAATGCTTTTATCAAGTACAGAAATAAATATAATAGTGAAAACCGTCAAGCAAGCAAGATATCTGAACAGCCATGTTAAAGTCTATAACATGCCCAATGGAGTAATACCTGCGCATATCCGCGTCAATGTTTGAATAACCATCCATTTATGGTCGAAGGAGCTAGTGGAAGTTTCTAAAATATATAGAAAAATCTCTTTGAAGAAAACCTAGGAAAAATAGAGATGTTATTAGCTTATTTGAAAAATTTCTGCCTTCTATACTTTTCATTATAAATATCAGATATACAGTATAGAAAACTACCTATGAGCTTTTCCCTAAAAGACAGTGTGACCTCCTCCCTATCCCCAAACAGGCTCCACCATTAGATCTTTATTCTATTTTTCCTGGAGAAAACGTAAACTGCTATTTAAGTTTCCTGGCTTCATAACTTTATAATTATGTACAATGAAAATTATTCTGTCAAAGTAATAGACAACCATGTGTGGTAAAGTTATATTTTGATTTAAACAAATGATTCATAAAGAAACTTGTGATTAAACATTTTAATTTTTAATTTGATTTTAAGCAGTAATTTGATTTACTTAAATATCTAATGCATTTAAATTCTGGGCAATTGATTTGGATGTCTTGCTAAATAAAATTGAAGAAGATACACTGAACATAAGCTTACAAAAATAAGCCTAAAACAACTACTTTCAATATAGTTTTCTGGATGGTAGACGGATCAATATACATTTTTAGGATCAATTATCTGTGTTTCTTGGCTGGATTCTAAATATATAGAAAACCTTGCACACCTCTGATAGTTAGACACATAAATAAATCACTTATGTCACACATTGAATTAAGAATTTTTTTCAATTTCAAAACAACTTGTTATGCTGAATAAGAAATTGTGATTTAAGACTCAGACTTAAATCAATTCTCTTCATGACTTTTTCAAATATTCAAAAGTTCTAAATATTTTTTGCTTCTAGAACGGACATTGCTTACCTGAATGTCCATTCTGAGCGCGCTGCTGGAGAAGCCAAAGCGTGGGTTATCACTAGTGTATTAGCCAGAGACTGAGTGTGTATTTCTTTAAATTTTTCCAAGGTCCCGCCTCCTTCGCTCGACTGGTGTCAGTTTTGTTCACGAAGATGGAAGAAGAATCCTCGAAAGCTCCATTGGTAAGTTGAGACAGGTAAGTTACTATGTATAGAAGAAAGTCCGGACCGGAATTATCATGGGTGGGTTGGATTCTCCAGCAGCGCGCTCAGAATGGACATTCAGGTAAGCAATGTCCGTTCTCCAGCGCGCTGCTTGGAGAATCCAAAGCGTGGGATATACCCAAGCAAGTTTCTTAGGGAGGGCAGGAAGAACGGTCCGGTGAAGACACAGGGGCAGTAACAGCCTGTAGTACTCTGCGGCCAAATGCTGCTTCTGCTGATGCGAAGGAGTCTATTTTATAATGCCTAATAAATGGCGACAAAGTTGTCCATGTGGCTGCTCTGCATATTTCTGAAATGGAGGCTTGTGTACCCCAAGCTGCCGTAGTCGAAGCGCTTCTCGTCGAATGTGGTAGAATATGACCTGGAACTGGTTTCCCTTTTGCAGTATAAGCTTTAGAAATGCATGCCTTCAACCATCTTCCAATAGTTGTGGACGAGACTTTCTTGCCTAGAGTGGCTGGCAGGAATGAAACAAATAAGGCTTCCGTGCGCCTAAAAGAAGCTGTTCGCCTGATGTATCTACGAAGAGCACGTCTAACGTCCAGAGTGTGCCATAATTTCTCTGAAGGATGTTTTGGATCGGGGCAGAAGTTCGGGAGGACTAATTCCTGTGCCCTGTGAAATAGAGTGTTAATCTTTGGTAGAAATGATGGATCTAACCTTAGAACCACACGATCAGCATGAAAGACGCACAGATCAGCTCTGACCGATAAGGCAGCGAGTTCAGAAATGCGCCTTGCCGAAGTTATCGCTATTAAGAAGGCCACCTTGAGTGTTAACAAGCGAAGTGACAAGGACCCAAGGGGTTCGAATGGTGGAGACGTCAGGGCCTGTAGGACTAATGAAAGGTTCCACGTGGGATATCTGTGCACGATCGGAGGGCGAAGATTAGTTGCTCCTCGTAGAAAACTCTTTATTCTCTCGTCATTTGAGAGACGGCCTCTCGAAGTATCAGAAAGCACAGTATCCAAAGCTGCCACCTGTCTGCGCAGGGTACTGGGTGCTAAACCCTTCAGAAACCCCGAGTGAAGGAAGTCAAGAACCTCTCTTACCGAGGCCAAAGTTGGATCATTGTGTTGCGAGGCGCACCAGGTGCAGAAGGATCGCCATGTAGCATTGTAAATTCTCGTGGTGGATGGACGTCTAGAGGCCTGAATGATGGAGATCACGCCGCCAGAAAGGTTGTCCTTAGTCATAATGATCCGTTCAAATGCCAGACGGTCAACTGCATCCATTGAGGTTCTGGACGCAGTATGACCCCCTGGCTTAGGGACACCATGTTCTCTGGAATCCTCCAAGGAGGTTCGACTGAGAGTTCCACGAGATCCGCAAACCACGGTCTGCGAGGCCAATAGGGAGCAACAAGAAGGACGTTTGCTCTCTCTGTCATGATTTTGCGAATCACTCTCGGAAGTAATGCCATGGGGGGAAAGGCGTAGAGTAGACCCCGTGGCCATGGACAGTTCAAGGCGTCTACGTCTTCTGCCTCTGGGCATGTGTAGCGGGAAATGAACCTTGGTAGCTGTGTATTGCTTCGAGTCGCAAACAGGTCCAGAACTGGATGACCGAATATGGTTGATAGCTGGCAGAAGATTTTCGGATCTAACCTCCATTCCGACTGGTCGATTTGTTGTCTGCTCAGCCAGTCCGCCTGACAATTGTCGGTCCCTGCTATGTGTTCTGCAGTTATTGATTTCGTGTGGCGCTCTGCCCAGTTGAAGAGTAGTGTGGCCTCTGCCATCAAGGGCAACGATCTTGTTCCGCCCTGGCGGTTGACGTGCGCCTTCGCAGTCATGTTGTCCGTTAGGACTCTCACATGTAGATTTTCCACCAGAGGTTGGAATTTGCGTAAGGCGAGTCTGATAGCTCGGAGCTCGAGCCAATTTATGTCGTTTCTTAACTCCTCGGAGGACCAGCTCCCCTGAACCGCATGCGAAAGGAGGTGGGCCCCCCATCCTGTCAAGCTTGCATCTGTTGTGACAGTCATCTGCGGAGGACTCTGGAACAGACAACCGTTGTTCAAGGCCGGTGAGTTCCACCAAGGGAGAGACTTGCGTACTACCTTTGAGATGCGAACCCGTTTCCTGGAGACGGCTTGATGAGATTTTTGATATGGTAGGAGGAACCATTGGAGCTGTCTCGAATGGAACCTCGCCCAAGGCACTATAGAAAAACAAGATACCATTTTCCCAAGAAGTGTTGATAGAAGTGACAGAGGAATCTTTTGGAGCGACAGGACCTGGGATACAATTGATTTGATGCTGAGTTGGCGGTCCTCTGAAAGGAAAACCCTGCCTAAACGAGAATCCAGGGTTGCGCCCAAATGAAGAATCCGGGTAGTTGGATGTAAATGGCTCTTTTTGGTGTTCAACGTGAAGCCATGTCGCTGTAGGGATCGAATCACTGTAGCCAGGTCCCGATCTGCCTGGGTCTGAGATGATGAAAGGACAAGAATGTCGTCCAGATAGCAGTAGAGACGAATTGGGATCTGTCTCAATGAAGCCGCTACTGCGGCCAGTATCTTTGTAAATATGCGAGGAGCCGAGGATAGGCCGAACGGCATGGCTCGGTACTGGAAATGTCTGTTGGCGTACGTGAATCGAAGGAATCGACGATGCGCCAAACGAATTGGTATATGTAAATATGCCTCTTTCAGGTCTATAGAGGTCATCAAATCGTTGGGTCGGATGCACGTCAGGATTGATGCTAGGGATTGCATCCTGAATTTGTGATAAACAATAAATCTGTTCAGTTCTTTCAGGTCCAATATGCCCCTCCAGTCCCCCGAGCTTTTGGGCACTAGAAAGAATATGCTGTAAAAACCGGATCCCTGATGTTCCACTGGGACCGGCTCTATGGCCCGAATATGAAGGAGATGATTGATTTCTTTCTCCATCAGATCTCTCTTTGTGGGGTTGGGAGAAACCGGGCATTGAACGAACCTGGTGGGAGGTAGAGAACTGAGTTCCAGAGTAAGACCCAAGCGGATAGTCTGCAAGACCCAGGCGTCTGATGTAGTCTTTACCCATTGGTCTAGAAATAGATGAAGACGCCCACCAATGGGAGGAACAGGTTGGTTGTCACTTTCCTCTGCGGTAGGGTCGGGATCCCGAACCACGGAGGGATCTCTTGTAAGTTGCTTGCCTGTCGCCTCTGTCGCGGGCACCTGGTCTCTCATAAGGGCGGTAGAAACCTTGAGAGGAACTGCGAGCTTGGAAGGACCCGCTGGGTCCAGGGTCAGTCCGAAAGGGCTGCCTCTGTGAGTATGGAGTAAAACGCCTTGAACCTCTCCGATAAGAGGAAGGCATAACCTTCCTCTTGTCTCTATCCTCCACAAGAATGGGATCAAGAGCATCCCCGAACAACTTCGCCCCTTTGAATGGCACTGAGGCCAATTGCCATTTTGACTTAGAGTCGGCTCTCCATTGACGGAGCCATAGGAGTCGGCGAGATGCTACCGTGGCAGTAAGTGACCTGGAAGCAAACTTGGCCGCATCCAGGGAGGCATCGGCTGAGTATTCAGCAGCCGCCACCAGTTTGTTGACATCCTGGCGCAGGAGTTTGTCATCTGGTGGGAGGCGATCCTGTAATTGGCGTAGCCAAATAAGGGAAGCCCTATTAAAGAATGAAGCAGAGGTGGCTGCCCTAATAGCCCACGCAGCTGCTTGATGGTTTTTGCGCAGGAGCATTTCAGCGCGACGATCCTCAGTTCGTAATCCATCTGCCGCATCGTTAGAAATCAGAGAAGTGGACGACAATTGGGCCACTGGATGATCTACCTCCGGAAGTTTTAGCATTTCTTGAAGATTTGGTGCTGAACAGTAAAGTTTCTTATCTAGGTTGTTGGGCGCCGATAAGGAGCCAGGTAGACCCCATGGCTTCTGAATGATGTCTGAGAAAAGTTGAGGACAAGGGATCGAGTCCTGCGGTGTCTCTTGGACCGCGAAAAGGCCATCCGATGGAAGAGCAGATGTGGATGCGGGTTGCTCGGAGGGAGATGTCAATTTGGTTGACAATTTTGCTTTGTGAAGCAAGGATTTGAATAATGATGGCCTGAAAAGCCTTGATGGAGGAGGTCTGTCCGGAAGAGGAGCTTCGTCCTCGGAGAACTCAGAATCCCTATGATCCTCCTCATCCCAATTTGAATTATCGCTATGATAGGAATCACGATCATAGTCAAATTCCTGATAGGTAGTTGCAGGGTTTGCCAATAACCTGGCTGAAGCGGGCAATTGCTGCGCTATTGGTTGAGCTGTTGTCACAGAACCAGAAGCTAGGAGCCTAGAAACGTAGCTGCAACAATGGCTTGTACATCCATTGGAGCGTTGGGCTGCCACCCTTCTGTGTTGCGCAGTCCAGCAGCCGTGGGCGTAAATGTTGCCTCTGGGACCGCACGAAGCACAGGCAATTGTGTTTGGACAAACATTGCAGGAGGCAATTGAGTCTGCTGGACTTCCACAGGTATGGGAGGGCGAGCTTGGGAAGAATGAGAAGGCTCCGAGCATTCACATGATGGATTAGGAACGGGGCGCGAACCATCGGATCTCAGGGCCTTTTGGTGCGCAAGGTCCCATTGTCGTTCCAGGGCCCTATGCCTGCGTTGTTCTTGTTTGGTCATAGAAGGGCCCGGTTCCAGCTGAGTTGCCCCTGAAGAAGGCGGAGGGGCCGAAGATGCCCTGTGTCGATTGGACCTGGAAGTCTTGGCTTTTCTAGGTGGGGAGGCAACTGGTGCTGATTGCCCATCAGACTGTTCCAGATCAGATGATAGCTCTCTTTCTGCCATTGGGAGCGAGTAATCAAGCTAGGCCAATAATAAAACAATTATTATTATTAATATTGTATTAATTTTTTTTTTTTTTAATTCACTGCAAGAACTCAGGTCCAAGAGGTTCCAATGTGCCCAAGGGAACTTTCGCTAGGAAGAGATCCCCAAATTAAATATGTTGTTGAATGACGTAAAAGTGAGCCTTTAATGGCCACCGCCTTTGCGCACAAACTTGCTGCCTCCGAGAAGTATTGAAGGGCGGCTGCGCTAAATTGCCCAGAACAGTACTCAAAATGGCGCCCGTTGCCTCAGGATTTCCCTCAGCATCCACTGCGCATGCGCAAGACTTCCGACTGGCAATGCGCTTGTAAGATTGAGATCGGAACGAGGATAAGGCACAAATAGCGAAAAAACAACAGATTTAACAAAAAAATTCGGCTGCTGAAATCCTGACCCTGCGATTGTCCCAATTTCCGAGGATCAATCAACGCTGATTTTAACGGGCGAATTTGCGGTCAAAATGGCGGCAGGCGGGAAAAAACCGCTCAACTGTCACTTTTCAGCTGAATGTTTGAGAGCGGTCTGTGAGGCAATTTAGATCACCGCAATGGTAATTGCTGGCCGAAATGGTGAGAAAAAGGCAGCAATAACAACGCCCGATCAGCGAGAGACTTTATTTAGGATTTTTTTCCTGTCTCTCTCTCTCTTTTCACACCCGCTAGCAAGGCAGAGGCTTCAAGCTCAGACGGGGAAATAATAATGATGATGAAATAATAATGATGATGAATTTAGAGTCTGCTCCTTGTGGTAGCAGTATCTCTAGGCCGCCTGGCAGGTCAGCGGTATTTTGGCAGTGGTGGAGAACGGTTGTACCGGCAAGCCGGGAAACCAGATGCATCCACCGGCGGCAATGGGTTCAAGAGAAATCCCAAAGGAAGGGAATCTCTGCAAGCTGACCAATTGTGGCTGGGGCTCCGGGCTAAGCCCTTTAGACTCACCACCTGATGATTAACGTGGTTCCAACCATCCACAGTAAGAAGTTAAGGATTAATTTAAATTGAGAAAATTTGAGAAAAATTGAAGAATCCAAAGCGAAGATCAATAATGTATTTTCCAGAGCAAGCTAAGGATCAGTCTCTTCAGCTCCACTGAGTGAATAAAACTGACACCAGTCGAGCGAAGGAGGCGGGACCTTGGAAAAATTTAAAGAAATACACACTCAGTCTCTGGCTAATACACTAGTGATAACCCACGCTTTGGATTCTCCAAGCAGCGCGCTGGAGAATATATTTACAAAATCAAAATCTGGAATTCTTCTATCATTACTGCTGCTAAAGAAATTTAATGCACAACCTGCTATGTAACCAAAGATAAATTACTGTATTTGGGGTGCCAACAGCAAGTGCTTTACCATTTTAAATTATTTATTTATATTTGTATCTCGCTTTCTCCAGAAATAAAACACAGAATACAAAATGTTTCATATTTCATGGTTTACAACTGCAACATTTTTTTTAAAAAAGGAAAAACATAGTAACAAATAGCCTTTTCTTAGATTTCTATATTAGATTTCCAATTTGCACAGATTTCTACAAAGAAATTGCCATTTAGGTACCCCGGAGCACATATATTAGATCCATATAGTGGAAGTAAGCCAATAATACCAGATATACTGATCTGTATATAAGAAGACTCTAACCAAAATTAAATTCAAATATCAGGAGAAGAAAGAGCAGAATAATGCTTCATTCTGCATAGTATCTGAATGGTTACCCAAGATAACGTATCTACTTATTTAATGCTATATTAAATAAGCATTAGTTTATTGTTCTTATAATAGTAATAATTTGGGAACAATTTACATTATTTATTATTGATTCACGATAATCTTTTGAATGCAAACAAGTCCAATCAATTGAAACTATATTAGATGTTCTTAATTTTTTTATAGTTCAAGCCTCTCAATGATATTGGTTTATAGTACAATACGTACACTCTTTAAATTACATTACCTAAATGTACATTACCTCAATTTGCATCTTCAAATGTGTCTTAAAATTTGAAAGTAAAGTCAGGAATATAGAAAGGGAAAGTTCAAATACTTCTGGAACAGATGAAACTCCATTTTTAGACAATGCTACACAAAGGTACTGCTTAATAGCATTAATAAACATTTCATTTGTCCTAAAAACTGGTCCTGCATTTTGCAAAATAGATAGCAGCAACTGCAGTGAAAGGATTTTTGACCGCAATTCGTGCGACCTAGAAAGATATAATCTTAGTATGAGAAACAATTTATGGAGACATATCTCTTCTTGAGAAATAAAAAGAAAAAATAATTATTCCAAATTCTCTAACCATTGGTAAAGAGCAGATAATAATAAATATTCAATTAACAATAGAAATTAACTAAACAATAAACTATTACTAAATTAGCTTAGATTGACATTCTTGTGTTTGTTGCTGTAACACATAATGTAGTTTGTGTATAAAATCTCAAATTAATATAATATACAGTTATATAGCTGATTGATTCATATATACTAAGTGTCAAGAACAATACTAAGTGTCAAGTACATTAATAGAAGAGAATATTTGTAACTTAGGGTTAAACTCTCTGAGAGTATCAAGGACCTTACAAATACAACGTTCCATAATAATATATTGTACTACACTGGAAATGGAAGAAGAATCTATAACTACTGCTGATTTATACTTTTATTCCTTGAATATTTCATAGAAAAAATGGTGCCAACTTACTTAGGATCAGGTGGTCCATCTGACAAAGGCTTCATAGACAGTTTACACAGTGACCTGAATACTAGAAAGGCATCCTTTTGTAAAATATGGGAAAATTTAGCACCAGGTGTAGGTCCTGAAGAATTTCCAGATTCCTGAAGTTAAAATATTTTCATTTTCAATTTATATAATAAAAATACAATATAATTATTTTACATGAGAAAAAACAGGCTACACAAAATTATAATGAAACTTTGATTAACAGTATTTATAAACCGCCTTAATCTATATGGACTAAAGTATAAATATATTTCTAGAAATCATTATTACTTAACATTTAACTTTAAAAAATAAACATATTCCTATAACTGCAAGTTTAATAATTTAGTTATTTTGTTAAAATTGGTCAGCATGATATATTTATATACTAACGATCAGACAGAAATTATTATGGCTTCCAAAGCTCTGAATTTAACAAACCACAAACCAGCCTCGCAATTATATAGCCTTCTACTTCAAAGTCTTCTTTTTTCTCTCTTTTTAAAAACACAACTACTCTTTTATGGGATTAATATTTCCAATAATTAACAAACCTTTTCTTCCTGACCTGAAACAAATTGAAAATGATCCATGTTTTTTTCCATTTTTTTTAAAAAAAATCCTCAGATTATTTTCAACTCATTTCAGATCACAAATTAAATCAAATTGGTGATCACATTTAATATAGAAAAAATCTCAGTAATTCTAGGACACTTATCACTAATTACTATTTTGCAATAGTTCATGTGTTAATTTTTATCTATATATATTTAAGTTTAAGCATATTTGTCATATGCTATATCTCTTTCATTTTACTGGAATTACACTATGCACATTATTTTCTTTTTATAACATTATATATTATCTAAGTAATGCATCCCTGTATGCTTATGCTTATTTCGTTAATTCATTTCACAAACATACTGTATGTAACTGATGAAGGTAACCATGCATGCCAAGAACAGATTTTCAAAATATTCAGTCATCTATTAAAATAAATCTGTGATAAGAATAGAATGAGTATTTCCCAAGGCACCATTCTGCTTGCCAACTGTGCTAGTGCTACATCTGCTCCAGGAAGAAACGTGATATTTACCTATCCTAACATGACCCTGAATATCAAAGCATTGGTCATATTGGTAATTTATCGATAGAATATTTATCTTAGAAATCATATACTTGTAAAATAGGAACAGATTTTCAAACAATGAATGCATTGTAATGCATTGTTAGCGTTGTTTTCACATGTGCCAAACAATTGTGAAAGCAAATGTTTGCCAGTTATTAGTGTAAAAGACATTAGCTCCAGTAAAAATATCAGTATTTTACCACATACTAACAAAACAACTGAAGGGAAAGAGAAACCCTACTAAACATATACACTTGGAATATATGTTTTTACATTAGCAAGCAGCAATGAATTTTATATAGAGCTTTAAATCCATATGTAGAGCACAAAGGAAGTTATAAAAGTACAGAAATGGCTTAAGGAACCAATATTGTTCATTCATGCACATGAATCTTTTGACACTGCTGTGAAAATAGAGAAAAGATTAAAACTGTACTGTTTTGCAACAATATCACATATAATACCGGTTTACAGCATATGTGTCCTATGCTTCTTATTGATTCACATAATTCCGAATCAAAGCATTTGTACTAAAGATGCTAAATATGCTGCCTTACAAGCTAGGTGCATCAGTTGACTGTAAATATCCCCCAAATCAGTTTAAAACTATAGTTTCCTATATTTTCAAAGCATAATCATTCATTCTTGTACCTGAGTATCATTGGAAGAGACAGATAACCTGTCATCAGGTAATGAAGGCGTATACACAACAGAAATAGGTGTCCCTGGAATTCCATTTGCCTGGATATTTTCACTATCACTACCATCCTCTAAAGTACCTATTGGTCCATCAACCACAATCTTTTCAGTCACTCTCTCACCTATATCTAAAAGAAAAGAATTACGGCATACAGTAAAATTATGGCATTTAAAAATAATTAGTTATACAATTAGGAGTACATTGGGTAATATTACACAAAAAACAACTGAAAATATATTGCCACAAATGAGTTCTGAGTATTACCAGTTTGCTATTCTTGATGCCATATCAACATTTGTTCAGCATTTCTTTAAAAATTAGTGTAAATACTGTATGATTAACATTCTACATCACGATTGTTTACTAGATAACTCACAACAGAAACGTTATGATCTGAATCAAAATATATTTAGCTCTATCTGGGATAACAAGATGAACTGTCTAGGCCTGTTTTATAATGTTCATTGAGTGATTCACAATCAATTTGTAAATTACTTATAGATTTTTACAATGAATGCTTAATTTTTTAGCTTTATCTTGAGCCAGATTTTTTCCACAGGTTTGACAAAACATTTCATAAGATACCTGAAAATACACACACACACACACACACACACACACACACACACACACACACACACAGAGTCTACTGTAATTATTTTAGAACAGAACCTGCTGTGAAAGGGCTTACACATAAAAGAAAAGCCTGGCAATGAAAAAAAAAGTAGCAAATTCTCAAATTCTGTTAACTCAGGCTAGGCTGTCTTGTTTGCTTAAGCACTATTCAACTTCCCTTTAAGTTTATAAAGGTCTGTTACCAGTTTCAACTGTATTTCTTAATTTTACTTTATCATCCATGTTTCAGGAATCAGTAATTGATAAACTAACAGCAACTCTCAAGGCTGATTTTAATATCTTATAAGTAACAACATTTGTATTACTTTAAACAAATAATAAATCCAGGTTTGCTCTATAGCCAATTATCTTCATATCTTTCTCTAGGGAAAAACAGAAAAGCCCTTAGGCTCCTCATTCTCTTCCTTCAAGAGAAAAGAATTCAGCGATCCTCTTATAGCTCTCTGAACTGCACTGACTGCTTCTGGGGGTTGAAAACAGCCCAATCCATATCTATTTTTCTTTTTTAAAAAATAACCATAAAATTATTGCTTTATCTAATATTCTTTCCCATATTAGTACATACAAAACTTTACCATCAACTCCTCCTATAAAATCTATAATTTGAAGTAATTTCTACCTCAAATCAGCAATATGATTTGATGAAAGTATATTACCTCTTACTACTATGTTGACCATTTCCTGGACTATACTCTGTACAACATCCTGAGCTGTTTCTTCACATTGATTACTTTCTCCATCATATGACCCTGCATCATTTTTAGTTAGAGCTACAAAAGAAAAACAAATCTATTATTTAAAATTATCAGGAATTCAGTCTGGTCAATGTATTTCTAAACTATAAATGCTATATAAATAATTTTTTATGATTGTTCATAACATTTATCTATCTATCTATCTATCTATCTTTATATATATATATATATATATATATATATATATATATATATATATATATATCATATATATGAGCTTTTAGCAAATACATTTTAAAAAGCAATATGAAATTACTGCAAAGTTTATAAGTTTATAAAAAACAAAATCATAACCATAATATTCAAGCCTGCTGATAACTGTGTGTAGTTTTTAACCAAATGAACTTTTTATAGAAAAAGGCAACTCAATGTGACATTTCTTCCTCCCAGCTCAATTATTTGTAGCATCTCAAAGCACTCAGAATACTTCAAAATAGCAATAGTAAAATATAAAGCAAATCTGCCAATTTTCAGCAACATACATATTGGCACTTAATGCAAAATAGAATGGCTAAACCTCTAAAAAGTTTCCATTTTACTCATTAAAATTGCCTGAGCCCTTTCTCCAGAGAAGGCTGTATATCACCTGGAATTTCAAAAACAACAAACAAACAGAAAGCAAAATTCCTAACCAGGAAAACCACTTCCAGTTTAAGACAATTTGACAATAAGATAACAATATGCCTTCTACCATCCCATTCTGATTATTACTTTCTGCTGCTGTTGCTTGATCAGCTTCTGTTTGTTCATTTTCTGCACTAGAAATATCAGACCCATTTTCTCCTTCTGTATCTTCTTGAAGGCTTTTGTCCACATCATTTGTATGATGCTCCAAACCCCTTTCATGATCCTGGGATAATTGATCAACAGTCTCCTCTGAAAGATGCCTTAACTGCGGTGATTCGGGCTCATGATGGCTTAAAGGAGATTGCTGCAGGTGATACTGTTGTCGATGTCTCTCTTTCTCCATTTGCTTGGCTTCTTGAAGCTATAAATTGTATTTATTTATATGAAAAATAAAACATGTTATTAATGAATACATGCTATATTTGACAGACATGATGCTATTTTGTATACCTGGAGCCCTTCAAAAGTTGGCACGGAGCTGAAATTTTATTATAAATTTTATATTATAATAAATATTTTATATTATAATAAAAATATTTTAAAATAACCATAAAACATAAATATAACATGAGGGAATATGTAAAACCGTATATATTATAAAAGCCTCTTGCAGGCTCCTTGTTCCCTAGGAATACCCACATCTACTGGAAAAAATGTCTTGAGAGATGTCTGGAAGGCCAATGGGTTTGGGGCTAATCTCACTTTAGGATGAATGATGTTCCAAATGATGGGTGCTACAGCAGAAAAGACTTGCTTTTGTGTTCTGTAACATGGAAATCTTTAGGAGGCGGTACTATAACATATCTTTCCTGATTGTACGTGTAGATGGAATCAGGAAGAAATGGTCCCTCAAATAACCTGGCCCCAAAGCCATGTAGAGTTTTAAATCTTCTCATACGAACTCCTGCGGTCTCCAGACACTAAGATAGGACATCAACAGCACTCCTTAGTTTACCAGGGGTGGAAATGTACAACTGAGTGTACTCGTGATACTTCACTCCATGTGGAGGATGATCTCATCTAAAGGCTTGATGTTGATATTAAACAGGAGTGTAAAGCATTCCAAGCCCTGCAGAACCTCACATAGCTTGAGTTGAGGACAGGATCTCTCATTCTCAATCAACACCAGTACCAGTCCCACAGGAAGGAAGGGAACCAGCACAATACAGTATTGTTAACTCCCACTCTACAGAGTCAATCCAGAAGAATACCATGTTGATAATATTGAAGGCTGCTGAGACATCAAGTAGAACAAGGATGAATGCACTAACCCCATCCTGGTTATCCAAAAGCATATCTCTAGACCTAAATCCTGACTAAAAGGGATCCAAATACGGGATCCAGATAATCAGCTTCATCTAGGATTTGCTGAAGCTATTGTATGACCATTGACACTGGATGAAAATTGTCTAGTATGATGGGATACAGCAATGGCTTGAGGGGGTGAAACAGTGCCTCCTTAAAAAGTGAAAGAACCCCATATTTCAAGGAAAGACTCACCACTGCTAGAACCCAACCACCTAAAACTCCAGACTGCCTTTGCTATTTGGGAGGGTCATAGATCTAAGAAGGAGGTTATTGATCCCAGAGCCATATGCCCGTCCACAACCTCAGTCCCAGACCTTAATTATTCTGGTGGCGCAGTGGTTAGAATGCAGTATTATAGGCTAACTCTGCCCATAGCCTGAAATTCAATCCTGATGGGCTTAAGTATTGACTCAGTCTTCCATCATTCTGAGGTTGGTAAAATGAGGATCCATATTGTTGGAGGCAATATACTGAAATCGCCCAGAGAGTGTTGTAAAAGCACTATAAGGTGGTATATAAGTTTAAGAGCTAATGATTTTTAGATGAAACAAGTAATGTCTGGCAAATGGGTATTTTGTTATTTTAAGGTCAAAGCCAAAAGTCAGAGCACATATGATAAGATTCAACTTCTTCATATTTGGCCAAATGATTTCCAGTGTTTTTGGAAGGCTTGTTCCAACATTGGAACACACATAGTAAGGCTGGAATGGGATGTTTTAGAGTTGGAACATTTTCCCCTTATACCTCTTGTATAATTCAATTGGCAAACAAATCTAAATGTTTGCTATTCCTAGAGCTGAAAGGGATTTTTGGAACAACTCTTTATACAGTACAAAGAAACTTACCGCTTGGTTTTCCATACGTGCAAATATTACATTCAACATTTGTGTGAGAGTGGCCTTGGCTGTGGTTTGATTTATGAGATTCTTGCTTGCAAGATAAATATTGTAGCATGTTCTCACAGCTTGCAACACGGTCCCTTCATGTATCTCTATGTGTTGAGATGTTACTGCTGTTAATAGAGCCTAAAAATACATTACATTTATTTACAAAGTTAGGCCTGCAGTTATTTAGAAATCTTATATATATATCTCCCAGTTCTTTTATGTGTAATTGGCACATGCTCAATTCATGAATATACTTTGTAAATGGTGAGTCATATATGTAATACATAATGTATAGAGTTAATCTGCCAATCATATTATGTATTCCAATCTACAGGCACCAAAACTTTAAAGGAGATAGGAGCTGCATAAAAAAAGACTTCTTTACTAAAAGTCCATAATGCATTTAAATAATGGAATACTAGTCTATAACTCAATAGAAAATAGTGATATTTTTAGATATGAATAAAAAATATTTATTAGACTCATAATTTCTGTTCACTAAAAACTGTTTTTGAAAATCAAACATAACTATGGAGAACTTCTCAAATTCAGTAAAATTCGATTGTTTATCAATAATTTTAACCTTACCTTTATAATTTGTAGCTGAACACCCTCGTCTGTCTGTGGACCTTGAAAGCAGCCACATATTGTTTCAATAATTCTATCAATCAACTTTTTCCCAGGAGCAGTGCTATCTGGAGCATTACCAGTCAAATGCCCATAGGCTATAAGTTTCTGGAAATAAAGCAAGTAAACAACAATGAACAAGGAAAGCTAATATATTATACATTATCTAAAAATCACAGTAAGTTTCAAGTTTAAATAAATATCAGAGCCATTTAGGAATAAACATCCTTTATCCCTATTCCTGAAAAGAAAAGATTGGACACCATTTGGATACATTTTCACAAGGCCCTGAAAACATGGACCTTGCAATTGATGTGGGGACCCCAGAATGATATGGAACCCATCTAGTGACTCGTTTGATTGTTGTCACTAAGCAGGTTGGGGGGGGGGAGTTATTTTTCTATTGTTTTTGTATTGAGATTTTATCCTTGTAAACTGCCCAGAGACACCGAGAGTGTTGTGGCCCCGTCCTCTGAGCCTATCCCATTGGAGGAAGGAAGCTCTGAGCAGGAGGAAGAGGAGCCAGCCAGATCTCCCAGCCCCCCCCCCTCTGGCACCGTCTTAGGTGCCAGCTGAAAGAGAGCCAAGTAGTGGGGAAACAGGTGTCTCAGATGAGAGTGAGGGAGAGACGTCATTCCTGGATGCACGCCAAAGAAGGCGAGATAAACGCTTACAGCAGCTGCGGAGACGCATGAGGGAATAGACCTGAGTCACTGGACTGGAGTCACAGGATCAATGAGTCACTGGACCACACCCAGAGCCTATATAAGACAGGAGGGTGGTTCATGATCTCTGTGACGAACAAAAACGCAATCTAGTAGTCTTTGGAGCTAAAAGAACGGATTTTGGCAAAGCTACGTAGGTGATTTTCTTTTTGTGTGAACTATTAAAGCCCTTGGCAGATGGTGTGCATATTGCTGCCAAGTTTGAGATAAGAACTGTGGAGTGTGCCAAGTGCTTCTTAACCCTCGACTGGCTGTGTTTTTGTGGGTCTCTGAAGGGGGGGACAGATCAGAGAGTGAGTTGGGAGGCCATATAAATTTTCTTAAATAAATAAATAAGATCTTGGGATATTTTCTTCTCCCCAGTTCACAGTGATTGCCTTTTTCAGACAATTGAACTATGGCTTATTAATGATTTGGATATTGGCTTGAAATGGGTTTTGTGACTAGCTGGAAAACAAAATTATGATTAACAGTAATAATTTATCTGATTTTTTGACATCAGGAAAAGTAACAAATCATAGATTCACTATCATAATGGGGGAAAAAGTGTTGTGGTTCACAACACTTAAAAAGTATTGCTTCACCGTGAATTAGACCTGTGATGATGAACCTATGGCACGTGGCCAGCTGATCTTCGGGTCTTTGCTGCCCTTCTGCGGGGCGGGTCATGTGTGGAGGCAGGGCGCATGCAGGGGCCATGTGCACATGTGCATGGGGCGCATGCATAGGGGCTGCACGTGCATTGCATTTTGGGAGTTAAAGCGCACACACGCGCTTTGGGCACTCAGTCCGGAAAAGGTTAGCCATTACTGAACTAGACAATCACCTTTACAAATCCCAATTATACCACTCGATTCATAAGATTTTTTTAAAAAACAAAAGCATCTCCTTTTGACCAAATTTAATTTTTATAAAATATTTAAATCAGTTTTTTTTACATTGATAACTGGATAAAATCGAGAAAAAACTTCCTTAAAAAAGAACATTAAAAGTAGACAATAATAGCATCTATTTCAGGAAATATAGATTCATACAGACCTGCAAACAATCTAACGATGTACTAACAATTCTGGGACACTTGGATTGACATGCCAATTCAAATGGTAAGAAGTATTTGTCTGCTTCAATAAAGCTAGTCTTTGATTTCACTGGTGGAAGAGTGCTTGAGCCAGGTTTTGCTTCTCCATGAGGTGGACTAAATAAAATGGCAGTAAAATAAATGAGTTAAATATGAATTCAGAAATAGCTAGGGCTGTTATTATATACTTGCTTTATCTTTCGTTGTTTATTTAAATTGTAAAACATTTATCATTAAAACTGATATTTCAAGTCATACTTAATTTACATAGCTGATTTTTTCTACTGAATGATGTGAATGCTTCTGTTTTTGAAATCTTGATAAAGCAAAATAAATGCTTTGACTTGTAAAGAAATATCTTTTAACAGAATTAAATGTGTGTTATATTAATAATTATGACCTAGTACAAAATTAATAAATAAGAAATCCTCTTTAAAAAGTAGATTGCAGTTTCATATGTTCAAGAAACTAGTAAAAATGAACAGAACATTTAGTTCACTGTAAAAATAAAAATGATTTTTATGATGATCAGTACCTACAGGCATTAGGAAGACATTATTTCTGTCTTAAGTAATTTTACAAAGGAAAGAAATGAATGAGGACAAGAAAGTATTCCTTTCATTAGAGGAATCCTTTTAAAAAATTATCTGCTTTCTCAAGTGTTATTCCGATGGATAGATGGGGAATGATTACAGCTTTCCTTTGTTTTTAACCATGCTTCTTTTTTTGTGCAAAAATGCAAAAAGTTTAAAATTTTTGTGCTTCTTAACTGGGACATTCAGAGATGACATACTTAATCATTTTTCTGAACTATTTTGAAGCCAAAGCTATTACCATGTTTCTCTGAAAATAAGACCCTGTCTTATATTTTTTTAAACCCCGAAATAAGGGCTTGGCCTTATTTTCGGGGAGTCTTATTATTTTGGGGCACAATTTGAGGGTAGCAGCTAGGGAGGGGTGGGAAGGGAGAGAAGTGAGAGAAAGGAAGCCCTGCCATGCCTGGCGAGGGGGTGGGGAGAAGAGACAGCAAGAATCACAGCTGCTTTTGCAGTCAATTATTTATTTATTTATTTGTTTGTTTGTTTTGATTTATAAACCGCCCTTCTCCAACCGGACTCAGGGCGGTGAACAGCCAAGGTAAAACATGATGTATAAAAATTAAAACAATTTTTAAAAATATTAAATAATTTCGGCCGATAAATTAAAACAGTCCAATTTAAAATCAATTACAATTAAAAACAGAGCATAGGATCAAGCCAGCCCGGCTAGATGAAATAGATGGGTTTTAAGGGCCCGACGAAAAGTCTGGAGATCTGGTATCCGGCGTATCTCCAGGGGTAGGTCATTCCAGAGGGCAGGTGCCACCACAGAGAAGGCTCTCCCCCTGGGGGTCGCCAGCCGACATTGTCTGGCCAACGGCACCCTAAGGAGGCCCTCTCAGTGTGAGCGTACTGGCCAATGGGAGGCTATTGGCGGCAGAAGACGATCTCGCAAATACCCAGGCCCTAAACCATGGAGCGCTTTAAAGGTAGTCACCAACACCTTGAAGCGCACCCGGAAGACCACCGGGAGCCAGTGCAGCTCGCGCAGGAGAGGTGTCACGTGGGAGCGCCCCCTTGCTCCCATAATCCCCCACGTGGCCGCATTCTGGACCAGTTGGAGCCTCCGGGTGCACCCCAAGGGGAGCCCCATGTAGAGAGCATTGCAGCAGTCCAGGCGGGAAGTGATGAGAGCGTGCATAGGGAATTCTGATCCAGAAAGGGACGCAACTAGCATATCAGGCGAAGCTGATAAAAGCCCCCCTGGCCATGGCCGTCATATGCTCTTCTAAAGACAGCCATGCATCCAGGCGGATGCCCAAGTTGCGAGCCCTCTCTGTGGGGGCCAATGTCTCGTCCCCAACAGTCAGCGATGGCACCAGCTGGCTATATCAGGATGCCGGAAGCCACAGTCACTCGGTCTTGGAGGGGTTGAATCGGAGCCTGTTTCTCCCCATCCAGGACCGCATGGCCTCCAGGCACCGGGACATCACTTCAAGGGCATCATTGGGGTGGCCTGGGGTGGAGATGTACAGCTGGGTGTCATCAGTGTACTGATGGAACTCCACCCCAAAGCCACCGATGATCTCACCCAGCAGCTTTACATAAATGTTGAATAGAAGGGGCGAGAGGACCAACCCCTGCGGCACCCCGCAAACAAGGCGCCTTGGAGTCGACCACTGCCCCCCTGCCAACACAGATTGCGACCGGTCAGAGAGATAGGAGAACCACCACAAAACGGTGCCCCCCACCCCCAACCCCTCCAACCGGCGCAACATGATACCATGGTCGATGGTATCAAAAGCCACTGAGAGATCTAACAGGACCAGGATAGAGGAACAACCCCTATCCCGCACCCTCCAGAGATCATCCACCAACGCGACCAATGCCGTTTCCGTGCAAAAGCAGCCTCAATGCCCCACACATCTTGCGCCCCCTTGAAGAACAATCTTACCTCAATCATTATCATTATACTTATCTAGTCGTTCCAGTCGGGCTTCAGACCTGGACACAGCACGGTCGCATTGGTTGATGATCTCTGGAGGCGCTTGAGAGGATCTTGGGAGGGTAAGCCCCTTTACGCAACCCAGCCTCTCTTTCAGGTGGATAGGAAATCCCCTCCTACCATGTAGCTGGCTGGTTGAGAATTGGGCAGTCCTGGGAACCACTCCCTGGCTGGACACTGAACTCCGGCAGGAAGGCATCTCCTTTGGCTACTAAGCACCAGTCTGGATGCCTACTTGGTGCTTCAGGTGCCAGGCTACAAACCTTGGTCTGGTGGGTGCTGCAGCTTTCAGGCCAGCTGTGCGCAGAGCTGGCACGAGAGTTGCAGCGGCCACTAGGGCCAGGGCCCGAAAAGCACCTGGCTCAGCATAACTGTAGCCTGTCCCCTGAAGCACTGAATAGGCATACAGGCCGGCGCTCAGCAGCCCAAACATTTGACAATGCAGGCCGGTGCCTATCAGGAGCCCAAACACTTTTCCCCTGCTTCTTCTCCTTCTGGGTGAAAAGTGTGCAGCCGTTCAAGAGATCAAATCTCTTGTGTGTGTGTGTGTGTGTGTGTGTGTCAGAGAGAGAGAAAAAGAGAAACAGTGGTGGGGAACTGGGTAAGCCTCCCGTGCCTAGAAACAATGTGCAACCTCTCACAGTAATAAGAATTGCCTGCAATTCTACTTACTCTTAGAGACTGCACGTTGCAAAGAACGAAGCAAGGCGGTGGGGGGTTGGAGGACAAAGCAAGGCAGGGGCTGCAGAGCTGCTCCAAGCCCCTGCATCGGCTTACCTGAAGGCTCTTCAGCCAGGCCATCCATGCCAAACCTCCCCCTCCCCCTCAGGGCAGCCACATCCCTTCACTAACCTGCTTTCCAGCTCAGTTCTCCACTGCCCGTTCAGGACAAGAGAAGTAGTCTGTTGGACGAGGATAAAAAAAAAAACCAGTAGTTCAGACCTTCCAACTTCTCATGAAGAAAAAAAAATCTCGCGAAATTGGAAGGTTTTTTTACTATAGTCCCACAGACTACTTTTCTTGCCCTGCATATGATGGAGAACAGAGCTGGAAAGCAGGTTAGTGAAGGGATGTGGCTGCCTTGGGAGGTGGGGGGTGTGTGTATGAGGGACTTCTATGTGTGCGTGTGTGAGTGAGAGAGGGAGGTGGGGGGACAGAGAGAACGCTGCTGCCAGCCCTGGAAAGCTCTCCAAGGTTAGATCGGATCTCTCTCTGTTACACACACATACCGTTCTTTCTTTGGGATCGCAGCACAGACACCGCTGCCAGGATTGCAAGGCTGAAGGCTTCGGATGGAGCATTTTGGGGATGTGTATCTGTGCTGCAATCCTAAGTAAAGAACAATCGGCAGTAAAAGGTGGAGGGGGATTTTCCTGCAATCTGTCCTTTCTTTGGGATCGCAGCACAGATACACATCCCCAAAATGCTCCATCCGAAGCCTTCAGCCTTGCAATCCTAGCAGGGGCATCTGTGCTGCAATCCCAAAGAAAGGACAGGCAGCAGGAAAATCCCCGTCCTGTTGATCGTCCTTTACTTGGGATCACAGGACAGATGCCCCTGCTAGGATTGCAAGGCTGAAGGCTTCGGATGGAGCATTTTGGATGGAGCAGGGGCATCTGTGCTGCGATCCCAAAGTAAAGAAAGATAGGCAGGAAAAGTGGAAGGAGGCCAGCAGCTGGGGAGGTGCTCTGGAGATCTGGGCCGAGTTGCTCAGCTGGCTCAGCTGATCAGCGGGCAGCAATTATGGGGCTGAATCCCCAGGTGACTGGGGAAGGGCTGCCTCCTGTGCTGGCTATGCCCACCCCTTCACTAGAGCTTATTTTCAGGGGAGGGTGTTTATTTATGGCCACGCCAAAAATCAGGCTTGGTCTTATTTTCAGGACATGTCATATTTTCGGGGAAACACGGTAGAAATTATATGCTATGAAATTTTAAAATTCTTCTTTGTTTTTACAAAACTGGAGTTTCTTATAGAACTTTTTTTAACTTATAGAACACTAAAATATAAAGTAATCCATGGTTTGTGAAATAAGCAATAGAACCTAACTTATTATTGATTGACATGCATATCATACTACAGCAGAAAAGAAATATATTATGGATAAATCTTTATGTATGAACTATGCCAGGAGATGTTTTACGATGTTTCTGCATTTCACACATGATAAAGTGCTAAAAAGGTAGTTTATAAATCATTCTCTCTAAGAAATAGAATGAATGCCAGATTTAATCGCCATATAGTCAGATATATGTGCTTATAATCATCTCACAAACTTAAACATTCATACTTAATATGAATAAAATTACCTTTGTTTTCCAGTTTCTGTTTTTATTTCCTCTGGAAAAAAGCAAATAAAACCTTTTTTATAAGAATGATTAAAACTATAAAATAAAACTAATTCCCACATCTCATATATAACATTTCAAATTAAGAAGCTGAATTTACTCCCCCACCATTACTAAATAAATATAAATTGAAAATTCTCCTATAATATAAAAAATGGGGAAAGCATGTCAATCCAATAACATCCATGGTATTATTCCTTGTGTTGTTTTCACATATTTGTGGGGCAGATCTAGGAATACATGATAAATGGTTTTAAGGTCTGCAAACATCTAAGGGTGTTTCTGCAATCTGGGATACTTATACAGTTTGGGATTTTCTGTGTTCACAAATGACATAATTTGAAGAGATACATTTGATAGTAACAAATAAAACAGCAAAAAGCATAAAACATAAAGCAGTCACCTACAAATGTTAATGAATAATAAATCCCTAGAATTATCAACAACAGTTCTATTATATATTATGCTTGATCCTATTTACACAGTTTTGGGCAACAACATCAAAAGGTACAAAAATTTGCCTGGTCAACCAAAAATGTGTGGTTACTAGGCTGACTCTCTTCTATGGGGCAATTGCATGTCTCAATGCTTCACTTCCAAAATGCATATCAAAGTCACAATTTCTTACTCCTTTAATCATCTTAAAGCCTGGAACAAGGACTAAGAGTCTTCAGCGCTCAAGAAAGAGCAATTTCAATACCTTTTCCCCTGAGATTGAATCCAATTCAAATGTTAAGCCTTTTTCCCAAATCTTAAAGATTTCTACTTCATGAAGGAACTCATTCTCTTTTTGCATCTATTTAGTCTCATTATTAACCATACTGATTATGTCTATTAAACACACTTATATCTTTCCCTAATATTTGATATATTTTTGGCTTTACATAATCATATTTCATAAAACTTAAAACACCTACAAATGCCCAGTAATAAAAGTTAAAATAGAAGATAAGCACCCCAAGCCTGAAAGATCTTAGTTCAAGCCAGCTTTCTGCATTTTACATTGTAGTGAACTTGTATTTGTTTATTATTTATATTGTCCTCATTTGAAAGGAAGAGGGTTATATAAATACTGTGCATTTAAGATGATACTTATTATTACAGTGTATTAATTCATCATCAGGAAATCCCTGAGATATAGACTGGACTCAGGAACTTGGGGAAAAATAACTGAAGAAGGCAGTGCCAAGCCATTCCCAAAACATCTCCCAAGAAACATATCAGGGACTGGTTTGAAGCAAAGGAGATTTATAGTTACTAATATTAAGAATAAATTTGGGAGTTAGGCAGTAAATTAATATGTGTAAATAAATTTTCCCTAGGGATTGTCACACATAAAATTTTCAGATCTTACTGGCATTAGATTTACTGCCCAACTCAAATTTATTACATTATTGGTTTTTCAACTGCTTTTTAAAATGACATTTTCTGTGGATAAAAAAATAGTGAAAAATTCCCATCTTTTATAATTGATTCAAAACAATATATTAAAGGACGTAATATTTAAAATATACAAACTCAGAATGAAAAACCTTTTGAAGTACCAGTATCATACATTAATTTCCTTCCTTTTATCATTATAAATTTGTTATAAATTTGATAAGTCATGAGGAATGAACCAGTTAGAATTTCCTTAAATATATATAGAGATTTTAAATGTGCCCACATTAAAGTATTCTCTGGCTTCCATAATACAATATAGTCCTTCAGAATAATTTTGCCAACATGCACTTTCTTGTTGAAAAGATATTTTATTCAATTACTTCTGATACTTTGTTTAATGCCTGGTATTATCCTACAGTTTTATACATGAAAAAAATTACAGGGGTTATACTTTCTGCAGAAGAGAAATTGTGGGCATTTTTAAAATAAAGATATCATAGTGTTAATATTAATAGTATTTCACAATGTTTGGAAAACAGAAATGAAGAATCAGAAACGAAATGATCGCAAAAGCCAATATAAAGAGGGATTATAGGGCTATAGAATTTCAGCTATTCTTCAGCAGAGAATAAAATACTGAATTTGCAAGTAAATTCTCTGTGTGCATGTGTGTGTGTGTATACATGCATGGATACACACACATACACGTAATGAGACATCAATAAACCACTCCATAATCCATATTAAGATTATCTGACTTGAATGTTTTGTGCATTTTTAAGACAAGGCTAGTCTTGTACAGAAATATTCTACAGTACCTCATTTACTGACTATTTGTTTAGTGATAAAATTATTATGATCCTGGGAAAGGAGACTTCCATCCTGTCTTCAAAGTTGCAGCTGCTTGTGGTCAGGTGATTACAATTTACAACAGTTGCAGCATCCCACAGTCACTATTTGCAACCTTCATAGCTAGCTTCTGCTAAGTCAATGGGGAAGCCAGCGGGAAATTGCAAATCATGATCATGTGATGTGGCATTTAACAACCACAGCCAGAACTATTATCATAAGTCAATATGGTCATATGATTTTGTGCTTACTGACTGCACTACTTAGTGACAGAGTTGCCAGCCCCAATTGTGGTCAGTAAGTGAACACTACTTGAAATCCAGATTTCAGGGTTTTTTACTTATTGAGGAACTGCCAGAAGGCATACATTTGAGCATAATGAACTGAGGAATGCCTGAAATATATTCCTTCTGTAACATATAGGAAAAGAAAAAAGAACCAATCAACCTAAATTAAATTTCCCCAGAACTTTTCTACAGTAATGAAGTGCGAGATGTATGTGTCTGAGAACAAACTATAGTCAGTCTCAACTTCAAAGTTTTTAATAATGAAATGATCAAAAAAGAAGCCTACTAGAAAAATACCTTGACATAAACTGTCACAAATTAATCTGGTTAATTTAATTTAACTCAAATGCTTATGGGTATTAAATGCCAGACCAGGAAACAAACTCAGAGAGCTTTTATCTATGAAAATAGCTCCCTGTTATTTGACAAGTTGCAATTATCTACAACAGAATCATGTGGTGAAATCCAAATTTTTTTACTACGGGTTCTGTGGGCGTGACTTGGTGGGCGTGGCAGGGAAAGGATACTGCAACATCTCCATTCCCACCCCACTCCAGGGGAAGAATACTGCAAAATCCCCATTCCCTACCCATTCCTGGGGGAAGGATATTGCAAAATCTCCATTCCCACCCTATTCTGGGGCCAGGCAGAGGTGGTATTTACCGGTTCTCCGAACTGCTCAAAATTTCCACTACCTGTTCTCCAGAACCTGTCAGAACCTGCTGGATTTCACCCCCGTGACTAATGTAGAAACATAACCTTTAAGAAACAAGAGTATCACTGGGGCAAATTCAAAGTTTATATAACTAAACAAATCTAAAAATTAGCAGAGATTCCTTTTTCCTGAAGACTTCAATAATGATGGAGCATGTTCAATACACAAAGAACTACCCATTTTAAAAATTAAATATTACAGTAATGTAATTAAGAGAACAATCATTGGCATGATTTTTATACTTTAAGTCTGCAAGCGACTAGGTTACAGCCTGAGATTCTTTGGAATGGCTTGGAAATGATGCAAGAGGATTGCACTAATTTTACCAAAAACAGGTGTGGTGATATGGTTAAAGCATTGGATTGCCACCAGGGAAATCCTGGCTCAAGTCCATATTCAGCCACAGAAGCTTCGGAAACTTTGGAAAGATCACTCTTCCCCAGGCTACTTCAGATGGCTCCTGTGGTGGGTAAGAAATATAACGAACGGACACTGGGTACAATACCTTGACCTTCTGAAAGACAGACAAGATATATTATATAAATTAATTTTAAAAATAATTCAGATGCTGATTCTTGCAACAATTAAGTATGAACAATTAAATATGAGATCAGGAAATAAAGTTCCAGGCTTTTATTTAGTTAATTAGCTTCATCCTGACATAAAAAATGGTGCAATTAAATTCTGTATGACAAGTATAGTTATACAAATAAAACTTGTATAAATATACAAAATATATAAAAATAAGGATACCCTCCTTTTCCCTCAAAAATTTAAGGGGGACTGCATATACATAGCATATATAAAATAATCAGTGTAAAAAATGGAAAATTAGAGATGGTTTTTAAATGTTACCTGGGGACAGTTTGCTACAGGTTCACAAGTAATAGAAAATTATTTCAGTCCACTTAACATTCATGCCAGCAATTATTCGTTATTTATTCATGCTAACTCAATATTTTTTAATTTATTATTTATTCATGCTAACTCAAGATTTGTTTTAATTCAGACTGATTAAACTGCAGCAGTCTATTTTGTATATAACCCTAAAACAAAAACAATTCATGTATTGTACCAGGCTAAATCCAAATCAAATATATTACAGGTAGTCCTCGAATTGTGACAGTAATTGGGACCCGTATTTCCATCACTAAGCGATGCAGTCGTAAAGCACAATGTCATGCAACCACATTGCTTAGCAATAGCAACTTTGGCACTCCCCGTTGCCATCATTATCCAAATTCTGCCAGTCATTACTCAAAAACCCATCCAAATCCAAGCCATTCTGAGCTCAGTCCCTCCCAACCCCATGACTCGTTTCTTCCAAGGTAAGGGACTGCCTCCCCTTCAATTATCCCTTTTTGGCCACCCTGTACTCTGCTTTGTGGGGTGGCAAACAGCCCCAAGCCTACATAGCTCTAACTAACTTAGTACTATTTTTTGATAAATCGTTATTCTTTCCTTCCTTGACTTTGCTTTTCTCTGAATTTGTGACACATTGCAAGATTTAAGACCTTTTCTAGCTCAGGGTCTGGATTAGCTGACTCAGCCTGTTTCTCTGCCACTTCATCTGTGTGCTCTCTTCATCTGATTTCTGTGGTGGCTGAGTGTTAGACTGGTGAAGCCATTTTTATTTGCATAAATTCACTTCGTAAAAAGCTTTAAGAGCTTTTAGAATGATAAGCAACTTCACATATGTTTGTAAGAGGAGATATGTACTAGTTTATATTGGCAAAAATTCAGGAGGATCTGATAGCACCTTTTCTGATTAAAAAGGCATTAAGCTTTCATGAGCTACAGCTCCCATCATCTCTATGCATCTGATGAGATGAGCCGCAGCTCATAACATGTATGCCTTCTTAATATTTTGTTATCTAGAAAAAGTGATTATTGGACTCCTGATTTTTTTTGTCCAAACACCTTTTTTCCTTTGTGTGGTCAAAATTCAGGTTTTGACCACACTTCAGCTTTAGCTTCGGAGAAAGAGGGGGTGATATCAGCTATTTCTTAACTTTGGACCAGTAGTTTATCAATCCAAAGTACTAATTTAAGCAAAAGCAGGCAATTTTTTGCATATCAATTAAGCAACAGAGTAAAAAAAGATGAGAGGGTAGTAAACAAATGGAGGTGTGAGATCATAAATCAGAACGTTATCATGCTAATTGGAAACTTTCACTAAATTTCATTAAATTTTTCAGAAATCAAATACAGCTAGTCCTCCACTTACAGCAGTTTGTTTAGTGACTGTTCAAAGTTACAATCACTGAAAAAAAGACTTATGACCATTTTTCAAACTTATGACCATTGCAGCATTCCCATGATCACATGATGAAAATTTAGATAGTTTGTAAATGACTCATATTTATAACGGTTGCAGTACCTTGGGATCATGTGATCTTCTTTTGCGACCTTCTGACGAGCAACGTCAATGGGGAAGCCAGATTCACTTAATAGCCATGTTACTAACTTAATAGCTGCAGTGATTCACTTAACAACTGTGTCAAGAAAGATAGAAAAATGGGGCAAAACTCACTTAACAAATGTCTCACTTAGCAACATAAATTTTGAGACTCAATTGTGATCCTAAATTGAGGACTAGATGTAGGAGTAACTGAATTATGGCCAACTGGGGGAAAGACTATTTAACTCAAACTGCAAACATTTAGTTTGATTTTCTCATTGTTGTTGAACTAAGTGCTATCACACACTTAGATTAAAAGAGTTCCATAAGGCCTTCAGAATGAAAGAAAGAAAGTGGAAGACAGGAATGAGCACCTTACCCCTCCAAAATGAGATTTTTAAATACATTCTATAATTCCTTACTTTTATTGTTTTATCGCAGAAGCAACAAAATACAGATAGTCTTCAACTTATGATTGATTTCTTATCGACAATGTTGCAATGTTACTACAAAGTTATGATGGAGTTTCCAAAAGATACTTACAACCCAGTTTATGTTATCTGCCCCTTGTGGTTCATATGATGGCATTTTGGCTGTTTGCATAATCTTGCAGTCACTTGATCACAATCATGACATTTTGCTGAAAACCAGTTTACTTCTGGTTTTCAACAAAAGTACCTTATAGGGAACAATGGGTTTGTTTAACGACTGTTGTAAAAAAGGTTGTAAAATTGGGGCCAGTCATGTGATGTCCTACTTTATGACTATCACAACTGACTACCATAATGGATAGGCTCCATTACAGTCATAAGTCAAGAATTACCTGCAGTATCTTATACAGGTCCCTATTGTGTCCTATGCCACAATTGTGTTGAAAGGACAGAGGTAGAATTATCTATGTCTTTTGTTGATGAAAATTCTCAGTCATCCTCATACAGTTGTGTGGAAGTTGAATCATAGCAAGTAGATGTCTTTTCTTTTTCGTTTGAAACATCTCACTGCTTATCAGCTTATAAGACTGAGGAAATTGATGGATATTTCAAACCAAAAAGAAAAGAACTCCACTTGCCAAGATCAAATTTCCAGATGTAATTTGGTTCCTAAATAATTGTTCCTTATTCTGAACAACCTGAAAAATGCATTAATATTTTGAACACTATTTCTTCAATGCAGAAGGAAAACATCTATTATATTGGGTATCTTGATGGTATCTGCAGGTAGCATGCCCCATCAGTTTATATGGAATATATTGATTCCAAATTGGTAATAGCTCAGTTGCTGGAATTTTTATTAATCCATCCATTTATCTCACCAAATCTTTTTCAAGAGAACTCTGGAAAAATCGGGCTTGGGAAACCATCTATGGTTTTAAGCAGCTGCCAAAGAACCTGACACCATATGTGCAAACAGACAACGTGTAACTGGATACATCTGTTGATCATCACAGAACAAGCCTTGGTAATTAGAAATTTCATTAAGCATCTAAATTATACCAATAAAACCTCAGATGGCACAGTAAAATCATAATTCCTACAGACTTTAGATTTTTTTTTTACAAGGCCAATTTTATAGTCTAAAGAGCAACTAGTCAGGACTGGACTAAAAACGTTTTATCATGCCCTTTTAAAAAAGGACTGCAAGAGCAAATGATCACAAATGCTAAGGAAAACATTTAATAACTATATAAAAGTAGTAGGCAAAAGTCCTATTCTGAAAAATTAAAACACTTTTACTTGAGAATAATAAGTAAAGGTAAATAATTATCTTTAATAGCAAAAATATATTGCCATTAAAGCAAGATGCAACAACGTCTTGTTACAGAAAAGCATCTGATATTCTATCCCATTCTTTTTAGCAAGCAAGTATGCACAGAATGACAAAACTGTGATACATAGTTGACTTGAAAACTGTACTTGAGTACTTATTGTTTTCTCATTAAATTGGAATAAAGTACTATTTGAGATACCACTTCTGAACCTTTATTTTTCAGTAATTTTATTCATTATAGATAGTCTTTGTTTAATGACAATTTGTTCAGCAACTGTTCAAGCAATGGCAGCACTGAACTAACGATAATACAACTAACTGGTCCTTGAAGGTACAGTTTTCACAGCATCAATGTGGTCAAATGATAAAAATTCGGGCACTTGGAAGCCCACATGCACTTTCGACTGTAAGGCCGTTTCAATACACATGCACACACCCACCACTGCCACCACCAGCTGATTCTTTGCTGTCTTCTTCCTCTGCTGCTGGCCCAGAATCCAGATACTGGGTGAGCAGGCAGCCAGTGGCTGTGTGCACTGAGCATGACATGGTGGCAGAGTTTCATCTGCTATAGGGAGCTTACAGGCCTGGCCTGGAAGGAGACCATGGGACAGGATGATGAACTGCAGCACTCTTGATCACCAGGTGAGGAAGGAAAGGAGGTGGCTCCCCAGATGAAACTGTGCCTGAGGCATTATTCAGGGTGGCAGCAGAACTGGAGGAAAGGTAGGGAAGATACCTTTCCAGAGGTAAAGTGCAGGCTCTGCAGCTCACATTGGAAGTGCACCTGGAGGCCCAGCCTGCAAGGCTTTAGCGAGAGCGTAGGCAAGCTCAACACCAAAAAACCTATCTGCAGGCCCTCTACTCACTCTTAGCCCAGCCTTCCTCTTGCAAAGCCTTGTGAAGAGCCAGCAGCTTCTAATACATTGAAGCCAGCAGGCTGGTTCCCCAAGGGCACTTTCAGCAAAGGTCAGTTTGAGGTAGTGAGGTAGGTGGAAGAGTGCAGAAAAACAAAAGAAGTCAGATATGGGAACAGGGAGAGACAGGTGTTTCAGGAAGTTGAAGTGGAGGCAAACACCAATCAGGAGAAGCATGAAGTCCTGGACTAACAACAGTGTGGGCCTGGCCTGACAACAGAACTGCCATCACTAAGTGGTGCAATCATCTTTCACTTAACAACCACTTCCAATAGTGATAGAAATTCCAATCCCAATTAGGGTCATTAAGTGAGGACTACCTGCAAGAGCATTAAGAGGAAAAACCAATGCTTACGAAAGATAAATATAAAAGAAAATTGGGTGGAATGGCTAATAATCTAAAAGATAGGAATAAAATGTAAAATTACATTAAGGAAATAGATTGAAACCATCAGAGAAAAATGCCAAGTTGTTCATTTGAGTAACAGAAATAAAGTGCAGAGATATAGCATGCGAGACCTTTCTTATTAAATGGACTTGTAAAAAAAGATGATGGAATAATACTTGATCGCAAACTGAGTATGAGTCAGCTGTATAATATGGCTGAGAAAAAGGGAAATGCAAATTTAGACTGCATCATCAAACAATTCCCAAATCTCCAAGTTGTACTTTATTCTACAAGGATCACAAATCATCTCAAGTGCCACATGCAATCCTAAGAGATACTGGAGCAAATTCAGAGAATGGGAATGATCAGCAAACTAGATACATACAGCTATGAAGAAAGTCTAAAGGAACTAAGTGTTTTAGCCTTGAGAAGAAAAGACTAAAAGAATTCTTAATACCTGAAAAGATGTTATATGGAGTCCCAAAAGGGCTTTTCCAAAAGTCAGTTGGTCTTTCACAGTGTCTTACTTCTCATTCAAGAAACTTCTTCAAAACTGAAAAAGTTTCTTGGAAGAGAGGTGAAATGTTTTCAAAGAAAAAAACCCAAGAAAGTCCAATTACTTTTGAAAAAAGTACTTTAAGACAAAAATGACCTGGATGATTGAGAATCTCCATAGACATGTTATATGGAGAAATCACCAAATTCTGCTTATGCAGAACATGAAATAAAGAATTTAATTTAAAGAAAAACAGATTCCAACTGAATCTTTAAAAAAGTTTCTTAGCATTTTGAACAGTATTTTAATTACTTAAAGTACTGGTAGGTTTTCCTTCATCCAATTGTGTTCAAGATCAAGGTTTGTTTGTTTCATGAGAATGCTTTTTTATTGACTGTTGATCCAGTTTTCAGGTAACTGTAAAACACGAAGATTGGAACAGCATACAGATTAAAATGAATATTTAAGTAATGGGAACGAAGGCGAGTACATAATCTATACCCTTTCTACATTCTAAACACAGTCAATATCTTTCCTCTAACATGAAAAAGTGAAGCTAGCCTGAAGGTATAAGCTAACTGGTTTTGTAAGATTTATACCTTAACCTATACATGTAGGATGAGTTATACAGCCCAATTCTATAAATGTGCTTATTACCTTTTATTAGATTGTCATAATGATTTGTATACTCAATAAATTTATATACAAATTTACTATGTTTATTCATTTCTACATTTCTAGTCATCATTATGATCTTGATTTTTCTCCATAGGCAAAAAATATAACACTTTATTTTTACATATCACTTAGCAAAGTCAGCCTAGTAATTCCCTCCCTCGCCCATAATTTTAACATAGTGTTTTTATTTGATTTATATCCTGCATTTTATTGAGGAGCTTGAGTTGGCAGATATAATACTTCTTCCTATTTTCCTCTATAACAATACCTTTTGAGGCAGTCTAGAGTGAGAATGAATGGCCCAGAGCCACCCAGTAAACCTTTGGGTCAGAACGTGAAGGTAGGTCAGAACATTAAGTGTTTTTAGTTATAAATTTAATTACTTCTTGGATTAATTTTGCCTCCATTAGAACTTGCTTTTATGTAGTTAAGTAACAAGGCTGGCATTGGAAGGCAAAAGCAAAAGAGCACAAAATATCGTTGAAAATTAGGATATTATACTAATTAGGATATTATCTAATGATAAGAATCTAATGAAAATCAAGATGATTCATCCTACAAACTGGAGGAAGAATTTTTCCTTTTTGATCTCAGTACAAGTAAGGATTGCCCAACAGCAAAATATACACAAATGCTTTACTACATTTACTATTCACTTTATTATCCAATTTTAAGGAAGAATCATAGTGGTAGTCCTTCTTAACGATCAGGAAATAGACAATTCCTTAGAATGCTCATGTCTGCTTGTTGTCCTGTACACATAAAAAGCAATGTAACTGCACCACAACTTGGGGTTGTAAGCCACAGTCATATACAAAAACATCTTATTCTCATGAAATCCCTTTCTCTCCAATATCTCCAAGGAGGAGAAAGAATGATACGGCAAAGGAGAGAAATTACTCTCCCCCTCCCTTTGCAAAGCTGAGAGATCGGATAGAAAACTGAAGCCAAGAAAGAAAGAAAAAGATCTCAGCAAGGAACTTGACAAAAAAAATTTAACAGAGCTATTGGAAGTGACAAAAGCAGTATTACAAGATTTGCAAAACTACAGAAGATGGAAATGGACACAGAAAAACAAGGAATGACTCCAAGTCAGGAAGAAGACCCAGTCTTCAATTAGCATACTAAAAATGTCAATGGACAGATAATAATTGTCTCAAATAAGATTACAGATGGAAGGAGCACACTGAAAATGTGTACATATATTATCATCCATGATACTTTAGAAGATATTCCATTTACAGGAATATACAATAGATTGAAAGAAATCTATCAATTAACTAATCAAAGAAAGAACACTTAACAGAATGTTTGAACAACTGCATAATATCTTTAATGCTAGCAAAATAATTCTTAGGACCATCCAATGCAAATTAGAGCTCTACAAAGATGTTAGATATTTAGTATGTTTTATAAAAGTCTGAAAACCAAAGACATTACTTACTGCTAATGTATGCTGGATATTTGAGAAAGCCTAAAAATCTAATAAGTGTTTAATTGACCATAGAAAGGCCTTCACTTCTTTCAAACTGTGTCAAGCTGTGAATGCCCTTAAGAAAATGAGAATCTCAGAATATCTTTCTGTCCTCACATAAAACCTATGCATAGGACAAAAAGTCATGGTCTGGGGAGAATATGGCAAAATATTTTAGGTCAGCATAGGAATGAGGAAAAGGCTGTGTACTTTCTCTTATTTATTAACCTATGTGGTGAATATATTTTGAGAAAGGATACATTGGAATTAGATGAGTTTTGTGTTAAAACTGGAGGAAAAACCTTCAATTATCTGCATTATGCTGATACTACTCTCAACTGCAAATCTAAGTAAAGTCTAATAGAAAATGATTAGATCTTACAGTGCTAATCTGCAAATTTTAGTAATGAAAGTCTAAAAGCATAATGAAAAAATTGTACTATTATATATAATAAAGATCAAAGTGATACAGCAATCAGATTCAGAACTGACAACCAAGTGATAGATAATTTCTGCCTTTCCAAATCAACTATTAACCAAAAAGGAACGCAAAGGCTCTTACAAGTCAACTTTAACTGTCAAGTTAATGGCATCAATACTGTACCTTAATACTCTCATTGCTAACTATGATTTATATATATACATATACATATACACACACACACACACACATACATATATAGGTTCCTGGTGCTGTAAACTATTATGCTACTGAGGTATGCTGGATCCACTCTATTATTTAGTATTTGTCCCAGTATTTAAAGCAGACATCATTTAACACTGTAAGATCTAATCGTTTTCTATTAAATTTTACTTTTGAAATGGGGATGCCATTAAAAAAGAACCTGGATACTTTAAAAAAAAAGTTATATTTATTTCTTCTGGGAAGTTTAAAGCTAAGATACTGAATCTCAATACCTTTGACAATATGGAAGATAAAAAGGTATGTATTGAAAATATTTTACAATTATATATATTTTATTTATTTATTTATTTATTTCAATTTATATACCGCCCTTCTCCCTGGGAGGGGGACTCAGAGTGGTGAACAACCAAATTTAAAACACATATAATACAAACATTAAAAGAATTTTAAAATTGAATTAAATCAATCTAATCTAATAAATATAGATTAGAAATGTGGATAAAGTAATGCAATTTGGTCAAAAGCAAAGAAGTTATTTGTTCCCCCAAATTATAAAAGTATTTAATAACATGTAAGCAACAAAAATATCAATTGTCTGATCTAGGTTTAATTGCATAGTTTTAAATAATCATCTAGTTAACCCACTGAGTTCCACTACTTTTATATAAGAAGTGAAACCCAGTGCGTGTTAGCTATTTTATATGTCTCAAAGTATAACACAATAAAAGATGAATATCCACATTTATACATATATCCATAAAACATTTCAATAAATACCTTCTTTTGGGCCAGAAGCCTTAAGTAGAGATACGTAGATATGATTTCCTTTAGTAGTTCAAGATTTAAATCCATATTTAATAAATATCAGTTTTATATTTCCTTCCATAGTGATTTAAGTAAACAGATAAGACAAGAAACACTAATCCTCCTAAACAACACATTTTTTTAAAAAACCATCTCTGTATGCTACAATAGATGCCCTCTTCCATCACTGCCTCCTTTTCTGATGTTATGCATTTTCCTTACACAACAGCCTCTCAGATCAGGTATCAAATGTTGCCAGGGTATCACTGTCCCTTGTTTTTCCATCATCTTCTTGTCTTCAGCTTCTGTTCTCTTCCCTCCCCCACATCCCCACCTTCCCTTACTGCCTATCACCTGCTCCCCCTCCCAGACGGCCTTGTTCTTCCAGGTCAACTCTTTACACACCTTCCCTTGCCTATTCATGCAGGGTGTGTTTATGAGCGAGGGAGGAGATAAAAAAAAAAGAAAGCCATGTCAAGGCAACCGATTATATTTCGCCGTCGACGCAAGGGGCGGAAGAGGTGGATGGTTAATTGATAATTAATATTCTTCCTGTTCACGCTCAAGGTTCTTTCCCAAGACTGGTACAAAACACGCACGAACAGCCTTACAAGGGTTCCTCGCCTATCTCCCATCCCCGTATCCACCTCGAGAGTGACTCGCCGCATTGCTAGATCACAAAGGCCCGGCCTCACGTATCTGGAGGGCCACGGCAGCTCATCCTCTCCCTTCCCGGCTCCGGATCCAGGCGAAAACTGACCGCGGCGCATCTCTGCCGCCCCACTCCACGCACGCAGCAGCCCTTTCACCCTAAGCGACCCTCACACCCCCCACCCACCTCTATCGCCTCTCCTTTCCCAGGCCGGCCTCTCCCTACAATGACAGCCGCCCTATTCAATTCTAAGGCCCAGCCTGCCCGCCGCAGGTACCCGGTTTCCTCCCCCCTCCACTTCCTTCGCTTCCCCCCCCCCTCCTCCATCTCCCCTTCCTATTTACCTAAAGCCACCTCGCAGGCTTTGCGCAGCTGGGAATGATGCGCTTTCTTCACCTCCTTGTCGGCCAGGATCTTCTCCAAAGCCCGTGTCAGGAACATATTCTTCGTTTTCTTCCCCTCATACATGAGGGCGCGCTGAAAGTGAGGGGAAAGGGGAGGATGAGCGCGGGGTGACTCTCAGGGCTCCGCCGACTGAGACCCGAAGAGACTTCCCGGGAAAGGGTCTCTTCCCCTCTTCGGATGAAAACGAAACCCGGCTCTGACCAGGCGGCTACGGCAGCCGCTGCTCGACGCTGAGGAGGGACGAATCGGGTCTCACAAGAACGCAGCGCTCCCCGTTTGCCTCAGCCTCCATTAGAAGCAGAGGCAGCAGCGAGAGCAGCGGCGGCGGCGGCGAAAGCAGCAGCCTCCCGTCCTCGCCATGTTGGAAGGAAACGACGTCAAGGCCGGAGCCGAGTGGGTTACAGAGGAGGAAGCGGCAGCGGCGTCGAGGTTGCTACAGCTGCTGTTGCTTCAAGGCCGGGAAAAGAGGGCGCAGCCGCAAGCGGGGTGGGTGGATGTGGGGGGGGGAGCGAGCGAGCAAATAGCGGCGCTACCAGTCGCGCAAGGTAGCGAAGGGGAGCTGGGACTGGCTGCTGGCCGCGCGCAACAGGTGCGAGGAGGGAGGGGCCTGGGATTCCACTTCAGAGAGAAGGGACGAAGGAAGCGATTGGAGGCCAGCCCGCTCGCCTCCCGCCTTCTCCCGCCATATTTGATTCCTCTGAAGACTCCGTCGCCCAGGCCGGCTCTTCTCTCCGGCGACTGAGAAGCGGTTGGAGCTTCACTTTCTTTGCGCTTATTCGCCTCACGATGGAAAAGAATTTACCGGCGTCTGGGACACCACTCGACTCGACCAGGCTGGGATTTTTTCCCCTCATTCATTTGGGCTGTAAAATGAATATAGCAAAGGTCGGGGAAACCGTGTTTCTGTGATCAAGTACTTCCTTCGAGGAACGGCTACGGAGCTGGTTCGTAGTTTAGATGTCCGGCGGATTGTAGGCGGATGCCTTTTCTAGTCCTTTGTATTCCGTTTTAATATTTTGAATCCTTATTCTCAAGTATGTGTACATAAATTCCTGCAGAAGGGTGTGAGGGCATCTTTAGTATTCACAGATCGATTAAACTGTGAAATACTGTGGACTCGATGCCAATCTTCAAATGCAAACTTTATGTGTTAAACATATTGTGAAGTTTTTCGAGCCAGATTAGTTTTGTGTTAATATGGAAAGACAAGCAGTGATAAGAATTCTATATCCTGTAGTGGAGTTACTAACACAACTACTTGAATGTTAAAAGTAAAATGTTTCCACCTACTTCAGAGGGTTGCATTCTTTTATTTGCAACAGAATAGACGATTTGTATCTGGAGATTTTAGGAACAAAGAGAGAAGGAGATCACTTTTTCTTTTTAAGAAAGAGTTTGGGAATTGGCTAAGTAAGACTTTTGTAACGACCAGCTTTTCTTGCTCAATCCTATTTATCTTTTGAAAACTTGAATAGATTCTTATTCTAAAGTTATTCACAAGGCAGGATAGACATGGAATATGATGGGATTTTTAAAAAAATGTTTTCTAACATTTGCTCTAGCTTAGAACTGATATCTGAAGTAGGAAGCATATTTTCAGTACAATACATCCTTAGTTCAGTTTTAAACATCTGCTGGATGATAATGACAACTATTCTTTACTGAAACACTGAAAAGCTGATGTCATTTGAAGTAGATAGTTAACCGCTTTTGTCTGTGCTATATGTATATTGTATATAAAGAAGCTTTTTTATTATACAAGGAAGAAAATTTCTTTGACTTTTCCCTACATTGCATTGGTATCTATTGCTTCTGAAAAAATTATCAACTATCATTGATGTAGTTGCAGAATATGGTTATTCAACATGAATCAGTGTGCAGAAAATTTTTGAGATTAATCAAAACCTCTGGCTGAATATCCAATTTTGTCCAGTCAACCGAACTCTACTAATTTTAAGTTTTTCTCTTTCCTTGGAAATTGACTGTAGAGCAGAAGCTGGCATTATATGGGTTTTTTTGTACCATTCCTAATTTCTTTACAATATGAGCAAGCCAAACAACTCACAAAAAAGAAAAAAGAGATACGAAGTTTCAGATTGAAGTTAATAGGCTGCCCCAACATGGTAGAAATTGAATAAAAAAGGACACTTGGGATATAGCAAGATATTTATGAAATCTAACTTTCCCTAAACGGAAGATAGCATTTTTTAAAGCCAAACACATCATGTTACCAAATACTGTGAAACCCCATTAACCAAGCATGCCCTTGTGATTGAATTTATTTCTCACTTATTATGTTGTAAATTCTATAGGGATGCTAAATGTGCTTCTATTTTGCTCCTAATATATAAATGTCCAGAAAGGTTATATGAAACTTCTAGCAGATTCAGAGCACTTTAAAACTTGTGCTGAAGCCAAATTCTGTGTTGCCACAATAAAAATGAGGTATAACTGGTCACAGAAATAGTTTTGTTTTAATCATCATTAACATGCAAGTTTAATGCATCATTAACATGCAAGTTTAATGCATGTTACCTATTGGGTGATATGTATACTTACCTCATTGATGATAATATTTTAGATATTCACTTGCACTGGTAACCAACTTACTATTATAATATAAGTTACACTTTTAGGGTAGAGATCTCTTGTATTTTATCTCACCCATTTGATTTTATTGTGGTATATTTTTATGTTTTGCTGATCTTTGAATAAACAGTATGTCAGTTCATTTTTGTTTGTGCATTAGCACATGCAACTTATTAGCTAATTGATTGTGTGTTGTTGGAACATATATGCAGAGCACACGTATTAAACAATATTTTTATTTTTAAAAAAATCATTCTAAACTATTCATAAATTACATTGCTTGCAATAGCCATGGAATAAGGCTATTCTCTGAGGGAGGAGGGTGGTAAAGAAAAGAAAGAAAGAGTAGAAATACTGCTTTTGAAAAGTATTTTGGAGTTTCCTTTCAAAAATGAACTAATTATTAAGAAATGATATTTGACTTCTTTAACTTTCGGAAAGTATCTTCATATCATATTGCTCATAAATAAATATGATTATGTTTATTGGTAAAACCTGTCTTCCAAGTGTTAATTATCAATTGACTTTCAACTGCCTTCACTCAAAAACTTGGGATACATTCAGTGATTTATCTGCCTTAAAAATAGCTCATCAACACAGGATATGCTTTATGACATTTTATATTAAGTCATTATTTTATAATAAAAAAATTTATAAAATTTGCCACAAAAGCCTTGGGCTCCAGATTTTGGACAAATTCTGTAAGTTAGTCCATTTGAGATTCCTTGGTTCAAACATTGTTGCCGTATGATGCACCATTTTGACCAGTTAAAATTTATGGGAACAGGAGATTTAGTATTAGGTAGATAGCTTTTGGTTGTATTCATATAACTTGGTTAATCTATCTGATTTATTTTCTGTTATGTCCATTAGATAGAACCATAAATTAATCAGACATTCAAACAATAGCTGAAACACAAAATCTAATCGCAGTTAACATTAACCAAGCTTAATGTATTTATGCATATATATCTGGTACATTTTTTTTTATAATCCAGCGTTGAATCAGCACAGCTACTTAAATACAATAACAGAATACTTTACCATAGTAGAAATATATATAATTTCTAATAGGGCACACCAGAAGAAAGATGCAGTTTGCTCTCTATTTTAAAATCTAGCCTATTTCTTTCAGATGTGAGATTTGCAAATCATTCCATCATTCTGTAATCCAACTCATGATTTCTCCAGTTTGCCTCACCATTAGTATTTCCAAAATGCATTTAGTATAAAACTAAAGCTCATCCAAAAATTTTTAAAAAACAATCACTTTCCTCATCTTACCAACCTAGAGTTCTCACATAGAAATTATTTATATACAGTATTCAGATGTATTTCCCTTCTTCTAATAGAAATAGCAAAAAAAAAAGAAAAGAAAGAAAAGAAAAAGAAAAAATAGAGGCAGGGGGTGGTAGTACAGCTGTTCTGGGAAGGAAAAAGAAAAGGGGAAAACAATAAGATAGAGATGGCGAAAAATGGAGATAGCTAGACAAGGAGTGGTGGGGGAAGAAGAAAAGCCCAGGCATTAAAAGGGTTAATATTCCAAGTGAAGAGTTTTCTAAGCAACAATCAGTCTTCAATGGCAGCTATATTTTCAGAGAACTATAACTGAAAAATTATCTAATATCAACCTCAGTAAATATTACCAGACAAAATGCCAAGATAGGAACTAGTCCCAATTTTTATATTTATTTTTAGCTATGTGCAAACATAAATATAGTGGTCAATTAGTAACAGTCATCTATAAGTGGAAAGCTGATCGTTGTTGAGATTGAAGGTTCTAGCACAGAAGTGAAGTTATATATCCTTGATCATTCTTCATATACTATTTATATCTGAAATGGTTGTCCACTTTCACCAAGCATGCATCTCGGGAAATATACATGGAAGAACAAAGAAAGGAACTTGACAGCTTCATTGGTCAAATCAATCCTGGCCATCAACAAATTAATAGCACACCTTTATATCCAAAATTGAACAATATTTTTACAGTTGCACATATACCATGTTTCCCTGAAAATAAGACCCTGTCTTATATTTTTTTGAACCCTGAAATAAGTGCTTGGCCTTATTGCCATGCACTCAAAAGCCTGATTGGGCTCATTATCAGGGGATGTCTTATTTTGGGAGAAACAGGGCACCAGTTTTAAAAAGATTACTCCTACCTGATGCAGAATGCCAAAACACACATTTACTATATGAGGTGTTCTTTTATATGCTCAATTTACCTTCAGCGTAGCATCTATGTTGCCATTTTTGGAGAGATGTCTATGGAGATTCTCAGTCATCTAGAACTAGGTCATGGTTGTCCTAAAGGTGCTTTTCCAAAAAGCAATTGGACTGTCTTGGGTTATTCCTTGAAAACATTTCACTTCTTACCCAAGAAGCTTCTTTAGTTCTAAGTGAACGTTAGGGAATGGAAAGATTTATATTTCTGGTCATTAGCACTCTGAAGTTTGTCATTAGCTCTCTGAGAGTTCTTGAGGCCACTTGGGGGTTGATCTGTATCCTCAGTCACCTGAATCACAGTGCAAATGGGTGTGGAAACTTCTTGGGACTGCAGCCTCATCCAAGAAGCGAAACATTTTCAAGGAATCAACCAAGAAAGTTCAGTTGCCTTTGGGATTTTAGAAGGTATTCAATTTATATAACCACCCATTATTGTACATATTTATTATAAGATAGTACTTGCATGCTATAGCAATACTATATTTAGAAAATGGTACATGATTTGAAACCCAGCCAGATTGACAAGGATGCCTTACTTTCTTCATCACTTGGTATCTTACAATTTCTGCAGCTATGCAGTGCCATGCTGCAAATGACCAAAAGTTTACACTTTTTCAATACATGTGATCTAAGAAGCCAAGATACTTATATAATAGCTGTTTCTGTCCTGGTTTCAGAGGTTGAGATTGCCTTCTCTGCTTTGGCTGTTATTTACTTATTTTCCATATAACAGTAGATTTTCCATTTCACTGTGCCTGGGGAAATGCAATACTTATTGGGTGAGTTGACCCTTTGATTACATCTTACATTCTCCATTTTCTACACTGAATCAAAGGACTTCATACTGACATTTCCAAGGTGATAGCAATAAATGTTATTCAATCTCTAGCTATGAAGGAGAATTCTAAAATATAATTTAAATGAAATAGGTTCCCTGGAGTTCAAAGCACAATAGTAAAAATAAATGCTATTATTCCTCTACAATTGGTAGATGAAAAAATAGAGTATATAATGAATGCAATAGGTAAGATAGAACATTATTCCATCAGGATGTTTCCAATCTTAAGGTTAATTTTGGAATGTAGCTCTTCGGTGACATTCATACAGGAATATATTGTATCCTCTATTCTCAGCATATTCCTTCCATGAAGTTAATACACAGGTCTTGCCAATGTTTTTGCTGCATGATGTATTTTATTCCAATGTTAATAAACATATCCTAACTCTGGCAGTAAAATAGCTTTATTATTACAAAAGGTTTAGCTTAGATTATACATATTAGAACTATGACTAACTTTCAGTGGTTCAAAAATCAACATTTTGAGCAAATTCTACTTCTTCTTTGGACCAAGCTGAGATTCATAACATATAAATTAGGCAGATAAAGCACATTTGAACAAATATTTCACATAATTTATCCTTTTTCTTGCTAGACCTGAATTTGAATAAAGCTTTGGTGCGTCTTTCTCACTTGAAATTTTTCTTTTTACTTTTTCTCATTTCCACCCTTCATAATTTCATCAATAATCATTTAGATACATTCAAAGATTTCTGCTTCATATGTCCTGATACCACATATGCATGGCCTAGAATATGTATCAAAAATTTGAATATCTCTTATCTCTAGAAAATGTCATTTCTTTTTTCAATGGGTTCCACTAGTGGAAAATGCTATATTCTATATTTGAGTGACTTCACGCTGTATTCTTAAGAAAAATTAAAAAATTAAAACTTGGCTGCAACACTTAAATGGCACTTTTTAAGGAGGTGCATGGTTATATTTTTAACAGCCAGCATGGTCTCTATACAGGTTGGCTTGATTAGGTTCTCAGGCAATAAAAATCCAAAATGACCTGTATCACGCAATTCAAAGGCAAATGAATAGTGGATTCCAGTTTTATAGGCCCAATCCATTGAACTCCCAGAACTCACATCTGGAAAAAAAGAAAAACATGTTTGGTTTAGGAAACAATTTGCTAATACATGGATCTACCACATTTGATGGGTGATCTGAGTTTCCCAATCTTCTGTAAAGGTAAGATGGGAAACCTATACATTTTATAAATAAATAAAATAGAAGGCCTTCACGTAGTGGGGTAACTGCACTGAAAAGAGCAGGACTAATAGCTTCTTAATCAATTATGGTTTGTTGCACGGTCAGCTAGATATTCAGGCTGGATTTAGCCTTTTCATCCACCTATCAAGTTCTTCCCAAGGACCTGGAATAGGCAGATGTGGATTTTTGAGGGTAATAAATTATTCGTATTATTATGGTTCATTGCCTAGTCAGCAGGATATTGAGACTGGATTTGACATTTTTATCTATTTATTGAGTCCTTCCCAAGGACCTGAGATAGGCAGATATTGATGTTAGAGGTTACAGAATGTAAGCTATTCCAAGTAAAAACTGACTTTTGCGATTGACTGATGGTGAATTTGTCAGTGTTGAAGGTATTCAAGTAGTGTCCAGTTGTTTTGAGATTGCACCCAGGGGCTTATTACTATTGGTCCTATCTTTGCTTTCTTTTGCCACAGTCTGTTTGCGGGTCTTTGTATATTATTATCTTCTTTCTCTTCTATTCTGCTGTCTCCAGGTCCTGCCACATTCACTATCCAGAAATTTTTGTCTTTCTTATTAACAATTGTTAAGTCTTGAAGTCTTATGTGGCAGGTGTCTGTTGATTTGAATTCCAAAGTCCCACAGCACTTTAGCTTCTTATTATTTTAGGATTAGAAAACGCCACACCCTCATCTTTAATTCCCCTAACCCCTCAAAACAGCGGTATTTTGTCTTGGGGCAATTTTTAGGGCTCAAAGACTGAACTGTGGAAATGGAATGAGAAGCTTTCCAGAGATCTACATCTGGGGAAAACCAACAATGCTCTGGCAAAATTTGGCACTGGATTGCAAAGTTATTAGAAAGCAGCAAATGGGGCACTGAAAGTGTCATGTGGCTTTCTCACCAGCAATATTATTCTAAGGTTCAAGGAATAATATTGTTCAAAACAGGTAGCTACAGCAACACTCCAAACAGGATTCTGCAGCAAAGACTATATTTGGTTTAAGACTAGCTCAAGGCCAGATTTCAAATATTCATGTTTGGGGCAAGGACAAAATAAATACAACTTTATTTCATTTAAATGTAATTCTAATTTAACTATTCTTAGCGTAACCTCCCCCCCCTTAGCGTAACCCTTTTAACCTTTTTAAACCTATTTTAACCTTTTTTAGCTTTTAAAGTGTCAATGGGTTTTAGGTTGGGATGTTTTAAATTTTGGGCCAAAGTTGTGTACTTCTTTTAATAATTTTTAGATTTTGTATTGGTATATTTTTATTCTTGGCTGTTCACTGCCCTGAGTCCAGCAGGAGAAGGGCAGTATACAAATTGAATAAAATAAATAAATAAATAATATCGTATTTCTACATATTTATAAATCTACATTCAGTAACAACTTTTGGATATTTCTATAGATTGCACTCAAGGCTTCATCAAATATTTTTGAATATTTTGAAGGCCAGGCCAAAAAAAGCAAAAAGGAGGATAAATTTAAAAAAGAAGCATTTCTGTACTAAATTATGCAATCCAAGCCATGTCTGTTTGGACTGTGAAGTAAATATATATGGAATTATGTGAGCATTAGACATATCTTTTGCATAAAACAGCAATGTCAATTTGTGGATGATGGGGGAAAAATATTTTCCCCAAACATACTGAATATATGAGCTGCAATTCTATACTAATTACTTGTTTATCTTCCCAGCATTAACCTGTATTCCTTGTTACATATTGGTACAAAAAGTTAAAAGCATAACTACTCAGAGTTCAGAAGTAATTTATAGTTGGTATTTATTTATTAAATGTATGTGCTACCCATCTCCTCAAAAACATCTCTGAGCAACTTACAAACATTAAAACTGGAGTACAATATTATGTTCTTCATTTAATATAATTTTAGATGTTAAAACCTTTTCTCTATCACAGTATCATCAGCAGAAGTTATTTTTTAAAAATCCAATTTGTCAGAAACACTCACACAAAGTTCTGGAAGCAGGACCGTATCGATACCTTATTCCATAAACAGACTGCAAGGCATTTACAGCATTAACAGCTGCGGATTCCTGGAAGGTGACAAGGAAAAAAGAAAAATCAACCTCATGCATATTAATTATTATCTTCATAATGAATGATATAGGACAAACATTATCCATTTTTTAAATTTTATCCTTAACAACTTATTGCATCTTGTGCCCTCTACTGCTATCTTTGTTACTATACATGAATTATTTTCATGACTATCCTTGCATAAAGTTATACCTTTCTGGTTATGTGCATATCATTCATTATAAAGATCTGTATATGAGAATATTATTATTTCAATACCAGCATTACAGAAATACTGGGTAGGCCATCTCACGCTCTACTGCCATGTATACAGAAGAAACTAGATTCCTATTAGATTGTGTTGTTTCTCTGTGTCATATATGTGGGTATATGCATAATTTTGTATTGTGTCATGTTTATGTAGTGTATATTGGAGGTGGAGATGCTTTGAAAGCTATATGCAACAAAATTTCATTTTAATGTATGCCGATACATTAAAAGTATACATTCAAAGTGACAATAAAGTTATTCTAGGGCTAAATCTAAGCTTTTCTATCCTCTCTTTTAGATTACATTAAAACGACTGCCCACACTGCCAAGGACGTTCAATTGGTTTGACTAAAGGCGAAGGTGGCTACTTGTTTTAACGTTCCAGTTCACTTTTAAATGTTATCTCCTAAGTAAGTTTAACAAGAGTATCAGTCTGCCTATAAGAACAACAGTTTAGGATGTTATCTCATGCAATAATTTGTTTTCAGAATACTGTATATACTTCAGCAATTAATCGATCACCCAAGCCTGAAAAACAGGTCCTCTGTTTTTTTCTCTGGTGCCATGAAGATATATATACATACAGTATATAGATAAAATTAAGTATGGGAACTCTTTAGCTATCTTTTTATGCCAAACTCTAGAACTGGAAACAATATGAACGCCAATTTGGTCTAGTGGTTAAGGCACCAGAGTAGAAACTGGGACACTGTGAGTTTAAATCCCACCTTAATTATGAAAGCCATCTACCGGTAGGTGACGTTGAACCAGTCACTCTCAGCCTAACTCACCTCACAGGATTGTTGATGTGGGGAAAATAGGAGGAGGAAAGAATATTAGATGTGTTTGCCCCATTGATTAATTTGCAAAAATAATAAAGGTGGGATACAAGCAAACATATGGTATTCCAGGATGCAGGTCTTTTAATATGCAGGTTTATTGCAAATAAACAATGAAGCATTTATGAAAGAAATCCAGTGACTGCTACATATCAAATACAAACCTTGTTTGTAAATACAAATGTATGCATCTTTTTTCTCCTGTAAATGCAGTGCCTTTGGTTTGAAGCTCCTCTTTAGATTATAGAGATGCTTGCTACCTGTCCCTTGTTATTATATTTTTCAGGCTGTTTATTTCTGAGTTGTCTTTTATACTTCAGTTTTGATTATGGGTATGTACATTATTTTACTAGAGTTTAATGTATTTACAATGGACTATACCTAAAAGTGAGAAAATAGAATTGTTTAAAAGCAAAGGATTTGCAGAGAAATAGGTTACAGAATTCGCTTTTTAAAATTTTATTTTATTTATGAATCAAATTTATGTAACTGCCCATCTCAAGGAAAGTTACTCGTGGCAGCATGTGAAATAGTTAAAATTATAAGCTGCTAGACAATTCAAAATAGTAATTTGTATAGCATGATGCTCTAATTATACAATATATGTTACTTAAAAGAATTAACATTGTAAAAATACATATGCTGACTTTTATATTTAAAAAAATCACTAGAAATATGCAAAGATTGTACAAAATGGTGATTTACTTTGTAACTGGTTGTACTATTCAACTCTTCTACTTCTTAGTATTGATCTGAGAAGCTTACATTTGCTTCACTTGAAAAACTAAAAAATATTGCATCGTATGCTAAAATTAATTAGGAAGAACCAATATCATTAATGTTTCATAATATTTATTTTTATAAGCTTTGAACACTTATTTGAATATGAATTCCTGTCAAAAAGATTCTTAATTCTGTTTATTTTAGAGGGAATTTGTCTGTTTTAAGAATAGTAACTTTATGTGCATATTATACTCCATTTAATATTTATACATTGTTATGTGAAGGCTAATAGTTTTGAAATATGCTGACAAAAGCATATAAAATATAAATCTTAACATTTTCTATTCATGATAATTTATTTTGTGTATAACTTTTCCTTCTAAATCACTCAGTATGTAGCACTGTTATGCTGTAATTACTGTTATGAAGTAATTATTAAGATTGTTCTTTTGTTACTCTTTTTAGAAGCAAAATTATATTTCCTACATTTGATTCACTGGATAGTCCTAATGTTAAAAAATATTTTCCTACTGTTCATAAAACAATGTGACAGCAAACAAATGGATGCAAGATATAATTGGGTGAATATACACATAATTAGGGTAAATACACACTTTGTTACAATATTCTGTTGGGTAAGTTTCATTGGCTCAGTTGCTGCACAAATAACCCATATGGCATGGTTTGGAAACCTGGGGACTATTTGCATATGCCATATTAAGAAAAATCAAATACTATATAATTTCTTAGTTAAATATGTGAAATCAATCTATGCAGCAGTATCTAATCAGAATACATTTGTTCAATCCCTAATTATTCCAATTGGCCAATACAGTCTCTTAACTCAAAAAGATTTCCCAGCCCTGTTCAACTATATCTTAAAATGCAGTCCCTCACTCCTGCTCTGAAAATTTTTTCACTGAATTCAGTTCATATACACAAAGATCAATGAATGAAAAACTGCAGCAATAACCTGTAACTATAGCAACTATAGATTGCTACCCTGTTTCTCATCTCTGCTTTCCCCTTCCTCTATTTCCTTTTTACTAAATTATAAACTCAGGGCAAAGGTATGCGTTCTTAAACTTTATAAAGTACGATATGCTGATGTAGCTATATAAACAATTAGGGGACTAAAAATGTAGATATAATGGGAAGTGAAATAGCACATGATTTATTTATTTTTACTAACCATGACTATGCTGCAGGGAAACACTTTTGTTCTCAAGAAGAGATATATTCTAGGCTTCTAAATGGAGATTTGCCTGCAGTTCCACATCTGTGGGATGAGAAGTGCACTAAACGCAAAATTCAGTTTTAATTTGGACACATTCCTTCAGTGGTTATATGGATATGTTACTGATTGATGAGCTGAGCTGAAAAGAGCTCAGCAGTCGTTCTGAATCCCAGGTCTTTGTAAAGGGGAGTTGAGAGCTATGCAGTTTTGGGCTTCATATTTTGATACTGATACCATATAGTAAAAAAAAACAAAACCCTTGTTTTTCAGTTTTGACTACCAAAGTTTTTATTTTGAGGAAAAGCTTTTTGTGCTATATTTAACAAAGAGATAACTTTTTAATGTTACAGGGCCTCAGAAATACCTTTGCTGCTGATTCTTTGCCAGACTCTTATTTCAGATGATACTGTATATACAAATTGGCAACAAGCTCTAGTACAATCCTTTTTTAAATTGCAGTACACAGAATGACTTCACATATTGGGCTAAGCAATGGTTTACTTTAACCATAGTTTAGTGAATTGGCTTACAGTCACAATGACTGCATTGATATGGCACATTAAATTTCATTAAATACACTGTATGAAATAGATCAGGGTAACTTTATATAATATGACTGTAGCAAATGAATGAAAACTTCCAAATAACTAAAAACCGAAATAAACAAAAAAATATGTCTGCACTAGATAACATGTATACTGAGAGTTGTATATCCCTTTCTCCAGTTCCAAAACCTAAATAATTTAACACATTAATTCAGAGAGTGACTGGCAGCACAATTCTGTGTTGTAAGCTGGATAGAAGCCTGTTTGTCTTCAACTCACAAATTATTAAAGAACCCTCTCCTTGCTAGATGGTAATGTCCATGGAAAAGCTTTTGTCTCCTGGCCAACCTTGACATAAGATAAATCTGAGGAACTTGTGAAATTGGTCCCAAAGGAAGCAATAGGGAAAAAAAATCTTTATGATCTTGCTTTGCTGTTCAATACAGGTCGCTGTATACTGTATATAAGCTGAAACTGTATTTTGTTGAGTTGCCTATATAATGCATTGTCAGTTAGGGATTTCTTATTTGTGCAAATGTTCTCAATATTTGATTGTGACTTATTCTCTATTATTGTGTTCCTTCTGTCTGCCCAAAAGCTTAATAACAAGCTCTTGTGACTTGTTTTTTTAATGTTTGAGCCTTGCTTTCCTGCTGCAGGCTACATATGCATAGTGAGGTACTGTTTAGCTCCTGGAGAGTAGTACTTTAAAAAAATGTTGGTATATAAGGATTGCATTGATTCGCACATTGTTCTGATGAGACCCATCTCTGGAAAGGGAATTTTCTGTTGATTTTGCAAAGAAGGTGAAATCACACTGAGAAGGTAATCTTGTGTCAAGCCATGGAAAGTCTTGCAGTGCGAATAAGAATGTTGTTTTCTTACCCTTTCTTTCCTTACTCCGTACAAATTATGGGAGTTCCCAACTATACAGTTCTCCAAGCTTGAAAGAGCATTTAAGAAATACATTGCTTCTTCCAATTTCACAATTGAAAAGGAGGTCAAAGGATCATAGTGGCTATGAGTAAATTCTCATAAAATGTGCTTTTTCTCCATCAAAAGAGTCAGAATTATGGATGCTTGTGTATTTGTGTGAATATATACTGTGTATGTGTGTATTTATTAATATTACAAATGAAATAATACAAATTTGCAAGATACACGTTCTTTCTGCAGGTATCTCCTTACATGTTTTAGAATGCTCCAGTGGAAAACCTTTTATACAGCCCAATAGACATCTGTATGGTAGGCATAATGCACATATATGGACCATAACATATTGGCCATTACACAGAATAAGATTCCTCTTTCTCATTCACTTTATTCCTCTCACTGTAATCCTGCAGATTTATAGTGACTTAATTTACATATGTTAAGCCATTATTTTTAAGTAAGCCACAATACGCTATACCAGTGATGGTTAACCTTTTTGCCATTGTGTGCCAGGAGGGAGCGGGGGGTTTCACGTGCGCGCATACCCACACCCATAATTCTATGCACCCCGCGCATGCGTGTACAACCCCCCCTCCCCCTGCTCCAGGCATGCGATGGCCCAGTAGGCACTTTTTTCCTCCCACCTGCCTCCAGAGCCTTTCTAGGAGTCGGGAGGGCAAAAACAGCCTCCCCCTCCCCACCATGGAGGCCCTCCGGAGGCCAGAAACAGCCCATTTGCCAACTTCTGGTGGGACTGGAAGTTGGTAAACGGGCCGTTTTTGGCCTCTGGAGGGCCTCCGGGAGGGAGTCTGGTTTTGCCCTCCCCAGACTCCTAGAGAGGCTCTGGAGGCTGGGGACAGCAAAAAACAGGGCTTCTGGTCCCAGGTGAGAAAGAAAAATGGGCCTCTACCCCCCCCCCCCCGCCCCGGAGGCAGGATACAGTCTGTTTTCCTACTTCTTGTGGGCCCATGTGTGCCATAGGTTCACCATCATGGGACTATACTATACAATAAGCTGGAGGTAAAATCAGAGTTTACAAACCATGATACAGTAATTGGATTATAGTGTCTTGTATTACAACCAAAATCAATCCAACCATATACAGTATTGACATAAAGCAATGTGTGAACTAACCATTATATGTCAATGCCATTGTTAAAATATATTCACTTGTCCTGCCTCCCTGAAATATGATTTGATTTTTTTCAAAACGACTATCCCTTAAATTTTATTTATTTAATTTATTTATTTTGCGATTTATATGCCGCCATTCTCCCGAGGGACTCAGGGCGGCTTACAAAAACAGTATTTCAATACAAATCACAATAAAATTTATAATCACAACCCGATTAAAACAATTTAAAATTATACCAATGTACCCCCAGAAGTTAAGTTGGCGAAAGAGCCACGTCTTCAATTCACAATGGAAGGAAAGGAGATCGGGGGCTGTCTTGAGCTCGGTGGGTAAATCATTCCAGAGGGCCAGGCCTCCCACAGAGAATGTTGTCCTGGGGGACATCAGCTGGCATTGTCCAGCCGATGGCACCCTGAGGAGGCCCACTCTATGAGAGCGCACAGGACAGTGGGAGAGCGGCTGGAGATGGTCCTGCAGGTACCCCAGGCCTAAGCCATGAAGGGCTTTATAGATGCTTACCTATGAAACGAATCTGGAACGCCACCGGCAACCAGTGCAGCTTGCGCAGGAGAGGTGTTACACGGGAGTATCGAGAGGCCCCATAATTACCTGCACGGCCGCATTCTGGACTAGCTGGAGCTTCCAGATGCATCCCAAGGGCAGCCCCATGTAGAGGGTGTTATAGTAGTCCAACCTTGAGGTAACAAGGGCATGAGTGACTGTGGTGAGGGCATCTTGGTCTAGGAAAGGGCGCAACTGGCACACAAGACGTACCTGTGTGAAGGCCCCCCTGGTTACAGCTGTCAGATGATCATCCAAGGACAGCCGAGAGTCCAGGAGGACACCCAGATTGCGAACCCTGTCGGAGGGAGTAATAATCTCCCCCCCCCGATCGTTAATGTTGGAACCTCCAGATCCCGAGATGCCGGCATCCATAGCCACTCAGTCTTGGAGGGGTTGAGTCTGAGTCTGTTCCTCTCCATCCAGACCTGCACCACCTCCAGGCAATGGGACATCATGGAAAGGGCATCACTAGGGTGGTCATGGGTGGAGATATAAAGCTGGGTATCATCAGCATATTGATGATATCTCACCCTAAAACCATAAATGATCTCACCCAGCGGTTTCATATAGATGTTAAAGAGCAGGGGGGAGAGAACCGATCCCTGGGGCACCCCACAAGTGAGGGGCCTCCAGGAGGATTCCTGACCTCCCGCCCAAACAGACTGCAAGTGACCAGAGAGGTAGGAGGAGAACCACTGCAAAACAGTGCCTCCCACCCCTATCTCCTCAAGCCGCTGCAGCAAGATACCATGGTCAATGGTATCAAAAGCTGCTGAGAGGTCAAGAAGGACCAGGATGGAGGAACAACCCCCATCCGTGGCCTGCCAGAGATCATTTACTAGTGCAACCAATGCCATTTCCGTGTTGTGTCCACGCCTGAAGCCGGATTGGTAAGAATCGAGGTAGTCTGTTTCCTCCAGGAATTGAGGGAACTGCTGTGTCACCACGGACTTGACAACCTTCACTAAAAAGCGAAGGTTGGAGACTGGACGATAGTTGTTAAGAACGTCAGGGTCCAGGCTAGGCTTCTTAAGGAGAGGCCGAACCACCGCCTCTTTGAGTGCAGTGGGGAAGACTCCTTCCCTTAAATCATTATGGAATGTATTTGTTGGAAAAATTAGTAACTAATATTGTCATTTGAAAAACCTAATTTCCAATATTTTTGACTCAGCTAAAAATAGCTGTGTCTTTCCTCTCCTCCACACCAACTCTGCTCCTTTAGTTTGGATAGGACAAACATAAATTTGAATTCTTATGAGGTTTCAAATTATTCACTTGCAAAGAAGGAGTGGGACTCAGAAGCACATTCTCTTCACTAAAACAAAAAGCATAACTGGCATGCAAACATGCAGAATTCTTTGAATTCTATACTTACCACACAACTAAAATTTGGAATATCTGCATACTTGTAAGAGTATGGATACAATAGCATTTGGGCATACGCATGAAAGGACAAATAGGCTTTCATCTGAGTCTGGTGTTTGCGAAGAAAATGAGCAACAGCCTTCACTTCTGGTTCAGATTCAGGGAATGGACCACAGTACGTATCATCACAGGGATGAAGGGAAGCACCTTCATCTATATGTTAGAAGGAAACAAAATGATGATCTTCACAAAATTAAACCTAACAAAAACATGGTCACAGGGCACACATATAGTACCAGACTGAGGTTCTCCAGCTGGGACCAATGACAATAGACATAATCCCTATAGTACAGAAAATATGGCCAGTTTTGATAATAATGATGACAGGATGAGGCAGAATAACAATTTCATAGGAATAGAGAAGATTTTAATCTGAAATGTAAAAGTCTTTTAAAGATGAATTAGTTGTACTACAGCACAACACAATTATTTTTCTAATTTTGCTACCAAAAAGTAGTGCAAAGTTACATTCCTCTTATTTAGTTTATTGCCTAATTCCATTGATACAATTATTCAGGAACCAGAAAAAGATACTCCAAGGTTATATCAGTTGTCTACCGTTGTTCTAATTGGACAAATTGGGCTAACACAGTTCAAGTATTAAATCTGACTTGCGTATAATTTTTTGAGCAGAAGAAAGGCATTCTGAATGGGTCAAAAGTTATTTTCTCAGCGGGCCAAAACATAATTTAAGTGGACTTGGATAAAACTTTGATTACAGCTTCAGCACTCATGTAAATTAAGAGTAGAAGTGGATAGACCTTTTATTTAAGCCAACATGATTCTTTTTTATGAATGATTTGGTGGTGAGAAAAATGTAATCTAGTTTCTGATCAATAATTTAGGAATATCCTTAGTCATAATCAGTAATGGAACTGCTTCACATTGGAAATACACATGCATAATAGTACACCAGAAAATTTTCTTGTGTTTTGACAATTGTTAAACATTCTTGTCAAAATATTCCTCACATATCTTCAGTATTTGAAAAAATGAGATGAAACACTTCACAATTTACCTAAAAACTGGAAATATTATGTAACTATTATTACCAAGTTAGCTTGATCCTTATTTTTTCAGCTAAGCAGCATTTACTGTTAAAAGAAACAGTAGAAACTCCAGTAACTTGTAACTAAAGATGTAGATTTGCTGTCCCATATGTATTATTCACAAAAAAGGGCTCTATTCAGGAATAAGGAGACTCTGACCTCTAGATTTTACTGTATAGAGCAGCTCTAACCAACAGAAGGAATGGAGAAATATAATTTTCCTTTCCTGATAAAAAGAAATGGGAGATTTGGAAATTTGTCAAACCATTGATATTTTGTTAATTGATTGCTAATTAGTTTGTTCTTGATTTTATGTATTTATTTTGTATTTGTATTCTATGTTACTCTAGCCAGAAAAAGAAAGAAAACAGAATTGCCAGAAAAATGCTGCCTTAAAAATTTAAAAAAGCAAAACAAAATAAAAATTTAAAAACCATCACGGTTTTGAGTCCTTTACTCAAAGGACTCAAACAGAAATCGATTCTCATTTCTGTTTCTGTGTTGTGCTAAAATGTCACTGTTTCATGCTCTTATTTGTCTGTGCAAGTTATGAACTGTAATTAATTGGAGCTTGGACTTACTTCAGGCTGTGTTCTGAAATTATTTATTATTAATTTGGAACTCCCCATCTGTTTATCTAGATCCATCGACTTCCACATGAACCTGTTTGTTAAGCTCTTTCTTGGAGCTTATGGATAGGTCTGCTGAGAGGATACTCAAGAATGAATGATTTTGAATGATTTTCAAAGTCATATTTCTCTAGTGTTTTCATTACTATATTTTAAGATTTAATCATTGTTCTCCTTGAAAATTAAAATAATTTTTAACTATTTCTAGTTTTAGCATTTAATATTCTTATTCTTATATTTACTTTTTTAGCTGTTCCCAAGTCTCAATAATTAGGTGGGATATGAATAAATATTTGTAAACATGTCAAAGTTTGGATGTTTGTTTATATTGGGAAGCCAGGATGGTCATATAATAATAGTCTGATCAAAAACCAATGTGAGAACAGACAAAAGAGGGACTCCATAGTCAAAAGTAAAAAGAGGGATTTGATCCTGAAATAATTCCAACCTTATCATCACAGTGCCATTACACGTATTATAGACACATTGTTAATTTAATTGGCTAGTGAGAAAAATTCATATTATTTCTAGACTTACCACACCATTTTACTTTCCAGTTACGATTAGCATCTACTCCATGGCAGTGGAACTTTGAATTCTTTGATCTTGTTTTCCTCCAAAATCGATCCTAGGCATAGATTTTTAAAAATGAAAATACAACATATATACACAGATAAAAACACTGTTAAACTTGTAACAAATCTTTTCACAGAGAGTGAAGTTAAATATTTAAACCTTTTTTTCCCAAATACACTTCTTTAATATTAATATTCTTAGTATTTTTCATTAATACCCTAATGTTGAAATATTTCTTACCTGAGTCCAGCTAAAATGATATCCATCCACATTAAAAATAGGCATGATAAAGAAATGCAATTGATTTAGCATTCTTCTCATGGCTGAGTCATTTTGATATGTCTGAAGAGCCTGGTACATAAAAATAGTTGAAATAATATGTGTAGTTCAGAAATTTTGTAATGTGATTTTTTCAGAGATCCTAGCCTACTTTTAACCTAATAATATAACTATCAATGAAAACTTACACAACAAACAATTGATTAGTTTCCTATTTCCCAAAACATTCTTTGTCCTTATGATTTTTATTTCCACAAAAGATTACTACTGAACTTCTGACACTAGCTAACCTCCTTTTTTGGGTACCAGTGAGCAACCAAAATTAAAGACATCCAGCCACTTTCCCTTGCTAAAGGCCAGGTTAAAGAGACAGGATTTCACAACTCTTCTGAATAACAGCAGCCTAGGGACCATCTGGCTCTAAGGGAGAAACTTGTTCCCAAACACAGGTGCTGCTACTGAGAAGATGCACTTCCAAGGTTCTTAGAGGTAACATTTGTTTGAAGGAACCCAGAGCACACCAATCTTGGCCATCTACTTTTTAAAAAATTCTTCTAACTTTTCTAAAAATGTGTATTAGTTTTTATTGCTGTTATGAAAATCTTTATAAAATTACTATTAAGAAAAAGGAATATTGGTTGGCAGCTGTAGGAGAGAGACTGGCAGAGCCAGAGGAAGGACTCCAAAATGATGGCTCATTTAAGTCTTCCCCCTGGCTCTCCTACAGCAGCTTGGCCAATGAGAAAAGAAAGAAGCTGGCAGTTTCATCAATGAGAAAATTGCTGACTTGTCTACGGGGTGTCTCAAGTCTCAAAATTAAACAGGAAGGAAGAAGCAGTCTGGATTTAGCCAAGTTGGACGAGTTACTGTATAGTCCATGACACGAAATTGAGTATCAGACAAAACAAGACAGCCAGAGAAATTGCTACATGAAATTTAATTTCTAACTGCAATAAAATACCTTATGCCACCAGACTCCAAATTTTGGGCTTAGACAACTTAGAACTACGCTGACTTCAGTCTGACCTAAGCATAGAACATAAAATTATCTGCCACAATGTCCTTCCTGTCAATGACTACTTCAGCTTCAACCACAACAATACATGAGCAAATAATGGATACAAACTCAAGGTAAACTGCTTGAACTCGACTGCAGAAAATACAACTTCAGCAACAGAGTGGTCAATGCCTGGAAAGCACTACCTGACTCTGTAATTTCTTCACCAAACCCCCAAAACTTTAACCTTAAACTGTCTATTGTTGACCTCCCCCCATTCCTAAGAGGTCTGTAAGGGCGTGCATAAGTGCACCAGCATGCCTACCGTCCCTGTCCTAATATTCCTTTTTACTTACTCTTTTCATGTATTCAAATTATGTTTACACTTTTACCTGTTATCTTATACATGCTTGACAAACAAATAAATAAATAAATCAAAATATATATTTTGCAGTCAGAACTGTTCTGTGGGCATTTGGCAAGGCAGGAGCAGAATTGGTTTGAGTCAAATAGCAGGGAGCTTTTGAAATCTCATACACACATTTAAGGAGACTGTGCAGTCTCTTGCATACAAATTGAATAAGCCTTTCTAGAAGACACAGGGAGATTCATCCCCCACTTCAATAACTTGCTATCATTTAACATTATTTACATATCCACGCAACATGTAAATAATGCTAAATGTCCATCTTAGTGTTTTTCTAATGCAAGCAATTAAATTTTTATATTTTTCTTTATTGTGGTGCCCAAGGATGGAAGGAGGAAGTAGCCCCCCACACACACATCCTGTTGGCGATACGGCAGCAAGTGTGTTTAAAGTAAATGGTACTGACGGAGTAACACTTAGAAACCTCTGAAAGACTGTAATGGTATTTGGAAATTACCTGGAAAGACAGGAGGGAAAACTGCAGACTGAAAAACTGGCATGTAAAAGATATTTTACATGCCAGCACCCCGGATCACCCCAATGATGCCCCTGAAGTGATGTCCCGGTACTTCCAGTATCTTAAAAAACAGCTATACATCTATTTTATGCTGCCTTTTCTAAAAATCCCAAATAGCTGAGAATAAAACATGTTATATTCAAACATGTTCAAACAAAATGAAGTATATCAAGTCAATTCAAAACTAAAATAAAACTACTTCTCCCAGCACGCTTCACTCTTCACCCTGAGGCCTGTTGGAAAACCATAGGCTTCACTGCTTTATAAAATTATAACTTTAAAGGGATATGTTATTCCAAAATGAGGAGACCAAGAAGGCCTGTTTCCATCTCCCTTCCCCTTCACTTCTTATGCAGAAGGGATAATTTATTCAGCACAGACTGGACAAACAGCATCTGTCTCAGACCATCCCAAATGGAATGAGGATCTAAGTCATAAAGAATCATTGCTAAAGAATAATAACCAGCACTTCGACTTGGATATGGAAGCTTTTGGCAACCAATGGACTTGTAGGTATTCCTCTGCTATATTTCTGTTCTTATGAGTTTTATTTATCACATTTATATAGCTGCCCATCTCACAAAAAGTGACTCTGGACAGCATTAGCAAGCATATTTCAAAATATTTAATTGGTGAAGGTACTTTCTGAACTTTCCATAATTTTATGGTAATAATATAGTATTGTTTCTGCAGTTTCAAAAACTAACACTGCAACATTCTTCATCCAGTGAAAAGCAGGAATGAACTATTTTTAAGGAGGAAGAATTTCCAGTTTTATTCTTTTAGTTTGCTAAAAGAACAATGCTTGCCTTGAAGCCAACAAATCACTTATCTTGATAGAAGATAATGTAATTTAATGTACTTATTAGTTACAGTATCTGGGCTCATTATTTCAGACATCCAATTAGTATCATGCACAAACTCCAAATTTCATTTAAGTAAGCTATTGCTCAAAGGCACTGCAAGCATCTGTAGTTATATAGATAAACATGACTAGCATGCCTCCTTGTGGTGGTGATGATAATATTGTACTGAACCCTGATTTTGAAGAATATGCATAGTAAATTAACATACTATAAGCATATAATGTTTCTATATCAAAAAGCCAAGGAATATGTATGGTTCTGTCCTTCTCTATTGTTTACAGTTACTTTGAAATAAGGATCACCAGTCAACAATAGAAATGTGTATCTCCATTTCCTTTAGTATAAACATCTGAAAAGGACTAAAAAGTGAACAACAGCACCCACCTTCCTTGGCAGGAACTTAGGCACATTAGTCAAAGAAGAACAAGATCTAAATGACTAACTAAAATAACAAACAAACCATAAAATGTACAAAATGGAAATACAATTAATCCAGGTAAAACAGGTAAATGAATTATGTATTATATTTTCTTCAAATAATATTTTTTCTTAAGTGCTTGAGATTTTTTTTAGGCCATACTCAATTATTTTCCAAACAAAATATTATATATATATCCTCCATGTCTAATATATTTACATCTTTATAAAATTCTTGAAATCTTTATAATTGAGAGTAGACAATAATGCTGAACTATGCAATATCAAAGCCACTGCTTTTCTTAGTTCTCAACAACTTTTATCTTTCCAAATGCAAGACATATTAAGAAAAAACATAGGCAGAGTATCCTCGAGTAATGGAATGCTTCTAAATAAAAAATAATTATAAGAAAAAAACAAAAGATACTTCTTAATCCCAATTGCTCCTAATCCTTTAAAACATGTTTCTATCATACTTCACAAGAGAACACCTTGCAGCTTCTCATTTATATTATAATACCTTCTAGAATTTCCTAACTTCAAAAATAGGTTTCTGCAGTAGTTAGACCCTGTATCACATCTATTCATTTTGGTGAAAAGATATGACATAAATATAGTAAGTAAAGTCCTTAATAAACAGAGAAATTTATGCTGCTGCAAATCTCTGCATTGTCCAACCCAGGCTAAGCAATTAGACAAAAGAAAATGAAGCTTATAAATTTATTTGACTGAAGTTGGGAATTCATTTCATCAGCACAACAGTATGATATTATTTTTATGCTCTTTATTATCTTTATTATCTATGAATTTGTCAACAATACTTTGTCAAATTAGAGATTTATCAATAATTGTCATTAAGACAGGGAAACTATAATCTAGGTTGCACAATTTTATTCTTATTTAGTAAAGACTCTTTAAATTCAGCAGAATTATGGTGCTAACAACATTTTCACCAACCTTAAGGTTGAAATATCACAGATATAGATATATAAAACCTAGTTAAATATCATAACAATTCACCTTTGCTTTCATAACTTACTTTGTATAATAGACAGAAGCTTTTCTGATTTCAAAATATAACGATAGTTTTTAAAAAATTATCCTTACTTCTTTCACAAACCACTGGCAAAAAGCTGGACTGATCCATTCTCTTGCATGAATTCCACAGTCAATCCACACAGCTTTCTTATGAACTCTTGTTCTTTTGCCTAGCTGCAATTGTAAAAACACATACGTACATGAGAAAAAGAAAACTATAGATGGATGTGTTCTGCCAATGACAGACAGCAACTTAGTGAATGTGGAACAGAAACAGAATGTGGAAATACTGTAGTAGAAGTACGTCCCCTTTAGCTTAATGTAGTTTCTTATATCTTTGGTTTATGAGTTTATTATCCAACAAAAATATGTTCTTTCATTTCACAATAGTTTCAAGAGAACAGCATACTATATTACTAACCTATGTTTGGCCTGTATTTTTGTATATGTTTTCCTCCCTCTTGCTAAGTGGAGAGATTGCTTGAACAAGCTCTCTCTTCCTCAGCGGCTTTTTTCTGTGATGCCTCCCTAATAAGCACTAACTGGAAGATAACAGGCTCCATTCCATGATATTAATAAATAAATTAGTTACTCTAGCCTGGCTCAGGCTGCTGGCCTGAGGTGACCGATGATGAGTACCACTGTGCAGGATAGTTGAAAGATCAGAGATGAAGAAGGTATAGGTGGGTGAGAGGAGTTCAAGAGAGTAGATCTTTCTGAGGCTCAGGGCTGGAAAGGACCAAGCTGGGAATGGTTTGAATCAAGGTGGGTCATTGGCTAATGAATAGTGGGATTCTGTTAACAACAGCAATGGGGACTGCTGGGATCTGCTGTTGCTAAATAATACAGTCATGTGATATCACAATTTATGACAGCATTTCTTAATAATATAAATTCCATTCTCAGTTGCTATCATTAACTAAGGACTACCTGTATACACACACATTTCCTCTTAGTTAATTATCCCATACCAGGCATAACCATTGCTAAGGATGGGACAGTGGGATAAATATCTGTTCAGGGGAGACTTCCGGTTGGCGACTCATGGTATCATGGCATTGTGAGAGCGATCACAGCTCTCCAGCGCCCTTTTTCACCGTGCTTTGGAGATCCCTTTGAGGCGTGGAAGCCCGGAGAGCTTCACGTATAATAGAGGGAATCTGGCGAGCGGAGAAGCAAGGAGCAAGTGCTCTCCATTAGATCGGACGTCTCTGTCAAACCAGCACATGTGTGCCTGTCATCTAATGGCAGACCTGAGGCCGCAATAGCCAGCAAAAAGACGGGAAGCAAAGAAATTTGGGGAAGCTGGTGTTAGAAAAAGACTTATACTTTTTTTTCCTGAACACTGTGGGGATTGACATTGGAGAAGAGGAGCTGGCTGTGTCAGGTGAAAAGGACTCGTGGAAAGTGAACAAGTGGCGATCGGAAGTAAAGGGAGCAGATCAAAACAGCATGGGTGTACTGGCAAGGCGGCAAGAAAGATGAAGGAGAAGTGGATCAGTGAAGTTGAAAGACAGCGCAGATAGAAGACCGGTGAGACACTTTTGGCAACAATAAATAAGAGAACCTTGGCAGCATATACAGTGACCTGTTTGACAACGGAGGGGAGAGAAACCGGAAGTGCAGCCATTAATTGGATTTGACAGCAAGACAGCTGAACTGTGGAGATCAACGGAGGAAGGCATATTGAATTTGGACTCCAGTTAACGGATTCCAGAACTAGGAGGACTTTGACACCACTGGGGATTAGATTGCAAGAACTTTCATGAACTAACATCAGAAGGAGAAGTTCCACACAGGAACTTACATATATTTTGAAACCTCTATACTTTAATATATTAATATTATTTATATATATATATATATATATATATATATATATATATATATATATATATATAAATAAATAACTTTAAATATCCCTGTATATATTTGCATATTTCTATATACCTTATATACATTTATATTTATTTATATTTTAAATATTTACATAGTTTTAGCTCTAGTTGGTGATATTTCAGTTAACGGATTCCAGTTATGGTGATATTTCAGTTAAGAGATTCTCTATTAATCTTCTTGAAGGTTATTTACTATAGGTAGCATTTTATAATTGTGATATTAACTGACAATAGAGTATTAATTAATTAATAATGATTTGATAAGCTGATAATCAATCTACATTTGGAAGAATAGAATTAAGTATTTTTGAATATAATTGAATTAATTGTGAATTAAGTACCTTTTGCTATAGGCATTGATTGCTTGAAATAGATTGTCAAATATTGTAGTCAAAGTTCTGAGGTAAAAAAAAAGGAACCTCTTTGGATACAAATAACGAGTATTTCTAGCATCTTTAGTAACACAAGAAATAAGAAAACACTAGATAAAGAAGAAGAGGTAATCAGTGGATGATAATTTGGAGGAATATTGAAAGAATTGTGAGAGACCAAAAAATGGTCTTGAAGGAAATGACAAGTCTCTCATCCACAGTACTAAAAACAGGATGGAAAACTACCTCAAATCCTACAATAACAATGACTTTGCCAGCAACGCAGAGTTGACAGAAGGGTTGACTAAAACAGAAAAATCAGTGGTGATACCGACCATGCAAGCCATGCAATCGACCCTGATAGTAATTCAAGATACCATGCTGAAGATGCAAGAGAAGATGTCAAATAATCATGAAGAGTTGAAGACGGACATTTGAGCCATAGATTAAAAAATGAATGAGATACAAGAATCGATACACAACAATGAACAAAAGATAAAAAAGGTGGAAACCAGAATGGAACAAAATGAGAGAAATCTAAACTCAATAGATCAGAAGCTGATGGTGCAAAAAAGAGAGCTGGAAGACTCAATAATCCAGTTAGAGATGGATAGAGCATCTTTTTACTAATGCTTCCAAAATATAGCAGAAGATAAGGAGGAAGACCTGGGTCAAGTGATGGTGGAATTAATAGCGGAAATATTACAACAAGATAAACAAGACATAATAAAACAGTTAGATGAAGTGTACAGAGTGCAGACCAATTATGTCAGAAGGAATAAATTACCCAGAGAAGTGCACATTAGATTTGCGAGGAAAAAAGTCAAAGATATATTCTATAGTATGGCAAGAGACGAACCGGTGACATACAAAGGGAAAGAGGTGATAATTTTAAAGCAAGTTCCTAGGAGAGTGAGGGAATTGAGAAGGGACTACAGATTCTTGGCTATACAGTTAAACAAGAGAAATATCCTTTTCAGATGGATATTGCCGGAAGGCATGTTGATTACTTGGCAGGGGAAAAAAGTTAAAATAGACAGCCTCATAACTTCCTAGACCAATTGAGAGGGATGGAGGAGGATCAAAGTAGCAAGGAAGAACTGGAAGCAATTGCACAAGAAGAACAAATTCCCCACCAACAGAGATCTAAAGAAGGAACCCCAGAGGAGAAGGAGACAGAAGACAAGGAAAGCAAAGAGACAAAAGGGAAGAGACAAAGACTGCAAAGAACTACACGTGCAAATAAAAACTAAGGCAGTACATAAGAATCAGAATCAGAAATGGAGGGATGGAAGTTAATATCAATAAATGTCAATGGATTAAATGATAATAAAAAGAGAAATTAGCTAATTACAAAATTAGCTAAACAGAATGCTGATATAATATGCCTTCAGGAGGTCCATATAAAAAAAGAAGACGGAAATGCTTAGAGTACAATAAATTTGGGAAAACCTTTACTTCCCTAGCAGGAGGAAAAAAGATGGGAGTAGTGTTATATGTCAAAAATGGGATTGTAGCAGAATTAAAATATACTGACACCAAGGGGAGAACATTAGCGATTGAGATTAAGAGAGGGAACCTTCCAATACTATTAGTAGCCATCTATGCCCCAAACAAAAACTTGGGGGAATACTATAAAAATTTAGGAGAGAAAATAAGTAAAATGGGGTATAGCAAGATTTGTATAATTGGCGACTTCAATGGGATAGTGGATTCAGATAAAGACCATAAGAGTAGTAAAGACAAAAAGGAAAAAAGGGATAAATTACCAAAAACCTTCTTTGATTTAGCAGATGAATTAAACCTAGTAGATATTGGGCGGACCTTGCATCTGAATAAGAAATAATATATCTTTTATTCGAATCCCCAAAAATCATGGTCGAGAATTGACATGATGTGGGTCAGTAGAAATCTGGGGATGGAAATTGAATCCGCAGAAATAACACTGAATATATGGGCAGACCATAACTCTTTGGAAATAAGATGGAAAAACTTACACAGGAAGAAGCGAAAGAGATGGAGGTTAAATACACAATTTTTGAGGGATAAGGACTACATTGGAAAAGTTAAGGGAGAACTAAGATTATTCTTCGAAGAAAATGAAAATCAAGAGGAGCTCTGGTGGCTCAGGAGACTAAAAGCATTGTAATTAAACACCAGCTGTCTGCAATTGCACCAGTTGAAATCTAACCAGGCTCAAGGTTGACTTAGCCTTCCATCCTTTCTAAGGTAGGTAAATTGAGGACCCAGTTGTGGGGGCAATAAGCTGACTTTGTATAAATATACAAAAGTATGAAGGCTATTGCTTAACGCATTGTAAGCCACCCTGAGTCTCCGGAGAAGGGCGGCATATAAATCAAATTTTAAAAAAAAAGTAACACCCCGAGTAATTATATGGGAAACAATGAAGGTATATTTAAGAGGGTTGGCAATATCACACAGTATATACAAAAATAAAGAAAAAAGGAACATATAGAAGGAATTTCTAGAGAGACTGGGAGAAGCAGAAAAGAACTTGCAGCAAAATCCAGGGGATAAGGTGGCAAAAGAAAATTGGATGATACTAAGACACAAATTGAACATTCTGGATCAAGAATAATTGGCCTACAAGATAAAACAATCAAAACAATATTATTTTGAAAATGCTAACAAACCGGGTAGATGGCTGTCTTATCAATTAAAAAAGGAGAATGAGAAAGGAATTATCTACCAATTGGAAGATACAGAGGGATGTGTATTGAACAAAGAAGAGGACAAGCTTGAAATTGCCCAGGATTACTATGCTGCACTATACAAGGAGGAAGACATTCCAAGAAGGAAAATTGAACAATATCTGGCAGAGGAAGAACTCCCATCGATAGGAGAGGAAGAGAGGGAAATGTTGAATAGGGAAATCACAATGGCGGAATTAAAGATGGCAATATCTAAACTTAAAAATAATAAATCACCAGGCCCAGATCGATTCCCAGGAGAACTATATAAAAATTTGGATTTGAGGAAATACTTTTGCCGAAACTATTGAAAATTTGTAATGAGGACTTGATAGGATCCAAAATTCCAGATTCGTGGAGAGACATATATCATGCTATTGCAAAAAGAAGGTACGGATCCAAAACAGATTTAAGAAATTATAGGCCAATTTCCCTTCTAAATACAGATTATAAAATTTTTATAAGTGTAATGGCAGAAAGAATAAAGAAAATATTAAATAATTTGATACATACCGACCAAAATGGATTTCTCCCCAGAAGACAGATAAGGAACAATGTAAGAGTAGTGATTGATATCCTAGAATATTATGAAGCCCATTCAGATAAGCAAATGGCACTTGTTTTCTTAGACACCCAGAAAGTGTTCGATAATTTGAATTGGGAATTTATGGTCCCACAAATTAAAATGATGAAATTTGGAGTAAACAAATTTCTGTTGAGAAAATGATAACAACGATTTATGACAAACAAAGAGCGAACATTTTATTGAATGGAGATATGACAAAAACTTTTCAAATCAGAAAGGGGGTAAGACAAGGATGCCCATTGTCACCACTACTGTTTATATTGACCTTAGAAGCTCTATTAAGAAGAATTAGGAATAACAATGAAATAGAAGGATTGAGAATTAGGAAAGAAATATACAAAATCCAGGCATTTGCTGATCACGTAACCTTGATCATGGAAGAACCATTAGAAATGGGACAAAAAATTCTGGAGAAACTGGAAAGGTATGGAGAAGTATCTGGATTTAAATTAAATAAAACCAAAACTAAAATGTTGATCAAAAACTTGTCGGAAGAGCATAAGAAAACACTAGAAGAATCCTTGGGCTTGCAAATAGTAAGAAAATAAAATATCTGGGAGTATGGATAACAGCAAGATGTTCGGCTCTAAAGGAAGATAACTACATACCCCTGATTAAAAGCATCAAACAAGATTTGGAAAGATGGGGGAAATTACAATTATCACTTCTAGGCAGGATAGCTTCAGTAAAGATGAGCATCCTGCCTAAGCTATTATATTTGTTCCAAACTACGCCAGTTAACCTAGATAAAAAAAAATTCTTAGAATTGAATAGCGCCACTAGAAAATTCATCTGGGGAAGGAAAAAACCTAGGATTTCAATTCGAACACTACAGGATAAAAAAAATAGGGGTGGATTTGGACTCCCAGCACGGGAAATGTACTATAAAGCAGCTTGGGACAAAGGTAAAAGGACAAGGACATACTTTCACAGGCATAAAGTAAGAGACACATTAATGCAGACCTGGAGGGAAATTAGGAAAAAGCAGTATACGAAAGTCCCAAAATGTCTCTCCACAATGGAGGCCATAATATATCCCAATGTCCTAGAAATTGGAAAAATGTTCAGGTACAAGGACATTTTAGACAACGGTGGGAATCTCAAAATGAATGAGGTGTTAAAAGAACAAGGCATCCATATTGATTGGTGGCCATATGCACAAATCAAGTCCTGATATCAAAAAGACAAGGAGGAATTTGGTATAGAAATAGGAGCTAATGGATTTGATAAGATATGGATGGGAACGGAAAATAAACTATTAGCCAAATTATATAATTACTTGCTCGAATATGATAGGGTAGAGGAGGTAGTCAAATAACAAATGATTGCATGGGCAAAAAACATCGGACACAGTATAAACCTAGATGAATGGGAAACAATTTGGAATAGTAATCTTAAACTGACAAAGGTGGTAGTGTATAAGAAAAACCAATACAAAATGCTATACAGGTGGCATTTAGCCCCTACTAGGATAGCAAAAATTTACCCTAACACGAGTCCAAATTGTTGGAAATGTGGCCAACACCATGGCACTTTCTACCATATGTGGTGGACATTCCCCGAAGCGACGAAATTTTGGAAAATAATTCAAAGATAGATTCAAGAAATAATAGAGGAAAATATTGATTTGGCACTCGAAACCTTCCTCCTGGGAATACTGAAAAGGGCGTATGAGGAAAAAAAGAGATACCTAATTACGCATATCATTACAGCTGCCAGAATAATATATGCACAGTACTGGAAAGAGAAAGGACTGCCACCAGAGGAATACGTGGTTAGAAAGATATTAGAATGTGCAGAGATGAATAAATTAATGTATGTGATAAACAAAAAAGAGAACTCAGAATATTACACAGTGTGGGAAATGTGGTATAAGTGGATGGAAGATAGAAGTAAAAGGTAGAATAAGAGAGGGTACAATTATCAGTAAAAATTAAGTAATCAGGGAATACCATGTATATAATTTCGTATACATTTATGAACACCACTAAACAAAAAATTGTTAAATTGTATTATCATGTAATTCAATAAAAATCAATAACAATATTAAAAAAAATCTGTCCAGGGGAAATATCTTCTTCACGAGTCAAATTCTGGAGACTGTTCTCACCACCTGGGCTCATTGCACCCGAAGAACCGCCCTCATGGTTTGAATATATTTGGGGACATTTATTTAATAAATTTTCTCAAAGTTTTGTTACCATTTAGGCAACTCCTTTGGTATCCATCCTGAACATTCTAAATTAAATACCAAGACACAAATTATAAGGAATGCCACAATGCCATTCAAAGAAATGAAAAATATATATTACCAAGATAGGGAACTGGGAAAGAAAGCTAATCTGAATTTTTCTTTTACATAATAAGGATTCATTAATTAAATTCTGATAAGCTGACTCTCAGTAAGAAAGTTTTAGTGAATATCTCCTCTGAACAGAAGACTGTAGGAATCATAGCAACTTGCAAAAGAGTATATCTATCAGAGAAATAGACTGGAATTGTTCTTTGAATAGATCCTCTTGAACTCCTAGGATTAGATTGCAAGATCTTTTCTAAGTCTATGATTCTTATTTTCAAGCAAATGTGAACAATTGTTTATAGCTAACATTTCTTTAAAAATAACTTGAATCTGTGTTTTTATATATAATAGGATTTGCTATGTTTCAGGCAGAGCACCACAACTGGCCTTTAAGTCATCTGCTGTGGTTACATACTGGAGAATACTGGATTAAGCAAAAATTTGATGAGTCTATTTAAGTGGAGTCAGTATGAATTATTTCTGCATTTAATTTTTTTCTCTTCTAATACATTAAAAATAATATATGCTATTGGCAAGTTTTGGCAGATTTCTATGATGTCCACTCAAGGTTTTTAGGGATTATAAGTGATATCTTGGGCCCTCAGCTTCTGACTTCAGATATAGGGCAGATATACAGTGTTATATTTTGCATCCATAAGTATTTCCTTATTCATTTATCTTGATACTACCTCATTGCACCAATAATGTTTTGTCAAAATTTACCTTTAGCACAAAAAGTGGTCTTCCCTCATATGACTTGCCAATAGAGAACATGTAAATAAGTTCAGAATGAGTTTTGTTCAAATAATACATCCAATTTTGAATCTGGGGGAAAAAGAAAAAGATACATAAATGTATGATTTTCTTTTGTCACTGAATAACATAAATGTAACTATATACAATAAGCACAACAGAAAATAAAAGTTCTCATTTTCTTACTAGGTTTTCCAATATTTTAAAATCTTATATCAAAGTTTAATTTTTGTTAAGGAAGCAAAGAAAAATGTTATTTTGCTATTTCCCTGGGTTTTTCTTATATAAAAATAAAAACATGAGAGTACAAAAATATATAATACATACTTCTTCCAGGGAATGATATATTTCATAACTATATTCTGGCAATGATCTACGATTCCTGGGTGGCTTTGAATCACTTTGTTTTTCTATAGTTTTTTGCAAATCAGATATGAGGACTCTATCAAACAGAAAACAAAAAAGAAAAGAACACTTTAAATAAATGCATGGTATAATACAAAAGAATGGAAAGTTACAATATATAGTTTAAGTAAACATTTTAACACTGTACAGACTATTTATGACATATAATAAACCCAGGAAAATTGACTCTAAGAACATAAATGTAGCATGTTGTAAAGCAAATATTGTGTATTGGAACGCAGCAATAAATTGAAAAAGACAAACCCAAAAAACAAATAAAAAAACAACAGAGAAATGTGGTTTAATTGACTGAAGAAACAAATAAAAACTAATTAACCAGCATTTAAAGGATATTTTCTTCATCTATGAATGGTAATAAAATACATGCTCAAATGAAACAATAACTACAGTGCAGAATCCAATCTGAGTCAGTCACCAGGACCACAGTTTTTGTCTTCTGAGCTTTTGGCCATCTTCACCCAGAGACAAGTTTCCTGAAGATGGACTCCAGCATGAGTCCAAAAGCTCAGAAGACAAAAACTCTGGTCCCAGTGGCTGACCCAGATTAGATCCTGTAACATTATCTTGGGACATGTATATTCACCTTCATTTGTAATAACTACAATATTTACCTAAAGGAATATGGGCAATTTATTCTCCCAATAAGTAGCTAAAAACTGAGGAAGTGTGAATGCCCTTAAGGCACTGCTGCTGAAAACAATTAGTACTTTTGAAATTTAAAGATTACCTGGGTTGCTTGGGAAGGCTGTTTGCCAATTTATTCTCCCTCCCCCCCACAAAACTTAAACAGGGATTCATAACCCTTTCTCGAATCCTTTTATAGTTATAGAGCCGAGGTGGCGCAGTGGTTAGATTGCAGCCCTGCAGTTCGGCAGTTCAAATCTGACCGGCTCAAGGTTGACTCAGCCTTCCATCCTTCCAAGGTGGGTATAATGAGGACCCAGATTGTCGGGGGCAATATGCTGACTCCGTAAACCGCTTAGAGAGGGCAGTAAAGCAGTATGAAGTGGTATATAAATCTAAGTGTTATTGCTATTGCTACTCCTGTTACCTTCATCAACCAAGTAACTGGACAAGTTCCTACTGGGAAGTCAATCCCTTAAGTAGCCTGCTTGGTTTGCAGATGACGAGTTTCATTTTTAAACATTTAATTTTCTTAATATAAAAACCTGCTGGCATTTGTTGTCAAGAAAGAAGTGCCAGCAGTGTGTCAGGAATACTTTAAGCACCCCAGAATTAGCTGCTATGCTCAGGTTTTGCTAAAATCTTGCCAATTTCTTGTGCTCAAAGGTGATTCTTTTAGCCATGAGACCTTTAGAAAGATTGAATATATAATGTCAAGAAAAGTACAGTAAGGAAAAGTTAAGAACCTGTATGTCAGCTTTCTGAATAAAGTAAGATTTATTTACCCATTATAATTTCCTTGACAGACAAATCCTTATCCTTTCCATCTAAAAGAGAAATTTGATAAATGCTTGTTAAGTCGCGCCACTAATTGTTATAATGTGACAGGTGTTGGCTGGCATTGTGCACCATAATAAATGTACATTCAAGCACATAATTTAAAAACATGTGGATACTTGAAGCTACAATATGCTTGTATAGCTACAATTACTGCTTTTTTAACAAACAAAAGGAGGCCCCTGCACTAAGGAGACACTAGTCTACAATATAAAGAAGACTCTATAATTAGATGTTTATCACAGGAACTATTTCCGACTTCTCTTCAAATAGCACTTAAGGATACTCTCAAATTATTTAATTACAAGGGCATGCTAGTGTATTGATTATTGCTTCTAACAAAACTTAGGAAGATTTTAAAATGTAATACAAAAGAATTCTGCCACTAAAATCCATGCTTACGTATATTGGATGTTTGCTTGCTCTAAGGAGAACTGAAGAATCTGTGAACTATTTCTTGACAGATGTAGGTCTGTAACTGCACCCTTGGAGATGAGAGACAGGCTGCTTGGTTGCCACAGGTCCACCTGTAGTGCAGCAACCAACCTGTAATTCACATTTATTCAGTATAGATTGGAAACATCCCTGACATTAAAAGATCGAAGAGAATATCCTCTTAAAATTATCAATAAATAGCAGAGATTATTGCTGAATCATTAATAAACAATTTGTTGAGGTTTTCTGCACATTGAGAAATATACATATTTAGAGTATTAGGGCTTGTATTTTTGTTTTCAATGGAAAAAAACCCAATCCAAATTTGAATTACTTTAACCTAGTCCTGTATCTTATTTTACTTTTAAATGAAATAAAAGTAAAAGTGCTTATTTACTGAAATAAATCCTGTAAATAAGCACTGCATAACATTAGCTTTCAAGCGTGTTTTTAATTTAGCACATCAGACTTTTCCACTTAGCAAACTCCAGGTTTGTTTGCATTGCCGGTGTAATTCTAACAACTCTTGTTGCAATACAGCTCTTTGCAAAAACGTATGTCTTCCACTGAGGATGATAATTTTTCACAATATATTTATATGTATATTTTAGGATATGGATTCCTTTTAATCAAAGTTTGCTTGTTTCCATCGGCTCTTTCAACTAGTTAAAGATTATAATTGGTTAACCAGAACTGTAAGGATTCAAGATCCTTCAGCTTTTGGTAGTATATATCGTAATAATCCTTTACTATATATTGAGAACTTGTAGCCCTGCAAATGTTTGCAAATTATATCTGCCAGTATCCTTCACCAGCAGTCATGCTGGTTACTGCTGTTGGGAGTTGTACTTTTGTAATGTTTGCAGATCCACAATCATCCCTGCTGAAAATCTCACTTCAGATCACTTGATTTATGTAGGCAGAAACGCTACACTTCTTATGATACAGTACACAGCAATGCAAAGCACACACTCACTTTAAGTTGTTGAGAAAGAATCTTCAAGGTCTCTGCCATTTGGTCATTCTCTGGTATAATCCGTATCACTTTATGCCTGTAAAATAATATTAAAATGGAATTCAAAATAGGATACTATTATAGCAAGAAAATAAAATACTAAAATGATGTAACCCTGAAGCAGAAATAATTTTTTTTAATCTATATTAAACTTTCTTAACCTGGTATGGGTTGATCTTCAACTACCGTAATTCCCAGCTATCTTGATCAAAGGCAAATACTAGCATTGAATTTCAGCACATATTGAGTAGTTCTGAAACAGGCTGAGCAATGGAAATTCTTTCTTCTGACATGTATTATTTATTATGAAGCATTTATGCTAACCTGGATTAACAAGATCAGCTCATTTTAGCACAAGAGAGCAAGGACCAGGAAATCCAGCATTGTGTCAGCTGTTAGCATACTTATTTGCACTGAGCTTTTCCCTAATACAAGAATCTTTCAGCTGTGCTGTACACTTTGATGTATTTCTTTGCTCTGATTCACCGGAACTTTCTCTTCAGCATAGCCCTTGGCTTGATTGCTACCTGTTGAAACCAGATTGAAGAAGGCTTTCATGTGTATCTAAAAAGGAAATGTAAAGCAATAACCCCTCAAAACAATTTCAGTAACATAATGGCCATTTTACACTTGATAAGTTACCCAAATGCATTATTAATAAACTACAACCCATACTAACCAATGAACTGCAGATATGCTATACAGGTATGCTTTTTTCCCTACATGCTCTCATACTAGAGAGCTTTGTGGTTTCTATTAATCAGAGTCCATTTCAGATCAAAAAAGGATTACTAACTCATGTCACCTTACAACCCATGTATGACGCTGTTGCTTGTCAGCTACATTGAACACCACTATATGCATGCAAAATATTCAAAGAGACTTGGTCTGAGATTTATAAATACTAAAATCTGAATGCCACTAGATTAAATGAAAATTTTATATATATAATTTTAACGATTTCACATTTTGTTGTATGCTGCCCAGAATATTTAGAATTCAATTAGTTTAACAGCCCCTGAGATAATGGGGGTGTGGACATAAAAGAACCCTTTTTCAGTTAGATTTCAGTCCCTTTAGTTTCTGTTTTGTCCATTAAAGGTTCAGGCCATTCTGTTCCCACAATTGACAACTGCACTGCACAAAACTAAGCTATATGAAGATAGCTGAAAAGCCAAAAGGATTAAAAAGGGCTGTGAAAAATGGCAAAATATGGCAACCAATCAGAAAATGATGACAATAAAACACCAAATTTTTAAAAATCAAATTAAACATAAAGAAAATTAAGTAATGCATTCTGATCAATATCATCATCAGTGTCCAAGCCTTCCTTTGCCATAATTCATATCACAATGTAGTGAACTTCACATACTTTTAAGGGAGCTCACCTTTGAATAAAAAGGCTAGAAATTATTCAAAAAAATATTTCTTTTTACCACACTAAAATGAACAACTACCTCTCCCAGTCTGGGTTAATATAGTCCCACAAACATAATTCTGCTTGCTCATTATTTAATTAATTATTCATTTATTTCTTTTCCTGGGCTTGCACGTCACACTAATGGACATTAACTCTGAACACCTTACACACCCATTATCTGTAAATACTATTAACAAATGCAACCATCCCTGTACACTTCCTCTTACACGTCAAGGCTCCTTTGTTTCATTAGTCCGACTGGAGCAGCCAGATTTTTAAAAAGTTTCCTAAATCCCAGGAGGAGAGACCATGCTGTGCCAAAAAAGTAATGCTAAAGGATAACATTATTTCATTAAAAAGCCCAATACTACTGTATTCAATTATACTTATCCCGATAATAAATATAGCAATAAGGACACGTTGTCTGTAATAAGCAAGAACTTGCTTTAAACACCAGTTAACAAAGGTGAATGATAAATTAAAGCAGATTTACCCAGCATAGCGGTTGTCGTAAAGGTAACTTCGTCGGGGCATCTCAGCCCGCTGCTGGACGAGGAGCAGCCCAAAGGACAGGAAAGAAAGCACCGGCTGGGGAAGTTTCATAGTTGCTGCCGCCGCCGCCGCAGGATCCCGAGAGAAGACGAGATAGGACCTTCGCCTCTCTTGCGTGGAAAACAGAGCAACTACTCTGACGGACGAGGTTTGGAACTGGGAGGGAGGAGCAGAGGGTGCGAGTGGGCTTTCTTCTTTTGAAAGGTGTGTGTGTGTGTGTGTGTGTGTGTGTGTGTGTGTGTGTGTGTGTGTGTGTGTGTGAGAGAGAGAGAGAGAGAGAGAGAGAGAGAGAGAACGAATGAATAGGAGTTCGGAAAAGGAGTTCTTGCCGGTTGGATACTTTCTATAAATTAATTCAAAGTAATGAGCACCTTCGAATGGACTGTAACTCCATCATTCCCAGCATTGGTTAAGCTAGCTGGCGATGATGAGGGTGGTACTCCAACAATGAAACGCACCAAGCTTGTGCAAAAGGGAGGAAGGGAGGGAGAAACAATGGATGGAAACTAATCAAGGAGAGAAACAACCTAGATCTAAGGAGAAACTTCCTAACAATGAAGACAATTAACCAGTGAGACAGCTTGCCTTCAGAAGTTGTGAGTGCTTCATCATTGGAGGTTTTTCCTGTCTGAAATGGTACAGGATCTCCTGCTTAAGCAGGGGGTTGGACTAGAAGACCTCCAAGGTCCCTTCCAGCTCTATTCTGATTGAAGATTCAAAGTGCAATATTGCAGGAAAACTCTGCCCACAGCCTGGAGTTTGATCTTGACGGGGCTTGAAGTTGACTCAGCTTTTCATTCTTCCAAGGTTGGTGGGGACAATGAGGACCCAGATTGGGGGGTTGGGGGCGGCGATTGTAAATAATGCTTCTACTTTGTAAATCACCCAGAGAGTGCTGTAAAGTGCTAAGGGCAGTATACAAGCCTAAATGCTATTGTTATGCCTGTTATCCGAATCAAAGAGCAGCATAATTGTACCAATAATTGAATAAGTCATTCTGTGTCTTTACAAAAAAATAATAATAATGCAGATTATATTTATCTTCAGAACAGACAACATGAGATGGTTGCTCACTCCTGTAAAAAATCTGAAGATATGGGCCTTGATTTCTTTGGTATTCAGAGTAGCTGAAAATAAAGATTTTCGATTGCAAGAAAATGAAAGCTTTACCATCAGACTGACATATTGCTTTCTCTTGCCATTTGACAGTTTAATTGGCAGTGCCTCGTGTGGGGTGCCTGTGTGCCGGCAGGATTAATCCAGGGTAGCACATGTTCATGCTTTGCAAAGCTCTTGTAGAGAAACAATAATAAATAGCTGGCGGCAAGTGGCCAACAAAAGAATGTGCTTTCCATTAACAACAATTTTTAAAAAATGGCATCTTGGCTTTTTTCAGTTTCCAAATAACATAAGATGGATGACAAAACATCTTATCTATTTTCAGGCAACAGAGATGAAACTGTTTTTATTTATATTGCACAGAGTTCATCAGTTCAGAATCTTGAAATATTGCAAAAAAAAAAAAGCATAATATAACTTAGCCATGTATTTAAGTAAAGATTATTTCTCTTACCGTACTACTGAACATGGCTCCTCCTTTAGTGGGGGGAAAAAAACCCCAACTCCAAGCAAATAGGAAATATAAATGAAATGGGAGTCCCTAGCCATTTTGTATGGGGTTAACTGTTTCCCAGGATTACTATTGTATATGAGGAATAAAAAATTTCTGCAGTAGGTGTTCTCAAACGGTGTATTACTCATTAGGAAGGCTGAAGTGCCAAAGAATTGATGCTTTTGAACTGTGGTGTTGGAGAAGACTCTTGAGAGCCCCTTGGACTGCAAGGAGATCAAATCAGTTAATCTTTAAGGAAATCAACCCTCACTTCTTCTTTGGAAGGACAGATGCCAAAGCTGAAGCTCAAATATTTTGGCCACCAAATGAGAAGGGAGGACTTATTGGAAAAGATCCTGATATTGTGAAAAATTGAGGGCAAAAGGAGAGGAGCAACTTGGTGTTGTTTACGTGGAAGAATAGGTATTTCGGGCATGGTTTTTTGGGGAATAAGCCCAATAATTTGTGGGACTGCCTCTCCTTAAAGACATCTGCCCATCCTACCAGGACGTCTGGCCATAGGGCGGACATGCTCCTAGTTCCCTCCCCTTAATGTTGTCATCTTATGGGACTGAGGAAGCATGCCTTTTTTTTGTGGTGGCTGTGCCCTATGGAATACCCCTTCCCTGACATTCAGCACCCCCCCCCCCCATACTTTAACCTTTCAAAAGGCACTCAAGACCTGACTTTTCCCTCAAGTATGGGATAGAGTGAGATTAATTTATTGTGGATTGCATGGGTAAATTTAGCTATAGTGCCAGGTCTTTTGGTTTTAATATTTTTTAATGTAAATATATATTTATTTTTTGACTGTACACAGCCCAGAGTTTGGTACAAGATGGGCAACTATATGAACATAAATAATATAATAAAATAAAATGCAGAATTAATAGTAGATAATGAATTTCAAATTAAGCTATGGATTAGAAAGACAAGTACTGTGCCCCTTTTCTGTCCTAAATTTACTTGGAACCTTTGTGAAATTATTCATTCAAAATTTTATTCTTGCTTCAATTATATGGGGATAATATAATTGATTTACCTTTCAGATTTATTCAACTTTTTCCCATGTAAAATATTTATTACAGAAAAAATCAATAAGGAACGTTTGTAGGAAGAGCAGTTCGGTGTAATGATTAAGGCACCAGGCTAGAAACTGGCAGACTATGAGTTCTAGGTTCATCTTAGAAACCAGCTGAGTGGTAAGTAACTTGCCCACAGTCTAAGAAAGAAATCATTGACAAGTCAGTTTTGAGAATCGTGCCAAGAAAATTGGCATGAAAATCGTGCCAAGAAAATTAGTGTAGGCAGTTGCCAAGCACCAGCATTGACTCAGAGGTGCGCACAGGTGTGTATGCATGTGCATGTGTACACACACAAACACATACACAGGAACAAAGATTCATTTATAGGACAATGTTATAGGACATGTCTTCTAACAACAGATCAGCCAGGTGATGACCTTTGCACATGGTTTTTTAATAGTAAATGTAGCTAATTGTGTTTCTGAGTCAACCAATATTTAACTTTTTCTCATTTGAATTTAAGATAAACTATTAATTCCATTTTAACTATTATTTAGTACAGTGTAGTTTTTTAGCTAATTAAATTCTAAATTCTAACTAAATTTTAGAATTTAGTTGCTAAATTCTATGCATGAATGCAGTTAAGATACAATAAATTGATAGCACATGCCACGTTTTATCACAATTGAAGCAAGGGTGTGTTGCAAAAGCAAGGGGATATAATTCATTGTTCCTCTTTTGCTGACAATTGGCTTTCATCTCTGAAAATCATACGAAGTTACTGGTCCTCCATACGATGTCCTACAAATATCTTTAAAAGTATTATTTGATATGCCCAAGTAAGTATGAGGGAAAAAACTCTTCTCTTCCACTAAGCAGTGGTGTATTGCTCATTATTGAATTATAGCCAGTAGCAGATTATGAGCAGGTTTTCTTTAATTTTAGAAGCATGAAATTAGAATCAAGTTAGAAACAGTGTAATTTTCTGCCATCTAGTGTCAGAAAAAAAAGATATTGGGTTTGCACAATTAATTGAGTTCATATTCAGTTGTACCCATCAATAAACTTGTTTGGGGGAAACACTTCACCCCAATCAGTAATATCAATTTAAGTAAACTGTTGATTAAATGAACCATTTGTGAGAAACCATGTGAAAAATAATAAGCTTTTAAGAATATTTTTTATAAAGATCCCAGTTTCTGATTCCTATTTTTAAATACAAGGTTGATCTGTAATAAGGCCTCAGATTCATTTTACGTGCAACTTGCACCCATTTTCAGACTGGGAGGCCTAGGAGGAGGAGCCCCAAATTGCACATCAACTGTGATCGTGGAGATGCTGTGATGGTTGTGAATGTGAGTGTCAGGGTTCCAAGTAATACCCCAACAGAAATAAAACCTCAAGGCAAGCATTTTCCTCAAAGTTTCATTTTATTAGAGATGTCATATTGGCACATCTGGGAAAATCCGAATCTGAAGTCCCCCAGGTTTTCTCCACCCAAAGGAAAGTCAAAGCCCTGTCCCCTGCACCCACATGTCTATCACGTGGTCCAATCAAACCACTGTCCCAACTAGAGATGTCCCCCAGTCATGCCTCTCCAAGTGCTGGCTGAACGCCCTTGACTCCCAGAGAAAAGAATGTTGTTATGGCTATATAGCTCACTCCAACTCCATCCAACCCTCTTCCCATTTTCCACAGCATGCCTATCCACTAAGTGTGGCAGTCCTAAATATCCTAAGTAAAACGGCTGACAGGCTCATCTGATGAGTGTGTCCTGAAATGAGATGAATGTAGGAGGTTATTTAAGTCAGTTCCTAACTACCTGCCCCTCCCAGGAGGGCCCTTTGGCTTATCAGAGAATTTATCATGAAATTGCTTCACTAGTCTATCTGCTTTCACATCCCAGCTCTTAACTGAGGTAGAGACAAACGGTATCCTTTCCAATGGATCAAATACTGCAATTGACCCCTATGTAATCTGGAATCCAAAATTTTCTTAACTTCATAATGGGTCTCCCCTTGTACTACCATCGGTTTGGGTGCTGGGCACTCCTGGGATCTCAGTCTTTCAAGAGTCCCCCCACATGCTCTGTTTTGGATTCTAGGTTAGTGCAGAAGGTCTTTCAGGCCCAAAACGGGGTGTGGGGTGAGTCGTAAGCCTCCCCATCCCCCGTGCCTCATTTTGGCTTCCTGGGTGGTGCAGGAAAATAGTTAGGATTTTTGCAGATCATTGTGGGGTGAGTTTGAAATGGGGATTTTGCATGATCATTATTATGGGGTGAGTTTGGAATGGGGATTTTGCATTATGATTGCTCATAAGTAAGTAGGAACCAGTAAAAGAGGAATGGAAAAATCCCTTCTTTTCTTCTTTCTTTCTTACACTTTCACTCTTTTTCTTTCCTGAGCCTTTTCCTTATCTGTTTTTTATTTGTTTATCCCTTAGCTTTGTATTTTTTTGATGTATGAAGGATCAAATACTCAGTCATTATAATTCTACATTCCTTATTTACAGAAATCATTTCAAAATTTAGAATGAAATCCACCGGGAGCCATCTCATATAACGCAGGCTCTGAGTCCCTCTAACCAAAAAGTGTTTATCCACAGAAGATAATATTTGTAACTCAGGATTGAACTGTAGGTACTAGAGTACTAGAAGGGAGTGGAGTTAGCTCTTATTTTCATATACTAGTGGCTTACCCTATCAATGTTGATCAGTTGCTTCACAAAAAGTGAACTGGTGCCGGGTCTCTACAGCCTCAGGCAGAGAAGGACTGTAACAGTATCATAATTTTAAATATTTGATTTTTTAAATAAATGTCTGAGTATATAGAAAGGGTTAAGTGATACTCTAAATTTGATAATATACTTAAAACGACATAACCCTTATATGTAAACAAAACAATGGTACATCTGAGAGTTTTATTATGTGAATTCAAACTACTTGCAATTCATGATAATAAAAATGTGAAATAAATACTGCAAGATAAAGATTTAAAAATTTCAAAAATTTCATTTTCTTTCCTCTTTCATGCTTTTTTCCCCTTCCCTAACTCTAGCTATTTACTGCACTATTTTACTGTGTATTGAGGGGAAGGTTTTTCCCTCATTTTCAATAATTGTTCTCTCTTGTTCTTAGCCCTCCTGAGTTTACATTCTCCTGAGTTTGTTAATCTCTGTCACTTTTCCTTCCCGGCATGAATGTTTGCTACTCTGGTCTCATGAACAAACAATCTCAGATAACTGGAATGAGCAAGAAAACTGGAACATTGGTCTTTGTTATTTTTGAATAGTGTTCATTTATAAATGTTTGCTCTAAAAGTCCTGTTGAACTAAAATGTACTTATCAATAATTATGTGTTGTGTTGTTTCAATATAATTTAAACTCCATTTTTAACTGAAGTATTTTAAGAAGAATTGATTTGCAGTCAAGGTACAATTAATAGTAGTAAGCCCTTATGACTTAGACAAGCTTCGAGCTTTTCCTAGTTTAGAGCCTTGAGATATGTAAGATTTATTTACTGTTTATTTACTCCAACTTGCATTACTCTAAGTCAGGCTGATTAGGATATCTGGATGGGCGTCCCAAGTAATCTCTGTCCTTAGAATTTGCACTGTTTTACTTTTTATTTATAGTACCATTTCAGCATAAGAAGCAGCACTACATGTCCTTTGAAAAGTAGGGCAGCTGTTTCACTCCTTGTTAGAAGGAAAGTGCGTTATTAGGAAGCAAGAGGAGAAATTTTAGGTGGAGTTTATAGGAAAACCTCAATTCTTTTACCAGCACCAGTCTCAATTTAGTTGAGTCAATTCAAGCTCAATTCAGAGGTTTCTTTAAAGCTTTTAAAAAGTTGTGTAGAAAAGGATGCAAATATATATGAGAAGATTTTGAGGATATTACATTCAACAGACTACAATGTAAGCTCTTCTTTCTTTTTATCTGTCACTTCCAATCCAACTACGTAGGATATAGAAGAATCCATCTAGCCAAATAAATATAGTTAGTGCTTGGATGTTAATTATTGTTTTGATAGTTAAGTATGCCTATAGATGTCTCTCAGTTTACTGTCGTACTGTTTAGTAGTAAAATGATTCATTGAACAGCCAGTGAGGTCTGTTGAAAAAAATTTCAATATGGAGGACACAAGCAAGGCTGAGGAGTCTATGTTACTCCCTCTGATGAGGAAAGGCATTTTAATAGAGTAGAGTAGAGTAGAGTAGAGTAGAGTAGAGTAGAGTAGAGCAGAATAGCATAGAATAGCATAGAATAGCATAGAATAGCATAGCATAGCATAGAGTAGAATAGAATAGAATAGAATAGAATTCTTTATTGGCCAAATGTGATTGGACACACAAGAAATTTGTCTTTGCGTATGTTCTCAGTGTACATAAAAAGACAAGATACATTTGTCAAGAATCATAAGGTACAACACAATGATAGTCAAAGGGTACAAATAAGCAATCAACTCATACTAGGAAACAATCAGTATCAATATAAATTGTAAGGATACAAGCAACAAAATTACAGTCATGCAGTCATAATGGGAGGAGATGAGTGATAGGAATGATGAGAAGACTAATAATAATAGTAATGCATGATTAATTGCTGATCCATGAATGTGTTATTCTGTTTTACATTTTTTCCCCAATTGTTTTGATCAAAGGTTATTATTTGGATCTATTTTCTTTTAAAGGTAAATTTACAAGCTTGGAGTATTGCATACCATTTAGAATTGGCTTCGATTGGAGTGACATATATGCCTCTAAAACAAATTTAAAAAAATAGAAGAGGAAATGTGTCTTCTAGTACAGCCTTAAAGAATAATTTGATCAATTGGATTGTCTGCAGTCTGTAGCTTAGAGTAACCCACCTAGGAAATAAGAAGTGAGAGCATTTTGCACTCTGTCTTAAGATTCTTGAAAAAAATAGAGTACAAATAATAATGCATATTTGACTTCATAAATTTTTCTTTGTTACTTTCCAGTGTGTAAATTTGATATGATAAAAATGTATATATGCTTTCAATATGTATCTGCCCTTGTTTTGATCACTGTTTTTCTTTCTATTTGTTTACTATTTTGTAATTATTACAAATAAAATTAAGTTATAAGTATATTCTTTTAAATTTTATATCATATTCCATTAATAAACCATATTAAACTTATGTTTAATTTTTTTCATTTCCTATTTTCATCAAGCTGGGCCCAATTACTATTTCCCATACATATATCACTTTGAATAGTGTGAATTTATAGTGTGAATAATGTGTGAAAATAGTGTGAATAATGCCACCATTTTGTGGGATTCATTAATCACACTAAATGAGATGAACCTTTAATTAATCAATGAATAGGTTGAACCCTGGATGTATTAGGATAATGAGGTGAAAGAGTGGGTAAATTCAGACTGAGTGAAAGATAAATGTCACTTGAAAAAGAATGTTAGAAATGTTACTAGTCTAATATGATTTTAGAATTAATTGTTTCCAATCCAGGCTGTTGTCAGAAGTGTGACAGATCTGTTGATAAGGAGAAATCTGGATTTGGTGATTGAAGTGAAGCCACTTTTGAATGAGGTAAAGAGCAGATTACCGTTTTGGGAAATGGCCCTTGACCAGCAGTTGTCACAGTTTACAGCTATGGCAAAAAGTATGTTTCCATAACTATAGGTAGTGTGCCAACAATGCCTGTTCCCGACCCAGGCAATCTAAGCCTTTGTTATATCTCATTGTGACTATCAAATGTGCTTTATGTGGGCTGGCCTTTGAAAAGTGTCTGGCAATTGCAACTGCAACTGATGCAAAATATGATAGCTAGGCTGCTAACTGATGCAAGGTTCAAGGATTGTATGATGCCATTATTGAAAGATCTGAATGGGTTGCCAGTTCCCTTCAATTTCTTTCAGATTATTATTATTATTATTATTATTTATTTATTTATTTATTTATTTATTTATTTATTTATTTAATTTCTATACCGCCCTTCTCCCGAAGAACTCAGTGTTGGCAGTGCACAGCCAACAATAAAACAAACCCAATACAAAATTTAAAAGCAATTTTAAAAACATATTAAACAATTTGGCTCTAATCGTTAAAAAATAAACCCCAATTAAAAATCATGTTTAGGCCAGCCCAGCTTGTTGGAACAATAGCATCTTGAGGGCACGGCGAAAGGTGTGTAGGTCAGGGATCATCCGTATCTCCGAGGCAATTCATTCCAGAGGGCAGGTGCTCCCACAGAGAAGGCTTTCCCCCTGGGGGCCACCAGATAAAATTTAAAGCCGTTTAAAACTTGGGATGTGGCTTTCTGAGGAATTGCTCCAGTGGTGGGTTGCCCCCAGTTTGAACCAGTTCTATAGAACTGGTAGTAAAACTGGTGGGAGGCTCCGCCCACTGACCCCAACATCATCAGAACGCTTCTGCGGATGCCCGTTGCGAACCGGTAGTAAAGGTAAGTAGAACCCACCCCTGAATAACTCCCACTATAAACCTACATGTCTGGTAGAAGAGGCCCTTTGGAAAACCCCTCCTAACTGCTAGAATCCCAAAGAGAGCATTTTTCTATCCTTGGGTTATGAAATTTAGCTTCCACTCTCCCAACATTTGAGAAAAATGATGAAAACCCATCCATCACAAAAAAATCCACTAAGGAAAAGGACTAATTATATAATGTCTTCTATTTTGGTTGCTTTTATGGAAGAATGAATAAGTTGCATTTGAAATAATGCCAGTGCCTTATTTTGTTTCTGACAAGTACCCACTAGAGAGCAGTATATAGACAACATATAGTATTGTTGCAGGCTTTCTTTCCTTCTATGCTTCAAATGTTCTGATTTCAGCTAAAGAATCTGGGAAGAAATGGCATTAAATAAGCCAAAATTCATTTTACACTCTGTGGAATTAAATAGCGTGTTCCAAAAATATCCTTTTTTGTTTGTACAGCAAAGCAATGTACTTACTCAGAATTCCTGATTTCATTCAATATTGAAGTTCAACTTTAGTTTTCAGAAATATGAAACAAGCAAGTTGCTAAAATTTAAAAAAATATTACATTTTAGACTTGAAAAACAAATGATCCAACCTATCAACAGTTCTTTTAATTATCTTTAATTAGAAATGGGATCACATCTGTTTTAATAATCGGAGACCGAATGCAGTAAATCAATTTTGCATGATGTATAATTAAAGATAATTTCTTTTTGAGATAAATATTTTCAATTCTGAACATTCATGATTGGAGACTATGAACAACAAATTTATATATACCAGTAGGTATGTGTATGTGTATATACTGTGTATGTGTGTGTGTGTGTGTGTGTGTGTGTGTGTATAAACCTGGCTGAGAGAATATATATGTATGTATGTATGTATGTATGTATGTATGTATGTATGTATTCTGAGGTTTTTGCAAGTGTTTGTATGTAGGTCTTTGGTTATTCGGTTTTCTCCTGTGTAAAATTGGAAGTGTCTTGGAGACGTTTCAACGAAGTCTCATTCGTCACCTTCAGGCTGGTGTTTTCAGCTTCGTGTTTCTAGGAGCAATGTGTGATCGCAGCTGTTTTTTCCTTTTAACTGCTAGTGGGGGGGTTTCTGATTGGTTGGGGGCTTGGCTGTGCTCTGATTGGATGGGGGGTGGCTGTGCTCTGATTGGATGGGGGTGTGTCCTGTTTGGGTGGGGGCTTGGTTGTGCTTGGGTTAGTCTGAGTTGCAGGGGAATTTGAGCTGGTGAGCTGCGTTGCTGTTGTTTGGCTTTGCGTTTGTGGTCGGGCCACATCTTCATGGTGGGTGTCAGTTTGCTTCATGTATGAATTGGAGGGGTTTGAAGTGGCTAATGATATAGCTGCTGTCTGGCTTCTGGTCCGTGGTTGTGCCTCATCATCGGTGTAGGTTTGAGTCTGCTTTCCACGTGGATGTGTGGTGGTGACATCCTGTGTGACCCGCGTGAGGGTGGGTCTGGTGTCATTCCTCGTGTTAGGGACTCGTTTGTCAATAAGGGCGGGTTTCCAAATGGCTGGTAGGCGGGAGGTATGATCTCATTTATTCATGCTGTGTAGGCGTTTTTCTATCTCGATGGCTTCTCTGATTATTCTGTTGTTAAAGTGTTCAGTTTTGGCAATAGTTCTGGTCTTTTTAAAGTCAATTTTATGTCCTGTGGCTTTAAGGAGTTGGACCAGGGAAGAAGTTGGTTCAAAATCGAGAAACACCCCCATAACATGAATAAACGTGACAATCTCCGGCCTACCAGACATCTGGAAACTAGCCCTAGTCAACAGAAGAGTCCCAGCCACAAAGATTAACACTGGACCCAAGATAACATATGACACCACCACCAATCATCCTCACCAGATTCAAACCCAAACCCATCTCATAAACGAAATACAACCACAATCCAGAAGCCAGACCATGGCGGCATCACCAGCTGCTGCTCCCCCCTCCGATCCCCACACAAAGCAAACTGAAACATGCCATGAACACACGGAGCCAAACCAAAGCCCGGGATGTGGCATCACAGCCATCTGCTCAGGACATTACATCAAAAAACTCAGGATATCACAACACTAGAACTCAGGATGTTAACACACAGCCCATTACTCAAGTCGTTAAAACACAAAAGACTAATGGGCTCACATCAAGGACCTCACCCACACAGGATATTACGAAACAGCTGACTAATCTGCAAACATTAACTCCATCAACCAATCAAGATGTAAGAACACAGGCAACCAACCCGCTCACAGCAACAAAGCCAGCACCCCACACCTCCCCATCAGTATTTATAGAGAGACGGCAGCTTTGATCATGCTTTCATCACATAAGCATGAAGCCGAAGACACCAGCCTGAAGATGACAAGTGAGACCTCGTTGAAACGTCGCCAAGATACTTTCAATCTTATATGGGAAAAGACCCGAATACACCAAAACGTGCATACCTCTACCCGTGAAAATCTACGAAAACACACACACACACACACACACGTGTGTGTGTGTGTATGTGTGTTTGTATATATTCTAATTCAAGCTATATTTTTAAACTTTCGTGTGTGATGATAATCTCAACTGAAATCAGTGAGAGTTACTGTATTTATGTATATAATTGTGGAGACTTTAGCAATTCAATTCTGTATGAGTTAAATTAAAAATAAATTCCTCTGAATTTAGGTTTATTCACATTGATTGTGCATAGGATTTGAGACTAAATAGTATGAATTGAAGTTCAGAAGTTAATAGATCTCTATGGAATTTACAGTGGATATCATGATAAAAAGGCTTATCTTGTCCCTTTCAGTTTAGACTGCTGAAAAGAACTTGAGGTATGGAGCATGTAAACAATTTGTTATGATTGCTATTTCCTGGCGGAATGTCTCTCCAATGCCATATTGCTTCTTAATTCTTAGTAAATGTCCACCCATGAGAATCACTATGTTGCTTATGGCTTTAGTTGATGGATGGATGTTTTTTAGTAAACAGAAAGTTGATCTTCAAATCTGGAGTAAGCCTCAGACTGATTTTTCAAAGAATGTTTAGAAAACATCTTATTCTCGCTCAGGATATCATGTAATAGAGAAAAATGTGTATTTTGCTTAACCGAAAGGCATCGTTTTATTATTTGAACTTTCTTGCTTTGTATAATTATCCAAGTTCCATCTTGCCACTTTAGTGATTTTGAAATTTAGTGTATATCTATTTCCACATTTATTTTAGGATGACTGGAATTAGTGTACATATTCATGTCCTATATTGCTAAAATAACAATGCTTTATGCATATTTATTAATCCTTAGTCCATTCAAATATCTACTGCCTTTTATATAAACAGAAATTATTTAGCCTATATACCATATTAAAAATATAAAAATATGAGAAAATGAGGTTAAATTGTTATGCATTCAACTAGTTGTTAATGAGATCTAGTTGAAAATGACCCATTTAAAATGTTCAAATTATCTTTTTATAAATTAAGTAAAGAATTGAGTGGAAATCTCTGTATGCTGAAACAGTATAGTAATGAAAAAATATGGTGGCTCTAATTAGATTATATTGCTTGTCTTTTAGAGATTAGTAAAATCACTTCAGACTTTGTGGTGTGATGTCATTTTATTTAAAATTAGTCCAAAATATTGTAATGGATTAGTCACTTCTTTCCTGTTCAAATATTCTAGGCCCCCACAAGACTATTTAGTTATGCTTTGTCTTTGAGACCAATATTTTATTGTGTGGAAGAGCAATTCTTTTTGTATAGTCTTGCTAGTCAAGCACTTTCATAGTTCCTGTCCATTTTAGAAACTAAGTCTGGATTCTTATTCCAGGAAGAAAAATGTTGCATTTATAGTCATGCCTTTTTTGATTTTTGCATGCTCTATTGTGGAATAATAGTCTTCTTTTTTGAAACAAGAGATAGAGGAATGAAGGAGAGGAGGGATGTTGCACTGAATTATAGTTCATTTTTTACGTTGTTGATTGTGTTAATGCAATCATTGTAGTCTGTATAAATTGAACCACTTACGATTTATAGTATTCAACAAACCTTGGTTATATAAATTATCTTTGCTGTCCATCCATGAGCTGGCAGCAAAGTGATTTCTACCTTAGCTACTACATGTTCCAGAAGAGCTTTTATATAATCAGCTCTGGAAATGAATGATCTGTAAAGATCCTTAAGTCACTCATTTCTATACCCTTAACATCCCATTGGTGTCTATGCCCTATTGCCTGACATAGGAAAATGTGAAGAATGGTATAGTGGCGTATTTTGATTGATAGCACCAGGGTCTATCCATCTGGAATCATTCTCATATTGTATGAACAATTTAGTTCTTTTATATGATAACAAAAAATACAGTGAGCAGTTCAAGAAGGAAAGTTGTATGCTGTCCATATAAGTAAGATGATCTTATTAGTAAATTAGAAAATTGATGTGTTAAATTAATCTACCAAAAGTACACATTTGAATATCTTCAACAATTTGCAGTGAAAAATTTGTGGAACTAGAAGTTATTACAATATCAGATAAAAGTTGAAGCTAAGTGCTTTTGTTCAATAATTATGTATCAAAACGAGTAATAGGGTGAGTACACAATATGTTCTATGTAACTTACTAATAGATACCTCTGTTTTCTTTAAAAGTATATTCTCCAGATAAATACACTCCAAATAAAATCAACAAGAGAGAACATTGATTATAAGAGGAAATAAGAATAATATATAAATGAAAAAGTGCCAAAAAATATCACATTTTACCAAAGAAAAATCACATCTTTAACATAAAGTATTAAATTTTGGGGATTCTGAAAAGTCATAGGCAAGATTTAATTTAAGTAGAAAGCATTTAATAAAGATAAGTACATTTTAGGGCTTAGATTTAGGACTCACAAAGCTCAATGAAATTGATCTGGATCGGATCAATTTTTGAATGAGGAATGCACTTGGCAAGAGTTTCATGCAAAAATACTGCATTGAAAGGAAACATTTCTTTTATTATATTTACTTGCTGCCTACCCCTAGCAGCTTAAGGTATTGTAAATTAAACTCCTCCACAGTTTTCTTTTCCTGTATCCTGTATTGACAGGTAGGAATTAGCTTAAAGTTACCCAGGTGAGTTCCATAGATAAAACTACACTTGAACTCAGGCATTTCTGATCCTAATTCAAAACCTTAAACACTATACTATTTTGTTGTTGTTGTTAGTAGCGAAGTTGTGTCTGACCCATCATGACCCCATGGATAACATTCCTCCAGGCCTTCCTCTCCTCTACCATCCCTCGTAGTCCATTTAAGCTCACACCAACTGCTTTAGTGACTCAATCCAGCCACCTCATTCTCTGTTGTCCCCTTCTTCTTTTGCCCTCAATTGTTCCCAGCATTAGGCTTTTCTCCAGTGAGTCCTTCCTTCTCATTAGATGGCCAAAGTATTTGAGTATACTATTTGAGTATACTATTTTAAGTGAATGCAAATGCCTCTTACTTCGATCAATTAGCTGATTGTATTATAATAGACACAATATTAGCTGCTTTTGTCTCTTCACTTGAGTAATTTCCATTTAGAAAAAGAGCTGTGATTAATCAGGAATGAATCTTGACCAGCGTAACTGTGCATTCATAATATAGCCTAAAAGCAGTGATGGGCAGCTGTAATTGAGTCCGTCTACCATGCTGCTGGTAAACCTCTTCTCTTTCTAAATTTCCCAGTATTACAGACTTCTCAAGAAAGCTAAATCTGATCCAAAATATGATAATTTGAGTTTAGTCACTTGCAACTCAAGTTAGACTTCTGGATTGATCTGTCTTGTACAGTCTGTGGATATCTGATATTTTGTAATCTTTTTATTAGCTTTCTTGGCTATACATGGGATTCCCAGGAGTCTTCCAGAACACCGTCGTGCAACGTGCCAGTGCTCTTTTTATCATACTATTTCAAAGTCTAATTTTCACTTCCATAGAATATTGCAAGGAAATAAATTGCTTGCATGATCCCAATATTTAGATTCATCACTGTATTATTTTTTATAATATTTTTCATTGCTGATCGTCCATGTGCTCCCTGTGATATATTTACTGACTATTATTGATGGTTACTATTGATAATTGATCCTTAAAGGCAGAAGTTGATCCTAAAGAGCAGAATTACTACTTTGTAATCTTCATTACCCATTCTAAAGCTGGCTGTTATAGCTATTGTCATTAATTTGTCTTCTGTACATTTAATTTTAATTCCATTTTTCCACTGTGCTTCCACAGTGGTTTCAGCAGCATAGCATAGCACAGCATTATTATTTCTTCAATTTTAAAACCATGCTCATTGTCTTCCAATACAGTTCCTGTTAATATATATATTCAGCATATAAGGTGACAAAACAAGGGAAGAATCATAACCTTGTGCAACTTTTTTACAAGTCTGTTTCACTAAGTTCTATCTGCACTATGGCTACTTGATGTGTATATAAGTACACTCCATACCTTGACATGATCAACACAATCGAAAAGCCTTTCTGTAATCAATGAAGAACATAGTGGCTTCTGTTTGATATACTTTGACTTTCTCAATTAACCAGTAAGCAGAAGCAATGTCTAATGTTCCTCTGCCTTCTTTAAAGCTCGATTGAATATTTGGCGTCTCCTTTTCCATGTAGGCTCTATTTGCATTGGATGATCTTAAACATTATTTTCTGGCATGTGAAATTAAGGATATCGTGTGCCTGTCTGTACACTCTGATGAATCGCCTTTTTTGGTATTGAAATGTATATTGAAATCTTTCTCCAGATTTCCTGGCATAGTTTGGTTAGAAACTTTATTATTCTTCCTATATTGTTTGCCATATTTTTGTGGTAATCCATCAGTTCCTGTAGCCTTTTAACTTGGTAAGGAGCTGAGTGTGGATGTAACTTCATCTTCTATTACTAGTGATTCTTGTAGATAGGGAATAGTATCTTTGAAGGAATCTTGGCTGCTGCCATATTTTCCTTGCAGTATATTTCTTCCATCTTTCTTTGATTTTCTCTGAATCTGTTACTACGGTATCTATCCATTGGCCTTCTTTAGCATACCAATCTGAGATTGTATCTTCCTTTTTGAGGTCAGATAACTTTTGAATGATTTTTTGTTTTGTTTTTCCATGATTGTCTCCATCTGCAGTGGCTTTACAGAAATTGTAAAGTTGTAATATTGTTTCTTATCTCTTCTAAGAATTCATAGCATCTTTTGTTAAGTTTCTTGCTGAGATATTTGTCTATCTTGGCTTTCACTTTTCTTCTGTTCTCTTCTGAGATCCAGTTAGCTTTCTTCTGTTCTTTTGGTCTTTGGTAGTCCCTTTTCACATTTCTCCTTGGTAATTTCTTTGATTTTAGTCCATAATTCCTCTGGTTTTCTGTTAATGAGACTTAGTACTTCAGAGCAATTTATGATGTTTTCCTTGAAATGGTAGTATACATTCAAGATCTTAGTGAATAGTTTTCTTTTTCCATTTTGGCTTGACTTGAAACTTACACATCAGCAGTTTGGTATCTGTTCCACCGTCAGCTCCTGGCTACCTCTATTGCTCCAAGGACCTGAACTCTGACTTAAATCCCTTTTCTGGATTCCATATAAAATTCAATATAGAAGCTAAGTTTACATACTGTATTACATTAGTGACTTACCTGTATACCTGTTTATCAGAAACTTTACAATATTTTGATAGTCATGAGTTTATGTACCGTATATATCTTCTGCATTGTAGTTCTTGAAGTTATATTTTAAGAATTACAATTATATTTTATATACTTATATTTTTATATACACTTAGTAAATATTAATGCATATAACTAAAATTAATATTTCATAATTATACAACTTCAGAATCAGATTGGTTCCTTCACTTTATCTTATTTCTTCAAGAGAAGAAATATTCTGATTTTGGTTCAAGATTTTCATAGTAAGAGCTTGTATATTTTCTCATTAAAGTATTTATTCGTATAAAATAGCAGTTTACAAAACCTTGACTCAGAGTTCTACACATGTGCATTTAAAGTTATTGTTTCATTATGAAGAATTATACTTTTTAATTTTTATTATATTTATTATGCTGGAGGTGGCTGCTGGACTGATAGCAGACTCCACCTTGCCCCCCACCCCGCCTCTCCACCTCTCCATCTTTTTGGTTATCATATTGATGTATTCTTGTTGTGCTCTTTTTCATGATTTATTTTATTGTTCTATTATTACTTCTGTTTACACTCCTTTCAATTTTCTTCCTTTTTATTTTTGCAAGCCACCTAGAGTAGCCCCACACTGAGATAGGCAGCAAATACATTTAACAAACAAATATTTTTTTACAACTGGTGAGAATTAATATAGAAGTGATAAAAATACCACATATCTTTAAAAAAAAATCAATACTGTAATAGAAAGCAGAATATAAAAGATAGGAATGGTAGACAAAAGCTTTTGGTAAAGTACATGATACATAAGCATTCTAAAATTACATGCTGCAGACTCAATCTAGAAATGAATTAATAATAAATAGAAGTTTTGAACACATACAGTAGGCACTGAAATACATTCAAAAACTGTTGTTAAATGAGAATAAGAATAAGGTTAATAATGTTAGGCTGGTAATGTGGCAGATTCTAGAAATGAAAAATGAGAAATGCCTTACCCACAAACCTTGTGAAGAAAAAGAAATGAAACTGAGTAAATGTTTTTTTTAACCAGGAAATCTCATTATAACAAGAATTCAGATGTCAAAATAGCAATGCAATAAGTATCAAGAGAAAAAGAATAAGTGCATATATTATTCTGTAGAACTGAACAAATAAAAATAGTATTAATGGTCTTGTGATTGTTTCTCATCCCACAAATTTATTTCTCATTTAAAATACAGCTATTAGATTTTAAGAAATAAAAAGTACATAACAGTAAAAACCTTATACCTAAACCATCTTTATAATTGTATTTATTTCTGAGTACAAAATAATAGAATAGAATAGAATAGAATTCTTTATTGGCCAAGTGTGATTGGACACACAAGGAATTTGTCTTTTTAACATTGTCCAATTAACATTTAATTAACATGCCCAAATAACATAATAATTAACATTGCCCTAATTGAAATTTGGAATAACACATTCTGAAATAATTACAGAGGCAGATTTTATATCTGTGTTTTGCCATAAGAACATACGTTTAACTTTGTGGTTCAGGCTTCTATGTCAGATGGTTGCCATTTAAGTGCATTTAGGAAACTCACAGGCATAGATGATAGTTTTCTTTTGCTGTTGCAGTCTAGCAGCTTGAAGAATAAGTACGGTAAGTCATTCATAAGATCTCAGACCTCAAAAGGACATTTCAGCCTCAACATGGCCTGGGGCCAGGTTTTTGAAGACCCATCATTTCCCAGTTATATCTACCCAACTCATCAGAACAAGGAAACAGGATGTTATGGATCCCCTCTGCTAAGGAGGTCCATCATCTAGTAGGACCAAGAAGGGACTTCTCTGTGGTAGCTTCCTCCTATGGAACATCATCCCTATGAAAATAAGGTTGGTTCCCATCTAGAGAATCTTTCAAAAGGCCCTGAAGAGAACAGTTTTGCCAGCAAGCCTGGGGACCCCAGGTTGATATAGATCCCATCAAGTGGTTAGTTTGATTGTTATCACCAGGGGGAAGAGAATTTATTAGATTTTGTACTCACATTTTATTTCTGTAATCCTATCTGGAAATGAGTTGGGTGGCCATATAAATTTTCTAAACAAACAAATTTAAGGTATGCTACCTTTAATTCAAGAGAAAGTACACAACCAATATACAATCATTAAACTAATAATTGGTCTAGGCACAGTCCTTCATTAATTTGTCTAGACATTTTAAAAATTATATAACCTGTGTCAATTATCACATTGATGGCTGTGAATTTGTAAGGAGCTCCTGTATAATGTAGATTCTTAGGTATGTCCTATTATACTGCCACTGTTTTATTATTCTTCTCATAAAACTAAAACAATCTGCTGTCATAAGATAGGGAGTCAATAGCACCAGTTGATTTTCTTGTAAAGACATGTAAGAAGAAAAATAACATTTCACTGGAACTAGAAATCTAGAAAGATCCACAGATCATTAACTTCATTTCCATAAGGAAAAACAGAACTAGCAGATTGTGTTTGAAAGTTTTTGCAGAAACTAATTTCCATGTTGTCCATATATTGTGAGATTCAGTGTAGCTGATGACTTGTGGTAGTAGAGTAGAATAAATAACATTCTGTATAAAACTGCTAACTGAAGCTGAGAGCATACATTGGTATATTTAAACTAGAACTTGTAGTTTGGCAGGCAGTGCCATACGTGTCCTATTCTGCTAAGAATAATAATTCCTAGAGTTCCTTATATTTTGGTTTAAAGGAAGAATAGAGTACCATAATAATCAGAGATATTGATCTTTGGTGTGGTGAGAACAAAAGTTGCTGGTAGGAGTGATAGATATTAATATATGCAGGTAAATGTTTAATTATTCTATTTGTATTGGTTCTTTTATGTAATAAACTCCATTGCCTTCCCCTCCCCTGCTCAGATAAAGGGCTGTTGTAACAGTCCTTTCAGCAGTTCCAAGAAGGTTCCACACTCATTTACATTATTCAGGCGAACCTGAGGGCATAGGTAAACCTCCAAGTGGCCTCAACAACTTTCAGGAAGAGTGCTGACAACAAGATGACTTTAAGGAATATAAATCCTTCCATCCTTCACTATGCAGTCAGAACTGAAGAAGCTTCTTGGATGAGAAGCTAAAGGTCTTCAAGGAAAAAATGAAGTATACTTGCCTTTTGAAAAAAACACTTTGGGGGTAGATAGAAGTCAGTTCAAACTTCTGATTTGTTAATATAATTTTGGAAGATTAACGTGAAATCTAATGATTGCGTGGTACATGAATTCATCCTTATTTCTAAGTGTAAAAGCATAGAATTTTCTAAGTTACTGCCTATATTTTCTAGCATTGATAAGGAAAATAGTTTTTATGCTATTCACTGCCTAATCAAGTGTTCCAAGTGCAATAAATATGAATCATGTTGATAATTATTACAGATGGCCAATTAGGGATGCTAATTTTGATATGTAATCATTATTCCAAATGGCAAATAATGTCAGAAATAAATTATTCTGTACACATTTTTCAAGATATATTCTATATGCAAGTTAATAAATACGATGACAACATTCAATTTTGGTATTCTCCCACTTCATCATTTTTTTTAGTGCCTTTGAGTCAGTTTTGCTGGACAAATTGCTGCAGGTTCAGAAGTGATTTGCCATTACCTGATTCCTAGGGCTAAGAGAGAGTGGCTGACTTCCAGCTCCTTTGTGCCTAAGGCAAGACTAGATAGAACTCATCATCTCCTGGTTTCTAGCCTGTTGCCTAAGCCTTACACCAATAGCAATGTGGTGGAATCACCGGCTATATGAGAGGGGGAGTAAAGAAGCATGCCAGCTTGGGAGAAGACATGTCATAGTCCAGAGTAGTGAAGCATGATCTACTGGTTCCTAAAAGAATACAGCCTTCTGGTGAGATAATAGGTGATCAACAATAACGAAACTGCTTTGGCCTATTCATGAAGTTGTTCTGGTTCTTCTGCCTGACATAAATCTCACCAGACTCATTGTTCCTGGGAAGGAGAAAACCATGGAAAGGGCAACAGACTCACAGGCAGCTGCTTTCTCATCCCAGGAAATGGTATAAGCCTTGCTCCTTCATTGAGAAGAGATGGAAACAGAAGTGAGGAATTTAGGATTGACAGTCCTTCAAATGGTTCAGCAACGTCAGAATGCCCAGCCGCTGTCTGTTTCACTGTTGCCAGTAGCACGACCAATCTTGTTGCATTCCCATGCTGGCATGCCAAAAAAGTTTGGAGGAGTAGCAGACCAGAAGAGAACCTTTGTCACTCAGTCTGAGTTGTTTACGGAAATCTGAGCTATGGAGTTTCCAACAGACTGCACAAGAGTATTGAGTTTATTAAAGGAGTCTGAGGCCAAGTGGACACTGCCAATAATAAATTATTGTGACCTAATCATTGACAAATAATCAGAACTTCATGGAGAGATTCAGAGTGCCCTTTGGAAACCAGATCTGAAAAAATTGAGATTCAATAGGGTAACAAGAGAATATGATTCTATATTGAAGATTTTAAACAGCACTTTAAAATCCTTAGTGTAGAGTGATACTCTCTACATTGGAATAACGGAGTCTTGATTGACCAATTGAGGCATGGTTTGCATAGTGACGTTCAGAATGAGCTGGTGAGAAAGAGAGGTCCACAGAATCTAGAGGAGTTCTCCCAATGTTGCATGCTCATAGACATCTGTTTGGAGGAGTAGCAGCAAGACCAGGATGGATGATCTCAAGGGGATCCAATAAGATATAGTATTTTGGTGGAAGAGGAAAATCATGGCATAAGGGCAGGATCTTCATGCCTGTGCCTTTAAGGGAAGAAGTGCTGCAAAATTACCTTGACATTAAAATGGTTGGGCATGAGGGAGCCTTCGAGACCTTACACAAAAGGCTAAGAGACTTTTAGTGGCCTAGGATATCAGCAGACCTCAAAGGCTATGTAGTGTCATGCCAGGAATGCTGCCAGGCCAAGCTGTAATGTGGGAAGCTGGCAGGACTTTTACAGCCCCTAGAAATGGTCTTGGCATGCAATCTTATTGGCTGTAACATAATCTTTTTAGTTTTACTAAACTTTTCCAACTTTCAGACAAGCTATCAAGTTTTTAATCTCAGCAATTGAAACAGCTGACCACTTCATCAAAGAAGACTCAAATAGACATTACAGACTTATGTGAGAGTGATAAAATGAATATTACAAACATTATATAACTGTAATAAGCTCTAAGTAGACTTAAATTAATCATAGCAAACCAAAGAAGTTAAATCAGAAGTTGGCATTAATAATAAAATATCAGGTACTGTACAGTACCAAGCTGATTGTTTAAAAGCACCAAATAAACTGGACATGCTATGAAATCAGTTACAATAAATTTTAAGGTAGAAGATGCCAGGCTTTTTAGGTGTAAAACACTAAATCCTTGCAAGTCTCAAGTTTGCATGAGCTTTTCTGACTTCCCTTTAGCTCAGATGTAAGTTTCTCAGATGTAAGTTGCTCAGTTCCTGCTTTAAGACAATCAGTTTGTCATTATAATTTACTTGGAGTAAATTATAATGTTTTAAAACAACAGTGACGGTGCTTTTGAGCCATTCTTTTTTCTGTTTACAGCAGTTTGGCTTGAAAAAGTCTCTGATAAATTATTATAGCTTTTTAAACTGTAGGATTGGTCTCTATGTCACTAGTTAATACAGATTGAAATTATAAACCTCCCTCAAATACAGTTACAGCAAAGGTCTTTGCAAACCAAGGAAATGTTAGCGTCTGGTCTTAACATATATGATAATTTGGGTGAAATACTGAAATGCCAAGGTTATATTGAACTAGAAAAAAAAGTTTATAATGTCTTCAGTCTATACCCTGAATTTCCAGATAGGAGCTACGAGTGGACAGAATGTCTATTGGTATGTTATTTGGCACTTCTGAAGCTCCCTGCCCTACTTAATTTGATTTTTTTTTTAAAAAAACAACTCTTAATTGAAAAAAATGAAAAGGAACAGCTTGCAGTTCAATACTGTCCTCTAGCATAACTCTTATATCCAGCACTGCTTTTGGACCCCCCCATAGATTCTGTAGGTATTCTTATGAAAAAAGAAATGGTGAGTAGCTACAACCAAATGCTTTGTCTTCTGGTATGAGGGTGTTCTGTGGTTACCCACACTCACCATGGTAACTATTTTGTTAGTACCCATAATGTGCTCTCAAAATTCCAAAAGTACTCACTGGACCCAAAAGGTTTGGTAGCCCAGTTTTACTGTCTAAAGAAGGAAGGGTTTTTTTCCCCCCCACAAGCATGATTAAAGGAACTTCGATAGATATTGCTGAATGCATTTTCTTCCCTACACATGTGTATTCATATTTCCACATCATCTTCGTATCTTATATAACTTTCTTTTCACAGGAAATAATTGCTTTTCTACATCCTGGCTCCTGACACAATTTGTGGTGTGGTTTTTCCTAAACTATACACATTAAAATTAAGAAAACAGAGGATTGACTGTTCTTGTTCTTTGCCTTTTCTCTAGTGGTTCACAAGCTGTCTTTGAATGAACCCTCGTTTATTTGCTATTGAGAGAGGCATTAGTGTTTTGGCTCACCAAGTACATGTGAGAGAGGAAAAGCACATTGGAATGCACTTCATTGTAACTGTCTCAATGAAAACATGAATCTGATATTCTAGTAGCATACTCAGCGCACCACAAACATTTATCCCATAATATTAATAAGTGCTAATGCTTTTCAACGCTATATTTGATAGGTGACAAAATCCCTAGCAAGACTGAATCTTCAATTACTGTGCCATAGCTATTACTTTGCATCACACATTCATTTATTTCACCCTGCCAGTATTAAACACCTTTAGAAGCAAGTAAAGCTCTTTTGGTTTTTACTCCTTTTGTTTATCACAAGACATCCATTAGATCTCTACTTAAATCAGGATTTGGAATACTGGAGACATCCTGAAGTTGTTGAATTACCACAACATACAACTCCAACAAACATAAGCAGTGGTCAGGGATGGTGTGAATTATAATTCAGTACCTACAGTGGGGCAAAAAAGTATTTAGTCAGCCACCAATTGTGCAAGTTCTCCCACTTAAAAAGATGAGAGAGGTCTGTAATTGTCATCATAGGTAGACCTCAACTATGAGAGACAAAATGAGAAAACAAATCCAGACAATCACATTGTCTGATTTGGAAAGAATTCATTTGCAAATTATGGTGGAAAGTAAGTATTTGGTCAATATCAAAAGTTCATCTCAATACTTTGTTATATATCCTTTGTTGGCAATGACAGAGGTCAAACGTTTTCTGTAAGTCTTCACAAGGTTGGCACACACTGTTGCTGGTATGTTGGCCCATTCCTCCATGCAGATCTCCTCTAGAGCAGTGATGTTTTGGGGCTGTCGCTGGGCAACACGGACTTTCAACTCCCTCCAAAGGTTTTCTATGGGGTTGAGATCTGGAGACTGGCTAGGCCACTCCAGGACCTTGAAATGCTTCTTACAAAGCCACTCCTTCGTTGCCCGGGCAGTGTGTTTGAGATCATTGTCATGCTGAAAGACCCAGTCACGTTTCATCTTCAATGCCCTTGCTGATGAAAGGAGGGTTGCACTCAAAATCTCACAATACATGTCCCCATTCATTCTTTTCTGAACACGGATCAGTTGTCCTGGTCCCTTTGCAGAGAAACAGCCCCAAAGCATGATGTTGCCACCCCATGCTTCACAGTAGGTATGGGGTTCTTTGGATGCAACTCAGCATTCTCTCTCCTCCAAACACGACGAGTTGTGTTTCTACCAAACAGTTCTACTTTGGCTTCATCTGATCATATGACATTCTCCCAATCCTCTTCTGGATCATCCAAATGCTCTCTAGCAAACTTCAGACTGCCGGACATATACGGGCTTAAGCAGGGGGACACATCTGGCACTGCAGGATCTGAGTCCCTGGCGGAGTAGTGTGTTACTAATGGTAGCCTTTGTTACATTGGTCCCAACTCTCTGCAGGTCATTCTCTAGGTCCCCCGTGTGGTTCTGGGATTTTTGCTAATTCTTGTGATCATTTTGACCCCACGGGATGAGATCTTGCGTGGAGCCACAGATCGAGAAAGATTATCAGTGGTCTCGTATGTCTTTCATTTTCTAATTATTGCTCCCACAGTTGATTTCTTCACAGCAAGCTGCTTGCCTATTGCAGATTCAGTCTTCCCAGCCTGGTGCAGGTCTACAATTTTGTTTCTGGTGTCCTTTGACAGCTCTTTGGTCTTCACCATAATGGAGTTTGGAGTGTGACTGTTTGAGGTTGTGGATAGGTGTCTTTTATACTGATAACAAGTTCAAACAGGTGCCATTAATCCAGGTAATGAGTGGAGGACAGAGGAGCCTCTTAAAGAAGAAGTTACAGGTCTATGAGAGCCAGAAATCTTGCTTGTTTGTAGGTGACCAAATACTTATTTTCCACCATAGTTTGCAAATAAATTCTTTCCAAATCAGACAATGTGATTGTCTGGATTTGTTTTCTCATTTTGTCTCTCATAGTTGAGGTCTACCTATGATGTCAATTACAGGCTTCTCTCATCTTTTTAAGTGGGAGAACTTGCATACTTGGTGGCTGACTAAATACTTTTTTGCCCCACTGTAAATGGTCTCAGCAGAATGTGCTGTGCTGAAAGTAGAAATAAATTCTCATATCTACTCAAAATTAGAGGTAAACTATAACACCATTTTTATTTCTCTAGACTGCAGTACTGAGCTGACTTTCTGCAGCATTTCAGTATTAGAGAAATTGTTAGCAGCATATTTGATACAGGAATACAGCCTTGAGCACCGGTTGTATTTTTTTTCCTTAGTGGTGTTGCTTTCTCCCTTAAAGTCAGCTTAGTACTGATAGTTATTTAGGTCTAGCTTAGAATTGTGATAACAATATTCTGTAGAACTACTCTGAAGTAGTTTAGTTTCACAACATATGGCTACCTAACCTTTGCATGACTACATCCACTGAAATGGAGGCTGTAATAACTCTGAAAAATAACTTGGTCTTTCCAAGCTGCCAGGAAATATTTTATGGTTGAAAGACAAGGTAGAAGTGCATCATATAAACAAATAATTCTTTGCACCAATGGAACATATAAATAACAAGGAGGAAATGTGTATATTTGGGTGCATTTGTTTTGTGTCTATGCAGATATTAACTCAAAGGTATAGAGATCTGGAATGATAGAAAGCTTGCAGAATGGATTTAACCTTCATTTTTTGTTAATTGTTTGATAGAACATTACTACAACAGAGTTATCGCCATTATAAATGCCTCTTTCTTGACTTTTTTGGGAAGGTTGGGAGTATGGCTTTTGCTGTAAATACATTCAGTAGTATAAATTGTTGAATAACTTTGGTGTCATAGGTGGTGTGTATGATATACTACTTTATGTAATTATGCAAACTAATTACTGTATTGGGCTTTGTGACAGACTCCCCACCCTTTTTTCCCCTCCTATTTGCCATTGCATGCTTCTTACATAATACTTGAGACAAGTAAGAATATGTGGGTAGGAGGCACGACCTACAGGTCACTTAAAACACCAAGAAAAATACATTCAGAGCCAAAATTCAGAATTTAAACTCAACTTCTTTAGGGCACTTTAAAGTTGCAGTTCTTCAGCTGAGAGATCTCCAATTAGGGGAGAACAAACAATCTCCAGCGCACACAGGCTTGTGTGTCAAACAAGCCATTGTTGGCACACAACCATTCCCAAGGTTGGGCTTCCTTTCCTTTTTCCTGAGATTTGGCGCGAGCGACGGAAGGGCTCGAAGTCACATGGATGCAACGCGTTTGATTAATGTCCAAGGGCTGCTCCTGCTGTGATCCTCCAAACCTCTTTGCTCTACGGAGGAGGCCGCTCATTTCCTACAGACAGGGTCCCTCTTCCTTACTGGAAAAAAAGCTCTTGCTGGTGGGCGGGAAGAGGAAAGTTGCCGCAGAGCCGGGGAGCCTGTCTTAGTCCCTGAGATGCCCTCTCCTTAAAGGAAGCGTGCGGGCGCTTGGATTGTTTTCTTTTCTGAACTTTGTCCGGGGAGAGGGAGAGAGGGCTTTTTTCGACTCCTGCCGGCCGCCTTAAGGAGAAAAGAGAAAAGTTTTTTTTCCCCTAGCGGCGCTTCTTTTGGGGAGGAGAGAAATAATGACAGAGGAAAGCAAAGGCGATGGAAAAGGCGAGAGCGGGAAGGATCCGGAGAAGCAGCTACGCCTGCGGGTGTGCGTTTTGAACGAGTTGCTGAAGACGGAGCGCGACTATGTGAACACCTTGGAGTTTTTGGTGTCGGTGAGTTACATCTCTCTCCCCACCACCTCCTCCCAGGCCTTTTCCTAGCCTGCTCTATGCACAAAGCATTGCCCTGTCTCCCCTCCCCTCCCCCCTTCTCCCCTTTGCCAACTTGTCAGCCTAGAGCGCGATAATGCGAAGGTAATAAATCTGCAAGGTCTGCTAATGTGAAATGAAAAGATGCCGCTTGCGATCTCTTTGAGGCGTCGAGGTCAGCAGCGTTTGGAAAAGGAGCGCATATCTTAAAAGCGCATCTTGGATTTCTGGTGGACAAGTCTTACTTGATGTGTAAACAGGAAGGGAAAACAACTAACGTTTGGGAGCAAACAAGTTGAAATCTGGGCTTCCTACTAAAGGCCATTTCCGACCTAGCAGATAACTTCGGAGCGTTCAGGCGGTGAAAAAGAAAATCGCGTTTGATGAGTTTATGTTTGCAGAGGTGTTAACTGTCGAAGTTTTGTCGTTTCAACTTTAAAGTCTCTATATTGTCCTGTGTTCTGGAAGGGGATAACCAGAGAAAGAATAAAAGTACAAAGGTGGGGGGTGGGGGGTTGATCTACAGCATCTGTGCAATATTAAAGCCACATGTACTGTAGCATTTACCCTTTTTTTTTCACTTATTCCCCTTTGAAATCCTCCTACTCAAATCTTGTTTTGGTAATGGTTGGTGACTGATTTTTGAGGGAAAAAAAACCATGGCAGAGAACTTTACTTAATTTACTGAATCCATTTAAGTTAATGCCACTTTTAAGATGGTCCCTTGTACTTAAGTATATGTGATTATTGTTTAATGATACTTAAAAATACTATTTCGATAGGTCTACTTTGCTTAAGACTGGGTCCAATGCTGGAACTTAGATCAGACGTGGGTTTCAGCAGCTTCTGACCAGTTCTGGAGAACTGGTAGCGGAACTTTTGAGTAGTTTGGAGAACCAGTAAATACCACCTCTGACTGGCCCCGCCGCCATCTCTGTCTCCCGAGTCCCAGCTGATTGGGAGGAAATAGGGATTTTGCAGTAACCTTCCCCTGGAGTGAGGAGGGAATGGAGATTTTACAGTATCCTTCCCCTGCCATGCCCACCAAGCCATGCCAAGCCTACCAAGCCATACCAAGCCTACCAAGCCACGTCCACAGAACCAGCAGTAAAAAAATTTGAATCCCACCGCTGGCTTAGATGAAGTAACCCAAAATTTATGTTTTAAAGTTTTGGATTAATGTGTGAATTTAGAGACTGTATTTTACACTTGCAATTTAATCATATATAATTCAGTTCACTTATTTGATTTACTTTGTGAACAAGTCTGAGTAAGTGTTAAAAAATAAAATATATAATTTTAAAAACATAGATTTTATGTGCTTCCTGGACAGAGGTTTGTTTTTCTAGAATCAATACAATGGAATATGGTTTTGCATATGGATAAAGTTGTCTATTTCATGGAACAAAGATAATTTCAGGATTATATAGACATCAACTACATTATCTTCCAACTACAGTATCTTCAGGGTTTATTAGCTGCATAATTAAGAAGTAATCAAGTATCTGGCTGGTTCTATAGAGTGCCTGCCATAATAGGTTTCACATTTTTCCTCTTCTTCCTCCCCTCTTCATCCTGTCTGAAAGGGAAATATTTCAAATAGCAAACTTCCTGTTTAGTTTTCTGATGTATGTGAACTTTCTGCTGATTATCATGTGAGAGAAAATGCTTAGCTTGTCTGCTGAAAATAACATGGTCTATAAAATAACTTTGAAGTTTATTCTGATAAACTCTGTGTACTTCAGTACACATTGATACATCTAATTGAAAGCATTCAGATTTGTCATTTGGTTTTACATGAAAGTTACTTTAGGGGGGTTGTTTCTACTGGGATGAACATCAAAGCACAGCTTGTTTTCACTGGATTTACATATTACACATCCTGATCTATTTCTTCGCATTGTTTCTCTCATTTCATAGCTCTGTATCATAAGTTATATGTGGTCCACCCGCCCCAATTTTGTAGCTCCTGGTTCTTTGAAACCACACAAATGAAATTTGGCACAGAAAGTGTGCCAAACACTTCCTCAACTTTTTAATGTGTATAAGACTTAGTGCAACTATTTTACCATTCAAACTGTTCAGCCTTGCCCCTTACAGGGCAACTCTTTCATCCCTCTAGAGACATGAGTGCTCATGCCCTCTTCAGCCATTTAGAAAACAAACTGAATTACAATGCAGATGCCATGCCCTTTTCCATTCCATGCCCTCTTCCCTCCCATTTTGACCAGTCCATCCATTATTACTTTCTGCTCATTTTGTTTATCAGCTTTTTTTAAATTTTCCATTCTCCATGAAATAATCAGACCCATTTTCTTCTATATCTTCTTGAAATCTCTTGCCCATGTCACAAAATACGTACAAACCATAATTTGTTCTAGGTTTGGAATATTTGATATGTTATGTGAACCCAAACATTGTGATTTCTAAACCATGGATTTATGGATTAATGCACAAGTTTTCAAAATTTATACTGTTTGGATGCCCTCAAATGAATACATATATAGCTAATAGTACTACTGCAATTATGACTACTACCAATATTTATATGGATATCAATAGCTCTTGGAAGAAATACACTTTCTCCAAATGTGTGAACTTTTTGGCACTGTACTCTAGAAGGCTCATATGCCAATTCCCATCAGTTCCAGTTAGCTGGCTGGACATGATGGGATTTGAACTCCTTCCCATACCAGGCAGCAAGCCAATGAAAGGAAAAAACTACTGCTGAAGCCTTGTTCCTGGAGAGGCCAGTTAGTGTGTAATGATTGGCTTCTGCCTTGCCTTCTTACATTCTTCTGTTTCTGTGTTTGGTGTCACTCCCCCACACCCCGTAGTCCTGCTGGGACTTGGATCCCCCAGACCACTGAGTACCTTGAGGCAGGTGTGGTTAGGGATTACTGAGTTCCTGATGGGTTTTACTGAGCTATAGAGGAATTGTCTTGTGATAGTTGTGGTGAGATTAGAGATTTATGTCTGGACCTAGAAGAAAGCATAGCAGAGTAGGGTGGGAAGAGGGGAGCTGAGTGGAGCAAGCAGGGCCAACTTGATAGTTGATAGGCAGAGGAGGATATGGTAGCAATCGAAGGATGGGCCATGTGCAAGGACATCAGACTGCTGTTTAAAAGCAGTCCTGCCATCTGGCATTCAGTTTCTCCCCTCGATGCCTGCCCCTGGCAATCAGATCTTCAATGACCCTGGACTTCAGCTGTTGCTTTTGAATGCCAGTTCAGTTTATACGAAAGCTGCCCTTACCCATGATTTTATTTTGAAGGAGAGTGCCAATTTCGCATATTTTACCGATATCTGATTGGGCCCTCTTGGAAATGTGCCCTCCTAGATTTAGAGCTCTGTAGTGGCAGAGAACTCAGGAAGAGCAGGATAAGAGTGAATGTTGTTATCTATGAGTTTCAGAAGCTTTCAGAGGCTCTCCTCCACAGATAACCTGATGGGAGGCACTCTGGTTGAAGGTGGGATTCTGGTGATCTATCACCCTTCATGCTGCCCCTAGAAGCATCTTGGCATGAGTGCTGGGTTTTGTTTCTGGGTTGGCCATAGTCCTCCAGGTTATTGGTGCTTGAACTTGCCATCTGGCGCAAGTTCAGAAGTTTATGCAGTCTATACAACCATAGACCAGTCCTAAAACATATGTAGCCAGATCCACATGGAAAGCCATACAATTACCGTATTTTTCGGAGTATAAGACGCACCAGAGTATAAGACTCAGCTTAGCTTTTGGGGAGGAAAATAGGAAAATCTGCCTACCAGGTATTCATCTGGCTAGCGTCCTTAGTCTGATCAGCTTCAGCACATTAGTTTGCTGTTTTTATCCCCTGCTTAGGGATAAAAACCAGCTTCTAAAGCACAACTGATCTTTGGAAAGAGAAGCAATGAGAAAATCAGGCAAACTACGGAGATCGGCTTCAGTCACTAGCACCTTGTGAAAAAAAGCTTCACAGCTGAGAGTTGGAGGGGGCAGGCAAAGCAGGGAAGATCCTTCACTGAAAAAAAGCTTAGCACGGAGATCGCTTCACTCGCTAGGGCCTCGTTAGAGCTGAAAAAAAGCTTAAAAAAAAAACTACATTCGGAGTATAAGACGCACCCAAATTTTCAGCCTCTTTTAGGAGGGAAAAAAGTATGTGTTGGACTCCAAAAAATACGGTATATCTGGTTTTTGTCTTGGGACAGTTGAGATGTAATCTGGCAGTGGAGGATATTAGCATTAGTCTTTTGTCATAAACAGATCACTTTCTAGCTGCTTTTCAGCATCCTTCACCCCTTCCTTCAGGAAGGCAGGGTCACAGGGCCCATTTGATCAGTCCTCCCCAGGAGATTCCTTGACCCAATAGGATTCCAAAATAAGGTTTAATTCTCCCAGAAGATCTGGTGAGTGATTTGGTTGAAGCCTTAATTGTTGCCAGAAATGGATGGGTAGCTGGGGCTCTGGATCATACATTTCTTCTGTAGCCCTTCCCTGTTCATTAATCCTTGAATGCACCTTGGTTTATCAAGTGGCTCTAGGAAATGAAGTACTGGAAAAGAAGTCTGGAGCACCATTGGAGGAAGATTAGAAGTAAGTATGACTGGACACTAATAAAAGTCCATATTAGGCATTACCTCACGGCCATAATGGCAGCCAAATGTCAGTATTTTTCTGTCCTTATTGTGCTCGCTGATAGCCATCCAACAATTCTCTTTAGGTTAACTTAATCCCTCTTTGGGTCATTCTGGAGATTATTTAGGCTGTCTGATGGATAATATCATTCAGATTTATTTTGATTTAGATTCTGACTAGGCAGGACAAACTGAGGTACCGGGGTATAGTTTGATGGTGTAATAAGTTTGAGTCCGTGATTCCTGAGGAAGTGGAGAGATTTTTCTTTGTGGTCAGCCCAGCCACTTGTTTACTGAATTTGGGCCTGTCTTGGTTTGCATAAGTGGCCAGGGAGGAGGCTCACAGTTGGGTACAGACCAGGGGTGAAATGCTTCTGGTTTGGACCAGCTCGGGCAAGTAGGTAGCGATGACGGCGGGCAGTTCGGAGAACTGGTAGCAAAAATCCCTTCCCCCCCAGCCTCCAGTTTGCTTACCTTCACTCTTTGGACTGAATCCTGAGCTGCTGGTTGCAACGCTTGCCTTGCTTTGCTTGCTGTAATTCCTGCAATCCATTGCATCAGTAAGCAACTGAATCTCCCTGCCTGCAATCAAGCTCATCGGTGAGCAGCTCTATCTGCCTGCCTGCTTGCCTTCCTGCCTGCCTTGTCCCTTCAATTGGGTAAGTTTTTTCCCCCTTTGGAAGCTTTAAAAAAAATAGTTAATTGGGGTTTTTTTAGTTGTTCTTTTTTTAGACCTAGCCATTTAAAGTTTAGGAAGTTTTAAATTTAGCTGCTTTTATATAAAAATAAAAAAACCAAGTTTCACACTTTACACACACAAAATTCCACATACAGCTTTGAGAGATTTTGTGTGTGTAAAGTGTGAAAGTTGGTTTTTTTGGACTTTTTGTGGCTGTTTGAGGTTCCTGCTTGTTGCAGGGGTCATTTTGGGTCTAGCACAGCTGCTTTTACATTGTGGGTGAGCCAGTTGTGTTGTGTTTTGTAGGTTAAAAAAGGGCAAATAAGTGCCATTGACTTGGCCATGCCCACCTGACCAACAAGCCATGCCCACCCAGTCACCTGGCTACCAAGCCCCGCCCACTAATTAGGCCATGCCCACAGACCCAGTAGCGAAAATTTTTAGATTTCACCCCGGTCCAGATGCTGCCCTTGGACCCAGTGCTTTTGTTCAATTATCACGGGGGGAATTACCTTTTTGGGAAAGAGGAAGATTATTGGGAAGTTGGTCAGTCTGCAGCTAAGGAGAACCCTGGAGGAAATGGGTTATTTAGGCCAGTTTCAATCAGGTTTCAGGCTGAAATTTTGTACTGAGACAAGTCTTATTGATCACCTCTGGCAGTTGGGATGGAGATAGTGCCTTGATACTTCATCTCCTTGATCATTGGCCTACAGTATATAAACCATGGTACTCTTTTGAGCCACTCCATGGGTTTGGAAATGGAGGTACTGTTTTCGGTAGTTCTCTTCTCTGGGGCCAGTTACAGTGGGTGTTGGTTGGGAGAGCAGCAATCACTCTTCTTTGTGAAATGCTGTAAATTTCTAGTTTCTTTCTCCACTCCTTTTCAATATACACGTGAAACCATAGGGTAAAGTCATACTGTGTTTTGGATTTGGTATCATCAGTATTTTGGTGATACCCAAATAAATCTTTCAACCCTGGGCCAGAATCTTGAGGCTGTCAAGATTCTGTCCTAGTGCCTGGAGGCTATGTAGGTTTGGATGGGAGGAATTTTATCCAATTAATTTGATTGTTGTAAACCACCCAAATTTGTTGAAAGTGGGACAGCATACAATGGATCATCATCCTCATCATCCTGTTGGCACCAATGCTTTCAAGAGGCAATGGTTGAGGCATTTTTCTTCCTGTGCACAATTCATCCTATGAAATTCCTTCTTCCCAACTTTGGGTCTTCTTAACAAGAGCAAATGTTTCAGAGAGGAGAAGGTAGGAGATGGGGAGAGCATTCTGAAGGGGAAGTAGCAAAGGAAGGAGTGATGGAAGGAAACGGAAGGTAGCCCAAGGAAGCTGAGACAACTCTGAAGGCTGGGGATTTGTAACTTGCTTTATTCCTGATATTCTGATCATTCTAGTAGATTCAAGGCATAGCAAATGATCAAGCAGGTGCAATGACCCTCCTGAGAAGGAATGGGATTTAGCTCTTGTAATTTCTTGGGACAAATTATGGAATCTGCCTCAGGGGAAATGGACTTGCTGAAATAAATATATGCATACCGTTTGCTATATAAGGAAAATGGCTATGACCCCTTTGGAAATTCTGAGGCTCTTGAAGAATTCTGAAACTTGTATGGGTGGCTTAGGAAGAGAAATTGGGAGATGTGTTTTTAGTATGAGAAGTAATAAAACTGAAGGAAGTTGAAGTACCAAGGCAGCAGGGGAAAAAAGAGACCTTCTGTTGGCTTATGGGCTGTCTGGTGATATGGAGGCTGCGTATGGGCCCTAAACATATTCTGTCTGTTGCTTCTGCCCTCTAGGACTTCATGCTGCTGAAAGCTGCTGACAGTGATGCTAAGCAAATGTGCCATTTTTGGCAGCAGTTACAAAAAGTGGAGACTTTAGTGCCTTGCTATCTTCTCAGCTCTGAGGAAGTGTTTCTCAGAGTGTTCCTCATTCTTCTCATTTCCTTTATATTGGCCATGTGCCACATACTATTGTCTCTCACCTTTTTTCGGATCAGAGCTCTGCAGAACCTGCAATCTCTGTCTCTTCCCTTCTGACCCATCTGAACACCTAGAAATTCATAATCCCTCTGGGGGGGGCATATGACCTTCCCCCAGAAGATCATCTTCCACAGTTTGAGAATCCCTGGAAGACTATCATATTAATCCAGACAATTATAGCTTATTCAATTCATTATACTTATGAAATCATAGCTAATTTGTCTACATTTTAGTGCAGTGCTTGCCATTGTGTAATGAAGTTGTTAAGCTAATATTTCCATTCTGGTGGTGATGGTAGTAGTAATAAAGGTAAATATAAAGGTTCCCCTTGCACATATGTGCTAGTCGTTCCCAACTCTACGGGGCAGTGCTTATCTCTGTTTCAAAGCTGAAGAGCCACCGCTGTCCGAAGATGTCTCCGTGGTCATGTGGCTGGCATGACTAAACGTCAAAGGCGCACTTAACACTGTTGCCTTTGCACCAAAGGTGGTCCCTATTTTTCTACTTGCATTTTTTATGTACTTTCAAACTGCTATGTTGCCAGAAGCCTGGACAAGTAACGAGAGCTCACCCTGTTATGCAGCATTAGGGATTCGAACTGCTGAACCTTTCAATCGACAAGCTCAGCATCTTAGCCACTGAGCCACCATGTCCCTAGTAGTAGTAGTACCATATCTGAGTACAAAAATGACTAAACTATGGTAATGGAAATCGTAATTTTATTTATATACCGCCCTTCTCCGAAGGACTTGGGGCAGTGTACAACCTATTTAAAACACAAATATAAAGACATCATAATTAAAATTAATTAAAATCATTAAACAGTTTCGGCCGAAATTTAAAACCCCAAATTAAAACTCCAATTTAAAATCATTTAAATAGACAGCCCCGCCTGATGGAACAGTAGGATCTTGAGGGCACAGCGAAAAACCCGGAGGTCAGAGATTTTACGTATTTCAGGGGGAAGTTTGTTCCAAAGGGCAGGAGCTCTCACAGAGAAGGCTCTCCTCCTGGGTGTCACCAGCCGACATAATTTGCCGATGGCACCCTGAGGAGTCCCTCTCTGTGGGAGCGAACTGGTCAGTGGGAGGCTATCGGTGGCAGAAGGCGGTCCCGTAAGTACCCCGGTCCTATGCCATGGAGCGGTTTAAAGGTGGTGACCAACACCTTGAATTGCATTCCGAAGACCACTGGGAGCCAGTGCAGCTCGCGCAGGAGAGGTGTTACATGGGCGCAATGGGTTGCACCTATAACCACCCGCACGGCTGCATTCTGGACCAGTTGGAGCCTCCGAGTGCTCTTCAAGGGGAGCCTCATGTAGAGAGCATTACAGTAGTCCAGTCGGGAGGTGACAAGGGCATGAGTGACCGTGCTCAGGGTGTCCCGGTCCAGAAAGGGACGCAACTGGCAGATCAGCCGAACCTGATAAAAAGCCCCCCTGGCCATGGCCGTCATATGGTCTTCTAAAGACAGCCGTGCATCCAGGAGAACATCCAGATTGTGAGCCCTCTCTGTGGAGGGCAAGGATTCACCCTCAATAGTCAGCGATGGCACCAGCTGACTATACCAGGACGGGCAATGATTCCAATTATTAGAGGTGAAAGAGATAAAATATATAAAACACGAAGGGATATAAATTGTCAATTTTTAAAATTCCATTCAGAACTATGTAACAAATCAGAAAATATATTGGGTGAGAATATAGAGGCCTTTCTTAATAATATATACCCACCACACTTAGATGATACATAAAAATAATTTATTTGTCCCCCTATTTGAGGAAGGGATTAAACAAAAAAAAACTTTAAAAATTGCTAGTGATAAAAACGTCAGGATTGGATGAGTTCACGTATAGAATGACATAAAACATTTAGAGTACCCAAACTCTGTCAATTATATGAAGAGGTATTTGATAATGGCATTTTATCAGTGGCATTTAGTCAGGCTTATATTACAGTTATACCAAAAGCAGAAAAAGATCACATCCATTGTGCTAATTATCCATTCAGTGATTAATGTTGAAACAAAGATCTGAACAGCAAATAGATTACAGCAAATGTTATTGTTCATTATTAAGAAAAATCAAGCCAGGTTTATAGAAAATAAGCCGTAGATAATATTAGGTTAGGTTTGAATAGCCTTGAATAAAAATGACGACCATTTTGTAATTAATCATTAGATGCTAAAAAGGCTTTTGTCAAAATATATAGATAATGTGTGATTGCTAGATGAAATAGAGTTGGCTTTCTTTTGAAATTCATAAAGTGAATCAAGCTATTATAGAATCACCCACATCTGAAATAAAGGTTAATGGTGTTTTATGCTACTTTTCTATTATTTAAAAGAACTGAACAACAATGTCAACTTTTACCCTTGCTCTTTTATTTTTGTGTGGAACCCTTAGCTTGTGCTATTAGACAACACAGACATTTAAGGAGTAGTACATAATTTAGTTGAACATGAATCCCATCCCAAGGACCATTTATAAGGAGCCCTCTAGACTATTCCAAGTCCTCTCATCAGCTCCACTTTCTACCATGATTGTTGGTTCTACTAAAAGCAAAACTGTTTTTGTCTGCCATTACATCTTGGAAGTCTCAAAAAACTAAATCTTTTATAAGATAATATTGTCTTGAATACCTAATATATACTACATGACTACTGGACAACATAAATTCTGTGTGTCATTATAGTTATTGGATAGATATTGCAACATTGGAAAGATAAACATATGGTTCCATTTATTTAATGGACTGAAGATCTGATTACATTTGCTAATTTTGTGTGGATGGACGCTTTGTATGGATTTGTGTAATGAAATATAGGACTCATTTATACAAAAACAGGTTAAAAATGATAATTACATAAGTGTAATGTATTTATGTATAATTGTCAAATGCAACTATTGTGCACATACATATATAAACACACACATGTATGTGCACAATAGCTGCATTTGACAATTATATACAGAAAATTATATACAGAATTTTAATTGTTTACTGTTGAATGGCAATATATATTTTAATTTTTAATTTTTTTAATTTTGTTTTTTTTACTTATTTTTAATCACTTATTTTTTTTATGATGTATATATCTTTGTGTTATGTTCATTTGGGTTTTTTCCCTTTGTTTTCTTAATTAAAAGGAATAAAAATTATTTTGAAATTTTTTCCAGATTAAGAAACTATGTTTTATTCTGTGCTTCAAGTTTTGAAAGAAAAGCTCCTGCGGTTAGAAGAAAAAATATAGGCCCTTCAGTAAACATTTGCTAAATGTGTTCTAAAAAAGCACTTCAAAGTGTAAATAACTTGACTTCTCATTTGCTATCTAAGTCTGTGAAGTGTGAATACAGAATAATCCTAGAGTGGGTTAAAGTAGATTAGCATATCACAGGAACATCAAATTGAAGTCTGTACTACAATTAGGGAAAATTAGCTTTAATTCAAAACAATCCTATTTTAGGTTAAATTCTGGTCAGCCATATTATGTGAACATAGGAGATGATTTATTCTATTGTTTATATTTATATTTATTATTTCAACATATAGTTGTCCATCTCAAGTACATAGTTAAACAAATACCACCAAAAATAAAAATACAATATAAGAACATATACAAGCATATTAAAACTATATAGGATTCCTCTTCTTTTTACTGCAAACAGAGAGAAGATAATGTAGAATGGCTTTAAGAAAAAAAAGGCTGATTGAACATTTTGTCCCTCTGATAATGATTGCTTTAGCTTTTCACACATGCAGTTCTATTTCATTGTCACAAGGGCTGTGATGTGGACAGAAAAGGAATGCAGATGAGCAGACTTTTCCCCACTGCATTTGGGGTGGGTTTTAGGGATTCCCCACCCCCCCTGGCAAACCAAACCAAACCAAACCAAACCAGGAAACCTTTCCTTGTATTTGTTGGGCTTCCTGCCAAGATAGATGCTTCCTGTTAAATTGCGTACCATCTAGTGCTGGTTACATGTTTATGCAGGAGTAGTGTTAGACTGGGCCAAAATAGTCATGTGAATGCAGTTAGTGCAGAGGTGTCAAACTTGCGGCCCGCGGGCCAGATGCATCATGCACTGGCCACGCCCATGCCTGGTTTAGCGGAGAAGAAAAAAGTCACAATACATTCGTGATGAGGCGAGTTTAACACCCTGAACTAATGAATATCTAAGTAGCTAATGGTTTAGATGACTTCTGCCACCCACAAGTTTATGTGAGCCACATAAATATTTATATTAAATTAAATGTAAGAAGCATGTTGCTTTCTGTCAGTATCATTTACATCATTCACATTTTCTGCCCTGAATATTTCTTTGAAAGGTGGATATCAATCAAATGAATAAAATGTCCTAGAGCAGGCAAGATAAGCTTTCAATCATTCTTTGCGCTTCCCAGACTATTTTATTGCCTCTATTTGTGATTCATATTAAAAGCTATACCTCGCAGCTCCTCTGAAATACTGTCTACGAGTCTTGGAATCTTTTGCAAAACTATACTAACATTAAAAAAAAAAAGTGGCGCTCATTGTTGATTAGTATCTTGCCACAGGAAGTATGCTGTCAAAATGTGGCACCCTCATATACAAAGGAAGTTAAGGAAAAGAGCTGATGAATTGTCTCAATTTATTTCTCTCTCCTTGCACCAAATGTCATGAGACAGGAGGAAAACCTCTACCAATCACTGTCTTTAATGTGGGATGGTGGGAAGATAAATTTAAGGGAGGTTTAAGTTTTTGAAAACTTCAAAGTATGTAGATAAAAAAGAGGCATAAGAGATTTTAAATTTCTAATTTTTATTACAGTACCTCATCACAGTGTACCAGAGATGGGTTTCAGCAGGTTCTGACCAGTTCTGGAAAACCGGTAGCAGAAATTTTGAGTAGCTCGGAGAACCAGTAGTAAAAATTCTGACAGGCCCCGCCCCAATCTGTTCTTTGCCTCCCAAGTCCCAGCTGATTGGGAGGAAATGGAAATTTTTCAGTAACCTTCACCTGGATTGGGGACGGAATGGAGATTTTGTTGTATACTTCCCCTGGAGTGGGGTGGGAATGGAGATTTTACAGTATCCTTCCCCTGCCCTGCCCACCAAGCCATGCCCCGCCCACAAGCCACACCCACAGAACCGGTAGTAAAAATATTTGAAACCCACCACTGCAGTGCATCCTTGCAGCCTGGAGTCTGACATTTAGAAACTTTGATTTCCTAGTTCAAAACAAATCACTACTTCTATTTCTTCAGTTCCAGTAGCCCATTCAGCTTGTTTAACCAAACGTTCTGTTCCTCTTTCTCTGAACTGCAGGCAGAAATAGTTGTGTCAAGTCCCTATCAGCAGAATATGGCCCAGAAAAAAAGATTCACAATGAGTTTCATTAATTAAGCTTATTGACCAGTAGGTAAGGGGTTAGTTAATATAAGAATCTTGGAAGTTGAATAAGCCAATACGGGTAGTCCTTGTCTTACAACCACAATTGAGTCCAAATTTTTTGTTGCTAACTGAGACATTTCTTAAGTGAGTTTTGTCCCGTGTTATCTTACTTGTCACAGTTGTTAAGTGAATCACTGCACTTGTTAAATTAGTAACACGGTTGTTAAGTGAGTACAGCTTCCCCATTGACTTTGTCAGAAGGTTGCAAAAGTTGATTGCGTGACCCTAGGACAGTACAACCATCATAAATATGAGCTTTTCCAGAATGCAAATTCAAAGGACCAAACTTTTTTTTCTCAGGCAAGACTGATATTGAAACATGGGGTTTTTGGGGGGAAATATTTAACAGTATTAAGTATTTTAGTTTAATTTAGATTAGTTTGTAATATTTACATCATTATTTTTTGGTATCTGAACAAGAGATTATTATTTCTGGTAATGTTTAAAAGCTATTTAAAATTTTTGCAATGTTTAATTGTCCAGGGAGTGATGAAACAAATTTGGGCTAAATGGAAAGGGGGATTATATAAGTATGATAGATATTATAGTTAAATTTTTACTGTACCTTTAATAACAATTATTGAAAAAAAGACTGATAATTAAAATTTGAAGATACTTGTGTTCTTTTCCTAACCAGAGAGTCAAAGGGAGCCTGGATAGTTCAACAGACTAAAAAGCCTATTATTAACATTCAGCTATCTGCAATTATTGCAAGTTCGAATCTCCCCAGGCTCAAGGTTGACTCAACCTTCCATCCTTTCTAAGGTAGGTAAATTGAGGACCCAGTTTGTGGGGGCAAAAAGCTGACTTCATCAGCTTAACGCATTGTAAGCCTGCCGGAGAAGGGCGGCATGTAATCTAATTAAAAAAAAAGTCCCCAGACATCTTTTGCAGCAAATCTTTTGTATTCTGGATGATTCAAAAACCTCCAGTTTTTTATTTGTTTAAAACATAAACCCATCCAGCAATAGCCTGTTTGCTTTATGTTTCTCAGATGCTGCCAAGATGTTGATTGTGTGAGCATCTGTATTGTATATTATTACCAGCCAGATGCTGCTATAGTTCATGTAGCAGTAGGATGATTTTGCATCTTAGGGGATCTTGTTGATCCCTGCTTCAGTTTGATGAAACCGCTTGGGATTTTCTACATATGACTAAATGTTAGGAAAGTTAGAGCAAAAGGCTGAAACTTCCATTCCTATTTGGCATGTTCAGCAGAGACAACCCATCATGACAATTGGGAGTGTCCAGGAGGGTGCTGAATTACTATTTTCTGCAGGAGAGCAACTTTGCTTGCCTCCTTTAGATTTCAACTCTCATCCTTTCTAGACAATAGAGAGGTTGAGCCCATTGAGGAGAGTGACTTGCAAACAATGCACTGTCTTTTTCCTCCCTGGCCTGAGAGACAAGCATTGGCTTTTACTGCACCAAATGAGGCAGTTGTCTGGTTTCCTGGCATTAGCTATGTCCTCTTTTTTACCTTGCTGGTAACCATAGTGGACAAGGAAACTGAGTTGTACAAACTGGCCAAGGAACTATAACAGGAACAAGATCAGCTCTCCAAGATTTATCTCATGGTGTAATGGACGAAAGAGAAGAGGTGGCAACGTTTCCTCCCCTTGTCCGCTCTTGGAAGGGATATGTTTGGCTCTATTCCAAATGCACATGGGAGGCATTCACCAAGTCCATGATTAAAAAAAGCTTGACAAATAGGCTAGTACCGTGATGGTGAACCTATGGCACCCATGCCAGAGGTGGCCCAAGGTGCCCTCTCTTTGGGCACACGAACCACAGCTTCAGCTCAGCTCTGCCATATATGCGTGAGCACCTCCTGCCGGCCAGCTGGTCTTCGGGTCTCTGCAGTGTATGTGCAGGGGTGGGCGCATGTGGAGGGCTGCGTGCACATGCATGGGGGGCGGGGCTGTGCATGCATGCGGGGCACATGCACAGGGGCCATACGCGTATTGCATTTTGGGGGTTTGCATGAGTGCTTTAGCCATAACTGGACTAGAAGGTGAAAAGATTAGCCATCACTGGACTAGAAGGTGAACAATGACGTCCAGATTGAAGAGCTGTTTCCAAGAAATTAATAATAATTTCCATTGTTTTACATTGGGAAAAATATTTTAGGTTGCGTAAGTTCAAATTTACCTATGAGAATTTTGCTCATCAATAGATTTGGAAAGTACAGTAGATGGTATTGTAGCTGATTTGCAGATTCAGATTCAGGAGATAATTTTGCAAGCAATCAAGCTCTCCATTATCAACTAAAATAACTGCTACCTAGCTGGATCATTGAAAGGCTGTTAAAAAAATTAGAAAATGTCTATTTTAATGTAGATGGGCATATGCTATATAAGAGATAGGCTCTTCAATACAACTCTTAATAACAGTGTTAGGATCAGTAATGAAGTCCACAGATGATAGCACACCAGAGACAAGATACATTATTCCATGACAGTATGAGAGCTGATCTGTAAAACAAATGTATTTGTGTTGATGGGGTTATTCTGAAAAATAGATGTTTTGAGAGAGTGTTATCAAGAGAATAATAAATAACACCTTTGTGAACAGAAGCATTTTTCCCTTTGCAACATGAATTATTAAGGACACATAGGTTTCCAAATAACACAGAAATGGAGGACCAAATTTGTTATGTTAATATAATGTATTTTTTAATCTTTTTAGCCTTTTTCCTAATTTAAGTCAGAAAGTAACCTGGAATTAAATTGACATTGTATATATTATTTATCTGTGTATATGTTCCATATCAACATAATATAAACATATTTTGTTCAGAAAAATATGCATAATTTGTGTGATGACTATATCATAGTTTTCAAAACTTCATCGTGTTTGTGACTGTTTTAAATGGAGAGGAAGAACTTCAGATGGCTGTGCTATTTGATAAGGTTGTGTGATTTCCTTTTCCTTTGCTCCATAACATGCCATTTGTATGGCAGACGCATCTTGTAAATATAACGGAAGTTGAGGCACAATGACCATAGAAAGTCAAAATCTCTTCCATTTGCTTCTGGTTTGTACTGTTCTTAATTTGTCTATTGTGTGTGTGGGAAAAATATGAATGAATATTTGGTGACTCAGCTTCAGTAGCACCACCTGTTTTCTGTATCAAATTAGAATTAGTTGTTTTTCTTCCTTAAAATAAAATAAAATAAATTTTATGCAAAAGAAAGTCCTTTTATTCTTAATTTTGGGCTGTAGTTCAACTAGAAATTGACAAACATTAGACTGAGCCAGTGATAGTCTGTAATAATAATTTTGCATATTTCTTTCAAATTCTCTCTCTTTCTCTGTCTATATGTGTGTATATTTCCAGTGTGACCAGAATATAAGTGTGCATGTCTCTGTGTGGTTTTTTAAAAAATACTGTTTACAGATAGTAAACCTGAGCCATTAGTTCAGCGGCTGTTCAAAGTTGAGACAATATTGAACAAGTGGTGCTTATGACCAATTCTTGAAGTTCCAGTTAGTGCAGCACCCCATGGTCATATGATACCAATCTGGGTGTTCGAAAACTGGCTTATACTTTTGACATTGTAGCAGTTATGTGATTCCACCTTAGGCCTCAAATCATTCTTATGTGCAACTATATATGCATCCTTCCCCTCCTGGCAGCAGCCACTCCTTGCTTGTGTATGCACTTACCTGCCTGCTGGCTGCTTGTGAACCACCTGGGACTTGCAACTTTCTGCCACCTTCACCAATGACTTTGGTGTTGCATGCCGCCAGAAATTGTGAGATGGTCCTTGCTTAATGACCCACGATTCTTGTTTAACAATGGCAACAGGGATTGCCAAGATTGCCATTGGTATGTAATGTGATATGGCACATTATGACTTCATTACTTAGCAACAGATATTCCAATTACCATTATTAAGTGAGGGTTACCTGCCCAAATACCCAGCATTAAAATCTATTACATAATACTGCACTTGAGATTTAAATTATTACAGTAGTCCTGATACAGTAAAAGAAAGTAGAGAGTTTGATATATTGGAATGAGTAAATGTATTTTCAGGACATAGCAAATCTATTGACTAAATTACTGTAAAATGGGTTTATTTATTTATTTTATTTATTTATTAGATTTGTATACCGCCCTTCTCCTTGCGGACTCAGGGCGGTGGACAGCCAAATAGAAACATAGTATACAAAAGTTAAAATTTCTTAAAAAACATATAACTATGGCTAAAATTAAAACCATTGAATAATTAAAAAAACCCAACCCTCTAGTACAAATCTTAAAAATTCAGCGGGGTCAGGCTAGACCAGCAAGCTGAAAGAGATGGGTTTTTAGGGCCCGACGAAAAGTCCGGAGGTCAGCAATTGTTCTCAGTTCTGGAGGGAGATCATTCCAGAGGGTAGGGGCTGCCACAGAGAAAGCCCTCCCCCTGGGGGTCGCCAGCCGACATTGTCTAGCTGACGGCACCCTGAGGAGACCCTCTCTGTGGGAGCGCACCGGCCGGTGGGAGGCTATTGGCGGCAGAAGGCGGTCCCGTAAGTACCCTGGTCCTAAGCCATGAAGCGCTTTAAAGGTGGTCACCAACACCTTGAAACGCACCCGGAAGTCCACCGGTAGCCAATGCAGCTCGCGCAGGAGAGGTGTCACATGGGAGCGTCCCGTCGCTCCCATAATCCCCCGCGCGGCCGCATTCTGCACCAGTTGGAGCCTCCGGGTGCACCCCAAGGGGAGCCCCATGTAGAGAGCATTGCAGTAGTCCAGGCGAGAGGTGACGAGTGCCTGAGTGACTGTGCGTAGGGAGTCCCGATCTAGAAAGGGCCGCAACTGGCGTATCAGGCGAACCTGATAAAAAGCTCCCCTGGCCACAGCTGTCGTGTGATCCTCCAAAGACAGCCGTGGATCCAGGAGGACGCCCAAGTTGCGCACCCTTTCCGTGGGGGCCAGTGATTCGCCCCCAATAACCAGCGATGGTGTCAGCTGGCTATATCGGGACGCCGGAAGCCACAGCCACTCGGTCTTGGAGGGGTTGAGTCGAAGCCTGTTTCTCCCCATCCAGACCCGCACGGCTTCAAGGCACTGGGACATCACTTCCACGGCATCGTTGGGGTGGTCTGGGGTGGAAATGTACAGCTGCGTATCATCAGCGTACTGATGGAACTCCACCCCAAAACCACGGATGATCTCACCCAGCGGCTTTACATAAATGTTGAACAGGAGGGGCGAGAGGACCGATCCCTGCGGCACCCCACACACTAGGCGCCTCGGGGTCAACCGCTGCCCCCCTGTCAACACAGATTGCGACCGGTCGGAGAGGTAGGAGAACCACCGTAAAACGGTGCCTCCCACCCCCAGTCCCTCCAACCGGCGCAACATGATACCATGGTCGATGGTATCAAAAGCCGCTGAGAGGTCTAATAACACCAGGATAGAGGAATATCCCCTACCCCGGGCCCGCCAGAGATCATCCACCAACGCGACCAATGCCGTTTCGGTGCTGTATCCAGACCTGAAGCCGGACTGGAGCGGGTCTAAATAGACAGCTTCATCCAGGTACCGAGGGAGTTGCCATGCAACCACACTCTCAACAACCTTCGCTAAAAAGGGAAGGTTGGAGACTGGACGGTAGTTTGCCAAAATAGCCGGGTCCAGGGAGGGCTTCTTGAGGAGGGGCCTCACCACCGCCTCCTTCAAGGCATCCGGTAGGGCACCCTCACTCAAAGAAGCATTTATAATCTCCTGGAGCCAGCCTCGTGTAACCTCTCGGGAGGCCAGCACCAACCAGGAGGGACACGGGTCCAATAAACATGTGGTTGCATTCAGTCTACCCAAGGTCCTGTCCACGTCCTCGGGAGCCACAGGATCGAACTCAGCCCAGATAACACTCTCAAGACCTGCCTCAGTCACCTCGCCCAAACTAGTGGATTAGGGAATTAACTAGAAAGGATGTAACTTTTACGTAGTGCTCAAGATATAGTTCGCATTCTACAGCAGGGCTGTCAAATTTGTGGCCAGGTACATCATGCGCTGGCCATGCCCACGCCAGGTTTAGCGAAGGGGGAAAAAGTTGTGATACATCATGTGACGCCGCCATCAGTACACGAGTTTGACACCCCTGTTCTTCAGTTTCATTGCGAGAAATTTCAAATTGTAAGAGAGAACAATATCTCTCAAACTGTTGAAAAATCTGTAGTTTTTTCTATCCTTATGCAACTGCTAATCCTTGCTGCCTTCCAGCCATGCAAGCCTGGAGCTGCTTTAACGAGTTAAAAAGAGATGCTTTAAGAAATACTTAAAATAGTTTAGAGTGGTTGAAACATAAACATAGATTTTCAAAACTTTGATGTTGTTGTTTTATGTTATTGTTGTTTTATTTTCCAAAACCGTTATGTTTTTATTTGAAACATAAACATAGATTTTCCAATGTTTAAGAATGGGTATTATAAAGGTAACTGCTATTCAGTTTAAAAAGCATAATGTAACTGACACTCGGCAAACAGTCTTAATTTCATGCATACAAGGATAAGATCTGAACTGGTATCTTGGTCTCAAGCAGGGTTGAAATCTAGCAGGCTCTAACAGGTTCTGGAGAACCGATAGCAGAAATTTTGAGTAGTTTGGAGAACTAGCAAATACCACCTCTAACTGGCCCCAGAGTGGGTTGGGAATGGAGATTTTGCAATATCCTTCCCCTGCCAGGCCCACCAAACCATGCTCAGAGAACCAGTAGGGAAAAAAATTGGATTTCACCTCTGGTGTCAAGTTTCAACTTTGGCATCAAATAACAATCGTTATTTGCAAACCTTGGTGGTTTGTGAATCATGGTTGATGATTCAAAATCAAATATATTTTTTTCCCCACATGAACCTTATGGAGGACAGTAAAGATGAAGCCAACCTGCTCGTGAAGTGAGTAAATCCAACCCTTACTACAACTTTCCCATTGACTTTGTTTGATGGAAGCTAGCTAATTACAAATAGCTGTGGGACACTGTAACTGTTGTAAATGTGTGCTGGTTGCCAAGCTCCTGAATCTCAATCACATGATTGCAGGGATGCTGTGACAGCTGCAACTTGAATGACCAGTCATAAATCTCCCTTTTTAGTGCCATTGTAACTTCAGGCGGTTGCTGAATGTATGGCTCTAGATGAGGACTACTATATATACACACATATTTACATGGAAATACACATCTAGACATGTTGCATTAGGTGAGGAATCCTTGTAAACAATCTTTTAGAATGTAAAATACATTTCTGAGTTAAGAAACAATTCCTAATTAAGTAGGTAGAAGGAAATGAGGTACATGTCATATACAATTTAATTCATACATCTGAATTATAACGGTGTCAAGACTTGGCAATCAACCGAGACATGTTTCTTTTGGTTGTAGTACAACCTTTTTCCAAATTCATGCATGATTAGATGTGGCATTCTTTTTTAAAAATTTATTTACAGCAGCTGATTTATTTCACTGATCAAAGAACAATTATATCAAATGTAGCATCCAGTATCATGTACAGTTTTTGAAGAATGTTTTGAAATCCCATTTTTTATTAATTTCTCAACATGGTTTATTGAGATACAATGATACAGTGAGGATCTTAGTGAGGATTTGATAAAATCTGAATATTTTTGTTTATATTAACTTATGTAATTTGTTTTGGAATGAAGATGAAGTATTTATTTATTTATTTAATTAAATTTGTATACCATCCTTCTTCCGAAGGACTCAGGGCAGTGAACAGCCAAGATTAAAATACATACAATATAAACATTAAAATAATTTAAAATAGAATTAAATCCTTTGGTTTCCCAATTTAAAACCCCTTATCTATAAAATTAAAACTAATCCCGCTAAAATCCCTTTAGGCGAGCCTGGCTTATTGGAATAGAAAGGTCTTCAGGGCCTTAGAAAAGTACAGAGATCCGGGATAAGTCGTATTTCTGGGGATAACTTGTTCCAGAGGGTGGGTGCCCCCATAGAGAAGGCTCTCCCCCTGGGGGCCGCCAGCCAGCTTTGTCTGACCGACGGCACCCTGAGGAGCGGCCCTTTCAGTGACACCCTTTCTGTGAGACCGTATGGGCTGGTGGGAGGTTATTGGTCGCAGAAGGCGGTCTCATAAGTACGCTGGTCCTAAGCCATGGAGCGCTCTAAAGGTGAGAACCAATACCTTGAAGTGCACTCTGAAGACCACCAGAAGCCAGTGCAGCTCACACAGGAGAGGTGTTACATGGGGGCGCCATGTTGCTCCCGTTATCACCTGTGCGACCGCATTCTGGACCAGTGGAGCCTCCAGATGCTCTTCAAGGGGAGCCCCATGTAGAGAGCATTACAGTAGTCCAGGTGAGAAGTGACGAGGGCATGAGTGACTGTGCATAAAGCGTCCCGATCCAGAAAGGGACGCAACTGGCATATCAGGCGAACCTGATAGAAAGCCCCCTGGCCATGGCTGTGATATGCTGTTCTAAAGACAGCCGTGTGTCCAGGAGAACGCCCAAGTTGTGAGCCCCCTCCGTGGGGGGCAATGATTCGCCGCCAGTAGCCAGCAAAGGCACCAGCTGGCTATATCGGGACGCCGGCATCCACAGCCACTGGGTCTTGGAAGCGTTGAGTCGTAGCCTGTTCCTACCCATCCAGATCCGCACGGCCTCCAAACACTGGGACATCACTTCAAGGGCATCATTGGGGTGGTCTGGGGTGGAGATGTACAGCTGAGTGTCATCAGCATACAGATGATACCGCACCCCAAACCCACGGATGATCTCACCCAGCTGCTTCACATAAATTATGAACCAGGAGCGGCAAGAGGACCGACCCTTGTGGCACCTCACAAACAAGGCACTTCACAAACAAGGACTTCTGCCCCCCTGCCAACACAGACTGCGACTGGTTGGAGAGATAGGAGGAGAACCACTGCAACACGGTGCCTCCCACCCCCAATCCCTCCAGCTGGTGCAGCATGATACCATGGTTGATGGTATCAAAAGCCACTGAGAGGTCTAATAGGACCAGAACAGAGGAACAATCCCTGTCCCGAGCCCTCCAGAGATCATCAACCAATGCTACCAATGCTGTTTCCGTGCTGTACCCAGGCCTAAAGCCAGACTGGCATGGATCTAGATAGACCGTTTCATCCAGGTACTGTGAGAGCTGTCGCGCAACCACACTCTCAACAACCTTCGCGCCAAAACGAAGGTTGGAGACCGGACGGTAATTGGCCAAAATAGCCGGGTCCAGAGAAGGCTTCTTGAGGAGGGGCCTCACCACCGCCTCTTTCAAGGTGGAGGGCAAGAAACCCTCCCCCAAAGAAGCATTTATAATCCTCTGGAGCCAGCCTCGTGTAACCTCCGGGTAGCCAGCACCAGCCAGGAGGGACACGGGTCCAATAAAGTATCCAGAACAAACATCTAAAATGAGCTGTATAACAGACTGAGTGGTGAATAATACAGCTTTCAGTTAAACATTTTTAGCCTAAAAAGTATTTGTTTTTGATATGCAGATGTTTTAAAAATTATTTTTAATATTATATTATAAATGCATTTTTTTCATCTGCCCATATGTTAATAATTGAATATTTCTAATATTCAATTATATTTCTAATATAATTATATTAATTTTTAAAATAAAATTCAACTAAACAAATTGTAAGAGAAAACCACCTATATTCCAATATGTATTGGAATCCTCTATAAATTATGCAATTCTTCATTCAGATTATTATTTAAGAAAGCGATATATTTTGCTTCACTGCTTTTTATCATTGCTAATAAAAACCTTTATATCAGGCATGTGTATTTAAAATGTTTGCTTGCTTTCCAAATAATTAACCTGTGTAAAAATTAAATTCAAGGAAAAAATTACTGTTGTTCATTAATCAAAATACAAAAAAATAAAGTGAATTTGCTTGTCTGTAGAGGAATGAGCGACTCCCAATGTTGAGCATTTCCCAAACATATTTTTATGCCGGTTGAATTATTTTATGGTAGTAAAATTCCATATGAAGGATGTCTATGGTCAGGATGGTATCTGTTTATAAAACCAAGTTGCTTAGGTTTAAAATAGGAGTGCATTGGTAAATAATAACTAAAACTGTAAGGTATTTTACTTTCCCTTTTTGGATTTTAGGGAATAAGAAAAGTAATGCTGTCAGTCACTAATGGGCTATTAAAGCTACATTGGTGCATAAACTCTTTAATATCAAACTGTTCCTTTATAGTAATTTATATATTGAGAGATTTAACAGAATAGCAGAAGGGACCTTCGAGGTCTTCTAGTCTAACCCCCTGCTCAAGCAGGAAACCCTATAGTACCATTTCAGATAAATGGTTGTCCAAACTCTTCTTTAAAATTTCCAGTATTGGAGCACCCACAACTTCTGGAGACAAGTTGTTCCACTGATTAATTGTTCTAACTGTCAGGAAATTTCTCCTTAGTTTACCTTGGATCGCTCCTTGATTAGTTTCCAACCATTGCTTCTTGTCCTGCCTTCAGATGCTTTGGTGACTAGGTTGACCCCCTTCTTCTTTGTGGCAGCCCCTTAAATATTGGAACACTGCTATCATTCACCTCTAGTCTTTCTTTTCATTAAATTAGACATATCCAATTTTTGCAACTGTTCATCATATGTTTTAGCTTTCCGTCCCCTAATAATTTTTGTTGATCTTCTTTGTACTCTTTCTAGAGTCTCAACATCTTTGTTATATTGTGACGAGCAAAACTGCAAAATTCCAATATTTTGTGGCCTACATGCTTGTGGTCAGCATATTATCATATCTTTGTTGAAAAAAGAACTCAATGACCACTAGAAGGCAGCAAAAATTATAGTTTTCTATACAGTATCACTTTGCTGCTATCTGGTGGTGATATAGATTTTTTTTCCAATCCAGTCTGGTAAGTCTAATAATGACTAGTGTTTGGACAGCTGTTACAGCTTGACTTAAGAGATACTGGCTGCTTGTCATCACTGACAACTGGATAGAGAAGGGAAGAACAGTTTTTATCCAAGTTAAAGAAGTACCATAATACTGCCTTGTTCCCAATAATAGCACAACCTTTGAGAATTGATTTACCATTTAAAGAATAAATTGTATCTCTATTTTAGTGTAATGTAAGAAGCAGAGCATGCTGCTCTTTGAATATTTTAGCCCAACAATGTGGAGATTACAATTTGGCAGCATTTTATCATTGGTGGGAAGTGAAGTCTAAAACATAAAGTCCTGGAAAAAAAGCAACCATTGATGTGTGAATGAATGAATAAGTAAGAACAGGAGCTCACATTGCAATTTTAGGCATTACACAATATATGAAATTGAACAGTTAAAAAAACAGATCTGAACAAAACAGATTTTTATATTGACATTATCCGGCCATAGACTTTTTTGCTGTGTTGAAGTTTAGAGTTATATCAATGTATCTATGTTATCTTCCCATATTAGCCAATGAATCAGTGAAGATATTGTTTGCTGGTTTACTATGTCTAAATTATAGCAACTGATTAAATTTAATTATGACTAAACAATTCAACTTCAGCATTAATTTATAATACATTAAAGTTAAAATTATGTATCACAAATCCAGGCTGACCAAGACACTAGAAAGGTGATTTCTGAGGAAAATGTGAGAAGTTCACACAAAAATTCAGCGAGGTCCTGAAAAAAATCCCAAATGTTGAAATGAAAATTTCAGCAGAGTTACCAGATCTGGATTACAGAACTTCAAATAATCACTAGATGTCAGGAAAGAGAAACAGAACTCTCAATTTGTTGCCATCTAATTTTACTTTATGGTCCTAAATTCTAGTAGCCCTCAAATTCTCTAAATTTAAGAAAAGTTTTTGATTATTTGAAATATGTGAACTTTCCTTGCCTTCCCTTTGAGTTAAATCAACTCGATTTAAACCACAATTTAAATCATGATTTAAATCAACTCGATTTAAATCATAATTTTTAAAGAGCAACTGTCATCTCTGTCCCACAGCAGCTCCTCTTCTGACCTGTTGTTGATTCAGACAGTCCCATTCACTTTAATGGGATAGCTGGTGATGCGGCAGTGACACAACAAGGTGAGAGACATGGCGGGCAGCAGGTGACTGGATGCCTGCTAACAGGCGCTGCCATGATGGATCTGAAATGACAGGTGCTCTTTAAATATAAGGACTCATTCTTGCTTGTAGTTAGAATCTTTATTATTATTATTTCCAAACAAAATGAAGCTTTCGTATTTAGCTTGCAGAGCTTGGATTCGTTGAATGAGTTTACCAAAAATCTAAATATTGCAGAATATACAGTCTCATACTACATAACTAAGCTCCATTTAATGCTGACTTAGCTAAATTATTTATGTATCTTAAATAGATTTTTACTCCAAAACCATTTTATTAAAATAAATTTGATAAAAATAAAAAAAAATCCGATTTAAATTAAAAACATCATTGATTTTTATCCACCCTGAAGCAATAGTATACTGTTACATTCAAACAAGTTCAGATTTTAGGTCTTGTGAGTAGATTATAATGACACTAAAATTGGATGGGAATAAAAAACCTACTGATAAAAAAATAAAACCGGAAGAAAATGGAAGAAGCCAAGAGTTATACTAAATAGAAAGTGATCTGAAATATTTCAAGGTTCAATTATAGTTCAGTAGGCATAAATTAGCAAAATAAAGAGTTTTGGTCATATTTATTTTTGAATAAATAGATGTACCTTATGTCTGGAGAAGAACTGGGCTACATACATATTAGTGGTATGAAGGTTGAGTGATGGGGCAGTCCCATTTGTATGTACAATGAAGGAGGAAATCCTACTATTTCTTCTAAATTTGTGTGGAAAAAAAATTCTACTTTTCCTCCAAGCCTGTTGGACAGTGTTACAAAGGATTTTTTTCCCTTGAATTGTTTTCAAAAAAGGCCTTGACATAATTAAAGTTACTCAATGCATTTCAGATAGGTGACCCTTTTTCAAGGATTCCAAAAGGTAGATGTTTTTCTGAGGCTAGGCCACTTTCATTTCCCCATATATATATTAGCTGTTCAGTATACATTATTTACATGTTGAATATAGCAGACCTTCTGTTTTACATAATAATGAGCAGCTGCAAGAGTCAGTACCCGTAGGTTAATTGTAAGAGATGAATATGTCTTTTCTTTGGTCACTCACTTTTATATTCAGTCAGTTCTCAGCCAGTTACTCTCGCCACATGTAGACAAAGGTCTTGCTTAGTTTGCTAATATATGCTTGTCAAAAATTGTTCAATTAGGTTTTTTTTTAATACTGACCAAGGGAGGTCTTTTGAGCATTTAATGTATTGTTTATGATATGATATTCCAGGCTCTTTCCTGCCCCCCTTTTAAAAATCAGGTTATATACTGTATATTGTTGAAGAATTCAAGGAGAAAATATAAGCAATTGTTTGCTAAAACCTAATGATCTTTGAAGTTAATTACTGATTTTTGAAAAGTGAATACTGCAGAAATTTATTATAGTTAAATTGATAGATTCTAAAGTCAACATTTATTTAATAGAAATTAAAAAAACACCTTTAAATGAAGTTTGGGAAATGGAATATATCAATAAAATTAGCAATAATTTTAAACATTTAAAGAAAAAAATGGTGATTGTTGCTGATGAAAAATTGATTGATTGAAAAAGCAGGGACTAATTGCTTCAATGTATCATTGCTTATAGTTACAAGCAAAGCTTTTATTTATTCATTTATTAAATTTATATGTTGACCATCTTTCTGTCCAAATTATTTTTGGTTATTCTCAAGGGTTGTTTCACTGTAGTTAAAAGCTGAGTGCACATCTATACATGCTTGTGCTAGTTGGATGTATTCGTGCTGATGTAAGTGCAAAAATCTCTAGTCTTGGCAAATTGGAATGACAACTTCTGAAGACAGAATAGACAATGCTGACCCTATGAAAAATAATCTGATGGTATAAGGAAATATCCTGTATATCTAAGAAATGTTTTAGTAGACAAGGCTATTGCTATTTTCTATTTATTATTGCCAAAAAATAATTGGAGAAATATACCTTTTTCCTAAATGTTTTGCCAACTTATCCATTAATACTACACTAGATGTAATGTAAGAAAGACAGGAGGTATATTCTCAGATAATTCAATCTCTAAACATATTTATGAGGGAAGAATCTATAGTAAGTTTTTTGAAGTTAGGCTTCAAAAAAAATAGATTTGTAGTTTTCTACTGTAGTAATATATTTTTGGTCAGATTAAATATTCCTTCAAATTTTGTCTCTCTTGCTTGGACTCTATATGTGCTTTCTTACTCTTTCTTACTCTTTTTAATTGTTGGTGATTGGAGATACATTTAATTGTCAAAAATCGTGTGTTGTATACTCAGGTCGTTCTCTGGAAAGAAGCTTAGATTTTCAAAAACAATAGATAAGTCCAGATGATTTGTAGCTATTTAGGTTTGTTGCATATTGTAGAAATACAAGGAATCTCTACCCTCTTCTGTTAAAGTATTAACTCTATTCTTTTTTTTTAAAAAATCATAAAGCTATATTTGCTTGCCTTTTGCGTATACCACAAAAATAACAGGGAAAGAAAAAATATTGTACTGTTTGTAGTTAATACTTGTCAAATGTATTAGATTTTACAACATTCTTTATATGGATGGACAAATTTTACTCTGGTCTGCAAAATGATCATCTCACAAAACAGTATCTCAATGCATATCAAAAAAAAAAAGAGTAAAAGAAATAGTTGGGTGCTATTCTTGGCTTTATATAAACAAAACAAAGTTATATAGTTATTGTCGAAATCTCTAGCAGAGGACTGAGCTATGCTGAGTTATATAATGTGCTGTTCAGTAGCATAATGTACAATGGTCTTTGGGTATAAAGACTAACAGAACAGAATAACAAAAGTTGGAAGAGACCTTGGAGGTCTATTAATCCAACCCCTGTTCAGGCATTTCAGACAAATGGTTGTCCAATCTTTTCTTAAAAACTTGGTTACCATCTTTAGAGTGCTCCATGGCTTAGGACCAGGGTATTTACGGAACCGCCTTCTGACACCAGTGGTCTCCCACCGACCAGTACGCTCCCATAGAGAGGGGCTCCTCAGGGTGCCGTCAGTCAAACAGTGCTGACTGGCGGTCCCCAGGGGGAAACCCTTCTCTGTGGGGGCACCTGCCCTTTGGAACGAGCTCCCCCCGGAGATACGGAGGATCCCGATCTGCATGCTTTCCACTGGGCCCTCAAAACATTCCTATTCCAGCAGGCTGGCTTGGCCTAACTTCTCTTTTACGCTGCTTTTAAATTTTTAATTTGTCTAAACTGGGGTGTTTTAATTTGTAACTTGGGCCAAACTATTTAATATATTTTAAATGATTCTTTTAACGTTTGTATTATATGTATTTTTATCTTTTGGCTGTTCACCGCCCTGAGTCCTTCGAGAGTAGGGCGGTGTATAAATTTAATAATAATAATAATAAAAAATAATAAAAACTTCCATAACTTCTGGAGGCAAGTTGTTCCACTGATTGATTGTTCTAACTGTCTCCTTGGTACTAAGTTACTTCTCTCCTTGATTAGTTTCCATCCATTGCTTCTTGTCCTGCCTTCATGAGCTTTGGAGAATAAGTTGACTCCCTCTTCTTTGTGGCAACCCCTTAGTTATTGGAACACTACTATCATGTCATCCCTAGTCCTTCTTTTCATTAAACTAGACATACCCAATTCCAGCAACTGTCCTTTATATGTTTTATCATCCAGACCTCTAAAAATCTTTTCAGCTTTTTACATAAAAACCAGCCAAATACAGACAGTGCTTAAGTATATGTAAGTTCTCTTGTTGCTCTCAGTTGAAAATATATCTATTGTGTCAACATTTAGTTGGCTTTCCCTAACGATATGTATTATTTGCGGTCCCTCTTGTTTTGTTTTTTTCATGTTGTACTTAATATATTAGCAAATAAAAACTCAGCTGTGCATTGAATTGGAGGTTTTTGAACTGGATTTGTGACAAGTGAATGCCATCCTGAGCTGCTGGAATAACTTTAGATATTTGCATGTAACTTTTTTTTTGGCTTCAGGATGTATTCTGTATTTCTTCTTTTTACTACAATAAAGTATCATCTACATTCAGTGATTTCATAGACTAGAGATGAACAGAATGATACTTATCTGAACTACAGTAAGTATTTTGAAATTTTATGAAATCACAAAATCTTACATCATTCCATAAGATATCTTAAAAATTTGAGAGCTCATAATTTGGTGAGTCTGAGATCTTTGCTAATTTTGTGTGTGTGTGTGTGTGTGCGTATCATTGCAAAAAGATGCTGACCCTCATGTCATATTTATTTATTTAGCTGTTCTGGGTTACATTTCTGACATTTTAATGTCTAATTTCTTTATTTTTCTTTTTCCTTCTATCCAGGCATTCCTTCAAAGAATAATGCAGTGGGCTATTACTAAGATTGATAAAAATGTAACAGAGGAAACGGTTAAGGTTAGTCTTTATTTGTTTTCACTTCCTTTTCATTGTTTCTCAAATTGATTTATTTATACTCTTGGTTTCTTACTTACAGACATTGTTCTCAAATATTGAAGATATTCTAGAAGTTCACAAGAGCTTCCTATCTAGGATTGAAGAATGTCTGCATCCTGAACCTAATTCGCAACAAGAAGTGGGATCCTGCTTTCTTCACTTTGTATGTCAAATCCAGTAATATAAGCTTTATGTAATTGATTATATTCTTTTCTCCAGTGCTGCCTTTTTTAAAAAAAATAATTGCTGGCATGGTAGTTCATGTATACTCCACTTAGAGGACAAAATGATCTTGATTGCATAATTTATGAGATCTTTTAAGGACGCTTGGAAGCTGAATTTGCAGTCTATTCAGTAGAAAGTGTAGGCGTCATCATGATTTTCATGAATCAGGCCTAACATATTTGAACAATAATCACTTTTTTTTACATTTGTCTTGAATAACTTTCCCTCCAGTAATATGCAGATAACATTATTTTACACTAGAACACATTGGATATGTAAGTGAACAGCAGTAATTTCACTGACTTTAAAATGCACAGTTTTGTAAAATTACACCAGATATTCATTGTGCTATAGGTACCATATGGGAGCCTGATCTTAACCAAAGAAGATACAAAACTTCCTTGAACCTAATTATAAAACTAAAATAAAAAAAAAATAATTTGATTTGTATTGATTTTTTATAAATTGATTTGTCAACATGTAAATATTTGTTGTAAACCAGTTGTGTTTTATATTAGCTCTCAGACACTGTATTTGTTTATATTTTTATTTACAATATTCCTTTTAAAAATCTGTTAAAATATGACCAAAATAACAATCTAAAAATTTTTTATTCAGAGAGACAGATTTCGTATCTATGACGATTACTGCAGCAATCATGAAAAAGCACAAAAGCTTCTGCTTGAACTTAACAAAATAAAAACAGTACGGACATTTTTGCTGGTAAATAAATATTTTTTTTTGTATTCTATATCTCTATCTTTTGGTTTGTGCAGTAATTTGATTGCAATTCACTTCTAAGGAAAGCCAGTTTGGTGGTGTGGTTAATGCATTGGGCTAGAAACCAGGAGACTGTGAGTTCTAGTCCCACTTTAGGCATAAAGCCCACTTGTGACCTTGAGCCAATCACTTTTCTCAGCCCTAGGAAGGATGGAAAGGCAAATCACTTATGAAGTCTTGCCAAGAAAATTCCAGATACTAATCCAGGCAGTTTGCAGGAGTCAGCACTGATTCAAAGGTGTGCAGATGTGTGTGTGTGTGTGCACATACATACATTTTCAAGTGAAATGTAAGCTTTTGAAAGCTAAACAAATAAAGAGAGTTCTGCTGGATAAGAATAAGTGCTCACTCTATTCATCACCCCAGAATTTACAGCTACTCAAATGTTGTTAACTTTTAAATTAATCCCAATTAACATGGTGAACAGAAATGAAGTGTTTTTTTCAGGTAGTTCAACTTTGTCCTCTGCTCAATACATTCTTTCCCTATTTCTATCCCACACAGGTATTAAACTAAAGCTTAATGAGGATATTACATATTGACAATGTGGTTAATAACTATGAATAAAATGGCATAGACCAGGGGTGTCAAACTCAATTTCATTGAGGGCCGCATCAGGGTTGTGTTTGTGTTTGACCTCAGGTGGCATGGCCAGGGTGGGCGTCACCAGCTTGACATCGCTTGTGTCAGGGGTGCCTGTGGTGGCCCGAGTGGTCTGCCAGCAAAACAGACTCCCAGTCTCCGTTTTCGGCTGGGACGGCCTCCTGCAAGGGTTGCAGGAGGCCGTCCTAGCCAAAAATGGAGATTGCGAGGCTGTTTTCACTGGCGGAGGCACCATGGGCCGATCCTTCACTCTTTCCAGGGTGGCTCCACAGGCCGGATCTAAGCATCACCCGGGCCGGGTCTAGCCCCCGGGCCTTGAGTTTGACACTCTGTCTTAGACCAATAAAATGGAATAAAATGGTAATCCCCTGATCTTATATCTGTGACTCCTATAAATTCATTATGTTCTAAGAGATGCATTGTCCATTGTTCTGAATTTGAGTTTATAATTTTGACTTTGTGTCAGTGCTGAACAGCACTTTACCTTTGGCTTTAAAAGCAAAGGATGATTTACCATAATATATATAAAATGATACAAAGTTTTGCTCTGCAGTTAATTAAAATTTCACTGTTTTATTATAAACAACATACTGGTTACATCATATTATCAAGTGTAAATTGTATTTTCCCTGGTACTATTTAAGGTCTGCTCTATTTCATTTTATCTGTGTCTGTGAAAGATACTAAGGAAGTATGTCTTTTGGTATGCAAAAACATACTAAATCTCAATTATATTTTTGCTTCACAAATTATCTCTGAATTATATATATAGCTAAACCAGACAAATATATACGATTTAATTCCTTTCTTAGAACTGCATGCTGTTAGGAGGACGAAAGAGTACAGAAGTACCTTTAGAAGGTTATTTGGTAACACCAATCCAGAGAATATGCAAGTATCCTCTTCTTTTGAAGGTATATATTTTTGTTTGAAAAAGTGTGATAGTACGTTCTTCTTCTGAAGATATTATATTTTACATGGAAATTGTTTTATTTTCTGAATTTTGTTTGACATTTGGAAATAAAAATCTGTTTGCACAAGCAAATGAGATCATTGTTTATTAAAGGGTATAATCATACCAGAGGTGGGTTTCAGCAGGTTCTGACCAGTTTTGGAGAACTGGTAGCTGAAATTTTGAGTAGTTTGGAGAACTACTCAAAAGCCACACCCACCAAGCCATGCCACGCCCACCAAGCCACAGAACCAGTAGTAAAAAATTTTGAAATCCACCACTGAATCATACCCATTATGCAGAGAAACAAAAGATGGAACCTAGTATGTCAACACTATTGAGATCCTTCCTATGAACTAAGGATCCCTGGACAGAGACCTTTGGGGAAAAAAACTTGGCCACTGCTAGGAAGTAACTTTTTTATGTCTATAAGTTTTCTTATTTCGACTGGAAAAATAGCTGGAAGCTGTTTTGGGACTTGTTTAGGGGGACCATACTTCTATTTAACTCCTTTCTTGTATAAACATGCTGTTGGAATAATAGTGCCTACAGTTATCCAATTGTGAGATGTCATGGGGATGAGTGTATAATGCTTCCAGGTCTAGAATGAGTCAAGGTGATGCACAAGAAGTAATATACAAAGATTTTCTTTATCACTAACTACATCTGCTGCTGAAGTAGGAGCTGTGAGTCTAGGAGAAGAGGCAGTTCCATATGGGGAAGTACAACATATTTGTTTTTTTGACCAATTTAAATAGCTGTTCATTTCATCCATTTCACTAAACAAGTAACTCTAAGAAACATATATAAATTGGAATCCTGTCCAGAACTATGAAATGGAATCGAATGGAAAAAATGGAATTCTGTCCACAAGTATGGATGGACCGTTTCTGGAGTCATTGTACTTCTATATAGTAGCCTGCTTCAGATCTCCTACTCCACTTTTACCACTGAATAATTTTGAATAAAGTTCCTGGTTGACTATTTGCAGATATAGTAAGAACATAAATCGTATGTAGGCATAAATGCCCCTATTCATTGCATGGCTTCTGATGATATAAAATATTAGAACTGAATATTTTGGTATTTGATTATAGCTGTTATAAAAATAGTGAAAATATGAATCCAAATGAAACAGGATTCAAATATGATGCAGCATTTTAAAGACTGGAATTGGAAACTATGCATTTAATGAAAATGGATAATAATGCTAATGCTAACTATATAGTTTTAATCTCATGATCAGTTTGCTATCACAATCTTAAAGTGCCTGCCCATGTTTCCCCCCCAAAAAGACCCTGTCTTATATTTTTTTGAACCCTGAAATAAGCGCTTGGCCTTATTGCCATGCTTATTATCAGGGGATGTCTTATTTTGGGGAAAATTGTATAAATTTAACAGAATTTATTTCCAAATGAATAGGCATGGTTTTATAGCTTTATCATGAAAGTAAAATTTTAATAATTGACTTCCATTTTGAGAAGATATAAGAATTGATTTTATTATTCTTTTTTTAAAAATAGGAATTGTTAAAGCGTACTCCCAAAAAGCACAGTGACTATTCTATGTTAATGGAAGCTCTCCAAACAATGAAAGCTGTTTGTTCCAACATAAATGAAGCCAAGAGACAGATGGAAAAATTAGAGGTTTTAGAGGAATGGCAGTCTCACATTGAAGGATGGGAGGTAAATGTATTATTTTAGCAAATGTGGAAGAAACAAGAACTCTGTACAATTATTCTTATATTCTGCACAGGACATTATCATACACAATTAAAATACAACATTGTTCTTTGTTTTACTTAGTAGATTGTTATCTTTGTGACACCTGATCAACCCACATCTGGTTTATTAATAACAGAGATTTCAAATGAAGACTTTTTGGTGCCAAGCCTCCAGGAATTTCCTAGCATTTATGGATTTAGCTTGGTTTATACATTCACAGTTATTTAGTTGAAAGTATGATTAAATCTACATATAAACAAGCTTTACCCACCATTCAAAAGAGACAATGAAAAAGCTCAAATGGAAACATTCAATCCTGCTGGACTTGAGGAAGTGGATAGGGTCCTCAATCCTATCAGTGCAACCACTTGCCAATTAGATCTTTGTCCCTCTTGATTGGTGAAAGCCTCCAAGAGGTTGACTAGCAGGGAGCTCAGGAGGTAATAAATTCTTTACTGCTAAAGGGGATTTTTGGAGGGTCTTTTAAGGAGTCACTAGTTTGCCTCCTCAAAAAACCATCACCTGATCCTGCCGGTCTGAACCATTTTTATCCAGTTTCTCTTCTTCCCTTTTTAGAGAAGGTGGTAGAAAAGTGATTGCTTGGCAACTTCAGAGACTCATGAATGAAACAGATTATATGGATCCCTTTCAGTCAGGGTTCAGGCCCAGTTACAGTCTCAGTCACACTTGTGGATGATCTCTGGTGAGAGCAGAATAAGAGTAATGCAACCATCCTTGTTCCCCTTGAACTCTCAGCAGCCTTTAATACCATCGACCCTGGTATCCTATGGGGTCTGGGCTGGGAAGCACAATTTTGTGCTGGTTCAGCTCCTTTCTCCATGGCAGGTCCCAATCAGTGTTGATAGGAATGAAAGATTGAGGTGAATGTCATTTGTGGCCTTTCATGGATCAGCAGTCCCTTTTTATCTCATCTTTGGACTATTACAACTATATGGGACTGCCTTTGAAGAAAATTTGGAAACTTCAACTGTTGCAGAGTGCCAAAATGCTGAATTAGAAATATTATTCTCGATTGGTAGAAATTTCAAGACTGAGCAAGTGGAAAATGGAAAAATGACAGCCACAGGTTTCCTTTACAAACTATATTTTCTATTGAGTGGAGGGCAGGAATTTTAAATAATGTGAATTTACTTTTCAAGTAATTTCCTTTCAGAATAGAGAAGCATACATTGAGGAAAAATTGTTTCTTTCTTGTCACTTTCTGATTGCTTACAGGACATGATTCCTAAAAATCCTTATATTAGCTAGGGATTTTTTAATTAGGTTCTTTGGGGGAAACTTTTTAATGTTTTCACTGTGGTAGTAGTGGTGCAAAGTTTTTAAAAAATGGCTAAAATGGAAGCACGTGCGTTTGCGAGAAGAAAGGCTAAAAACTTTATGGTAAGTAAGTTCCTGATGCAATCATTGCATTAGTTTCTGTACTATGAAAGAAATATGAAGTAAATTCAAAAGACTGGAGATAAAAATAACTGAGCTTGAAGAAATTACTTCAAAGAAGGTTCAAAATAGGTCTGAATATTTTTGGATGAGAATATAAAAGAAGATTCAGCAGAAGAGTATAATAGATGAAGCGAATCACAGTATCTGATCAAATAGAAGTTTAATGAAAGCAGAAAAGAAATAATCTGTATTGGCCAGAGTATGAAACTATAGAGCTTTTTCTCATATGCTGCTAAGCAATGTTTATTAGATTTTAGCTTAGTATTAATCCAAACTCAGTCAATGCTGAGTTTATAATGAAATTGCACTTCAGCAAACTATGCTTTTGTGTAATATATGAACTCAGTCACCATAAGTTTAGCTTCTCTTTAGCTAGGTCTGTGAATGAATGAACAGTTACTCTGTTTTCCACCAAGATGAATACAATTCATGTGCTGTTTTCTCCTCCTTTTTCTCATTTCACTTATTATTCTATATTGAGTACACAACAATTAGAAACAAAACTAGTAGGCAATAAAAACATGTAATCAACTTAATACTGTATATTAGTGATAAATAGTTAAAGTATCATTAGAAGTCTATGATCTGTCACGTCATTTTGAATGTAAATGTCTGAATTAACAAATAGATGGAAATAAAGTGACATATTGACCACTGATAATGATATCAGTAGCTTAGAATAGGTTTTGTGCGGAACAACATTCAATACATCATCAGAGTTTTCATATGATAAAGGGACAATAGCTTAGTAGCTAAAGAATTGCTTTGCATATCAAAGTTCCCGGTTCAATTCTTGGCATCTTAAATTTTTCTTTTTAAAATATAATATATGTCATTGTTTAGCAATTAGAACTGGCAATTAATTAAGTGGTTGCTAAGTAAAATGGCTTATGTGCTTATGATCTTACTTCAGCCTTCCTTTACTTTACAGACCTGCAAAAGTAATAAATGCAAAGAATGGCCAAAAAATTACTTTTTTCAGCATCGTCATAACTGCAAACACTTGTAGAAGGTGGTTGCTAAATAAGGATTACTTGTAATGAGGTTATTGGATTGTCCATTGTGACTCCAAATAGCTGATACTAGTTAAAGTCAAACATTATTACAGATAGTTAGATAAATATTTATGGTAACACTGTTCTGTACTGAAAACATATTACTAGATAATTATGAATTACTAATGAGGCCTGTTACATTACATCTTCATAAATACCTTCTTAAGCAAAGTATATTTTAGTTACAATTTATTTGCTAAATGTTTAAGAGTCAACTTTCTTTTAATGAGAGCTAATGGTCTCATTTACCACATTTATGAGGCATTTCTTTAATAAACCTTTCTGTACTAAAACAGCAGCTTTAATTAACTGAACATCTGGTTTGCTATAAGGCTTAAGAACAGAGAAATATACTTGTTAGAGATTTTCTGTCAGAAGAAAATGTTTAGCGTGTTGCTTACTTAGGAAAAAGCTATTTTTAGTATCTGATGGAAGATCAAAGCATGACTTGAATTCCTACGCAAAAGTGTCATAAATTGAGCTTGGTTAATGATTATAATTAGACAATTGTAGAAAAGCAGACAACTTGAAAAATACATTTTAAAATTTATTTTTTTCTTCTTTATGGTACACGCTCCAAATGCAGTTTTATTGAGTAGGTGTTTTTATTGTAGAATCATAATTGTTAAAATAACTTGCTTTTTTGTTTTGACTTCATGACAGAAAAAAATAGGATATTTTGAATTAATGCAAGCTGATAGCTTTCCTCATGCCAGTGGATGATTTCACCCATGGTTCTAAGCAGAGAAGAGGAGTGGGGAGGGTGGAGCTCCTCTAAGGAACTCCACAACCCCCCCCCCCCCCCACACACACACATTTTATCCCCCCATCTGCCTCAATCAAAACTCACTGGAACCAACTGGAGGATGTAAAACTAAGAATTAAAAACTAAAAAGTCCAGAAAAGAAAAAAAGAAAAAAAGAAAAGTAAAGAAAAAGAAATAAATGACTTCATCACAAGTATAAACAATTTTAGTAACTTATCACCTTTTTTAAAAATACAACAAAGGATCTCTTTTTCTCATATCCCATCTTTTAGCTATAAACAAATCCTTAAAAGTCTTTTTTCAGCAAAAGTCTATTAAGGTTTACCAGAGATAACGATATCTATTTAACCTAGGTAATAATTTAGCTATTAATTAGATTTAATCTAACCTAATAAACCAATTTTATATTCTTTCTTTCTACTTTTAAGAATCTTGATCTTTAATTCCATCAGTCTCCTGAACTTGATCCCCCCCCCCCCCCAGTTTTCCTTGGTACTTTTTCACAAAATTATTCAGAGGTTTAACAAGTCTATTTTGTAAATACAATAATGTAAAATTATCTAGGACACTCTCTTGGTTTATTATGTGGCATGTGGCATCTTTTCCCATATCAATCTTGTAGCCTTTCATTTTTAAATCAGAGAGGAGTCCCCCCCCACCAAGGATTAAATTACTGGCCAGAACTAGCAATCTATCACCTTGATTGAATCCTTGACTAGCCAGTAGGGTCATGAATTAACGGCCAAGCTCCCAATTCTAAGAACTCTTTCTATTTCCCAAAGACAAATAGACTTAAACATTTTTCAGAAATCACAGCTGGATCATGTCCCAAGTCAATTTCATATGATTTTCATAACTACAATCCAGGTCAAAGTGGATTTAAGTAACTTTAGGTGCTAGATGTCTATAGTAACTTTATGCACTAGATATCTAGAATACTTCTTACAATGGCCATACATATAGTCCTTTAAGCCATGCCTCCCGGGCTGTCTGTAAACATGATAACAGCAGAAAAATAATTTGGTATTCTTGATTGTCAAAAGGTGGACTCTAATAATTATTTATGCTTGGCATGTTGGCTCCTTGTTTTTCTCCAGTGGCTTTTGATAGCATTTCATTTAATAAAGAATGGATACTGGCAATGTTTTTATTTCTGGGTTGCATTCTGCAGATATATACAATGTCCTATGTGTACAAATGACCAAAATTGTAAAAAAACCCCCATCTAACTGTAAGACCACATAATGAAATAAGTCAGGTGAAGTCATACAGATAATCCAAAGTTAATGACTCATGACTAAGCAATCGTTATGACTAATAGTTTTACAATTAGTTCTTGATCTTACATCCATGTGGTCATGTGATTGCCATTTGAACATTTCATAGCTGGCTTCAACAAGTAGAGTCAATGGAGAAACTGGCAATAAGTCACAGCCATGTGAAGTTGTGCTTAATGGCCATGGGTGATTGCTTAATGGTCACAATTTACAGAACAGATGTAATGCATGGCCACATAATGTTTCACAATGATTGCATTGCTTAGAGACAGTTGCTGATTCTAATTGTTGGTGATAAGTAAGGACTACCTGTAGTAGCTAAAAATTCAATTTAACTCTAAGATTAAAAAATTGGAAAACTTAGAAAAATAGAAAATCAAGCAACCACTATGTATTATAGGAAGCAATGTTAAATCAAATTGAGTGTGTACAACCTGATTTTATTTTTCTGCTTTGAGTTTCATATAAAGTGTCAATTGCATTATTTAGGAAATGAATTACTTTATGTTTTGAAGATCTTTCTATTTTAAATGAGTTCTTTAGATATTGTGTTTTATTGGTTGCTAAAATTATGTCATATAACTGATACATTTGTAAGAGGACTGAGGGCCAGAACACTTAAATGAGGAAAAATTGTACGGAAGACTGAACCTTTTTTCTATAAATAACAACACATGATACTTTTATCCTTTGCAGGCATTTTATTGATTGCTTATGCTTCATAAGTTAATAATAAACCATGCTTAATTGCATTTCTACTTAAGGGATCTCAAATAGCAGAGCAAATTGATAATTGTTATATTTACACAAGGAAAAAGGAACTTGGGCAGAATCAGGATGAAATTATTTCTCTAATTTTGATTTGGCAGAATCACTATACCATTATTTGGATATAAAGATAAACTATTAGGTGATAGGCATTATATCACATTAGATATAATGTGAATAAGTATGTATGCAGTGATGTGAGGACAGAAAAGCCAAATTTGATTAATTATGCTAATGATTTCGCTCATAGCATCCTATAAGTTGTATATGATACTATTTTGTGCTGTAACAAAGCAGTATGAAATAGCTAATATGTTTAAATAAGCCTCCAAGAGAGCACTAAGAAACATACTGCCTGCAGCAAACCTTTTCTCTAGAGAGCCTATTAAAAATGTCTTTGCAATTACATCAATGAAAAATGTTACCCATTATTTTTAGAACGTCATAATCCTTAAATCAGCAAAATTCTGCTTTCTTCAGAATGAACCTCCTTCTTCATTCTGATCTAGGCACATACAGTGAATATTTTGCTTAACCCTTTTTATTTTAAAGCAAGTTTCAGCGATTTCGAGAATGTTTATTTAATCAAATTATTTAGATGCGCAGTCAACATTTTCCTGTATCCAAATTATTATGGTTTCAGTTCCAAAGCATACACATATCATCTCTTCAAAAGATGTCTCCAAGTACAAAGCTAAAACCCATCTTAAGATTTTTTGGTAGGGCAGCGACTGAACACATGCTTTGGCTACAAAAATTCCTATTGGTATATAACAATATCAGGAGCAATTGTAATGAAAAAGTACCTGTTATCCTAATGGTAACAAGGAAAACTTTTCTGAAACTTTGGAGAAAAGCTTTTGATCAGTGCAACCGATCTCTAAGGCAATATCCCCAATCTTCCTCCTTCAGTGACATTAATTTCTTTATTCTCTCTGATTGGGAATAAATGATTTAAAATTTCTTTTTTTTTAGTGACAAAAGTTTTTATTTTTATAATAAAAAATACAAACAATACATGATCAATCATTGAGTGTATCATCTAAATACATCTTTTATGTCTTCTTACTCCTCCATTATTTATCATGTCTTAATATCATCATTTCATTTATTGTGACATTTCCCCCAGATTTTTTATTTCTCTATTAATACATTTACCTATCTTTTTATTTTATTGATAATCATACAACAATTTTATCCCCACACAGCCCAACTTCCCAGAGCAAAAACAGGATGTAACATTTAACAAACATAAGCTAAAATATACTGACTTACTACAAAATTCAAAACTCCCTCCCACTCTTTAACTCCCCCTTTTTTAAAAAAAATTTCTTCAACTTTCCTTTTATAAGTTCTCTTATCACATTTCACATTTATTACTAAAATCCTTTCCATACCTTCTTTTTCAGTATTACTCCCTAATAAAATTCTGAATTAAACATTTATCCTCTGGTCATTCATAAACCACTTGCCAATTTCTAAAAATTCTAAATTAGACATTGTAAAACTTTCTTTAAAACATATCTTTAAAATAATATTATTAACCATTGAATTAAATTATGTCTAACTTAAACATTTCGTCACATATACCTTTTAAAAATACTATAATCTTAAATTAAACATTTTAAAATCTCTTAATACTTCAGTAAGACATTCTTCAAAATCTAAATTTCAAAACTTAAAAAGCTATCCATTAAATTTTAAGTTAACCATTTTAAAACTGCAATAAATTTTAAAAAGCTATCCAACTTCAATTGAGCCGCCTTGCTTCAGTAAAACGTTCTTCAGAATATAACCTTAAAAATACTGTATAAGTTTCAAAACTTTCAAAAAGCTATCCATTAAATTTTAAGTTGACCATTTTAATACCTCAATAACTTTTAAAAAGCTTTCCATTTTTAGTTAAACATTTTTAGTTAAACATCAATAAAACATTCTTCAAAATATAACCCTAAAAAAATTAATCTCCCATTCTTCCTTTCTTTCTATATTTTTTCCAGTCCTTCTTCTTAAATAATACTTTCTTCTTTAGCATTGCTCCTCCCCCTGCTTTTATTTTTGATAATTTTTGAGTTTGGATTTGAGGTTGATGTATCTTTGGAATTCGTTCTCCTTTCAAAATTATTTCCTTTAATTTGGAACCCCCATCTCTACTCCTGCTGCTTGTATAATCAGTCAGTTCATTCCTTAAATATTGATTCTCTCTGTAAAACCAGAAATTGTCACAGTATTTTTCAATCTGCAGTAATGAATCTACTTGCTGCTTTTCAGTTGATTGTGTGGAAGCCTCCAGCGAAACCTCTGTTTCCAGTGTGCTAACCTCCATCTTAATCCTGACAGCCTCTTTTTCATCCTCCAAAATCATATCAGTCTGGTTGATTTCTTCCTCTTTTCCAGCCAGCAAATCATTGTTATTCTGCAATTTATAATTTTGAACAGTCCTTTTAATTGATTCCAATATAACAGGAGTATAAAAATTTAAAAGTTCTTGTAAAACCTTTACAGTCACAACTTGTGAGTTTGCTGACTCATATAATAGTGATCCTCCATCCTTGATGTTAGCCACATTTCAATTTTAACTTTATATTTATTCAGTTATCAGGTCAATAAATCCAATTATTTTCCACACAATTTAAAAATGTAAGTTAGTTGAGGTCAATACTGTAGTCTTTTCCGTTCCACTTCCACTTTAAATCTTTTTCTTAATATGTAATCAGTAACTTTAACAATGTTGCACGCGTTAACAAGCACTTTCATTAACAAGTTTCGTTTTCTTCAGGCGCCATTTTTTTCTCTTTTTGAACGGAGTTAAAGCTTGGTACTTGCATTTTTTGTTCTCCTGATTTGCTCTGCCAGGATCCAAAGTTGAAGTTTCTTTTAATCCTTAATATTGTATTGCTGGTGTGGTCGCGACGCCCTGATCTGCATAAAGCAGACTCGTCCCGGATCCGGAGCACTGAAGGGCTTCCAGGGAGCTCTCACCCTGCAATCCCCAGGCTTAAAAAAAGCCTGGGGGTCTAGGGGAGCTCTACCCAAACCCCTCTGTTCTTCTCTACCCCTTTTTCCCAGGGGGAGAGTTTCGAGCCGCTAGACAGCTGATTTTCGCTGTTCTGGTGGCTAACGGAATCTCGGTGCTGGAGCTCCTAAAGGAGCTTCCTTCGGCGTTCGCGGAGCCATCGGAAGTTGATTTAAAATTTCTTTATGAGAGGAGTTTAAAGGGATCCTCTGAAAAGTTTAGTTTCCTGGTTTTAAAAGGATCTTTTTATTAAGACAGTATTTCCAGATAATGCAACATTAGTCTGCATAATAAACCAATTTTTGGTTTAGTTTAGTTTACTTTATTTGCACCTCATATAATGAAATTAAATGGTATCTTCAGTGTACATTATAACTATAAAAATAAAACACAAACATACAACCTTCACATTCTATACAATTGATTTGAAAACCCGATATTGCATTAGTATTGCACGATACAGTAGAATTCAATATAGTTACTGCCCTGGGATAGAAGCTTTTTTTCAGCCTATTTGTCCTTGTTTTATTATCCTGTACTATCTGCTAGATGGTAAAAGTTCAAAAAAAAGAGTGCCCAGGATGAGATGGATCTTTAAGAATGTTTTGAACTTTCTTAAGGCAGCGGGAGCTATAAAGCTCTTCCAAAGAAGAGAGAGGGCAACCAATGATCCTCTGGGTAATGACGTTAACCCTCTGGAGTGCTGTTCTATCTGCCACTGTGCAATAGGTAAACCATACACAGATACAGTAAGTAACACTTTATGGTGAGGCGGTAGAAGGATACCAGCAGTTTTCCATTCAGTTTCCTGAAAAGTCTCAGGTAGTGCTGCAATGTGAATACCCTAGGTCAGGTCCTTTTTTTTAAAATAACACCCAAAAACTTAAAACTGGGCACTTGTTTCTCTATTGATAAGCAAGGGCTGGATGTCTGATCTATTCCTTCTATAGTCTAAACTCCTTGGTCTTATTGGTGTTAAGGACCAAGTTGTCTCCACACCAGGAAACAACCGCTCCACCTCATTTTAAAATCAAGATAGGTAGTTAAAGTGAATAAGAATTCGTGATTAAGATTGCTTTCTAAATACTAAATCCACTTTGATGTTTTAGCTAAATACATTATGTTTGTAGAGCACTGAGTATTTCTTCGATTTGTCTGTTAAATTTTGGGTCCACATAACTGTTATTTTCATGTTTCTTTGCTAGGGATCTAACATCACCGACACTTGCACAGAAATGCTGATGTGTGGTGTTTTGTTGAAAATCTCAGCAGGAAATATCCAAGAACGAGTGTTCTTTCTTTTTGACAATCTTTTGGTCTATTGCAAAAGAAAGCATAGGTGAGACATATTTATTGATTTATGCTTTTAAGACTGAACATATATAAATTATCTGAATTTAAATGTTTAAAAATATATCTGAATATTTTAACTACTATAATGCTCAGATAATGACAATTCTAAAGTACAAGGTTTCATCTAATGCAAAACAACAATTATTTTAGAATAAAAGTTTAAGGCTGCAAAGTATGCGTTTTTTGCAACCAAAATTTCTTATTAAAATGATATTGATTTATTTATAATTGTACTAAATTATAAAATAATCTGCAACAGGGTTAAATAAAATGAGGTCTGGATAGTACTCATTCTTTGGTGTATAAATAATTACTAATACTAATAAACAATTTTGGTGACCTGAAGTGCAGCTAATACTTTTAATATTTCTACAATATTTTTCCTTAATTAGACGATTGAAAAACAGCAAAGCATCTTCAGAAAGTCATCGATACCTTTTCCGAGGCAGAATAAATACAGAGTTGATGGAAGTTGAGAATGTTGATGATGGCACAGGTATATGAATATACACCACTTTCTTAACTATTGTTATCTATTGGATGTTGACTTTGTGTCTCATATAATAATACAAGTAATCCTCGCTTAAAGATGGTAATTGACACTAGCAATTGTGTCACTAAGCGATGCAGTTGTAAAGTGTGATGTCACATGACTACACCAATGTACAACAAAGATTGCACCAGTTCCAGTTGCCATGGTTTAGCAAATGCTGCAGAGCTGTGAAGTGCAACATCACATCATCGCTATTTGCGACCTCCTACTGGCTTCCCCATTGACTTTGCTTGTTGAAGGCATTAAAGGTAACTCCATGGCAATCACATGATACTGGGATGCTGAGACTGTTGTAAGTTCAATCAGGTTGCCAAGCACTTGATTCATAATGCCACAACTACAGAGACATTATGACAGTCCCAACTACAAATCATAAGTCTCCTTGTTCAGTGCTGTTCAGTGCTATGATAACTTTGAATGGTTGCTGAATGAGTGGTTGTTAAACAAGGACTACCTGTAACAATTTCAGTAACTTATGTAGTTATTTTATGTAAATAAATTTGGCATAAATGGAAGACCAAATTATGTTCCTATTTATAAACAATGGCCCCTGATTTTTATTAGATCCTAATTGTGTGAAACTCTAATGAAGCAGCATATTCCAAGGATCCATCTAGCCTGCCCAATCCAATTGGTTTGGCAAATACTATAAACGACCAGCATCTTGAATTGCAGCACCATGTAGAACACATTGCAGAAGACAGATTGTGAGGTGTTCAAGGCATGAATGACTCTCTTTTTTAATAGAAAAAATTAAAAAATAGAAAAAAATGTCATTTCCATTCCAGTGTTACTTATGATATGTTTTGATTTTGTTTATATTATTTTAATCTTTTGGTAAATGCATGGATTTTCCTAAGACTAGCATTGCTGTTTAGATAACAGAAAGAAATTTGATTTGGTTTGGCTAGGCAGGATTACATTCATGATTTTGAGTGGGCAGTCAAAAATTAAATGAATTATAACTTTCTCCTGATTCTTAAGCCATTTTAAAATTTTCATAAAACATAGAAAGAAGCACACGGATGCTAGCATTTATCTGGGGAAGTTTTGTTTTAAGTAAGAGCACATTGTAATGCTTAGGGTGAGTTCAGAAGCTATTTTGTACAGTTCAGAGAATTTAGTAGCCATCGGATGGAAAGTACATCTCAGATTTTCCTTTCTGTGATCATTTTTCAGCTGATTATCACAGCAGTGGTCATATTGTTCTCAATGGTTGGAAGATACACAACACAGCAAAGAATAAATGGTTTGTGTGTATGGCCAAAACATCTGAAGAAAAACATGAATGGCTTGAAGCTATCCTAAAAGAAAGGGAAAGAAGAAAAGGTGAGAACATGAATTTTATTTCTATACACTCTCACACCTGGAGGAAGTACTGTGTCAAGAGAAATTTCTTGACAGTGAAAACAATTAGTCAGTGGAATAGCTTGCCTTCAGAAGTTGTGGTGCTCCATCAGTGGAGGCTTTTAAGAAGAGACTGGACAGTCTAAAATGGTATAGAGTCTATTGCTTCAGCAGGGAGTTGGACTAGAAGACCTCAAAAGACTTTTCAGCTCTGTTATTCTTTTAATTCCTTTTCCTTACATTTGTCATCTGAAGGATGTAGAACAGCAATAGCTTAGAACCTCTGTTCCTATACCTCCAGGCAACACCAACTACTTTTCCCAGGAATAATCTAGTAAGTGAATAAGATCCTTAAGTGTTATGATCCTGCTGGATATTCTTCTGATGAGAAGGATAGAAAAGAAGTGGAGTTAGACATCTAGGATATGATGTGTGTGTTTCTAGTAATGATGAAGCCAATTACTTCTCTCTGGTTGAGTTAGATCAGGGGCCTGCAACCTTAAACACTCAAGGAGCCATTTGGACCCGTTTCTCACAGAAAAGAAAACACCGGGAGCCACAAAAATCTTCCCGTGCCTAACTATTTCTTGAGCGGCCACAAAACTGGCATATGTAGTTGAATTAAATGTTCTGTTTTCTTTTGAAAGATTTCTTTTCTTGGATTTATCCATGGTTGGCCTACCAGGGGTTGAAAAGCTCAATAAAATTGTGTGCTGACGGGTGTCACACATTGGCAGTTGTGACACATATTTTGTTCTCTCCCACAAATAATTTAAAAAAATCCTATACAGGTTATTGCTTAATGTTTACAAAGCAAGTATATCTATATTAGTCTTGGAAGTACTTACTCTTTCTATACATTACTTGCAAGCAAAAAACCAACAATCCTCAGACTCTTCAGCTTTGGGCAGTTAATGCTGATATAAACTGGCAAAGTTTTATAAAAAGAATTCTTACTTCAAACTCATTCTTTCTCTATTTCCATCCTTACTCCTCTCTAACATACAGCTGTGGAGTTTTATAGGTGAATATGTTTGTGCAGATGAATCAAATGTTGTAGTAATATTATTCAGCAAGGAGCAAGAATTGGTGAGAGCACCAGAATAGCCCAGGGCATTGAAGCTGGGGTGGGAGAATGTAATTTTGGTCTCACATGAAGATTTTTACTTTGTTTTAATTTGATAAGCAAAGAAGGTCTTCAGGCAGTGTAGAAAATTATAGCCAAAATAAGAGCAAGAATCAGATTATTTATTACATTAGTTCTCAAAATGAAAGCTTCTGAAACATTTATATAGGGATTCTCTTTTGATGATCTATGTGTATAGCTCCCATCTCCAAAACATCTGTGTAAACATATTTTTTACAAATCAGGATGCACTGACTTAATTACGTATGGAATAACAAATGATTCATAGACAAAACAGTTTGCAGAATTCAAATGCCTTCGCTAAAAGTAGTTGTAAACAACATTCCATTCACGCTGAATAAAAAGGAGCTTTTGTTTATTTTATAATTCTATTCATGTTCATGAATATAAAGCAAGTGAAAAACTTTACATAAGTGTTATTGAAAAGAAAATTTAGCTGACTACTTTCTGAAATAGTTAGAAAGTGACTACTTCAGTGAGATTATGATATTAAAAGATTTTTTAAATTATTAGCTTTCTTCATAGATTTTGAGCATTGTGTGTATTCTATCACGATGGAATATTACTGAACTATTTTTGCAATTCTATTCATATTTAATTGCATTTTAACGCTCAATCTGTTAGCTGCTTTGAATATGCCATGAATATAAAGATGGAGTACATTTGAAAAATGCTACACATAAAAACTTAAAAGATTTTTAATGCTTAAAAATAGTACATAAAAAATTCTGTTCTCTGCCTCTGCAATCACAATAGCCTCGAAATGGGTGGCCTGTAAAGCATTTATGGCTGTTGTAAAATATTGGGCCACCCCTCACATGAATGCGTGACTGATCTCATTTGCCTAATAGCTGCATTGCTGATGTAATTTGCTAAACCCAAAGAAACCTTATAGTTTACCATAATATGTGAAATAATCCAGCGCAGATAAAACCCTTGCTCTTTCTAGAAAACTGTAAATTGAATCCAACCTTATTCAGGCAGGTTTAAACTTCCATATCAGCCTAGTATGAGCAAGAGTTACCCATTGTTTCATTAAGAGGAGCTGATGTGTGTGTTCATGCACTATATGGATGTATTATTTATTTTATTTATTTTATTTTTCTTATACTTATATGCCGCCCTTCTCCCAAAGGACTCGAGGCAGCTCACAGAAATTAAAAATGATGAAAACAATAAAAGTAGCTACTAAAATAATCAATTAAAATCTCCCAATTAAAATCACCCATCAGATCAGCAAATTGTTGGAAAAGCCATGTCTTCAGGTCATGGCGGAAGGAGCGGAGGTCGGGGGCTGTCCGGAGCCACATGGGTAACCCATTCCAGAGGGTTGGTACGCCTACAGAGAATGCCCTCATCCTGGGCGCCACCAGCTGACATTGTCTGACCAATGGCACCCGGAGGAGGGCAGTCCTATGTGAGCACACAGGGCGGTGGGAGGCAGTTAGAAGGTGGTCCTGCATGTACTCTGGACCCATGCCATGTAGGGCTTTATAGGTAAGTACCAGAACCTTGAAGCAGATCTGAAGGAGCACCAGTAACCAGTGCAGCTCGCACAGGAGAGGTATAACACAGGAGTAACAGGAAACTCCCATAACAACCCGTGTGGCTGCATTCTGGACCAGCTGGAACCTCCAGATACACCCCAAGGGCAGCCCCATGTAGAAGGCATTGCAATAGTCCAAACAAGAGATAACGAGAGCTTGAGTGACTGTGCGGAGGAGATCCCTGTCTAGAAAAGGGCATAACTGGCGCACCAGGTGAACCTGTGCAAAAGCCCTCCTGGTGTCGGCCGTCAAATGGTCCACTAAGGACAGGCGCGAATCCAGAGTGAGCCCTTTCAGAGGGAGTAAGCAACTCCCCTCCCATCAGGAGTGATGGGACCACTAGACCATGAGATGCCAGCAACCACAGCCACTCCGTCTTGGAAGGGTTGAGTCTGAGCCTGTTCCTACCCATCGAGACCTGTACCGCCTCCAGGCACTTAGACATCACGGAAAGGGCATCTCTGGGTTGGTCCAGGTTGGAGATGTAAAGCTGGATATCATCGGCATACTGATGATACCTCACCCCAAAACTGTGAATGATCTCACCCAGCGGCTTCATATAGATGTTAAAGAGCAAGGGGGAGAGAACTGACCCCTGAGGCACCCTACAAGTGAGGGGCTTCGGAGAGGATCTTTGTCCCCCCGCCCAGACAAACTGCGTGTGACCTGAGAGGTAGGAGGAGAACCACTGCAAAACAGTGTCCCCTACCCCCAATTCCCAACCATGGTATCCTACTGCAACCCCGTTGCAGTAGGATACCATGCGTTTCAGTGCTGTGTCCAACAAGTGGAGGCCCCCAATCTACCAACAATCCTGTCCACTTCATCTACGGATACAGGGTCAAAGTCAACCCAGATGTTGCCTTCAAGACTTGCTCCCGTCTCCTTGTCAGATCCTGCTGAGTCAGAGTCTAAACCCATCCGGATCTGAGTGATTTTGTCTTGTAGAAATTGAGCAAAATTCTCAGCACTGCCGTGCAAGGGATCCTCCCTCGCTCCCTGATTAAGAAGAGAGCAGGTCACTCGAAACAAGGCTGCTGGGCGATTTTCTGCAAACGCAATGAGAGCAGCGAAATAGTCAAGTTTTGCTGCTTTCATCGCCACAAGATAAGACCTAATATAGTTCTTAACTGTGTTTGATCAGACTTGGAATGGGAAGATCTCCAACAGCCCTTCATCTCCCTGAGCTCCACAGAGAACCAAGGAGCTACCCGGGATCCTGTTGGAGGAGAGGCCACAAAGAGGCAATTCGATCCAATGCCCTGGCGGCAGCCTGTTCCCAGGCATCCACTAGGGCCTCTGGCGAATCGCGGGATAGGGATGTGGGAAATGTCCCAAGCGCCATCAGGAACCTATCAGGATCCATCAGGTGCCTAGGGCAGAACCAAAGTATTGGTCCCGGCTCCCAGTGGTGGGAGTTAGCGGATAGAAAGTCCATCTTAAGGAGGTAATGATTGGTCCATGACAGGGGTTGAATAGATAGTTCCCCCCTATTCCAGGCATTTATCCATTGCCCAGAGATAAAAATCAGGTCAAGTGTGTGTCCACCACTATGAGTTGGACCCTGTACAACCTGAGTCAGGTCCATGGCCGTCATGGAGGCCATGAACTCCCGAACCAGCTCAGCTGTCTCACTGGTTGACGGGAGATTAAAATCTCCCACTACCACCAGGTTGGGGAGCTCAACCGTCAGTTCGGCTAAGACTTCGAGCAGTGCGGGCAGGGCTGAAGACACACAGCTGGGAGACAGGTACGTAATCAACAGACCCAAATGTACTCCAGGGCTCCATTTCAATAATAGAAATTCACACCCACCTATCTGAGGGACAGTGACCTCCCTAGGCCTAAGACTTTCTCTAACAACAACCCCCCCACTCCTTCCCTGGAGTCGTGGCTGGTGCAGTGCACGGAAACCTGGTGGGCATAGATTGGAGAGGGGACCCTTCCCTCCGGGCCCAACCAAGTCTCTGTGATACAAGCCAGGTTCGCGCCCCACTCGTCGATAAGCTCATGCATGACGGGGGCCTTGTTCACAACAGACCTGCCATTTATATACACCAGCTGGAGTCCGGGGTTCCGCACTGCCATCCCCCCAGGTGAGCAGGACGAGCTAAGGGCTGGAACGCGCTACTGCCTACCTGCAAGCAGCGGGGATGTGCTCCACTGATGTCGTAACGCCCTCCGCTCTCACTACCTCTGCCCCTGCCAACCACCACAGTGATGGAATGACCCTCACCCCACCGTACCTCGTCCAGCCCCCTCTCCCCATCCCCCCCACTGCAACCGTCTGACAAGCTAGGTTGCTGATCTGTAAGGATCCCCCCCTGGTCCATTCTTCACGGAATAACCCACGCCTCTCCTGGGACCCCGTAAAATTTTGCCTAAAAATTTAAACAAGAACCCCCTCAACCTCTTTTTTGCAGCATGCCACCTTTTGGGATTCCAAAATCCGTCATCAAGGTAGGCCCTTGATGACGGGTTTGCCAGTGTTTAGGCTTTATCTTCATAATCCAGTTTGTTAATCTGACACTATTGGCTCCCTAGTTTCCCTGACAACTATTTGGCTAGTCCATTCAGCTTTTGAAATGATTTTCAGATAAAAGTCTTCATGAATGGGGATCTTTACATTTATTGTGTATTTGAAAAGGAGCTTTCCTAGGCTTGCTTCTTGAGATCATCTTAACACTGAATATACTATACTAGAAATTTTAACCTGAATCTTTCAGTACTCTGTGTATCTCTCTCCCTCTCTCTCTGTATTTGTTTATAGAAAATCATGTCTGGAATGATTTGTTTGAACTTGTCCAGCTGCTCTTGGAAATGTTTACTATTCTAATTTTAAAAGTCTTTAAAGTAAATCACAAATTATTTTACATTTAATGTTACTAAGATTGATAACTGAAGGATACCCCCCCATGCCCCACAATAGATAGATAGTAACATATTATTTGGAAACATTTCAAAATTATTATATTGTGATTTGTTTTTCAGGGTTAAAACTTGGTATGGAACAAGATACATGGGTGATGATCTCTGAACAAGGAGAAAAACTTTACAAAATGATGTGCCGACAAGGGAATTTGATCAAAGATCGAAAGAGAAAATTAACCACTTTTCCAAAATGTTTCCTTGGAAGGCATGTGTTTAATATTTGAATTTAAAATTTTGTCTCATTATTTTAGTTATTATTTATCAAATTAGATAAATAAAATGGCCAGACTGTTTAGGATTTCTGCTTTAGTCTACATATTCTCACTCTGACGCTAACTAACAAATTGCTTAAGCCAGTCTGTGTATTGACTGTTCTACACAATATTTCTGAAAAGAAGCCAGCAGATATTATACAAGTATACAAATATTTTTGGAATGATGATATAAATACATACAACGGAATCTGTCTGTCTATCTGTCTCCCAAGTTTTAAAAATGCAGTGTTGAAAGAATAAATGTTATTTTACACATGCAAAAAGAAATTGGTGAATTTCTTCTCTTTCATGTGAATAGAGTTCTGTCCTATAGTTTAGAATATTACATAGAATGTGTTATGTGTTACAGTCATTTTTTTTAAATGGATCAACAAGATAGAGTAGCATAAATATCTCTCTTTTGGTCTTGTCAAATATAAAGTCATTTTATAAAACATAAGGTAGCATTTTACATATGGTATTAAAAGAAGATAAAATAATCAATATCTCTCTCTCTCTCTCTCTCTCTCTCTCTCTCTCTCTCTCTCTCTCTCTGTGTGTGTGTGTGTGTGTGTGTGTGTGTGTGTGTGTGTGTGTATACCCCCCCCCCCCCACACACAAAATGCACAATCTATTTTTCACTTTTTTAATGGAGATAGCCTCAGGTATCTTACTGAAGATGAGTGCTATTTTGTTTAATTAATAAAAATATCATATAATGAAATTGATTAAATATTGCTTCTAGGAATGTCAGATTCTTCCTGCAGCCCAGACATTTGCCTCATCAAACTATCAGTGCAAAACAAGCTTTAAGTTCTGGCAATAGTTTGTACCTATGAACATTAATGAAGTCTGATCAGACTTCATCAAGTTTACATAACCATAAACTCTCACTTAATTCTTAATACCTTTTTACTGAACTTTGCACAGTTGTTCTCTTATCTTTTGAGACAGGGCACATATGAAAATTACAATGTGAACTGTAAAATAACTTATCATAATTAAAGAACCAAGAACTCTCCCCCGGAGCACTTCAGAAAAAAAGGGGTGCTGATGGAATAGAATACTTGCCCCAGTGCCATTAGCTTTGATTTATTACTTCATCCATTACAGCCTTCAGTTCTTCCAATAATATTAAATGCAGCTCTGGCCACCAACATTTTATTGGCCCTTACTCCATTGTAGCTGTTAAAGAAACAAAAAATTATGAATTCTAAAACCACAAATTTAGATTTTAATCTGATATCCTCTTCTCTCAGAATCATTGTACTCAGAGCAACATTCATGAATAGACATGGATTGGATTACACCATTAATGAGGAAAATGTATTCTGTTGCTTTTTTAGGAATTTTACTTCTTTACTAAATTTAACTTTGATGTGATAAAATAATTTTTGTCTATCTGCTTTTTTCTTAATTAGTGAGTTTGTATCTTGGTTATTGGAAACTGGAGAGATTCACAGACCTGAAGAAGGTGTCCATCTTGGTCAGGCTTTGTTAGAGAACGGCATTATCCACCATGGTAAATAATTTGGCTTTTCTAACAATTATTTGTAAACGTTTAACTTGTTTTTACTTGTCAGTAGGTATAGAGAGTACATAATGGTTTATGAGAATGACATTTGTTGTAGCTGAAAGTAATAGAGTAAGTCTTTGGAAGAGTGACCTCAGACCTTGATGGTCTGAGTTTGATTGTTTTCTGATGAACATTTCATTAACAAACTAGATAACATCATCACTATCTTTGGAACAATTTCGTATATTATTTGTTCTAGCTTTTAGTTTTCATTTTTAGTCTGGTATCTATTATATCCATGTTGAATTTAAATGATATTTAAGAGTTTTCATGGATCTGATATTTTCTTTTTTGTCTTTTATAGCTTGTCCCATACTTTACTGTTTTTGTTTTTGTCTTGTTGTTATTTTATGCTGGTTATTGACCAAAATAAAGGAACTTACTTATTTACTTATTATTATGTAGAGCCAGCTGTGTTTCCACAGGAACTGAATTCTTAAAATAAAATTGAATGGCCTATCTGCTTTTGTTTAGAAGCAGAAAATCACTGTGCATGTGAGAGACAATTAGATTTACATTAGAACTGTATTGTTTTCTGGATTTGCTATTTCTATTTTAATTTCTACCTTACACTGTTAATGACACTGTGTCATTAACAGTGTAAGGATTTTATTGATATTATTCATCCAATATTATTTTTATTGACTTGCAATAATTTGTTAACTCAAAACCACTGTGAAGCTTGTGGGTGTTTTTAATTCACTTCTTTTTTTAATTTTAAATGGCTCATACTCCTTATCTAATAATAAATAACTCAAATATGTGCTTTTCATATCAGAACTGTTGAAGAAAGTAAGATTAAAGCCTTCTTCAAGTCAACTCTTATTGAGTTCAAAGTCATGTTGGGTTTTTTTGGCAGCAAGACATTAATCACTTGCAATTGTCTTCCTCTTGTTTGCTTGGTTGAGTTTTTTTGCTTTATGCCTAGCAAACAGCTTTGGGATTCCTTGAAGTTCTTCTATCTTAAGTATAACCAGGCAACTTTCCAAGTGCAGAGAAGGATATGCATCTGAAGAAAACAGAAGATAACATATCTTAATTAAATCTTTAATATTTTTGTTCTGTTAGTCAAACAACAGGACAAAGGGTGCAAAAGTTATAAATTTATAACTTTTCAATCATAGATATCAATGAATATGACTTTTATCATTTTTGTTTGATTTTCAAATAATTTAAACTCATTAATTGTTGGTAACAGACTAATTGGTGGTACAGACTAAATACGATCAACATACAACTTGCTTGTTCCCGTTTTGTAGCTCAATTGTTTAAAATATCCAGATGCTGCATTTAATATTTTTTTCTTGATGTTTCTGTATTTTGTTTTGTTTTCTGCTATTGCATAATTAGTTTGTTTGAAAACCTTCTTTTTATCAGTTTTAATTGTTTATCAGATTTAAGAAAATCTTAAAAGAGCTGTGTGTCCTTATATAGGCATTGGGTTGTTTTAAAATTTTAATTATGTGTTTGAGGGTATCTGTGAAAGAGAGATTGTGTAACATGGCATGGGATATAGTGTTATATTTGTGTAGCCATTAAATTGCACCCTACTGTTAGCAGCTTAAAAACATTGCTGGGCATTTTTTTAGAAAAAATCTTTGATTTTCATTGTTCCTTCCAAACATATTCTGGTAGGGATATTAAGAGATGTTAAGAGACAAACCTTCATTAAATACTAAGTTGTGTTTAGGTTTTAAAACTTTTCAGAGTGGAACCTCCAGAGTGGAACAATAAGAAAGAAGAGTCAGTAAAAAACTACTGGAGTCCAAAAGCTAATGCTGAAGTTTTATTTGTTTATTTAAAAAGACCTGTTGTGAACTGATAAGGATTCAAATAGCTGTTACTTAAATATCCCAAAGCTGCATCTGAGGAAAAAAATATACATCCTCATTATTATACCAATAAATTGTGAGAAAAGACTCAAATTCCAGACCTGACATACACAAAAATATTTTAGTACTAAGGGGAGAATTGTTCACTTGCTGGAATACTTGTAACACTCCCACATTATTTTTAATAAAGCTTGATAATGAGGACATTGTGACATTTGTTCTTGAGAAAAAGATTTATTTTCAGTTCAGGCAGTTGGCAGTGGCTACTAAAGAATGAGAGAGAGGGATTAAAGATTCATATTAAGATTCAAATTTGGCAACCACTTTTGGAATAAATCTGGTAGTTGCAGGAAAGCTTTGGGTTCATAAGTTATGCACTTACTATTTAAAATCTTTAAAATCGTAATTTTCCCAATGCAAAGATAGCTGGAAATAATGGGACATTTGAGTCTTTGACAAAGACTATGATGTATAGAAGACGTCTCAAACTCATGGCCTGCGGGCCAGATGCATCATGTGCTGGCCACGCCCACTCCTGGTTTAGTGAAGGGGGAAAAGTTGCAATATGTCATGTGACAACAATGTGATGTCGCGAGTTTGATACCCATGATGTATTCCATTCTTTGTAAAATAAAAGCCTTGCTAATTAGATTCAGGGCAAACAATAAAATAAAAGCATGTGATAAAGTCTAATGAAATCCCATTGTGAAAAAGGGTAAACCCATTACAGCCAATTTTAGGATACTTCTAGATCTTTTCATGTATTTTCTTTACATTGACATATTTTTATGTTTGCGTTAGTTACAGACAAACATCAGTTTAAACCTGAACACATGCTCTATAGATTCCGTTATGATGATGGCACATATTATCCAAGAAATGAAATGCAAGATGTAATCTCAAAGGTACAAATATTATACTAAATAGTTATACTAATTTAAAATACATTCTGATTAAAAACTAAAAATACGGCATTATAAAATTGGTGTTATAAATTTAATATACTGTATTTTCCTGCGTATAAGACTACTTTCTAACACACAAAAATCTTCTCAAAAGTCGGGGGTCGTCTTATACGCCGGGTCTCATTCTCCTGTAACCAGGCAGACCAGCCCATAAGGCTCTGACGAGCCTTAAATGGCTCTGAGGAGGGTCGTCTTATACTCCCAGTCGTCTTATATGCCGGAAAATACGGTAAGTTAAATTTCCTGTTTTCCTGATGTGCAAAAATAAGGAGATAAAATTATGTTGAGCTGTTGAAATGAAGGACAAATTACAGTGTTGTGTTACATAATATTCAATCCTAACATAGTGTAATAAGTGAATTTGATTGAATTTAGCAATGTTATCTATGTTCTCTTATTTTACAGTTTAATGTTAGTATTCTTTCAATGAATAACATGCTATATTCATTTGCTTAAGGACTAGAGGCAGGCCAATAATTCATTAAAAATAAGCTCACTGTGTGCATGAGGTACATGCATCCTTCCAGTCATTCTTTTGCCTCATTTAATTCCAGTAAATAAATTGGGCAGGAATACCTTAATAGTGCTTCTCAACCTTAATGCTAACTGAGGAATTCTGGGAGATGAACCCCCTGCATCTTAAAATTGCTGAGATCAACAAACACTGCTTTAGTGTGATGTTTTGTGATAATGCTTTGTAGTAGACAAACAAGCTAACAAACCCTGTTTTTAAATCTTGGTTTATGATCCTGGTATAATAAACCATTAAAAAAATGTCAGATTTATGTGTCTCTTCTTGTGAAGGGATGAGTAATGTACAAACACTAGAGCCTTGTAACTAAATAAACTATAAATCCTACTCTACTTCAGTATTGTGAACAGAAGTGCATACCTGCTTTCAAGCCTACACTTTGAACATCTGATAATTAAACAGTAGAAGCAACTCTCAGCAAGAAGTACTGACAAATATTCTTTAATTCATTAGACAAAGCTATCATTTTTTTCATATTTGTGTTTGGTTTAGGTATCAATGTATAAGAGGGAACAATTGAAAATGTTGCTGATATACTAAAAAAACAAATGAATCAATATTTATTTTTGAAGAAGTAGCTATTGGAATTTTCCTGAATATCAAATATGCTTTTGAAGGATTTTTTTCCTCTCTTATTTTATAAAGCAATTTAAATTAAGGCCATAAATTGCCATTATTTGAGACAGTAACCTGTATAAATATATATGGACTTTATTTGATATTGAGTAATTTAGATTGAATATTGTTCATATACTTAACAGGGTGTAAGATTATATTGTCGTCTGCACAGTCTGTTTACTTCTGTGATAAGGTAAGTTTGAGTTTTGTTGTTTAGTTTCATAAGGTTATTAGTAGTTGCTACCCACTTACGTAGATCTTGCTCAATAATTGTTCATTGTTCTAATAACAGAAGACTTAGCTAAAATTATAGCCATAGAAAGTCTGCCTAGAACCTTTCATAAACACAATCAGTCATTTTACTTTGATTATTGACCAGTAAAGCCTTCAATAAATGATATAAGATTAACGTAAGGCATTTCCATTTCTAATAGACAGACAAGTGCAGAAACATTTTGTACAGACACATATATGCACAAACACACACACACACACGCACACACATATACACACTGTATGTGTGAGCACATGCATGTATCTATGGGCAAAAAGCCTACAGGTTGATTCATAGATAGACATAAATAATAGCATAAAATTAGTTAAAACAATACATACAGTATTTCATTCCAATGCCAGCGAAAAACAATAAGAGAAAAATATAATTAATAAACAATACAAATCCTGAAAGAAAAAATATAAGCCATCTCAGCATGTCACCTATATATTAAATATCAAACAATGATCATTTTAAATAATAAACCTTCTGTTCTTCTAGATATTATGAAATGTATGTCACAGAGAACATACTGCATTGTTTTGATTAGCGGAAAAAAATAGCCTTTTCAAAAATGGATAAATTACATATCTTGAATCTAGTCCTTGATGTCCAGAAAATTAATGCTTTTTCCAATTTCTCATGCCAGATATAACCAAAGTTTTTAAACAACAGTGAAGTGTCCCACATTTTAGAACATAAGTCAATGTGACATTAATATCTTTACTACTGAAAGATTTCCTCCTAAATCTACTTATATACCGTGTATTAAAATATTGTTCCAAAAAGATACCAATAACTCACAGCACTAAATCATGATTTAATACCTTATCACATTTTTTGCAGTGCTAACAGATAAAATCTCTTTTTAAATACATTCTTTGGGGCATCCAATAAATTCAAATAGAACATTTTGATGTACCAATCTTAAATCTGATGAAACTAATTTAACATTCTTTAAAGTTTGCAAGTATTGGCCTATCCCTTAAAAAATATTCAAACATTCTAGTCTTCAAGGACCACATATAATAGTCAGAAAATGAAGTCAAGCATGTTTTCTATGAAAAAGAATTCTAAAAGATAAAGTCACCCACACAAAAAGTTTTGTGTTTTATGGAAGCCAGCGGGTTTTTAGCAATAAAATTACATCTTCATTCTGGGCAAAAGTACTGGATTTCTGGTTGCTGTTATGTATAGATACCAGTAACTGTTTCTTCAAACTGTCAATTTCTAAATAAGTGTTTAGGACACATATGAAAGTTTATGTGCACGTAAGTATAATCTCACTTATATTTTACTTGTATTTATTTATTTACTTACAATATTTAGACTAGTCTGGAGGGAGGATTGGGGCCAAACGTACTTTGAGAGCCAATGCACTCTGGCATTTGGGTTAATACAGGATAGATGTACCTTCTAACTCGTACTTCTCGTACCATACTAATAGGAATCTTAGTAGATTCCTATTAGTTTATTCATACACTTTTGTCGTAGTAAAAAAACCCAGTTGCTTTTTCTTTCCACAAATTATGCATGTATAACTTAACCCAAACAAAACATAAACAGTACTTCTTTTTAAATGTACCACATAAAATCAATATAATAAACAAGTAGCAAGCAATTCTCAAACTGCAAAATGCCAGAAATAAAAGGAATGAATTATAAAATGTCATACATTAATTTAAGCAAAAATATTGCAAAGTAAACTAATAATGACTAGTAACTAGTCATTATTAAATTTTAATGACTAGTTAAAATTTATTTAACTAGTTAAAATTTATTTAAAAACCTATTTAAAATAGGCAGCAGTTGCCTTTCTAGATTCAGATGATTGGAAATGTACATTTATGCTTTTTCTCTTTTTTAGGTATAACCCTGTCTTGGTATTGTTCTGTGTAGTGAGTTTTTTTTTTAAAAATCCTTAATCTACCAGGAGAATAATATATGTCGCTCAACTCAAAATAATACTGAGAATAGAGTTATGATATAAAAAATATTAAAGCAAAGGGTTTTTCCAACTGAGAAACTCTCAGTGGTATAAGTGCATATTCAGCCATTCATTAAATGACTTTGGAGTAATCATCATCTCTCTTAGCCCAACCTATCTTACAAGCTTGCTGTAGGAATAAAATGAAGGAAGATTCTAGATAAGCCAACTTGAATTTGTGCAGGAAAGGCAGGATATAAATCTAATTAATTAGTCAAGCAAGCATATTAAAGATCTATTACTATTTCAAATTTCCTTAATAGTACTTGAAGTTTTGTGTTTTGTGTCTGTACCGATATTTATATGTGGAAAGTAGGAGTGTTAAAAGATACAGTTCTAGAAGACACAAATTCCATGTGGAAACATCCATGGTGTATAACATCCAATATTATGCTGTAATGTTTTCTTTTAGTCCTCATCAAGGTAATTCCATAAATAAAAAAGCCTAGTTTTGGAGATATATGGGAGGTTTAGTTTTTGTAATACACTTTGAACCTTGCCCAAAATACACAGTACTGTAACTAAAATAAAGTGTTATTATTATTAAGTAATGCAAACAGAAATAATTTTGAATCAATAAGAAATTACTTAGGTTATATTTGGGGTATAATATATGGGTATTCAACTTTTGTAGAATATATATTTTGAGGATGAATTATTTTATGCTTTTTTTCTCCTCAGAGATAAAGATTACCATTTAAGAACCTACAAATCTGTCATAATGGCTAATAAAATGATAGACTGGCTAATTGCACAGGTAGGACAGTGCTCTGAAGTATATAATTTTGATTAGTAACATGAAATAAATATGAATAAATTTCCATTAGAAATAAACATTTTATATGTCATATAATTTTGCTTTTATGTATTAACTAAACTACAAATATTTTGGTATTATTGGTCAGCTGTTAGTCCTGGTATCTTTTGAAAGACTTTAAAGTATTAAGCATTCTTCTACTTATTTGCCCATTTATTTTAAAAAAAGTTAGACTATATTATACAAGAACCATATTTTTGGGTGTATAAAACGCACTCCCCCCGCATAGTGAGTGGAAATGTCTGTGTGTCTTATAGAATGAATATTGCTGAAGCCCCGCCCACCCACCAACCCCCACCCTTTGGCTTCTGCAATTTGCCTCTTTGCAGCAAACAGCAAAGAGCCTGGTAAGCACAAGCAGCTGCTTGGCAGTTGGATCTGCCTCCTGGAATACCACCTATCAGCTGTTCTAGGCTGCGGGGAACGCCACCACCCATTGCTGCTGTTGATGCCCATTGCTACTGCCACCTATTGCCGCCTCCACGCACCCCATTTTCAGCCTATCCCTGCCACCTGGAATGGGCTGGAATAGGGTGTGAAGAGGCCAAAAATGGGGTGTGTGGAGGCCAAAAAATGGGGTGTGTGGAGGTGGCAATAGGTGGCAACGGCGGCAATGGGCAGTGCTGATCCCTGCACACTGGAACAGCTGATAGGCGATATTCTGGGAGGCAGATCCAACCGCCAATCAGCTGCTGTGCTGAAGCTAGCCAGGCTGTTTGCTATTTGCTGTAAGGGAGCAAATTGCTGGGAGGCAAAGCCAGAGGCAGATTTTTTTTTCTTGTTTTCCTCCCCAAAAGCTAGGTGCGTCTTCTAGTCCGGAGTGTCTTCTAGTCTGAAAAATACGGGTATATTTTATTTTAATACCAAAGTAAATACAAAATACCAAATATTAAACTATAAATTTGTTATCACAACCAAAATATAGAAATTATTTTAAGTAATGGCCATGTTTATTTTTATATTAATAAACTTATGTGCAGGGTGATTGCAGAACAAGAGAAGAAGCAATGATCTTTGGAACAGCACTTTGTGACAATGGATTTATGCATCATGGTAAACTATAAATTTATAGAAGTTTTTTTAAAAAAAATAATATAAAGATTCTAACTTTAAAATCTAATATCAATACTGTGGTAAATAATTTCCCTAGGATATGCAGTATGTAGCATTTATTGGTTTGTTACTAGAACATTTGTTCGGTGATTTATATTTTTAAAAAGTACTATTTAATTAAGAACCTCTTTAGAATAACTGTACAAATTACAGATAGAGTTCCTTCGTGCTAATCATAAAATTCTACACTGTTTTCTTTGTAAAATTACTTGCTAATAGTTGTGAAAAATACAATATTACAAGGATCTACTTATTTATTTATTAGTTTTATACATTGGCATAATCCTTGAAGACTCCTAGAGTTAATAAAATAACTTACATAACAGTATAACAAAACTACATTAAGCACAATAAGAAGTAGTGACTTACAGTGCAATAAAGCTAAATATGTTGACACTTCATCATTATACAAATACTTTCTGGGAAACCAGATTTTAACCTATTTTCACAATGTCATTGGAATGGGTTCTGCTCTAAGTTCAGGAGGGAAAATATTCCATAATATATGGTCTATTAATAGAAAATAATTGTTCTTGAGATATAGCTCTTTCCTTTCACTGAAGTGGAAATTATTAATAAGAGATAAGGAGTTTATCAGACAGCTCAGTTTGGATTGGAAGATGCAGTTATTTAATAAATTATATAGTAAATAAAATTTAAATATGTCTATGTAATACACAAATATTAACCTTTTCTCTGCCAAATAGTGCTGGAAAAAAGTGAATTCAAAGATGAACCACTTCTATTTCGTTTTTTTGCGGATGAAGAAATGGAAGGCTCCAATATGAAACACAGACTTATGAAGCATGACTTAAAAGTAGTGGAAAATGTAATTGCAAAATCGTTGCTGGTACGTTTTTAAAAAATTTAGTCTGAATGTTTGTTTGTTTGACTGTTGCTAACTCCTATTATTTGCATATAGACAATGTTATAATTTGTAGTTTTTACAGATCCATGCTATTGTCCATCAGCTTAGACCTCTCTTGCTGTTTTTTATATTATTCAGTTTTGTGAGGAAAATATATATTAACTGGAGTGTAATATATAGGTACTTTATAGAGTCCAAAGTTAGTCTGTTTTGGTTAAATAGTCATACAATGCTCAAATAAATGCTTATGATTAATGTCACAGCTTTTGCAAATGAATATATTTGCGAGATGTAATGTTCATAATGATAACAATTATAGTAGTAACAGTTGCCAATATGCTTATTCAGCATATTGATTTAAATGTTTTTATTTTTTCAGATCAGATCAAGTGATGGAACTTATGGTTTTGCTTTGGAAGACAAAAACAAAGCACCAATTGTGAAAATAGTGGAAAAATGCTCAAATGCTGAGGTAATACAGGTTCATAAGTGTCCCAATTATTACATTTCTGCTCATAGAAAACTTCAGGTGTTTTGACAATTCTTTCAGTTACAAAGTTTTAGTTTAATACTTTTAATTGATTTGTGTGTGTAACTGATTGTGAGTATGTAAATTATTTTTTTAAAAAAAATTTGATTTATATGCTGCCCTTCTCCGGAGACTCAGGGCGGCTTACAATGCGTTAAGCAATAGCCTTCATACTTTTGTATATTTATACAAAGTCAGCTTATTGCCCCCACAAACTGGGTCCTCAATATACCTACCTTAGAAAGGATGGAAGGCTGAGCCTGGCTAGGATTGAACTCAGAGAAATTACAGGCAGCTGGTGTTAATTGCTGCCTTTAGTAGGAGGCATTAGCCCCCTACGCTACACAGGCTCCTTCCAATTATTAAAGACTACTCCAGAGGATTTGTAAAATATAAATATTTGTATTACTTTAATCATGAAATTAAAAGCATGTAATATGGATGATTTCACACAATGCAATTAAGTTATACTGTTTTTCTTTTTTAAAAATTTCAGTGTAGCATGTTGTGAAAATCCAGTTATGGTTAACACTGAATATGGCCCTGATATCTTCCAGGGCTGGCATTTCAATTTTTCGCATCAGAGTTTTAATGTTTTCTTTTAAATTATGTTAAACTTACCTGGGGCTTATATTATATTTTTCTCACCTTTTCTACCACAAAATATGAGTAGATATGCTCCTGATTTTCAGCAATAATTATTAGAATGGCTTTTTAGGGGCTGCAAAAATAGTGCTTGGGAGTGCTGTACAGAGAATTATTATCAGCTATTTACACCTTCTTGGTGTTTAAGTTTATAGACAGTCAATATTTGTAATTTCCTAAAAATGTGAACTTTGATATTTTAATGTTATTGAAAGAAATATTACTCTTCACATTTAGGGTAAGAATTATAAAGAACTATAGAGAATTATTAGATGTGTGAAGATTAAGAGAGCTGAGAAAATTGCTGTGTTTAAGTCTACATATTGCAGGTGTTTTTTTAAAGGTTAACTAGATACAGAACTTTGAGAATCATTTTTGCAGAATAAGAAATATATTTGTGCAATACAATTTTAAATATAGCTTCTTAAAAGTATGTTCATGGATAAGCACGTAAAAGTTCCCATGTAAAATAAATTAATGTTGATTAGGGAACAGTTATAGTCTAGCAAAAATACTTATTAAAATGTTGATTCAGGATTATCTGATCCACCAATAATATTAAAAAATGTGGCATCTTCCATTGCTTCCTCCATATCTGGATAGTCTTTAGTAGGGCTACTAATATGAATAAATCTTATGTGATTGTTAGAATATTAAATTAACACTATTAAAACATATCCTTTTGAATGACTAATTTGTTGTTCCAGTTTATATTTTGAAGGCCTATTAATTTAATTTTCCTAGCAGATGTTGAGTTAATAATAATACAGAAATGATCTGTCAATCTTTTTCATAAAAAAATTATGTGGAAGAATATGAGTTTCTTATTACGAAAAAGAACTTAAGGTTTTTAGTTACATGTCTAATAAAGAATGGTCTCTTCTTACAACACCTAAGGCCTCTTATATTTTCTGAAAGAACTATCCCTGTATGTAGGCATATCATGAAAAATTGTTAACCACTTATATTATTTAAAATAATTGCATAGATAACGATTAGGTAACAAAACACAAAAACAATTACAAAGCAAGTGCCATAATAAAAAACAATTTCAAGCAAGTGCCATAATAATCTCATTACATAATTACAAATGCAAGTTTTATCACCCCTCTTTATCCTATCCCCAAAGGAAAAGGCAGATATTAATGAAAAACAAGGAAGTTAGGGACTGTTTGAGCCTTATAGGTCCAGATTTGAGAAAAGTGTAAGCACTATCCTCTTCTACATTTGAGGGAGAACAATTTCTTAACAATTGACCTGCTGAAAGCATAGAATAGTTTAAAAATGAACATATTATTGACACATAAAAAAATTCTGTAGCAATGGAGAGAAAAAGTTATGGAGTTACTTGCTATTGTTCCCAATCAGAAATTGCATACTATATAGCAATAGCAATAGCACTTAGACTTATATACTGCTTCATAGTGCTTTTATAACTCTTTCTAAGCAGTTTACAGAGTCAGCATATTGACCCCAACAATCTGAGCCCTCATTTTACCAACTTTGGAAGGATGGAAGGCTGAGTCAACCTTGAGCCGGTGAGATCTGAACTGCTAAACTGCAGCTAGCAGTCAGCTGAAGTAGCCTGCAGTGCTGCACTCTAACCACTGTGCCACCTCAGCTGATATGAAAATGGTAGTCAGAAGAAACCAGGAATGAGATGTCAAAGAAATACAGATCTGTAAACAAGAAGCCATTTATTACAAGAAAGAAAGCCTTGTAGATTCCATTAAATAGCTGGAGTTCTGGCTATGCCTAATCAGAAGAGTTCACTTCTTCCTTCTCAAGAAGTGGCTATGTGAATCCCAAAAATAATAAATAAATAAAAATAATCAATAAAATTTATTAGCATACATACATTGCATATATGCAATTGGATAGAGGAATATATGTTTAAAATTTGATCTAGAATTCATTTCTGCATTTTTGTGAAACAAAATTAATGCTGAAAATGAAACTGAATTTATCTGCAAACTTACTATTTATTTAAGTCAGACATTTTCATAAGGATTCTCTTGTTTATTATTTATTTATTTATTAGTTAGATTTATATGCCGCCCTTCTCCGGAGACTCAGGGCGGCTTACAATGAGTTAAGCAATAGCCTTCATACTTTTGTATATACCTGCTTAGTAGGGCTTTCGCCACCGCCCCAAGCGGTGTCTTTTTTATACAAAGTCAGCTTATTGCCCCCACAGTCCGGGTCCTTATTTCATCTAGGACCCGGATTGTGGGAGCACTTGAAAGGATGGAAGGCTGAGTCAACCTTGAGCCTGGTGAGATTTGAACTTGCAATAATTGCAGGCAGCTAGCAACTAAGTGCTACTTTAACAGCACTTAGTCCACTGCGCCACCAGGCTCTTAAATGAAGTGTTGGTAAATAGAAAAGTAAATCTATTTAATTTACTATTAATTTAAACTTTAAGCTGTCAAATTGGGGGGAGGAATCTTAGAAATAATAAAATGTTACAAATACAGGATATTTTTCCAATAATACTGAATTGCTAGGTTTAGTTTTTTTCATAAAGGTATTTTCTGTAAGGTTATATAAATTCCACAGTTGTAAATACAAGTATATGGGAAATGTTTGAAGCTCTGTGCATGTAAATAATAATGGATCATTGATGTTGTGATGCTAATTGATTATATATGTATTTTGTTTTCCTGTCTAGGTGGCAGGTCTGGAAATTGGGAAAAAGATCTTTGCTATTAATGGTGACCTAGTTTTTCTAAGGCCCTTCACTGAAGTGGATAGCTTTCTGAAAGCATGTTTAAACAGTAAAAAGCCCCTCAGGGTACTTGTGAGCACAAAACCAAGGGAGTAAGTTGTTTCTTTGGTTTTAGAAAGTATAAAAATAGTAACCAAAATATGTTACAAAAGCATAGGCATAAATGTTACTATGTTAGAAATAATTTAGATAATTTTTATATATTTTAATGATGATATCCTACCTTTCCTCTCAAATTTATGCACACAAAGTGGTTAAACACAAAATGCAAGGTATATTTTTGAATGTTTACTATATGTTAGAACCAATTCAGAAATATCAGTAATTAAAAGCTCAAGGTAAATTTTACCTTTTCAGTGAATGGCATTTAAATGCAACTCCAAAGAATGCATTTCATAGTCTGGGCATAGTGCAGAAGATGCTATCCCTTGTGCAAACAAGTAAGACAGAATGGCTTTTTCTTCTCTCCTGTCATTCTGAATAACTTCATTGGTTGGAAAAGCTAGTGTCTGAATTTAAATTTAAGTTTTTGGTATAAAATTGCCTTCCTCAATTTGGCTCTCTCTGGATTTTAATTTTAGTCAATGTGGTAAAGTCTAGCACATCTGAAGTGTGCTAGACTGAAGGGTGGCTGGCATTAATATATTTATCTAATGCTTTTTGCCATTGATCATTTAATAATACCAAAATATCAAGAAATTATTATATTTGTCATTCTGTTATTCTTCATTAGCATATTATGTAGACACAACATTTATTTATCTTTTTGTTTGATATGCCAATATTTGTTCAGAATTAGGTAGCTCTTGCTTAGTAACCACAATTGGGACTGGCAACTTGATTGTTAAGTGATGTGGTCACTAAATGAAATGTCACTTGATCTTGATGGACTGCCAACATTACTTCCCATTCAGTTCTTAAGCATATTACCACTGGTTGTTAAGCAGGACATCACATGACTCTGATTACAATTTTACTGTCTATTTCTCCAGTGAGTCTGCTTGCCAGAACCTGTTTATGAAGTGTGTAAAAGGTGATGATGTGACAGTGACAATAATAAATTTGAGAATTGATCATAAAGTTACATTATTGATACTGTTATAATTATGAATGCATGCAAAACAGGACAGTCATTAAGCGAAGTCTGTCTACATACATGTTGATTATTAGCTAATAATATGTTTAAAGCTATGATCTAGGTTTCTACAAGCAAACCTCATTGAACTCAACGTTGTTTTAAAGTTTCTTGCTAGTTTATGTCAAAAGTAGTGGTTATTTTTCCACTGAATGTAAGCTTTATTTTTAAAAAATTAAGTATATTACATTATTTTAATCTTACGTAAGATTTGAGACATAAACAGAAATGTTGGTATTAGATGCTTCATTGTGTGATTTATCTTGCTTAAAGGACAGTTAAAATTCCTGATTCTGTGGATGGACTTGGATTCCAGATACGAGGCTTTGGCCCTTCTGTTGTTCATGCTGTTGGAAAAGGTATGAAGTGGCCTGCACTTATGAATATTTGGCCAAATGCAATAAATACACACACAAATTCAGAGAATCTTGAGATTGACACTTGAGGAGTATTAAGAATTTGATGTCTGGTTCTGAATTTAGGTATAAAGAGTTAGTAATAATTTCTATTGTTATATATAGCTATTTAAAAATTAGATACTCATACAACCAATAATAAAAAGAATAATAGACTTTAGCTCCAAACTGCAGACCTAAGAAGCGTACATTGATTTGATCTTGGCCAGGAAGAACATGTGACAAGATGGATATTCGGCTTAAGGGTTAATTGCTCTCTGCTTTCATTTACTTATGTGTTTTGTAAAGGCTAAATACAGTGAGATATACCTTGTGGAGTATATTTCTTTATGAAACCATGAGCATAAGAGATGTCCATGATAGGAACTGTAATACCTTATATATCCTTTGAGTATGAAAACACAAGGTATATAACAGAAATATATAACAGAAATTAGAAAAATAAGATTTTACAAAAAGCCAAGAGCTAAATTTTCACCTCTTTTCAGAAATTCTGTAAAGAAGAAGAGATACTATGCATGGGGGAAAAGCTGTTTAATTTAGCATGAGAAAGTAATAAGGTTCTAATATGGTAATTTAGTGTGACATAGGATTTGGGGTTTTAAAGCAGTTTAAATAACTGCTTTCAGACTGCTTGGGATCCAATGCTATAAATTCTTCTTCAGTGAATTTATCCTGGTTGAACCTTATTCAGCTGTATTGTTTACAGCCCATAATTAATCACATTAATTTTGTATAGATTTGTACAGAATAAATGCTTAAAATATGATTATGCGTTGCCTTCTTTATCTAAGGGATTGAACCAACAAAATGCAATGTTTTTATCTTGAGGTTTTATCTTTTAGAGGTTGAGCAACTACATATTTAGGGTAGCCCCTAAGAAAACTGAATGATTTTTTTCTTACATGATATTCAATGATTCAGAATAAAGTATTTCTAGCTTGTCTTTAACAATATAGTGTTGGTTCAATTTAATGTAATCTGGAATTGAAAATTGGAATGGCATTAAAATATGGCCTTTTCCCATTTCTAAGTAAACTTCTAACTTAATTTATTAACTATTTTAAAGGAACTGTGGCAGCTACTGCTGGGCTTCATCCTGGACAGTGCATAATCAAAGTGAATGGAATTAATGTCAGCAAAGAGACACATGCAAGTGTTATTGCCCATGTGACAGCCTGCAGGAAATACAGACGTCCAATGCATGTAATGCTAATTATTTTGTTCATTACATATGTCCTTGTTTTTATTTCAATGGCCCATAACTATTATCTATCTTTGGCAGTTCATGGAAAATATAATCAATATAACACTTCACCATGAATGGATGGAATGGGTTTTTTACTTTCACATGATTCGTATTGAAAAGGTGTGAGTCTTTGTTCACAAGGAAGTATCTACCATGTCAACTTTTTAAATTTGCCCTGATATCTGAAAAAGTCTGCCATGTAACTTCATTAAAACTGTGTTCTGTAAAAGAGTACACATTTTAAAACTTAAAAATTAAATATAAGGGTACCATCCTTGAATATTTTACTCTTTTCCATTACTCAGGTACAATCTGCAAGTGAAAATAATGGAGATCTTGTTGTTATATCTGTAGGGTGAAAATGGAAAAGAAAGAAAAAACCATATAGGCATTTTCCCTAGCATTGTTTGTTTGATAGCTGCTCAGAATCACTTTATTGGTAAGAAGGGCAGCATATAAATTTAACAAACAAACAAACTTTTCCTGGGAAAACAGAGACAAAACTAAAATGGAAAACTTCCAGTGAAGGGTTTGAATATTCATCTAAAACACAACCTTTTATGCTCAGAATATATTGTATATTATTGAGAATGACTCTATGCTCTTCCTGATTAATGATGGACTTCTGAATGGACTACTATGCTTGTTCTTATTTATTTATTTGATTTTGATCTGATTTTGATCTCATTTTATTACTTTTTAAGTAACTCAAGGTGGCAAATATACATAATATGCTTGTCTTTCTTCTCTATTTTCCTTGTGATGTGAGTTAGGCTGAAAGACAGTGACTGGCCCAAAGTTACTTGGATGGTTTTTCATGCATAAGACAAGACTAGAACTCAAGTCTCTTGGTTTCTATGCAAGCGCCTTAACATTTACACCAAAATGGCTCTTTTTTATGAGCAAAGAACTGGATAAAGAGTTATGGGATTAGTCATGGCTTCCATTGATGCTTAAATCTTGATTACTATAAAACAAATGGGCAATACTGAGATTAAAATACAGTCCTATAACACACTGATTGATTAGACTCTTTAATTATTATCAAACAATTTCTGTTGATATGTTTATAACAAATTGTTGTGAAATGAAAGTTAAACACAAGAGAAGGTACAATGATACATCGTTGTATGTGACTGTATTAGGATCTGTAAATCCAAATTAGGAATTCTTCGTAAATATAATTTCAATTATATTGAGAGGGAATCTATTTCAATGCTGCAGTTATAAAAAACAGTAATAATTGATACTGGTGCTTGAGCCTCATTTTATCCTCCATATTTCCCTTTAGAGAATATATTTTAAAATCTGTCAGAATGCAAATTTGGGAAGAAGGATAATTTTGTAAATCAGTATTTAATAAACAAAAATAACTTTTGAATTTTTAAAATTATTCTGTCAGATACAGCTTCACATGATCAATAAAAAATGAACCATGGACTTCAGCAACAAACAAATAAACCCTGTTCTGTTTCTAGCAGCAGTCCTTTCTTCTCCCATGGAAATAAAATGCAAATTAAATCCACACTTTTTCTGTTTTTCAAAACCTATATGTATTAAAGTGTTAATGAGCCTTGTAAATTATTATTCTACAGCAAGATTCTATTCAATGGGTATATAACAACACTGATAGTGCTCAGGAGGATTTTCAGAAAACGAATACTAAACCATTGTGTGAGGATGGAGGAGATGCATTTAATTACAAAGTTGAAGGTGGGATTATTTGTCTTTTATTATTAATCAAAATAAAAATGTGACTATTTCTTAAAGTATTAAAAGCAAGTATAGCATACCAGAGCAAAACAAAACAAGGGGATTCCACATCTCTCTTGAAGTGAGACCATATAGAAATGCATGAGTTATTCAGATATTACTTTTGTCAGTTGCATGAATTAGTAACTAGTAAAGTAAGGAATGAAGAAATACAGTCATACCTTAGATATCTATGATTTTGCTTTTGAATTCATTGGAATCTTAGAAATCATGTAGCACTTGCTAGCCAGTTGACAATCACAAGGAGGGTCTGAATTTTTGATCATAATATTTTCTTTAATGATTCTGCAATAAATAATATGTGTTTCAGAGGTAGTCTCTATTAATTAATCTACATAATAGATTTATTTTGTTTCTGTTTTTAGAAGCCATTGATAAATTTAATACTATGGCAATAATTGATGGACGAAAGGATCATGTCTGCTTGACTGTTGATAATGTTCATCTGGAATATGGTGTTGTTTATGAGTATGATAGTACTGCTGGAATAAAATGCCATGTTTTAGAGAAAATGATTGAACCAAAAGGCTTTTTCATCCTGACTGCAAAGGTATGATGCATAAAACATATAAGTATGTATATATTTTATATGTTCTTACTGAAGAAAATTTTAAATGATAATAATTTTATTTCAAATCAATGATTTGTGCGCTTTTGATGTCTATTTAAGATTATGAATCATAGTTATGAACTAAATTCAAACCATAAAATGATAAATGCAAAAGAGCCTAAGGATCAAACTAGTCCTGAATCTCCCCCCCCGCCCAAATTATGAGCTTCAACATTTCATCATGCTATTGTACTTTAATAGTAGTTTTAAGAATTATTTTAATAGTAGGATTTAAGAATTATCATATCATTTGGCAAAACGGGTGGAAGAACATGGTTGGTTACAAAAAAGATTTTCAGTTCTTCTATATATTAAGAATTCCTAATCTAATGTTTATTCATTGTTCAGAACAACACAACTACAAATATCTAATAAACAAGGAGAATGAGATTATGTGGTGTTAGAAGGAAGAAGATAACATTCAATTATCTTAAAGGTGTTATTAGTGTATGATCAAATGATAATGCTTTAAATATAGATCATATAAAGGAAGTTAAGATGATAAAGAATACCAAATACCTGTTTCACCCTCTCCTTTGTCTCATTGTTATCTAAATCATCACAGAAAGACTATATTATTATATTATTGTATGCAGATAATATTCCCTCCTAATTGGTCCAGGATTCTATTTCACACAAAGGAGAAGTCTTGCCCTCTTTTTCTTTCTCTCAATATTGAGTCCATTATTTGATTAGCTTGCTGGCAGTAATAGGGATGTATCTATAGTATGTGTCATCAATGGAAATTGTCAGTTCTTCAGTTATTTCAGTCTCAAATGGTATGGTAAGAGGATCTCTTTCCATTTGATATTTGATCGGAATTCAAAAAATAATTGGCTCGTCAATGCAGTTTGCAGACTTACTGGAATTCTTTTTTCTAATAAATTGAAAACCATGAAAAAATAACACTTCAGAACAGACCTTACTCCAAAACATTATTCTACTGTTAGACTGTAACAATATATACAACTGCTGCTTTTTCTTCCCTCCATCCTCAGTATACTGTGATGTTGCCTCCATTTTCTTGCCATTGTTTTTTAACTGTGTCACCTTTCATTTATTTTATTTCTTTAAATGTATATGCTACCCATCTCACTCTCCAAAGTGACTCTGGGCGCTGTTGCTGCAGCTGCCATCTCCTTGCTTCCTAACTTTGGAAAGTAGACCTTTGGATGATGCTGAGGAAAGGAGGAGATGGAAAAATCTACTTTTCTAAACTCCTTCCTGCAAGTATGATATTGGATAAAATCTTACTTGTTTTAAAAGAGATTCCTTGTGGAACGTATCTAAGGATGGGAAATGGACAGGACTAATTGGATATGCACACAGTGTTTGGCCAGCTGAATTGATTTATATTGTTAGCGTCAAAGTCAATGCTATTTGCTTATATTTCTAATATAAATGTCTGTATAATATATATCATAGTATATACAGAGGTTTTTGCAAGTCTGTTTCAGTTGCTCCATCCCTTATCTGCCTATTTCCTATTCATAATAATTGCTTGTTCTGTTAACTACTTCTATAGACAGTTTTTGCTAAATTACAGAGGAGGATGGAAAGAAGGACAAATCACTTTCTTAAACTGCTTAGATATCCAGCACTTTGGTCATGTTTCTACATGCTATCATTCTAGGACTGTTTTTTCAATAAAGCTCAGGTCTTTCCACTATTCAGTCTATTATGCTGATATTCCTTCCTGATTCTACTTGTACTTGTTACATCCTTAGATGTTCCTTCTTTCTTTTAGGGGCATTCTCTCCAGATCTATTGTCTATTCTCTTCAGTGGATTCAATGCCTTGCCCCTTGATACAACTTGAGTTCACAATACACAAACCCTTTACCTTTACCGCTTAACAAATCATGTCCTAGAAGGCAGAATGCTTCTGTCATTGCTCACAGGAGTCTTAATTAATCTAAGAATTTCAAGTTGTCTGTGTGACCATTTTCATAGTAAATAGACGGAACTCTAATTTAGGACAAATGGCAACTCATTTATGTAGTCTCAAAATTCAAATCTGAAACCTGCTTGATAAATGAATTGTTTTTTTATTTAAGCCATAATAATTGGAGCAGTTGGTTTCACAAATATTAGCATTGTGAAATATCAATATGTACCTAATGAAGAAAATATTAAATATTAAATACACGACAAATATATAAGGATGGGTTCATATATTAGGGCTGTACTATGAGAATTAATAACCTTAAATAATTACTTTTGTCCTAATAGATCCTTGAAGCTCTAGCAAAAAGTGATGAGCAATTTGTGCAAAACTGTAGCAGCTTAAATAGTATACATGAAGTAATTCCTACCAATCTTCAGAGCAAATTCAGTGCCATTTGTAGTGAAAAAATAGAGCACATTTGCAGAAGAATTACAAGTTATAAAAAGGTAAAAGTTGTAAATTTGCTTAGAAGAAATGGTGAAAATATTCAACTGGAACTAAGTATGGATTACATATACTGTAAATATGTAGAATCAAAGTAAATACATAGATGGTATATATAGGTAGGATTTTTATGATAAGGTATACTTCAGAATATGCTTGGGAAGGTTTCTAATCCTGCAAAGTAGATTTTGAGAGTGTACTTGTTAAATGGAACAGAATGATATCAGAAAAAAAGTTTAGCCACAAACTGGCCTTAGGTTTTTTGTGATTCCTGTGAAATTAAACTTTATATGATAGACAAAATACTTCTCATTTATTGCTGGTATATTGTAGAAAAATTTAATAATATCTTCAGGACAAGAATAGCAAGAGCATATTGGATCAAGAACAAGTACACTGGTACAACCATGTGGAGGAGGTAGACATATTTACTGAACCTAAAGTTATAAACCCACATATTCCCCATCTGCTCGGATAAGATCTTTGAGAATCTATGAACATGATGCACAATTATTATTTTCAGAACGTTTTCTATTTGAGTGGCTGCTGGAATATGTTTTATTCTAAGGATAGTTTTGTCTTTAGGTTTCAGGTAGAAACAGATTGTCAGGAATGTGATTAACTGTACTGTTAGTTTCAGTGCAAAAGTTTGAAATTTATAAATAATTATGCATTGGCTTTTTATTGTTACCTTATTACTGCAGCATCAATTTAACTACTTAGTTTTAATTTCATGGGCTATAGAATATTCAGATTAAAACAAATCAAATTTGGATATCAAATGTGAATAAAAATGGATGAATAATTGGTTATTTTTCTCACTTTTGGAAATGAAATTTGTAGCTTACTCTTATAGTTTTATGAGCTGGGAAGTGGGTATAATTTGTGCTTATCGAAACATAGAATATGTTCAAATTCCTGTTGTGTATGCTGCATTTCTTTGTTTGAAATTGACATTATCTTTAACTCAACAAAGGTGTGCTGTTCTCACTTATTTTGATGAAAAAATACAATTTTGTGTGCAGAATTCTATGTTGTGGAAGCAGAAACTATGTGCAAAAATAAGAGTCTGAAATAATGCTTTTCTCACATCTGAAAAATGAGTTGCAAAAGTTATTATGTAGTGCAAACTGGAATCTTTGGATTCATATAACCTTTTCCTTTTGGATTTGCCTGTAGTTTTCACGGGTCCTAAAAAATCGAGCTTGGCCTACCTTCAAACAAGCTAAGTCAAAGATTTCACCACTGCATAGCAGTGATTTCTGTCCAACTAATTGTCATATCAATGTTATGGAAGTCTCATATCCTAAAACGTCAGCATCACTTGGCAGTGCCTTTGGTGTTCAACTTGATAGCAGAAAACATTTTTCACATGAAAAAGAAAACAGACATACGGAGCAAGGTAAACAGCAAGGTCTATCTTTGAAAATTTGTTTCTTTCCTAGTATGACAAGAAATGAAAAGATTGAGTTCATTTAGAGCACGGGTGTCAAACTTGCCGCATCATGTTGCCGTCATATGACATTTTGCAACATTTTTCCCATTCATGAAGCCTGATGCATCTGGCCCGCAGGCCACCAGTTTGACATCCCTGATTCAGAGGTATAGAATGTCTTAACTGATACCATTATTAAGGGTAAAGAAGAAATTTTTGTTCTACTCAAGGTCTAATGATTTTGGACTGTTCTTGCTTTATAAACCAGATACTACCATTGCATCCTTTCTTACCTTTTCTAATTTTCCAAGGGCTTCATTCATGCTTGTTTTTCTCAGAGGAATTGATGAAGAGGAGAATCTGTTGAACAGGACATTTCTCCTTGAGGTTTTCTTGTTTATCTGCATGCAGGGATGTCTGGTGCTTAAAGAGCAAGGGGCAGAGAGTGACTGCAATGGCTACAGTTCTTTGGAGGAGTTCCAAAACTTTCAAGCACCCAGCTCATTAACTTTTTCTTCTTTGGGAACGAAAAAATATATAATATGGGAAATTGCCCCTTTGGCACTATAATGGCTATTTTGATGCAGTGGTAATTGCACACTTATACATAGAGCCAAGTCACATCCATACGTAAAATTTTCTATTTTAATTTTATTTATTTATTTGTCGGAGGCAAATGTAGTCTGTAATCACTATTAACTGAAGGATTTTTATTTTGTGAGCCATCTAAATTACTGCTTATTTTTTCTTCCTCGATTAAATGGTCACTTTATGATTGTAATAACAGGAAGCTGCAACTGTTTATCTAATTCAGCTATTTTTTCATCAGAGCAAGTGTCCTATTTAAAGTCTTATTTAGCCATCTTTGCTAAATAAGTGGCACATTTTTTTTCTTTTGAAGTAGTCATTGAAGAAGCACTGAAAACAGGAGGAGTGTTGAAGGCATTGTTTGTTTGCTTAATTTACTCTCCTGCCAGCTGAGAAGTAATCATAATAATTTGTGTGTCTATGTCAGCCTGTGTATTTCTGATTCTAGTTTTTGCTAAGGTATGGACAGATTTTTCAAGAATTCATATTTTTTTTCCAGTATTTATATTGTGTAATCATTTCTATTTTAATTCAGATTATTCTGTTTCATTAGCTTGTGGGGAAATGTTAAAAAGTGAATTATGCTTCTAAAAATGAATTACCGGTAATTAATTTCATCACAAGTGTGGATATTCAGCATTATGTTTTGCTTGTGTTCTGAATGTGTACAAACTGATTATTAATTGGATTTATGAAAGTGAGCTGGACTTTTTTGCACTTAAATACAGCATTTTATGCAATGTACTTTCTCTAGGTAAACTGAATCCCATGGTTTATATACAACATACCATAACTACTATGGCTGCTCCATCAGGTCACTCATTAGGTCAACAGGATGGCCATGGTTTAAGGTACCTATTAAAAGAAGAAGATTTAGAAACACAAGACATCTATCAGAAACTGTTATACAAATTACAGAATACATTAAAGGAGGTGGAAAACTGTGTTTTTCAAATAGATGAGTAAGTAATCCTAAGGTTTATGGATTGATTGATATATATATATATATATATATATATGCTTTCTATAATTATAGCTTTAACTTACATTTGGATTTTTCTTGGAGAACCATAAGTCTGTGATAAAACATTTCCATGCTGTATATTCAGTACTTGACATTTGCGGATTGGACAAATATGTATTCAAATAAATCAAACCCATCAATAACTCCATTGATTTCATTAAGATAAGTGTAATAACAAATAGAAGTAACTCTCGTCTTCTGAATTTCTTCCATTTGGGAAAGGCTCTGGCTTTATTTTAAAACTTTAATGTATTATATATATGGAGTAAGTGAACAATATTTGGACAGAGTAATCCATGATTGGATGTTGTATGAGCCTAGCCACATTAAATTCCTGCTTCTGTTTTAAGAGTTTGCATTTATAAATTTTCATATAAATTAGAGGTATGCATTATTTTTAATTACCTCTATTAAATTTATAAATTTCAGCCTTCTGTCTTCAATAACATATTCTCCAAGTTCACAACATACAAACCATGAATTGTTAATGTCAACAGACAGTGATAATGAAAAAGGAGAACGCAATGGGAAAAAAGTATGCTTCAATGTAGTAAGTGATGAGCAGGAAGATTCTGGTCATGACACTATAAGCAACCGGGATTCATATAGGTAATGTATCATTTAATATAATAATAAACACCAAATTTACAGTTTTACTATGTATAATGATACAAAGTTATTTTTTTTTAAAAAAACCTGTTACATAACGTTATTAAGTACTTAATACATAGCATTACATAGCATTATTAAGTAATACATATTGGGCTATTTGTGCTTTTATTTCCAAGTAAAGATTTTTTTATTGTGTACTTTGAGGCAAACATGCCAAATTTGTACCTTCTGATTTAATATACTGATATGAATGAAGTTTCCCTTTGTCACAGCCATTCCTCTCTCTTGAACGATAATTTTCTTTCTTAAAGATCTTGGTTGTTAATAGATTTTCAGTGAACTTAAACCAACTTCCCTCTTCAATTGTAGTCTTTAGCACTACATTGCAAGGTAGTGCTAAAATATATAAATATACCAGCACTAATAAGTTTTTTTTACCCCAAGACACAAATAAAATTTATTGTATGCCTTATCTAATAGTACAAAACATGCTAAGAAAGTATTTGAAAGAATTGCCTAAAATATATATATACAGTACATTCTTGAAGGATTTATAATCTTACATTTTTCTTTTTTTTAGTGATTGCAATAGCAACCGGAATTCTACTGCTTCTTTCACCAGTATTTGCAGTAGCCAATGCAGTTCTTATTTTCATAGTGATGAAATGGATTCAGGTACTTTTCAAATGTGTTTGTGTGTGCATATTTATATACTTATTTAGGGGAGCGTGTGTGAGTTTTGCTTACTAGAACTTGTGTTCATTGATTTTACTTCATATAAGTTGTGTATTGTCACAATTACATATTTACACAAAATAAGTCATAAAACACTACAGCCAAAAAAAAATCACCATTGAAAATATGATAGCAGTAATTAAGCAGCAATGAAATAAAGATATTAATTCCCCCCAAATTAACGTGTATATATGATGAAGTTGGAAATAATGTCCTTCTTTCACTTAGCTGCAAGTATTTTCTTTATTCAGAAACTTCATTTCCATTTAATTGAACTAGATAGGCGAGATATATTAAACTGGTTTACCCATTATTAACTCTCATCTGTAGGACAGACAAATTATATTTGAAAATCAGGATAGTTTTCTATCTAGCTGTAGAAAGAAGAACAAAACAAAGGATTGTATTATTAACATACAATCTGGATTTTTTTTCCCCATCTCACTCCACAGTCTAACACTTTACTTAGGGTAAAGGATGAAGTACGTTGGAATATTATATAAATCTGAATGGTTTAGCAATGAGTTAAGCAATAGGAACTTGAGTGAAATGAAGAAAATCATACTGGAACTAATTACCGGTACCTTTTTCCCAAAAGAGGAGAAAATCAGGACTCTGGTAGCAAGTTTAGTGCCCATTCTGTTTCCAGATCTTTTTCAACATGAAGATAATTCAAATATGGAATAGGAATATCTCTGATCTAAAATCAACTATGATTTCAAATATTGTCTTATTAGGCGATGAACTTCCTCAGAGCATCTGCATTTCCCATGATAAGCAGGATAAACTTTATGGTTGCTTGGAACATCTTTTTGGTCAGGTAAGCTATTTCATTTCAGTTTTCTTCTGCCCTGTAACATGTGGCAGAGTTATGAAACTATTGGAAGGGAATTGGATAAGATTAGAATCAAAGTGAGCAAAGTCAGTAACTGTTTGGCACAGCGAACAGGCAAAAAGAGGGCCATGAATAAGGTAAACCATGCTGGTTTCTATTATGCTTTTACTATGCTATGATTCATTTAAACAGCAATTATGAATAGACTATAGCTCACAACCAAGAATAGTCATAGTTTTCAATTGGATAGACTTACACTGCATACTAAACCAATGCAAATAAATCACATTTCACATCTCTGGAAGGAACTAAAGTCAGCTGATACCTGACACTGGTTGAGAAGACATCAAAGTGGTTAGTTTTTTTTCCATAGGCAAGCTTACTCAGTTGTTAAAAGATCTACTTTGATTCTGGTTTGGTTTTGACATTTTTGATTTGTCTGCTAAAACCAAAATGGTGATAGGCATGTCTCCCCTAGTTGAGTTCAAATAAAATACATAATTGTGGATCTCCCACATCTCTGTTTATACTGTTTCTTTTTACAAAGGCCTAGGTTTTCCCCTAGATCTAGCATATATTATAGTATTTTAAAGCAGATTGAAAGGATTATCAGAATAAACTTTTTAATATTTATCAATTATTATTGAATCCAACAGGTAGATTCAATTATTAATCTCCTGAAAGGTCCAGCAGTGGCTAGAGCTTTTGAGCAAACCAAGTTCTTCACCCCTGGTCGAAGTTTTCAAGGTATTAATTTTGCAAAGCTAAGTATGTCACTGAGTGTAGTTTCTAGCACTTTTATTAGCAGTATTATAGTTAACAATGTAAAAATTAGAAATGCATTTTGCATTATATATAGAGAACTCCTGGCTGTAAACATTTTATGGGCCTTTTTTTAGCACACAGATTGCTGTGGCAGAAGGAATTGTGAAAAAAAGTGAAGAAATTTATTGGTTCTTATTGTGTTGTGGAAGATATATTCAAGTAAATGCAATAAATATTTAACGTTTTTTAAAAAAACTTTTTAAACGGCAGTCTGAGCTTGACCAGTATTTTTTCTTATTCTCACAGATCCCATTTTCATTTTTACTTTTCTCTAGATCTTTTCATTTTTCATTTCTCCAGATTTTTTTTCATAATCTGGTTTTTTTTTTGCCACTCTTTGCTGGAAGAAGGAAGTGTGTGTGTGTGTGTATGCGTGCTTGTGTGTTTCTTTATATTTCTGTGTGTGAGAGTCATTATATGTGCATGGAAGACAATCGTTGGTATATGGCAATAGAAATCATTTAATGTTTTTAATGGGATATCTAACTAATTTTAAATAGTTATTGCACTCTCCCTCACACAGAGGCAATTTCTTTCTATTCCATTATTCCCTTTTTATGAGTATGCCTTCAAGCAAGAATGCATATTTTTTTATCTCAACATTAATATCCATATGTACTGGTACTTTTATTCAGACATATACACACAAACCCAAATATATATATATTTTTGTGGAAAGAGAGAAATGACAAGATTCAGTTCATCTGAACTGTCAATTTTATGTTGACAAAGTGGGAAAAAATAATTTTTATTTTCTGTCTGCTCTTCATTTTTAGGAAAGATAATCTTAAATTCTTCTTTGGGTATAAATAAATTGTACTTATGCCCAGTGAGAAGGTTGCATGAATGCAACCCCAACCCAAAATTGACTTAGAAAACAAAGTGTAACTGAATTCTCTTTTAAATATCGGAGTCCAGGGAGACTTGTAAAGGTCTGTTCAATGTTGCAAGGTTAGGATGGCATTCTTTTGCAAATGTACAATTGGAAAGGAGTATAACTGTAAGGGTATTACAATCAGGTAAATATTGTAGCAAAATTAATAATTCTGGTTTTGCCTAGAATTTCAGCAAGAAATTGAACTTAAGGTGAACTGCCTAAAGAAACTGAGGCTTCATATTAAACAAGATCCTTGGAACCTGCCCAGCAGTGTTCAAAACCTTTCTCAAAGCATCCGAAAATTTGTTGAAGGTTAGTAATTCATCTACAGCATCTTGTTGTATTTTACTTAGACAGAAATTCTGAAATATAAAAGAACTTTTTGATAGCTTTTCAGATGTTTCATTAAGCAATTGAGTTTCATCATCAGTGCAAGTGAGTATGGGAAATTACACCTTTTATATACAGTAGCTTGCCCTCCCAGTATTGTTGGAGTTGTGTTTTTTTTCCTTAGGTATCGTCATTTCATGACTGGGGTATTGTCTTCTGCTTGATCGTTTGCTGGTGTTAATTTCTGCTTATCTGGGTGTTGGCTGCTAGAGAGATTCTGTTCTGGTCTTTTGTTTCCTTCTTAGGTTTTTTTATTGTCTCTTTTGAATGGTGTGTAAATATGATTTATGTTTATGTGTCTATTGCTAGCTGATTTGTCTTAATGCAAATCAATTTTGTGTATGGATGCATGGGTGGGGGGAGAAAGAGACAGAGAAAGAGAGAGCACTACATTACAAATTTTAATTGTAATGTATACTAACAGATTTTAACGAAATAACAGAAACGGAAAGCTGTGTTTTCCTTTCTTCGGATTCTTTTTCTTGGCTTCATCTGCCTGAGATATCTTTTTTAAAATAAAATTTTATTAAAAGATAATGCAGACTAAAAAAGAAAAATGGAAATAGAGAATAAATAGTCAAAAAAAGAGAGAAAAAAATAGAAGGAAAATAATCAAGAAAAAGACTTTTCATCTTTTTCACGTATAAACAATTTCACTATCTAGTCATCTTCTCTTAATTAAAAGATACAAAACTCATTTCATAATTCAAATCTTAACTATAGCCACATAAGTAATAAGTAATATCTTCTCCAATCTAGTTGTCAGCAAAACGGAGTCCTAAAATAATATTAACAAGTATAAAACTGATCATTCCATATTTCAGCTCAACTATAAGCAAATCCACTTTTAGAAGATATAAAGTGTTTCCAGTAATCTAGTATGAACAAATGACTGAAATTTAATATGAAAAAGTGATGTAATTTTTCTTTTAAAGAGAACAAGTTCACAAAAATCCCCATTTTAAAGAGGATTGTAAGCCACTTCGTCAATTTGGATAGTGAGATAAATATAAATATAATAAATAAAAAGGACAATTAAACATAAAGTAATTTAAATGCTCACAAATTAGGTTACATAAAGTAACTTGAGCAAAAATGCTTAAACATTACGTTAATTATAAGAATCTCCAATACAGAATTTTTTTCAGGTCAGATGTCAGCAAATCCAAAGAAAACCATCCAAAAATACATGTAACATGTCTTTTGGATGGAACATAAAATACAAATAACATTTTAATTCTGATCAAATAAACCAACATTGTTTCTTTTTTTAAATATAAAACAATCTTGCTATTTAATTCATTCAGGTGATTATCATTCCTTGTTTTGAATTACTTCAGAATTTCAAAAAGCCTCTTTTGTTAATCCAGCAAAAATAAGTAATTCCAATAGTTTTCTGGAATTGACATTTTTATTTCCTTCTTAAAAGCATCATCTGATATATACACTTGTATATCCAATGACAAATTCTTGTTCACTTTGTTCTCAAATAGGCTTTTACTTTTTCTGTAATAGCTTCTTCTGGGAACAGATGGTCCTGAGAAAACCCAGCACAGCTGACATTATTGATTCAAAGTCCTGATGCAATTCCTCAAAAATTCCTTTGAACATCATTATAAGTTGCCTGTCTTGTTAAGTGTCTAATGTGCATTTACTTTTTAAAACCAATTTCAAAGTCGTATTCAAAATCAAATACTCTATTATTTTCTGAGCCCTTTGCTGCTTGGTAGCCTGGCTGGGGCTGATAAGGGAACCGGGTTCATGTGAGTGGTTGGCTGACACACGCGTGTGCGCAACTCAACCTGTGTGGGCCAGTGTGTGTGGATACACATAAAGGTTGACTGCAAGTTGAACTGTGCACATGTGTGCTGACATGCTACTTGCATGAGTCAGGTTGCATGCACACCTGCACGTGTGTGACAGCCCGTGACTCAGTTGTGAATAGGCCATGTCCCAGTAGTGAGGGTTGGGGACCCGGCCTTAGTTCATCAAAAACTTTCTATAGTGAAAGTTGCTTTTTGTCTTGCTTTTTGTTGTATATTTTAAATCTTAAAGATCGTAAGGATACAGCTTCATTTTCTTATATTAAGGATCAAAGAATTCACCCAGTGTTTCCAGCCTTGTCATTTTGAAGGGGCTTAATTTCTTTAAAACAATTAATAAGACAATTTCCAAAAGTGATTAGTAAAGAAAATGTGAAAATTATGGTTGGAACAAGTATGGAAAATTTTCTCAGGTTCAGAACCTTCAGAAGGTTCTCTAACCTTTTGGAGACTATTGCTTTGCAATACAACCATATAGAGTGCAGATTGGGGAACCTTACATACTCTTTTTGTCCAGAAAGGGTTGAAGGAACTGATCTATTCAACTGCTCCCTGTACCTAACTGTAATCATTGGCTTCGTATCATGTGGAGCCATCTAGAGCCCACCATTCTATTCCAGGAGTTCACTGCCTCATATATCTTCACAGTATCTTTTCTCTGGTCTTGCATCATAAAGTTCCAGTTCCTAGTTTCCATAGCTGCAATCTCCTCTGTTTCACAATCTATTTGGACCCTTTCCATCTCGGTTTTAAATAAATGCTTCAGACTCTCTCAAGGTCTGTCCTTCTAGCCTGAGATCATTTTTTATTCTTCCAGCAATTTGTAAATACATTAATCATGGTAAATTTCAGCCTTCATTGAACAGTTTTGCTACGTCTTTAGTCCATTTTCTGAATCTATGTGCCATATTGACATATATGATTAAATATTTTTTCGTGTGCTATAGATAGTTATCTCTGAAATAATAAATAGTGTTTGATGGCAAAGCAATTGGTAATGTTACTGGACTTATTGTTTTCTCTGATTTTTTTAAAAAATTTGATTTATATGCTACCTTTCTCCGGAGACCCAGGGCGGCTTACAATGTGTTAAGCAATAGCCTTCATACTTTTGTATATTTATACAAAGTCAGCTTATTGCCCCCACAAACTGGGTCCTCATTTTACCTACCTTAGAAAGGATGGAAGACTGAGTCAACCTTGAGCCTGGTGAGATTCGAACTTACAGTAATTGCAGACAGCTGGTGTTAATCACAATGCTTTAGTCTGCTGAGCCACCTTTAGATGGTATAAATATTTTATCCTATATGTATAGTCTTTGTATTTCATTGATAACTCTGTCATTTTGAATAGAAACATGAGAAGATCTTTGTTGTTCCTATGCCTATTGATTGAAAGACATATTGCTTAATAATAGAAATTTAAGGTTGAATAGAACGGGTCAATCCGTCCTTGGCCTGAGTGCCAAACATGATTCTGTCTCTTCAGGTTCTTCTATGTTTCTTTTTCCAGAGGTAAAAGCACGAGTCCATCTGGCACTTCTTCAATATACAGGTAATCTTTATTTAAAGCTGTTGATCAACTTTTGTAAATGTATTCATTTGTGTTCTCTCAGCCTGATTGTTTTCTTGCATATGTTTCATTACCAAACTAAGTAACATCATGAATATGTGGCTTGATAATGGAACATCTGTAAGTAAATAACCAAGGTCAGAGATCACCAAGGATCCCACAGTTCAACTCTGAGCTACAAATATTCTTTTTATTATTACTTAAGTAAGTAAGTAAAATAGTTTAATATTTAGTAATTTATATTAATCTGATCCGGATAAGATTACACCTTCTGGATTTACAACTTATTTTTGAGGAACAGATGATGAATATGACCAGGAAGTTCTTTCGCATAAATCCATTTACAGATGCTCCGTATTTAACAATGGCAATGGAGACCAAAATTTATACCGCTGACAGTCATAATGTGTGATGTCATGTGGCTGTATTACTTACTGACAGAAATCCTAGCACTTCTAGTTGCCATCGTTAAGCAAATCATTCTTTGTCATTAAGCAAGAATGTCACATAGTCAACATTCGTAACTTTCTGATGGCTTCCCTATTGATTTTGTTTGTCGGAAGCTGATAGTGAAGGTTGCAAATGGTGATCATGTGACATGACATTGTTACCAAGTCATTGTGAGCCAGGTGCCAAGCAGCTGAATTGTGATCATGTGCGGTGGGGATGCGGTGACAGCTACAACTATGTAGAAACATTGTAAGCCCCCTTTATTCAGCACCATCATAACTCTGAACAGTTGTTGAATGAGTGGTTGTTAACAAGTAAACTTCCTCTATAGATACATGAGTGAGAAAGACCCATGAATTTTATTGGACTTTCTGAGCAAGCACCTATAAGATTGTGTCATAAAGAGGTATAGCTGATCATTTATAATACAGAAGGCAGTTGCCATGAAGGTAGGCTAACTCTGGATATGTATTAGATGTACATGCAGAATAAAAAAATATTATAGCATACGTATTTAAATTAAAGAAGATTCCATAGCAAATAGTATTTTTGACACTTTGATGTGTTCTAAGATAGAATAATTTAATAATTAAATTCATTTATGATGTACCTGTAGTCTACAAGCTTACTCTATGGCATTTCTTTCACCAGCCTGTGCAATCAAAAGAACCTACAAGTATATATATTATTTGGTATATAATAGCAATTTTTGTTCCCAGAAAACAAGATCAATCCTTAGGACTACGTTTACTTTCTCATCAATTTAGATGATTTTCCACCTATTTTTCTTATGCTCTTTTCAGATAGTGAGATACAGCTCAGGAGAGACATGGTCTTCTGCCAGAGTCTAGTTGCTACAGTTTGTGCATTTTCAGAGCAATTAATGGCTGCCTTAAATCAAATGTTTGACAATGGTAAGGAGTGTGAAATGGAAACACAAGAGGCCAGTAGGAGATGGTTGGAACAGATATCTACTGCAGGTGTTCTGCTTTACTTCCAGTCACTGCTGTCACCAAACCTGGTGAGAAATCCTATGACTGTCTATATAATATTGACCAGTACTTTATTATCCTGAACAAAACCTGAAATAAAATTTTGTAAAAAAGCAGTTTTTCAATAATGCTGTTGAATGTTGACTGATAACATTCTGTATTATTCTAAAGACTTGGTAAATCAAATCAATAGGTCAACTGTATCAGTGAGCTAGGTGGCAAATAAATGTAACAAATACTACTACTAATAATCCTTCAATGATATCCCTAACACCATTAAACATTAATATCTGCCTATCCTAGGTCCTTGGGAAGGTCTCAATAGATGGATAAAAATGCCAGATCCAGTCTGAACATCTGGCTGAATGTGTGACAATCTATAATGTGCCAAAGTAAAAGAACCAATTAGTTCATATTAATATCCAAAATTACTTCTAGCCTTTTAGATTTTTTTGTTGCTTCTAAAGCTGGGACTCACTGAAGCTGGAACTGGGAAAAGTTTGAGACTATTGGACATAGCATTTCTAGGTCTATTCCATTAACTACAATTCTTAAGCCCTCCTTTGTGTGAAAGTGTGGTTCTTCTCCCTTATATGTGATTTGGCTTCAGTCCAATTTTCTCCAGGACTTCTTTTGTAATTTGTGATACCAGGATCCATTTGATTGAATCTATTTAGCTTCACTTAAGTTTCGATGAAAGTAGTGGTACAGCTTAGTCATTAAATTGACTATAGCCTAGTTCTCATAGGACTTCTGTCTGGAATGAACATTTATATTGTAGTTGTTAATGCTGTTGAACATTGGTATCTTAAATTTATATATTCTAAATTTATTCCATCATAAAATAGTTTCTTCTTAAATAATAACGAGTTGTCATTATTTTTGATTTCTGTGGTTTTATATCCTATATTCCTCAATTTTGACGCAGTGTGATATTTCAAGCCACCAATGTGTCCACAGAGATCTCTTGGCACCCATCAGCTCCCTTTTTAACTGAGCTTAATTTTCAATCAGTTATTTTCATTAGCACAGAAAAATCTTGGAAAGCGACAAATGAAGTGTCAACCTCACACATGTGTACAACAAGTGTTGCTGGAAAATAAAAATGGCAAGTGGGTTCAGTCTAGTTGTTTGTTTGGAAATGTGATCTTCTACAGAGAAAAAAAAATCCAAGAATGATCTGGGTCTGGGATGTAGATAGATGAATCTTGAAGAGATTTTATGGGGAAGCAATGGACAATTTCATATGTATACCTCTGGTGAATGGATGCTTAATGCTGGAAACACACCAAATGAAATTGAATAACCAAACTGCTATGGCAGGCCATTCTGGAGGTTGGCCTGGAGGTTCAGCAGGCTGAGATGGTCAGCCAGTTCCAGGCCATGATGCAGTCCCACTGGAACAAGGCCCTCCGGCTCTTTGCCACCAGTGGCACTTCCCTCCAGCCTTTGCCCAAAGCCCCACATCAGGAGGCTGAAGCAGACCCCAAGTCGGAATTTCTGCCTCTCTCCAACCTGTACAAAAAGACCCTGAAGGGGAAACTCTCTGTAGTAATACAAGCGTTCATTGCACGTATCTGACCCAGGACTCATGATTTAGTGCAATATAAAAAATGCAAATAATTTTTCTGTGGACCACCAAAATTTTCTTGCGGACCACCAGTGGTCCAGGAACCACCAGTTGGTGACCGCTGATTTATACAGTACACTGGATAACATTAAGTTGATAAAAGATGGCTGACCTTTAATAGCTTAATGATGTCTCTGGAAATTGTGATACATCTACATTATTTCGCATTTAACTGATTAGAAAATAATCAGAAATTCTTTGATTTTTTTCCTTCTACGTTCTATAAATCTGCATTCTAATAGGCTGTAGTTCTAGTCAATGTTTTCTTTGTTAGCAAAGTGAGAAAATTATAAATTATTTTAGAAGGCACACTAATACAAAACTTCATTTTCTTTTCAGTGTATTAAATATTGTAACATACAAAAGCCAGTGTAAGTACTTAAGCTTGGTTTGTAGTAACACATTTTAAATATACTCACTTACTTGAACAATTAAAATTCTGTGCAATTAAATTACACAGTCAACACAGTAATTAATTTTCGGTTCTGTATACATTGCTGCTAATAATTTGACAAGAGAAGATGGAGTAAAATTCAATAGAAGTCAATCCATATGAATTTACTGATGAGTCAGTTTATTGCTTCAGTGAAAGAGGATATGACCATCTGCAGTTAATGTTTATAATAATCAATCTAGCATGATTACTACATTCTGTCTATATGTATATATTTGCAGACTGATGAACAAGCTATGCTAGAAGACACATTGATTGCATTATTTGATTTGGAGAAAGTTATATTTTATTTTAAACATTCTGAACAGGAACCTTTAGTAGCAAGTGAGTATTGTAAAGTATACTTAAATTTCCCCTTTCAATACTTGTTGTAAAATATTAGAGGATATAACTATACAGTTTCATTTGTGTCACATTTACTTGTATAGTAATCATCTTTGCATCGTTATGCATATGCAAAATTTTAAACTTTTAACCAGAATGGTAATATGGTATACCATATTTATCCCATCTTTCTTACTTCATAAGTAACTCAAGTTGGCAAACCTAATCCTTCTTCCTCCTTTTTCCCCCCACAACAAAAAACCTGTGAGATGAGTTGAACTGAGAGGGAGTGATTGGCCCAAGGTTACCCAGCCAACTTTCATGCCTGAAGTGGGACTAAAACTCATGGTCTCCTGGTTTCTAAGCCACATCTTTACCTTAGTGGTGAAGTGTAAAATTTGTTACTACCAGTTCTGTGGGCATGGCTTGGAGGTGGTGGGAAAATATGACTGAGTGGGCGTGGCCAACTTTTTTTTTAACTTTTACTTTTAAAATCATTTTTTCTCTTTGGCCAAAGAGGTTGTTAAAAAATGCTTTTAAAAGCCTCTGACGATCCCAGCTGATTTGCCAGATTCGCAGAGACTTTTTTTTTAAGCCCCTGACGATCCCAGCTGACTTGCCTGATCGTCAGCTTTTTTTTTCTTTTAAAACATTTTTTCTACAACCTCTTGGGCTGAAAAGGTGGTTAAAAAAAAGCTTTTAAAAGCCTCTGCTGATCAGGCAACTCAGCTGGGATCGTGAGAGGCTTTTAAAAGTATTTTTTTCTACAACCTCTTCAGCTGAAGAGGTTGTAGGAAAAATGCTTTTAAAAGATTCTGACGATCCCAGCTGAACCATGCGATCATCAGAGGCTTTTTTTTACTTTTAAAAGCATTTTTTCAGCCAAAGAGGTTGTTGAAAAAATGCTTTTAAAAATTAAAAAAAGCCTCTGATGATTGCGTGGCTCAGCTGGGCATGGGGGAAGGGGCAGGAATTTTTGCTACCGGTTCTCTGAACCACCCGCCGCAATCACTACCAGATTGGGTGATCCAGTCCGAACTGGGAACATTTCACCCTTGCTTTACCTCTATACCAAACTGGCTCTCCAATCTTATTTCAACCTTGATGCCACTTCTTTATTCATAGCACCTAGCTTTAATGTTACTTGTGATAGTTGTAGGCATTAGTACAAGTTAGAGGGAAAAAGAGAATTATTAGGATAGCAACCAGACAAAATAGAAAGAGGATGGGCAGAAAGTCTTTATTCAAGTCTCACTATGAACACAATGTATGAATACAGTCACAATTTCATTTTTTTCTTAAAGCTATCTTAGAAATGTAATGGTATCTACAAAAGAACCTACAGAGGAAGAAGTCTTTCCATGATTGGGAGTATTACATTTTCACTAAGTTTTTAAAATTAAAAGTGGCTGAAATTGTTTAATATTTATGCAAGAATTCTTGTAGGATTTTAGACACTAAAAAGTATGTATTTTTTTAAAAAAAATTGAAATAGTCTCATTTAATATTCTCATTGGACTTCATTTGTACCCAATAAATTAATGCTTCCTGTTAACATCCCCATTACTCCATGTAGTAAGTTATCTCTGCATTTTCATATCTTTAGCCAACAGCATAAGGTAAGAAAATTAACTATGTCACGATACTATGACATAAAATTAATATTTTTACTTACACAAACTTTGTGGCAGAAGGATTCAATGTTTAGTATTCAGATAGTGGGTCAATATAGATTAATTGTGATATTTTGATTGATGGTTGATTTAGTTTTACTTTTTTCAAAATATTTGTAAATCTTTGCAAGAAAAACCCAAAAACTCTGGATTGGTAATTTTGACTAATTTTTTTAAATTTTATTTTTAGATATGCCAATCACATATCAAGCAGAAGGAAGTCGGCAAGCTATGAAAATTTATTTTTATCTTGATAGTTACAATTTTGAACAGCTTCCTCAGAGGCTGAAAGATGGTGGAGGTTTTAAACTTTACCCAGTTCTATTTGCACAAGGTAAAATATTTTCAAGTTCACCTATTCTTAACAGTTTTTAAAAGCTTATAGGAAAAATAATACACAGTTGCTGGCATTCTGAAATATTCATGGATACAGCAGTATTTTGAAGAAAATCACATCATGCATAAGTAAAATGTATGTATGTTATTCTACATATTTGAATATTTTATTGCACTTATCTTATTAATGTCTACCTTTATTTTTAATATATTTATTTGCTTGTACAATTCAGTCTTGATGGATATCTTCTTGCATGTTTGAATTTACTAAGATGTACAAATGTTTCTTTTTAAAAACTTGTGCTTTTGGGGAATTCTGGAAGTTTAGGTCCATCCTCATTAAAATTGCCAGATTTGAAAAACACTGATCCAAAGTTTAAAATTTGTTTTCAAATTTTGCCAGTGAGGAACATGTTTATATGGTTTTGGAATGCTTTTTATCCTGAAAGCATAATATAAAGTCTTGTAATAAATAAAGAACAAATGTGTTATTGAATTGAAAAAGGTTATTGCAGGTACTTAGGTTAGTCTAATCTTATATGCTTAACTTGAGGATGTATTATAGCAGTGATGGCTAACCTTTTTGCCATCACGTGGCCCCCACCAGGCCCTTCGGAGACCGAAAGTTGGCAAAAGGACCATTTCTGTTCTCCAAAGGGACTCCTGGGCGCGTGGGGGGTGGGGAAGCCTGTTTTGCCCTCTCCAGACTCCTAGAGAGGCTCTGGAGGCTGGGGAAAGAGAAAAATGGGTCTTCCCCACTATCCCCCGAGGCCCTCTGGAAGCAGGAAACAGCCTGTTTCTCTACTTCTGATGGACACAGAAGGCCCGAAAATAAGCTGGCTGGCACGTGCATGTGCGCCAGAGCTGAGCTTGCGTGCCCACCAATATGGCTAGGATTGCCATCACGATCGTATAGGAATATGTATGTCCTCTATGCAACAGTGAAATACACAACATTCTTGCTTAACATGTAGTACTGTATATTTAAAGATACAGAAAAGAACAAGTTTCTGATATCTTTCTATTTAAGAGAAAACATTTCCTTCAGGAATGATTTTATTTTAGGTAATATGACCGTGTGCATTTCAGTCCCATGTGTGTTTGTGTTAACTGCAGAAAAGCAGTATCAAATTTGGAAAATTACAGTATCTATAGATATATAGGAAAACTGGAAAAAATAAATCAATGGCTCAGTCTGATATAAATCTGTGTTGTTTCCTTTGCATTCTTTTATAGCCCTGGAAAGTATGGAAGGATATTATTATAGAGACAATGTATCAGTAGAAGAATTTCAAGCCCAGATTAATGCAGCTTCATTGGAAAAAGTAAAACAGTATAACCAAAAACTCAGGTGAGTAAATAGCTATTTGTTATTTATAAGCACAAACTTGGATCACGATGCTAAAACAATACGGGCAAAAATCCTGCTTTAGTAGATCATAATGTGCAAATACATTCAGTTTTTTTCTTTTTTCCAATTTGAAATCAGTCTAGTTAACATTTTGATTGATTACTGTGTTTTTCAGACTATAAAATGCTCCTGACTATAAGACGCATCTAGCTTTTGGGGAGGGAAAAAAAAATCTGCCCCTGCCTCCCAGCAATTTGCCTCCTTGCAGCAAACAGCAAACAGCCAACAGCCTGGTCAGCTTCAGCACAGCCTGATTTAGTATGAGCAGCTGATTGGCAGTTGGATCAGCCTCCTGGAACACCGCTGATCAGCTGTTCCAGGCTGTGAGGATTGCTGTCCCCATCTCCCCCACCACCTTTTGCTGCCTCTGCGTGGCCCACCGTTGCCTATCCCTGTCGCCTGGAACCGGCTGAAAATGGGACACGCGGAGATAAAAAATGGGACATGCGGTGGCCGAAATTCGGGTGCATGGAGGCCAAAAACAGGACACGCAGAGGCCAAAATTGGGGCACGTAGAGATGATGATAGACGGTGGTGGTGATGGGTGTGACGATTCCCGCAACCTGGAACAGCTGATAGATGGTATTCCAGGAGGCAGATCCAACTGCCAATCAGCTGTTCGTGCTAAATCAGGCTATGCTGAAGCTGACCAGGTTGTTTGCTTTTTGCTGCAAGAAAGCAAATTGCTGGGATGCCTGGCTGAAGGATGGGGGCTGGTGGATGGATGGGGCTTAGGCAACATTTGCTGTGTAAGACGCACAGACATTTCCACCCACTTCTGGGGGGGAGGTAAAGTGTATTTTATACACCAAAAAATACGGTATATAGGGAAAATAAAGACTGAACATATCACATATAATTTCCAATATAATCCCTGTAACCTATTCAGCCAACTTTATATTCATGTTTTGGTACTTTATATATACTATGGTTTTTGTTTTATTATTTCACTGCCATGATTTGATTTTTTCAAAATCAAGTATATCAGGATAATTTTGTTGTATAACTGCCTCTTTTAAAGATATGGAAGTGAATCTAAGTGTTACTAGTTATGTAAAAAAGACTGACGGGCATATAATACCAAATCATCTCCTATGAACATGATAACTTATTTATGTTGCTGATGAGTTTTTAATGTGGTGAATTTCTCATTAACTTAGTAATGTGATTTTAAAAAAACAGTAATTCATATTTTTTCTCACAAATTAAAATAGATGTTCAGATTAGAAGGAAAATTTGTATTTCATGTTTTCTTCCAAATGCTTTACAACTTAGTCTTTTTATTGCTTGGGCGGTTTAAAGACAAATAACAGTAAATTTTTTTCAGTACTACAATGCATCAGAACAGTATATTATTTTCCATTCTTCTCTCTCAGTAACAATTTTATATTGCACAAAGTAATTGTATTTCTATGTGAATCCAACTTTATCAACAAATATGTTGAGTTAGCAACAGCTGTAATGTCATTCACGCACCACTCCTTTGTTATATTTCCCTTCTATCCTGTTCCAAACAATAGACTTATTGCTATATTGTTTTCACAATGCAACACAATTCCTTTTCAGGTTGAATATATCCCCATGGTATGCCAAATGATAAAACCAAGACAAAGTTCTAGTTTAGTAGACTGCAGCCCTAAAAACTAAATCTGTTTTTCTAATCTGAATTTATTTAATTCCCTTTCAACCTGAAAAGGCTTACCTTTGAAAGTTGTGCATGCTTCAAAACTGTTCATGGTTTATATTTCAGGAAAGCTCAGCATTACTCTACAATTTATTAACAAAACTCCTTCTATTTTAGATTTGATCAAAAGTCTGAAAAAATATATTGTTTTTCAAGAAAGTTTTTTTTAAAAAATTTGATTTATATGCTGCCCTTCTCCGGAGACTCAGGGCGGCTTACAATGCGTTAAGCAATAGCCTTCATACTTTTGTATATTTATACAAAGTCAGCTTATTGCACCCAACAAACTGGGTCCTCAATTTACCCACCTTAGAAAGGATGGAAGGCTAAGTCGACCTTGAGCCTGGCTAGAATTGAACTCGAAGTAATTGCAGGCAGCTGGTTCTTAAATGCTGCCTTTGTAGGAGGCATTACCCCCCTACGCTACTCAGGTTTTTTGATGTGCTCATCGAACTTTCTGCCAATGGCACTTGGATTTTCTAATTAGTTTTTGCTAATTCTGTTTTCTTCAGGGCACTTTAAAAAATCGCATATTGTTTTCTGTTTTCAGGTTGTATTAAGGTTTAGCCGTGTCCATTTACTCTGAACCTGTACTGATTGGAAGATGATTTCAATCAGAATAAATTTCCAGAATGATCCTTATGGGGCTAGGACTTAACTTCATCTGCATTCCTAGATTGTATTGATATATTAAGTAGAAGACAGGATTGCTAGTTTACTAGACTCTTCCCATTATCTATTTAGGTGTTGCCTGAGTGTTTTTTAAAAATAAAATAATATATAATACAAATTGAAATCTCATTTTATTTAAGTGTTTATTTATTCAATGTACGTGGCCGCCCATCCCATTAAGTAACTATGGAATGGCAAACAATCTTAATAAATTCAAAATGAATTTGAATAGAAAAATTAAAATATGTAGCAACTGAGAAGGATGTGTCAGTCAACAGTTGTTAGCGTAACTATGAAACACAGGAGGTTGTCCTTTTTTGGAAATTTTCAACAGAATTTTGATACTTATTTTGGCGGGATAACGTAGAATCTCTGTGGTGGGCATGGAATTGAAGTAATTGATCTCTAAGATCCCTTTCAACCTTTACATTCTATAATCCTATGTTAAAATCTGTCAACATATATTGCAGCAATGAATTCCACTGGTTCATTATGCAGTGTATGGATAAATACTTTCTTTTGTCTGTTCTAAATTGCCTTCAAATCAGCTTCATTGGAACAATCCTGGTCCTAGTGTTTTGACAGAGGAGAAAAACTCCCTCTCAAACCAGATTTGCAAAACAGGTTTTTGTTTTTGTCCTTTTCTTCAGAGAGGTGGAACAGGAACAGCTTCTGAGCTGCAAAGTGAGGATCTAGTTCGTATGCATTTCTCTTTCAGTTTTCCTCACTCCCAAAACACTGAGATATGTTTGGGAGAGGTGATATGGGTGGGAAACTGTTAAGGATATAGTTGTGAGCAAAGAAGAAAGGATTATGTAAACTTGTTGCAGTTCTGAAAAAATAAGTTCCTTCTCATGCAGCTCTTGAAAAGTTCTTGTCATGAACTCCAAATAAGAAGGCATTGTTTAAACAATTTACATGTGAGATGTATGTGAGCACCCACACTATCACAAACATATAGGCTCTTCAACTTGTTCCAACACCTAGCAGCAGAATCTTCACCACAAATATGGACAAGCTGCTGGTCACTCAGTGCGAGTCCAATTATGCAAAGAGCTCGTTCGTTATCTTGGTTAAACTTGGCTAATTTCGTCTCATCTTCATCATCATCAGGATTCCATGCTGTTACATCCGGTGGATTATTAACTACATCCCATAGTCCTTCCCTATGCAAAAGTAGGTTACATTTTGTAGACCACGAAACATAGTTTGTTCCATCCAGCTGGGTTATCATGGAAATACTGGATTCTTGTTCATACGCCATCTTCACTTGGATTATATATAACAAACACAGTTGTCTGAATTATTCATATTAACTCTCAGTTCTCTAGATAACTCTGTTTAGCTCTGAGCAATTCTGGTTGGCTCTGGGCACATAACCAATGTTAAGGATATAGTTGTGAGATAACAGGAATGGTTATGAAGCAGAGCATACAGTGTTTGTGCACGGAAACGGTGCTGAGAGTAGTTGTGAATAAACTGCATACAAACTGGTTTTTAAAGTAGTTTACTTATAGAGCAAAGCAAATTCATAGTCCTTTTACCAATCCAAGTCTTAGCCATGCATAATCAATCCAGAGATACAAAACTTCTTACCAGTTCGTAGAATCATTCAGGAACAATATAAACACTTCATAAAAGCAGTAATAAATAAATCATGATCAAATTGACCATGTAAAGAGATCAAAGATATCTAGAACATAGCAGCAGATAACAATATGGTGTAATGTCCACATAGACCATAATCAAACTTTCCTTAAGTACAGTTGCTACAGAGCTCATTCAATCAGGATGCAGAATGACTCAGCAATACTCTTAAAGCTATATTATACATATTCTACTGTAAACATATATATAATGTTGGCTTATATATTACCTGGCCAACTAGTTAGGCAATGACCATTTCCTAACAGAAACCTCACATTGCTTTTCCTAACTCCACTACAAAGCTAAACAATGCATTTATTCAAAGACAGCTGAATGCATACTCTTTTTATCCTAGTGGACACAACTTCCCCCAACACTAAGGAAGGGTAGAGAGGTGAATTCCAACTGTACATAAGATATAATTTTCACTCCTGTTAGCTGAAAGTCACATTTTAAGAAAAGGAAGAAAAAATATGGTGGGTAGATGGAGGATGAGAAGAAAGTGGTGGGCAAACCTGTCTTTATTTTTATAAAGCTGTCCAACTGAACCAATGTGACACAGGGTGTATGCAACAATAAACAAGCAACTCCCTCATCACACAACATTAAAAGATTCACTATACAATATATAAATCTAAGAGGAAAAATATGAAACATTCAGCTTCCTTTTGTACTAGTTAAGATGCAGTGAGAGAGGTAGAACAGCAAAGAAGGAAAATAGAGCAGTCAGCCTCCTGTCAAATGTGGTGAGGCAAGGGAATTCTGTGTTTCACCAGAGAATTTTGAACTGCAGATGGTGAGGACAATTGGGGAAAAGGTGAATTGTATTAAAATGCATTGAGCATTAGTTGCAAATGGAGCAGCTGTTGGTATACAGTAGCAGACTCATGCTTTTACATTAAGTAACCTGGGGGTTTACCAACAGAAGGTTTACAATTCTGCTCCTTCAACCGGAGAATGATAGATAACAAGTCAGACAAGCCAACCTTGATGTAGAACAGTACCAAGTTTTGTCTGTCAGTACACAGGTATTCTAAATTTACAAAAAAACCCAAAACCCAACCACCCTCAAAATTATCTACTAAATTTTAAAAGCTATAGAGCAAACAGTTTCTGTACATTAAGCATTAAGATTTTATCCTTATCATTTTAAGTAGATTAAAAAATGGTGTCTTTTTCAGGTAATATGCCAACTTTTCCATTAGCTTTCTTCATAACATCTGATTGAGGTTCTCAACATGCATTTAATAATTAAGCGAAGTGCTTCGCAAATTTGTATGCTATCCACTGCTTTCCAGTTTCTCAGAAACACCAAATACCCTTTTGTGAAAAGCCACTGGAAGTTGTTCTATCAGTTTTCACTCATGTGTCAGCTAATTAAGGAGGAAATATTTTTTTGGTATGTCATATTTTAAAGGTCTATTTGGGAAGAATAGCTTTACCTCCATAGCCAGTTTGATGTAGTGAGTAAGGCATTGGACCAGAAACTGGGAGGCCATGATGAATTCTAGTCCTGTTTTAGATACAAAGCCAACTGCTGTTTTTTCACTTGTGCTGAAAAAAAGTTCAGAACAATATTTAAAAAGGACTCTCCCAGCAGCACCTACATAATGGCCATATATAGAAAACAGTGAAGTTACGTTTGTAGAGGTATGCACCACTCCAAATTAATCATGTCTGCATTCACACATAAACAATAAACAATAATAAGATTTTAGTTTTAGTAGTAGTTTGTCATGTACCACTGAATCAAATGCTTTATAGAAGTCTATATAAATTGTGTCTATTGTTTTACCCTGGTTGAATTGTGAAGTCTGTATGTTTTTTGCAATGTAAGAATTGCAGATTGCAGGACAATTTTTTTCTGAAGCCAAGCAGCTTGTTAGCGAGTAGGTTGTTTTTCTCTAAATAGAGGTAATGGATTGGTTTATGATTGATTCCATGACTTTGCACGTGACGCAACATAATAAGATTGCTCTGTAATTTTCAACTAGGCTGGGGTCACCCTTTTTGAAGATATTGTGAGCATGGATTTTTATTAACTCTGGTGATTTTCAAAAAAGTTGCTGTTATTGTTATCAAATCCTGTATGAACATCAAGAATTCTAAACATGTAAAAAAGAATTCTATAACTTAAAATTCTATTCCCTTTACTGTCTCTTGAGCATTTGTTTATATTCTGTAGTAGAATGCTTTTAATTCAGCTTTGAGTACCTCAGAATTCTTTTTAGCACAATATCATTCCACAAAGGGATTCATAAAGCAGTCCATATTTAATGTCCTGTAATTTCAGGATTGTAAATACTTTAGCATGTCACAAAGAGATTAAATGCATTTATTTTATAAATATTATTGAGAAATATTAATATATTATGGGTGTGTTTTTTTTGCAGAGCATTTTATCTGGACAAATCAAATCTTCCTCCTAATTCAACATCAAAAGCTGCTTATATAGATAAGGTAAATCAATAGATGTGATTAAAGTAACATTTGAATATGCCAGTGATGGCTAACCTTTTTGCTGTTGCGTGCCAAAAGCGGGAGGAGCACGGGGTGGTTGCACGCATGTGTGCCCACACCCATAATTCAATGTCCCCTGCTCCCCACGCATGCACATGTGACTCCCTCATGCTCCTCTGCTTTTGGCACATGATGGCAAAAAGGTTACTGGTGGGCCCAGTAGGCCTGTTTTTCGCCCTCCCCAGCCTCCAGAGGCTTTCTTGGAGCCTGGGGAGGGTGAAAACGGTCTTCCCCACCCACACCCTGAGGCTCTCTGGAGGCTGGAAATGGCTCATTTCTCGACTTCCGGTGGGCCCAGAAGGCCCGAAAATCAGCTGGCCAGAACTGCATGAGCGCTGCAGTTGCCCTGCTGAGCTAGGGCAACGCTCGCGTGCCCACAGATATGGCTCCGTGTGCCACCTGTGGCACGTGTGCATAGGTTCGCCATCACGGGAATATGCTGTACAGATTAGTCCTCACTTGTGACCACAATTGAGCCCAACATTTCTGTTGCTAAGCAAGACAATTGTTAAGTGAGTTTTTCCCCATTTTACTACCTTTCTTTCTCTTATTCAGTGAATAAGTGTGGTTAAGTTAGTAACATGGGTTGCTAAGTGAATCATTTTACTTTACTTTTTACTTTTATTAAATTTATATACCGCCCTACTCCAGAAGCACTCAATCTGGCTTTCCCATTGACTTTATTTGTCAAATCATCACAAAAGGTGATCATATGACCTTGGGATACTACAACATATATGACAAGTAGTTAATGTCTACTTGTCATATATGTTTATTGAGAGTCACTAGATAGAATGGTATAACTACTCTGTGCAGTGAAAAGCAATTAAGAAAGCATTGAAGTGAAAGATAATGCCTAAGAGATTGCCAAAGAGTATATAAAGAGGCATGGTAAACAAAATTAGACCCATATGAGAAAGAACCTTTTTATTGGATTCCCAGGCTTTGTAAAGTAATGCAATTTCTTCCACAAACCTTTAACTAATTTTAATCTTACCTGATTTTAATTGTGTTGCATTGATTTCACTTCTATATTTTATCATTTATGTTTTTGCTTGTTATAGGTTTCTGTAGATATTGTATAGTCAGAACTGCAGGATTTAAGTTTAATAAATGGTCATCATTAGGGTTATAAAAAGAATAACATTTAGGATTTCATCTTTACAGGATGTTCAAGACAGCTGCATTTAAATTTTTTTTTGTTGAACTGATCATACCGCATATTCAATATATTGTCTTTTAATGATAATAGCATTGCATTTTACTTGGCAGCTAATGAGGCCTACCAATTCTTTGGATGACCTTTACCGATTAATGGCATCATTCATAAGATCCAAGCGCACAGCAGCCTGTGCTTACACAGCTTGTAGTGCTTCTGGAGTTGGACTATTGTCTGTTTCTTCAGAACTCTGCAGCCGGCTGGGAGCTTGTCACATCGTCTTATGCAACAGTGGAGTTCACCGGTATGGTAATTTTATCTTTTCTAAAAATTACTGTTAATTGCTGTCCTGACTCAAGAATAAGAAGATGGGTATGGATATGGATATCAATAACTATCTTGCAAATATTTATGCTGCTCCAGTCATTAGCAATATAGAACTGCCACACAGAAAATTGTAAAATAATTCCAATAGTGGAATGCATGAGTGGAATTCTATTGGGCCATCATGATAATATGTAGCATTTTTTATGTTCTGTAAAATACATATTTTAAAATGGAATTGACATTGGCCAAAACAAATTGGTTCTACGTGCATATCCTAGTATTCTTCTTCAATTCAAGGTGATATTGCGAAGTTCTCTCAACAGATTGAAGTGTCAGTCTATATATTGCATTAGATTCAACTAGAGACATAGAGACATAGTATATAACAAAAATTGCTCTGAAACTGCTTCTAAGTGCTCCCAACTTTATCCTGAAGTTATTCTTTTTCCTTAGCAGAAGATAGTAGACTGTGTTTCTCTAACATTCATCTGGATTACCTCATTAAACCTAGAGCCAGTAACAGTGCAAAATAATAAGAATCACACTCCAGAACATTATATTTGCATTTGATGCTATTGTACTGTTCTATCAGTATGCCTTTTACCCAAACCTGTTATAGATAGACCTTCATTTACGACCACAAATGAGGCAGAATTTTGGTTGTACGTTGTTGCACAAAGGAGTTCACAATCTTTTTATGTTGTGAGCTATGTATTTGTGATGGGGTGACCAAAAAGAAAATTTTGTTTTAAAAAGTCAGAAATGGCTCAGCTATTTTAACTACAACAAACAGACAAATGTACTCATAAACCTTATAGAGATCTTTATACTAACCATGTGGATATCTTGACAAGCAAGTAGGAGTATTATGTGGCATGGCCCTGAAGCTTTTTTATATCGAATATCTGTCATATCATGTCTTAAGCATGAATAGTAATGCCTGTGCAGAATCAAATTCTTTTAATTTTTCTTCATAGCGTATAGATGTACAAATGATTGAGCTACTTGTTGCTAGAAGTATAAAATAATCTACTGACCTCTTAGCTTATGAAAGGCCCCCTGTTTTCCAGAACAAGTGCCAGGAACATAAGAACCTATCTGTCAATCTTCCTTTAGTGGAGATCTTTTTGAAAATAGAAATAAACTATTTATACAATTGCAGTACAATTCTATACTTCGCAAGAATAATAACCTTTTATGGCAAACAAGTTTCTGGATTCACTTTTGGTTCATAAAACAGAATTTGAGTCATCTTTCCAACTGGGCTTTTGCTCTGTATTAAAATAGTTTTGCTCAGTTTTCCAAAAAGAAAAAGTAATAATGGCTGTATCAGAATTATACTGTCAATTGCTATTTGTACAATTCATTATTTTATAAAAATAAGATTATTTTTAAACAGCCTATAAACTCTGATTTTTCAGTTTTGATTCTCGTTACCTAGATTTGTTATTATTCTCTTTAACACTTAATAACTAGAAGAAAAAATAAAATGCATACTAGAAATTAGGACAGCAATGAAGGTTTTATACCCTAGGGGAGGTTGTTTTAGGGAAAAAAACCTGCATTATTAACTATTGCTAGTGTAGATATAAAACAAACGATGACAATATTGAAATGGACGTGAAATACTGTAAAGACTGAAATAAAATCTGGAATTCTTTAAATATTCTGTGACTTCTTGAAATTGGGACCATGAAATCTCGGATTTAGTTTTAGAGACCTTATTCTGTCTTTCGATTTCTGTATATGCATATATGCATGCAAATATAATATATAAAGATGGTAAATATATGAAGATGGTACATATCTCTGAGGGAGTAGGATTGCATGGTACTTCTAGAGGCAATATTTAAACTATTTTGTTACATAGACTACTTCCCTTCGCTTTGTAAAGGGTAGCAGCAATAAAGGGAAGACATCAGAAGAGAACTAAAATTTTAATGGGTAGATATAATAATAATAATACAGGAACTCTCTGTATTATTATACAGAGAGTTCCTGTATTATTATTATTATTAATAATACAAGAACTCTCTCTTTTGGAACTCTCTGTATTTTGAATAAAATCCTAATATAATTGACATTAGTTTCTCATAAAAAACTAATTTATTTAAAGATCATTAATAAGTGAAGCAAAATTAATAGAATGAGTAAATAGTAGATGGAAAAGCTGGTAGGATATTTATTTAGAAAATGAGAATATAAAATCTAAAATTAATATTCAAAATATTGCTTTTTAAAGTTATTCAGTAAAAAGAATAATTAGTTATAATTGTTTGAATTGTATATGAGAGATTTATCATGTAAGTTGGGAATAGGGGGAAGGAGTGATAAAATATAGATCACAATTTTGTGATACAAACTCTTCCCCTTACATACTTGTATACTTGTGACATAAGTATGTGACATATGTATACTCCATTATGTGGAGTATGTTTAGATTTACTATCAGACATAAAAATAAACTTGGTCACTTTTTGGGGCGTATTATCAAGCTAACTTTCTAAGTTAGTAATTGAATTTGAAAATTAAAATGTTACAACAGCAGCTTACAGCAAATTATAATGCCATTTTAATTCTTGTCTGATTTATGGTTAATGCATTAACTATAAATATAGCCTTAAAAATACCAACATTGAATGTGCTTGTAAACCACCTAGGGCCATCTGTGTGTGAATTATAAATTTGTTTAATATATAAAATGAATATTTTAATTTATTTCTCTGATTTCGGTTTAGTTGCACTCTGAGCATCACTTTAGAGCAAGCAATAATTCTTGCTCGGAGTCATGGTCTACCTCCTCGTTATATCCTCCAAGCTACAGATGTGATGCGCAAGCAAGTAAGTTATACCTCTTTTTAGTGGCCTTTTTTCAAGGTTATATATACAACTCTTTTAATATATTTATCTTCATAGGACCACAGTTCTAGCCATCAGCTTGAGCTCATTGCCCTTCTTTGATCTCTTGCAATTTCCCTGAGCCTAGATTCCTATTTTGGAACTTATTCTCTGCCTAGAAACGCATTTGCCTTTTTTTTTTATGCAACCACATGGCTCATATTCAGTTTGAAATCAATTATTATTCTAGCATATTTCTTTTAAGTGACATTACCAAGCCAAGGATCCCATATATTATGTCTGTAACAACCTGCAATTTTTGGATAAATTTTTTCTTTACTCTCAATTCATTACTCTGGCCTAGCTAGATCATTTAAAATTTTTATGTTAGTCTTCTTAAGATATTCAAATTAGATGTTTTAATGATTTATAAGTGTTTTAATGGTCTTACTGTTTTTATTGTTTTAAAATGTTTTAAAGATTTTAATTGCAATATGTTTCTGAATTGTGAGTTGCCCAGAATCTTTTGCTGAGATGGGCAGCTGTAGAAAACAAACAACAAATAAATAAACAAGCTAGCTCAGCAATTTTGTTCCACATTTCTTCTACTTGTTAATACCAGTCATCAATAAAATATGGAACATTCCAGGACTTAGTACTGAATCCTGTGGCCTCATTTCAGTTTGATGAGGAACCATTGATTAGTGCTATTTTCAAGCCAGCAATGTGCTCACTGAATTAGTATGATGTCAAGCCCTATTTGTCAAGTATGTTGTTAAAAATATGTAGCACTTGGAATGAAAACCAAGAAAGTGCTATGGAATTGCATGCATGCTGTACCTGTCAATATTTCCTTAAAGAACTGGTAGGTTCAATAACAGAAAATGAATTAGAGAAGTACCAACAGCATGCAACAAGATGTTTTGGAATGGCATGGGTACAGTGTTGACACCTCATTAACTCAAATGCATATTTTCTTGAAATTGTGCAGCTACTTATACAAGCCCCGGAAAAGATGAGGTTTCTTTAAAGAGGCACTTAGAATTTGGGCACGACAAGAACACCAGCATTTTTTATGCATATATTTCTGATATACAAGTAAAAATAATTATTTATATACTCTTCCTTTTTTATTTTTGAAGATTAGTTTGGTAATTACAAATAGCAAATGCTTAAAAAAACTGTATGGGAAGCACAACTATTTTTCATTTTTACAGGGAGCAAGAGTTCAAAATACTGCAAAGAATTTAGGAGTTAGGGACCGAACACCACCAACTGCTCCAAGGTAATTTAACAGTTCAATCTATTTCTTTTTCCTGAAATAATTTTAACAATTTTTGCCAGGTATATTTCTTGGATTTGAAATAATATTTAAACACAGATATTTTTTCCCCTGTTTAGAATCCATTTGTAATTATTTTTTACTTACCAATTGGTTTCTCAGCAGGAACACCATCAAGTTTAAAAAATGTAGTAATACTAGAGAAAAGTGACAATTTGTGTTCTGAATTATTTTTTTTTACAAAGAGTTCATTAAAACTAGTACATGAAGAACTCTCGATACCAAAGATATTACAGTACAAATATTACGTCTTGCTCACAACACAGAATGGTGGTTAGCTACATCCTGAAGAAATGTCAGTGAAGCTTTGAAAGAATTACTCATATTAAAGTTGTATTTTAAAGCCCCCAAATATTTCTGTAGTTTAAATTTCTAAAATACTGGTAGAAAATAAATGCTAAATGTTGGTTATGCCTTCATCCCAAAATACAGTGATCCCTTCCATTTAATTAGTGGCAGAACTGGGAAAAGCAGAAGACACTTTGCATCCCTCTCTATTTGCTATTATGAGATGCCATTGGACATATATAAATACAGAAATAACATGTTGATGCATGGGGGCAGGGGGAGTGCCAGTATCTACAATTATTCTCTGATCAATTGCTGAAGAATTCTCTTTCTGAGGATTGCTTCAGATGGTGACAGATCTAATTGGGGATCAACACGAGCCTCCTTCTAATCCTGTGACACTATTGCAAGTCCCAAAAATAAAATTACAATTTCTCACTATCCCACAAAACATGTTTTCAAATAATGAGAATTCCAAGCTGAAGCTGCCAAATTTTGCTGTGTTGCCTAGGGCTGAATTGTATGAATTTGATGGGGATTTGGCTTTTATTACCTTCCACTATAATGGCGGGACTGTTTAAAGGGCCTGACACACGTCGTCCCCGTTTAGCAACCATAACTGGAACTGACAACTAGGTCACTAAGTGGAAAATCACAAGATTGTGACTATGCTTATGATTTTACTTCAGCTTTACTTTTTTCCCCACATCCTCCCCAATGGAATGCTCATCCCAGTGCTGGGTTAATTAACAAGAGGGAACATAATGCTTATATTAATTGGAGAGGATTGGATTATAGGAGAGTAAGCAGGCACATACGGGAAATGCATCAAAAGAAATGTGCTGAGTCTGGCTGTTTGTCTACCACTCTCAGGGCTGGAAACTGTGATCATGCTAGACAAATAGCCGGAGTGTTCGCCATTGGGTGCCTGCTTATTCTCATATAATTCCTTCCTTTCCAATCTCTTCACTGCAAGGGGAGAAAAGGGCAGGGGAAAACAGGTCAGGCACAAAAACACATGCTGACTTTAGTGACTGAGAAAGAAAAAGATGCTGCAAAGGTCATAAATTCGTGCTTTGGTCACAAAGTTATTTTTTTAAGCATTGTAACTCTAAACAGTCATTGCATGAGGCAGTCAGTGAAGTCTACCTGGAGACCTGATACCGACATTATGATGAGCACTGAAGCCTTCAGCATCAGCTATTTTGTTCTTCTTTGTGCTTTGGTATTAATCAGAGAAGGACAAGGCACTTTTTACTGACAAGGCAATGAACATTGATTTGGCTATAACCCAGGAAAAGAAAACTCTTTATGACCAATGTCTACAAGCATTGTAAACTTGTAAACAAATCAACATATTTGGTTTTACAGCAATCTGATATCCTAAAACATTTAGAAATAGGCAGCCTGGTCAATCCCTTTTAACTTTTTAACTTTTTACTTTGGCAATAATCAGGTTTATGGGAATGCTGTGAATATTGGTAGCATGAGAACTTAAAAGGGAGAATGATAATGCCCCCATGAGTCCTTGAATCTCAGACGAATACAATGCTGAATTGGGTAGACTTTGGACCTTATTTAATAGTATGACATTTCATACATTCTTATGTAGAATATGTTTAATATAATATAATATGTTATTTCATAAGTGTTTGATTTTATATTTCATGCAAAGGGTTTTACTGCTACATTTTATTGCTGGATCTTTATCTGGATCCAAAAAATTGTCCAAGAATATGTTGTTTGATTTTTAAAAAAAAAAGTATTATTGGTTTATATTGCTGAGAATTTATCTTCATGCAGTGATGAATTAACATATATAAAATGGACAAGTCCTAACTATACTTTTGTCCAACAGAGATCATTACAATCACTTTGCTTACAGACTGCCCTTCTCTATCTAGAGTTAAATGTAATAATTTTATTGAAAAATAATTGATTTGTATAATTTAGATTCTTAATTATAATAAGGCTTAATGGAACAAAGTTTATCTTTGAAATATCTGCTTAGTGAATTATTTAGTCATCTTAATGTATATTAAATTTATTTTACTTGCTGAGCAACAGAGGAAGCATGCGTTTTATGCTAATTATTTTGTAGTAAATTATATTCATGGAAGAATCAGACATTTGCCTGTGCCTTTTTTTTGAGACTCATGTGCTTCCTTTATTGCTTTGGATTTGAAGCAAATTTATACTGACTAGAGTTGATTCAATTTCCCTATATTTAACTGTTCTTTCCTTGTTGAAAAGGTTCTGTGGTACAAAATCCATTACATCTTTCCATCTGAAACGTTTATTCTAGGTTTTATATTTAACAAAAATTAAACAGAAAAGAGTTGATTTTCAGTGATGTTAACTGCATATATAGAGACTTCCCATTTCCAAAGCAAAATTCATATTTTGCCTCAGTTAATCAGAGAAATAACCTTTAAGATAAATAGGCTCCCCACCCCCCAGTCTTGAATTTAGAACATATAGTTTAAGATAAGATCCAATTGGGTCGATCACTGGAAACAAAGGTTCCAGGTTAGTCTTCCAAGCTTTCAAACTCATGTTAACACTCATCCTCAGGAAAATTTTTTAGACAACTTTTTTTTTAGTTCTCAGGGATTTTTATTTATTTTTAATAATTTTTATTCAAACCTCTGATCCTGGTGACTGAGCCAGATTGAATTTTGCAACATTATCCTGGAACACATAAATTTGCCTTCATTTGTGAGTTTTAAGACATTGTCTTTTAAAAGGAATAAGAGAGATATTACTTGCTTCAATGATCCCAAGAACACATGGGTAACTCCATTATCGGTCAGGTGCAAAAGTTCAGGACCACACATGAAATTCCAAATAAACTGATTTATTGATCATGCCTATGCATAGGAATCTACTCAATAACTGTTAGCACTATTTTTTGCTAGATAAGGATTAATGGAATTCAGGGGGGGCGGGGGAGGGATGGACTTAGTCCCTTTGTGGCTACATAAATTTCTACACTGATTCCTCTTTTGACTGCCCCCAGATTCTGCCATTCCTTCTCCTACAATGTTCTTCTTAGAAATGTTCTAAAACTTAAATATATTGTGATATTTTGATATTATGATATTAACACAGTAGAAAAGATTAGTCTAGCTTATCATTTGTTATTGTTGTGACTGGAAGTTAAAGAAAGGGGGGAAATTGAATTGCTCTCTGTAGAAGTGGTGGCTATTGGGGAAGTTGTATAACTCCTGCAACAGGCTTGGACTTGGAAGTGAAACACATACACATTTCCTTTTTGTTAAAATAAATGATGTGCTTCTTACTAAGAGACAGACAATAGCTAATATAACTGTAGTTACATCAGTGCAAAAATATTTTCTTACAAAAATTAATTATGCATTCTTTAAAAATAGTAATTTTATTCTGGTTTACAATCTGTATTTTGCTTCAGATTCAACTGATGTATAGTTAATGGAAAAAATATAGTGCTTAAAAATATTTGAACATTTTTCATGTCATAGGAGCTATTATAATTGTTTTTTCTGTTGACAGATTGTACAAACTATGTCAGCCACCCCCACCTGTTGGAGAAGAGTAAAGATTCTTATCTGAAGATTAATCAATATACCAGTTTCCACAAAGAGAAGGATAATAGTCTTTTGAGTATGGATACAGAGCCCTTTCTTCTTAAACGTGACTATGTAAATAAATAGTAATGACTTCTGCTGGGAAAAAAATAATATCTGGATTTACTGTGCATGTTCTGTGAATGTATTTCTTGGGCTGTTTTTAAATGCTTGATTCAGCAATACCAAGTGTTCAACAAAGTATGGGCAGGAACATGAAAACAAAAGAGAAAGATTGGAAAAACCACTATATCATACTATTTCAAAAAGCAACGTCTTCATCCATAGGATGAGTTATTAAATTAATGCTCTGAGGAAATAGATATTCTATATTGAAGTGCTTTCCTAATGCATATCTCAACTAGTCATAGAAACTCTACTGCCTGCTTTAGCAACAGTAAATTTTAATGTAAGAAATCCGATTTATTCCAATTGAGCTGAGGGACTGAAACAACAGATAGAACTGATGAATCAAAATTATATTCAGTGCTCTAATTTATAAGTTGTTCAATGGTTTTTGACAGGAATCTTTCCAGTAGAGTGGATTGCCGTGCCTCAGCTGTTCTGAAATTCAATGCATTTGCACGAAGCGAACCAGTGGTAACACTGGTTGAAACCCACCACTGGACCATATATACAGCTTGCATTAGCTTTACGTTGTTGTGTGAATCTACTGTGATTAAAAAGAAAAGCCTTAAGCCCTTTTTGTAACTTGTTGTAGGCTACCCTATCTTAACAACAGTCTATCTTATCCAGTTCCAAACTAGTGGCTGACCTAGAATCTAATAGCCATTAGTTCTCTAGCCTATTAGAAGTAATTTCAAAATATAAAAAACAGGTTTTGTTTTAAAAACCCATGGAGTAAGGGAAATTAGCATTCCCATTCCACATGCAGGGCTTGAAATCGAATGAGTACACAACTGGGTTTTTTTTCCCAGATAATTTTTACATAAATGAAAAACTATACAAAAGGGGAAAATCTATCAAAAATTTCTGATAGAAATTTGTTTCTGTTGTCTGGGTCTCATTGAGTTATATGAATTTACACTTAATTAACATTAAGCCACATTGTGATAATTGTCTAAATGTGTTACAGTGTTTCAAGCAATAGATATTGTAAGAATGCTGCAAAAAATACCTGTATCCCATAAAAACAGATTTTGCTGGCAAGAAGGGTCTAGATTGAAAGTGCAATTGTATATATTTCCAAAATAAATAAAGTTACCCTGAATTCAATGAGTCCCAAGTAATAGGTTAAGGATTAGAAATGAACAAGCCTCTGTCTGATCCAGGATAAATTGTTGGGTATTTTATATTAATCCATATTAAATGCTTATGCTGACTCTATAAACTGCTTAGAGAGGGCTGTAAAGCACTGTGAAGCGGTATATAAGTCTAAATGATATTGCTATTGCTATTATTAGGTTATATCCATTAGGAATAGAAGAGAATAAATATAAATAACATGAATTCTGGTATTTACTCAGTGAAGTGGTCAGGCACCACTTTTTAATTAGGAAAAAATCCCAGTGGAATTATAACCTTTCTATTAGAATACAGTTTTTTCCTGACAAAAGGCCAATATAGTTCTGCATTGTTAGTTCATGCTGTCGCACTGATTTCCTATAATCATTTTTAACTCAGTCATAACAAAATGTTCTCCCAAGAACTTGAAAGTAAGAATTAATAATTATTTCTTCCTATTCTTGAATGACAAGAAGGCAAATGGCAGTTTTAATATATATGTGCATTTTGGATAAAAGAAAATTACCACAACATGCAAATGCTGGTCCTGCAACAATATAATCAAATAATCAGTCAAAATATTCTTTCACACTAAGGAAACAGTGCAGTATTTTCTATTCAAAAGCGAATGCATTACATAAAGCTTCTTTAAAAATCTGAATTTTGTTGATATTTAAATGTGTACATTTGCAGCATTTAAATTCTATAATAGAATATATCAGCCCCTGAAATGTAAAAGAGAGTTGTCCTTCAAGTTAGTTTCCTAGTTTCCACTTTGACTGGACAAGCCAACAGAAGGGATCTATCCTTCCGTCAAAAATATCTCTCTATGCAGCAGCAGCATTTCCGCCCCTGACATTAGTAACTTCTGGTTCAGGAAGTAGCACTGTATTTGTAGCCTTTGGAGTCTCTTTAGAAATGTGTTGTTAATTTAAATTTCTAGTCTTTCAAAATGGAAATGTTTTGATTTGATAGTAAAAGAAAAGCTAAGGATGATCTACTGGTAGTATGGTAGAGTAAACCTTAGTCATGAAAGCCTGATAAACTTTACATGTCTTTAATTGGTATATTTGGTTCTTATTCAACCCCAGTCTTGATTAGTTCTAGGTTATTTGGGTAGATTGAGTTGCATACTTCATTTATTCTTTTAGAAGTTGCAGCATCAGCATTTGAGGACTCCTGTTCTAAAATGTTAATGTATTTCCAATGGCCATTGGAAAAATCGCATTTGTCAGATGTGATAGAAAGAACCATTTTCAGATTAGAAGTGTTTTCATACAATTGAAATCCTGCCTTTCAGTTTCCCACCAGATTAAAAAAAAACTCTGCCCTACAGTTCAATAGAACAATTATTATATTCTAAAGTGCCTAGAAATATTTCTATCTTTAACCCACATCTTACTGGCTATTGGCTATGGCCATATTGTTACTGTTATAGTAGACTGTATTTCTATAACTCGTGCAGATTTCCTCCTTATTTAAAAATATCACAGCAATATTATTTAATCTGTAGCATGTATATAGTGTAAGAAATCAAGTAATGCTTATGCCATTTGTCATAAAAAAAACCCTTTCGTTTTAGCAGTGCTAGGTTATGCAGAAGAATATATTTTTTTAATTACTCAAACAGAAGTCTAGAACACTGCTGTGTTTTTGCAAAAGAAAAATAGAACATGAAAACATTTACAATATATATTAATAGCTTCTCTGATGTCTTCATTATAGTATTATGTATTTCAACTTTTGTTTCATAACATCGATAAATAAAAATAAAACCTCTTTATAGGTGGTTTTTGTTTTGGATTATATTAGAATGATAGAGGCTTGTAAATGGTATTGGAAGGGTATGGCTATGTGGGTTCCCCAAGCTTTCCAAGAGCTAAACAAACATGGGTGCAGGAAAAAATAACCCATTTTTTAATTAGTTCAACATTGTTTGGGGCTCTTGTGAGGTACTTCGGTGACTTGAGAAGGAGGGGTACCTGTTGATTGACTCCTAGTTATTGGAGATGGCAAGAGAGCCCTCTGGAAAGACACCGGCAGTTATGGAACAAGCCACTGACAGCTGTTGGCAATGCAGTGATGAAAATGGAGTTGGCAATGCTAGAGGAAGTTGGTGGCATGTTTCGTTAGTGGAGGTGGCTATGCAAGAGCACCACTGGCCACAGAAGATCATATAATAACAGTTCTCTTTTGCAGAGATTATAGCTCTGACAGCAGTGGGAGCACAAGCAGTCCAGCAGTGATATTGCTGCACTGGCTTGGGTCATGTGAATCTTGCATTAGCCAGTAACCATCTTGTCTCTGACATGCAGCACCTAGACTTGGAAAGAAAAACTATAGATATTTGGAGCTGCTGACCCACTACTATGGACTTTCCATTTTTTCCTGGTGGACTGCGTGTTAGGAATGTGGACTTTTTTTCACCAAAGACTTGGGTTTGAATCATAGCAGATACTCTTTACCTACCAGGGGTCTCCTTGACAGATAGATAACAAACGAGAACAGAGATGGATAACTGAGACCAGATGGCTCTCTTTTCTAAGTGTGAATGGTATGGTATGAAATGATGTGGATACAACAAAAAAAAAATGCTGTTTATTTTACATGTTGGTATTATTTAAAAGGAACTCATTAATGTGAAAAATAATATGGAGATCATTTCAATATTTTATCTATCAAAAGCATTCTGGTGTAATTGTACTTGAAATATTCCTCTTATCTTTCCGTGGTATTAAAAGCCAAGCATATATTATTTGGAGTTGTTTCATTTTGGGCTTGCTCTCTTACAGTCCATTGGCAAAAAGCCCAGTGATCACTGTAGTGCATTCAAATAAAAATATTGGTTACATTTATCTCCATCCACTGGTTTCTTATTAAAGAGAGCATTGTTCTCACAATATACTACATTAAAAAATTGGGTAATTATGTATGTAACCGATTCACATAGGTGAAATTGTAAATGAAATCCAAACAGTCACAACTGATCTAGTTAGACGACCTGTATTTTTTTATTACAATTGAAATACTATCACCGTTTTGATATTAGTGAATCTGTGCTGATTCACTAATGCTTTGCAGTTTAAAACTATACAGCCAGTGGCCCGGTTCCACCGAGCCGGTAGTGGTGACAATATGACGTCACTGAACCAGTTCTCTTTGTTCGGGAGCTGGGTCCTCCCGCCCTGCCCGTGTTATTCTTACCTTTTATTTGATCCTACCTCCAATCTTTTCGCTGCTTCCTGAGTCCCAGCTGATGGCTAGAAGGAAAAAAACTGTTTAAATTCTTGCCCTGGGGCTTTAAAGAACCACCTTACAGCTGATCAGTGTTAAAAGGCAGTGTGGTGGTAGACCGGTGCCTCGAAAAACAAATGGGTAGACCGGGCGCTCAAAAAACAAATGGGTAGACCAGGATGCTCCAAGAACAAATGGGTAGACCGGGACAGCTCTGCAAGCAGTTAAAAGTCTGATAGACCAGTACCTCTGCTTAATCCGAAAGAATGGTCACATGCCATCAAGCCACACCCACAAAATAAGCCACGGCCACAGAACCAGTAGTAAAAATATTTAGAACCCACCCCTGTATACAGCCCAGGCCAAAGCAGGGTCCTGATGGAGGAAGAAAAAGGTGCGGGGATGCTGAAACATCCCCATGGTCATTTGTATGGGCAAATGACTGCAGGGTTACTACAGCCATCATAACTTTGAAACAGTGTTATAAGTAATTTGGGCACTCTATTTGAACAGTTGTTAAGTGACCTGTCATAAATAAAATCCACAACATATCTCTCATTTTTTACAACAGTAAAACTATTATAGTATAGTCAATTTTTAATTGACAAGTTAAACCTAGGTCACATGGAATTATATTATCTATTCTTATCTGTCAGCTAAGATATAGCTGTTCCAGAGGCTGACAGTTTATAACTTTCAATAAGCCAATTCAGTCAGCCATGTATGTATCCTTCTAAGTATAGTCACCTTTTTTGCACAGTCAGCACATATTATATACAAAGTTCTTTCTAAACAGACAAACTCCAAATTTGGGGAATCTAATTAATGACACTTTAATATCCTTAAATTTTGACTTCATTGGTATCCGCTGGTGGCAGTCATGTGTCAGATTGGCAATATGACACATATGTGCTACAGCCATCATATCTTTTCTAACCTTTGCACACACACTTCTATTTGATTTCCTCCATAGTTCACTATAAGAGAAATAAAAGTAAAGGTAAATATTTTTCCCCCTGTACAGTTGTGTCCAAGTCTAGGGCGTGGTGCTCATCTCCATTTCTTGGCCAAGGGAGCCAGCATTGTCTGAAGACATTTTCCGTGGTCATGTGGCCAGCATGGCTATATGAAAGAAACAGAATGCTGTTACTTTCCCACCAAAGTGATACCTATTAATCTTACATATTGCTAGGTAGGCAGGAGGTGGGGCAGGAATGGGGGCTCATTTCGTTGTGCAACATTCAGATCTCAAACTCCGTGTTTTTAACCACCGAGCCATTGTGGCTGTCATAGTTTATTTTATCTAACAAAAAATAAACTACCAGTGGCCAAGCCTTAAACCTTTGAGTTAATTTTTCCTAAAATGTATTACATCTTCATCATAGAAAATACAGTAACTATCATTTTTGAATACCCGTGGAGGAATCCAAGGGCAGAACTATTCTGGCAAATCAGTGCCTAGCTGTGCACAACATTTGAAGGGGCACTTTTCAAAGGGAATTGGTATTAAAAGTCCCTGAAACACTGAGGCTACTGAGCCTTCCAAAAGTTTGGTGAGGTTGCTTCAAAGGCCGTTCTTGATTGTTTTTGCAGTGAATCCATGCAGTCACTTCAGTTTACTGGCATTCTCGCAGGAAGCTGTTTGTGGCTGCACATAAAAATCAATCTGGAAAACCAATCAAAGTAGCCTTCCAAAGGTTGAGTCTGTGTCAGTGCTCTGAGGAATCAATGCTGTGCATAACTAGTATTTTCTAACTGGCTATATATCCCTCAGGGCAGCTATGCTGTATATAAAGGAACATTTATCCAAAGAGCCCATGATACACTCAACATTTCATGTATATCTATCAATCCCAAAGTGTTTGGGGACTCCTGCTTTCACCTAATTGACAAAAACAACTTATATGACTGTTAAACAAATGATAACGCTTTTGGATATTGTCACACCAGAATATGAAACATTTTGAAAAAAAGAAAATGGTAAAATTATAATTGTATCACAATACCCATTTCCCCCACAGAGTTGGAATTCACGAAGAACAAAATATAGGAATCACACAGCTTGTATGTCCCAGTAAATGGATGTATAAATAACAACTTCCAAACACCTACAGCAGAACAGATCCATTATTTTCCCTACAGACTAAAAGTAAACATTTTCACCACCACAGGACAAAGTACAAGTAATTGATCTCACATTGTGCTAAGTTTGTGATTTCTTTAACTATATTTTGTTAAAGAAACACTAAGCCATAAAATGTGCTTGATATACTTTAATGGCTAGATTACCACAACATTCTAAACTAAAACCAAATGAACCATGTTATGGCTTACCTAAATATGTAAACCTAGCAAGTGATACTTCTCACCACATTGAACCAAAACGTAGTCTTATTATTTTAGCTTTGGAGAATCCATCATTATAACTTAAGTATCATATTCAAACCAGACCATTAAAGCTTGTCCAACAATTAAAAAAAAACTGGTTCACACAATATATTAATGGTTGTACAATCTTGGCTTTACAGTATTTATTTTGCGTCAGTATTGATATACTGATATAAGGATTTTTTAACGCGATTTTTGAATTCTGCTGACAAATTACTTGTTTTCTCCTTATTCAACCTCTGTGTTACTTGTGTATTAATTTCCTTGGAGGTCTGGGCTGGGCAGTCGTATAAATTTTCAAATAAATGAAGCTTATCCTTGCATAGAAAAAAAAGGCATACAATCCGTATTCCTAAACAAAGCTAGAGACGTCAGTGGGGCTTAATCTCAAAAATAATCGAAGGCTTCACTACAGTAACAGTTACGGGACAGTTCTGAGCTGCCACTTGGACGGGAGGTGCGTATTTACGACCGATACTAGCGTTCTTTGGGTTTCTTGTACCCAAAGAACAAGAAACGTAACTCCAAAGGGAATCAACGGATCCCATCCTTTCCTTAATAACGCCCTTTTTGCTATTCGAAAGGATGATTCTCCCCCTCTCCGACACGGTTGCCTCCCAAGTATAGATCACCAGCGGGGTGAGAGCTGAAGGAAACAAGGGAAAGAATTACAAACCACGTGAGAGAGGCCGTGTATTCACCGAAGCTGGGCGGGAACCGGTGCTGTTTCCAGCCTCCTCCAAATCGTTAGCGCACCCGCCGCTTCAGCACGCATTTCAAGCTCAGCCAGCAACGACTTCGGCCACTGCGGTGCGCTCCCGAGGCTTCCTCCAGCCCGCTCCCTTGACCCGAGAGGGAACCGCGGGCTGTCGTCGCAGTCCGAGAGCGAAGCAGCTCCCCCGCCTGGCTCCGCTCGGGAAGAGCAGCGCCGTTGCTATTGGCTTTGCGAGAGGCGCTGTCGCTAGGGCGGCAGCTTGGCGAGGTGGCTTCAAGCGGAGCCAGGGCTGCGCGCCCTGTAACCAAGGAACCTGCCGCCTGCATAGGCGACGCACGGCTCTTCCCGCCGCGTCCTCCGCTGCGCACCAGCCCGCGCCTTCCCCAGCTCCAACGTTCACGGAGGAGGGAGAGAGATGGCAGGGTTTCCTTGCCCCCTGGCTCGAGCTCGGCTCTAACAGTGGACCGGGCGTCCAGGTAGTTCAGACCGGTGCCGCTCGTCGGACCTCGGGCTTTTTCTTACCATAGTCCCCGCCCTGCCCTGCCGTTCCCAGCCTGCTCGTTCTGTGGAGCGAGCTGGGAAAAGGATAGTACTAGGAGTCGCTGGAGAAGCAGCACGCGAACACCAGCCTTCGTTCTTCGGCGAGCTGATGGCGTCTCGTCAGCAAAACAGAATTCAAGCCTACCTGGAAAGGAACAAGATCGGGCCCCTGTTCGAGGTAAGAGCCTCTCCGAGCCTCTGGCTTGCTGGGTTTGGGACCGAGGCGGCAGCGCTCGGATCTTCCTGGCGCGAGCGGCTGCCCGGACAAGTGCGCGCCGGGTCATACCAAGTTACTTCGAGTTTGCTTTAATTGAAATTGCAATTGATGCTGGAAGCAAGCGGTGCGGGAGTGTTTACCTACTGCTGAGTGATTCAAGTCCTTGGTCGGCTATTAGCGATCAGGTAGATAATTTTTTCTCCCTGACAGTCGGACCCTCACCTGGTCTTCCAAAGGTGCACCCATTGCCAGCGCAACTGAGTCCCTCCTCCTCCACATTGCTGCTGCTCGTTCTTCTGTGCCGATTGCGGGCCAGCATGTTTTACCTAAAGAATTGCCGAGGCATATGCGCGCACACGCCTCCTTTTTTTTTCTCTCCCTCTGACACACATTCTTTTTATGTGTGCTGCTTCTTTCCCTTTCCACTCGAATCGGTTCTGTGGCACGGTCTCACAGTACAGAAGGGAGGTAGTAATATTTGTACCACCTACCGATAATTCGGTTTTCCCTGTCATACGGAGTTCCTCTGGAAGGCGGTACAGCTTCTGATCTTCTCACTTTTATGACTCTCTTGGTTAGAGAGTCTTGGTGTCTCCAGACAAAGAAGCTTCTCCCACAAGGAATCCAGCAATAGTATTGCAAGCTTCCTCTGGCGGAGAGACACATAAGTCTAACTTAACTTTTAGTGTTATTCTTTATTTAAATGTCTTTTGTATATCCTACCCTCTTTTCTTTTATGCATGTGCTTTGTGATTACAGTTTCTGGAGTGGTAGATGCCTTTTTCCCAGTGCACAGACATTCTTAAATAGCTCAGATTGGTCAAATTATTTGGGCAGTTTAGGCAGAAAATCTCCGAAGTGCAGTTCTGTACAACTGATAATAATAAATAACATTACTAACAATCTGCCCAGGCATTTTAGGAATGCCTAAAGCAGCAGTGGTAAGGCTGATTTTCTAGCTTTCTATTTATTTTTTATGGTTTATTGATTTTATAGTAATATTTTTTATTCTTGTGAGCTGTCCACAGTCACTGAGAGCAGAATACAAATTTAATAAAGTATTAGTATTATAGTTTATTGCAGAGTCAGCTAGATAGTTAGATAGTTAGAATGGACTTGGCATTTTTATCCATCTATCAAGCCCTTCCCAGGTATAGGAATAGACAGATGTTTTTTTGGAACCTCAAGGTATCTTCACAGGATATGTCTGATGGTGATTTTTGCCAATGCCAGTGGTGTTCAGGTATGCACCAGATGTTTGGGAACTGTGCCCAAGGAACTTAACACAGTCGGTACTATCTTTGGTTTCTTTCTTGCAGTGTTTCTACTTCTATTTGAAGGTCTATGTATTTTGTGATTTTTCTCCAGTACTTTTTCTTCTACTGTCTCCAGGTACTGTCACATCCCACTATTCTGACTTTTTTTGGCTTTCTTGTTGACAGTTGTTAAGTCTGGAGTGTTACGTAGCAGTGCTTGCCTGCTTTGAATATTAAAGTCCCAGAATACTTTAGCTCCTTCTTTTTATATTACTTTGCCTATTTCTATTACTTTGTCTTGGTCTCACCAGTTCTTCCTTGCAGGTAAGCAGTATTTCTTGCACTTCTTCCAATGCCCCATTATTGCTACTTTGTCATGCTGTTGCTTGTAGTCAATCTGTGAACCTTTTGCAGCAGCTAAATAGATGCTGTTTCTTCAGCTACTTTGCAGAGACAGCATTTGTTGTTACTATCATCTCAATTCTGGCTTTGTATGCAGTTGTTCTTAAAGCTTGGTCTTGTGCAGTCAGAATTGGCCCCATTGTCTCTTTCTTCAACTTTCCTGCTGAAGACATTGCCAGGTCTTCTGGTCTTTTGCTTTGCCTGCTTTTTTGTGTGTGGAGGTATAGCCATGTAATACTTTGCCTTGCTATGTCTCATTTCTGTTCTTCATTTGGTTTTTCTTACAGGCCAGTTTGGTCTCATCCATATTCAGCAAACGTTCATGGTGTACTAATTTCATTGCATCTTTTTCACTGTCCTTCAGATATTCTTCCTTGTTTCTTCTTCAGCTATCTGGTGTATTTGTAACATTTCATGACCACCTATGTTCCCTGGTAAGTATTATTACATAAAAAACAATGTGAAGTCATAACTGCCAGTTCTTCAGTTGGTGTTTGCATTGAATTCTTCCCAAGAACCTAGGATATTGCAATGTATTATATATACAATATACAATATATATACACAATATAATTTGCACATTATATATGTGCAAATCCAAGCAGTATGGCCTTCTGTAAATGACATGGAAATTTTGTCAATGTTGCAGATGTTATAAATATTGCCAAAAGCTTTTTGGTATGGCATCCAGTGTGCCAATAAGTAGTGGGATCAGCCGGCTGGTTTATGTCATAATCTTTCACTTTTGAGTTTCAGATCTTGATACTTTGTGATTTGTTTGTTTGTTTGTTTCCCATCTCACCACAGGGTAACTCTGTGGTCCTCTATAATTCTTTGACTTCTATTCTGCTTTCCACTAGTATTGCCACATCAAATATCCACATTTTCTTCTTTTTATCAGTTTAATCTGATGTTTATGTGCCAAGACATTTATCAATTTGTATCCAGAAATCCAACAATATTTGAATATGTTCATTTTCAACTACTTTTCAACTATATATTCCCACCAGTTTCTCATTACTGGCACATTATAATTTTTACAAGTGTTCCAGTAAATCATTTTGATGACTTTTATGTTACTTTTGATAGCTCTTGGTTCAGTCTACTTGCATGAGTTGAGTGCGTGATCTACCATTTCTTCTGCCTCTTTCTACAGTTTTCATTTTTAATCAGTTGATTATTTTTTTTAGTTCTGACTTTGGTTGTATTAGTTTGAATAGCTTCCTCTTAAGCGGCCAAATTCTTTGGTTTTTTTAGTTAATGTTCCAGTTGTAAGCCATTGTCAGGGTTTTTTTTTAATCCAATTTTACTTTGATCTTTTGTAGAAATTGACCATGCAATCCTTGCCAGTGTTCCATTCCTGTTTTTATTATATTATTTCAATATTCATGTTTTGTTCCCTGTACATTAAGTTCCAAGTTCTAATTTGCATCAATCCTTGGCTGTCTTTTACATAATTAGCTAATGCTTGCCTTTCTTCTTTGACAGTTTATTTGACTTGAAGTAAACCTCTGCTTCTATTGCTGTTGGGCAGGTATAATCTATAATATTAGTGCAAGGATGTAATGGCTGTCACCTATTAACCTGTACATTCCTTCTTTACTGTATGCTCTGTACTTTTTCTTTTTTCCAACTCTTATTCTCTCATTCACAGTATACACAATATACGCTTTAAAGTTCTTTTTATCCACCTCCTTTGCCTAAAGATACCATCCTGGACATACTTATCTATTGCATCATCTATTTAACATTTGAAAAAATACAGTTAAGCTGTCACTTGTGAAAATATTTACGCATATCTGGGTCTGCTGCCATCAAAATCCTCTTTTGAGTAACTTCTGTTTTCTGTTGGCCCGCCTGCAAAGAATCAGAAAAACTATGTGGAGTGTGTGTCAACTTCAGGCTCCAAATAACTTAAACCCATTGTATGGGCCTATTGTCTATGTCAGTGGTCCTCAACCTGTGGTCCATGGACACCTGGGAGATCATGATATTGTCATAGGGAGTCTGCAAAGGCTTGAAGAAATGTTATGATTGAATTAAGACATGGGGTCTGAGGCCATGGTCCACAAAAAGTATTTAAAGAGGGTGAAGAAAAGGTTGAGAACCACTGGTCTATGTGGTTCTATGACAAAATACTGAAAATAAAGTATCCTATTAGTTGCCAGCTTGGGCAAGCAGTGGGATATAAAAGAGGAAGTAACATCATGTGTGTCATTACATCATTCCATGAATGAAATGAGTACCAGGGCAACCTAAAGCCTTCTGCTTCTTTCTGAATTGATAACCAAAAACTAGTACAGTAGACTGCAAAAACCCTGCCCATCGGCACTAACAACCCATGAGCACCACATTTTGCGTGTGTTTTCTTCCCCTGCACTACTAGGGCCAATGTTTTGGGGAACACTGCTCTAAAACATGTTCCAGCTTGATTGATCTATTTCAAAAAGGATTTAAGTAGCTGTTTTTCCCCCCACTGCTTATTTCTGCTCCAGATGCTTAATTGCAAAAAAACTCTCATCAAACACTTTGTACATTGGGAGAAAAGAATAATGAATGCATTCTTTTTAATTCTCTTTTTATTTATTACATTGAAGAAAATGTATAGTTGAAATCTAATTTTTGTATAGTTGAAATCCGACTTGTCTAGCTAGCACAATAACGTGATAAAAATTCTTCATAGTTTCTGATTGTGGTTCATGGATTAAACAGAAAACTGACAATTCCACTCACGAAATAACCTCAAATCCACTCACAAAAAAGTAACTTCAAATATCCTTTGAAAGAGCAAAACAGCTACTAGCATTATATATTTACAGCCCTCTCTAAGTGGTTTACAGAGTCAGCATATTGCCCCCAACAATCTGGGTTTTACCGACCTCAGAAGGATAGAAGGCTGAGTCAACCTTGATCTGGTGTGACCTGAACTGAAAAACTGCTGGCAGCCGGTGATCAGCAGAAGTAGCCTGCAGTACTGCATTCTAACCACTGTGCCACCGCAGCTCTTACTAAGACTAACATTGAAGGAAAGATGACAATTTCATATAGATATATATCTTTTAAGGCAGTGATGGCGAACCTATGGCATACATGCCACAGGTGGCATGCAGAGACATATTGGTGGCCATGCGAATTCAGCTAGCTGATTTTCAGATCTACTGGGCCCACTGGAAGCAGGGAAACAGACTGTTTCTGGCCTCCAGAGGGGCTGAGGGGTTGGGGAAAGTCTGTTTTTCACCTTCCCCAGGCTCCTAGAAAGCCTCTGGAGCCTGAGGAGGGCGAAAAATGGGCCTACTGGGCCTACTGGAAATCAGCAAACAGATTGTTCCAGCCTTTGGAGGGCCTCCGGGGTGGAGAATGACATTTTTGCTCTCCCCAGGCTCCTAGAAAGCCTCTGGAGCCTGAGGTGGGCAAAAAAACAGGCTTACTGGGCCTACCATGCCATCATGTGCCAAAAGTGGGAGAAGCACGGGGGACAGGGAACATGGAATTATACCCATATGTGGGTATGCTCACGGGCAACACCCTTGCGCTCCTCCCGCTTTCAGCACGCAATGGCAAAAAGGTTAGCCATCACTGTTTTAAGGGTTTGGAATAATGAGCAGAAGCAGCGGTAAAATCCAGCTGGATCTATCTGACTTGCACAAACCGGTAGTGCCAGCAGTGGGAGGCTCTGCCCACCCACCACTGGGACATCATTATGTTCCATTTTTGACCCTCTGTGCATGTGCAGAAGAGGCATGCGCGTTCACACTCCCTAACCGGTAGTGAAGGTAAGTGCATTTCACTGCTGAGCAGAAGTCTCTCTGAAAAATAAATAATGATGGAATTGTCAGTGACATACATACTGGTTGTTAGGGGAGGAAAATTTGGGCTGAAAAATAATAGTAACCAATAGGCTATATAGTATTTCAGGAAATTGAAAGCATCTATTCTAAAAATGTGCTTTCAGGTTGTGTGTGAGTGGGATGGAAACTGGTTGCACTCTTTAAAGCAGCTGCATCTTTTCTGGTCATTAGCATCAGCTGCTGGAGCACCTGAGAAAGCATCTTTTAGAATCCAACCTGAAGTATCCTAATCGAGCCTGGATGATATACATGACTGTATAGGCAATATGCATGTGTCTTAATTGCTTTAGATGACATACGATGAATCTAGTTTCCTCATCCAAGACTTGATTAATGATTAAACTTAGGCAGGTTGCTTGTTCATCAGTTTTAATGTTTATGTAGGTTTAATTAAGTTATATAACTGTTCAAAGTTTTTTCTCAGAGCCATAATTCTTTTCTTGAGTGGTTCTTTTGCTGCAGGTGCATTTGGGATTACTACTGAAGGAATAAATACTAAAAATGACCAGAAGAGTTTATTGTTCCTTACTTTAAAAGTATTATGCATTTATAGATGTGAAGAAATGGTTTGAAAATTATTCTTTCTACTCTCTTTTGTTTGTTTGTTTAAATCAGTTGGGGTTCTTTATCTACGTTCAAGTCAACCTGAGCCTAGAAACTCACTGGACTTTGGACCAATTATTTCTTTCAGCTCAACATACCTCATGAATGATGATTGTGCGAAAAATTAGAGGAGTGTTATCCTTGCTTCTTGAGCTCCTAGATGACTCTAGGACCATGATGGCAAACCTATGGCACACGTACTACAAGAGGCACACAGAGCCCTTTCTGTGGGCAGGCCAGCCGTTGCCCAGCCCAGCTCCACCACGCAAGCGCGTGTGCCTCCTGCCGGCCAGCTGGTCTTTTGGTCTGTACCACGCATGCATGGGAGGGTCGGGCCTTCCCCGATCTCTGCAGCTTCCCCCCAACGCATCCTACTTTTCTACTCCATTTCTGTCACCTGCACCAACCTGGAACAAAATCGGGGTACGGGGGGGGCTGGGACACATCTGCTGGGGGCTAGGGCACATGTGCGGGGTGGGTGCATGTGCAAGGGGCACTCGCATTGCATTTTGGGGGTTTGGACATGCGCGTGTGCTTTGGGCACTCAGTATCAAAAAGGTTAATCATCACTTCTCTAGGATATAGCTCTAACAAAGAAATATATTCTTATACCTGTGTTTACCAATCTTGACCTATTTCAGACAAACTATTTAGGTTTAAGTAATGTATTTTGCCACAATAGGTTAAGAACAGCAATTATAGTATTAAGAAACAAAGAACATACAGAAGAGTTGAAAAATGGAATGTTTTAGGAATGAAACACAGACAGAAATAAGAATTCTTAGATAAGGAATATATTAAAGGAAAATAATATCCAGGAAGAGTAACCTCAGGTCCCTTCTTCTGCCTTCGAAAAATGCTGGTGCCCTCCTTAAAGCTGGCTGGTATGCAGTACTTAACCAGGCTTTGACTTGCATTGAGGTTCTGACTGAGAATGTTCTCACACTCTTTATTCATAATTCTAATTAGATATGTTTCCTTCTTATACTTGTTTATTGGCTGCTATAGACATTTTTAGAACAACCCAGTTCGTCAATTCCATCGTTCAGGTGGCTGGTCTTGAAATCTGACTCTAGATCTTAGACCTGAACATGGGCTGGGAAATATGAAGTAACTTGATGGCCAGTTTATATGAGAAATGGAAAACATGGAGTTAGAAAATCAGAGACCTAAAGAAATAAAGGAAAACGGTGCATATCTATGAACCTCTTCAGTCTGAGAAACATCTTTTGTAATGATGCTTTAGACTATTATCCATATCGCACTGTAGATGTTCAGTGTGACTTTGTGAAGGGACAGAAATATGAATGCTAGAAGGTAATTGGCACATTGCAATGAAGCCTGGCATAAATATGCATATAAGGTTTTTTTTCTGTTGAAATGCAAAAATATTCTATATTAATGAACAATGGTCATAATTTAGACTTGGTGAATTATTAAAGAAGCATAGCTTGTGTGTATGTCATCCTTAAGGTGGTAAGTCTAGCCTTATACAAAATGTAATAAACTGTGTGGTTCTGGGAATTTTTTTTTTTTTTTGGCTGTTTGAAGGAGTCAACTATACTACCTCATCATGGCAGGTGTATTTGTGTGTGTATGTTGTACATTCCTGGGAAGGAAGAATGATGAATGCCAGGCAACAGTGATATAGAAAGGCATTGGAGGAATATTATCATGTAGGCAAAGGTATGATTTTATTCTGTACAGGAAAAGGCAATGGTAAACCACTCCTGTATTTTAGGAAGAAAACCACACAGGTGGACAATATGAAATGATTGATGATATAGTGCTGGATGATAGGTCAATCAGGTCAGATGGCACTCAACATGCTAATGAGGAATAGCTGAAGATATTTCAGAATAATAATGGAATTTATGATGTGTTTTGATTAAAGCCTTCAGGATTTCTAGTTGCTGATGTTGCCATGCTAAAAAGAAAATATGAAGCTAAAAATAGAATTAATGGGGGAACATGGAACATAAGATTGAAAAAAGGGAAAATTCAGCATAGTAAAAGATGAAATAAATAGATAACAGGTTAAATCTTAGACATTACTGAATTAAAGTAATTGGACATTGGACATTTTCAATCAGAATATTATTTTGTCTACTACCTAGAGCACAAAAAACAAGAAGGAACAGCATTGCTTTCGTGGTCAAGAAGAATGCAATAAGGAAAACATGTGGGTACAATGCAATGTATAGTATCAATTAGACTTCATGAAAAACCCTTTAATATCATGATTATATTGGTTTATCCTTCAACCACTAGGACAGAAGAGGAGGTTGATGGCATTTTATAATCAAATTCAGTCTGAAATTGAAAGAACAACATTATATTGCTCATGGTTGGAGACTGGACTGCCAAAGTTGGAAATAATGAGAAAAATATAGTTGGATTATATGGTCTAGGAAAAAAGAATAAAGCAGAACAATGGCTTATCTATTTCTGCAATCCAATCCCTGATTTATTACTAATATAGTCCTGCAACAATCAGAACAATGCTTATTTGGGAACATCACCAGATGGCGGTCACAGATATTAAATTAATTTAGTAATGGTACAAGAGGGTGGAAGAATTCAGTGATATTTGCAGAAACATTGCCAGCTAAATTACAAAACTCTTTTTACTTCATTATTCTCTGTACATTTTTTAAAATTTACTCATCATTTCATAATCTCATCTTGGGTCTCTACCAGTTGATAGGACCTGCAACAGGATTCTCAATATATCTTGTCAATTGCATGCCCTCACAAGAACTTGCCATAAAACAACAACATTATTTTGGATAATAAGAATATATGGTGGGATTATGTCAATTAATATTAACTGAATAGTGGAATTCTGGATTCCAGATCTATATTCCAACAAGTTTATATTAACATGAAATTACAGATAGGCAAAAACTATATAGTGTTATGTGTAGCTACCAAATATGCATATGATTCCAGATAGGAAAGACTTTAAAAAAAAAAAAAGCTATGGAAATAAATGTAGACCAGAAATTAGGAACTTGGTTACCCCAAATGTTTTAGATTTTAATTCTCATTGGTCTTCTTTAACATGATTTAGTACAAAGAATTGTGAGATTTGTAATTTAGCTGTGGTAGCAATATTGCAGGCTACTTCTGTCCACAGACCAATCCTGACTAGCTCAAGCTTTCCATCTTTCTGAGGTTGGTAAAATGAGGACCCAGGTTGTTGGGAGCCATATCCTGATTTTGTAAACCACTTAGACATTGCTATAAAACATCATGAAGTGGTATATACGTGCTATTGCTAGTGCAAGTGCTATCAAAGAAAACTAGATGCTACCAAGTTACTTATCCCAGTATTGATAATCTGATAAAAAGTGATCAGTATTCTAATTCAGTGTGAAATAGCTCCCTATATTTTTATCTCATCACTGAAATTATCAGTTGACATAGAAATAATGAAATGTTATGATATATTAAACTATACACATATCGTATGTAAAATTTTAGGCATCACTGTTGACATTAAATATTTCAGTGATACATTAGAACATTCAGTTTGACCAGGAATGTTTAAACTTTTTCCTCCAAGTGTAGTTTGACAAACATTTAGGAGTAGAAGATATGAAATTAACAGATAAAATGTAGAACATTTTATGTAGTCCTATAGTGTTTCTTTTTGTCCCTATCTACTACTTACTGAATTGTTCAGGGGTCTGTTTCATTTTTTTTTTTAACCTTAGGAAAATGGAATTGAGGGACATGCTTAATGGGAAGACTGCAGTTTTTTCCTGAGCTGATAATGGTTTTCTTATTGTAGAATTAATGAGGTTTTATTTCTATGTGAAATTCAATTCTGAACCATTTACATTTTAATTTTTCTTTCATTTAGCACTTTGAAAACATCTGAAATATTTTTAGAGCAAAACTCTGTGCCTTCAGGATGCTGAGGTAATGGCTTTTAGAAATACATTGAAGCCAGAATCTTCACATTTCTCCTTTGGTCTAAAATACAATTTTAGATGGTCAGAAAAAAGATGCAACCAATGTACCTGAGGCCGATAGTGGAGATATTTCTGGGATGTTTTAGGGCAGGGGTGTCAAACTCACTGCCCACGGGCCAGATGTGTTACATGCTGGCGCCATCCAGCTTAGCGAAGGGGAAAAAAGTCCCGATACGTCACATGACACCATAATGACACCGCGCGTTTGACACTCCTGTTTTAGGGGCTAAGAAAGAAAGCAACTTCTTAACATGTTTTAGATTGATTTTATTAGAGATATGCAACTTTCTGAAATGCTTTGAATATCTGGTTGCTCTCCTAAGCAATCACAAAATACAAAGACCTCCAAATAGAGATAGAATGATCGTGACAAAAGAAAGCAAAGGTGGTACCAACAGTAATAGGTGCCTTAGGTGAACTCCCCAAATAGTTAGATCACCATTTGAAAACTATCAGCATTGACAAAATCGCCATCTGTCAACTGCAAATGCAACTTTTCTTGATACAACAGTTTATATCCTGCGACAATATCTTTAACACCATTGAAAATAGCATTCTGTCTATTCCAGGTCTTTGGGAAGGACTCAGTAGGTATTCAACAATGCCAAATCTTGTCCAAACATTTGGCTGACTGTGTGACAAACCAGTAATAATGTATTTATATAAATTGCTTGGCCACCCAACGTGACATGGACAGCCTGTCTGGCATATTGGTTTACAAGGTCAGATACGAAATACTTAAGGCTAGCAAAACTTTCTGTACAGACATTTGTTTTCACTGTACAATTTCAGACGTTGGATGTTTAGAAATCTGTTTCAAGATCCTGTTAAAAGGAAGTAACCTGTCAATCTAATTATGGGGAAATGTGATATTAGGAGAAAGGGAAATTGAAGAAAAGCTGAATGTCTGAAACAGTTGATTACTTTTCTTTTCAATTAATTGGATGAATAGTGTAGATGAAAGGCTGGGTAGAAAGTTTCTAGGCTGGGTGTTTACTTCTAGGAAGCACTGCAAGTATTACAATGGTATGCATATTATAACTGCCCTGGATGTTGCTCATATATTCATCTCAGTTCATCTAGCACTATTGCCCTACTCTTTTCCCTATCTTATCCAACCATTCGTTTGTCTATTCTTGGGGCTTTCTGGAAGGCAGAACAACTCCATCCTTTAAAAATATACTATAATTGTCTTAAACCAAGAGAAGAAAGATGGATGCTGTTCCTCCTGTTTTCATAAAAGGCAGAAAGACAGGTAGAAGAGAGTAATAATCAAAATACAACTTTATGCTTTATAGACAAAGTAACTGCAGTGTTTGCCCAGTGCAGAGAAGGAAAATTGGTGGGTGGGTGATTGCACAAACATGTGCACCTACATGCTCACTCCCATAGATATGTGAACATTTGAACAAATGAGCAAGTTACTGCAACATTCTTCTTCCAAGAATGAAAAGAATTCATTGGGGTACCATGTGTTCACTAAGAATAATTGTGTAGGCATGGCTATATTTCATTACTTACGAAATAATAAAAACCATAAATAAATCAGAGTAAATTATTCTATCATTTTTAAAAAGAGGAAAGGTAATATTTTAAATTAAATGTGCTCGACACGGGATTCTATATGTAGAAAACATTATAACTAGCTGAACTAAGTCAGTTTGAGGGATTTGATAGTTCTGTGAGCTGGATTTTCTTGATGATTTACAGGTTGTTGGTGCTGAAAGATAATGAAATGCAAAAGGGAAAAGATTACTAAAAGAGAGCAATAAAGCACTTTAATTGAGAAACACATTTGCAAAGATCCTTTCAAAGCATTAGGGTTTTTTTAAAGCAAGTAGATGGTGGTTTCAACAAGGTGAAATCCAGGGAACAAAATCCTTCAATAAAAGAGAAGGTTACATAATTATCTGGAATAATGAATTTGCATGCAAAGAATTAAGTCCTTTCTATGCTGGGAGCTGGAAGTTGTCAGGTACTTATTAAAGAATAAATTATTTGCTTGAACATTTTATAGACTGATTTTGAAAAATATACAAATGAAGAAAAGCATATGATCGTTTTAATAAAAATAATTTTTACATAAGCCAAACGAGTTGAATTATTAACTGGATTTACACCAAGTGCTCGGTTGTAGTGTGCAATGTTTGATTCTAATCAAAGTGGCTTTAAACCATGGTTTATGATTTTCTGCTTTATGAAACTTACTCAACAAACCATATTCAAACAAAGAATGTACTGAATCCAGCTAGCCCTTACTGCCAATTAAATAACTTCTTCTGGACTTTTCATATGGTTAAAGGAGAAGCATTCTTAGGTTTTTTTTTGCTTTTATTTTAAAGTGAAAAATAATGGATAAATAAATGGATCAGAATTCTGCACTTCTGATTCAGTTTTTCTTTGGCAGCTTTGAGGCTGGTTTCAATAGTTTTGTCATAAACTTTCAGGCATTCAAATATTTTACCTTTATTGCAAAAAAAAAAAAAAGGCTAAAGGAGGGTTTGATTAATGAGAAAATTAATTATATTTCGAACTTCCACTGAAACAAGATGAACTTCTTATATGTATTTGACACATCTTCACTTGATGTTTTTAAGGAACTGATGACCAAGCTAATAACAGAGACTCCTGATCATCCAATTCCATTTCTCATTGACCATCTTCAGTCCAAACAAGGAAGCCATGGCCACATTCAGAGAACTTTGTCTGGATCTGCTGCTCTCTGGGCAGAGAGTGAAGCTTCAGGTATGTAGAACAAGAATTATTCATTGGGAAATCTAAGTGAATACATTTTGTGATCACTGTTTATCAAAATTGTTATGTTTTTATTAGATCTTATTTATCTGCCTAGAGGTTGTATGCCTGGAGGTCATATGTTTTGTATATCAAAAGTACTTACGTCTGCCCACATTTAATTTATTAAATTACTTATCCCTAAATTTACCTGGGATTATCAAGCACTCTTTATTTCAGCCTAATATCTTCACATTAATTCATCAGTTATTAAGTTGCAATGAAACCATACAATCTGGATGTCCCTCAGGTGGGAATCCAAGTCAGAAGAAGTCATCACATATTAAAAGGTATACTTAAAGAAATTCTTTTTTGAATATCCCTCCTAACATCCAGGTGTAAATTTCCAGTCCGTTCTGGCCATCTGATAATGGTGATAAACTAAAGACATAGATCAGTATTTTATTCTACCTGTGGATCTTTTTAACCTATGAACAGATATATACCAGTAAATGCCAAGAGTTTTTTTAAAAAAACAAAAACATTAAAGAAGTAGCAACCAATATGGCTATTTGGTTACATGGTTATGTTCAAAAAAAGTCCTTCATGTCTCTTTACTATACTTGAATATATTTTGTACTATGAAAAAGCTATTATGCAAATGCAGTTTTGGACTACATGGTGTTTTTTTTCATGAACATTTATCAAAGGCATACATAAATGAAACTCAAAAGAGTGTCATAATTTTGTAGAATGAAAATATTTGCTCATAGCAATGTTCTGACATTAAACAGCACTGTGTAATTATTATTATTTTATTTGTGAAGTTATGATTTCTTTATGTTTGGAAAAATTTAAGCAAATATATTTTTCCATCAGAACATAAGGGAGCCAGAAGGGATTTCAGAAGTTATGATAAACCATGGAAGACAAATGCAAAGAAGCCCAAAAAATCGAAAAGTGACCTTGCAGTATCCAGCATTTCTCCTCCATCACCAGAATCTAAATCATGTAAGGAAGTATTAAATATAGTTTGTGATTTTTTTTCTCCCAGCTTCTATACTGATATTTTGATTTTCATGTTTCTGTGGGGGTGTCTATAAACTTAATTTTTTAATTTATTTAATAAGTGTATGCCTGAAAATCTATCTTGTGATTTTCAGTGGCCTGAATCATATAGAATAATAATACAATGCTATTGCTTATGACGAAGTGTGGTTCAAATATTATTGCCTGCCTAATCAATACGCAGACTGCAGGATTCATGTTATACATATTCATTTGGATATGTATGAGATAATGCATTTGTGTAGACGTACTGTACTTTTCCAAGTATCAAGTGCTCCAGCTGAGGTCAGCCTACTTTCCCTTTACAGAACATGGATACATTTGTTTGGCCTATGGTTTGAATTAGAATGTCAGTGTAGATTCTTGAAAATGTTGTGGTTTTTGTCAAACTCCATTATGTACCTAAATTTTAATCTGATGTTTTTACATATCGAAAACCACGTAGCAGAATTTTTTTTTCGAAATAAAGAAACCTAACCTAAGTACATGCATAGAAAAAATGTAAAAAGAATAAAGTAGTTCATTACAATAAGAAACAAGAAAAGCCCTAAAATTCCTTCTTGATATTAATATATTATGTTTCTTATATTACTTGGGAGACATTGCATCTGATATAAAATATAATAATTCAAGAATTATAGCAGGAGAATTAACCAACTTCAGTGCTGGCTATAATAAATGCTGAATAATAGGATTCAGGAAAAGTTTTAAAAATATTAGTAATGAGTAAACCTAGATCGGGGGTGTCAAACTGGTGGCCTGTGGGCTGGATGCGTCACATGCAGGCTAAGCCCACTACAGCTCCGCGAAGGGGAAAAACATCACAAGACAGCAACATGACACCACGAGGTTTACACCTGTGTCCTAAACATTCAGTAAAAAATATTTTGCAATTGCAATTCTCAATGAGCTGGTGCTACTTTTGTTGAAGGTATTTTACTTTATGCAGTTGAAACTTGAATTGGAATTAATGAAAAAAAAATGTCCTGTTACCTTGCCAGTAAAAGATTTGCAGATTCATGGTTATTTTTATTTGTGGGAGTAATTTAAAAAGCCTCAAATCATGTGAAAGGAGCTTTTTATTCCTTCTACTTAAATTTGTGGATACTATAATATGAAAAATGTGAATAGAGACCCGTTCTCTCCCCCCCCCCCCCATTTACAAATGTATGAGAGATTTAGGAGAAATAAAAATAAATATTTCTTGAACTGTTGAATATTCTGCCATCAGAGAAGGGGATGTAAATCATTTAACAAATTCATGGCAGATCAAGCTGTCAATGGCTATTTTACTGTCTCTATAATCTCAGGCATCATAATTTGAATACTAACAGGCAGAAAGCAACAGTAGATATGATCTAATGCCATCTTGTCCATATTTATGAGCTTGTCTAGAAATACTTGGCTATTATAAGTCAGAAGAATACTAGACTTGATGGGCTCCTGTATCATCATCCAGGGTCTCCTAAAGTTTATATCATTGTCATCCCAGTTCCTTGAAGTTAAGCATTAAAGGGGGAAGACCTATCCCATGGGTTTATATCACATGGTTATAGGACTTTTATTTTGCTGAGTTAATGGAAAGGAAGAAGAAAGCCAAAGTAATTTCCAATCAGAAAAGTGGATTATTATTCTGGAAATAAAAATGACTCTACTGTTGTCCCAGTAATCCCACATCATTTATTTCATCATATTTTAATGATGAAAACTCCTATGAACCATTACATACAAAACCAAAGTGATGAAATAAGCAAATAAACCCTAATTTTATTTATTTGCATGCTTACTTTAATACAAACAAACAAACATACATACATAAACTTAACAATTCCCAAACAAGTCAATGAGGATTGAGCATATTCAGTAACTACAAAGTTACTATTGGTCTGGGGAATGCTAAGCGTCTCGGGAAAAAACCCAATAGTGAATTAGGGAAGGAAAGAATGTAATGGAAACCTTGAAATGACATCTAACTAGCAAGAGCATTTCAATATTTCACTTCAGATCTCAGTGGTAAAAATAAATATTATGGTTAAAATTTTGCTTCTGAATAAAAATGAACTCCCTTACAGTGTTTTTTCCACCAGAATACTTTGCAGAAGACTTTCTGAAAAAGAAGACTTACTTCAGTTTTCACTGTAACATAATTAGAAAGATTGAGTTTTAATTCAATCTGTGTAAGCGTAGAGCCTGTGTAACGTAGAGGGCTAATGCCTCCTACTAAAGGCAGCAATTAACACCAGCTGCCTGTAATTTCTCTGAGTTCAATCCTAGCCAGGCTCAAGGTCGACTCAGCCTTCCATCCTTTCTAAGGTGGGTAAATTGAGGACCCAGTTTGTGGGGGCAATAAGCTGACTTTGTATAAATATACAAAAGTATGAAGGCTATTGCTTAACGCATTGTAAGCCGCCCTGAGTCTCCGGAGAAGGGCGGCATATAAATCAAATTAAAAATAAAAAAAAATAAAATAAATTATTTAAATTCAGCATGTTTAGAAATGATTGCATGCTCATAAAGATGTGAAAACCAGTTTCTATAGAAACAAAGCTACAAACTTTAGTTTCAGTTTTAAGATACTGACTAAGTGACATGAAGTGAGCACTGGTAAGATAGTTTAGCACATGTGGAAGCCAGATTTTTTCCCCAGATGTTTATAACCTGAAATTGTGCTTTATTTTATTTAGTGCCACGATCAGTAGGACACCTGAAATGGGACTTTAAGTCAAAGTCAGAGCATCATGATTTTGATGAATTAAATCACATCCTTCAAGAAAGTAAGAAACTTGGCAAAGCTCTCGAAAATCTTTCTCAAAGTAAGTTGATCAATACATCAGGCATGTACTGAAGAAGCATAATCCTATGACATAAAGGTTAGAAATAACTTTAGTGAAGGCAATTTGACAAGTGTTTCAATAAAATAAACTTAAAGATAGTATCAACAGTTTGTGATAAACTTAGTAACAGAATTAAGTCTGAATATTTCTCTGCACAGTTTAAAGCACATTAGATGACATTCGAAAGATGGTTTGCACTTCATTTTTTTAAAAAATCAACATTTTTAAGATTTATGAAAAACTTCTAGCTGTTTAAGAATTTTGAAAAACTAGTCCAAAAAATAGAGAAATGGATCAAAATAAGAGAAATTCAAATTTTTTTACTACTGGTTCTGTGGGCGTGGCTTTGTGGGTGTGGTGTAGCTTGGTGGGCGTTGCAGGGGAAGGATACTGCAAAATCTTCATTCCCACCCCACTGCAGGGGAAGGATATTACAAAACTCCCATTCCCTCCCCACTCCTGGGGGAAGGATATTGTGAAATCTCCATTCCCATCCAACTATGGGGCCAGCCAGGGGTGGTATGTGCTGGTTCTCTGAACTACTCTATTTCTGCTACCGGTTCTCCAGAACCTGTCAGAACCTGCTGAATTTCACCCCTGATCTGAGCCTTTCATTAGTCCCTTCCTCCTCTATTCACTTTTAAAAGAGTTTTATGTCTTTATGTAATTTCTTGAAAAACAGTAGCTGATTAAGATGACATTGAATGATACTTTTCAATGACAGATTGGTGTATTGTACTTGAGTTCTAGGTATGCCAGCAAAATGTCTAGATATATTCTTTCTTATATTTGTTGTCATGTCAGTTTTGTGCTATTATAAAAAGGATATGTTTTTATGGCTGAAATTTGCTACAATGCAATTTATAGTAAACTAAATTTAATTTTATGTTGCAGTTACAGAAGTGTAGTATCTTTTTTTATTGCAATACTTCATTCCATTTTTATTTCTATTATGCATTGAATATGTTTTGTGTTAGTAAAATCCCTATGGTTTATTCAGGCTGACTGAGCAGTTTAAGGACAGAGATTAAGTTACATGTGCCAAAGAATATTGTAGGTAATAAGCTTGTTGTCTCATTAGAGAAGTGATGGCAGAATAATATTCTCATTTAATACTGCCCATGTTGGAACTCAATATTGAAAAGGTAACTAAATCCTAATATTTCTTTGAACTTCTCCAGTGCACTATGCTAGCATAATGTTACAAGAATTTTTGCAATAAGGAATCAAAATAATACCATTTTTCAAATATCTTCAACTTTTCATATTAAGTTATTGCTCTACAGTAGAAATTATATCTTCCATATGTTTTGATTGCCACAAGTGTACAGTGTTAATACCTTTTCATATGAATGTGTACTGAGAGAGTTATATTCCATAATGATATATAGAGCCATAGGTTTGTATTAATTAGTGTCACCAGTGCAGTCCTTTTCCATATCTATATATTGCACCAAAATAGGGGATAAATTCTATATAGCTTATTTTGGCTTTGCTAGAATCCCATTTGAGCCTTTACTGATACAGGATTCCTTTTTCATTCACTATAGGCATACAAATTATAAATAAATCAATAGCTCTGCTATTTTTCATTCAGGGGTGCTTTGAGTATAGACACAAGGCAAGGGAAGAACCACACTGGAAACACATAGAAATTGGTACATTGTTGCAATTGAGCTAACATGATTATTCACATTCTCGTCCTTGTGCAAAATGCTGGCATATTTTTTAAATGCTTGAAGAAGACTTAAATCTTTATTTATCATCAGGCATGAAAGACACATGAAGTTCCAATTAAATTGAGTCATTGCTACTCATGCCTATGCATAGGAATCTACTGAACTAACAGTACTATTTTAACTCTAGATAAAGGTCTGTGGGATTCAAGAAGCTTGAACCATTGTGGACCCTTTGTGGCTATGTAAAAACTCTGCACTGATTTTCTTTTGACTCCTTCCAGGTTCTGCCACTCTTCCTGCATTTCTGTCATAGATATCCTATACGGTTGTACCCAAAGAAATTCTCTTAAGAATATAATGCTGTTGATTATTTTTTACTGAATTACATGTAGACTAAATCATTCTTAAATGAATGCATCAGAAGTACAGTCAAATACCGATTTAGTTTCATCGACTGTAATCAGTTTGAAAGAGAAAAGAGAAAAATGATTCTAACTGTACCATTAAACCAGAATGTTTAATTCAACAAATTTAAGAACACCCAGTCTTTAATAAGGCCATCTGCTGGCATTTCAGAAAAGTACATCATTATCAGCCTTTTGTTCTCAGTAAAACAGATACCATCTGAGGAACATACATTTTGAAATATCATGGCAGAAGGGAATCTAGTAAATCCCTTATGTCTTTTCTGCTATTGTGATAAAAATCACCTGAGTTACATTAAACTCACCAGCATTTAGTTTAAAGTAAGTCCCTTGGGAATGAATCTCAAATGGCTTCTAGAAGTAAAGCTTCTTTCATTTTAAGAGACACATTATGTGTATCTTGCAAATAAAATTGAAGAAGCATAAAAATGGAAATTAACTGTTAGTAGGAAAATGTTCCAGTAAATACAGTTATCAAAGCAGGGAGTCTACATTAATAGGAGGAGGTTTTAAAGATAGGCACAATTGTTAAGTGTTCTTTATAGAACTCTGTAGCACTTATGGTCTCTTCTTCCTTTTTCCCTCTAGAAAAATATGCTGTAATGTATTTCAGAGAAGTGCCATCTGAATAGGTTTGCTATTGTACATCAGGGGATAATACCGTACCGACACAAAGAATTTAATTGACTGTGCACATTATTTCCTTACTGTATTAAAGCTATCATATCAGTTATTTGAACTGTGGATCAATGGAAATCCCACTCTGAAGTCATATTTTTCAAAATAAATATTTAATTTAAATAATTAAATGAACATTTATTTTAAATAAAAACAAACTAAACACAATTATAAGGGTCTATGTTTAGACCCTTATAATTGTACAGACGTTCAGTGTATTTGTTCAATGCATTAGAATAAGGATATGGTATGTTATTAACAAGCAGACTGATTTGGTGAATATGCCTGAGAGAGGAACCAGCAGAAGCAAGCCAGCATGTCTTTGGTCAGAACCTAAAACTGGTCCAAAGTACTTGATTTGAGAAATCAGAGTCAGAACACTGCAACTAAATAAACACAGAGTGACTTTATAATTGAGAAATAAGGAATAATAGATATCTTTTAAAGGACAAATAACAGAGATTTAAAACTTGTGCAGGGGAATCATATGGGGGAATGACCAAAAATGGGTTACAGGTTTTATTTGGTTTTCTGAACTAAATAAAGTCTGTAAAAGTTGATTATACTTTCTACTTCTTGCAAGCACTCACATTGGGAGAGATTGAAGAATTGAAGTGTATTCTCATTGCTAAATTAATCCTTCCAGGATTAAAAATTGATTAACAACTGGAAGCAAAGTGTTTTTATTCAATATATGTACTTTGTAAATGTATGTACTTTTTCATATTGAATTGGCATAAAACACTAATCCCCAGTAACAGAAAGCATTCTTAGATAATAAAAATGGTAAATGGTTTAGGGGTGGGTGGGGGCATGTGTCTATTAAGTCACTTTGCAGATGAAGAATCTCTCTGAATAATTAAAGTACCCCTCTCTTATTTGAGCCTTGCATGAAGCATCATAAAAATGTTCCTGGCAGTATTTCTTTGCAGATAAAGGCAGTTTGCTGAACCTTTTTCCAAGGATTGCAAATCATCTCCTTTGAACAATCTGCAATCCTACTGTCTACCCACTCATAAAAGAGAGAGAGAGAGAGAGAGAGAGAGAGAGAGAGGATGGTAGAAAACCCTTTGGAATGATAGAAGGGACACATGAAGCAACATAATTAAATTGCTTTCTAATAAATCAGTATGCTATAACTAGTTATGCTTATGATGGCAGCTATCTCATAAATAGATAAGCCACCCATTGGCAGCCACTTTGTGAAAGCATCAATTATATGCTTTAAAAATTCCAAATATTGCAATCAACTTAGAACATTAGGTATTCCCACAAGGAGATAGAGGCTGTGGGAGTAATGTGAGAGTAATCAGGCATTATATGCCAGCATATTTTCTCAGAGAGTCTGAAGCCACCATCTGAAAGAATTTCATTATTACATTTCAACCAGGCCTTGACTAGACATTAGATTACCAGCAATTATGCTTTATTTATTTATCTTTATAATTACGTATAATATTGTTCTATTTATAGGCATTGCAATTTCCGATGGGCTCAATAAGGTAAGAATTACGTTTAGCAAATTACATCAAACTTGTTTCTTACAAAATAAGCATGTAAAAATAATTTGGGAAGTTGCTATGTTGGCAATATCCTTACCAGAATTTAATTTAGATAGATTAAATTCTTAATTGAAATATATTTCATTCATTTCATGATTACAAATTTTGGAATCACCAGGTCCGAGAAGAGCCATCTATGTAATTTTTTGAAAGTTGGAGGCCTATCACATCTAGGAGATATTGGAGAAATCTGTTGACATTCGAAATGCTATTCTAAAATTTGCTGTCAGCAACATATAACAATGATCACTCAGATAATGGTTGTGAAAAGCAGTATGATAGGTTCATTGCAAATTGCACAAGATAGTATTATTTATGTATTTTATATATACTATGTGATGGGTCATCTTTAGTAAAATAATTGTATCAGGTCATCTACCTGCTCAAGGTCCTATCTCCTTGGAAAGTGGGACCTGGACCACGCTTGGGAGCAGCACACTGGCTCTCTTATTACTGACATTTTGCAAGGCCATAAAAAGAATTTTATTCAGTCTGACTTTCCAAGCTTAATAAAGATTGGATTTTCACCGTTTCGTATTTTATATCCCTTTATGATTTGGAGAAATTATTGTACTTTATGTTCAATGTGGTTTTATGATGCTTTATTGTAGGCAATGTTTTTATGTTTTCCTATACCAACCAGAGTCTAATGATATATACATTAGTGGTAAGTATAGTATTTGGGTCCACAGCAGAGAAAAATGTGTAAGATCCAGTATGGGTATTCTTACTCTACCTTGCTCATTAAAGAAATAGCACACAATAGTGGTGTTCAGACTGAGGAAAATTAGTACAAATACAGGCATCTTTAATAAGGAGCAGCTTATTAAAAGGAAAGTACACTCTTACTTGCTTTGTAGCCAAATACTGTACAACACTTCAGAAGAAGGAGGGAGGGAGGGAGGGAGGGAGGGAGGGAGGGAAGGAAGGAAGGAAGGAAAGAGAATTGAACAATCTCTGCTTGATTTTCTAAGGGAAATGTACAAGTCCCAATGTAAAGCACAATCTTGGAGCTTTAGGATAGTTGTTTCTTTGAGCTGGTCTAGAAATGCAGTTTTAATGTGTTGTAAGTCTATAACGCTGGTAAAGGTGCCAAGAAAGAGAAGAAGATGATTAGCAATGAAGTGAATGAGCTCAATTACAATGGGCAACCTGTTGAAAAACTTAAAGAATCAGGTTGAGATAGACCTATTTAGAGTAAATCTATTTATGTGGTTGCTAAGAGTTAACACCAACTTAATGACAGAATAATTTTAACTATCTAGAAATGCTGTTAACTTTTTCTTTAAATTGAGTGTTAAACTGCAGTTTTACCTGCTCCAGTGTTTTCCAGAGGCCTTTATGTATGTTGTACCTTTCTATGAAATACAATTGTGTTTGAATTGCTTGAACTTATTATGTTTATCCATATTGTTGCCAATAAGTAATGATAAATCATTTTCTCTCTAATAGGAAACAGCAGCCTTTAATACTTCACTTCTTCGGCCTCGGGTAGTTGGAGAATGGATAGGACGTGAAGAAAATGATGCAGATCCACTGGCTGATGAAATGTTGCAGCCTCCAGTACCAAGAAGCAAAATGGAACAGTGGGACAGTGAAGATAGTAGCAGTCCTGGAGGAAGGTACATTTTCCAATTATGGTGAATAATTGGGAGATAACTGTCTTCCATGTCATATCCATTTACAACAGGTTAATTTTATTTGATTTTGCTGTAAAAGAAGCTTTCCTACTTTGTCTAAGACAGATACAGAATGAGAACATAACAGACATTTGCATGAACCTTCTATTAATTTCTTTTTTTTTTTTATTGAAAAAGTTTTACAATAAAAAATTTTTCCCCCTTTTTTCACCCCTCCCCCCTCCCCCACCCTCTCATGCCCCCTAACCTCCCCCCAAACCCACCCCCTCCCTCTCCCACCCACCCCTGACTTCCGCTACACATTCTTAAGAAAGAAAAACAACAAGAATTTATAACAACAAAGAAAACAAATACTATTATATATTCAGTTCTAAGTTAAGAGGAAGAGGAAAGAAAGAAAGAAATTAAAAAAAAATAAAAATAAAAATAAAAATAAATAAATAAAATAAAATAAAATAAAGTAGTACAAAGAAAGACCCATAAACATAAATATTTGTCTAAGCTTAACAGTATTGTAATAAAAAAAAACACCAGAAAAAATAACCATTATAATATTTAACACAATTTAAAAACAGAGAAAAATAAAAATGAAAGAAACATTACTAAGATTACTAATCATATACCATACTCAATCACTCCAAAATTATATAACTTACTTGTTCATATTAAATAATACCACATATTTTAATCCAAACTACTCCCCCTAATTCAAAAGCCCAGAAATCCCCCCTTCAAAGAAAAAGAAAAAAAAAATAAAGTATACAATATAATATAATTATGCATATATTGTTATAATTTTCCATAACTCGAATTGCAATCTTCTCTTCTTCCTGATTGAAGTTAGGTCTTCTTTCTTCACCTGTATCCAATTCCAATACTCTTCATCTTCTATCTGCCCCCATCAGTAAAACAAAACATTCCACATGAACCCCCCGTGTGACTTTATATAGATAACATCCAACCAAGAAAATAATCACTCCTCTAGGTAGAATCATTCAAACAAACGTGTTCTATTTCAACGAGAAAAAACCCAATGCAGCTCCTTAGAAACAAAAAAATCAAGAAAAAAGAAAAAAATCCTATAGACTGCATTCCCAGATGTTCTTATAAAAACTATTTCAAATCCTGCCACCCTTTGTCATTCACTCTTGGTTGTAAAACATTTTCATTTCCATTCTTTGCTCTTGGATGATAAATTCCAAAAAAAAACTATGATAGGGTAATCACAAAACGCTACTACTATATAGATAGCATCCAACCACGAAGATATTCATTCCTCTAGGTAAAAACATTCAAACTAGCGTATTCTATTACGACAAAAAGAAACCCAATGCAGCTCCGCCAAACCTTAATGACAGAAAGAATCAAAAAAAGAAGAAAATCCTGGCAACTGCATGCCCAAATGTTATCATAAAGTTGTTTCAAAACCTGCCACCCTTTCACTCCTTCTGGTTGTTAGATATTCTCCTTTCCATTCTTTCCTCCTGGATGATAAGTTCCAAAAAAAAAACTATGGTAGGATAATCACAGAACGCTGCTACCATTGCAGCCCTCTGTTAAGCTTGCTCAAGATGTTAAATCCAATTCAAAAATAAGAAAGAGAAACTCCAAATCAGGATGAAGACTTTATAATCCTTAAATCCAAATCCATATAAACTTTAAGAAGTTTATAACCAATTTTCACAATTAGCCAAGCTTTCTGATAACAGCTGCATCTGATGAAGGACTCTACGACACTCGTTAGTTACCTCTCGAATTTCCTCGTTAAAATCTGGTTCCTGCTGCTCGATATCACCATCCTTTTCTTGCGGAGCGTTGGACCTCTGCTGCTGATCATCTTGAATTATAGTATTTTTTAAATCTTGCTCCAGCAGTACAAGGTCCGGTGCTCCTAGTCTAGGTTCACTGGTGTGGTCCATAATAAGATCCTCAGAGAAACCAGATTGCACTCCTTGTGCTTTTAACATTCTTTGATTCATTCTTTGAGTCTCATCCTTCTGTTTACCTTTTACAAACTCTCTTTCTTGTTTCTTATTCTTGAGGTCTTCCGAAGCTCCCTTAAAAATATTTTTATAAAAATGTTCCGCTTTCTCAATAGTATTCAAACAATATCTCACGCCATAATATCTAAAAATTATGCCAACTGGTAAATCCCATCTAAATGGGATATTATTTTCCTTCAATTCTTTAGTTAAGAAAGCAAATTCTTTCCTTTTCTTTAGAACCTTCGGTGGTAACTCTTTAAAGATATTAATTTGTTCACCTTCTACTTGCGCTCTGGCAGAATAGGACCTTTGTAAGATGTCATCTCTCAACCTTTTATCAGTAAAGTAAACAACAACATCTCTGGATAAATTCCTTTGTTTAGCTACTCGTGAGTTGACTCTGTAAACTTTCTCTATACAACCAAGAATTATCTCATCCTCAATCTCAGACCGCTCGGCAGCCTGGGCACTCCAACAAACCACGCTGAGACGAGATGCTCGAGCAAACAGAAAAGCAGTTTATTTTCGTCTTCCAGGAAGCCGTAGATTACGCTGAGTTCACCAAAAGGGATAACACAAAGTCGGCGTTGGGATTCCCTCACCCCAACTCCGTTTAAATAGCCGCGCTGTACAACCAGCCAATCAGCGCTGCTTCCAGGTTCCACCCCACCCATTATGCAAAATTGCAATTAATCATGGTTAGCCTAGCCCGTCCGCAGCGTGACCGACCGCCTAACTCGTGACACCCCCTCCACCATTGTGCCCATGTGTTTTCTCTTGATAGCAGGTGTGTTCTCTCCACCCCACCTAGCAGGTAAGTCCTTTGGTCTGATGTGTCAAGCTGGGCAGGCTTGACAGGCGGCTCCCCCTACCAGGAGTCCCCCTGGAAGACAAAAGCATAAAGTTATAGCAATCGCTATCAAACCACCCCACCCAGCTTGCCAGGTTTGTTGGGATATTTTTTATGAAATTGACGACGTAGCCTATTTGCATTAAGGTTTTCTAATGGAACCCAGGTTGCGTCTTCCAAGGGATAGCCTTTCCATCGTACTAGGTAGTACAACTTATTTCTGCGAACTTTGGAATCTAAGATCTCATCTATTTCATATTGATTTGTGTAAAGAGGTCCAGGGCGGGTTAACGGGTCTCGTGTTTCCGTTACCGGTTTGAGGAGACTACTATGGAAAACAGGGTGGATTTTTCCTAACAAGGGTGGTAACTTCACCTCGACAGTTACTGGATTTATAACTTTTGTGACCGGAAAAGGGCCGAGATATTTAGGGCCCAATTTTTTGCTGGGTACCTTCAACTTGATGTATTTTGTGGACACATACACCTGGTCTCCAACTTTGAATGGTGTAATGTCTTGTCTCTTTCTATCGGCGTATTTTTTGTACTCGTCCGCCGCTTTTCCTAAGGCTGTTCTGATGGTTGGCCATACTTGACAAATCCTCTCCCCCCACTCCTTTGGAGTTGTTTGGGCTTGACTAGTTTCCTCTAACTCAGGGATAGCGGTGAAGTCCCGCCCATGCACCACTTGGAAAGGTGTGACTCCTGTGCTACGGTGTACCGCGTTGTTATACGCGACTTCAGCAAATGGTAGGAGTTGTGACCAGTCGGACTGTTGATACGAAACATAACACCTTAAGTATTTTTCTACCATCGCATTGGCCCTTTCTGCAGCTCCATTGGTACTTGGGTGAAACGCTGAGCTGAGCCCTTGCGACGACCCTAATAAGGTGATAAAGTCTCTCCAGAACCGGGCCGTGAATTGTACTCCTCTGTCTGATATTATTCGAGTCGGAGCTCCGTGCAACCTATATATATGTTTCACGAACATGTGTGCTAGTTTTCTCGCAGATGGGAGACCTCGGCAGGGGATGAAATGGGCCTGCTTTGAAAAGAGGTCAATCACGGTCCAAATGACCGTGTACCCATTACTGTCAGGGAGGTCCACAATGAAATCCATTCCTATCTCCTCCCACGGTTTGTTGGGGGTCGCAACAGCTTGTAATAAGCCCAACGGCTTACTAGTGTTTGCTTTTGTTGTTGCACATATTTTACACCCTCTGATATACTGTTCTGTATCCTTTCGTAAGCGAGGCCACCAAAATTGTCGTCTAACGAGATGCAACGTTTTTAGGAATCCGAAATGTCCTCCTATTTTTGCATCGTGACATCTGTGCAACACCACCGGTCTTAATGGTTTAGGAATGTATAATTTGGACCCTACCCAGGCAAGACCATCCCTCATTGTTAGTGTGGTTCCATGTTCCTTTACCCAAGGGTCATGGCTTACTTCCCGTTGCAACTCGACTTTTAAGGTATCAGGATCTAAAGAGGTAGCTTGTGTTCGTGCTGCTTGTTGTGGTTTTGGGATGATAGCCTGAACTACTTCGTTTCTCTTACTATTGAATTGTGGCATGCGTGATAACGCATCGGCTAGAAAATTCTTCCCACCAGGAACATATTTGAGATCGAAATTGAACCGGTGGAAATATTGTGCCCAACGAACTTGCTTTGGTGACAACTTTCTCGGTGTCTGAAGGGCCTCCAGATTTTTATGATCGGTCCATACTTCGAATTTCTGCCCAGCCCCTTCCAGCAAGTGGCGCCAGGTTAGCAACGCCCACCTTACCGCAAAAGCTTCCTTTTCCCAAACAGCCCAGCCACGCTCAGTTGGTGTAAGTTTGCGTGAAGTGTATGCGCACGGTTCTAACTGTCCGGTTTTTGTCCGTTGCAGTAGCACAGCAGCCACGGCTACATCGCTGGCGTCTGCTTGTACAATAAATTGCAACGTCGGGTCTGGGTGTTTAAGTACAGGCTCTTGGGAAAAGAGCCGTTTCAACTGCTCAAAGGAGCATTGACACTCTGGTGTCCACGAGAGTGGCTGTCCTGGTTTTACTTTCCCTATGATGTGTTTTGTTTTCAATAACTCAGTCAAGGGAAGGGCTACCTGAGCAAAAGAGGGTATGAATTGGCGATAAAAGTTGGCAAAGCCCAAAAAACTCTGCAATTGCTTTCTAGTTTTAGGTGCCTGCCATTCTAATACTGCCGCTACTTTCTTGGGATCCATTTCCACCCCTGTGCCCGAGATGCGGTAACCAAGATAGTCCAAAGAGGTACGGTGGAACTCACACTTGGACAGCTTGACAAACAATTTTGCTTTCAACAATTTTGTGAGAACGGTTCGTACTAACTGTATATGTTCTTCCATCGTATTCGAGTATATAAGAATGTCGTCCAAGTAGACAAGAACTCCTCTATATAAATGCTCATGCAAAACGTCATTAATAACTTGCATGAATACAGCAGGTGCCCCCTGGAGCCCAAACGGCATTACGCAAAACTTAAAACTGCCTAACGGGCAATTAAAGGTGGTTTTCCACTCATCTCCAGGTCTTATTCGCACCCGGTAATAGGCCTCCCTCAAATCGAGTTTCGTAAAGATCTTCCCTGTGGACAAGGTAGCCAGCAGGTCTTTCATTAAGGGTAAGGGGTAGAGGTGTTCTACACACACCGCGTTCAGCCCCCGGAAATCGACACATAAGCGAAGACCGCCATCCTTCTTTTCTCGGAATAGTACCGGTGCTGCCATACGGGCACGACTCGGTTGAATAAACCCCCGGGCTAAGTTTTTGTCAATGTACCGCCGTAGTTCCTCGAGCTCAGGCTTTGTCATTGCATACATGCGTGGTTTGGGTAATTTTGCCCCAGGGATTAATTCTATGGCACAGTCCGTAACCCTGTGAGGAGGCAGTATTTCACATTCTTCTTCAGCAAAAACAGCCGCTAAATCCCTATAGACATCTGGATATCCCTCCTGTGGAGGATTGTGGTCAACCCCCCTATTCCCAGTTCCCTGGGGTAAGCGCTCCTGTACCATCGGTTGCGACTGCGAGCCTACTTCCAACCGCACCTTCCGAAACCCATCCTCCCACCATATGACTGGCTGCCACTTGTCTAACCAGGCTAGACCCAATATCAGGGGTTCTACCATATGCTCGATTATCACAAAACAAAGCTGTTCTCTATGTGCCCCTATCCTTATCTCTACGGGTTCTGTGACATAACGAGCTGGCTCCCCATCTAGGAGTGACCCATCCATTTGTTCAAAACGAATTGGAGCTCTCAGCTTCCTGATTTGGAGCCCCAATTCTTGGGCCACAGCTTTTCGCATTAGGCACCGGGTGCATCCAGAATCTAGCAGAGCACCATGATGGGCTTCTGTTAGGGTGCGTATGTTTTGTAACACTACCGGGAGTACAAAGGGACTTATTGGGTCGCTTACCATAGGATCCTCTGGTGCACTATCGTCACTGTCCTCCGACCGCACCTCGTCTCCCCCGACCGGTCTCCTGTTCTCCAACAAGGTGGCACGGGTTCCACGGAAGGTTGGTGTGGGCATCGGTGGCTTTGCCCGTTCTGTAGTTGAGCGGACTCGCTCTCTACTCCTGACCCCAGGAGATGGCCCTTGTGTGCGGGGCGATGACAGGGGGGCCACAGGGCACTCGGCAGCCCTGTGCCCAACTTGGTTACATCGAAAACAACGGAACGAGGTAGCCCGTCCTCCACTTGTGACCGGTTTGATGGTAGGTGAACCTCCTGGATTCAGCTCTTTTATGGCTGGGGGTTTAGTCCCAAATCTTTGTGGTGGAGTAATCCGTGGTCGGAACTCACGCAGCCCGACCTCCAGTTCCACCGCTGCTTTACACCATTCTGCCAATAGGGGTGGTAAACCACGATAGACACATGCTTGTCTCACCTCTCTATCCAGACCAGCACGAAATTGGTGGACTAACAATCGTTCGGGCCAAGAGCGGAGTCTCCCAGCCAGGACACGGAAGTCTTTGACGTACTCTTTCACCGGCCGGCCTTGTTGTCGAAGGGCTAAAAGCTCTCCTTCCGCCACTTGGATTCTAGCACTATCCTCAAAACGGATCCGTAGAGCGTCCAAAAATAGCCCCACATCGGCCAACTCTTTTGCATGCTCATTATGCAGGTCCGCAACCCAGTTTGCTGCTTCGCCCTGTAGCACTGCTGTGATTGCAATTACCATAGCCCACTGTGAAGGATACAAGCGCCCATACAGATCCACATGGCTTAGGATTTGGCTAAGGAAAATAGCGACCTTGTCTGCGCTGCCATCAAATGAGGCTTGTATGGGTGGTGGGCCCCACCATTGTTGTTGCTGTTGAACACCTGGTGCCCATATGGGTGGCAGTGGCGGGCCACGCACCCTCAGTTGGTCCCTCTCCTCCCCTCGGCGCACGTCGCTATACCCCCGCACAATGGGTGGCCGTGTCTCTCTCCCTTCCATCCTTCGGGGAGCCTCCTGTGTTTCACCTAGAGACGATGTTCGGGGCCCCGTAGAGCCGTGCTCTGTTGCCTTTGTCCTGCCAGCCTCTATCCCCATGCGCAGCTTGGGACTTGCTAGATGAAATCGTGGTTCAGCCCTGGATCTCCCTTGCCACGTGCTGGTTGTCTCCCCACGTTCAACCCACGGCTGCCAGGACGCTGCATCACGGAAACTAGCTTCCCCGAACTTCTCTCGTAACGTCTCTAAGGTGGACGAGCCAAGGCTACTGGAAGAGTAGGTCCAATCCCGCTCCTCATCCTCTATCCATTTGCGCTCCCGCCACCCCTGAAACGCGCCTTCTGGCCGATACTGAGTTTGACTCCTCTGAGACCCAGTCAAGGCAGGGCTAGTCCACCAATCCCCTGTGGAGCCCTTTCCTGTACTTACTACAGCTGGGCTTTGCTCCCCGCTGCCAATGTCCACCTTCAATGACTTCTTCTCCTTTTGCTGGCTCTGCTCGCCACCGCTGATATCCACCTTCAGAGCCTTCCTCTCCTTTTGCCTGACCACGGGTGGTTCCACAGCGGCTTTTCCCTCCAGCGGCTCCAGCGGGACGACAGGGGTCTCTTCTTCCAGAGCTGCCACCAGCCCAGCCTCCGGTAACGCCCCCACCGCCCCTTCGGCCATCCTTTCACAACGGGAGAGAGAAATCCAAAAAGGAGAAACGCCGACTTTCTCTCAGACCGCTCGGCAGCCTGGGCACTCCAACAAACCACGCTGAGACGAGATGCTCGAGCAAACAGAAAAGCAGTTTATTTTCGTCTTCCAGGAAGCCGTAGATTACGCTGAGTTCACCAAAAGGGATAACACAAAGTCGGCGTTGGGATTCCCTCACCCCAACTCCGTTTAAATAGCCGCGCTGTACAACCAGCCAATCAGCGCTGCTTCCAGGTTCCACCCCACCCATTATGCAAAATTGCAATTAATCATGGTTAGCCTAGCCCGTCCGCAGCGTGACCGACCGCCTAACTCGTGACACCCCCTCCACCATTGTGCCCATGTGTTTTCTCTTGATAGCAGGTGTGTTCTCTCCACCCCACCTAGCAGGTAAGTCCTTTGGTCTGATGTGTCAAGCTGGGCAGGCTTGACACTCAAGCTCTAGTAGTTCAGCAAAAACCTTTGCAATAGTTGCTTTTAAATCTCTCTGGTTTTCTTTAATACCTCTTACTCTGATTGCTGAGGCCATAGTTTTAATTTGAAGCATGATAATATCATTCTGTATAGTCTGATTACAAATCTCAGCTTTCACAAACCTTTCTTGTATTTCTTGAATCTGGGAGCCAAATTTACTGCTAATTTCAGTTACTTTCTCCTCCATTTCAATCACCACATTTGAAAGATCTGAAATTACTTTAACAATAGTTTGACTTAATTGGTCATGCTTTCCAGCAGTCAAATTCACAAGATTCTTCTGTGAGTTTTTAATTTTGTCAACTACACTCGATAAAGAAGTTGTTATAAGTTCTTTTAAGTCCCCTTCTGCCAATCCAGACAATTGCACCATCTCAGCTTTGCTCTTCGGCTGGCTCAAGGGGGAGCCCCCCCTTCCTTTAGTCATCTTTATTTTACTTTAAATGGCTTTACTATGCTTTACTTCACTTTGCCATACTTTACTTTAATCCTTGTTCTAAAGAAAAATATCCAGAAAAAAGGAAAAAAAAATTTTTTTTCTTCTTACTTTAAGTGACTCTCCCATAGCAAAGTATTCATTTCAAAGCCTCCATTTTCAATCACTCTGGCATTTTTTCCAATTAAGATCAGTCGCCATCTTAAAAAAACTTTTTTAGAAACTTTCACTTCTCTTCCTCTCCTTCCCCCCTCCTCTCATTCCTCTTCAATAAAAAATTAGTAAAAAAAAAAAAAATCCATACTTGCTTCATCTTTGCTTCTTTCTTTTTCGGCTTGCTCCATAGACGCTGTGGTGTTGCTTCCAGCGTCTGGCTCCGCTAGTTAACTAACTAGCGGAGGACAGTCTCGTCGCGGAGCCTCTCTGGAGGTATAGAGGGGGCCATCCTTCTGAGCCCTCCCCAGGACAAACGAGACGATCCTGGGGCGACTCAGGGGGCCCAGCCTCACCCCCAGAAGCTCTGCCTGCTCCTCCCGCTGAGGAGCAGGTTGTTCGAGCCGCCTGCCAGCTGTGAGGCGGCTCTATACGCAGCGAGACGCCGGCGGGCATGAAGGAGCCCGCCGCCGACGAGGAAGGTGCCACCGGAAGTCAACCTTCTATTAATTTCTTGAGTATATTTCAGATATCTTTATAAGAACATATGCAGATAATAGAAAAATAAGACCTCATTAAAATAAGAAAACTAGTGTGTTATCTATGTCATATTTGGAGCATCCACACACATAGGCCACTTGTGGCTTTCAGGTCTCCACTGTTCAGCTTTAGGTACCTTAACTATTTCTTTGCAAATAGCATTAACGCTGATAATAATAATAATAATAATAATAATAATAATAATAATAATAATAATAATAATAATAATAATAATAATAGTTTTATTTCTATTCCGCCCTTCTCCCGAAGGACTCAGAGCAGTGTACAGCCCATTAAAAGCACAAAAATATACAGACGTTAATTAAAAATAATTAAAATTATTAAATAATTTCAGCCCAAATTAAAACCCAAAATTTAAAACCCCAATTTAAAATCATTTACATGGCAGAACAGCAGGTCTTGAGGGCACAGTGAAATACACAGAGGTCAGAGATCTTGTGCATTTCCGGGGGCAGTTCATTCCACAGGGCAGGAACTCTCACAGAGAAGGCCCTCCCCCTGGGTGTCGCCAGCCAACATAACTGGTGGGGAAGAAGTTGCCCTTTTTTATGATGATAATATATCAGTCTTGATAAGAATGATGGCAGGAATACATGTAAAAATAAACATTTGTCAAGTGCTCCTCATCAGAATTACTATTATTTGATCCTATCTTAATCTATCAGAATTTGCCTATCTTAAATTTTTCTTGGGAAATTTCTTTGTTAGACTTAGGGCTGTCAATTATGTCAACTGCAGTGAGCAAACTTCATAATATAGGGTTTCAGAACTGATAAGTGGTAAAGGCAATTTTAGTTTTCCTACTTCAAATTCCTCCGTTTATCCATAAGTCCTTTTAATCTTTACTCAGCTGAATTCTATACAGTTGGGAAGTTGGCTTAGCATGCCAGCTTCCCCAACTGGCTTCCCCAACTGGCTTAGCGTGCTTCTGATTAATGTGAATATATTTTACTATATTCACCTGAACACAATTACTATTTTACTATCCACCTTGTAAATAAATAATGGTAGGCCAAAAGATGGGACTAACATTTGTCTGCCATATGATTATTGGATTGGCATCTCTGATGAAGACATCTTCCTATCCCCTAAAAAGCTTCCTATCCTCTAAAATTTTTCTTCTGAATTGACTTGTGTTTTCCAGTGATAAGTCTTCCTCTGTATGATGGCAACTGTATAGATAACGAAGTTACAGATATAATGTATACACCATATTTGTGTTATCTTACACAGTCTAGGACTTGTTTTACTCTAATTATTATTATATCTTTTCCCTGTTTACAGAAATTGCTTTAACAAAATCAAAAGGATTTGATTATGTGATGATTGACTTATTTAATCTCCCTCTCTATCACATATATAGGACCTCTTGGTCAAACAGCCATTATTAATGAGACTAATAGATTAACTATTATTTCTAGTTTAAAGATGAAACCGAAGACTAAAGGACTGAAACATCAGCAGCAGCAGCATAAAAAATTGCTGGCTGCAATGCTTTCACAAGATTCGTTTGATTCTCTACCCAGCACAACTCCTTCAGTAACAGAAGAAGATATTGACAATGAAGATGATGCCATGGAACTGCTGGGTAAATACAAAACTTAATTTATTTAATGTGTCGTCGGTTAATTATAGCATTAGTACCTAGGCTTATATACTGCTCTATAGTGCTTTGTAAACCACTCTGTGCATATTGCCCCAACAATCTGGCTCCTCATTTTACCAACTTCAGAAGGATGGAAGGCTGAGTCAACTTTGAACTGGTTGAGATCAAACTCCTAGTGTGTGGGCAAGATAATCCACAATACTGCATTCTAACCACTGCGCCACCATGGCTCTTATCCTTATGAGACTCAATTTGGAATCTGAAGTCAGGTTCCCAAGTGTCTGCTTAGGTATTATATGCTTAGTTTAAAAGTCTAGAGCAGGGGTGTCAAATCTAAGGTCTGGGTGCCAGATCCAGCCCCCGGGGTGCTTAGATCTGGCCCGCGGGGCCACCTGGGAAACAGTGAAGGACTGGTCCACAGTGCTTTCTGCCAGCGAAAACAGAGCTCAGGAGGGCTGCACACTGGCAGAGGGTTGCAGGAGGAGAGCCTGTTTTCTCTGGTAAAGCACTTGGTCCACAACAGGCACCCCCTGATATCGAGCTGGCTGTGCCCACTCTGGTCCCCTGAGGTCAAACACAACCCTGATGCGGCCCTCAATGAAATTGAGTTTGACACCCTGGTCTAGAGAGATATAAATTGCTACAGTCAAGGTTTTTTTTTTAAAAAAAAAGTATGTAAATTTTATATAAATTAACCTTTACTTTTGTGTGTGTGTGTGTGTGTGTAGGAGAAAGAAAGAGAACGTTGTTTTTATATACAGTTAGTATCTAGAGGTATTGTTTCTTGGAATTGGAGTTGCAGTGATAATTAATCCATCACTGGGCATCATTTCTTTGTCATTTGAAATTACAAGCAAGTTTGGTTGTATTCTGGAATTATTCTTAAATTAGACACATGAATTTAAAAATATACCCTGAAACTGTCCCTAGAGTTATATAAGACTAATTATCTAAGATAATATCAAATGTTATTTTTCCATCTGTGTCTCTTGATTCTTCAATAGTGAAAAACGTCTAGTGCATTACATTGATTCACTGTCATTGAACAGATTTTTTTCTTAGAACAATTTGGTATGTAAGGGGATGTGTTTACTTATTTCTTAAGAGTAATGCTTTAGGGTTGTTTTGGTTGTCAGAATGAAAAAGGAATGAGGAGTTCTAATTTCTAAAATATGGAAGACTATTTCACATTAATGTGTAAGTTTGAATGGTTAACCATAATGGACAAACACTTAAAATGTCAGTACGTCAATGTGGAATTTTTCTTTCTTTCTTTCACAATAAATGTTAGGATATTATCCATTTTTGCACAGTTTCATCATTGTTGTAGTTTCATGTACTTAACATGCATATTTATTCAAATTATTTGTTTCCACATTGTTGGCCATTCTCCTACCCTTGGCTGCTTATCAAAGACCACAGTCCTCTGGCAGCTTTTTAAAAGACATACTCTATTAACACATAATTACTTAAATGAATGTGTATCTTTTTTCCTTTTCTTATGATTGCGTGCACTTTTTCATGAATTTAACTAACATGGCTTACCCAATTATTAAAGACATTACATATCTTAATACAAATTGAATATAATTCTCATAACAAAAGTTGAGAAAGCCTTAGCTGTCTTATTCCAAATCAGATTTGCCCTCCTAATTGTTGTCTAACTTTGGTACATTTACATTATCTTAGGTAATTTGTGAGCCAATAGCAACTAGATGATTCAGGAAATCATGGTTCTTTGCTCTCTTTTCCTTATAATATTGTCTATCATGCTTCATTATTTCAGAAACCCTTTACTGTAGCCTTTGGAACAAACTGCTATTGTTCTATGGCATGGTTTTGTTTTGGTTTTTGCCAAGTTTTAGTCTAAACACTAAATGCTAAACTAGACTTAGGATTTGATTATATAGATAAAGCAGGGAGATGACAGAAAATTCTAGCCTCACCTGTGTTTAAATATTTATTTATTTCCTGAGGTATAGATGCTGAAATTAACAGATTTAAGAGCAGCTTGTTAACTATGCACTCCCAGACAGACAATTTCTTATTCCATGATATGCAAAAGGAACATTTAAAATAATTTTTAAAAATATAGAACTGCTGACTCAATTAATTGCATACTAATGAGTAGATATTATTATGTAAAATGCTACTAGCAAGGTAGTATTGAGCTGAAATATTGGTGAAAACAATTCTATTTTCTTTCCATTCTTTATTGGTGGACCAAGATTTGACTGCATCCAATAAACTGAAGATAGAGTTGTGAGTCTGGATTTTCACAAATACAGGGAGTAACAGGATTCAGTCTGCTACAAATCTCTGTTTTAATTTTATAGTATCTAGGCTTCTGCTAAGATTTCACATAAAATGTAGAACTTTTGTTAAGTTGCCTAAATATTGTTTTCATGGTATTCTAGCTTCAGTGCATCTTCTTCACTGTCCTTCAGATATTCTTCCAATGTCTTTTTTTCTTCTTCTGGTGTACTCACAGCATTCCACCTATGTTCCTCGGTGAGTAGAGTATGTCAACATTGCTGCATGGATGAAGGACATGATTCTCTGTCATTATTTTTCCATCCAGAGCTTTTAATTCTGCTTGACTCCAATCCACTTGCTGTGTATCTAATGATTGGAATTGTCCAGGTGTGGTAGAATCGATAATGTGTCTACCATTAAGATTGATTTTAAGATCTTTACTATCATGGTATGTTCAATTCTAAACTTCATCTTGACTTTAGCCAGAAAGATGCCAAGATATTTGTATTGATCTTCTATATCCAGACTCTTGATGTTATTTCCAAAGGGCAGCTTGATTCCTTCAGTTTCCACTATATTTCCTCTAATATAATGAGGATGGCACCTTTGATCACGTTGGTGTAGTGGTTAGAATACAGTACTGCAGGCTACTTCTGCTGACTGCTGGCTGCCAGCACTTCGGCAGTTCGAGTCCCACAGGCTCAAGTTTGACTCAGCCTTCCATCCTTCCAAGGTCGGTAAACTGAGGACACAGATGATTTGGGGGAATTGCTTGTTCTGTAAACCACTAAGAGAGGGCTGTAAAGTACTATGGAGTGGTATATAACTCTTAAGTGCTATTGCTATTGCTATTTGTCTAGTCCAAACCCCATTGCAACATCTTGACTGTATATACAGACAGTATTGAACAACGATTCTATTTCAGGTGGTGTTTTTCCATATAGCTTCAGATTGTTAACCAATTTTCAATTTTACTTCCTTGCAGTATGTTATTAAACTGCTGGCAATGAGACCAGTCATGTTTTATTATTAGTTATATATTTCTCCCCAATTCATTTTTGTCATTATTTGAAGTGTTTTGGTATCTTCTGCTTTCTCTAGTATGTGAACTTGTACACTTGTAAACATAACTCAGAAAGGGATGCTTTGGTGTGTGCTTAAAAGATTAGCCGCAGAATTAATACAACATATATTTTCATGAAGGTGCCAACATTCTTAATTTCGGGACTTGTTCGTAAACACTAAGGGACACTTATTGTGTAACTTCAATCACTTGCTAAGGGAACATTCGTAACCTGGGGATTACCTGTACTCTGGTTTCTCTAGTACAGTGTTTCTCAACCTTGGAAGCTTGAAGATGGGTGGACTTCAACTCCCAGAATCCCCCAGCCAGCTGGCTGGGGGATTCTGGGAGTTGAAGTCCACCCATCTTCAAGCTTCCAAGGTTGAGAAACACTGCTCTAGTATGTGAAGTTGCTTGTACACTTGTCATAATATGTACTTTTAAAAAAATTTGTTACAGGTAGGTAGTCCTCAGTTTAAAATCACATTGAAACCCAAAATTTTCATTACTAAGCAAGACAGTTGTTAAGTGAGCTATCCCTCATTTTATGACCTTTTTGCCACAGTTTTTATGCGAATCACTGGAGTTGTTAAGTAAGTCATGCAGTTGTTAAGTGAATCTTGCTTTCCTCATTGATTTTGCTTGTCAGAAGCCAGCTGGAAAAATTAAAACTAGTGATGACATGCCTCTGGCCTTCACAAAAAATAAGTTTGTACATCTAGAATCTGCTTATCATTGTCATATATTATGACTTTATTTATTTATTTATTTATTGTATTGTATTTTTATACCGTCCAGCCATACTAAAACAATAACAGGACAATAATTAAAAACCATTAAAAAGATTCAATATCTGGCCGCAATTAAAACTCTAACTAAAAACCATTTAAAAACTCCTTTAAAATTATTGACCCATCAGACAGGCTTGATAGAACAATAGGTCTTCAGAACATGACGGAAGTCGTGGAGATCGGGGATCTTTCGAATATCTAGGGGCAGTTAGTTTCATAGGGCAGGGGCCCCCACAGAGAAGGCTCTCCCTCTGGGGGTCGTCAGATGACACTGTTTGGCCGACAGCACCCTGAGGAGGCCCTCTCTGTGAGAGCGTATCGGTCAGTGGGAGGCAGTCAGTGGTAGAAGGCGGTCCTGCAAATATCCAAGTTCTAAGCCATGGAGTGCTTTAAAGATGCTGACCAACACCTTGAAACGCACCCGGAAGACCACTGGGAGCCAGTGCAGCTTGTGCAAGAGAGGTTGTATGTGGGAGCGACATGTCGCCCCCATAATCACTCGCACGGCCACATTCTGGACCAGTTGGAGCCTCCTCAAGAGGAGGCCCATGTAGAGAGCATTACAGTAGTCCAGATGGGAAGTAATGAGGGTGTGAGTGACCATGTGTAAGGCGTCCTGGTCCAGAAAGGGATGCAACTGGGAAATCAGGCGAACCTGATAAAAAGCCCCCCTGGCCATTGCCGTCATATGATCGTCTAAAGACAGCTGTGTGTCAGGAGGACGCCCAAGTTGTGAGCCCTCTCTGAGGGGGTAAGATCTCATCCCCAATAGCCAGTGACGGCACCAGCTGGCTATACCGGGGCACCGGAAACCACAGCCACTTGGTCTTGTGTTAGTGTCAGAGGTTAGTGTTTTATAATTAGCTTTAGCAATTGGAGAATTTCTGGCATATTCCAATGTTAGATTTACCATGACATATTTATTCTGCCCTTCTTTTCCCAATGTAGAAACACTGAAGGGAAGAAACTATAATCCATGTAAAAAAAACAAAACTTTCTTCATGTATCTTTAATAAAGTAACAGGGGCATAATAGTTAAAATAGTTAATTTTTTTTTTAGCCTTTCTTAGACTTTTTGTAGTTTGTAGTTTTTAAGTGTCAATTGGGTTTTAGTTGTTTTAAATTGATTTAAATTTGATTGTTTTAAATCGTGGGCCAAAATCGTTTAATTCTTTTAATTGATTTTAAATTTTGTATTGATATGTTTTTATTCTTGGCTGTGCACCGTCCTGAGTCCAATAGGAGAAGGGAGGTATACAAATTGAATAAATAGAGAAATAATAAATAAATAAAATATTGAACCAAAATAGGAGAGATCAAGCTTCATTTCAAAACCTCAGTAACCTGTCAGGTACAGGTAGTCCTTGCTTAATGACTTATTGTTTTACAACTGTCTGAAGTTATGATGGATACCCTGCCACTACCAACCCCTCTCATCATAATCACATAACCTCTTCTCAGACAGGTCAACTTTATGACTTTATGGTCCTTTATATACATGTGACTGAAATTCGGGATGTTTTTGGCCTTGAATTACAATGACTTATGACTATAGTTCTAGGTTCAATTATAGTCATAATTCAAAAAGTACCTGGATTCGTAATTGTTTTTGAAATAACAGTATTTTAGAAAATTAATGTGAAAATAAAGATTAGAGAGGAGAAAAAAGTAGTGGTGATAGAGGATTTGAATCGGTAGAACTGATAGTGATGTAAGATTTTAATTATCCCAACATCTGTTGCAAAACAAACAGCATAATTTTTCCAAAAATTCATAATGTATTTGTTAACATATTTCTCCTTGGAGACTAAGACAAAACATGATCAGTCATGATAAGGAATATTTAGTTGAGAGAGAAGGAAAATTAGTGGAAAATGAATATAGAAACCTAATATTATTAGTTAAGGCAAACTCCTATTTTAGCTCAGTCTTCTATGAAAAGTTGGATATTTATTCTACCAAGAAATTATTAAGAGAAAGAATAAATCTGGAGATTGATGGTTACGTACTATAATCAGGGAATATCCATTTACTTTGAATAAGTTTACATCTCCAGAGTCAGATGAGTTACATTTAAGATAATGAAGAAATTTGGAAATGGTCTAATTGAATCTTTATATGTTATATATTTAAAGGTCTAGATAAAGGGTGAAGTGTCAGGTAATAGGAGGAGGACAATAATGTTCTTTTCATCAAAAAAAGGAACAAAGGAGGATCTAAGGAACTGCAAACTGGTCAGTCTGTTATTAATATGTGTGAAGATTATAAACTTTAAAACAATTTATTTTTAAGGATTATTAAAACAATATGATGATAACTATAAATCAGCAAGAATTTGTTAAGAAAATAAAATGTACTTGGAAAAAAAAGAACAATATGGCAGAAGCTGGAATAACAAGATATGATGAAAATGATTAATTTGTGATAAAGAATTATATAAAAGATATGAATATGGAAAAAATTGGAATATGGAATAGATGATAAATATTAATATATATAAGATGTATAAGATGTGAACCAGTCAACACTCTGTTCATAAAATATGTATGATGAAAGAAAAATTCTAATAAAATTTGTTAACAAAAAGAGAGAGAGAGAGAGAGAGAGAAGAATTTGTTAAGAAACATTTTAACCAGATTAATCATATTTTTTGATTAGGCAATTTCCTTATTTTAGATTATAGAAGTACATTAGATGCAATATACTTTTACTTAAAGTATTTGATTAAGCAGTATATGGCTTTCTGATTAGGAAATTAATTAACTGTGGATAGAAGGACATAAATCACTTGCTTGAAAGTTGTGCTCAGTGATGTTATTGGTAGTTTCTCATCAGTAGAGGAGAATATTAAGTTAAGTACCTCAGAGGTTCCTCTCCTCATCAACATTTTTTTAGTATAACTTGGTTGAAGAGGTGGAGGGAATGCTTCTCAAATTGCAGATGATGTAAGATTAGATGGGATAAACAATATCTTACATGATAGAAGTATATTTCAAAACAATCTTGATAATAGAAGCAGTTAAATATGGAAATGTGATTCAAGTGTAACGTAAATATAAAAAAGCAAACACAGTTGTAGGCAACATTATTCAAATTATTATTTCCAAGTCACGAGAACTAATTTTTCCACTTTATTCTTGGTTTGGTCTTACACTTTAAGAAGTATTCAGAAAACATGGAAAATGTTCAAACAATAGAAGTGGTCAGAGAACTAAATACTGTGATAAGAGGTTGAAGGAGTTAGAAAGAGAAGAAAAGGTTGAAAGGCAGATAGTCTTTAGGATGTGGACTAATGTTATTTAGAAGGTCAACACTTGTTCTCAGTTATTCCAGTATGCAAGACAGAGAATAATGGAGTCACATTACAGGAAGGCAAATTCTGATAGATTTATGGGGGGGAGAACTTCCCACGGATAGTTGAACTAACACCCAACTGTTTTCTTTCATCTTCTGATTGCCAGCATTTGTGCAAGCCCAACTTTAGTTGGAGAAAGAGTCATACAAAATAGCTATTTTATGTGGTTTATCAAAGTGAATATTTTAAAATACAGGAAAAAGTAATTTATATAGGAAATACTCCTACAGTTAGTACTTCCTACATTAAGTGATTTATTAAAGTGCATATTTTAATGTTATTCTTGGGGGGGGGGGAAGTCCCAATGATAACAGTATATTACAAGATCATATCACAAAAGCAGCAGTTTAAATAATTTAACAACTCTAACTCTACAAATGATAGGTAGCTTGCCCTTTTAGGATCAACCATCAACAATAAAGAAACAAGGAAATAAGAAATACTTGCAGATTAGCATTTGATAGATTAGCGATAAAGCAGGCGCTGGAAAACATATTCAGATGCTATGATGTGTCTAAATCAACAAAGATCACAATCGTGCAAGCAATAGTGTTCCCTGTGATAATTTGTGGAAGTGAAAATTGGATTTTGAAGTTGCAGGATAGAAAGAATTGATGCTTCAGTTACAGCCTAGAACAGGGAGCACTGAAGAAGTCACTTATGCCTTTGTTTCTCCTATGTGAATTATTGTGATTTGCTTTGAAGGCCACCCAGAAACTAATACACCACCTGTGAAGAGCTACTATAAGAAAACAGTCCAAAAGAGGGCTCCACCTCAGGAATAACTTCCTTCTTGAGATGATAGCTTCTACTCTCATGGCCTTCCTGAAGCATTGCATTGCATTGAGAGCAGCTATTGATTTTGTACACACTTAGAGTCACCTTGATTCAAGCAATTTATTGTTTTCTTCTGTTGAATTGTCTGATTCTATATAAAGTAATTTATACATTCATACCGAATATAAATAGCATGGCATAGTTATAATTAATCCCCAGAATTTTGAGTTAGGCAGAAGAGCTATAGTCCAAATATAATTGAAGGTCATAGGTTAGGAACTGCTGCCTAAATATTCCTTTTCAATATCTTTGTTATCTACAAGGCCTTTGCTAGAGTATTTTCACTGGTCTCATTCTGAGATTTTCGCTCCCTTTAGCTCCCATCATCTTAAACTATTATTTATTTATTTATTCATTCATTCATTCATTCATTCATTCATTCATTCATTCATTCATTCATTCATTTATTTGTATTTCTATGCCGCCTACTCTCTGAAGACTGGGCGGCTTACAACAAAGACAGTATACTAAATAGCATATTGCCCCCAACAATCTGGGTCCTCATTTTACTCACCTCGGAAGGATGGAAAGCTGAGTCAACCTTGAACCGGTGAGAATTTGATCTGCTGAACTAGCAGTCAGCTGAAGTAGCTGCAGTACAGCGCTCTAACCACTGCTCCACCTCGGCTCATACAATTGCCATTCTTCCATCAAACACACTACAGACTTTTGCTCAATATGCAGACAGTTTCTATATAATGAATATTATAAAGAAGAGGATTTACATTTAATGAAATGTGATTTATTAAATACAACAATAGCTAAGTTGAATGGAATGCAGAATCCAGAGATAAAATAATCTTTTCTTATGTGGATTCCAATCAGGTTGTCCTCTCCAATGGTGAATGACAACAAAGGGTAAATTTTCCCCAAGCAGATAGTGAGAGAGAGAGAAAATATGCTTATTCCTCCCTCAAGCCCAGCGCTTCTCAGATGTTTCTCTAATTCCACAGTGAATATATAAGATCTGGCACTTATTAATCATCAGGCAATCTGCTGCTACTTCTGAAAAATCCTTCTGAAGCAGAACTTTTTCAAAATGAATGGGGCTTGTGCCAATGTAGCACTTTGAAGATCAGGGCTTTAATAAGGCAGATTCTGTAATAGCACTGGAAAGATAGTTTCCCATTACCTTAATGGGGCTTTTGGCTGTAGTTGGTTCAGATATGTTTACATTTCCAAATAAGCCCTATTTTAAAAAGCTTATGTTGGCTCTGTTTGGGACCGCTCCTTCCAAATAAATGGAGTCCATTTTCTATAATACCACAGTGATTTATGTTGGATAAAAATGTCTAAATAATGTTCTTGACTTAAACTGAATTTCCAGTACTCCAGCTCTATAAATGAGGTTTTATTGAGATAATTCTCATTATCCCTACTGTTGTGGCATAATCCTGAGATTGTTAAACAACAGTAAGATTCACTAGGATATTCACTTAAGTATTTCTGAGATAAGCATTTTCTGTCTTTATCTAATTAAACTATAAGCATTAGCTATTTGGGGAGGTTTCCTCTCATCCCTTAATATTTTCAGAAAAATGGTGTTTGTTTTGTGGCATATGTCAATTCTTTATAGGGAAATCTATATAATAGGATGAAAAGACTGTAATTGTTTTGGAGATTTCATTTCATTTTCCATACATCATTCATAAATGCAGATACCACTTTGGGGAAAGGAAGAGTCTAGAAGAGTTGTGGGGCAATTAATACAGGAATTCAGCTTCCATGCTTATTTCAGATAGAAGAAAAATAGAAAATTTCTTCCTAATTGGTGCTAGAGATTTACATCCAGAGCCCTTGTTACAGAAGATGCTTTTGGACATATTCAGAGAACTAAAATTAAGTAAAAGAAACTGTCTTTAAAGAGAAAAGAAAATATTCATAATATTACCTTTCATGCAGATTATAGGTTTAATCCAACAAACAGATATTCATTATATTTGAGGGAAGCATTGAATTTATTAAGATGGAAAGCATCACTTTTAGCTAAATTATATATTTAGAGTAGGGATGGGTTCTACTTACCTTTACTACCGGTTTGCAACAGGACCACACACGTTCGTTTTGCTCGCACACGCATGCATGCTTCTGCATATGCGCAGAAACTTCTGCACATGCGCAGAAACTTCCTGATGACGTCTGAGTCGGTGGTCCGAACTGGGAGCAATCCACCACTGATTCAGAGAGAGAAAAACAAGAACTCCTATTTATCTCCTAATAGTAGACTCTTTCAACTAAGAATAGGCCAGAAGAGAAACAGGCCCAGGAGACTATGTAAAAGCCTTCACATCTACTTTTTGACATTTTCACCAGTAACCAAAAACCGGTAGATGCAAGGAGAGGCTGCAATCTCCAACAGATGGATTCGGCATTCTTATTTCTTCCAGGGAAAATGATTGGTTTCTGGTGAAAATTGGACCGTGGAGCTGTGTTTTATGAAGAAACATACACAATACAGAACAAGCACTAGAGAAAAGTTAAGTTCATCATCTGTGGAACTCAAGATCCTTAGACTATTCATTTTGTTTTATTGACTGTACATAAATGTGGTTATATTGAATTAAATTTATTAAACTTACCGAGATATATTTATACTTCGCACCAAGTACATATAACAGTTTGATGCAGACCTGCATCAATTACTCCATAATAGCGGAAATCAGCTGAGCGTCATATCTCCTTACATCCTCCAGCTTCAATCCAAAATTTATCACATAATCCACCCTTAAGCCTACAATATAACCATATCTATTCAGATCTGAGACACACAAATGAAAATTTAAATCAGTCAATTATATAACTTTAATATCTACCCAATAAACTAAATGAATAACTAAAATATAAAGTAAAATAAAGTAAAGCTACATAGATCCACAGAAATATTGTACAAGACAGACTGAGAAAACAACAGAAGTTTGCTTCTTGTTACTATAGCTGTTTATTCCCAGCTAATACCACTCAAATATTCCTCTTTCGTTGTCTGGCATGCTGAGTCACCTAACTAAAAACTGTATTGATAACAGATTGTGCAGGCATGACACAAATACATGCCTGTATTTGTGCCCCCATATTCTCAACAATATTAGGGGACTACATGTTTGTTTCTCCTCCAATATAAAGTATGCCATCTTCAATCAGCAATGTTGCATTATACTTTACATTAGATATATTGGCAAAAATACAAAATAACACAATCTGACATTGGAAATGGCTGTATCCATTGTTTGTTAATATGATTTATTTGCTTAGGGATTTTCTTTTCTTCACTGTGAGTTGTATTGTGTTGCGGGTACACTGAGGGAGCTCCACCAATCTCATTGTACATATATTGTGCAGTGACAATAAAGGTTATTATTATTTTCCTGAAAGCAGTAGATGATTTTTTTAAAGATATTCACTAAAAGGACAAATATTTGAGAAGAGGAATTAAAATATCTGATTGAATATTGAAATGGAAGAAAAGAAATTAATCAGAAGGTTCAGTACATTTTTCATGATGTAGACTAAGATACCCTGAAATATTACAATCTTCAGTTATTTAAGGCTGAAAGCTTCTTGTCAAGTATTACAATTGTTTCGTGTTTGATCATCTCTAAAGTAACCGTTTTTCCTCATTCTCATTTCCTTTGCCTTCAGACCATGAGATAAATTTAAGCTATCGAAGTACTATAAATCTTGTGAGATAAGAGAGTTGCTAAGCATTGTGGACTACAGAATTCTTTATTGATTTTGCTTCATCAGACTGACAAGAACACATACCATGACTTTATTTACGATCGCTTTTTAAGCTATTTTGCTTCTCTTTGACCTGACCTCACAACAATTCTATTCTCACCACTTTCCCAACAGCATGTACTTATAAAGTCTCTGTCTTCAGAATTTATTTCTGTGAGATATGGATAAGAAATTTTTGATATGGCAAAACTGATTGACATTAAATGTACTACCAGTTTTTCTCTCACACACATTTCCTTCCTTCCTTCCTTCCTTCCTTCCTTCCTTCCTTCCTTCCTTCCTTCCTTCCTTCCTTCCTTCCTTCCTTCCTTCTTTCCTCTCTCCCTCCCTCCCTCCCTCCCAACATTAGCACAACAATGTCTTTGGAAACTTTAATACAGAAATATTATTTCTGCTAGTTGTTGCCACTTGAGGGCACTAATGTGTTTTCTTATGTATTCAGATACTATCAAAAAGAAAATGTAAAAAGCTTTCATATAAAATGTTCGTATGCAGGAGATAAAAAGTGACTTATAGTTTGTGGATACAAAGATGAATTCAATTTTATTAAAAAAAATACTTTCCAAACATTCAGAAAATAACCAGTGTGGATTATTTCATATTTTACCAGAGATTAATATAACTAATTATGTATAATTGATTGCAATTGACATATTAAAAAGTGTTTTTTTTCTTAAAAGAAAAGTTGACTGCACTAAAAAAAAACCTATAATAATTGGAATGAAATTGGAATGAAATGTGTTGAAAGATACCAAGACAAGAATTTTCATTCCATTAAAACCAAATAACAGTGTAAAAACTCACAAATGATAAATGTTTTTAGTTGCAGATTTTATTAAGATAATTGATGATACCATAAAAAAGATTATGTAGACACCACTTGATATTAAGAAATAGTTCTTTGTTGTAGGTCCAAATCAGTGGTGGAATTCAAATTTTTTTTACTACCGGTTCTGTGGGTGTGGCTTGGTGGGCATGGCAGGGGAAGGATACTGCAAAATTTCTATTCCCACCCCACTCTGGGGCCAGCCAGAAGTGGTATTTACCTGTTCTCTGAACTACTCAAAAATTCTGCTACTGGTTCTCCAGAACCTGTCAGAACTTGCTGAATAGCACCCTTGGATTCCAAATAGATTCCTGTAACATTTTAATCTTGATTCTTCTGATGTATTCAAATTCTGTATCTGATAATACAGCAAAACTCATCCTGGTTTCTAAATTATGTTTTATTAATTACATGGAAACATCCACAACTATGTTGACATATTTGTTTGTATTTTTGTCTTTTATATTTATTACATTATATACTGGCCAACTCCCATCAACTCTGGTATTCATTTGCCTATTTCCAGTTAATTTATGTTTTGCACTAGGTAAATTTCTTCAGTATCACTTATGCATTTTTGCTATCTTTGATCAGAGGAAAAAGTATAAAATGTTGACATTAAATTAAAATTTAGGCTCCAGATTTGTGAAATAGTCAAATGAGAGTTTCCACTCTTTATGCTTCCATGGGACTTTGCAATACTTAGAATGTTCAATATGTGAATTTATAGTTCAATAGTCAGAATTTAAAATTATCCGTGCACATCCACCAATAGGCTTAGAGCTATTTTTTCTTGATAATCAGCTCTGGGCTCATTATAAAATTGTTTTGAATCTGGACTTAAAGGCTGTTTGAGATTCAGGTAGTCTTATAACCATTCACTAGCAATCATTCAAAGTTACAACAACACTGAAGAAAATGACCTACTATTGGTCCTCACACTTACAACTGTTACAATATCCCCACAGTCATGGGGCCCAACTCAATTAACCAGCTTGCTTAGCAATGAAAATTCTCTCTTAAAACATGTCCATATAAATTTGATGTTATACATGTTGACTACTCTACATATAGAAATGGAAGGTCAGCTCAAACCCCACAACGGACAAATGGCTGCAGAGCTTGATGAAGTTAGCAGAAATGGCTAAATTGACTGCTTTGATCAAAGAAAAAAATACAAATATTTTTATTTCTACTTGGAAATTGCTTCTAGACTTTGTGCTTGAGGTGGAAAAAAAATGAAACTTTGATTTTGGGTTTTACCAATTAGATAGATTTGTTGTTATAGAAATGGCTAGTTTAAACTATTATTAAAAGTAAAAGGTTTGATGTTAATGTCTTTTTCTACTGCACCAAAGGGAGTCAGAAGTCAATGCCCTTTCTTTCTTTTAACCCTTTTCTTTCCCCCACTTTTCTCTTCCCTTTTTCCTTCCCTATTTTTCCTATTATTTACTTTTGTATTTTCTTTGTATGTATTTTCCATGTATTATAAATGAATAAAATTATTATGAAAAACCATGTCCATATAATCTAGAATTTGGTTTTCATACAAAAATATTGTGGCATTTCTTTTAGCCAGTCTCCGGTAATTTAATTTAATTTTATGTATTTTATTTATTTCCTGCCTTTATTATTTTTATAAATAACTCAAGGTAACGAACATATCCAACATACCTTCCTCTCCTATTTTCCCCAAAACAACAACCCTGTGTGATGAGATGGACTGTGGTATGAATTATTAATCTTTCAGTTGAAAATATTAAAGCCTTTTAGAATTGATCTAAATGGGGCAATATTATATTTACAAATCATAATTGATTTGCCATATTTTAACATTTTAAGTGGAAAATTATATATATTTCCAGCAGATTATGTGGCAAATTGGCAAAGCCTGACTCTACATGGACCATTTTATTTAAATTATGAGGACATAAAAAAATGTATGATGGCAAATTTGATTTACACTGTAAATACTTCCAGTTTACTTAGAGATATTTTTTAAAAAATACAATGAAAGAAATGAATTCAGTAATTTAGAGTTTGAGTGCATTGGCAACAATTTCTTAAAATATATTACATCTGGATATGAAGGAAATGTTTTGAAGAAAAATATATTGAGCAATACACTGCAGACTTAAGCCTATCGACTGTAGATTGGTTTTCAAAAGCAGAATAATTTAGAGAAAAGATTTTATAATCTGACATGATAGTAGTCATTGTGTTTCTAAAAATATACTGCATTTTGTAGTGTTTTTTGCCTGCTATAATCTTTGGTTGAAAGATGTGATGCAGGTTTAGACTTTTCTCATGAAAATTAAATCTTACTGGAATATGTTTGAGATTGCTATCCCAAGATTTGCTGATTGAAGATAATATATTCTCCAAATAACGCTTCAATATCAGAAGTAGTCTCTTATTCTGTTTTGAAGAATTGGCAAAGGAAAGGAAAGGGTGTAGAATTTTATGTTTTAAATCTGAGCCTACATTGTAAGAATATAAAAATGTATAGAGCATTTTAAATTGAAACTCATAAAAAATTCATAGACATATTACCAAAGCCTATTTTAAGAGGGCTGATCAAACTGCTAATTTCTTAATCAAGCATCAGCCTCCAAATACTTAAATGGAATTTCTTATTAGCCTATGCATCTCTGATTATTTGCTGTAATTGTGAATTTCATTTGAGTATATGCAGAGTTCTTTTTATCTAAATTAAAGAGAATCGCAGCAGGAATTACTATATTCTATTTATCATTCTATAAGCAGAAAAAACCTGGTTTTTTTTTTTACTTTTTGAAAAGTTTCTAGTAGTTTTTTGACCCAAGACTCAAAAATCAATCTCTTGTTGCTTCTTTAATCTCAAATGGTTAAAATATAGATTGGAACTTTGGAAGTTTATTATCTCAATTGATCGTGATGTTAATTTTGTCTACACACACACACACACACTACAAACTGAGCTACTTGAAAGATGGGAATTCCTTGGTTGTCTTTAGTCCTGATCCTACATTACCTTTGCAATCCTAAAAAAAATGGGAAGGTAACCTAAGTGAAGGATCTTCAAATGCTCCTCTTTGCCAAACTACACTGTTTGCTTGCTCGAAGGAATCTGGCTTTCTTCCATTCTTCCTTGTTCACCAAGGTCAATGGAAGCAACTGTCCAATCACATTCAGTGGGCAAGCAGTGTCAGTCGGCAGCATAATGTGTGATCTGCAGCACTCAGGAAACAGATAGCAGCACCCATCAGCAATTGCTTCCCCTTCTCTCTTTTGTCCAGATTCCACATTTGTTTTACCATGAGAATTTCTATAAGGATTTTTATAATGAATATATTACATTATATTATTTAAGTGCTTAACTGTACTTTTATTTAAAAAGATCATTTCCTTTACAGAAGATCTTGATGATTTAAGAATGGAAGGGGTAACCAGTGTGGTGTCTACTGGAAGCAAATTTAACCAAACTCGAAGTTCACATACAGCTGAACCACAAGCCAAAGTCACCCTCAACATCTGTGCAAGATGTGCCAGGTAAATATTAGAAAGGCTTTAGGGGAATTTACAGCACCACCTGTTGGGTCTGGAAAAGAGAAAGATTCACTTTTATCTGAGCTATTTTTCTTATTTATTAAATGTATATGCCGCTCACCTCATACAGGTACAGAAACTATCCATTTTAACTTTTATTTCAGATTTGCATTGTTTTTCATCTAAAATGTGGCAGTGTGTTTATTATTTGAGAGTTTCTTTGGATCTGAGGATACAGAAGGTTTAGAAGGAGAAGCTTTAATCTGAATGGGATGAAGTCATTTGAAACGATGTATTTTACTTTTCCTACTATTGCTACCGTTTTCCTACTATTGCTGTTGAATGTATTGGTAGTCCTCACTTAGCGACTGCCTTGACAGCAACCATTTTCTGTCACTATGGTAGTTTTACAAAAGTAGGTTTGCAACCAATACCCGCATTTACAACCTTTACAGCATCTCTCTCTCACAGTCAGTTGTTTGTCATTGCGGTCACACGCTATGCTTTGTCCTGTGTAAAATTGTGACCAACGTCACTTAGCAACCACTTTGCTTAACCTCTGAATTATTAGTTGTGGTTGCTAAATGAGGACTACCTCATTTAAGATGGAGATAGAATTGGTGGCCTTGTTTTTACACTTTACAGCATTCACAGTAAAAGCATGCCAAATTGTTACAAGGCAATCTTACATCACAAGCTGGGATTATTTTAATTTTTCTGCCTTTAACTTTGATTAACTTGCATTCCATGGCTCTTTGAGAATGATTTAAAGTATATGCAGGCTCAGAAATACACCTGTGTAAATGAAGATTTGGTTGCTTAAATATCTTCTGGGAGTTCAAGAAGTTGCCTTATAAATACTGCATAATCTTTGGAAAGATCAAATCAGAATGAAGCTTTTCTGGCTTGGGCAGCTGGAACATATTTTTTCCATATGTAGTGTGACAGCCAAAATTTGGAGCAGCGAAATCAACTGAAAAGGTAACATTACACATCCTTTGATTTCTTTGTCAAAACTTCATTTTCGAGCAGGGCTTTTCAGCAGCAGTATTAGCCAACTCTGTTGGTAAGTGGTGGAAATGAGTAAAAACATGAATGGTAAGTAGTCTTTACCATCTTCTTGTTATTTCCTGCCAATTTGCATTTTGTGTGATACAAATATTACACAATCGTTAAAGAGATTAGTGTACACGTCTTTGACAGCTTGGTTCTTTCCTATATCATTTGCATTTCACAAACAATGCTAAATCATCAGTTCCAATTAGTGACAACAGAAAGACTATTCTAGTTGTGTTTGAAAAAAATACAATCAACAATACTAGGGATCTTAGAGGTACTGTGAGATATATTACCATGAGGACTAACCTATGGCATGCGTGCTGGAAGTGGCATGCAGAGCCATCTCTCTGGGCACGCGAGCTGTTGCCTGTTGTTCTTCCAGGTTCCGATGTGTCGGCCAGCTGGTCTTCACACGCGTGGGACTGTCGGAAACTGGAAGAGCAGCCGCCTGATGTGCACGTGTGTGCTGGGAAGATGATCTTCCAGTTTCCGGAGCACATATGTGCATCAGCCACCTAGTCTTCCGATTTCTGGCATGCATGCGCCCACGAAGACCACTTGATTGGTGCGCATGCGCGCACTAGAAACTGGAAGATCATCTTCCTGGTGTGTGCATGTGCACCGGGCAGCTGCTCTTCCGGTTTCCAGCACGCACGTTTGCGCATGCATGTACATGCTCCTGTTTCAACACTCAGTGCTGAAAAGGTTTGCCAACACTGATATATGACCTCAGCTTTATAATCAGTGTTAAATTTGTGCATATTTACTTCTTTGGAAAAAAGTACTTCTATCCTGTCTATTAACATATTAGACAAGTAGCAAAGTTTAACATACATTTAGATATGAATTACTTAAGTGATGTGCAAGATACCTACAAATTTTCTCTGTAAATCTTTTTTCATGTCCCTCTGTTGCCTAATTTCTAAAACAAATAGTTTGAAGGTAGGAAGAAGTGGATGCTGTTTCTGGAAATGGTTGTCAAAGCAGATTCACACTAGCACTAGTTCTTACTGGTCATGATAACTCTGGACTTTAAGAGAGCAATGGTTCAATACAGTTTTCTCAGCTCTCTAATGATCCAACCCCTGCAGTTGGGTCTCTGGGCCATATTGGGTTTCAAAGAAATGATTTTTATTGCCAGAAGATGTTTCTGTTTCATATTTTCAATAGATTAAATATATAAAACAGACAGTTTATAAGCATTGCATGCTGATTAGCTCTAGAAATATTTGGTCTATAGAGAAATACAGAACATTATTACTAAAACATATTATAGAAATATGATATACCTTATCCCATAATTTTTGTGATAACAGTATTTTTTCCTTTGAAATGTTTGCAATATAGCTTTAATTGCCTCTTCTCTTGATGTCATTTATATTTTGCCTTCATAATATTAAATATCACATCAATTGGATGTGGGGGGGAATCTCATAAAAAGTGGAGGCATTTTTGAGTGTGAATTATGAAGCACAAAGTAGAAATCACTTCTCATATAGGTCCCAATAAATTTAGAAGGGCATTGTCTATATAAGTAAGTACAGGACTAGCTTTCTTGGTCTGTTTGGTATCTTTGAATTTAGTTAACATTTTTCTCAGACACATGGTTGGGCAAGTAAAAGATAAAGTAATTGTGTAGTATAAACTATTTGTTTACATGCATTTAAGTCTTTTTAACCTTAGTACTTTTGCTTAAATTGTGGCTAAATAGCAAATGTGTATGAACTAAAAACAGTAATTTTGAATCCAATGCTGCTCAATCAGTTTAATGGTGAATACCCTGTGAATTTCTCTTGTGAAAGAAATGTCTAAAAATCTGAGCTTTATCTTGGAGAAATAGGAGAGAAGATTTATGTTGCAGCTTAATCAAAATCTCATGGGAGGTGGAATTTCCCTAGTTGACCACATTTTCCCACTGAATAAATCCAAAAATAACACATTAAAATGTTAATGTGATAATCAAAACATTCCCAGTTTTAAAACATTCTAAAGATTGTCATAAAGAATTGCGTTCAGTATAAGGGAAAAGAAAAATAACTGTCCATCACTTTTATAATGTATATTATATATCTATCTCCTTGTGGGTTTTGTTTCAAACTTTTAGAAGACAAATTTACAAGAATGGTTTCTATCTGTTTTGACAAATTATATTTCAGAGGTAAATCTAAAAATCCAGTTTGCCTTTTTTTTCTGTAAAAAAAAAATTATGGAGCTTTTAAATAGTAACCTTTCAATAGATAGATCTGCAGATCAGTTTCTAACCCAGAATCTTCACCACTACACCAAACTGGCTCTCTTATCACATTTGACTTTGATGTACTCTTTGCAATTTCACAATAACACAAACACTACATCACTCAGGATGCAATACAGTAAAGCACCGAAACCCCAAATCTGAGAAACAACCCAGCCAAGCCAAGCAAAAAACACGCATGAAGCTCCAAACACCACCCGCTGGAACAGCTCTGACTTCAATTGCTACTGGAAAATGATTAAAGTAAGGTCTTGTCTAACCTCCAATGCAAAGTCATATGGCAGCATGTATACCAAAAAAACAGTGCCTCCATCCCTTGACCGTACATACCTTCCAAGAGTTGTAAATCAAGTTCAAATAGGCCAGGCTGATTCAAGCAGTTTAATGATAAGCCATCAGGATTTTATCAAGTTACCACCATGACACGAAATTTCCTTGGCTGACACTGCAAGAAGAGCCACTGGTTTTTCTTTCTGGTGCAAAGCAAGCTTGTCCTTCTGTGACACACCCTGGGACATACACATACATGTCCCACAACAGAACTGGTAAAAATGGCAGCCAAACTACTACTCTGCAGTAGCATTGTGGTCTCCTGGCTAATGTAACAATGACATATATTAACAACAACAACAACAACAACAACTATTGTATATTTAAATAAGTTATTATCCAAACCCTATAACTTGGGTATGTATTTTCTTATGATGAACAATATTCTGAAAAGAGTTATAATTATTTAATGCTTCTACAAAACCTGAACGTATAATTTGACAGCAATATTTTATATGTTGTTTTATTTCTGTCATAAAAATAACTTCTTGTTTAATGGCACCAATTTCAGCATTGGGGGAAAAAAATCTCAAGAATACAAGAGAAATCTTGATTATCTTGTGAAGGGCATAAGTAAACTCAGTAGTCGATAGTAGTCTTATTCATTTATTTAGCGTTTGGCTGGTCACACCCAATATTAAAACACTTCATTTTTACAGGTTAAAAACAATTAAAACAATAAAAAAAGCAGTAAGAAAACCTAAAAGGAAAACAAAAATAATATTTCAAAGTTTGATGTCGAGTTTGGAGATCCAGTTATACTGTTATGTATAACAGCATAACTGTTATGTTATGCAGAGGAAGTCCCTAGAATCTCCTGGATACCTTCTGTTAGGGTATTCCCTCACTATATGCTGGATAGTCTGTCGAGGGTTCCCGCAATCACATTGTGCTGAAGGCATCTTTCCCCATTTATACAAGGAGTCAGCACACACCCCGTGAGTTATTCTAATTCTATTATATGTCATCCATATGTGTCGGGGTAGGCTAAATCCTGAAGGTATACTACTAGGACTGACATGCTCAGATACATCTTGGGGGGAACAGCTACTCCATGCTTCCATCCACTTTTGTGTGGTGTTCTGATGATCGGCCATCAACTTAAGTGCTGTCAAGAGTGGTGGATTTCTTGATTTTAATCGGCATCTTAAGAGATCAGGAATGTATCCATGTATGGGTAGAGAGGAATTTAACAGAGAGGAATTTACTATACTCCCGAATGAGAACTTCTTGTTGTCGTAAGTGCGGGGGAAGTATGTGACTAAGAACTGGTAACCAGTAACTAGGTGTAGATTTTATGCACCCAGTAATTAGCCTCATCGTATGGTTAAGTTGAACATCAATAAATCCTGTATGTGAGCTGTTTATCCATACAGGTGCGCACTATTCTGCTGCAGAGTAGCAAAGCTCAAGGGCTGCACATCAAAGGGTTGGGGCTGAAGCTATAGTAGTCAGAAATAAAGTATTTATTTATTAATAATAAAATATTTCAGTATTCAGGTAGTCCTCAACTTTCAACAGTTCACTGAGTGACTGTTATAACAGCAGGACTGAAAAAAGTGACTTATGACCATTTTTCACACATTGTGGCATCGTCATGGTTTATGTGATCAAAATTCATATGCTGGGCAACTGAGTCATATTTATAACAGCTGCAGTGTCCTGGGATCATGTTTTTTGGTCACCTTTTGTGACCTTCTGACCAGCAAAGTCAATGGGGAAGCCAGATTCACTTAACAACCATGTTACTAACACCAACCCACAGTGTTGTAATCACAGTGTTACAAATATATATTATAAATCTCATGATGTACATTCCATATTTGAATGTTTCTTATTTTTCTACAGATAAATGGTACTTTTAATTATCAGATAAATTGTACCTTAAATTGCACATCAGTGGTTCTGGGCTCAAGATATAAGGTGTCCCAGACCATATTGATTGATGACATTTTCTGCTGATTTGAAGTTTTGTATTATTAGGATTACTGATTTAACATTTTATGAATAGAAAAATATTTATACTTTATGTGTTAGGGCTGCAAATTTGAAAATGAACCACTTTTGTTTTGGCCTTTGTTGTCAGAAGGAGGGGCATCTTCTAAGCTTTGGCACCATAGGCCATAGCCTAAAGGTGATTCTGCACATTAGAGATTGGCATATATAAAATTTTAAAATGCATATAATAACCTATGTAAGGGGGAATTTTACTGAACCTGTAACTCTGACTTTTCAAAATTAATAGACCCAAAATTTGCAAGTCTAAAATGTTACAAGATTTGATGTATGATTGAAATCAGATTTGAAAAAAGAGAAAATTACTAAAATCAAATTTTAATGAAATTAGACCTAATGATGAATCAAAATGGCGAAAAGCTGGATTTATCAAAAGTAAAACATTCACTTTTCTTTCTGAATATTTTGTTTTGTTTTACTAACCAGTAGTGCACTACTAGTCTGGGTGATTTCTGAGATACAACTAGCCTTCAGTTTTATGAAATGTTTAAAAATTGTTCAAGGAAGTTTATGATTTATGTTAAGATCAGTGTAAGATTTTTTTGATCTTAAGCTTAATTATGATGTTTATTGGTTATAAAAATTAGAGGGGTCAACTTTTGTGTAGAGTTGGACAGTCATGTGTCCAGTGACACATTGATAGAAATGTTTGACTTTTGTTCTTTTGAGGAAAAAGGCAGGGACAAGGAGAAAAAATTAAAACTGTAAAACAGATGTTATGCCAGCCCAAACAGGGGATGGGGACTCTAGGCAGGCATTGGATCTTCTCCCTTAGAGTTTCTGATATGAAGTGTTGATGTGAGAAAGCCTAAAGTTCAAGCAGGAATAATGGAGACAGTGGGTTTGGGTGCTAGAGTGAAGGAAAAGTTTAAAAGGAGTGTAATTCCTTGGAGCATTAAAGTAGTCATGTCCTCTGTGGAGTATGTACATCTGATTTAATGACACATTTCATGAATATGTACACAATTTCAGATGCATTTGTTTGACTTGGCCAATGAGGCATGCTAAAAATAGCAGCTACCTCTTATCCCTTTTCTCCTTCTTCTTCCCTTCATGAATTTTTATAAAGAGCAAGAGTATTTTTTTCCTTAAAAGATCACTTCGCAGGCAGGTTTATCCCTAGGAGAAATTCAAAGGTACATAAGGGAATAATAACAAAGTATAGGACACTTTGATTTCATGAGTTTGCTAGTGATGTACTGTATGCTCCACAATTATATAGCATTTTCTCTAGAACCTGAAAAAGCCAATTAAATGGCTCAATGTATAAAAGAGCTGTAGAATCGGGAATAGATGAAGGCATCATTAAACCCAGACTTGCATGATATTTGCATATAGAAAGTCTCTCTAATAGCAGCATCATGTTTCTGTTTTTAATCATTTAGATTGCAAGGCGATACTTTGACAGAAAGTGCAGAAGATCCGTCTGTTGTCTCTCATACATATGAGCAAGAAGGACCAGAATCTGTTGGTAATTTTTGGATTGCTTCATTTATGTAGTTGTTACCTTTGTATCCCTCCTTTACGTCAGGAGTTCAAGAAAAATGTTATGATTCAATGCTTGGAAATAATTAAATTCTAAGCACTGAGAATAAATGGAAAATGCAAATCATGTAGAGTGGATAAAACTGACGAGGATGACAATATGAGTTTCAATTTCAAATAAATGGATTTTATTTAAAAAAGGTTATGACTTCCCTAGTTCTTTTTTACACAATGAAGTCATCTTCCATTTTCAATTTGAAAGCTGAAGTTGAGTTGGATTTGACTCAGTTGGAAACTTATTTTTCTTTTGTTAAAGCAAAAACAGTACCCCACGTAATAGCTATAACAATAGTACTAAGACTTATTTATTGCCCCATAGTGCTTTACAGCATTCTCGGATGCTTTAGTGTGGAATTATATTTCTCCCAACAATCTGGGTCCTCATTTTACCAACCTCAGTAGATGAAAAAAGAGTCAACCTTGAGCACACCCAGGATTGAACTTCAGTCTGTGGGCAGAGTTTGCCTGCAATACTGCATTATAACCACTGCACCACCAAAGCTCTAATAATCACCCCCCACTCCCAAAAGTCCTACCTCTATGAATTAACAACTGACATTATCCATAGTAACTTTTTAAAAAGCTAACAGATTACTGGATTGATGTTACTTGTTCTCCTAGTTTGATATTCTTGCCTCTCTGTTTTAAACAGTATCAGAGCCTGGAACAGAAATATCAATGGAGAGTATTGATGAATTGGAGAATGTATCCCAAGCAACTGAGCTGGTAAGAAGAACACTTTATAGATACTGTCTTGAATATTACATAATACATTCTAGTTTGTTCCCAGTTCAACTAGATGTAAGAGTAAATAGAAAAATAGGAATGCCTCAATTAACATTTAATAATATTTAAATAATTAATATTTTAGTCTAAAGCTCATAGTACAAGCCCATTATGGATTAAATTCAAACTTTTAACTCATCAGTATACATAAAACCACAAATATTTTACCTGTGCAGCTATCTGGATTCCAAAAGAGAAAAAGTAATTCAGTGCTCACAAGAATATGCACATTATATCTGCCAGCATTTTCTTAAATGAAATATTTTTCTGGGATTGTGTGCAAATACTTTAAGGAGCTGCCACCAGTTTGGATATGTGAACTCTGAACTATTTTTTTCTTTGAATCCAAATATTTGTGTGTATGTATGTATATATGCATACACACACACACACACACACACACACACACACACACACACACATGTATATACATACACACACACACACACACGCACGCACACAAAATACAAACAAACAGCTGTATTACCTGCAAAGTGTCAGACACCAACTTACCTGACAGACTACTTGACATGATCAGTTAGTTTGAATAATGTTGACCTGGTAGCTGATACACTATTTTAAATCTATGTATGTATGTATGTATGTATGTATGTATGTATGTATATAGGTTAGGTTGTGTTGTGTTGTGTGCTGTGTTGTGTTATATTGTAATAATATAACCTAAGAATTTTAGCTTTTATTCTTCAGAAATTATAGTGACATTCATTTCTCAAATGCATTTTTATAGTAGAATTAACTGGCTTTTTAACAATGGAGATAAGCTTAAGCAGTTTGTCTTGTTTGTGAGCTGAATCAGTGAAATCACATTTTAATTTTGGATATTGTTTTGCAATGTGATGCAAAATTTCAATATAAGGTTTACAGTTTGAACAGGATAAAAACAAAATGCAAAATCAGACACTTGGAAAATAGATCAAATTTACATTATTATTAGTAAGGCACATTAATATCTTCATTTCTGTCTTTTCATATTTTATTTTTATTCAATAAACCTTATAATTTTTAACATTATATATAGGATACAGACTAATAAAGGTAAAACAAACCCAACTGAAGAATAAAGGACTGCTGTTCATTAAGTCTAGGAGTGATAATATTTACCTTTAAAACTAAATTTAAATGGTGTCTTAAATTTTAGCCTACAGCTTTTCCTTCCTTCCTCCTTCCTTCCTTCCTTCCTCCCTCCCTCTCTCCCTCCCTTTCAGCCAAGTTAAAGATGGGCTGTGAATCAAAAGAAACATTTTTTTCTTTTTAAATAATGAATACATGGCAATCAAAAGTTTTATATTTTGAGAATTGGAAAATCATATCTGGAGATAAAGGACATAGCTTCAACCAATTAAGGATTCCAGCTGTGAAATTATCTTTTAAACTCTGGAGATCAGAGTTGATGAGGTCATTCTGGTTTCTCCAATATTATAGTGCAGTCAAAAAGACAACATACACTGTGTTTTCTGGCAACTGCAAAATTATTTATATAACTACAATAAATTTTCCCCCTTCTTCCTAAAGTTTCATTTTTTAATAAGAAAATAAAAGTTATGCTGGTCTCTTTGGAAACTGTGATGTCGCTGTGGCCTTGGGAAGAGCAGGACAATGGGATAAAACCATTTGGTCTATTGGTGAAGACGCCAGGCTAGAAAGTGAGAGACCATGAGTTCAAGTCCTGCCCTAGCAGTGAAAGCCAACTGGCTGATTTTTGGCCACTCAGTTTCTCTCAGCCCAATCCACCTCACAAGGTTGTTATTGTGAAGAAAATTGGAGAAGGAAAATGGGTTGGACATGTCCGCTGCCCTGAGTTATTTGTAAAAATAATAAAGGTGGGATACAAATAAATAAATAAAATTAAGTGTGGGAAAAATTTCATGATATACAGCTTATAAAGGTAAGAATAGAAGCATACAGAATTCATAAACTGAAACACCCCAAATCCCCATCTTAATGCTCCCCAAGTCTGCCAACTCAAAAGAACAATTGTCCAAAAATATTTGGTCCTGCTCTGTTTGGTAATGTCTTTTCACTGGAAAGCCTTCTGGGTCACATCAGCACTACTGAAGGTGAAGAGTCTTTCCAATTGATCTAATCTGCCAGCATTTTTTTCTGCCTTGTCCCTATGCTGTCATCTTGTCCCCAGTCCATGAGTGACAACATTTAAATCAGCTGCATTAATCTTTGCATTAATTAATTGAAATTTTACTTTATTGCGATAGGGTATAATAACAGAGTCTTGAAAGCCTGATTGTGGTTTTTTTTTCCCTGAATTTTTATGTTAGATATCTCCCTTAAAAAAGCAGAGAACCCAGGTTTTTGGTATTAAGACTAACAGAATAATTATTCGAGGCAGATAGATAGAAAAAGAAGAATAAACACCTTTGAAAGAATTGAAAGGTACAACCATGACCTGGATGACTGAGAATTTCCATAGACTTATTTGCAAGAAACAACAGGATCCAGACTGTTTAAATAAAAGTGACAAGTCTATTTTTTCAACCAGAGGATTAATGAAGTTCTCCAGATAGAAAATTACTTTTCATGAGTAGAAAACTGAATGGGCAAAAATTCTAAAATATTCAATCAAGCTTAGAAGTAATATAGAAGGGCCCAGTTTCATACATTCTGAAAGATTATTTGACTTTCAAATTAAGCAGTAATGATTTAATTTGGTGTCCCAAGACAGGGAGCAAAACTAAGAGCATCTTATACAATGTTGATCTTGTACAACTGTTGTAGCTTATCCTGTTTCCATATTCATATTGGCTCATTCTATCTGAGTATAACATTTTGTCCCCAATCATGTACTCTCTCTATATATATCATTCTCACCTTGGCACCTTTCAAGTGTGTTGGGAATGCATTTTCTGGAAATCTATAAAACGTATTTCTAGTTTAATTAGAAGCCACCAGAGATGCTTTTAGAACAGGCATTTCATCTGCCATAACCGCCCTTAAAATAAATTAAAATGTATTAATTAAAGGATGGGCTTCTTGATTGAATTGAAGTGTATTAAACAATTTGATTTTAGCCTACCGTTTCTATTTAAAGTTCAATTTTTTACATGTTCAAGTACAATTTCTTGTTCCTTTGATCGTCCATATTTTAACCTCAAAATTATTACTTTTGTTTTTTGTAATAAATTTATTACAAAAAATAAATTTTTCTTTATTTCAGAAAAAGTGCTCAATAAGTAAGCCAATCATCACCCATGGAAAATTTTTAGATTTCATCAATAGCTTCCAGTCCAGCAGCCTCATAGAATTCTTGTTTTAGGGAAAAAAAGAAGAGTGTGCAATAGGCACTATCCAGACTTTTTGAAAGGAGGATAATATACAACTAAAATGAGAGAGAGAGAGAGAGAGAGAGAGAGAGAGAGAGAGAGAGAGAGAATATTAGACATTAGTGATAGTTGATCTTGCCCTTCTAGGGGTTGTTATTAAGAATATTTCTACAAGCCCTTTTCCAATTGTCCAAAATATAAGGAACTAATTAAAGAAGTCTTTGAATTTGGATACCAGAAAGAATTTGCTTGTAGTAACCTGAATAAAAAAAAAAGTGTTATGTAAGTGAAGAAAATATTGAAGAATCTGGAAAAGGCTTTTTAAACATTGACATATGGCTGACTTTAGTTGCTGGCAAATACATCTTAAATCTATTAGAGTAACAGCTTTCTACTGTCGTAATAGCTGGGGTCTTGCCTTAGTTCAAAGTCAGCTAGGAGAGTGGTCAAAAGCCATTTCCAAAAGTAACAATGACAAGGACATTTTGGTCATTTACTTTGCTGAAAAAATTGAAAACGCCCGTTAAGAAATATTTTTCATATATTTTAACCAGGCTTTAAATGTCACAATAACATCAAAGAGAATATTAGCATTATTTGGAACCAGTGTCCCTCTTCCTCTATCACCAGAAAGAGAAAGAGAAAGGAAGTGTGGGAAAGTGGAATACAACAGCCTTCTCAATAACATTTGCACATTCTAGCTTTTCCTCTGGATTTCTCTGATTATCTTAAAAGGTATAGGCTTTGGTTGATTTCCATTTATTTTAATTGTATCGAAAAGACTTGAGCATTGCTGGTTGCCTTTTATCTTTCATTGCTTTTCATGAACTTTGGCAATTTCAAGTAACAAAGCAAGAATTAGAAAATTGAAAAATAACTTTCTTTTTCCCAGCAAAAAATAGACTTATTTTGCCTTAATTTTATCACTTCTGCCAAAGCCTTTCATCAGTTATAGCATTACATATTAGTACATCTTAAATCTTAGCTAAGAACGTGCATTTATGATAAGGCTGTGTTTTCATGTCAACATAAATGTTTTCAGGCATAAACCTACCGAGCTTTTAAATACATGCAATTAAATATATGAGATTTTCTATTGCAGTCTTTCATCAGATATCTCCCAGCCAAGTATTTCATTTGTCTGGCCACTTCCCAAGAAATGTAAATAGTTGACATATTGATATGTTTGTCTTTGGCCAAAATGGACATCTGTTATGTGAAAGGAACTTAACTGACCTCCATAAATAAAATTTGGTTTGTTTTTATTATATTACTGATTTTTGATGTATACAGAGGTTTCAGTGTTATTAACAGCAGCATCGAATGAAAGTCTCCTTTGAGCCACTAGGTATCACTGTGGAGTCAAATTTTAAATGACCTGTTATCTATTAGTTTTCTTTGCTTTTCTCTCTCTATCTGCTGCAGATTCAGCTTTGGGGAAAACAGTTATAGTAACAAAGAATGAAAGTTAAACGTAGGTCTTGGGTGTGCAATTATGTTTCTGTATTGATACTAGAAAAGGACTGTTAAATCTACAGTTGTGTATAGTTAGGTTTAAAAGCTACAAAATAATTATTTGCAAATTTTCAGGTGTCTATATTTCTTTGTATAGCAAGTTTCTAGAAAATGATGTTAGCAGTTTTGATGATATTGTAGATCAAGGGAGATAGCAATTGAACTGTGCATTGGTATAATACGAACACACAGACACAGAGACACACACATACATAGACACACACACACACATACACACTATGTATATCAGAGCAAGTAAGGTTATAAATCTAGTTGCCTCAGTCCTGGCATAGTGTGCAAATTCTATTTCCAATTTACCCTACATGTGTGCAAAGCCACTATTCCCTCAGTTAAAAGCACACACCTTAGCATGCTTTAATGTCTGACACTATTCTCTTTGTACCATCAAGTTTGACCTTCAGACATTCAACCACACCTTTAGTCTTTGGCTTGAGTATATTGTACATAATGTCTGATATCTATAAACTCTGTCACCCAGCTCACATCACTCCTGGGCAAATATAGGCTTCCTTGCTTACTTTGATCATATAGTAGATAACAAATAGCTTTTGTTCAGTAAAAGGTGGTCCATCTGTCAATATTTGACCCTAAATAAATCAACTACAGTTTTATGCATATCAATAGTAGAATATCATAACGGAGAGAAATAGAACCAATTTATGTAGCAGCACCAATGTTGCTGAACATACAACCTTTAACAATAAAGGAAGGAAAGAAGGAAGGAAAGAAGGAAGGAAGGATATTCATAAATTTTGTTGATTTGAACATGTAGGTTCAATCTAAGAATACCAATTTCTCCCCTTCATAATGTTAATTGTATAGATATAAATAATACCTATTTTTCATAAATTTGGCAAGTCTCTCTAAATATCATTTACTATACTTCTCATTCTCTTGCTCACATTCATGCATATTTTAAAGCAATATATGTTTAAAGATTTCATCCATTAATGGAAGTGGAGTTCATTTATTCCATACACATAATTTGGTAAATTGGGGATAGAAGGTTAGATGTGGAAACAAACTCTATGCATTGGATCATTTTTGTAAGAAAATCTTGCAAAGTCAGTTTCTTCCTGAGTAAGAAAATATGTCAGAATCTTTTAACAAGTTTTACAGAATTGATTGGTGTGATACTTAAATGCAGGCAGTGTTTCTTTTCTGTACTTCAGGGTTTAGATATCAGTAGATTATATAGTTATGGCTAACATTCCTTATCCTACATTTTTAAAATATAATATCTGTGGTTTAGGGAAACATGATTACATGTCTTTTATCAGTAAATGTTTAAATAAAAAACAGAATATCTTTTAACAATTTTGTTTCATATCTGTCAAGATATTTGTGAAGTTCAGATTGATAAATATTTATTCAGGAGCAGTTCCAAGACAAACTTATATAGCTTTCTTCCATGGTCTTGCATAGTAACATAGTATTTAATTTGAATGTTTTGGTATTTATCATCAAATGTTGTTTAGAAATTTGGAAGAATAGTTATATTTTAAAGTATAGATAATATTTTTAAAACTCTTTGTTTTCATGAATTACATGCTTATAATTTTATTGTCTGCAAAAAAAACCCCTACCAAAATTACTTCAAGTTTCTTATTTTAAAGATAACTTCTAAAATCAGTAGATGATTTCTAATAAACTATACTCTTAGATATCACATTTGTGATTTGTGAAACTGAGGACTCAGTTTGTGGGGGCAATAAGCTGACTTTGTATAAATATATACAAAAGTATGAAGGCTATTGCTTAATGCATTGTAAGCCGCCCTGAGTCTTCGGAGAAGGGCGACATATAAATCAAATTTTAAAAAAATATATATTACACTACATTAATTTGATTCTTTTTATTGTTTTAAATGTGGTTTTATATTCTGTAAGCTGCCTTAAGCCACCATGGGCGAATAGGCAGAAAAATAAACTCAATAAATAAATAAATAAACAAGTCTAACTGTTACTGCTATTGTTATTGTCATGAGTTGTTGCACTTATATAGTGCTATTGGAGATGCTGTTTGCCTCTAAAGGAGTAGATTATATTCATACTGAGATCATTTTGATATTGACCCAAACTGAGTGCCTTTCAGTAAAATAAATGGGTTCACACAAACTAAATCATCTGGATTTGACCTTAATACATTGACCTTAACTTTTGGAAATGTTAAAGGTGGTTACCTGATACTACTGATACTAGCTTAATTATGTGGTTAAAAGAATAGGCCATTTGAGTTGATACATGTTAGATGAATTCACAGTTCACAAAATTGTCATTGTGTTCTTCCTTGTCTTTACTTATTCTAGAATCAGGCAGCCTGGACTGTAGACATTATGGATTCAAGAAGCAGAGACTTTTCAAGTCAGAAACTATTAGAAAATCCACTGGCTGCAAAAGAACTACAAACTATGGAAAAACACCTGTCTGGTAAATGTTATGCACAAGATTTTAAGGCTTTTCATTTAAAAACCATGTAATAAATGTTTTGGGTGAATATGATAACAAAAGATTACCTGAAGGACTGTGCTATTTGTTGTTTTAAAGGCAGGCAGTGACAGAAAGTTGTATGTAGCAATCAAAAGAGATAACTGCCTCACACAATAATATGCCAGTGAATTCTTATTATTACTGTTAGGCAATACTGTATACATTTTCTCAAATAACTTTAAAAAATCCAGCTTTTGAAGGAAATAATATTTCCTCAAATCATTTGACTTTTATCCAGAGTATGAAAAATAATCTATATAATCTATATAATCTATAGTTCTTAGTTTTACTATATTTACAAAACCGAAATTGTCATGAAATGATAGATGTAGTAAGAACATAAAGGAATGGAGCACTAATTGTCATGGAAGTAGGACAGTCTCCTATTTTAAGCTTCACAGAATGTTTCTTTATTAAGCTCTTGTTGTTCCCATTTGTAGAAAACAAATTATTCCAATTGCTTATCCTTTGTTTCCTTAATTTAAAAGGCATAAAAATGAAACTACTGGATGAATGCTTCTTGAAAAAAAAGAGAAAAACTAGGAAATGCAGTAATAGTTAATATCTCATACTAATCTATAACCAAAAGTACCTGATATTTGCCAGGTACTTAAGACTAATTATTATCATCAGACCGTAAACTTTTTAGCATCATTATTGGAGGCAGAAGGCAGTTACAATTCTGCTGGCAAATTTATATATTTGATTTTTATGAGGGTACCTTCTTTGAACCTGTTATTAGTTAAAATAAACAGAAAAACCTCTTAATCTGATTCTGTTCTTACGGTATCTTCAATACATTTGCATCAATTTAGGAAAAACATTCAGCATTTCTTTCACTGATTAAAATCTATATATTTTATTAGGCTGTTCTTGGGAGGCAGACAATAAAAAATATTTTAAAAACATGAGAAGTTTTAAGGTACTTCCATTAATTATTGAATTTCTCACCTTGCCTAACTGACTTCTTATTTCTAGTTGTTCTTTCTATAGCCCATAGAGACATTCAGGATCTGATATTTAAATATAACCTTGACATTCACATTGAACATTGGAAAACATGAGAAACAGCATTCTTCGTTATTTCCAATATTCAAAGAATGCAAAAATGTGTTTGGTTTTTAGCAAATAATGAAACACATAAGTTTCCTTTTCAAGTATCCAACAATTACTTGGGTTGTCTTGTTACCCACACAGCCTCTTAGTTAAAAAGGTTGCTAAATAATATTCTCTTACATGTACAGTACTTTTTCCTATTCACTGTCATTGATATGAGCTTTTTAAAAACAATGAATGGGCCAAATACATGCTTTGATAAGTTATTTACTGGCACTGTTATTTTGGAAATACTTTCTTTTTCATTTGTGAAAGTTGATGTTCAAAATCACAATACTTTCAATGCTAAATAAATGCAAACAGTTTTGTACTAAAATTGTTAAATTAACTGTGGAGAAATGATTTAAATGCTTTACTTATCAGCAGAACCAATCAATTTTTTCAGATAACTGAAGCTGAGCCAAAATTATAATGGTTATTGAAATGAACTGAAACATAAATACTGCATTTTTCCAACATACCATCTCTCCTTCACTGCAGATAAGTCATGAACCAAACCATTTGCAAAAACACAGGTTAATTTAATTGAAAGAGGATACATTGCACATTTGGTTTAACTTATAACATCTATGTTATTATCTCTTAAACCAAAATTTTAATAGGTATTTTATAAATTTCAAGCGATTTATGTTTAAAAGGGGTTTACACATATATTTTAAAACTTAATTCAAGGGAAATAATTAAAACTGTTAACATAAAAAGAATTCATTTGAAAATAACTTGAATGAAGTCTTCAGATTATATCATTTCAAGATTAAAGACATACTATAATATGAATTCCATATTCTTATTGAAAAAAGGACATTCTAATGGCATCTTCCTATATAACAGAATAAAATGAGATCATATATATATTCATCATAATGGAATCATTCAAGAATGATTCAGACTAATTGTTTTGGACTTCACATGAGCACAGAATCTTTCTGTTCAACAAAGCAGTTCTATTTTTCATGTTTTAATATGGAAGAAAAAAGGCATAACTGCTTTAAGAATCACTTTACCCTTGAGATGCTAAACATTTCTAAATCATTTTGCCCTAATTATCACCTAATGTACAGTAATTTTGTTAACAAGACCTTATTATTATTTATATAACCAAAAATTGACTTGATCAGAGACCCTTTGGGATCTTATTAATAATGCTGTTCAACTGTAATTTCAAAAATCTTGTTTTAATATAATAGGCTTTAACCAGACAGAACCAATGGTTAAGATCTCCAACCTTCCCTTCTTGGCGAAGGTTGTTGAGAGTGTGGTGGCGCATCAACTTCCTGGGTATCTGGATGAAGCTGTCTATCTGGATCTGCTCCAGTCCGGCTTCAGACCCGGGTACAGCACGGAAACGGCATTGGTTGCGTTGGTGGATGATCTCTGGAGGGCTCGGGATAGGGGTTGCTCCTCTATCCTGGTCCTGTTAGATCTCTCAGCGGCTTTTGATACCATCGACCATGGTATCATGCTGCGCCGGCTGGAGGGGTTGGGAGTGGGGGGCACCGTTTTGCGGTGTTTCTCCTCCTATCTCTCCAACCGGTCGCAGACGGTGTTGGCAGAGGGGCAGAGGTCGACCCCGAGGCGCCTCTCTTGTGGAGTGCCGCAAGGGTCGGTCCTTTCGCCCCTTCTGTTCAACATCTATGTGAAGCCGCTGGGCGAGATCATCCGTGGCTTTGGGGTGAAGTTCCATCAGTACGCTGATGATACTCAGCTGTACTTCTCCACTCCAGGCCACCCCAATGATGCCGTGGAAGTGATGTCCCAATTCCTGGAGGCCATGCGGATCTGGATGGGGGGCAACAGGCTCCAACTCAACCCCTCCAAGACCGAGTGGCTGTGGCTTCCGGCGTCCCGATATGGCCAGTTGACTCCATCACTGACCATTGGGGGCGAGTCATTGGCCCCCACGGATAGGGCTCGCAACTTGGGTGTCCTCCTGGATGCACGGCTGTCTTTGGAGGAGCATGTGACGGCCGTGGCCAGGGGGGCTTTTTATCAGGCTCGCCTGATACGCCAGTTGCGTCCCTATCTAGATCGGGACTCCTTACGCACAGTCACTCAGGCACTCGTCATTTCCCGCCTGGACTACTGCAATGCTCTCTACATGGGGCTCTCCTTGAGGTGCACCCGGAGGCTCCAACTGGTGCAGAATGCGGCCGCGCGGGGGATTATGGGAGCAAGGGGGCGCTCCCATGTGACACCTCTCCTGCGTGAGCTGCATTGGCTTCCGGTGGTCTTCCGGGTGCGCTTCAAGGTGTTGGTGACCACCTTTAAAGCACTCCATGGCATAGGGCCTGGGTACTTGCGGGACCGCCTTCTGCTACCGATAGCCTCCCACCGGCCAGTTCGCTCCCACAGAGAGGGACTCCTCAGGGTGCCATCAGCCAGACAATGTCGGCTGGCGACACCCAGGGGGAGAGCCTTCTCTGTGGCAGCACCAGCCCTCTGGAACGATTTGCCCCCGGAGATCCGTACGATACCGGATCTCCGGGCTTTCCGCCGTGCCCTAAAAACTTTTTTATTTTGTCAAGCTGGGCTGGCGTAACCCCCCCCCCCTCTTTTTTAAGCTTAAAGTTTTATGGGTTTTAAATTTTAATTGCCTATTGGGTTTTTAAATTTATTGGGCCAAAATTATTTAATTCTTTTATTAATATTTTAAATTTTGTATTGGAGTGCTTTTTATTCTTGGCTGTACACCGCCCTGAGTCCACTAGGAGAAGGGCGGTATATAAATTTAATAAATAAATAAATAAATAAGATACTAGGCTAGAAAGCAGGAGATCGTGAATTCTAGTCCCACATTAGCCATGAAAGTCATCTGGTGACAGCCAGGCCACTCTGACCTTACAGGGTTGTTGTGAAGAAAATAGGAGGAAGAAGGTGTGTTGGATATGTTTGCTGCCTTGAGTTATTTGTAAAAATAATAAAGATGGGATATAAATAAGTAAATAAAAATAAATAACAGACAATGCAGTATTATTTATTACAAAAACCATACTTAAGGTTGCCTCTAATTTCCGACTATTTTCTATAGTTATTGAATTGGAAAAAGCTTGAAAGTCATTGAGCCCAATTTTCTGCCCAGAGTATGACCTATTCACCAACCACTCTGCAAAACAGACCTTTGATTTTTCCAGTACGACCTCTAAAATCAGAATTCCCTCTGGAATGATGTATGGTCACTTCAAGCTGAGAGGTTACATTGGAAGAGAGAATTGTGAAAAATTACATTGCCAAACTGGAAGCGTATTTCTGCTTGTATAAGCCACATTTGAGAACAAGGCATTAAATGGATAAATGGAGGACAGGGTGAATCAAGCTGGGCTATTGTCACCTCTGTATATTGAACCAAGATGTCCATATGTAAACAGTTCTATGGAATGTTATTTCTCCTGGTCATCATAATTGTTTGTGTGAAAATATAAAGAAAGGCTATTTGGTCAACAAGTGAAAATTGGAGTCTGGCTAGCTGGCAATAACTTTCATTGTATCTACATTAAGTGTGAAATTAAATCTGAGGATTCAGTACTCCTAGAATTACTTTGGATGCCATAAAGATAAAAAGAAGTAATATAAAGTGAAACATTAAATAAAGTATAAGGGAGAGGATTGTAGATGAAATATCAAATAGCATATCAATGATATGGCAACAACTGTTTCATAAATCTGCTTGTGATTAAAGGACAGAAAGGAGCATAAATGGATTTGACATAGCAAGTAAAGAAAGTCTGAATGTTGACCAGGTAATAATATCCCAACCTGTGATACTAGGAACCAGCTGTTCTGCCAAGATCTTTTATCTGCAGCTATCTGCAGCTTGCGGTTTGGTAGGATGCATTCAAAGCAGGCAAGTCCTGAATAATCAACTACCTGGGGCAAATATCTGAAAATATACAGTAATTGAGAATGAAAGACCCATTTAATAATGTTGACCTAGTTTGAGAGCAGAATAAAACTTAATTTCTATACAAATAATTTATATTCTATTCTTTGTGTGCTTGTTTATTCCAAAAGTTTCTTTAGGAGTCTAAAGATGCAAACTGATTATCAGGATACAGCAATTCATATTGTTTGAGGCAGTCTCTATGACATTATGATCTTATTACTTGCCAGATTATCAGATAACCATTAAAATATGAAAAGTCTGCTTATTAACAATTTTCTGTTTTACAAATGATTTTGGGTAGAAGTATGAACCAGCGCAAGTTTTTGTTAAAACCAGACTGGACAAAACGTACAGAAGAGAATGGAATCATAAAGAGAAATAAATGCAGAGCTTTTGGTGCTGCAACTAATTTTGATTCTTAAAAAGAGGAGCAATAATATGTTTATGTATGGCTATGTATGTGCACATATATCTTTATTTAGATGATGATGACAGATATATTTGCCCTATATATTTGAACAGTTTATGAGTTTGTCATGAGGGCTATTTTTACTTCTGAAAAGAAAGTCTGAGAAAAATTCTCAGAATAATATAATAATAATAATAGATATACTTTGGGAAAATAATGAAGGGGTCAGGCATTCCAAAAGTGGCTGATTTTGTATATGTATGCAATTCATGGACTCACTTTGAATCTGTAATATACCTCTTCCTGGCACCTCTTCAAAAAGAACAATAATTTATTGGAATGGGCTGATTGATTAGAGAGAATGATAAATCAAAAGATATGTAAACTCTTCTCTGACATTGAGTATATCAAAGATCTCCAAATGTTCATTCTTAGGAGAGTACAGTAAACATGCGAGATCCAACAGTACTAAGAATGGAAAACTTTCTGTCTCATACTCTAATTTATTTCATGTATTGAAAACAAAGCGGATACTTTTTGCCCTTTGACTTTCTGTGGATTTCCAAAACTCAAATACTTCAGTTCACTTTAGTAGGAATATTATCATAGATTCTACCAGAAGAAGTCCAATGTGACTGGTTTCGTAAGAGTGATCCTTCAAAAGGCATTCAAGTCTTCTAGTAGTAGAGCCTAATAACTGTTTGCTTGGGTTAGAATGAAGCTGATTATATTATATTAATTAAACGGTTTCCCCTTATTTTCCTTCTTCCATTATAATGCATAATTTTTGCAATATGCAGACATCGCAAAGGACCTAGCGTTGTGGGAAGAAGGAAGATTATCAAGAAATACCACTGGACAATCAACTCATATAATTCCTCTAGATCACCAAGGAAATTTTAAAATTACCCTTAGCCAGGATTCAGGACCAGTTCAGAGTGGAAAAGATATTCAGCTCCAGCTTCAAAGAAACAAATCACCACCATTATCCAGCAACAATAGCTTGCTAGTCTCCAGTGTTACAAACAGTGGACCTCAGTCTTCCAATACACAGACCAACAGATCTTCTGGGCTGCCAACTCCACTAAACAGATCTGCAACCCCAAATACTTTGTTACAAAGACTTGTTTCCCCTAACAACCAAGAAAACAAAGAAGGAACCATTAGTATGCAAAGAAGCCAGTCTTTAATATCAAAGAATCAATTGGGAAGGACCATCACCAATCCTGCAGGACATCTTGAAACAACTGGAGTTGCTCTAGGAAATATCACTCAAAGAAGCAATATGTCCGAAGTAAGTTTTTCTTTAAAGGAATTACAATACTATAACACAGCTTCACTTTATTTCTGTATTATAAGTGCATTAGAGAATATAATTATTCTGTAATGCACTTATCAAGCTTTAAGATTAATTAAAAGCAAAAAATATCTGATTAGAAGGAATTCATTATTTATATTTTTTATTTAATGCTACTTGCTGATAAACACTTAATTGCTCCCAAAATTCTATGTGCAGATGTATGTACACAAACATTCATGCATACATGCTATTCATTCATGCGTATTCATGTATACATTTATGGAATTACTCTATTTTCTTTTTCAGTGTTTGGCTTGAAAATCATATTGGCTAAATTCTTTGTTTTTTTAAAAAAAATGGTCTTTGGTCATCTAAAGAAATTCATATGGCTGCATACAAACAGGTTAGATCTCATGGAGGAAAAATATCCTAAGCAGGCTTTAATTCTTTCATGCTTTAATTAGCAATTTAGTCTCCAATTCTGTATTTTACCACACACGCTAAGCTGTGATATAAAAAATATATAGAACAATACAGTTCAGAACAGTTTATATCATTTAGTTCCCTTGTTTTCTAGATTAGAGGGCTCTAGTGCTGTTTTCCATGCCCCATTTCTAATAGATGAAATGCTTTAAAACTCTTCTTTTCTTTATGGAAGAAACCACATTATAAACATTTTTAAGGCAGGGATACATGAAGAATTTGGCAAAGACTTGCATGTCAGCTCTGAAGTTCTTTTTGTAAAAAGTCCAAGGTTTTAGTTTTGCTATCCTGTCTGAAAGAATTATAAGTTGCCTGATGATCTGAACACTTGTACACATACCCTCAGCTCTGTTGGCATGGAAAATGCTATAGCAAACCTGCAGGTGTGTTACATTACTAGCTTAGTTCAAATTCAAATTCAAGCAGTATAATATAGATAAATGTTTTTGTTATTGCTGCATTCTGTGTAAACTAATGTTTTGAATTCTTTTCTACATACACTTATATACATTTAGTTTTTAGCCTTCAAATATTTCTGTAATTGCAAGTGAGACAGATACATCTATACATCATATCATTACTGTTTCCTTCATTCTTTTATGAAATATAGATTCTTCAGACCATTATTCTTTGGAGTCTGTGATAGCTCTTAGCACCTGTATATAGGTAGTACTCAACTTACAACCATTCATTTAGCAACTATTTGAAGTTTCTATGGCACTAGAAAAAGTGACAGTTATAAATCACTTTTTCCAGTGCCATTGTAATTTCAAATAGTTGCTTGTGACTGGTACAGACACAATCATTACACTATCCCCATGTTCACATGATCAAAATTAGAGTGTTTGCAACTGTCATTACTTAGAATAGTTGCAGTATCCCAGGATCATTTGCGACCTTCCCAGCCAGCTTCCAATGAGCAAAATCAACGGGTGAATTAGGATTTGTTTAATGACCATGTGATTCACTTAAAATCAAGGCCACTTTGGAGGTGCTGTGATCAGCATCTTCCGTCATATTCGCAAGCTGATAAGGATCTGCATGAACAACGACCCTGCCAAGTCTCCCAAATTTGACATGATTGTCCCTATTCTTGAAAAAATGCAGAAGAAGTGAGGGGCCCATCCCACAGGCTGCCTCTAAGTGCCTTCAAGAAGAGTCAAGTGCCAGAGCTAGGGCTCCCTGTGCACAGTACAGATGGGGGGCCAAGGGCAGGCTTCGGAAGGGGGCTGCTCGGCCTTGCACTCTCCCTGCTGCCTTCACACCCCATATCTCTGGTCATCTCTTGTGCCAAGACCACCCTGCACTCCCACCTGGCTGTGCTACAATTATTTTCTTTTCTACACAGGCCCAGAACAAAGCCCCCTGTGGCCCAAATAAACAGCTGTCACTAGGGGGGGGATTAAAATTTGCAGTAGTTCACTTAAAAACTGGCAAACGAGTTCATGAAATCATGAAATCTTAACAACCACCTTGCTTAATAAATGGAAACTGGCCCCAATTGTGGTTGTAAGCTGTGGTATGGCGTTGACAAGAAAAAAAAACATTTGGATAACATGCTTTCATTTTCTAGTTTGCTGTTTTACTACTAACATTGAAAGAGATTCTATATTTTTTTTTTGTTTGAACACTGGTTTAGTTATTTTATCCATCTTTCTTCCTCATGGGCATAGGGAAAATTAAAGCAAACTTGTAAGAAAAAAACATCATGATTATGTCTCAGGACATTGCAAATACCTTTCAGTCAGGAGGTTGCATAAATTTGTATACTGGTTTGGAAGTTACTCTCTAACCATTCTGAGCATAACTACCTTTTTCAGTGAGTTTGATTGGTATAATTTGTTTGTCACCTTTGCTATCAAAAGAATATGCGGGCCTACCTTCTCCAATACCAAAGCTCAAACAAGTTAATTTTTTATGTCTTGTTTTTTCATAGTCCAGGTTTAAGTATAGCACAATTCATAAATTCAAAAGAATCAATAGAAATCTAAAAGTATGATTGAATCGATTTTTTTAAGATGAAAAATGGAAGGTACTAGTGGAGGACAGATAGATAATGAGAGTTTCTGAATGAAAGACATTTCTTATTAATGTCAAAAGTGATTTTTGAGGAAAAATAAACAGGGAGAAAAGGAAAGAAATGTAAGAAACTACCATGAAAAGGAATGACAGCAAAATGACAACTACAACACTTGTATGCAGAAGTATTAAGAGAACAGGTTTACTTCCAACAAGCTGAATGGTGAGTAGATATAAAGAAAGAGAGTATAGAAGCTACTTGGAACTCAGTGAAAGGAATTACGTATAGAATACCACAATGTATATTTATACTGATAATAAGTATGAAATAGTATGATGGAATGATCAAATGAAAAAAGACTAGGGATGAGAACACACATGTACAAATGCTGTGAAAATGAAAAATGAGAAACATACATTGTGTGTAGAAACAAAGCTTAACAATGAACTTAATCTAGATTTGTTTTAATATTATTTCCCTCAAATTGCTGCTCATTCTCTGAATCGTTTTGGCTTTTTTAAGCAGAGTCAAGTCTTTGCCTTGTTGGTTACCCAAAAAGTACTTTATAAATCTAAGATAATCATTTTTTATTGTCATGGACAAAAGTCTGTTTAATAAAAAGAAACATATTTGCTTGTTTCTCTTTCACGAACAAAAATCTGATCAATAAAAAGAACTCACTGCACAGTTATAGCTCTACAAACAATATAGAACTAGTGGCTAGGAGGTCATCCCCCTATGAATTCTGAATTGCATTTGCAGCAGGGCCTCACCATGTGAAATCATGTCCTTCCTGGTAGTTTTAAAATGTGAGCTATTGGCCTGAAAGAAATCTGGATTCTATTATAACTTACAGCTGTTCAGTGTATATCAACATTCATTTGTTTGCTACTTTTCTACACAGAGTTGACCTGTCAATGTGTCAGCTTTGTTAGGGATGTCATAAAGATTAAAGAAAGTGTAGAAGGTTAACCATATGAGTTTTACTTGATTAATTAAATTTGCATAAATTTACATATTCTGCATTGCTTCCAGTATATAGAATGCATGCCCTTGGAGTGTGTTTGGCTCCATTCAATGTTTAGGAAATTTGTAGTGATTCAACTCTTTTGCCAAGGTTTTAATTGTTAGGTGATCTTGATATTGCATAGCATTTTAAAATTTCTGTATTCTGTTTTTGGTTTGAAATTTTATTAACTGCCCTCAAGTTTCTGCCCGAGTTGAAAGGTAGAGTAACTTAAAGAAATAATAATATGGTTTAACCCCAAAAGTCCTAGATATTCAAAAGTTAGTTCCGTGAGGTCTTTTGCTAAGTCTCCTTACAGAATCGCAGTTCTATACTTTATCTGAGGTAATGATAGAAGATCTTGCTTTTGAACTCCTATTTTGTTTGGAAACAGGGTCTTTCAAGAGCTGAGGTTTGGATCAGCACTCAGCTTCCACACAAGTACATATCTAATCTGATTTTGAGCAGATTTATTCAGCAAGAAGAAAAAGCAGCATTTTACCCATTCACTCAGTTAAAAATTGCTGTCACTCTTGGTGTTATTAGGGGTAAATATATTAAGTTAAGGCACCCCAGGACCAGGAAGGAGAGACACAATTCTGATTTTACTGTCATGTTTCATAATTTGTTCGTTGTTGCATGCTCTTTTGAGAGCTTATATAAGCAGAAAGGTCTATAAGTTAAAAAATAAAATAATAAATATTTTTTTAAAAAATAGCATAATTACTTGCATTAGTTATACAGCCCAGGGTCTCTCTGTAGCATTTCAATTTGATTTCCATTACTGTGTTTCAGATATAATCTTGTAGATTAGGTAGCTTTTATATGCAGTCAGTTCAACATCTGTTTTGTGAGACTAGAAATAGTTCTTAGTCAATTTTACTGATTAATATACATTTTAAACATCCACAGAATTTCCCTTGCCTCTTCCTGAAAAATCCTTGAAATAGAGGAAGAAAATTACTTGATTAATCAGAAGTACTTGTAATTGTTTTTAATTAAAGAATCAATTCGATTAATTGCAGACCTAATTTTTGTCTTGACTGAATTGATTATTTTTTGTGGCAGGATGACTTCCTACAACTTCAGCTTGCTCACCAGCCATGGATTTTGCCAACTGATACTGAAAGTGAAGAAGCAGAAGCAAATCGAGATAAATGTGAGTGATTAGTACTAGATTCATTGCTGGAGATAGAGACCTCGTTTTAATGAAATAATTTTAGTTGTGTACCTTTGCTGGCTTCTAATTTGTAATAGAATTTTTGTCTTTGTTATTTATTTATGGAAATAAATGTCTAGTTTTCTGGTCAGCCTGTAAAGTTGAGAATAATCCAAAAATAATCTAAACTGCATCATTTGTTCTCTCTGCCACAAAATCAGACTTACCTCTTTTTAATGAAAGTATCACATATTCACAGAACAGGGATTAAAAACTACGTTGTGACAAAAGCTTTTGATGAATACATTTGATAAAACCTACTAGCCTACCCTGATTTAAACAATATTTGAAAAATATGAATTCACTTCAGAATTAGCAAATTTAGTTCTAACTGATAAATATTTCACTACCTCCTGTAACAAAACAGTAATACCTTTTTATTTGTCTGAACAGTTTTTGTTAGTGAAGAGATATAATTTATAAACTTGGGTGTATGGTTCTGCTGCTGATAAACACAATATAGAAAACAGATTACATAACTTAGAGAACATATTACATACATTTATGTATTACAGTTTATACAAGCAGCACGTGCTAGTTATTTCACTGTAGAGAGGCTCAATAAGGTATACATGATGATATAGTAAACCTAAATAAGGTAGATGGAAATAGGAATTATTCTTACAATAGCATTTGTTTAAAAATCACAATACCTTGTGATATGAAGAGGAGAAAACTGTGATTTTCTTTGCTATTTTTGATGTTATGGCTATGAAAGTACATGTTGCTTAACAGGTACTCATTAGCACCTTGTCAATAGAATTGGAACCATCTAAACATGGCATGTTGAATACAAAAACCAGTTTGTCAGTTTTGTGGAAAAATATTAATGCTGAATAGAATTTAACATAATAGTCAGGTGGTAGCAGAAACTGGAAAAACTAAGCAAGAATTGAATCTGACCAGTTTCAGATTCCTCCAGAGAATAGCAGAGCCGTAGGCAAAACTGGAAAGTGCCTTTTCCCCCCTTTTTTATTTTTAATTCTACAATGGCAAATTCCTTTTTTACTGTGCTAAGACAGTGTAATTGCATGAAGTTGTGGGTGATTTTGGAAATACATATGGAATGGAAAAATATTTTAACCACATTGGAAAAGTATACAGATATCATATAAATAACCATTTAAATGTTTTAAAGTATCCTGTCTATTTGAAACATTACAATGTAAATAGCTGATTGCTCCCCCCCTTTGGGGTAAGCAGATAAAACTAAATGTTAGTAAGAGCATCCACAAGGTATGGTTAAAAAGTCAAGATGGTGGCCATGTCAGTGAGATCAAAGCTACAATTGTTTGTTAGGTGTGTCACATTTTCCTTAGCTTAGTGTGGCATCAGAAGCTAGATCTAGTTTATTATTTCCAACTCTGGGTACTGCTCAAAGTAAATGTATCCTTGCTGATTTTAACAACTTTCAAATTAGGAAGAACATAAGAAAAAAATAAGCTGTATTTGTCAGCATTGTTCACATTCACTACCAACAGTAGACAATTTGTCTTGGTTAGTAATAACCAATATGGCCATTAGTTTGATTTTAAATCATTTTGTTCTCGAGTATTATGGTTTTATTTAATTATTTCTTTTTCCTTGTTTTTGTAATAAGATACTGATTTTATTTTATTATTTTATTTTATTTTATTGGGTGTTGTGGGATTGATATAAGTAAATATATTTACAGAATATGCTTTGCAGAAATAGCAATAGCAATAGCACTTAAACTTATATACTGCTTTGCAGTGCTTTACAGCCCTCTCTAAGTGGTTTACAAAGTCAGCCTATTGCCCCAACAATCTGGGGCCTCCTTTTACTGACTTCAGAAGGATGGAAGGCTGAATCAACTTTGAGCCACTCAGAATCAAACTCCTGGAATGACCAATGACTTAGCCTACTGTACTGCATTCTAACTACTGTGACACCACAGCTCAGGAAAGCCATTACTACTTCCTTCTGCGATATTTACAATCTACTATCATCGAATTCCTTTTAGGCCCAAGAGAACATATCAAATAGATTTTTATGTTTTTATTACAATTACAAATTTATGCTGATATATGTGTTTAGCATTTATTTAAAAAATGCATTGCTTTATCAGAAATGTTTGAATAAAATGTAAGCAATAAAAATAAGAATATACAGTAAGGAAAGTAGTGTTTTACAGTAAACATTTGCATTTTAGAAATGCCTAATTTTGTTCCCATTGCTATTTCAGACCAACGCACTGAATTATAAATAAAAAATCTGTTTCTTGCTATTATGAACAAAAAAAATCTGTTTATTCTAGCTTGAACAAAAGGCAGAGAGTGGTAAAACCTCTTAACTGAAATAATAGCTACGTTCTTACAAAACTTTTAAGGCTGCAGTAGTTTGGAATCTTGATTTTAGCCAATATATCAATTTTCATAGTAGACTTTTATTTATTTAATTGGAGGTCACTCAAAATAGATGGTTCATTGAAAGAGAACAAACATTGTTTGATCTGAGCAATATTGTACTGTGTGTGACATCTGAGCATGGCAAATTGGGTAAAAGAATAAGCCTTTTAAAAATAATTATATGGCTAATAGCAGCCATCTGCTTTTGGAATGCAGTCATTGTGGCCAAACTTACAAGTGAAGGGCAAGTCATGGAAAATGCAGGCTGCCAACATCCAGGTGTTGAAATATTTGCAATGCAGAGAGCCAGCGAAACTCCTGGCAAAGTTTCTAATGCAAATTCCCTGTAAACACTGCAAGTGAAGGTCTTATCCATATAGCAAAAAATGTTAGAAAAGTTAATAAATGAGACACAAATCTGCATGGGCATTATATATGTGATTTAGTGTTGAGTGGACTTAAATTTCATGATTTATGATTGAGAACAGAAGAGCAATAGAATTAATCTTCTCAATAGCAGGTGTGTTTTTTACTCAGCTTTTAATCAATTGAAATCAGCATTCTTCAACTTCAGGATATTACAGAGAAGTATAAAGCTGTTTTGGACATGGAAAAGATGATACCAAATTAAACAGGTTTTTTTCCTCAAAACTCTAGATTCTATCTAAATTATTTGTCTGCCCGGCTTAAATATTTAATTTTGTTAGAAAATTTTAATTGATTAAAATTTTCAATTGTTTTTAAGTTTTGCATTTAAAATTTTGTCAAAAAGTTATCAATAGAATAATTTCTAAGTGAAGGATGATGAAAGCAATGCTGCTCCCTAAGCTCTATCCCTTTTGACTGTATGTGCAATGTTGCTATGCCTGAAGAAACAAAGTGGTGCCAGCATTTCAATGTTGCAGCACAAATTTTATCACACAGACTGTCCTTACCATCCCCATAGAGGATGCTGAAGAATTTTTCATTTCTGAATGGACACTGAATGGCACTGATGGTTGTAGATTCTGCCTTTCCTTAAGGTAGAATGTCCTCCCCCTAAAAAATCACATCAGTTTGTTTATGCTGTTAATTACACTGTAAATCAGCAGAATTGAGCTGATTGCAGTAGGTATGAATTTAATAATAATAAATTGAAGCAGAATCAAAAGCACAAAATATACATGGTGTTTAATTAGGACCGAAACCAATCACAAGTTTCCCAACACATGTGTAAGCTATCCAGTTTGATTTAGGACTGATTTCTAAATCAGTATTCAACTAGAGGGACAACATATGTATTATGTATATGTATATGTGTTTTTGTCTTTTGGAATGCACATTTTTAAATATTTTGTCTAATTTTGTTTTGTTCTTGTAATTTTTTTTCTTTTTTGGAAGCTTGTATTTTAACTTTCTGAATAAAACAAAAAAATTATTGCAACAAAAAATTACATTGGTTTGTTTATGCTGTTAATTACACAGTAAATCAGCAAAATCCAGCTGACTGGATTTTGGTATGAATTTAATAAATGAATAAATATGCTAGAACAAAGGAAATAGAATCGAAAGCACAAAATATACAAAATAGTGTTGTATTAGGACCAAGGCCAACCACAAAGTATTTAATTCATCTGAAGGATAATCCAATTTGATTCAGGACTAAATCAAAATCAGAAACTGTATGTCTTCTATTGCAATGAAAATCTTCCAATGACTATATGCATTTCCCAACTGAATTGGGTAAAATATGCAGACATCATAATCATTTTTAGGGACACAAAGCTTCCATGTATCAAGCAATGGGCTTCTTTTCTAAAAAGCCTGCATTTGTGATTGAGATTCACATTGATTCCTAATGCTGTAGTTTCTCCTATCCTGAGATTGTTGTTGGGAGGCAATCCACAAACAATCTTATGTAGCTTATGCCAGGCTAGCAAAATCTAAATTGTCATTTTACTTTCTTTTTTCTTTTTAAATGAAACTCTAAAATAAAATTGTCATTGTGATGCCCTGAAAATTGTTTTAAGTTTCAATTAACAGGATGGAACTGGGTAAATGGGAATTCTTCCTATGACTTTCTATGCCTAAATGAGTATGATGGCATCAGATGGCTACAGTGACTTCAGTGCAAGAAGGAGGGGCAAATGAAGATGTGACATTATCAGAAAAGCATCAAGCAGTTGTTTCAAATATATTTTCACTGATTAAGTGCTATCAAGTCATTTTCAATCACCAATTAGTGTCCACATCCTCTAGTTTGATTTACCTTTGAAAAACTTGACAAATCCTAGCTTAATTTTAACTGAAATATCAACTGTTCATGGGACAGATCACAATGGCAGACTTCCTGATATAACATATTTCTTATAAGAACTATATCTGATAAGATTATTTTTACTAGCATGATAACACTGACCACAATCCAAGTCTCCAGTACTGGTAATTATAAAGTATCAGTTGTGAGATAGTGTTTCTCCATTATGCTTCAATTCTGCGCTTCAGTATGGTCTAGACATTGGTATTTGAACATAGATCTTTTTAACGTTTATATTGTGTTTTCTAATCTAGATGAAAGGTTAATATGTATTGCTAGTCCATGTATGTTATGCAATGTGCTAGATAAATAAATAATAAATCTCCATTCTGAAATGAAACTATAAGCATTTTAAGCCATTTTATTTGAATGTGTAGTGAAACTCTGAATGCAAGGAAGATTTTCCATTTTAAAGTTCTGTTAGAAGAACTAATTCTAATTCATCTTGATTTCAGCACTGATATCCTTCATAGGAAATGCCAAGATAAACTATACTAGAAATATAAATGTTTAACTTGTCATTTGGTTTAAAAGAGCTTACTTACATTCAAATAAACATTCCCGATGCATTGTAAGTTTTCAGGAAAGATTTCCATTTCCTATACTCCATGAAATTTTTACTTCATTTGTGACCTTCCTTTTCAAACTCAACAAAGCTGGAATGTGTAAAGAAAGATAAGTCTAAAACCTAATTTATTCTATCATTTATTTTGTATTTCTTTCCTTAGACATAATAAAAATGATACAGTGAGAAATGAATGCAAAGCCATAAACTTTCATTAAAACTGGTTCATTCATTCCCTTTTGCTTTAGTTTTTTTTTCTAAAGATTTAATGAATTGCATTAGGCAAATACTCATGTTAAGTTGGCAATTATCAAGTGAATGTCACACCTTGAGTCTTTTCTTTTTCCTTCCTTTCATTACCTCCCAAAGATGCTATGACCACTCATATGTACATATATGTATCTTGAATTTGGATCTCTATATTTTAAAGCCTTGGGTTTTTTTGTTTTTTTTTAATTAGATTTATATGCTGTCCTTCTCCGGAGACTCAGGGCGGCTTACAATGCGTTAAGCAATAGCCTTCATACTTTTGTATATTTTTTATACAAAGTCAGCTTATTGCCCCCACAAACTGGGTCCTCAATTTACCTACCTTAGAAAGGATGGAAGGCTGAGTCAACCTTGAGCCTCGAACCTTGCAATAATTTCAGACAGCTGAATCTTAATAACAGGCTATTAGCCTGTTGAGCTATCTGAGGCTTGTTGATGCTCCATTATTCAACATTCATACGATACTTGCTGCATCACATACCAAAGATTACTGCTTTGATAATTTGAACCGGTTGCATTTTGTCAGCTCAAACCATCTCACAGGATGGATATTGTGGGGAATATAAGTGGAACATTATGTATAACACCTTGAGTTATTAAAAATAAAGGTGCAATCAAAATCAAGTAAATAAATAAAATTGCCAAGCAGAAGAAGATGGTAAAAGGCACAGTTACTTATATCTTCTAAATATTTTTCTGTAACATCGTATTAACTTCATACTGATGTGTGTAATGTTAAATTTCATACTCTTGTTGTTTTCACTGTCCATATCATTATGCATATATTATGAAACAAAATTAAATACTCATATGAAGAATATGTATTCTAATTATTTTATGGTTCTTTAATATTTAATAGTGCTTCATCCTTTTTTATTTTTCAGGCTTGTGAAAGAAATTGTGAATGCAGTGAAGAACAATTTATCCCAAGTATAAAACATTCAGATAACTAGCTATTTTCATTTATTGTGCAATAAAGCTTAGTTTTATAAATGCAACATGTAATGGAATTATTGTAAAGTGTGGATGCTACAATGTACCAAACTCCAGATATTATCACAGTAATAGTGGCCGTAGGTAAAGATTATTAAGAGTCATTTTTTAATGCATAAGACTAATGAAATTCATTTTGTTTAATTTATATCTCTCTTGTTTTAGATTGACATTTGATATATTCAGCTTTGCCTGGTGAAAACCACGCCTCCTTAAAGATTTTCTGCGTTTCAGATTTTTTATTCCTCATATTTTTATAACCTTGTCTTGTTTTTATTTAATGAAATGTTATTTCATTTGGCCACATCGTGTGTATGTGAGTGAGTGAGTGAATGTGTGTAGCCCAGCCAATAGGATTACTGTTGTTGGAAGGAATGGAAAACGAGTTATATATACTAAGAACCTCTATAGATAGAGCTCAGGGTAAATGGCAGCTGTTCAGTGTAATACATTTAGAAATGAATGAACAATTAATGAGTGGAGGGTGTTTATATGCATGTGTGTATTTATTCAAGCATAATTTACTGAAATTAGTTTCACATTGTTACATGAAAGCTTTTACTTAGTGAATTAAGTGGAATAATTTATGCATGCATAAATAAAATATTTTAATTTCAAATATGATATTATTTACTCGAATCTTTACTGCTTTTAAGTATTTGATAACATAGGTTTGTGTTTTATATGTTTGAAACAAACATTCGAAGCAGATTGCTTTGGGCTGACTATGAAATTTGTCCCAGGAGTTATGAATGATAACGTCTGCAGTATTCATTTACTTATTTCAACTGCGAGTGGAGATATGTTGCATTTAATTCAGTGGCTTTTAGTAGGAATGCATAAGATTGTGTTGTTCAATTAGACATTAGTTTGCCTTCTTTTCTTTTTGATTTCAGTTTCTGAATCACAGGCTTACTACCATTATAATAGTTATAGGTATCAAAATAATAATAAATAAAACCAAATTTCCTATCACAAATATTAAGACTGTGGCCTTTATTTTTTGTTATTCCAATGTTATCAATGATGAATAAGCATGCGAAGAAAATACATTATTTACTAGCTGGGTACCCCTTCTCTCCCTCAGGAGAAAGGCTGATGGAGAGAAGGGGATAGGATAGAGGAGGCGTCTGTGGGGCAAGGCTAAGGGAGACAAGGGGAGAGGAGAGGCCGATTGTACCTACTCATTAGTTTTCAAGCTGTGTCGATTTAGCAAGCCCCATCACATAGTTTTGTAGCAAAGCACGGGTACCAGCTAGTATTTTATAGTAGCACAATATAAACTCACTACACACCACAGTCCAACAGCTGAATTTTAAATGTTGGAAGTTAAAATACAGCAACTGATGACTCAATGGACCAATAGAGCATTTAGTGACGGGCAGCATTTCCTGCCTTACTGCAGAAAATTGAAGATATACATTAATTTTAGCAACATGATTTTAATATACTGAGTTCATCCATATGCCTACACTATAAATATTAATTGCCTCTTTGAAGGATTCTCCCCCCCCCCCCATAAGACACTACTTGGATATATCTTTGGGGGGTGAAGTGGCTATTTCAATGATAAAGATTCATAATCTTACATAAGGGCAGTAGGGGCCCCAAAGCTGTCCATCAGTAGTTTTCTCCTAGATTGCAGATTAAGTACCATAGCAACATTGGCCACTTGGTCATGTTGTTTTCCAATATGGAAAAATATGCTCACATTTAAATTATAGTAATCTATTTGCTATTCCTAAAACTCTTGTGTCTATAACCTTTAACTAGGTAAAACATTTTTTTGAACCAAGGTACCTCAATGGGCTAAATTTGCAGAATGCATTCAAAATCCAGGACACATGACTCTCATGGGATTGAAATTTGGCAAATTTGTGGGCAGTTCAGTGCTGCCATGCTACTGCTCAGAGGTTCATAAACTAGTCCCACCCTAGCCTTTGGAGGCCAGGTAGATTAGTTCCATTATTGGTTGCTGGACGGTAGTCAGCCATGGACAAACTCATGGTTGATAATTGCTTTGTTTGTTCATGATCAAAATCTCTTCCAAATAATTTTCAGCTCTAGCTAACATTGCACAGATCTGGTACAGAAGAGAGATTCACTCTCCTCTGAACAGCAATAAGTAATAATTTTCAGCAATTTTCAGCAATTTATGAAAAGGAAAAATAAGTGGAAGAAGCAATGAAGAGCCGCAAAGCTGTCTGGATTTCCTTTAATAAAATATGGTGAGCTGAACAGTTGACGGCACATCAAAGTCTTGCCTTGCAATTTGCTTTGTCTGAAAAGACCTTCATGCTTCTATTTGCCTGGTAGTATTTCAAGGATTTAAAAACCAAGCAAATTCTGTAGGTATAACAATTTATGTCGTTAGCATAGCAGAATATTGTTCTTCTTTATTGTTGTACATTTCTTATTGGTGCCTCAGCAAGTCACAATTTCTTTTATCTTTCACTGGAAAAGTAGGGGGGGTTGTTTAACAGAAACCCTCATTTTTACACCTCCTGCTATGTACCAAACCACTGCCTAATCTGTCCAAATAAAAATCAGAATGAATGAAGTAGATAAAAAGATTTAAGGTTTATAGGGATCAGAAGAAAAGCCTAAATCTGAGCACCCTGCTATATACACATCAAGAGTCTTAAGCATATTAAGAACTAAAGGTACATTTATTTGCTTCTTGGGTGGCTAAAGTTTGTCTTTTCTCCTTTGGTGCCAGAAGGAATGGCAGAACCATAGCAGATTTGAGCAGAAACAGCTTTACTGTTGAAAACAATAATTGAAAACAATTAGGAGTTCTCAAACTAAAATTTGTTTTTGATCATATTTAAATTCAGAAAAGGAGATGATTGCACTTGGGTTATATAGATATATGTCTATCTGTCTGGCTAGCTAGCTAGCTAGCTAAATAAATAAACTATGTGTGTGCCTTTCTTGTGAGACCACCCCAGCAAAATGAAAAGGCATTAACACATGCTATGTCACAACCAGACATTTCTTCTTAATTCTTTGCAGTTGATGATTTTGTTTATGGTAATTAAAATGATACCAACATTATACTTAGTCACTTTAGCAAACAGATTATAAAGTCTGGCTCCTTGGGTTTAAGGACTGGAAATAGAACAAGTAAAGTCAGGCAGCGTTAATTATTTCAAATTATTTCTGTGCAACCCTGCAAACCTTCAACACCGATCTGACTTTTGTCAAAATAGGAGTACAGTCAAATGATACCATTTGAGTAGTATTCCTTAATGTTGCATATTTTTTTGTATAAATAAAAAGGAATAAATTCAATGGCTTTGTGTTAGATCTTCCATTTTTTTAAGTGAGCACATTTTAAATACATTTTGGAGAACATAATGGACTAGAATTTCTGTTACAAAAGGTTGGATGAAAAAAACGACTCATATTTGTGTTAGCATTTCAAAGTGCTTGCAAAGGCCCAAGCCTTGAGAGATTCTTTATTAAGAAAGGTTTGTTTCTCCTCATCTCCTTTACCATCATTTCCCACAATCTGCAAGGTTGCAAGATTGTCATTTTCAAAATAATGAATCAGAATATCTTCATTTGACATTTATGTTTTAGCATTCACGTCGACTGAGAAACTATCTTCTATGTGGGCTAGAAAGAAGAATGATGCATGTAAACAAATACACAAATAGCTTCATCACTTGAGACTTTCAAGAAAAGATTGGACTACCATTTGTCAGAAATGGTGTAGAGTCTCCTGCTTGAACAGGGGTTGGACTAGATGACCTCTAAGGTTCCTTCCAACTCTGTTAATCTGTTATATCTATTACATTTATACATATTATTTCTGATATTAATGGGCTATATGTGACATACATTAAAACTTCAGGATACATATCTACCACCTTTTATAGACATCAAAGTAAGTTTAGACCAGCAGAAGGTGCAAGAACAATTTATTTTCAAGGAATTCCTGTTCTAAAGAATAATCACAATTTTATGTGGTTATCTGCAGTAAATGATAAAACCAAGTTGCATATGCTGCTCCAAAAAACAGTTTTATTTTATTTGTGGGTTAAAATGATTAAATTCCACTGAACGAATGCTATAGCAAATTCTGTAACTAATACTCAGAAATCTGTCCCATTCAATTTTGTAGTGTTACATATTTCCAAATGCAAAGTTAGATTCTAGTCACTGAGTTGGAGGATAGTTGTACTGAAAAGGGATAGCTAATTAGTCACAATGTGGAAAGCATTCAGAAGTACTAATTCCTAAATGGAAATGAAGGTGGAGACTGGGAAGAAGATTTTTATATGCATTTATTTTTGTTCAATATAATTAGTATCTCTCTCAATACAATTTTATCAGGTAATTAAACCATTCATGCAGTGTAATTCTGGAAAAGCAAGGGAAGGCGACAGACCTGGAAAAAAACCAAGTCAATTCCAATGTACTATATATAGAGCAGTATACTTTATACTATACTACTATTTATATACTGAGCAGTGGCTCAGTGGCTAAGAGCTTGTCGATTGAAAGATTGGCAGTTTAGTGGTTCGAATTCCTAGTGCCACGTAACAGGGTGAGCTCTCGTTACTTGTCCCAGCTTCTGCCAACCTAGCAGTTTGAAAGCACATAAAAAATGCAAGTAGAAAAATAGGGACCATATTTGGTGGGAAGGTAACAGTGTTCTGTGTGCCTTTGGCATTTAGTCATGCCGGCCACATGACCACAGAGATGTCTTCGGACAGCACTGGCTCTTTGGCTTTGAAAGGGAAATAAGCACCATTCCCTAGAGTCAGAAACAACTAGCACATATGTGCAAGGGGAACCTTTACCTTTACCTTTATATATAGAGCCTGCATATTTATTGTATATGAAACCTTATGTCCAGCTTGTTAGAGAGTTCTAAAGAATCTGGTTCATGAACCTATTTACCAACGGCAATGAAACTGTTCAACAGACAGTGCAACCTTAGTGATTCAATTCTGTTGTATTTACATTTAAACTTTTATTTGTAAAAGATAACTTGTATCCTAAATTTCTAATAATCCCTGTGTATCTTTAAAAAGAATAACACTGTTATTGTTGAATAGATGAATAGAAGAAATGAAACATTTCTTATTACCTGTATTTTTACAGTAACTTTATCTTTTATTTTCATAAAATCTGTTTTGGCTATTGATCTATAAAGGCTAGGACCTCTTGGAATATGAAGTTCACAAATTGGGGATAACATAGCATTATCAGCGTCCTTTCTTAGGTACAGTACATAATATATCCAGACCTGACTTCCCAGAGTTGCCATACTGCATGAAGTTCTGGTTTTCATATAAGGAGTTCACAATCCATGTGTGATTTTACACTAACAGTTGTTGATCTACTATGTCCTGTTTTAATCCACATGCACAACAGTTTTACGAGCTTTATTGAAAGTCCAAGCCCCAAATGGGAATCCCCAAGACCTGACTTGCACCCACTTGCAAAGTCCTAGGAAGTTCAACATTGGTCCACCAGGGTGCAAGGCTACCAAGTCCATGGGCAAAGGCAAATGCAAAGTCCAAAGAGTCTACCGTCCAGGTCAAGTCCAAAGTCCAAGGCAAAAGTCCAAAATCCATGAACAATCAATCGTACCACAATCCGAAGTCAAGAAAAGCAAGAGCATGAGGAAGAAGAATGCATATGGCAAGGAAATGGGCAGTGGTTTCCAACAACCCCCAAACTCCACTCATTCAATAAAGTAGGCACTTGTTGGTGCAGCTCATCGGGATGGGCAAGGCTGCCACCCCACAAGTAGCCTCACTAACCTTTGTTGTGTCTGTCTACTCTCAAACCTGCACGTCCATATATCAGGTGGGGAAGGCAATTCCTCCTGATTCCCATTGCCAGCTACAGCTGCGCATCTTATCCACCCTGTATATGCTTCCAGCAGGGCCTCTGAGCTTTCCAGCTGCAGCTGCTCTTCTGCTTTTCCTCCTTCTCCCCTCCAGCAACCTCTCTGCTGTGCCTGGCCTCTCCACTCCTGGCTCAGAAATCTCAGCAACTGTCCAGTGCTCCTCTGCACCTCCCTCCAAAGTCCCCAGAGCCAGCTCTTCCTTGTCATCCAAGCTAGCGTCTGGGTAAGCCATCACACTCTTGTCATATGTGTTCAAACAATTTTCTGAAAAGGGCATTCTTCATATGGAAAAAATGTACTTTCCTTTTATTTATGCTGCCCATCACACTATCTAAAAAGTGGCTCTTACTAGTTTTATGGTGAACATATTTACATGGGGAGATTGAACCCATAACCTATTCACCCTTTGAGTTCAATGAAAGGGAAATGTTTTAACTGAATCTGAAGATAATATAAAGTTGTGGCTTGGGATGGGCCTGACTTTTAATTAAGTAGGTGTAGAATGTGGCCAGGAGTATCCATAGGCAGAGAAAAAGTAAAAATCACAGTTAAGGCCACGTGATTGATTCCCACATGCTATTTTTACATGTGTCACATGTACAAAGATATTAAAGGAGCAAAGCTTCAATTTACATGAATGTCACCCCTATCTTGACTTTTTTGAACCAGCTTCCTCATATGAATAGCCTTGATGTCGGTAAAGCATGTTTTCTCTCTTAATTTTCCATCAATACATCCTGTTTTAGTCATTTTGCCAGCATAATTCTTTGCTACCTAACTATGCTGCAAGAATGTTTGCCAGGATTTCTGTGGTGTTTGTATGGCGGCAGAGGATCCAGGAACCTGCGACTACAACAAAGTTTCCATAAAGTCTTATCTTCCAGTTCACTAACCACTAATCTTCACTACAGGATTGAGCTCATCCTTTTATATATATATATATCCCTTTATCTGCTAGAAGAAAGCATTACTGAAATTAATGGAACATATTTTCAAGGAAGCAAGATGGAAAATGTGTTTTTATTTTCCATCTTTTGCTGCTGTGTTAGCATTTTGTCTTTACCCGCCAATAAGCTCCTATGTTACTTTCAAAGCCGAGACAGACACATTGAAGTTATACTTTAAAACCACAATAGTTGGAATATTTTATATTATACTGTACTTGAAAGCATTTAAAAGGCTGATCTCATCAGCTTTAGTTTTATCCCTTTTTCCTCCTTTACAATGGTGGATTGAAACCAGGCTTTGGGGCTGTAACCTCTTGGTGATCTGAATTTCATCAGTGGTGTAGAACTGGAATGCTTGATTTGAACGATTGAAGATTGATGGCCTTCGGTGTTCACACATGCAAAGTCATGCCATTCTAACTATGAAACCGTCTGCATCTTCAAATTCGCCAACAGCCTGCCTTACTTGCTTATTTCCCTAAAGAAATAATTATGGTACATTCAAAGATGTAATAATTATGATCAAAGCATATTTTATAAATTAGTATTAATCACATTTTTAGTGCTGGCCCATGAACAATAAACTTGTACTTGTAGAGAGCAACATTACAGATTAGTGAAAGTTCAGAACTTAATTTTTCTCCAGAACATATTTTAGCAGGAGTAATAAATGATTTCATACAGACTTTCTGGCTCTGTATGAATTTCTTTTTGGCACAAGTTTACTAAATATATATATAGAACAGACAGTAGCTGGATTTCACAAACCATCCTCTCTCTGTCTCTCTCTTTTTTTTCTATTTGTGTGTGTGTGTATCTCCTCACTTTATTGTGTGTAAACTACAGAAGGGTGGGGGAGAAACTTGGCAGGAGTGCTAAGTAATTAAGCTCTGATATTAAGTAAGGAAACTTGTTACCACTCGGCATCTTTAAGCAACACGTTAGTCCTTTTGGATTTGGGAATGCAATTTTTATGGGGTGCCCAAGAACTGGATGGGGAAAAAAAAGAACATTAAAAATTCAACTGTTTAGAATTCTAAATGTCTACCATTGTTATTTCTTAAATAACCCTGGAAAACCATAAGTGATAAGACTCTTTAATTCTGCTATACAGTAATTGGTTAAGAAAAAACAAATTTTATCAAGGACAATTATGGAAATATTTACTTCAGTTCCAATAAAAATACAATCCTAAAATGCTTTTTAAAAAGTGATCAATGCCTATTGAATCGGCCTATATATGGCTAGTCACAGGTAACTGCTATTGGTACCAGTGTGATTTAACCTAAGTAAATACAACCAACAAACATCTCCCCAAAGAGAGTGGAAGACAAAGAGAAGAAAAAGGATGGGGGGAGAAGGAAAAAGCAGCAAAGTAAACAACTGTGTTTAAATTCTTATTTATTTAAACACTTCAGAGGTCACCTGGCTTCCAATGATTCTGGGCTGACATTGAAAAAGAAAAAAAGAACAACTACAGTAAAATGAAGAATGCAGATCATCTCGGTCCAGGAGACATATATAACAAACAATGTGTCAGCAACCACCCTACTCAAACCTTGGGAGAAGATCCAGGATTTTAGTGTCAAGTTAATAGGAGGAGTATTGAGCCATATGGATCACTGTGGGGGGTTCTATTCCATAGAGTGGTGTTGCAACAAAGGTGTTATTTCTAAGTCACAACATACAGTATAACATAGTTCAATTGAAGATTGTTCTCAGTCTATTTGAACTTTATAGTCAAGCAGTATGGTGGCTAAATTAACATTCTGGGGAATTTATTAGCCAGTTGATGCAACCTTAAAGGGCCTTGCTGCCTCATTTCTGAGGGATTCCTGAGAAGAGATTCATAAAATAAAATAGGGATTCAACAGGTAGAGAAATTGATTCCAAGATTAAGATGTTGAAATTTGCTTGGTATTCAAATTGAATGTCCTCCTTGTAACACGGATTTTACTAATAAAGGAGAATATTTGAAATGAAGGGTTCTTGGTGCTCTCTGAGCTTGGTTGTTTTCTTGTAGATGTTCATTACCCAAACTAAGTAACGTTATCAGTGCTAGTTAGGAGTGGGGTTTCCTCTCATCTTATAGTCTAGTGCAGTGATGGCTAACTTTTTGCTGTTGTGTGCCAAAAGTGGGAGTTGTTGGGGGGGGGTTGTGAGCATGCATGCCCACACCTAAAATTCAATGTGCTCTGCCTCCCGCACACGACCCCCCCATACTCCCCCACTTTTGGCACGTGATGGCACGGTGGGCCTGGTAGGCTGGTTTTTTGCCCTCCCCAGGCTTCAGAAGCTTTTTTGGAGCCTGGGGAAGGCAAAAACGGCCTCCCCCCCCCAAGGCCTTCTGGAGATCAGAAACAGCCCATTTCCTGACTTCTGGCAGGCCCAGAAGACCCAAAAATGAGGTGGCCAGTATGTGCCTGCACACTGGAACTGACCTAGGGCAATGCTTACGTTCCCACAGATATGGCTCCATGTGCCACTGTGGCACCCATACCATAGATTTGCCATCACGGGTCTAGTGGCTTTCCCTGTCAGTATTGGAGGGGTGGTCTTAGAGTAATTTTACTAAGGTAATGAAACATCTGAAAAAAAACAACCAAGTTAAAAGAAGAGTACTCCACTCCTCTGCTCACAATAGAATCCCTTATGCCACCAGGCTCAAAATTTTGGGCCTGGACAACCTGGAAATATACCGTCTATGGTCTGACCAAAGCATAGTACAGAAAATTGTCTGTTACAACGTCCTACCTGGCAACAACTACTTCAGCTTCAACCTCAATAATACTCGGGCAAACAATAAATACAAACTCAAGGTAAACTGCTCCAAACTCGATTGCAGAAAATACAACTTCAGCAAGAGTGGTCAATACCTGGAATGCTCTACCTGACTCCGTTGTTACATCCTTAAACCCAAAGCTTCAACCTTAAACTGTCTACCGTGGACCCCACTCCATTTCCTAAGAGGTCCGTAAAGGGGGAGTGCATAAGCGCACAGCGTGCCTACTGTCCCTATCCTACTATCCCCATTTATTTGTTCTCACTTCCTATGTTCGTGTCCATGTTGATACTTATACCTGTTATCTTGCACGTTTGAATAAATAAATAAATAAATAAATAAATAAATAAATAAATAAATAAATAAATAAATAAATAAATGATTATGGGCCCTTCATAGTCTTTACTTCATCTCTTGCACTCTGGAATGACAGAATGACAGAAAATAGGTCTTGTCATTCTTCTGCACGATACCCTTTCAGATACTTTAAAAATGCTATTAATTACTTTATTTCTGATTTAATCTCAGGATTACAGTAATTCTCTATATTTCAATATAATTATTTTGGTCTAAATAAGCTTGAATTACCTTGATGTCTTTGTTATTTCTGTACCTTTCCACCTTCTTTGAATTTTTCCCAGAATTTGCAAACTTGATGCAATATTTGTGCAGAGTCTTACTGGTACATATTAAAGTGGAAATATTACTTTGAATTAAAGAATTACAAGGGTTGTAAAAAGGGAGTTTTTATTATTCCTCATGGTCTGACAACAGTTGTTCTATGATATAAACAAAAATTGCATTTGCCTATTAGTAGGGAAAACATTCATATTCAGTTTCTTCTCAATGATATATTCTAAGAATATATGTATGGTTTTTATTAAAGAATTTTTAACAAATAAGATAAAAATAGATAAAAATAATACAAATTAATATAAAGTAAGAAAGAGAAAAGAAAAAGAAAGACATCAAAGAGAAAGATAAAAGTGAAGGAAAAGAAAAAAGTAAAAAAAGAAAAGAAAGAAAAAAGATACGAAGTAGCTTCCGATCTTCTTTACAGAAGTTATATGTATACTTACAAATTTATCTCTTGCCCTATGGTTACAACATAATTCTTGTCTTTGTATAATTTATCCTGCCGAATCATCAAAATCATCAATTCATTTTTTTCTATTGCACACAAAAAGTCAATAAGAGGTTTTCAGTCAGCAATAAACTTAGACATAGTCTTTTCTCTGATCAAACCAGTCGATTTAACCATCTCAGCAAGCCATCTCCACCAATCATTCCTCTATTGTGAATAGTGCTGAATATTTCCATCTTTCTGCATACAATAATCTCACTGCAGTTATCAGTATAAAAAAATCCCATGATTTCTCCTCCCCTCCCCCACTGTTTGTTCATCAGTCCCAAAAGAAAAACCGTCTGGTCTATATTATATATTAACCTTAACCATTCTTTAAATCCAAAATTGTCTAGCTTTTTAACATGTATAAAGTGTAAATTTGAAACGTCTTTATACAGTATAGACAATTTCTTTGGCGACATAAACCAATGGTGTTTCATTTTATAAACATTCTGTCAGTGGTGGGTTTCAAACATTTTGACTACCGGTTCTGTGGCTTGGTGGGCGTGGCATGGCTTGGTGGGCGTGGCAGGTGAAGGATACTGTAAAATCTCCATTCCCACCCCAAACCAGGGGAAGGATACTATAAAATCACAATTTTCTCCCAATCAGCTGGGACTTGGGAGACAGAGAATAGATGGAAGCAGGACCACTCAGAATTTTTACTACCGGTTCTCTGAACTATTTAAAATTTCTGCAACCGGTTCTTCAGAACTGGTCAGAACTTGCTGAAACCCACCTCTGCATTTTCTTTAAGATTGTAACATAGTGTAAATTTCATATTTTCCCATTATTCCATACAATATAGTATGCATTCAGGACTGTTCAACTTACGGCCATTCATTCAATGACCATTTGATGTTACAGTGCCACTGTAACTTCAGGAACAATCCTGTGAAGGAGACTGTGTTGGTAAAGAATGACTTGGTCAAAATTATCCAGTAAATTCCATAATCAAATGGGAATTTCAACTCAAGTCTTCCTATTTAAAGTTCAACAACCACTAAATTATGCCTTTGAAACAAGGTTAATCTAACAATAATTGTTTTTGATAAATGCATTCTTATCTTGGAAATTAATATATTGTTTTCACAATGATCAGGGTTAATTAATTTCTCTAAAATCTTCCCAAGATAACTTTGACAAACTCACCATTAGTTAGAATTACACTGCAGAGATTTATAAATTGCATTGAGTTTGGGGGATAATCGTTTGAGTTGTTAAACTGATAGTGAAGAAACCTTTCTTGACATAATATCTTTCTAGTAAGCCAGTAAACAAATCAAGAAATCTTTTTTACCAGTAAAAATAGTGATTAACTGCTGCGGAACAAGTCAATATATTAACCCATTGACCTGTTTCACATGCATTGCTAAAAGGAGATGAAAGGGTAGGGGATGAAATATATGTTTTCCTCTAATTCTGGAATCATATACCATATTTTCTTGAGGTGGATCACAATTAATGGAGCACTTCTGGTCTTTATAGCAGTTTACCCATTAACTGATATCTGAATTGTACTTTTTATCTCTCTTATTTTACAAATAAAGCCAGTGGTTTATTAATTGCTGATTTGGAAGCTTAGCATCAATGTAAACCAGGGGTCCTGAAACTTTTTGAACAGGGGGCCACTTCAGGGTCCCTCAGATTGTTGCGGGTACAGACTGGCTAGGTGGGTGTGGCTGCCCCCCCGTGACTGGGTGGGTGTGGTTAGGTAACCATGTGACTGGGTGGCATGACTTGGTGGTCATGTGACTGGGTGAGAGTGGCTAGCTGGTCATGTGACTAGGTGGGCGTGGCTAGGTGCATATGGACTATCAGAGGGCTGAAAAAAGTCATTTCTGACTGGTCCTCACACTTTTGACCAGTCCTCACACTTATGACCATCCTCACATTTATGCCCATTGCAGCATTATTAACAACCGTGTTACTCATTTCACAACTACTTCTCTTCACCATGGTGACAAGATAGGGCACAAAACGTAAAATGTGAGGACAGTCATAAGTGCGAGGATAGGTCAAAAGTGCAAGGACTGATCAAAAATAACTTTTTCAGCCCTCTGAGTAGTCCATTTGCACATAGGGACTATCCAGAAGGCTGAAAAAAGTGATTTCTGACAGGTCCTCGCATTTTTGACTGGTCATCATTTATGCCAATTGTAGCACTTAATTAAATTAATTAAATAAAAATGACCTACTGGAGCGGTCGGAGACAGTCTGAGGCGGGCGTTCGGGCTGGTTGCAGGGCAAGGTGATACAACTGGGGTAGGTAGGCCTCTGCTTGCCAGGTGGGAGGCAGGCGCAGGCCTACAGGGCTGGCTGCAGGGTGAAGCAATCGGATGGGTAGGTTAAGGGTCTGCAACTTTAAACACTCAACCTTAAACACATGTAAACACTTAAACACAACCTTAAACCTGGGTGGGCATTGCCAATTCCATATCACTTACTCCCACCCAGATTTTGTGGCTCCCAGTATTTTCTTTTAAACAGGTATCTTTGTGTGTATCTTTCATCTCTCATCTCTTTCTTTCTCCCCCCCTCTCTTTCTCTCCTTCATCTCTCTTTCTCCCCCGTCTTTCTTCCCTTCATCTTTCTTTCTCTCCATCTCTTTCTCCCCCCCCTTTCTCTCCTTCATCTCTTTCTCTCCATCCATCCATCGGCTGAAGAGGTTGCAGAAAAAAAATGCTTTTAGAAGCCTCTGCCGATCAGGCAACTCAGCTGGGATTGTCAGAGGCTTTAAAAGGCTTTTTTTTCCTATAACCTCTGGGGCCGAAAAGCCAGCCATGCGAGGAGTAGGTGGGAGTGATGGGGCGAGGGACAGGGCAGGGGGCAGGGCTGAATCCCACCACTGTGCGGGCCAGATACATTGTGTTAGTGGGCCGTATCCGGCCCGCATGCTATCGTTTGAGGACCCTGATGTAAACGAATAATTATCTTACAAAAATGTCTATGGAGATTCTCAATCATCCAAGTCATACTGGATTTTCTTGGCTTTTTCCTTGAAAATGTTTCACTTCTCATCCAAAAAGCTTCCTCAGCTCTTCTTGGATGAGACATGAAACATTTTCAAGGAAAAAGCCAAGAAAGTCCAGTTGCCTTTTGAAAAGCACTTCTGGGATGTCTTAGAAAAAATTATCAGATGCTGCTTTAAAATAGGTTTTTTAACAAACCCTGTTAATAACCTATTTTTATTTCTGAATAAAATATTTCGTGTTCAATAAAGTTTTAAATTTCTTTCAAAAAAAGCAAACTTTCAACTGGCACAATCATACAAAGTATGAAAATGATATTATACTCTTCACCTGATAAAATATTTTTCCATAACTCAACCTCAAATTCAGTACTTCATTAGATTTTTTTCTTAGAAATGTTAATTTAATTTGAGTAAAATAACTGAACTTATTGCCAAGAAATATGGCTAGACATGTAATGTTTAATATTCATAAATAAAAATGAACTGTACATGAATCTAGAAGCTACAAAAACAGAAGCTCTGTCTTCCATTCCTTTTGATTTGGTGCTATTAATTTATTATCATGATGTCATAAATGCCTATTTGTCTGTATATATTTTATAGCTGGCAATTTGTGGCTTGCATAACATCACTGACTAATATGATTAAAGATCTCAAGTATAACTACATTGCCCCTGGAAAAATGGGATATGGAGCCCTTTTTAAAACAATATAGATTTGAGAGTATAAATTGTTCTGTAGAATTCCTTGGACACAAATGATCCATCCTCAATTATATTTTGAAGTAGTTTTCTTAGTCCTGATGTACTCTAAATGTGTTGAGAATTCCCATGTAGCACAATGAATTTATGTATATAGTCAGAGGTGACCAAGTTAAAAAAGACTATGTAACAATAAGGGCCAACATAATATATTCAATTATAGATAATGTTTTTCTGTAACATAACTATCATGGATGCTCAAACTCTTCATATCAACTAGTCACTGAATAATCTTCATAAGTAAGAAATTATCATATCTGCTAAATCCAACACACTTTTATAAAATAATAAATGAATGTGTATTTCATCAGAATGAATTAGCTGCCATTTGACTCAATGTGATGCTTCAGGGTGCTGCAGTGTCATGATTCAATTCAGTAAGATAGTATGAATTCCTCTTAATAGTTACATCTGTAATAGCAACTGTTGGAAGATGTTCTTATAGTGTTTCTCCAGTTTCTAAATAGGAGAATCATTAAACAAAGTAATAAAGTTTTGCTTCATTCTTTCAAAAGCAGTAGTTATATTGCTTTATGAAGCACCTTTGAACAGATGCTTTGCTTAATTAAAGCTGTTATTGTCTTAGCATGGCTTCGTATGGTCTTAGTTAAAACAAATGTGACATGCTTGATTTATCATACTCAGAATGACTGACACTCCTTGTTTGCTGAAAAGATAAGATAATTTGGGTCAGTTTTGATTTGAGAATTTCACAAACTCAGCCAGCATTCATCATCACTGGCATACTAAGAAACATAACTGACCTCAAGAGCTTGGTATGATGTTAAACAGAAAGGACTATGCTAAGAAACTTCAATGTCTGTTAAACATCTGTGAATTCTTTGATGCTTCACTTTCAATAGAGAAAGTGTGTGAAAGGATTTGAGATATAGTAAAACAGTAGATTCTCTCAAAGAAAGTTTGTACTTTAATAATAATCAAGATGAATGCCATTTATGCCATTGCATGATTGAATTTTCAGTGAATCCAAAGGTTGTTACAGAAGAATAATGAATGGTTCAACTCACTGGAAATCAGTTTTAGGATTTAATTTTATTTAAACTGATTACAGTATTTGAGATACAACAAGAATTTGTTGGACAAGAACAAGAAGTTCTGTTTTTTATTAAAATCAATGGGTTCATGCACTAAAAATAGTGAATAGATATTTTTTAAAAATTGAACATGTGATAAAGAGGATGTTTCAAAGGGGCTGGATTTCATCCTGAATATAACTATATAATGGTGAAAAGGACACCAAAATTTATATATTTTGGCCTGCTTTAGCTTTTTCTCTTTTAATTTTATACCAAGAAATATCAGGAGGAAGTTGGCAAGAAAATAAGGTTCAAAGAGTTTAATGAAATACTGAACAATATAACAAAACATATGAAGAACTGGATTTAGTCACAATGAACTGCAACAAAAAAAGTTTGCTTCACATGAAATATTTTTTATACCTTTTATACGTTTTAAAACTTGGATTTATGTAGCAATGGCAACAGCTCTTAGAATTAACCTTAAGCCAATGAAACTTGAATTGCCAAACTGCTGGCAGTTGCAGTCAGCAGAATTAGCCTGCAATACTGCATTCTAACCATTGCACCACCATGGCTCTTGTAACATGTTCAATTTCCATCTATAAACTTGCTTTGTACCAAATTAGAGAATGACCTAACCAATACTTTATGGAATATTTAATTTGTAATTTAAAAGCAAAGTTATTTTTCTAATTCATATATTTAATCATGACTGCTCTTCATTTTATTGTTCTTTTCACCCCTTTTTGTTTTATGTTGGTGGTAGCTTCTTTCTTTCTTCTTTCTTTTTATTATTATACTAACAATTAATCTAAAAATTAAGACTGGTCAAAATTCAATAGTTGAGCTAAATAGCAGTTCTAGACCAAGTCTTTTTGTAAATTCAGGATCTCTGTTTCTTGAAAAGCTTGATAGTATATGTTCAATCTATTTGGTCTGGAACTGTTGCCTGTTTTAAGAAGGCCATACTCTGCTCAAGTCTTATCTTCTATTTTGATTATAAAGTGATCACAAGCAAAGGTTTTGGTTGCAGCACCATGGATAGCTCCACATGAATAATTGGTCTATATCAGGGGTGTCAAACTCGATTTCATTAGGGCTGCATCAGGGTTGTGTTTGACCTCAGGGGCCTGGGATTGGCATGGCCAGGGTGGATGTGGTCAGCTAGACATCACTTGTATCGGGGGCTCCTGTGGTGGCCCAAGCGCTCTGCCAGTGAAAACAGGCTCCAAAGCTCTGTTTTCGGCTACGACAGCTTCCTGCAACCCTCTGCCAATGAAAACACACCACATGCAACCTTCCCAAGCTCTTGTGACCCAGAGAGGGTCGACCACATGAGACCCTCCCTGCAGTGCCTCTGCCAGTTTTTGCTGGCAGAGGCACTGCAAGTCAGTCTTTTGCTGTTTCCAGGGTGACTCCGCAGGCCAGATCCAGCTTGTAGGTCTTGAGTTTGAGACCTCTGGTCTATATCCATAGACCAATTTTCATAGTGGCTGGGAATTCTTGGGGTTAAAATCCACTTATTTTAAAGTTGCCAAATTTGAGAAACTGATCAGCATGATTTTTTTAAAAATGGACTGATGAGGTTTAAACTTTGGGGTTAGAACCACCTATTAGACCCCAGTCTTGCAAAACTGAAAATTTTAAAGGCTCATGGCCGATTATCTAGCATGTTTTCAATTTATTAGTACATCACGTCTGGTTTTCTGCCTCCATTTCTGAATTATTGTATCAGTATAGGGTTCTGGGTTGCGTATGCTGATCATTGGGCTTAGGGGACTGTAGGTGGAATCCTTAGAGAGAGTAATATATGAGCCCTGCGTGGGTTGAAATCAGGAATTGTAATAAAATGCATACATAGAATTAATTTAATTCTCTGTATATTCCCTTAAGGGATACAAAATTTATTTTATATTATTGAATTCTACACCTGTCACACTGGAAAATTTGAAAAATTGTTAATAGTGGAACAATAGGAAAAAGCATTTTCTTTTATGTTGTTTAAATGGCATGATTACATGACATATGTGACATGATTAGTTTTCAGGATGATCTGTGGGAGGTTTTATTCTTTTTTAAACTCTGATACTTTTATTGTAGGGATTAAACTATGGTTTTCATGTCTTTCATTTCTTTTCTAAATAATGAAAAATTAAATCCATCAACATTCAACAATGCTGCTCAATGGATTTCAGGAACAAAAAGGAAGACTTGGAGGTCACTTATGGCCTGAGGCCTTCAGGTCACCTATTGCTGCTATTACCCATAGAGGGAAAAAGGTATTTAAATTAAAGCTTGATAAAATAAAACATGAATTTAACCAAGACAGTTTTTGTCTTAAAGTGAATATTCCCAACAACCACTGATTTAGATGATACTGAATTTAAGAGCTGGACCCACATTTTAATAGATTTTTGAACTAAACTGCTATTCCATTTTAAAATTCTCCCATTCCTGCATTCTCTAGTACCAGCTTGGAATAGGACCAATATTCATGGATTTGTACCCATGATCTAATTCCCATTTGAATCTGATGGTATATTTTTCTCTACTGAAATCCAAATACACTTGCCACGTATTTAGAATTCTGGTGGTATTAGAATTTAATTGGCCTTTCTTCTCTACTTGAAGATCTGGTTACAATAAAATAATAGACCTTCAGAGCATTATTGTCTGCCTTAGCCAAATGTTTTGTTAAGCCAAAAGCCAAATGCTATTAATTTATATTTCCTGTGTCTTTAATAGCTTCAGAAAACATCTGGTAGTGTTCCTTTCTCATTTATTCTTCAATCTATCTTTATGTACCTTAAATAAACAACCATAGTATCTATTATGTAGCTCTCTAATAGAAATACCAAGCCAATCAATATTTTTTTTAAAAGCAAAAAATGTCTCTTAAGGCATAGGTTGGAGAAAAACTACTTTACAGTACAATTGCTGACGTTTACTTACTGCTGCCACTTTATTATATTTATTTAAAAATAGTTTGGGATACTTTCAAAGTTACTTAGGACAACTAAAAAGCTGGAGCTGGCCTTTTTCAAAATTGAGGCAGCGTAAAGTGCAGATTCTTCTTTATTCTATGGCCCTAAAGAATCCCACTTTAGCGTTCTGGTCTAAAGTGAATTTTTCCAGTTTAAAATACATTTCCCCATATTTGAGGGTTTGGTTTTTTTAGTGAAACATTTTGTCCTGGGCCCAGATGATGCCAAGGCAAGTGCTGAGGAAATTTTTTTTAATAGCTTTCTAGTCCTTTCATAGTAGTTGCTTGCTCATCTTTATTTTATGGGGTTTGTGGAAATAAACGCCTGAATATAATAATGAAACGACAGTAGAGACTCCAATAGTCTCTTATATGGAGAAGTTAATATGCAGCTGTAAACATCCTCCTTAGTCCCCATATTAAGCAATTAGGAGCCATTATAGCCCACGCTCGGGGAATATTTGGAACAGTTGCCTTTTTTAAAATGGAGTTTTTGTACCTTTATACAAGGGATGTATAGGCCTATTATTATGTAGTCTGAAATCTCAGACTTTTCTCCATAAGTTACTGAAAAATGATATTTGTTTCTAGTTCAGAAAACTAAAATATATCAGAGAGACGTGCAGAGGTGATAAAATGCTATGTGATGTCTGCCTATTAGTGGGGGAAAATTCCACACAAGTGCAAAGCAGTTAAGATACCCATTTTGACTGTTAAATATTGGTTAACCTTTTTAACTTATTAACCCTTTAAACAAAAACAGATGGACATTATCTCAGTGAATTATGCCATTAAGGCTAACAATACATATTCCTGGCAAATATCCCTTTTCATTACTCAACCCTTATAGGGCACCCTGATTCAAACCAGGTACTATTCTTGAGGAAATGTCAACTGATATGAAACTCTCATGGCTTATATCTTATCTTATCCACATGGACAAAATCCCATTTCTCCTACTTGCCAAATGATAACAGTGCATATGTCAGCTTACACATATTACCTTGTTATTGGAGTGCCAACTGAATATAGTGATCTCTGTTAAGTGCAGTGAGTTTTTTCCTCCACTCTGTATGTTTCTCTTTTTCCCCTCCAAATACCAGACAGTTTATTATTTGTATTTATTTATTAATTTTTTTGGCTACCCATCTCTCCTACAAGTTGACTCTGGGTGACTTTTTCTCTCCAAACACTCCACTGTATTCCAGAACCTACTGAGAAATTCCCAGGTATCTCTGAAGCATTGTAGGTATGCATGGGAACATTTCTGGGAGTAGGAATCTAATCTAAGCAATGATTAGTAAAACAAGATTTTTTTTAGTTGTAAAAGAAGCTTTAAAATGATAGGCAAAGTCTAGCTCCATGATGGTGAACCTATGGCAAACGTGCCACAGGTGGCATGCAGAACCGTCTCTATGGGCATGCCAGCCGTCATCCCAGCCCAGCTCCTCTGTGCATGGGTGTGTGCCTCCTGCCAGCCAACTGGTCTTCTGGTCTCTGTTGTGCATGCACGGGGAAGGGGAACATGCAGGGATGCACGCGCAGATGCCTCCTGAACCAATCTGGAAGCAAAATCGGGGCATGGAGGCACCGCACGAGGTCCCCTGCACTCTGTTTTTGGCCTGGAAAGCCTCCTGCACCAACCTGGAAGCCAAAAGAGGGTGGGGGCCCAGGGCACATGCATGGGGGCCCCAGGGCGCATACGTGGAGGCCCCAGGGCGCATACGTGGGAGATGAGTGGGGGAAGCTCACATTGCACTTTTAGGGTTCGGGCATGTATGTGTGTGTATTCACGCGCATGCGCACACTTTGGGCACTCAGCATGAAAAAGGTTAACCCTCGCTGGTCTAGCTACATCTATCAGAAAGAGAATATTTCTGAAAGAAAGATCTCCCCAAAAATCATATGATCTGTCTCTGTCTCTGTCTATCTGACTGACTCTCCCTCTCCCCCCCCTCTGTGTGTGTGTGTGTGTGTGTGTGTGTGTGTGTGTGTGTGTGTGAATAAGGGAATAAGGGAATAAGGACAGAAGGAAATAGCCTCAGATTATCAATTTCAGAGACTAAGAGCAGAAAAAGTGATAAAGGGCCAAAAAAGGACGAAAATAAAATCTTAATTCTCTATACACCCTATTTCCTCCTGTGGTTAGTAGCTCATGAGATGCTGAAGAGTCTGTCCTGGATTCTGGATTCAGAATTCCATAGTTTTTTATGAGAAAGTTGTCTTGATTAAATATGCAAAAGACAGTATATCATGACCATATCAATTTAAAGACTCCATAAACTAAAATTGAAAATAACCTTGAATAATTGATTAGGAAAAATAAACTTAAAAAGTGGGAAACCTTAAAGAACACAGAGCACAAAGTCTGAATTAAATTACTTGTGTGGTTTTTCTTTTAATTCACCAATTACTTTTGGGAGACATTTTGCTAATTTGTGGCTCCCCAAAGATTCTGTCTTTAAAGCTACAATACTTTTGCTGAAGTACTTAACTAATTGTTACTTTGACGGTTTCATTTGATTTATTTTCTTTGGCAAAACAATTTTCTCTTAAGAAAACCACAATATTTCAGCAAGTCCTTGGTTGAATCATTTTTTATTTTATTTGTACATCACTTTTTCAAGTAAAGAGGCTAACTGTGAAAACATAGAACGGAGGCAGCTAATATTATAGGAAAAAGCTCAGAATTGACAAATTAAAGCTCTTCAAATTAAATAACAATATATAAATGAGAAAGAAATAAGTCTTCCCATCAAACTCTTTTTCCACAGCAAATAAATGTATATGCTAACAAATCTATCAGAATATAAACAAACAAACAAGCATATTTTCTCCTTCCAGTAAGAAAACTTCACTCTGCTTCAATGCTCAGCAAATTTTGCATTAGTAAGGGAAAATTTAATCCCTGTATGAGGTCAAAACTGAATTATAACCGTGTTACTGAAATTTGCCTAACAATAGAAATAAATGCTGAAATCATCTCCAAGTGAACATAAGTATATGTATCTTTTCCAGTATTATAGACAGGTAGTCCTCAACTTGTGACCATTCGTTTAATGACAATTTAAAGTTACAACAGTGCTGAAAAAGGGACTTATGATCAATTCTTATGACTGTCACAAAGTCCCTGCAGTCAAGGGACCAAACTTTTATTTCTTGGCAACCAGCATATCTTTACAAGAGTTGAGCATCCAAGGGTCGCATGATTGACATTTACAATCTTCCCAGATAGCTTCCAACAAGCAAAGTATATGAGACAATCTGAATTTGCTTAACAATTTAACGATCATGCTTATTTGCTTAACATGCATGGCAAAAACGTTGCCTCATTTAACAACTGCACTGCCTACCAATAAAAGTTTGAAAAGTTCAATTATGATAATAAGTCAAGGACTACCTGTATGAAGATTTTCTATTTCTCATTTTTCTTACAAATCTGCCAGATATAAGCCAGTTAAGACAATTCACAATGAAATAAAATGCTGTGTTTTTTCTCATAACACAATCAGGGATCACATGCTTCATTTTCTAAATCCTTGTGCCTTATCCAGTGGTGGGTTGCTGCTGGTTCACTCCGGATTGGGCAAACCGATAGCAGCGGCGGCAGGGGGCTTTGCCCACCCACCTGGACATTTCTGCGTAAGCGCAGAAGTGTCATGCGTACGCAAGTTCACACGCACAAGAGAACTGATAGCAAACTAAATTGAAACCCACTACTACCCTTATCCCAATATATATATTAGGAGATATATATATATATATATATATCTCCTAATGTTCTGCTGGACCTCCTCAGTTACAGCTCACTTTTCTAAAGAGATTAAAACTTGATGTACACTAAGAGCATATGCACCAAGACCAATTCCTTGTGTGTCCAATCATACTTGGCCAATAAAGAATTCTATTCTATTCTATTCTATTCTATTCTATTCTATTCTATTCTATTCTATTCTATTCTATTCTATTCTATTAACTAGTCACCTAGAAGCAACCATATGATTTTATCATTTGTTTTATCAATCTTTTTAGGGCAAGCACCTTTATGAAAAAGTAGTCAATTGCTGAGAAGGTGGGTGGAAAAAAATCCACTCTCAAACACAATCTCCAAATTCTAATAAAATGTAGTAACATGTTTAAAAAAACCAACCTTAAAAACCTTAAATGTCTAGAATGTATCTTAAAGGTCTTCTGGAACATACTTTTGACTGCAGTCTTAACTATATTTAAGGGACACATCCAAGGGGAAAAATATGTAGCATTAAATTGCTCATATTTCACAGAAGAAGCCCACTCTTAAAGATTTTCATTTATTATCATTGTTGTTAGTGGCATATTTTAGTTCAGAGAATCAAACATTCTCCTGTTCCTTTCAGTACCCTCACATTATCCTTTTCTAAAAATACACCCAGTAGGTGTTTGCATTAGCTGATATTTCCTTTCAGTGTTTCTAGTAAGTTATCCTTTCTTTGTGGGTAAGTAAGAGTTTGCAAAACTTTCACCTTTATTCTTAAATTAAACACTGACAAGGAGTGGAAGTGTTAAGCATGCTAATCAGTAGGACCTCCCTGTGGGAACCTATGATAGAAGACTGTTTCACATTGAGAGGCAGACAGCACTGTTGACACTGGCTGTCAAAAAGTTTCATGTCTTTGAAAGGAAATCTTAATCTTCTTTATTCATGTGTGAACAGGTCCAGGCCTTCATCCCTGCAGCTTATACACATAGACAGTTCAAGCCATAGGTTGCTAGGCTGTGGGGATGGTTTGTTTGACTGTGTCTACATTGTGCAAATGGATGAGGACTGAAAATTAAAATCTGTCGGCCACAGAGCACTGCTTTTCTGTCTGTGTTTGAAGAGACATGGCAACCCAGGGTGAAATGAAAAGGAATTTTATTGGGCGCAAACTGCTCAGCCTTTTAGATGTTGGGTGCAGGATCTGAATGGTCAATCTGGGAGGTTTGTGGCTTGTTTACAGACAGTGGGGACAGCTGTCAATCACAGCACAATGGCAAAATTTATGTCAGGCAGGAAAAAAAAGTTGCCTTTTAATGCCTGAGCCGCTGTTTCCTGTTAAAATGTTCAGATCAATAAACAAAAAGAGTTTTTGTCTGAACTTTACAAGCAGAGAAATTTCCAAATAACAGCTGCTATTGCTATTGAGCCCTCTTTTCTTGATCCTCGCAATGGTGTTTAGCTAGCAATTTAAGAGTAGTTTTATCATACTGTGAACATGTGTTTGTTTTTCTTGACTGTTTAAAAGACAATGGAAATACTGAGGAAGGAAAAAAAATCTAACATATGTTAATGAAATTCTTTTTTTTTTTTAAAGAAAAGGTATCTTGCCAATTATGAGTCAACAGAATCCTATCGTTGGAAGGGATTAATCCCACCTTCCTCAATTTAGTACCGTTCAAATATATCAGAGTACAATTTTCATTATTCCAACATAGCAACACTGTCTTTTATCTGAAATATCACAAAATATGATTTTCTTATTTTTTTTTAAAGTAAAAAAGCTGGTCAAACAGAAACAATTAAAAATATCAATTTAATCATTATTGATGCTTAACAGATAACAGTTTTTTTTAATGAAATCACAACATAAGATATACTGATGTCCTGAATAATTATTCTAAAACTTTCATTTGTTTAAATAATACAAAATTCTACCCTTAGTTTTATTTAGATTTATAGCACTGAATATTTAGTTACACAACATAAAAGACTAAGAATTCAACAAATAATTTTATAATAAAAACATGTAGTATTTGAGAATGATTCAGTGAATGTTTTTAAAGGGAAAAAAACATTTACACTATTTAGAGAGTGTATGGACTGATATGGGAAACAACATTCTATATGTAAGATCTCTTTTCAAGTTCTATACATACAGGATGCTATCAGACTATAACATGCATATGCAGTATGTATAGGCTTCTGAATTTATTTACAGAATCTTTCTCTTTTATGAATCCATAATAAAACAAACTGATAGTGTGAATACAACTTATACACACTGTGAATTATGTATACTGTGATCTATTTGTTTTTTGGAGTAGAATATGACTCAGAATCCATTTACATATCTCTCTGTTCCATCAGGAAAAATATTAGTGTCTGTCTGTGTGCCTGTTTCTATCTATCTATCTATCTATCTATCTATCTATCTATCTATCTATCTATCTATCTACCTACCTACCTACCTACCTACCTACCTATCTATCTATCATTCTACAGTATCATCTATCTATCCCAGTGTTGCTCAATCTTGGCAACTTTAGCGTGTGTAGATTTCAATTTCCAAAGTTCTCAGCCAGGAATAATAATTGCTCAATGACCACATAAAGACTAAGTTGTCCTGATTAAAATATTCTTAATGTAAATCCTTTTACTGTATTGTCACTCTAAGGATTAAGTCTCTAGCATTTTAATTTACAAAAAAAATTATATTACTATTTTTAATAGCAAGAAACATTGGACCAATCACATTATCTCAGCCAATTTACTTCACATTGTGGTGGTGGTAACTTGAAACTCTCAGTGAAATGCAGGATGTCAATCAATTCCCAGAGTTCAGATTGTTACTATCTTAAGGTATTTTAAATATTGGCATTAATCATTTAAATGAATTTAGACAGAGGTTGTTTTATTGTATTATTATCTATGGTCTGGAAAAAGTTGGAGATCATTTTTGTTATATATTTGTTTGATGTATTCCTGTAACTTCTAAAATTGTCCTGTTATTCCCTTTCTCGTTTTCCTTTTATGTAAGATTGTATTTTAATGTTTGTTTTTAAAATTTAATAAAGGCATTTAAAAAAAAAAACCAAACCAAAAATGGACAGCCAGAGATTACATGTTGTGGGTAAGCTAAAGAAGCACTCAAATATTACCATCAATGACAAAATCACCGTCAGTCAATTGCAAAAGGCAGCTTTAATTGAAAAAGCTTACATCCTGCCACATTTTTTTTACACCATCAAACAACAATATCTACCTACTTGGGAAAGACTCAATGATGGATAAAGATGTTTAATCCAGTCTAAATATCTGGTGGACTGCAACTAACCATAATGAAAAAAGGGGACATAACCTGGATTGGAACTGATATGGCAGATTAATGTTTTAATGCTTTATTCCCTGCTCTGGACTCGGCTTCTAATTTCTATAATCTGCATAATTTTCAATATGTGGAAGGTCTTTAGAATGGGGCCTCAAAGGCTAACCTTTGGCCTCATGTATTTCTGGTCCCTGAATCTCTCTGCAATTTGCTGAGATAATCATGAATTACTACTTCATGTCAGAGATGGTATTCAGCAGGTTCTGACCAGTTCTGGAGAACTGGTAGCGGAAATTTTGATTAGTTCATAGAACCGGTAAATACCACCTCTGACTGGGGATTTTACAGTATTCTTTCCCTGGAGTGGGGTGGGAATGGAGATTTTACAGTATCCCTCTCCTGCCACACCCTCCGAGCCATTCCATGCCCACCAAGCCATGCCCACAGAACTGGTAGCAAAATTTTTTGAATCCCACCACTGCTTAACACTATTCAGGGGATGAATGGTCCAATGAAATATGTTGCCCAATCTGAGTTGCTGAATAAAGCGGTTAAAAATCAAATAAAAATGTCAATAAATACATAAATGTTAGCAAAGTTATAAAGAAGTTGTAGTTTTATACAAAGCAAACGTCTTGCCTGAGGCTCAAAATTTTCTTCTTTCCATTTTATCTTATTTTCAGATTTAATGGACTTTATTATCTGTCAAAAATAATATTTGGAAAAATGGAAGAGTCAACTTGTTTTATTCCAAAAAAGTAAATAAAAAATGAAAGTGTGGTCACTGGCAGGACCAGTTAGAATAGGCTATATTCAGGGAAGAAGAATGAAAATCACTGCTGCTTCCTGGAAGATTTAATTAGTCTTGGGAAAAAAAGTTTAAAGAAAACCAGGAGCTTGGATAGCAGAACATCCTTTAAAAAATGAAAATATGATTCTGAAAACATTGCACAAACTTTTCCCATATCATGTTTTTCCTCTCAGATTTCCTCTCCTGGCTGTAAAAAAGAGGTATTTCTTCATAGATGGCAGTTTTTATGTCCTTTGGAAAGAGTCATGGTTAATGTAGAACGCAAAGGATTATATATATGGGCTTCCTGCCATGTCCTTTTTGTTAAGGAACCGTCTTCCAACTATCTGGTTGAACATGAAGCTATGATAAATGTAGGCAAAGCTTTTATGTGGAGACAATAATTTATTATGAATTTCTTTAAACTTTTTGTAATTGATGCAAGGACATTACTTTAGATTATATTTTCCAAAAGAGAAAACAAATTAAATTATCATGATGGCAAAAAAAAATTTTTTTGCACTTATTTTAGTGACAAAGTGGATGAAGGATGTGTGTGAATGTCCTGGGTCATTGCACAACTTCTCCAGAAGTTGGTAACCTCCCTGGATTTTTATATTTAACTAAAATTCCAACAGAAGGCCTAAAGGGGAAAGAGCTCCTTCTGAGCTTTTTAAGTTGTGTGGGAAGTCCAAAATGATGGAAAATGGGTAACAAAACAGAGATACTTTCTCATCTTATAAAAATAAAACAAGCTTTGGGGGGTGGGGGAGAATTCTACTAAAGCACCAAAAAAGAAAAAAGGGAAGAAAACTTTCAGGGATTTAGATTTCCACTACAACATACTGATATTAGCATCTACTGTATAGCAATTTACAGAAATAATGAGCCCAACTGGTTGAGATAGCAACCTTTCCTAGTGGAAGGTAAACAATTTTGCAAGGTGCTCATCAACTGCTATTTTTAATTCACAAAATGTAAGAGCCAGAATCAAGTGACTTTCCAAAGGAAAACATTTTTTTAAAAGTCAGTTTTAAATTTTTTGTTTATACATACGAAAAAGGGAAAATAAACAATGAGCCAAAGAAAGAATAAAAATATATGTTTTATGGAAGAAATAATTGAGTCTACTATTTAAATGCATCCTTAAGACTTGATCACAAATATTTATCAGCCCTTTTATGCACATAAAAAGGGCATAAATATATTCAGAAATAGAAAGCAAACATTTCTGTAATGTAAATTTGTAAATAATGTAAATTTGGGGTTTGGTTATCTTTTCAACACCTACCAGTAATCAATTTTGTTGCCTCTATGACCCATAATCCCATTATTTTTATTATTGATTTTATTGTAATTTCTTTGTTGCGAGACACTCAGAGTTGTTGGGTCAGGTAAATGCAAGTTTAATAAAACATTATTATAGTTGGTTATATAGTCAGTCAGATGTTTAGACTAAATTTGACATTTTATTCACCTATTGAATCCTTCTTCATCATCATCAACATAGATCAACTGCAGCACCAAATTAACAAATCCATGGTTTTTCAAACCAAAGTAAGGCAATAATAGGTTGAGTGTCTAGCGGCAGATTATTTGCAGCCTTATATTATCCCATAGGATAGGCCTTGTGATGCATCAACATTATATTTCAACTTAACATCTTCCAAGTGCTCTTCTCTGCAGTTTTTAATGTAGGGAATTTATGGCTAAAAACAATGCAAAATATTATTACCACAACTACAGTGTCAAAGGTTTATGTATAATTTCTAATTGAATGTGTCATTCTCCTAAAGTGAAAGAAAAATATTTTCAGACATTGCATAGAGAACTGAAATTTTTGATTCTTCACAGTGAGTCTCTCTACCAGTGGACTCACTGTGGATTGCCCCAGGTTCACACTGGTTCTATAGAGCATAAAGAAGGGAAAAAAAACTAGCTTTGATTTGGAATTATCTACCCCTTGGTGGGCAATCCCAGAAAGATTATCATTCAGGGAATGCTACTCTCAATAGAAAATTTAAAAAAATTGCTAACCAATTTGGCATAAACAGAAAAAAATAGCCCCATTCCCTTCATAAGTCTTTCAGGACAGGCAGATAATAAGAAAGGGTGGCTTTTAAACTAAGATTTATGATTTGCTGAGGGGGAGAAGTTGCAGTCTCAGTATATATCATTGTGACCTTCTCACTCTAGTATTCTGAATGATACCAGATTTGTCAGAGATACATTGACCAACTGGTGAATCATAGTTGTGAACTTTTCCCATTGCAGCAAGAGTGCAGTACCAAAGAAAGAGAGGGAGAAATCGAGGAAGAGAATAATCAGAGAGAATTTCTTTGATCCAAGTATGTTGCTCAAGAGATATTCCTTTGACAGCTCCTTTTCACACCAAATATTTTTCAGTGAGAAGCAAACTATTTGTTTCCAGTGTCAGAACAGAAATTCAGAACAAAGTAAGACAGTATTATACCACTGAATAAGTGTACGCACATTTTTAATATTTAATTTATTAATAAATACAACACAAAAATACTGTACTAGACTTAGTTGGCACTTACTTGCCATTTAATGTCCTGTTAATGTCTTATGGATTTTTGATCATCTTTGGGCGATTTTTATTTTTATAAGCAGTCTTTATATATCCTTAAATACAATGGAGTCGAATGTATTTTTCTTATTAGTAAAAGATGTGTAGCATAAAAACGCAGGAAAAATTCAGCTGACTTTAGTTGAGTTACTTTATTAACAAATGGTTTGGTTGTTTATTTGAATTTTTTTTCTGTAAACTCTGGCATTGCCTGATGACACACAATAAAGATCACTTATAAGAATAGAGAAAAATACCCCAAAGAATTAACTATTGCTCCCTTACCACACCAAAGTGTGAGCATTGTATGTAATTTATTTTTTCTAGAATTGTGAATTTTTAAGACTGCAAAATTTATAGATATCCTCTTGTATGTTAGCAAGGACAGCTTTGCCTGTAGAAACAACAGTATTCACCTCTGAACATCAGAAATATAGGGAATAATCAAGTAATACTATGATTTCACAACAAAATTTTATTTTTGAAAAAAGGGTTCTTGTATAGATCTGAAAGCTAGACATAGAATTGATTTAGTGACATCATCTATGATAATATTACATAATTATTTAAAATGTTGATCCTTGTAATGTACTTCCTAAGCTAATGATGTCTGAAAACTTTTAGGTCCTAATGTCTTAAATTTTGTCATAGTAATCAGAAGCTTTTTTATGGAGTATTTTGGACTTATTATAAGTTAAATATATGGAACAACAGATAAAGGTTATTAGCCCATAAACTAGATATGTAATTGAAAATTTAGAATAATGGGATATTACTACATTTCATGAATAAAAAAATTATGGGAAGTTGTAAGGATGACTTCATTACTGATATAAATCTGCCAGTGCAGTGATGTTAGAAAAGACCTTGAACCTTAAAATACTAATAAATATTCTCAATGTTCTTAAATAGTGGGCTTGAGACATTTCAACTAGAAAGCAAATTAATATGGGTCCAAAAAAGGCTTAGATGAACAGTAAAGAAAAAGTTAAAACATAACACGAAACTGGCTTCTATACATTGTAACTAGTTGTACATTGATGCTAACAAAGATTTCTCCAAATATTTGGTTAATGAATGATTAACTATCAGTGTATTCATTTTTATTCATTTAATAATTTTTAAAAGCTGTACTGAAATTTAAATACTAATGAAAAATTTAAAGTAGAATTTTTTTTGTAGCATTCGAAATTATAACTCAGGCTTTGCCTCAAAAACAACTCTGTTTCTGTTGCAATTAAGAGAGAACCATGAAAGAGAAGACTGCCATTGTATTTAATAATGTAATTTTGGGCAACTTGTTTAATGGTGCAGCCAAAGTCTGTGCATAAGTGCACTAGCATGTCTATCATCCCTGCCCTACTGTCACCATTTATTTGTACTCATATCCTATGTTCATATTCATGTCCATGTTTATACTTATACCTGTTATCTTGTACATGTTTGACAAATAAATAAATAAATAAAAAGAAATAAATGAAGTCCTGGTTGGAAACCTTGTAAATTTCTCTTACAAATCCCCTGACTGCAAGTTATTGTTGATCATTTAAAATAAATCTTTTACTCATTAAAAAAAAGATTAACCTGACCCCTTCCCATTTATCATTTATATGGTACATCACAGTGGTGGGCTTCAAAATTTTTTACTACCGGTTCTGTGGGCATGGCATGGCTTGGTGGGCGTGGCTTGGTGGGCATGGCAAGGGAAAGATACTGCCAAATTGCCATTTCCTCCCGATCAACTGGAACTTGGGAGGCAGAGAATAGATGGGGGCACAGGCAGTCAGAATTTTTACTACTGGTTCTCCAAACTACTCAAAATTTCCACTACCTGTTCTCCAGAACTGGTCAGAACCTGCTGAAACCCACCTCTGGTACACCACCATATATACAATTCTTCACTTTGAATGAAGCTTTGGAGAGAGCTTGGGATTTATTGAGGTGTCATGATTGGAGCAGGGTTGGCCATAACTGATACATCTCCTCAATTCATTCAGTATCTGTGTATATTCTAAGATAATACTGTAGTGCTATATATGCTGGACACCATTTTTTGAAACAACAGCCTGAATTGGTGACTTACATAACTAATCCCTTTTTGTATAGTCCCCACCTCCATGAAACTATATAGCAACAACTTGTGGATGTAATGGAAACTGGTACACATGCAATTGGAGAACACAATGGAGATGCACAGTAAGTGCCATGAATGAAAACCACATAACATAAGAAAGATCTCTTACAGTCCAGACGTAGCCTGAAGACACAAATTCTTGGAAATATTAGAAAGATCAGTTTCCTGAAGCTTTTTCAAACCTATTATTCCTCAGGCATTGTACAGTTTTAGACTTGCAAGTAGGAAAACCTTATAATGGTATCAAGTGAAAATGTCAATACTTTCCAATAATGAAAGCAATTTGAGTTTTCCTTTTTCAACTTCCAGGCCAACTGCCCTTTAAAATCGGTGTCTAATCACTTCGTATAACGATGGCTGTTAAACATTTTTGCCTCCAGGCTTATGTCTCTTACTCCAACAAAACAGTAAATTCTACTCTACAGCATGCAGTGTTCACTAATTGTATTTTGGAAGTCCATGCCACTCAGATGGCTTATTAATGGCCACATGGACTTTGATCTTTGGAAGCTTTAATTTTTCCAATAATGTTTAACACTGAATAATAGGGATGATCACTCATATCATAATGGTATCTGCAGATAAATAGCATTTCATTGCCAATATTAAGTTATTTCATTATGGCAGGAAGATGAACATTAGCTTCTCTTTAGAACAGGGGTGTCAAACTTGCAGCCCACGGGCTGGATGCATCATGCACTGGCCATGCCCACCCCGGGTTTGGTGAAGGGGGAAAAAGTTGCGATACATCATGTGACAACAACATGTCACCGCGAGTTTGACACCCCTGCTTTAGAAGATTCTTTGACACTGTTGTCATTTAATTAGTAACTTACTGTATATATTGTTATGTATTACATTGAGACAAACTAAGGATAATGATAATGCAGATTCTTAGAGATACAAATTTGCATTCTGATAGCTAAAGGCTATATATGAGGATTTTCCTAAAGAAATGTCACTTCCAGTGAAAAAGTAATATGTTCATACCAAGTGCTTTGAGCATATTTCTGCTATCTAATCCACATGGATAAAATATATAAATTATCGATGACATTGTTCCAGATGATATCTCTCTCAGGATGTGCCCCTCATCATACTACTGATAAAGAGTTGAGGATCTTTCAGAGTTTACGACATGGATACTTTAAAACCTTTAGGATATCTAGTTGCTAATGTTGATAAACAGGAAAAGAAAATCTGAAACTACAAAAACAAAACTACAGTGGGAACATGGAACATAGGAATATGAACATGGGAAACCTGAACAAAGTGTCAGGGAAAGAAGATCCCGAGGCTAGAAGTTCCTCAAATTTCCATTTTATTAGAGATATCATATTGGCTCACCTGGGAAAACCCGAATCTGAAAGCTTCCAGGTTTTCCTCACCCATAGAAAAGTCCAAGTCCCTGCCCAGCACCCACATGTGCATCACATGGCCCAATCAATACACTGTCCCAACTGGAGATGCCTCCTAGTCATATCCCTCCAGATGTAGAACAAGATGTCTGTTATTATGACTATATATCTCCCCTGCTCCATACAATCCCCCCTTCCAGTTTCCCACAGCACTAAATCTACCAGTCCTGAAGGTCCAATGAAAAGGTTTCCAAGCCTGGCACAAAGTGAAAGATGAAATGAAACAACTATAACCTGATATCTGTAACAGTATGTGGCAGATGGGAGATGGGGAGGAGAATTGTACTTTCAGACTCTTAATGTAATGTTGTACTACTAACTAGAGCATACAAAACATTTGCTAGACCAATTCTTGAATACAGGTCATCTGTCTGGAACCCACACTGCATATCGGACATAAATATAATCAAGAGAGTTCAGAGATATTTTAAGAGGAGATTCCTCCATTCCTCTAACTGCAATAAAATACCTTATGCCACCAGACTCCAAATTTTGGGCTTAGACATTTAGAAATACGCCGACTTCAGCCTGACCTAAGCATAGTATATAAAATTATCTGCCACAATGTCCTTCCTGTCAATGACTACTTCAGCTTCAACCACAACAATACATGAACAAATAATAGATACAAACTCAAGGTAAACCGCTCCAAATTCAATTGCAGAAAATATGACTTCAGTAACAGAGTGGTCAATGCCTGGAATGCACTACCTGACTCTGTAGTTTCTTCCCTAAACCCCCAAAACTTTAACCTTAAACTGTCTACTGTTGACCTCACCCCTTCCTAAGAGGTCTGTAAGAGCTGTGCATAAGTGCACCAGTGTGCCTACCATCCCTGTCCTAATATTCCTTTTTACTTATTCTTTTCATATATTCAAATTATGTTTATACTTTTACCTGTTATGTTATACAGGTATCTGCTTGACAAATAAATAAATAAAATAAATAAACAATTAAGTAGAACTGCCTGATCAGGTCATGCTTTCTGTCTGGTCTACCTGGGCATCAGTGATCTGAGTAGAACCAGAACTGAATACTTTCAATCAGAATAGTACACTGTTTATTATTCAGAACATGAAAAACAAAGAAGCAAGGCCATTGCTTTTATACTTAGAATGAGTGTAGCAAGTTTATTTAATTTATTTGTAAAATTCATCTGCCACCCATCTTACCACAATATAGCTAGTTGGCTACAACAGAAAAAACAAAATAACTAAATAAGATCAGTAAAAAGAGGCAACAAGCAATATTACAAGTCACTGAAGACATGGAAAAATAAGAACATCTTTAAAAAAGAAATCTCTATACTCCTAACTCCAAAGAAGGTTGCAACTTCAAAACAGCATTCTAGAATATACTAATGGACAGATAGTAGCTGATTCAAGGAAGATCAAAGAAAAATGGGAAAAAATATACTGAATTTCTGTACAGTAGAGATGACAACAGCGAAGATATCTCAAAGGATACTCCCTATTTTCTAGAACCTCTAGTACTAGACAATGGTCAGCATTCTGGACCTTCCAAGTCAGAAAGCTATAGGAACTGATAGAATACCCACAGGAGTATGGTTAAATACCAGAGGAATCAGTAAAGGTTCTAATCAAGCTACTGCAGCAAATCTGAAAAATAATACGGTGACCAATAATACAGATTGGAAGAAATTAATGACTCTAACACTATATGGAAGCAAAAGCTGGACTTTGAAGAAGCAGGTACTGACTTGAAAGTTGTTGAGAATTTCGTACCCACAGCAAGGTGGATGAATTCACTTACAGTGGTAGTGAGTAATAGTAACTACTCACTTACAGTAGTAAGTGAGTAATAGTAGCTATTAGAAGATCAGTGTAGGGACATATTGGCATGGAGAAAAATCCATCCATGTGGTCACTATGAGTCAACTGCTTGGTGGTGGCACAATCATTCAAATTGCACAAGAAGAAAAAAAGGAGAAACAATATATACCATAACACTAATACTCCTTAATTATGGTTTCCTTTCTGCCATTTATTGCATAACCTGGTTTTTTAAATTAATATGATTGTGCACAACAAAACCTTGTTTAAATAGATGCTAATTTAAAAGAAACAAAAAAAAAATAAAGTGCAGGGGATTTTAATGCAGGAATGGGCCCTCTGATCTTTTCTGTGAAGACAAGTTAACTTGTAATAAGATTTATTTATGTTTTTTCTAATTTTTTTCTAGTCAATCTTAATCAGTACAGGAAACTTGAAAGAAGGATGGCATTTTTCTACATTCTTCAGACAAACATTTTGGCTCAGACAAAATTATACAGGGGAATGTGTATTCTAAATATCTGAAATAATAAATCTGAAAATATTTTTAACACAGTAGAAGAAATTGGACAACATATTTCTATGTGCCAGGAGGCCAATAGTTCAGATGTTGACTTCATTCTGAACTCCTTAATGTAGTTATTAGGAAATTTTTCTCTTTCAGCTTTATGTTGCTTTGCTATTTTGGCAGTGTAGTAATATTGAGAAATATAATAGGCTTTTCCCAAATATTGTCAAGGTAATGTATTCAAGGGACCCTTCAATCTATTAATTGTAAAATTATAAAACCCAAATTATATACCATGGGATAATATCATGTTTGATTTAAACAGAGACACAAGAACTAAAGTCCATCCAAAAAGATTGAAAGAAGGAATAGGATAATTATATATACATTGCTGGTTCTTAATCATTCAGATGGGGGCATGAAAAAAGAAATCTTATGAATGAGCCAAAATTTGTGAAGTGCTTTGAGCCCTGAGAAGAGCTATATAAATACTACTACTACTACTACTACTACTACTACTACTACTACTACTACTATTATTATTATTATTATTATTATTATTATTATTATTATTTTCCCTGCCCTATAAACCATTTGCTTTTAAGTGGCAATTGTGTATTGTTACACTGTAGTGCTACAAAGCTATCATGTTGCTTAGAGACAGAATGTGTGATTTATATATCATTTGAAGTCTTTAAGGCATGTCTTTCTTTGGCAAGGAAAGATTAAAATAATAGAACTGAAATCCTGTATAATACTTTAATATCACACAACCATATATTAATGCAATAAGAAATTGCTGACAGAAACCTGTTTTTTTTTTAAATTGGCACTTATATGCCACATTATTCAACCACTATTTCCTATTTTCTGAATACTAAAACAATGAAGTCAGTAGCATTGACTTCAGTATGAACTAGGGAGCAAATTACCACACTACTATTTGTCATAAGCAAAAATTTTAAAAAAAGAAAATATATAGAAAGAGTATATTTAAATATATTATAATAGAATAAGCTTTTCTTTCCTCAAGGTAAATCCACATCGATAGCAGAGAGCCTGCTACATGGGAAAGCCTGGAAGCCAGAGTTATTTCAGAACAGTAATTATTTCTTTCTCACTATCCAACTGTGCTTTTCATACCAAGGTTTAAAGAATCTGTAAAGAACCCTAAGCTTTAATATTCCAAATTTCAAATATGCTGCAGATTCAACTGGTATTTTTGTTTTAATCTATTCTGATGTTTCTCAGGCTATCACAAAGTTATTTGATTGTTTTTTTTTCTTACAGATGTTCTTGTACTAAGAAAAACCATGTTAGAAGAAACTTTAGGGAAATATATGAGCTTACAAATACATTTTAGAGGTATTTTTAAGCTAAAAAGTACATTTTCAGAGAAATGCAAAATTGAACAAGCACAACTACACTGTCATCTTATCTGTGCATTATTATAGATCAGATCTGTTTGCAAGGCTGATTATGTTTCTCAGTCATCCCTAGAATTATCCCTCCCATTGATTAACCATTGTTCTTTGTTCACAAAACCATAGCTCTAACTGAAGGTTAGCACATGCTAACCTTCAGTTTTTTTTACTGACATATATCTATTTTCACCCGTGAAATGTTGGGAGGTATTCTTTGTTATCTAATTCCTTTATATGCAGAAAGAATACTCATGAAGATTATTTAAATATTTTTGTAGAATTGGTTTCTCTTTAATGAATTGGTTTCTCTTTACTCAGAAGGTTTAGACAAAATTAAATATATACATGCATTATTCTTGTATGGGTTGCACAGAGGAGCTAAGATGTTTCCTGTGGGAGTTGTGGTTTATTGTATTCTTTACTGGGATCAATAATCTCTTTCAACAAAAGAATTGCTTCCAGTACACCTGTATGACTAGAACTTAGTTTTTATTTTACTAAAATAAATGATTTGTTATTTCAACAAGCCGGCCTAGTTTAATTGGTTTTAATGGGGTTTTTAAATTCTTGATTTTATTGATTTTGGGTTTTAAATTGGGTATTTTTCGATTTTTCGATTTGGAATTTTAATGTCAATTTATTTTAATTTATTTTAGTTTTTCTTAACTTTTGTACCATATGTGTTTTAAGTTTGGCTGTTCACCACCCTGAGTCCCCCCCAGGGAGAAGGGCGGTATATAAGTTGAAATAATAAATAAATAAATAAATAAAATATCCATTTCCATTGACTTGTGCAAATATTTTCACGATTAGAAGGACAAAGATGTTTTATGTATAAAGCTTTATGACAAATGTCTATGGAGATTTTCAGTCATCCAGATCATGGTTGTCCCAAAAGTGCTTTTTCCAGATATAAATTCTTCCATTCTTCACGGTTCAGTCAGAACTGAAGAAGCTTCTTGGATGAGAAGAAAACTTCTTCAAGGAAAAATCTAATAAAGTCCAGTTGCCTTTTGAAAAAAAGTGCCTTTGGGACTTTATGGCAAATGATACTGCTTTGTCTTTCTAAATAATTGTTTATAGTTTTATTAGATTTGACTATCCCATAAACCAGTTATAAGTCTGTAGAGATTCCCAGTCATCCAGATCATGTTTAGAATAGAATAGAATAACAGAGTTGGAAGGGACATTGGAGGCCTTCTAGTCCAACTCCCTGCCCAGGTAGGAAACCCTATACCACTTCAGACAAATGGTTATCCAACATCTTAAAAATTTCCAGTGTTGGAGCATTTGCAACTTCTGCAGGCAAGTTGTTCCACTGATTAAATTGTTCTTACTGTTAGAAAATTTCTCTTATTTTTAAGTTGCTTCTCTCCCTGATTAGTTTCCACCCCTTGCTTCTTGTTCTACCCTCAGGTGCTTTGGAGACTAGTTTGATTCCCTCTTTTTTGCGCAACCCCTGAGATATTGGAACACTGTTATCATGTCTCCCCTAGTCCTTCTTTTCATTAAACTAGACATACCCAGTTCCTGCAACCGTTCTTCATATGTTTTAGCCTCCAGTCCCCTAATCGTCTTTGTTGCTCTTCTTTGCACTCTTTCTCAACAGATGTTGAAAGTCTCAACATCTTTTTTACATTGTGGTGACCAAAACTGAATGCAGTATTCCAAGTGTGGCCTTACAAAGGCATTATAAAGTGGTATTAATGCTTCAAGTGAGCTTGATTCTATCCCTCTGTTTATGTAGCCCAGAACTGTGTTGGCTTTCTGGCAGCTGTTGCACACCGCTGACTCATATCTAAATGGTTGTCCACTAGGACCCCAAGATCCCTCTCACAGTTACTACTATTAAGCAAGGCACCACATGTATTGTACCTGTGCATTTTGTTTTTCTTGCCTAAATGTAGAATCTTGCTTTTTTCACTGTTGAATGGTTGTCCCAAAGGTGCTTTTTCAGGAGACTGAAGATGTTCTTGGATGAGAAGCAAAACGTCTTCAAAAGGAAAAAAAACAAGAAAGTCTACTTGCCTTCTGAAACATCAGCTTTTGGATAAATCAGTTATGTTCATTTAATTTGATAGAGTTTTATTAATGGGGGTGAAATTCTATTGTTTTAACAAAACTGCAGGGATCTTTAACTGCATTTTATATAGAATAAGGAACTAATATTGATAAGAATCCTTATAAATGCAGTGTTTAAATTGTAACAAGTCAACTTCCCCTATACATTGATCACATGATCTTCCTGGCTACAATTTCATGTTCTCATAGCTAGTAAAATATAACTTTTATCAGCAGACCCTGTGATTTTATTTACTTATTTATGAAATCTGTGTGACACTTGAGTCCCTACAATTCTAGGCAGCCAACCATAACTAAGACAAGGAAAATACATTAAAAGAAATTCTAATTAAAAGTAATTCTAAAAGTCAGCGACGCAGTGGTTAGAATGCAGTACTGCAGGCTACTTCTGCTGATCATTGGCTGCCAGCAGTTTGGCAGATTAAATCTCATCAGGCTCAAGGTTGACTCAGCCTTCCATCCTTCCGAGATCGGTAAAATGAGGACCCAGATTGTTGGGGGCAATAGGCTGACTCTGTAAACCACTTAGAGAAGGCTTAAAGTACTATGAAGCAGTATATAAGTCTAAGTGCTATTGCTATTGCTAATTAACAAAAAAATCTCTATAATGTACAAGTGTTAGATCTTTAATAAAATCAATTCTTTGAGGAATAGATCAATATCAGTATTCTAACTATGATAATCTCTCGATGCAAGTGCCCATGCATTACACACATCGATGCCATATATTCTCCCAGCAATAGGCAACCAGTTCAGTCAACAATAGTATTAAATTAAAAACTGCAATAGCTACAAGGAGAAAAATGTTGATTTACTTTTAAGTTCCATCTTTTTCCAGCTTGAATTACATGGTAAAAACCTCCACTCATACATCTTTCAAACAGTGTAGCTACAGCTGATACAGTCTGTTCATGGCTCTTTTATGTGGCTTCTGAGTAAGTATATCCTTGGTAAGATTTTTGTTCCAGTGGTGAGTAAAATCTCAATTCAGCAACTAAGTGGTTTTAACCAAGAGAATATGTTTGGGCAGCTAACTTTAAAGAAAAGCATTCTTGGTGTTAAAACATAGCCATATGACAAACCTCTGAAAGCTGAAAACCCCAGTGATTTTCCAAAAAATTCCATTCAATAAAAAAACTCATTGAATATAACATGAATTCAGTTCTGAGATATGTGAAGCAAAGCACAGGTTGTGAAATTATTTCTGCAGCTTAGTTTACAGAATATAGTGCAAGTTAAAAATAGTAACTTCTCTTCTGTTTTTACCAGATTTCTGATTTGTTAATTTTAAATATTAGGTGGAATCCTGCATGTTTTGTGAAAGGTGACACATTAGAGAGAACAATGACATGGAAAAATATAGTGTCACTTTGATATTCATTATGTTCCATCCACTATTACCGACCAACATTCCTATTCTCTTTTTGTTATTTCCATGGAGAAAAGGAGGAAAATACAACTTGTCACAGAAGCAACCAAAAGGATTTGGATGGAAATGAGGTTATGTTGGTGGAATTGATTCAAGGTATTAAAAAGACACCCTTTAGCAATTAACCAAATAGCTAAAGGCAGCAGGAAATAGCATCTAGAAGAGGCAAATACTCATTAAAAAGGATTTATCACAAATTTATCTAGGACTGAGGTTAAATTTCAGGCTCAGAACCTGATATAAACAATTTATTTTTTGGAAGGACAGCTCAAATTGTACAGCTGCTCAGGCAAACAACTGTCAAATAGTATAGTCTATCCTGTTAAAATTCATGTGTCTTCATGCAAAACTCCATCTAAGGTATTATCATATAGCAAGGGGTATCTTGACAGATATACTGGAAGATATGCAAAAAAGGATCCAAGTAAGCACAATTTCAGAGAACAAGCCATACATTCAGGTGGAATGAAAGAGAGCTGAAGCACAACAAAACAAGGAAAGATAGAACAGCAACAACTATCAACAATCGATTCCTGCTGAAAATAATCCTGAACAAATGATTCCTGCAATTCTAGTATGATGAGCTGGTGAAACTATTATTTTAAGTAAAGGAAAACAACATAGTTTTCCACAGCTTTGATATTTTAATTACTAATGGATTGCAGAAAGGTATAGCCATGGTTCAGGACATATCAGTTGGACATTAAGCCAATCATGTAGTCTATCTGTCCATCTTGTAGTCTATCTTTCTTTTGCAAAGTTACTTATTTCGCTATTTTACAATGTTGTTAGAAAAAATGTGAAGCTAACAAAAATATATTAATTTACCAGAGGTCTTTACCAAGAACCAATTATTGGCATATTAAAAGTAGATTGATGAAACCTGAAAAAGAAATGATGCAATTAATCATTCTGAATCTCCCTTCTGTTCTCCAAGTGTTTTTGTTCTGGACAGTTAGCTCTCCATAGCTTGATTGTGTAAGAGGTGCGTAATATGTTTATAGAGCAGTTGATCTAATGTAGTTCTTGGCAAGCTATTGCATTCCCTTCCCACAAGTAAAATTTTGAAATGATAGCCCAACTTTCATGAGTAACTCCCCAGCAAGAAAAAAAAATGGAACATATATTTTCAATTCATGTTTTAAATCAGCCTTGTTAAAACATTTCATAAGGTACAGCTATAGATAAGTAGCATTTGTTTCAATTCAAGGTTGGAGCAGACTTTGGATGCCATAAAAAATACTCTGAAATGCTTACTACTCAATTAACAGAATTTAATCGTTCTAAAGTAATTAAAGCAAACATCACATTAAATTTTATTAAGATCTGGGAGGGACTAAGAATGAAATGTATTTCTAGTATTGCCTAATTAGAAGTGGCCTGTTCCACCTTGTGCAAAATGGCATTGGATCAAAGCTCTGCATTTTCATACATGAATGAACATATTTGAAGCCTCTGTTCCAAGAGACCTATATGAATAAAGCAGTTTATTTTAACTTCTGGAGTCAGTAACAGTCACCATGTCTAATGTAGTTAAGTAGACTTTCTCATTTCAGAAGTGTAGGAGTGGTTTGTATGTAAATTGAAGGATTTAGAAATGGATGCTGACCTTTGGATGCATTTAAGTATCAATGAAAGACATAAAAAGGGTGATTTTCTTCCATCTTCTTCCTTTCTTCTTTGATTCCAAGGGCACAATGGACTTGACACAGAGGCAGAGATGAAATCATTACTCTGCTCTAGTTACCCAAAGTAAGGACCATTACTTAACTAAACCATTCTTTGTTTAACAATTTGAATAAATTACAACTAACTGGATTCATACCAGTGGTGGGTTGCCCCTGGTTCAGATTGGTTCTATAGAACCGGTAGTAAAACCAGAGGGAGGCTACGCCCACCCACCCCGATGTCATCAAAACGCTTCTGCGCATGCGCGGCCCCATTGCGAACCGGTATTAAAGGTAAGTAGAACCCACCCCTGATTCATACTATCATTGTGCTAAACAGTAACACGTCCTATATTATTTTGAGTTGGCATTTTGTGAAAATTAAATTATAGGTTATGGGTAGGTTATGGCTTATGGTTTAGTGTATTCTGTAAATATAGACAATTGTGGTTTATTCAGTGTATTATAGGTTAAGAAACTCTGACTTTGTGTGATACATGAATCCAGGTATCAATTGGATAGTAGGGACAAACTACTACAGCAAGGCTGTATTCTGCAGCAGTCTAGGATCTTTTTCACTTAACTGAAGGAGAATGAGCATATTTTTACAATTTGTTTCAACCAATCAATACTCACAGAAAGGTGGATTCCCTTCACTATACTGATGTTTCTACAGTCCGTTGGTCATGCATTCTGATTTACAGTGGATCACATTAATCTGCAGGTTAACAAGCTTGCCCATGAAGTTATCATTCACACATCTGACACTTTAATATGACTTAATAGAACAGGTAGAAAAATTAGCACAGATTTTATGTGTAATTCTTTTCATGGAACTATGAACCTTTGGCTGCAGAGTATGTTAAACATACTTTTGGCTGTGAAGTTTATTAAATCTATTTTATGATTCTAGAGTGTGAAGCTGCTTCTGGGATTATGGTTGACTAGGAAGTGGTAGCAGCCGAGGCAGTGGTAGCAGTGGCAGCTTTCTGTTTTGTTCCCTCCTTTCTTCTGTTGCCTTTCTGCTGTGGGCTGCATGTTTGGGCTGCAAAATCCAAATCATAACTAGATACGAATACAGAAAACTCCCTGACACTTTGTTGCTATTTAGTGGGTTTTTTGGATTTTTGGGGTGCAGGTATGCTTAATCTTTTCCTGCACAATTCAGGTTTGTTAAAGGTGTGGGATAAGACATAAACTGCAAGCTGTGGCCTAGTAAGGACGCTTGTGTTTGCCTGCCCCAAAGTAGCTGTCTTCTCTGCTTTTACCAAAGAAAATCAATATATGCTGTATTTCTTTTACCAAGATCACATAGGTTTAATTTTCTTATTTATTTATAAATATACATGATAATCTCATTAACTTAACTTTTTTTTTTTAATTGGATTTATATGCCGCCCTTCTCCGGAGACTCAGGGCAGCTTACAATGCGTTAAGCAATAGCCTTCATATTTTTGTATATTTTTATACAAAGTCAGCTTATTGCCCCCACAAACTGGGTCCTCAATTTACCTACCTTAGAAAGGATGGAAGGCTGAGTCAACCTTGAGCCTCGAACTTGCAATAATTGCAGACAGCTGAATGTTAATAACAGGCTATCTAGCCTGTTGAGCTATTTGAGGCTCTTTTTTTTTTATTGAAAAAGTTTTACAATACAAGAATTTTTTCCATTTTTACCCCCCCTCCCCTATCCCCCCTCCCCAACCCCTCCCATCCTCCCTCAACTCCAACCTCTTCCCTCCCCACCCCCCCGACTTCCGCTACAAGTTTTAAAAAAAAAACCAGGTTTAGAGCAAGGGAAAAAGAAAAGGATTATTAAATATTCAAATTCTAAATTAAACAAATTTCGAAAGAGGAAGAGAAAGAGAAGAAAGGAAAGGAAGAAAAAGAAAGGTAAAAGAAAACAAACATTAATATATTTCTAAAATAAACAATATTGTAGTAAATAAAAAAACCCCTTAATAACCATTATAATTCTATCCTAACTACACCCCTTAACTAAAGAAAAGCCCCCAAAAACATAAAACATAAGAAATATATATGCATATATGATTATAATCATACAATTATATCATTAAGAAAATTATCTTTTGTTTAATTCATTTCTCAGTCTCTATAATCCAATTTTCAATCTTCTCTTCAACTTGGAGTCAAACATATTTCCTCAGATAAATCCTGCATCAATAATCTTCATCTTGCCGCTGCCCCCATCAGCAAAGTAAAACATTTCTCCACACAACCCCCCGAGTGACTTTGTATAAATAATATCCAACCACGAAGGTATTCACACCTCTAGGAAGATCCATTCAAACTAACTTGTGCTAAACCTAAAAATAGGCTTTCGCAGCCTTAACCAAACCTTGAAGAAAAAAAAGAAAAGAAAAAACCAACTAGAAGCTGCATTCCCAGATTCCTTTAAAATTCTTTAAAAGCCACCCTTTGCAATTCAGTCCTTCGGGTTATAAAATATTTTCAACTACATAGTCTTCTCCTAGATGAGTTCCATAAAGAATATATAATTGGGTAACCAGTGATCGCTGCTAATTTTGCAGCAATCTATCAACACTCAGGATATCATGTCCAATCCAGGATAAACTACATAGTAAAATTTTTGTAATCCATTTTAATATATAAGTTTAATGTTAATCCAACTCAAAGTAAACTGATAACAAATTGTTATACGTCTTAAAAGATTTTTTATAATCCATTTTATCCAAATCTTTCAGTGCTTTCTAATTCAGTATCAGACGATTCACGATGCTCCTTAAATTTATCATCAGTGGTTTCCAGTCGGATTTCCTCATTAACTTCTTCCTGTCGATTAGCATCACCCCCCATTTCTTGAAAAGTACTGGACCTCTGCTGCTGGTCATTTCGAAGTAAAACTTTATTTTTTGAATCTTCCTCCAGCAGTTCAAGGTCCTGTGATCCCCTTCCAAGATCATTGAGGTGTTCAATTTTCTCGTCAGAAAAATCCATAGTAGAATCCTCTGGACAACCACCAAATTCTCCTTTTACTTTTAACACACTTTGATTTTGTTCTTTCTGTTCACATTTTGTAGACTCTGTTTTGGATATTTTATTCTTGAGATATTCCGGTGCTCCCTTAAAAATATTTTGGTAAAAATATTCTGCTTTCTCTATAGTATTCAGACAATGTCTCACACCATGATATCTAAAAATTATACCAACTGGAAAATCCCATCTGAATGGGATATTACTTCTCTTCAGTTCCTTGACCAAGAAATCAAAATCTTTCCTGTCCTTTAAGACCTTCGATGGTAGCTCTTTAAAAATCCTGATTTGTGTACCTGCTACGTGCACTCTCTCAGAATAAGACTTTTGTAAAATATCATCTCTCAGTCTTTTATCAGTGAAATAAACAACGACATCTCTAGGCAAATTCCTTTGTTTAGCCAAACACGAATTAACTCTGTAAACTTTCTCTATAGAACCCGAAATTAGTCCATCTTGTATCTTTAATAATTCTGCAAAGGCCTTTGCACAGGTTATTCTTAAATTTTCTCTGTTGTCTTCTTTTATACCTCTTAGCCGAATTGCAGGTTCCATAGCCTTAATTTGAAGCATGATAACATCATTCTGAATGTTGTGGTTTTTGGCCTCTGCTTCCAGAAGTTTCATTTGTAATTCTTGTATCTGAGCTTCAAATTTACTACTAATCTCAGTCACTTTCTTCCCCATTGCAGCCACCGCAGTTGAAAGATCTGAAGCTACTTGAGCAACAATTTGACTTAGTTGGTCATATTTTCCAGAAACCAATTCCTCAAGATCCTTCTGTGATCCTTTTATCTTATCTACCACACTCTCTAGGGACTTTGTAATTAACTCTTTTAATTCCAGTTCTGTAAGTCTCTGCAAATGAGTCATTTCAACTTTATTCATCTGACTCAAGGGGGAGCCCCCCCTTCCTTTATGTTTAGGCATCTTTACTTTTAAAAAGAACCAAAGAAATTCCTTCTTACTTCAATAGAGAGAAAAAAAGGAAAAAAAAAACAGAAAAAATCTATTTAACTCAGCCTTGTTCCTTTAAATTCTTTTTCTGTAACAGAATATTTCTTTCAAAGTCTTTCAGGACTGGACTCTGCTTCCATTTCCGCTCTCACTTTGCTTCAAACAAAGCCAGTCGCCATCTTAAAAGACTTTCACTTCTCTTCCTCTCCTTCCCCCTTCCCCTCCCTCCTCCTCCGAAAAATCAGTAGGAAAAAATCCATACTTGCTTTAACTTATCTTCTTTCTTTTCCAACTTGCTCCAATTATCATTTCAATTGTGGTGTTGCTCCCAGCATCTGGCTCCGCTAATTAGCGGAGGACTCTCTCGGCGCGGAGCATACCCCGGGGGTATGGAGGGAGCCATCCCTCTGAGCCTTCCCCAGGACAAAAGAAAAATTCCTGGGGCGGCTCAGGGGGGCCCAGCCTCACCCCCAGCAGCTCTCCCTGCTCCTCCGTTAAGGAGCAGGTCTTTCGAGCCGCCTGCCTGTTGCACGGCGGCTCTTACACGCCGAGAAGCCGGCAGGCATAAAAAGCCTGCCTCCAATGAGGAAGGCGCCACCGGAAGTCGAGCTATTTGAGGCTCTTATTGGAAGGAAAATAGTTCTGGACTTTGACTTGTTTTTAATGAAGATTTAAATGAAGTTGTGAATACTGTTATTTCTTCATTCTAGTCAGACTAAAACCTGATGTCTCTTCTAAGATCATCACTACACTAACGAAATTCAATCTTGATGTGACAAATGACAAATGAATGTATTATTGTAACAAGTATTGTAGTTGGTTTCCAGAGTAGTGAAAATGTAAATACAGCTGTAAAATTGAAATTTATAGCATGAAGAAAGAAACATTAAAGTTTTTAAACACTTAAAAACAAATCTTAATATGATAAAAATGAAGTAATTTCCATTTTCTAGTACTTTTTATCATTGAGAATACATTTCTCTAAGGTGTTTTTTAGCTAATAGAATAGCCTTATCACACATGAAGCAGACACTGCCAGGAAAATAAGCTTTAAAAATGGCTCTATTATGTTTGTCAAAGGTTAGAAAAGATAGGACTATTGCTGAATTATTCAGCTGTCTTGAAATCTGAATCAACAAAACTACATTTTAATGTAATATCCAATGGTTACCTTATGGTGTACCATTAGAAATCATGCATACTTAAGCTTCCTGATAACTAAGGAAGAAAGTGTTTACTTAATCACTTTGAATTTAATTATTTATTTCTATATTTTTTGATTTACTTAATTTACATTGAACTACATAATTTTTGTCTTTTAAAAGCTAGTGGTATTGCTCCAAGAGTTGGTACATTTTTTAAAACATATGTTAATATTAGTTTATGATTTTTATGTTCTGATAAGCAATCTAGAGACTCTAGAAAGATTCAGAATAAAAATGATTGATAACTGGAGTTTGATGTGATAAAGGACAAAACAATAAATTTAATTGAGCCAATGTCAAATTAAAGATATGTTCATTATAAGTGATATCATAGAAAACTATAGCTTATCCAGAGAAAGTCATGGCAGACATTTAATGTATGTTTTATTGCTGTATCTTAGCAAGAAATAGATTTAGTTGGGGATGTCAGTATTTAAGATACAGAAATGGGGATGAGAGTATTACATTACCAATTGATAAGTTGTTGATTGTGCAGCAATAATAGATACCTGAGTTGAAGGAATAAGTGAGATCATGTTTGGTTTGGCAAATTGTTATTATAAGATTATGCCTCATCTGGATTGAAGCTTGTCTTAGAGGTTTTATAAGAAAGTATAACCTGGCTTGGCACCAGGTTACCTGAGACTCCGTCTCTGCCTGATCCATCAGAGCAGGGAGGCTGGGAATGTTGCAAGTCCCATCCCTGAAGGAGACACACCTGGTAGGACCCAGAAAAAAGGCCTTCTCCGGGGAGGTGGGGGTGTGTGATTTTGTTAAATTGTACTATATTAATTTATTTGATTCTTTTTTGCTAGTTTTTATTGTTTTAAATGTGGTTTTAAATGCTGTAAGCCAGCTTGAGAGGCCATGGGGGAATAGGCGGCAATATAAATTCAATAAATAAATAAACAAATAAATAAAATAACCTAGATTAGGCCAAGCAGACACAGGAATGTAGATAAGATAAAGGAATGCTGAATCCTGAGTTCCATCTTTAAAACTCTAGACTAAATAAAAGTGTTTTTTTTTAAAAAAAAATCAGGGTAGAGTTCCCTCAAATGCAGATCTAGGGTGGTTCTATTGCAGAAACATTGTATTCTTAGGCAGAAAATAGATTCCTAAAGAATGATATATACACTCTGTACAAGAAAGCCTTTGTTAGTGTGTGGATTGTTAATAGAATGTAATCAGATAGATGGAAACAAAAAAAAATATTATAAATGGATTACAAAACAAATATCCGTGCAAACGCTATCTAGTTCTAATTAAAAGTTGTACAGAAGGTACTGGAATTTATAGTATGGTCTCTTTCAACATTAAACTAGAAATTCTTACATGAATGACTACATGTATTACTATTTAAAAAGATACCAGGCAGGTGTGAGTTCTACTTACCTCCACTACCGGTTTGCAATGGGAAGTTTCTGCGCATGCACAGATCATTCATGATGACGTTCAGATGGGTGGGAGGAGCCTCCCACTGCTGTTACTACCGGTTTGTAAGAACCGGACCGAACCGGGATCAACCCACCATACCAGGAATTTTAAAACATTTAAACTACTCTTTTGCAAATATCATGTTCTGCTTTTTGTTTTTTTCTTAAATTCATCTTGTCTTACACTTAGTCACTTCCTTCTAAATAGTGTTTTCCCTGGAATGGAACTATTTCTCTGATTATCTTAGAAAGTTTCCTCCAGATCTAAACTTTCTCACTACCAATTCTTCACTTCCATTTTCTAAGTTTTCTAAACTGATGCCATCTAAAGAATTAACTCTTTCAACTGATAAAAACCTCTTACATTTTTGTAATTATTTACAAAGTTACATATATTATTTACAAAGTTGCATATATGACTGCAACTCATGTCAAATCACCTGAAATATAATACACTTTTTTTTTGCATTGATACTTTTCCACTGTGATGTATAAAACAGGAAAAGAAGGTTTAAAGATTTTCCCCATATTATGTTAGAACTCTTAAATTCTCTTGCAGTTTTGATTAGATTAAAATAGGAGAAAGGACATATTTCAAACGTATTTCTTAATAAAACCATCATAATCTAACAGTACAGTAAATGTGTCCATACATATGGTTTGAGTCAAGCTCTTGTCAGATTGAAATACACATTAGTGGTAAATAATTGTCAATTTCTCTGAAAAAAAATGTTTGTAGTATTTGAAACATAAAATAACTTTCTTCTCATTTTTTAGTGTCAGACCCAATAACACACTAATATCCCCAAAGCAAGGAAACTGTGCTTTCTTGACAGCGTGATTGTATACATCTTAAAATTACATTTTAGGAAGATTTTGGTGACGAAACTATCTCCAAATAATATCAAAATAAAACTTGCAGAAAAATAACATTGGAAAATAATCAGAGTTATCTCAGCTTTTAGTTTAACAACTCACAAAGTAATCTGTAAGCTAAATAGCATGTTGAATGTTTTCTAGCATTTGGTTCTAACAAGCTGTAGGGTGAAATTCATGAAATGTTGTCTTTCTTTCCTAGTTTAATATATTAAAGAAACAGCAGATTCAATCACATGACTGGTACGTCTTCAAAACTTCTCAGCTGTCTTCAAACTGACTTGGTCAGCAGTGCAATGCAAAAAGGCCTTCAGAAGCAGTTAGACTTGCCAGACTCTACTGCTCCACTTTTATTGTCTGTATTGAGGATGCAGAAATTACCGTATTTTCCGGCGTATAAGACGACTGGGCGTATAAGACGACCCTCCTCAGAGCCATTTAAGGCTCGTCAGAGCCTTATGGGCTGGTCTGCCTGGTTACAGGAGAATGAGACCCGGCGTATAAGACGACCCCCGACTTTTGAGAAGATTTTTGTGTGTTAGAAAGTAGTCTTATACGCAGGAAAATACAGTAATTTCACTATTATTTTCTTTACATGCCAGGGAAACTTTCAATTGCAATATTTATGTAATGCCTGGCTTTCCTGTGATAAACATAAAGAGAAGCATATAAAAGTTGGCTATAAAGCACAGCTGAACCATGTTAGTGAATTTTGAGAGTTTTCAAATCCCTTTTCTGGTAACAACAAGAAAGAATTCTTGGCAGGACAGTAAATGTAGCTTTATACTCTGTTCCCAGTTTAGTATACTACCTATGGAGTTTGAATATACACTTAAACTATTAAACACACACACACACACACACTCAACACACTTAATCCTAGACTTATCACAACAACTGAGTCTAACATTTCTGTTGTTAAGCAAGACAATTGTTAAATGAGTTTTGCCCCATTTTATGACTTTTCTTGCTATGGTTATTAAGTGAATTTGGCTTCACTAGTGACTTTGTTAGAAGATAACAAAAGGTAATCACATGACCTTGGGATACTGCAACCATAAAAAATACGAGCCAGTTGTCAAGCATCTGAATTTTGATCACATTATCATGGGAATGTTGCAAAGGTTGTGTGAAAAAGAATCATAAATCACTTGTTTAGTGCCATTATAACTTCAAATGGTCACTAAATGAATGGTTGTAAATGAAAGACTACCCATACTCTTGCAATGATGTATTATTATTCCAAGTCTCTTCTTCATGGACACATTCATTTATACATGAACACATACATAATCAAAACAATTTCTTAAAAACAGAAAATACAATAACATAATTAAATAATAATTGTATGTGCTCTAAGTTGGGTAGATTTTTAGGTTTTAACCTCATAAACAAATATTCAATCATAAAAAATAAAAATGATTTACAACATTATGAATTTATAATAATTATTGTCAACATTAATTTTGAAATATCTAAAGTTAAAAAAAATGAAAATATTAATTACAATAGTTAAATCTGAATAAATGCTTACATTTAGTCACTAAACTATAAAGAGGACCAAACTTTCAGAATAAGTTTATCTGGATAGATACACCTTAGAAATGTGATCTTCTGTTGGGTGGAAGAGAAAAAAGACATTTGCTTTAATCATTTCAATGTTTCCAAGTTTTTTGTATCTGCTTTAAAATTCTGTAACCTGGAGGCAACGTTTTTTCATCTGGTACAGTCCAGGGGTGGGTTCTAATTTTTTTTTACTACTGGTTCTGTGGGTGTGGCTTATTTTGTGGGTGTGGCTTGATGGTCATGTGACAATTCTTTAGGATTTAGCAGAGGTACTGCTCTACCAGGCTTTTAACTGCTTGCAGAGCTGTACCAGTCTACCCATTTGTTTTTGGAACACACTGATCTACCACCACACTGCCTTTTATTGCTGATCAGCTATAGAGTGGCCCTTTGAAGTGCCGTGGCAAGAGTTTAAACAGTTTTTTTCCTTCTAGTCAATCAGCTAGGACTCAGGAGGCAGTGAATAGATTGGGGGTGGGGCCAGGCAGAGGTGGTATTTACTGGTTCTCCAAACTACTCAAAATTTCCACTACCAGTTCACAAGAACTGGGCAGAACCGGTACCAATCCACCACTGGTACAGTCACTGAGTGATATTTTATGAGGGTGAACTAGGAATACCAATTTGCTTCCTGAATAAACACTACCTATTAGAGGTTGCAAATATATACCCACTTGCACACAAACAAAGAATATGCATTGATTTAAAGATACTGCTTTTCTGAAGTCATCTAGACCCAGGGGTTTCAAACTCAAGGTCCATGGTAGAATCCGGCCCACAGAATGCTTAGATCTTGCCTGTGGGGCTGTCCTGGAAATAGTGAAGGACCAGTCCATGGTGCCTCTGCCAGGAAATACAGACAGAGGGTTGGCAGAGGGCTGCAGGAGGTTCCCCTCAGGCCAGGGGTGGGTTGCCCCCAGTTCGGACTGATTCTATAGAACCGGTAGTAAAACTGGAGGGAGGCTCTGCCCACCAACCCCAACATCATCTGAATACTTCTGCGCATGTGCAGAAGCTTCTGTGTGAGTCAAACAAGCGCACAAGGGCGGCCCCGTTGCGAACCCGTAGTAAAGTTGCGTAGAACCCACCCTTGCCCCAGGCCCACCTGGGCCACCACAGGTGCCCCTGACATGAGTGATGCCACACTCACCCTGGCCATGCCTATCTGGGCCCCAAAGCCAAACACAACCCTGATGCAATCCTCAATGAAATTGAGTTTGACACCCCTGATCTAGAACAAATATCATAATTAATGCTGAGTTATTTTTATCTCTCCCAATTTATTTGTATTAACAATCCTAATAGATATCTTAGGTGTATCTACTGTTATTAAACTATTCCTTTGACCATTAACATTGAGTGTTAGTAACTGTCTACATTCCTGATTAATTCCTGAAATAGGACTACCAATATTTTATTGTGAGCTTTCAATACCTGTTATTTCACTCTGAGTATATCACTGATCAGCTCAGCCTGATAGCTTACATTATCTGAGTAGACCTATTAATACATTTGTTGCTTGCAAAGATATATTATTGAGGATAATATTAAACATTCAGATGGCAATATGGTATAGAAAAATGGGCTATCTTTAAACAATGAAAACTGTAAACTTGCTTGACCTACTTGTAAGTCAAAACTGAAAGCAAATAAGATAGTAAAGCCAGTGGCTAATAAAAAGACAAAATGCTTTATGTCTGTTACCAGGTCAAGTCTGGTAATAATAGAAGGTTAAATAATAATACTATTTATTTGACATAAATTCAGTCCAGTTTTAGAATGCCCATCATAACATTATCTTAAAAACCAGTGAGACTTTAAACAGAAATAGAAAAAGTACTAAAAATGAAAACAAGAAATTGATTTGCTGTAGAAAGTGTGCTTTTAGGTATCTATAACACAGGAATAGGATGTTTTCACTATGTTTTTTTTAAAACTCAGATCAACTACAATGTGTGATGGAATGTAAGCAGTTGACATTCAATTTGAAATGTTTAAATGAGATTCTGATATCTTTGCATAATCAGCAGAGCTGTTGAAAAGTATTGGGGGGAAATTGGAAAAATAAATAAAATGTTTCAACACAAATGCTGATCATATTTCAAGTCAGGGGGTGGCAAAAACCTGGAGAAGAGCAATAAGTATCATGATTCATCAGTTTAAATCTCTAAATCTCTAAATTCTCAGTCATTCAGATCATAATTGTCTCAAATGTGCTTTTTCAAAAGGCAACTAGATTGTTTTTCTTTGAGAAAAAAGATGACATTTCATTTCTCATCCAAGAAACTTCATCAATTCTGGCAGGATTGTAGGGGCTATGAAGGGATTAGTTATGACAGGATACTGGAGGTGGGGGGTACGGTTTAAATAATCTCTAAATAGTTTTAAACATGGAAAACTTAAGGATCTTTTCATTTTACAGCTTTTCCTGAACATTTTAGTTATTGATGAGGTTCTTACTCTTTTGATTAGACCTTCTGATATGATCTTTAGAAAGTGGAATTCTGGGTCCCATTAAATCTGCTCACTGCATCGTTAAATGACAGCTGTCCTACTCAAGTGAAATTTTGAAGATGGGAAGGAGAGAAGTCTTTTCATTGTACTCCATTTTTTCAAATTATTTTCTGAAATTTTTTTCAGGATTCCTCAGTCTAGACAAAAAGAGCAGCTTATTGGTTTTGCACTCAACAGTTTAATCTCAATAAATCTGTGTGAAGACCTTGAATAACTAGTATGGTATAACATGCTGAGATATAATTTTCAAGTGTCAACCAGTGCGAGTATAATCAAGCCTAGTCTGATGAATGATTAATGAGGATTAGTAAATGATATTAGTCTAATAGAAAAAAATACTTGTCTTCCTCCTGGTAGCAATATATTGTAGCTGTATCATTCATGCCCATATAACAATTTTTATCATGTTTCTTCTAGCATTTCCCCAGACATATATATAGCTCCTACTCTCTTTGCATTCTGGAATTCTTTGAAAACCTGGCTGTCTTCCCAGGCCTGGGGTTAGGGTGGCCTGTTGAGTTTTTGCATGTTAGGGAATGTTGTTTTGGTCTGGGTAATTATGTGGTTTTTAATCAGTTTTTAATCTTGGTATTGGGCTCATTGTATGCTGCCCAAAGTCTTCTTGGAGTTGGGTGGCCTTAACAAATCAATCAATCACTCAGTCAATCAATGGGAAACATTAATTTCCTAAGATTAGATTTAAAATATTTCATGTTAGAATTATTGGAATTTATACGTTGCTCCAATTGCTAACAATGTGTATAGTAATCAAGTCAATTTTCTTTTTTAACGTGTATGAGAGAGATAGAAATGAATCATTCTATAAAGTATGAAACTGTGTGGTTATTTTGCTAATTATTCTGCATTTTACAAAAATAAAGATTTATATTCTGATTATCTCATTGCTTTCCATATGTTTGTTTTAAGATTTCTTTTAAAGACTCAAAAGCCTTGTAAAATCAATTGTATGATTTGAAAACCGGTTTGGGATTCACTGTGTAATTTACAGTATTTTTTTTTTTAAAAATCTATATTAAATGGATGGGAATAAAGGATCAAATGTGCCCACAAAATTATGAAATTTTATGCCTTGTATGATTTAAGCGATGTTCACACTTAAAATAATTCTCTATTTCTTTATTTTTTTAATTTGGCTAGAAATCAATATATTTTTAAAGAAGACTTCTATCCTCCTTTATTTTTTTATGATCTACATTAAGAAGAAACAATGTCTCTGGATGGCCATAGAATATGTGCAAATGGTATTATCATTGTATGTATACTATCAATCTATATGGTACTTTCAAAGAATATTTACTTGACTTAAAATTTAATTCAGAATACACAACAGGGAAATTGAAATAACCAGAAACAACAGTAGAAAATTAAAAAATAAGCGCTGGTTTCTTTGTACACATTTAATTCAGTTATTCTTTTAGGAAGTTGATCAAAAAAATAAATTAAATGTGCCTTACATAAGCGTGAAGTAATGCGTGCTTGGTCTTTTTCACACTCACTAAATAGGTGAATCATTATGACATTATGGTGAACCATGAACTATGGGCTATAAGCCACCATGTCTAGATTCTCACATATAATAAATTGAAAGCAAACACACCACATTAGAGCTTGGTGAGATATATGAATCACTAATTATGTTAAGCAAACCCACACTAGTTCCCATGTATTTTTCTGATACAAGTAATTAACACACCAGAATGATTCATCAGGTCTTTGATGATATATTCAGGATAGTGATGTTCATGAAGACAGTTCCCTGATGTTGCATATTCCTGTATACATAGCAGATATTAAAATCATATTCTATAAGATATTGCCTTAAAATTATAATACAAATTGAAATTGAATTATTTATGGATGACACATGAAAACTGGCACCTCCACATTATGTTGTGTATGAACATGTATTCATTAGCACACTTGTAAGGAACAAGCTCATTAATATTAATTTTAATTGTTTAAATCTATTGGAGAGAGTTCTCCAAAACAAGAGAGGAGAGCAACATACCTCTTAGATGATATCTGGAATAGATATTTTATCAAGAGAATGAAAAACTAACGGAGGAATTGATAAGTTTAGGGAAGGATTGAATAGTTCTTTCTCAAAGTGTTCAAAAGTGTTTTTTTCTGAAAGCTTAACAATGCTGAGAATGTTCTTATATCGGGAACCTTGGAACAGACATCATTCACTTAATAAGAGGTTCAAAACTGGCTTGCTATAGCTATATTTTCCTGTTGTTAGCCATGCTGAGCCACTTGTCATATTAAAAGAAATGGAATTACATATATATTAACTATATGTTAATCGTACATTACCATTAATGTTAATTAATTATTATTTGGGTGATTTTCTTGTCTTTCCTTGATATTTAATTATCCAGTATTGCTTCCAATAGACTTACCACCTATCTATACTTTGATTTTACTTTTTAAATTTACATTTTATTTGATGCCAGAAACTCTAGGTGCTCTCCATCCAATCATATAGCCCATATATTAATTTTTGTAGGACAGGCACAAGAACAGTCATGTTGATGTTGGAATCAAAAACACATAAAATTTGGCTGATGTCTAGATATGATTTATCTATTCATTTTGTGGCAATAGCAGAGAGCTAAATATAAATGTGTCATTTAAAAAGAGCAGTGAATGGTAAATGGTTATTTACAAGGTGAAAAAGTACACATATTTCAGCTTCCCAATGCTCTCAATCTTAAAAGTTTAAACAAATGTCGCTATTCACTTCTGGTCCTAAAAGCTCAAGGGCTGGTTGCGGCAGGGGAAAATGGACTATTATCAGTCTTTGAAATGTTTATATCAGACTTGACATAACATTAAAGTGTTCTGTTACAATCCACAATCATTTTATTGGTATATTGGTTTTACCAAGCAATTAGGCTGTGTTTTAATTCAATAAATGTGCTATTATTGTTCACTTCTTACAGCAAATAAAGATGCTTGTCTTCAGTTTGCATTTTAAAGGAGAAAATATGTTTTTTCAAAACTGAGTGAACCAGCACCAGTTCCAGTTCCAGTTCCAGTTCCAGTTCCAGTTTCAGCTCTAGATGGATTAGGTCCCCAAATGTCTATTGTTACTTGGTCCTTTCAGTAATTCTGTGAATTTAATCTGCCACCTTATTTTTGCAGTTTGCCTGTAGAGATAATACAAAAGTCAACATTCTGAACAGTCATGATTCCTAGCCTGTTACATCAGTTAATAAACTCACAAGGATAAAGGGATGGCTGCAACAATGTATTGCAATGAAAGACAGATAGAGAAATGTTCTAAGATATGAGATACTGATACTTGCCACAGAATGAACAAGTTTTACACTGTACAGAAAAATTACTAGGGTAGCTGTTTTTGGTAATTGATATTTGAATCCAATGTAGGCACTTGTTGTTCAGTAATGGAAGTGCCATTTTGTGTGCTTTTATTTTATTCTCTATGATACTGGGAGATGGATAGAGCCACCAATTAAAATTTGTTATGGAGCTAATCCAACTGTTTATGTTTTGATTTTAAAATGGAGCCTCTAATATTTTTTTTTCCAAGTTGGCAAAGTAAGAGTGGATTTCAAATGGCAGAAAACAGTGTTATATCTTTCATCTCTCCAGATAAAATTCTGTAACTGAGACCTGGCATGTAGGCACTAAGCGTATCATTTGAAGCAATGTGATGACACGTATCACTTTGATGGAATATCTCAGGAAACAGTCTCTTATATGTGAAATTAACCTAGGGATCACATGTAATAAGGGCTGGAAGGATTCCATGACAACACAGACTAGTTAAAAATAAATAAATGCCCGCTTCTAAAATTTAGCAGAATCCTGCAGGTGTATGTCACATTATCAATGATAAAAGGAACCCTGTATAAAAGTGTAAAAATATCTCAGAGTTCACACATCTGGACTGAACAGAAATAGAGAATGTGATGGAATTTATTCCTAGCTCTTTTACAATCTGTGGAGTGCTAGTCTGTTTGCTAGGGAGAGATGAAAACATATGTTCTGCATGTGAATATTGTTCCTATGCAAGAAAAATAGTAGCATCATGGCATAATAGCTGCAGTCTTTTAGAGAAAGGAATGAGTCACTAAATAACATGAGTCAGTATGACAATTAATATTTAGAATCATACAGTTTATACAAGTGCAATCTTGCACTTGTGAAGTCTGATAATAGCTTGTCATAAGTAACTCTCAGGCCATTTCCATATTTGTGATTTATAGTTTCTTACATGCCATCCAGACATCGCTGTGATAAATTATCACTGAAGACCAGTTTCGTATTGCTGTAGTAATATTCAAACTATGCAATAAAATGCGATAAAACACTCATGTGAAAATGGATATAGTAATTGCAGAGATATCATAGATATGAGCAGATTAGGTTTTCATGAATTTTTTGTTGTTCTTAGTCGCGAAGTTGTGTCCAACCCATCGCGAGCCCATGGTCAACATTCCTCCAGGCCTTCCTGTCCTCTACCATCTTCCAGTGTCCATTTAATTTCACACTGACTGCTTCAGTGACTCCATCCATCCACCTCATTCTCTGTCGTCCCTTTCTTCTTTTGCTCTCAATCGTTCCCAGCATTAGGTTGTTTTCCAGTGAGTCCTTCCTGCTCATTAGGTGGCCAAAGTATTTGAGTTTCATCTTCAGGATCTAGGCTTCTAAAGAGCAGTCAGGGTTGATCTACTCCAGGACTTATCAGTTTTATCACCTTGCAGTCCAAGGGACTCGCAATATTCTCCAGAACCATAGACCTCAATTCTTTGGCACTCAGCCTTCCTTATGATCCAACTTTCACAACCATACGTTGCAACTGGGAAAACCATAGCCTTGACTATACACACTTTTATTGGCAGGGTGATGTCTCTGCTTTTTAGTATGCTGTCTAGATTTGCCATAGTTTTCCTCCCCAGGAGCAAGCGTCTTTTAATTTCTTGGCTGCAATCCCCATCTGCGATAATCTGGAGCCCAGGAAAATAAAATCTGTCACTACCTCCATTTCTTCCCCATCTATTTGCCAGGAATTGAGAGGGCCGGATGCCATTTATTTATTTATTTATTTATTGTTTCGATTTATATGCCGCCCTTCTCTGGAAATTCAGGGCAATTTACAATGCGTTAAGCAATAGCCTTTATACTTTTTGTATATACCTGCTTAGTAGGGCTTTTGCCCCCCCCCCCAAGTTGTGTTCTTTTTTATACAATAAGTCAGCTTATTGCCCCCACAAACCAGGTCCTCATTTTACCTACCTTGAAAGGATGGAAGGCTGAGTCAACCTTGAGCCTGGTGAGATTTGAACTTGCAGTAATTGCAGGTAGCTGGTGTTACTTAACAGTACATTAGTCTGCTGCGCCACCAAGGCTCTTCTTTCTTAATGTTGAGTTTCAAGCTAACTTTTGCACTCTCCTCCTTCAGCCACATCAAGAGGCTCTTTAGTACATCTTCACTTTCTGCCATTAGAGTGGTATCATCTGCATATCTGAGGTTGTTGATATTTCTTCCGGCAATCTTAATTCCAACTTTTGATTCATCAAGCCCTGCCTTTCTCATGATGTGCTCTGCATATAAGTTAAATAGGCAGGGTGACAGTATACAGCCTTGCCTGACTCCTTTCCCAATTTTGAACCAATCAGTGTTTCTGTGTCCAGTTTTCACTATTGCTTCTTGACCCGCATAAAGGTTTCTCAAGAGACAAATAAGATGGTCTGGTACTCCCATCTCTTTAAGAACTTGTCACAATTTGTTGTGATCCACACAATCAAAGGCGTTAGCATAGTCAATGAAGCTGAAGTAGATGTTTTTTCTGGAACTCCATGATCCAGCGTATGTTGGCAATTTGATCTCTTTTCATGAATACTATAATTAAATAATATGCTAAGTACCTGTTATTATATGAGGCACTTAAAAAGAAACAGCATCACCTTTTCCTCTCTTATTTTAATCACAACTTTTGTTGATACATAGATTTGGGGAAAATACAGCAATATCTCTTCTTCTTGAGGGCATGTGCAAGTGAGTTTATTCTGCATAAAAATTTAATGGATTTTTTTTTTCATTGGTCAAATTGGAGTAAGGTTTATTTTGTGGAATAGACTTTGGCTTTGTGTCCTTTCTTAAAATGGGGCTATTTATTGCAGCATATGGTTCATTACATATCAAATAGCTATACTGTAACTGCATGACCTAAGGGAAAGATTTATTATTGTTATTTTTTGGAAATTGGATTGGATAGAAATTTAGTATGAATCACATCAGACCAATCTGTGAACACAAATTTGTCCCCTGTGCCCAAAGAGGCACATCTGGTAGGAGATCCTAAATAAATACCTAAGTGAAGCATGGAGTTAGTAGATATTAACAAAGAAATTGCAGTTGGAGGCAGAAAGGAACCCCGAGAAGAAGAAAAAACGAAAGTTTATTTTAGTATTTTAAACATAATGTAGCATTGGTCTGTTTGAAACATGATGGAAACCAGAATACACAATGGTCAGAAACAAGTTAGCAATCATTGGCATGGACATACGAGTTATTTAAGGATAAGAAGATGGGAGAACTGAATCATAAATCCAGCCACACTATATTTTGTTGGCTTCATCAGGAGAAATGGTTCAGTATAATATTTGTGCTTGTCCTTTTGTGGAAAAGCATACATTTCTCACATGACTCTGACTTAACAAAATATAAGCTTCATCACTAAAATTATGATTTAACCATGGTGCATAAAGCTGAACTTTATAAGCTATTCATAAAGGAAATAGGTTAATAATTAAATACTGTCAAGGAATTTTGTAACAGATGTCCAGATGAAGTCAGAGATACTAATACAAACTTGTAGTCATATGTATATATATATATATGTTTAACAGTTAAACTTACAGAATTCTTTGTCATCATTCAGAAAAAAGAACACAAGATAGTCAGGAATACAGGAATATGGTAGGTAATACGAGGTTAATTACGGTAAACAATATGCAAAACACAGAAAAAAGGTGGGGGGGGAAAAAAGGAAACTCCCCCTTTATACTTACGGCAACCAATCAGAGCACAGGTTGCCTCATGCATGAGCACTCTCTAACTAATCAACTACACCTGTGTGTTTTGGCATAATGTATATTTTACTGTTCCAGCTACTAAATTCAATATTCTAACAAATACACTTCCAAGGTTTAGAACAATAGGTGCTTTTATGTTTGCTTCAAATAGTTTTCTTTTTTTATATAATTCTATTCTTAGTGCTATTAATATATTACTAGATGACATATCTTAATTTTGATCAGAATGAATCCAAGGTTATATAATAAAGTCATCGTTCTTTTGATGATATAGAAATTGGCTCAGCTCTCAGACAGAAATGTTGCTGGCACGAGAATTGCACTGTATTTGCCAGTCCAAAAAAAGTTCTAATTTAGCAGATATTAGACTACAGTGACACCTGACTGTGAAAATACTTTCCAGGCTTTTCTGGTAATACATGAAGCAAAAAGGTCTTATTTATGTGATTCTGAAGAACTAATAAGACTCTTTTTCATGATAATTCTTTGTTGAAGAATGATTCATCACAGAGTAAACAAGGAACTCACCTTGGAATGGTCCTATCATATCAAAAAGCTAAGAGAAAAAAGATCTGAAAGAAACATTTTTTCCTACTCTATGAAAATAGTGTATTTTCTAATATTAACTGACAAGTACATATAATACAGGTAGTCCTCATCTTACAACAGTTTGTTTAGTGATCATTTGACATTATAATGGCACTGAAAAAAGTGACTTATGACCACTTTTCACTGTTATGACTGAGCATCCCGATAGTCATGTGATTTGCATTCAGATTCAAAAGTTTTTACTACCGATTCTGTGGGCCTGGATTGGTGGGCATGGCATGGCTTGATTGGCATGGTTTGGTGGGCGTGGCAGGGGAAGGATACTGTAAAATCTCCTTTCCCTCCCCAATCCAGGGGAAGGTTACTGCAAAATCCCCATTTCCTCTCAATCAGCTGGGACTTGGGAGGCAGAGAATAGATGCCTGGGGTGGCGCCAGTCAGAATTTTTACTACCAGTTTTCCGAACTACTCAAAATTTCCGCTACCGGTTCTCCAGAAGTGGTCAGAATCTACTGAAACCCACCTCCAATTCAGATGCTTGACAACTGACTCACATTTATGATGGTTGTAGTGTCTCAGAATCATCTGACTCCTTTTGTGACCTTCTGACAAGCAAAGTCAATTGGGAAACCAGATTCACTTAAAATCACTTTACTAATTTAACAGTTGCAGTGATTCACATAACAAATGTGGCAAGAAAAGTTGTGAAATGGGACAAAACTCACTTAACAGTTTTCTCACTTAACAACATAAATTTTAGGCTCAATTTTGTTTTATGTTAATATGGAACCTGTAATGGAAAGTGAAATAAGTTGTATTTCTAGATTTATACTCTTCAGTTGTATTGAGTTATTAATTTGCACATGCTTAGCTACACTTGAGGTAAAATGGCTAAGGATACACCATTGATGTATCACAATTTTCACATTCATAGATGGGTATCATGGATTTTTCAAGCTAAAGTTTTAGATAATTGATATCATGAAGGCTGCTAGCTTCAGTTCTCCTGCAGCTGTAAACACCATTTCACTCTCTATGGTGCTGCTCAAAGTCAACTCTTCCTTATTGAGAGAGTAGGAACATTTGGCCGGTTAGTTGGTGACTTGCTATTTCTTGTTCTTATCTCTTTCTTAATTGACTTTACATCCAGTTATGCATTCTAGTCTGTAAGTCCTGGTTGATTTCCAAACAAATTCCGGAAAGTCAAGCTATGCAGATCCACAAAGGGTGTGTGTGTCTATTTTTGTGACAGAAGAGCAGGCAACCAAACAACAATAATAACAAAGAAAGCTACTGTGGAGGAACATGTCTTTCAAAGCAGCCAAAGAACTATTCGGCAAGATGCTATAGCCTTATGTTTGTTTCATTTGGGGAGGATACATCTGAGCAGGATTACCAGAAATCTGAACAGGCAAAGGGAGACACAATCAGGAAAGAGGAAAAAAAGGGAGAATACACAGTGTACCTTTTCTGGCATCCACAACAAAAGTTACAGTGAAAAACTCCAAAAAGATAAGAAAATAAAGTATTGCTTTCTTGTATATGAAATAACTTTTTCCAGGATCGGTAAGATCTTTTTTTATTTAAAAAAAAATACTTCTGAGGTAAGATATGGCAGGAATTCCCATTAATTATTTTCTGCACAGCCTCAAAAGACAGTTTAGAACTGTCTTTGAGATGTTTCTTCTGAAGCAGGATTTGATTACAGACATGTGCAGTCAGCACTGATCCTTTGTGGGTGAAGGAGTTACAGATCAGTAAAGAGATGGGCACTGACGGAGGCATGGTACAGATTAAAATAGTCCTCAATTTACAACCACAATTGAGCCTAAAATTTATATTGCTAAATAAGACATTTGTTAAATGAGTTTTGCCCCATTTTACAACCTTTCCGTTGTTAATGAATCATTGCAGTTGTTAAGTCAGTAACACAGTTATTAAGTGAAACTGGCTTCCCCATTGACTTTGCTTGTCAGAAGATCACTGAAGGGGATCATATGACCCTGGGACACTGCAACTGTCATAAATATGAACCAGTTGCCAAGTGTGTGAATTTTGATCATGTGTCCATGGGAATGCTGCAATAGTTGTAAGTAGGAAAAATGGTCATAAGTCACTTTTTTCAGTGCTGTTGTAACCTTGAACAGTCACTAAATGAACTGTGTAAGTTAAGGACTACCTGTAATATCTCCCAATCCAAGAATTCAATTCTATTTTGTATAAAATATAACTTTTCAGTTGCTACCTTCTAGCTTCTACCATTCATTCTTCATCTCTGGCTTTCTTTAGGAGGACCATTTCCAGTCACTATATGCACAGGAGGAATAATCTTTTCTGAATATAGATTTAAGATGTGAACAATGCCCACTTCCCTATGACCTCAGGCAGATTTTGAGACTATCTATTTAATCAAGCAATTAAAACTGACTCAAGTTTCAGCCTGGGATTTTACCAATACTCAGAATCTTTGTAATAGCTTGGCCTGGTGTGTTTCAATCTTTCTTTCCTATTCATGTTTATAAACTGCAGATTTTAAATCCCAATGACTGGGGCCTAGCTATGTTGATTCCTATTTATAAAAAAAAGTAATAGAGGCTTACCTGGTAATTCCCATGTAATAACTCTTCAACAGAGTAGAGGTGCAATTGAAATGCTGGATCATGTTACATTGTACTTTCCAAACTGTGTTAATGCATGGTAGGAGTTACAATATCCATTTTTTAGTTAAAGAAGCTGGGTTGCTCTGATTCTTTTTATCTCAGGCTGTTATTTATGGATCAATCTATTTCATTGAATGTTGCTAAATACTGTTCCACTGTTTGTACAATATGCTGCGTTTGTCTAATCAGCTTTTAGACACTGTTGGTTCTGTGGATCTCTTATTTTAGTTGTAGTTGTTTATCCAGCTGATCGTCTATATCTAAGTATTATGTCAATGTGCATTTTTATTGCCCTTCAATACCTTCCTTGTATTTGGCAACTGTATTTTTATTTTGCAGTTAGTTTATATTAGACTATGATTAATACATTCCACAGTATACTGTTTTGTTCCATTAAGTCCACTTACTCTAGAAGAAGTAATTATAATCACCCCTTTTTCTACTTTTCTTCTGTCCTATTTTCACACCCACCCATTAGTTTTGCTCAGGGGTAAAATCTATTTACCTTCCCAAATGGTTCGGAAGTGCACGCACGTATCACATGCACACATGGATCCTCTGTCCATGCACAAACCCTTCTGCTCATGTGCAGAGGGTAAAATTCAGGTTACTTCCTGGTTAAAAACAAAAGTAATGACAACCGGGCTGGTGGGCGGAGCCTTGTGCTGCCATTGCTACTGGTTTGGCCAAACTGGTCCAGAAGCATTTCAGCCCTGGTTTTGCTGAATACTATAGCCAATTCTACCATTTCTACAACTTTTCCTTGGATAGTTTACCTAGCCAATTCTTTCAGGGTTTTTTTTTTCCACCTTTGTGTTTGGATCAGTTGAAACAATATACTAATTTGTTTCGTAAACAAATCAACTAATTTGTTTTGATATTGATGATTCTATGCATTTTTCTTGGTTTGATGGTAGAAAGATTAGTGTTTTTTTTTAAATTTGTTCTGAATAATTTTTAAAACCATGTAGGATACTTTTGGTTTTCCAATATTTAATATTTCAAAATGGCAGAAATTAAGCTATTAATTCTGGGCAACTGCCATTGGCCCACAGAGGTCACATGTAAACTTTCTGCTTGTCGAATGAAAAATGAGCATACTATGTTACATTTTTCATAATATGTGCGTGTATGCACATGTTTTCTTGTCAACATGCAGAAAGAATAAGTATAATTTTGGAACTGAACAGTTATCTGAATAATTCTTTTCCATCTTTAGAAGTTATTTCCATTTTTTAATGATTAATAGTTAACAAGCTAGGAAAGTAACCCATTTCTCATTTAAATGTTTGTGTCATAAATTTGTGTTAGAGTTTGCAGCAATCCAACCATCACAAAAATAAACAATTCAGCAGGATTAATTTATAATAAGAAACTTCTTTATATACAATACTATACAGCAGAAACCAGAACCAGAACTCAGAATGCCGAAATACAGAATCAGTAATCACAGAAGCTATATAATACAGAGAGGCACTCATATGTATATACAGATCAGTGAACCTAAGTAATGCCCAGGCTCTGAGCTGTCTGGGTCACCAAACAGTCCCCATTGGCTGACCTGTTACCATGTTTATCCCAATTCATGAACTCTCACACACTGACAATTTGTTATATGAAAGGGGGGGAAATATAGGTATGAGCAAATGCACTTATCACTATACTGTGTTAATTAGCTTCCTTGTTTGAGGAACCTAACTTCTTTCAGTAATTTTGAAATTGCTGATGTTTGGTTTTGGAATTGCTGAGAGATTAATTCAAGTCCTAATTATGTTGATATAACGAGAAATAGTATAACAATGAAAATATGTGGTATAAGAAGCTCATTGTTTCCCAATGGACACCTAAGGCAACTACGTTTTTTCTTCTATTTGCATTAATATTTCTCTTCCATTTCAATGTCATCATAATTTATCCTAATTTGGAATGAAAGCTGCAGGTTTGTCACTCTGGTCAAATTATCAGCAACAATACCAATCAGCTATTGAGGAAAGAGATAGTGGTGTTTATTAAAGTCTGGTTCTTGTGGTTCCTGTTGAAGAACTGTTTGATTTTTCATTTCATCTTATTTTAACATAGCGAACATCTGCATCCCTTGAGTGGAACATGCAATTAACTTTCTTCACAGCACCTTCCTATACAGAGATGTAAAACAGGATGCCTCAAGAGACCAATTTCCCTAGTAAGTCAGGGGTTTTCTCATCATTATTAAAAGCTAGCAAAACATTTAGTATTTGTGATTCATGTATATATGTGCAAAACTGTTTTTGAGAAAGATTTGATAAAGAACATTTTGTATATCCAGCTGCATGGGTGTGGAGAAGCAATTAGGAGATGGATGGAATCTCCTGAGGTTTTGAAACAAACATTGTGTGTATATTAAAAAATGGAAAAATTGCAAGTTCTTCCAAATGCAAGAGGAAATGTTAATATCCCATCTATCCGGGGAGATCTCTGTTTTATTTTGCAAAGAAAAAAAAATAAGCAAGTGAAATTTGGTGACTGTTAGTCAACACCATTGGACATTAAATATATAACAGCATTCCTTGCAGCACATGAAAAATTGTGCCCTTTTACTTGCTACTAATTTTTGAAACTGAACCTACGTTTGCGGAGAAGGGAATATAGTTTCTATGTAGATTCATGGGATCTTCATGTATATGTTTAGACACACACACACACACACACACGTGTAGGATTTTAAAAATGGGTAATGCTGTAAAAAGCAATACTTGTAGTTGGAAAAAAATACTGATTTTACTAGTGCAGAAAGATAGATATTTTGATATGCTTGTTTACAGACAGGTATGATGTTGCATTTTTCAATACTGGAGAGACCTGGGTTCAAATCTCGATTCAGCTATTGGAGTCTAGGTTATAAATTGTTGGCTTGGATCGATTTGGGGCCCAATAATGTACGAAGACACACTGGATCATTTAACAAGAGCAAGTCTTTATTTGTTTACATCTGCTTCGTTACAGGTATCATCAGGAACAACTGTGGCAACAACGTGGGATGACCTTAAATACCCAGGAGGTGGAGTTACAGGTAATGGGAGGGGGAAGAAGGAGGGGTCAGGTTCATTCAGACTTGTTAACCCTTGGCATGCCAAGGTACTGTGCTGACCATGCCCAGGGAGAAGATTTACACGTAACAAATCCCCCTCTAAATCCTTATCCCTGGGACTGATAGTTTCAACCTGATTAATGCCCATGGGCTGGACACAAAGTTTGGAAGTAAGGTATGAGTGCTGCTTAACTGGTAAAGGCTTTGTAAGTATATCTGCTGTTTGATGCTCGGTGTCACAGTGTGTAATGGTAACGAAACCTGATTTGTGAAGTTGCCTTATGTGTTTGTTCTTGATGTCAATGTGTCTTGACCTATGGCCTACAGCATCTGAAGTGGAAATTTCTATTGCTGCCTTGTTGTCTTCGTAAATTTGGATGGGATGTATGGGTTCGGCCCAGATATTAGTCAACAATTCATCGAACCAAATGAGATTGTTTATGGCCTTGGATAAACAGATATACTCTGCCTCAGTGGTGGAGGTGGCTACTAAGTTTTGCTTTCCGGTATACCAATATACTGGACAATCATTTAAGAAGAGAACATACCCAGAAGTACTTTTCCTACTTTTGGTGTCGCCTGCCCAATCAGCATCAGCGTAGCAGTGGAGGACAGGTTTCTTGCTGGCATTGGGTTCTAATTTGAGGCGGCTATTGATGCTGTACTTTAGGTACCTAAGTATTCTTTTTATGGCTTCCCAATGAAATACTGTGGGGTTGGCTACGGCGATGTCCGGCCGTGTCCAGTTAGCAATGTACAATAAGGAGCCTATTGTGGATCTGTACAGGGTGTTTTCTGGGAACTGCGGTGAGTCATTGTACACGTTTTTTTGAAAGTCTGCTAACATGGGAGTTTCACAAGGTTTGGCACCTGACATATTACATTTAACAAGAAGCTCGCTGATTTTTTCTTTTTGACTTAGAAAGAAGCCCTTGGGTGATCTGGTAACGTGTACCCCAAGGTATTTGTTGATACCCCCCAATGATTTGAGAGAAAAGTGTTTGCCTAATTCGCTTGCAAAGGCATCACAATCCTCTTTGTTCTTACTTATGAATAATATATCATCCACATATATGAGGACATACTCCATGCCCCCATTGTTTTTCTTGGTGAATAGACAGTTATCGGCTAGGGTAGCCTTGAATCCCATAGATTCCAACACCTTAACCAGACAGTCATACCATTGCTTACCCGACTGTTTAAGCCCGTATAGACTCTTATTTAGTAACCAGGTGTCGCCCTTAGTGGTGTCCTTGCCAGGTGGAGCCCTTACGTAAATTTCTTTGTCTAATTTGGCGTGTAGGTAGGCTGTTTGTATATCGTATTGTTGCACTTCAAGGCCTAGAGTGGCTGCTATGACCAGTGCGCTTTTGACACTCTCAGGCCTTACAGTTGGTGAGTATGTTTCTGTGTAATCATCGGGGAACCTTTGGGCGAATCCCTGTGCTACGAGTCTGGCCTTGTATAGATTCTGGCCCCTCTCTAAAGTCTTTACTTTGAAGACCCATTTTGTCCCAATGGCGGTCTTACCCTCCGGTACCTTAGATGGTGTGTATACGCTTAGCTCCCTAAGGCTGTTCATTTCTTTTTCCATTGCTGCTTCCCATTTTTGTCTTTCTTCCAATGGTAACTTTGTTATTTCACTATACGTTTCGGGGGTAACGGGTTCTGTCTGCAAGTGCGTGACGTAATCATTGAACCTTTTTGGTTTTTGGTTCCTATTGCTTCTGACTGGCCTACCTCGCAGGGTCTCCGCATCGTGCATGTACTTTGCTTCTTTGTTAGTGAGTGAATCTATTTTCTGTCTGGGTTGGAGTGACTTTTGTGTGTAGTTGTCTTGTGGGTGATCAATGTTGTCTGGTTTCTCCTGGCTGTTCCCTACTTGGTGATGCAACTCATTGAGGTGTATTTTTGACCAATTAGCCTGTTCGTGGAAAGTGGCAGTTCTGGAGATTATGAATCTGTTGTTATTATCTAGGAACCTGTACCCTTTCGTGCCTGTCTCATAACCCATGAATCTAAGGCGTTTTGATATTTTGTCTCCCTTCCTGCGGAGCTGCTTGGGTATATGCACGTCTGCTGTGACCCCAAAGATGTGGAGATGGGATATCCTTGGCTTTCTATTGTACATCACCTCGTAAGGCGTCATGTTTAGCACGCTGGACCAGAGTCTGTTGATCGTGTAATTTGAGTAAGTTAGGGCTTCGGCCTAGAAGTGTTGGCCAAGCCCGGCGTCTTCGAGGACGCATCTCATCATTGTTTGCAATGCTGAGTTTTTGCGTTCTGCGACGCCGTTCTGGAACGGCGAAAATGGTGATGATTTAAAGTGCAGGACGCCCTTTGACCTTAGCCAACGGGAGAAGTCATTGGATAAGAAATCTGATCCCCTGTCAGTCATAATTTTCTTGATTTTTGTGTTGTGTTGTGTTTCCACACGCTTATAGAATTCCTTAAATTTTTGGTAGGTCTCACTTTTGTGTTTTAGGGTGTACACGAAGCCGTAGCGGCTGTAATCGTCCACTATGGTTAAGAAGAACCTCTTGCCATATTTTATGGAAGGCCTAAGTGGGCCTACGAGGTCCATGTGTACCATCTCGAATATGTGATCCGTTGAGCGTGTGGCCCTTTTGGGTTTGGGGACTACCTTTAGTTTAGAGCGCTTGCATATAGAGCAGTCCAAATAAGTTTCGCAGTTTTTTATTTTTGAGCCCTCAGTACAGTCATTAACTCTTTGAACAACAGGGAAGCTAGCGTGCCCTAGCCTGCGGTGCAGCAGGTGTGCGCACTCATCATGGAGCGGCTTCCCTATATTAACCTTATCCTTGTCTTGCTTGCCTCCCTTGTGGGTTTGGGTATCCTCCTCCCCTTGTTCCTTGTTGCCCTCGGTGTCTTCTTTGGCGTTGGTTTTGTCTACGTAAAGGAAGGGTAGACCCCCTCTAATTGTGATTTTTCCTATGACTGTGTTTTCTTTGGTCATGGTGATTCCCCCCTCCTTAATGCTAATTTCTATCCCTGCCTCCTTGCTGAGTTTCAAGGAGGCGAGTATGTTGTGGGGTATCTCTGGCACCAACAACACTCCTTCTAGTTTTCCTAATCTGGGGAGGGTTACGTTGCCTTTCCCTGTCACTCTCACGTCATTCTGATTAGCCACTTTGATTAAGTAATTCTCCTCTGTGAAGGAAGAGAGGAGTCCCCTTTCACATGTGGTGTGATTGGTGGCCCCTGAGTCAATGAGCCACCAGGACCCATTTTCGTTAGTCTTGTTACTCTGTGTGACTCCTCCTACTCTGCATAGGGATCCGTCCCTGCTATCCCTAGAGTGGTCTCTGCCTTCTTTCTTCTCCCAGGGCCTGAGTGAATCCCTTCGTCTTGCCCTGCTGTCATGGTGGCGCCTATCTGTGTGCCTTTCGCGTGGTTCATGTTTGTATCTGTCCCTGTACCCTCTGGTGCAGTCCCGTTTGTAGTGGCCCCTTCGCCCGCAGTTATAGCACTCGGGGGAGTCTCGGGTCAGTGAAGGCCACTCTTCGTGTTTGTTTATGTTCTCTATGGGTCACCTGGTGTTCCTTTCTGTGATTGTCCTCTGCTATGAGTAGGTTAGATAGGCTGTCTATGGTCATGTGGCCTAGGCTAAGTATGTTGAGTTGTGTTAGGAATGTTCACCAGGAAGGGTCTAGTGAGTTGAGGATGATACTCTTCATGGTCTGCTCTGACACTATTTCCCCCCTTAGTTGCAATTCCGCCCTAGTTGCATTCAATTCCATTAAATGCTCTCCCATTGACACCCCTGGTTTAATCCTAGCAGAATAGAAGTCCTTGGAAATTTTTGTTGTTGTGGCTACACTATCGCTATAGAAATAACCAAATATTTTCTGAACAACATCATGTACAGTTAGATCATCCTCAATACTGTAGTAAATTGTGGGGGATATGCTAGAGATAAGGAGGCAAAAGGCCTTGTGGTGCATGCAGTCCATTTCAAATGTCCATTGTGTATCAGGTGGGTCAGTTATAAAAAACTTCATATTTTCTTTTAGAAATAAAACTTGGAGTTGTTGATACCACTCCATTAGGTTTGAACCCTGTGTTTTTAAAATTGGAAACCCATTTGGTAAGTTCCCTGTGTTATTTTGTGTATTACTCACAGGTGTGTGTTGCTGTCCATGGTACTTGACATGCTGGAAATAGCAGAGCGGCTCAGGAATGCTGGTAGGTAATTTAAAAATCCCTCCTTGCATTTTTTTTCTCTTTTGATCCACAGGAGCTTCTGCGCATGCGCGGCGTCCATTTCGGCTGGGACTTCGTCGGGGAAGGACCTCTTCGGCTCCGCTCCTGCTTGGCTGTCTGTCCAAGGTGAGAAGGTCTCTGCTCTGGCTCCAGGTGTCCAGCGGCGGTCAAGTAAGGCTGTCCTCTCCGCTGGGCGGCTTCTGGTCTCTCTCTGCGGCGGCGGCGGCGGCGGTGAGTATTCCCTCCATTCGATTCCTTCCGGCAGTCGTGGCTTGGGAGTGGGGTGGCGTATCGCGACCGGGGGGCGCTGCGGCATCGGTGGGTCCTCAGCGGCATCCGCGTCCCTTGGTGAGTACTTGGGGGGTCTTCCCTTTCCTTCTTTGGGTTTTTTAGCGTTTTTTGGAAGCCCCTTTAAAATTTTTATTTTTGTTCCGAAGGCGGTGGTGAGTGTCTTTATTGCTTCTTCCACCGCCTGATCGCTAGGGATGTCCTCGGAGCTGATTCCTCACTTTCTTCCGAGGAATCATCATTATTTTTTAGTTTTTGGGGTCTGGGCGCTTCATTGGTTGGCGGATTTGCATATTTAAATTTGGTTTTTGGGAGGTCGGCCATCTTTTTTGGCCACGTGTTCAAAGATGGCCGCCAGTCTTGATTTTGCGCGGGAATTCCCCCCTCTGCCTTTGCAATGTAACAGATCTGGGGGGTTTTTCTTACTGGGCTTGTGTCCGGTTGCCTCGCTTGTCGTCCTCGGATCTTCCTGGCCTCGTTCTGGCTTCGAATGAGGTAGCTGATGCCGGCCAGGAGATCTTCATCCGTTGCGGGGGTTTCCAGCAGGCTCATTATTTCTCTCCTGAGTCTGCTGGTTTCCTTTTGTTGGATTTTTTCTTCGTTTAGGTCTTTTTGCCCCTGTTCATCATCCGATGAATAGTCTCCGGGGCTGTCTTCTTTTTCTTCTTCCGAAGTCATTGGCGTTGCCATGTCTTCAATTGGGTTTTGTTGTTTTTCCCGCCTTTTGGTCTCTGACCTCGTCTGCGGTCTTTTTGGCATGTCTTCTGATTATTGGGTTGCCCAACCATCGACTGCTACCATTTTGTTGGCTTGGATCGATTTGGGGCCCAATAATGTACGAAGACACACTGGATCATTTAACAAGAGCAAGTCTTTATTTGTTTACATCTGCTTCGTTACAGGTATCATCAGGAACAACTGTGGCAACAATGTGGGATGACCTTAAATACCCAGGAGGTGGAGTTACAGGTAATGGGAGGGGGAAGAAGGAGGGGTCAGGTTCATTCAGACTTGTTAACCCTTGGCATGCCAAGGTACTGTGCTGACCATGCCCAGGGAGAAGATTTACACGTAACATAAATATTACATTAATATTCACTACAAGTTTGTTGTGAAGAAAACATGTGGAAGGAATATTTGTCATCATCCTGAACTCTTTGGTAAGATAGAGAAACAAATTATGTTCACACACATATATTAAAATCCTATATAACATTCCATATTCTTTGTTCCTGGATATATTACTTCTTCAGTTAAAAAGTTATTCTTTATAAAACATTATTTTTAAATTGTAGGTGCTCCATCTCTGGAGGTTTTAAAGAAGGGATTAGAAAGAGATTTGCCCAGAATGGTATAAAGTGTTCTACTTGAACAGGTGGTTGACCAGAGATGAAATCCAGCAGGTTCTGACATGTTCTGGAGAACCAGTAGCGGAAATTTAGAGTAGTTCAGAGAACTGGTATTGGAAATTTTGAGTAGTTCGGACAACCAGCAAATACCACCTCTGGCTGGCCCCAGAGTAGGATGGGAATGGAGATTTTGCAATATCCTTCCCCCAGGAGTGGGAAGGGAATGGGGATTTTGCAGCATCCTTCCCCTGCCACACCCACCAAGCCATGCCCACCATGCCACACCATGCCTATCAAGCCATGCCACACTATGCCTATCAAGCCATGCCCACAGAACTGGTAGTAAAAAAAAATTGGATTTCACCACTGGGGTTGACTAGAAGACCCCCCAAGGTTCCTTCCAACTCTGTTAGTTTGTATCTATTGAAGAAGGATTGAGCTATAACTATTGAGACTGATCTAAGGGAGAACTGTCTGTTTTCTGGTGTAAGCATAATTCTCATCAACTTCAGCCATTAAAACTATTAATTTTATAGTTCTATGGTTTCTATTAAACATTTTTCTGGAAAGAGGAAACCTTTACCTTTACTTTTATGTATTAAACTTACAAAGCTAACCAACCAGAAAAACTAAAGTGGCTGTGTTCACCTCTTTGTGCTAAACCACACTTTAATTTCTTTTATTTTGATTTAGAAGTTTGTGAATTCAGTCTTGTGGAATGAAAACCACATTTTATGGCTTAGCATGGTGTGTCATTCCAGCTAATTGGACCTGATTTATTCAACAAACTAATTTTTTAAAAATAATATCTTGGGATTATATGTGAAACAGGTCACTATCTTCATCTGTGTGGGTTCTTTGTGGGTGTTTATGCTTACCATATACTATAGTACTGAGCACAGGAAATTGATTCGTTTTTTTGAAATTGAGAGTATTTGTCAAGAATCCACGCCAGGGTGTTCACACATGAATTACCCTATCATTAGAGGCTGAAAATGGTGAGCTTTAAATGTGAAAAGAAGTTTGAAAGGATGAGGTACACCTTTGGAACGGATTGATCTCTGAAGAAATGAGATTAGGTTACCTTGTTGCCATGGAAATCTTCTTAATTAATATTATGGTCCTGGAAGATTCAATCTACTTTTCAAACCTATTGCTGCTCTTTTCCATATCCTTGTGTAAAATGCTGCACCTGCAACACAGTCAATTTACTTATGATTCAAATTAAAATCAAAACTTTTAGCAATATTCAGCCAATAAATGAAACATTAGATCACTTCCCGTTGTAACAGCCAGAAGTCTTTCCAGAGAAGAAAATATTTATATTTCCAGCTGGGGGAAAAGTTTACAATGTACTCATTTAGTTCCACAGTTTATAAACAGAGGTTCAGATAAATGAAAATGAAAACTGGCCTTCTTCCTTAATTCATAAACTCTCAAAATATGCATACAGTATTGCAATCACTTTGTTGCATTTACTTCACCTGCGAATGAGCAATGTTACACAAAATAAACAAATTCAGCAGAATGAATTTATCTTTCTCCTGTAGTCAAGGATTTCTAATAACTGTTTCTGATGTTTCAGAATAATGAGAAAGCAAAATAACCAAGGAAACTCTGTCTTTCCAGTCTTTTCTGAATGGTTTTTGGAAGGGAAATTTTGTTTAGATTCACAACCAGTTCTTTTGTGTATTATTCAATGCATACTGGTAGTAAGTTTGCTTCAGTAAATTAATATCTATACCAGAGTGCAGAAGTGATTCAGGTCAAGGGGCTTGATTTGCTCCTACAGGAGAGGCTGAATGACAACAGGAGGTGTGGCCTTAAGAAGGTGAAGACCTTCATTGGGCTCTCTCTGTCATCTATTTCTCTGGGCAAGAAGTGATGAGACCATCATTGCTGTTGTCTATTCTGAGAAAAAAGTACTTTTTGGTTCCCAAAATCACTAAAGCGCAGTGTCATTACAACATCTCTTGGAAAATAAAGTTGATTTGTACAAAGAAAGACTGCTCTCCTTGTAGCAAGATTAAACCAAGGATTTAATAGAGGTGCTCTTGTCTTGTCTTCCCATTGAAATGTAATATGAACCCCTCCAATAAATTCAAAGCTAAAACAGCACTGCCCATATAGCTTTCCTTCAAGTTGATTTAATATTCTTGTCAAACAAGGAATATTTGGTTTGATTAGTTATATTAATTGTTTTGTAGAAAGATTTTTGTACCAAAGTTGCTTTTCCAAAGAATATTTGGGCTTTCTTTTTTCCCCTCTTGAAAACATTTTGCTTCTCATCTAAGAGCTGCTTCAGTTCTAACTCAATGGTGGGAAATGGAAGGATTTATATTCTTTGCTGCAATCTGGTTGTTTGTATTCTGCACAGAATATCCTTCGATTCTCAACCATTCAGTCAGAACTGAAGAAGCTTCTTGAATGAAAAACAAAATGTATTCAAGGGAAAAAACCCAAGAAAATCCAGTTGCCTTTTGGAAAAGCACTTTTGGGACAAAGAAACTGATTCTAAATTCTGGATGATTGAAAATCTCCATAGACACTAATCTTTTTTCTTTTATTAGTTTCAAGAACTGGTTCTATCATAACATTTCAGAAAGATCAGCATATAACATTTTAAAATGTAGCTCGATAAATGATTACAGTGCAAATAAGGAAAACAAAGCTATTTGAAAGAGAGTATGGATGAGGCTTCCTGCAAGGAAGACCTGTGCCATTGATGGGATGCTGAGTTAATATGGTGCAGGAAGCTTCATCTGTGAAGAGATGTTGAATTATTTTTTTTTGAGATCTAGCATATGTGTTTAATGTATATTGAAGCTTAACATAACCTAGAGATGGCAATAAAAATACAAACAGACTTGTAGCTAGCTTCAAATTGCAGAACTGGTATAATACTGTCTTTTCTTCTGCTTGTGGTACTCTGTATTTTGATTACCATTTTTCCTATTACAGATAATTATATCTCAAAGTTCGTTTATTAATGAAATATATGTCACTACCACATATTTGATCAAGACCCTTTTTGTCATGTAAAATTTTTCACAATAATGTAAACTTTTCAATTAGAATGAGAATGTGATACATGCTAGTACAGTAAATGTGCCAGCTTTTCTACTTCAGCCTTACTTTTTTCAACCAATAGCATCAGAAAAAACATACCCATCACTATTACTTATTTTTTACCTATTTATTTTGTCATATTTATATGGATATCCCTCTCACAAATGACCCTGGGTGGCATACAGCAAGGCTGAAACAATATAGACAACACATACTATTATTATGACTGCTTGCATAGTCAGCTAGATGATATATTGGATTTGGCATTTTTATGCATCTATTGAGTCCTTTCCAAGGACCTAGGATAGGCAAGGATTGTATTAAAGGTATGGTCACAGGATATAGTATTAGCTGTTCCAAATAAAGTTGCCTTTTGCATTAGACTGATGGTGATTTTGTCAATCTGATGCTGTTCAAGTGGTGCTCCAGTTGTTTGCACATAAGGTGCCTATTACTATTGGTGTTATCCTTGCTTTCTTTTGCTACACTCATTGTACTTCTATCTGCAGTATTTGTAATTTGTGAGTTCTTCCATTTCTTTCTCATACCCAGGTCTAAATCCTAAAAAGGATTCATATTATCTGCTTCATCCAGGGACCTATGAAGCTATTGTGAAATAAACTTCTTAACCAATTTCCCTGAAGAGAAAGGTTAGATATGGATCAAAAAAAGTTCAGTATACTGGGGTCCATTGAGAAGTAGGCTAAACAAGACTTCCTTATGAGGTAATGGAATAGCCATATCATTCATAGAAGAACCACTACTAAAAATTTCTTACATAACAACCAGCTAGTCACCTTAGCAAGCCAAGAAGAGCATGAATTTAAAGAGCATGTGGTTAAACTCACAGTCCTAGGGAACTGATTCACTTCATAGGCCAAGCAGGTTCAAATCATTTCCAGAAAATTCAGATTGTTGAAACTTATTCTGACTTAATATTTTGGTTCCTGATTCAATTCAGATTATGGACAAGGACTTTAAAGTTTCTCAAAACTAACCAAGAGTGATATATAAAAATAGTGTATTTCGCAAAACCACTGGCCTTTTGACAAATACAATATTTATCATGGATTCTGAGCACAGTAATTCATTTGATAGACTTTACACAATTTCAAAACAGCTAGTAGGTGAGAACAAATACAAAAGTCATGAAAAGGGACAGACACTTACAGACAGAAAAATATCAAATTCAGACGCTGGAATATTCTGTTGGTTATAACAGAACTTTCTATTAAATTATTATGTGTCATTGTTTATAGAATTGCTTTAGAGACAATATTGAGAGGTTAATAGACTTGCTGTAGCATATTCTGGCAACTTTTATTATGATGACACAGATTTATTTGCTAAAAATATTTTTGTCTGTTGTTGCTTTTGCAGTCTAATTCCTGATAAACTTCTTAATAAGTAGATCCCTCCTCAATATAAAATGCATGTACTTCTAAAATTGAAGTATGAATTACATGCTTCAGATAAACAATTGTGAATTGATGTGCTATTTATTAGTATTTTACAAATCTATTGCTCCTGTACTTGAAGTATGTTGTTTTCAAATCTCAGTTGGAAGACTATTTAACCATAATAAGCCTAATGAATTTACAAGTCAATATTATTACTGAAATTGCATTCATGAATTGTGTATGAAAGAATCTATGTCTGAATACTGATAAACTTCAATCTCATTCTAACATTGTTCCATAATACGATGCTTTCATGAAACATTGGAAAGTGGCAGTCAAACATGGAAGATATGAATGTAGATTTTAGTCTCTTCAGAACACCAAATTATCATCAGACTTAGGAAACTGGAGTCTTGTTTAGATATGCTCCATTATTGAGATTGAATAATCTCTGTCTGCTTGGGGTTTATATATGTAAGTACGCATACATGCATTTATGTAGCCACCCATCTTATAATAAACTCTAGGTGGCTCCCAATCAAAATTATATTGCATAGTATATATTTTAGTTTAGTTAATCTCTATTTAAGATTGATTGTTAAATGCCTATTTTTACATAAGTATTATTTTTTATTGATTATTGCAGAGTTCCCAACCTTCACGGCTTTGCGAATCAGCCGGGGGGGGGGGGGGGGAGAGACAGGATGGTTCTGTGTGAAAGGCCAGCGAGCACATGTATACAACTCCACTTGCACAAGAAGCATGCACGCCACTTATGCAAATGGAGCATGCATGCTATGCACACGCTTGCCCGGTGTTCATACAAGTGGGGATGTGCGTGCATGCGTGCTCGTCCACCACTTCTGTGGTCCGGTTGCAAACACCTCATGGCCCACTAGTGGGCCACGGCCCAGAGGTTGGAGCTGTCTGGATTATTGCAGTCCAACAGTCACTTTTCATAAGTGGACTGCTATACAGTATAAATTAATATAAAAATTTATATTAATAAAATAAATAAGAGACAATTAGATATTGGTCCTATAATTACATAATAGATGTGTATTGTTTAATATTCATCTAACTTCATGAGGCTTTCTAAAAAAAAATTGCAGAAAAAGGTCAGGTTCATACCTCGCTGATCTAGTTCTATTCATCACATTTGGAAAGATAAATCATTAAACAAATCTATGGTTTGTTCATAATGAGTCTATACATTCACTAAAACATGGAGAAGGAGATATGGCTATGAGATCATGTGATAGAACTGCTCATTGTTAAAACAATCTTTGTAGGCATCAAGTTGAATATGCATATACAGAAGTCTATAGATGTTCTGCCCCAGCTATGGACCCCAAAGAACACAACACACACAAAGTCCATACAAACCTTAGTTTAGTAATTAAGGACTACTACTGAGTTTTCTTAGTAGTTGTTCGAACACAAGTACAATTTAAATCAGTCTTTTCTGAACAAGGGCTGTTAATTTAACTTCACTAACAGCCAACAAGAATTCAAAGAATAATAACTCAGTTCTGAGGCACAGTATTTCAGATAACAATCTTACTGTGGTTGGCAGAATGCCCAGAAGCAATTTGCAGGAAAACTGATAAGAGAGAAACAAGAGCTAAATCAAACGTTTCTGGAATCAAGACGCAAAGGAATATGAACAAAGTTGTCTCCTGCAAATTGCATCAGTAGTCGTCCTTCCTTAAATAGGCTAGGGAAGTGGCCAATTAGCCCCAATCCTTACTCTCGAGGAGACCTCCTCCTGAGGAGCCACTCCTGCCTTTTAACAGTTCTACATGCTTCTGCATCGAGAAGAGGCTCTTCCTCTTCTTCCTCTTCATTTATGGGAGCTTCTGGAGGTTCTGAAGGCCCTAGCTGAAACCCCACCTCTGGCACCATATCTTCTCCAGCCTCCTCATTGTCTGACTCGAGAGCCAGCTGCACAGGCTGCTGGCGCAGCACCACACCAGCCTCCTTGCTGATGGAATCAGCTACTAGCTGCACAGGCCGCTGATGGGCCATAACAATAGACCCTAAGATCTTTCTTAGCACTGAGGACAGAAATAATAATGCATCTCAGCTCATGAAAGAGATAAATTATCTAGAACTTCAGGTTCCAGTTTTGAATGGACTGAGACATCTTTAAGTAATCTGAGGAATGAGTTACGCTGGCAATTGTAGTAAACAGGAGAAGGACCGCCTAATTCTACTGGGCATCGCAATAGCATTCAGTACCAATACTGTCATTTTTGCAATGGTTCTGGTCAAAATAGTTCTGCTATGGAATTTGTTCACTGACATGTAGGTTCCGTCTGATTTTCTATTATCTGAATAAATGAAATCACTTGGAAAAGTCTGCAAGGGATTTGGGATATGTTGTCACCAGCATGCAGGATATGTTGTCACCAGCATGAAGCGTTATTCATTCTTTTATTGCATTAACAGAGAACTTATTAATATTCTGAATCATTAACTGGCAGCAGTGATAGGTTGAATAAAGGCTAATAAAATGAAAGTTTATTTAAACAATGCCAAACTGCTTGAAGCAGATGGATTTTAGAATAATTTGTCAACCTGTTTTTGTTTATCTTGTGAATGAACTTAATTTGTACTAACTTAAGTAGTTCTAAGTCACCCTGAACTACACTAGAAAATCAGCATGTACTCATTTTAAATAAATAAAATAATACTGCTTTGATTCACTACACCATTAGCATACACAGTGAGATGAACCAAAGGAAGCTAGTAGATATGGAGCAATTTCCACAAATAGGCCATATACAGACATGCTTTATTCAACATTGGAGATAGTTTTTTTTAAAAGATTCCTAATGGTTATATTCATGTTAACAAAGTCCTGTTGATTAAATTGGTACAGCTGAAATTTTCACCCATTTGTGTTTCATCCAAAGCTGTGTTTTCCACGTTAGTAAAATAAATATATTAAATCTGAGGGAGAGTTAGTGAACTTAATAAGTTAGTGAAATTAATAAATTAGTGAAATTAATAAGCAAAATTTTAGATTTTGCTTATTAAGTTTTCTTAACTTGAAGTACTAAAATGGAGATATAATGGTATTGTTTAGCAGCATGGCCTTGGATATGATACTTAATTTAAGCAGAAGTTAAAGGGCTGCATGAGGCCTGAGGGGTACAAATTGTCTACCACTAGCCTAATCATTCACCTGTTGCACTTAGGGTATATTCTTATGTACTCTGTTCCAATGTATTGGCTTAAAAATTTATGTCCAGAGAAGAGACAAATGGAATTACATACCTGGCTTTGGATTTGACATCTTGTTCCTTGGATTGTATATACAATGCAATGGTACAGCAAATCCTATTCTTGCCTAGCTGAGGAGCCAAATGTTGCAGTTTTTTTAAAAAAAGAATCGCAAGGAGAAACTGCACTTTTTAGAAATATTTGAAAATTGCCTGTTAGATAGTCTGATTTTTAATGGTTTAATATCAAGATTAATAACAGTTTAGTGAGTTTAAGACAGCTTAGAAAGGAAAAATGATATTTTTCATTATACCCATCTTTCACAGCATTCTTATATAACACCCTTTTGGATGTAAGTCATAAAGCCACACTGTATTAATCTTCATTAGAGCAACCTTCATTAAAATATTTTCATAACATTTTGGTCACTAACTCCACAGTATGATAATATTGCAAACCAAAATATTTCATTTAATTGTGGAACTGATGAAATGTTTTCTATGATAGTTAATATTTTCCAGATTGCATTTTTCCTCATCACGAATTGTAGCTGTTAATACTTATGAAAACATAAGTGTTATTTAACTATCACTTATTAAAGCATCTTATTTCTAGTATCCATCAAACACCATGGAAAATTTTAGCCATAGGCAAATACTTTATAATTTGAATTAGAAACTGAGATAGCATGTTGGTTAAAGAATTACCATAACTATGAAGTGCTATGGGAACTATGGGAAAGATTGAGGGCAAAAGAAGAAAGGGACGACAGAGAATGAGATGGCTGGATGGAGTCACTGAAGCAGTAGGCGTGACCTTAAATGGACTCCAGAGGATGGTAGAGGACAGGAAGGCATGGAGGAACGTTGTCCATGAGGTCGTGATAGGTCGGACATGACTTCGCAACTAACAACAACATGAAGTGCTTACGTGTTTGATCTGCATTCTGTTGTACAAAAATGGCTTCCCATTGATATCAAGTATATAGCTATTGAATTGACTGGACCTGGTTGAAACTTAAAATAATTGCTTTCTTACCTTTGTTAATAAAATGAACATTTGTTTTTCTTGTCCTACAACAAGATGAGCAACATTTCATAACCAAGAGTCAAAATTAACATTTTTGGGAATGAATTCATGTAAGGGGCTAGGAACACATCATACCTACTTGTACATAAAGGGATGGATTTTAGAGATAAGCCATGGTAGGTTTTTGGGTTCTTTTTGAGTGTCTTATTACTATTTAAAGCATATGCTAGTTATCAAGTTTCTTGTCTCAAAATGGAAAATCCCATTGCCATCAGTTTCAAGAATCAGAGGGTTCATTGAGGATCTCAAGAAGATGAATTTAAGTCGTCTGTAGTCATTAGACCTCAGCTCATTTTATTTCTACATTTCAGCTTGTAGAACAGTTACATACCCCATGAACCTTATTTAACATTCTTAGTCTCTAATCTACATGGAAGCCAAGTTTACCACTAAAAATGAATATAATTATGGGAGCATAGCAGTTTAATCTAAAATTTTAAAATTTGGTATAGCCACACTAATTTGATACATTAAATCAGTCATTTGTACAAAAGTAATTTGCAGAATGCAGTTTCTTTAAACCACCAGTGTATTAATCGTAGTTATTATAATCTATATGAATCGTATTTGTTACTAGCAGATTCACACAGTAATATGGACTCAGGTACGTGCTTAGCTCATGAATACCTTCTCTGTCACTTTCATTTTAGTACTCTAAAAATCAACACAAAGTATGATCCAGTAATTTTAATACAGTTTTTAAAAAGATCACCCTCTCCACTTTCTATGAAAGGCCTTCCTAGTATCACCTACTTTGTATTATTACCCCATTCAGGGTAGGCTATTCTTTCTAAAAAGCTCTTCAACATCTTGTTACTTTAAATGAGGGTTGGTGCGGCCACAGAGAACCCTCATCCTGGGGGTTGCCATTGGCTAGATATTGTCTAGCCAATCACACCCGGAGGAGGGCAGTTCTATGAGAACGCACAGGACAGTGGGAGGACGGTAGGAGGTGGTCCTGCAGGTACCTCAGGCCTGTGCCAATATTGACAGTAATATACTTTTTAAAGTCATTTATCAAACTACTTAAGCTCAAAGACAAGCATGGGGAATATATTATTGGGTCTGTCCTCACCCTCTTCTTTTCACACTTATTTTTTCATATACTGTATAGTGAATGTTTGATTGAACTGTGGCCATGCCATTTTGAGTCTCATAACCAACAATAAATGGTTTTGGAAAAGAGATTTGCACTAAGATTTGACCTAAGCATAGTACATAAAATTATCTGCTACAATGTCCTACCTATCAATGAATACTTCAGCTTCAACCAAAACAATACTTGAGTACACAACAGATACAAACTTAAGGTAAACTTGATTGCAGAAAATACAACTTCAGTAACAGAGTTGTCAATGCCTGGAATGCACTACCTGACTTCCCCCAAACCCCCAAAACCTTAACCTTAGATTATCTACTGTTGACCTCACCCCATTCCTAAGAGGTCTTTAAGGGGCATGCATAAGCACACCAGCATGCCTACCATCCCCGTCCTAATGTTCCCTTTTATTCATATCCATTTCATGTATTCATAATCATGTTTATACTTATATCTGTTATTTAATACATGCTTGACAAAAAATAAATAAATAATTTTTTAAAAACCTATTAGTGACCATAGCACCTCTTTGCTATTCATGAAGCTAGCCCCTTAGGTGGTTTGCTTTCAGAGATGAGTTAAGTTTAAGTAATGGTTTACTTAAAGCAGCCATATCTTTCCAACAGCTGGAAGATACTAGTTCTGAAATAGGCATAGCTGTATTTCAGGTCTTTAAAAAGTCTTTATACTGATAACTTTGTGCACAGAATCTGGTACAAGAAATGACTGTTTAGTGGGACTCTAGAAAGCCTATATGGCTTTTCATCTGCTCTTTTTAGATGCTTCCCCCCCTCCCAGTTTTCCCACTATTTCAGAAATCAGAGAACCCTTCTCATGCAAGCCAGCCCTTATAGATGTGATCTCAGAAGTCCCACTATGTTCAATGGGGCTTGCTATTAAGGAAATGAGCAAAAATCTGTCCTCTTGGAAAACTTGTCATCCAAAATATACAATATCCTATTGTAAACATGGCATTCCAATAATTGTTTTTAAAATGCAATTTGCAAAACCTCATAACAAATTATTTTAGCATGTGCAGTACCTGAAGGCACATGAAATCAATTCAGTCTCATGAAGCTATTTAAGATATGCGATATCTTTTGTAAAAGTTTTAGTGGGAAAATAAGACATCAGTTGGTTTTAAAAATCTCCCAGCAAGCATACTGACAGGAAAGAATGATTCTATCCATGTGGTTTTTACACTGAAGCTGGAAATAAATGGCTATTTTTTAAAAAAATTCTCACTGTCCCCAATCATTTATCTTTTACTGAAGATAAAGTGCAGCTGTTTTCTTCATTGGGTAATATTACTCAAAGACTTCTATCTGAGATTGCCAGTGTTCACATCTTATCTGTACAGAAACCATATAAGCTGTGTGGCCTGTAGAGCATCAATTGGCTGATAAGTAAAATCCACTATTCCTTTTCTTTTTAATTGAAGAAAAGTATACCCAAACCTTTCTGGCAGATTGTCTACTAGCACTAGCTTGCTTTGAAAAGGACTTCTTTCTAACCTAGGCTAGCCTGAAACTTTCCAAAAGTTAAACATAATTTTTAAAGTCCTCTGACTCTTAGCAATCAAACTACGCAGCCAGACTCCAAAGCATTTTCTAAGTAAACAGCCTTAAGGTTTATTCATGTTAGGCTCCTTATGTGTCTCCCACTATGTGGGAAGCTAATTCTAGTAAAATGTTTCCACTCTCTCTACATTGTCAGCCAGGCCATTTCAATTATGAGGTGCCACTTTTCTGACTTCTGAAACAAATGATCATATGGCATTATCTCTTCTAGATTGTTCCACATCAGCTAGCATGAAGCAGGATTGCATGTTCACATACTCATGCATCAAATATACATGAATATAAAAAGCAAGATTAGAAAGGAGAAAAATGTATGAGAGTCTGACTTACTTATCTCTTTGTGAGGAAGTAAATGTACCAGTCCTGTTGTGGTTCTTTGGCACACATATTGGCTAGTTTCATAAACACCACAAGAATTTATGTTACTTTTTCTGCCATTGCAAAAAAATATTGGGTAACATTTGCCCTAATAAGCACAGAATTTTTCTTACTATGTTTTTATCATTGACTAAGTCTGTCAAGAGTATATCTCTCTGAATCCTCTAGGCCACTTCAATGTGTTTGTTCTAGCCAATGGATTTCCAGGAGGAGCTGGAAATCATCAGGGAAACTGATAGCATGAGATGTCCAGACTTACAAGGTTAGATAAGTGCATATATGATTCAACTATTAAAGCTCTTGAGATTTGCATATCAGAGCTTCAAGTTAGCAACCCACACATATTGAATGGAAACAGACTCCTGATGTGGATATCAAAAGAATTAGAAAAAGTGGTAGGTTTTTCTTTCTCTTGAAGTTCTGGAACCATACTCCAAAAGTTGATTCAGTAAAGGAGATAATTTTATTTTCATAAGTCTTTCAATTATATTATATATTGGAGAATTGTATATTAAGCACAAGCCAAAATGGGTAATTTGTTTCATTAAGCAGTGACTCATCTTCAGATATAGAATTTCTCAAAATCCTGGTTGAGCATGAAAAAAATGACTCAGTTTATTTAAAGTAATCATATTTAAGCTACTTTTCAAAATTGGATGTAAAGCAAGATTGATCAGATAGTAGCATTTATTTATTAGTAACATTATCAAGTTACACTGCTTTCATCGTTCATTGTTCAAAATGAAAAGTTGCCAGAGATGAAATATGGAATAAAGAGAAAGAGGGAAAAGTCCTCTAAGAGGGTGCATATATAAAGCTGAAGTTTTGATACCCAATTTTTTTTATCGTATTCATATTTCAGTGAATATTTTCCAAAGCCTGTATTTGTGGGATTTCAGCTTTAATGTGTCAAAGTTGAGCCTACACTGAAATTTGTACTCTGTAGATCAGGGGTCTCCAAATTTAGCAACTTTAAGACTTGTGGACTGCAACACCCAGAATTCGTCAACCAGCTTTTGCTTTGCTTTGCTTTGAAGTTCACAAGTCTTAAAGTTGCCAAGTTTGGAGACCCCTCCTGTAGATTGTACTGTCCAAGTGTATTGATCTACAACTCTCAGGCCATCAATTTTGCTGAGTTGTGTTGACGGAAACAAGTCTGAAATATCAGGAAGTGTCTGGATAGATTATCTAGAATTCTGAAATAAATGTATCACTTGTTAAATATTCATTATTTCCTTTCTTATGTTTTGTAGTAAGTTTAATGGAAAAAGTGCTAAAATGTCAAGAACTTTGTAATAATGAGATCTCATTTTCATGTTTTAGCTGTTTCCAATTATGCAAAGAAAATGTAACAAAAGTTTGGTAGAATTGACTGTGGCTGCAAGTCTTCAATAGAGAAGACTTTGAAGCTGGAAGAGAAAGAAAAATAGAGATCATTTGCATTACAGAAATAATAAAATGTAATTGGTATATTTGCACACAATTAGTAATGAGAAAATCATTAATATAGGGATTAAAAGCAATTAGTGCAGTGACTTTATATGATTCACAATAACTGTGTGGACCTTTATCTAGCATATGATGTGAGAGGATAAAGTAAAACTTTCCACTAGCTGCATCAAAATTGCTGGGATAATTGGCTGTCATGAAGGAAATAAAAACAGCATGGTAGGAGCGCGTCATTTCTTTTGATTTCTCATCTGTTCATAGTGCCCCCACTGAAATGCCATTTCTTGACTCAAGACTTCTATTTAGGAAGGAAATCAAATACAGTGAGCTGTCTGCAAACATTTTACTACTGCAAGATCGTTGGCTTGATTCATTTAGCAAACATACGTTTAACGTTTACTTCTGCCTCAAATTACTGAAACACTTCAGTAGATATGCATAATGTAAAAGTTGGTACACAATAGTATGATCAGGAGTTTGGAATAAGGCACATTTTATAAAACTATAAAAATACATAATTTTTATTCCAGTTCTTTTAACAAAAAGTTGCCGTCCTTCCCTAATATTTATGGCCCAGATCCAAAAATGTAAATTGTGACTATTCTTAGAATTTATTAATTTCAATAGGACTTCAGTGCATCTAATTTCTTTGAACTGGATCGCTGGCTTTTGTATTAAGTAAGATTTCTATGATATTGAAACAAATCAGATAAGCTACATGTTTCAAAGCCAATACATAAATGTAGGTTGACAGCACATATATGGATTACATCTAATATCTGAAAACATTAGCTTGCCAATACAGTGAGATTTTACATAAGCATATCAGCATCAAAATCCCAGGGTTCAGTCAAAAATTCCATTTAATATTCTCATCACTGTAGAAAACCAGATTTAATAATTAGAACCAGAGCTAGATGTGATGGAATTTTTTTCCTTTACAGTCCCTGCTTTTAGTAATATAAATGTGCTTTTATTCCCATGTTTCTTCTTAGTCAGTTTAAAATCAGATGGAGCTCTTTCTTTGGTGTGATTTATTTTGTTAAAACTAACTCCGTACACGTTTAGTCCATCCATCTGGTCTATGTATTCCTGGGTTGCTCTAAGAATGTCTCATATCATTGAAATGAAAATCTTGGAATGGAGAAGGACAAAGACCTAAATAATTGTTGCATCCAAAAAGATAAAGGAGAACTAATACCAAAGAACTAGCTTACTCTCACCTTCTTCAACGCTTCATGCTATAAACCCACAGCTACCTTGTTAGATACAACAGAATTACAGAGTTGGAAGGGACCTTGAAAGTTTTCTAATCCAACGCCCCTGTTCAAGCAGTAAACCCTATATCCATGATGGCGAACCTATGGCACAGGTGCCACAGGTGGCACGCGGAGCCATATTGGTGGGCACGCAAGTGTTGCCCTAGCTTAGCTCCAGCATACATGCGCACACCAGCCAACTGATTTTCAGGCCTTCTGGTCCCATCAGAAGTCGGGAAACTGACTGTTTCCGACCTTCAGAAAGCCTCTGGGTGGGGATGGGGAAGGCTGTTTTTGCCCTCCCCAGGCTCCTAAAAAGCCTCTGGAGCCTGGGGAGGGGGGAAAATGGGCCTACCGGTCCCACCGTGCCATCACATGCCAAAAGCAGGGGGAAGTGGGGGGGTGTCATGTGCGCATGCGCAGGAGGGCAGAGCGCATTGAATTATGGATGTGGGCACACGTACACGTGACCCGCCCTGCTCCCCCTGCTTTTGTCGTGCGACAGCAAAAATGTTAACCATTACTGCCCTATGTCATTTCAGACAAACAGTTGTCCAAACTCATTTTGAAAACCTCTACTGTTGAAGCATCCACAACTTCTGGAGGCAAGTTGTTCCACTGATTAATTGTTCTAACTGTCAGATATTTCTCCTTAGTTCTAGGTTAGTAAAAATATCCATCTTATAAAATAATAAAAATAATGTAAAAATACAGTATATAATTTTGAGAAGAAAAGGTTTGAGGACCCAGAACTATTCCATTGGTTTTCAGAATATGGACCTACACCTAAATTAGGCAGATATATGACAGTGAAAAAAAGGGGAGAGGAAGGGCAAAAATGATAGCATACCATAAAAGAACCAGACTATTGTTTTTCATTCCATTTCCTACAGTAGTCCCCTAGATGCCAATGGGAGTGCACTTTCCCGTAGACATTTCTCAATAACCAATGTTCAGAAGATGCTGCTTGTGATAATGAACAGAAGATGTAAGTGGACACAGGGAATAAATGTTTAATGTCTTGTCAGAACTCTCATTAGGCTCTTGGAAATGAGTGGCAATGTATCAGGAAACAGGCTTTTTTCTCTTTAGTTAGGTGACCTTCATGTAATCTATTTTTTTTATAAAAAAATCTTTTTTTATTAGCCACCTTGATAAATGCATGGGAAGAAAGTGCAGATATAGCAACAATAAAACAGCAACCCTACAAAGACGTCAGCACTGTTTCATTTGCCCATCCGTCTAATTCTTTCAGATCTGATCTTATTGCAGAAATTCCTTTTAGATCATTTCCAATAATGTCGCAGGTCTGAACCCCCTCAAAATATACCATTCAAGTATGCAGGTTATGGAGGAAGGGGCAGCATGCATAGGCATCTAGCAGGTACCAATTTACTAACTTGGAGCTTTCTAAATTTTTGAAATATTTTCCGAATGTGAATATTTTTTGTAAACATTAGCTCACTAAATAGTATCCCTTTACCCTTAATTAATATTTTAATTTTGGAACCTGATAATAGCAAAAGTTATCTTAAAGATTGCAGAGAAAATGTCACTTTCCCTCTCTTTGAGAGATCCTTAGTATGTTACCCATTCAACTTTTCTAAATGACTTCACAGAAGATGGAACCCCAGGAATTCCAACAATAATGATAGAATAATTAAGTTGCTTGCTCTAGAGATTATTGTAATAAATGCATTGTGAGTTAAAATATTGTATTGACTACTGTAATGCTGTCTACATGGGGCTGCCCTTGAGGACCACTCGGAGGCTTCAGCTAGTACAAAAATGCAGCCGCGCGGGTTGTGATGAGAGAATCGCAATACTCCCATGTTACACCTTGCTGCGTGACTTGCAATGGTTGCTGGTTGTCCTCTGGGTGAGATTCAAGGTGCTGGTGATGACCTATAAAGCCCTACATGGCTTAGGCCCAGGATATCTGGTGGACCACTTGCAGCCAGCAATGACTTCCCATCACCCAGTTCGCGCCCATAGAGAGAGCCTGCTCAGGGTGCTGTCGGCTGGTGGGCCCCAGGGATAGACCCTTCTCTGTGGGTGCACCCACCCTCTGGGATCAACTCCCCTTGGAGCTCTGGTTGGCTCCTGACCTTCACACCTTCCACCACAAATTAAAAACTTGGTTATTCAAATTCCCCGACCTAGACTGATGGGGTTTTTTATGCGTTTTTAAATTTTATTTGGTTTAACTAGATTTTAACTCTGTACAATGGCTTTGTGGATTTTATTGTTGTGAGCTGCCCTGAGTCCATTGGAAATAGGGCAGCATATAAGATAAATAAAATAAATAAATAAAATAAATAATGAAATGAATTTTCATTATTTTCTTGCCAAAGCAAATAGAAATATTGTGTGTGTCTGTGTGTGTTCAGCTTCGCTCTGTCTTCTATGTATATTCTATTTGTAATGACCTAAGGGATCCAAACATTTTTCAAATATGGCATTCAATCAGACTACTCCTCATACATACCCTATGTTCCCAGTGAGATGTTATTTTCCAGTCACTATTGAATTTCAATTAGAAAATTATAGTGAAACAGGGAAAGAAAATAAGCTTCCCTCTTTTAACTTGTCTTTTTGGATTTTTTTCATCAGGAAGATTTCCATTTATAATTATTTTCAGGAAATAACTTAATACATCAATGGGTGTGACAAATTTATATTCAAATATTGCTCTTGATTTGTTAAAAGTCTCACATAAAATGGAATATAACAACTGCCCTGGGAATGGGTGGAGTTGAAAAAAAAGCATTTGTCTTTTTAATGTTATAATTTATCCAGATGTTTGGATAATGTGTATAGCTCCTTATTAGTCCAAAATGTCTTTCCAAGCGAATAGAAGGTAACAGTCTGACAAGTTGGACTATTTTGTGTGATCTGAAGTTTCACTATACTAAATTTTATCAGCAGATGGCTTAGTAATGTTCTGGCTTCAATCTAGATTTACTATATAGTGTGTCCTTAGATTCCATATATTACAGAGAGCCAAACTCTCTGTAATAAAAGTTGAACTGATAAAAACATCAGTTCAAGAAATAAAAGCAAGAAGGATGGAAAAATTCATGATGTAACACATTCCTTACATAGCTATAAATGAAGTAAGGTGCCTCCTGCATAACAGCTTTTGTTCTATAGAGTTATGTAAATGTCTTTCCAAATAAGTAAAATATAACCCACAGGAATAAGGAGGAAGTGACATATGAGTTGAGGAACACTAGAGAGTTAGGACGCCACACATGTGGGAGTGGAAAAGCACTTGAATAGAAATAGAAATAGGAATAGGAATAGGAATAGGAATAGAATAGAATAGAATAGAATAGAATAGAATAGAATAGAATAGAATAGAATAGAATAGAATAGAATAGAATAGAATAGAATAGAATAGAATAACAGATTTGGAAGGTACCTTGGAGATCTTCTAGTCCAAGGGTCACCAACCTTTCAGACCTCAGGGACCACTAAATTCATAATTTTAAATCCCATGGACCACTAATATGAATTTTTTAAAAAGATAAATAGTATTTAGTGCAATATTTTATTTATTTATTTGTTTATTTATTTATTGGTTCAATTTATTTGCCACCCTTCTCCGGAGACTCAGGGCAGTTTACAATGCGTTAAGCAATATAAAAATGCAAATAATTTTTCTATGAACCACAAAAAATTTCTCATGGATCATCAGTGGTCAATGGACCACTGGTTGGTTACTATTGTTCTAGTCCAGCTCCCTGCTTAGGCAGGATACCGTACACTACTTCAGACAAATGGTTATCCAATCTCTTCTTAAAAACTTCCAGTGTTGGAGCATTTACAACTTCTGGAGATAAGTTGTTTCACTGATTAATTGTTCTAACTGTCAGGAAATTTCTCTTAGTTCTCTTAATTGCTTCTCTCCTTGATTAGTTTCCACCTATTGCTTCGGATCCTACCCTCAGGTGCTTTGGAGAATAGCTTGACTCCCTCCCTCCCTTCCACTTACTTAATAATTGCCTCTGTTGAGTTTCATTCTATCCTTCTGACAGAAATTGCTATCTGTTCCTGAATAGTTATCAAATATTTCTTTTACAAGAGAGGATAAGGGCACTTAAGAGTATGGCTATATTGTGATTGCTGCATAAAGAATGCCATTCATTTGCAAACAATTGAAAGTAATTTTTTCTTTCATTGAGAAATTGGAGCTGTGTTTTTTGTAAGATGTTTTCTGTCCTCCTATGTTCCTACACTGTTGAGTACAGGTGCAGGATGCTGAGAATGAGTCTGTGTTGTCTGCATTTCAAACTGAAGCACAAATGGTTCCTGTAGATTGCAATTTTTCTGCAAATCCATTCATACTCCCGCACCATTCGAAGGGTGTTCATCCCAAAGTGCATTGCTAAATGTCTATGGAGATTCTCAGTCATCCAGGTCATGGTTGTCCCAAAGGTGCTTTTTCAAGAGACAATTGGATTTTTGCTTCTCATCTAAAAAGCTTCTGTGAGCTGAAGATTTTTAGATGAAAAGCAAAATCTCCTCATAGAAGTATTCCATGTTAGCTAGTTTCAGGTTGTGAGAAGTTTTCTCATTAACACTGAACAAGAGTTTATGCAGAATTTATTGATTTATTCTGCTATGAACAGACCAACTGTCTTTTATTTCTTCAAATGCTTGCTTTCTTCAGATGGAGTTTTAACCTTGGTTGCTTTTGTTTACTGTTGTCTTTTAAAATATTTTTCATTATTTGGTTGATTATTTTGAAATACGCACACTTATGTTTTTAGATCACATAGGCATAGATGTCTCATATCCCTTTTTTTTAAAGTCCATAAAATCATCTCTTGCTGGTCTATCGACATAAAATGGTAAACTACCAAAAACTGACCATGAAGCTTCCATTTCTGAGGCAGGAGACATACAAAAAGGTAGTATAAATTTTAAAAGAGGCTGCAGAAGAAGAAACACTCCATAAGAAACAAGGAGGAAAAAACCCTAGAACTTCTGATCTCCAAAAGGTTGTGTATTACAGAACCCTAGAACTTCTGATTTCCAAAAAGTTGTGTATTCCAAAAGGTTGTGTATTTACAGAGAAAATTCTACAGTTGTATTTCTAGACAAATTCTTCCTTTCTGAGGAGAAAGCAGCTCAAATCTTTCTTGCCTTAAGAAAGATTTATTTACTTTAAAAAAAGAACTTATTTAATCTAACTCCATTTGCTATTTATATTAATTTATGTCTTTCAATCTGTTTTTAGTCACTAGTTAATGAATCTGGATGACTCCTCTGAGGATTGAGGAAGCTGAAATTTTCATAGCTGTCTGTAATTAATAAAGTGTAGTTGTCAAAATATGCATGCTGAAAGGGGAGTGGTATCATGGGGAATACAGATACCAAGTGTTTATTGTGTTATTTTGCTTTTCCTTTTTTAGACTAGTATCAGATATTACTATCTGTCAGGCTTATGATTTTTAGGCAATGAGGGAGTCAAATATAACACACTGTACCTGATTGGAATATCAATATATTGGTTATAAATACCCTCAGGTGTCAAAATGAAAGAATGATCCAGGCCAAGCAAATACAGAACAACTCTTAAAATAGGTAAGATAATTCTCTCCTCCCTCCATCCCTCCTTCACTCACTCTCTCTCTCTCTTTTAAAAGGAGAATATATAATGGGCATGTTGACGGAATGGCTGCCAGGGAAAATTGAGCATTCATCACTTTATCTGAGTCTGAAATGGCGACAGGCAGATTGTTTAATGTATCCTAGCTTCTTATATATTTTATTTTTTAGAATTAAATGACTCTCTAGAAATTTAAGTGGTGGGTAAAACGAAATGTCAATGCTGACCATTTATATATTAGACTGAAGATGACTGTTTCACTTGTGCTCCGAACTTGGACATGGAAAATTAGATTGAGAGAATACATGACTTTCTTTGAACCTCACTTCTTCCCATTGCAAAATGATAGGGAATCAGCCTTTCAAGGAACAAAGGATCAAGAAAAAGACAGCACAGAGATTCCAGGCATGTAATGAATTAAGGCCTGCCCTATCAAGTACTAAATGAAATTGAGGCCAGTTTGTTTGTTTGTCTATCCTCCTTTATTAGCTATCCTCCTTTATTATAAAGCTATCCTCCTTTATTATTTATATAAATAACTCAAGACAGCAAGCTCACACAATATTTCTTACTATTTTCCCCACAACAACAACCATGTGAGATGAGTTGGGCTGAGAGAGAGGGACTTTGGGCCAGCCCATCTCTCTCAGCCCAAAGTCATCTAGACAGTTTTCATGCTTAAAGTGGAACTAGAATTCACAGTCTTTGGCTTCTAGCCTAGTGCCTTAACCTTTAAACTCTAACTTATTCATAAAAAAATATTAATAAGTTTGTGTTTATTATTTTTAACGATTGTTAATAAAAAATAATTTTGTTCTCTACATTTCCCATCTATAATACAATATTATAACAATATTATTTGCTGAATCTCTTATTTAGGCTTTATTAAAGCACTAGTATTATCCTTAACTCAAATAGCCATTACTTTTGACACATAGTTTTATGTCCTCATACTGCCTTTGCAAGTGTGTTTGAGACTTCTGTGGTTTCTAATCTCTGAATGTTTACTGAAGTATGAAGAATAAGAAACCACCTCTTCTGATGCTCAGAGGAAAAGTCATATGCCATCTCTAATAAAACTTTAACTTTTGAAGAGACAATCCAAAATAGGAAACCTATTAATGGTCTTCCAGAGTAGCTCTAGAAGCATTCCCCACCCCCCCAATAAATAAAACTTTAGCTAAATACGTCTTTTGTTAATTTTTAAACTGGTAATCAAAGGTGGGTTCCTGTGGCCATCAGGATTTCAGCTATCAATTTCTAGCTGCACAAATCCTGACAACATTAAATAGAAGTTAGAAGGAAAACTTCTCTCATTCATTCATTGCTGTTTTCTAGTGCTCATCCAGATTTTTGCAGCTCTAATTTTGGGTATTCTGTAAATAGACAACAAAGTAAGCTCTCAGAAGGTCAAATTGTGTATGATTGGAGGGACTTCAAACATGGTCTCCCTCTGCCTGTTTTACTTTGGTTCCCATATGGATGGCAAACTTCTGAAGAGCATCTCCACACATATTCAGCTGTGCTTCCAGTTGTTGTTCCAATATTCTCTGTCAATAAGAAGGGAATGGACTGGGAGAAATAAATAGAAGTATAGCGCCTTGGGCTCTCTTTCTGCCATTGATTTTCTGAAAAGCAAGGACGACTTTTACAACATATGAAGTGTGGGCTTTCACTGGTCAAAATCTTCATCAGTAGCCATGTCAATAGAAAATCTCCTCATTTGAGGTGTCACTAAGATTAGAAATAAACATTGTCTTTTCTTCATTGGAAAAAATCAGATAATGAAATAGTCAGTTACCTCCAAGCATGACAAGTAATTTTCTCATTAATAGTTAAAGATCTATAGCAGTTATTGCCTATTATAAAAACTACAATCTTTCAAAATGCCCTTATTCAAACTTGCATTTTAAAATAAATTGATTATAGTGTATTTTCCCCTTGACATCCTAAATGGTTAATAATCTCATGGTTAATCTCTGTAACCCACAGATGTCTGCACACTAATCTTCAGTAACTGTGGCTAATTATATTTCATTTAATAAATGCTGAGTCACAGTTAAAACTCTGGCCTATAGAGCAGCAATTTGTTGGGGGTGGGGGGTGAAAATAACCAAGAACGATCTTTTCAGGGCAGAGGACTGATTAAGCTCATTTTTTCAAAACCATCTTGCCCTGTAATTTTTTAAAGTCCTTTTCCAATTTAAAAAAAACAAAAAACCTCTCTTCTAATTTCTTCTCTGGCATAAATGTTATTGTTAAATCTGGAGGATGGATGAAACAAAGTAGAACCTTGTGCTAAAACTGTACAGTTATTAGACTTTGCAACAATGATTAGAATATGTTTAAACGTTCCTTTATCAGAAATGTAATATATAACAAGTATTGATATTGCAAATGTTTTCATGTGATACACAAAAGACTGTCATTCAGAAGAAAAAGCATCTCTGGGGCAGCTAGGGACTTTTTTTAGGATAAAAAAGAAAGGTTAACAAAAACCCAATAGAAATGGATTGTAAAGCATAAAGCAAGTGTACTGCATAGTCCTGCAGGACATAAGTAACCTATATTTATTAAATTTCTTAACAAATGTAATATTAGATGGTATATTTTTTTGATTATTTGGAGCACTTAGTTATGCAAAGTATGCTGCAAATGGTAAACTAAGATCTCTCTGTAAAGAGTGATTTCTTTGTTTATTTACACATGCAGCTGGATGAAAAAACAGCAAGAGAAATCCACAAGGAAAGAATTTTCTCCTGATCCAGATAATGGATTTCAGCATTAAAAGTCACATTGGGACAATTCATGTTCATAAAATGTGAAAGATTTTGAATCCTGGAGAAGTTATAATAAATAATTAAAGCCAATTATTTGGGTGGCATAAAAATTTATTAACTAAATAAAATAAATAAAACAAAAAGATCAGTCTGTAATGTGTAACTAATAGCCTTAGGCTAAGTCTTATGGCATTTTGAATGGTGTTCTCAAAGCTTTAGAGCTAAATAGATTTTCACATCAAGATGTGAAAAGGGATTTAGTCTAAGGAAGGGGAAAGATGACATGAATTCTCCTTCTCTCAGCCGTCAAATGTAGCTTTTCTGGCATCAAAAAACCCCAAAATCAGAAGCAAATTGCAGTGCTTCTGTAAGAGTTCTTCACTGTCTTTCCAGCAACTCTAACTCTTAACATAAATGTAAAAGAATTGTAGGAAGAAATATCCTTCTGGGTTCAGCTCCAAGTGGGGAAAAAGACACTGGAAACATGGAGACTGCTTAGAAAGATGGTTTAATGGTGGACAGGATCACATAGTTGGAGTTCCTGAAAAGAAAAGGGGTGAGATGCTGCGAATCTCCGGATTTTATAACTTCTCTGGCTTTGAACTTCCTGAGGCTCAGAAAGAGTGTTCTTTCTGAGTGGGGGCCTTAGCTAGCCTTGCTGGCTGATGTAATCTTCCCAGGTGCCATGTGGTGAATTTCTGTTGCTAGATGGGTCCTATTGTGTTGCAGATGATGGTCCATTGACAAAGATGGGAGGGAATTGAGTTTCTGCCTCTGGCCCATTGATAAAGAGTGGGGTGCAAGAAGGTGGGAGCTGCTTTGTCTTTAAAACATACTTCTCCATTTCTCATCCAGGGAAACATAATATTCTGCCTTTTTAATATTTCCTAAAATATTTCATTCTTCTAGGAAAGGGGTGGTGCTAACTTCCTACAGAATAAATGATCTGGTTCAATTTAATTTTTTCCTTCTCCATCGCACAGGGAAGTTAAGGCTGTTCTACCATCCTGTCTTGTTGCAAAACTTTTCCTGCAAAAGTTTTACTCTGGAACATCTGAAGTAGGCAATACAATTGCTTTGCAAAGATGAAATGTGAGAATAGGCAGCAAACACTGAAATTAAACTCTTCCAGTTTTCTGGATATACCTAGAACTCTCCTTAGATTAATGAAAGAATGAAGAAACACATTTAATTTATCACATTTTGAGACTGCCTATCTCACCCACAGAGTAAGAGTTGCTTTCTTATGTTTTAAAGTACACTATTCCAAAAAATGTTTATGTCCGAGATGGCGAACCTATGGCACGCATAGCCATTTCAGTGGACATGCAAGCTAACCTCTGGCGCACATGTGCATGCCAGCCAGCTAATTTTTGGGCCTTCTGGGCCGACCAGAAGTAGGGAAACAGATTGTTTCCTGCTTCTGGAGGGCTTTGGGGGATGGTGGGGAAGACCCATTTTTCTCTCTCACCTGGCTCCAGAGCCTTTCTAGGAGTCTGGGGAGGGTGAAAGTAGCCTTCACCCCCCGCCCCCCGGAAGCCCTCCAGAGGCCAGAAACAGCCCATTTGCCAACTTCTGGTGGAAGGCCTTTTTTTGCTGTTCCCAGCCTCCAGAGCCTCTCCAGGAGTCTGGGGAGGGCGAAAACGGCCTTCCCCATCCCCTCGGAGGGTCTCTGGAGGCCAAAAATGGCCCATTTACCAACTTCTGGTCCCATTGGAAGTTGGCAAACAGGCCATTTCTGGCCTCTGGAGGGCCTCCAAGGCTGTTTTTGCCCTCCCCAGACTCATCTAGAGGCTCTGGAGCCAGGTGAGAGAGAAAAACAGGCCTATCCAGCCATTGCAGGGGGGGGGTTTGCGTGCGCATATGCGGGGGGTGCATGGAATTATGGGTATGGGCATGCACGCACACGTGCGACCCCACCCCCACCCACCCCTCCTGGCATGCGATGGCAAAAAGATTAGCCATCACTGTGATACCAGACTTCTTTAAATAATTCATATTCTTTCTGGAAAGCAGAAGCTAGATAGTTATTATATTAACAAAACTGGCAATAGCATGCTAGGTCTCAGAATGTCAGAAGAAATTATATTTGTTATCTGTAGTTGAAAATATTGTACATTGCCCAGTATTAGGAGATGCATATGGTGCAAGGGATAACATACACACTAAAAGCTTTTAGAGTTTGCAAATGGTTTCAAGAGAAGTGAACAACTAGAAACAGAATGTGCCAAGAAACTGACAGAAGATAATGAATACGTTTTTCCTTGATGTTTGGTGAGATCTATCTTTTTCTTTCTGTTTGATATGTGTCTGATAGTAAGCTATTGGAAACCCCGGATGGTTCAGCTTAGCATTTATTAATGGGCATTTGTTGATCTGTTAATCAGAACCTTCAAGAACCCCTTGACTTTGAGGAAGAACATCCCATGCAGAATTCAAGTAATACCATTACTATTTTCAAACACCTGAGTCTTTTGAAGCCATCTCTGCCTTTCTCCCAGTCAGCTGCAACAGCTATTATGCTGTCTGGAAGTCATTAAAGCCAACGCTCCAGGCGCTTGCATGTGGACTCGTGCCATTTGGCATCTTTTGCATCTTCTTGCAAAGTGATGAACCAGTAAAGAAATGTGGATGACTAAAGCCAGATGAGAGCACTGGTAAGCACTGTGGCTAATTTCAGAAAATTCCCTCTGAATAGTTTTGATAATTTTTATGACTGTGGTCACCTCCACATGTTCATTGGTTATTATCACTTCATTTATGCTGCATCTAGAGCTGTTTTAAAGCAGGTGTTCTCTGATTCGTTTTCTGTTAGACCTTTCCATGAAGCAGTTCCACTTGAAGTGCAGGATTCTATGCTTTCTAAAGTAACCAGTTGAGCACTTGCTAAGAGAAATAATCCTTAGCTAAGGGAAGAAATTTTCCAGTATGAGTTTTAGCTCAGAGTGAGAAGGAAGTAAACATTTTGCTGCTTTCTAATTCATCCGAGAACAAAATAATAGTAATAATAATAATAATTCTGCTGGCTGTTTGTTGGAATAGACGTTTGGATTTCTGTAGGAATAATCTTTTCTCAGCAAACCAAACCAAAACATGCTAGAAAAATATTTTTTTATTTCTTTTTTAAAATCTCTAATCCCTGCTGGCACTGGTTTCCATTTCATGCAGGCTTATCAAAATCTGCTTTGATTTTATTAAAGCAATTTAGTAAAAAAATAGTTGCAAGAGTACAAGTGTATTTGATGCCAATTCCTATAGCAAATGAAAAAGAAGTAAAAAATACACCACTTGGAAACATGAAAGAATTAAAAGTTACCCTGACTAACCCAATTGTGGTTTATTCAACCCAATTTTCCGGGTTTACACAACATGTTGAATGATAAGCTAACCACATAGACTGGAGTCACACAATACACTTAGCTAATTTCTGATTTAGTATATTATACAAACACATTGGTAAAAACTGAAAAATAAAACTATACCTGAAAATTTCAGGTATAGTTGCACTAAAGCTTCCTGGGGAATATCAGATCAACCTTTACATTTATGTGGAATGGCAGAGTGGGAAGAAGACTGAATACTGCAAGTGTTGTTATTTTGAGGGAGAACGTAGACATGCTTCCATTCATGCAATTATTCCTGTTTACTCAAGAATAAATCCTACTGAATATCCAACTGAGGAATACAGTAGAACAGCTGTTTCAGAAGAACAGAGAAAAGAGTCTTTTCTATGTCATCATCTAACTACTGAATTTCCTCCCTAAGGAGATTTATTTTATTATTATTATGTATTTATTACATTCATAAAGGTAATAAATAGTAATTTGTTGTGTTGAACTTGCTTTTTATTTAGTTTTAAACAGAAATTTAAATATTTAGTTGGTGTTCCTTTTGACATTCAGTTTTTAACAGAGATTCACTCTTTTATATATTTATAAACTTATAAAAATTACATATTTCTTGGAAGATGTCTGAGTAATTAATTTAATTAACTTTGATATAATACAATTCACAAACATTATTTTACATCTCAAAAGCCATCCTTAACAAAAATGAATTTGTCACACTTCAGCAACACTTGAACTTTGTGTATATATGTGTGTGGCCTCTCCAGATATAGCTGCTGAAATTATGTGCACAATTTTTTGCTACTTTACTGGCAGGACCAATAAAATATTGAATTGTATGTTTTAAAATTGGCTTAATATTGTTCTTTAAAAACTATATAAATTATATAACCCATGCTTTAAATACTGATATTGCCTAGAAGTATTAAAAACTCTCTCATTTTGCATAGTTTTCCAGCCTGATACAATCATTTAATTAATTAGTCAAATGTATATATTTCTCCTTCCTTACCAAAAACTTCTCCTTCTCATTATGTTCCTCCTGTCTCAAAGGATATAATGAAGAGGCTGCACAAAAATCAGTGCAATGGAGCAATAATTATACAACTTTATGTAAAATGTAAAAACAAATAGGAAGTTCTTAGCCTTGCACAAATTTTTGAAAAGTTTGGTTGCTATGCACAGAAATGCCTATGTTTTACATAACAAATACCAAATGCGTTTCTGCTAAAGAATTTGCTCAGTGAAGTTTTGTGCAAGATCTCAACCACAAAATTAAAAAAAAATAACTTTTTAGACTGGTAGGCAATATAAGATTCGCTGGATTCAAACATGGTAAACTAAAGAATCTGTTTGGTGTAATGGTTAAGGCACTAGGCTGGAAAGTGGGAGACCATGAGTTCTAATACCGCCTTAACCTTGAAAGCTAGCTAGTTGACTTTGAGCCAGTCAGTCTTTCTCAGCCCAGTTCACCTCATAGGATCCTTGAGGAAGGTGCGTTGCATATGTTCGCCTCCTTGAGTTATTTGTAAAAATAATTGAAGTGGGATATACTGTAAATAAATAAAGTAATATCTATTTGGCCTATGAAATAATGTATCAAAGCACAGGACATGTACATTGGATTGCCATTGTGTCTCATTTCAGCGCCATTCCGTGGCTGTTCAAATATTGGATGGGCCTGACTATAGAGAGGACCTACTAAATTTTCTGGAGCAGGCCCTGTAACTAGAAAATCTGATTGTGTGGAGTTCCACATCACATTAAAAAGGCTTGTCTTTTGGAGAGACATCGCACATGTGGCGATACCATCTTTCCTTGAAATGTTAGATTAAGAGAATAATGGACAAGAATGATAGTTCAATGAAAGCAATAGAGGAGTGCTATTTTTGTGTTCATGGTTAATTTACATAAAAGATAGATGTAATTAGCAATACTTTGTGAAATTAGTATTAGACTTATTATGTTTGAGTTTGTTTCTACAGCTTTTATTTTGTTTTCTGTTTTTGCTGCTGAGAGTTACCTATAATGTTCTATTAATATGCAAAAAGTATGCAATATCTGAACATCATTCATTGACGTATTTACTGTTAGTTAAATTTATCTCTAGCAAGTAGAGATTTTAATACTAAAGATAGTAACAGAAGTAAGAAAACACCGTCACACAGAAATTAACTTTCTTTTTTCCCTATAGGGATTACAGATAGTAATCCCTTTGTGCTCCTGCACAAAGAGAACAAAAAAATATTTAAAACATTTCCTAGAAACATATTATTTTATATGCTGTCCGTTCAAGGCAGCTGGGATGAAAATAATTTTCCAGTTTCTGATTCTACAAAATAGCAATACACTTATATACCGCTTTACAGTGTTTTACAGCCTTCTCTAAGTGGTTTAGGGAGTCAGCATATTGTCCTCAGCAATCTGGATCCTCATTTCACTGACCTCGGAAAGGATGGAAGACTGAGTTTGATGAGATTCAAACTGCTAAATTGCAGGCAGCTGGCAGTCAGTAGAGTAGTCTGCAGTACTGCATTCTAACCACTGCACCACCATGGCCCAAATCTACTAATAATGTTCCTGACATTTCTCAAAGTGCAAGAGAATATCTTTTTATCAAAAACATAACCTGAGGTTGACAACATCAACAAAGAAATTAATCAAGCAAGGTTCATTGAAATAATTAATGACTGAAGGGAAGGACATCATTGAAAAATGGTAGAGTTCATTTCTCTGGTGTGTAGTATGGATTTCTCTGGAATCTCCAAATCTGGTGTAATATGGCAGTGCCATCCTTTGGGAGTACTATCCTCAGACAGTGCCATCCTTAGAGATGATCTGGAACTCATCTGGGATTTTGGGTGCTACAAGCTTGCTCTTTGCTTAGGCTTCAGACTGCTGGGCTGGCATACCCTACCTTCAGGCTTACAATTACAATAAAAGGACATGAAAAGAAAAAGAAATGATGAGAGAAAAGAAAAACAAAACAACTCAGACAACAGTTTGCAATGTATCTTAGATGTTAGCAAGCATGATGGAAATAGACTATTCAGAAAAGCTTAGATTACATATTTTGCCTCCACAATGTTTGAAGGACTCACTAGGGCAATTGGTCCACAAAGCGTCTGTAAGGAAGCACACATGTTGGTAAATAGACTGCTTGCAAAGTGAGAATTGTGATACTGAATAAAAGGGAATGGCAAAGCAGGATAGAGATAAAATAAACACATGTCACAGAAAAGTATGAAAAAGCAAGCCTTGCATTCTGATGTCACAGTATATGATTTCCATTTTACTGTCACTGTAATTAAATATGTATGCAATTTCAGTTTATATTTAATCTAGTATAAGCACCATAAGACTGGTCTGCATAAGTAGAACTTCATGATGAAAGACGGAAGTCTTTTAAAAACAAGTTTAAAAACAATACAAAACAAATGGGCTATGATTTTTCTATAGACCTATATTTTATACATCATGTAGTTGGACTCAAAAGGTCATCAGTGTTGATTTTATTTTTATTCTCCTTCATTTAATGAGTTTAACATAACCTTGGCAAAAAAAAAAAACAAAAAAAAACCTGGGAGATAGTTTAGATTGAAAGGAATGGCTAAAGTCACCAATCTATAATAGAAAAGAGGTGAGAACACAAATGTCTTTGCAAGAGCATCTGCAAAGCGCAGGTGAGTCAACATAGCAAGCACATAAAAAAAGGCAGGATTTGGATTCCATGTCGAGGCAACCTGGCCTCTGTAATTCAATGCTCAAATAATTCAATGGCCCTGTTAGCATTGGTTCATAAGGTAATTCCAATGTCTAGAGCAATAACTAAGCAGTTTGAGGGTGATTTGTAGACTACTCCTTAAATAAAACCTTTAAAGAGCCAGTTTGAACCTTATCATGGCTTAGGATTCTACTATGTGGAAAGATATCTTAGCAGTACATTTTTTGTAGGTTTACTAATGCCTGCAATTGTTGAGAATCTTATTCTGTGACATTTAGAAACCTAAATGATTGTAGACTTTTCAGTTATATTATCATTTTATTGTCATATATTTAGCAAAAAACAAAGTACAACAATACCATAACTTGAAATTTTGAGTCACAGAAATGTTGTTTCTGTTTTACGATAGTTTTAGTTTCCCCTAAATTGCAGATTTTCTGTCTGCAAAGAAAGAAAAAAAGAAAAAAGAAAAAAAGCTCTCACTTGACTTGTAAAATGAAAAATGCTAGAACGTAAACCAGCTTCAAAATCACCAGCTGTGCTCTGGAAGTCCTTATGAACATTTTTAAATGGCAGCGACAAGGTTATAGCAACAAAGAAGCAACAGAAATATTATTTTTCCTGGGTCCCCACATGTTTATCAAATGATTCCAACTAAAAGAATTGCGCTAGCAGTTGTAAAAAGCAGGAACTGAGCAACTGACGCAGCTGGAGCTGAAGTGGATTGCATGCCTTAGTTTCAAAACAGACTAAGATAAAAGATAACATGGCTTTTAAATGATTGCCATCCCCTTGTAAATCTACTTGGGGAAAATCACTAGCTAGCTGCAATGGAATAGAAAATCAAAACTGTCCAGAATGGCAATGCTCATTATTTATTGGACAATAGTTTCAATTTAACAAATTGGGGGATACGGAGGTAAAATATAAATGAATGGGATCTTTAGTCCATAAAGACTAATTTTCAGTATTAATTACTGAGATAGAAATAGAACATTGCTTTTCTTTTTTTCAGTTCAAATTCATCTTGTAGTAGGCTTGTATTTCTACAATAAGTTTGGCACATATTTTCAAAGACAATATCAAAGGAATTCTTCATAGACCCTGCTAATATTACATTCTTAACTGAATGATGAATACAGGGCTGATGTGGAATGGAAGATGTGCAATATGCTGGGAACATTTAACACAGACACAGCTTATCCTGATATATATTTGTATATTTTTCTTTATGTATCCGTGACTGAGCCGAAGGAAGAAAAATGAGTAAATAAGCAAGTCAGTGGGAAATAGAATGTCAAAGATTTGGATACAGAAAGTATTGCTATCACTTTTTTGTTGTAGTCAGATTATTTCCTGATCCAGCTGTGATTGATGGCCACCCATGACCTTCACAGGGTTGAGCCTATTTGGATGGTCTGTCCCGGATGCCTCATGGATCTGGTAGGCACTTGGGGATTCTCCCAATAATCTGACAAATGAATCTGTCATGGGCTGGTTCACTACTAGTGTCAAACCTTTGAAAAATTGCTCCTGAGCATCCTCTCTCTGTTGGCAGATTGTGAGTGTCCCCTTGCTTTTCAGAGAAGCAACACTAGAGTATAGGTAGAGGAGGACAAAGAGTGAATCTGATGAACGAAGCCCAGGCTTGAGCCTACTCCAGACAAAGAGAAGTATTCTTGCTTCTATTTTCTTTCTGCTCTTGTGAACTGTTCTTCATCAGCCTTATTTATAGTGGTTAATTCCCTGCTGAGAAGGAACCAACTGTAAGACCTGGAGGCCATATTTCTCTTTGGATCTTCAGGGCTGTCACATTTAGTGCACAGGCCTGCTATGGGAAAATGGGAGGGGGTTGCATGAGTGGGTAAAGAGATATATCCAAAACAACATTCTTTTCTCTGGGAGTCAAGGACATTCAGTCTGTAGCTGGAGAGGTGTGACTGGGAAACATCTCCAGTTGGGACAGAGGATTGATTGGACCATGTGATGGACACATGGGTGCAGGGGAAGGGACTTTGACTTTCCTTTGGGTGGGGAAAACCCATGGGCTTTCAGATTCAGGTTTTCCCAGATGTGCCAATATGACATCTCCAATAAAATGGAACTTTGACGGAATGCCTGCCTTTGAGTCTTACTTGGTTGGGAGTGTTACTTGGAACCCTGACACCTTCCTCCCAAATGTATTTTTCTGGTGGAGATGTTCATTCAAGTTGGGACTCTCTATTGGGCAAGTTACAGGCTGACTATATTGCCAGATTATCTTGGACTGTTTTTGGCTGGTGATTTCTGAGAAAGTGCCCTCTGGGACTATCTTTAACCAATCCTTCTTATTACTGGCTTCTTTAAGCAGCTGGGAGTGGTAGGACTGGGAGTGGAAAGAAAGGACTTCCTTAGGTTGGGAAATTTGTAGAATGCTGGGTCTTAAAGGAGTCTGTGGTATGCTTCTCCTTAAAAACACTTCCCTGGATCCCAAGATGTTAGATAATTATTGGCAATGTCTCATTTTCATTTGGATGAATGTTATTGAGATGGTAATGATGAACTAAGTACAGATGAAATGGATTGTCTAGACACTTGTCAGTCAAACTTCAGACCTGCCCAAGAGACACAGTCACCTTTGGTTTCATTAGTGGATTATCTTTGCTGACATATTGGATGTGCACCGGTTCTGATTGTGTTAGATTTCATAAAAACTTTTATACCATCAAAAATGGTGTCCTTCTGCACTAACTTTGTCTTGTCCTTCGGTCATTAACAGAACCAGAAAGTTAACAGAACCAGAAGAACCTGAACTGCAGTCCCTATAAAGATACCACAGTGACAGAGGACTGCATATTGATGGAGCCAAATGCCAAAAGTCTATGTATTCAGCCATTTGCTTGATAATAAAAGCATGTGCTAGAAAACATATTGCACACAGTTTGTGGAAAAGGCATGGTGACAATGCATCACACACAGTCAAAATACTGAAAAGTACTTTTTAGATTCTATTAAGTTCTATATTTATTGTTTAGAAATAAATGCATAGACATGGGCATGACTAACGGTGCAACCCATAAGGACAACTTTAACAATTCTCTTATAATGAAAACATTTAGACAGTTAGATGCATTTTTTCTAGGAAACCAATAGATCAGAGTTACTTATAGACAGAATTCTAGTTAATAAATGATTTGGGTGAGTGATTCAGTAGAAATTAAGAATATACAGAGCACAAAGTGAACTGGTAATAATTTGCATGTATGTATAGAAATCCTCCAGTGTGTTTGGGCTCAGAAAGAACTTATTCACCACAAGAACATTTAGTTTAAGAGCGTGGAAAATGCCACTGCAGACTGCATATAAATCATGCTAGACTTTTTTTGTTCTCTAAGCACTACAGAAGAAAGGTTGCAGAATAAAGGAAAAATGATAACCATTCTTCTTGTGTAAAGATTTTGTTTAACGCTCAGTGAATCACGTTAGCTGTAGGTAGAATTGGAAGTCAAGTCTGAGTAAAATGGTTAAGTATCTAGACTTCATTTTTACACTGAAGAAAATGAAATATATGTACCATCCTCTATGTTAATATATATATACGAACCCAACTGTAATTTCTGATTCCATATATAGATAACTTGTTGGATCCATAACTATATTCAATAGTTTTCCCAGGGAGTTTTGTAATCCAAAAGGCATTCAAACAGTGCACATACAGTCCTTTGTAAGGTTTGGGGTAACTCAACATTGACATATAGTATTATTGCAGTCATCCATGTTTCTTTTGATTGCCATGTTATTTCACATGTTGCCCTTCTCTTCAGAAGCTTATAAAGTAAGATATACGTAGTTCATATCTTTAGAAACATTTCCTTAGAAAAAAAATGCAATGTGTAAGCTATAAAATGAGTTATTCCTATTTATAATTCTGCCATAATTGTCCATAAACAAAGTTGGCTTTATAATACAACAAATACATTTTAATCACTATAAACTTGCTCAGCATGCAATCCTCTTAGTCAGAAGCACCTCTGTTATCTATATGTTTCTAAATCTTTTGGAAAAAGTCAGCTCAATAATTCCACGGGGGTTTTTTGAAGCTTACTCTCTAATTACAGTTGGTAATTATTAAATTTTGTTCATTCACTTTACAGCTGATGGAAATCAAACAATGAAAGGCTACTTTCTTTAATCAGGAAGGAGGCCATGATCATTCATTTGAATCAAGATTCCAGTTAGATGCTTGTAATAACATACAGTATATAATTTGGAGCAAGTGGATCAAAAGACATTTTATCTCTGTTGATTAGAACATCAGAGAATGATGTTCTCTATGGGAATGTGGGAAGAAGAGTCTTTTAAAGAAACATCTATTTTCTCAGTTCTACTTTGTCCTTGGGAAAAATAGTCTTATCATGGCTGGTGCAGTAACAGTTAATGTTGATTAACTTCAGACTAAATTCAGATCTTTGGTTAAATTATTTGAATATTCATATATTCTCACCATCTATTCTCACCATCTAGCAAAATAATGTTTTTCATTGGAGCATGTTTATTCAAAATGCTGCAGTTTTTCTCAAACCTCATTGAATATCATCATTCACTGCAGCCTAACCTGTAGCTGTCACCAGCCTTTGAATTCCTATTTTCTTGTGTACTCACAATAATTTAGATTATCTTCATTCATATTTCCTAAGATACATGTTAGCCTTTCTATGCACAATTAAGCCTGCAGCTTTACCTCCCCTGCATTTATTTATATTAATTGTACTAATGAGATGAGATATTTTCATTCAGATCTATTACATCTTCCCTTTTATCTTACTTTTATAAACATGCAACATAACATGCTTTCTTTCACTTCATTCATTGGTTCACGCTCTTACAAACTTGCAATCTGGCATTCACATGGTCAATACCAGTTTGTCACATTAATGTTAATCTCCACCACTCATCATGACTGAGTCAATTGAGGTTCCCATATAATGCTTTTTAACAAGATAGAGAAGAAGTAGATTTGTCATATGCTCATATGCAGCATTTCCTGTTAATGCTAAAGAAAGTACCAATTAATCTGGACACATTTTTCCAGGGTGTTGCAAATTGGTACATATTATTTTATGCAAACTAGGTTTTTGAATGTAGAAACTACTTTGCATGACAGGTAATTTAGACTTACTGCCATTGTAGGCATATCATATGAACAAACTTTTGGATTCTTAGGCTTCTTATTCACAAGCTGTGCTACCATTTACTGAAAAATTCAGGGGCTTGCATATATTTCAATGCTATTTACTTTGTATAGGAAATATACATTTGTTGTATACAATATACAACAGCCATTTTGGCTGCTGGAATCTTTCTGTCTTGCAATTCCTTCTGCAAGGAATCAAGCAGGGGTGAAATCCAGCAGGTTCTGACAGGTTCTGGAGAACCGGCAGTGGAAATTTTGATTAGTTTGGAGAACTGGCAAATGCCACCTCTGGCTAACCCAAGTGGGGTGGGAATGAAGATTTTGCAGTATCCTTTCCCTGCCACACGCACCAAGCCATGCCCACCAGGCAACACTACAGCCACCAAGCCACCCCCACAGTACCGGTAGTTAAAAAAATTGGATTTCACCACTGGAATCAAGCTATTTGCATACTAAAAACAACATCATTTCCAGGGTAGTTTCATATAAATGTATGGTGGGTAGTGGTTCATGTTGCCTTGATATTAATGAGGTGACTCTGACTAAATCCTAGGTACTTCAAATTAACATATCCATGTCTCATGTTATCTATGGGGTCTCCATAGTTCATAAACACAGTGTTAAATGTTTATTCCTTACACCCAGCAAATGTCTCTTTTGAACTGTGTAACTTTTTAATTTTTAGATAATAAATGCATTCTGTGTTCAGTTTTTTTCAGAGCAGCAAGTGAGAAAATAACTAAGATAATGTTCTGTCAGTATCTTGCCTATAGGCTACTTTAGCACCTCATAAATCCCCTAATTATATGAGCTTAATTGGCAGTATATGATATTTTCTACTAAAACAAAGGAAAAAGACAACCAGGCTGGTATTGAAAATAAGGAATTAAACAGGGGCCTTATGGGATTTATGGAGACAAACCTACTACTGGCAGGAACTCAATGCCTTCTTAATAGAAATAAAATAACACTGCTAGCCAGGAAATGACATTATGGGGTACAGTATGTGTTTGTGTGCTTGTCTGTCTCTCATGGATTTATTTTTGCCTTTTCACTGAGAACACTAATGTCAAAGTTCAGCTCCAAGTGAGAATTCACACTCAAGGGACACTTAGCAAAGAAGAGAGATCTATAGTCCTTATAGTAAGAAAAAACGTACAGTGTGTGAGCAACTGACTAAAGAGTAAAAATATTATTTTCATATGTGAGAACGTAATCAAATCTTGGTTTTTTTTTACTATAGATTCAAACAGAACAGAATAACAGAGTTGGAAGGGATCTTGGAGGTCTTCTAGTTCAAAACCCTGGTTAAGCAGGAAATCCTGTATCATTTCAGATAGATGGTTGTCCATTCTCTTCTTAAAAATCTTCGGTGTTGGAACACCCAAAACTTCTGAAAGCAAGTTATACCCTGATTAATTGTTCTGTCAGGAAATTTCTCCTCAGTTCTAGGTTGGTGCTCTCCTTGATTACTTTATATCCATTGCTTCTTGACCTGCCTTCAGATGCTTTGGAGAATAGGTTGATCCCATCGTCTTTGTGGTAGCCCCTTAGATATTGAAAAACTGCTATCATGTCACCCCTAGTTCTTCTTTTCATTAAAATAGACATACCCAATTCCTGCAACCATACCAGAGGTGATATTCAATCAGTTCGCACTGGTTCACGTGAACCGTTGGTGGAAATTTGGCCAAGGTCACTGAATCAGTAGCGATGGCCAGCTGGCCATGCCCCCAAAGTGGTCCCCTGGTTGCCCGCTCACTCGGCCCACGCACCATATTCGTTGCTGCCATGTTCTTTGCCCACACCCATCCCTTTGCTTTGCAAGTCCAATGGGATGCACATTCATGAAGAACATGGTGGCAACAGCAGCAGCTTTTTCTGTGACCTCCGGTACTTTTTGGCAGCCTTCTTTGCCAGCCACTTTCCAGCAGCAACCGCTGGGGGCTGGCTGCTGAAAACTCCAGTCAGCTTGCCTTCTAGACTCTGGACCAGCCACCATGGAAGGTAAGCAGGCCAAAAAAAGAGGCAGTTGTGAGGGAGGAAGTGGGGCTAGGGCCGGAGCAGCTAAAGGAGGGGAAATGGGGGCAACTGGCAAAGGGAGGGTGGGGGTAGATAGGTGGAAATTCCAAAAATTTTCCTACCTTTTCCTGTGGGCGTATCTAGGTGGGGAGTAATGTGACTGAGTGGACGTGGGTGTGAGTGATGTCAAGTTGGCCATGCCTACTCAGTCACATACCCTCCACCTAGACACGCCCACCAAGCCAGTAGCAAAAATTTTTAAAACCCACCACTGAACCATACTTCATGTTTTAGTCTCCAGTCTTTGTTGCCCTTCTCTTCACTCTTTCTAGAATCTCAACATTTTTTTTTATATTGTGGTGACCAAAACTAGATGCAATATTCCAAGCATAGTCTTACCAAGGTATTATAAAGTGGAATTAACACTTCATGTGATCTAGATTCTCATTGGCATCCTTCAGTTTCAAGAGACTATGGTATCGTGCTCTGGAAAGAGATCCTAAAATAGAATCTAGTGTGACTAAAAAGGCCAATTCGACAGTGGCAATCCCTTCTACACTGAGGGCAGATACATGCTGTCCCCTGCCCAGCCCCCAGATTTCGTTGCTTCTGGGACTGCCTCTTTGCCTAAGCCTGCCGAACAAGTGTCTCTGAATTGGAGAAGGCCATGCCTTCTATTAATATCCCTCTATTAATGCAGTTTAGGACTGTGTTGGCTTTTTTGGCAGAACGAAGGGTAGACAATTTTTGGACCACTCCTGCAGGCCTGTTCCAATACTTTCAATTGCCAGTTGCTTTCCTTCATCTGATAGGTCTTTCTGGACTTTTATTTGGGTACATATACAAATTTCATCTGAATTTACATAAACAAAGCTAAAGCAACAGACTATACTGATGTCTATTCTCAGCCAAGTTAACTTGCCATAGTAAGACACCTCCTGTGAATTTTTTCACTTTACTTGCTACCTGTAAAACATCCATTGTTTATTCATAGAAATATTGGCTGGAGTCCTAGAGATTACTTTAACATGATTAAAAGATTGACTGTATGCTTACTAAGAAGCTTAAACTTTCTTTGAATACTATACACAGGCCCACATATATGGCTACATTATATTATATACCATATCAGAAACTGTTTTTAAAATGCCATTCTGTTCAAAAGCAGTTTTGCCATATGACTTAAGAAGGTGCAGTTAGTGATTAGTGATTTTTTTTAAAAAAAAGATATTCTACAAGTGATATTCAAATGGTATATTAAGCTTCTGAAACAGATTAATACCAGATAATGACTGTCTGCAAAAGATAGTCCTTTTGTTGACTGGTTCAACTTAGATGGATGAAAGTAGATCAAAATCAGAAGCAACCATAAAAAACTATTTAGGAAGAAGCATTTACTATTCTCATTTATTCCTGGTCAATAATACTGGGGAGCTCAGAAAGAGAAGAAATAAACTTCATACACATTTTCTTTGAGAGTAAGTCTTGTTTATAGGAAACTAGTAGAAAACAAGTAATTATCAGACTCCCAGATCAAAGCTGAAAGCAGAAACTATAGGTATTAGATAAGGCATTTCATACATCAATAGTAGGAAGCTGGATTTTTTAAATTCCATCAAAAATGTACAGCTTTAAATTATATAATATACAAAACTTATTTGAACACCCAAAACAAAGACTCCTGCACAAAGGAAATTACTATCAATAATGGTAATAATATTTTAGCTACACAAGACCAAGTCTTAAGAACAAATGCAAACAAAGCCAAAACTGAGAAAAGAGCAACAGACAGCAAGTGCTGTCTCCACAAAAAAACTGAAGAAACAATGGTTTAGCTGCGGAAAAAAGATCAGACAAACATTGGCATAACAAAGTAGTAACAATGATGCATTGGAATATCTGCAAGAAATGCCACTTGCCTGCAAACAAGAATGGTAGGACCACAAATAGGCAAAGTAATAGATAATGAAGAAGCGTTCTAGGACTTTAGAATTCAAAAAAGGCAAGCACTTGCTACAAAATAATACCCCTGATTTTGTTGATAAGAAAGATAATGTTTAGTGCTAATGCTTAGACAGCAGAAGAGAAGAGAAAGATATGGAGAAAATCACAAAATACAAAGACATGTAAACAGAAGTAGAATAATTGTGGCAAAAGAAAATAGAAAGCAAAGATAGTATCAATAGAGCAATCCCAAAACAATTGGAGCACTTTGTCATTGATAAAATCACCATCATCAATTGCATAAAAGCAGCCTGCCAAGCAGGGACCTTGAGTGGATCAGCCTGAATAGAGTCCAGGTATTCTTTCTAAGTCACATGTTTATTTGGTACTGAACAAAGGTGGATTCTCCCATAAAGCCGGAAGAACCCCAAATGCAATTTCAAGGAAGCATATATAGAATTCTTACCATAGTTATATAACAGGAACATTCTTTACGAGAGATAAGGAGCCTGAGTAGCGTAGGGGAGTAATGACTCCTACAAAGGCAGCATTTAAGATCCAGCTGCTGCAATTACTTGTGAATTCAATCCCAGGCAGGCTCAAGGTCGACTCAGCCTTCCATCCTTTATAAGGTGGGTAAATTGAGGACCCAGTTTGTTGGGGGCAATAAGCTGACTTTGTATAAATATAAATATTCAAAAGTATGAAGGCTATTGCTTAATGCATTGTAAGCCGCCCTGAGTCTCCGGAGAAGGGCGGCATATAAATCAATTTTTTTTAAAAAAAGGTACAGATGTATAATTTGTGCATGCTTTTCATGGTTATGAACACATGTTCAGCTGTATGTAATTACTTTATTGAGGTCTCCACAACTCTGAGGACCGTGCTAAGGCCTGCATTTTATTTCTGTCATTTCAACATGAAAATCTTTAGACCAATCATCAGAGTTACAGAATCTTGATCAACATGCCTTGCTAGGAACAGCTTACATCCTGCAATAATACTTTTAACAGTATCGATGCCTGCCTGTCCCAATAAATTGGGAAGGACTTGATAGGTAGATAAAAAGGCCAAATCCAGTCTAAATATCTGGCTGATTCTGTTTAGAAGACTACAAGATTGTTTATTTCCCATTATAAAGAAAACTTTTGATAACACCAGTTTGTATGTATCTCTATCTCATTGCTCTCAGCAATGTTTCTCTGTGCACTTCGCTCTGCTAGTTGTTACACAACAACAATATCCTTAACATTGGTTATGGGCCCAGGGCCAACCAGGACCAACTGGAACTAACTAGGATTTTTTCAGAGTTACACTGAGAGCTTGTTTGAGTTTGTGAGTAGTACAAACTGTGTTTGTGATAAACAATCTAAGTGAAGATGGCACTAGAACAAGCAGCAAATTTTTCCATGATGACCCGGCTGGACGGAACAAACTATGTATCCTGGTCTACAAAATGTAGTCTACTTTTGCGTAGAGAAGGACTGTGGGACATAGTTAATAATCCACCGGATGTAACAGCATGGGATCCTGCTGATGAGGAAGATGCCAAGAAATTAGCCAAGTTTAACAGAGACAATGAACGAGCTCTTTGTATTATTGGACTGACACTGGGTGACCAGCAGCTTGTCCATATCTGTGGTGAAGAGTCTGCTGCTAGGTGTTGGACCAAGTTGAAGAGACTATATGTTCGTGACTCTGTGGGTGCTCATATATATCTCACACAAAAATTATTCAACAAACATCTTCTTAAAGGGGGAGATATGATGGCTCATTTGGGATCCATGACCAGAATTTTCCAGGAGCTGCATGAAAAGGAACTTGTTTTCTCTGAACTACAACAAGTGTACATAATTCTTTCTTCTTTGGACGATAGTTATGACAACTTTGTTTCTTCGTTAGAGGTTTTGTCCAGAGATGAACTGACATTGGCTGGCATAACCGGTAGGTTGTTGGAAGAATCCAAAAGAAGACAAGAAAGGGATCAGTTGAGAGTGCAACAACCAAAAGAAGAAAAAATGTACTCAACTGCTTATTTTGTAAAACGTTGTTTTGCTTGTGGGGCTAAAGGGCATATAGCTAAATATTGTAAAAATAAGAAAATGCCTGTTAGGGACAATAGTAGACCCAAGAAGGGTTGTAATTTAGCTATATCTAGTTCAACTACTGATGTTAACCAGGATTGTTGGGTTGTTGATAGTGGTGCTTCTCAATCTATTTCTAGAAATAGAAAATGTTTTGTTAAAATGGAGAAGAGTAACCAACATGTTAAACTAGCAAATGGCTGGAAGGTTAAGGTAGCTGGAGAGGGTGTTGCTCGTTGGTCATTTAGTAATGAACCATTGCCTATGTTATATATTCCTGGTTTAAAATTCAATTTATTATCTGTTAAATCTTTGGTACAATTTGGGTTTACAGTAACATTTAAAAATGATAAATGTCTTATAGAGAAAGATGGCAAGGTTGTTACTGCAAGTTTAGAAAATGATTTATTCATTTTAAGGGAGAACCCAGTATCAGTGGCTAAGTCTAAGTCTGTTTATGAGAATGTTAAACCACATGATGAATGTATTCATCTGTTACATCGGAGACTTGGGCACTTAAATTTCAGGACGTTAAAGAAGACAGTGCAATTATCGGAAGGGATAAAACTACAAGCATGTAGTAAATATCTGAACTGTAATGCCTGTAGTCAGCAGAAAAGTAGGGTTACACCAGCAAACCGTGTTAATGGTTTTAAAACTACAAAGCCGTTAGAGGTCGTGTTTATAGACGTAATGGACCCAAGAAACCCAGTATAGGAGGTGCGTGCTATATTCTAAGCATAGTAGACCATTATTCAAGATATGGATTCTGTTATCTTATGAAAACAAAATCTGAAACATTCCAGCATATAAAAAACTGGCTGCGTTTTGTGGAAAGGAAGCAGAAATTTAAAGTGAAATGCTTAGTGACCGATAATGGTACAGAATTTACTAACCAAAGGTTAGAAAAGTTTTGCAGGATGCAGGGATCCAGCATAAACGATCTGCGCCGTACAGACCAGAGCATAATTCCTATATTGAGAGGCGAGGACAAACATTACAAGCCATGATTAGAACTATGTTGGCAGATTCTGGTTTGCCTGAAAATTTATGGGGCGAGGCTGTTATGTGTGCTAACCATGTGCTAAACAATGTGGTTCATTCCTCTACAGGTGAGATACCATTCACCTTATGGCATGGGAGAAAACCAAATCTTAGTTATTTACACACATTTGGAGCCCCAGCTTGGGTACATATTCCATCTAGTGTTAGAAGAAAGGATCAACAAAGAGCCAGAAAAATGTTTTTCGTTGGCTATGAATCAAATCATAGATCTTTTAGATTTTGGGCTCAGGGTACTACTAGTGTTTACTGTAGTGCAAGTGCTAAATTTCTAGAGCATGAAGGATGGGAGAAACTAGAGCGTGCAGATTTCAGACATGATAATACTGTTAAGATAGAGCATCATATCCCTGATGAGAGTCCTGAGGATATAGATACTGTAGAATCCTCTATTAAGGTTGAGGAACAGGAAGTAGGTTTAGGGGAGGATGAAACTGAAACATCTGAAATGAGTCCTGTATTGCCTAGAAGATCTACTAGGGAAAGGCATCCACCGGATCGATATAAGGCAACTGTAGTTTGCCAAGGTGCTGTCAAACATAAAGCATGTTGTGAAAGCTATGGATTAAGGATCTAAACTGTATATATTGTATCTAAACTGTATATATTGTATTTAAACTGTATATATTGGCCAGTCCAAAGGGGAGCATGTTAGGATATGATTTGGGCCTAACAGTTGTCCAGGCAATATATGTATTCTGTTACTTTAAGTTTTACTGCTGCATCATGCTGTAATGCTGAGTCATGCTATAATTACTTGTAATTTAACAATGTATTATTTAAGCAAGGGTACTGTAAGGTATTAGGAAATGATAAGCTGCCATTGCGTGCATGTGTGGGTGGATCTGCTACCATCCCGGGTTTGTGAACCGACTACTGTTTGTTTGGTAAGAGTTTGTTTGGAGTTAAGACTTGGACTGTTTAGAAGACTACGAGATTGTTTATTTCCCATTATAAAGAAAACTTTTGATAACACCAGTTTGTATGTATCTCTATCTCATTGCTCTGAGCAACGTTTCTCTGTGCACTTCGCTCTGCTAGTTGTTACACAACAACAATATCCTTAACAAAACCATAATAACATATTTGAAGCAACAACTTGAAAAAGAATTGGGGCACAATGAGAACGGATAAAATTTCAACACACATTACAAAAACTTGCATTAGGCAGAACAGTGCATACAGCCAATTTGATGTAGTAGTGAAGGTGTTACTCTAGAAACCAGGAGACTGTTAGTTCTTATCCTGCCTTAGCAATGAAACCTGGGTGGGTGATTGGGGCCAATCACTTCTTTCAGCCCAACCCATCTCACAGGCTTGTTGTTCTGGACAAAAATAAGAGGCAGGAGTATTGAATATTTTTTGCCACCTTGAATTTTTACACACACAGACACACGTACTAAATAAGGTGGGAAATATTAATAATATATTACAAAGGTATCTTTAGCTATTTTAGATCCTTTGGAAAATTCCAATAATGAAAAATACCAGATCCAGGCAGAACTATTTGTACACTGTTTCCAGATGATGATGAGGAGGAGGAGGAGGAGGAAGAAGATGAGGAAGATGAGGATGGGGATGGGGATGATGATGGGGAAGGAAAGGAGACAGAGGAGGAGAAAGGGGAGAATGCTTTAAAATGTGTATAACATTCACTAAGAGAATGAAGAGTACTTCTTTTTTCTTTATTAAATGGTCCAAGACTTTTTGTTGAATATATTAACTAATAAAATTATATAATTTATATATAGTTTTAAACAGGTTTTTTTCCTAGCAGAAGCCCTCTTTCCTTTTACTTTCCCAATAAATTCCTGTTTCTGTTTTTATGTCATTCTTCCTTACCATAAACCATTGAATCCTTCTTCTTTTAGTTGCTGAATAAGATCACATTTACATATATGGAAATGTTATTATTGAGGAAACAATATATATTATTTTCTGAATTTTCAGTTCTTTGTCAAGATTAAATGAAAATGACCAAAGCTAGATATAAGAATGATTACAGTTCACATACAATGATTAGCAAGATCAAGATTTGTTTTGAACTTTAGAAGAATTCAGCAATTTATACATGCTGGCTTGAAACCTAGTTTGGTACAAATTGTTCAATGTAGTTAAAAAGTTCTGTGGAGAAAGATTGTCATGGTTCTTAGTCTACTTGTTTCTAAAACATTTTTAACTATGTTGAACAATTTGCACCAACCTAGCTACGTAAATTGTAGATTGACCAACCTTTTATTTAGATTTCTGCTAGCTAAACTTCTATATTTATATTTTGAGCTTGTTCCAGGACACCTTTCTTCTGTTTAGTGCTGTCCAAACATATTATGATCTTATTATTTCCTGTCAGCTGTAACTGTAAATAAGAGGACTTGTTACCTAACACAGTTAGAGCAATTTTTTTTCTAGTGTCTTGCCTGAGAAGTAGAATGTGATACTCTTCTATGATAGAGATAATCTTCTATGCCAGACACAAGAAGCTGATAAAATAAGTTTGAGTATATGATTAATATTGCGTAGATGTGGTAATTCATTAACTATTTCAATCTGGTATATTTCCCAGTCATACCTGGGAACAAATGGTCCCTAATCGATTAATCAATAATCTAATGAGGAAAAAGTTCAAGTCCCTAATTAGATTTGTTTCTTTCTGCTTACAATCATATATATATATATATATACTTAGTTGTGTTAGAAAAAAAAATGGTCCATTCTGAGCTAGGTCTAAAGAATCTATTTATTTATTTATTTATTAAACTTGTATAATGTCTGCTTACAATCATAAAGACAAGACAAACCCCATAAAGAATGAAGATAGGCAATTGCTTAAAATAGAGAAATGTTATTTCCAAAGGCATACTACAGGCAGTATGCCAGATCAGCTGTCAAAAGTGGCCACAACTTGATTTCCCAGGGTAGTTTTTTCTATAGGAAAGTCCCTCTATTGTTCCTTGAAAGTATGCAAACAAAGGCCACCCTCTATAAATTCTTGGAGAGTGCAATTAGCTGGCCAGCCAAACGGGGGCGCTTAGTGGTTAGGTACCCTATTGAGTTTGTGATCTTTGCATTACAAATCAGGGTGATGACCTTGGAATGAAAAACCTTTTGTTTGTTAATGAGGAAATCTCTGATGGAAAGGGGAAGTCTCTGATATCCTGAAGAGATTTCCTTTATTTGAGAAGGTTGACCCCTTTTGCTAATTTATTGAATATGTCTTGCTAATTTTAGCCTTGGTGTTAAATCTGTTTAAATGTAATATCTGATCTCTAATTCTTGCCTGGAATTTGTCTGAAAGGTCAAAGAAAGAATGGGGGGGGGGGGGGTTTGAATGGTGCGGAGTTTGATTTCCTTCCTATAATAGGATGGCTTATTTTTGCAGAAGGATTGCCCTGGTCTTCTCTTTAGCTTAGAATCTGCTAAGATTGGTTTCCTACTTTTTCTTTCTAATTTTATGTCTTTTCTGTAGTTTGATATTCAAAATTATATTTTTTACACAAACAAAAGCTTTTTTTCCTGCTGACTTTAATAAGAATATAATAGCTACAGTGTTTTCAACTTTATTGTAAGTTAAAATAAGAAACCTTCATATTTCATGTATTTATCAAATTTTTAAAACTACCCGTCTACTTCACAGGGGGACTTTGAGCAGTGTACAAGGAAAAAATATTAAAGCATAAAAACAGCATATAAAACTTACAATTTAAAAGCAAGGATGGATTAAAAATTAATATGAAAAGTTAATTAAAAGGCAGGGAAGGGCAAACTGGCACCCAACGCAACTTGCAAAACAAAGGTGTTACATGTTCTCGGAGAATTGGGCAGCATAGAAATACGAATAATAAATGTGCCATTCTTTGGGGACCCAAGACTGCTCGGGTGGTCACATTCCTTACTAGCTGAAGGTTTCAAGGATAGCCCCATATAGAGTAATTGCAATAGTCCAAATGGAAAGTGACTAGGACATGGGTGACTGAGAAGAAAGCCTCCCTATCCAGGAAGGAGGAGGAGGAGGAGAGGAGGAGGAGGAGAAAATGCCTCTTTTTAAATGGGCACATTAAAATATTAATTATATGTAGGTTTCACTGATGTTATGCAGTGGAAAATTGAAATAGAAAAATGTCTATCCCATATTCAGTATTTTTTCATCCTGTAGTATCCATATAATATCAATTCTGGTAGGAATTTGGAAATTAATAGCAGAGATTTGAGCAGAGAAATGTGGGGACTTTAGCATGCTGGTTTCTTAATGCCTCTATTTTTCACTACTGAAGATTTAGAAATTTCCAAAATCTAAATTTTATTCATTATCTTGTTATTTGTTAACAAGTTTTATTTCAGCTGACCAGAATTATGTTTTTATTCAATTGTTCATTTAGGTATCAATATTTGGTAATTAATTCAATTTAAAGTATGGAGTTTTCCCTGATTAAACATGAAAACCTTTAGTTGTTCTTTAAAGTTAAGACAATTATATAGATTTATGCCTCAACTTTACTACCTACCTTTACTAATCTATACTACCTTAAGCTTATTTTCAAGCAATTAAGCCTTAAGAACTTATTACACAGAATGTCCATTTCAAAATCAATTTATATTAAACCTAGTCATTCTGCTAAACACCTAATTCCCACAGCACTGTCTTATGCCTAAAGATATTTAGCCATGCAGTTGCAGGGTAATAGTTGCTATTACCCTTGTCAACTTCTCATCTTTCTCATCTTTCCTACTACCTTCTCCTATATGTATATTATGATTTATCAGTTGCTATTTGTAATTTATAACTTATAATTGTCTGGTGATTTATGATCTATGACATCATTTTGTTTTTGGTGCATAAGCTTTCAGTGTACATATAAACAACCCCCCACCCCCCCGCGTGGCTCCTTGTGTGTCCAATCACACGTGGCCAATAAGGAATTCTATTCTATTCTAGAATGGTATGGGGGGAAAAACTATCTCCCCCCCCCAGATGGCGCAGTGGTTAGAGTGCAGTACTGCAGGCTATTTCAGCTGATTGCTAGCTGCAATTCAGCAGATCGAATCTCACTGGTCAAGGTTGACTCAGCCTTCCATCCTTCCAAGGTGGGTAAAATGAGGACCCAGATTGTTGGAACAATATGCTGACTCTGTAAACCACTTAGAGAGGACTGTAAAAGCACTATGAAGTGATATATAAGTCTAGGTGCTATTGCCATCTTTGTGTCTACTTGTCTTGGCATGTAATGCCCTATAGCAGTGTCTTGATGGGAAGAGTTAAAACAGTTTATATCCAGGATGTGAGGAGTCAATAGATATTTTCTCAGCCTTCTTTCTGGTTCATGCATTCATTTATTCATGTTGAGCATTTGGCTGTTTCCCTCATCACAAATTTTTGGAGTTTGCAGGTGTATGCTTGCAATACTGACTTTATTTCTAATATGTATTTATTGTATCTTTACAGTGCTTTCATGTTTGACAGAACCTTAAAAGAATAGGCTGGAAAAAAGAAATCTATTTAGTGAAAGGTTATATTTTTCTAAGCACAGTAAATCTTTTCCCCAACTTTTTTATCCACATAAGATATATATTTTTGGCTGGGATGTTTCTAATGTTTTTAATATAGTTAACTAAGCTATAGAATAAACATTATTATGACCATGATCCACTAAGTTACATATTTCAAGGTTCCATTGATCTCAACAGAAAGTTAAAACATGTCCTTAGGTGTCCTTCCAAATCAATGGGATTTAAAAGTGCCTAGCTTTGTTTGGCTCATGTGTTATTTTTGTATTATTTTAAGGGATTATACATGAAGAAACACTTAGAATATCATTAATATGTACCTACAGTGCTTTTTTTTATGACAGATAACTCGTCTGTTTATTTATAAAATTCTTTGTCTTAAACAAAAAGTTACAATTAAGAAATACTTAAGCATTAACAGAATTTTGATTTCTTCTGATAGGAGTTAAAGTGTTCTTTCTTAATTGATTTGCTAATACTTTATTTTAAATACTTTGGCCACCTAATGAGAAGGAAGGACTCTCTGGAGAAGAGCCTAATGCCTGGAAATATTGAGGGCAAAAGAAGGGGATGCCAGAGAATGAGGTGGCTGGATGGAGTCATTGAAGCAGTCTGAGTGAGCTTAAATGGACTCCGTGGAATGGTAGAAGACAGGAAGACCTAGGGGAATGGGACACCACTTTGCAACTAACAACAAAAATACTTTATTTAAATTATTGTTGATATTTTAATGTGAGATGAATTTGCTTGCTAATATATAACAAAAGGTAATATATTGTGTGATTTTTTTTACGTGATGGATTAATATAATGCATCATAATTCATTTTCTTATTTATTCTCTGATAAAGGGCACAGGGCATTTTGATCTGACTTTCCTAATTATTATTCAATTTTTTTAAAAAATTCTTTACAAATTCATTCACAGACCCATTGCCAAGGTACCAAGTTTCTTCCTTCCTTTCTTTTTTTTCCTTTTCCCTTCCTATGCAACTAGTTTGAATTGTTAAACAACTGTTGGTAAAGTGACATGTAAACCTGTGGTACACATATTCACTATAAATGAAGCTGTACATCCAGTTTCAAACTATAAATCAAAATATATATTGGTGCCAATATAAATTTTAATTGAAATGCAAACTGCTTGAATAATGACATGAAATAATGGATTTCATTCTACTTCCCATAGTATTGCTTAGACTTCCGTAGAGCTCCAAATTAATATGCATGTTAATTGTATTCATTCAATTAATGTCAGATCTAGTTTAACTTTAAGAAATGATAAATGTGCTTCAATCTAACAATTCTGAACTAGTAAGCCATGGAACTGTCTAAAAAAGACACCAGTTTTCTAACAATAGCTAAGATTTCCATCTTCTTTAATTCCCATATCAATCTTCAGTATATGCCACCTACCATTTCCCTTTCTTCTTACACCCCCCACCCACTAATCAGGGTCATTGCTTTACTGTTTTTTTCCTAGCCTGTGTTTGATCAAAATAACCTGTTCAGGGATTGCTTATATTTAATCTCAAGCTTTCTCAAGTCAACTGAGACAATCATTGCAAAAACAGGATTGTCACATTTGGAGGCCCATGCTACACCTGAAAAACACAGCAAGGTGTAAAATATTTCTTTTAAACATCTGTTAAAGCAGTTCTTGAGACACGATTTCAAAGCATATTTGCCAGCATGAGATATTGGTCAATTAAATTCAGTCATAATATTTTTTACCAATTATTATATCATCTGTCCTTTATATTTTATACTTACGACAATATAAATATTGGCAAGACTGTTACCATACCACAATTGTCAAATCCTAATGGGAATTGTTCTTCCTTAAATAACAATGTTTACTGTTTATATTATATTATAAAACAGTTATATTATAAAACAGTATACCTTTGTGATTTTTATATTCTTAAAAACTCATTACATTATTGTAAATGATAACTGTGGTAGCAGAACACTTGCAAGCATATAAATATGTTTCTCAGAAAAAAATATAGACCGATTTCTTTCCTGGTTCTTCAAGGGTTTTTTTAAATAGAAGGATTGATGAGATGTAAAATACAAAAGGTTAAGATAAATGGCACATATTTATAGAGAGAAACTGCATCTGAAGCAAAATAATAATTGAAGAGTAGAGTTATTTATAATTCTGAAGCTCCTGGCTCTTTGATCTTTGTCTTTACATAGTAGGAAGCTAGCCTTAATGAAAGAATGAACTCCATTGGGTCAAAACATGATTCTGAAGTCAGTGACACCAATCAGCAGTCTATAAAAAGGCTAAGAAATGAGATAGCAAGTTGCATGGGAGAGATAACTTAGCTTCAGTAAAAGTACTAAGTGATGGCATTATTGTGAGGAACACACTCAGAACTTAAAAACAATCAAATCATTTTATTCAAGTGAGATAGCAAAGCAATTTGCAACATATCTTTTTTATATCTCAGGAAGAATTGCGTATGTTCCTAATTCTTCATCCATTTTCAGAAGGCTTTGGCATTTTACTCTATATAGAATAACCACCATTAAATTGGGTTTCCCATCGAGGATATTTTTAAAGAAAAATTGACACAATAATGGCATAAAATGTAACTGAATATAGAAAAGCTAGACGTTGAAATTCTTTATAAAATGCTCCTCAAATAGTATTGAATGTGAATAAAATATGACCAAAGCAAAATAGGTCAATAGATTGTTATTTTCCTTCTTAAATAATTACTTTCATTAATTTACTACTTCTGCATGTATTTGGGCTTCAAAATCTGGAAAATGAGTAGATGGCAGGAAAGAGTTAGTAGTTTAGGATATTTGCTGTTCAAATATGCTGAGTCTATCTAAATCTTGTTAACTTCAATAATTTAGTCTGGTGTAGTGGTTAAGTTGGTATAGTGGTTAAAGTGCTAATTTAGAAGCCAGGAAACTGTGACTTCTAGTCTTTCCTTAGGCAGGAAACCCCACTGGGTGACTTTGAACCTGTCACTCTCTCCTACAGCCCAACTAACCTTTACAAGGTTGTTGTTGTGGGGAAAACAAGTGAAAGATAGAGTATTAGGTATGAGTTACATGTAAAAATAATAAAGGTGGGGAAAAAATCTAATAAATACATAACATGTTTTCAATCATATTCTTATTTATTTAGAATTTCCATGATTTGAAAATATTACATACCCCTGGTCTTAGTTGTGATTATAATGAAGCAAACTATAGAATCCCATTGTACTAGAAACATAAGGTTACAGGCTAGGACAAAATATTGGTTCTTATTTTTTTATCTAACGACTCAGTTTTATTGAACAGACTTTGTAGAATCTATATTATGCTATCGTTTTTCATAATTCATTTCACATACAGGAGCACAAAAGAATGATTTGTAGCATGTTTTAAAATATCCAGCAAGTACAATTTAATGTACGTGTAATTCTTTCCAATGAAGTCAACATCTCCAGTTTGGCTAATCTCTTTGATAAAAATGAAGTATGAATCACACATCTGTGATTCATACTTGTGAAGTATGAAAGTTTTCTGTGGCAGGAAAACTTTGAGTACAAACAGATTATGTGAAAAGCAGAAGCATTTCTTGTCATTTCATTTTCTATGATTAATCTGTTCCAGTTGCAAAAGGAAGTCTTCATAAGAGTTGGCAATTGGTGTTTGAATTGGCACCCAAAAGTACTATAGTGTATATTTATTTTATTTCAAATGCCCTTTGGAGAGCCAAGCATAGCTGTAATTTCATAAGCCCAAGAGACTTAATAGATTTTAGATAGTTTAGCTTAAAATTTGAACAGTAGTGTGAAAGAGACAAGACTGCAGCCCACTCTTCTACATTATGTTATTATGTATTAATAACTTATTTCAAAAAGCAAATATATGACCCATTCAACAATGTTTGGATAATAAAAACATCTAACAGGTGAATAAACTGTATATGTAATGCATCAGTTGCACTCACACTTATAACTGCCCTAATGAGGCAGCATTTCAAACAGATGTAACGTGAATACAATTACTGTCTGAAGAGTCAAGGAATAGGTATAAATAAGTTTAAGAAATGTAGTGGATGGAGAGTGATATTTTCCCAAGCATCATTCATTAACCATTCATATGAACAATAATGTAGCAGTCTTTGCATCTATAACAGTGTTTCTCAAGGGGGGGGGGAGGGAGGGAGGGAAGAAGGAAGGAAGACAGAAGGAAGGAAGGAAGGAAGGAAGGAAGGAAGGAAGGAAGGAAGGAAGGAAGGAAGGAAGGAAGGAAGGATGCAGAATGATTTTTTAGCATGCAGGGAGGCTAAAAGAAATATTATTCCAACCCTGGACATAAAAATATATTCTTGATTTTCATAGTATTCACAATGGCCAGGATGTCAAGGCCTTTAAGAATGGAAATAATGTTTTAAAAAGAAGAATGGGACCTAGCCATGAAATGACCTTTCTTCATGAAAAAAGACAGAGGAAGGAAGAATGGGGGAAGGAGGAGGAGGGGGAGGGGGAGGGAGAGGAGGAGGAGAGAAGAAGGAGGAGGAGGAGGAGGCACGCTTAGAACATGTCAGAGTCTCTCATTTCCCATATATTAAAGGAAATGTTGGAGGCAGTAACATTGGTTGGAGGCAACACATTGCAATAAGTTATGATGTACCGGTAATTTCTTTGTAGAGCTCAAAGCTCACCAGACATAATCATAAGATTATCAGATTTATTATTGAGCTAAGCAGAAGGAAAACTAGTGATATATAATAATATAATCATTAAAAATATTTGGGAACATAGGAAGTTAGAGTCTCATTTTTGAATATATAGGTGGAAGCTGAGACTGTGTACTTGGCAGAATCTGTTAATTATTATTATACCAAACAATGAAAATGCTATTGAACATGTGCATTTATATGTCCTAATCCAACACACTAGCCTATTTGTCCTAAATAGATTTAAAAAAAAAAAACACATGGTAAATTTTGCATAGCATTGCTCCTTATTCTGATATTTTTTTTTCCATTCAAAGAAACCCATTTTATCCAAGCAGTTTTATGGATTTCATTACCAAAATTAGACCTGGCTGGGCCAGGAGGGAGTGGTTCCCCTTGTTGAAATGTGTCCACCAGGTTTCCGTGCATTTCATCAGGCGAGGGCTCAGGGGAGGGGAGGGGGAGGGGCGGTGATTGTCAGGGAAAGTCTTTGTCCGAGGGAGGCCACTATTCCTCAGATAGCTGGATATAAGTCCCTTTTTGTGAAGTGGGGTTGTGGAGTACAGATGGATTTTCTGTCCACGTACCTGGCTGCCTGCCACGTGCGAGCAACTCTGCCCGAGCTGCTCGACGTTATCACTGGGGTGGCAGTGGATACACCCAGACTTATTGTTATGGGGGATTTCAACCTGCCATCTGTCGGTGAGGTGTCGGAGGTGGCTCGGGAGTTCATGGCTTCCATGATGGCCCAATTAGTTCAAGGCCCCACTCACACAGGAGGACACACTCTGGACTTGATTTTCGTCTCTGGTCAGTGGCTGAATGATCTTGGCAGAGGGGATTTAGTCATCAAACCCTTGTCATAGACAGATCATTCTCTCCTTCACTTAGATTTCCAAGCTGCTTCCCCCCGCCGCAGGGAGACGGAACCGACCAGATAGTTCCTTCTCAGGCGCCTGATGGATCCCAAAAGGTTCCTGACAGAGCTTGGGCTGTTTCCCTGGCACATGACTTGACTGAAGACCTGGTGGTAGCCTGGGATAGCGCGGCCACCAGAGCTTTGGATCACATCGTGCCTTTGCGGCCTATGACCCGCTGCCAATCTCAATTGGTTCCTTGATTCTCTGAGGAGCTGAGAGAGATGAAGTGTTGGAAAAGATACCTAGAGAGCATCTGGAGGACTAGTCAATCCAAATTTGACTGAACACTTGTGGGGTCTTATATCAAGACCTACCTAGTGACGATAAAAGCGACAAAATCTAATTATTTTTCCACTCTTATCGCATCTGCAGAGAACCGCCCAGCTGCTCTGTTTAGGGCGACCCACTCCTTTCTTTGAGGGGGGAGCGCGGGAAAATCCCTTGCAGGGTCGAGCTGAGGATTTTGTGCAATTCCTGCATGATAAAGTTGCTCAGATTCGGGAAGGCTTGGACTCAGACTGGGTGAGTCCAGGAGGTGTGACGGGGGTAGGTCTTGAGAATATTACCTGGAAAGAGTTTGACCCTGTGGCTCCCAAGGACGTGGACAGATTCTGGCTAGGCTTAGTGCTGCCACATGTTTATTGGACCCGTGTCCCTCCTGGTTGGTACTGGCCTTCCGGGAAGTCACATGAGGCTGGTTCCAGGGGATTATAAATGCTTTTCTGAATGAGGGTGCCTTTCCCACCACCTTGAAAGAGGCAGTGGTGAGGTTCCTCCTCAAGAAGCCCTCCCTGGACCCGGCTGTACTAGCAAATTATTGCCTGGTCTCCAACCTTCATTTTGTGGTGAAGGTTGTTGAGAGTGTGGTGGCATGACAACTTCCCCAGCACCTGGATGAAGCTGTCTATCTAGACCTGTACCAGTCGGGCTTCAGCCAGGGGTACAGCACAGAAACGGCATTGGTCGCATTGGTGGATGATCTTTGGAAAGCTCGGGAAAGGGGTTGCTCCTCTGTCCTAGTCCTATTAGATCTCTCAGTGGCTTTTGATACCATTGACCATGTTATCATGCTGCAGCAGTTAAGGGGGTTAGGAGTGGGAGGAACTGTGCTGTGGTGGTTCTCCTCCTTCCTCTCTGACCGTTCGCAGTTTGTGTTGGCAGGGAGACAGAGGTCGACCTTGAGGCGCCTCGCTTGGGGAGTGCTGCAGGGGTCGGTCCTGTCGTCCCTTCTGTTCAACATTTATGTGAAGCTGCTGGGTGAGATCATCTGTGGTTTTGGGGTGAGAGTCCATCAGTACACTGATGACACTCAGCTGTATATCTCCACCCCAGACCACCCCAATGATGCCCTTGATGTGATGTCCTGCTGCCTGGATGCTGTGCGGGTCTGGATGGGGAGAAATAGGCTCAGGCTCAACCCTTCCAAGACCGAGTGGCTGTGGCTTCAGGCGTCTCGGTATAGTCAGCTGGTGCCATCGCTGACTATTGGGGGTGAATCTTTGCCCCCCACAGAGAGGGCTCACAATCTGGGTGTCCTCCTGGATGCATGGCTGTCTTTAGAAGAGCATATGATGGCCGTGGTCAGGGGGGCTTTTTACCAGGTTCACCTGATATGCCAGTTGCAGTCCTTTCTAGACTGGGACGCCTTGCTCACAGTCACTCACACCCCTTGTCAGCTCCTGACTGGACTACTGTAACACTCTCTACATGGGGCTCCCCTTGAAGAGCATTCGGAGGCTCCAACTGGTCCAGGATATGGCTGCGCGGGTGATTATGGATGCGACTCATTGCGCCCATGTGACACCTCTCCTGCGCGAGCTGCACTTGCTCCCAGTGGTCTTCCAAGTGCGATTCAAGGTGTTGGTTACCACCTTTAAAGTGCTCCATGGCTTAGGACCTGAGTACTTGTGAGACCGACTTCTGCCTCCCACCAGCCAGTTCGCTCACACAGAGAGGGACTCCTCAGGGTGCCATTGGCCAAGTTATGTCAGCTGGCGACACCCAGGGGGAGGGCCTTCTCTGTGGGACCTCCTGCCCTGTAGAACGAACTGCTCCCGGAAATATGCAAGATCTCCAACCTCCGTATATTTAGCTGTGCCCTTAAGACCCTATTGTTTCATCAGGCAGGGCTATCTATTTAAATTATTTTAAATTGGGAGTTTTAAATTCTGTGGGTTTTAATCTGGGCCAAAATTGTATAATAATTTCAATAATTTTAAATTTTTGATATTTGTATATTCTTTGTTTTAATAGGCTGTACACTGTCCTGAGTCCTTCGGGAGAGAGGTGGTATAGAAATAAATAAATAAATAAATAAATAAATAAATAAATAAATAAATAAATAAATAAATAAATAAATAAATAAATAATCTACCAACTCCTTTATGGTGTCCACATCTAAACTTTTAAAAACCTTGACAATTATGTGTTAAGATAAAGAAAGCATTGGTCATTTGTTAGAAAGGATAATCTCATGATAGATCATCATACAAATTGCTTGAAGGAATGTTTCTGTCTACTCAATAAATATTTTCTATTATTTAAATCTTAAATTCTCTCAGCGCCTATTATTCATGAGAAAATTGTTCAGTAAAATGGTTACAAAATCAAGTGCTGCTCATTCTACTTTAGTCTGTTAAGTCTGTTAAGTGATAAAATTAGATAGAGAGATATGCTAGACAAGCAGGTAAGCATGGAGTAATCACACACATGCAATGTATGCACACACACACACATACACACAGAGACTCAAAATGTCTGCCTGCAATTTCTCAAGGTAAAAAAATAGGATCCAAAATCAAATTTATTCAGGTCTTTAGGAGCAGTCTTACTACCCCAGTTGCCTTCTAATTTTTGATAATCATCATTATTTATTACATAAATACATTTATGGGTCTATTTTGCAACACATTTGTACAGTACTATATATTGGAGGCAAGTGGTAAATTATCATAAATATTTTATATATAATTTTCCTGGAAATGCCTTTACTTTTTTTTTTTTTTTGAAGTGCCAATGCAACTACTCTGCTTACAGTTGTATCATCTGGAAAACTCTTTGTGCCTGAGATTGCCAGTTAAGCAATATAAAAAAAAAATAAATCACAGGAGTTGATTGGAATTGGACTGTATTAATAAAGTAAAGGATTAAAAAGGTTTTTAAAAATCAATTATATCTCAGCCATTAAAATGAGTCTGATTAATTCTGCATTTTATTTACTGGGCCTCTATATTCCCAAAGCAAGCATTTTCTTCAGCTAGATGAAGCTTGGCTGCATATATCAGTCCTGCCTTTATATTCATATTGGAAAATATCATTTTGACTGTCTCAGTTCCTGTTTTTATTCTGTCTAATTGGGCTAACATCACGGAACAATGAAAGATTAGCCTCTTCAAGCTCCACATCCTTCGTGTGCAATAGTGATCCTCTAATCCAGTTCTGGCATCCTGACAAAGTGAAAAACAAAATGCCAGAATTAGGCACAATAAAGTAGGAAACTTTAATGCCCAAACGAGCTTAATATGCATATACAACACACTCTAAAATCTCCTGTTTATTTTCCCATTTAAATTCCTAGTCTTTGGAAATAAGGACATTTTTTTAAACTAGAAAGCTATGTTTTTAAAGAGCTGAAAGACCATTTCATGCTTAAAAGTGACTTTCCAGAGCTAAAATTGTAAGCACCTGGGGTTTTTTTTTTACTATGTAAAAAAATATATTGCTTGAGAGATACTGCTTGCATGACATTTTAAAATAAAATAATTTTTACTATCAGCAGAATATCAGCAGTAGCAAGAAAGATTATTGTAAAATGAAGCCTTGGTGTTCAATTGGTTTTCATCTCCCAATTCCTTCCAAACCAATTTGAAGCTAACTGGCTAGTTTATCCACTTGCTGTTTTATAAACAGAATAAGAAGAGAACACTGTAAACCAAACTAGACTATTAATTTCTCCAGGTGGTCAACAAAGAAGATCAAAATTAGAACTCAGATTCTTACCTCCTGAGCTGCCAGAGCTTCTAGAGTAATAAACAAACAAACAAACAAACAAAATCCAACACCGTTTCCCACTCCTTACAAGAGAAAAAAATAATTGAAACCCTCTTGTTTCAGCTGGTGTTGTATGAATTTATCTGCCTTTTTGCAACTAAGATAAAATGTTAAAAAAGGAAAAATAAGCAGATGTTAGGCAGGAAAACCATCCTTCTATGGGGCTATTCCTTCAATTCAGTTTGAAAGGCTTTGCTACCTGTGATACTAGAAAGTTGCTTTTGCATAACAGCTTAAAGCATGGTTGTAGGTTATAGTATAATGCAGGGTGTCAAACTCACGTCGTTATGGCATCATCATGTGATGTATCGGGACTTTTTCCCCCTTCGCTAAACTGGGCAGGGGTGAGGCCAGCATATGACACATCCAGCCCACAGGCCAGGAGTTTGACACCCCGGGTATAGTGTCTGAGTAGGAGATATCAGAAGAGAAAGTAGCTGGAGTACTAACGTGTACTAACGTGTACATCTCTTACAGGAGAAGGAAAATCAAATTACAACACAAGTTTCTTGTAAATATCTTGTTTGCTCCCCAATCAGGTGCACTGTGAAGCAAAAGCAATCCAGTAGAAAAATAGGCCATGCACAAACCTTGCTGTTTAAAGTCAAGTTAAACTGATGCAAAGACCAAAGTGCTGAATTAGTCTTCCTAAAAAGCCAATGTGATGGGAATGGGCAGGTTCCAGGGTCAGCCTGAAAGTGATGCAAAAATGCAACTGCTTGTTTGGGGGAGAGGAAGGGTATGAGGTACATTGGCTGGATCCTGGAATAGAGAAGCTGGATCTCAAGTTCTGGGATCAAGAAGGCAGAATAAGGACTGGATCTTGGGCTAGTGATGGGGAGAGTGCAGAGAAAGGGTTAGAATTGGGAGAGATTGTGTTGGTTGGGTGTAGATAGAGAAGACCTGAAAGAAAGGAGATTGGGAAGAAAAGTTAAGAATTTAGGGAGAGAGGGAGTGAAAATGGGAATGAAGCCAAGAGCCAGGAATGTAAAGAAAAGAGAAGTGAGGGAATACTCCTTTCTCACAAGTAAACCGAATAATGGAAGAAAAGAAATGTAGTTTGAATCAGACATAGAAAGGGACCAGTATTGAAAGTTTTCAAAGAAAACCCAACAAAGATCATAATAATAAAGAAAATCAGATAAAACCTGATTTACAAATAGTTGAAAACTGGAATTAAAAAAAAAACCCTGAAGGAAATTTATTACAGCACAAGAACAAACTATGAAAATAAACATCAAAGCAAAATTAAACATATTTCAAATAATAGCAAATGCCAACCATGTAAGGACAAAGATGAAACTGTATGGCCCCAACCTTGTTGTCTTTAAAAAGATGCTGAAGACCTGGTTCTTTCTCTGGGCCTTGAGCCATGTTGTGAGTTGAACCAGTCTTCTTCTACTAGTTTTTGTTCAGATGTTGCTGAATGACCCTAAACATGTGACTTGTTTTTTAAATTATTTTTAATTTATCTTATATATAACTCTTGTGAGTTATGTGTTTAGTGGGTGTTCATAGAAATTAATGGTCATTAAGATAGCCGAATTTCACACATAGACAGATAATGAAAAAGAGACTAGTTTTCCTAAAATTCCCTAAAATGTTTTATATTAGCTCTTCGTTAAAAATCAAGTTGCAAATGCAAAACACATGTTGCTCTGAGTAGGGAAGGGATATATCATTTTTCTATAAGTCCTTTCTGATGCCCTTCATTTTACAGTCTGTGATTAAGTACAGTACCTCTATGTGTGTATGTGTGTGTGTGTTGTGTTTCTTGCATTGTACCAGATGTTTTGAAAGCATAAAACTTATAACATAATGCTCGAACCTTTGAGACCTACTTTGATAATACAAATAGATGCATAGTTCTCTTATTTTTCATATACTCTTGGCTCTTCTGTGCAACGGCTAATTTATTTCAATTATCAAGAAACATTTTCGGATTTGGAAGATTGTTTTATGTGTGTTTTGACTGAAAGATTCAGAAAACTAAGTTAATAGTTGGAAATGCCATTATTACAGACAATAATGTTCATATTATGTGTGTATGATGTATCTAATTGTATTGCATATTGTACTGTATATTTGTATTGTATATATAATATTATATATTTATGCCTTCCTAATATGTATGACATTATGTATGTACATGAAAACAGAAGACACATATCATTTTACTGCTTCGTAATACTTATTTAATATTACATGAGCCAATGTATTATTGGAATCGGAGCTGGAATCAGAGATAACTATTCAATGGAAGAAATCTAGGCCATTGGAAATTGACTTTCAAACCTGTAGCAGTGTGATGGTATAATTCCATGGAAAAGTACTGCTACATCACTGCTACAGTGTCTGAAAATTCTTGCTTTTGCAGTACATAGTGAGCAATACAATATATATTCTTGGAACTTGCCAGTGTCAACAAAATACCACATTACTAATAATGTCTTCACCCATATCCTGTTTTGTTCGTAGTAGAGGAGAAGGAGAGCCTGTGGGAAAAAGAATATACTCAAATACTACATGATCAAACATAACATTGGCCAACCTCCACAGCAGCTGCCTTTTCTAAGAGAGCTTTCCAGCTGCCATACTGCATGACATTTCCTGCTTTCATTAACTGCTCATAATTCTTGCAGTTAATTGTGTTAACTATTCAACACAAAGCCAGCTTCAGACTTAAGCCAGAGATCTTGAAGTCCTTCACTCTTCCAAGTTCACTGAATACTTGGTAAAGCACTCCTATGATTATTAACCTCTTTTTCTAGCTTCTTTTAATACTGCATAGTAGGTTTAATATTAGAATTTTCTAGAGGAAAATTCCCCTGTATTAGGGGAACTGATTCAGTTTAATGGGAGATTTCATTTGTTTCCAAAGTTACAACACAGCAAGCCCATAAAATAATACTGACTTGATAATTTACCAGTACCTAAAGCTAAAAAAATGGACCCTTGTCCATTTTTGTCTTGATTTACAAAGACTATTTTTGTAGGATGAGAAATTTGCAAATAAATAAATAACTACAAACTATTGTACAAAGTAAATCAGCTGTAATGTAATAATTGGCAAATATTATGTAACAAACCAATGACTGGTTAGAGATGCACCCAGGCACTGCTACTTCTTTAGTTCATATTCTTATCAATTTAAATTTAAGATAGAACTAAAATGTGAAATAATGGGCCAGATTTTATGGCCCAAGACATATCCCTAACTGGTCCATTACCAATGCTAATGGATCTTGTGTATTATTTTTATGAGCTATTCTTTGCTTGGATTATAAAAAAAATGAATTAGCAATTATTAAATCACTTCTCCACATAGCCAGAATTTCTGCCACCCAATTAAATTTTATGTAGTGCAACTGAGGAGTAAAATTGATTCAATTAACAGATACATAAAACTGAGGACATATAATCCTTAAAGCAATGAGATCATCTTGGTTAAAACCTTTATCTGCTTCTAAAAGCCTAAGTGATATATTCCTTATCTTTGATTATTATCTTTTGTGCTTAAGAGTTGATTTTGATTTATGGGTAAATGAATATTTTACTTGAAGTATATATCTGTATTTTGTACTATCCATCTCTTGTTTTCTGATTATAGGATACTGTGCCACTTCTAGTGTAAAATTTAAAAAAACAATTTTTCTACTAATGGCACTTCTGATTTTTTATGATCCTGATAAACTTTATTTTTCCAGCATTCTCTGTCAATAACAACTTATTTGACTTCTTGATAACTCATACTTAGGCCATCAGCGATACTATCTAGCTACCTTATATCTGTTGGCCTCCTTTTCTAATTACCTTTGAGTTTCCTAAGTGTCAGGACCATCTTCAGTGACACTTGCCTTTGGATTAAATGTCCAAATTATTTTCATATTAGCAGCATATAAATCTTACAATGAGTGGTCTTTCTTTACTTAATTTTGTTCTTCTTACAATCTAAGGTATTTTCTTTCTTTTTTTTTTTTTTTTGATTTTTAATAATTTTTATTTATACAAATCGACAATACAATAAAAAATATTTTCGGTTCCGTGGTGCATATACAGATACACAAACTTTTATCTTGCCATACATATACATCTACTATTACTTCTTATAAGTGGATTTTATCTTAATAATCATTGCATATAATAATACACAGTAATAAATATCTTCATTAATTGGTTAGTAATTAACCTCTATATACTATCTCATTTTTTATTTCTTCTCTCCATCCACTCATACCACATGCCCCACACGCCATAATACTCCGAATCTGTTCTGTCATTGATTTCTAGGGACAATTTATTCATTTCTGCGCACTCCAATATTTTATTTATAACAAATTCTTCTGAAGGTAGCTGTTTTTCCTTCCAATACTGGGCAAAAGAAATCCTTGCGGCTGTCACTATGTGTATAATCAGATACTTTTTCTCTTTTACATATTCTGTTTTCAGGATTCCCAGGAGAAGTGCTTTGGGGTCAAAATCAAAATCCTCTCTTATAATTTCCGAAATCCATTTTGATATCATCTTCCAATATTTTTGTGCCTGGTTGCAGGTCCACCAACAGTGATAGAAGGTGCCCTGTTGATGATCGCATTTCCAACAGTTCGCTCTCAAGTTGGGATATATCTTTGCTATCCTTGCAGGGGCCATGTGCCACCTATAAAACATCTTATAGTGGTTCTCCTTGTAAGTCACCACCCTGGTCATTTTGAGGTTTTTATTCCAGATTGTATCCCATTCGTCCAGATTTATATTTTGACCAATATTTTTAGCCCAGGCCAACATCGGCTCCTTAACCACCTCCTCTACAGTGTCATATTCCAATAAATAATTGTATAATTTGGCTAATATTTTCTCATCTGAACCCATCCAAATCTTGTCGAATCCATTAATACCTGTCTCTATACCGAATTCCTCCTTGTCCTTTTTATATCGTGATGTAATTTGGGTATATGGCCACCAGTCTATAATAATGCCTTGCTCCTTCAATTCTTCCCTAGTTTTAAGGTTTCCTCCCCCATCCAATATCTCATTGTATCTAAACATCTTTCCTATTTCCAGTACATTTGGGTATATTAATGCCTCCATGGTGGAGAGCCATCTCGGAATTTTTATGTATTGCCTCTGTCTTATCTCTCCCCATGTTTGTATTAGGGTCTCCCTTATTTTATGTCTATGGAAGTATGTTTTGGGTTTTTTTCCAAGTTCCCAGAGGTATGCATGCCAGCCCTTCTGGAGGTCATGTCCTTCCAAAGTTAGGAGTCTTTTATTTTGCAGAGAAGCCCAATCTTTCAGCCATACTAAGTTTGCAGCTTTTTGATATGTCTCCCATTTGGGTAATCCAAAACCCCCTCTCTCCTTCTTATCCTGTAAATTTCTGATTGCTATCCTTGGTTTCTTTCCCTCCCAAATGAATTTCCTAATTATTGCATTAAGTTCCAAAAAAATTTTTGTATCCAATTTGACAGGGACTGTTTGGAATAAATATAATAATTTGGGTAGTATACTCATTTTTGTTGCTGCAATTCTACCTAAAAATGATATTTGCAGTCTTCCCCATTTTTCCAGATCCTGTTTTATATTCCTGATTAATGGTACAGAGTTATCCTCCTTGAGGGCTGAGCACTTCGCTGAAATCCATACCCCTAAATATTTTACCTTCTTAACAATTTGAATCTCCATTAATTCTTCCAACATTTTACAATCTAAGGTATTTTCAATAATTTTATCCAGCCCCACAAACAATCAAAGAATGTAAGGATGTTAGCCGAAGACAACTGAGGAAAGACATGATAGTAGTCTTCAACTATCTGAAGGATCCCACAGAAGAGGGAGAGAATTGACATGGTAGCGCCCCAAAGGACAGCTGAAAAGGATGAAGAAAGATGTTCAGGTTATGGGTGAAGGCTATTCATGCCAACAGCCAGTGAAAAAGCCAGCCATATGCAGTAGCAAGTTCTCCTTTGTCGGATGTCTTCAAATAGTGGCTAGGTTATGATTGCTAAGAAATGCTGTACAAATAATCCTCAATGTATGATCATTCAGGTAGTAACTCTTTGACATTACAAAGCACTGAAAAAATGCAACAGCACTGACTTATGACTTTCTTCACATTTAACAACTGTCACAGCATCCCCATGGTCATGTGATCAAAATTCAGACAATTGGCAACTACTGTGTTTTTACAATGGTTGCAGTGTCCCAGGGTCACTTGATCAACATTTATGAACCTTCCCAGCTAGCTTCTTATCAGAAAAGTCAATGGGACAACTGGAATCATTTGATACTACATTATTTGCTTAATGTCTGCATTGATTTGCTTAACAATTGTGACAAAAGGGTCATAAAACCAAATGCAACTCAGTTAACAACCACATTGCTTAGCGATAGAAATTCTGGTCCCAATTGTCATCACACAGGACTATGTGTAGTGAATCTGCATTAGTGGTGCAGTGGTGATGCAGTGGTTAGAATGCATTATTGCAGGCTAACTCTGCTCACTGCAAGGAGTTCGATCCTGATTGGCTCAAGGTTGACTCCATCATTCAGAGATTGGTAAAACAAGGACCCAGATTCTTAGGGGCAATATGCTGACTCTGTAACCTGCTTAGACAGTGCTGTAAAGCACTATGAAGCTTTATATAGCTAAGTGCTATAGTTATTATGCCGGGGTACTCTGTTGGTGATCTCTAAGAAACTTTCTAACTCTATAATTCTAAAATAGATGATGGAACAAAAAGCATTTGCATTTTCTTGGGATTCCATATCTTTGTCAAGTAGAACACACTCTATGTTTCCAGCAGATACAACTGCAAATGTCTAACACTTTATGAAGACAGAAAAAGACTATTTTATATCCATTTGTAAGACTTGTATTTTGGGTTTCTGAGTTTCTGTTCCTCCTTCATATACTTAAAAATACATCCAAACAGAACTTTAGATTTGCAGTTGGAATATGATTTCATGTTTCTCTTGCTTATATAAACAGCATATCTGATTCTCTGTTGTCAAGAAAAGGCAGTTGTCCCAGCCAGCATCTCATCCCAGTCATCCCAGCTGACAAATTCAGACTATTTGGTTTGTTACTTATTGTCTACATTGTAAGCACAGTGAATTAACCACAAATGGAGGTGTGCACATTTTTTAGTTGGACTGCTGATAGCTGGATCCAGTAGAAGTAATCATCTACTAATAAGTCAGAATTTTTCACTAGTTAGCAAGGAGTTCTGCTTCATGGAAATGCAATCATTGCTTATACTCCTAATTAATGTAGCCATGTTCATGATTTGATTGAAGTAGCATCAAGTGACATCAAGAACCTTGTCTAAGAAGCCAGGGATTATTCTGTTTGCATCACAACTGTATCTTATGATCCTAGTTAAATAAAGCAGTATTCCCAGCTACTCCAAAATAGAACTGTAATTTAATATTGGTTTATAAATCAGGATTTGAGGCCAGAATCAAAAAAATGTATTTTTCTTCTGTTCAGTAAATTAAATTGGCTGGATTCTTATGTCAACATTAGGTCATAGTTCCTTGCTGCATATATAATAAGGAACTGAGGACCACAGTGCCAAAGTCTGCATGGCACATGGGCTCATCTACCTCATTTATTATTTGCTCTGAAAGAACCTTTTAAACAATCGCACTATTGCTAAAAGTATGAACAATATATACTGTAAGATTTAATTTTCTAACTTTAGGAGCATTAAAGGATTTTAGACAAGGATATGCCCCAAGTCTTACATAGAAAAATCAAGATCTTCCATTGTTTCTGAAGAATATTTTTTCCAATACAGCTAAAATGGGCAATCTTTTTCTTATGGGTTCCCCCTCGGCCTGGCCTGACTGGCTTAGATTGCATCCCTAAAAGGATGCAATCCTTGTGTACAATGTGCGGTCGGACCAAAAGAAAAAAGAAAATTGCAAACCCAGCACCATATGGGTACACGTTAGCAAATGAGCAACAGAATATAAAAGTGAAAGGGTAGAAATAAAAAGAAACAGTAACATTTTCTAAAACATTTTTTAAAAACTCTAAGCACAAGTAATAAAAGCATTAGAGGCTGGCTGGTGGTGAGTTGGTTAATCGATTGGTTGGTTGTTGTTGTTTTAATTTAAAGCATAGTATACCTTTAAAATTGTACTTTTCAGAGATTCAGTTGGAAGGACTAGAGGGAGATAGCCTTCCTCAGATAGATTGTCTCAAGGAAAGAAAGCACAAGCTACTTGAGATGTTTCTGCAGTGGTCTTTTCACAATGCACAAGGCAACCAGGGAAAAAGTAAGGCTTCAGATGGATGAATTCATCAAGGGAGGCAAGAACTTGGATTCTAATTTAAAAAATCATCCCTAAAACCACAAGTGAACCTTTAAAAAGTGTTATATTTATGATGTATGCAGTGGTGAAATCTGAGCCCGTTTATTACCCTTTTGCTGGCTGCACATGCGTGCCATGTGCCAAATGTGCACTGCGTGTGTGCATGAGCAGTGTGCACCATGCACCAAATGCAAGGTATGCACACGTGCAATGCACGCCAAAAGGAGGCATAGGGTAAATAGAACAGTGTGGGGGGGGAGGAGGTGGTCACCTGTGGCACGCAATTTTTTTTTTTTACTTTTAAAAACATTTTCGGGTGAATAAGTTATAAAAAAATGCTTGTAAAAGTATAAAAAAGGCTCTGATGATTGCGCAGCTCAACTGTGATCGTCAGAGCCTTTTTTTTTTACTTTTAAGAGCAAAAAAGCAAAACCTTCTGTGCATGCGCAGAAGGTACAAAACACATTACTTCCTGTTTAAAACCAGGAAGTAATGACAACTGGGCAGATGGGTGGAGCCTCGAGCGCAATCGCTACCGGTTCTCCGAACTACCTGCCACGATTGCTACTGGATCGGGAAATCTTGTCCTAGCCGGGAGCATTTCATCCCTGGATGTATGCACACATCATAATTGAATTCACTATATAAGAGCTGTGGTGGCGCAGTGATTAAAATGCAGTAGCGCAAACTAGTCTGCTGACTGCCAACTGCCAGCAATATGGCAGTTTGATTCTCACTGGCTCAAGGTTGACTCAGCCTTGTTGGGGGCTGAGAGAGAGCAGTAAAGCACTGTGAAGTGGTATATAAGTCTAAGTGCTATTGCTATATTGATCTTGAAGCTGCTTAAGATTAAGAATGAGCAGACTATATTAAAAAAATGGGATGGGATTAATTATTTAATGAAATTAATTTGCACCTATTGTTCTGTTTTAAACAATACAAAAATAGTCTTTGAACTGGTCTGGTAATTTATATGACTTATTGTGAATTGACAATAAACATGCTCCTGCATTTGACATGTCCTGCTAAAACTTAAGGGAGTATTTGAATAGCATGACAGTATGAATCAAAACATCAGGTTTTTATTTTACACAGTCATCCACCTGGATGCACAAAAGGCTGATAAAATCTATAGAAGTTCCTTCAACAATTAACAGAATATAGCGGACTATATACTGAAAATAGGAAATTTGGAGGGGCCTCAGCCTGCATGCAAGTCCTTTCATGAAAGTATAGAAAATAACTAAAATCTGCATGAATCTAAATTTATCACTATTGAACTATTCCCAAAGATTATTCTAAATAGTTTTTGTCTGGAAACGTTTTATATATATATATATATATATATATATATATATATATATATATATATATATATATATATTGCCAGCATGATCACCAATGTCCGATACATATGTATGCATGTATGTGTGTGTGTGTGTGTGTGTGTACAAACACACAAACACTAGTATTTATTCTCCTTTCATTTTCTTTGGACTAAATAAATAACCAATTACAATGGGAAATATATTTAGCTAATTTTCATGAAAGAAATTTGAATCAGAAAATAGACTGGGCATAATAATTATAATGAACATATAAAGTAATACATATCTTAGATGTTTTTCTAATATTATATTATTTTATGAACATGAAATATAGTATACATTATTTCATATACACTGTCTTGAGATGTACTGTATAAAAATATCAGAATATGTAATACTACAGACATTTATATTATTTTTATCCCACATTTTTTTCATATACAATTCAAGGTGGCAAACCTGGATAGCTCAACAGACTAAAAGCCTGTTATTAACATTCAGCTGTCTGCAATTATTGCAAGTTCGAATCTCCCCAGGCTCAAGGTTGACTCAGCCTTCTATCCTTTCTAAGGTAGACAAATTGAAGACCTAGTTTGTGGGGGCAATAAGCTGACTTTGTAGAAAATATACAAAAGTATGAAGGCTATTGCTTAACACATTGTAAGCCACCCTAAGTCTCCGGAGAAGGGGGGCATATAAATCTAATTTTTTAAAAAAACCATGCATAATACTTCTTTCTCCTCCTTCCTCCACAATAACAACAATCCTGAGTGGCGAGTTGGGCTGACAGAGAGGCCTACAGTCACATTTCATGCCTAAGGCAGAGCAAGAACATAGAGCCTCTTGGTTTCTAGGCCGACACCTTAACCACTACACCAAACTGGTTCTCTAGTCCCTTTTTAGAATACTCTAAATTGGTTGTCATTACAATTGATGGCAATAATATATTCTTCAGTTGAAGTATTTAACTAACTTTATTACTATTTTTATTGTATGTTTTAAGTTACTTTGAAAATGTTTTATCAAAAGGAAGGAATTATGTTTTGTATATATATAAGGCACTCCAAATATCTTCATAAATAGTGTGTCATTTCTCTGCCGGATAAATTGATAGATGATGAAATGGGTTCTGAGATGTGTATAGGTTCACATTTAACCTGTGCCTTAAATGAAGCTCTACAGCGAAACATGTTGGGAAAGACCCATTCTTTTAAAGATCTGTTAATTTTATCTTTGTAGAAAACAAACTTCAGTTTTAAAAAAAGCCAATTCCCCTATTTGATATCCTTCTGTTACATTGGATTACAAATCTTGTTATTTCTGTGCCTGGTTGTATCTCACTACATCTGGAAGGCACTAGATTATTTTAATTGCTTCCATCTAGATGATGGTGTGCAAATGTCTCCATAAAAGTTCCTAATTTTGCCTCTGCTTTTGTTATTGTGTGAGATTGGGGCTTGACAGTTATGAGTTGTGTTTGACTGCAAGGGTCATTATCCACCACCTCAGAGAAAATTCCCCCCTCCTCTCCTGCTGAACTTTTGATTTAAATCATAATGCTGAATATGTGACGTCACTCTCAATCATTTCCACATGGGTTCACTTTTGGGATCAAAACAAAGGTGAAGCTTTCATGTCAGACTGAAGGTTGATAAAAATGTCATTCCCAGGGAATTGTGAGAAGCTACCAAAAAAAAGTACTTTTCATGATGCTATTATTTCACAGCAAAGACATTTAGGCCTAGCACTTAAAACATTGCGAAACCAAGGTTGTTTACTACCTTTACTCAGTTACTTTAAAAACAAACTTCATTTTGCTATGGTATATAAGCTGAGAAATTCAGGCTGAGTCAGTAGGAACATTACAAGAATAATGGGATATTATGATAGCCACATATCCTCATTTTCTTTGGCACATTTGTTTTCTAATGGTATCATTTTGGTTAGACCAAATGAAAGGGCAAAGGTTATAGAATGCAAAGATGTGGGAGCCAGAAAAGAAAAGGGCTATTTCAGTGGCAGTGAAGTGCAGGCTACTGGTGCTGAATATCTTAGGAATTAGAATAACAAGGAAGAAATCACTTTATTAGGCAATAAACTATTTTTCTGGGCAAATACTTGTCTATTTAAGTTGTAAATATTGTAAATTTATGTTGATTCTATTACCAACACAGTAGAGTCAGGCTTGGAAAAATTTTCCAAAGAGGCAGGTGAAGGCTTTTATTAGACTTTAATGCAACATCTGGAAATTTATTTCATATAGAACACACAACCAGTAGATAGAATGCAGTCCAGAGAACAACAAAAACTTTTGGTTTCATTCCATATACCATGTTTCCCCCAAAATAAGACCCTGTCTTATATTTTTTTGAACCCTGAAATAAGCACTTGGCCTTATTGCCAGGCGTTCAAAAACCCGATTGTGCTTATTATCAAGGGATGTCTTATTTTGGGGAAAACAGGGTAGGTAGACAAAGATACTTTTTTGTATGATTAGAATTTAGCTACATTATTTTCTATACTAATATCATGAAACAGTGAATCCCTAAACAAGATCCTTATTTTGCGGGGAAGGGCAGTTCCTGAATTTCTCATTTTTTAGCTTTTTAAAAGACACTGTTTCCACGCCTGTCTCCAGGTTTTCTTTTAATATACAATATGTTAACAACAATTCTCACATTTATACCATTAGCAAAACTTTCATTCTTTCCGAATGTGCAAACTATAAAACAGGGTACATATACTTGTTGCTGTTTCATACGTTACTGTTGAACTACTTTACCTGAATTTTAACTGAAGCCTAGAATCCTAATTTTTGTTTTGCTCAGTAGAATCATTTGTTCATCTTCCTTCTCCATTTGCAGTCCTTACGATAATGTTGATTAATTGATATGTGTGCATCAGTGGTGGGTTTCTACCGGTTTGCCCTGGTTTGGGCAAACTGATACTGGCAGCGGCAGGAGGCTCTGCCCACCCACCCGGACATCATCACAGATGTTCTGCGCATGCGCAGAAGCGCCGTGCATGAGTCAAGTGAACCCCTGCGCGCGAGCGTGCTCCTGATTCCAAATCAGTAGCGAAGGTAAGGGGAACCCAGTACTGGTGCACATGTAACATTCTCCAAATTTTTCATGGCTTTACTATGACTGTTAAAATACATACATGCTTGGTTGTAGGAGGCAACAGTGTGCAAGGAAATAGAAATAACCTCTGTTAAGAGGCTGCCCTGCTAAAACCTGAAAGAATTAAATCCCATACAAATAAATGTCTATTGTGTGGCCCTTCTAAAACATGTCTTTCCATCTAATGGACTTTCCCACTCAGAAAAGATGAATGGAAATCTGTTGAAATGGACTTATTCACTATAGAAAGATGATAATGTCTGGAAACCATCTGTGTGCCTTGTTAAAAGGTCTACTGTATCTAAATACAGCCTAACACAGTCAGGAAAGATTATTTTATTACTGGACATATCCTGTTGGCTAAAACCTCTCAGATGGTAAAGTGTATTATTAAGCTTGATTTTTAAAGATACTAGTTTATCTCGACTTTCAGGTTTGTTTCCTAAATTGCAAATTACCTGTTTAGAGAACTGAAAAATATAGTTATCAAACTAAGGAAGAAATATATATTTGTAAACTGTGGGATATCTCCTGTGTAGCGTAGGGGGCTAATGCCTCCTACTAAAGGCAGCAATTAACACCAGCTGCCTGTAATTTCTCTGAGTTCAATCCTAGCCAGGCTCAAGGTCGACTCAGCCTTCCATCCTTTCTAAGGTGGGTAAATTGAGGACCCAGTTTGTGGGGGCAATTAGCTGACTTTGTATAAATATACAAAAGTATGAAGGCTATTGCTTAATGCATTGTAAGCCACCCTGAATCTCTGGAGAAGGGCGGCATATAAATCAAAATTAAAAAAAAAATAATGACTTTGTGTTGCTTTGGGTGCTAAGCACCCAAACTTTGATCATGTGACCATGGGATACTATGATGGTCATAAAAGCAAAGACCAGTTTTAAGTCACTTCTTTTAGAACCATGCTAAGCTCAAGTGGTTGGCAAATGAATGCTTGTAAGCGGTATATAAGTCTAAGTGGGATTGCTATTATTCTGCTTTGAATATGGACCAAATTTTATATAATAAAACAACACTTTTCCTCTCTCACAAACTCTCATAATTGCAGTACAAATGGTGCCTAAGATGTTGTTATTGGACTGATCTATGCACTGACAACTTCAAAAGCATTCTGTTTTACATCCATTCTATATTGGTTGTGTTCCAACAGGACAAACCTCAAAATCCTCAATTGTCCTATGATGAATAAAACTCAAAACATGTTCATGGTTTATTTTTACATGTAACAGAAATGACACACTTGTCTTACTTATCAACCTAGAACTACAAAAAAATACCTGAATTATTAGCTCTGACTGCTATCTACCATCTGACTTGTAAAATATTACCAATATTGTTTTTTCATGAAATCATATAAAAATTATAATAAGAAACATTGCAACATGTAAAAATGCTTTTTATAGTATAAATTCCTACACAACCACAAAAATAAGCCCTAATTTGATAGTAACACTTTAAGCATTGCTTGTTTAGCCCACCTATGTAACCATCACAGAGCAGTAGGTACCATAATTCACTTCAAAATAGTCCATGACAAACAATAGAAAAAAAATGACTATTTATTTTATACTTCACTTTCTTCCTAAAGTAGAAAATAATGAACATTTTTTGAACAACAAATTAATATGATCAAGAACATGTTCAGAGACATACTAACATACTAACACTAAAAGAAGAAGGAGACGACAGAGAATGAAGTGGCTGATGGAGTCACTGAAGCAGTAGGCATGACCTTAAATGGACTGCAGAGGATGGTAGAAGACAGGAAGGCCTGGAGGAACGTTGTCCACAGAGTCGCGATGGGTCAGACAGGACTTCGTAGCTAACAACAAAAAAAGTTGAGAGAACACATACTCAGAAGCTCTGTGTGACTCTGATATGGATATATCTCAGATCATTTTCTCTGAGATGGGGATACCTGAAGATTCTCTGCCCAAATGGTGACATATTAGAGTTTTTTGATATTACACTTATATTATTCATGTTTCAATTTTGTGATATTATATGTAACTTGCTTGAAGTCTTTGGAAATGGAGTGATATATAAGCAAAAGGAAGGACCTAGTTGAAACAATCCTATTTTGTCTCAAGCTCAGAATAAATTCTCAGAACCTGGATGTTTTCAAGCAAGCTTGAAGCAATTTGTTCAGCTACTCTAAGAATATCTCGTATATATGTAATACCACAGAATATATTGTTCATACATGGGGAGACAAAATAAAAACTATTTCTCTTAAAGCATACTATTTTGTCGGACATTCTCTTTGTATCCAGCCATGTGGATAATATGTTGAAGGTCATGAGAGATGATTTTCTTCCCAGCTCCTTTGATAGAACAAATTCTGTTAGTGGGGTACCATGACTGGATTATGTGATTTTTGTGCCACCACTCAATTAGAAGTATGAACCTCTATTTGAAATCTCACATTCCTATATAATCCACAAAATATTTGCTTATTAATTTAGATTAGTTTATTCATTTTGCAAAGAAGAGAAGACTGAGAAGATTGCTATATGTAACACTGCAGATTGACTCTTTTTTATGCTAAAAATTATTTGTTATCTTAAACAAATAAAAGCACATGAAAATACAGAGCCAGTGGCTTTCTTTGAATAACTTGCATCAGTATAGATTTCCAAATAAAGATTTAATTGGATCCACTGGCAACAATTATAATATCAAAGCCATGGATTTTAAAACACACAGAACTAGAAGGTTCATACACAATGATTGTTTGACAGAAGGTTTGGAAGACAGCTAAATGCAATTATAATGAACAAATTCTTCAAAGCAGCCTAAAGAGTTACACAGCAGTCTGAGGTTTTGAAAATCAAGCTTAAAACAAGGTCATAAGCTTCTTGATCATATATACTTTCAGCCTGTGAACATCTGAGAAAAATGGAATGAAAGGCTAAATGTATGTATTTAAACAAGTGAAAGAACAGTTCTTCAGTAAATTGACTGAAGTATTATGAATGCATGGTTAATCTCAGAATAATTCAGCTATTTTAAAATTATTTTTATTTAATTAGTAACAAAACCTGTCCATATCACCTAGATATAGGCATTTTATGTGTAGTGGTCAGTTTTTCCCCACTTACACAACTACGAAATAATCATTTTTGCACATAGTATTCTACAGAGTGTGCTGTAGAAGGGAAATATGTTAATTAATTCAATCTACATATTGATTTATTTTTTCTAGATTTGTCACTGATGTTTATAACTTCCTTTTAACCGTAGCCTACATTTGTCCTGAACATACCAAGCCTATACACCTGTCTTCATCTGATTACTTGAAGATTCTTATTTAACATGTAGTCAATTTCCACTTATTTTAATCATCACATATCTATATTTGGTTTCTCAAACCATGTTTAAAGACAAAATTCTAGGTTTGCATAATTCATGTTTGAAACCAAATAAATGAGGTGATGTTCCTTAAGAAAAGCTTATATGAAAATCATCCATCCAGATGTTAATATGGCTTTCATAATATGTTTAACCATGCCTGTTCAATATGAGTTTTACAAGGCTGGTAAATCCACATAGAATTTATGACTCAATTCTGGGCTTGGATGCTGCAGCTGTTACACATAACTATACCATTCCTTCTCTCTTTGAAACCTCACATATAATAATATATAATTGAAGAGGCTACTTGAAATATCTAGGAATTTTTATGGTTTAGCTTTTAGTTATGTTTAAAGTTGAAAACCAGGTAGGAAAACAGCTGGATCTTTAAATTACAAGAGAATAAAAAGAGAACTAAAATGAAAAATCACAAATATCTGAATATCAAAAGAATATATATAAAAAATAAAATATATCGCTTTAAAGGTAAAGGTAAAAGTTCCCCTCGCACATATGTGCTAGTCGTTCCCAACTCTAGGGGTCGGTACTCATCTCTGTTTCAAAGCCGAAGAGCCAGCACTGTCTGAAGATGTCTCTGTGGTCATGTGGCCAGCATGACTAAACGCCAAAGACACATGGAACGCTGTCACCTTCCCACCAAAGGTGGTCCCTATTTTTCTACTTGCATTTTTTACATGCTTTTGAACTGCTAGGTTGGCAGAAGCTGGGACAAGTAACGGGATCTCACCCAATTACGCAGCACTAGGGATTCCAAGATGCCTGGAGAGCAGTTGGAGGGCCAGCATACTGAATCTGACTGAACACCGGTAAGGTCTCATATTAAGACCTACCTGGTGGCGATAAAAGCAGTGAAGTATAACTATTTTGCTGCTCTTATTGCGTCATCAGATAATCGCCCGGCCGCCCTGTTTAGGGTGACCTGCTCCCTGCTCCACCAGGAAGCGTGGGAGGACCCCTTGGAGGTAGAGCCGAGGACTTTGTACAGTATCTGTATGACAAAATCACCCAGATTCGGGAACACCTGGACTCCGACTTGGTAGATTCAGGGGGGAGGATGGAGGAAGGTCTTGTGAATATTATCTGGGAAGAGTTTGATTCTGTGATGCCCGAAGACATGGACAGGATATTGGGCAGACTGAGCACAGCCACATGTTTATTGGACCCCTGTCCCTCCTGGCTGGTGCTGGCCTCTCGAGAGGTTACGCAAAGCTGGCTCCAGGGGATTATAAATGCTTCTCTGAGTGAGGGATCTTCACCGCCGCCTTGAAAGAAGCGGTGGTGAGGCATCTCCTCAAGAAGCCTTCCCTGGACCCAGCAGTGTTAGCAAATTATCGTCCAGTCTCCAAACTTCGCTTTGTTGCGAAGGTTGTTGAGAATGTGGTAGCGTGACAGTTCCCTCAGTATCTGGATGAATCGTTATATCTGGATCCATTCCAGTCGGGCTTCAGGCCTGGGTACAGCATAGAAAACGGCATTGGTCTCATTGGTTGATGATCTCTGGAGTGCTCAGGACAGGAGTTGCTCCTCTGTCCTGGTCCTATTAGACCTCTCAGCGGCTTTTGATACCATCAACCATGGTATCATGCTTCACCAGTTAGAGGAGTTAGGGGTGGGGGGCACCGTTCTATGGTGGTTCTTCACCTTTCTCGCTGACTAGTCACAGTCTGTGTTGACAGGGGGCAAAAGTTGACCCCGAGGCCCCTTGTATGTGGGGTGCCACAAGGTTGGTCCTCTTGTCCCTTCTGTTCAACATTTATGTGAAGCCGCTGGGTGAGATCATCCGTGGTTTCGGGGTGAAGTACCACCAGTACGCTGATGGCACTCAGCTGTACATCTCCACCCCGGACCACCCCAATGATGCCCTTGAAGTGATGTCCTGGTGCCTGGAGGCTGTGCGGATCTGGATGGGGAGAAACAGACTCAGGCTCAACCCATCCAAGACCGAATGGCTGTGGTTTCCAACGTCCCGATATAGTCAGTTGGTGCCATCACTGACTATTGGGGGTGAGTCATTTGGTTCCCACTGAAAGGGCTCGCAACTTGGGTGTCCTCCTGGACTCACGGGTGTCTTTGGAGGAGCACTTGACGGCTGTGGCCAGGGGGACTTTCATCAGGTCCGCCTGATTTGCCAGTTGCGTCCCTTTCTAGATCGGGACTCGTTAAGTACGGTCACTCATGCTCTTGTTACTTCCCGCCTGGACTACTGCAATGCTCTCTACATGGGGCTCCCCTTGAGGAGCATCCAGAGGCTACAGCTGATCCAGAATGCGGCCACGTGGGTGGTTTTGGGAGCGACGTGGCGCTCCCATGTGACCCCCCTCCTGTGTGAACTGCACTGGCTCCCAGTGGTCTTCTGGGTGCACTTCAAGGTTTTGGTTACCACCTTTAGAGCGCTCCATGGTATCGGACGGGGGTATCTACGAGACCACCTTCTGCTACCAATAACCTCTCACTGACCAGTACACTCCCATAGAGAGGGGCTTTTCAGGGTGCTGTCGGCCAAACAGTGTCGACTGGCCGCCCTCAGGGGGAGAGCCTTCTCTGTGGGAGCAACTACCATCTGGAACGAGCTCCGCCCGGAGATACGGAGGATCCCGGATTTGCGCATTTTTCATCGTGCTCTCAAAACATTTTTATTCCAGCAGGCTGGCCTGGCCTGACTCTCCCTTTTAAATTTTTTAAATTGTTTTTAATCTGTTTTATAAATTGGGTGTTTTTTAAATTTGTTTTTGGGCCAAAACATTTAATAATTTTAATGGGTTTTTTTAATGTTTGTATTGTCTGTATTTTATCTTTGCTGTTCATTGCCATGAGTCCTTCGAGATCAGGGCAGTATATAAATCTGATAAATAAATAAACTGCCGACCTTTCGATCGACAAGCTCAGCGTCTTAGCTACTGAGCAAATTGCTGATTTGTAGGAAAATTTAGATACCCCTAAGATTGACAGTTATATTAGACATCAAGTTTTTAAACCAGTTAATTTAAAACTTTTTCTGTACATATTTTAGAATGCATTTTAAAAGTAAGAGGATCAAATGTTATTATAAGGATTCTTGCTGAAAAAGATTCATTCAGCTGGTGAAGTAATTCTTCTATGTAATGTTTCTATAAACCAGGGGTGTCAAAGTCATGGCATCATGGGGCATCACATAATGTATCAGGACTTTTCTTCCCTTCACTAAATGGTCATGGCCGTGGCCAGCACATGACACATTCAGCCCACGGACCAGGAGTTTGACAGCCCTGTTTTAAACTAAGCAGAGAAGCTTTGCTTAATTCTGATTGGATATCAACTCCCACAATAAATACAATGACAGGACAGTGTAAGAGTTGAAGAGCACATAACTGGATGGTCAGGGAAGGTTAATTTAGAAGTCTTTGAGAGTGAATTCTGTGAATTCTCTTACTTGGGGAAAAAAGTATAGTTAAACATTTCAAGACACTTTGGCTAAGTCTTCTACTTCTATAGAACCATAATAAAATAAATATTTATACTAGAGGGATGTATGCGAGTATCTTGATTTAATCTTCAATCCCCAAATCACTTTGAACTAATTTTTCTATATATCTTTCTAGCATATGAATTGAATGATATAAGATTCAAGGTAAGAGATGGAAGCTTGTACATTGCCTGTGGATACCGTGGAACTTGTTACTACAAAATATAGTGATAACTTCCTACTTAGATGACTTTGAAAGAAAGTTAGATAAATGTTTTGAATGATCAGCCTTGTATTACAAATATATTATCTTTAGTATTAGAAATTTGAAAATCAGTTGCTGGGGGAAACAAGCACAAAGATGTTCTTGTGCTCATGTTCTGCATTGAATTTCAAATAGATGTCTGGCAGGACATGATGAGAACAGAGGCCTGTATTAAAAAGCTTTCTTGATCCACCAGGACTCTTACATTCTTCTGAAACTGGGATTGAGATGGAAAATGAGGAACAGCTCTACTTCTGCAAATGCTGCTGGATAGGTAGTACAGCAGAGACTTGTTTAAAAATGACTAGTTGTCTTTAAGAAATCTAATGACTGAAGAACAAATACCAAAGCAAGAAGTTTCAATTAGTGCTCAGTTGAATTAGTATTTTAGTTACTTAAGTAGCTTAAATGTAAGGTATTGAATATGAAATATTTGGTTTACTATTATTAATAAGAGTATTAAATAAAAGTATTATTAATTGTCAAAGAGAAATGTATAAAACGATATGAATGAAGAATGGAATAAGTTTAATGTATTAATGTTTGGAATTATAGCAAAGGTTATATAATGTTAGTATGTGATGATGATGAAGTTTAAAATATTTTTCTAGATTTTTTAAAATACGCTTAGAGAATTGAATATGAAATATATTTTAGGTATATTTTACTTGATTTTTTAAATATGCTTAGAGAATTAAATATTGATGTTTAAATATTTTACTAGATTCTTTTAAATATGCTTATTATGTTTAGAGTAAAGTGTTAAGTGTTTTATGTAAGGGGATCTCACTTTTAAAGATTGTTAAATATGTTATGTTTGTTAAACAGCGGAAGTCAAGGGGGGGAGGGAGGGAGAGGGGGGTTAGGGTGGAGGGGGAGGGGTTTTTTTTTTATAAATGTAATGTAAAACTTTTTCAATAAAAAAAAAAAAGAAATCTAATGACTTGAAAATAGATCTAAGAAAGACACATACACACATTTCTTAAATAGGTTATTGATCAATGAGCGTATTCAGGCAGCTGCTTCCCATCTGCTTCTAGCAGATCTTTCATTTCAACATGTATTGCGATGGGGCGGTGTATAGCAGTGGCATTGTGCTACTTTTGCCTACAAAGAAAGGACAGTTCAAAGGGTCATCCTCTGCACAGTTTCTTCCTAGATTTTAGAACACTTTGAGAAAGCTGCTTGCAGTGTTTTTCCTCTTGAACTAAGGGAATCAAGACTGAGCTCAGCTTGCTCTAAAACACCAAATGGACTTCTGCACAGGGCAGCTTTCATTGGCCTATGGTCCTGTTCTATGTCAGAACTCTTCTGGATCAATTCCATTCCGATATGATATTAAACAGGATTAATTTCTGATAAGACATACCTTTTTAAGTACATTCTATAAAAGAATTTTACAAAAATCTTTTTTTCTCTCTCTTTTATAGTGGCAGAACCTCTATTTCAGGCTGGCTTGTCATGCACAGGAGTAGGCATAGAAAAAAAGATAGCAAACTTTATGGTACTGATACATAATTCTCTGTATGCTTATTTTTGATAAGGGATTATAGCATGTCATTAAGCATTGTTTGTGTATCTATCAAATCCTGTGTAATAGGAAATAATATTTCACTGCCCATCAAATTAAATATCTAACACATTATAGAAAAATGCAAGATTTGTGCCAGTATGAAGAGAGATCCACTTTATGCTAATTCATCATTCATTTCAACCACAATTTGTTGAATATGCTATAATGGCCTAATCAAAACATAACTTTAAGTGATATTAACGAGTTTAGTAAATGTTGACTATGTTTGAAGCCAGGCAGCTAATTTAGAGTGCAAGAGTAGACATGAATACAGTAGTCTCCAATCTTCTCTAAATTCAAATCAGCCCACAAACTAGTTTATTAAACCAGGATGCATGCATCTTCTTAATTATAGCCTTAAAATGGAAATTGTGTTTGGCTCGGGCATAAGGAATACAAGAAGGAAGAGAGGCCGTCACAAGTATTCTCTGTCGGATAGCAACAAACTACTACAACACCACTTAACTCAATGTCATTTACTCCAGTTCACATAGCTGATGCTTGATGCTTGATTAATTTGACTGATTATCCACCTTCAACTTCTGGTGACCACATAGATATCTCTCCATCAGCTGTTGGATGAAAATTTGCTCTCTGAATGATAGTTTTTTCCACTGACAATGTCTGCAATTGTCCTCTAGATTTGCTTTATGCTATGAAACTTCAGACATTTATTGTTAGTGAAAATAAAATTCATTTCCTGTTTCCAATTAGAAATAATTTCACATTGGGCTAACCTCATTGGCTATATCCCAAAGATGCTTTTTGAAAGGGGGAATTCTCTTTGTTTTGGTTTGAAGATATTTTGCTTCTCATCCAAGAAGCTTCTTCAGTTCTGAACAGTAGAAACTTCTTAGATGAGAAGCAAAATGTCCTGGATGACTGAGAAACTCCACAGGCTCATTGGCTAGGATGATATTGCTATTATGCAAAGCACATATTACTAAATGCTATTACTATTGCTAGTACTACTCTTTATATTTCTATTTACCGATTTAATGCTCCTGTTCCTTTTAGATTTTTTTAGAGTCTTGTTTTTTATATATACAATTCTGTTTTAATACATATATTTTTATATTTTATACCTGCTCGACACATACCCTGGCAACCGAGGGAGTTGTCTCCATCTCTAAAGCCCCAAGGATGAAAGAGCACTCAACTACTATCAAGAAAATGCTCTCAGCCTTTGGACTAGTGTTTCCCAACATGGGGCCCACGCCCCACAGGGGGGCAATTTGTTTTTTAATGGGAGCAATTTGAACCTTGTTTAAACCAAGTTAATGGCCTTTTAGGCTTCCTTCATGGGAGTACAGTTCACTTTTTGAGTAAAGTAAGAATTATATGTCATGGGGGAGGGGGGTCAGGATTTTAGAGATACTTAGGTGGGGCATGGCCAAAAAAAGGTTGGGAACCACTGCCTCAGACAGTCGGCTACATCACACTCTGAATTCACCTACCCTTTCTCCGTGGCAAAATCGATGCAGCCATCAGCAGTCTGAACTCTGGCAAAGCAGCAGGTTTTGATGGCATCCACCCTGAATTTCTAATTCATTCTGGGAGACTAACAAGGAATTGGCTTGGCAAATTATTTTCAAATATTCTTTCTAGCGGACATCTCCCCCCCCCCCCCAGAATTCAAAAAAGCCAAAGTAATATTGCTTCTGAAACCTGGCAAACCACAAGGCAGAATTGAAAGCTACCACCCCACTGCCCTTCTGAGTTCTTGTTACAAATGTCTGGAGAAACTTATCATAAACAGAATTGGACTCACAATAGATACATTTCTGCCCATGGAACAAGCCAGCTTTCATCATAATCACAGTTGTGATGAACAGGTGCTGAGCCTAACAGGACATATTGAAGCTGGCTTCCAAAGAGGCTTAAAAACCACAGCTGTGCTCCTCGACCTTACTGCAGCATACAATACCATGTGGAAGAAGGGTCTGTTTACAAACTGAGTCACATCATCCCCTGTAAAATCTTCTATTGCCTAATAAACAACATGCTCAGCAATAGATCCTTTCAGATCATTAAGGGGGACAATGTTAGCAAGTTAAGAAGACTCAACAACGGCCTTCCACAAGGTTCTGCACTGGCATCCACACTGTTCAATCTTTATATCTCAGATATGCCAGCTACAAGGGGATGTAAATTTGGAAATGCAGATGACCTGGCCCTAGCAACGCAAGATAAAAACTTGTAAGCTTTGGACTGCCTCCTCTCTGAGGACCTGAAGTCCCTGGGTAAATTCTTTGCTGACTGGAGACTCATACCCAGTGTCAGCAAAATGGTGACCACCTGTTTCCATCTCAACAACAAACTCTCTAATGCCACCCCAAAGGCCTACCTGAATAACAACCTACTCCCTTATGATCCCCACCCCAAATACCTCCGAGTAACTTTGGATTGGACTCTCTCCTATAAGAAACACCTAGAGAACATGTCCGCTAAAATCAATACCAGGAACAACTTACTCCAGAAACTAAGAGGATCAAAATGGGGAGCCTCAGCCTCTACTCTCAGAATATCAGCACTAGGGTTGGTCTACTCCATAACTTATCCCTGTTTGATTTAATAGCTGCCACATTAGCAAGATCGATGCTAGACTAAATGATACAATAAGGATCATAAGCAGTGGCATAAAATCTACTCCTATTTGCTGGCTCCCTGTCTTGAGCCACATTGCCCACCAGTTTGATTGTAGTGCTCCTCGACAAAATATCCATCACATCGTGTTTGAACGTCCATCAAGAGCTTACACCAGCCCAATGTCTAACTTTTTCAACATAGACCACCCTGTCCCTGAATGGCTGGGTGGACTGGACATTAACATTTGAACCACTATAAGTCCATGTATTTGCCATATGCTAAATAAATATATCTTATACAGTGGTGAAATGTAAAATTTGTTACTACCGGTTCTGTGGGTGTAGCTTGGTGGTAGTGGTGAGGTAATATGACTTAGTGGGCGTGGCCGACTTTTTTTTTTAACTTTCAAAGCCATTTTTTCTGACTGAAGAGGTTGTTAAAAAAATGCTTTTAAAGCTTCTGACGATCCCAGGTGACTTGCCTGATCAGCAGAGGCTTTCTTTCTTTTTCTTTTTTTTAAAGCCTCTGATGATCCCAGCTGAGCTGAATGATCATCAGAGGCTTTTTTTTTTACTTTTAAAAGCATTTTTTCAGCCAAAGAGGTTGTAAAAAAATGCTTTTAAAAATTAAAAAAAAGTCTCTGATAACTGTGCGGCTCAGCTAGGCAATAGGAATGGGGAGCAGGGATTTTTACTACCAGTTCTCTGAACCACCCGCCTCCATTGCTACCAGATCAGGTGATCCGGTCCGAACTAGGAGCTTTTCACACCTGATCTTATAGTTTTTTAAATAATTGTTTAAGGCTTTGATGTATATTCTATGCTTTTTAATTGACTGTATCCCACCCTCCTTATGCTGGTCTATGACCATGATAAAATATTGATTTGAAAATTCATTTCCTTTAAGTGATGTGGGGGGGGATTGCTTTCAACTATATGCATTCCCACAATGTGTATTCAGAGAGAAACTGCATCCATGCTGTTTTCTTAGGAAAGTAGTCCTTCAGCTCTATATAATAATAGAAGAAAGGACAGGGGAAGTCATTAAGGCTGAATGTTGATAAGAAAAAAATATATGGAGGTTTGTGGATTACTCATATCTCCTCATGTTCATCAGTTTTTGGAGCCAGTTTTATGTCAAGCTAAGCTGGGAAGAAATGAACATAATGAGATCTGCCTAATGTGGAAGATTTCATTCTGATTATTTGTTTGAGGTTAATTCACATTTAATTTTCAGATCTTGTAAGTCCTTTTAGTCCTAAGTCAACCATTGTATAGAGAAAGTTCTGCTATGTTTTCTGTGGCTCACTCCAGATTTTATAACTTGTATAATTTAAGAACAAGAAAGTGGGAGGTGAGGATACTTGAGAATCCAAAACATGTATTGTTGATATGGTCTTAGCTGTAGGTACACAGAAATGAGTTTTTATGTGTTTATTACTAAGTACTGTGCAGGCGTTCTGTATACATTTTTTTAGTAATGTGACCATATGAGATTTTTGCCAATAAAAATAGGAGATGCAAACTACACATGTGCAGAAACCTAAAATATCCAAACTGTTCCATAAAGGCATTCCATGCATATAGGAATGCCTTTATGGAACAAAGGCTTCTGTCTTGATCTGAAATAATATGGTACAACATCAGAGCATGTCAATATGTTACCAGTAATTAGCAATTATTTTAATTGTTGGCCAAATGCTTGTAACAGTTTATGAACATTAAAAGTATTTTAAATGTATATAAAAGGTTAAAGGAACACATTAATCTACAGTTTATTTAGCTATATTCTTTGAATTGGCAGATATTAACTGTGATTACACCACATACTAAGCTTTACACCATAATTTACAAAACACAGTGGCTGATGTTACACAACATTCTTAAATCAAAAGTAGAGAAATTACATTAGATAGAATAGAATATAATTCTTTAGTGGCCAAGTGTGATTGGACATACAAGAAATTTGTCTTTGGTGTATATGCCCTCAGTGTACATAAGGAGAATAAAATACATTTATCAAGAATAAAAAGATAAAATACTTAGTGATAGTGAAGGTTACTAATAAGCTATCAAATCATACTAGGAAACAAATAAAAACAATATACAAGCAACATGGTTATAATAATAAGTGGAAAGAGATAGATACTAGTAAGGAAAAGAAGAATAATTGTAATACAGTCTTAGTAAATTATTTGACAGTATTGTGGGAATTAGTTGTTAAACAAAGTGATGGGGAAAAAACTGTCCTTGTGTCTAGTTGTTCTGGTCTGCAGTGTCCTATAGCGTCAGTTTGAGGGTAGAAGTTGAAACAATTTATGTCCCGGATGTGAGAGGTCTGTAGATATTTTCATATCCCTCTTTTTGATTTGTGCAGTATACAGGTCCTCAATGGAAGGCAAATTGGTTGCAATTGTTTTTTCTGCAGTTCTAATTATCCATTGAAGTCTGTGTTTGTCTTGTTTGGTTGCAGAGCCAAACCAGGCAGTTATGGAGGTGCAGATCACAGACTCAATAATTCCTCTGTAGAACTGGATCAGCAGCTCTTTGGGCAGTTCGAGCTTTCTAGGTTTGCTTAAACTTTATATTATGGCTTAATACGATGTTTAAACCTGGTCATAATTTCTTTCAGGAACAAAGGCAAGAAAATATGGTCTAGTTGTTAAAGTGCAAGATTATGATTTTGAAAAATCCAGATTCAAGCTCATCCTTACCACTGGAAACTCACTCAATAACTTTGGACCATACTCCCTTAGCCCACACCACCCACATAAGCTGACTGGAACTCTTGGACAAAAGACAACACAATTCATCCTAAACCTTTTAGTCAAGAATGTCCCTGAGCAATAAGATGTTTAAGCTAATTTAACATTTGTTACATTCAATATGAAACCAAGTGTGGTTGTGGTTGTGGATGTAGTGGTTAAATGCTAAACTAGAGCTAGGAAATCCTGATTCTAGTCTTCCGTTAGACATGGAAGCTGGCTGAAGGATTTTGGCTAGTCATCCTGTTTCAGAATGGGAAGTTGAAACATATCAGTCTACCCAACAGAAAACAGAGCACTGTGGTAGATTTAGTTTCACAATCTTCAGTGAATGAGGCCTTCAATGAATGAGGAATTCTTTGGATACACAAGAAATTTCTCTGCAGTACATAAGCTCTCAGTGTGCATACAAGCAACAAGTGATAAATCATGATCATCATAATAAAATACAATCATAAATCATAAGATACAACACAGTGATAATCATAGTATACTAAATAAGCAATCAACATAAATTATAATAGGATACTCAATAAAAACAATCAACACAAATCATAAGATACAAACAACAAAGTTGTAGTCATAAGAAGCTAAGGAAATAGGTAAAATAGGTAAAGATGACAAGGATCATAGTAATTCAGCCGTATTAGATTGTTTGAGATCCTAGGGGCATAAGATAGTGTGGGAATTAGTTGTTTAACAGAGTAAGAGCATGGGGAGGGGGGAACTGTCTTTATATCTAATTGTTTAAAAGCCATGGTGGTGCAGTGGTTAGAGTGCAGTACTGCAAGCTACTTCTCCTGATCACCAGCTGCCAGCAGTTTGGCAGATCAAATCTCACCAGGTTCAAGGATGACTCAGCCTTCCATCCTTCAGAGGTCCGTAAAATGAGGACCCAAATGGGGGCAATATGCTGTCTCTATAAACCGCTTAGAGAGGGCTGTAAAAGCACTTTGAAGTGGTATATAAGTCTAAGTACTATTGCTATTGTTTTGGTGGGCAATGCCCAGTAGGATCATCTTGAAGGAGGAAGTTGAAACAAATTATGTCCAGGATGTGTGGGGTCATAGATAATTTTCATAGCCCTTTTTCTAGTTCACACAGTTTGTAGGTGCATCAATCACCATTTTCACCAGACTTGCTTCTGGTCATCCTCTTCTTCTCTTTCCTTTCTCCTTTACCAACATTTGAGCCTTTTCTAGAGAGATATGCCTTCACATAATATATCTTTTTGGTATTAGATATGTTGCTTTGCAGTTTAAAGTTTGCTGTTGACTGTAGATGTAAAGCTTGCATGTCTGCATATGTATCAAATTTAATGCCATTCTTGTTCTTCAGATTCAAATGAATAACAAGTTTTTATATTATGCTGAACATAGTACTGCAGGTCTTTGTAGCTTGCAATCCTATATGCATAGTAATGAGAGGTAATCAGGACTGAATCTAGCAAAATATTGTTTTTTGGGAATATAATTATTCCAAAAAAATCCAAAGTCTATGCAGGCTAATCTTATTCATGTCACTGCTCCAGAGTTCGGTGCCCCAGGTAAATGAGCTGAGGTTTATGAGACCCTTAATTAATGAAAAGATTCAGGGAAAGAAAGTAAGGAATTACTCCAGCTCAAAATGAGAAATACTTAAGACCCCTACTTACAAACACTTGTCAGTTACCATGGATATTAGAGCTAATAAGTACAAATTGAGTGAAAATGTTGCCATTTTCACTACAGTGTGAAATTGCAGCCACATCATTTGATTACCTGTTATTTTCCATTTTCTAGTATCCCATTTTATGACAGAACCAGCAACCTGGTATTTTTCATTTCTTTTTAAATTGGGAGATGTGTGCCAGTAGTGTGTTTGGCCACAGTTAAACATAAGTGACCCACTCCCCACCCCCACCCCCACTGTAGACTGATGGTTTCTTAAACATCAGAAATGTTTAACATCAGATACGTTTGCTCAAAATCAGACCTACATCAATTTACGAGATGCCCTTTGCTACAGGAAAACCAGTATTTAAAGCACTCCATATCTAATACAGATAGAAGAGACGTTAACTTTAAATTGGTGCACAAAAAAATAAAAATAAAAGGAATATTTGGATGTGATTGAAACATTTTGGGGAGAATTACTATTTCCTTCCCCAACTCTTTTAAAATCCCTGCTATTCGTGGCTGTTTTAAAGCTTCATCTGTTTTTTTAAAAATTAAAACTGATCTATTTCATCACATGAATCTAAATTTGAGTCATGATAAAGCTTTATATCCTTGGAATACGAAGCCTAATAGATCCTAATTTGCTGCTTTGCCCAAGATTCAGGCAAGATATTTTTTTCCAGCCTTGTGAGAATTTGGGTGGGATGAATCAAGCAGAAGCTGAACTCAGAAATAATGTTTGTTCTTTCATCTCCCTGGTGTTGATTCTTGATCAGGTGGCATAGTCATTGCCAAAGCGGTCTACAATTTGGGGACAGTTCTAGACTCATGACTACCGGGAGTGGGTGGATATGGACAGGTGGATAAACAGTTTTTGTCCAGCTGATGCATTTGTTATAGCTTTACCTGATCAAGAGAAACTCATAATCTCATGACTGCTTTCATATGCCTGCTTTCTCACCAGTGTAGATTACTGCTATGTTCTTAGTCACATACTTCCCCTGCAATTACGACGACAAGAAGCTCTCATTCGGGAGTATAGTAAGATCCTGTTAAATTCCTCTCTACCCATACATGGATACATTCCTGATCTCTTAAGATGATGATTAAAGTCAAGGAACCCACCACTCTTGACAGCACTTAAGTTGATGGACGATCATCAGAACACCACACAAAAGTGGATGGAAGCGTGGAGTAGCTATTCCCCTAAAATATCTCTGAGCATATTAATCCTAATAGTATACCTCCAGGATTTAACTTACCCCGACACATATGGCTGACATATAACAGAATTAGAACGACTCATAGGGTGTGTGCCAACTCCTTGTATAAATGGGGAAAGACACCTTCAGCACAATGTGATTGCGGGGCCCCTAGACAGACTCTCCAGCATATAGTGAGGGAATGCTCTAACAGAAGGTATCCAGGAGATTCTAGGGACTTCCTCTGCATAACAACAACAGCAGCTACTGACTGGATCTCCAAACTCGACATTAAACTCTGAAATGTTATTTCTGTTTTCCTTTTAGGTTTTCTTACTGCTTTTCTTTATTGTTTTAATTGTCTTAACCTGTAAAAATGAAGTGTTTTAATACTGTGTGACCAGCCATGCGCTAAATAAATAAAATAAACTGCCATGTGTTGTACATGAGGCTGCCTTTGAAGACCTTGCAGAAGTTTCATTTGGTCCAGTATTTGAGAGCTGGCTGCTGACTGGCACACGTCCATGTACCAGGCCTTGCATTGGCTCCTACACTATTTGCTTCTAGGTGCACTTCAAAGTGTTGTTTTTACACTTTACACAATGAAAGCATTACATCCCTTGGCACTGTGTTTGCAAGACTAATGGTTTTAACCCACCCAATCAATAAAGTGAGGATAGGGATTCCTTTACTTTGAAATAGCTTCTCTCTGGGAATATGAACTTTGGGGGGCCTTTGTCACATGAGTTAATGTTATAGGTTACATTATTCTGACACTATGTATGTTAGATTCCTTATACTATTTGGTATAATACAAATACAATACAATAATACTAGGATCTGAACCTAGTATAAATATTGACATGCAGAGTAGTTGCTCTGCCACTGAATGACACTACTGATTCCCCATCCCAGTTTCTCACCCAAGTGAATTTAATTACATTTCTGCAAAGTTTGGGGGGGGGGGGTGGTCCCAAGTTTGCTTGTATATTATCCTCTTGTGAAAAAAGAGAATATACAATACAATATAAATGCTAGCATTGACAGCATAAATCACAGAATTAAATGGTCTGCCAAGTTAAAAGTCCATATTAAGTGTGGGAAAAATATCAGGAAATGGTATTGTAGTATACAACAATGAATTTACCAACAATGAAGCTGGTGCTTTATAATTACCTTGACCCATTACTGAATGTGTAATTTATTTTGTTTCAAATCTGATCAGAGTAAGGTCATTCTGACCTAGTCAGGATTTCATTTTACCTTCACCATTTATGGTGGGTTGTTTGACTAAAGCAGTTATAACAATCTCTTTCCAAATCTCTAAAAAACATGAAGTTAGGAGATAATATGTAAATGTAGGCTGCCTCTGACCCAGTTTACTTGTATGGAATGCTATGACCTTTTAAAGAATGTGTTGCTTTTTGCCTGCGTGTGCTGGCTGGATTCTTTACTTATTCCATTCAATAAATCCAACAGACTTCAAGTGCCGAACATGAATATATGAACAGACTTTGATATCACAGTCTGCTTAAAAAAACTTTGGAATTAGAATCATTAACTTCTTCGACCAAAGACCTCATCTACATTTATTGGTGATGGGAAGGCTCTTCTGGAGATTTTGTGTAAAAATGAATTTGTGACTTATGGTTTTTATAGTTAGATAGATAGATTATAGCAGGAATAGTAACATGATTTAATATTGGGGCAGAGGTTAAAATATATTTGGAATGATAAAGGCTGTAAATATCAGAAAGCATTTCTGTGTATTTTTTTCTTTCTATTTTTCTTTTCTTTTCTTGAATGTTAGTAGTAATATCTTTTTACTCATTCCATGTCTGCACCTTTAATTCACACCCAGCTTTTAATGCTGTTTGCAATATTTGTAGCATTTTAGATATTCCTTGAGCAGTTAGTATATGCTTTAGGTGTAGTGTTACTGACAGGATAGAGGTGAAACTGAAGTCTGCAATTTCACAGGTTCTTACATTTGGTACCCAAGAGCATGCAAATATGAAACAAACTAGAATATTCAAGCAAATATAAAAGAAATTAGTTTTAAAACTGTCTTAAGAGTTTTCCAAACAGATCACATTCCAGTAAGAAAAGAAATAAACTTCGTCTCATAGCATTAATTTGCATTAATTGGCACTACTCAACAAAGTTTTATTATGACCTTGCCACTTGTCTTTCTCAAAAATATTGTCCAATTTCTTGTTTATCTGAGTTTAGAAGATTAGGGATTGTATTTTAGTTTATATAACATTTGTGAAAGCATTGCTCTTTTAATAGGCTGAAGCAGAGGTCATATAATCAGTTCTGGGAAGAAATAGAAGCAAATGAAATCAGGAAAAATTCATTTTTTCCATTTACATGTCACTTACTAATCTGGCACAAAACATACTTTCCTCAATGTTTTATGAAATAGCATTGATGAGTCTAAAATATGTTTCATTGAGACATGTTGATTTTACAAATCAAGCAAACCATGTTAGAAAAAATATGCACAAAGCATCTGAAACAACTGACATGTACAAATTAGATTTGCATTTTTAATGACAGTTCTCTTTTTAGAATTCTCCAGTTCAAAGAAATTCAACTGTTACCAGCATGTGAAATGCAGATTCAACCCAAGTGTTAAGACACTTTGGAATGTAAGAAAAACCAACAACCTTTTTAAAAAATCATTTTTTTTTCACATTAGGCTACAGTATTAGAAAGCAGGTCAAAAAGATCCTATTGGTTTACAGATTTTATAATGTATATTTTATTATGACACCCAGCTGTACATCTCCACCCCAGACCACCCCAACGATGCCCTTGAAGTGATGTCCTGGTGCCTGGAGGCTGTACGGATCTGGATGGGAAGGAACAGGCTCAAGCTCAACCCATCCAAGACCGAGTGGCTGTGGTTTCCGACGTCCCGATATAGTCAGCTGGTGCCATAGCTGACTATTGGGGGTGAGTTATTGGCCCCCACAAAAAGGGCTCGCAACTTGGGCATCCTCCTGGATTCACGGCTGTCTTTAGATGAGCACCTGACGGCTGTGACCGGGAGGATTTTTCATCAGGTTCGCCTGATTCGCCAGTTGCGTCCCTTTCTAGATTGGGACTCTTTACACACAATCACTCAAGCCCTCGTCACCTCCAGTCTGGACTATTGTAATGCTCTCTACATGGGGCTCCCCTTGAGAGCACTCGGAAGCTCCAACTGGCGCAGAGTGCGGCCGCGCGGGTGGTTATGGAAGCGACGTGGCGCTCCCATATAACACTTCTCCTGCATGAGCTTCACTGGCTCCCGGTGGTCTTCCGAATGCGCTTCAAGGTTTTGGTTATCATCTTTAAAGCGCTCCATGGCTTAGGACCTGGTTATTTACGGGACTGCCTACTACCACCAATAGCCTCCCACCAGCCAGTACATTCCCATAGAGAGGGGCTCCTCTGGGTGCCGTCGGCCAAACAATGTTGGCTGGCGGCCCCCAGGGGGAGAACCTTCTCTGTGGGGCACCTACCATCTGGAACGAGCTTCCCCCGGAGATACGGAGGATCCCAGACCTGGGCACCTTCTGTTGCACGCTCAAGACTCATTTGTTCCATCAAGCCGGCCTGACCTAAGTCTTTTTCCCTCTTTTAAATGGGAATTTTAATTTGTTTTAAATTATTGGGATTTTAAATTTTTCAGCCAAATTATTTAATTTTGTTTTAGTCTATTTTAAATTTTGTATTTATATGTTTTATTTTATGGCTGTATATCGCCCTGAGTCCTTCGGAGTAGGGCGGTATATAAATTCAATAAAATCTAAATCTAAATCTTATTAGGATGATTAGATCTGCTTTACAAATAAATATAATGGGCTGCAGTCCCACACAAGAGTCCACAACAGTAATTTTCTTGAATGTTATTTCAATTGTATGCCTTCAAATAAGAGAGAGAAAGAGAGAGGGGCCCCCAAAATTACACAGGTAGTTTTTCTTCTCAAGGGAGACTAGAACACAATCACCCCCATTTCTAGCCTTAACCATTGCAGCAAACTGACTTATATTGTTTGCTTAATTTTAAATAAGTACCAGGGTTGACACCCGCCCCCCCCCCCAAAACGAGCCATACTGACTTCAGTAACGCTTATTCTACGAAAAAGGAATGCAGCTGCAGAAATCAGTCCTGGCCGGTTTGACGTTGGGAGCGCACTGCGTTGAATTTACACCTGTATATGGGGCAGGGAGCCAACTTGATTCTTCCCCCTCCGTTTCCTCCTGGAAGATCAGGACGTATCGCCCGCGGTCATGCAGGGCAAGCGGCCGAATTAGGATTTTGCAATGCTAATATCCCCAGGTTGGCGCAAAAGAGCAGCAGGATAAGTTTCTCCTCCAAGTTTTTCATTTCTTCCCACAGAGGGACGAATTCCCTGACCTACCCGTGCACCATCCCTCCGCCCACCTTCGCCACTTTCTCAATGGGCTTTCCGCACATCTCCACGGCCGCTGAGGATTTCGCGCGCTCTTTCTCTCGTGCAGCCAACACGGCGGATCGCCGGGGAATGTAAGAATTGGGGAGACGCCACACCGCATCACCGCCTACCGCTCGCCCCCCCCCTCCCCACCGCACCGACCGCCCCGGCAGCGGGAGGCGGGTTCCCCTCCAGTCCCCTCTACCTTCCCCCCCTCCCAAAAACCCGCCCACTTTCTTTTTAACAGCCGCCTTTTTCTTGCGGCGACTCTCAGGTTACTTGACGGAGGGCGCGCTCCGATTGCCAGCCTGTTTTTGTTTCTCTCGCGCTCTGCCTCTGTCCTCTCCCCCCCCCCCCCACCCGCGCGCACACGCATACACCCCACCCCGCCTGGCCTCCGGAGCCACCCAGCGCCGGCGATTGGGCAGCCGCGTCTTGACACAGCGCCGCGCCGAGAGGGTCGAGGACGTGTTTCAACAGATGGTCGGGGTTAGCGTGTCATCTCGTTCGAGTGGGGATTAGGGGAGCCGAAGGCTGCCGACCCGGAGCTGTGTGGTCTCCTCTTCCCAACTTAATCAGCCAAGGTGCCTTTTTGTTTTCCATCGCTTGGGGTGGTGGGGTGGGGGGTGAAGAGCGGGGCGCGAAAGAGGACGCCTTTCCTCCCCCCCGCCGCACACAGCAGCAGACGCTCCCCAGGTAAAGGGGCGCAAAGCGAGCCCCCCTTTTTCTTCCCTCACCTCCTTCCCGTGTCTCCCCCTCCACCTCCTGTTTGAATGGGACGCGCGCGTGGTCCACTTGTCAAACGCCGCCTCGGTGCCGCCAACTCTTAACAGAGGAGTATTGGGCAGCCTGAGATGCCTGCCTGTCCCCGCAGACCAAACGCGCTCCCCGACGCGGTTCGAGGTCAGGCCAGGGAAGGTGTCGATTAAAAAAGCTGCCCGCGGGTAGGAGTGGACGACGCGTGCACACGCTCCATGGTTGATCTCTCTCTCTCTCACTCTCTCCCTTCCTGCCCTTCCCTCCCTCTCTCTTTCCCTCCCTCTCTCTCTTTTTCTCTCTCTCTCCGTTCTTCTCTTTCCTTCACTCCCTCTCTTTCCTTCCCCCTCTCTCCCTTCCTGTCCTTCACTCCCTCTCTCTTTCCCTTCCTCTCCCTTCTTCTCATTCCCTCCCTTTCTCTCTTTTTCTCTCTCTCTCCCTTCCTCTCCTTCCCTCCTCTTTCTTTCCCTCCCTCTCTCTGTTTCTCTCTTTCACTCTCTCCCTCTCTCTTTCTGTCTCTGCTTATCTGAGCTGATGCGGGGCAAAAAACTTCACTTTGCCCCTGGTTTTGCTGGGGTGCAATACATCTTCCGACTGAATGCACACAGTTTTTTTCTAAAATGAGTTATCTCCAACCATCACGTTTCTCCGGGAAAGGGTCCTTTTTGGAGAGAGAGTAATTTATAAAGGCTGTTGAAATTGGCAGTAGAGCAGCGTGCGTTTCTTCTTTGACTTTGGAGGATAGGAAGAGTGTTCCCCGTTAAGAAAGAAAGAAAGAAAAGGATAGGCTGGTATATGGGGTGCCGGGGTCTTGGCAGAGCTTCCGAGTGATAAAGGGAGGGAGAAATTAAAGGCAGTAACCACCCTGAAGTGTGCAGAAATTCCCCAGGCATCTGTGACACAGCAGTGGGATGTAATTCATATAAAGTTCTCTGAAAGTTTTAACCAGTGTCTGCAAACTAAGTAGCATCATCATAACGGTCATTAAAACCTAGCTGTATTTATAGATTCTAATCTATCTGCTGTGTTAATTAAACTTGAAAGATTTTTTTTAACGTGGTGATTAAAGAAGCAGCAGAAACTTAACTGGGCATGGATGCTTGGTTACCTGAACTTCCACAAGATGTCTTGTGATGCACTGCTTTCTCTTAAGGTGTTCTAATATCTCATTAAATAGGCGGTTGCAGAGGAGGGAAGAGTTGAAGGGAGCTTAAGTAGAATTCTCAGGGGTGCTAATTGGACAGGTTGAAATTAGGATAGGTATTCATGTAGAGAATATCAAAGCCAATGTACCTATTAATGTGTTGCTAAATGATAATTCCCCCAAAAGATGAATGTATATAATTCCTGCATTTTACCATGAGTACAGAAGAAAGCCCATCATCTCCCTCTGCCTTTGTAACTTGAATTTCCTGTGCATGACATTCTAAAGTTTGTGTACTTTCTGAAAAATTATTTAGTCAGCTAGATTATGGGATATGGGTCTGTTGAATGTTCTGTGATTCTGGCATTTGACCGAACATCAAAGAATCCCTACAGCAGCTTGAAGGTGAAACTTGATATATCAGCCTCCCCTTCCAAATATATTTGTTGGCTTTCATTTTTGATGCATGCCATTGGAAGAAAATTTCCTTAAAAACAACTCCTCCAGAAGTATGTGTTTGTGTTTGTCTGAGAAACTGCTAATTAGTTGAGTTAAATGACTAAAATGAAGTAGTTAGTTTTTTCCACTCCACTCAAAGATGTGATGTAAACTTTGCTAGATAGTAACACTGACAAGAAGACCACTTGTAAATGAATGGCATCCATGCATCAATGAGAGATATACAGAAACATAGTAAGTTGTTTCCAAACAACCTAAATTTGGTGGAAAATTTAGAATTTGAAAACCACACTGTTAAAACAAGGACAAGAATGGTAAGATTACCAGCCTGACATTTGTGCACTGATGCAGTGTAACTTTCTTTCTAGTTGTATTCCGGACAACTGAAGTTTATAACCTGACCTTGTGTCATATATTTCAAAGGTAAGTCTCTTACTGCATGTTCTAAGGTGTGTTCTTTTTTTTTTTTTAACATTCTGTTGAAAAATGGTCTGGCAAAAAACATTCTGTTTTAAAAAAGCATTTGGTTGGGTTACACAAAACACTAGGCTAAAACATGACTGCCTTGTTGATCAATGTGGCTAGTTATGAGTCACTGTCTTCTGCTGTTAATTCATCAGTCATAGTTAACTAAAGGCTAGCACATTGTGCAAACAAAACTTAAGCCAAAACCCACACCTTACAGTTCAGTATATGGTAGCAAGGTTGGCACAATGCATAAAGTTCAAACTTAGAAAAATCCACCATGGCATAATATTGAATGCAAATCTAAGCAGTATAAGTGATGGAATTTCATCTGATGCTAAATGTGCCAATCATTGCAACCTTATAATATTCTTTGCAAGTTCCAAAAACTTGGGTGCTGTATTTCTGTTTGACAAGACACGGTAGAAGAAATAGAATGTGAAACCATGTTTTTACATCACTGACCTGATGGGACTTCTTTAAAAGAGGGGGAGGGAAAATGCCCTTAAGCTAGTCCAGCTCTTTGTCAAGCTGTAATCTAGGGTTCCAGATGGTAAATGTTCAAAGGAATATTTATGGCTATGCTGCATACCTCTGGTTGACATTTGGTTCCTTCCTGACAGCACTTATGCTGGGCACAAACACATGAAGTTCCCATTAGTAACTTAACAGCTGTAAAACTATTCAGAGAGCCTAAAGGATGCTACAATACTACATTATTTGAAGAATAAGGAAAAATATTCTCAAATGCTAGGGAGAACCACTTGTGGCTGGCAAAGCTGCCAGTATGCAGAAAGACCTTCCAATTTCAATTTATTTTTCTTAGTTTTGAAGCATGATCCTTTTTAAAATGAAAAGTCAGATATACCAGATGAGTCAAAAGCTTTTATGCTGAATGGCTAATCTGCCAAATTTGGACAAGAAAAGTGTCAAAACACTGCTAAACTTATTAAATGGTTTTACGGTAGATGAGTTAAGAATATACTGGCTGGGTTTACATAACCTGCTCAGACAAAATGTAGTTTGTGGCTAAACATGTTACTTGAATTGTGGTGTGACCCTGACCAATAGTGGTTTACTTAGTAAATCATGGCATAGTACATTGAAGGCTTAACACAGACTCAGTATTGGCATGGTTTAGACAGGATTTTTTCCTACTTCTATCTGGAGATGCCAAACTATTGGCATGACTACTGAGCTGCTTTTTTCCCCCTAGATTAATAGGAAGCTTTATACTTAATCAAATCATAGCCATCTGGCTATGAAAAGTAAAAGTTGTCCAGACTTTATGAAGTTTTCTTTCCTCCTCAACACTAAATAGAAATAGCTGACACTGGTACTCTGAAGACAAATTTCTTGGGCTGAGGAATGATGGGATATGAATAATGAAATCCACTTGTGATTAGATTCAGAAATATAATTTAATTGAACCAAATAGTAGTAGTTGCTTTAACCCAGCTCATTTCTCCTCCTCTCCCTCTCTCACCTTAATGTCAGGCAAATGGCAAATGCAGTAACTTCTTTGAGGAACAAGGTACTTTGATGTACATTCATTTAATTGTGCATTAGTTTATTACTTGGCAGGATATATCTCCTTTTGGCACTTAATTGTCAAGATAGATGAGACTGCTCTACTCATCATATTTTGCTTGATACTTTTATGATTTGTGCTTCGATTAGCCTATGTAATTCTTGCTGAATAATCTATACAAGTATATGTACTTTTAAAAACATTTTTAAAATGTGCAGAACCAGTGATGCAGACATCTCATCTCATCTTGCCAAGTGTCTGTCCCAGAGAACTTGAAAAGAAATTACTGGCTCCTTTGAAATAGCAGCAAATATTGGGGGAATAATTATATCAAATTATGGTTTTCACTCAGAGCAAGATTCAATGAAAAGAGATCATGAAATATATTGAAATGTAATGGCTTAGTATTTTCAAATATGGAAGGTATTATAAACCAAAGCTCTCAAAGGAAGTTAGTCAACCGTGGGAGTCATGATTTTTGAATCTTTTTCAAATACTGTTCTAAGTCTTCTATTAAAAAGGATTTTAAAGACATTATTATCAATGTTTTGAAACTTGCATAGTCACAATCAAATAGTTGTCTAAGCAGATCATTTTGTTTTCTTATGTTATTACTGGGTGGTAAATGGATGTATTGGTTGTTGTCCAGTTATGTGCTTTTGCTAGTGAAACTAGGCAAGTGGATTTCAGCTCCCATCCACTCTCAAAATCTGCAGATGTTCTTTCATCTTTCTAGAATAGATTTTGACAATGTAAAGTGTTAGGCAGATTAAAAATTTACCATGCGTATGCAAGCCTGCTTGTATGATACTGGATCCTGTTATATTATTACCATATTAAACTGGATTATTTGTTCTGATTTGTCATGGTTTGGAAAATAAAAGGAAGATTTCTTGATACTCAAGGATTTATCCTTGGATTTACTGCATACTATGCTGTAAGAGCTAGCTTTGTTCTCTGACTATAGTAGAAGCAATGTCATCATCTCTGAAGTTTAGTCAAAATGCTATAAGCAGGTTAAAGAAATCCAAGAAGATAAGATAGTGTTGGTATTCAAGGTAGGTCATTTGCTGACCTTTGTTCATAATGTGCTGTTTAATCCTCTTGTTGCAATGGATGAAAATATAACAGTAATAATCTACAGACTAGCTTTTTCCACCTATATTAGAACAGCAACACTTAGAATTTTCAAGCATTTATGCTATCTCTCTCTCACACAAACACATTACTACATGGGCAGAACATTTCACTAATGTTATACTTTAATAGTTGAAATTGATTTTAAGCTTAAACCCACATAAATGCAATGATTTGAGATTTGGATCCAATGTCTAGCCTATTCCTTGTAAGCATGATTTTTAATAAGCTTACTGAAGTTAAGCAGTCACCTGCATTTTCCCCTCCTCCCCTTTAATTACAAAATCAGTTCAAAACTTCACAACCCAGTATTATAAACTGATTGTGTTGAGAAACTGTTTTTGATTGGTAAAAACATTAATACTTCATATCTCAACAGTAACTTCTTTTACAATACCTTGCCTACTAACAAGAAATCACTGTGCTTTATAAGTGCTTCCTAACAGTAAAAGTAGTTTAACAATAGTTTTACCATTTACCAAAGAAGATACTTGAGGTGATGAGCTGCCATTCATTGGAGATACTTTCAAGCAAATGCTGACAACCTTCAAGAATCTTTAATTTAGATGTCTGAAAATAGGAGGGAGATTGGACTTGACATGGTCTTTTCTTATTTTGTGCAAGGAAATATAGAATCCTAATACACGAGATTATTCTTATGTGTTATTAATAATTATGCATTATTCCTAAAAAAGAAAGTCTACAAGTGCCAGTCTAATATCTTAAACAATAACCACAGAAATGGTTATTTCACATTAACAAATACTTTTTTTTATCCTGAAGGGATGTGTTTTAAAAAAACAAACAAGCAAACTATTAACAATTTCTTTTCTTCAGTTAATATCCCAGTTAATAAACAGGGATTACAGGGTTGTATAAAGGGGAGTTATATTGCCTCAAATATAAACTTGAGCAAAGAAAAATAAAGTTTGGATTCTTCTGAGATCTTCAAATCCTTTTTACAATAATAGAATTGAATTCAGCACATTTAATGTAAAAATTAAAAAGCAAAACAAGAGAAATGCTCAGAAAGGTTCAAGTTTTCTTGATACTGTCACATGTTTTTCAGTTGCCCAGGGTATTGAAGATTGCTCAGTCCCAACTCCATTATAAATGTAAATTCTCCATTCCAATTATTATGGAAAGCAATTGCCAAGATATAATCATACAGCTCTGGATTCATTAATTAGTCTATGTGAAGATTTGAAAAGGTGCTTTGCTTCTGTTAAAACTTTGATGAAGCAGCTGTTCAAAGAGATATCCAGCATGGGAAAAAACATTTTGGTTAAAATGAACTGGCTGGCTAAAACAGAGGCATTGAGATAGAGCTCTGTTTTTTATGACATGGAATTGAGGTGGCTCACAAATTGAGACCGCTGTAATAAAGAAGGACAAAGTAGGCATATAGCAAAGAAAAAAAATGCAAAAAGTCCACCTTGAGAAATGTGGTAATTAACAGGTAATTAACAAGACAGGTGGAGGAAATTTCTTTTCTCTTGCTCTTCAGAAGAAAATGCCTCTTCTACAGTTGTTATTCATTTTGTGAGGAAACCTCTTCCAATTTATATTTCAAATTATGTTATATCTGCTGTATAATCAAACCACATAATCTCTATGTATCTGGTTGGTTTCTTGCATAAATAGATGCTCATATGGTAGATCAGTTATCACAATGGCTAGAAAGTACCGGTAAAATGGGGGGGGGGGGGAAACCTGGTTATAATATGATGACTTTCTTTCTTTCTAAAACTTGAAAAGGCAGTACTTATTGGCTGATTTTTAACTCACTTTTCAACTACCCCACACTCAACATTTTTTGTTCTTATGTCCCTCACTAAGTTACTATTACACACAACTTCAAAATAATAATTCATTGAAATATATTAAGCAAATAATCAGTCTAAGTGATGAGAATTGCCTTCCTTCCCACAAATAGTCTATGCAATTGAAATTTGAAAATGTGAATAAGATAGACTTAATTAAAATAATAGTGAATCAATAATAGGAACAATTGCTTTTTTGAGAAGAGACAAACTGTGATATTACAATGCTGAAATGTCTAAAAGTATTCATTTTTAATGTATAAGATACATGATTATTTGGAGTATATACTAATCCTAATAGAAGACATTTCTTTAATTTTAAATCTGCTTGTTCATTGTGTTGTTTAATGTCTGACAGGACCTATGGACAATTTGGAATTGGTTATATGCAGCGAATGCCTAGCCTTTTCTCTTTGGTTCTTGTAAAGGCCAAATCAACGATGAAAGTCCTGAATCATTATTTAGGTACAGAAGCTAATCCATAGAGAATCTGGCTTGGTTTAGGAGTTTTGATGTGTGCCTGCTAGCCCTTTTTATAAAAGCTTAACTGCTATCCTGTTCACATATAGATTGGACTACTGTAATGCACTGTTCTATAAGAGTTTCCAGAAATTCCAGCCTATGTACTGCAGTGGTTTTGTATTCATTTCTTACAGCATATTATACTAATACATTTCATTTGTCTTAGCACAAAAACAATGTTGGTTATGTGTCAAGCTCAAAATGTCCAGATGATATGGAAGATTGCCTTCTCCAATATGAACCTTTCTATGCAGCATAGTCAATATTTGATATTTTGCTATTTATTTCAGGATGTTTAGAGATGCTGATGAGATATTAGAGTAGTGGGTTTGATATTAGTATAAAGATAGTGGAATTTGTTACCATACTTAAATTTTGGAAAAGCTGCAGAGGCTAATTATATTGTATTGTAGTCCCTTGTATTTATCTATTCTATTTTATGTTGATAATTTTTTGATCCGTAAATGCATTTTAAACTTCTTTATATCTCTTAATACAATTTCTTATGGGCTATGAATTATGTTGGGAATAGCTGCATAGGCCAGCGTTGCTGTGTTTTTCCAATAATTGCCAATTACTTTTCTTCATATGGGTGGATTTCTGGCCAACATATGCTCTATATATGTGCAGTATGCATATGCATTTCTACCATTTTATCATATTTTTAGGCACTTGAGATAGAAGGGTTTCAGCCCACCCCCCACTAATATCCTGTAATGAAAAAGGCTTATTCCCATCTGGCAAATCATACATATCTCTTTCATACATCTTTGTATGAGATTGTTGGTGCTTTGATTATTTTTTTAAAAAAAATAATTCTTAAAACTCTTATTTACTGGCTATTTTCTTCTTCCAACAGTTGACTGTACACTGAAGAGTGCAGGTTGATGTTTTGTTTGTTTCAAACTACAGGCGAGGTAAGCAAAATAAGTTTCCTAGGGAATATTGGGAAGTAACTTTCATTTGGTGTTAACGTATTCTGGCACCCTATGAAATCACAGTACCAACTTTGCGTATTGCTATATTTTATTCGTGTTAGTGGGTGGAGAAAAATTATATGGTTAGAGGATGGACACAAAGTTGCAATGGTCATTGGTCATATGAGAAAACATCTGGAAGGCACCAGCTTGGGAAAGGCTGTCTTAAGGCATCCTTATCTTGGGTGGCCAAAGTTGGTGCTTTCTTAATTTTATTTTAAGAAATTGATTTATTCTGGTTAGGCCAAACTTTCTATGCACTTTGTAATCGTAGGATGCTGTGGAATACTATATGACCTGAATAGGATGCACAATTGGTTTTAGGTCTTTAAATGAAAAGCTCACAGTTAAACAATACTAAAAAAAAAGCTGAAGCTAGTTGGGGAAATATTGGGATCTAGTTAATTAAATTAAAACTCTTGAACATGTATCTAATTATGTTAAGCCACTCCTTCAATATTAAATAATAAGTGGTTATTAATACATTGGTTTAAGGCTATTACTGTAATTGAATGAATTAGTTTCTTACTGTTTAGACCTCAAGAAATATATTTCAAATGTTCCACTATTATTGTGTTAACATAAAAGTGGAAGTTTTAACTGATCTAAATTAATCCACACTGAGGAAAGTTGGTTTAATGCATGCTTTCAATTTCAGAAGAAACTTTAAGATCTTATGGAAACACACAAGAATATTTGCAATAGCATTTATTTCTTTTTCTGTTAGCATGCAACTGAAAGCCAAGCTGTCATATTCTGATAGCACTGAACATATTATGGAAGATGAACTTTTATGAAATTAATATGGTGGCTAGTCCCTTATATTTATCTATTGTTCAACTATAAAAATCCAAGCAAAACTTTTGGCTCAAAAGTTTAATTAGACTGCAAATTTTGCATTTGTTCAAAGTATTTTACCTGCATTATCAGGTTGTAGTATCTTAAGAGCTAGGCTTCAGTAAATTGCTTGGGGTAAGTCCCAATCTAAGGGTGGGAAAAAGTCCTGCCTAAACTATAGAACTGCTGTCAATTACTATCAACAGTACAAGGCTAGATATTAGTGAAAAAGAATATCCTTCATTTCTCTCCATATAACAACAGTCATGCTTGATGGAGTCAGAAACAATTGCGGAGTAATTGGGGACTGAGGCCAATAGAATACAAGTAGTACTCAATATACAACCACTATTAAGCCAAAAATTTATGATCCTAATTTATTTTTATTTTATTTTTTCAATTTATGAGTGACGCGGTGGCTCAGTGGCTAAGACTCTGAGCTTGTCAATCAAAAGGTTGGCAGTTCAGTGGTTCGAATCCCAAGTGCCGCGTAATGGGGTGAACTCCCGTTACTTGTTCCAGCTTCTGCCAACCTAGCAGTACGAAAGCATGTAAAAAAATGCAAGTAGAAAAATAGGGACCTTTGGTGGCAAGGTAACAGTGTTCCGTGCGCCTTTGGCGTTTAGTCATGCCGGCCACATGATCATGGAGACGTCTTCGGACAGCGCTGGCTCATCGGCTTTGAAACGGAGATGATCACCGCCCCCTAGAGTCGGGAACGACTGGCACATATATGCGAGGGGAACCTTTACCTTTACCTTAATTTAGATAGTTAAGTGAGTTTTGCCCCATTTCCTGACCTTTCTTGCCACAGTTGTTAAGTTAATTAGTGCAGTTGTTAAGTTGCAACACGGCTATTAAGTAAATCTGGCTTCCCCATTAATTTTGCTTGCCGGAAGATAGCAAAAGGTAATCACATGGCTCAGGGACTCTGAAACTGTCATAAATATGAACCAGTTGCTAAGCATCTGAATTTTGATCATGTGCCCATGGGGATGCTGCAAAGGTTATAAATCTGAAAAATTGCCATGTCACTTTTTTCAGTGCCATTATAACTTTGAATGGTCACTAAATGAATGGTTGTATGTCAAGGATTATCTGTAATATGCCTAATTTATTTATTTATTAGTTCAATTTATATGCCACCCTTCTCCGGAGACTCAGGACAGCTTACAATGCGTTAAGCAATAGCCTTCATACTTTTGTATATACTTGCTTAGTAGGACTTTTGCCTCGCCCACCCCCCACCCCCGGAGCAGTGTTCTTTTTTATACAAAGTCAGTTTATTGCCCTCACAATCTGGGTCCTCATTTTACCTACCTTGAAAGGATGGAAGGCTGAGTCAACCTTGAGCCTGGTAAGATTCAAACTTGCAATAATTGCAGGCAGCTGGTGCTAGTTAACAGCACTTTAGTCTGCTGTGCCACCAAGGCTCTTAATAAGTTCATAGGAAAAATGAAGGTTTGTAACCGGGCCTGAGAGCTTTCTGTATTTCAGGTCCAACACTTTAGTATACTTGGATTCAAATGGATTAGCTTGGCTTTCTATAATTTTCATGTCCATAAAAGACTTATTTATTTTTGACTGATCCTTATGTCTTAAAATACTGACTTTTTTAGTATTTAAAATGTTTTGTTGAAAATGCCAATGGAAAATATCAAGCAAATAATTTGTAACTGTATCTTAAGTTTATAAATATAGTGCTTGAAATATGAAATCTTCCTGAAGGGGCAAAATTTTCAATGACAAGAGTTATGTCTTATGCAGTGCTTATAGTTGAGTTTTAATGAGAAAAAACTAAAATCTGCCAGAAAGATAAGAACGCAATTAAGATGCTTAAGTACAAAGAAAGTCTTGCCGTCTAAATATTCGTTGAGCATACTCCAGAATACAATATCTACAATTACAATTATATAAGTATAACATGTTCAGTATTGCTTTTCATTACTTTATATTTAAATTTGTCTCCCTTCCTAAACAGCGTGCTACAAATGTTGCCACTCAGGAAGTTATGAACAATTTTAAAAAGCTCTGTTCAACTCTGTTAAAAAAAGTGCACAACTATTATTTATACTGTAGCTGTCACCAATTGATCTACATATTAGTTAAGGGATATAAAACAGGAGAAGAAAGGAACAGGGAGCTGGCAAAGCTCTACAAATGCCACAGTATCTGTACTTGTGATATTTGTAGTTGAAGCACTAAATTGTTGTTGTTTTTTTACATTTTAGGCAAAAATTTTTTTAAAAAATCTCTCAGAAATAACAGCATCTTGGCCCTGTTGGCAATGGCTGGGAATTGATCAGATATGATTGCTTCCCATTTGACTGACCATCTATGACTATGCTTTGCTGGTGAATGTAGAAAATATTTTCCGTAGCAGCTGATTTGGTAAGTTGTTTTACAAAAACATAGTTTGTACCTCATTTGCAGACAAGTAATTATTCATCTAGAAAGTGTTTATTAATTGAGATTACATGTTATGTATCGATTTTTTCAACACAGAGAAAAGTATTACCATTACCAACTACTTCATAGAGAAAATAACTTCAGGCACTTGTGAATGGGAAGTAGGTTTGTTTTAAAAAGTCCATAACGATAGAACTCTGGATCTATTTTTTTTTAAAAAAACTTTCTCTAACTAGATATAGCTAGTCTGGCCAATATATTCTAATATATGAATGCCATGTTCTGCTGGAAGTTCCTGTACTATGGGGCACTGTGAATAATTAAGCAAATTTGTAACATATGAAACTGAAGAAAGTCGTTATGTGCTGCACAGAATTTGGAGTGGACATGCTAAAAATATTTTTTGGAGTTTTGAAATACAAGTGTAAAGGACAGCCATCTTAAATTCTTGTGGTAAACTGAATTTTGAATGAATGAATGAAATCATTTACTTTTTGATAAATTTTATTTGAAATTTCTCAGCATTAATATGCTGAGAATATTTATTCCTTTACTGAGCTATATTATATTTTCCCCCAAGGTTGTATTAGCTAATATGATGCCTTGAAACCAAAGGAGAGACGGAACAAACAAGACCAGATTGTCTGAGTCAGAATGCCCCCAAATTTTCTTTAGTGTTGCACATTTTTTAAAAAAATGGTTTTGGGGATGTCAAGTTTTGATTCAGATCAAGATTTTTATGATGAATTAACTTCATTTCTACGTCATTAAAACTGTGTTTAGCACTTCTGAAAAATTGGGCCCATAAATTTTTCAAGACTGTATACTCTGATTTCTTATAACCAAATCATATATTTTTCCAATATTAGTCTGTGTCATATTTTTAATTTTGTATGGAATTTGATTTTTTATTTTACTTCAGATACAGTATTTTTAACATCCAAATATTATGGTGCTTCTGAAGCTGCTAAAACATCTGGACCATGTTGTTTTGGTAGTGTATGTTTTAATTGTATATAGTGCCAAGCAATGGTTCAAAGAGATTATATTTAAAATGTAATGTTTCAAGATTCTTAAAATAGCTCTTACTAAATAATTAATTCAAGGTATTAATCCTTTTCTTGGCTCAAGATTTCCAAATAAAACATTTTTACTTCCTCTGTCTTCAAATTAGGATTATTCCATAATGTCATTATCTCATGTGAATGTGGGTCAAATATTAACTGTATCCCAATTAATATCTAAATATATTTAGTAACTTCCAAAGCTCAGAGAATCAGACTCTACTTCTGAAATCTGATCAATAAACTTTCCCGAACTTGAAAGGAGTCACACATTGGCTTTTAAAATGAGCCCAAAGGAAACAATATGCTTCATTCCATAATAAAAGCCCATTGATAAACCTAAATTAGCCACCATCATCATAAGGCAAATTTAGCCAAAGTAAATTGAAAGGCCTTGTCATGTTATAAACTTTTTGTCAATAGTTTATCGCTATATATTAAATATCTAAATGAAATTAACATCAATAGTCTTCTGAAGGTGTACATCACTCTAAATGCTATATACAATCTGATTACATTAATCTTACTTCAGAGGCTCAAAGGTAATTTTAACTTTTATATCCAATACAATCATATCTATATCCATATTCAACATATTTTAAGATATAGAAGAAAATTCATTACAAGCATTTTATACAGTTCAGGCAAACTGTAAAATCCAACTTTTGATTCTGATTTGTTGATTTTTTTTAATCTTAGAGGAAGTAAATTAGAAGTTTTTCCAAATAATAGTATGCCTTGGATATAAACCACATTGGACAACTTGGTAAAGATATTAAATATCAAATCCTCAAAATGTCTTGTATCGAAAGCATGTATTTAGTACCCAGTACAACGCACATTGATAATAACCTGTTATTATCTAATTTTAAAAAGCCAAAGTTGTAGAAACAGATTGAAAATTAAAGAGGACAATGGGCAACCTAATGAGTTGATTAATAGGCATGAAAAACAAATACATTTTTGATCATTCTAATGCAGGGGTGTCAAATTTGCATCGTCACGTCATCACATGAGGTATTGGGACTTTTTCCCCCTTCGCTAAACTGGGTGTGGGCATGGCCAGTGCATGATACATCTGGCCCAAGGGGCAGGAATATGGTAACCCTGCTCTACTGGTAGGATAAAAATGCCAAATTGTAATCAAATATATAAAATGTGGTAATGGAAAGCTAAATCTTTCTAGAACACCTAGAAACTATTACCAGAAGTTTTTTCTGTCCTGCATATCCAAGTTATATTTTTTTGCTGCACTTTAATGGACAACTGCTATTGTTACTTAAATGTACTTGAATCAGACTTTTCAAGCAATGTTTTTAAGAAGGTTCCTTTATAAATACAGGGCTTTACAAGGTGATCACATTTTGTTTCCTCCATACATAAAAGTAGAGAAAGAATATGTTTTGGTCAACCGCATGCTTCAATTGTCAGAAATATGATCCCAGTGTGGACTGTTGTATTTCAGGCTCTCTAATATAAATGAAACTCAATAGCATCATTTGGATTACAACTACGTATTCAAAACATGGAAAAAATCTAGAGAATGAAATCCCTTTTCTGGCTTAAATCCAGAATAGAAACCATTTACCACATCAGTATCAAACTAAACAATATAGCACTATAGTGGCAAATTCTAGTTGATTAAGACTTAAGTTTGGAATGCAAGCAATGCCATTATTGTAAAACAGGCAAAGAAGATTAAATAGCTATGTACTAATTTCTGCATGGAATATATTGGGGAGGAAATTCACTTCCTTTTCAGGTTGTTGCATAATCAAAGTTTCCACTGGTCAGATTTTTGTTAATTGATGACAATGAAATAACAATATTTCTGAGCAGATATGCTGCCTAAATTTACCAATTTCTTTACTGCTATAGTCAACATTACTGCGGGCGTATACATAGAATATAAAACCAATTAAACGTCCATGCTCTGATTAAAATCCCAAACAAGATGCAAAAAAAGAAGTGTAAAGAAAAATATGTATAAATTTTTAATTTATATAAAAATATTTATTTATAAACAGTAAATAAGGGGAATAATAAGGCAAAAAGAGTAAAGGTTTATATATAAACTTAAGAAAGTACTCTACAAAATAGTTTGATCCTTAACATTTTTTAAAAAAGTAGCCAGACTTTCATCACACAAACCCTCAATTTTATAGATTAATTCAGGCGAATATACATCCTTTAAAATGACTTTTCCTTATTTTAATGAATAGAATAAAAGTATTAGTAGATGTACCAATAAAGGAGAATATCTGTAGCTCAGGGTGAAATGAGAAGTCCTTGTTTCTCTCCGATCTTGGCTGTTTTCTTGCGAAGGTTTCGTTACCCAAACCAGGTGACATAATCAGTGCTAGTAAACAATGGGATTTGCTCTCAGTTTATATTTTAGTGGCTTGCCCTGTCTGTGTTGGTGGGGAGGGGCAATCTTAAAGGTTCTTTGGTTGGGCTGTTTACTTTTGGCTTTTTTGGCAGTTCCTTGATTGGGGTATTGTTTACTTAATTGCTGGTATGATGCTAACCTTGGAGTAAGGGTTAGGGCACCTAGATGAACATAAATGAACTCATGGGAGTAGCCTATATGGCAGCAGGGTGAGGTCCTCTTTTGTGGTCAAACTTAGAATCACAGAGGGGGCTATTTAGACTAGAGTATCGAGCCCAAAATACTGCTTCATTCAAGAATATGAATTAAAACATCCCCAACAGATGGCTGATTAGTTTTTTCTTTGTATCTAATGAAGGGGAAACAAGCACCTTTCTGGATAATCAGTTCTATTTGTATTATTGGGATGATTTTTTTTTAAAGCAGTCAAAGTTTTCTTGTATTTTAAGTCATCTCAAGAATAAATACAGTTTCTTCAATTTTTTCACTGGACTTTGCTCTGAATTCCTTGATTATCATAATTGCCTTTCACTGAACAAATGTATATATAAGTGAAAGAGATTGAAATAATATTTCTATATATATAGATACGATACAGTTTCTTCTGGAACAGTCATGTGGAAAGGATCTCAACACAAACCAAATGTTTATTTATTCATTATTAATTTATTCCTCACCAGCTTTCCAAACTAACATGTAATCATTAATCATTAAAAACCATTCACATTAATGCAAATAGTTGATGCATCGCAACCAAAAAACATAACTATGCTCAATTCTAAGACCATACTAATTAAAGCTCAGCAGAAAGGGATTTAATGGACAGTAACAATACTAATCTTATATTTGCAGTGTTTAGTAATTATAGTACAGAAGTAATCAGTCATAATATGTCTCTAATGCAATGCCTGGCATAATAAAAATCTATGTAGTTATACAACATTCAGAAATAATAGATTAATTATAGGGTCTACATGACTATGAAGGGAGTTAATTGAAAATGCCTTTGGGTGAGACAGTGCTATTCATTAGCAGCAGAGGTCACATCTTCAGGCACAGATGTGCAGGTAAATACAGTTGTTCCCAAGTTTGACAAGGGAGGGTCGCTTGTACAGTGGCATACATTCAACAAAGCTAGCAGTCTACAGTGTCTACTTGAGAGAGGCAATGGGCCTCCAAGATTGTGTCTGAGGGAATAGAACAAATATCCACTAGACTGTAATTTATATAGCTTCATTTAGTTGTCTCCACACCCCACACTCAGGAATTTCTGTACCTTTTACTAGACTGTGAGGAATTTTGGACTTAGTTACTGAAGAAGTTGGCTTATTGATTATGCAGGGAAATGAGAATGTTATTTTTTGCTTTTTAAAAAAGGAACCAACATACTCAGATTAATCAAGAAAGCAAGGAGACGGTCTTCTAAACAGATTGGGGTTTTCACTAAATTGTGAAGAATGTTCCTATTGTTTTGTACCCAACCTTTTCTGATCTGCAGTAAATTGATAACTTAATCCTATTTGCATGTATTCAAAACAAATTCCCTTTGAGTACAATAGACCTAAACCAAAAAAAAACTTCTCCTTCTACTACTGTTTGCTGGATTCCTCCCTCCTACATTTCCCTGCCTATTTAAAAAAAATCTTTCATAAAACAAAGTTTTCAAGACATTCACTTCTTTGGGATCTGCAGATAGGATGCTGGGAAGACATACGGAGTGTCTACCCATAATACATAGGGTATAGGGTTAAAGAGATTCAAGTATGAAGCTGAATACATAGACAGTAGCAATAAAGTGGCAAGATATAATGTTTTAATAGTGGTCTATTTTGAATAATGCCCTTGTTTTTACAACCTTACTCTAGCAGCTGTTTATTAAGATAATTGTAGAAAAACATGACAGTATAAACATTGTTGGTATATGGACTCTTCAGGAACTTTTCCTTACAACTGGTTGTGCCTACAACACAGGCTTTGGATTCTGAATCCTATGCCATTGGTGATCTCAGGAGGTTGGCTGGTTTCTGGATCAAATTTGGTTATTACAGGGCTTGGCATTGCAAAAGAGAACCTAATACAACCTCTTCGGGTATGGATTCTCAGGACTCAGTCTAATTCTTGAAATGATAGATCTTACAGATTTTAAATAGAAGATTTATAGCTATATGTCAAAAATGCTGTTCATATATTGTATATCCAACCTGGAACAGGAGATTGAAGTGTATGATCTCTTCTTTTCAACAATCTTCCAGCGTGCAGTTCAATTTTTTTTAAAAAAGGAAATCAAAACAGACTTGGGAAAACAGTTTCCTTCCATCTGGTTTGCTTTAACAAAAATGCTTACTCTTAACATAGGTTGCCTGAGATAGTTAGCAAGAATAAGAAAAGAGATGTAAATGAATTATTTAACATTTAAATTGGGTGTAGGCTTTCAAGACATATAAATGTTGGAACTTTTTTTATAAAATAAAGGGAAGAATATAAAATTATAAAAATGGAACAGCCATTTTATCTGTATGTTATTGGTCTTACTTTGTCCTCCACAATAATATCTTTAGGACATCACAGAATCAACATGCTGATTTTATATACCATGGTAGGCTTTTTTAAATGTCAGAAGGGTTTTAGCATCTTAATACTAGGGTCCAAGGATTCGAAAGTGAAGGAGCAGCTATTGAAAAGACCGTCTTCATTTCACCGAAATGGTTATGGTACCCACTCTTCTGGGGCTCCAGAAACCACTTAAACCTACCTCTGTTACCAGATAATGGGTTTATTGATCTATTGGGGGGGAGTTTCCAATCATTTGTATAGCTTATTATTTTGATTGTTTTATTATTTTCATCCAGGCTACTTGAGTAGGTGTATTTAATTTTATAAAATTGTTTTTATTATCTTTTATATTCCATAAGTCACCCCATCCCTAATAGAGTGGGTGGCTGTAATAAATTTGATAAATTAAAGTATTACCAGAGGAGTCAATTTTCAGAATTAAGGGGAGTTGATTGGATAAAATGTGTGGATATATTTCCATTTATAAAAAACAAAAGTCACTGAAGGCTGAATATTTAGCATACTAGATTCATTTTATTAAAATCCTTAATTACTATTCAACTCTAGATATTTTCAAATTATTTTTTCCATAAGTGTGAATGAGGAAAGGAGAAGAGGAAAGGACCTAAAAAATTAAGGAGAAATATATAGAAATGCAAGCCAAGCACACCTATTTAGATGCAATTTAAATGCATATGATCATTCCCATGTAACTATGTTCAAAGTTTCTGTTTTATAAATTGACATGAGAATAGAAAGTTGAATAGATGAGATGAGATGAGATACCTATATACATTTAAGGGGTATAAAGGAAGTGTTTTAATAAGTTTGAAACACTGATGTTTTAGTATCATGAAAATCTAAAGTTTATATGTTCTGCATTTTACTTAATTCTTTAAAGTCCCATTGTAAAACAACTGTTTCCTGCTCATTGATAAGAATAACCAGGGCTTACGTGTTTATGATTTAACACTTTCTTTCTGGAGGATTGAAGAGAAAAAGGATTATAGCTCTTAAAACTCTCAGGCCGAGTTGTTGCACAGCATGATTAAATGGCTATTCTTTTCTTTCCTCCTTTATAAACAAAATGGCATTGGAGGAACCTTTTCAGTTTGTAAGAGAATGCATTTCATATAGCAGAACGAAGGGAGGTCTTGTAATCTGATTAAATAAAACTGACCCAAATCTTGGGAAGAAAGAAAAATTACTTGCCTGAACAAGAACTTAACCAGCTAAAATGGGCTAATGCTTGTTTTTTCAGTAACAAGGTGAAAAATTATTCACAAAAAACATTTCTATTTTTTTCTAAGATATAACATTATTATATACATTATTATATTATACAGTATCAGTTTTGCTAACCTTATGGCCCCCAGAAACCAGGTATAAACTCTTATGCCTATATATAGTATTCACGTATAAATAAATGCATGTCCTGAAATAAGATGCTCCTTCGGTGCCCAGCAGACATGGCCATCTATAGAACAATGCTATATAGGGGAAAAAATAGTTCATTGTAAGAGGTACCTATCTGCCTCTCTTACAATTTGAAATGCACCACATATTTATATTGAAAGACACAATATATGCTAATTATTTCCTATAAGTGGGAAAAAAATCAGTGTCATTTTATCTTGTTTCCAAAAATTGATCCATGCCTTTGTATTCTAATTAATGTACCATACTTTTCTATATTTATCACTATTACATTCACTATTACAGTAACAAAAGCACTAATCGTGCATATTCTGCATTTTACTAAGATTTGTTGCAATCATAACATGTTGTCTCCACCCAAAATTCTGATTTAGGACAGGTCCTTTTATGCATGATCTAGGTATGAATTGCCTATATGGAATGTTATAATTATTATTTTGCCTGTTAAATTTGGCCCATTAGCTTTTAACGGTATGTAGAATGTGTCATAGTGATGTTTGTATACACAATTTATTCATAAAGTACAACACAACGAATTGAAGCTGTCGTAATGATTGAGAACTCTGGGAAATGTAATTCCGTTGCTTCTGGAGGTATCAGGTGGGGAAAAGCTATTCCATGAGAAAAAAGAATTTATAGAGTGAACTAGTTTCACAAAGTTAATTTTCTCTTCAATGTGTAAAGGCTTTCTGCTAATAAACTTTACTGCACATCTTCAGTATCTTAAGAAGTTCATTAGACTGTAAAAATAACAAACCTGTACACTTGACCAACCATTCATGAAAAATATAGTTTTTAATTCAGTGATTTTGAAGGTGATTGACATTTTTCCCACTATTTTCCACTACAGAACATTTAAAACCAGCACATTAATCTAGATTTTAAGATATAGTAAGATTTAATAAAGGCTGACAAGAAAATGGGGTTTCCCTGTTAATTAAACTGTGGTTCCATCATATATTGGGTTGGATATGTTGGATTTGTATGTTGGATTTCATTTCAGGTTTATTGCCAGAGCAGAAGCATACAATATTTGCTCTTAAAATGGTTTGGGATTAAAAGCTGAATTAAGATATAGTGCTGGCATTACAACCTTTGGCAGGAGTTGGATTGTAGTATTATACAACCAATGTAGTGTCATGCTGGATTAAGGAGAGAGTGAGGTTCACATCTTTAGGCATGGAAATTTGCAGAGTCACTCGCCATTCAATTCAAGAGGGATTGCATTTTAAATAGTCTGTTGGGGGAGTGGGAGGAGAAGACAGCAGTATTAGATATGTTTGCCACCTTGAGTTATATATTTAAAAAGGTAGATTATAAAATAACATAATAATAAATCAAACTACTTAATAATCTTTGCTGAAAAATATGACAGAAAAGTTCACATGCTAGAATCATTATGTATGTATATATGTAAGGAGGTGTTTTTTTTAAAAAATTAAATTAATGATAATTGTCTAGTATACTTTTTGCTGAAAAAAAGCTTTAATGACATAAAACAAGTTCCTGTTTAAAGTTTGCAAATCTGCAAAATGTTTAATAGCCTCTAGCAATTTAGCTGGGATGCAGACCAGTATCACCCAATTGGTATAAGTAAACTTAGAAGGCAAAGTAGAGGTGAGGTCTTCTCCCAGAGCCATAAGTGGATAATGGTCTATCTGAAAGACATCTTCTTATGACAGGAGGTAAACATCAAAGACATTACAGGAGTTCTGAAAATCACTAGATAGCTCAATTGCTTCCTTCCTAATCCTGCAATTATTTTTACAGCATCAACAGCTGGGACAAAGAAAAGAAAAGCAATTGTTCATCTAACAAAACAGTTCATTTATTACCTTCTAACAGGAAGGTTTGTTAGAGGAAGTTGGTGGTGGAGACAAAAATTTGTTACAACTCTTTTTTTACCACAGAATATTTTGGATAACTGGTGTTAGTCAAAATTAGGCTATATATTGGCCTGGGTAAGATGTTCCTTTGCTGTCATCCCTCTTTCACATGACCTTCCATTTTTTTCTTGATTGTGATTCATAATGCAGAAGTTGCTATTGTTGCCTTAAAGTCATGTTTCATTAATTTCATTTAGAGCAAACGACATTAAATGCATTCATTTTTATTTAGAACAAATGACTGAAAATGAAACACAAACAAAGCTTACAGATAGACTGTTTAATTTTCAGTTAATATAAAAGAAGTGGAAGAATTTGGAGGAGAGAAAAATAGAAATAGTCAATTGTACCTCCATCACTACCACCACGTTCACCTGCTCCTCCTGTTAACCAACATTGAGCCATAAAACTCAGCCTAGTATAACCTGAATTCAAAACATTCTGAATATGATGCTATATGTGAACATTGACTGCAATTCTTAATTATTTTTTACATTCTCCTTTTTTCATTTATTTTGTATTAGATTTTATATAATGTGCTATCCTTACGACCTTGTGACCATGTATTTTTAAATCTTGTAAGCCTGGTGGTATAATCTTTCACTAGGATTCTCCTTCAAGGACCCTGTCATAGTGGACAATTCTTGCTGTTCCTTTTGTCCCATTCTATTTTTAATATACTACTTTAACGTACAATTTTTATTCTTGGTTTCACCAACCCTAATTCAGTCAAATAATACCATCTGTAACCATCTGAAACCTTATAAAATATATTTCAAAAAGCCACCATACCAAAAAAAAATTATCCAATGACTTCTACCTTGTTTCTTCAGTCTTTAGCCTGACGACTAGCGGTGCTTTTGTGGCATATGGTTTTTGACATTCCCATGAATGCATGTTTTCCCAGGACAAAACAGTGTACTCTTTTAATAAACAAAAAATAATCAGCCTTTTCCATGAATGTTTATTTTTAAAACTTTGTGAATTAGCTCACGATGATGGCTGGAGCTGCAGTATTTAAAGTGACTGAATTAATTTTGGTTGGCTGCAAAAATGCTTTCAGTTGCTATTCAGGGATCTATAAATAATTGAACTTTTATGAATTACTTTTTTTAAAAAGTATTTAAAAATTGCAAGTGGCTACTCCACTATTTTTTAAAGGCATTTCATTTTTGTATATCTGGAATTAGGGATTGTTGCTTCTAATGTAACTTTGCAACCTACTGTAGATATGTTATCAGTTAAAAAAACCCCTCTTTTTAAAATCCTGGAATGATAATATCTTCCTTTATTTAATTAGCTAGAAGATTCAAACCATATGATATTTTCTCCCCAATAGGCTGATGACTAATTATTTTCAGTTAAGTTGGGGAACTGAAGCAGAAGGATAGAGAGATCTTACCTACCAAAGGCTTAAAGATAAGTGGGCTTTGACCCCTTATCTTGTAGTTCAGCCTCAATTTTGTAAACTGCAGTGACCTAATATAGCAGAAAAAGAAAGTGCTTTTGAATAAAAACATGCTTGATTCTGACAGTGTGGAAGTAAAGTCATGGTTAGGAGAAACAGGTACTAAATGAGTCCAGAATCCAAAACTTTATCAATTTTGCTTCTTATTTAAACTTAGTTAAGGCACTGTATCAGCCTTAACTAAGCCTTTATTAGCCTTCTCCAATCTAGACTCTCTAGAATTCTTCATGTTCTTTTTATATGCTGATTTAGTATATCAAAAGAATAATAAATCTTGAAAATCAACTGTTCATGTTCTTAACTTCTCATATTCAAGAGTATTGGCCATTTCCTGATTTTTCTGCCATACTGGCATTTTGTTCTTTAACAGTTCTAGAATTTTATACTTGTTGCCACTGTTTTAGCAGGAGGTCTAGTTTGAGTTGTGAAAACAGAATAACAGAGTTGGAAGGAGTTCTTGTCCAACCCCCTGCATAGGCACTACTTCAGACAAATGGTTATCCAATATCTTCCTAAAAACTCCCAGTGTTGGATCATTCACAACTTCTGAATGCAGGTTGTTCCACTGATTAATTGTTCTAACTATCAGGAAATTTCTCCTTAGTTCTAGTTTGCTTTTCTCCTTGATTAGTTTCCACCCATTGTTTCTTATCTTGTAGCTCCAGCATTGTCTTATAGTACCAAGTGTTATTACTGGGCCTGATTATGTCATACCAGAATATATTGTTTTATAGAATATATGGAGAAGAAGGGGCTGGATAGCCTGTCACCACATGGAACTTCCCAGCTGTAATAAAAATCAGGTTTCTGAAATTCAGTAACCAAAAAAAATCCAAATTTATTATTTTTTCTGGGGGCTAGTGAGTGAATCTCAGATTGAACACTCATGATATGGAGTACCAAAAAATGATGTTAAGACATTAGGCGTAGTTGTGCAGTTACTGTTGTATATTGACTTGTATTATTCACATTACATATGCTGTTTTAAGCTCACAGAAATGTTGCACATATACTTTTCTGGGATCAGAGAATCTGTATCTAAGGTCAGATAATTCTGACCTTTCCACAGATAATTCTGACCTTTCCACAGAAAAAACTAAATTTTTCTGTGGAAAAAAAAATAACCCAAAGAAAAAATAAATAGATCCTAATGTTGTGCATTAGACTGCAAATATATTTGTTCCCCAGACTTGTTAACTATATGACTAATAAGGTTTAAATATATTCAAACAGAAACTTTTGACCTATATTTGTTTTGACAGGTGAAAGATGAGGATGGTAGAATTTTTCCATGGCAATGGATTGTGTTGCTTTAGAGTGACAAAGATTTGTTTTTCCATAAAGTTTTTATTTTTTTTCACAAGATGAAAAATAAAGACTGAGTGGGAATAAAAACTAAACAGTTTCAGCAACCTAATATGCAAACCTGATTGTATTAATTTTATAGCCTTTTAGTGGTTGCTGTATTTATACTGGCAAAAATTGATGTCACACATAATTAGCAAGCAGCATCCATGCCATAGACCACATCACTTCTGCAGCCACTCACATTAAAATATTTCATGGAGCATGGAAAACAAATACCCTCAGAGTACCAAATGGGCAAGTTGTTTAGATTATCTTGTTTATGATTATTTCACAAGGACATGGGTTTCAAAGTCTACAATAATGCACAAAAATGAGAATAAAAAAGTGGTCTTGATATGCATCACATGATCCATGTAACAAATTTAACAGCTTCTTGGGGAAAAATGCATCAAATATTTGCTCTGGGCAATGGCATTCAAGAGAGATTCAGGAATATGCCATTATGTGTGATGTGTTCAGCCTATGAAAGAAAGATAAAGTCACAGCATCCAATGAGTTTAGCTCACTGTCTGTGCTTTAATCCCCATGATATTTTTTGGGTAGCAGTATAGAAACAGTTTACCACTGCTTTCCTCTGGAATATTTTTCAACTTCACTCTAGCCTACACTCCAGCATTTCCTGGGAGTTTCCCCACCCAAGTACTAATTTGGTCTCACCCAAACTAGATCAGCCAGGTGCTGCTACATATCGAGATAATGACTGTTAAAAGTATAACATCATAGTTGGCATGCTTTTCTGGATCTGTGTACAGCTGGGTGATCTCATGTAATGGTCTGGACTTTCCATTCCAAAGCCTGCAAAATGGCAATATTCTTGTGTGAGATCTCATGCCAAAATGTAATGAGGTTCAAAAATTCTACTTTTTAAAATTTAGGTCTGAGGAACTACCATTACCTGGAGATTCTGCAAAACTCTAAGACCTGTGGGCACAATGTTACATTTCTTAGTAGTATAACTCCTGGGAGAAACATATTTCTGTTTAATGATAAACATATCATACATCCCTATAGAAGGCACAAATACATAATAAGCTGTCTCATATTTAGCCAGATAACCTTTATGTAACCTCATGCTGACTCCCTGATTGACTGTGGGTTTTGAGGGGAAAAGAAGTGTCACTCTATGTTGAGCCAAAACATTTATTAGGCAAACTCAGGGTTTACAAAATAGTATGCAAGCTTTTCAGGAAAAGAAAGTCTTTTGTTAAAATCTCCTGGGAGCAGCTGCCTGTCACAGTTAATAAACAGTCAGACTTGGTGAAAGCCTGAGTTCAATCTATTTCAAATCATACATCATTTAAAATACCAAACTTTTCTGTGTAATTATGAACACTTGGAGATTGTACTTTGCCATCCTGATCCCAATAAAGTATTGATTCTGGCAAACACTAGAGAAAGGCATGAATTCTTTTTTTTAAAAATATGGTATGGGTGCTAGAAAAAGCCTGAATATCAAAGCCTTACAATTTAATGAAAAGTGCTTCAACAAGGCACAGAACACTGAGATTTCAGTCAACCTAAATTCTTTCAAAGAAGATGTGCCCAATTTAAGACACATCTATGCTAGGTGGTATAAATTGGAACATTTGAAATGAAGAATTTATTTATGCATACATATTGATTCTGTCCAGGTTCAGAATCCTGCTATATCTTGTGACAATAGAGTGTGATTATAATGGAGGTACATTCTTGTATTTATTTTGGCAGAATAATTCCGTATCATGGGATATTCCTGCACAAAATTGATAGATTATACATACCTTAAACAGTAAATTTATTTTAGCACAGAAAGAACTACAACAATGTGTAGGGTATGGAGGTAGAGTACTAATATTGAATTATTCTGAAAACTTTTGAAATTGGATCATTCTGGAAGTTTAATTTGACTAACAACACACACAAAAAAACCATCTATAGGTAAATTCACTACAAATGGCAATATGTTTATGTCAGTTACTTCCTGGACAATAATAGCTTTTATGGAACAGAATACTGAAACATCTGTTTTCCATAAATTATTTATGAAAATTTTCTTAAAAGATCTGGTCAAGTTAGATATGTTTTTAAACTTAAAGACTAACATCTTTAAAGTTATTACAATTACATTTGAGGAATAAATCTATCTGATTTCTGACATGGTAAACATTTCTTTATTAAAAAATTGTCTATCATCTTTCCCCATCCACTAAATCTTAATCTAAATATCTTTTGTCACAGCTAATAAATTGAACTATTAGACTTGATATTTGTATTTAGAAGCAGTTTTTGATATTAAATCCACCCAAACTGCCAAATAACACACAAGGATAAAGTATAAATGTTACAACAAGTATGTAGCAAAGACAATTGCTTTGCTAAAACCCTCTACCCAAGATGATTGTTGAAATGCATAAACTAAAAGTTGTTTTAGAACATATGAAGGGGATGTTTGTAATGCATTTGGGAATGACATTGGGAGATGAGAGAAAGAGCCACAGCTTAGACCAGGGGTCTCCAACCTTGGCAATTTTAAGACTTGTGGACTTCAACTTCCAAAGTTCCTCAGCCAGCTTTGCTGGCCTAGACAATGGTCTGATAAATGAACTCTGAATCTGAATGAAGGATGGCAGTGGAGAATATGTATCAGAAGGAGACGTTCTCCTTAGTTTTGGGGAGAATAAAAGAAGGACGGTGTGCAGTATTTTCCGACTTGCAAGTTTTATTATTATAAGCTTAACAATAGTTTTGGTGTTTCTTGTCTGGAGTGCCTGAAAGGGCTCATAATGTAGTTGTTCATAAAAGGTCCTAGTGGATCTTCTAGGTGAGTCAACAAGTAGGGCCTCTGATAAAGATTTTAAGTGTGAACTGTTCTGTAGATAAAGGCATCCAGGCAGGAAAACAGTTTAGGAAACTATTTGGCAATTGAGTTGATAGGCTAAAGGGCAATATTTATTTATTTATTTATTTATTTATTGATTGATTGATTGATTGATTGATTGATTGATTTATTTATTTATTTATTTGTTCAATTCCCTGACTTACTAACTTTGGAGATGCTATTTCCTTGCAAGTCCATCTCTTGGCTGTCGAAGTATTTTTTAAAATTATAACTCCCAGACTTTAAAGTATAACTTTAAAGTACTTAAAACCCCCTGAAAACATTCTCTGGTAATTAAAACAATTGTGCACAATTTGTGGAATATATTCTGATTGGACCAACACTTTATCCACCACATTCTACACTTGATGAATTTCCATGTCATTTTATCAGATTTATAGTGGATTAGACCAAAGGCCAACATTCCATTCTGATGGTATCAGTTACATTTCACTATAACTGGTACTATAACACATATTTCTTGTTTTCATTGCAAGTCTTTATTGTTGCGGGTATTCTATTAGCTAACTAGTCATCTAATATGACCTTACTGTCAACACATTCATATTTAATTTTTTTTAAAAAAACTGTCTCTAAAATATCCAAATTGATTGCCATTGCTACACCGTGTTTGCAAATGTTCACTGTTATTAAAAAGCCCAAGTATAAATCATGGACATTTCATGTATCAAAGATGATGATATAAAGCAGTATTCTATTGCCTTGCCTGGAATAGCCCCTCAGTGCAATATTTTGTTATTAACTTAACTATGATGTTCTCCTAGTTACTTGATTAAGTATACTGAAAATAAGCTAAATTTACAGGAGGACTAATATAACTGTACACTTAATTGCACTTAACAAAGTGCAATTAACTACAGTATAAAATATTTCATGCCATTGATGTAATGGTTCTTTCTCAGAATTATTGATCAAGGATTCATAATACTTGTCCATGTCTGACAGAATTCACATGCAGGATGGGCAATGTTCTACTGTATATTATGTGTATAAAAGCCTTTAAGGTTTTTTATCCTTAGGCTTCAAAAGTTTAAAAATATAAGAAGTTAAAGCAATGTTCTAAATATAAAATCTCCACACCAGATTTTATAAAATCAATTTCAACCATATCAGTTCAGGTGCAAGTGATTTTATTCATCAACCACTGCTAAACTTCAGTAGCTTTATGATGTGTTCGCACAGATATTGCAAATCAAGAGGTCCTTGTTTCCTGAAAAACAAATGAGAAATATCAGTCTCTAGCTGGCTCTTTCTTAGCTCTTCATCAAATAGCAGTGGAACACTGAAGGAAAAATATTTATAATACAATTTTTCCAGTTTTCTCTATCCAAATAGTGTTTATATGCTGCTGCTAGTAAGTGTACTAATCACTATTTGATAACAAATGTATTCTATGATCACTGTTTGCCAATGGTCTTTGTAATTACTTGATTGGTTGCAGACTGCCAGCTTCAGAACTTTTAGCTCTCACCAAAGGTTTAAGAACCTAGAGAAGAGTGGAGTAAATATACAGACTTCAAGATGCAAATCATTTCCCCAAATCTCTGGCCCCAACTCAGTCTCTTAAGAAAGTTTGCTAAAATGAGCTTGTCCTTTGAAGTAGTTATGAGTTCTTTATGTTTGCATGGACTTTTATGCAGACAAATACTTTACTTTAAAAAAATTCTGATAAATATAAAACATTCATATAGGGGATTTATGCAGTGAGCTTTTATAAAATATTGTATTTTATAAATATATAAATATATTTAGATAGAAATATATTAGTGGGGGACTGAGGCAAAATATACTTTTGAAAATTACATCTGTACATATCAGTGGTGGGTTGCCCCCAGTTCGGACGGTTTGCAAGAACAGGTAGTAAAACCGGTGGGAGGCTCTGCCCACCACCTCAGATGTCATCATCGGCAATCTGCGCATGCGCAGAAGTTTCGCAATCCTGTTGTGAACTGGTGGTAAAGGTAAGTAGAACCCACTGGGACATATATTATAAAGAGTAAAAGAGCCCTTCATCTTGTCTTCCAGTTATTTTCCCTAAATATGTTTTGGTCTCAAAAGAGGTACAATTCTGTTATTATTGGATATAATAAAAAAGGATTTTCATTTTTATGTAGCAGGATTGCAGACAAAACATTTAGCAGATATAAGTTTCAACTTCTAAAAATGATTTTTTTTCAATTGGAGAAGTTTTATCTGTGACAAATAATAAGGGACATTAATTCTTAAAATAAAACTGCAGGATTTTCTTCCATGGCTGTTTCTTATCCCAAGACATCTTTAATGGAAGTACAATTTAACAAAGAAATTGATGCCTTCCAAATTAGTTTTGATTCCTGGCAAATGCTGAGTATTTTCAGAAATGGTTTGCATTCCCTTCTTCCTAGAATTTAGAGAAAGTGAGTTGTTCAAAGACACTCAACAAAAGAACTTGTGGTTTCCTAGTTTCTAGCCCACTGATTGTCTTAACTACTACATCAAACTGCCTCAGTTCATCATTTCAAATATTGAAAAGATCATTAAAAATGTTATGGGTACATCATATCTACTAGTGTGAAGATATGCAACAGTAGAAATTAGAGAGTTGTAGTCTGGAGGGCACCAAGTTGGGAAAGATCTTTAAAGTGTCTCCTCACTCCACCTTTCTCAAACTTTTAGCATTCTAGTAAAATATAAAAAAGGATCACTTTGTTACTTAATTCTTTGATATTCTGACTTCAGATTCCTCAGTTGTACACTGCTGAGCAGTACAGAGAGAGTAATAGCAAATGGACATGGTTTACAAAGGGAATATGAAAATAGCCTACATTCCTGTAAACATTGAGATCATTGTTTATGGCTGCAAAAGTCATGGGAGAATTTTGCCATGGATTTGCTGATAATGGCTAAATCGGGCTATGATGTTCTTTCTTTTATTTTCCCCTTCCCATAAAGTTCAAAGTGCTCATTTATTTAATGAAGTGGATAAGAATTCATTTGCTATATGGTTTCACTTCTCCATTTTAAAACATCTCCATATCTGATATTTTTGATTTGAAGGGTAAGATACACTGAATTCAATCATGAGTCCATTGCTTTACATTCTCCAATATAACATCAGGTTTTAATAAGACTCCTGTTTGCTCCACATATGTGCTTAAGACTGCCTGGAAACCAAATCAGCAGAGAGAAGGGATTACTTTAGATTACCCTGAAATATGCATTGTTTGAAATGGCCTCTGGTGACCAGCTTTCATGAATGGCTGGTTTTACTTGTGGGGCACATCATCTGGCTTAATTATATCAACATCCTTTTGTGTGACAAGTGCAATCCTTAACAAGTTGAAATATGAAGCTTTGAAACAAAGCAAATTAGACAGTGAGAAAACAAGATTGGGAAAGAGTGTGTTAAAAGCTTACGCCAGAATTGTTTGTAAAAGCTCCTTTTGCTGAAAGATACATATTGGAACATTCCTTTGAATTGTTTCATGTGACATGTGGTTAATATAAGCCTCAATCTTGATATGTTTTAACTTTTGATCATGCCTTCAATAAACTGGCACCGTGGAACATTCTTTGCTGAACCATCATTGAATGAGTCTTTGCTTTTGTAAGGAAATAAAATACAATTTAGATTTGGCTTGTTAATACAGTTTCATCTGAGAGACTAAGACTAAAAAGATTTAACTGCCCCAAACCTTGAAACAATTTAAAAACAGAAAATGAACAGAAGATGTACCATCTTGAACAATATATTTTGACAGCCATTACAATGGTCTGAACTAGTGGATGTTTAGCAGATTTGAATTATATCTGCTACATGCAATGATCTTTTACTGAAATTTTGCAGTTTCCAATGTTGAAGCTTCTTATAGCAGGAAAAATTTATTTGTTGGAGTATTCTTTTAAATAGATAATCAGCAAATATACCTAAAAATGTTAATTTTATTTTTTTCATTTATTGATTTAATAATAGAATTGCATTAGATTATTATATTTTGATTATTTTCTTGGAAACTGCTTCAGAATTTTTTATTTAAAATATTCAGAATGTTTAATGAATTCAAATGCTGTACTAATACAACTTTCTAATAAACAAATGAATTCCACATTATATTCCATTTAACAGTGCCAATTAAAAATTTTGGAAATGGTAGTCTCAGCCCATTTGGAAAGTAGCAACATGATACAGTACGGAAATACAAAGTCTTTTGGTAATTCTGGTATACAAATACATAGAGTAAACAATTTTTATATCCTAGAGGTGTATAAAACAACACCTTTGGTACCAATCTAAAAATTGGTTTCAATTTTTTTGCTATTTATGATACTGCTGGGTATGTACATAGTTATGATAGATTAAAACATATGAGCATTTTTGTTCATGTAGGAATTGTTTTTCAGAGGAGCATATGTGTCAATCACCTGCATATTGCTGTTTATGTAAATTATAATTTGCTTATTATGAGGTTACAGATTCTTGTGCCTGCAGTCTAACCAATTATAATTGGTAGGTGCATTGATTTATCCCTAGGCATGGGTTAAAACATTGTAATTATAGGGAGATTATGTTTGGAGGAGAGCAAATAATTCTGATTGACTGGTAAATATGTAGATCGGAGAGATAAGTGCTAGACTTAGACATTTAACTGCATTCTTTGTATTCAGTATAAATCTAATGTTTTACAACTAAGATTAATGGATTAACCTTTAAGAGGAGGCAATAGATCCTGCTGTTTTTCGATTTTGTTGTACTGTAAATGCATTTTCCATGATAAATGCCGGATACCCCATTGAATAATGAAATGGAATTTCACTGTGCTATTCCTGATTTGCTGGAAAGATTATTATCTTTGCTTTTCAGAGATGCAATATGAATGCCGGATCTTAAAAGTATTATTGCTCCCTTTTAATTTTGATTTGACATTCAGTATGTTTTGAACTTCCTGTGACTGAACAGAACTTTTTATTGTAAATAACTGTACATTTCCAAAAGAAACTGTCCTAAACATTGGACATTTTTTGACTAAAATTCAACAGAAAACTGTATATGTTTTTGTCTTTTTAATGTTTCAAAACTCTATGTAACCTTAAATTAGATTCCAACAGAGCACCTGTTCACGATGAATTCACTTAAAATCTGTAGAAGCTATTCATGCAGGAAAATTAGATTCCTCCTCTCTCAAACTCATTCTGAAGGTACTCTTTGTGTGTGTGTGTGTGTGTGTGTGTGTGTGTGTGTGTGTGTAAGTCTTTAGGGTTTTACATTACAAACTACCTCGGCAGAAGGAATTGCATTGTGGAAAACAAGCCAGTGATTGCAACCTTGAAATATGAATTACTTCACATAATTGTAGATACCGGTTATAATTCCATTTTTTTTGTAAAAAAACCTGACATAAATCAATAAAACCTCTGAAATCTGATATTTTGAGCTTTATGGAAGGCATTTTACAAAAAATGCCTTTTAAAAAAAACTTGTTTTAGACATAATAGGGATAGAAAATGGCTAGTGTGTCATTTATTGCACCAGTTTATCCAGTCCTGATATTCTTGGGTAACCAATTAAATTGTGAACAATGTATGATTTAACTGCTTACAGATAATTTGTGCTCAGACCAACTTGGTTTTTGCAATTAGTAAAGGTAAGTAGAACCCACACCGGTGCTTACCTGCTACAATGACTGATGACGACAAAATTCAAATTTCAATTCAAGCAATACTTCTTCAAAAACAAAATTCCAAAGTGAATAAATGTAATAAATTATGCTTCCAGATCAACATCATGCATCAAAGTCCCAATATGATCAGTTGGTTTTTACAGATGTTTCAATGGTCTGTTATAATTTCTTAATATTTTGCTTTAAACTAAAAGTTATCAAACCCTTTATCTGTTGTGGTTTGGGTTATATTGTGGAAATTACAATAATTTTTTTATTAAAAAAAGAGACAAAATCCTGGACAAAAATTGGACTATTATTGACATAGCATAATGATTCTTAGATTTGTACTTCCCAGATCTTTCATCTATGGGTGAAAAGCTTATAATGCAATTTGAACTGTAATGATTCATAGGATTAGGTCATAGTTCAATCAAAGATCTCATGGTTTTCAGGCAAAAAGTCCCAATTTTAAGTTCTAGAATCTTTAGGTAGGACTAAAAAGAGTTGTGCTTTAAGCATTTAAAGAAAAACTACCAAAGTATTGGACAGTATTGGCAGCATTTAGCTAAAGGCTATAATGGTCTCATTCAAGCCAGTCTTCATAAAATAGACTCTGCTTAGTCTCATTCCATTGTTCAGTTTTATGGGGAAAAATGGCTCAGTCTGGATGTAGACCTGTGTAAATACATCAAATATCTGAATTTCTTAGGGCTTGCTGCAGATCTGATCTTTTGAGATGTAGTAAGTGTATGGCAAAGGAATATTTGTCAGTGAAAGGTCTCAAAATGGAACTATTCTCATTCTTTCCATCTGAGATCAGTTGATTATGTGCTCATCTCTATAAAAACACCTTTACAATTTCCATGTAGCATATTTTTCAGTACACTTAAATCTGTTTTCATTTACCCTGGGGAAGAAAGGCAACTTGTAGTCTCTTCTTGAATCTTGGACACGGCACAATACTTTATGTTAATATACCATGTGTGAAGGAAAAAGGCCTCTTTAATTTTTCCAGCTTTTGACTGTTTCTCAAAAATAAATTGCAGTGTCTCTCAGAACACTTGCACATATTATATTCTTGTTTCCAGTGTGAAGCCTTAGATTTTTTAGGGGTGGTTCTTTATTTCATTTTCTTCAAGAAGTGGGAGACAGGCTGCAAATATATGACACATTTTTAAGAGCTCGTTGTTGAATAGAGAAATCCCCATGCAAAGGAAAATGTGTCATAGGTAGGTTGTGCCATTTAACTCTATGTTTTTGTATGAAACTGTAGCTTTTTTCAGAACAGATAGGAGAAATGAATATATACAAATCCAAGTAGCAGGCTATTTTGTCATTTTTTGCCCATGTCCTATACAGCCCTACCTGTTTAAGCATGCCATTAGAAATCCATTTTTTTTTCAGGATGCGTGATCATGCAAGAGATGCTCATCTATAATGTAAAACAGGGGTTACCAAAGTCTTCAGCTTATCCAGCTCTTCATGAAATTTCAGATGGTTCATTCATCTCCAGACACTTATATCAGGGATGTCAAACTGGCGGCCTGTGGGCTGGATGTGTCACACGCCCATCCCGGCTCCACAAAGGCAAAAAAGTCACAATAGGAGCCTGGATAGCTCAGCAGACTAATGCATTGTAATTTAACTCCAGCTGTCTGAAATTAGTAAGTTCAAATCTCATCCTTTCTAAGGTAGGTAAATTGAGGACCCAGTTTGTGGGGGCAATAAGCTGACTTTGTAAAATATACAAAAGTATGAAGGCTATTGCTTAATGCATTGTAAGCCGCCTTGAGTCTCCGGAGAAGGGTGGCATATAAATCAATTTTTTAAAAAAAATATATTACGTGATGCAATTGAGTTTGACACCCGTGCCTTATATGAAAATAATTTAATATATGCTGCTTTCATACTGTTACAAATAATAATAGTAACAATAATGAGTAATCTTGTCAAACCTTGGGAGTTGATACTGAATCTTTGAAGACCCTACTGAAAATGAATTCTATAGGCCCATGATGGTGAATCTGTGGCACACATGCCACAGGTGGCACACAGGTCCTCTCTGTGGCCACGTGAGCTGTCACCCCAGTTCAGCTCTGCTGTGCATGCGGCGTGCCTCCCGCCAGCCAGCTGGTCATCAGGTCTCTGCCATGCATGTGTGAGGGTGGGACATGTGTGGGAAGCATGCGCGCTTATGCATGGGCAGGGTGCATGCACAGGGTAGGATGCATGCACAGGGTGTGTGTGCACATGCATGGGGGATGGGGCGCATGTGGGGGGTGCATACACATTGCATTTTTGGGGTTCAGGTATGCATGCAGATATTTATGTGCACATATGAGCACCTTGGGCACTCAGTCTGGAAAGGTTAGCTATCACTGCTCTAGGCTAAGGCTAAGGAAATCAAGGTATGAGTGGTGGAAAGCCTGATATTGAGTTCAGACATTGCTTTAAGTTGTAATACTGTATGGCTTCCTTGACTAATATCTAGTGCAATGAATAAACAATGTGGCTACAATTCAAAATTAAATCATTCCATGACTTGGAATTAATGTGAATCTATAGATATATCTCCACAAGTTCATTTCTCTCTTAGCAATTATAAATATGGTGAGGTTTGTGTTCCAGTCTTCATCTTTTCCAAGTCTTTTAACCATTGATAACCTGCCTCCTAATTTGTATTTTTATTAATGCCAATAGAAAATACCTTGTATAGGATTCCGTTTGTATGGCATTTGGGTACTTTCACAAAGATATTTTTTCTGCAATAGTCACACTGTCCTAAATACAGAAAATGATTCATCCTCTAATTATCATAGCTTTTAACCTAAATTCAAGATGCAGAACCAACTCAGAAGGTCAGATAGGGAAAAAGAGGGAGAAAAAGAAAGGGGAATAATAGAAGATATGGAGAGAAGCCAAAAGCATCCACCTCTCAACAACATTTTTCATTCCTCTGAGTTATATTACAATATGGGTGACTACATAAATCTTTTTAAATAAATAATATTCTATGCTATGATAAAGTAACTAGTTCTTACAGACTTTAAAGTAATATTATGGGAGAAGACAAATATTACTAGGCACTAATAATGTTGTCAGCCTCTAAACAGTACTTTTATTTGCAACAAAACTACAGACCGAGAAAGGAAGAATTGTTTGCAATTTAGATGGTGGAAGATGATGGTTCTTCCAGGAAAAGGGATGCTAATATGCAAATGGTCATCTGTTTATTTATAACTACTAGGATAGTCCTCAGTATACTCAAGTGCAAGAAGTCCTTTTATTTGAAATGTTCAGAATTAAAAATTTTCTTTGCTGGCTGGCATCAGTGCTACAGCTGAGCATAGCTAACACCCCCCCCCCGCCCCCACATAAACCTTCAGACAGTACTGAGTGACTCAGTCTGACATATTTTAGATCTCCTAGAATGCCCTAAAATAAAGTAACTTGAGGATATTGTAGGAAATTAAATTGGAGACTTTGAGCTAGCTGTTGAGAATATTGCAGCAGATAAGCCAACTGAGGTACATGGATGCAAGAGAACCTCACTGTACTACTTAGAAATCCCATGACAAAACTGAAGCCTTCGGATTTTTCCCAGTATTTTCTTACGATAATCTTCCTCCAATTTTGGCTGTAAATTCTGGAAGATGCGTCCCAGCACATTTGGAAAGGACCGAGCTGGGAAATTCTGGCTCGGTGTATTTAGAAAATATATTTTGCTGAGACAACATGATCTGAAACTTTTCTAAGCAAAATAATTGATCCAGGAAATGTTAAGCATTTTCTACTTTTACTCTTACATGCTCTTCCTTTTGGCAAGAGTTGTCTAAGATTTATTGTTTAGCATTGCTGTTGTGAGCCCTAAAGTACACATCATCAACAAGGTTGTTTAAAGAACAACCTTGGGAGAAATGTCTGTTTAGGGTTTTTCCACCCTGTAAGTTTAGGTAGTCTCAGTGTAATATTAGATAATAAAATGCTTATTGGGTCTATCTTATTTTTCCTGAACCCAAAATGTTCTTAAGAAAGAAGGGGGAAATCCAGAACTCCCTAAACTAATTACCAGTTTCCAATCTGCTTATCTAAACCACACTGGTCAGAGCAGTGGCATTTAACTCAGAATGTTGAATTCTCCAGCATCCTGCTTACAAGTTTCTGTGTTGTCAATCAGAGATTGGAATGTTTGTTCAGACAATGGAGCCAAAATTTCTCTGCTTAGAGCTTGAAGTTTTGTTTTGAAATGTTCACAGTCTCCTGGGGCAATTATCTGCCTGAAGAGTGAGATACATGACACCATTTATAGGGTATGTTATGAAGCTTCAAGTTGGAATAAAGAAAAGTAAGAGGGCGACAAAGAAAACTCACACATCATCTGTCTGTCTGTCTGTCTGTCTGTCTGTCTGTCTGTCTGTCTGCCTGCCTGCCTATCTATCATCTATCTATCTATCTATCTATCTATCTATCTATCTATCTATCTCTTTTTTGTATTTTGCAATGAGCAATGGGGCCATTTTCCCCTCATCCACCACCACCCCTTTCTCTGCTCTGCTATGCTTCCATTTAATTAGTTCTGCTGATTTATCTCCTGCTGGTTAATGTTGCATGTCTAAATACGAAGTCTCAGGTGTGGGAGTATCAGTGGCCTAATGAGTTGCATCTCATTCTCATTAAATCTAGTGTTGCATCCTTTTCAAGTAAACTTTCCCATGGGACCAGACTTTACTAACTTTGTTGACCAATGAGTTTTCAGTTGTTTTATAAATACAGACAATTAAACTGGGAATTGAGTTAGCCCATTGCAAGTTTAGTTCTGCTGGTGATGTGTCTGTCAACAAGTCAGAGAATGCTAGTAACTAACCTTTTTAGTTAAAAGGCCAATCAATCATTTCTGTTGTGGGTTTAGGTCTGCTGCAGCACAGAGACTCCTGAGAGTATGTTAAGGCTCACAATAGCAATGCTATTTGATTGACATTTCCTGAGAAATGATTCTGATAGGCTCAGTGAGCCGAATCTGGAAACAGAGAATTGGGGACAAGGGTTTTCTCAGAGCTTCTATGCATAATAGATGATGCACTAAATCCCATTACTGACCAAAGAAGGATAGTAATACAGGCATTCATAGCAGTAAGTAGGATCATCTGAACAAACTGTTTACATTGAAAAATAAAACTGGAAACACATCAATGTTCTACTGCATATCAAGACCAGCAGCCAAGCCATCTCCTTCAATATGGAAGCACAGGTGAGTTTACTTAAAACAGGATGGATGCTGTATGGGCAGCCTGGGACTCAAAGGAGCACTTGCCCTTTTGGAAGGTTTTAAGAAATGAAATAAAACTCAGGAGAGTTACTTAAACACTTATTTTCCTCATTTTCTCCTTTTAAGAAAAGCTGAATCGTTCCAATGAGGGTGTGTGCTTATTGTACATTATAGAAGTTCATTATGCTATATGAGAAATTTATTTTTTTAACAGAAAACTAAGAGTTTAGATTTTATCTTTATAGGCATTTTTAAGAATACTTAGACTGCTATCAAATAATACCTTGGGAAAATACAATGGATTTTTTTAAAAAATGATGTTATTAAATATATTAGGGAAATAGCTTTATTTTTAAAAAATATTTCTCCCATAAACAAAATGGACTTGTTCATGCAGAGACACGAAATTCAGATCAGTTAAAGTATGGACATTTGGCAACAGAAAAATGTATTGCTGTTGAAGAATATTAGCCTCAGTTCTGCACCAATTTGAAGCTTCAAGACCAGCTTTTGATGCTATCACTCCATCCATTCATCTTTTTCTTTAATCAATTATAAGTCTCATTGCATTGGGTTTCCTACCAAATAAATTATCCTAGGCTTAGAAGTTTAATGACAACACTTTGACTAGCTGATACTTTTTTTTCATGTGTATCTTGCAGATTTCTGGCTGCTTTGTCTAAAAGTTATGTTTTCGATTGAATTGATTTCCCTGTTTCCCTTTTTTATTGTACAGAATCTTACAACTAAAGAAAAGCAACATTTGCTCAAGAATTTAACGGTGGCCTTGGACTGATAACAATGAATCATTATTACATTGCTTTTATGTGCACTGTGCTTGGCACTGAATTACTAAGGAGCTTTGGTACCCCTGTCAAATCCCCAAGGTTCAGAGGTCGGGTGCAACATGAACGAAAAAATATTAGGCCAAATATTATACTTGTGCTTACAGATGACCAGGATGTAGAGCTTGGTAAGTCTGTTTTGAATTGCAGCGTCTTTTTAGCACCGTCACAATTTTCTTTGGCTTTGTTTTGTTCTTTTGAAAAACACTTTCTGCTCTGTAAATAATCCTTCTGTATAGCAGCCTTTCCTGTCCATTATTGTAACTACTTGACAGATTTGGACAACCCATTCCCAGAAAACAAAATAATCTGGGTTTTTTTGCTTCAGCGTGATATATCTTATTCCTATTTAACTGCAGAATTGAGATAATGTTCAGCTACCTCTGATTAAATGAAGAATTGTATAAGACTGGGTGGCAAAGGAAAAGAGGAAGTTTCCTGTCAACAGCAGTTAATTTTCTAATAATGGCCATTCATGAATGTGTGTAAAACATTACACACTGAAAACATAATCTCTTGGATCCAGTTACACTTCTATTTTATCTGTGTATACAATTGCAAGCTGATTATTTTTATATATTTATTAATAGATGTACTATGCACTGTCTGTATGGCCCAATTTCACTTTAGCTATATAAGTATCTCAGGAAGAAGTCTCAAAATTCAATCCATCAATTAATATAAAGCAATCAAAAGCCAGTGAGGCCCACAAGAGCATCAAAAACTGTTTGAAATAAAAGGTTTTAAGAATCTTAAGAATGACTGCCAGTTGCCTGCAATTTGGCAGTTCAAATCTCACCAGGCTCAAGGTTGACTTCCCGGTCCATTATTCCGAGAGGGGTAAAATGAGAACCCAGATTGTTGGGGGCAATATGCTGACTCTGTAAACCGTTCCATGGAATTGGGGTCACAACTGGGACAGTTTTTGCAGGAGAATGACTCATAGAGCAGAATATGACTCCGTGATCTAAGAGTATAGTCAGACTCATTTTGTACAATACAGATCCCAAGGTAATCTGGCATTGATAAAGTATTCCACCTGTGGGGTCAGTTAGCCCTCTGTGAATCAACATTTTCTGGAAAGTAAGCAAATGGTGAATAAGTAAATTATGCTTTGAGTTGAGCTTAACATTCAGTGATTTCATGGGTTCTTCCATGAAATCTATTGACAATAATAGAGAAGTGATTTTGTTTTCAATTTTCCAATATGGCCTGCAGCTCAACCAAATGTCAAACATGTCAAAACCCTGCTTTATCTTTTTGAGATCAGCCAAAGTCAATCAGATGTTGCCATTACTTCAAGTCTTGCCCTCTCAAGCAATGGGAACAAGAATGTGCCTTGATCTTTTTATGTATGGCACTTTTTCACGTATTTGGAAAGTATCATCCTTCCTTAGTCTTCTTCTGTCAAAGTTAAACTTTCCCATTTTTTGCACTCTTTTTTTATGTCTTGATCTGGTCTCTAAATATCCATTTTGCTCATCTCTAAATCTATAGCATTTGTCTGAATCATTTTTAACTGTTTATTCTTCACTACATCTACAAGGAACTGAGCTTTTTCTTTTCATCCTTTTTGCTAGCTCATGACCATGGTCCTCAAGAGTTGAACCAAAGTACTTTGATTCACAAGAACCAGAAGGGCTGACATAAATGGTTATAATGGACCAGCTACTTTCTCTCAGCCCAAACAATCTCATAGTGCTGTTATGGAGAAAATAGGAGGCAGGGGTATTAGGTAGGATGGATAGATGAGAGAGAGAGAGAGAGAGAGAGACATATTCAAAATTACTTTGAAATCCTTGATTACAGATTAATAATTTGTGTCTCTTGAACTGAGATCAAGAATAAAATACTAATTTATTTTTGAAAGAGGATTGCATTTACTTAGGAATAGTGCAACTGGGGCTTCTATGCAATTGTGTATATCATAGGCCAATACCAAAAAAAGTTCAAATTCTGAAAACAGAATTTAAATGAAAAAAATTCCTTTGAACAGTGTTGATATGTAAAGTATGGCCCTGAGGGATTGCCATTCTGTTGTGCATTTGTTTAAAAATTAACTGCATGATTTTAATAGCACTTAGTTTATATGTAAATAGCGACTAATTACAAGGCTCCTGGGCTTAAACCTAATACTTTGCTATTACCTCGAAGTAATAAAATGTGACAATATAGCTTCTATAGTATGGAATATAGTTTTCTCTGTGAAATTAAATGTTAAGAATGGAAGTTTGTAGTGCTCGAAGACATTTTTAAAAAGCTTAAATTGTTCCTTGTTCAGTTAAAAACTGATAGCACATTTATCATTAGTGAACTTTAAAAAAGAATGTAGTCTTTATTGAAAAGAAAACACTTGAGTTGAACATTCCTACAGAAAATAAGCAAATAAAGATTATGAAACAGACAAAAATTATGTGCAATACCCACATTGTCAACCTAAAGTTTCCAACTCCAGTTGAAACCAATCCAGGATATTTATCTCCCACCCAAGGGTATTATGTATGTTTGTGTGTGTGAGAGAGATTAGTTGTTGTTAGTCTGAACTTGTGTCCAACCCATTGCAACCCCATCAGGCCTTCTTCCTCTACCATCCCCCGGAGTCCATTTAAGCTCATGCCGACTGCTTCAGTGACTCCATCCAGCAACTTTATTCTCTGTCGTCCCGTTCTTTGTTTGCCCTCAATCGTTCCAAGCATTAGGTTCTTCTCCAATGAGTCCTTCCTTCTCATTAGATGGCCAAAGTATTTGAGTTTCATCTTTAGGATCTGACCTTCCAAAGAATAGTCAGGGTTGATCTCCTCCAGGACTGATCGGTTTTATTGCCTTGCTGTCCAAGGGACTTGCAGGAGTCTTCTCCACCACCTTTAGTTTAAAGGCCTTGATTCTTTGGCGCTCAACCTTCCTTATGGTTCAGTTTTCACAGCCATACATTGCAACTGGGAAAACCATAGCCTTTGACTGTACGCACTTTTGTTGGCAGGGTGATATCTCTGCTTTTTAGTATGCTTTCTAGATTTGCCATAGCTTTATTTGCCAGAGATTTGCCAGAGATTAGTATGTGACAATATTAGGCAAATATCTGGACAAACACTTAGATAGTACCAAGAAACTCAACTCCTGTTAAATTAGCCTTAGGGATGAAGGGGTTGGGGGGGAGAGGAATTCTTCTTAGGTGTTATAAAAGGCTTAAAACTCATCAGGTCAAAAAAACTTGAGCAACAGCTATCTCCCACTCCTATTCAGAGAGCCATATCTATATTGATTTGTGTCCATTGCTCATTCCATTTTTTTCCCATCAGATTCTTCTTTTCTTCTGGATAAATCTCAGGTTTTGGGGGGGAAAGCCTTCCTATTGCACTGTTTCAGTTTAATTCCAGACAGAAATAGCTTTTCAAATTTCTTGATCTTTCTGAAATCTAATGTTTTGCTTTATGAGATTTATTTTACTGTGAGAAAAAAACTTAAGAAATGTACAATCAAGTAATTAAATCACACTCACTGTAAACAATAGTATATACACAAGAGACACTTTAATAAATGGAAATTTCTTGGGATAAATTAAAATGTAACACTGAAAATTGTGTTTAGCAATATCAGGGATCAAGTTCATAGTTTATATAAACTTTGAATCAGTGGTGAAATCCAATTTTTCTTACTGTGGGTGTGGCTTGGTGAGCGTGGGGTGGCTTGATGGGCATGGCTTGGTGGGCATGACAGGGGAAGGATACTGCAAAATCTCCATTCCCACCCACTCTGGAGCCAGCCAAAGGTGGTATTTGCCAGTTCTCCAAACCACTCAAAATTTCCGCTACCAGTTCTCCGAACTGCTCAAAATTTCCGCTACCAGTTCTCCAGAACCTGTCAGAACATGCTGGATTTCACCCCTGCTTTAAATGTGTGCTGTATGTGAGTTAATTATGTGTTTGCTTTTGATGATTAGGGTCCTTGCAAGTGATGAATAAAACCAGAAAGATAATGGAGGATGGCGGTGCCAGTTTTGTTAATGCATTTGTAACCACTCCAATGTGCTGTCCATCTCGGTCCTCGATGTTGACAGGAAAATATGTTCACAATCACAATGTTTATACTAACAATGAGAACTGCTCTTCTCCGTCCTGGCAAGCAACACATGAGCCACGCACCTTTGCTGTGTATCTCAACAATACTGGATATAGAACTGGTAAGGGATTAGTTTTCACACTCCTTTTTCATTTTGATTTTTAAAAAGTTGCTTGTTTTCAATCTGTTAATGCTGTTAATAACAGAATTATTTTTGGAACATCGATGCAGCAATTTTGCAAAGCTTAATGGTACTGCGTCTTGTTAATTTGTGGGTAGGAAATCAGTAGAAAGCTGTATAAAAGAGCAGATACTAAACTTATTAAAGTGTAGTAGCTTTGGTAGATAGAGGGAAGTTGAGGTAGCAGAGTTTAGAGCAGAGGTGTCAAACTGGCAGCCAATGGGCTTGATCATGCACAGGCCACACCCACTCCAGTTCTGTAAATGGGAAAAACATCATAAAACATCACATGACAGCAATATGCCGTGGGGAGTTTGACACCCATGGTTTAGAGAGTCAACCTGGACCCATATTAATTTGAAGGTCTTCAAGTAAAAATACAGGGATTTTTTTTTCTTAATAAGGAGCTTGCCTTTTAACCCTTGTATTCCAGATCATAGAACCAATTATCTGTCCTTTGCATTGTCCTAAAATTTAAATTGAAACAAATAGAATATTTTTTGAAAATGCAAACTGCAGATAGATACCAGCAGGGGTGGTATCTATCTGCTTACCTTTACTTACCTTTACTACTTACCTTTACTACTGGTTCGCAATGGGAACCCGCACGCTTCTCCGCACGTGCAGATCACCCATGATGACGTTGTGGTGGGTGGGCAGAGCCTTCCACCGGTTTTACTACCGGTTCTGTAGAACCAGACCGAACCAGGAGCAACCCACCACTGGATACCGGGCCCTAATCTTGTTATGAAGGAAGTGGAGAAGATAATCTATTGGGCTGCCAGCATTTATCTGGGGTTGTGCCAGCCAATGTTGTGGCCCACCAGCGGCCCGCGCAGATTGTTGCTGATCCCGATGACGAGGAGGCTGTTGTGGTGTTGCACCAGCAGCCTGTGCAGCCGGCACTCGAGTCGGACAGCGAGGAGGCTGAAGAAGATGTGGTGCCAGAGGCAGGGATTCAGTCAGGGCCTTCAGAACCTCCAGAGGCTCCTTTAAGTGCAGAGGATGAAGTGGAGGAGCCTCTTCTCAATGATCGGGCACGCAGAGTAAGGCTTGGGGCTAATTGGCTACTCCCTTAGCCTATTTAAGTTTGCACACAGCTTCTAAAAAGCTGCAGGAAACAACGCATGTTTGCTCGAGGATCATTGAATCTGGATTTTCTTTGCAAACCTTGCTTCTGGGCTTTTTGCCAACTCTCGTAAGACTTTATCTTTCTGTGGAATTTCTGGCAGGTTATTAAGGACGTTTTAGTTAACATCCTGCAATTGTAAAAAACTACGTTTGGAAGTAAATTGAGTTTGGTTCATGGTTTGTGTGTGCTGCATTCTCTAGGATCCATAGCTGGGGCAGAATAGCCAAATGAGACTGTTCCTGGCACATATAGGGTGCTGACTCTGGTATTAAAGAGTTGGATCCTGATTTTGGTTGAATATTATGTCCTAAAATAAGATGACAGTTAAAAACAGCTGAGCAGTAGAGATCTGTGTCATCCTGAAAGAGGAATGGATGTCAACTTAATTAAGGTTGCTGACTCTTCCTATAAAAAACATTCTCCAAGGCTGCCTCCTTTATTGGAAGCAACTCCTGCTTTCCTAATCTGAATTTCTTTGGCTTCAAGTTCCTAGTTCCTCCTAGTTTTTTGCCCTGTGGATTGATATCCAGTTTTCAATTGTGAAGGAATGTGGCTTTGACTCAAAAACAGGGGATGAGATTTCTAGGCTGTTACAGAAAAGATATCTGAGTCTTGGAAAAATAGAAAGTGTAGAAATAAATTCAAAACAACTCTGCCTTGACTGTGTTAGATACAAGCTGAAGTAAAGAGGGATTTTGGTAGGCTTTCAAGATCTGTTCCAATACCAACTGCATTAAAGTACATTTCTTGTGACTTCCATTTCCTGACCTCAATGGGCTGACATTGGCTCTTGGACTCCACTGGCTCTGGACTTCTGTCTAAATAATTCAGGTTTTATCTCCCCCAGTTACTTCCACAGAGAGACGCTAGTCCATAGGCAAGATTCTGTCAATGAGCCTCCCATTCTGTGTAAGGCTCAGTTTGATTTACAACCATCAGCTTGTGTGTTATCTCTGTTTATGCATTGAACTGATTTATGGCTAAAGTAATTGAAGTACTTAAAACCTACATGCTAATTTACTCCCACCTGTTCTCAGCTCTACCTTGAACAGAAGAGTTTGTTGCCAGTCCTTAAAGGCCCCCTTCCTTTCAGCTTTTTCTGCTGAAATAGAGTATGTTCAGTTGCGAGCCCAGCTGTTCCAGCTAATTGCTCTGATTGATGCTTTGCCATGGCAGCTGAACCCGTTGACAGTTTCAATCCCTCCATGATACAAATGTTCAGTAGCCATACTTGAAAAATTTGAGGGTTCTCACAACTAGTTTCCAACATTTGCAACACCCTGAAGATTATCTAACAAAGTAGACAGAATGTAGTAGGAGCAGTGGCCAAATGTGCAATTCTATTGCCTTATACTTGAACACCCTATTAAATCTGCCAATCACAGGATCAGAACGCTGCAACAAGGACACCACCTAGTGGCAGAACCTTTAAATAACTTCCTGCTTTTGACAAGACTTGGAGCAGAATGAATGGATCCATTTCATAAAGACCTGGAGACCAAATTCTTGACGACTTGGCCTGCATTAAGCAGCCATCCACAGTGTAGTACCTTATCAATATTTATTTATTTAGCATATTTATAAGATGATCGGACTATAGATGACTCCATATGGTGTACAAGAATAAAAACAGGAAAGAAAACAAGAAAATTGGTAAAAGAAAATAATTAAATGAGAAGGAAAACAACATAGTCTTCTATCCCAGAGGTCTGAAATCTGCAGTTCATGGGCCATGTGCAGTCCTTAGTGGTTACCTCTCAGGAGCTGCTGTCTTAGGTTCTCTCTTGTACATATTTGGCCATGCCAAGCAGCAACTTCTCAGTAGGGTGACTGTACATTCCTAATTTACAATTTGTCCTAGATTTTCAAGTCTTGGGCAAAATGTACCCCACTGTCTTCTTCCTTACAGAATAAGCTGTTCTCCCATTATGCCGGTGTGCAGTGCTAAGTGTATTTAGCGCACTAAGTGGCTTGCATGGCACCATGGGGAAAAGCCAATTCTGCAGAAACTGGTGCTACCAGGGCAGAAGGAAAACAAGAGAGGAGAAAGTAGTGCTTTGGGGAGAAGGTGGGAGCTCTCCAGGAGCCTCACAAGGGAAGTAATATCAGGAAACAGTGCCAGTTTATGTGTCCCTGCCTCTGAGCTAGCTAGTTTGCCTGCTAATGGCATAAAGAATCAAACTGCCAGGGGGTGCTGCTGATATAGAAGGGAAGGGAAATGGGAAACTCAGGAATAATAAATGCTTTTTTAAAAAAAACCTTATAGTTTTGCATGATTTTATTATTTTAGTGCCCCATTACTTTCAAATGTGTCTGATCTGACTGATAGGTTATATAGTCAGTGAACAAATGGAAATGTTGGTTCCTGTTACAGTAGGAACATGATGTTGTATAAACATGTTAACCAACAGGTTTTAAATCAATAAGTTTCAATTCGTTTTAATTTTACTTGCATTTTTTGCAGACAGCCCACCGGTTAGCATATTGAAAGTAATGTGACCTGACCTATTCATTTGAGTTTGAGACCCCTATTCTATCACACTCACATTCTCAAGGAGCCAACTACCCATCCTAAGGCAAAATGTGGGAAAAGACTCAGATTTTAAGGATTCATATAAAGGGAGTGAAGTGACAGTTATTTGATCATCTGGGACTACATTTTCAGAGCTAGGCACAATGGCAGAGAAGGTCCATTCCATGAGTCCATCAAATGACATTGTTTTATAAAAAGGACCTGGAGCTTGTCAGCTCTGTCTGACCACACAGAAGAAACCATGGAAAATAGACAGTCCCTCAAATACAGTACTTGGCCTTATGCCACGTAGGGCTTTAGAGATGAGAATCAGCACTTTGAACTTGAACTAACAGAAAAAGCCAAAGGATACATAAAGCATCCTGAGGTATGTCCATAATTGCTCTGCTGCAGGACTCTGGACTAGCTGAAAGTTCTTAACAGTCTCCAAGACAGTCTTATTTATAGCCCATTTCTGCAAAAATCTACATGTGAAGTGACCAAGGCCTAAATGACCATAAGGCAGGTCTCCTGATTCAGGAAAAGGTACAACTGTCAGACAAGATAGATCAGTGCAGAGACTGTCCTAAACCATAGCTTTCACTTGTCCTTTGAGTAACAACTAATATACTAGGAGAACCCAAATTGCATGCTTAGACTCAAATGAAGAACTGCAATCCCATTCAAAACTAAAGGGAAAAAGTCCCCAGACCAAGATGACTCCAACACCCATCAGTAGGATTCCACTCAGGATCCCAACAGCTTTTAGGCCACTGGAATAAGACCTTGTAAGCATCACTTGGTTAGCCAGTGGTGAACTGAACTCCAAAGAGAAGGAGAAAATAATGGACAATGACAGGGATATTCCTTATGCTTCTTTCACGGGGAGTGACATTTTCTTTCACGGGCAGAACCATTTTCTGCCATACAAATGCTTTTCCCATAGACAGAAGATACATGGCAGGCCACTCTCACTTTGGCAGAAGGATACCATGCTATGCAGAAGTGTCAAGAACAGCCTTTGATAGAAAACTTCCTTTTGTACTCTGTATAGCTATTTTGAAAATACATAATAGCTTTCAGGTTTTTCAATATCCGTTCTGTCTTTAATCATCTAAGGCATGATATTTTGTGGGATTTCATGGAACAATTTAATACTATTTATCTGGATGACATTCTAATTTGTTTTCTCTCCCTTGAGATATACACATGCCATGTTGAGGCAGTTTACAGAGGGTTCAGGAGCATTATCTATAGATCAAATTAAAAAACTTAAATTCAAGTAGCCACTATTGACTTCCTATGCCTTCACATTTCACTAGAAAGACTTCAGATGGATCTAATAAAGATGGAAACCTTTCTGGTTTGGCAACTCCTCAGGGATTAAAATTGTTCAAAGGCATTCTCTTACAAACTCCAAAAAATTTGAGACTTTGCGTCAATTACCTCTACTCCATTCTGGAGAAAAGTATTACATTATTTGGGATAAGGGGTTTTTGCCCATTAAGATGGCCTTTGGAACCTGGCCTTTCAGACTTGTTTGGAAGGGCTCAACATTCTGTGAAGGTAAGGACAAGCCACTATGGCTTGGAATACCTCCAAACAGCTTGTAAACTAAACCAAAGGCAGTTATAGGGATTACTATTCTTTTTTTCCATCCAACTTCAAAGTAACTTCCCTCTCAACAAAAGTATGGATGTCTTGTTTCAGAAGTCCAAATATTTGTTCATTGGTTTAGGCCCACCATAATCAAGAAATTCTCAGCAGGTTACAATTATTACAGTAAAGTATCCACATACACTTCCAGTTATTTCAAAATAAGCAGGTACTCAGTTTAAACTGCAGATAAAATTATAAAGCAACCAACAAAACAGTAAAAATAGATAGCATGTGTATAAATCAAAGGTTTTCTTGAACTGTGTGTGTGTGTGTGTGTGTGTGTGTGTGTGTGTCCGTCCTTTCAAGACATTAAAGGTTCTTCAGAACCTTCCATTTTAAGAATTTTTGATAGCCATGCATTGGGTCTAAGATTCATATTACCATTCCACCAACCAACCAGAGAAGTCTGTTACCTTGATGCATTTTTTTCTATCAGCATTATCAGGTTTGTGACTACAACTGCCATTAATCACCTCCATCAATTATAGAAATATTCTTACATACTCTTGATTGTTTACCACGTTAATTTAAATACTGGAGACTTTTACTTTCACGCATACACGTCTTTTGATGTTTGGATGTTCAGATATTCATAAGGCACTTCACTTCAGTGGACAAGACAGATCCAGAAAAAACATTTTTCTTAGTTAATTTACCAATGCCTGACTTTTAGCAAGGCCTGGTTTGAAGATATTGTGTTACCTCTGGGGAAAAAAAGAGAGACTTAAAAATATTTGGAGTATTGTCATTAAAATGGTGTTAGTCAACAGGGTGCCCTCTAGCATCTGCATCTCAGCATAATCTTTCAACAGGGTAATACACATTGAAGTCTCAGGTATCAGGTGAGCACGAGATTGAGGATAGATTAATAGAATTTAAGGGAAAATTGGTCACATTCTCAGATTCAGAGGATGTGTCTACAAAAACCAGAATGAAACTGGGAGGTTATTGACTGCTTGAATCATAACATGAAAACAACTATAACATGTTAGCATCCTAAGGGAGAAAAAAGATGAAAATGTGGAAGTTTTTTGCTCATTATTTCCTCTGTGTACTGACTGTTTTTCTATCTCATTAGAATTTACAAATTAAAATTCTTCCTGTGGGCACAGTTAGCTACAATAATGAAAAGATGGGCAGTGATATTGCTTTTTAATGAGACTTTATTAATTCAGCTGCATTTGTATGCTTATTAATTATACATAAATAAATTAATTCCTAATTTTCTTTGCCTCTGTTTTTAAATACATTCATTGGCCAGGGGCATTTTAAATAGTGCAAAGATGTGAGCAGCCATCTGGAGTGTTTTTCTTGGTTTTGTATGAGGATTATGAGGATTAAAAGTCAACACATCTGTAGAGCATTTAACTCTCTGTGATATTATAAATCACAGATTAATTGATATTACATTTTATTGCAACTATTGCCATTATATACAGTGACTAAGATAGTTTCAAATTTATTTTAATTATTTAGCTTCTAATGTTTTTTTTTTCAAAACATCCTTCTAATTCTTATTTTGACAGTACAATATAGTACTGTCCTGAAGTTTATTAGTTTTGTTTTATTTCTATATCAGCCTAGCTCAACAAATGAGTCTGGGTGGCACACATCCGGAAGCAATACACAATATATATATATATATATGGGACCAAATAAAACTGTTACTATGGTCACTAATACAGACAGAAAATGGGTCCCTTAGCACCCAACCCAGTCTTCACAGCCTTGTGAAAGGCCAACAGGGCTCAGGTCATTCTGATATCTGAAGGGAGAATATTCAAGAGCAGGGGTCTCCAACCTTGGCCACTTTAAGACTTGTGGACTTCAGCTTTACTGGCTGGGAATTCTGGGAGCTGAAATCCATAAGTCTTAAAGTGGCCAAGGTTGGAAACCCCTGTTCAAAAGGACAGGGGCTACAGCACAGGATTGACCACACTTTTTTAAAAATCTGGGAGAACCACCTCCTCACTCAAGCATGCATTCACCATTCCCACTCCTTGTTGCACCGAATATGTAGCAAGAATTATCTTCAATGTAAGATTAGATTTTTTTTTTCAAGAACCAAGGACTGGGGTGGGCTCATTATGGGGAAAGGGAAAGGGTTAAAGAACCCACATTTGTTGATTTACTATTTTCTGTATTTATCCATATTTGTGTATCATCTGCTCCAAAATGATGAAGAATGTGCCATCAGTTCTTGATTTTGTAGATAGAAAACGCTCCAATTGCCACAAGATTGAGGGTTGCACCAGGGGTGAAATCTACTTACCTTCCCTACCGGTTCAGAAGTGTGTGTGCGCGCACTTTGTGTGCACACTTGGACCCTCTGCACATGCACAAACCCTTCTGCGCATGCCCAGAGGGTAAAAAACAGGTTACTTCCTGGTTAAAACCAGGAAGTAATGACTGGGTAGGTGGGCAGAGCCTTGTGCTGCCACTGCTACTGGTACTCCGAACCACCCACCACCATTGCTACCGATTTGGTTGAACCAGTCCAAACTGGTAGCATTTCACCCCTGCGTTACACACAGATGTGGGTCCTTATGTTGCCAACCGTTGCTGTAACCAACTCCTTTACTTCATAAAACACCACTGTTCGCCAAGTGCCAATGAATGTGGCTTCTTTTCCTCTCACAGCTTTTTTTGGAAAATACCTCAATGAATACAATGGCAGCTATATCCCCCCTGGCTGGCGAGAGTGGGTTGGATTAATAAAAAATTCTCGTTTCTATAATTACACTGTTTGTCGCAATGGCCTTAAAGAGAAGCATGGATTTGAATATTCAAAGGTAAGGAATAATCTTATGCACATACTTGTAGGTAAAATCTATTCTTGAATATTTTAAAATTAATTCATTGAAATAATACTCTTAATTTTTTTTGTTACTCCATGGTCAGAATTTTTTTCACATAATCTTCATAGAAGGTCAGTTAATACTATGGATTTCTGGTTAATGAAAGGTACTGAATCCTGGAAACTTGACTGTGGCAACAAACATGGAGACACACACAACAAAAATTACACAGCACGTTTGTTTCCCATAAAAAGCAATTATCTTTTATCTTTTGGAAGAGAGATAATTTGCAAAAGATTCTGATTTCCAGTACTGTCTATGACTATGTTACGTATAATATTTTGGCATTTGAAATTTGGAAAAAACTTCCTCCTTCAGAAAATATCTTTTCCCCAGTAAATCTTTCACTCTTCAGAGAAGTGCTAGTGTGAGTGGCTTAATGGACAAACATATCTGAAAATTAGTGAAATTTATCTTTCATACTGATTTTTATAACTTTATTAAATTTTTAAACAAGTAGGATAAAAACTAACAAACTAATAAGTCAGGTGAGAATTTTTTTAAAAAGAATAAAGAACAAAGCCAAAAGCTCAGAGAAAGAGAAAGAGAAAGAAATAAATTCTGGTTTTCTTTTACATTTAACTTGACCTCTTACTCTAGAATTATGACATACTTTCTTTCATACTTTTTCACATGTATCTGCAAAGTACTTTTGGCGTTAGGAGTTTGAGAAACCATCCTGGAATGAGGACAAAGTGTTCACAGCTGTTTGGGCTTCCCTAATAGTGTTATGTAAAAAAAATCCTGAACTTTTTTTCAGTGTTGCTTTTGCAGCTGTTCATGACCCTGAGTCCACATCATCTGATTGATTAGTCTTGTCTGGAAATGGTTGAAATTGTATGTTCATGTTACCTTGGAACTCCTCACTGGAGTACATGCCAGTTATTTGATCAAAAACACTACAAACCTAGAGATGGCAGATAGTTTAGTTCCTAACTTTTAAAAAAGCTCTTTTTCTTTGTGTGTGTGTGTGTGTGTGTGTGTGTGTGTGATTTTCATTTTATTACTATTGGCTATAGGTTAAGCTGCTTAGTTGGTATGATAGGATTTTGACAGTAGCTGTGCTGTTCTAAAATAAACTGACTTCTTTCGAAATGCAAATATTCTTTTTTAATTACAATTATAGACAAGAGGCTATAGTGTCTGAGCTTGGTTGTGATTTAAATGTTTCTAAGTCTTTGTCTTCTGCTTAAAAAGTGTTATTGCTCCTTACCTACATAGATAAGCCTATTGGAATGCAGCCATTCATCTGCATATATTTGATCTGGGAACTGTGCCCAGCCTCTAAAATTAGATAGGTGAAATCCTTTCAAAGCCTATTGGACTAAGCCACTATAATATGACCTTGTGATATTGGATGCAGTTGGCAAATTGTCACTTATGTTGAATGTTTGTTTCAGGACTATTTTACAGATTTAATCACTAATGACAGTATCAATTATTTCAAAATGTCTAAGAGGACATATCCCCATAGACCTATAATGATGGTGATCAGCCATGCAGCTCCCCATGGCCCAGAAGACTCTGCACCACAATTCTCTGAGCTGTATGCAAATGCTTCTCAGCACATGTAAGTGAAACTTTATACTGTGAACATACTGGGGGTTTGCCATTTCATTGCTGACTGCCCTTTTCAGGTGTGTAATGAAATGGAAAGATGATGTCCTGTATAGCCTCAGCCAGTCACCTCCTTGCCCTGCTTCAGTTCTTTGAGGGTTCAATGAAATACTCTAGAAACGTGATGGCAAACCTATGGCACGCGTACCAGAGGTGGCATGCAGTGCCCTCTCTGATAGCACGGTAGCTGTTGCCCCAGTTCAGCTCCCCTGCATATGTGCGCGTGCCTCCCACTGGCCAGCTGGTCTTCAGGTCTCTGTTGCACATCTGTGGGGCTGGGACATGTGCGGGTGCGGGGCGCATGCACGAGGGCTATGTGCGCATATGTGGGGGCTGCACATACATTGCATTTTGGAGGTTTAGACGTGCACATGCTTTGGGCACTCAGTCCAGAAAAGGTTAGCCATCACTGCTCTAGAATATTCCATACTTATGCGGGGGTTCCATATTTTCTACTTTTTGAAAAGCATAATCTTTACTTTTTTTGTTTGAGGAAAGCTTTGTAAACACCTTTGGCAGTGAGAAATACTGAGTTGTCATTTGGCTTGGTGTCTGGACTATAGATACCTAAAGCAGTTGGAACACCTTTTTCTTCCATCTTTCCTTTTTTCTCCTTGGGGTTGCCTGCATTTCTTTCAATTTTCTCTCTGAACATTTTGTCTCATTTCTGTACAATTGATATTAAGTTTGCACTAAAGCTTGATGGAAGAGGAACAGTAAAGTCTTGGTATTGTACAGTAGATTTTACCCATTCATGGTTTAGATGCGGATCACATATTTTCATGCTTTCTCTGTTAAATCCACTGAGTAGAATCTACAAAATGGGTATGAATTAATATAACGGTGATCTTTCTTTTGATGTATATGCTAATGTGTTTATAATATGGTAGACACATTTGTAGCCTAAAAAGTATTCAGCAAATATATTTCATAATTTCCCCAGGTTATGCTGTATGTATAAAACTACACCTGAGATAAATTGTTGCACAAGAAAAAAAGCCAGTTTATGTCACCATTTTAAAATAATAAATGGGAAAAAAATGCTATATTTTTGACATCTGTACCCACATCCCATCCCACCCACAATTCCTCTGCTCTTGCTTTGATATCTTAATTGATGCAATAAATTCAGACCAAAATTTGTTGGAGTAGCAGCAGTAAATCTGGATAAAAGACACAATTCTTAAGGGTTTGTGAAGTGCTTTATTTTAAATTGTTTTAAGTGAAACTTTGTAAAATTCATCATTTCTGAATATTTCAGGTGCAAAACATCTTCAAAATAGCTCTGTTTCTAGCTTGAAATACTTTCAAAATAATTTAAAGGCTTATTTTTGTACTTAAAATTGGGACATTCCAACTTCCAAGCATTTATTTTTGTCTGTTGCTAATTTTGAGACCTCAAATGTCTAACAAATAATCAGTACATAAATATATACCAAATATATCAGACTGGTTGACTGAAGTTGCAGGCAAACATAATTTTAAGATACAAAAATTTCTCAATCTAAATAAGCTGAACCAACCATAGTCATGCAATCATGGAATTGGATGGTTAGAAAGAGTCATCTAGTCCAATTCCCTTTCCAATGCAGGAATCTTCTGCATTAGCTATCTCTGACAGATGGCTGTCCACCCTGTTTAAATACCTTCCATAAGACTCTACCATCTCCTGAAGCAATTTGTTCCATTGTTTAACAGCTGTTAGCATTATGAAACACTTCCTGATATCTAATCAAAATTTGCTTCCTAACTATTCCATTTTCTACATTAGAATTCTTCGGATTTTGGAAAACAGCTATCATATTTCCCCACAGACTTCTCCAAATTAAATATCCACAACTCCTCCAATTGTTTTCTCTTAAAAGATTTTCTTCCAGGTCTCTTAATCATCGTAATTGTTCTCTGGATGTGCTCCAATGTGTCAGAGTTTGTCCCACCAGCCCAGAAATGAGAGCACAAATGACTTGATATTTTCCCAGTACTTATGTTGATGCAACCTAGAGTTGCATTTGCTTTATTTTCATCAATAGTGTTGGCTCATGTTCAAATTGTAATCCACCAAGACATCCAGTTTCTCTCAGGAATATTGCTTCCTAACATGGTCTTCCCTACTCTACACTTACGCCTTTGATTTTTCCTTTCCAAATTAATTAAGTACTACATATTTTCTCCTGTTAAAATCCATCTTGTTGCTCTCAGCCTATTATTACAGCTTGTCAATGCCATCCTAAATTCTGAAACTGCAATAATTCGCTATCTACCCTGTGTATATGTCATCCACGTTATGTTTTCTAGGACCTCACTCAAATCATTAATAAATATATTAACAGTACAGAGCCTGGGATCTTTGTCGTGTTACCATTCAACACCTCTTTCCGCTTGACTGAGAGCCACTCCTATAGGCACATAGGGGTTTATAACTGTAATGAGTTCTGTATCCATCTCCTGTGATCAAAATCCAGACCGCATTTTGCTTATCTCCTCTATTAAGTTTTTGTGGGAGACTGGGCCACACTCCCTTAACAGACTGTTGGGCCAACAGATTGCTTCTGTGGTCCCTCTTAGCAGGGAGTCTTTGATCACCACCACTGGAAAGGCAAACAGCTCTATTTAGGCCAGAGCACTTACTTTTTAAATACTGAAAGGTTGATTTTCTAAAATTTTTGACTTTCTAAAAAAAGTATGCATTATCAGTTCAGTAGCTAACGTTTCTTCCCCCACCCCAAAAATAAACAGGGTAGCAGACAGGATAGCAGGATGAGGCAGGGGAGTAAGGAAGGGGAGGGAGGACTTGCCTGAAGCCTCTCAGACATGGCTGTGTTCTAAAAATTTAATTAGAAGCAGATTTCATGGAGTGGTTGAAACTAAGGCCAAGTAATAGCCCCATTTAATCATTTTTAAAGCATGTAAGCTGTACTGTTCCCATCGCCCTCTACATATGGGGGAGGGGGTGTCTGCAGCTGAGAGACTCCACTCTCTGTGGAGGCTGTCTGCACACTTGAGAGCTCTGATTGACCAGGGTTTCCAATTAAATGAAAGGTCTTCATAGACAAAGGAAGCCCTCTTTTGCAGTGAGTGGCTTGTTACCTGTTGGAAATGATGGAGGGCAAAGCAGAGTTAAATTGTTTGTCTTTACCCTTGCCCGCATTTTGCATGTGGAATCTATGCTCACTTTAAAAATGATCAAAGAAGGCTCTCAAGCATTAAACTTAGCAGCCACTTCCACTCTTCTATATTAGGCGATTGAGAAAATTTTCGTCTGCACTGAACACTGTATGATATTAATATCTGAACTTGGTAACCTTGGAAACTTTTGTTAAACTTCATATGCATTCCTGCAAATATGTACGGTAATAGTTGAAGTCAAAGTTATTTGTGCTTAACTGATTATAAAAAGTGTGAAAGCACAAATCAGAAATCACTATTTTCTCTCTTTGTCTTGAAATTCTGTGAGTATTATGCATCTTTTATTCAGTGGTTGCTGCAGGTTGTTTTAATACTGAAAGACTAAACAGAGTAAGATTTTATCTGGAGGAGTAAAAGAAGAAATGGAAGATAAACTGCCAGTTTGCATGCCTAAATTGCTAAAGGAATGGTTTCTACAGTTTAATATGCTGCCAGCTTATCATGGCCAGATAACAAAGGACAAATCCAATGTCTGCCTGACTTTTCCTTTGGCATAGCTCATGAAAATAATGGCAAAAGCAATATAATCATTTGGTAAGACGTGTCATCCTTTGAATATTTAACTATTGAGGATTCTTCTCTTTTGGTGGTCAAATATATTTTGGCACCATTTTTTTCTGGGTAATGGGTTTAAATTTAAGCTGTCTTGACTTTTCTTTTTTGGTTTAGTTTGTATTAAGTCAGACTAAAAAGTGTATTTGTATAATGTTAACAATGGGAAGTAATATTAAAATGAAAGATAAAAGGATCTAAAGGCTAGAAAAAATATATTATGTACAAAAGAAATATAAAAAATGACTAAATTGCTAAAATTTTATTCCTTGCTACTATATTGGGAAAATAATATAACTTGTTCATGACTAAGACCTTCAAAATTTTAGCCACAGTCCTTTATTTTCCACATGACTGTACTTTGCAGACTTAAATGCAAATAAGAAAGTGATAATCAAAACAAGATAATAAAGGAATTAAATTTTACAATTCTTTATTCTAAACAGTTCCCAGAGCTGGAAAAAATAGCTAATAATAGGCTTGAAAATGATCTTTGTCAGCAGACAGTTGAATCCTAACACAGTAAAAATCTTAAAGCATACGAGAAAGTGTTTTAGAAGATGTAATAGTATAATAAGCTATTAACGCTATTAAATAATATAAAAGGAATATAAATAGAAAGTTCTTTTAAAATATAAATCATCTTGGAGTTAAATTAATTTTAATAATATTAATTTTACCTCCAAGTCTGAGAACTAGATATTTTTCTGTTTGTTTGAAGTTGGAGACAAATTTAAATTGAACTTCTTTGGAATTTTTATAGCAAGATAAATAAAGAATTCAGAATACAGCCTAAATATTTTTTATGTAAATATTTTTATTGAAACCTAATTAATTCTGGCTGATTTAATGCAGTTCAGAATAACCAGATAGTATACCAGATGAATACACAGACAGTCCTTGACTTAGCAAGTGACACAGTTGTTAAGTAATTTTTGCCTCATTTTACGACCTTTCTTGCCACAGTCATTAAGTGAATCACCGCAGTTGTTAAATTAGTTACACAGTTGTTAAGTGAATTTGGCTTTCCCAACCTTCTTTCCTTGTAAGAAGGTCGCAAAAGGTGATCACATGACTCCAGGACACTGCAACCATCATAAGTATGAGACAGTAGCCAAATTTTGAACACCTGCTCATAAGTCACTTTTTTCATTAAGTCACTGTAACATTGAATGGTCACTAAACAAACTGTTGTAAATTGAGGATTACCTGTACTGGCAAAATGCAGCTAGGCACATACAATAGGTTTCTTATTCCTGTAAGAAATGTAATTTATAATCTGGACATCACAGAATCTTACCACTGTTCATCAATTGCCATCCATCTAATTTTTTCAGAATTTCTAAGTAGTGAGACCAAATTGAAAGGAGAGAGGGAAAAGTTTTTATTTTATTTACATCATTTTATTATATTTTGTTTTTAATCTTTGTATTGAATGGAGGACTATAAGCCACTAAGATCATCAGATCATCAGATGCATTGTAAATAAAAGCAATCTTGTTTTAAAAAATCTATCAAGTTGAAATATTCTGCTAATTAGAGAAGAAGTAGAGCTGATACCGGAACTATTTCTCCTGGGAATAGTGAAGAAGAGACTTGGAAAAATAAAGACCCACTTAATGATTCATATAACTACAGCTGCTAGGTTGGCCTATGCCCAATACTGGAAGGAAAAAACACTGCCACCAGAAGAACTTATACTTAGGAAGGTATTAGAGTGTGCAGAGATGAGCAAATTAACCTATGAAATAAATAATGATGAAAACTCAGATTACTATACTGTGTGGGAAAGGTGGTACGAATGGATGAACGAAAAAAAAAACAAAAACAGGAGTAAAAGGTGTGTTAAATAAATAATAACAAATGGTAAAAGTGACACCAAGTAATTTTATGTATATATGTATAAACACTGTGTATCCGATGTAAATAGAAATGAAAATTTTTTGTATCTATAAAAAATCAATAAAGTATATTTTAAAAAAAAGAAAAAAGAAATATTCCTTGCACATTCAGAGCTGTTTCATATATATATTTACCTCAGCCAAGCTTTCTGTAGGACTTATTTATTGCTTGTAACTATATGAGTTTTATATAAAGATTATCTAGACCAGAGCTGTCAAACTCCCAGTTTGCAAGCTGGATGCATCACATACTGGCCAGGCCACGCCTGGTTTAGCGAAGGGGGAAAAGTTCCGATACATCACGTGTCACTGCCATGACGATGTGAGTTTGACATCCCTGATCTAGACCTTTAAAGTTCAATCAAAGAGAAGTACCACAAGGATTAATTAAGACAGGATACAAAGGACTTGACTGTTGTAAATATGCAAACACAGTACTCAGAGAAAAAAAATGAGATTTTTTTTAAATGGTTCAACTTGCATCATAATTAAAAGTATTATGAAGCATCTCTAATTTCCCCTAAACACATTAATAAATTATATTACTATTATTAATTTTATACAGAACTGAACAGGAGACAAAATGAAATAAACTTTTTATTTGCCATTGAATATATCTTTTGGAAGGCCAGATTAAAATTAAGAAAAAGGAAAAGAGCAAAGAGGAAAAAATAAATTACACCTTAAAAAGGACTATAGTTTATTAACTTTTCCTTGTAGCTCCAAACTCTTAACTGTGTGCAAAACAAACAAATGTATGATCATGAATTAGAGAGAAATAGCTTGAAGTTAGAAATAAGTTCTGTAGAAAAGGGGGAAAATTTTCAATCCACTGATGTAGGCCTGTCAAACTTGTGGTGTCACACTGGCGTCACACAGTGGTGTATTAACCATTAAGTAAACTTAGCATGTGCTTAGGACACCAGGCCCAAAGGGGGCACCACAAAGTTTTATGTAGCCTAAACTTGGCTTCATTTGTGCAGTATGTACAAAGGAGGGGAGCACCAAGATTTGTCAGTGTTTAAGGCACCAGTGAGCCTTAATCTGCCACTGGCATCGTGACGTATTAGGACTTTTTTCCCTCTTCGCTAAACCAGGCATGGGCATGGCCAGTGTGTAACACATCTGGCTACGGGCCACGAGTTTGATAGCCCTGCATTAATGTGACTTTGGTAGTGAAATTTTTTTTAAATGCAGTTTGCTTTTTCCTGCTTCCACAAGATTTCTGGATTGTCAGATAACAAAAATGACTGAAAGTTCAGTAACATTTTAAAATTTATCTCCCAAATCGTATTACTTCCTGTGAAAAAAAAAACCTTCTTACATTCTTGTAATTTTTTAAGGTAGTTTGAACAGAACATCATATGGATCTCAGTCGGAGATATTTCCCAATAAATGGCAAAGGCTTGTCAGCTATAGAAAAAGGAAAGGGTGGAATGCAGGGAACCCTCTCAGTTTCTACTGATAATCTTCTGGCAGAGCTAATATCCCACCTAATATGTTCTGCTCGTTGTGGAATTCCAACCATGTGTAAATTGCACTGGTCAGACTGAGATTTGAAAAGCATTATTATGGCCTGAAGAGTATTAGCCTCCAATAATTCAGTTATGGATGTCTCAGAGGACATTAAAATCTTTGACTCGGGGCATTCTGTTTTCAGCAACACCCAATGAAATATTTACAGCACAAACAATAGCATTAGTGTTATATTCTCCCATATCATAATGAGAAGAGACATAACATCCTTCTTAATGATGGCTGCAGCCATTGTCTTAGGGGCAACTGGGGCAGCTTGACTCTCTGTGGGCAGCATCGGAACATCAATAGACTCTTTGGTAATCAAAACGGAAGATAAACGCTATTTTCTGGCTCGAGTCATGGCAGTTATACAGAAATCAAGATAACAGTGCTGCAGAGAGTGGCATGGTATGTGCGTGCTTGGTTTTATTTTATTTGTTTATTTATGTGAGTGGCAGAAATTGTGATGCTGTGCAACCATAGGAGCTGTCTGCGGCAAAGAATGGAAAACAGAACAAATGTTGCTTGATAATTTGGCAAAGTTAGATGAAAAATTATCATTATTACTAAAGAACCACGATACAGTGTCTATTAATGAGGAATGTCTGTTGATTAAGCAATTGCTTAATTACATGACATTCTTGCACCAGTAGGAAATTTTCTTTTTGCTATTGAGTAAGGGAAATAATATTTATTCTTAATTTTCCTAATTCTCATGACTGTGATATACATATTGTACAGACGTTTGCCTATATATTAATTTCAAAAATGTTAATTTTCAGAAATTAGTGGGGGGGAAAACTTGCTGTGGTACAGCCAGCAAGCCTGAAAGTTGAAAGCATGCTGCCTGGGCAGTTCTTGGGGTTTAAGTCCATACCTTTTAAAGTGGCCAAATTTGAAAAACACTGCTCAATGGCTTGCAAGGAAAAGATTAGCTTAGATCTTGGGAGTCACACAGAACAACACTCATATCCCTGAGCAAGTTGTTTCTTAGGAGCATATTGCCTTTATTATTTAAAACATCAATTAATGTCTATGGAGATTCTCAGTCAATCAGGTCATAGTTGTCCCAAAGGTGCTTTTTCAAAAGGCAACTGGACTTTCTAGTTTTTCTTTGAAGATGTTTCCCTTCTTATCCAAGAAGCTTCTTTAGCTCTGGAGCTGAAGAAGCTTTTTGGATGAGAAGCAAAACATCCGCCTCAGAAAAGACCAGGTGATTATAATATTGGGATTATAAATAATATGCTGGAAGTTAAATCTCAGAATTGTATGAAATAAACTACCTACTAAATTGTGATTGCTTATTCTCAACTGGTAATTTATAAATGCATTTCATAATCTTGCATTTTTTCTGCAAGTTATTTTGATGTGCAGTAGATAATAGCAAAAGGGACAAATTTTGCATCTGGAGCTTAATCTATATTATCTTCCCCTGTAGAACTCCTAGTTACAACTATGCACCCAATATGGATAAGCATTGGATCATGCAATATACAGGGCCTATGCTTCCCATCCATATGGAATTTACAAATACCTTGCAACGCAAAAGGCTTCAAACTCTGCTGTCAGTTGATGATTCCATGGAAAGGGTAAGCAAATAAAAATGCTTAAAGCCATTCTGTAGTACTACATACTGCTCCGTTTTGAATATTGCTGTGGTAGGAAATCCTTCTCCCAGAATTCTACTTACCAGTACATTCCATTTTTATGTGAATACCCCAATTTTTATTCCATTCATTCTTTCACAGTACCGATTAAGAGGCAAACTAAGTGCATGAAAAAGGGTACGATTTCATCTGGTAAAATAGTCTATGCCATATGCACAAGGATTGTTTAGTGAAGCATTGTAGTGTACAGGTAATCCGAAACTTATGATCATAACTGAGCCCAAAATTTCTGTTGCTAAGCGAAGTAGTTGTTAAGTGTTAAGCTCATTTTATGACCTTTTTTGCCAGAGTGGTTAACTAAATCACTATAGTTGTTAAGTGAATCATGTGGTTGTTAAGCAAATCTGGCTTTCCCCATTGACTTTGCTTGTCAAAAACCAGCTGGAAAGGTTGCAAAAAGGTGATCACAGGACCCTAGGACAGTGCAACTGTCATAAATCCATGCCAGTTAGCAAGAACCCAAATTTTGATCACCTAACCATGGCGATGCTGCGATGGCCATAAATGGGGGAAATGATCATAAGTCACTTTTCAGCAGTGTTGTAACCTCAAATGGTCACTAAACGAATAGTTGTAAGTCGAGAACTACCTGTATGAATCCCTCTGTGTTCTGAACTAATTGAAAACATTCTATAATAGAAGCTTCCTTGGGTTGTATGAAATATTCATTGCAAATAATTTCATAGGTTCATTTTAGCTGATGAAAAAGAAAAGACAGAAAAGTTAAACAAATTGTATTTGAACACATTTCAAGAGACTTTGTGTCAGTGATAGTCTCTAAAGTTTAATTATAAAGTCATAGTTGCTTGTTTTGCAGCCAAATAGATTAATATGATCTGGAGAATATCAGAATTGCAGACACTTTCAAAAGCTTCCCAGGGTGTACATAAAATGGAAAACATGGTTTGTTTCGAGCCTGAAACAAACAGCCCCATTTGAAACAATCAAATAGAATAAAATTCAAACCAGATTCAGTCTTTCAGCATATCAAACTTAAAATAAATTGTATGCTCTGGGATTCCAAGGGAAGAGTGAGAACTTGGAATCAGATCCTGACTGCCTTGTCAGCATTCCATCCGAGGTCCGTAAAGTGAGGAGTCAAGATTGTGGCAGGCAATATGCTGACTGCGTAAACAGCTTAAAGATGCCGTAAAGCACTGTGAAGCTGTATATACAGTAAGTCTAAGTGCTGTTGCTGCTGCCTTGTTTTATGGCCCAGAACCACAAAAGTGGGTGATGGCTGGCCGATGAACTCGCATGATGGTTTGGAAAAGTGGCAAATAAAAACATTTATAAAAATCATAATTAAAGCATTTTCACCCAACCATTAACATAGAAAAACCCTTAAGGTGTTCAGGAAAGGCCACAAAAGTCTTCAATTAAACACATCCCTGGGATGCTCAGCAACACAGTACAAACCAAAGAGAAAGCTAGAAAGACTCATTGATATTCAACAGTTAACAGCCAGCCTGCAAATACAAAACCAACCAGCCAAGCTATAAGTAAGTAACCAGATGCAGACATAGACAAAAAGTTAATTTTATATGGGTGCTCCCTATCAGGTTTGTTGTTATCTTTCCAGATAATTTTTAAATTAAGTACCGTTTGCTACGTTAAATGCTTAATTATAATTCTTGCAGAAAAAATACAGAATATTGATTGATATAAAACAAGACCAGAATGTTTTCTGAAAACTCTGATTAAGCAATAATCAGGACAATTATGTACTCACGTGTTTATTTGCATTTGATTGTTTATTCACAAACATATATCACTCACAACCACAGCCGAATCAGCAAAAGTTAAACAGAAGAGAAATCAAAAGTTCATCAAACAATTCCAAATGTCAGTTGGTGTATTTTTGAATACACTCTGAAAACTCAGTTTCTACAAGCCATAACAGCTTGCACAGACTGCCCACTTCCAAACAGGCCCAACAAATTATCCAAGGCAAATTAATCACAGCAACGTGACTTCACAAGGCCTCATTCTCACAAGCATACTTACTTTGTATTTACCTGCCTGCTATCCATATCTATATGTTTCACCATAACAGAATTAATTTTAAAAATAGCAATAGTTTATTTACCAAATAGGCAGGCAATGGCATGAAGACATTGTGTTAGCTGTCTTTTTTGTCTGACTGGGCTGTGGCTGCTGCTGTTGAGAGAATGATGTCTATGTCTTTAAGGCAATAAATAAGTGTGTGTGGTCTCAGAGCCTGTGCATTTTATCTTGCAAAATAATTAGCAACCAGGGTCCCACTGAATACTCACAATAAGGGTAGGAAGAATATAGTCCGCCCTCAAAGTAGATCAGTCTAGGAAACCAATGCTTCATAGATCAGTACTACTTTTATTGTAAAGGTACAATAATAGAATCTTAGAAGTCTGAATGCGTTCCCTTTATCTTCATGTGAGCTAGGGAAGAACTTGTTTAAAACTTTTATTCACATTAAATTCTTGGTCTGGCTTCAGGTTCCTTTTCTCTGTTTCCTTGGTAGTAGCTCTTCTTTCCGCCCTCTACATCTAGTGCTAGACACAGATGAATTGGTATCTGAAAAACAGCTTTCATGGAGCACCGATAACCATATATGGGTAGGGAATGATGATCAGGAAGCCAGTGGCTTGCTAATGCAAGCTGTTTTCTGTTTATGAAGAAGGAAGAGGCTATTCTTTGGTCCTGGGCTTTGCCTTGGCTTATTCTGTTATGACACTAGCTGATGTAGCACAAGAAGAGTGTATTATTAAATCAGGCCTCTGTGCAGGTCTTTTTTCCCCACCCTGACCAGCAAATTCTGGTCCTTCTCTTCTTTCTGATTATCATCTCTCTCTTTAGCTATTCCTCTGCCTCTTCCCATTATGATTTTGGGGAGTAGAATTTAATAGGGCAGATAAACTGGATCTAGTTATCTAACCTTAAACTGGAGGGCTACTGGAGGGTAAAGGAAAGATGAAAGAAAAATAAAGCAAAAAGAAAGGATTTCACGTAATTGTAAGTTGTTTCTTTATGTGCGCGAGATAACCTAAAAGCAGGGTTAAGGGGAGGGAGAATCAATCTCCCCATCTAATGCTTACTACAGTACATTGTAATGGAGCATAAACTCATTAAAAAGCAACAACCTGCTAAAGTAGGATGGACCAGGAAGATGGGGTTGCCTTGAAGGCAGACAGCTGTAGCAGCCCTGTTGCAGGTGGTCAGTTGCAGCAGTTCCCCTCTTTCTCTGGGCCTACCAAATGAATGGCCACTTTTCCTTAAGTGGCCTAGAATGTTTCAGATCAGTCAAGCCAAAATCCTGCTGTTGAATTGGTAGGCTAGGAATTAAAAGGAAAAAAAATAAATACTTGGCACCGAAGTCCAATTGTCACTCTTATAATGGTTGAAAGCCTCAATTGTTTCAACTTTGAAACAGTTCGCTTCCAAAATCATGACAAACTACTGCGTGCATGCATTTTGTTTGAAGCTTCAAGCCCTAAAATGTGGCATTTCAATATTGCTTTATATCTGATTGAATTTGTATAATCTCTTCTAGAAGCATATGGTGAATGTTTCATGATAGCTGGATTTTAATTGGTTTTAGTGACATAGCCCTAACAGAATTATTTAAATGTAAAATTTGTAAATACTGCTTTGTGTGTATTTATAATGATTGATTTAGCATTGGTTTGCATTGATCTTTTTTCCATTTATTGCATTTCAGTTATATCATATGCTAGTGGAAACTGGAGAACTGGAGAATACTTACATTATTTACACTGCTGATCATGGTTACCATATTGGACAGTTTGGACTGGTCAAGGGAAAGTCGATGCCATATGATTTTGATATTCGTGTTCCTTTCTTTATTCGTGGTCCAAGTATAGAGCCGGGATCAGTGTACGTTCTCCTATGTCTGCAGCACAGCTGTTGTACCTAATGTAAAATATTTGTAAGCACATTTGATTGTCATTCTTGTGGATGATTTATTTCATCAAGATTATTGCAAAGCATGAACAAAGAAGAGCATCTTTTTTGTTACTTTGTGAATGTTATTCTTTCTCAACCTTGCTAGAAATATAATGGCATATTCCTTTTTTATTGTTATAGCCTTGGACAGTTATTTTGTAGCTTGCTGCTAAGACTGTAATGGGGTCATGTGAGGATATATTTCACTTACTGTGGCTTTACAGGGTATATAAATATTTAGCCACATGTCTGCTGGCTCAAATAGCATGGCTGCTTTATCTCATTGCATAACTTAATACATCTTGAAATTAGTGTGCCTCGTCCTAATTCACTGTCCGGGAAGGAAAACTTGGAAGAAACTTGAAACTGCCATTGCATACAATGTTGTCTTAAGGTGCTGTACTTGTATAAAATGACACTCAGATTCTTTTAATTCTACAAAGATTTAAGATGTTTCTTCTAATGTGCATAATACAGCTCCGACCTTTTCTGTTCATTTGCAGAGTATCTCACATGGTGCTGAATATTGACCTTGCTCCAACAGTTTTGGATATTGCAGGACTCGAGACACCTCCAGATATGGATGGCAAATCTATTCTTAAACTTCTGGACCTCGAAAAACCAGGGAACAGGTGAGCTGAACACTTTCATAAAGCTTATTTGGCAGCAAGTGCCTGAGTTAGATTGTGAAGCAAATAGAAAATGAAACATGTCTAAACAAGTACAAGTGACCCTTGCTTTCCCAGCACACAAAACAATTTTAAAGATCATATTTATAAAATTGTGGAAGTTGTGAGCAAATAATTGGCTTGGAGTAAAAATAAATTAGTTATCTTTAATTGCAGAGCCAAACATAGCCATGAATGCCAATAGTAAATTATTGTTATTTTCATTTTAGGTTTCGAACAAACAAGAAAACCAAAGTCTGGCGTGATACATTCCTGGTGGAAAGAGGGTAATTATTGAAGTTGAGTGAGTTCTAGGAAAATTACCTGGTGGGCAATCCTCTTAATTTTGTGTGCAGAGACATCCTTTCTTCAACCTTGTTTTGCTACTATTAACAGCGCAGGTTGTGAAGCTGATTCCTTGCCATGCCAGGTTGACCTGAATTGTAAAAGAAAATCTCCTTGGATGCTTTAGAGAATGGGAAGAAGGCAAAACGGGAACAATATTTGGGCTTTTTCCTCCCAGATCTCACTGGGTGTGAGTTGCTTTCCATCTCCTCAGCTTTAGTAATACAAACTTTTCCCAATGGCCCCCTTTAGGAACTGAGGAAAGGAACAAAATAGCAAAACCCAACATTTTAATAAGAATGAAATTGGTTTGGTTTTAGGACTGCACTGTCCCTCACAAACCAGCATGCCTAGAGAAGAGAATCTGTTCTTTTCTCTTTCTCTCTCTCTTTTTTTAGTCATTTGACAAAAGACACTGCTGGTTTGTCTCTTTTCATCCTTGCCCCAGTCAGATATTATCACAACTGAAGTACATAAGAAGGAACCTGCCAAAGTATATGAGCTGAGGAAGGAATCCTTCCAACTCTTTGACAGCTTCCATGTTAAAAGCTTGTGGTAAACAAGCCTAGGGAGATCATCCAGTGTAGTACTAAAGGCGAGGCCAGATGCCAACTCTTACTCTGCCCTGTTTTTTCAGCCTTTGCCAAGAAATGATAGAAAGGAAGGGTTTTGCAATGTCATAACCCTGTTTGAGTTTATCCTGCATATTTTAATGTAGAACATATATCTTTTTTCCATCCATGCATTCTCTCATTAGGAGACAACAAGTGCATGAAATGCAGCATTGAATCCTGCCAATCACCTTTGTCCAACATATACATATACATCACGTACACATACATATACACGTTCTACACTAAAATATGTTCCCTCTCCAGTGTTCGGATCTGCCTGCAAAATTTGGAAATCTGTACATGGAAAGAACTGAGCATGCAGAAGATCTTTTTAGATATACTGGTGAACATATATAAATCATATAAGACTGATCAAAAATCTCTTTATGCTAGTGTTTCTCAGTCTTTGGCAACTTTAAGATATGTGGACTTCAGTGTGGAAGCAGGAGAATTCTGGGAGTTGAAGTCCATCCATGCAGGTTGGGGAATTCTGGGAATTGAAGTCTACCCATCTTAAAGTTGCCAAGGTTTAGATTGGCAACTTTAGATTGGCAAATTTAAACACTGCTTTAGATTAAAGCTCTTCTCGTGTCTCACCCTGACCTGTGTTTCAAATGCATTGCATTTTAATTCTCTGATAAACAATTGTCAGCCCTTGTTGATTTACTTCCACCTTATAGAGATACTTCTGTTTTGATTCATGTACATTATTCATATATTCTCAAAAGTACTGTCTCTTTTCTTTTTAAAGCAAATTTTTGCGTAAGAAGGAAGAATTGGGCAAAAATACCCAGCAATCAAATCACTTGCCTAAATATGAGAGAGTAAAAGAATTATGTCAACAAACGCGATACCAAACAGCTTGTGAGCAACCTGGTCAGGTAAGCAGCAGATAATCACATAATATTTAATTATACCTCATAATTCTTTAAGAGCTGATGTGATAATGCAGTGATTAATTTGATAGCACATGTCATATGAACCAGCTTTTTAAGGGACTTTTTAATACCAAGTAAAATCAAACTTTTGATAGTGTGTGCCATAGCATGTGCACTAATCAAACGTGGTAAGAAAGAAGGAGAACTCAGATACAAATAGGGTATGTAGAAAGTAAATACAGGATCAGTCAAAAAGGACTCAAATGTCTATACAGCAATGCACAAAGGATGAGAAATGAACAGGTGATCTAGAAACTTGATGGGATGAAACCCATGAATGGAATATACAGCTAGAGGGATGAAAGAAACAGATCTTATAAAAGAGGAGGTGGAGTGCCATTATATATAAGAAATAACTACTTATCTACAGAAATAGAGCAAAACAATGATGAAAACTGTCTTGAATGGATTTGGGTCAATATAAAACGAAAAAAGGATGATATAGACCACCCAAACAAACAGACACAAAAGAGATTAACTTTTTGTGAGTCGATTAATTAAGGTATGTATGACTCATCAAAGAGGTTCCTGATAAACCTAGCAATTATGAGTTTTATCAACTCCATCCTACCATGACTTTCTCAGACTTCCCTTTCATCTCAGCCCATTACCCAGCCTTCATATATATAAACAGTCACAAGTCAATCCTCTTCTCCTTGTAAGATCAAACAATTGTAACATATTTATTTCCTCTAATCACAAACTTTTAAAGGTAGTCCTTGAGTTATGCTGGCATTGGGGGAAGCTGACAAGAAGTTGCAAGTCCTACTTATCTTATAAGCAGGCTGGCAGTTAAGTAGATCACTGCTGCTGGCAAGAAAAAATGCACAAGAGTGTGCAAATAGCAGGAGAGCTATGGCAGGAGTTCAGCAGGCTTGGGGTGGCTGCTGCCACATGGGGCAAAGGTGTGTGATGGTGTGTGAGTGACCAGAGAACATGGTGGAAGTGCAAAGGGGCATTGGGTGCATTGGTAAGGACTTACCCCAACAATTTGCAGTCTGCCCTACCATCTTGACCCTTGACTTCGCTTGCTTCCTTTGCCAGCAAGGAAGGTTGCAAATTACAGTCACATAGGTGGGTGCTGCAACTGTCACAATCACAAGCCAGTTGCCAAGCACACAAATCATAATCATGTGATTGTGGGGGTGCTGAAACTTTGAGAACTGGTCATAGCCACTTCTCATTCAATGCCTTTGTAACTTTAAACAGTCATAATTGAATGGCTGTTACCAAGGACTGCCTGTGTATTCAATCTGCCTTCACTCAGCATCTATTCGTTCTTAACTAGCCTCTTTTACCACATATATTATAGTGCAGACCACATTGAGGAAATTTAAGTCTTGCTGGATCCTATGAATAAGTTCTTTACTCCGTGTTGCACTTTTTATGTCTTGGCAGTCAAACTTTCCAGCATATTTAAAGCTTGAATTGTCAGCTGGCAAGGTTTCTTTCCCTAACCTTCAGGCGTGCCTATCATTGAGACATATTTTGTAGACGATGTAATTAATTTCCTTATTACACGAAAGGCTTTTGTGGCTGTTACAAGCTGTCACAGCATATTAAATAAACAGTGTTCACTTTTTAGACTTCAGAGGGACATTTATTGCACTTTAATGATGTTGAATACAAAGCTACATTAACACTCTTACAAAAACCAATAAAGGGAGATCATCATAATCTACCTCATGTGGTTTACTGCAAATCTTTCCAGAATTATGTTTGTCACCATTGGTTCTCTGTAATTTCTTCAACAGACAGGAAAAGTTTTTTTTTTACAGATAGCTTAGTCTGTGAAAATAATTTTAGAAAAGAATGTAGCAGGAAGATGGAAGCACAAGGTCCAGGATTACTCTGAGAAAAGGCAGCAATATCAGAAAGCTACTATACATACAGTCAAGATAAACATGCCTATATATTCTTACATCTATAAGTTTCATGGTCAGAATTAAGCAATAAGTGTCTGAGAAAATCAGTAAAAAATTTTGCTATTCTAATGGATGATCTTGGGCAAAATGCGGTTCTCTGTCTATAATATAGGAATAATTTGCCTATTTCCAACAGGCGTTCTAAAAACATCAATGATAAATAAATACATTAAAATTTTAGCAAATACAGTAGCACATGCGTTATCACTTTGGTACCAGAATTATCTTTCCTCACTTCTGCATCCTCCTATTTCAATATAAATCTACCCAATAGTCCTCCCATGATTGAGATGAATGTATTACTTTTATATCAGAGTGTAAAAACATAAAGATGGGATTACTTATTAATTACCTGTCTATTTTCTGAAAATTATATATAGAATCCTGGCAGTTCAAGTAGTGGCTTCAATATTCAGCATACAGGATACCTCACTGTATACTCAGGGTGACTCCTCATCAAGGGTGAAGTCAAGAGGGGTGTTTTATCTATTTAACTCAAGAAATGCTAAGCATCAGATTAGATGCTATAAATTTCAGTTATTCTAGTTCTTTTGTTGGGCTAATTAACAGTGGTGACAGGTGCACCATTCAAAGATCTGAAATACCAAGTTAGGGACAAATCCCACTGGAGAAAATGTATCTATGTATGCATTGTACAATCTATGCATTGTAAGCTGCCTGAGTCTCCGGAGAAGGGCGGCATATAAATCGAACTAATAATCTATGTAGTCGTTGACACAGAGTTGACACTGACTTGATGGATCGATCTTCTTGCTAATGATGTAGCGTCCTAGTTATCATGAACAAAACAGTTCTCATTGAATAGAGCTGTAACTTTATAAAATAGATTACTACTTTTCTACTAGAATTATTTTTCCACTAGTAGCTGTGGATATCTTTCTCAGAATAAAGAAACTTTGTATACATCTCAAAACATTAAATTATGAGCAGAGTTCTGCTGACCCCTTTTGGTAACAGCAAGAAGTGCAGCCTCAACTTTTTTCAAATCAAAGGCATACTGCTGCTGCTTTTTTTCTGAAACACTGCAGATTTGTATGGGGCAATCCTATCTCAGTTCTGTCCCTTTTTCACTGGCTACGACCCCAGGGATATAGCAATAGCAGTACATAGCAATAACAACAGCACTTAAACTTAAATGCTATTTCACAGTGCTTTACAGTCCACTCTAAGCGGTTTACAGAGTCAGCATATTGCCCCCAACCATCTGGGTCCTCACTTTACCGACCTTGAAAGGACCTCAAGTCAACCTTGGGCCTGGTGTCTCATTTTTGGAAACTTAGCAAACATGGCTTCATTAATTGTTTAGAAATTTCATTCAGCTCTGCCCAAAACAAAGCCAACACTAAAATGAAGTTTAAAGGGACATGAAAACCAGGCAAGTACTTTTTGAATTTGACAAATTATAAATGTATCCTCTCCCAACAAAATTCACCTGAAGGATTTCTACCTTGTTTGCATTTCATTTTTTAAAAACTAATTTGCCTAAAAACATTTAAATTTTTATTTATTTATTGTCATAAGAAGGGTGGAGTATAATCATTTAAAAATCAGAAGTTAAATCAGAGTTAAAAAATAAAATTCTATATTTTTAAAAAGCTGTAAAATATAAAAGGTATATGAATTTAAAAAACAAAGTATATATAGAAAGAAAAATCTAAAAGATGCTTTAGATGAGGTGTAGGGGACCTTAAAATGTTAATACAGTATGTGAAAGTCTATGTCAAGTTACAGAGCATTATGATATAAATAACTAGGTGCTCATTAAATCTATCATAGTTTATAGCACTGGTCATCATCTGACAAATTTTGAGCGCTGCTGCACACAATCTGCTAACCTATATGTTGTAGCAGGGTTTGAGAGCAGCAGGGAGGTGAAGAATTGCCCTGTGCATCCTGAATATATATGCAGTAATGGTAAGATGAGGCTAGTATGAATGTCATGTAGTACACAGATTAATGTTTAACAAGGTGCAAAAAGAAATGTTTTCTAGGTTATTATTGCCATCTGTATTTCACTGGACTGTCTTTTTCTTTTTACGCAGAAATGGCAGTGTATTGAAGACACGTCTGGAAAACTACGTATTCACAAATGCAAAGGGGCCAGTGACATTCTTGCTATGAGAAAAAGAACACGGAGTATACATTCCCAGGGATATAGTAGCAAAGAAAATGACTGTGATTGCGGGGAGGCTGATTATCAGACCAGTCGGGCTCAAAGGAAAAATCAAAGAGGCTTCATGAGGACATCCAGTGTACAAAGTAGGTGATGATAGATTTGAAAAAGCCAGAGGTCTTGATGGGCAGCAACGCTAAAGAATCATTTGTTCCTTATAGGTTGAAAAAAAAAACTGCCACTGTATTCAGACTCACTTGTTAGAATGGGAATCACATCTTTGAATTATCATCCTAAAAAAATATTCAGGTGGTAATCTGGAAGAGCAAAGGTAAAATCTTATAAAGAATGTTTTAGTTTTACATTGCAGAGCATTCAGAAATTAAATTTCCCACCTGCAGAATTTGTGCAATTCATTTTACTAACTCATTCTTCTGTCTGCATAAAACAAGTGCAAGCATATTCTTTCAATACTAGCTATCTTTTAAAGACATAACTGAATTGAAATTGCCCCTCCAGTCCAGCCATCTAGAGAGGACCTGCAGAAAGCCCTGCCTCCTTGCAATGTACATTTGATATGGAGAAGATAATAGCCTTTCTCAGTGGTAGCTCCCCCTTTGTGGAATATCTTTCTGATGGTTAAGGCGTTCAATCTTCTTTGCATTTTACAAACTAGTGACAGTTGGTATGGCCCTAACTGATTCTGGACAGGCCGCCATCATAGTTTTATATGTCGTTGTTTTCATTATTTTCACGTTGCATTTAAATGATTTTTGTTTTGTGTTAGCCAAGGAGAGTCTGTCAAGGTTGGAAAAAATTACAATTATTTTTAAATGAAAAATAATTTTAAAAATGTAGCAAACCATCTTTAGAAAACCTTTGCCCTGAAATGCAGAATTAGAAATAGCTATCACTATTTATATTGTTTATATGGATTGTATAGACATCAGCATTGTAGGAATGTCAGCCCTAGTTCCAATGTCTTGGTTAGCTTTCGAAGAGTGTGCATTTTATAGTTTCCTATTGATGAGTCTGTGATCTTATGCAGAATACAAACCCCGGTTTGTCCACACTCGCCAAACTCGGTCCTTATCTGTGGAATTTGAAGGGGAAATATACAGTATAAATCTGGAGGAAGAAGAGGAGAAGGAGGAGGAAGAGGAGGAGGAGGTGCATATCCTTCAGCCCAAAAGCATTGTTAAGCGGCATGGAAGTTACAGTGAAGAGGAAGAAGAGGAAGCAGAGGAAGGTCATCCAGAAGATGGTGATGGAATTAAAGCAATGCTTGCTGATGGGACTAACACGGTTGGCCAGCCAGATTCTGTCAAAGTTACTCATAAGTAGGAGTGCTTTACTTAATTGCTTTTCATTATTTATTCAGAACCATCTACTATGTGTGTTATTCCAGGTAGCAGAAGTAAAGATAGCTCCAGGCCAGATTTCAGGGATAGAAAAGAGAAGATCTTTGGGGATACATTTTGAGCAAAAAGAATGTCTGCTTTTCATTTTAGGATCAATATAAAATAGTAAAGCCAAAGAGGCTTTTGGTTTATCTAGAACAGAGGTATTCAAACTTGGCAGCTTTAAGACTTGTGGACATAGCTGGCTAGAGAATTCTGGGAGTTGAAGTCCACAAGTCTTAAAGCTGCCAAGTTTGAAGACCTCTGATCTAGAAGAACTACAGAAGATCTGAAACATCAAAGCTAAAGCACAGAAGCCCTTCTGCCAATTTCCCTGTGTGGCCATTCCCTCTTTTCTCAACTTCTCTCACTGAGCAGGAAAGTCTTAAATTATTTTTACCTCAGTGAAAATTCAAGATGAAACAGGTTTATGATTGTATGGAGGATTTTACTCAAATTTGGACAAAAGCATTTTATGCTTAATGCAGGATATTTCAGAACCAAGAGGACAAGAAAAGTACATTTGAGATAGGATTAGTTTGTATAATAAAGAGGAGAATATTATGGAGAGCTCTTAAAAGGTAGGATAAATATTTGATGGAGGTAGAAGGAGAAAAATAACAATTCTAGGGATAGGTTTTTATCATTTAAGTCCTGGGAAATGCGGTAGATATATTCGAAAGCAAATACCTTTTCTTGAACTGTCTGTGTACTTAAGTGTTCATAAGCTCAGATTTAATGTTTAGATACACTTTCTAAAACATTGATATTCGTTTCTCTATAGAACGTTTTTAGACCAAGCATTTACCATAGTTAACTGTTAAAGCAGTAAGAGTTATTTGCTTTTTTTTATTGCTGTGCAGAGTCCTAGAATTTAGACTGGGCAAGGTGTCTCAAATATATTGCACTTTATTATTTGTTCTCTTCATTCTTTCCTTACAGATGTTTTATTCTTTCAAATGATTCCATCCATTGTGAAAGGGAGCTATATCATTCAGCCAGAGCTTGGAAAGATCACAAAGCCTATATCGACAAGGAGGTTGGCAGGTCTTTTTCTTAATTTAGAATTAGAACTGGTATTTTGAGACATAATAATTTATCAGAAAATATATACTGAATGAACATTTGGAATGATATTGGAATTGGGTGGAAATTTCTGCATATTGATATGCACAATATATGTTCTTGGAAGTGATGGTAAACTATTGTTTCAGTGTTGAAATTTATCTGTGGTTCTCTCTTTTCCAGTATCTTTTCTTGTATGGAAGATCCCCACTGATATTCACAATGATTTCTTATAAAATACTAATTTGGACAAACTGTAGTCCTATTTATAATGATACAAACAAGGCAGCTTCTCACAATGGGCCATGTTTCTGGGTTTGATTCCCTAAATCAGTCTTCCCCCATGTGAAACTTTTAAACACATAGGGATCAAGGGTGGCTTCTACTTTTACTACCGGTTCACAACAGGATCGCAATAGGATTGCGCCCGCGCCCTTGCTTCGCTCGCACATATGCAGATCTCTGATGACGACATCCGGAGCGGTGGGCAGAGTCTCCCGCCAGTTTTACTACTGGTCCAAACTGGGAGGGCAACCCACCACTGATTGGGATTGTGTAACAAAAATTCTGTTCACTTCAAAAAAATTATTATTATCATCATCATCATCACCATTAATCATATTTCTATGCCGCCCACTGTCCGAGAACTCTGGGCGGATTATAACAATCAACAGTATACTATATAGCATATTGCCCCCAACAATCTGGGTCCTCATTTTACCCACCTCGGAAGGATAGAAGGCTGAGTCAACCTTGAGCCAGTGAGATTTGATCTGCTGATCTAGCAGTCAGCTGAAGTGGCTGCAGTACAGCACTCGAACCACTGCGCCAACTCGGCTCTTCCTATATAATATAATATAAGAAATGGAGCATGGGAAAAGAACAGAATCTAAACAAATAGACTGAAAGTAATCAATGTCTTTTGATAATCCACATCGCACTAAAGAACATTCTAAACACTCTATGGCCTTTGGAAATAATTGTTTAGTGGCAGTTCACCACGTCTGAACTTGCTATTCTAGTGGCATGTGTAGATATACAACAATTTACAAGATGTGTTTATAATATATGAATAATTTAAAGTGTTAAAAAGCAATAATATTTTTCATATACATTTAGCAATGATATGAAATAGTTTAATAGGAAGATTTATCAGAAACAATATAAGGATTGGGCATATAATATTGCTATTAAACCAGACATTCTTTTTTCAGATTGAAGCTCTCCAGGATAAAATTAAAAATTTAAGAGAAGTAAGAGGACATCTTAAAAGACGAAAACCAGATGAATGTGACTGTAGCAAAAAGAGGTATATAAAACTTTCTCAATAGCTTAATGTATTATCATCTAACTTGGAAACCAATGTACATGGGAGCATGACTAATTGTTCTTAAGTTGATTTTGTAACTAACTATAACAGCATGTAAAAAAAGAAGTCATACAGTATTGTTAGACAAAGTATTCTTTTATTGGACTTTGTTTCATTATATAATTTCATTATTTGATGGAATTCTACTTATATAGTAGAATTTCAGAAGATTTTTGAATCTTCTGCTGGCTGGGAGATTTTGGAAGTTGAAGTCCATCCACCTTCAAGCTACCAAGGTTGAGCAACACTGTCCTAGAGGCATTTTTAGAACAAAATTTAGGACCATATTGCTATAGTCCCAGATCTTTTATATTGTTAATATAAAAAAGTTTTATATTAACTTTTATATTGTTAATATAAAAAAAAACTTTAATCAAAAAGGTTCTGTTCAAAGTAAATGCTTCTGAAATCCAAGAAATTTTTACCTCAGCTCCATGCTTCTTTAAAAGAGGCCCACTGTATCAGTGCTGCTCATAATCAGATTTTAAAATATTAGACATGTTTTTGCTTTAAATGGACGTTTTACAGAAAGTTTTTTATGTTATAATATTTCTTTATAGCTATTACCAAAAAGAAAAGGGGGCAAAAGTTCAAGAAAAGCTTAAGACAAGTCATCTGCATCCATTCAAGTGAGTCTTGTTAATTTCCAGCATATTATCTTTCCAGCATATATTCATGAGACCTATCTTTCAATCATCTTGTCATTCACATGCTATGGGAAGTTTGTCAAAAAAAATGTTTCACTTAATGATGTGGGATTTGGAATAAGCAAATAACTTTAAAGAATTCTTTGGTTACATTTCAATTTTGTTGTTGTATCTCATGTTGATGGCTTAATTTTATGTTCATTTCACTGGAATTGTGATGCACCCAATTCTTTTTACTTCAATTTTGTTCAGTTTCTAAACATACATTGTTTTCAATCTACCTGAGTACAGTACATTCCCATCCATTTCTACTGGTGACTTAGATACACATTAAAACTGACAAGGTTACATAACATAATTGTGTTCAATACAATGAGCCTATAATTATTCCATGTTCCTAGGACTATAACCAAACATCACTTGTCTTGGTTGATCAGGATGGATATATTCAACTGACTGTCAAGGTATACAGATGATCCCTAAACTATGTCAATGAATGACCACATCTAGCAGTTTTATTTATATAACTTAAATTTATTTAAGTTAAAGAAAAGTGGAAGAGAGTGGATCACTAAGCCACCCCACCATGGAGATCTGTCTCTCCTCAGCAAACCAGCTGGAATCAGTTCTGGAGATAGGAGGAAAACCACCATTACATTGTGCCTCCTAATCCCCCCTAAATCAACAAAATCATAATTGATGGTATTAACGCAGGGGTGAAATGCTCCCAGTTCGGACCAGATCGCCCGATCCAGTAGCGATGGTGGCGGGTGGTTCAGAGAACCAATAGCAAAAATCCTTGCCCGCCCCCCCCCATGCCCAGCTGAGCCGCACGATCATCAGAGGCTTTTTTTTTAACTTTTCAAAGCATTTTTTCTACAACCTCTTCCGACAAAAAATGCTTTTAAAAGTAAAAAAATAGCCTCTGATGATCGCGCTGCTCAGCTGGGATCATCAGAGGCTTTTCAAAGCATTTTTTTCTGCAACCTCTTAGCCGAAGAGGTGGTAAAAAAAATGGTCCCAGCAACTCAGCTGGACCGTCAGAGAGTTTTTTTAAAAAATACCTCTCTGCCGATCAGGAAACTCAGCTGGGATCGTCAGAGGCTTTTCAAAGCATTAGAAAAAACGCTTTGAAAAGTTTAAAAAAAAATGGCCACACCCACCCAGTCACATTAACACACACACACACACACACACACACACACACACACAGCCATGCCTGCGGAACCGGTAGTAACAAATTTTACATTTCACCCCTGTATTAAAGGTTACTGAGAGATCAAAGAGGGTCAGTTGATCAAAAATGGTTATATCTCCAGCTGGACCAAGTGAAAGAGCTCTCGGTTAATTCATTTTCTCCAGGGCCCTTTGCTGAAACACAACCCCCTTCTAAAAAAGGAAGATTGAAGATTGGATGAAATTGTCTGTTTCATAGGATCCAATCATAGTTTATTGGGGTGATTAGACCATTGTCTCCTTCAGAGCAAGTCATCTCCCAAGAAGCCTTGACCAACCAAGAGAGATATAGATTCAAAACACAGATGGCCTCACTTAACAACTTCAAATAAGCTGTCCACTTCCTTTTAATTAGTTATAAATTGTTAGTAGGTTTTACAGAGTCTAGTTTATGTGTTCTTTTTTTTAAAAAAGTGATTATCTGTTTTAATATGTTTCATTTGTAGTTTCTATATATCTAAATTCAATGGATTTTATTATTATGGTTGATTGCAATAAGACAGATGTTTAGACCAGAATTTGGTATTTTATCAATCAAGTTGTTTCCAAGGACCTGAGATAGGCAGATGTTGTTTGATGGTATTTGTTAAGGATATTCTTGGCTCATAACTGATGTTGTGGGTTATTGAGCAGAGTACCCTTTGAATGCATGAAAAGGACTGGGAGTGATTGTGAACAATCACAGTCAACATACAAACACACTGAGTTGTAATCTTTTACTTTTAGAAAAAGTAAAGCAAAGTCCAAAAACAATCCAAGTCATACCCAGATAAGACGAGAGTTAAAAGATCAATCCAGGGGTATTTCAAGTACAAAGTCTTCTTATCAGTTGTAGTCATACACAATAAAACAGTTCTTCTTGAGTTTCAAAACAGGAACAAGTTCAATATCAAAACATTCAATAAATAGTAGAAAGCCACATGTAGCTATGATCAAACAGTGATCATGCAGAGAGATCAGGTAGAGAGTTACAGCAAATACGCAGGTAAAATTGTGTAGTATCCACACAAGCCATGATCCTGACTTCTTTTAAGTACATTGGCCACAGAGTTTAGCCAATCAGGATACAGGATTATGCAATACAGTCTTAAAGAAATATAATAACTTTCTGACTGCAAACATACATTGTTGGTTTATATATTGCCTGACCAACTAGTTAGACAAATAACCATTTCCTAACAGTATTAAGGGTATCATTGCAAGATGCAGACTATTCCAAGAAAAGCTGCAATTGACTGATGGTGATTATATGGCAAAGTATCATATCTCAATTATCATCTGTAAGATCTCAGGGTTCACAGCTTCTAAGAGGAAGTTATTGAGTTAATCAGCCTAAATTTTAGAGAGGGTCATTCTAAAGCATTCTAATACCATTGTTAAAAATGCATATTAAGTTATTGTAGATAACTTAATATGATAGATAGATGGATAAGTAAAGAATAGGAAAATAAACCGCAGTAACCATATTCCATCACTGACAAAGCAGACTATAACAGGAGGAAGCGTTGTTTATGTCAGGTGTCTATGTATACTTAAAAGCATATAGGTTTCGGAACGTGATTTTATGTCTATATATTCTTAATGATAGAGATGAGTAGCTGAGAAGTAATATCTGTGTTCCACTATGAAATAAGCTAGTTCTTCTATTCTGGGGGAAAAACAAAAAACAAAAGCAAAACTAAAATCACAGAGGTTAGATGAAACAGATTAACTTCTCAAAACCTGGTGCAATTTATATATTTTGCATAATACAGGGTTTCCCCAAAAATAAGACCCACCCTGAAAACAAGCTTTGGCCTGATTTTTTGGGGGTTGACCTAATATAAGCCCTACCCCAAAAATAAGCCCAGGAGAATGGACGTGGCCCAGTGGCCCCTTGGTGTAGTGCAGATACCTGTAAATCCAAGCGCAGAGGTGAGTGGGAGACAACCTCCACCGCGCACTTTTCTCCCAGAGGGAGATGAAGCTTCATCTGCTTGTGAGTCGGATGCTCTGTTTCAAAGCGTCCCATTTGCATGCAGATAAAGCTTTGACTTTTCCTTATTTTTCCATCTGGGTGAAAAGTATTTGGATGCCTATGGGTCGCTTGGGAATGGAGTGTTTTGCCTGGCTGCATTGCTTGGCCTCCTGCTCTGGTGCCGCACTGGTGTTGGAAGAAATGAGCCAGTGGCCACATGGGCTTCTGTTGCATATAGTTGGTGGTGCTGCTGCCGCCAGGCAATTCTCAGGGCTTGGAGCCATGAGGCCCTGAGGTAAGCCAGTGTGTGTGTCGGGCAACTCCAACCCACCTCTCAGAGGTGGAACTCAAAAAAAATTAAGACACCCCCAAAAATAAGTCCAATGCTTATTTCGGGGCTTTATTTTTGGGGAAATACGGTAGTTCCTATGAGCAGTCGTGAGTTTAGCCAATGTGACTGATGATACTCTTCCAGAACTAGGGAAAATATACTACATGTTTCTAGACTATAAGCCAAATTATAGTTGTCAATTCATATGTGAAAAATCTACATGTACATAGTTTATTGTAGCCTCGATTATTAAAGTATGCTATTGTTTAACATCTATTAAATATTCTTGAATGATTAGGGAAGCTGCTCAAGAGGTGGATGGTAAACTTCAGCTCTTCAAAGAGAATCGGAGAAGAAAGAAAGAAAGGAAAGGGAAAAAGCGCCAGAAGAAAGGAGACGAATGCAGCCTTCCTGGACTCACTTGCTTTACTCATGACAACAATCACTGGCAGACTGCGCCATTCTGGAACTGTGAGAACCACTTCCAGTAGATGCATGCTCATGGGAATAAGAATTGATGTGAGCTCTTAGGGAGTTGGAGGGCATATTTGTTCTGGATCTCATATGGAGAGGAGAGGAAAAGACAATGAGCTCATTAAAAATGGGTATGTTAATTCAAACTAGAATTACATTTAGAGCTGAACTGACTAGATTTAATTTACAGATTTCTGAGTGAAAACAGTTTCCAAGTAAATGAAACCAGAGATGTCGTGTGACCCAGTAGGAGTATAAAGATTTGCCTGATTAAATAGATGGTGCTGGGCGAAAGGGACAGCAACATATGTGACAGTGCTAGGAAACCTAGTAATGCCCATTATCTATTTAGTGATATATCTGGCAGAAGTCTCGTAGGCAAATGGGACCAATCCATTGCTCCGTTCAAGAGCTGTCTAGGCTCTGCTTAGAAGAACTCCCAGGAGAGAAAGTTCTCCTGATAGCTAATTCGAATTCCAAACTGGTCTTATCATCAGGAGGTTGTTTTTCTAACATTATAAGATGGGTTGCAGAAATGTTTTTGTGCATTTGTAACAGCTATATCTGTACTTTGTACAAGCATTGTCCACTAATATGCAATATCATTGCATGAAGCTTGTGATATGCTTATGGAACTATCAACGGATTGCCCTTGCTCAAGTGAAGTGAATACATGCATGTTTAAATTTATTTTTTCCCTATAACAGTGGGATCATTTTGTGCTTGTACAAGCTCCAACAACAACACTTACTGGTGTTTGCGAACAGTAAATGAAACACACAACTTCCTCTTCTGTGAATTTGCTACAGGATTTTTGGAGTATTTTGATATGAATTCTGATCCCTATCAGGTAAATTTATGTTAAAAATGATACAGCTGTGGAACATAGTACATTTCAATTATATCCCATTTTATGTCTTGATGGAACTCAAAATAATGTAAGCTGTTCTCACCAATAACTCCCCCAAAACATCCAGGTTTTGATCCAAGCGTACAGTCATGAGTACTTTGCAATTCTCTTAGTACATGGTGTATATGACACTGAGAAAATATTACGGGTAGCACTTGACTTAAAACCAGTTGCTTAATGACTGTTAAAAGTTATGACAGACTTCCCTGGGATACTTATAACCCTGTTCCAAAGTTTTGAAAGCTGTTGTCCCCCCATATCTGTATGTTACGCTTCCTGCATTTGCAGCTTTTTGCTCCTGTGGTCACATAACTGCCTTTTATGATGATTTTACCAAAAATTGGCATTTACTTCCAGTTTTTGGCAAAAGCAGCCCCTTGGTTCATGTAATGATCACTTCAAAAAAGATTGGATTGGTCATGTGGATGACCTGATTTATGACCATCACAATTTATGACCATCAGAGGCAGACTGCATTAGAACTGTAAATCAAGAATTATTTGTAGATCCTTGCATATGTAACAGTAACAGAGTTGGAAGGGGCAATGGAGGTCATCTAGTCCAACCTGCTCACGCAGGAGACCTATACTGGGGGTTTGAACTGATGAACTGCCGATCTTTCTGATCGACAAGCTCAGCCTCTTAGCCACTGAACCACCTAGCTAGGTTTCCAAGGGATCTTCCAAGGAGGTTAATATAACTACAAAAGAAATGTGAGAAGCAGTTATAACTTGCTGAAAGTCACATACGTAAGCATAATCATTTAAAGTTCACACCTTTTGCAGATGCAGGCATTCATTTATTTCTTTCCCTGCCCAGCTAACAAATTCGGTACATACGGTAGAAAGAGGCATTTTGAACCAGCTACATCTTCAGCTAATGGAGCTACGAAGTTGTCAAGGTTATAAGCAGTGTAATCCAAGACCTAAGGGACTTGACACAGGTAACAACCTATGGTTTTAAAACTGGCATATTGTGTTTTGTTTCCCCTAATTAATCCAAGGAGCACCTAAATTGTCTGTGAAACCTCTTGCTGTGCAATAATTCAAGGATCAAAATATGGATCCTGACAATTCCTTTCAGATAAGGAAAGCTCAAGAAAATAATGCACTTCACTGAACATATGAATAATGCATATCAAAATATTTTATTTTTATTTACTTATATTCCACCGTTATTGATTTTATGAATAACCCAAGATGACAAACCAATCTAATATTTCTTTCTTCTATTTTCCCCACAACAATTACCCTGTGAGGTGGGTTGGACTGAGCGACAGTGATTGGCTCAATCATCTAAGGAGTATAAAAACCTGCAATTTCCTTATTTACCCATATGTTTGCTCTACATATTTCTAACAGACAGGCTTTTTTTTTTTTTTTTTTTGTCAATGTAAGCTAGGATAGATTTAAGAAATCACCTCAACCTTAAACAATAATTACCGATTATCAGTAAATTAGGCTAGGTTATTTTCTCCAAAAATCCATTGAGAAATTGAGATACGAGTATGATAAAATAAAAATAAATGACCTACAGTGGTCATGTTTTTATTATACAAATAACCATTAAGATGGCTAGATTATGAGACCTTAATATTTATTCCTTAATGTTAGTTTGATGTTGCATAACTTCTGTACTGTCAATTAAAATATTCTCTTTAGCTGGTTTTAGAGCTTTTTGGTGACTAGGAAATCTACTGGAGATGGACAAAGCCTGAAACTTCCCTCTTTTTACATATCTTAGAGCAGTGATAGCGAACCTTTTAGACAACGAGTGCCCAAACTGTGCGTGCATGCCCAAACTAAAAGGTGCGCATGCACGGACATGCGCATGGGCAGACATGCATGCATGCACAGCAGAGACCTGAAGATCAGCTGGCTGCAGTAGGCAGGCAACCTCAACACCAGCAGCACGGCAAGATCTTTTTCTTTTGTGAGCTTCTGTTTCGGCGTTTGCAGGGAAACAGACCCTCATGAAAGAAACGCCACAGAGATCTGACTGGGGTGACGGCACACGTGCCAGCAGAGGCCTCTGCCTGCCACCTCTGGCATGTATGCCATAGGTTTGCCATCACGGACCTAGATCAAACACAGCACCTCAAACAGCATTACCAGGTTGTGCTAGAATAAGTTGGAAAACACTCCTTTTGAAGCACAGCAGGAAAGCAGGCAGCCTCTGTGTTGTGATGGCGATGAGTTGAATGTGATGTGCTTTCAAACTCTGTTGATACAACTACTAAGTATTTTCCACCTACGGTTAATAGATTTTACTTTTACTTATTAAACAAATTTATTTGCACTGAATTCTGTACGGAACTATACGGAAAAGCCCTCAGTCAAAGAAGGAATGCAGTAGGGTTGGATGGGGTTCTTAGCAAATAGGCCCATCAGATGTCCTGATGAAGTTAAAGTGACCACCAGGAGGGTTTCAACCCCATAGCAATAGCAACCTGAACTTGCCAATAGGGGAAAGGAATTTGAATTGGCATCAGCCTTGCACAACATCATCAACTCCAAATACAGATGTGCATAGCTGAGTCAGCTCTCACTTCCTCCCAAAGGGGCAAGATGTCCATTCTTTCATCATCTGTAATATAATTAGAAATCATGGGTTTGTTCCTTAGAGATTTATCTCCCCCCTTTTTTTATGGTTTCATTTCTTTTATAATAAACATTTTCCCTTTTCTTGTAACTTGATCATCTTTTTGTCCCATTTCAGTTATTTCAGAACATACCTTACTCAGGTATCTTTGTTGGATTGCTTCTTTACTTGATTATAACCCCATAAAATTATTATTAGGATTTAGATGCTGTGCATGGAAAGCTACGTTGTGAATGATTTTACCAAATCTAAACACTAACAAAAGTTACTCTTGTATTTTCCTACATCAGGAAATAAAGATGGAGGAAGCTATGATCCACACAGGTATCCACACTTTATTATTCTCCTCAGCAGCTTCTTTCCAAATAATTGCATGACCTGGTCCATTTCAACTAATGCCTCTACTTTGCCTGCTGCACATCACATAGCTTTTGCTGCATGCAAGCGCTAATGCTGTTCATGAAACACTGGTGTTTACATTTTCACATGACATTTAATATTTTTACATCAAGATTTCATTTTATTTTATTCCACCTTAGGAAATTCACTCTCATCCTCATATTTAAGCAGAGGAAGGGAGAGAAGGTATAGTGCAGAAAAAATGCTCAGCCATTTATTCACCAATCCACCCACATCTGTCTTTCCACCTAGAACAGGGGTGTCAAACTCACATTGTCACGGCAGCGTCACGTGACATATCGGGACTGTTTCCCCAATAGCTAAACTGGGTGTGGGCGTGGCCAGTGTGTGACGCATCCGGCCCATGGGCCGGGAATTTGACAGCCCTGATCTAGAACATTTACATATCACTCTCTGTGGGCATCAGGCATCTCCATGTGTTTAGGCAACCTGGAATGAAGAATACATTCTTGTACTGTTGTATGTATTATAGGTCATGATGCCCGAAAAAGGGTGCTTAAATATGTTTACCTTTGCACAGCAAAGCAAAATCAATTGAGCTTACATTGTATGCAGATGTTCATATATTTGAACGGATAGTTGTTCACTTTTTCTCCTGTAGAACTTGATGTTTTATAAAACTGTTATTGGCTTGCAAGATGGTGACCTGGTCTATAAGACACTTATGCACATTTCCCAAATAAAATGCAAAAAAGGATTATGTAATTCTGCACCAGTAAAACTGATGTTATAAAGCTGTTGAAGTTAAGCCAATGTGGACTGGATCAGCACCCAGATCAGTGGTGAAATCCGAACTGGTTTGATACCAGTTTGCTGGCCACGCATGCACACCAAACATGTGCTGTGTGCGCTTGCACAGTGCGTGCCAAATGTGTGCTCTGCGCATGCACAGTATGTACCAAAAGAAGGCTTGGGAAGGTAAGTAGAAGCGGGGGGGCTCAGCTGTGGCATACAATTTAGCTTCGCTAGAAAGCAAGAAATCCTGCTTTTTAGCAAAGCTAAATTGTGCACCACATCTGATCTTCCCCTCTGTTCTACTTTACCTTCCCAAGCCTCCTTTTGGCGCGAGCTGTGTGCACGCATTCGCAGGACGCGCCAAAAGGTTTGGGAAGGTAAGTAGAACAGCGAGAGGAGGATCAGCTGTGGTGCGGGATTTAGCTAAACCCCACTGCCCAGCTGATTGTCGGAAATACCAATTTGGAGGAACCGGCAGCTTTTTAAACTGCCAGTTCAATTTGCCCCAACTGGAGCGAACCGGTAGCATTTCACCCCTGACCCAGATGATATAGAATGATATGAGATAATAATTATTAAATCAATTTTCAAAGAAGAGTAACTTTTAGGATTATTGGATTGTTTTGCAGAACTTCAGTAAGAGGTTGGGCTTTGTTACATATTTAGAGTCAAATAGAAAATAATCATTTACATTGTTTCACTTTTGTCATTTACAATCTTCTCCCTAGTTTCACAAGGATTGTTACTCTGTCAAACTGCTTCAAGTTGCCTCTGCTTACTCTGGTATTGGTGGCAACAATTACCACTCTTTACACACTTCAAATTGATGGCTCAGTGATGACCTTCACCAAAGATCAGATTGCTTCAGGCTAAGCCAGAGTTGATTGAGGGCCAGTATCAACTTGCCTTCAGATCAAACTGAGCCATTTTAATCAATAGGAAACTAAAATAAGCAAGTTATTCACCAAAGCTTCTGTTATCATTTAAAATAAAACCAATAAGTCAACTTCTTGGTCAACTGGTCATGAATTGGGAGGCTAATGATAAAAAGGTTTAAACTGTCTTGCATTCCCTGATAAGGCAGGAAATGTTGAAAACAAAGGGATTAGCATTAAATGTTGTAGAATTAGCACTGAAGATTAGTTGGAGCTTGAGAGGGCTGTTTGTCTGGTGAATTCAACCTGTTTGCAACACAGAAACAAAGCATTTCTGCCTGTTGTCCTCAGTTACCCCTTTCCTTTTCTACATGATTTGTCTCCCCTTGTCTCTTTCCTTCCCTTTCCATGTGCAGTTACACTTTCCAGTCATCCCATCTCCATTCCCTTTTTTTTGTTGCGGTTTCTTTTGGAAAAAGGAAGGAGCATGTATGGTTATCTGTGTGAGAGAAGTATTTGTGGGGAAATGGTTGGTATATGCAGATGGGTCTCATTTAAGTTTGCAAATGGTGTACCTTCCTTTATAATGACTAATTGTAATTGTTTGTGATACAATTAATATACATTTTTTTCTTTTTGGGATATGCCTTCTAGGATCAAATGTACAGGCACACCTATAAGCATACATATACACAAGTGTGCTCCTCTTCTTGGTATAGGTACATTGTTCAGAGACCACTCAGGTCTATGATGGTGCTGAATGAGGATGGAGACTCGGAGTTCCAGCCATTGCAACATCCCCCTGGTGACCTAATTTGGGATTTCTGACATTCCCTGCCAGCTTCCCACAAGCAAAATCAACAGGGAGTCATGACGTGTGATGTCCTTGATTAATGATCCATGTAATGTTTGTTCAACAATGGCAACCTTGCCATCGCTAAGTGATGCAGTCGCATGATTTCATGCTTTATGACAGTGCCACTTAGTGATGGAGTTCTTCTTGTCACTTGCTGTCATAACCTGAGAAGTACCTGTATTCAGAAAGAGCCCACAATGTTGCTACACCAAATTATTGTCCTGAGTAACATAACATTTTCTGGAGTAATAGTCTTCAAATTGGAACTTTCTAGATCTGTCCCAATGGTATGGGGACTCCCACTATGTCTTACAACCACAGAATCCTCTGGTTTAGATTTACAGAATTTTTGATCCACCTGGAAGATACTAAGTTTGGAAACTTTGATATGGCTTAAGTTTCCCATATTGTCCTATACTATTCTGATTTTGTTTTTCACCATTTTTTAAAATTTAATTCATTTCATGTTTTTCCTAGTACCAAGTCCTTTCCTGGATTATCTTCTAAGGTTTCTCTTCTGAATTGCACTCTCCCTCCTTCTGTAAAAAATTGCTATTTAATTGATCACTAATACCAAAGTGATTATATCTCATATTGCTAATGATTAAATCATTAGCATAGAAACCTCCCTCCAGCTGCCTCTACCATTCTATCCAAAAACTTTCTTCTCAATATTTCTTAAGAATGTAAAATCTAAGGTCATTATCTAGCTGAGTACTTTTATCACTAGTCAGTCAGACAGGTTTTCAGTGTAATATCTTCTTCTGTTGCTTCTCCTTAGACATTGCATACAGTGGCAAAGATTAAAATTACTGATTAACCTAAAAATTACTAGCTACATATTAGTCCTATGATAAACTTGTTGCATATTAATCAGTGTCAAGATACCTACTCTTTAATTCCAACCATTTCTGCTTCTCTTTCCAATTCCCCAAATATGCCAAGTCTTCACTGTATAAGATTTGCTTCCTTTTTAATAGGAAAGGCATTTGTTCACAGATTTTGAGATTCTTGAAGCAAGCCTTTCTAGGTGACTCCCCTGTATAGTCCATATGTACATCCATATTTGCAGTTAGTGTCTGTAATAAATCCTCATCAGCTAACTTAGTGATGTTATTTCCATGAGCACCCAAATTAATCCAGTGTATTGGTAATATTGCTATTGCATATAAGGATATTTATGAGTTAAATGCTATTTGTTTTTCCATTTTGTTGTTTCATTCTAAAAAAATATATAAAACAAATATACTCTTTACCCCTCCCAATTACTGACTGGAGTTGAAAACTTATGGAAGTTTTCCAGAAGACAAATCAATTCAGCAACATGGATATTGCCCCCCATAAAAGTATTTCTTTTTATAACAATTATGAGTAAGAGAGATAAAAGAACTCTTGGTATCAATTATTACGCCCTGCATGAGAACTTTCCTAAAATTTTCAAATGTGTGCTTTTGGTGGAAAAATATGCTATGTTTCTGTCTTAACCCATTTCCCTCCATATATATTCTCATTATTGACAGTCATTGTAGCTCAATCCATTTGAAAGGTACAGGATTATATAATGTGGTCATTCTTCTTTTTCTGGAGCTGGGCATCAGTAGCTTTTCCAGATTTAAAGCAAAGCTATGTTAATATAGCTGAGAAATATTATGAAGTCAAGCAAGAATTAGTTTAACATTTTATTATCTGCAATGTAAACGTAAAACAATTTACACACTATAGAAGTGTACAACAGCGCTTACTCTTAAGTGATTTTTCTACTGCATTTAATTTTTTAAAATCATTCTGTTTAAGTTTTAAAAAAAGTTAAGCCGATTCTTGCTTTGTTTTAATACAGTGGGGCAAAAATGGTATTTAGTCAGCCACCAATTGTACAAGTTCTCTTAAAAAGATGAGAGGCCTGTAATTGACATCATAGGTAGACCATCATAATTTGCAAATAAATTCTTTCCAACTAAGACAATGTGATTGTCTGGATTTGTTTTCTCATTTTGTCTCTCATAGTTGAGGTCTACCTATGATGTCAATTACAGACCTGTCTCATCTTTTTAAATGGGAGAACTTGCACAATTGGTGGCTGACTAAATACTTTTTTGCCCCACTGTATATCCACATCTCCAGGGAAAAAAGAAATTCTCTATATGGCTTGGTCCCTAGGTATCTGCAGGGCCAGCAATCAGATTAACCTCATCTCAGAAGATCCTCTCAACAGAAGCTCCTTGTGGTGCCCCAATTTCAGGAGGTGCTGTGGGAAAAAAGCATTGTTCAACATATTCACCAATTTATTTATTTACTGCTTAGAAATTGATTTTTTTGTTATGAACCACATGCATTGCTTAAAAAGTCGGGAACGACTAGCACATATGCGCGAGAATCTTTACTTTTATCTTATAACTATTTCACTATATTTGAGCATCTTGTTATCAGCCCTATGTTTTGTAAAGATTTGGTAACATCAAATTAGAAGTACTGTCCAATAAAAGCAGCTTCCTTATAATTCCATGGGATTTAATTAAGCCATGGAGAAATGAGTGTATAATGACTCTTCATACATATGCTTTGGCTATCTTGCAAGTAAATGTCAATCACTATAACAGCAAGAAATCCATGTGAATGTATCTGTAATGCTTTTTTTGGAAGAATTTCTAAAGCAAATTCACTTTCATCGTATTGAATGGGACCTGTTATGAACAACTGCAAGAAAATGTTGCTGCCTAGTATTAACCCACTCATGTCACACTTGAGCTTTGTGTAACATATTGATTACATATCCCCGCCTAATATTAATAGAGTTGGGTTTTTATCATTGCAATCAATATACTAAAATTTTGAAAAAGAGCATGTAAGGATTTTCCTGTATTGTGCTACTCAATTGAGAAGAAAGCAATTATTAAATACGACTGTGCAAAAGTTAGATTGATATTTAATTCAAATCACTGGTTTTTCAATTGTCTATGAATCACTTTGAATCAAACTAGATATTATTGAATCATTTGGAAAATCAGATTGAAGTGCCAAATGGAACGGACTTGACTTTCCAAATTAAATTATGATTTGAACCAAAGCAATTTGAATCAGATCTAAGCTAAACTGCACATGATTGATTTCCAATATTACAAGTATTACTGTTTGTTTCTTTTTTTTTCTTTTTAACAGAGGACACTTATGGCATGGATGGGAAGGCTAGGCTCCCAAATTTTACAGAAAGTATCAGCTGGCAAGGACTGGAGGATTTGTACAGTGTGAATGAAAGTTTATATGAAGCCAGAAACAACTACAGCATTCATTCTGATGATTGGAGAAATTACTTGAAGGATGTAGATAGAATCTTTGCACTGCTGAACACTTACTCTAAGCAAAATCAAAGAGCAGAGACTCCCACTGTTAATACGAGTGGAGACTTGGATGAATCATCCACATCATTTTCCTTGCTAGGAATGAGCTCTGCTGAAATAGATGAAGGTTCGAGTGGGTTGACAACCCTAGAGGCTCAACCTATCATCCCAACTTATTATGGAGACCTGACCTTGAGCACAGTAGTGTCAAGCAAGGATGGCAGACTTGAATTAAGCAATGATATTCCTGCAAAAAGGAGTACAAATGGCCACCAAGCCAAACCATGGCTGAAGATTGAAGAGCCAATTAATTCAGAAATGGATTTTAGTGGGAACGATTTGACAGAACTGGAGTCCAGACACAACTTCATCCTGCAACCAATTAACATTATTCAGAAAGCCTCTATGACAGACAAAGATTTTGCACAGGGTATTTTTGAAGAGCAAGTCTACCTTCCCATGAATTCTGCTACAAAAATAATCAGCTGGGCTTTAAATACATTTGTCGTGCAGCATAAAACTGAAATGTTGAGAAAAAGGGAAGGTTTCCAGAAATCTTCAGTGTTTCTGAATGAAGAAGGCAGTGCTTCAAATCCACTCCCCTCAAATTAGGCATTAGCAAGTCAGGTACTATTAATTAGCTGGCAAATGGAACAACAAAACAGCAATATTCCAGTAGTGTATATTTTACATTCACATTCTTGTCAATATCCGAGAATTAAAAAGGCACCATTGTGACTTTTTAGCAGAGCCCTATTTTTAAAGTAGTGTAAATGCACCTTCAAAGGAAATGAGCTTGTTTTTCTGTTCTCATAACAAATATTCTTATCCCGTTTGAGTAATTTTTATTAATTTGAACAATTGAAATTTCATATTGTCAAAGTAAATTTACATGCCCTTTTGTAATCATTGTGCCATAGTCTATTAATCTGACTCGTCTACATGTTTAGTTTTGCTAATGGAATGTAATTTACAAAACAATAAAAGAAGTTGATAGAGAATACATTATATACATGGATTGTAAAAAGCAATTATTGGTATATTGAGCAGATTTTCATGTTTGATTTAAAACCTTTATCTTCCAATCAATTCACAGTAACTTTTTTCTTAGATATAACGAACAGGAAACTTAACAGAAAGAAAGCGAGTTCATTTTCCAGTAGATAGGGACTAAATTGTTATTAAGATTTTTTCAGGAAAGTTTGATTTCTACTTTGCAAAAGGTTTTAATGTATTCACAGCTGTTCTAGTCATTTTAGAATAAAATATAGTCCGAAGAAAGGTTCTGTATACAAATATGCTATATTTGCTATATGTTATATTGCACCTTGACACACTTGGAGAAGTACAATACATACCCCTTTTTAAACTTGGAGAAGTACAATACATACCCCTTTTTAAACACAATCTAAGGTAAGACTACAAATTGCATTACCGTATCTGTATGTAGCCATACGGAATACTGGATTGTAGGTATACCTTTTAAACAGCAATGTTCTGTACACAGAGAATAATAATATGCACAAAAGTGCTTCTCCACTCTTCTCCAGAATCAAGGAAATGCTGCTCATAGAAACATCAGGGAAGCTTGCATATGTTTCATTTATTAAAATGCTTTAGAATATAGCATCCGAGCAGGAAAAAAAATAGATACTGTAATCTGGAATTGTGTGAAGGTAGTTAAATGACTTCAGAAGATTGTTCCAAAATGTGGGGTTTGGGGTTTTTTTTCCTCCCTGGGAGGGACCTTTTCTTTCATTCTTTTTGTTCACACACTTTGCAGTACTCTGTTCAACTTACCGTTATGTTACTCCTAGATTTCCTTAATTCCAAATAACAATGTGGGGACAAGCACATTCTCATATACAGCCATTTTTGGGTCTTCTGTCATTCATTCCATTCAGCATATATTTTCTACCAACATCTGCTCATCTTAAAAAATAGCTCCATTCATTTAATACACATTTTACCAAGGTATGCAAATTAATCTTTCTCTTTTTTTGCCATTTATATATACAAACTTGCAATTGTTTGCTCCATTTTTTCTCAGACACAATTGTCTTGATATTTATGTATTAATTTTCAGTTGTGTGCTCCTCGTTGTATTATAGTTTATGTAACATTTACTTACTGTTTGAAGGCATTTCAGTAATTTTCATGAAAAGCTTTTAGCAGATTCTGTAAACATGGATATTTATCATTTACATGTCTCAAACTGAATGGCAGAACAAATTTATTTAAGGATGTGAATGATGCTATTTTTATATAGATTTTCATTAGGTTACAAACTGTTTATGTAAGAATTTTCTGCAGTACTTTTATAGAACAATTCTGGCTTCAGGAAAGTCTAGAAGCAATAATTCTTCAAATAAAAAATTAATTTACCTGTTTTATAGAAATCAATCAAGTCAAATTTTCATAAAGGTATTAAATTATTTTAATTCAATGTATTCATCTATAAAATAATAAGAAATGTTTTACTATATAATATTTTGCAGTTATTTGATTTAAAATAACTATCCAAGCTCAGATACAAGTTGTAGACGTGAACATCCTGCGACAATATCCGTAACATCAGCAAACATCCAGATCTGCCTATCCCAGGTTCTTGAAAAGGACTCAATAGGTAAACCAATAATGTCAAACCCAGTCTGAACATCTGACTCACTGTGAGGCGAACCAGAATAATAATAATCAGAAAAAATGTGAAAAAAATGTGAGAACGGAAGACCAAAAAATCAATAGTAGAATAAACTCAGTTAACAAATACAAAGGAAAAGCTGATATGATATATAGAAATAACTTAGAAGTAATAACAACAGAACCAGTTCAGGCCAGTACTAGAAGAATCCATGAAATGATCAACCATCGGCAAGAAGAATTAAAAGTCAAAATTATGGCATATGTAAAAAACAGTAGAAAGACAATACTGCCAGCACTGGTAGAGCCCAAAAAAGACTTGACACCTATAACGAAGGGTGTAAATAAGGCACTTGTAATGATGAACGTTTATCAATAGACCAACCAGCTTTCCTGTAGTAGAGCAGTGGTGGTTACAGAACTGGGTATTGAAATTAGAAAATCAAATGCAAAATCATATTTGATCCCAAAGTAGAACATCAGATGCAAGCAATTTTAAAAAAGAGCAAAAATGGAAGCATATAAAGATCAACACCAGCCTAATTAAAAGTACTGGCTTAGCACAAGAAAAACTAAAGAAACTTTGGAAATCATAAAGCAACAAATAACAGCAATAGCTGGAAAAATTGAGCACTATGAAGTATGAATCATTCAATTTAAGCAATATTAAGACCAGAGGTGATTCTTCTGAAGTATAAATGGTAATAGAAATGCTGAAATAGAAAACCAAGCAAAAAGGAAAGTTTTGAAAATATCTAGAAGAACCTCAAGACTAATAACAGAAATGGTTAAAAACTGAGTGAAAAATGATTAAACCATCTCCTGGAAATGATCAGTTGCATGGTATTTGTCTCAAATAACTGACCATCTTACATCCAATTATATCTAAACAGCTTAATGAAATATTGCATAAATATTTCATTAGTGATTGGTTAATAAGTGGCAAAAATGTATCGGATACAAAAGCACCCAGCAACATAATGCAGTTGCCAAAATGATTCACTAGCTCATCCATTAAAATTAACATGTGGCAATAATGAAAAATTGTTGAGGACATAAAGTTGAAAAAGTAGTCAAAATGGGCAGGATAAAATATTGTGAGATTTCAGAAGACAAACTGATAAAGTCTTAGCTCATAACACAACTGATTTAACTGTGATTGAAAAGAAAAAGTGTGGATAATTGATGTGGTAATGCCAGAAGGTAGAAGGCAAAGAATTGGAGAAGATGACATAGAATCAAAATCTGAAAATTAAAACTGGAAGATTATGGCATAAACCAGCTGTGGACAAAAATCCCATCGGTTCAATTACCAAAGGTCACACTGCTTTGATTTCCACATATACTACATTGATATTTTAAAACATCCTAAGTTCTTAGAAAGAGCTCGATGCATATGAAAGCCAGTATCAGCTTAATAGTATTGGTAATATACTATTACTAATAGTAATAGGTATATTGGTACAATTCCAAAATATCTGGAGCATCACCTGAAGATCAGGGGCATTGATAAAATCACTATTAGTCAATTGCAAAAGGCAGCTTTACTTGGAACAACTTCCATCCTGTGATATATACATTTAACATGAAACCTCGGACCATCGCAGGTCCTTGAGAAAGACTTGATAGGGATAAAAAAGCCAGTCTAAACCTCTGGCTGAACATCGTAATAGATAGTTGAAGGGGAAAAAAGGGCACCCTTTGAACATGAAATCAGCAGCCTAAAACTCTTCAAGAGTCTTTTGCTGTTAAACAGTAAAGTAAAATCACACTCCACTCAACAGGTATAAAATTACTGTTCATAAATGTCCATTGGATGTCACTACAACATCATATAACAGCTTGCAGAAATAATGATAAATATTGGTGCAGAGATGGGATTCTTACATTGTAAATACTGTCTTTGTCAACTAAACCTTTAAAAATGTGAATTTTGGAGTTAAAATGATATAAAGTAAAAATAAGAGCCCACATTAAAACTGGCATTAAATGTTATGTAATGTTAAGATCATGAATAAATATAACTGATAGATTAAAACACAGGCAAAATAATGATGATTAGCTAATTATGAAAAAGAGATGCAATTGAGCTGAGCAGCAACAATATACTAAATGAGGTAGTAGCAGTGTATCCATATTCACTGTGTTCATTTCTGCAGCAAAACTATTTTGGCTCAGAATGGATTCTTCTACTGTCCTGCTCCCCAAAAGAACACTTTAAGTTTGGAATAGTACAACAAGATGTGACATAAAACACCACAAATTTAAGAAGTCATTTTTATTTCAAAATGCCAAGTACTGAAGGTTCATTTGCAAACAGCTATTTACACATTGTCCATAAAGTTTTACACAAGCTTGTACGTAAGAGTTTGAAAACTGGTTTTAAGAGATAAATATTAGTTCAAATCTTCACTAAAAAAAGGGAACAGTCCACAAATCCCCATTTTGTTTTTACAGATGCAATTTATAGTTTCCTGACTGACACACTTAAAAACATTTATCAAAACTAACATTTTAACTAGTCTGCCCCTTGATTAATAATATTTCCCTCTTTCAGGTATATTAGGTTAAAACAAAATACAATATGCAACATACTGCTATTTTCCTGAAATCAATGGAAAAAAATATACAGTGTTGTCTATATATTAATGGGGGAGTGTGTGAAGTATAAAAAAGTAATGATTCAAAATTGCATATTTAAGAATATTAAGTTCAACCCTGGATTCTTTTGGAACAGTATTTTTTTTTAGATTCTTCAACATACAGTGTATTTTTAATTACACATGGTATGGGCTAACAGTTCTGTTCTGAAAGTTTATTTTTAAAGTTCAAAAATCAAAGGACACAATTCTTTTGTCTTTGCCACCACAGTCCAGTACTAACCAAATGACTGAGGGAGACGATAATCTGGGAGTAATCAAGGGTCATCTATTGTACATTTTGTGTTCATTTAACAGGTACCATAGTCTGAAACACTGGTCATAATACCTGCAGAACAAAACCTTCCCTACTAAGCTGCTCCTCAGCTGCACCAAATTTTGACTTCTAGACTTCCAAGCCACTGTAGCTAAAAGTAAACAATTAGCAAACTTTGGCAGGACACCAGATCACCATGTCTTTGGCTATCACTATGCTCTGCTAGAAAACTGTTTCCGCATTCAACAGTTAAAGATTTCCAGTTGACAAATGAGAGCCAGTTCTTTCAGTTAAAATATCTAAACTAGTTCAAAGTTGTGCTGCCTCATGAATATTTGTGGAGCAAGAGTATATTGCAAACTTACCATTAAACTGATAGTCCTGCAAGATAAGCACCTGAGCAGCTATTCGAAGTATTTTTCAGCCTTGAGGGAATTCTTTTATCCCAGTAGCACCAGTTGGATCAGTTCAAAGCTGATCCATAGGGTCGCTCATTTACATTAGGGGACCAATGTATATTTTATGGTACACTAACAATACTTTAAAAAAGACTTTGGGACGACTGCACTCTCTAGGACACTCTCCATTTTATGACTACATTGCAAAAAAACAGAACAGTATCAATGCTTAAATGACATAATGAACTGATATGTATATGTAGCAGCTCCATTCAAAAGTTTGCCAGAATACATGGTGAGCTCAAAACTAGGCCCACCTGTTTCCTATCTCCATAGATACAGAAAGCAGGTCTGAAAAGGAGCTATACTCATATTTGCTATAAGAGTAAAGCTGTCAATGCAAGTTAAGACCTTACATTATACTAAGGTACATTCAGAGAATTGTACTTCTATTTAAGCAAAAATTGAGCACGGGTCCCCTTCAGGCCCAAGCAGTTCTCTGTCCTCCTCACTTTTGAGTTCTCTCTTTACCTTCTCTTGGTAGACTACAACTAGCCAACAAATTGGATAAACTGTCTACTTCCAAATTTCAAGTATGCAATCAATACTGAATGAATAATGACACTTTTGAGGCAATGGTAGGTTTGCATAAATAATCTTAGTACTATATTAATAAACATATATTAGTATTTATGGCAATCTACATCTATGTACATTATTTACACTATGAAAAGATTTAACACTTATTCTAGGATGGAACAAAGAGATAACAAAATTCTTCAGTTATAAGTTGATGCATTGGTGCATGCTCTCTAGTTTCTCTTCCACAGCTTAAAAAAATGTAATATCTAAGTTAGGAAACAGAGCATGGCTAAACCTCCTATTGCCCTTTTAAGCTACTGCAGTGACATAGCTCAAAATGAAAATACATAGACATGCACAGTGCTTGGAATATGTATGCCTGAGAAGAGAGCAACTGGCCATTCAACTACTGTAGCAAGCTAACAGTATACATGTTCAATTCATGGCATCAATTTTCCTCAGAACGCAATGACACTCATAGGCCTAGTTCAGATAGGCTGATGCCTTTAAAAACTTAGAACACAATCTGATAAAGGAGATGTATTCCCACACCTCAAATTCCTCCATCAACTATTCCCTATCTACAGTCTACAAGGCCTTAGCAATTGAGCTTTGATTGCATAATCATTGCCTATTATGAAATGTTTCACTTTTTAAATTCCCTACTAATAAGCATTTCCTCTCACTGGATTACCACTCGAAAGATTATTTGAAGGGTGCAGAAGGCCTTGGGATCTGACCATATTCTCATTTCAACTTTTGGAAAGCCACTCCTCAGAAGCTCTTTTTGAATTTACCCTGAACATCAAATTGGTCCTGCCTAGGGAACTGCTCTTCAATGTGTGATTTAAGAGATCCCTTTAGTCTCAGAATCAGACAACAGAATGTAACAAAATATTTTAGATTCAAAAATAGAACAGTTCAATTGCATGAGACATAGCATTTCCAAAACAGATCTGAACAAGGCTTTTGTGACCTCATCTGGAATACACCCCTGAGTATTGCCTATAAATCTCACTTTTTAAAAGTGTATTAGCATATCTATGAAATGGAAAGCTAACTTGTACTTTTGATTTTAGCAATATGTAAGCCTCAATGGCATTTTTCCCTTAACATATTTTTTTTTAAAAAAAGATGAAATAATTCTGGCAAGTGCAAAAAGCAGTAACTGTGGAATCTTTATTCTTCTTGCCATTTGTCTCTTCATAACTCCTCCTCCTCCTCACCCAAGAAGAACAAAAGGACTAATATGAAAAAACAGTTAAAATGTATAATTTTGAACGGACAGATGGCAGGATGGGAAATCTATAAGCATCCACTTACCTTGCAAATGTTCCACTCTAGCCAGTAGATCTTTTGCATTAAAAATCCCTAGTGGCAGGATAAACCACTTGCACAACTGAGTATTATAGGTTGAGTTTCAGTCTCAGATGCTCCAGATATTGGCATCTATAACACAATCCCTTTTTTTTCCAGTAATGAAAAAGTGGTGATCAGATCAGGATGCCCAAGACAATTTCTACTGCTGACAAAGCTAAATAAATGTAATAGACACCAAATGCTGAAATATAAGCAGGTCTGTACAAGCCTTTAATATGAACTGGATTGTTAAGACCTGTAATTCTCCATCAAGAAACAGTAGGAACCTAAGAACAGACAACTTGGCAAAGCAATCATTTGACTGTACCAGCATATGCTCAGATTGATATTTAGGGCATGGTGAGGTATGTAAGCAGCAATCTGGGCCATGTGTCAGAACAAATAACCACTGTACCATACCAGCAGAGGATTAGATACTACAGTCATCTCAGTTTGCCACACTATCAAGGTTAGTTTCTGAATGCACGAAACAAAAGTAACCTTAAGTTTGGATTTAATGAACTCAATAGGAGTTCTGCAGCTGATTGTTCCTTCTTGCAAAAATATGCAAATACAAACCAGTAAATTTGTTATGCTTTAAGGTTATTACAAAATAGTACTGAAATCACTAATGAGTTATAAATTCGCAATTAAAATGAAAAATACACTATCGTATTAAAATAAAACTAATTATCAACAACTTCTCCTGTTATTGATTTGTCTTAAGATTGTTTTAACTCTTAAAATAAAATGTTTAATTGGATATTTTATTACTTCAAATAGCCTCTTTCCCAAGACAGACGACTGAAAATTTTGATTTAAAAATACACAGAACCAAACAAATTATCCAGTTCACGTTGCATAGCTAAATTGTGCTTTGAAATAGAATAAAAAATAATTACTTGTTCTTCCCTGGTTCAAGAACCATGGTTGTTTTATCTTCAGCAGTGGCATACATTTCTATCAGAACTGATTTTCGCAGTAGAGAATCTATTAGCATTTGCCTGAACATGCAACTTGAATAGACATACCTAAAGGACTTGCAAACCTGTTTTAACATTCCAGTTCCTAAAAAGAAGAAAGGCCTATCTAAGCTGTTTGGAGGTAACCAGCCCTCAGATATGCCATGGCTCTATGCATTAAGCTGTTCTGGTTTAATATCAGTGGCAGATCTTATTAGGAAAAAGAAGGCACAGGCGTTTCAAAAGGCCCCATACTTAATATGTACGAATAAATAATAATCTGAAGTTACTGCAAGGGCCCCTCTATTTCAGAAGTGACTTCTTGTGAAGGCTTCTCAACTGATGTAGTTATTGCTTCTATTGTAAGGGGGCCAGGATAGGTTTGTGCTGTGTAATGCATTGTTGTTGTTAGATTGACATTGTTACCATGGTCACCTTGAGAGCTAAAAGTGGGGCAGGATCTAGTCCTTGCATAGTTTTTCTGAGCAACTTTGTTACACATCATTTCGCTCACAGTGCTGACAGGAGCATCTTCCCACATCTGCCTTTGCTGCTTATTTTCTTTATACTTAATGGTGTACCAAGCAAGGAAAATGAATAGGAAGCCAACAAATTTGAGACCAGCTGCCAGACCAAAGTACACAAAACGAAATGACGTCACATCATATTCCCAACATGAGCCTTGAACACCACATTCCTGTTGCCACAGCATGCAGGTAGTATCAATGACGGCACCAAAATAAATTGGGGTAGGAATGTATGCTGTAATAAATAGGAAAAGTGAAGTCAATCAACTCCTATATCAAAACAGTTGTTGGGAAATTTTTTGAGAAAGTACAGAGTAAAGCTAAACCTATAATATTTCTATTTTTAAAGTAGTTTTGGCTAGGATATACATCACATCACATACAAACAAACAGAATGAGACAAAATTCTCGTAAGATGTTTATAAACGACTTGGTTTAGAAGAGTTAAATTTTAACTCTTTCCAATAGTACATTTTTATTTATTTTGAATTACAACCAATGGAGTGCTAGATATGTCTCATACTGTTTCATGACAAGACAATTGTTGAATTTTTAAGAATTCTGTGAACTAGTTAAGAGAAGAGAAGAGCCATGATGCTTGCACGCTGATCAACTGTTTGGAGACTCACTGAGCAATGGAGCCAGCAAAGATAGCTGATAATATATTTATCACCACATCATTAAACAGATCCCATATAAATATCAATCCAATAATACCTTAAAATATTAGAATTTCAAATGTTAAAATAACTTTAAAGTATTAAAATATTAATAAGATATTGTAAGTCAACTTTAATAAAATTATTCAAGTTTCAGAGAATATCAAGCTAAATTGGTTGGTCATATTCCATAAATTCAGAATAAGACCCTACTTCAGGTTACTGGAAGTTTATTCCAAACAACAGCTACTAAATAACCTCAGCACTTAGTAGCTGTGCTTGATTTCATAGTGAATACTATAGCTGATATTCTCACCAACCTTGTGTCTGACCCTGTTCCTGTTTCTTTTACAGAACCATGTTTTCAATTTTAGCTACCGTATTTTTTGGTGTATAAGATGCACTTCCCCTCCCCCCAAAAAGTGGGTGGAAATGTCTGTGCGTCTTATATAGTGAATGTTACCAAAGCCCCACCCACCGGTCCCCACCCTTCGACCTCTGCCTCCCACCAAGTTGCCTCCTTGTAGCAAACAGCAAACAGCCTATTCAGCTTCAGCACAGCCTGATTTAGCTCAAGCAGCTGATTGGCACTTGGATCGGCCTCCTGGAATACTGCTGTTCCAGGCTGCGGGGATCGCCACCGCCCATCACCCCAATCACTGCTGCCACCTATCGCCGCCTCCAACACCCCATTTTTGGTCCCCATGCATCATGTTCTATTGCCAATCGCCACCTGAAACGGGCCGAAAATTAGACACACATAGGCCAAAGATGGGGTGCCAGAGATGGTGATAGGCGGCAATAGTGATGGGTGGTGATGGTGGCAATCCCCGCAGCCTGGAACAGCTGATAGGTGGTATTCCATGGGGCAGAGCCAACCACCAATCAGTTGCTCATGCTAAACCAAGCTGTGCTGAAGCTGAACAAAGTGTTTGCTGCAAGGAGGCAAATTCCTGGGAGGCAGAGGCAGATTTTTCCCCCCTTGTTTTCCTCCTCAAAAGCTAGGTGTGTCTTATAGTCCGGAGCATCTTATAGTCCGAAAAATATGGTAACTGTAGTATTTGGTGTATACAATCTGTTATAAACAAATCAGGTTTAAAGTTAAGAAAAATGTTAACAAGAACACGTAAGAATTCATGGTTACCTAAAATGAAAGTAAATATTTATGGAGTTCTCCCCTTTATTACAGTAGAGAAATATGGGAGAGGGAATGGTAATGTAGTCTTAAACCAGATTAGCAACTGTCAATAACTGATATATCCACCTCAGCCATTGTAGAAGTGCAAGGTTGTGTGCGTGGATTTAAAAAAACTGAGAATCAAAATAAAAGAGGGCACCAATTAAAAGAGGGCTTCTTTTAATTAAGACCCCATCAGAAGTGTCAGATCATAGGCAGGGAAACTTTTTTTTTAAAAAGTGCTACTTTCAGCTGCCTTGACAATTCATCTACCAAGTCACATAATATTTCAATATAGTCAATGTAACCAACTGTGAGGCACTAGATCTGCCTCTGCACTTACCAAGAGTTCTTAATAAAACAAATTGCATGCCAAGAGCAAAAGGCCTCTCACCCTTTTCCACAGACCTACAAAAAATACAATATATTTTAAAGTCTTGAACATGGAAAATGGTAGGAATGACTACTTAACTGTTACTTGATATAACTCTTCTCCTTAGCTATATCCCAGGAGAGTGACCCAATGCTAGTCCAGTGTTCAGTAGAATCAAAATCAGAAGTTCAGCGAAACAAAAACTTTATCCAGGAAGCAAAATGAAAAATTTTCCTTACATTTCTGATGACAAGTAGGTTCAATCAAATCTAGATTGACAAGTAGATTTATTTTCTAAGTAAAGTATCTTCCCATTCTCCTTAGCATCCTGCAACCTACCCAATACCCTCTCAGAGACAAAAATTACCCTTTCTGACTTCTACAATTCTAAAACATATTGATTCATATGTTAATTATTATGTATCATCAATGAAAAGATGAGTGAAATCAAACTTTGTAAATCCATCTATCTCTAGTAATTCATCATCAGAAAAGTAAAGGTGAATTATGTTTTGTGGAAGATGACAGAGAAACTCAATATTAAGCATGCTATGCTAGTAGACAGAAATGATCCAGGCAACTTCTCACCTGAGAGTAACTATGATTGCTGATGGTTGGGCACATGCTGTGATAAGTGTTACTATGAAGAGAAAAATGAGGAAAGGAATGAGTGTGTTGCAGGTTCTATCACACTTTCCTGATACAGCATAGCCATTCTCATTGAGATATGTTTTGACGATCACCACTCTTAGCTGGCTACGCTGTCCAACTGTGGGTGGTGTGATAACTTGCCGGCTTTGGACACAGGCACAATCTGTGTAATTTCTTATCTGTAAAAGATTTAAAAAGTGTAAAACAACAATGATTCCTTATTTGTATTTTTATCAAGAATGCTTGCATTCTGATTCATATGCTTCATCTTATTTATGACTCTAAGTAAAGCACAATACAGCCAGGACAGTTACAGCAGATAAGAAATGCTCTTCAATATTCTATAGAGAAATAATTGTAACAGTATTTCAAAATATCTGAATTGAGTGTTTTAAAAGGAAGATTTAAGAAAGGCCTTCCTGGTCTAAAGTTATAGTGTTGTTGTTGTTTTGCAAATAGCAAGCTAAATACTTAATTAAATGCAAAATTTTATAAATTGTTAATTACCTCGTTTTGAGGAAGTTCACAGAAACAAGGAAAATGCATACGTGAAAGGAGAACACAATATCAAAATTCTATGTCTAACAGTCCTGGATTGGCTTTAGGCTAAAGCCAAAAAGTAAAACCAAGACTATAGATTAAAGAGTTACAGAAAACTTGATTAAATATTTCCATTCCCTGTAATAGAAAAATTGTTGGGTTTTAATAATTTAATTAGAAAATCTTCTGACTCTAGCAGACAATCTGCTGAACATGCTGATCATAGCAGCCTTCATATTATCAGTATTTATTAAATTTATTTGCCACTCATCTTGCTTCGAAGTGACTCTGGGCGACATACAGCATTAAAAGCATTCAAACTGTAAGATAAATATTTCTAAAATGATAAAAATGGAGTTACAATAAAAAATAAAATTATAGTTAAGACATGGAGAGAGAGGGAGCAGGAGGATCAGGGAGGTGAGATAGGATTATCTCTTCATTCATCCACCACTTCCAGTGTGATGCTCACCCGTTGGGGCTCAAGCAATCTGGCAGAGCCAGGTCTTCAGGCCTTTATGGAAGATCAGAAGGAGGGAGCCTATCTCACCTCCCAGGGTAAGATGTTCCAAAGGAGAAAAGCCATGGCAGAGAAGGCCCTTCTACTGGACCCCGCCAACTGAAATTCCTTGACTGACAGGGCCCGCAGCATGTCTGCTCTGCTAGTGCAGTACTGAAATTGCCATTTTATCGAACTATTCAAAAATAATCTCCACAGTTATCTTTATCGCAGTTGAGGAGAAGGAAAGGAGAACGTAGAATTCTGCAAGCCTTTCTAATTTGAGGAAGAGAGTTTTACATGCTGAGAAGTTTCCAATAGCACATGCTTTCTGAAACCTTCTCACACAAGAAAAAACTTTTGACTACATAATCCATGGAAAGGTGGCAAGCTCAGGGCATATAAGGACTTTTATGGGATTTGCAAGGGCCTGATCAATAGGGAATGACTATTGAATGACTATGATATTCAGGCCCTATATCTACAACGTCTTTGCTCCATAATTGAACTTAGCGATCACCTTCTTGTGGTCTGGGCATGTACTCACAGCCATTGAAATTATGATGTATTTAATAAAGTCAGTTAATGTTATATGTGCCTTGGGTTTTTGCCTTACCAGGAAACTACAAGATTGGTGAATGTATACAGTGTTCATAGTTATATCTGGAGTTCTAAGTCTCACACCAAAAGACAGTAGAGGATGATCTAACAGTAGGAGTAGCTGCCTAAAAATTCTTACACACACCTCTGTCGGAAACAGATAGATAGATAGATAGATAGATAGATAGATAGATAGATAGATAGATAGATAGATAGATAGATAGATAAATCTTAACAGCTGCAAATCACTATTGTATAACAATTATTTTGGCTACCCCATATATATGAATGCTTAATAATTTTGATGCCTAAGGGTTTTTTATATGCAAAACAGGCATTTTACTACAATGTTGATGTCCACACTATTAAGAAAATAGCTTTGTGATCAACAATACTGAAAATAGAATTTATCTTTGGTGATACGTTGTTTTTCTAACAGCAACAAAAGTTATCACTTTGATTGCTTGTAGGCATACTCACTCCTGTGCTATAATTTCCACTGCTAATGCAACCAGCAAGACAAGGGTTAAAATACGTGATCCCATCTGATCCACACACAGGTTTGTATTCATGGATTTTGCAGCCACAATTAACATTACAGCTTCCAGTCAGATTCCTATGTGCCATGGTGAGAGTAGGTCTAAAAAAAATAAGACAGGGTGAGGATGGGTTATAATATTTATTCATTGCAGAAGATGAATTGATGTCAACAGATACAAACTCTAAGAAATATATTTTCCAATATCATATACAGTAGTGGCCAAAATTGTGGAAACCTTTTGGGAAAAGTGTGTTTTCTAAAACTAGCTAATAACACCATTTTTTTTGGAGTAGTACCAGGGGTGAAATGCTACCGGTAGGAAAAAATGCTACTGGTTAAATTCAACCAGTATTAAATTCAACTCTGATCACTGTGATTTCACAGCTCTTCACTAAATACACAGGGAGACAAAGGTAAACTCTAGATATCTTATCTGCTGCTCATTGGAAGATCTCTATCATGCTTTTACATTTTGTTTTGATACATTATATGAATATTGCTATTTTATTCAAAAAATATAACGGATTACCTTACATCTACAACTTGATGCCTCCATTATTTTGAATTGTAATTCCCATCATCCCCAGCTGGCACAACTCCAACACAATTGAATAACTAGTTGGGGTTGTGCATGTCAAAACTTTTCTAAATCCACTACATGTTTCAGAATTCCTGAGATATTGTGTTTTTCTTTAATTAGCTGAAAACTGCATATTTCCAGCTAAATGACACTATAGGTCATGAATACTACGAATCATTACAAAACCTCCCACCAAGTACAGAAAAAACAGTAGAATTTCATTCTTTATTCTATGGATGTTTGAATTTTTAAAAAAGTATTTTACAATTATTTCATCCAAACATCTACATTCACTTAGTTATAATGGCTAAATGAGCTCATAAATTTATGTGCTGAAAATATATTTCCTCATCACCAATTTAAAGTTCTTGGGCCAATGGTCATTACCATAATTTGCAGTATTAAGTATGTATTATGGAAATAAATATTGATGTTGTATAGGAAGGTAATATGTGTGTGTGGGAGGGGGGATGGGATATTGACTGATTTTGGATTCATTCAACCAAATGTCAAGATCTGTTCTAAAAATACTCAGATTGGAGAGAAAATAGAATACTGAAAGCACTAAATATCCTTCAAAATCCATGTCTTTATGTTTTCCAAGGTCAAGTTTTACAAAACATTCAGCTATGAAGGCTGGCAAGGAAATAGGGAAACATCTTTATATCAGATTTCTTCCATTAAAATTAGCTTATCTCACACTCAGAAGAGAATAACCCAAGAAATACTGTGATCTCCAAAACTATATCCCATGAATGATGGAAATGACCTTTAGTAGCCTTTCTTCAAACAAATAACTTAGAAGTGATATGTGTGCATCTAAAACACTGTGTATTTTCATATTAGGTTACTTGCATTTTGCATATAATACTTACAAGAGATTGTTTATTTGAACACAGCAGACGAATTGTTATTTCTTGTGTATTTCAATCCATGATTATACAATATATTCCTTTCTTACTTACTTATTAAGACACTTTTAAATTATTTAATGTTCTTATGAAAAAGATACTGCCATTTATACAGCACAAAAAGACTGGCTTTGATGCAAAGCATAAATTATTTAGAAAGCTCAAAATATATTTACCCCGTGGTATATGGTATATTTATACCTCCTAGATTAATACTTTCACATCCAACTATGAAGAGTGTTGAAAAGCATAACAGAGATACTCCACTGCAGATCATTGCTAGTTTTGCAGATTCTCTTGCACCGAGTTTCAGCTTTTTTATAATGTAACCTCCTAAGACAATTCCAACGCCAGCACTTGGAACAATAATCACACCTGATTACAGAAAAAGAAAAAGGGGAAAGTTAAAACATTTGTTGTGTTAAAATGTATAGTACAGAAATACCTTTCCTATAAGAGAAGTATGTCAACTCTCTACATTTTTTATATTAACAATATTTATAACCCCACCCTAAAGATCAATTGAAACTCCAGAGCTAGCTTATGAAAAAGATAAATGTCATTTGTTTGATTAGCAAACAGTTATTTAGTGCTAAATAATTAGAAAATAAATAATCACAACTGTAGTGGAATGAGTTAAGAAGCAGCTAATAAGGGGAGCATAATTTCTTTTAAAAATCACTGTACAACAAAATGAAGAGGTTAAAAAATTGTTAATTTAAAATAGAAATTGGAAAAAAAAATCTCAGAGATAGAGTTGCACTGAAATTACACATTAGAATTAAAATTAAAAGGCCAGAGAAAGTACAAAGCCATTGCTTATCACTGGAAATATACTAAGATCATTTCATATGCAATAGTCAACTACTGAAAAGACACCCTTTAGTAGGGGTGAAATCTAAAATTTGTTACTACCGGTTCTGTGGGCGTGGCTTGGTGGGGGGAGTAATGTAACTGGGTGGACGTGGCTAACCTTTTTTTTTTTGTTTTTTTTTTTACTTTTAAAAACATTTTTTCTATAACCTTAAGAAGTTGCAGAAAAAAATGCTTTTAGAAGCCTCTGACAATCAGACAACTCAGCTGGGATTACCAGAGGCTTTTAGAGGTGTTTTTTTTAAATGCTTTTAAAAGCCTCCAATGATCCCAGCTGAGCCACACGATCATCAAAGGCTTTTTTTTTTTACTTTTAAAAGCATTTTTTCAGCCAAAGAAGTTGGAGAAAAAATGCTTTTAGAAGTAAAAAAAACAGCCTCTGATTATCACACGGCTCAGTTTGGCATGGCGGGGGGGCGTGCAGGATTTTTGCTACTGGTTATCTGAACCACCTGCCACCATCGCTACCGGATCGGGCAAAATCAGAAGCATTTCACCCCTGCCCTTTAACTTAACTTAGTTGGCAATGGCATTCATATGATGATAGATATTTATGAATTCAGAACAGGATGAACAGGTATTCCTCGACTTACAACCAGGCATATTAGTGACTATTGGAAGTTACAATGGAAGCGAAAAGGGGGATTTACGACCCAGATTCAAAGTTTCAAATTCAACATGGCCACCTTTATGGCAATTTGTAGTATCCCACAATCACATGACGTTTTACAGTTTAAGATTTATTTCTGTTTTTTGGCAAAACCACATCCATAGCAAACCATTGCTTCTCTTAATGACTGCCACAAAAAAGGTTGCAAAATTACTATCATCATAACATAGGCTCCATTATGCTCATATGTCAAGGACTACTGGTATGTATTTGCATTATCTAAAGTCTAATTTTTATTAAGCAAGAGATACAGTGATAATTGATCAGTGTTAATTATGGAGTGCAATATGATGGCATATTAGATGAAGTTGCAAATAACCAAGTTTATAAACTTGGCTGTAAGCTTAGCATTGAGGGAATAAAAGAGGCTTCTCCCTTAGATATGAGAGGAGATGGTTTATCAACCTGGGAAAATTGATCCTTCCCTCAATTAGAGACACCATTAACATCAGTGAACAAGGTTTGAAAAGGTTTAATGCTACAATTTGGCCTTTCAATCCTTTGAAGACTCAAAGGCTGTGTCACCAGAAAATGCGGTGCCAATTTTTTCCATTTTTTATTTTTGAGGAAGGTTGAGTTTTTTAGAATATGAATGGGAGTGAGAAATGTTTCCTTACCCACTTCATATAAATGTTTCCTGATCCACCTCATGTAAAAAAATAGGGAAAAGCCTCCTTATGATTTTCCCAGAATCAAATTATGAAAAACATGAAAAAGAATAAAATATTGCTTTATGTCTTTTATTTATAACATATGATTATTGAAGTCATAGTTAATATACCAATTCAGAGATTTTATGAGACTGTGATTTTTTTTATGCTGAAATACTGGATTTGGGATCAGGATTTTTTCTTTTTTGAAGTTTTATTTGGTGAGAGAGCAGTATAAAAGGGAAAATATTAATATTAATTAATTTTGGAATTTTAAAGCCTGACAAATTATAATCCTTGATTTAAGACCACAATTGGGACTGGAATTCCTGTTGCTAAGCGATAGTCATGAAACATGTCACATGACTTTATGACACATGACACTTAGCAACAGCAATCCCAGGACTTCCCATTGTCATCATAACTCCCCTGTAGCTGAGAGGTAAGTGAAGTGGAGGGAGTCCCAGGTAAGAAATGTAGCTGCTGCAGAGGGATGAAGAAAGCCCTACAAGGCTCTGTGCAGTGTGGCATGAGCTCAGGGAGGCTGGGGAAAGAGGGTGTGGAACATGACCATGCATGTGTGAGTACAAGGAGGCTGGAGAAAGAATATGCTGGGCTGTCGCTCAGGGCTTCTTGGCATGCCGTGCGGCTGTGGCTGGAGGAAGCCCCTGAGCCACAGTACAGCGTGAAGGTGCAGTCTTCCCAGGAAGCTCTGAAGCCTAGCCCTAGCCCAGTGTGGGAAGCCCCTTCTCCTAGTAGAATGAAATATTTTGAGGAATATTAAAGGCAGAATATTATATTTCCCTAAGTGGGAAATGGAGAAACATGTTTTTAGAGGCAGGAAGCAGGCCCCAAGTCTTTCTTAAAGTCCACAGCAGATGCCAGAGCTTATTGAAAGAGCTTATTGAAAGAGCTTATTGAAAGAAGACGTCAACTATCTAGATGGCTCTATTCATAAGCAAAGCAAATACTGCAGACAGAAATCCATTCAAGACAGGGTATTTCAAAACTGCTTGCAACAGTTTGACAGATAACAAAAGCAGAGTGATAGGATTAGAAGCAGCCCCTCAACCAAGATCCAACACAGGACAAAAGCCATTAGCCACAATAGGAATTTCCCAACACCCTTTCAGAACACGAACCCCTTTATTGCAGTCCAAACTTTTAAGTCACAGAAACCTGGGAGCTCAGATAAATAATATGCCAGAGGTTGACCAGATTAGCTCAGACAAGCACCTGGGATTTGCATTTCTTCTTTTAGATGGCCTATAGATGACCCCTACATAACCCTAGAAATCTGACAACAGCCAATAGAATATTAAAGGACACGTTCTTTCACAGAAACAGGAAGCTCAGATATAAATCCCAAAGAAGGTATAAAACCTACCCACTCTCAACTCCATTTTTGTCAGCTGCCCATGTTTCCAGTGTCTTTCTCCCAGCTTGGAACTGAATCAGATGGATATTTTTTCCAACACCAGCATGGTCCAGCAGTACAAAGGGGTTTCTTCTCACTAGAGGAAGTAAACCCAGCTCACTCCCATCCATAGATGCTCTTGCCACCCTGCACTCCAAGGCCCCTGCTGATGAGGCATGCCTCCTGCCCTAGCTTTTCACATGGCCACTGCTGCCCACATAAGACCATCTTCCCCAGGTTTCGCAAGAAAACACATTGGGCAACCTAGGGAAGAAGTCAGTATGTTTCCCTTTTATGGTTCTAGGAAAACGACAATAGATCCTCTTTTTAGAATGGAAGGCCTAGAAATCAAAAATCCACTACTCATAGTTTTTAATAACCAGACTAAAACCAAGCTGAACTTTTAGTAAGGTTTTTAAATATCTTATCAAAATTATGTAATTAATAGTATGTATGTACTGCAAGACAAAGCTTTCTAAAAATAGCATTCAATTATGCTGTTTCTTGCTCAAAAGAAAATTCCAACTAAAGCACATGTTTAATCACTGCATAAAGCACCCTAAAGCAAAACCAGTCTTCAGTGAGCAGATTCCTGCTTCATCCTTTGATTTGTCAAAATTCCTCACACAGAGAACTACAGCATTTTATAAAAATTCCTTTCTGATGGCTTCTCAAATATGTAACTACAATCCTTATTGTCTTTAGTACAGAATAAGGAGAATTCATTTCTTGGTAAATATACATAGGACTGGCTTTGAAAATGTATGTTAATTAGGCTGTCTGTCTTTATGCATTTTAATATACACTAACATATGTTTTCACTGAAATGTTGCTCGTGGCCACTTAATCTGAAAATGTTCCAGAGCAAATCAGAAGGCTTCAGATTAGAGTGATCATCTTAGAAAAAAAGTGTTAAGGTTTTTCCCCAATTTCTTTTCTCCATAATAATTGAATAACTATATTAATTAATTAAGCCTGTATTAATCTTACTTTAAAAGCTTTTAAAATCGTATTTTATTGTTTAAGAACAAATTAAACAGTCCGATTTTGCACTTCTACATAAAAGCAAACCTAACCATTTCCAAACTTCTGTTTATGCATTTTTAATCAATAAATTATAAGTCTATTTGATGTTTTAAACTAGCTAAATACATTTGAAATAATCATCCTGCCGGTATTATACTGAGTATTAATATTATTTTAAAACCACCATTCAGGAATAGCAAATTTATTTAATGGCAAGAGTACTGTACCGTTAGCTCAAACCAAGAGATGACAGATTATTTTTATTCATAAAACCAAAATGCCTTCAGAAAATTTAGCTTCCAGGATACAACTCCATAATCAGATTAATCAAAAGATTCATATTGAAAGTTATAGGTTGTAAGAATTAAAGAGCTTATTCTTTTTTCAGAACAGTTATTTCATGATTTAAATGATCTAAGTGGTCCAAAACCACATGAAATTACTTATTAAAATATTACTGATAATTCTCTTACGTTCTTTGTTAATAAACACATTAAGTTTATCTTTGTGAGGATTGACTAAGTCTTGCTAAGAAGTAATCTGCATGAATCTTTCTTATTTAGTTATGTAAATCAAATTAGCTGGCTATTAAAAATAGTTCAACAAGTTCACATTGGATCTACTTGGAACATTTTGATACTGACATATTTAACTGCTTAGCTTAATGTTCTTCTGTTCCAATACATGTACGCATTTTAAGTTTTGTGGTTTTGTAATCTTCTTGGTTGAAAATAGTACAAGCATAAAGCATATGATTTGCTACTACATGGTAACAAATATTGAAAATCTCCAACTGAAAGGCTACATCATGCTAAATAGTATGGACAGCCTCAGTTGCAACTGCACCAGATATCGGATTAGCTGTTGCTAAAATAGATTTCTGGTCTCAGCCAGTTTGGCAACACTTATTTATTTTGTGTACTGCCACAAGGACACCTGGCAATTACAAGAATAAAAACATCCTAAAGTATACTCAAAATATCATTTAAACATATATATGAAATAGTCAAAGTAAGAAAATTTTAAAAAACCAAGCAATAAAAATGTTATGATTATGTAGAGGGATCATTCATACATATACATTTCAGTGATAAATAAAATCCATGCAGCACTGCAAAAAGAATATGAAAAAACCATATCTTTTAATTCTTAGTATAAGAGCAAACATTTAAAGAATGCTAGTAATGCCAGAAATTTTTTTGCCTGCTACTGATGACTCTCATCCGTTAAAGCACAGATCAGTAGCTCTATCAGCTATTTGTAAATCTTGTAAGAATAAATCTCAGACAATCACCAAATTTTGCAAAAACAATGCCATTTTAATTTGTTAGTGTTAATAGTGTGGGTTGATCAAAAACGCTGTTTGGTGAGAAACCGAACACCACAGTGATACAAATCCTATGTTGTTAATCCACATGGTATCAACAACAAATTATTCATACATAAAGTGATAAGTGTGAGGCAGAGAATCTGCACATTTAAAACAATTAAGAACAGAATCCAGATTATTTTGCATTAACTTTCTTTTTATAAACTGATGAAAATAATCCTTAAAAGATTTATTTACAGCAGTATCTTACCAGTGTAGATGCTGGCATTGGAAGCTGGGATGCCAAACTGTGACTCAATGAACTTGGGAATAAAGGTAATAAAAGCAGTAACAATGGCACATTCAGCTGTGTATGACAAACTCACAAAAAGGAATGTCATGTTGCTTAAGATCCTGAAAGCTGCTCTTGGAAGTTCTATAAAAAAAGACAAAAAGCAATAAAAGAAGGACACCTAAATGTTGTCCAGAATGGATGGGAGGCAAAGAACAATCAAGGTATCACTTAGTAAGTGGTTGCTTTCTCAAGCCATGAAAAAGTTCTTCCCAAGAATTCCACTGGACACAAAAAACAACTGCCCTCTAGTGTGTTTTCCCAAAGCATTTTGTGAGATAGTATGCATTCCATATTCAGAAAGTTCCAGATTTAATTATTAGCTTCCCCATGGGGAGGGACGGAGAGGAAGAGGAGGAGGGGAGAGAATTGGCATAAGGATTCCTTATCAATACCCTTGCCTGCCTTCCCTTTCCCTGCAATCCCTTCCTTTACTCAAATAACAATCACATACAGTAGCCATGAGGGGAGGAGGGACTCCTTTAAGAAAATGTATAAATTAGTGACTGCTTTGACATTCCTTCTTGTAGTGAAGCATAATGCAACTTTCACTACCATGCTCAATAAATATATATATATTGCTTTCATAGTTCATGATAGAGAAATACCAAAGATATGACAGTTATGCCATTTTCATTATCTCTGAACTTAAGTAGGAGAAATGAAAATGCTACTCCAAAAGAACAAATTCAAATTATTTCTGCTTAGGGGGAACTTTGCAGTAGACCCACTCTTAATTTTCATCTTACTTAAAAGTAAAGCAGTTGTTGCAGAGGTGGGTTCTAAATTTTTTTACTACTGGTTCTGTGGGCATAGCTTATTTTGTGGGCATGGCTTAGTCATGTGAAATTATCTAGCATTTAGCAGACGTACTGGTCTATCAGGCTTTTAACTGCTTGCAGAGCTGTACCAATCTACGCATTTATTTTTGCAGGCACTGGTCTACCCATTTATTTTTGCAGGCATTGATCTACTCATGTATTTTTGCAGGCACCGGTCTACCTATTTATTTTTGCAGGCACCGGTCTACTCATTTGTTTTCTTTTGACTACACTGATCAGCTGTAGGGTGGCCCTTTGAAGCCCGCGGCAAGAGTTTAAACAGTTTTTTTCCCTCTAGCCATCATCTAGGACTCAGAAAGCAGCAATAGATTGGGGGTGGGGCCAAATAAAAGATAAGAATAACGCGGAGGGGGGGTCTAGAACCAGTTCGGTGATGTCATATTGTCCTGGGGTCATGTGATTACTTGTATAACCTTCCAACAAGCAGTCAATGGGGAAACCAGATTCACTTAACAACATGCTATTAACTTAACAACTGCAGTGTTTCACTTAACAACTGTGGGGAGAAAGGTTGTAAAATGGGGCAAAACTTAACAAATGTCTCACTTAGCGACAGAATTTTTCAACTCAATTGTGGTTGTAAGTCTACCTGTATGCATGTTTGCTTGAAAACCTATATGCATGTTTGCATACTACCTGTATGCATGTTTGCTTGAAAAGAAACAGACTTTTCAGTTTCCTCAAATCTAATTTGACTTAGTGCTTCCTACTGTTATTTAAATAACCATGTCCTAATTTATTGTGGAAATATAAATCACCTTCATGTGGAGAAATTAAGAATGGTGATGAGGTAAGTCATTTTGCAAAGATTGAGGCAGACATTTACACATTTTTTTAATAGTTTTCTTAAATCAGTCCAGTTGCCTTTTGGAAAAGTACCTTTAGAACAACCATGACCTAAGATGACTGAGAATCTCCATAGGCTTTGTGAAAAATAAGCGAACTATTTTTGCATAAATTATGATTTATGAACAGCGCAAGAGCACTGTAATTCTACCTTATAACCCTAACCCTCATTCATCACCTTCAGCATACACACCTTTACCAAACTGGGATATTACTTTAATAAAAATAATATTGGTACATGGAAGCAAGAAAAAGCAATGGGAAATATCAAGGACGGGGAGTATGAGCATAGCATTTGCTTACAGATTCATAAAGTATGTTTCTAAAACTGAGACTAATGTATGACTATGACCAATATTTAGAAATACAAATGTTGAAACTAGCCCTTCAACTTTGTGGGTTATGTCCTCATCGCTCTTCTTCTTCATTAAGCACAATTTACATATTTATCACTGAACAGTAGAGAAGCTGAGGTTTAAATGCATGTTGTCCATTTCATGTTGGAGATGAAAATCTGGCTACAGTAGAACCTCAGCCAAACTGTTCACACAGTGGAAAGAGCCCAATTTTTATTCCTACTTTTAAAAAGTGGCCAGAAAAAAGAATAGTACAATCTATCTTGCATGCCACAATGAGGATGAAACTAGTCTTTCATCTTTGCTATGCCACAAATTAGCTGAAAAAGGGAGCATATGTTTTATGACTATACTTCTATACGATGAACACAGATATTTCTATAAATATAATTTGGAGGAGAAGGATCAAAATGCAAAGCAAGAGAAAAACAACAAAAAAGCATTTTAATTGTATCTACAAAGGCAGTATAGCTCTTGACTTGGAAAAAGTGTCCTATTGCTGATTGAGGAGAATGTATTCAACCTCTTCCTTTTGTCCAGCATCCTTAGCCAAAATCTATTTTTCATAATGCTGATAAAAGCAGGAATATAATAGATAAGATTTACATAGCTTTACGCTGAGCTTGTCGATTGAGAGATCGGTAGTTCAGCAGTTCGAATCCCTAGTGCTGCGTAATGGGGTGAGCTCCAGTTACTTGTCCCAGCTTCTGCCAACCTAGCAATTCAAACGCACGTAAAAAATGCAAATAGAAAAATAGGGACCACCTTTGGTGGGAAGGTAACAGCGTTCCGTGTGCCTTTGGTGTTTAGTCATGCTGGCCACATGACTACGGAGACATCTTTGGACAGTGCTGGCTCTTCAGCTTTGAAACAGAGATGAGCACCACCCCCTAGAGTCGGGAACTACTAGCATGTATGTGCAAGGGAAACCTTTACCTTTACCTTATCAAGCTATTCAAGCTTTATAAAGGCTGTTTATGGATTACAGACTGCCCGATTAGGCTTGGAGGGGCTCAATGTTGATTTTTTGAGTGAAACAATTTACCCTGCAACTAATGTAGAACCAACTGAACCAAAGTGTTCTACTTTAGTGCTACTTCTAAATAAATAAATATATTTTTGTATCAGTTTTCAACAACAAATAATAATTCTCTGAATTTAAGTTCCATCTTAATCTGATTTTTTTCAAACAGGAAATTCTTTACCTTTAACATTCTTTCCAAAGCCCATTGATGTAGGAATTTCCGAGTCTAGCTCATTTTTGCGATTCACTTTTTCTTTCACAATATCATCATCATCATCACCTGAAACACCATCAGAGTGCATCTTTTTTTTCTTTTTCTTATGTCGAGGTGGGAGTTTTTTGGGAAAAGCAAACATTGGAAGTATAACAAGAAGCATCACACTAGCACAAATAAGGAATCCACTCCACCTAAAATCAAAAGGTAAGAAATAACGTTTACAAATAAGGTTATATTTATTACATAAATGAGGACCCAGATTGTTGGGGCAATATGCTGACTCTGTAAACCACTTAGAGAGGGCTGTAAAGCACTGTGAAGCGGTATATAAGTCTAAGTGCTATTGCTATATGCACACAAACGTGAACCCTCTATAACAGGAAGCAGAAATTTACACTTTGTGTTATTTTTTGTCCTATAAAACAATTGCCATGTAAGTTATTTGAAAATCACAAAAGCTGCATCCAAAACAGATAAGCATCATATAGATGATCCTTGTTTAATGACCAGTTGTATAGCAACCATTCAAAGTTACAAGGAACATTCTATTCTATTCTATTTTAGTCTACTCTACTCTACTCTACTCTACTCTAATGTTGGCAAGCTGTACCAGAAACTTGTACATACACAAGTAGAAACATGTAGGGGACATTAAAAAATGCCAGGTGGAAAAGTAACACATCAGGTCCATTATTATTATTACTTTTTAATTTTTTAGAGGGTAACGTTTTTAATTTAAATATTCCCAAAATATAGAAACAGAATAATAAAGTAAACGGTTGTAAAGTTAGCAGCATTTGAACAATTTATACATCTGTCTTTGGCTACAGCTATTCAAAACACACCATACAGGATCAAAGAATACATGATCAGATGTTAAACATTACTGATCAAATGATGATCAAATGTTAAACATTATTACTAGCTTGCATGTAAAACCCCCACATGGTTGCCTCTTACCAGTTACCAATGAACCGTGGGTCACTTTGGTCAATCTGAACAGTACTTGTAGGATGTACATAAAATCCAATAAGAACTCCTCCTAATAAATATCCTGCTGCAGGACCAAGAGCTCCCATTACATACATGATAGCTGTAAAAGAGGAAAGAAAATCCAAAACACATCAAACAATATGCTATAATAATTTAATCATTTTCAAGAATAAAAGGGCAGGAGACTAAACGCTTTCCTGGGCTTTTGTACATCTATCACAGCTATTAGTTCTTTTTTCTGCAATTTCTGTCTTTTCTCTATATTCTCTGTGCATGAGAGAAAAAACTTTTGGGAAAGTATGTTCCAGCCTAAGGCATGTTAATAAAAACCAGAGTTTATAGTAAATCTTCCCTCTTTCTTAAAGGCAGTTCAACTAAATAAAAAACTACAACAATTAAAGAATAAAAACTGTGCAGTGGAACATTTAAGATTCAAGAACAAAAAGCCGCTCTGGAGGTGAGTTTGCTTAAATCAACATGTTATATCCTGGGATCCTGCTACAGTTGTGGAGGGCAGCTACCCAACTTGGCAAATGATACAACTGCTTTAAGGAGTTGCGGACACCATATCGTTGTACCCACACTGTCTGAATACCTTTGAGCCTTAAAATACAAAGGACGGTGCAGCCCTTCCAAAAATGGCAGATCACTGCTTGTTTATATTCCAGTTCTGTTTTACTTTGTAAATTAGGTTGGGAACAGTCAACTGAATTTAAAAATAGCTCAATTTTTATATATGTAGAACTTTCATTCATTCACTAGAAAAAGGACGTTGTCTTACCTGAACGTCCATTTTCGGAGCGCTGCAGATACACTCCATAGATGGGATCAATCCTCTTCTCTGACAGCAACTGAGAGAACTTAAAGGGTTAATTAACCCCCACTCTGTGCTCTAGCCACGCCCTCCTTACCCAAACTTCCCCAGTCTTGAACGAAGGCCCAGCCAGGTAAGGAACCAAACAACTTTATTAAAACAATACAACCAACAACAGCAACGATAAAGCAGACAGCCCACCAACATCAAAGGGAGGGAATGGAGTGTATCCGCAGCGCTCCGAAAATGGACGTTCAGGTAAGACAACGTCTTTTTTCCAGAGCGCTGCGTCTCCACTCCATAGATGGGATATACCCAAGCCTAAACTCCATGGGCAGGCAAATGGCTGTCCCCAGAGGAACCTGAAACCACCCTCTGCAAAACACGCCTCCCAAAGGAGGCCTCAGCTGACGCATAAGTGTCTATTCTATAATGTCTAATGAAAGGAGATAAAGAAGTCCAAGTGGCTACACGGCAAATGTCCAACACAGAGGACTGTGTCGCCCAGGCCGCAGAGGTGGCCGCACTTCTCGTCGAATGAGGCAAAATGCGAGCCGGGGGGAGCAAGCCTGACGCTCGTAGGCTGTAGAAATGCAGCCTTTAATCCAACGACCCACCGTGGTCGAAGACACCTTCTGGCCCATGGACGCCGGATGGAAAGAAACAAGAAGAGCCTCCGTTTTGCGAAATGACGCCGTCCGCTGGATATATCTCCGCAGAGCCCTGCGGACATCCAGAGTATGCCAACAAGCCTCACGATGATGTTGAGGTGAAGGACAAAAGTCTGGAAGCACAATCTCCTGCGAACGGTGAAACCACGTGTTCACCTTGGGCGTGAACGCTGGGTCCAGTCTGAGCACCACTGTATTAGAATGAAAAATACAAAGGTCCTTCCTGACGGAGAGTGCGGCCAGTTCCGATATCCTTCTGGCTGAAGTGATGGCGAGTAGAAACGCAACCTTGAAAGACAGGAATTTCAACGGGATAGAGCCAAATGGCTCGAACGGTGGAACAATAAGGGCCTGCAGCACGAGAGGCAAATCCCAAGATGGGTACCTATGTACCACTGGCGGCCTCAAATTTGTGGCACCATGAAGAAAATCCCGCACCCACGGGTGATGGGAGACGGACTTGTAAGGGGGAAACGAAAGAACAGTGGAAACAGCAGCAACCTGCCATCTCAAAGTGGATGGGGCTAAACCCCTAGCCAACCCCGCCTGAAGAAAATCAAGAACGTCCTGGATCACGGCCGACGTCAGGTCTACATGTCGAGTGGCACACCATTTGCAGAAGGCTTTCCAAGTAGCTTCGTAAATTCTGGTTGTAGATGGCCAACGAGCAGCCTGCATAGTGACAATCACATCGTCAGACAGCCGACCCTTCTTCAAAATCACCCTTTCAAATGCCAAACGGCCAACTGGAGCCACTGAGGCTCTGGATGACTGACGGCCCCTTGACATAGTGCTATGCGATGAGGCGGGATCACCCACAGGTTGGTCACTGAAAACCCCACTAGGTTGGCAAACCAGGGCCTGCGGGGCCAGTGCGGAGCCACCAGCAGCAGTTCTGCACTCTCCTCTACTAACTTCCATATCACCAGGGGGATTAGATTGACCGGAGGAAAGGCGTACAACTTCACAGGCAGCCATCTGCACCTCAGCGCATCTGTGTCTTCTGCCTGAGGCAACAGGTACCTGGAAGTGAACCGAGGCAGCTGGGCATTTGCTGGGCTCGCGAACAGGTCGACCACTGGAGCTCCGAACCGAAGTGAGAGTTCCTGAAACAACCTCTGCCTGATTGATCTGCCTGAAACAACCATTCTGCCTGATTGATCTGCTCCCTGCTGAGCCAGTCCGCCTGGACATTGGCTGTCCCCGATATGTGGTCTGCCCTTACGGACAGTAGATGACATTCTGCCCAACGAAAAAGTTTCTCCGACTCAAACATGAGGGCATGAGACTTTGTGCCCCCCTCCCGGTTCACGTGGGCTTTGGCTGAAGTGTTGTCCGTGAGGATCAACAGGTGATGGCCTTGAATCGTCGCGGCAAAGTGGAGAAGGGCAAGACGGATCACCCGAAGCTCAAGCAGATTGATGCTGTGACTCGCCTCCGCCCTCGACCACCGCCCCTGAGCTACTTGGTTGTCCAAGCAAGTTGGCGTCGGTAGTCAAAGTCAGTCGGTTCTGGACCAGGAAGTGACAGCTCTTCAGTATCGCAGGAGACGTCCACCATCTTAGTGACAGTCTCACCTGAGGGGGAACGAGAATAGTCCTGGAGGTGTTGGACATCCCCTTCCATTAGAAGGGCAGGAGCAGCCATTGGAAGGGGCGGGAGTGTCTGCGAGCCCACGGGACTATGTTGAAACACGAGACCAACTTCCCTAGCAGTTGAGACAGAGTCAAGAGGGATACTGACCTCCGGGCCAGCACCAGGACCACGAGACTCTGGATGCTCCTCACTCTCTCGGGGGACAGAAACACCTGCCCCTTGATGGAATCGATCACAGCCCCCAAATGAAGAATGGAGGTGTCCAGCACGAGAAGACTCTTGTCCATGTTTACTGTGAACCCGTGCTTCCTGAAGGCTGAAAGCACCAGGTCCATGTCGCGTCCCGCTCGGTGTCTCGAGGACGAGACGACCAGTATGTCGTCCAGGTAACATAACAGTGTCACCGGAACTGGACTGAGAGCCGCTGCCACAGCCGCCACCAGCTTGGTAAAAACCCTGGGAGCCGAGGAAAGTCCAAATGGCATGGCACAATACTGATAGTGCCTGCCCGCATACTTGAACCGCAGAAATCTGTGATGGCAGGGGTGTACAGGCACATGAAGATAAGCTTCCTGCAAGTCCACAGATTGCATGAAGTCTCCCCGCACTACTGCCGCCAGGATTGACTGCAACGAGTGCATTTTGAACCGGCGGTAGCGAACCACTCAATTCAGGTCTTTCAAATTCAGGATCCCTCTGACTCTGCCCGAACTCTTGGGGACGAGGAACAGCGTCGAGTAAAACCCAGCCCCCAACTGGTCTCTTGGAACCGGCTCTATCGCCCTGATGTCCAGCAAGTGAGCCACCTCCTCTGACATAAGACAACGGGACTCGGCGTGCGAGGCATGGGGCATCTTAGGAAACGACTCGGGGGATGATCCACAAATTCGATCAGCAGTTCTTCTGCAACGGTGCGACGCACCCACAGGTCCGATGTTGAAGAGGCTCACTGCAGATGAAAGGCCTGCAGTCAATCGCCAACGGGACCGGACGGCAGTGAGTCATTTGCCCCGTCTGTAAGTCTTGGTGGCAGAACCTCGAAAGGGGTGCTTCGCCGAGGAATGTTGTCGGCCACGGTCCCGGAAGCTTTGTCTGTCTGAAAACCGATTGGAGGAGTGGAATGGTTGTCGGTAGGAAGACGACCCACTGGCCCCAGAGTAGGGCCGAAAGGGCTGCCACTGGGAATAAGGGGTAAACCTCCTCTCCTGTTTACGAAGGGTCGAAGGGAGAACCTTCCGCTTATCCTTGTCCTCAAAGAGGATCGGCTCCAGGGCTGCACCAAAGAGGCTAGGTGACTTGTAAGCCACCACCACAAGCTTCCATTTCGTCTTTGCATCGGACTTCCAAGGATGCAGCCAGAACAGGCGTTGTGAAGTGATGGAAGATGCCAAGCCCCTGGATGCAAATTCAACAGAGTTCAACAACGCATCTGCCGAATACTCCGTGGCCGCAATTATCTTATTGACATCCTGGTGCAGACGGGTCTCCTCTGGAGGCAGCCATTCTTGTAGTTGCCTGAGCCAAATCAGAGAGGCGCGATTGAAAAATGAAGTGGCCATTGCAGTCTTAATGGCCCAAGCCACCGCTTGGTGGGATTTGCAAAAGGCCAACTCGGTGCGCCTGTCCTCTGCTTTGAGACCATCCAGGGGATCCGTTGAGATCATTGATTGGGAAATGAGACTTGCCACAGGAGGATCAACAGTCGGCAAATCCAACAAGGATTCCAATTCAGGCGCCGGACAATAGAGCTTCTTGTCCAAGTCGCTAGGCACCGTGGAAGACCCAGGTTGACCTCAAGGAGCCTGAAGCACGTCCATAAACAATTGAGGGCATGGAACAAAGTCCTTCTAGTGCTTAGTTTGTTTAAATAAAGCGTCGTGTGGACCAGCCTCTGATTGGGAGGAAGATGGTTGAGTGCCCACCGAACCCAAATTAGTAGTCAAACATGCCTTATGAAGAAGGGACTTGAATAGTGATGGCCAAAAGAGGCCCATGAAGGCCAGAGAATCAGGCAACAACCCCTCATCCTCCGAAAACTCGAGATCCTCTGGAAAGTCCTCCCCAGGCTCGGAATCAGCCGAAGAGTCCAAGTTCTGCCGACGAGGAGAGCGGGCTCTGCGATGAGTAGCAGTCGAAGGAGTCTCTTGAATAGAAGCTGAAGGCACCCCCTGCGCTGCCTGTTGGGCTCCTGCTGCCATGATGGTGGCCAAGGCTGAAGAGAGCATGGCCTGGAAATCAATTGGAGGACCCCCTGAAGGTGACTCAGCGGGTCTAAGCCCTGCCGCAGTAGGTGTGAACGATGCCGAAGGGCCCTGTTTACTTGGCAGTGTGAATAATGTTACCCCCACCGCTGACCCATCAGGCAGAGACTGTGAAACCTCTTTGACAAGATCGAGGAAGCAGCGCTGGAGGACTCCCCGCCAGGCCACTGAGAGGCCGGACAGGTTCTGGAGGCATCTGCAGCCTGCTTGGCTCTCTCATACTGGCGCTCAAACTCCTTATGGCGCCGAAGGACATCCTTATCAGCGGCAGTAGAGCTTTTAGCTTTATGGGATGTGTGGCTGACAGATGCAGACCGCTTATCCCTTCTAGATTTCTTTGATTTGATTGACCTGGGAGGACTGGCCTCCTGCTCCAGGTCAGATGACAACGAGGAATCAGCCATGTTGAAGCACGGCTGCCAGGAGTAGGCGCCCTCTTCTTCTTCTTCTTGTTTTTTGATTTATTGATTGATTGATTATGATTATTATTTTATTTATTTATTTTTCTATGCCCCCTCGGCACCAGCTGATGGTAATGGCTGCCCAATTGCCAAGTATTACTGTACAGCAGGCACAAGCAGTGACCCAACTGTACTCATACAGGGATTATGTAACACAAAAGGCTGCTATGAGGACTCTGCTTCGAGAAGGACTTTCCTCCTCCCTTCAAAAAACAGCAAGGCCGGACCTTCCCAGCCCGCCACTGAAGTTCCAAAATGGCGGGCGCTAATATCCGCCAACCAAAATGGTGCCCGCGACGTGTAAAGACGCCCATGCAGGGCAATCGGCAACAGCAGATAAGGGCTGTGAGCCTAGCGGCCACACCAACACCCCAGCGACTCCGGAAAGCACAGCAGCAGCAAGGCCCGTAAGCCAGTCGCTATTTGTTTAAACACGGCGCCGCCCGCAGAGCCCTGACGGGACGGTCGCCGGCTGCCTGTAATTGGAGAAGGCCGGGCCTGCTCAGGAAAGCAGAGCCCAGGCGCCACGTGACCAGGGGATTCGCCACTCCAATCTCATGAGCAGGCCAGGGGCAGTGGCAGCGAACTGCTCGCATGCTGACTCCCTCCCCCCTGCAGCAACACGAGAGCTGGATCTGTCCCGAAGGGTCAGAATCCGGCAGCTGGAAGCGCTCACAAGAGCTGAAGCTCAGCCCGACCCACAGAAGGGCGCGTAACTGGCTATCCAGCAGACAGGCAATCAAAGGGGCAACAAACCAATTCTTTTGTTTAAAACAAACACTCATCTACACCAAAAGGAAGCAGTCAAAGAAAGAGAGCTAATCAAAAATAAATAAAGAGCCTAACGCACAAACTAACCTCAGAGCACAGAGCAACCAAAAAATCCACCTCAGTCTGTCAGCAACTGAGAGAAAGACTGGGGAAGTTTGGGTAAGGAGGGTGTGGCTAGAGCACAGAGTGGGGGTTAATTAACCCTTTAAGTTCTCTCAGTTGCTATCAGAGAAGAGGATTAATCCCATCTATGGAGTGGAGACGCAGCGCTCTGGAAAATGTGCCAGAAAAATTTCTTGAGCACTATAGTCATGGAAAATAAAATAAGCATTCAACTTCCAAACTCAAACTGATAGATTACATTTATGTATTATTATTAATATTTTGCCTTTCAAAACATTTTAAGTTTGGAAAAGCAAATCAACCTTTTCAAAAATTCTCAATAGCTCTAGTCTTTAAATACAAATTAATCTCTTTCTGTTTTACAGTACATTCTCCATCTTATACTTCCTTGTAATATCAAGAGAACACTCTCATATTAACAAGAATTTGCATAATTTACAGATTTCAAGTTAACCATATTTCAAGTATCATAATTTCAGAAATAAATATAACCTTGACTACCAGAATATTATTATTCATATTTATAATCAATTAAATCCAGGAGTAATTAGCACATTTTAATTAACAGATAAATTGTGATTGAATAAGATACAAATTATTTGGAATAGGAACCAAATTCAAGTAAAATTGCAAATTTAAATAGCCATTGGTGAAGTAATTATTTATCTACAATCGATATATAAATATATAATCCATCTGTTAGGATGTGATTGTACGTTAGATTTTAATTGTTTTTATATGGATTAAGAAATGCAATTAAAATCTTAACACAGAATAACAATCCAGTTTTACACATGCTTTTGGGGAAATGGGCATAGAGGTGAAAAGAATGATAATTTTTAGCCTAAATTATGAGATAGATTATACCATTTAAAAGACATGAAAAACTAACAGAATTGAGGAAAGTAATTAATAAAATTAGATAATTTCCAGACAATACAATTAAAAATTTGTGGACCTAAAATGAGTTTTAAAATCATTTACATAAGGATTCAGACTAAGTCAGTTAAATAATATATAACTCTACTTTATATCTGCCACACATAACACTGTAATGTGCAGCAGCTGTTAGTCAAGCAGAAATTATGTAACAAAGTTTTATAGTAAGAAGAAATATTGTATAGTACAGATAAAAATAACAGATGCTGTCTCCATTTCTTTCTGTATGAAAATTACTGGGAGGTAGGTACATTCTAAATGTTCTTTTAAAATGTCCTACTAGCAATATCAGTATCTACCACTTCCTGTTAAATGAGAGTGAGCGTGAGAAATATTCAACTTTTAGTGTACAAGTTGGAAGGTTGGAAGGAGATTACATATATTTGTCTTCAGGTTTACTGAATCTTTTTTTTAACCACCTATTTGTTGCCACTAATAAATAAGTATTTATAAGTATAAGAAAAAAGTATTTATTCGCATTATAGAAGGGGAAAAAATGAGAGAGTGGAAGAGAGAGTGGTAAAGGGAGGAAATCAGATGTGGAATATCAGGAGTGAAACAAGCATTTACTGTGCAAGGAGATACATATATATTCTATAATATGTTTAGCTTTTGGTAAGCATACCATCAAGACAAGAAGATGGTCCACAACAAAAACTCACAGTGATCAGTATGGATGCAACCTTTTTTATTATTATTATTATAACCAGGCATAGGCCACTGCTAGCTGAAAGTTAAAAGTCCACCTTAATGCTATTGTTTGGTGGTTGATTAATATCCTTTTTGGATATTATCTGATGTTCTAAATTTGGATCTTATAAATCCATATCTCTTACTGAGTGCCAGGAAGACTATTTTTAAAACTTGAAGGCTTACATTAGTATAAAAGAAACATGCTTCCAAAGGATTACACAACTTCAAAGCAATAACAAAAATAATAAACTGGGGTTTGTTTGGTCAAAACTCACCAAGACCTTCTTGTGAAATGTTAATTTTTTCCCTAAAATTGCAATTAGCTGTCCCTGGAATGGATAAATAAGGAAATAATAACAGAAATATTTTTTCCCATTGGCTACAACCAAAGAAATAGACCCCAATTGGCCATTGTTACTGGGCTATTTGTTACCTTCCAGGTAAACTCTTCTTTTAGAAGAGAAGAGCAAGATAAATTGAACTACTGGGGGAAATGCATTTGAGTATATTTGTTCTGCGACTCTAGAGAAAAAAATATATTTTTTGAATTTCCAGCCCTCACACCTTCTTTGGCTAGCAGCTCACAAAGGTTTCATTGTGAAATCATATTCTAAACAAAGGTTACAGGACATCTTGGTACCAGAAAGAGGATCTGTAGACAAGGCATCTAAATTACCAAAAGACTGAAGTCTAGATCTTGCTCCCAATTATGGTACATCAGCTCTAAGCAGAAGACCATTTACTTTAGCCAACTATGTTTTCCAACATTCTGCATGTTTCACATAGTACAGTAGAACATTCTTGCTGACTAGATTTGATATTATGATATCTAAGATCTTGGAAGACAGGTATAACACCTTTATTCAGAAAATTCAAAATTCAGCTGAGTTCCTCATGTTTTGCTGTTCTACTCATGTATCAGTCATGACTCTTCTAATAATGTTCCTGATGGCTAAATACTGAATCTGAAACAAATAGTAAAGTTGTCAAATTCTGTACACATCAATTGCTATACCGAGGATTATTAGACTTATATGAGAGTCACTTTGACTAGTGTTTAGGGCACTGAACTAGGAGTTGGCAAACCTGAGTTCTAATACTGTTTTTGATAAGCTGAGTGACCTTGAGACTGTCACTCTCTTTCAGCCCTCATTACAATAAATATGGCAAATATGATAAAGTCTGAATATATGTGTGCAACAGAGTTAACATACATCCTTTTTTCTAGACATATCCCATATTTCACTCCTTAAATTTCCAGCTGGAGACAGTTTGAAAATACTTTAAAATATCTGGTGTTCAAGGGTAAAATAAGAACAAAGAGCACTTTGCTAAAAGCAGCTACAGCTGCTTTGCTTTCATGTCATTTCTGTCTATACAGAAGATACGCTGAAAGAAGCAAGAGCAGTCAGCCCAGCAATAAAATTGCCATCCAATTATAAACAACATATAAGAGTTTGTCCACAAGTAGCCACTCCGGCTAATGAAGCCCTCCTTCTCTTCTATGCATTTTCCTCACTTGCTGCCTCTAGAAGCTTAAGGGAGTGAGCAAGAAACATTAATGATAGTGGCACAATTGGCTTCCAGGCGTTGGGGAGATGTTAAACAAGAGGTAACCCTGAGATATCTCATAGATGGGGTGTTGAGGCCATGTAAGCATACAAAGTCATGGCAAGGAGACAGGCAACCATATTAATTCTAAATGAATGAATGAATGAATGAATGAATGAAAGGACAAATTATCTTCCTTTCCTTCAGTCAACACCAACTAAAATTTGTTCTTGAGACAGAAGAACCACTATCGCATGGTGCCCACGCCTCCCAAACCTTGAAACCAATCCAGAAGCACTAAAATGGATGCATCACCAGAATTAAAATAAAATTAAAAAGTTAAAAATTACAAGAGTTTAAAAAGATGGGGTATGCCATTAAGCCACCTCCATCCCCCGCCGCCATGGTTGTGTGACACTGTTTAATCCCCATGCCAATTGACAGAACCAGGTCATGACACCTTTCTGAAAGGCAAAAAGCATGGGGCGCCCCTCATCTCTGGGGACAAGATGTTCCATAGAGTGCGAGCAGCAGTACAAAAGGCTTTCTTCCTGGATCCTGCCAATTGAAATTTCAGATGGGACAGGTCAATGAAATAGGGAGACGACAGTTCCTCACATAACCTCGTCCCACACCATGAAGGGCCTTAAAGGTAATAACCGACTCTTCAAATTGGATCCAGGAAAAAACTGGCACCCAATGCAACAGAGATGTTACATGCACAACCCTACATACATGCCGAAATACACATACGCAAACATACACTAACACACGATAGCAGTATCATAGCCCCTGCTGCAGTATGATTGTTAATTCAATTTTCTTGCCTAAAATTGAAAAATGACAATCTCAGAAAAAACACCAAAAAGTCCCTTAGCATCTTACAAACAAATTCATTGTGGCATCAGCTACTCTGGCCCACAGCTATCCTTCCAGTTTTTGAAAAGACTGACCTTACTGTCTATCTTCTTCAAGCTAAATATTTATACTGTCTGTTATCCCCTTCAACTTAAACTACTGTCTGGTTTATCCTCTTCAAACTAAATGCTAGAAAGACAGTATTATTGCTATATGAAAATAATAAATCACATTAAGTGAAAAAAAAGCCTAAAAACTAAAATCAATTTATGATTCTGTCTAAATTATTAATATGTCCCAGTGTGATCCTGGGGTCAGACTGTATCAACATGAAAAAATAAGCATAGTTGAGTTAATTCTAATTTTAGAGGGACAAAGTATGATTACTTTAATCTGCATAAAAACTATAAATTCTAATATCCCCCTTTGCTGGTGTTCTGAGGGGTGTTTCTGGCTTTTGCCTAAGCCTTTGGCAAGGATGACTGAAATCCCCTTTGGATTATATGGGTCTGTTCTTTTTTCATTTTTGTATGGCTTTGTCATCTTTGCTATCTTTTACCCCTTTATTTTCATTGATTGTGGTAATTTTTCTCCCTCCTGTTAATACTCTTTTAATCTATGAACCACGTAGATTTGTTCACAGAATTGGGAGTTGTGCAGAATATAAGTTATAAACAAACAAAAACACCCCTCTTGCAAAGATCCATTATCATCCAAAACGGAAAGTCATTTTTGCAGTATTGATGTTAATTTGTTTTCCCAATGCAGGCAGAGTTCGTGTGGATTAGCAGAAGGGTTATCCAAAGGCTGAACTCTTTTTTTATACTTTAGGAGGTTGAATTTTATATAGCCAGCCCTTTAACTATAGTTATTAATCTCTGTGTACTATGTGGAAAAGTAGTAAAAAGTCTAGAAAAAACATGTATGTGTATCACTGTACATGTATATTCACAAACACACGCAAAGCAGCTATGGAACCAGACATTTTATTAGCATTTTCCATCTCAGTAATCCTATTTGCAAAACAAAACAAATAATCAAAATGATCAAAAAATACAGAAGAAAATAGACTATGACACTAGCAATATTTGGGATGTGTTAAGGACAGAGATTCTTATCTGAATAAGAAACTATTGGGGATTGTAAAGATATGCTATCTATAGGATGATACAGTATATATCAAAATAAAAGAACCTCGTAGATATTCTTTCTTCATGAATTTGTTCTTTTGGGTCCCCCAGCATTTCCTTAGAGTTCAGCCTGGTTTATGAGTCCAAAACATATGCAGGTAGTCCTCAACTTACCAAAATTGAGCACAAAATTTCTGTTGCTAAGTGAGACATTTGTTAATTGAGTTTAACTCCATTTTACGACCTTTCTTGCCACAATTGTTAATCACTGCAGCCGTTAAGTTAGTACGATAATTAAGTGAATCTGGCTTCCCCATTGACTTTGCTTGTCAGGTTACAAAAGGTGATCACATGATCTCCAGACACTGCAACCAGGTACCAAGCATCTGAATTTTGATCACATGACCATGGGGATGCTGCAATGATCACATGTGTGAAAAATGGTCATAATTCACTTTTTTCAGTTCTGTTGCAACTTCAAATGGTCACTAAATGAACTGTTGTAAATTGAAGACTGCCTGTACTCATACAAAAATGTGACAAATGGAATGTTTTGGGTATCAGGCATGGGTAGCACCTCTGGAAGGGATACATATCACAATCAAGAGATGATGAATAACCATAAAGTATATTTTTTAGAAGAGGATATATAGTTAGAAATATTAAACAGCTTGAACTTGCATATCCAAATAGGATTAAATATATTAAGAGAAAAGTACAGTAGTGGCCAAAATTGTGGAAACCTTTTGGGAAAAGTGTTTTTAAAGGTTTGATGGCTAATAACACCCCCTTTTTGGTAGTTTCAAGATAATCATATTCCACTGCTAGAATGGCCTGGGAATAGCCCAGACCAAAGGTCAGCAACCTTAAACACTCAAAGAGCCACAAAGGCCCTAACCGGAAGACTCCCCCCCCCCCATTCAATTCTGGAGCAACCAGAAGTCCAGTTCCCCAACATAGAGCCTCCTCCTAGCATGATGTCCTAACTATCCTAACTTAAAGCCCTATCAATTGTGGAGCTCTCTGGCGACAGAGCCACTGCAGAGGGTTGAAAGAGCCACATGCGGCTCCAGAGCTGTAGGTTGCTGACCCCTGGCCCAGACCTTAACCCACTTGAAAAACTATGAAGCTGACTAAAGAAACTTGTAAGTCAGAAGGGACCTAACAATAAAACCTAGTTAATAGAAGCAATCATTCAATCTTGGTTTCACATTATAACAGCTACAGAACTAAAAGACTTGGTTTACTCCATGGGAAGACGTTGTAAGGCAATAATTCATGCTAAAGGTTACCCAACTAAGTATTGACTGATGTGATAATTTTTGGATATCTCATTTTTTCTATGATGATAATTTTTGGATATCTCATTTTTTCTACATGTTTCACTTTTCTTCTTTATACTGTAACTGCTATTCTAATAGGAAAGCTTTCATAAAAGTTATTGCATTACATTCTTGATTAAATTATCTTTCCATTGATATATAATTTTATGGTATTACTCCAAAAAAAGTGAGTTATTAGCTAGTTTTAGAAAATACACTTTCCCCAAAAGGTTTCTAAAATTTTGGCTACTACTGTATGTCAAACAGTATGTTTCATGAATTCATAGTTGATAGTAAAGTCATAATGAAGAAATGAATATGACAAGTGATTTTCTTTCCTTGGTCAGGACAAAAAAATGTAAAAAAAAAAGATTAATGCTTGAAAGTAAGGTAATGATGAAACATAGTAAGGATCAAGGCATATCTATGACAACGAAAATCAGTATTGTTAAAACAATGATAATATAACATACAGCAAAGAAACATGAACACAGAGTGAGAAAAAGAAGAGGCACATTTTTGAATTATGAATTGGAGACATTTACTGAGAGGGTTCCATGAACTGCAATTGCTCCTGAATGAGATAAAGACTGACAGCACCACCTGGGTGGTAATTAGCAAGAAACTCAGTACTCTAGCAGATGATGTGAATAGATAACAATTAGAAACAACTATTTTTGACAAACCTGAGTAAAGTACTATAAAGGAAGTGAAAGACAACAAATAAACTTGAGTGGATGCCATCAAACAAATTTGAGGACCTGTACAAACTAATTATTACTGTAAATAGAATGAAATGTCAGCCCTCTGCCCTTGCAATCATCAGAACTAAGCTCAATTTGATAGCGCCTAGCAAACTATATACACCCCAGACTTTAAAGCAGAAGAAAGGAAAACGGTAATGAACAGTGGCAGAATCCATGAACCTAGCTAGAGCTCAAGGTCTGCGAATAAAGCTTACATTAAAATCCTTCCTAACTCTTCTGAGTGTCTGACGTAGTTCCATCTGTCTTGATCCCAAAGTATTAGTAATGTCTTGCAGTCATAATGAACAGGAATTTGATTCAGTAACATTAGAAGGCCATGCTACTTGGGAGTAAAGGAACACCAGCTAACTGGTACCAGATGGGTATAATTGTTTGTACTCTGATATTCAGAGTACAAACAATTCATTAGACAGGATATTGGAAACAATGTTTACAAATTACCCATTCTGTCAAGTCATGGACTGGATTCTGATTATTCTCTTGCTTAAGGTATATTGAGTGGGACTAACCATGTTCTTCCAGTCTCAGATATCTGAGCAGTGTTCTCCTTCCTAAGTCTGCAGAAACAGGAACCCTGTCCTTGATTTATCTTTTAAATGTTAAGCAGTTTTAAAAAATATAGACTAAAGATAGTTTCCATTTACAAGCAGTCATTTAGCAACTGTTTGAAATTATGACAGCCGTACCTTACGATCCAGATTTGAAGTTCCAATGGTCAGGTGGTCAGTTCCAACATCATGCGACCAAACTTTGGGCACCAGGCCACATAGCCACATTTATGACCATCTGCAGCATCCTGCACTCATATAACCCATTTTACAATGGCTTTGCTGAAAACTAGCACTTCCAGTTCTCTGCAAAATTACACCCATAGCACCTGCTTAAATTACCAATCATGATTTCTCTTAATAAGCATGGTGATTCACTTAATGACTACCACAAAAAAGTCATAAAATCAGGTCAGTAATGTGCCCAATCTGTTTTACGACATCACAACTAATTATTATGGTGGGCAGGGTCCATCAGAGTTTTAAATTGAAGACTACCTGTATTTATCTTTGTTCCTTTGCGTAACCTTTGACTCCTGGTGACTGTCTGAACTATTCCCTGCACTTTTCTTGCCAGTTTAGTGTGTGTGCTTGTGTGTGTTGGTGATGGTGGCTTGCCATTGCCTTTTTCCTAGGCCTAAGAGTGGCTGGTCCAGGTTATCCAGCTGCCTTCATGCCCAAGACTCATAACTCCCAGTTTTTAGCTTGGAGTCTTAAACACACCAAACTAGCTACTAGAATATTTTTTCACAAACTGCCATGGTTGCTTTACCTAGTTATCTGTACCCATTTTATTACTGCTGTTGCTTATTATTGCTTTTAAGACTGTGCAAAAAATTAAAGAGTATTTCATGGAATGTGCTGAAAAGAATAAATCTCTTTTCCATTGATGAATCGATGCATTGATGCAGACAGCTTCGAGGAGCTTCTTCAAAAGTTCTCCTGGGCCATCTTCACACGTACATGTATATGCACATATATGTTTGACTATGTCCTCAACCTATGAGTAAAACTGGGACTAGTACTACTGCTGTTAAGAAATGTAGTCAGTAAACAAGTAGTGCCTTCTTTTACAATATTTGTTGCCATAGTCATTAAGCAAATCAGATGGATGCTAAGCAAATTCTGTATCTTCTATTGACTTTGCTTGTTGAAAGCTGCTTGGGAAGGTTGCAAATGGTTAGCACATGACCCTTGGATGTTGCAACCATTATAAATACATGCCACTTGCCATGAGCTCATGACTTGTGGAGACACTGCCATGGTCATAGTGAGGACCAGTTGTAAGTCACTTTTCAATGCCATCTTAACTTTGAACAGTTGTTAAACAAATGGGTGTAAGCCAAAGACTGCCTTCAGTCTTTGGCTTACATTTCAGTTCAAGCGGAAGTCATTTTTTTTCTTTCTTTGCATATTTAGAAGCAAAAAATCTGAGGAAGCTTCTGAAGCAGCTATCCCAAGTTTCAACATCCTGCTTCAACATCCAAAGAATAATGTTTTGAGTACTTAGCATAGCACAACATTGCTATTTTCTTATTTGAAATGTTCTTTTATTCTTTTAAAATTTAAAGACTGTGTAGAAGTTCTTGAAACAAAACTAGAGCAGAATGAATAGATGTTACTATGAGTTTATGATATTCAGACTGGAATTAGCAATCCATAATATTGAAGCATCTACTATGTTGTAATGTGATATTTTTTCTTTTTAAAGACAGGGGTCTCACCAAGTCTTCCTCTAAAGACCAGTCCTGTTCAGGTACTATGCCTGAAAAGGAAATTGAAGCCTTGTCAATAATACAAAGACATTCAAGCTACCTCAGCCAACTTCTCTGTGTAAGTCAGTTTCACTTTTTCTGTTCTCAGGTTTGTATTATGGAATAGGATTATCTGTTAGATGGCAAGTAAAATTCGCACATTCAGACAAATGTGTTAAACTGGACTTGGCAAAGACCATTCTGAACATTATGCATACACAACTATAACAATAAGATCCTCTGTTTAAAAAAACCATGTTTGTGATGTTTGCAATAAAGATAGTAAAAGCAAATCTAGCAACAATCACTGCCTGATTCTCTAGCTAGATCTTATCTACAATCTTCTGCCAGAAGAATAAATAGAGAACTCATCCATATCTATATAAATTCATCTTCTTAAAAACACCTGAATCTGTTAATTCAAACTATTTCTACAGTATCTTGCCCAGTTAACAGATTTAACTTACTGGTTGTCAGCCACTCAATTATTTTATAGAATAACAAGCACTTCCATCTAGAACTAGTATTTTCTTTCTATTAAATGACTTGAACACTGAAATTCTTTTACAATAAACAGATTTAAAATTTATATTCTTGTATTATTTTATTGAATAGCTGAACGAAAAAAATAACTAAACTTAGGCTAAATTATTGATTTTACACTACAGCTTCCTGCTTTTGTTGTCGGTGCTGCAGCTTTGCATAAAATCTATAAAATTTGCTTTAATAGGATTTAAAAATCCATTAGAGAATATAGTAACCCAAAATGCAAATATAGAAACAAGAAGTGGCAATATAATATCTATTATTATGTGAAAATAGGGAGCTGACATTAAGAATTCACTTTTCAAATGGTAGGATGTATTGTCTAATGTTGGGGATCGTATTTATGTTTCCAAGGAAGCAATGTCATAAAATTTAAGTAAGTGCATTCTGAGAAAAATCCGACAGGTCACTAGATACATCAACAATTAGAATGGTTCTGGGATTACAGATTTGACCAGGGGGAAAAAGGAGGAAACATAGATGGTTTTATTCCCCATCATTTGTGTAAAAACAAACTAGATTTTCATTTGTCCCCTTAAGAAAAAAAGTGTTCAAAACATTTTTCTTTTTTAAACAAATGTAACCTTTTACCATTTTTTTAAAGAAAAGTTTGATCGGGGGAGATTATTGTATGAACTCATGCATTCCATTCTGCAGATCTTTATGTAACTAAAGCTATGGTCATTATGTTCTGTAGCGTTTTTTTTAATTTAACCAATAGCGTGAATATAATCAATTATTGCGGAATGGAAGCTCAATGGTGTTACCATCTGTTTGGAAAATTAACATAAAATTCTTTTTCCAAGTTAAAAAAACTGAGTAGCTATTTCTAGTTGACCCTAGGGCAAAATAAGAGAACTTGACAAGAATTTTCTAAGTGACTTTTAGATATATAGAGTACGAACTAAAAAATTTGAAACCATTTGACTCTACTAAATATTGTTACTACTTTGATTGCTTAATCCAACACAGTAATAAAATAAACATCTGATAAATAAATAAAACACAGTAATACAAAAAACATCTGATCAAATATAATATCCAACCAAGAATTACAAAGATTCTGGTGATGCATTTCATGAAGGAGGTCATAAAGCTCAGAAAAACTGGTTTATAATGCTTAATTTATTGCCCATGCATACATTAATACCTTTCAGATCTAATTAACTGAATGATTATCAATGTGACATATAAGTATTTTCCTGGAATAAATCCACTGAATAGTTTTCCATGCTTCAGAAAAAAATACATACACATATCAAAAATTAATTTCTGATAGTTTTTATATTTGAGGAATACATTTTGTTCTTAAGACTAGATTTACTTTATATCACTATTGCAATACAATAGTTGGCATCTAGGACACACAGACAGAAAGAGCTTTACCAACATCATTTTTAACTATCCTTAATATTCCTGGCTTCAAGAGATCAAAATTCTACTCGAACAGGACTTTTATCAGGAACTATTTAAAAGATTTGAAACTACCTAACAATCTTCCCACTGTATTTTAAAACTCAGGATCTAAAACTCTGCATAATTCATGGACGTTATGCAACTTATACTGTAAATTATGTGTCAACAATAAATTGAAAATTATATTACCACTCTCAGATTTTTTAACCAGATACCATAATATTTGTTATTGCTGGTTTTCTTATTGCAATTTTATGTTTGTGTGTTTATGTGTTAAAATACATGATAAAATTGCTTAATGTAAACTGCTTTAAACATTTATTTTAATGAAAATATTATATATATATATATATATATATATATATATATATATATATATATATATAATATTATATTATATTATATTATATTATATTATATTATATTATATTATATTATATTATATTATATTATATTATATTATATTACACACATATGTATATGTGTGATATAAGATAGAGAGATACACACACACACTCACAGAGGGAACAGGGAGGGAGGAGGATCATATACATAATCCATTGGAAAGGAAACAATTTTGTATTCCATTTCCCTCATGAAAGAGATAAATATCACTTCAATTGTTTCCATAGATATTTCAACATGAAAGAAAATACAGTATATAAAAGATAATGGAACAAAGTTTTTAGAAGATTAAGTAACAGCTATTGAAGTCTTTATTCTGGCAAATATTAGCTACTCTGTCTATCTAAACATTCAAATACATTTAAAGCTGCTGTATTAGTTTGGGAGCTTTAAAGTGGAAGTTGGCCTCTTTTCAAAATAATCACAGAAAAATCTGGGCAAATATCAACCTTACCTAGATAGAGTGATGAGTTTTCTTTCTTGACATTGTCATCCAAGTAGGTTGGTCCTAGAGTGTAGATAGGTGTGGAGCCCATTCCAATGAGAATTTGGGCACAAATAAACAAAGTTACATAGAGTGAGTGGCCATTTCCACGTGAATTCTTCATACAGCCTGACGAGTCCAGGTGCCCTTTCAATGAATTATTTCCAGTCAAACACAAGCCATCATTAGAAACAGAGGAGTTTAATTCCTGGATTTGATATGGTGCAGAGATGAAATGAGGTAAAGAAAATACGGCAGCCCCAAGAGCAATAAATAACCCCCCAACAGCAAGCCACAGAGGCCTTCGCCCTTGTCCACCAAAATAACTGATGAAAACCACTACTAAAAGGCTGCCAATATCAAAGCAGCTGACCAATAGCCCAGATTCAGAGCTTTTCAGGCTATATCTTCTCTCAATGGTAGTGATAACACTACTCAGGTAACCAGAGACCATTAGTGACTGAATGAAAGTCAGGAAACACATACATATCAAAAAGAATCGAGAGTCTGTCAATACTATAGTAAGATATTTTCTACCAGGCATTACTAGCAGTGTGGAAGCTGGTGACACACCATTATTTAATCTAGGAGAGTTGTTGCAATTATTTCTTTCAGTGAAATTCCCCATTCTCGAAAAGCTGGAAGGTGTAAAAGACAACACTGTCTTGGAAGAAGTAGCAGTAGCATTACTGTGATGTGCTGATATATCAGGGTCAAGGCCACACCTCTGATCAGAGTCCCCCTGCAAACTCTGTAAGAAGTTCTTTTTGGCTGCGATGAGAGCACTTTGTGTGGTATTAATCTGCGGAACAGACCCATTCAGAACTGGCAAGCTTTTGGATCGAGAATTCCTATCTTGTTTTTCTAGTTGCTCCTCTCCAAGAGAGTTTGGATGCTGGTGCTTTATTATTCCTGATAAAAGCATGCTGAGAGCAAGCTTGGTTTGGGCTGAATTACTAATTCCCTGTTATATGCATGACCTTGGTCAAATTTATGCTTTTTTCAGCCCAAGAACAATCATCCTCTATGGCTTTCCAGATCTCTCCAAGCCACTCTGGAAAAAAAGAGACCCTACAATTCAACGCCGTTACATGAACACATGAGAGCACATGTCCAGCATATTTTATTGTAGTTCCATACTTCTTAACACTGCTCTTCTCTGCCAGCAGCTGACCTTTAAACAAAGTGAACTGGACCACTCCCCCTCAGCAGACTCATTCCCACATGGCTCCTAATGATGCCCTGCCATTCTAGATGAGGGTCCTTGACTGCCTGCATCATTGGCAATAAGACTGTAGATTCTGAAGATGTACTATTCCTGTTTCCGCGTTAAAGTCTTCAGATGACATGTCTATCAATGCAGAGGGAAGGGGAGAGAAACCATGCACAGAAGGTCAGCATGCTGCTTTTGTCTTCTCACAGTAGTAGTTCCCAGCTGCTGCTCCCTGAGGCTAGAAAAGAACAGACTATAATCAGGCTCTCACCTCAGAATAGAAACACAGAATGGCTGGAATCCCTGATCTCCATTAAAATCCCTCTCCTAATTGTTTAAACCCAGTTTAAGTCTGGATCAATCTTAATATTCTGAAAAGCATGTCATTTATATACATTCATGTATAATCTGTCCTGCCACATTAAAAGTAGGGAGACATTTGAGGACAGCACTAGGTAAAGGGTTTTTTTTCATTTTCCTCAATTTTTTATAACATCTAACACACACAATCATCAAGCAATAAGTACTTTTTATTTATTTCTACTACTTCCAGAGCAAAACTTGACATATGAATTGCTTTATTTTTAACAGCTAAAATTAAAAAACAGAATAAATATTCAATTACAAATATTAGTACAATAAATTCTCTGAACACAAGTCACAATTTGTTCCAGATACAAAAGGCTGGGGTTTAAGGAAACTCCCCAAAACAGGGAACAAAATAATACTATGAAAACAAAGAGCTTCTGAACTGCATGCACAACAAAGAAATACAATTTTAAACTGTATTTTAAATGCTTGGAGCACATTCACCTCCAGCACAATGGGATGCAGAGCAGAAGAAATTGCCTAAGAGAAGAAAATGAGCATTTGTATCCCAGCCTAAAAAAGAAAAAAAAAAGAGGACTCCCAGATCTGAGCTGCAAAAAGCCAGACAATCACAAGAAGACAACATCACATTTCCTTATTTGTTTTGGGTTTGTTTGTTTGTTTTAGATAGCCCAGATCCAATATCCCTATTAAAAAAACAGCAACATTCCAACCTTGGTGTGCATCTGCTGAGCTGTGTGTAAAGACATTGTCTAGCACTGGAATTTAATTTTTTTTTTAAAAAAAACCGTCTTGGGAAACCCAGTGAAAGCGAAGAAAATCAATTAACCCGACCTCTACCATCCGCATGCAAGCAGCCGGAATAACGCCGCTCCCCATACAAAAGCGTCTCTGCCATAAGGAGAACTGCTTATACACCCGGCAGCGCGCACACATCTTATCCTCTGGGCGCTGAGACTTCCCGACCAATCCCAAGCCCGCTTACTCTGAAGTAAGCCCCACGGACTTCATTGGCAGTGAAGTGAGCCCACGGCCATAACCTTAAAAAGCACCCCAGATGACCTCTATTTCCATAAGCCTCCGCCATCCTCCCCATCAGCTCCGTAATTTCCTCTGCCCTGAACTGCAGCCTCTTTAAAGTCTAAAGGCTCGCGAGCGGGGACGCGGGGAAGGGGGGGGGGGAGAGAAACCGCTCATGTAACGACCGTCAGAGGCAGAAACTGCCTCAGTTTTCCCTTTGTTCTCTTGCCTTGTCGGTTGGACTCGCTCCGAGCCAGCCCGAAGTCCAAAACTTTAAGCTTTTTTTTTTTCCTAGGAAGGCAGAGCTGAGAGTTCAGGCGGATCCACAAAGGGACGGCAGAGGCGGGAGAAGGCAGGAAAAAACGAAGGAATATATAATCATAATTACAAAGAAGAGCAATAATAATAATAATTTTTTTTAAAGGATCATCGTCATGCAAAGTATGCCAGCCAGCGGGCAGCCTTCGGTGCTGATGAGGAATTTACGAATTACTCACTCAGCTCGGTTGCACGTCTGGCAAGAGAAGCGGGGCGGGAGGCGAGCGGCCGGATCACCGGCTCCGGCTGGGTGGTTCCCAGACGCAGATAACGATCTCGACGTCAACCCCCCCACCCCCACCTCACACGCGAGCTCGCCCGGCCAGATCCTACTGAATGTGGAACTCCCACCATTCCAAAAGCGAGGCCGTACGGTCGGCGCAGGCGCACTTCACTTCGCTCGTGGCTCTCTGTCTCTGAGCACCTGCTCCTGCCGCTCTCTTGAAGAAGGACGCTCGCGAGCTCCCGGGAAGGCGGTTGCAAGAGCGGAATCCCCAGCTTAAGCCGTCGCGCGCACAGACGCGTGTCTCTCCCTCCTCGTGGCTCTCGTTTTTACCATGCCCGCGACCTGTCCTTGACACTTGGGTTTCCCAAGGCACCGTTCAGGAAACGACCTGCACCTTTCCGGGGGGTGGGGGGTCGGGTGGGCGGTTAGGTTCCCAAGATGCGGAGGATAGCCATTCAAATATAGTACATCTGAAGGGTACCACGTTAGTCTGGGATCAAAGCCACTGGAGGGTTTTTTAAAAATATTTTTTAAATAAAACAAGCATCAATTTTTAAGAAAAAAATGGGGGGGGATGAAAGTGCAAACTATAAAGATGGGGGCGGGAAAGGATATTTTATACTTAAAAGTAGTCCCTGGTTTACCAATGAATTCACCACTATTAAATAATAATTGTAAGGTATTGCAGAATCTCTGCCATAGTTACAAATATTGCTGCTCTTTTGATTAATAGAGACTATAGGTAGTCCTTGATTTACAACCATAATTGAGCCCAAAATCTCTGCTGCTAACTGGACATTTTTAAAGTGAATTTTACAACCTCTCTTGTCACAGGTGTTAGGTGAATCACAGCATTTTAGTAAAACAATTGTTAAGTGAATCCGGCTTCCCGCATTGACTGCTTGTCAGATAAGTGGATAACATGACCCCAGGAGACTGGAACCGTCATAAATATGAACCAGTTACCAAGCATCTGAATTTTGATTGTGTGTCCATGGGGATGCTGCAGCAGTCATAAGTGTGAAAAAGGTCAGTCCCTTTTTTCAGTGCCATTGTAACTGAATGGTCAATAAATGAACTGTTGTAAGTTGAAGACAACCTGTCTTTTTCAAAACAGATAGAACACACATTTCCAACAGCCATTGTTTGACATCTGGAATAATATTACTTTTCCAATTTCTTATTTTTCCTACATTCCTGAAAATAGGCACATTTCAAAGTTTTGGTATATACTCCCCTATTACATTAGCATCTTTAACATTTAAACATGTTGTTATAAATCTATTAATATACATTAATACTTTATCTCAAAAAAGGTGCTAAATAATCACATGTCCATATAATACAGGTCAGTGAGCCCTTGATTTATTACACCTCCAACATAGGAAATCTGGTGTCCAGTCTTTTGAATACATTTTTAGGGAATCTAATCCACCCTAAATACAATTTTTGAAGAATTAATCTTAATCTCAAATCTAGAGATACCATTTTAAAAAACATGAGGCCATTGATATGGCTTTTTGGGAAATTCCTGTTATTTAGTCCATGTGTGAAATATCCCAAAAATGTCCATTCTGAAAATATTCGTGGGGTTTTTTTTGTTGTTGTTGTTAGAACACTGCTACAAGTTTTATTTGTCATTGATTCCATCAAATAAGAAAACAGCTTAGGTGCCTCTGAGCAGCAAAAGCATCTGATCCACGTTTATCCATTTGAACATGCTTATGCTTTAAGAAGATGTTGGATAACCATTTGTCTAAAGTGGTGTAGGGTTTCCTGCCTGGGCAGGAGTTTGGACTAGAAGACCTCTAAGATTCTTTCCAACTCATGTTATTCTATTCTATTCTAAATTGAAGATAAATTTACAAATTGGGAACATTAAATTCAATTTGAAATCAGGAAAAATCCTTAAAATAGTTGTTACGTAGTATTTGATTGCAGTATCTATAGTACAAACACTTCCTGTTGACATTGTTAAGTAACTCACCATGGACATCATGTCATCATTTGCAGTCTCCTGCTGGCTTTCCCACTGACTTTGCTCGGAAGAAGCTGCTGAAGTGGAATACTGCAATGTCTGGACCTTTGAGGACTGATTATAAATATCACTCAGTGCCATCACATGTTTGAACGATCCCTGAATCCCCATTCTTAAGATGACTGTACCGTCAATTTTCAAAGTAGAATTTTTCCAAAGGGTTAGATATTGATGAGCCTCATTATCAAAACTTAATTTACAATATGGGCCAATGTGGCCCAAGGATTTATTATAGCTCATACCCCTTGAAATAAAACATCATTTCCACCAGATGCTGTTCCCAACACTTACGTGATTGCAAAGGAAATATATAATAAGTTTCCATCATAGCCCATGGGGAATAATATTCAGTTATATTTTCATTCCACCAACAGTTGATAAAATATTGGCAGAATGGCATTTATGTAAATCAAGTTACCTTGTTCAAATTATAATCTCAATATACTATCTCACCAGCCTTCCATCCTTCCGAGGTCGGTAAAATGAGGGCCCAGATTGTTGGGGGCAATATGCTGACTCTGTAAACCACTTAGAGAGGGCTGTGAAGCACTATGAAGCAGTATATAAGTCTAAGTGCTATTGCTATTGCTGCTCTAGCTAAGATAAATCTTGGTGGTCCACTATCCCAAATAAATTTCCTAAGTAATTTTTTTATTTGATATTAACATAAGAAAACCTCTCAGAATATAAACAAGAGATAATATTCATTTTAGTAACTTTAATTTTGCTCCACAAGCGTAAAGGAATTTTAAGACGTCTAATACTATCCAAAGTTATCCAGTTCAAAAGGTTTCATCATATTTATTTCCACAAACGGTATTTAGAAATACTTTTTAGCTAGATTGTATAAAGTACAAATATTTAATATAATCAGTAGAAATCACAAAACCCATCTCAATTGTATTGAGTCCACAGGAAACAAAATTATCTCAATTTACTTATAACCAGAATACTTTCCAAAATGCTGCACAACCTTTATAAAATTAGAAAAAAAAGTAGAATCCAGAACAGGGGTGGGTTCTACTTACCTTTACTACCAGTTCGCAGTGGGGCATGCGCAGAAGCGTTTTAGTGACATCAGGGTCAGTGGGCGGAGCCTCCTGATGGTTTTACTACCAGTTCTATAGAACCGGTGTGAACTGGGACAACCCGCTACTGGTTCAGAACTGCCAAACATCATCAGCACATAGAAATAATTTATAATCACATCCTGCTAATGTACTACCCTTAATATTTAAAGATTGGTTTAACATGGTGGCTAAAGATTGAAGAATCAAATGAAATAGCAAAGAAGAAAGTGGGGATGTTTGCTGTATTGGAACTGGAATGAAATCATTTGATATTTCTTTTATAATTCTATACAAGGTTGCAGATAATAAATGTCAATCACTGGAAAACAATATCTAATCATCACTTTCTTTAAAAATTTAATCCAAACTTTCCAATAAATCTCAATCCATTGGATAAAACTCCTATGGAATACTATATCTAGTCTTAAATTTTGAATCCGAACCAAATAAACGGCTTTTTTTCTGCATTTAAAAATACTAAAACAGGTCGTCTTTGACCCATGACCGAGCCCATCCATTCAAATGCTGACAACCATTAAGTGATCTTGCTTCTTGCTTGATGAGCCCTGCTCTCCCTGATGTCACTGTTAAACCAACAAGCAGATCATTAAATGAACATGGGTGGGAGATGCCTGGGAGGTGCATCCATAAAAGAGGCAGACAATCAGAAAAAAGGCTTGCAAAGCTAAAACAGCCCAGCAGGGGAAACACCCAGCTAGATTAGGGCCTAGCCCAGGTGTGAAATCCAGCAGGTTCTGACAGGTTCTGGAGAACTGGTAGTGGAAATTTTGAACAGTTCGGAGAACTGTTAGCAGAAATTTTGAGTAGTTTAGAGAACCGGCAAATACCACCTCTGGCTGGCCTCAGAGTGGGGTGGGAATGGAGATTTTGCAATATCCTTCACCTGCCGTGCTCAACAAGCCACACCCACAGAACTGGTAGTAAAAAAATTTGGATTTCACCATTGGCCTAGACTGTCATTCCAATGCCAGACAGGCTTTCTAGCAAGCCTATATGTGTTTGGCCGATGAAACTCTATTTATGGGCTGGGCAACTGGCTATCAGGAGACTCCTGGCTCTTGTTAGATTTTGGCAAAGTCAGCCATAGTTTAGAAAGGAGCTTCCAAAACCCTTTCCCATCCTTTTAAAAAATCCCTTTCCTTCCCAGAACCCACATTTCTTCAATAAAGAAACCGGGAAGGGCAATTTTGCTGATTTTTCCACCCCATAAATCCAGTATATTATTCACAACCATGATTCAGAAATCAGTGAAATTTATTTATACTAAGCATCTTTTAAACCAAAATGTATGTTAATTTAATTTACATTACAAAGCACAGAAATACATTTAAATTGTTAATTGTTTGGGTGGGAAGTGAAACAAAGTGCTGTAATCTAATACCGCTAAGCACATTTTCTGCTTTTCTTTAAAGACCTCAAAAGGGATGCATAGTGAGACACATGCAGAGATTCCAGTGACAATAACAAGGATTGTGACTGGTATTTTCTCTATACCTTGTTGGCACATCTCACTTCATGTGATTCTTTTATATCGTGTAATCTATTGTATAATTTAAGTGCTAACAAGCAGATTTAACAGCCAGATGGAGCTTGAGCAAGTTGCAGGTTTCCTTCTCTTCTCTCCCTACTTTCTTCTGTCTGAAACAAAAGAAACTAAAAGCAATGGGGGTGGGGGGATGGAAGGAAAAATGTTATAGAAAATTAATGGTAAAGAATATTCAAAAGATAAAATATTACTTTATTCCTGTATACATTCCGTCCACTACATCAGGGTTGTAGAAATAATTTTAAGCCTCAGAAGAATAGGAGGTCATACAGATGAAGGAAAATAATCCTATTCACTATGTCCAGCTAAAGCAAAACACAATGTCCATATGTAGAAGATACTAGACAAGGGAATAAATGAAAGCTGTTAGTCTGGCCATATGCCTTTATATGATTAACCTGAAATGAATAAAATATGGGTTTATATGTCATTTCAGAATTTAAGTTTAGTATCAATTTTTTTAAAAAACATGGTTGTGTCTAAATTGCTTCAGAAGCTTCCTTTTCGTCTTTTTTTACAAATATTTTTTGAGTGATTGCATAACAAGCATGTGATCAATCAATGCCTGCAGACAATCTAAATATAGGTGCCCTCTATTTATTTATTTATTTATTTTAAAGTCAAATGCCATTCAATCCACCACAACTCAGAGCAGCTCATAACAGCTAAAAAAATAATCAGTTTAAAAGAAATAGGTAAAAATGTATTCATTTTAAAGAATGACAGGGTAGACAAGGGTCTTCATCTGCACCAAAGGCCTGGGCAAGGAGCCAATTCTTCAAGGTCCTTCTAAACAACTGTGCAGTCAGGACTTTTAGAAATAGGGAAATGTGAAACAGCTTGTGGTTTAATTGAACACTATATTTTATTATTAAGATAACTATATTATTTTAATAATGAATTATGATTATTAATAATAATTTTAATAATGGACTTATTAATAATTCCATTTTAATAATGGAATAAACATTTTTCTCACATTTAAAATGACATTTTACTGCTATAGTATTTTAAATGGATAATGTGTCTGCATCTAGAATTTTAAAGGCAAGGTCTGACAAATTCTAATGTGGACAGTTTATCCACAGGGAGGCATCATTGCAAACTATGTCCCAAAGTAAGAAATAAACTTCAGCACAATTGTCTGGAAAGGTACCCTTAATTCTAAAGTACTTAGCACAGTTTTATATAGCAAAATGTACCCAGTACTTTTAGTTACTGTTGTAAGAGGATGGCGATAAAATGGCCAGAGCATTTGATTTATGACCATGTCTCTTTCAGTAGGTATGAAACAGTGGTGGGTTGCCCCTGGTTCACACTGGTTCTATAGAACTGGTAGTAAAACCAGCAGGAAGCTCCGCCCACCAACCCCAACGTCATCAGAACGCTTCTGCGCATGTGCGCACGCTGCCCCGTTCCGAACTGCTAATAAAGGTAAGTAGAACCCAACCCTGGTATGAGATTCCAAAGCCATTTTAGTGGATAATAGCTACCAGAGGATGGTAGAGGACAGGAAGGCCTGGAGAAACTTTGTCCATGGGGTCGCAATGGGTCGGACATGACTTCGCAACTAACAACAACAAGCTTTTTAAAAAAATTTCATTAATTTCATTTTATTTAAAAACTGAAACAGAATGCGACAACAATCATACAAAAAAGTTACACATAATAGGGACGAGAAAGAAAAGAAAAAAGAGATTCATAAGGTATCAGCATTAAATTAGTTCAGTCCTTTGGCTAGATATATTACCCTGCAGCAATAAAAATAACTCTTGGGGATTCCATAAAATATAATAGAACAATTAAAAGCATTCATGGTAATATCTAAAACCGCATAAAGTATTTCACAAGTGACAACAATAAAAATAGCACTGAACAAAATAGGAACAATAAAAAGAATTAAATACAGTAAATACAGTGATATAGAATCAGGAGAAGGCTCTCTGAAACATTCCATCTTCAACCTTTTTTGGAATATCAATAAAAAGGCATTATCCTAATTTCTATTAATTGCATAGCATCAGCACTAACAAAGAAGCAACATCTTGCTTCATCACCCACATCCCACCTCCCCACCCACACCCACACAGAGACCTTCCAGAAATGTGGGATTTGTTGCAATTTCTTCCTAGTCAATCTAATCAGTACTGTGAGACCAGTTCTAATTGGAATAGGCAGTCATTTTAAATATGAGTCCATATAGAGACATTTCAAAAATGGGCAAAGTAAAAAGAAGCCACTCTTTCACATCAAAACTACACATTTCTTCCTACCTACATAAAATAATTCTCTTTGCTAAATCCAATAAAAACCAATAAAGGTCTTCCAGGAAGAGCAAAAGGGTAGCCTGGCAAGCTCCAATTTTGGAGAAATAAACCAATGTAGCTTTGGTTATATACACTTGCTGCACTAATGCACATCTGAATTTTTGCCAGGCTGCACCCCTACTGTATTTGTACAGACAGTTGACTCATTCAAGGACAGCAGGAATGCTTTCTAATAGCTGGATTTCTTAAAGTGTGGGGGATATATACAGTCCTACAAATTCACAGTCCTACAAATTTTGAGACTCCTATTTTATTTTCAAAGAGTTGTTAAAAAGCCATCACTTGAAAATTTGTTGCAATGAATAATCCCTTTCAAAATTCTAGAAAACTATTTACCAGTCTTCTTCATCATATTCTTGCGTGCAATGTTTACAATGCAATTATGCTAGTTAATGTCCCTCTCTGTTTAATGGGAAGAAAATCTAGTTTAGGGCTGGCCTTACTGTTATGCAAAAATAATGTAGCTGCAATACAACTATGCCTATCTGTCCCTTCTGAGCCTTCCAGCCATTTCTCTCTGTTGCATAACAAAAGTATACATTGCACATTTAAATTTGGGCTTCTACTACCAATTTTACTCAAGGATGCTATCTGATTATCAGAACTGAAATACTGTACAGATCAAGTAGCAGTGGGAATATCATGTTGTCCTTTATTTAAAGTAGCAAGTAGGTCATTCTCATCCCTATTTCTGTTGTATTTTTGTGGTTGTTTCAAAGGTCTGTGCAGAACTGATATACAAACTCTGGTTTTCTCAAACAGCTGTTGGAAATCTAACACTGTCAGCTCTCAAAGGTCTATTGCAGCTAGGCACAATAATGAAAAAGACATATACAGTTGTGTGCAAGTATATAAATCACAGGGTTTGTGTTTTTGGTGGTATAGCATATGTTTTGTCATTTGCTGCCTCTTACCTATCTCATCATTGATGCATCCATAGCAGTTTTATCCAAATAGCATTGCATCATGCTATACCAACAAATTGGCAATGTCTGGCTAACAGTCTGTTTTGTATATATGGACTTTCGCTCAAATATTTTTACAATTTCTCTTTAAGTTGTCAGGAAAATATGCACAACATAGAGTACTGTAATAAGGAAGAACAAAGCTGTTGCACTCTATCTTTGTTTTATGCGTATGCAAAATGCTGTTCTTCCTCTCATACTATATTTCTGCATGAGAATACCCTAGACACTGAAATCTATGATCAGTGCATGACTTCTCCTATCATCAGAATACATACATTTGTATATACTTCCCAGTTTGAGTCAGTGGGAAAGCCCTTTCTACCAGCTGGATATGCTGGTGGTGGTTAGATTTTATTATAGCTGCCCACTCCGAAAGACTCCAAAAGACTGAATCAGAAGATTAGGAAAAGGAGGAAGAAAGGAATTACCCACAGAGATGTGCTTCATGATTTACAGAGAGATCTGCTATGGTTAGGGAAGTGGCAAACTACTTTTAGCTAAGAAGGAGAAAGCAACATGAGTTGCTATGTTAACATAACATTTCAGAGCATCATTCTCAGCTTCACCTTCCAGATGCATTGGACTGCAACTCCCAGCTAAGACATGAGTAGTGAAGTATTATAGATTTTAGACACTTTTTATATGACTCAGAAATAAGCAGGAAAAAAATCCTTATTTGGAATTTAAAAAAATAAAAAAAGTCAGACTTATTACATTCTAGTTTGAGAGGCAGATTAAGCCACTGTTGCATGATCAAACCATAACTGATTTGCACTCACACTAAACCACGGACCAGAAATAGGCACACTTTTGCTGCCAGTAAAAACACATTGGTTTTTTTTTTCAGTGACTAGTCAGCCAGATAAAGGAGCTTTTCCCAATTATCTTTTACTGAGGAATGCTTGGAAGAAGAGTTTGCCAGTATGATTTTAAATTAAAACCTCTTCCCTTTGTAATATCCAGCCTGAATGTTTGACCCACTGTTCTGTCTGGGAAAAAGGGTTTTGGAAGACTCAGGAGTTCATGAATTCCTTATCTCTGCCATTATTAGTCCATCTGACTAGATTCATGCAGATGTACTTAACTTCAATGGACACAGGTTAAATCCGTGATGGCGAACCTATGGCACGTGTGCCACAGATGGCATGCAGAGCCGTCTCTGCGGGCACGTGAGTCATTGCACCAGCTCAGCTATGCCGCACATGCACACACACATCCTGCCAGCCAGCTGGTTTTTGGGTTTCTGCCATGCATGCATGGGGGGCGGAGTGCATACGGGAGACGTGCGTGCATCCGTGGGGGAGAGGGCAGGGCACACACAGGAAGGTCATATGCGCATGCACGGGTGTTGCACATGTATGCACGGGGAAGATGTGCACACGGGGTCACACGCACATTCATGGGGGATGGAGCGCATACAGGGGTCAGCGTGCATCCATGGGGGTGGGGCACACGGGTTGGTCATGCGCGCATTGCATTATGGGTGTGCACACGCTTTTGTGTACTTTTGGTACTCGGTGCCGAAAAGGTTAGCCATCGCTGGATTAGATGCTTGTTTTAACATAAAAAGGAGATTGAAGTAAAACACATGCAAAGTTAAACATACTAAGTTTTATGTGTGATGCTTTCATATAGTTTTCAACATAGACTGTAACAAGAATTTACAGATGAGTAAATGTTCCTTAATAAAGGTATTTCTTAATTATTTCTTAATTTGCAACAGTTCTTTAATGCCATTGCAATTGCATTGGAAAACGTGATTTATGACTCTTTTTCACATGATCCTTACAGTATCTCCAAAGTCACATGATCAAAATTCAGACACTTGTCAACTGACTCATATTTATGACAGTTGCAGTGTCCTGGAGTCATGTGGTCCCTTTTTATTACCTTCTGACAAGCAAAGTCAAGGGGGAAGCCAGATTCACTTTGCAACCATGATACTAACTAAAAACTGCTGTGATTCACTTAAACTGTGAATCATTGTAAACTGTCTGGAGAAATGTCATTATATGGGGCAAAATTCACTTAGCACTATCTCACTTAGCAAAAGAAATTTTGAGTGCAATTGTGGTCATCAGTTGAGGACTACATGTATGTAAGGCCACGTTGAATTTCATTTTTAAACTTATAAACTTATAAACTTATATACATTTTTTTACACTTATAAACATTTTTTTTAAAATTTTAGAAGTAGGCAGGCCATTTTTTATTGTCAAAGGTGATGAGAAGGGCATACTGTGGCAGAACTGAGCTTTTCAAAGATTCTTGGAGGAGTTTCTAGGCAAAGCAAATGTGTTAGCCCTATTAGACATTTAACATACTTTTTAAATAATGAGAAAGAAGCAAAAATCACATTCCCATTTTCTTTCTTCAAATTTCAGGAGCCAAATCTTGGAAAAGGTTAGGAAGCAGGGCTACATGTAGTCCATGGGCCTCTTTGTTCATTCTCTCCTTTTTGAAACGCTGCATTTCCTCTTAAACTTAAAAGAAAAATGATATATGATACTGTTATCTTTGGATTGTAACCTACAAAACACATTAACTTTACTTAACTACTAAAACATAACATTTACACAAAGGACATAGAAAGTTTATCAATTATAAAAGACTAGATACAGTTTAAAAATATTGATTTGAAAGCTGGGTTTTTAAAAATAATACAGAGATACAAATTTCATGGTTTGAATCTACAGCTGTTGTTTTAGAGTTGCCCAGAAGGGGGCAATCTTTACTTTATGGCTTAGACAGTGCATTTTGATTTGCACTGAATATACTAAGATAAGGAAAAAACCGTTTTTATAGAAGAAAAGAAGTAAAATTATGGAGAGGTCTTAGTTCTTCAATGGTTTGATTCAGGATTATGAAGATGATGATTGTTTTATAATTAGCCACATGAAAATTATAAAAGCATGCAAATCAGAGTTGGGTTTTACTTACCTTTACTACCGGTTCGCAATGGGATTGTGCATGCGCAGATTGCTGATGATGACATCCAGGGCGGTGGGTAGGGGCTCCTGTGGTTTTACTACCGGTTGGGACAACCCACCACTGATGCAAATGCAAGTTGATTAATAGGAACCAGTCTGATGGGAAGGTAGCTGTGTTCCATGTACCTTTGATATATAGCCTTGGTAGCGCAGCAGACTAAAGTGCTGTTAATTAGCACCAGCTGCCTGCAATTACTGCAAGGTTGACTCAGCCTTCCATCCTTTCGAGGTAGGTAAAATGATTACCTGGATTGTGGGGACAATAAACTGACTTTGTATAAAAAAAGAATACCGCTTTGGGGGGGGCGAAAGCCCTACTAAGCAGGTATATACAAAAGTATGAAGGCTATTGCTTAGCGCATTGTAAGCCACCCTGAGTGTCCGGAGAAGGGCGGCATATAAATTGAACTAATAAATAAACAATAAATTAATAAATAAATAGCCACGCTGGCCACATGACGACAGAAAATGACTTCACTGGCTCCCTAGACCAAGAAGTGGCGATAAGCTCCGCGTCCTAGAGTCAGACATGACTGGATAGGGAAACATTTCTCATCATTCCTGAGAAGTGGATTCTTATAATTACCCTCTCACAGATTCATCAAAATAATTGCTTATTGAGGAAAAACCAATCTTCATTTATATCTACATAGCTAAATTAGTAATGATCTGTATAAATCCCTAAATATCCTGATATATCTTTAGTGGATTTTAGTCTATATATACTACTCTTGTTCTGCAGGTGGCACCAGTGAATCATTTTAATGAGAGGCTAGCAACTTAGCAAGAAACAAGATAAATTGAGTGACTCATATTCAGTATTTTATTTAATAACATTGATAAGACTTGAAAATGCTATACTTCTTGGGCTCCTGGGTGAAAGAGTTATATATAATTAGATTGCTTTTAGTTCAATTTGTGAAGGCAACCATTTTTCCTAATTTTTTTCTGTCCAATGTTGAAAAATTTTGAGTCCATAGAAATATATGTATTTCATATGTATCTACATGTATGAACTGTCCTCCCTAGAACAAATTAGTGTCTTATAGTTTTCAGCTTCCTAAAATGTTACTTAGAATTAGTATCTTATAAACTCTTTTAAGTCCATGAAGTTTATCAAACCAGCACTGTATTACTTTTCTTTGTTTTAAGTTTCTGATGATAACTTTTTTAATCTAGATTGTTTTCTGGTTGATTAATTGATAAAGTTTCCAGCAAGGGCTGAATGACAACAGTTTCAGCAATAGCCAGGAAGATGAGAATGTTGGTTAAAATAGTCAATGACCGATGATATTTCTAAGTCTGATTGATTTTCAGATAGAGTCAAATATACATTTAAATCTTCCATATTTGAAACACATAATTTAAACTGGACGATACATTTAAGACTTTTAAAAATGATATTAACAATTTTATTATTATTAGCAATTTTATTCTCAAGACTGACTAAGTTCAGTGAGTTATGAGGCCATAGATTTGCAATGTTAAGAATTTTAAAAAATAAAATTAAGATAAAAAATATTTGTGAAATATGCTAAATTCCACCATTAGTCATTTAAACTGATACCAGTGTTAAATTGTGAGCAGTCTTAAAATGGACAGAAAACATGATTCAGGAAAAAAGTTGTAAAACCACTCCTTTTTTAAAAAATGTTCCCCCTCTCTTAAGAGTGTTTTATATATCCAGCTTCAGTGGTTTTTCGTAATCTCTCTTTCCATTTCTGCTTCTCCTTCTGCTTCTTTGTGCCTGAAAGGAGAGGTGGGGAGAGAGAAGGCAAATCCACCAACACTTTTTATTCTACTGGCTGACAGACAGTTGGGCCATTGATACAAAATCCTTCTGGGCTTAAAAAAATCAACCAGGGAAATTCTATTTTGTATTGAAAAATTAACTTGTACTATTGATGTCTTATAAATGATATGACTTCTATATTTCACTAACAATCATTTAATTTCTTCACTGTAGAAACTGACTAATCTATGTATCAGAGTTGAGCAAATCACCATACTATGTATAACTAAATATTCTGAAATCATGCTGATCTGATTCACATAACTTCATAACTTGGGCATATTTAAATATGGTATATTGAATAAATCACAGTTGGTACGGCAGGTTTTGAACAACCTGCTGAGCCGTTCATCATGATTTACAAACAATGGTGATTTGATTCATACAAAATGCATTAAATGTTTACTTTGTTTATGGACAAATAGTGTACATAGATTTGCTTGTGATGTTGTGTTGGCTGAAATATGAACTTGTATTATATTGGTATGCAGACAATACCATTTGGTAAACTGAGAAAACTGAAAGATGTTCCACAAATGTGAGGTAGATTGTACCACCCACACAAACAGAGAGAGAGAGAATGAGAGAGAGAGGGAGAGAGAGAGGGAGAGATCTTGAAAAGGATGATGTTTGTGGCCCAGCATCAAACAAGTATTTTACTGCCACAATAACCTTGGTAGAGCTTATATTGCCACAATACTTTGTGTTTGTTACTGTTTCATGTCATTATCCTTTTTTTAGTAACAATTCAGCTAGCTAATTATTAATTTGTTTAAGCAACAAAAACTTTCAAGTCCATTATATGATTGCCAAGCTCTCTTATAGCATGAAGAATGCAGCTAATGAAACGTGCACAAGACTGGTTCCTCTTATATTAATTACTTCTCTGGCTATATTTATCTTTTCTTTTCTTTTCTTTTCTTTTTTTTTTTTTTTGCTGTTCTTTGTCTATAATAAAGTTCTTATTTGATTTCTCATAATTTTCCCCCTCTGGTAACAAATTATGTTTTATATTGGGGCACATTGAATGTGTTATTCCTGTTTTTTATTTTATGCTTTTAATATATAACTTTTTGCCTATTGATTTGTCCTAAAGGTATTATTTATATCATTATGCTCACTTTATTTTTAATATGAATCTACAAAGCTGAGGAATTGTGTGTGGTTTCAGACAAAGCAACTTATAAGACATATAAATAAAGAAATAATGTTACACAATCTTTTTAATGTCTTCAATCTTTTTTTCTCTAATGCTAAAACCTTTTAATATCAACAGAAACCTTGTCAATTATAGAATATAAACTGCTTCAATGTTTTCATTTTTTAAAAAAATTGATTTATATGCCGCCCTTCTCCAGAGACTCAGGGCGGCTTACAATGCGTTAAGCAATAGCCTTCATACTTTTGTATATTTATACAAAGTCAGATTATTGCCCCCACAAACTGGGTCCTCAATTTACCTACCTTAGAAAGACTGGAAGGCTGAGTCAACTTTGAGCCTGGTGAGATTCAAACACAATAATTGCAGACAGCTGGTGTTTAATTACAATGCTTTTAGTCTGCTGAGCCACCATTTCTTGCCCTCCTAAAAACTTGCTTTTAAAACTAGAGATCCATATGATGGGAAAGTTAGCTGTTGGTTTTCAAAATAAATTTATTGGTAAATAAATATGCTAACCTTACACATTTCTAAAAAATCAAGTGTTTTGTCATTTTCCAAGAAAGGAATAAGGATACTATGGTACTATGTAAGAAAGAAATAGGATTCAGCAATAAATGCTTTTCATGAGCTAAATCATTCAACAGCATGATTTTCTTTTGTGGAAGGAGAGCTTGCCAATAAATGATTGGGATCTGGAGAAAAGTCATAACATTAAGGGAGTTTATACATTTTTATAATACCTTGAAACAGTTTAATTCCAACCTGAATGTCCATTGGCAGAAAGGTCAGCCAATATTCTTTAAATAATATTATTTTCTAAATAATCTTTAATTATTTCTAATAATAAATCTTGTTATTATTCTAAATAATAACAAGAATAATATTTGATAAAAAAAGCTCCAGGAGGAAGAATAACCTGACTGTAAAAAATTCAGAATTTGAGAAGAGAAATTAACAGAATTTGTTGTGATTTATGATGCAAAATATTTTTATTAATATTTTAATGCCATGACTTTGTGTATTAAGAGCTTTTTAGATTCCTGTATTTGCCTAACAAAAGGTCTGATGAGGGCTTTTCAGGTTATATGTGCATAGATCCATCACAGATGGCATATTTAGAAACAGGATGCACTTGAAATCAAACAATAGCTCAGCAGGATTAAAGTGATGGCCTTCATCTGTAGCATTTTGTTAGAAAAATCTGATAGGGAGGTAGCTTTTTTGCTACAATAAAAACCTTAAGGGGCTAAATCTAAACACACAATGCAAACTGGTTTGGGCAATTAGAGAAGATTGGAGAGCAAGACAATATGAAAAGAACTAAAGCTGTTGAATCACTGTGTAGAATTTACATTTATCAGATTATAACCTAAGGTAATAGGTTAACTCTGAATGAAGTTTATTGAAAAGATCCGCCTTTCTATATCTCTTGCGATATATCTTTAATGATACAATATGAGTACATATACTCATTGTATTCAAGAATTACATATTCATTTTTCATGAAATTAATTGATGAGGAAAGAAATAAGTATGGTGATATACTTCTATAATACCCCCTTCTCGGAATCAGAAGGCTCAGAATCAGAAAAAAGATTATTGCAAAGTCATACCCAAAATAGGGGGAGGGACTTGAAAATTTATTTGCATTCTGACGTAGAGTGCAAATCAAGAATTGCCACATTGCTGCGCCTTCAAATATATTGGTTGTCATTTCTGATAACCCAGATTCAAGATGCACACTTTAGCATATAAACCCCTATACAACTTAAGCCTAAATTATTCACATAAGCAGCAGATAATAGGCTTTTGATGAACGCCCAAGTTCCTGCACACTCCCAGACTTCAACAGGGCACATTTTGCAGATCCAACCAGAGATATGATCCTGTCTATCAAGAGTCAACTCCGTGGCAGAGCCCATATAGCAAAACAAACGGTTTTTGGACAAACCCATGTCTAGAAAGACATATTCTAACTGTAGTTGTAATATTTGAAAGGCTTTAGCATCCATTTTAATGTTTTATCACTTTAAATTGTTTAGAATATTAAACAATGTATGAATTCTTGAAAGCTGCTCAGGTTATTGGAACAGGAACCAATAAGTTCCTATTCCATAGTAAGGAAATAAGGAAATAAGGAAAACATGGATTTGCATTGCTAGCTTTTAGAATGTGGTCTGTAGACTTCTGGGGGGCTGTGAAGGCTTGATGAAATGCTGTGATTTAAATCTCAAGTTAAGCCTTGGTGAGACATGGCCATGGTCCATGGCTACCAAAAGGTTTTTTAAGGATGTCCATGGTGAAGGAAAAGTTGAGAACCATTGGTTTAGCCTATAACTCTGGGATTTTGTGGTAGCTACCCAAGTATTTCTTTACTGCCAAGCATACAGAGGCCTGAAATTTATTATACTTTCATTAATTCAATATCCAGGCCATTCAATATTATGTTTTTGTCTCAATATTTGTGGCTGAATCAGACAATGCACTCTTGTGGCTAATTTTGTTTAAAACTTTGCAAAATTTGACAGGACCTCAATCGGAACAGTTTGACTTATTTGATGTGCTCCAGTTTGGTAATAATAATAACTGTTAGCTTTGTTTATCTGTTTCTAGCTATGTCTACAATGCCTTTTCATTGAAGACTTCATGTAACAGTTACATTTTCTAAAGTGGTTTAGCTGATCTAATTAAGTGAAAGCTGGCTGTGTTCAAAATATCCTTTATTCCACAGTGTTTCGCATTTCATAATTTAACTTTTTTCTCATTTTATTTTTGTTTCTATCTTATTTATTTAAAACATTTATATTGCTGTCATATTAAAAAAATTATGGCTTGCTTAGAACTAATAAAACAGTATACAAATCATAAAAATAAAATTATTATATAATAATACAGCCATATACTATTATATAAGCCTGTTCAGTGACTGAAATAAAATACTTTGAATGTGGAGACCAAATGATAGCCTAATGTGAGGGATGAATTCTGAGAAATCCATGCCTGCTCTGTACTGTGGAAGGATCTAATCTCTGTCGCAAGAAAGATTTCAAAAACTAGCCATTTTTCAAAGGCATTGAGATGTAACAGCTCATTAAAAATAATGCATGTCCAGCCATTTTTTAACATTATCAGACTCAGTCATCAATCCCTTGGAGGAATATTGTCAAAACCACATGGTACACTTAGAAATCCACATCTGACTTGCTCTGTGCTAAACAATCCAGGTAATTAACTGTGGCTTCTTTATATCAAAAGGTTTCTTTCCTTTTTTCCTTCTTTCCTTTCTTCCTTCCTTCCAGTTGCATAATACACTTAAAGTCTCAGATATTAGTTCATTTCATTCATAAGGGTTTTCTGTGCTAGGCATGTGCTACAACTGTAGCATACTTCATTGTTTTCATAAATTAGCACAGAATCTGTTTGGTCTAGGAAAATGTGTTATGGAAAAATAATCCCCAGGCACAACAGTTGTTTCAGGTGAAGTCTTGGGAATCCAACTTCTGTCCTCAATTAGTTCTTCTGTTTTTTAGTTCTAATGAAAATTGCAAAACCACTCAGTCACCTAAATTTCATCTTCATGTGAATAAGGATGACCTTACTTGCAGTACTATAATATAACTCAAGTCAGATGTCCACTTGATTTGTGGGGGAAGTAATTTAAAAATGTCCAACTATTAGCAGCCATCACTGTTTTAATAATATCTTTATTATTAGTATTGCTTTAAATCTGTTCTTTGAGCAGATAGGAATAACCATTATGTGGAATTTGCTATGTGATATTTCCCCTACAAGACTGAGTGTATTTATAGAATTTTTGCTCAAAGGTGCAAAGAAAATATTTCATCTGCATATTGTGGATTTATGACATAGTGCGTTTTTGAAAAAAAATATTTTTCTTGGACAGATCTCACATTTCATATCCACTGAATTTAAAATTCTTGATTTAAATTTTGAATCCCACCCTCCATCCCTTGTAGTTTAATACATGATAAGACATAGGGCACATGTGAGGAATCCCTTTCAATTCAGAGCACTGGATTTTTAACATATTTATATCCTAACTTTCCTCTAGGTTGGAACTCAAGGCAGTATACCTTATGCTTCCTCCTACCTTTCCTCCTCTATCCACAATTTTTTCTCAGAAAAGCTCCATAAATTAGTCTGGGCTGAGAAAGAGTGACTGTCCAAGGTAATCCAATGAGCTTCTGCTGAGCTATCCAGAAACCTGGATAGCTCAGCAGACTAATGCATTGTGCTTTGTGATTAACTCCAGCTGTCTGCAATTACTATAAGTTCGAATCTCACCAGGCTCAGGGTTGACTCAGCCTTCCATCCTTTCTAAGGTAGGTAAATTGAAGACCCAGTTTGTGGGGGCAATAAGCTGACTTTGTATAAAATATACAAAAGTATGAAGGCTATTGCTTAACGCATTGTAAACTGCCCTAAGTCTCCGGAGAAGGGCGGCATATAAATCAAATTTTTAAAAAAAACTGAAGTTGAACTTGAACCTGGCTTTACTCAGTCCTTGAGCAACAATTACTCCATACTATTTCCCATATTTCAATCTGCAAAGATTCCTTTCCTAACCTCAGATCATTGGTAAGTACCCAATGACATTATCCAGAAATACTGTAAGATCTTAATAGTTGGGATTTATTTAATAAGCTTTCCCCAGGCTGGACTGCAATTGCCCTCATCTCAGTTCTTCAAGGTTAGGAGAGGATAAAATTGTATTCTGCTGATTTGCAATGCAAATCATATCAAATAAATTTTTTTTTGAAAAAATCTTAATAAATGAATTTCAGTGAACATCTTAAAAAGAATTTGGAGCATGTAACAGAGTTATATTTACAGTGAATAGCTATATCACAAATCTCACAATAACTTTCCCTTCAAATTAAAATAATTGTTCTTACTTAATATTTAATACTTCCAGTTCCTAAGTTGAGTATTTGTAAAAAATCAGTACAGGCTCCAGTAAAAGTTAATTAAAAGATGTCTACAAAAGTAAATTAACACCCTCTTTGTAGCCAGAAGGAAAAGCACAAGATTGGAAGATAATGAGTTTTATCAGCTCTCATAATGTGAGCAAAGTGGAGTTGCCCTGAAGTATTGGATCACATAGGTATTCGCTCCCCAAAGAACTCCATTAGGACCAGGTAGATCAATGCCTAATTGATCCATTTGTTTCTAGGTTTAGGCTTAGTTGGTAAGAATCAACTGATTAAATATTCTTGCCACTGAGCATTTTGATCAGTAAGATAATTCTCTTAATATGTTTAAAACTGAGTGTTTCCAAAAGAAGTTAAACACTTATTTTATACTTCATGACTCAAGTTCATCTGAATGGGCAGAATGCAGTGGTGTTGCAGTGAGGACAACTATCTATTTCCCTTTAAGAAGACTGACAAAACTGTTTCAGTTCATGTTGCTTTAGGTATGGATTTTCATGTTTTTCTCCTGCATGCAGTGTATTTCTACCATTGAGCTTCCTTCTGCCCATTTCTTGTTGCAGTGAACTGGGCCTTGTTATTATTACAGATGAGCCAAGAAGAATGGCCCACACAGTTCTATTTAGAGAGCATCCAGTTTATTAGCTGAAATCATAGCATGAGGTAGGTATTAATGTTTAAGGTATTAAGGTATTAAGCTAAAAACCATGAATTTTAATCTTGCCTTAGGTACAAAGCCAGTTGAATGACCTTGGACCTGTCACTCACTCTCAGCCCTAGGAAGTAAACACTTCTGAAATCTTATCCAAGCAGTCATCAGGAGTCAACACTGACTTGCAGGTTAAGAGAGAGAGACAGAATACAATTTAACTTATTGAAACTAAGTAAGTTTCAATAAACTAGAGTCACCTCTAGACGAGATGGGCAGCATGTAAACCTAATAAAAATATAAATACAAATAAATTAAATACAATGGCCTATTATAAAAAGAATAAAAAATAATATGAAAATTAGCATGAAAAAAAATCATACATATAATCGAAGAAACACTCAATTCTTAATGATCAATAGCCCAAGCTAAAATATTAGCTTGAAGACTCAATCGCTAACAACCTGAGGCTTTGATCCTTTTATTCACTCTGTTTGAGGGGAAATAGCAAGCAACATGTTTTGATCTTGAGGACACCCAAGAAGAGGAAGAGCCATTAGTTTTTCTGAAGCAAAATAGCAGCCCCTTCAAATACTAGAACTTCCAACACATCTGTTCAGTTGCCACTTGCAGAAGCCTGCTCTCCATAAATCATCAATCTTTCCTTTTGAACAGCAACCCAACATCTCTGCTCACATTACCTTGCGGTTCAGCTCCACTACTAGTTCTATAGACATTTGAGGTTTTCTAATATAGACGTCTGTCATATTCTCAATTCCCCCTCCTGCTCTGCTAGAAGTTGATCTTTTCCCAAAAGACTTCAAAAGACTGACATGTCCTTTGACCTTTCTGGTTTTGAAGACTGCAATATCTTTAAACCATGCGTTATTTTGAGAGATGGTCTTGTTTTGTCAAAATAGATAGAGAACTAAGTTAGAGGGTATGATCATAAATAATATATGAATGGTAGCTCAAGAGCACAATTAGACCACGGTTAATAAGCATCAATTCTAGAGGGCAAAGAATTTCTGTTTTGAAAGTAATCATCATGTAATAAATATACCTTACTTATTGGATGAAATACTTGCTTCATAAATTAATTATATATCAACATAGAAAAGAAAAACCCAAGTACAGATCTACAAGTTGTTCTTTGGTGTATCATGCCATGAACTGTTTATCATCAAGCATTCAGCATCATAGGATATATGTCTTATATAAGTATTCCAGATAACATGAAGAAAAACGTTTTTTAAAAATTTGATACATGATGCATGCTTTTAATTCTCCAGCAGAAATCAGCATGAATTTATTTTCCCACACCATATCTATTTGTTTGGTTTTACAAATCTATATACAGCTTTATTTCTTAAATTTTTTAGCATCTAGTGTGTCATAATCCACATTCAGACAATATCATACTGACTTCATATTAAGCTAAACCAACCACAAATCTTTTTAGTGAATGCACATTTTGGCGTGTTCTTTATTGGATGACCAAAGACATAAGAAGTTCTAATAAACCTTATATTTAAAAAAATACTGAATTAAAAAACCATGAATAATTTTTGATTTTGAGTCTATTTGTTGTTGAGAATGTTGTAATTTTGTGATTAGCACTATTTGCTATCAGAAATTGTATGTCTTCAAGTTATGCAACCATATGAATCACAAATAAATACACAAATAAATGATGAATTAAAAACAAAAATATTGTTTGGTTCCATATTCTGATTTATTTAGGGCTGCAAAAATCCAATGAGCATTAGATGGCAATAACTGTTACAGTGTTTTGTATTTCTGCAATCATCTAGTGATGGTCCAGAGTTCTGTAGTCTAGGCTTTTGTTTGGAAATTAGTAAACAGTTTTTCAGTACAGAGGGAGGAAACTATTATTCACATGTTGCTTTTGCCATACTAGGAGGAGCGAAAAAGGAATGAGAGAGCTATATAATTCACTGGGGATCCTATCTTGAGCGGGGTAAGGGGAGCCAAAATAGCAAAGATGGTACCATAGCTACCTTTTGAGTGTGGGTGTGTGTCATATGCATAGTGCACATTAAAAGCGGGGATTGATAATGCAGTAGAGGCTATCATCTTGACTTTTTAAATATCCCATTAGAGACTCCATATCTCACTTTACCAAGTTAGAATTTTATAATCTGATTAAAATAATTCATGTTAACTGTACTTCTAAAAAGCTCTTCTCTTGGAACAGTGGGCAGATTTATTCTTCCATTCATCAGCTGTATAGATTATATGTCTGTAACAATATTAAAGTCCAGATTTTTTTAAAAATAGCATCAGATATGGTGCTACTGATTGCTATGTGGCAACCCTTGTCTGAGAAATCAAAGGAAATTTCCAATGCATAACATACAAACTGGCTCTTTAAGGGAAGGAAAGACATTATTCTTCCTACCTCACATATTTCCAAAACTGCTGAAAAGGTTTTCAGAGAGTGTTTAGCGTTATTCTTGAGATATAAAAATCTCAATTATCAATTTCATTACATACATAGAAAATGGAAGTAACAACAGTAAAAGTTAAGTAACATCGGAGAACTGTATACAACACAGAAAAAGCAAGAATAAGGCAGGACTGCTTGTCAATAGTAGATTAGATGCTTCAAACAGCCGAAAAGCAATCCCTGTAGATATCTCTTATACCATATGAAAGTATGGATTCCCATAGGCAGTTCATCAACTCATATCCTCTCCAAACAATACAGTTTTACTAACTGGATAATGGGAATTCAAGTCTATCTCCTCTGAAGATCACCAAGTCAGAGAAGATAGACAAAATTCAATAGGTGGACAAATGAATTCTCTGAGATAAATCCTTTGCTATTTTCCACCCATTCTGGTGCTTTCTGAAAGTGACCTCACTCCACTCAGTCACATTTTGCAACCTGTCATAACTGTCCTGAACAACATTTTCTTTGTTTTTGTTTTGTTTCCTTTAGCTCTGAAGGTAATTTAGGCTAGTCTGAATATAAGGAAGTAAATTTTTGTAATTGTTCCATTTCAGTATGATTCAATCATCATGATAATGATCTCAGTTCTAGTGTTCCAAAGAAGATTTTTCCCTAGATAATGCCCATAGAGACCTATTAGTTGTTCTGATCTGTTGTGTGTTATTCTTACCTCTGAAGAAATAAATGTCATGGTACTTATTTGGATGATAATTATCATTTTCTTTTCAGACTGAATCAAGTCACTCAATGTTCTTAAGGCATGTAGATACATATGTGTGTACCTATTTATTTATGAAAAAAGTATTCATATTCTACTAATGATTTGTTAGCAGGGAAAAGTATGCCCCATTGGGAGTCTCAAAACACATTGTAGCTACATGCTATGGGGAAATAGAATTGTTCTCTTTTTTAACTGAATTCTATACATAATGCATATCTATGTCCTTATAGGCAAACGGACCATATCAGAGTAAAAACTACAGAACAATACTTATTCTGCTAATTAGATGAAGTTTCATAATTATTATGCAGTGACTTGGTAAGAAATTTGCAACCAACCCAATACTGAAGAGGATAATCTATTTTGACTTTCAGGAACTTTACTTTGACTCATGCCATGCCTGACTGAAGAGCATGTCTACAGTAATTATCTGTAATAAAGCCATCATTATCTATAAAAATGTCAGATTCTTCTGAATGCTAATGTATCACTTAGGTAAACATATTGCACATGCCAGATGGTGATTAAATTCATGATTTATAGTCTCTGTATTTACACTTTCATTGAACGATAAATAGAAAATATCATCTATTTTTATTAGAAGCATGTATAATCATTTCACTAATTATAACTTTAAACAAATACATAATGGCAATTTTAATGGCTTGCAGATCTAATAAACGTGAGTTATTTTGAATGTATTATCCTTTTTTTTTCCATCTAGCAACAGAACACCCAACTAGTCTTGGTGGATGTGGTAAAGCTAAAGAGAATTGCACTTGGATTGCATTTACCAATAATAACAAAACTATATTCTAGACTGGAACTGGGATTCTAATAGGAAGTTATGGCAAAGTAAGACAACTTCTACTATGTTGTCAAGAAAGGACTGAAGATGTGTCCAGGAAATAAATGTGACAGCCCTGAAGGAGAACTTAACTTTGGCAATTTTTTTTTTCATTAACTCAATATATGTTGGATTTGGATTGAACTGTTGGTGCAAATCAGGCTGATGTAGCTGCTTCAGATGAATTGGATTGTTTTCTGTTTGTACATCTTGTAGATGGTCAGGATGTTGGAATGGTAAAGTGAAGATGGCACTTTTTTACTCAATCCCTATCCTTCATAACATTACCTAAAAAGTATTGGTATCGTGTCTAACAGAAGTTAATGCCTCTCTGTAGGAGAGCCTAAAAGAAGCAATAAAAAGATACCGGCAGGGTAATACAATTTTTCACAATCAGAGTGCTCTGGCGTCGGTGATTCTGACATTCTGAAAGCCCTACTGGCAAGCACCTGGCAGGTTGGAAAGGAAGGAAAGAAGACTTTTGCGGGACTACTTCTCTTCCCAGCTTTGTTTGCTAAAGAAGAACATTTGTGCCAAGGCTGGCATTCATTGTATATTGTATTCAATAGAGGGACATACTGAAGAGCATCAAACCTTCAACACTGAACCATGTCATTTATCAGCAGGCTTTCTTCTGGCCTTTTTCTTCTTTGTATAGTTTCCAGTTTGCTGATATTAAAGAGAGACTAGCTTAGAGCTGGCAAGACACAATAAAGGAATTCCAATTCCAATATCAAATCTCTGTTCTGAGGTTGCAACCTTTTTTTCTTCCCGCTGTGACAGGGAAAAATCTAATATACTGTACAGGTAATCCCTGGGTTACGAGTGTTCACTTAGCAAATGTTCCAAGTTATGTGATAAGTGCCCCCTAGCATTTGCAAACAACTTCCGAAAGTACAAACCTTGTAGCACCATGGCAGTTGTTCGCCCTTACAAACAACTGCAGAGGCTCTGCAACATTCATCCTGAATGTTGCTAGCCAAAATGGAGCTTCCAAGGGTGGATCCATTTTGGCCTGCAATGGGCCGGGAAAGACCTGCAGAGGCCCAAATGGAACTGCAGAGGGGCATATGCAGCTGAGAGGCTGGATAGGAGACTGCTTGCTAGATCTTCACAAGATAAGTAACTCGGTGCGGCAGGTTGGGGGGGGTAAGCATTGTGGGGAGCATGAGGTATTTCAGTGGGTTGGGAAGGTCTTGGGTTGTCTTAGGCAGGTGGCCTGTTCCATCATTAGCCCCCCACCCGGCCTTCCCCACCCTGACATACCTAATGTGTACTTAACAAGCCTCACATTTGATTAGCGAATATGTGGACGAAAGGAAGGAATTATCCCATTCAGGGTACAAGATTCAATCCCACGAATCCTTGAATTAAAATGGAATGGGCAGACTCCATTACATTCATAACTCAAGAACTACCTGTATGATCCTTAGAAAATTGTCCTAAAGACTATAAAACTGTAGCCGAAAGAAATCTGCCTAATCCAGCAGAACAATCACAGCACAACTGTCTGTCTAATCCAGCAGGACAATCATAGCAAAACACCATTTTTGGCCAAGATTTTTTGGCCAAATGCTTTCAAAAAAGCATTTATCCCTACTAATTATTTAGATTAAGACAATTGTGTGCACGCCTTCAAGTCAGCGTTGACTCCTGGCAACTGTATGAAAATCCTTGCAATTTTCTTGGCAAGTTTCCTTGAAGATGTCAAAACTTGCTACTTCCTCTTTCCTAGGGCTGAAAAAGAATGACTGTCTTAAGATCACCCAGTTGGCCTAAGGCAAGATTAGAACTCATTGTCTCCTGGTTTCTAATCTGGTACTTTAACAACTACACCAAACTGGTTCCCTGACAGTTGTCACAATATCAATTACTAATGACTAATATAACAATTATTAGCACCTCCTTCGGACATTCAATCAAAAGGGAGAAATATTTAGGCCTTTTCTCACTTAAATACTCAAGAGTTCCAAATCTTCTGGAGGATTATGAACAGCCTGCAAAGACCCTCATGGAGTACTGCTCTTTCATTATAATCCTTTAGCATCATTCTTCAAGTAGATGATTGATTCTGGTGAATCCAAATGTGGAACTAAGTTTCTCCATCTCATCACTTTTCCTTGCTGAGATTACCAGAAAAATACATCACTGTATTCTTCTAATAATCTCTGCTACATGGCAATTACTTTGGATAAATTGTGTTACATAAATGAAGTTAAGAATAACTGCAATGTCAGGAGGAAAAAAACAAGGGATGCAAGTGTTGAAGTGTGTGCCATGATGTTAAGTACCCTTTTTGCATGGGTAGGCCAACTTTCACCAGAACATAACAGCCAGACTTAAAGATATTGGACCAAATCTGGAGAATAACTAACATTTGGACATATTGCTCAAAATTTTATGAGATGCTGAACAAACTGAAATTAACTGGTGCACAGCACAAAGTTCGTATTCAAATGACAGTTCTAGAAAAACAACTGAAAAGCATCTGAGAAGCTTTGCTATTGCTGTCAGTTTTTCTGGGCTTCAGTTCAACTTGTTTATTTAAAATTTTAAATACTAAATGATTGAAAAGTTTTCTGACAGTGGAACTACTTTTGCTAGGAACCTATCTGGCTATTAAAACTGAAGAAAAGGCTTCTGGAAAAGGCTGGTTGTCACATAAATATGAAAGGTCTTTCTCAGTGGTGGATGAAGATGGAAGAAAATACTTCCTTCAATCAGTACTCCAGTTTTAGGGGGGTAAGTATTAAAGCATACATTACTCATCCTGGGTTACCTAAGACAAGATTTATTTTATTTTATTTATTTATTTAATCAAATTTGTATACCGCCCTACTTCCAGAAGGGACTCAGGGCGGTGAACAGCCAAATAAAATACAGTGACATACAAAAGTTAAAAAATGTAAAATAAATTAAATAATTAGGTTAGAACAATTTAAAATCCAATTATATAAGTCATTTTAAAATCCAGTATAAAGGGGAGGTTTAAGCCAGACCAGCCTGTTGAAATAAGAACGTTTTTAAGGCGCGGCGGAAGGTACGTAGGTCCTGTAACCTCCTTATCTCAGGGGTGAGCTCGTTCCAGATGGCACGTGCCCCCACAGAGAAGGCTCTCCCCCTGGGGACCGCCAGTCAACACTGTTTGGCCGACGGCACCCTGAGGAGCCCCTCTCTGTGGGAACGGACTGGTCAGTGAGAGGCTATTGGTGGCAGAAGGTGGTCCCGAAGATACCCTGGTCCTAAGCCATGGAGCGCTTTGAAGATAGTAACCAAAACCTTGAAGCGTGCCCAGAAGATCACTGGAAGCCAGTGCAGCTCATGCAGGAGAGGAGTCACATGGGAGCGCCATGTCGCTCCCATCACCACCCGTGCGGCCGCATTCTGGACCAGTTGAAGCCTCCGGGTGCTCCTCAAGGGGAACCCCATTTAGACAGCATTACAGTAGTCCAGGCGTGAGGTGACGAGGGTGTGAGTGATCGTGCGTAATGAATCCCGATCCAGAAAGGGACACAACTGGCAGATCAGGCAAACCTGATAAAAACTCCTCCCGGCCAAGCTGTCATATGCCCTTCTAAAGACAGCCGTGAATCCAGGAGGATGCCCAAGTTGCGAGCCCCATCCGTGGGGGACAATGACTCGCCCCCAATAGTCAGAGATGGCGTCAACTGACTATATCGGGATGTCAGAAACCACAGCCATTCAGTCTTGGAAGGGTTGAGCTTGAGTCTGTTCCTCCCCATACGGCCTCCAGGCACTGGGACATTACTTCGAGGGCATCATTGGGGTGGTCTGGGATGGAGATGTACAGCTGGGTGTCATCAGCGTACTGATGGTACTTCACCCCAAAAACACGGATGATCTCACTCAGCGGCTTCACATAAATGTTGAACAGAAGGGGCGAGAGGACCGACCCTTGTGGCACCCCACATACAAGTGGCCTCAGGGTCGATCTCTGTCCCCCTGTCAACACAGGCTGTGACCGGTTGGAGAGAAAGGAGGAGGACCACCCCCACTCCCAGCCCCTCCAACCGGCGCAGCATGATACCATGGTCGATGGTATTAAAAGCCGCTGAGACGTCTAATAGGACCAGGACAGAGGAACAGCCCCTGTCCCGAGCCCTCCAGAAATCATCAACCAATGTGACCAATGCCGTCTCTGTGCTGTACCCGGACCTGAAGCCCAACTGGAACAGATCTAGATAGGCCGATTCATCCAGGTACTGAGGCAGCTGTTGCACAACCACACTCTCAACAACCTTCGCAACGAAGTGAAGGTTGGAGACGGGACTATAATTTACCAACATTGCCGGGTCTAGGGAAGGCTTCTTGAGGAGGGGCCTCACCACCGCTTCCTTCAAAGCGGCAGGGAAGACACCCTCACTCAAAGAAGCATTTATAATCACCTGGAGCCAGCCTCGTGTCACCTCCCAGGAGGCCAGCACCAGCCAGGAGGGACATGGGTCCAGTAAACATGTGGCTGCGCTCAGACTGCTCAGTATCCTGTCCACATTTTCCGGAGTCACAGAGTCAAACTCTTCCCATATAATATTCTCAAGACCTGCCCCAGTCACCTCCCCTGGATCTACCCATTCGGAGTTAGAGTCCAGCTGTTCCCGAATCTGAGCAGTTTTGTCATACAGATATTGTACAAAGTCCTCAGCTCTACCCTCCAAGGGGTCCTCCCATGCCCCCTGTTGTAGCAAGGAGCAGGTCACCCTAAACAGGGCGGCTGGGCGATTATCTGAAGACGCAATAAGAGCGGAAAAGTAACTTCTCCGCTTTTATCGCCACTAGGTAATTCTTAATATGAGCTCTTACCAGTATCCGGTCGGATTCAGAACGACTGGCCCTCCAACTGCTCTCTAGGCATCTTTTCCGGGGCTTCATCTCCGTCAGCTCCTCAGTATACCAAGGAGCCAGGTGAGATCGGTGCTGGGTCAGAGGCCACAAAGGCACAACTCAGTTCAAAGCTCTGGTGGCCACCTCATCCCAGGCAGCCACTAAGTCTTCGGCCGAGCCATGTGCCAGAGCCTCAGGAAATGACCCAAGTTCCATCTGGAACCTATCAGGATCCATCAGGCACCTGGGGCTGAACCATCTCACCGGTTCCGCCTCCCTGCAGTGAGGTGCGGCAGTTCAAAGGTCTAAACGAAGGAGGGAGTGAACTGACCATGACAAGGGTTCAATCGCTACATCCCCTATCTCAAGATCACTCAACCACTGTCCAGAGATAAAAAACAGGTCCAGCGTGTTTCCCCCCACGTGAGTAGGGCCATGAATTAACTGGGTCAGATCCATGGCCATCATGGAAGCCATGAACTCCCGAGCCGTCTCAGACATCTCACCTGATGGCAGGTTAAAATCCCCCATGACCATAAGCCTGGGGGTGTCAACCGCCACTGCGGCAATAACATCAAGCAGCTCGGGCAGGGCCGCTGCCACATGGCAGGGAGCCAGGTACGTGACTAGCAGACCCAACTGCACCTTATGACCCCACTTCACAAGGAGGGACTCACAGCCAGCCATCTGAGGAACAGTGGCCTCCCTCAGAGCAAGACTCTTGTTTATGACAACCGCCCCTCCCCCGCCCCTCTCCTGTGACCTTGGCTGATGAAATGGTAAACTTAAATATCCAATTCAGGCAAAAATTGAATTATACAAATCTTTCTGGAACCACCATTTTCATGTAAGCATTGAAGATTTCATGTTGCTACAAGCCTTGTGGCTTTTCATTTTTCTTCTTCCATTGTTGTATAATAACTTGGTTATTTTGCTGAAAAGTGGTGTAAATATGGACAAAAAGTTGAGAGGGAAATGACATAGAATCTAAGGTATATTGTCCACAAATGTTACTTGTAAGAATATATTTTATGAAATGTGCAATATATATATATATGACTTGGATTTTACATTAAACTGCACATTTTGCCAGTGCCTAATATGTCTATTGTCTTAACAAATATACTTTATTCATTAGGTTTGTAAGCCACACATTAGTAAATCAAGCTGCCTTGCAGGAAACTGGCACGTGCAAAGTAGCTTCTGCTGAAAGCGTCCATAGTACCAAAATAAATCTATTTCAAATAAACATAACTTCACTGTCAATTCGACAAGCTGAACTAAATGACTTTTCTGGACTGATTTATGCATTTGTCTGGCACCATTTGCTAAGATCAACCTGGAAGCACTTTCTTCGTCATAGGGCTGATTTATACCAGAAAGGTGCACAAAAGAAAATGAGTGTTCTCTATCTTCTTTCCTTTCCTTTATTTTTTTTCCTAGGCTCCTGTTACTATATAACTAGCATATTTGTTTTCTCTAATTACCTTTTCCATGGCTTGAGAATTTTGATGACTTGATTAAGCCTTGCAGTGCAGTTCCAGTCCCTACCCATCTGATTAATTAGCCCAAAGCTTATTAACTTCCAAATTTCAATCAATAAGGCGGTGATGCTTAACAGTACAAGGGCATACTAAGGATAGTACATTTAAATATATATAGAACTGCTAGCCTTCTTTTCCTATGTACTTTAAATTGTTTCACAATATAGTAAATGTGGAGCATTGGTGTAATATCAAAAATAGAAAGTTCAGGGAAGGATATTTTTGAGGAAAATATGACATTTGTGTACAAGGAGAATTGTAGGAAGATAAGTAGCAATTAGATCCCAACAGTTGTACACAAATCAAAGACAGAATAACTAGTTTAGTTAGGAAAGCTCATCAGAATGCACACAGTTGTAATGAGTTACTACCTGCCCTTCTTCAAAGCTCTGTTAAGGTTTCCTAGTTATTTCAGTGGATCAAAACACCTGTCCATGGGTACAAAGACAGCAGGCTTTTCCAATCCAATATTTTAAAAAGTCAAATTGAGCAAAACTAACAAAAGGCAGCAAATAAGCATCAGAAGAAATCACAACTCTCCAAAATCCTCTTGATTTCCAAGAATGCCCATGAATTCTATCTAGGCTGCATAGATTCTGTCTCTTGGATTTCATGGCATGTCCCTTCATACAGAAACAAAGGTATGGGGCTTCCACAGCTCACTTCATGATAAGGCTGAGCCTGATATTTTTTATGTAGGTATGTATGTTCATATTAGGCAAATTTTTAAATACCAAAAGCTAATAGTGAAGCCATCAAGGACTGAAAAAAATCAGCTGAGAAAATCTCAAGTGCATAGCAGTATATTAGATGGGCAGGGAAGACATGACTTAATCAGCTAATCTACCAATCAGTATTCCAGGGAACTGGAGTGTTGCAGAGAGTGTTTAGTGACTGGCTACACTAAGGTGTTCAAAATCTGATCATGTGACTGCGGGGGAGGGAGGGTTGTGGTTATTGGAACTTCAAATCTGAGTCATAAGTAGGCCTAGGGAGGACGGTCAGAGCAGTTATAAAGCAAGCAACATTAAGTCAAGGTTTACACAATATACTGTCCAGGGGTGAAATCCAGCAGGTTCTGACAGGTTCTGGAGAACCGGTAGTGGAAATTTTGAGCAGTTGAGAGGACTGATAGTGGAAATTTTGAGTAGTTCGGAGAACCGGCAAATACTACTTCTGGCTGGCCCCGGAGTGAGGAGGGAATGGGGATTTTGCAATATCCTTTTCCTGGAGTGTGGTGGGAATAAAGATTTTGCAGTATCCTTCCCCTGCCATGCCCACCAAGCCATGCCCACCAAGCCACACCGATAGAACCAGTAGTAAATACATTTGGATTTCACCACTGATACTATCTCATAGTTAACTGAATTAACCCAATATCTGTATCTGCAAAATATTCTGAATCAAAACTAACTATACTTGTTAACAGCAGCCACCATATTTTATCAGCTGATGTTGTAGTAGTATCTGCAAATATTTTTCTACTCTTACTAATTAGAAATTCTTTAACAAGAGATCCCAAGGAAATTTCTCTAACTCCTATTTTCCTCTTTCTGTCATTAAAAAGAAAACAGGTTTAAAAGTATTCCATGGTAACATTAATTTAAAATAATTTACAAATGCTCAGTGTTACTTACCTTTATGGCAATGTCTGTGTTAACATTACTCTAAGAAACATTCTATAGATTTTTGCTAACTAAACTGTAAAATGGATCTCATTGGAAAGATGAAACAGTATAAATGGAAGTTCCATGTAAGTCAATCTTCATAAATATTCAAGAGAGAGAATTTACGTAGGTTCTGCTTGAAGAATTGGTTTTATTCATAGTATATGTTTCTAGGACACTTTATTTTGTAGAAATTACTGGGAAACTTAATACTAAGCTACGGTACATGAAAAGCAGAATCTAGCAAATGTATTTTTCTGACTCTGATAATCTTACTCATATCATGCTCACTGATTTCTGTCCTTCAAAATTGTTGAGAAATAACCCAAGCTACAAAATGTGATATGCAGAACTTCCCACAGATCTTTGGTCAGATTTCAGTTATGGTCCTGACAAATGTTGAGATTTGCTTATGAACAAGGCAGGTCCATGGCTTGACTGTTTTAAACTATTTTAATTCTTCTAGAAAGAAAAGTTTAGATGGGGGAAAGGCAAACAACAAGAAATTGTTTATAAGCTCCAAGTCCTCTTACCACGTAAGCGTGGGCCTCCTTGAATCTCAGTGTATGTTCCTTCCTATGTATAGAAACTAAGATTAACATTTCACCCATCTGATAAACTAAACTCTAGTCTGAAGAATAGCTTCTGAAGTGGTGGTATTTTAGGATCACACAAAGTGATACTTTGCTGCTTGCTTGAAATCAGGACAGAAATGTTTATCTTTATCTTCTTTATGTTTTCTATCCTTCACATCTTATTAAGTAATTTGTTAGTAGACAAGAGTTAGCCCCAAATTTCATAGTATAGATACTATAGAACATCAATGAGATGCAATCTTTCTTACTAACGCATTTCACAATGGAATTAAATAAGTACAACTTCTCCATCACACTTACCATACATTTAACAAATGGATTTTAGTGTCCAGAAGACAATAACATTCCTTTATCCCTCTTTTTTCCTGAGGGGATTTGGCTGTAGCTTTTACCTGAGGACCTTAATGGAAGCATCCTAACCAGTGTGAGATTTCTAATACAATGACAACTCAAGGTCATTCCTCTTAAAATGAAGCATGTTCAATATCATAACTAGAAAACTAGGTACAGCACAGACATATACTTGAATATGTCAATCAGATTTGTTGCTACTTCTTCAAATATGAAATTTAATGGGGGCATTTATGCTAAAAGGCATTAACAAAATCAAGAAATCAATTTCTAGCAAGAAGCATTCAGAATGAAGAAGAGCAAATGTTTTTCCCATCTGTTTTCTTTTCCTCTTACAGAGACTATAGAAAAATTGCAGAACGAACGTTACACCAGGTTATTGATGAAAAGTGGGCAAGGACAAAACTGCTTTCCTGGAACACTAGCAAAACACTAGCAAAAAATTCGCAGAGCTATTCCATTGAAATATGGTTTTAAGTCAACAATAATCAAGGTTTGTTGCAACTCAACTTGGCTTAGGAGTTGTAAAATAGGAGGCAGTTTAAAGGTAATGCTAAATTGAAAATGTAAAGAATCAAATGCAACAAGTAACAGCCTACTAGATCCAAAGCTGCACTTCTATCAGCTGAATGGGTCCTTCCACTCATAAAAGGAGCATAGTTTTAGTAGGTATTTCTGCTAATATTCCTGATGCTTATAAAGCAGGCTAAGGCTTGCTTGGAAATGTTGCATTACAAATGTAGAAAAGAAATTATATTTTCTACAATAATAATGTAATGTAATAATGACAATAATGTAATATAACCAAATTAAAAGTCATGAGTAAGCAATTTTTGAAGTTTCCAAGAAGTTCTTCAGGGAAATAACTAATATGTCATACTGAAATATTTTATTGTGCCTCTACCAAAGGCAGACCAAAATAATAACAGTAGAATAAAACAACAAATAACCGCAAGGTTATCTTTAACTAACTAAAAGCCTAATAAAAATTCTTAGTTTTAGTTTCTGATCTTACTGAATCACTCCCTTAGAAAGAACAAAGGAGCCATGTGAGATGATTGATTGATTAGCATGTGTGGATGTGCATGCATGCACACATACACACAACATCCTGAGGCTATACTTGCTAAGTATCTTCTTGGAATACAATGCTCCATGGTTCATCTACATATAAATAGGTTAAAGAGCTTCAAAAAACCATTACAACCATTTCTGGAATAATGGCTATTAAGCTGCATCAAAATGTCTCTCATCAGGAATGCAAAACAGTTTTGTTTCTCAATTCATCAAGTTGTATGCAGTCTCCTGTCCTGAAATATTCCCAGATGAAGGAACTCTTGGCTATGGCTACCTGTTGAATTCCAAATGTATCCTCAGAAATTCTGCCACATATCATTTCTACCATCTAACGAATTATTCCCTAAGACTTAGAAATGTAGTGAGTGGTTTGCCATGTAATTAAGAGAAGTAATAAAATAGGGCTCAGTACTTATATTGCAATAAAATCTTCCTTGCATAGTGAAGTTGTTTTCTATATTCAGAGAGATTACATTTTAATGTTGAGATTCAGAGTGTCACGACTGCAGTTTGTAAACATTCCTAAACTATTATTTTGTGTGGAAAGTTAGGGTTAAGGCCAGATTAAAGCCCTTTTATTTAATATGCTCACATTTTATATGCAGGAAATATTGTATGTGGAGAAGCATCCAATTATGGGATGCCTTTACTGTATTTTAAGGTACTGTCTACAATGTTGCTATGTAACATTTCTTCAATGTGAAATTAAAGTTCTTTAAGATTCAAATATAAAGGATGTGCCCAACCCACTCCAAATTATTACAAAAACTGTCCCTTTGTTCATAATTGTATAGCATTTGAAAGTATTTATGTAATCCAGTCTTCCACATGCAGGTTTCCACTCTGAAAGGAGGAGGAAAAAGAAAAACCAAAAACCAAAACAGCGTTGTCATCTTTGGCTCCTTGCAATACCTCTGTTCCAGTCTGTTTTGCCTCTGTAGACACCCTGGCCCATCAGTTACCACGTGCCATAACAATGATAAATCCTGCTCCAGAGACTGAGGGAATCTCTGCATTTGATAGCAGAGGTGATTGTGCTGAAGTCAAGAAAGCGAAGAATATGTTTGACCTTACCTGTCAATTCTTTCCTGTAGAACTGTCAGCACAGAGAAGTCTGACTCTTAAGACTAGATAAACCTCTGAAAGATGGAGACAACCAGAGGAAAGGAGGGAAGTGGTCAGGTTTGTCTTAGGCTTCTTTTGAGGCTAACTCATCATTCCCTCAACTGGAGAGCAACCCTTATTACAGTCATTGTCATGATTATCTTGAAATCTATAGCCTCTGATTCCAGGCATCTATCAGGAAAAGACCAAAGCCTTATTAGTGTGGGCAATAAAGCTTAGCTGGAAGGAAGCTAGTGGGAAGATAAATTAACCTTCCTTCTAGCTACACTCCCATCAGCTTTGTTAACTCTGAGTGACATTTATTGATACCCTACATTTTATCACCCCTACCATCAATCTGATGGACACTCTCTTGCCAAACTTTTGTAATCATTTTGTGGGCAACCCTAGACTATATACGTACATGCTTTTCCTACCTATAGGGCTCATGGGATTTGCTACTATTAACTTCCTTGCTTGTCTACCTGCCTGCCTGCCTGCCTTAGAAAAGGCTAATCTGATATACTTGCTCTCAAGCAGCACAAATACAAAACAGTTTCAGTTTTAAGGATATTTTGTCAGAAGGATACTCAAATTATTTCCTATCAATACTTTAGCAGCAATGTAAATAGCCAAAACAATGAGTAGAAAAACTCATTGGTTCTAAGCCATATTATTTAAATTTTAAAAAGACATTCTCAAGCATGGGTATAATCCAGGGTCATTTTGCATACACAAATATTACCAATGAATTTTAAGTGTAAATTTGATTTACCATTTTAAAAAAGTAAAATCTTGTTTTCTTAACAATCCTAATAAAATTATGAAAGAAAGGTTTATCTTTATGTACATTTTTTTAAAAAATTAACCTATCTTGGCAAATTTTCAAGTCTTTTTCTGCTGCAGAGATTATGAAATCTAAACCTTGCTCATGATGAGGCACTTCGGAAATATTACATTAAATTTAAAGCTGCTACGTTTAAAATAACCTCCCACTGTTTTCAACTGAGAGAAGTGAGGCAAGATAGCAGCTCAGCCTTAGAAGGCATTTTATTTACTTCTTCAAAGAATGATGAATGCTGGAGGAACTTTTAAAATACCAACCATACTTTTTATATCCCACTCTAACAGAAGGCAAGTAGAATGAGGTGAGAGAAGCTTAAGGTTTTGGCAACACAGTAACCTGAAGAACTGAATGATGAATGATATGTCCAGTGTCCTTAACTGAAACTGCTCCTGACAGTGGAGGGTGGTGCCCTATTTCTAAATTGCAACTCAATGCTAATTAGCTAGGTCAGTTTCTGTATGTAAAATGGGCAAAGGGGTGGTAAGTAACTCTATTCCTGTGATGTGGATCAGAGCTAAATCATGATGCAATATATTAAACCATAATCCATTAAGGAAATCTAGTTAAACATTTATCTCTTGTCAGAGTATTAATTATATATAAAATGTTAGATATTTAACAAGCCTACTATAGAGAAATTGCACTGATAAAAAGAATGATTTGATACCATTAGGGCTACCGAACTTCACATAACTTTATACAATAGTAAAAATTTAATAGTTTTCTGAATTGAATCTGTACTAGATCTCATAGATCTGATATCTGTACAGTCAACATCTAAAGTTTACTTTTACTGTTAAATTGATTTCTATAGAAGTGGTCTTTTTGAGCTAATAATCTTGTTCCTTCAGATCTCAGATAAAAAAACCTTAAGGAATGACTACCTTATCTTATTATTGGCCAAGCTAAACAGCCAATCATACCTTAACTGTTTCAGGAAAACTACCATATATTGCCAATTAAAGGAAAACATTTAATCTATTGTGATTGGTTTTTAATGACTGAACACATTCACCTTTGACCTATAGTATAGAACTATTCACCAACTGACCCTTGTTTTGTTCCTTGTAGATACCTCTAAAATATGACCGAAAGTCTCTGTGTGATCAATACTAATACCTTTAACTAATGCATTAATAATTCTTTTTTACAGACTAGCCTTTGAATTTACACCACCAGTGACCATGCCACATATGAGTAGAGTGTTTCAGAGTCTAGTATGGATGTTACCTCACAATAAAAGAGTTAAACAAGGCTATACCAAACAGCAGCTTTTGGGGTAAGTTTTTCTATAAGGTAAATAATTCCTTGGGGGGCAAGAAGAAAACATGCCATCTTAATCAGCTGTCCCAGAAGAAGCAAGCTCACCATCTGCCATTGTTGTAAAGTCATCTGTTCCACATTCTTTCAAGCAGTAGATGGAAATAAAGAGAAACTACTAAAGCATCCATTTCTCAATGCACAACAAATAACAAGCGTGAAATGTGAGGCAAACTAAATTGTTTTTGAAATGGAATTCAAAACGAATTGGAATAATATCCCTGGCTTAGATGCTGTTACAGATTCAAAGAGCGTTTTCACTCTCTGAAGTTAAGAACCTATATTGGTTTGCTTGTTTTTAATTTTCATTACTCAGATTTGTCTTGTATTATAGAGGAAACCAGCAGGATGGGCTAGCTGGACTATAAACATCAGGCTTGGGTGGTAAAGATGAGAACCACAATAGCCTTAAATACTATACAGAACAGACTTTCAGCTGAACTTTGATCAATCAAGGGGTGCTTCTTCTGTCACCCAAATTGCCAACAGCTGCCCTGAAAAGACATCTGCTACAGCAAGGAAGGAGAATCTCAGAACCAAAAACTGGCTCTGACATTCACATATCATTGGACATAGATCCTTTGAAAAATAAGAGTATTGTAACAGGTATAAATATTTCTCGAGGTAATTGTATAAGAGAAGGAAAAGGTTTATGTCAAGTTTCTCCCTCCTGGTGCCCTCCAAATATATTTCCAATCCTTCACAGACACTGTTAACCATAATATCTTGACTAGTTGCTTAGAGATTAAAGGACTTGAAATACCTGGAGTGGATGGGGAAAGTTACATTATTACATTTACAACAAGCAAGCTCAAATCCCTTGCTTGGCTCCTCTTTGTCCTAAATGAACATTTACAGAAAGAATGCCTTTTATTTTATTTTTTTCTTGGCAGCTCCTTCTTAAGTTGAGCAGGAGATTCCTAAGCAACTCTGAGGAGATAGGTTTCTTTTATTATGACCCTGAGGAAGAAATAAGTGCTTTTCATTAAAGGAAATGCTTGAAAACATGAAACTGATACCACCACCATAATTTTACTCTATCGCTGCTTCCCTCTGTTATAATGGCCTTTGCATTAGGCAGCTTGCTGGGGAGATCACTGATGTCCATTTACTTTAGTAAAGATTGTTATTGAATGGAAGCAGTAATGGGGGGTGTGGTGGGGTGGCGTTTATGATCCTACTCGACTAAGAGCTCAGAGCCTCGTCTTAGAATAGTCTTTCTCTCCACCTTGACAGCTATTAGAGAATCAATACAGGTAATATGTCAGCAGTGGTCAGCACTCATGTAAACAGTAAGGTGAGGCTGAAATGGAAACTGACAGGTAGCCACTTAGAAAGAGTCTGTGAGTCAAACACATTGAAAAGTGAAGCTCCTTGAGGGACACCCTCCCCCCATCAGCAACAATAGCAGGTCCCTTGCTGCTGTGGGCCAGGAGATTAGAGGGGAATCCGAAGGCCAGACACCCTTCCAACCACACAATGACTCATACTTCTCAAAGAAAAGAAGTGACCTTACATGGCTACTGAAGGACCAGCAGTGCAACTCTATCGATTTCAAAGGACTGTTAGGATGCATCCAGGACAATTCCTCCCCTGTGAAGATGAGGTGAAGTAGCTAAGAAACAAACAAACAAAAATTGGCCTCTTGAGTGAATGTCCTAATGCTGGATGTTTTTAGATAGCTACATCTGGCTATAATTTAAATGCAATTTTGTTTTCTACTTGCTATACTAGGTGACCTTTCTGTTCTCAGAAACCTAAACAGGGAAAAGTCTAATTGGTTTACGCTTGGATAAGACGCTGCCAGGAATACCAGGGCTGTAAGGTAGGTTGGAAATTGACCTCCTCCTCAAAAGAGGCACTGGTCAAACAATTGCAATATTGTTGTCCATGTTGAGAAAGATCCCGGAGATTGAAAATGACTCACAGGAGACTCTGCCTTTTATTACTCATCTATCTGTAAAGTAGGTTTAAAGGGGGATGGGGAGCCTTGCCCAGGGCGTGGATATGAATGAGGATGGGACCAAAATCCAGTTCCAAATTGTAAAGGCTGTTCAAGCATATCTGCAGAGCCTGGTTTTAAAAAAAGGTAATACGACAGCTTCAACAGAGCAACTAAAGTTCCAGCTGTGTTTTATATGGATGCACATAAAAAACATGTGACACTACAATTGGCCCATCATGGTTACCATCTTGCACGTTGCAGAAACCCCTTGTCTTGGATACAACTGTTCCATACACGACTGTTCCATCATTCTGCACTTCAGATGAATCTTTTTCCATGATTTCATATACTTTCACAACCAGACTTTGTGGAAAAAAATGGCTCCCACTCAGATGTGCAAACCTGGCTTTTGGAAACTGCAATTCAAGAGTGCTGATTACTTCAGCTCTGAAATGAAGTCTATTGGATTGAATGGTTTTCTTTGTTTAATGAGCAGTTTGGTTTAATCAATATTGGTTTGCTGCATTATCCGTAACTCACTAATCTCTTGGCTGCTTTCTTCCATTCCGTGGGGAGAAACAACTCTCTTCTTTTTCTTTTTTCCTTCACCCCATTCCATTAAGTACAGTAGAGCAAGAGCTATTGAAAAAGAGGTGGGGGAGAGGAAGAAAAGGTTAGACCATTTGGTGACATGCTGGAATTAGCCAAAGGGTAGCAGATGTTAACTCTAGTTGCTTTTGTTTCAGCCTGAGCTTTAGGACCATATTACTGTTCTATTGTCATTCACATTACAGGGGGACCCATTTCTCTCCATTTAAAGCCCAATGACACTTCTGAGTTTGCCAAAAGCCTCTTGTCCTTTCTGTTTAGAATACTCCCCATTCAACATTTAAAATACTCTTACAGAGATCATGCAAAGCAAGTGAAATCAATTAACTAGTCCTGCAGGTTAAATTCATTGTGGTGACCTTCTGCTGGATCTCTGCCATCCTTTTTCCTTTAAAGAGATGAGCCTTCTAAGCAAGGTATTCCCCATCCCCCCAATGCTACAGTTCTCATTATTTTCATGCAGTAAGCATACGGATTGTTCTGTCTGAGGTTTATATAAATGCTTGTCTAACCATCTGACAGACACGGAAGTCTTAAGACAAAAAGAAAACAAAAAATTCACAAATACATGTTATGTATTAATATTGCTGAACATAGATTAACAATAGAACATACTAAAAATTATCTTACTTTCATGTGGCTCAGCAATTCTCCTGCAGTCTTCTTCATAAATTCTTTGACATTTAGTCATTTCCTATATTTATATCCTGTAGCTTCAGATATTTCAAATTGTATTTAATATGATTTTTAAAACTTATAGAAACTGAAATTGGAAAACTTGGATAATCGTTCTATCTATCATCTATCTATTCTCTCTCGCTATCTCTCTCTCACTCACTCACTCACTATCATCTATCTATTTATCCATCTATCATCTATGTATCACAGAGGTCTACTTAAATAAAGTTTATCACTTAATGTCAGATAAGAAGATGCCAGGAGGCAAGAATCAGGAGGTGATTGCATAATTAAGATTACTACCAACAAAAGACCCTCTCTCCAGTGTTCATATGCTTCATCTTTTTATAGAAAGGCCTCTAAGAGCAGTGATGGCAAACATTTTGGGCTCTGTATGTCAAAAATTTAGAAAATGTTTAACTTGGATTTTCTCCAAACAAAAAATAAACCATTCTCTAAATTTCCATTATCTGGGCCATGCTGAACAGTGGCACAATAGCAGCATCAAAGCTGGGCCTGAAGTTGAGACTCAACCTTGACTCCAGACCTAGTACTACTTCTGCCACTCAAAAAGTCTGTCTTGCACCATTCAATTGTTCCCATAGCCCAGCATCCCTCAGAATCTGCCATCACTGCTTACTTTCAGGCATTGTTCTCTTTCTGTTGATAGGCCCCTACAGCCTACCCAAGACTGTTTCGGGTTGCATGCTGTCTTTGTTCTTGATACAGCTTTGAAAGAGACTCTTCTGCGGCCTTTGAAAACCATTCAAAAGAATACCTCATACTCATGCAATTTTAAGAGGCATGAGAGGTTGCACGAAAGCTGTCTTGTGCAACTTCCAGAAAGTCCAGGGGCCACACAAAAGCACACTTCCTGCAGTTCTGCAGCCTTCAAAAATCCTGCAAGAATGGGGCCTGCTTTCAAGAATAGTTGTGATCAGGTATCTGTGAATTCTGGCATATCACATTGTGGTGAATCACTTTTGACACACATGCAATAGATTTGCCATCACTGCTCCAGAGATTTCAAGACCTAAAATAGGAAAAGGCAGTCTTTCAGATTTCTAATTTTAAATAATTCAGTGGTATAATGTGATCAAAATATCCAGTCCTGTAGAGCAACTCGTTTCCAAACCATTTTGGAAAAAAACATTGCAATAGTCAAAACAAAACTATCCAATCATATGAAGATGCATTCAAACTATCATAATAGGAGTTTTCCGAAACACGAAAGGATGTCACAAAGCAGAATGTGGGTCTATTCTTCCTTATATCCAAGAGTAAGACAAGAACCAATGAGTGAAGCTTCAAGAAAACTAAACATGAAATAAGGAGAATCTTTCTGTCTGTGAAAACTAATAACCAGTGGAACAGCTCAAGGTAATCTACAGTAGCTAAAATGCCAATCTCCTAGCTGGTGATTTCCCAACATTATTTGTCTGGTCTGAGTTAAATCTGTTGACCCTTACTTAGAGTATTTAGTACTTGTTCAGGAAAGCTTTTGTCTCACTTGTCTCTGATGAAAAAGAGATAAAACTCTGGCTATCCATTTAGACTCTCTCCTCTCACAGTCCCACTGCTGCTGCTTGATTTACTAAGGAGCTCAGAAAGATGAAGCAGAAGAGATGCCTAGACCACCACTGGAGGAAGACCCTTGTCAAGTTTGACCAACCACTTGTTCTTGTCTACAGTAGCAAAGAATATCAAAAAGGAGATTATTTTATCATTCTGATTGTATCTGCTCAGTGTTGCCCAATGTCCCTGTGAAACATTCTGAGACTGACTGGCTGATGTTCAGATTTAAAAGAGTTGGACTCCATGTACAATGTCCATAGGCTAGACTGCAACTTTGTATTACTTCAGTTTGTGAAGCCACTTCCTATTTGTTCTTCTGTTCCTCATTATTGGTTATATCCACCTGTGGGATGATAATCAGCACAACTTTGACTGAGAGAGTCAGCACTACTTTAAGAGAGCCAGTTTAGTCTAGTAGTTAAGGCACGAGGCTAGAAAATGGGAGACATGACTTCCATCTTAGCCATAAAAGCGAGATGGGCGACTTTGGACCAGTTACTGCCTCAGCAAAATCCATCTCACAATTGTTGTTGTAGGAAAAGTAGAAAGAGGAAGATGTATTGAATATGTTTGCTACCTTATTATTTATTATTTATTTATTGGTTCGATTTATATGCCGCCCTTTTCCGGAGACTCAGGGCGGCTTACAATGAGTTAATGACTTATTTGTAAAAATAATAAAGGCAGGATATAAATAAATAAAATGTTCCCATTGCATTTGTGCCTTCTGCTCCAGAAACAATTGCTTGACCCATCTATGTTGTGTAATTTTAGATCTTTTCCTAATCTTCTCTGTTTGGAAAAGTTATAGAGAAAGTGGTGGCCTTGCAACTTCAGGAAGCCATGAAAACTAGATTTGGGCCCTTGCCAGTCAGGTTTCAGGCCAGCAAATGGTGTGGAAACTACACTGTGGAGGACTAGTATTGGAAGAGTATAGCTCTCCTAGTCCTCAACCCAGTGGTGAAATCTAAAATTTGTTACTACCGGTTCTGTAGGCGTGGCTTGGTGTGTGTGGGGGAGTAATGTGACTGGGCAGGCGTGGCCAACTTTTTTTTTACTTTTAAAACCATTTTTTCTACAAAAAATGTAAAAAAAATGCTTTTAAAAGCCGACGATCCCAGCTGAGTTGTCTGATCGGCAGAGGCTTTTAAAAGAAAAAAGCCTCTGCTGATCAGGCACCTCAGCTGGAGTTGAAAAAATACTTTTAAAAGCCTGTGATGATCCCAGCTGAGCTGCACGATCAGAGGCTTTTTAAATTTTTTTTATTTTTAAAAACATTTTTTCCACCGAAAAGGTTGTAGAAAAAATGCTTTTAAAAATAATAAAAAAGCCTCCGATGATCGCACTGCTCAGCTGAACATGGGGGGTGGGGCAGGGATTTTTGCTACCAGTTCTCCGAACCACCCGCCTTCATCGCCACCGGATCAGGCAATCCAGTCCGAACTGGGAGCATTTCACCCCTGGTATGGGTAGGTAAAAACAGATTCAGACTGAGTAGATTCAAGATGAAATGGTTTTGGGTTTGTGCACCCAATTCCAGAGAAATGCCAACTTTGAATGGAGTTGTATCCCCATGTTTACAGGTGACTTGCAGATTAAGGATTTTCCTAAATTTACATTTTTATTTTTTGCTCATAAAGCAGGCAACAGTTCTGGCTAGGAGGGATTTTGCTGAATTACATCATGTGCAGCAATTGCCATTGCCATTCCTAAGAGATGGGATTCTAGTCACTCATACCCTAGTCATGGTGGACACTTGGGACTACTGTCATATGTTCTACATGGGACTGGCCTTGAAGAATATTCTGAAGCTACAAGCTGGTTCTGAATGCAGTTGCCTTGGCATGATGGCTGTATCCCCATAAACTTGGGTGATCTAATTAATAAACTACTTTATTAAGAGTTCCTGTCCTGCTTCTGGGATACAAAGGCTGGTTGTCGTCAGAACTGCTTGGCTCCAGACTGGTTACCTGATAAGACTGCTTTCTTTCATATAGGTAACTGAACTCACTGAACAGGGACAAGTTTCTTCAGGTTGTCTCTTTGCCATCAGAGAGGGCCTCAAAAGAGAGCTCTTTTGATAGCCATCCCCAAACTTAGAATACTTTTCCTGCAGAGATTTGATCAGCCCTGCCCTGTCAGCTTCAGGAAAGCCACCAAAACCACTTGGTCTGGAATAGGACTGCTTTGATTGGCAGTGAGATTGCAAGCACCCTATTATTATTCATTGGCTTATTCATTTTTTAAAATGCTGATACTTTTGTTACCTTTAGGTCCTTTTTGCATCCTTGTTTTTTTATTGATATTTTACATTGTTAGGGGCCGAGAGCAGAGAGAATTTATTCAGACACTTTTTAAATAATGCCTAGAGTTAATTGGCTGTCTACAGGAACAGAATTGAAGGCTATTGGGGGAGGGGGTGCATGTGTTAAGGGCCAAAATTGTCATGAAATGAAGAATCCCCCCCCCTTCACTCCCAAAGGGCAGAAATTATGAGCATCCCTTTCTCAGCCTACAGTAAAACAAAAGTGGAAGTAACCCAAGTTGTTTGGCATTTTGCAAGCTGTCTCGTCACCTGCTGAAAGGAAGAAATAGAATGGGGATCTTGAGAATTTACTATTATTCTAATATCAATATTCTGCACTTAAATTTGAAGCATATTGACCCTCTGGGATCAAGCCAGTTCAAAGAGCAGTGCATTCATTTCTAAGCATAAACATTCAATAAGTGGATGTATGAAATGAATACCTGATTTGGCTATAAACCCTTGTATTTGTTTCCAAGCTTAACAGGGCAGATATTCATTACTTAGATGATATCCTGCTTGCAAGTATGAGGGAAGTCACATATTGCAGCAGCACATTTCCAACTTTTTATCAATTAACTGAAGAACTGAGCAGATTTGTAATCCTCGAATTAAGAATGTAATTGCAATAGTGTTATCTCATCAGACTTGTCAAGACAGGTGTGCTTCAAATGTTTTATACTATTAAAACACCCATTATTGCTGCCCATTAAAAGGCTCCAAATGGGTTATGGCTATTTGGCAATAAATGAGCCTGAATTCAAGGCAAGGATAAAACTAAATGTATAATTTAAATTCTACTTGTATGTAGCTAGGCTGGATTAGAAAATGTTTGCAGATCTTATAATCATATTGTAAGTCTCTCATTTTCATACTGAAACCTGGAAAAAAATAGCAAAAATTGATTCTATGAATTCTATTCTACTGTATTCCTTGAGGGGTTTGGATCCAGGTCAATGAACCTATGAGTCCATATAGTTCTCCACATTCAAAAAAATAAGTTGTCAGTAAATAATATATTAATAATGTGTTACAACATAATCCTTTATGTAGCTATATACATTTCTATAAACATTGTTTGTGTCAACAAAAATGATATATTTTTCTGTCAATTTGTTCTCCCTCCCGCCCTCCAAAATCTGGTTACAAATACTAAGAGCTATAGACACAACAAATCTAGAGAATGTCAAATTAGACAAAGCTGGTTCACAGGCCTGATAACATGGATTTTTTCACATTCATAGGTTGCTTGTCAAAAGTCGGTTAAAATATATTTTATTGTTTATACATGGATTATCATCCATATAAACTGTATAAAATACATATCTTGCAATTAAGAATTTTAATAGAATAATTCCTTGCAAGTATTTTCAGAGTTTGTTCAAGAGAGTTGTGGTCTTTAAAATGTGTAATTTTACTTCTGAGGTCAAGAAAGAGACATAGTAGATCAAATTGATTATTTTAATTATTATGTATCCTGTATCTTCAGCACACAAATGTTCTCAGGAAGAAAGCTAAGAAGTAAAAGCACAATGCTTATCAAACAAAATATGGAAAAAGCAAACAGAAACACAGCAGCATAACTTTAAAAATCAAGGAAAGTTAGTTTTAGCAGCTATATTCTGAAGTAAAGAACTATGAATCTTTTCTTAACCACCAGTCTGCAAGCATATTATTAACAGCTCAGTGCAAAAGTCTTTGAAGTTACACATTTATGATAAGTACAAATACGCAAAAGGAGTAGCATAAGGCTAGTGCACATTTTTGTTTCTTAAAAACTGTAGTTCTATTCAGTTATGTATTTGTTTTACAAGCCTTAATATTCATATAAGAATTTTATAAATACATCTCTTTATAAGATTGCAACCATCAAAACAGCAGGACTGGCATAAGATAAACAATAGAAAAGTTAGTGCAAACCATTTGGTAAATCATTCCTAAACAGACAAATTTTTGATTTCAATTATCAGCTAAGAATCAAACTATACTTAAATAATTATCAATCCTTATCTCATCCCCATTGTTTTCACTTTTGCCAGAGACAATAAACCCAGTTGGCTGAAATAAAAGTTTCAATATTTTAAAATAACATTCCTCATAACAAAATATCTTCTTCTGCATTTTAAAATGCAAGCCATCTTTTACTCCAAATCCCTGTATACATGCTTATTAAATACAATTGTTTCACTTTAGAGTCACTATTCTACTGTATATTATTTTAAGCACTGGATCATAATATTGCTATGACTGATCAACAAATGACAATCACTCACTTTCCATTCTTTATTGAATGATCTTGAGCAAGTTAACTCTTTATTAAACATTTGCTAACTGTGTGCATTATTTATTCCATGCGGAAAGGAAGGATATAAATATCTGTGTTGCCATATTAGCATATTTCTGTTTCCAGCCATCTTCTTTTAACCAGTATTTTTTTTAAAAAAAATTTAACCCATTTTTTTATTGATTGATCTAACTCTGAGGAATAAACTTGTCATGCCCTCCTTTCGCCATGCAATTTGTTAGATTACTTTTTATTGTCTCTCACTTATAATTATGCATGTTTACTAGTTTAGGGTTTTGCTTTAAATATTTTGTTTACAATGCTAAGAAAATTTATTTATACAGCCACTTCAGATATATTTCTGCTTTACTGTCTTCCTCTTATGAAGTAGCATCCTTGAGTAAGACAATTGTTATTGTAACTAGTTCAGCCAGCAGATAACATTCAGTGACTTGAGGATACACTGGCAGTGGGAAGTTTTAAGTAGACAATCAAGTAGGAAAGAAAAAAAACCCTTGGAAAAACTGATTATTCTGCTGTATTGACAAACTTCTGACAGGCCAAATATTCCCTAACCAACAAATAGTATTCCCTTCAAGTTTAGCATCCTTATGTGGAAAAGCCAGAGATACTAGGTTTGTAGAGATGAAAAATACAGACTTCTGCTAGATAGAACAGGATTTCCTATACAGATAATCTTCAATTTGCAACCATTTGTTCAGCGACCATTCAGAGTTATGGCCCTGCTAATGAAAGAACTGATGACTGGTCCCTTAAGATATGACCACTGCAGTGCTACTACAATCATATGACTGCAGAGTCACACTTATGGCTGCAGAGATGTTTAAACTCTCTACCTGCTTATCCCATCCTCTCTATTCTCTTTCAGGACCTGGCTCTTGCTGCCCAGCTGATCTCTTCCATCTTCTTATTCCTGTTGCTAACCACGTATGCTTGGCTTGGCCCTTTGCAAGGCAGCTGCTAGTTGAACAAGGTTTTCAAAAGGTTTTCTCAAATCGTACATGGCAATCTTTTCATGAGGCCTAGGGAGTTTCACATTGCCAGCAGCTGCGTCACAAAAGGCCAGGGCAGGAACACCTCATCAGCAGTGGCAACAAGAAGAAAGCGAAGGTCAGTGGGGCAAGTAAGGCCTCACTACCAGAATGCATGGTAGTGTGGGTGAGTTGGCTAGGGAGATTGCAGCTTGGCGAGGCTGGACTTTGACCTGCAAAGGGTTTGGCACTGCATTCTGCCTCAGGAGCTTCTTGAAGCCTTAGAGGGGTGATGCGCCTTTAAGTCCCTTTGCACCACATTGCTGGGCTGTGGTGGCTGTGGCTTCCAAGGGTGGCTGCTGTGATGTGCCAAGAAGTCACAGACACATAGTTCTAAGGCTGCTTCCCTCTCCGCAAGGCAGGTACAGGGTTGCCAAAAGAGCAGAGTTGGGGAGAACAGGCAGTAGAGGGAGTTGGAGGGACCAAGCCCAGAAAGGCTTGAATTGAGATGGATCCTCAGTAATGACTGCTGGAATTCAGTTAACAGGATGTGACAGGATTGCCATAGCTAAATGATGCAGTCATGTGATACTATGTATTATGACCCCATCACTTAGTGATGGAAATTCTGGTCCCAATTCTGAATGTAACTGAAGGATTACCTGTATCAGAGAATTCTTCAAAATTTTGCAACCAATGTACAATAGCCCTATATACATCAATAATGGGAGTATTGTGTTTCTTTTCTTATACTATATACATATACCCATGCTACTTTTGATAGTCTTCAAATCCACATGACTGAGTTTCTCCCTTATGTTAAGTTATGTTTAATCAATATAGAACAAACCACAACCAGCTTTATAATGAACATGAATCATACACTATGTTTTAAAGTCACAATGCCTGATTTAGTACCTGCTAAACCAAAACAATGCCCGGTTTAGTACCTGCTAAACCAAATCTAGCCTGCTTTAGAAAACAGGCTAAGGGGAAAAAATTAAGTTAATGGATTTTGTTTATAAGGTCTGCAAGATCAATTAAAAAGGATGAAATTGTGGAGGAAGGTGCAGACTTTAAAAGTAGGTTCTCCCTTTTGCCGATAATGGTTCCTATTTGCATAATGAATATAAAATCCAGAAATTACTTTAAATCAATCTTTTGTCCTTAGAATATACAGGCTACTCAGGTAATAGGCAGTCTAAACAAAAACTAAAAGCTGAAGATGAGACATAACCAGAGAAATAATCATTGAGAAAAAAATCAGAAGAAACTTTACCTGGGTGGAAAAGACATTGTCTGACAAAACGAAGTCTTAGTTGCATATGCCCATCTCCAGTTTAGGTTACTATAGTTAAGAGTCACAGTAATTATTTCCAAGGACACATAAAGGACAACTATGATGGCCACAATAAAAAAACAAAAACAAAACTGAAATCTAAGTTGCAGCAATATTTTTATTAATGGTTGGCAGACATGGCCATATATTGATTGAAAGAGCAGAGGTCATAATGTCCTGCATTTTGACCCGCTCATTCTGCCTACCTGTGAATGCAGCACAATATTAAAATGTATATAATGTCACAGGTAGGCAGAGATGGGCCCAACCATTACTTTGCTGGCTAAAGAGTTTTGTGGAATTTCATATGAAAGCGAAATTCTTCTGCCTCTAGGAATATTTTATCACACAGCGTACATTTAGAGCCTTTGTCTTTAGAACTGTGTGTGCGTCGCACATGACTGTCATGGGCAGCATGTGAAGCAAACACTTTACCACAGTGCTTACACTTGAAGGGCTTCTCTCCTGAATGTTGACGGATGTGAGTACGCAGGATGCTGGAGGCGGTGAAGGCCTGCAGAGAGCAAGGGAATGGATAAGAAAGTAATTAGACCCCAGAAACAGAATGCCAGAAACATGAAATCTTTGTAATGCACCAGGGACCAGTCTCATAACCGTGGGGATTCTTAATCTCATGCTTATGAGTGAAAACTGCTCCTTAATCCAATAGTTTAGATGTAGCATCTTTGCTACAAACAGAAGAAAAACATAATGTAGGGCAAATTCAGAATGGTTACACAAGTACAGCATCCTAGTGAAAGGTGACCCAAATGGCTAATGAGGGGACCAAATATTCCAGTTTATGAAAAATTGAAACATTCCATCAGAATTGCAAGAAACATCTCCTCACCTTGTTGCAGTATACACACTTATATGGTCGTTCTCCAGAATGCACCCTCGTGTGCTTGTTTAGACTAGAAGACTGAGAGAAACTTTTACCACACACAGAGCACTAAAATGAGAAAAAAATATCTAATCATTCTGTAACGGCAGAAGTTAGATCCGATTCTGGTAGGACATAGAAATGTGCAAACATTTATTTCATGCAGGTGAATTACCACATGTTACAGCAGTCTGTCACTGCATAACAATATACATGTGAGGCTCTGAACTTTTCAAAAATTATTTGCAAGAAGTGCTTCAGATATCCTGGAAGCAAACCATCTTTTGGGAACTTCAGAATTTGAAAAAAAGGTGTAGCTACTCTATCCCACTGGAGCATGCAAGCAACACCCCAGTAGGAGTAGAGTTAACACTGCAACACCATTTTCATCAGTCTGATGCACATGCTGCAGACATTCCCAAGGAACATAACTGTCTTTCTCCAAATCATGCACATTAATACCTGGCACACAGCTCTAGTTTTTAACTACATTACTTTTAGAAGTATAAACAGCTGTTTCCCACGAGATACTTCTGAATTATATCCAGAAAGCCCTCTTGATAATTATTCTACCATTCTGGGATTTATCTATCTATTTATCTGGGATACTTAATTGCCATTAAGGTACAAAAAACAATGTCTTTTTCTGTGATAAGAATGATGATCTACCTTTTCTTTTCTCCCTGCCCAATTCTGGTTTATTTCCAGTCTATTACCTGCTCAACTTATTAAGAAAATATTTAATTTCTGTGCTGCTATATATATAAGGAAGATGCACTGAATACAGTGAAACGTCTAAGTATGTATGTAATTGCTGTCTTAAATTCAAACCGTCTTCATATGTATTTAAAAATTATAGTAAGATAAGCAAACTAATCTTTTAAATTATAAAATTAATTTTAGACACTATGTATTATGGTGCATATGTGCAATGTAATAGTGTATATTCTCTATGTCAGATGCGCATATAATTCACGTATTTCAAAAAAAACCATATACAGGTTTTGTTTCCAGACAATCTGATCTCCTCTGTTGGCAAAATAGTTTTGAAAGGCAGCTCATATCCTAAGCATGTCTCCTCAAATGTATACACCAATGAATTAAACTGCACTTACTTTCAACTGTTTTGAATTGCAATCATATATATTTTGCAGAAAAACTAATATAACAGTCATACTTAAGCTTCTGTAGCATGAAATAAAAAAATTCTTTCTAGCTATCTCAATAGGAAGTTCTCAGAAATCATTAAAATAATATTTTAAAAAAATATTTGACTTATTTTCTGCTTGGTCAGACATCTTGAATTATTGAAAATCTACTCAGAATATTAAATATCTAATCTACTTCTTAATTTAAAGCCTCAATTTTTGGAAATAAACATGCTTTTAAAAATGAAGAAATCATTTTAGTGGCTTAGTTCATTTGCATTGTGCTCCTAACAGGCTAAGGCAGAGCTGTTAAACCCATGGCAGGCTGGGTGTGTCACCCGCTGCCCACAACCATGCCCATTTTAGCGAAGGGGGGGGGAAGCCGCAATACACTACGTGACGCTACGAGTTTGATAACCCTGGGCTAAGGCATCCCAGGAGATGATGCACAGATGGTTGCTGGTGGTATAAATGACTTTCTGGGAGAGGGGGTGGTGCTTCAGTCCTTTATGGTGGCTACGATTTCCCCCCTTTTTAAGATGCCATTGCTTGATCCTACTTATATAGATAATTTTCATCCTGGATCCAACCTTCCCATTTGAGAAAGTGGTTGCGCTGCAGTTCCAAGGATCCTGGATGAATCCCTTTCACTTGGGATTCAGGCATGGATATCCAATGGAAAAGGCATTGATTATACTTTTTGATGATCTTTGGCTGGAGCGAGATGGTGGTAGAGTGTCTGTCTATTCTCACTCTTTCAGCAGATTTTGATACTATCGACCATGCTATTCTTCTGGAATGGTTCCAGGGATTGGAGGGAACTGTCCTGTCCTGGTTCACTTCCTTTCTCTGAGGCTGTTCTCAGTGCAGTAGAGGGGTGACAAATCTAATCTCTGCTTTTCAGGATCCCTCAAGGGTCGGTATTTTCTCTATTCCTGTTTAGCATCTATATGAAACCTCTGGAAGAGACCACCTATCACCATGAGCAATGATATCATCTGTATGCTGATTGTAAATCTTTGGGCAGAATAACCACTAGATAACCGGATGGAGATTTCGGCCATCAATACGTCTCTTGATTTTTGCAGCCCAGTCTGGTGATGTTCAGGAATCCTGGCTGAAACCAGACAAGGTGCTGAAGCTCTAGCACAAACCAGCAAGAAAGTCACCAAGATTCTTCACTTGGTCTCCATCAATAAAATGATGACCAAAATTTAGAAGGCTACTACTCACACACATATACCTATTAGCTACTAAAATACTGTAATGAGCATGATTTGTAATAAAAACATTTTCAATTCTTTAAAAGCATAACGTAAGATTACAAATAAAGACCACAAGAAATAGCTTGGGATCAAGCCATCAAATTAGAAGCCCAGAACCATACTTAGTCTGAAATAAATTTCATGGTATTAGATTTTAATTCCAAATATGATGGTGCAGAGTGCTTCTTGAGGAGAATTCCAACAGAAAAATAATCAGAACAGAGATACTATCTCTCTCCTTTGTCTTATGCTAATGAAGAAATAAATGCCTATCCCAAAAGCCAAGTCTTGAGAAATTAAAATGAGATGACATTCTAATTATGCTTAACACCACTCTCCTCATTCCTGCTGCTTCCACTGTTGTAAATCATGGAGGACTCCCCAGAGATTCTAGTAGAATAATATAAAGATACTGAATGCCTTACTTTATGAGGTCTATGCTTCTCATGAACATGGAGAATATGGATCCTCAGACGATCCCGTTTTTCAAAAGATCGGTTGCAAAGATGGCATGGGAATTTTCTGTTCCCTTGGTCCACACACCGTGTGTACTTCAGATGTTTGTCCCGGTAGTATCTATAGGCAAAGACTTTTTCACACCGCCCGCATTCATAACCCTCCACAGATTCTACAAAGAAAGGAGGAAAAATTATCCTGAGGACCTAAAGACAAGTTATAGCAAAAGACATGGGCAGCAATCAGAAGGCAAGTATAATACAAAGTTGTTCTGTCTATGGAGATTCTCAGTCATCCAGATCCCAAGAGCCTGAAGAAGCTTCTTGGATAAGAAGTGAAAGATCTTCAAAGAAAAATAAGGAAGTCCAGTTGCCTCTTGAAAAAGCACTTTTGGAACAAAGTTGTTCTGTATAACAAAGGACTAGGTCAGGGGTCTGCAACCTTAAACACTCAGAGCCATTTGGACCCGTTTCCCACAGAAAACAAAACACCAGGAGTCACAAAACCTGAGTAGGCATGGCCAACTCAATATCACTCCCACCCAGTCACATGACCCCCCCAGCCACGCCTACCCAGGTTTTGTGGCTCCCAGTGTTTTCTGTGGGAAATGGATCTCTCTCCTTCCCCACATTTCTATTTTTATTTTTCTTCGCCCTCTCTTTTTCTTTCTTTCTCTCCCCCTTCTGTTTCCCTCTTTTTCCTCTCATTCTCTCCCTCCAGCTCTCTCATTTCTCTCTTTCTCTCTTCCTCGTGCATGAGTGGGGATATCCTCTGCGAGCGGCCAGGCTCAGCCAAAGTGCAGAAAATGTGCGTGGGTTGACCACCTGACGGGCGAACGACTTTGGTGAGGGTACTCTGGCTTTCTCCAAGCCTGATTCCTGGGGTGGGCGTGTGAGGTTCGGTGGGGCCAGCCCACTTTTCCTTTTGCCCTGAGCTTCTTTACTCCTCTAGCTTATTGCCAGCTGAAGGAGTAAAGAAGCTCAGGATAACGGGAAAAGGGGGCTGGTGCTGCTAACCTTGCATACCCACCCTGGGGATCAGGCTCGGGCAAAGCTGAATCACCCTTGCCAAAGACACTTGCCATCAGCTGGCCAATCTGCCTGTTCTGCACACCTTTGCTGCGCTTTGGCCAAGCTCGGCCGCTCACTTGGGGAGAGTATCCCCACTCATGTGCAACCTCCGAGCCCCACAACATGAAAAGGAGGGTCATCTTCACCACTATGGCTTGTTCTCACTCCTTAGCTGCAAGCCTGTCCCCCTTTCCATCATATTCTTCTCCTGGATCCCATTCCCACCCCACCAGTCCTCGTGTTAGTGAGGTTGGCATCGGCTGCTGGGTTGGGCCAGTGGGTCTGGGCTGAAAGCAGGTTGTGCGACTGGGTTGGCAGGGAGCCGCAGGAGAGGGGTCAGAGATGCATGCGGCTTCGGATCCGCAGGTTGCCAACACCCAGACTAGGTAAAGGCTAAATGAAAACATGCAGATCTCTTACAACTGCATTAGTGAGGTTGCCAGTATTTTAACTGAAAACCAGCTTCCCTTTCTGAAAATATATTCTATGACTTAATTCACCTTTAATGCTCACTTTATATGTTTTTGTCTCTAAGAACTAAGTATAGCTACTGTACCCCTTTGAAAAAGATTAATCTCCTCCAGCGATCAAGAACTGTGTTTGTGACTCAACACTGAGACCCAACTGAACACCTCAGTTTTCCTAGAAAGAAGGATCCGTGCTTCAAACCATCAGCCTATGGGAGAATGCTGGCCAAATCGAGAGATTGCTTGCTTGCTTGTATCACACACTACCCATTAAGTGAACTTAATGATGGTTTGTTCCAACTACAGGTTTTTTTAGTTGTGTTTGCACAATTCCCTAAAAGGTTTGTGGGGGTATACTCTCATAACATATAAGGCTCAAAAGATGACTAATTGTTTGCAGTTTAACTGCTATTCAGAGGGGAAAGATTTGCAAACTGACCTTCACTACGCTGTGGGGTTCGCTTTTCTTCTGATGTTCCTTTGAGGTTGATAGGGATGCCAAGAAACTGCGAGTAACAATCACCATACCAGACCAGCAGTTCTTGGCCAGGTGTAATTTCTTTGCAGCTCTCATAATAGATCTGGCCTTGGCACTGAAGGGCTGTTAGGTTTTGCTCCTCTGGGAAGCGGGCACAGTTCACTAATGACATCCAGTTTCCAGAAGAACCTCTGCCGTCAATGAAATGACTCAATTGGCCATCTTCAAAAATCTGCAAAACAAATATACATTTTTAAGGAATGTAAACATCCAGGTATTTCTTGGGCAAGGCTTTCACACACTTTGTTACCCAACATTGAACCACCTTTAACACCCAGACAATTGAATGGTTGATTTGGGAAAAAGCAGAAGAGATGACTGAACCTTTGATGTTCAGACTTAGAAGGTGAATGTAATTATATATATATGTGTGTGTGTGTTTTCTTGGAAAAATTCCTTTGGGAATTCAGAGATGGAGAGGCTGGTATCTAACCTGCACAGCTGTACCATGCATAGCAGACATGGGAGTGGGATGTACATTGCTTCTGTTCCCCCCTCAAACCCTACCACTTTTCAACTGTTCTAAGACAGAAGGTGTAATTTCAAGTACCTCCCACATCAAAGAATTGTCATCATAAATTTTAATCTCGCTAGTGTTGACCACTTTGCCTTGGAAAGGACCAAATCGAATACCCTTAAGAATGGTTTCTGTGCAGAAGATACCCAACTGTGGACCATCGATAAATACAGTCTGCAACACAGTCAGACCTGAAGGGAAGAAACCAAGTTGGTTAGTAAAGTCAAAGCAAAAATGTTATCAATAAAGAATTCAGTGACAGACAGCAAATATCCTTCCCAAATGAACAAAAATGTACTTACCTTTGGGAAGTTGTAGGGTTGATCTATCCAGCAATGGGGGCTGACTGTCAGTATCTCCTGAAAGAAAAGCAGAGATAGGATAGAGAATAAAGCAAATGTGCTCAAATTGAATACTCTGCTAAACTAGAATTAATCCAAAATAAGCTGCCACAAATTGCCATAATAGAAACAGAGCAGTAGCTCCACCAGATATGCATCAACTACCGTATGTCCACTTTAACTACCTCTGTTGAAATGCCTATGAGATGAATCACAGAGCAAAGTGGTTCAAGTTGCCACTGAACTGTGTTTTTCTACAAGGAGAAGCTCTGGGTCTTGCAAAGAACGGGACCCATGCAAAGAGGGTAAGGCACCATTGAGAAAAATATTATAAATCTCTATTATACCATCCTGGTTGGGAATCAGGAGAGTTGTGAACCAATGGATCTGTAAGTGATAAATTAGATAAGCCCATTTGGGGCCATTTTATCTTGAAAATATTTACTGGAAATAATGAAATGTTTCATTAATTCCCCACCCAATGTTTTGTTAACAAAAACATCAATGCACAGTCAACATAACATGCGAGAGCAATGAGATTAATGTAATTATAACTAGGACAATTAATAGTTGCTGTATTCTCAACATAGACTACTGATTTTTAACATAGTTTTTAAAATAAAGGGCACTTCAGGTATTTATTTATTCCACTTCTAAACTCATCAAAGTACACAGAAGCTCTTCTTAAACCATTTCACTCTTCTGGTCCTCCTCCCTTTTTAACATCTTTCCTGATGCAGAAAATGGGTCTGTGCTGCTGCCCGATATATTAGTTCTCCTGCCAACCAGTATCCTTGATGCTTTGAATCGATGCTTGCTTTTGCCAGGAATCAGACAACTAACTGGAACAACAACAACAAAAAAAACATTACCAACCAAGATCAAGGCAGGTTCGAGAACTCTTTAGGCATCAGACCAAAGGTTTGCTCAGCCTTTCGAGGAAGGATCCAGAGTCAGGAGAAAGCAGCCTCTTCCTAGAAGAAAAGCTGTTTCCACCCACCCTCCTAGCAGAATTTCCGCCCGCCTACTCCCTCGCGATCCAGGGCACCTTTCCTTGGGCTTCAGCCCGGCTGATCAAGAGACCTAAATATCAGAAGAAACTTCCTGAGCGGTTTGGCTTAGCTGGGCTAAAGCTTAAAGAAATGCGCCAGTCCATTCCCTTCTGAGAATGAGAAGTTTTCTCCCCCTCCCCTCCTCAAAGTAAGCCACACGCGATCCAATTGAGGGAGCATCGAGGACGATCTGAGCAAAGGCGCCTCTCTTTCAAACTCGCCCAAAGCAGAAGCGAGGCTTTCGGGGTCGAGACTGGGCAGAATTGCCCCAAGACCCGCAGCGAGAAAGCGGAGGGAAAGCGCCGGCTCAGCCGCCTCCCTTACCCGGACTGGGGCCCACCTGCCGAGAGGGCGCGCGGCTGCCTCCCGCCGGGCAGGACGCCGTAGAGGACGGCGTGGAGCTCCTGGGCCGTGAAGCGGTAGCGGGGCGGGCGCTGCTCCGAGTCCGGCGTCCCTTCGAGGCTGCTTCTCTTTCTGGGCGAGGCTCTCTTCCCGGGGAAGGGCGAGGGCAGCACTGGCACAGGCCGGGGCAGCGGCGGCGGCCGGAGAAGAGGAAGGGTGGGCGGCGGAGGTGGCAGCGGCGGCGGCCCCAGGTAAGTGGCGGGGAGCCGCTGGAAGGGGAAATGCGGCAGCGGAGAAGAGCCCGGGCTCAGGCCCCCGGCAGCTGACGCCGGCGACTGGAAGACGACCGTCGGCGAAAGTGTGTCGAAGAACAGCGGCGGGTGCAGAGCGGGGGCAAAGGAAGCGGCACCGGCGGGACAGCTGTGGAACAGCATCAGCATGGACTCGCTGCCGGCGCCCTCGGCAACAGCGGACTCTTTGGAGGGCGCGGTCCCAGCCAACGAAGAAGCCATAGTTGCGCACCCGTCTGGAAAAGACGCGGCACCTGTGAGGCGGAGAAAAGGCAGAGTTGAGGCAGCGCGCTTCGGGGTGGGGCAGCTAAAACCCGTAATCCCCGCCCAGAAGCCGAAGTGTCGGCCCAACCTGTCTGGCGGAAGAGCCGGGGGTACCTCAGCGCTGGGGAGCCGGCCTCGGGAGGCGCGTGCCCACTGTCTCCTCGGTGGGAGTCACCCCGCCTCCCGCTTCTCTTAAGGGAGAGGAGGGGAGTGGGGGGGGGGGCAGCTCAGGCCGGAACCTTCCCGAACTTTCTTCAGAAGCTCGGCTGGCGATCCAATGGCCCTCAAACTCGGAGACCCCGTGCGGGAGAGGAAGCGCAGCCGTCCCCTTTTCCTGTTCCTTCGTATCCTTCAGATGAATTAGGCTGCAACGCTCAACCCTGCCGTCGATGGCCGTATTGACTGACCGGGAGGGCAGGAGAGTGAGAAAAGCTCCAGGGAGGCCGATTCGGATCTCCCGCCCGCTCTATTGATGTGTTTGAGAGAGAAATAGAGGCCGGTGCAAGTATGATCTCTGTTTCTCTCTCTCTCGTATCACTGGGAAACGCACCTGGAGCAATGGAAAAGGCTACCTGAGACAGGATTGGCGGCAATAGATTTTATAGAACTGCTATTCGCTATCAGTGAAAAGCCCTAACAATCGACCACCCTTCTCGCTTCCTTCCCTTTCAGAGGTGCTTAGCGTCAGGTACGTGGGTGCAGGACTTTATTCCAAGCAAGCCGAATCTTCCCATTTTCCCCGGAGGAAAAAATAATTTGGGTAGTATGCTATATACACACACACACACGGATTTTATTCTTTGGGAAAGTATGTTGGACTGCAGCCTCGGTTAGTTTTGGGAAGATTTGTGTCCTTCGATCGGCTTAATTCTTTTCTGAATCCTTTCTAACTTTGTAATTACAGGGATCTTAAAAATACATTTCTAGAGGTACGAATAAGAACTTGGTGGCACGTTAATGATGAAACCGACAGTGAATAATCCCCAGCACAATACGATTTACTAAATGAGTAAATTGGATGGGATTGCACTGCAAACGTGTTTTTCGGGTGTGGGGGTGGAGGTCCATGACCGAGCTACGTTAGACTTGCAACCTTTTCTTCCCCCTAGAGCCGTATTTCCATGTATACTTGTTTGAACCAAGATGCGACACAATTTACTGTCCAATAAATTTGCCTAGATGGCGGCTTAATTGGAAATGGTTTGAAAATACATTTTCTGGAAACGGATTTTGGGACCTTCCAATGCAATCTAATTCCTGCCTCCTCGAAAGTAAGATGCGTTGTTACTGAATGAGAACTGCCGGCAGAGGACCGTGCCTTAAGGATTAGAAGCTTTTATTTCTTCTACCGGCTTTCCTGCAGTGCAGAACACACGTTCCCACGTGTTCTCTCAGCTGCTACAAGAAGCCTCTCCCGAGGGAAGGCGGCCGCGAGGACGATCGTGCCGGCAGACCTTTTGGTGGACGAGAGGGGCAGAGAAAAGGTCGCCTTGCATAAGCAACACAGAAAATACCTAATTCAGAAAACGAGAGGCCTAACGTAGTTTCCCGCTACGTTAAACCATGTTTTTCCTTCTGCTCAGCTGCTTTGCCTACGCAGGTCCTAGACATGTTTTTCTGGCTGGGAAACTGCGGTCTCTTGTTTGAGGATCGCCGCCCTTAAAAGGCAGCCCGTGTTTGTTTGGGAATTCCTCAAACCCCTCCCGTAACGGGCAGACCCAAAGCAAAAGGCGGAAACTCGGGGAAGACGCAGCGCTTTCGCATGCAGAGCTGAGCCTGTAATCCGCCGCCTGTTCGAGACACGGGTGGCACTTTGGCAGCGCTCGAGGGAGTAGAGCGAGGACCGGAGCAGCCCTCAAGCTCCCACTTATGTTTCCAGGGCTCTGGCCCTCTCTTGATTAATCCAGCCAAGGCCGGTGGCCGATAGATAGGGCGGGCCCAGGGTTTCTCTGGCCGATGCTTTTCCTCTTCTGGAGGATGGGGGCTGAAGGGTGACGGAGGGCTACGGCTCCCGGCGTGGCTTCGAAGGCCTTCCCAAGGAAGGGCAGCGGCTCACCTCGACGACTCTCTCGTCTTGCTATCGGGAGCGCGATGTTTCTTTCGCCGGCCGCTCGGCATAACCAGCGGCTGCAGCCGAGGGGGAGCGGCGGTCTCTGCGTGGGCGACTAATGTGCCTTCCGCAGGCCCACTTATCGATCCTGCCCTTCTCTTGGGCCTGCGGTCCCAGAGCACCGTCTCAAGCAGCTACCTGCTGCTGGCGGAGGGCACGTGTCGCCGAGCTCGGCTCCTCCTGCCTTCATCCGACGGGCTTATCGAGGTAAATCGTGGTTTCCACAAATAATGTAGACTCTTAGAGCACCGTGAACCATAAACGGAGTCAGTCTGGTGAAAGCGATGGAGTCAGGAGGGTGAAAGTGCCAGAAGCACAGAACAGACCCTGAACATCCAAGCTGTGTTCGCACAAAACCACGCCCTCAAAATTTGTAGTGACCCTACTTAGTGCGTGGCTTCCTTCAGGCACTGATTAACCCAAAGTCTGACCAACTCGACGTCAAACGCAACCTGGTCTGGAAACAATGCCCGGTTTACTCAATGGGCTTCCCGCCCACTCGGAATGTGGGAACCCCACCCGGTCGGGGACAATTATGGGAAATTACGACGCCCTAAAAGTGGAGAAACCCACAGGGTGGTTAAAAAAGTCAAGATGGCGGCACATAAATAAGGGAGGAGTTTCAATTTCAACTTCGTGGGCCGCCATGTTACGTTTTTCGACCACATCGTGGATACCCGTGAACTCAAAATATTGCTGTGGGAGACAAAGGTGAGGAATGGTGCAGCAATTCGTTGTATAAAGTTAAGTCTCCTCCTTCGGGGCACAGCCCGAATTAAAAGTTCTGCAGCCATTCTGGATGATTATCCCACGGGGAGCTTACAAGCGGTGGGATCCCAGCCAAGGCAGGCCTACCAGGTGTGATGCTACTTAATTTCTCAGTCCCGTGAAAGCCAGCTACCCGCTCCTCCTTCCTGAACCTTCCGCTGCGCTCAAGCTTCGCAGTGTCGAAGCTTGGAAAACCCCAGGAGCCACGTGAACTCCGGACGACCGTCTGGTGGCAGCAAAGAGACGCCTTCCGGCCACTCTGTGGTCACCCGGTGTTCGTCGGAAGTTCTGCAGCGCAAATAAGCTCGTCCGATTTTCCGGTCAAGGGGCCCTAAAATGAGAGCTGGAGGAGATAAGCAAGCCGGCTGCCAGCTCTTGGCCTTGGAAGCCGAGCGAAGCATCGAGATTTATCGGCAAGGGCGAAAGGAATGGGCCGGATTGAAAGGGGAGAGCGGTGGGTCCCGTTTTCCTTCGGGCTTCCGTTGCATCAAGAGGATGCGCTACGGGGTCTCCTGAAACAAAATAGGAAGACCTGCGAAGCCGACCCGCGGGAGTCTCAGGTTTCCACCTTGTGGGGTTTTCTATTGTGGGAGAAAAGCGGCCGCCTTCACGATGCCGCGGGTTTCGGCGGGCGTCCTTTGGGTGGGACCCGCGGTTTCCCCCTCCCCCCTTTCCCGGCCCTCGAATCGTTTCGTAGAAAGTCCCCTCCGACCGAGAGCCTTTGAGGAGTTAGCAGCCGGAAATCAGAGAAAGGGGATAAATTTCGAAAGTATCCAAAAGTGCTTCTGTCGAAATGGATCGCTCCGAGTTGCCTCCTTCCTCCAAGTGTTCCAGGGATTCGTCTTGGCGCTTCCTTAGGAAAGCAGGACTGCGGTTGTTCGTCTAACCTTTTGTTTATTACTTTAAAAAAAAAACTTGCCTAGCGGTGTGGAAAATTGTTATTTACGTTGCATTTATAAATCTCTTTTGCTTACAAAACCAGTTCCTCCGAGATTCTCCTTCGTGCTTGGAATGTATAAAAAGCTTGAATAAACGTTGGCCATGAGAAAGGGGGGGGGGACGGTATCCACAGCCGCACTCCCCGAAACGCCTCCAATCGATATCAAGTGAACCTTAACGAAAAGAATGAATCCATCCAGAAGAGAAAGGTGGTGCATTTCCGAAGTTTCGGGTTTCGTTTAATGCTTGTTACCATTTCCCAAACCATAGTTGGCTAAGCCCCAAATGCCTCGTACCCAAAACATAAACCAGGTTGGTCCGCGAGCCCACGCGGAGTTCACACAATTGGCGATATCAAAATGAAACCGTCCATTTTCTGCTTCGATGCGACGCTTAGTTCTGCCGAAGCATTGACTTAATGTCAGCCACCTTTCTCTCCTGTCTCTAACTGAAAGTGAGCCGGCCAGAAAAAAAATGCATTCTTTACCCCTCTGAACAGAAATTTCTTCTAATGTTGACCCTCAGTTAACGAATCAGAAAAAGCGAGAAAAACCCACGATGACGTGTCTAAATCAAAAGGTTCTTAAAAGCAACTGGATCAGCTTTCTTTTGATTTTATAGTGTTGCTCGCGAAGAGGGGTGGCGGAAGAGAACGGTCGTGTTTCTGATTCCCACAGCCGAGTAATAAGAATCGGCGGAAAGGAGTTCTGTCCACCGAGAAGACAATCCCCAGGGGGAACCCGGGCTGAAGATACGATAGCCCCATTGGCGCTGGGAACGAGCGGGGTGTTGAAATATTAAATCTGAGCTTCTCTCAGAGTTCGGGTTAGAGACCAATCAAACCTTGATCTAGCTACTATTTAAGGACTACCGGGTGAAAAGATCAAAAAATATGTGAAGGCAGGGGAGAAATAAAGACGGTGCTTCTGTCTTCTTTCTTTAACTGGGAAGTTGTAAGAATCACCTTCGGCCCATTTCATTCGATTCCTTAACAGCCTTATGCAGAAAGGTTCAGAAGAAAAATCCTATTGAGTTCCATTGGATACATTCCCGGCAAAGTTTCTAAATTAGAATGGCATTTTAAAATGAAGGGTGTAGTTTTCCACCAAAGTAATTCTTACATTATTTACTCTCACTTAGTATATACATTATTTGATCAGACTGTGTTGCTTTTACAAATACATGAAATACAACAAAATATACTTCAAAACTACCTTACAAAGTTTTCCATAGGTATTATGCATATATCCTTATATATTCAAATGCAGACTCCACTGAACTGTTTTTTGCTTCGTCATACTAACTTGTCTCAAAGATCAGAATGCATTTTTAAAAAGACATTCAGGTTACACTCGAGCATTTTACACAAGGCATGCTGTCAAGACGGATTTAACATTAAGGAATTAATGTTACATTAATGCATTAAAAGAATACAGGGCAACTAACAGAATAGCTACATTAAAAAATGTATCTACAGTAGACATGTTAAACTGTTTCCAGAACACCTGGAAGTTCAAAACTCAATAGGTCACTTGAGAAGGTTTGCTATCTTTTGAGGTATTCAAATTATGCTTCCTCTTTTTTCCTCTTCTTCCAACTCAACTTGCATAACACTTCCTTCTCCAGATTCCCCTCTCCCCCATAGCCGTCTGTGGGACTGGGAATAAGAGGCTGATCCCTTTCTCCCAGCAGCTGTGAGGGGAGGCCAGTTAAATCTGGCTCAAGACATTAAATACTAGGTTAAGGGCAGATTGTGGGAGAGAGAATCTGGTTGCCAGGATTAACACAATCTGGTGTCCTCTTCCAACACCTATATTGCTAGATACATCAGTTCACACCATACTTTAAGCCATGGTTATGTTACCACCACTCTTATGGAATAAACCCAATTGATTTAGTTCGTAAAACAGACTAAACTAGAAACAAGTAATATTTTGGCTGGTAATGTGAACAACTCGATAGAGAATATCTGAAAAATCATGGAGAAGCTACCCAAATATGCAGGACATAAGAAGCTTGGTTAGTGTGCTTGAACTGCGGCTGTAAGTAGGTCACAAATGGCTAGGTTCACAGAACCTTTAAGCAGTACAACCTGACTGACGGTGTCACAGCAATAATATGTCCCGAAGAAACCATATTTGAGTCCGCTGAGTTGTATGAAAGCCGCACTCATCTAAAGCGAACAGCCCGCATAGCCGAGTTGTGAGGATCCCTGACTGGTTCCATTTCTTTGAATTTGGTTGATTTAGAAGAGAGTGCAACGGAAACGCCTGTTTAGGAGGACTGCGAGCATCGGGAGTTAATAGCTGGGTTTTCGCTCCCTTCCCGGAAAAAAAAAAGACCGATTTTGGATTCACTCTAGAAGTGAGTAGTAGAAGCGGTCGGAAGCTACAGAGTTCTTTTAACATGGGGAAATCCCGAGGTTGCTGTCCGGAGCTTCCGAAAATTAACTTCCTACCCTTACGGTCGGAAGCGTCTTTCTTAATTTCCAGGAAATTGAGGAACTGTTATGCAAAACCTCCGGAGTGGGTGTGGCAGGTTCGGAAAGGGCGAATAAATGGGTTTGAAGTTCCTCCGATGCTTCAATCTTCCGTGCATCTGACATCTTACTAAAGCCTGATCATCCGGCGGGAGGGGGGACTTCAAGAGAATTGAACGATAATAGCTGCTAACTTGCAGAAGGCAAACAAGAAGTTGGGAACTTCTTTGTTTATGAATTGATTTATAACCTCCCTTTATTTTGTACAACTTCAGATAGGGTGCCTATAGCAGCTCTCATCTCATCTTTTCCCCTCAACAACAACTCTGCAAGGTGGGTTGGGATGAGACGGCCCCCAAGTTCTCTGTGCAGGGACGGCTATCTCTACTTTAGCACCTTACTCGCTGCACTAAACTGGCTCTAATATAAGTCACTCATGTGTAAAATATACCTTGCACTCAAGTAAAAGGCTCTATTGCAATCAAATATATTTTGTCTGTAGTCAGATACTGTCCTTTTGACTTTGGCATTCTGAATATAGGAATCAGAGGCGATTTTTAAAAGGGGAGCTTTTAAAAACAACTTTATTAGAGTTTTTATGGAAAATCCTTTTGGGGACCACAAAGTATCATATTATTAAGCTTCCCTTACTGTAACAAGTTTAATAACTCAGCCTTACTCAGCAGCCTGCTTAAATTAAATTAGGCAACTGCACTGATGTAGCTAGACATCCAAATAGAATCAAACTGGATTTCAAGCTTTTAGAGGTTGTAACACAACCACTGTTACCCAAATCTCCACAGTGTATACTTGTTTTACAATAAGCCATGCTTAAATAGGTGTCCACCAAAGTGATCTTTTGCACTGTTGGGATCCTTAATGCCTTATCTCTTAGCCAGTATTTGGAATTCTGGGAGTTGTAGTCCTGACATATTTGAAGGGAAAGGCAGGTTTAACTCTTTTTTTATATATACCTTTGGTTTGTAGATGAATCATGAGATTGTTACAAACCTAGTCACTGCGTTTCACAGATTATGCTTTATGTCTCTTTTTCTCTGAAAAAGAACCTATTCTTTTCCCATAAGCTATGACTTAAAGTATCATACAATATGTAAATGCATTGCAAAATGCTGCCTGCTGAAACTGCATTCAGAGCTGCATTTTTTTACTGCCCAGATGACAGCAATTTGTAACTTAAACAGGTGGTGGTCTCATTATTTCTTACTTACATTGTTATCTCACCTCTTCTCAGAGAGGCTCACATTCCGTGAACTCTCCCATTCTTATCTTCACAGCAAATTTTTGTGGGATAGGCCAGTCTAACTGTTTCTTAGTCTTGTATCTTGCTCAGTATTTCTCACCTTGACAACTTTTAAGATGTGAGGACCCAGAGATTCTGGGAGTTGAAGTCCACATGTCTTAAAGTTGCCAAGGTTGAGAAACTTTGCCTTAACTATTAATGGTTGTGTAACAGTTTGTATTAGTAGAGGAAAGAAGACTTGGGGAGGACATGGGACCTCATAACCACAAGAAACTGCTTCATTTTGTTAGTTGACAAATTCAGGTGTACCAAACAAATTACAAAACCAACTGAAACAGTTCAAATGAACAAGAGAGTATTTAATCTTGGAAAATAAGTTGCTCATTGTGAATCTTGGCCATGTTTTTTCCTGTGCAAATCATAGTTCGCATTTTTATTGGCGTTATTTGATCTAAATGATGGTAATGAGGTGATGGCATCTCCAAGTGGTCTGGACCTGGAGTTGCAGTTAAGCACAGCCAAATGATCACAAGCTCTTCATACAAGCAGTTTTATGTTGCTCTGAGTAAAACTGCTTGATGGTATGAAATATGAAGCTCTTAAAGTATGTTCCCGTGTTTCTAGAAATTCAGTTGACTTTTGTCTCCTCTACTGTAATCTTCTGAAAGAACTTGTCAAACTCTGGGTACATTGTCCTGTTTACCAACTTTGTTCCCTTAATCAAGGATTCCCCGGGGGTTCAGTTTTGTTATCTGGTGGAACACCTAGTCTCATCATCCATTATTATCTTAGGATAAATCAGCAGGGAGACCCATCTTCTATTCTTTCATATTTATGAAATTCTGGTTTTAATTCTATCTAGTACAGATTTCTCCAAGCAGTGGCCCTCCAGATTGGCTATTCTTTTTTAACAGATTAACAAGAGTTGGAAGGCACGTTTGCAAATCATCTAGTCCAACTCCCTTTAAAAAATCCACTACGGTCTAGCATCACCAATGAATATCTTAAGGGTTGGGAAAATGAGCCCTACCTAAGATTTTTGATCTTCCAGGGTCATGGCAGAATCATAAACAAATCTTAACAATGGAATGCCTGATCCAGGTCAATTTTCAGCAAGATGGAATAATTTTTGACTCTATGTTAAAACTAAAACTATGTCTAACTAAAAGTTTAACCTTTTTTTTTTTTGGTATGCTGCAAAGCATATCATCTAGATTGTAGTCCATAAAGCATTCTGTTTTAATATATGATATTTTTAAAAAGTATAATTGCCTCTTTATGTCTCTGCTGCTCAGGAGTTATGGAAAGAAAACCAACCTGAAGTTCCAAGAGCATGATTCTCTCTGTGAAGTTCTAGCTGGATGACCATTCAGATGCTTACTTGCCTGGATACCACTATAAATTGAGCAGATTATGAGCTATTTGCGCAGTATGCTTACCAACAATTAATTATTTGCTTCATATCGTATTTAATGATATGGTCCGGTTTTACACAAATTTGGTTAAACAGTGTTTCCTGATTTGTGATTCAGTGCATCATATAAACACAGCCAAGGAGAAGCAGGAATCAGTTATTCCCTATTAGCATGATTTTGGAACGGTTAAGATTTGCATCTTAATATGTTTTAATTGTATTGTTTTTTATATTGCTAAGTCTGTTTCAGGCTGTAGTGGGTGAGAAATTAATATCTGAAGGTTGATGTGACATACAGGACTGTCAAACTCGCAGCCCGGATGCATCACACACTAGCCACGCACATGCCCATGCCCGGTTTAGCAAAGAGGGGAAAAAGTCCTGATACATCACAATGTCCCGAGTGTGACACCCCTGTGCTATGAGGTTGGTGTCAATTTGATTATATAGATTTTCTCCGTAACTATCTGTCTCCAACCTGATCCTTTAGGTGTTCCAGTAGTTCACCCATTGATGTTGTAGATAGTCACTCCATCCTTTGCACAGATCACCTTCTTCTCTTTCCTTCCACCATCCTTAGAAGAGAGCTATGTCGAAGTACAGTAATTCGATCCTGGTTATTTGGGATTCAAGTGGTTGATTTGTTGGCACAGAATAGTTTGCTGATTTGTTTAATTTGAATAAACTCTGCATTGATTTGTTTGATGCTTGTTTTCTTGGAAGTCCATGGTATTCTCAAGAGTTTTCTCCAATACCAAAGCTTAAACACATCAGTACTTTTCCTACCTTGCTTCTTCGGAGTCCAACTTTCACTTCCTCAGTGTCACAGGGAGTATCATGGCTCGCACTATTCTGATTTTACAAGAAGAGCATCTAAATTTTTTTTCAAAGGCCTTTATGGCTGGCAGCTCTATAGAGTGCTAACCTGCAGTGTATGCTTTAACAGCTCATTCCTTTGTTATTAATGGTTGGTTCTAAAAGATAGAAGTTATCTCCCACTTTGACATCTTCAATGTCAATTCTAAGGCTGGTTGTCATTTAAAAATTTTTTTTTATTTTTAAAATAATATTTTTATTTTTCATTGTACTTCTTGACCTAAGCTATTTTATAGGTAAGGAACACTGGAGTGAAATGCTCATTGCATTTAAAAAAAACTTCGTTTACTTGCAGTTTTTCAATTACTCTGTTCAGAGACCTTTAGAAATTTGTTGTTGAGCATTTAGAAATCACAAACTACTCTATTGATTCTATGCCTATATCCTATTGGTTGTAAAGAAGTGCTCTATATTTGATTTCACTGTAAAAACTAATGTCTCAAAGTTGTTTTTCAAAAGGCAACTGAACATTTTTTTTTTTGGTTGTGGTTGAAAATATTTTGCTTTTCATTCAAGAAGCTTCTTCAGTTCTTTTCAATAATATAACTGATATTCAGTACTTTGGGACAAGGCATACATGGAACCATGAAAGTGGCCAATTCACTGTGCCTTTTAATGCCAATTAAATTCAAACAAGAACATTTATGACAGGTTCTGAATACATCTAGAGATTGTCCAGTTGATGGACAGATCACCCTTCAAGTTTTTCTTGCGTGCATTAAACAATAGTTAAAAGAGAAGACAACAGGTGGAGGTTAGGAAGAAAGGGAAGGTTATTTTTAGTAGGCTATATTATTAATTATGAAAATGCCACCTATACAGGTAAGTCAGGGGTGGGTTCTAAATTTTTTTACTACCAGTTCTGTGAGTATGGCTTATTTTGTGGGTGTGGCTTGATGGTCATGTGACAATTATTTAGGATTTAGCAGAGGTACTGGTCTACCAGGCTTTTAACTGCTTACAGAGCTGTACTGATCTACCCATTTATTTTTGCAGGCACTGGTCTACTCATTTGTTTTCTTTTAACACTGATCAACTGTAGGGCGGCCCTTTGAAGCCCAGAGGCAAGAGTTTAAAGTTTTTTTTCCCTCTAGCCATCAGCTGGGACTCAGGAGGCAGCAAGATTGGGGGTGGGGCCAAATAAAAGGTAAGAATAACGCAGGGGGTGGGTGGGGAGCGAGAGGAGGGGAGGCCAGAACCGGTTCGGTGATGTCATATCATCACTGCTACCGGCTCTGTGGAACCGGGAGAACCCACCACTGAGGTAAGTCCTCAATTTATGAACACAATTGAGCCCAAAATTTATGTTGTTGAGAAAGTTGTTAATTGAATCTGGTTTCCTTATTGATTTTGGTCACAAAAGGGGATTCACATGATTTCAGGACACTGTAAATGTCATATAAATATGAGCCAATCGTCAAGCATCTGAATGAAAATCACATGACCATAGGGATGCTACAGGAATCATAAGTGCGAAAAATGGTCATAAATCACATTTTTTAGTGTCATTTTAATTTTGAACTGTCACTAAATGAACTGTTTTAAGTCAAGGACTACCTGTAACTTATTCTTCCCAAGGCATACATTACAGCATTTCATTACTATTCAATGTCAAGATTCAATTACTGGTTATTGATGCTTACAGCCAGGATGTTGAGGCTACAAAACGGGTGAAATGCTCCCGGTTCGGACTGGCTCGGGAAAGTAGGTAGCGATGGCGGCGGGCAGTACGGAGAACCAGTAGCAAAAATCCCTGCCCCCGTCCCCCATGCCCAGCTGAGCCGCACAATCATCAGAGCCTTTTTTTTTCTTTTAAATGGCTCTGGCAATCTAAGCTCTGACAATCCCAGCTGAGTTGCCTGCTAATCAGGCAACTCAGCTGGGATCGTCAGAGCCATTTAAAAGAAAAAAACTTTTTTTCTTATAAATGGCTCTGGCAATCCCAGCTCTGATGATCTCAGCTGAGTTGCCTGCCGATCAGGCAAGTCAGCTGGGATCATCAGAGCCCTTTGAAAGCATTTTTAAACATAGTTTTACATGTAAAAAATGGTTTTAAAAGTAAAAAAAAAAAATTGGCCATGCCCACCCAGTCACATTATCCCCTCCAGCTACACCCACAGAACTGGTAGTAACAAATTTTAGATTTCACCCCTGCTATAAAGGTAGTGATTAGGATTCAGTCTGGTTCCCACTCAGCTATTTATGAATAGAAGTTTGTTTAACCATTCTGGTACCAGCTGTCAACACGCACAAAAGGCACAACAAAAGAAATATATCTAAAACCATGTAAAACCCGAAGGCATTAAAATTTATTAAATGATGCAATAACTGAATTCTTTATTTACAATAGCAGTATTTAACATCAAATAAGCAAATAGCATCAGCAAAGCAATATTAACTTGCATAAATGTATTTAAAATTTCTCTGAATATATCTACCTTTGCATAAACTGCTCACACTAGAAATACAAACATCAATGCAGGTGAACAAAGTGATGTTCAAAGTTAACTCAGTCTTGAAAATAAATCACAACCTGAAAACACTGTAAGCTTTCTCCTGAAGAACCATAGTTTATATATTGCTTAGTTTTACCCTTGTATAATCTTTTCATATACACACACTCATACACATCTCAGATGTAACTTCATGAGGAACTGTACAAATAAAACTCACGAATGACCAAAAGGAAAAAAGTCAATGTTTGAAGTAATGTGTCCATCATCTCTACTCAACGACTGAAAGCTAAGTGATGATGCGCTTATTCCAAAATTGTACACAATTCACTATACAAATATAATACATCAGACAGCTATGTAGGAATATACAAGACTTAAAAACAGATCTAAGGCATTATGCTAGATTTTAGCATTTTGAGGTTCTTGCACATAGCTTTACCTGTAGTAAGAAACTTAAAAGATTTTGTTTTAGTCTACAAAGAAACACCAGGGAGAAAAAATCTAATTAAAAACCAAAGCCACTACAGTAATTTTGTTTTGTGCAGAGAATGCTTTTGCTCTTAGGCAGCAATATTACCATACAAATACTAGAAAACTTTAAAGTCACACCAACAATTAATGGCTTAAATTGCATTTCAAAACTGATTGTGTATCTTTGGGTTTTGCAAGTAGAGCTGAACCATCTTTTCATGTGTTAAGCCCATATGAACTCTGTTTTTTTAAAAATACAGATTAAAAATGCTTTGTATAAATGGCAAAAAGCATTGCTTTTAGTTAATACAGACCAATATAAAGACTGGGAGAGGGGCAATATTTTAAGTTTGAGAAATATTTGAAATAACTAGTGAAATGTTGAACAAGATGTTTATCAGCTTACCTGGACGTGAATGAATGGTTCTTTGCCCTGTAGAATTATCTATTTTTCTGACTTAATACATCTTGCTTTTTCACACTTTTGTATGAGAGAACACTGATGTTCCAACATAAATCCAATTACTATCTTTAGCAATTTTATTTATTGAATAAGAAATACTGCTTATAAAAAAATTAAAACTGTCTTGGCAACATTACTGTTGTACCTAGTGTGAATGTTATACTCAGAAAATGCTTAAACCCACTGCCTTTAATTAATTTAAAATGAAAGGAAAAATCAGTGATTCCCTGGACATTGCTGATAATACAAACACTTCATTTTATACTCAGTTGAAATTATCACTAGTCGGTGCTAATATACTTTGAATTGGGTCTTATTTAAAATAATTTATTTGCCTATTACTAAAGCATGATTGAAAAATAATCCGTTTCAAAACTATTTTTATCATCCAATTTAGAATGAATGATTTGATCCCTTTAATCATTAGATAATGCATGTGTATTTATATTTATTGGTATTCATATTCTCTCAATAATATAGAGCTCGGGGCTGACATTTTTTTATTTCCATCAGATGGCTCAGATGTTTGAATAAATAACTTTTGAGTCTGGTGACTAGTGAGAAATGCAGTTTTCCCCTCTAAGGGGTAAGAAAGCCACTCAACAGGAAACAGATCATTTGAAATGCATTCTATATATTCCATAACATGTTCTTTTCAGCACTCTATGAAAGTCAACTCCTTTGAATATTTAAATTCTCATTGCAAGCAAACACCAGGTTTCAAGATAACAAGCCTTCTATTTCCAAGGACATGAATATTGACAGAGAAAATATAAAATGCATTGCATTTTAAGTAACATCTAAAATTTTGAGTTACAGGTATGAAAGTATAGATTAAGTGGAACAGAAGAACAGGAGGTCGAAAACAATCAGTTTCCTGATATTTCAAGTCCTCAAAAACTGATGTCAGCTTATATTAAAAGAATACTCAGACCACAGCCGGTAAGAGTATAACCACTTTCAGCAATGGTCTGCTGAACAACAGTTTTGCTAAGATTATTACGAAAGAATATAAACATACAAAAAAAGTCAAGAATTGGCTCCTACACTGGCTGCATATAAGGTTAGATAAATGACTTATGAGCAGAATTGCATTTAGAAAAAGAAGTCTCAAGCTTACAAATTAGGTCTAATCAAGGCATTGTAATCCTTTACAAAACACATTTTTGTCCCCAGGAGACACGCACAGTTATGAAGATATCTAATTTAATACTGAAGTACCTCATTTGGAAATCAACTCCACAACATGTATACCTCACAAAATTATACAGTTAAAACACTAAAATCTTCAACTTAAATTATTGCTTGTTTACATAGAAACTGTTTTGTATGTACCTTACAAAACTTCCTCAAAGTCCACACTGCTTCAAAATAATTGAACACATGATGGTTACTTCTGTAGTGATATCTGCTATAGCTTAAGTCATTGTTTTCCCTAAATATGGAGATGGGAAAGTAGAAAATTTATTGTTTAAATCAGATGCCTTTGGCTCTGATATCATGCTTCAATCCTGCCACTTCCATCACCAAGAAATGCACCTTTGTTCAAATGAAATTATTCAGCAACTAATTTACCTGCAACCTAGAACTTAGGTAACAGATCTAGGACTATGATGGGGCTTATATTTTTATCTAACCTATCAGAAAGTCCAAGTGAAGGCAGGAGAACAGAGATACTAAGATTAGTTAATTTTAAGGAAGCCAAAATCAACATGTGAACTTAAATTCTGTGACTGACTCATGATTTTATCCCAAAGTGATTAAAAAAGCTTTAAAAGCCCTTTCAGAAGATGTTATAACCCACTTAAACATTTAAAATTACTCAAATAGATTTAGATCTATTCAAAACCAAATAAATTTGTTTTATAGAATAGCATATCTAGCCACTAGATTAGATACCTATTCTCCTCATTTTATCATCTGTCACTCTGGAATTCATAATTTGGTCTACTCCCTACTTCACAGAGTGTCCTAGTACAAACCATTGATTTCCAGATGAAACAAAATCCTTTGCACTTGACTGTGTAGCTAAGGAAAACAAAACAAAAAAAGCCCAAATAAAAATCTAAATCTAAAACAGAACAGAATGAGATCATGGTTGGTTTTTCTTAAATACATACATTTAAATACATTCAATCTGACACGTTTTATGAAAACTGGCTATCAACATTTACTTTGCAGGAGAGATCTAAGTTGCACTAAGGTGAATGCAGTGAACAGGCTGAGCAATTGTCTGTACGCTAGCTTCAGACTGTCAAAGAAGAGACTGCTCTTCCACCAAGAACGGTTTTATGTCACTCAAGAATGACACTCTTCTGTTTGCAGCACTCAATTCTCATTTCTCCAGTTGACGTGCTGGCAGAAAAGATGGAGCAGACACAGGCAGCTCTTCAAACTAGCAAGTAGTTCAGAATGGGGAGCCCAATCAATTGAAGACAGAGCCAATCTTCAGGGTCAGCAATATTTCTGTAAAAGAAAGCAATAACATTTATAATTATTCAATTAATTAAGAGTACACTTTTATCTTTTGCTAACTTCGAATAATTAGAATAAAAATAAGAGCTTTTTAGGCCGACATAAGATATAATAAGGAATAATCTTCCAACTCCATCGATCGATGATGGAATACATGACTGAATGAAAACCTAGAAGTGTAAAATTAATACTAAAATCAACAAACAAATGCTTAATGAAAACGATGTTATCCTTTTTGCAAAGATCCTGGTATTATCCAAAATCCATCAATAAAAGCGTATCATCTGATTGGACCCAGAATTTGTGTCTTCTCTTGTTTGCCTGTCTACAGAACAGCATCCCATGCCCCAAAATCAGCTGGCTGCAATCCTGCCATCCTTTAGGAATGCCTAGAAGACTTGGTTTTTCCCTCAGACACTGGGACACGTTGACATGAACTGGTGTAGTGTGAATATACAGGTGCCATGTTTGATTACAATGTTATGTAATTTTTAAAATAAATGATGCTTTTGTATTGTGAGTTAACCTTGTTAGCTACTAAAGTCGCTCAGTGAGGGGGTGGCCATACAAATTAAATGAATAAATAAATAACCAAATAAAAAATTACCTAATACTGAATAGGGGGAAAAACTGAATCTCCAAGAAACTGCATTTCATAGCCGTGTGTGTCATGTGGGAGAATTCCCTAAGATGGACAGCAGCACCGTTATAGAATAATTTTTCAGCAGATCTTAAAAACCAGAAAAGGTTTTTAATAGGACGTTCAGCCCTTCAAATAGTCCTTAGCATACATATATGTTAAACTTTTGAGCATGTATCATATTTACATACATATGTCTTCCACTGTCTCCAGGAGTTTGCCCAAATTCATATTCATTGCATCAATGACACTATCAAACCATCTCATCCTCTGCTGCCCTTTTCTCCTTTTGCCTTCAATCTTTCCCAACATCAGGTTCCTTTCCATGAGCCTTCTCTTCTCATTTGGTGGCCAAAGTATTTGAACTTCAGCTTCAATATCTGCCCTTCCAAACAACAGTCAAGGTTGACTGATTTGATCTCTTAATACCAAGAATCAAAAAGTATAGTTCTTCAGGCACTCTGTCTACCTATCTTAAGTCTACTCACTATCTCAACTTTATATTCATAAGGGATATTATTTAAGTCATACCGGAATGGTCTAGTGGTTTTCCCTACTTTCTTCAATTTAAGCCTGAATGTTGCAATAAGAAGCTCATGATCTGAGCCACAGTTAGCTCCAGGTCTTGTTTTTACTGACTGTATAAAGCTTCTCTATTTTTGGCTGCAGTATTGACCATCTGGTGATGTCCATATGTACTACGTATTATGTAGAGCCACCTCTTGGGTTGGAAAAGAGTTTTTGCTATGGCCAGCATATTCTCTTGACAAAACTCTGTTAGCCTTCATCCAGGAATAATTGAACTTAATTTAAAACAGGAAATGGACAACTTCACATTTCAGGGCATATCAGTTCATGAGCACCTTTTAGCTCACTCTGAATAGGACTACTGAAAATGGACAGCAGTTTCCAGCCATTTGTAGTAGCAATTTCATAAAAAGTTCTAGAACAGGCATAATGAGACTTAACTCCAGGGACAGTCATACAGAAAATCATGCTATTAACCATTTGGATAGCTACCAATTATGGTCCTTAGACCTTCAACAAACTTAAGTGAAGCCAAGGTCAACTAAAATTAGTCACTCTAATTGAGCTAGTGTGGAATATTTATTACTTCATACCCGTGATGCATCTCCCTCCTGCTTTATCATGTCCATCCCAGGTAGTTGATTTGGAAAAAGACTGCCTCCTCTCATCGCAGGATCACTGACCTAGAAAGGACAATGTTTTAACTCAAACACAGAAACAAAAGACTTAACAAATCACAACCTTCACTCATACCCCTTCCTTTTAATAAAATACCCCCACTGATAGTTGAGCAATCTATTTTAGTACTATGCCTATCTTTGAATCTTTTTCTCTTTTTTACAACACATTATTATCTGACTGCATAATTTGCTGGCTTATCCTACTGTCAGTTTGCTACTTTGAAAGGGAAGACAGCAAACAGAGGTAGATTGAAAAGATGGAAAATGAGTGTATAATAAAATAAAGCTTTATTGTAACTGACTCAAAAATGTTTCATAGAGATATAACTTTGTCAGAGGCTTGAGAAAAATAATATTTTTGACACTGACACTATTTCACAAGACTCCAAAGACCTGGTTTTGCCAACGGGCCTGGGAACCTTTGATTGTCTGTTGTCACCAAGGGGATGGTGAATTATTGTTTTATTGTTTATCCCTTTTTATATTGGATTTTTTAATTGTTTGCAGGCTCCCCAGAATCACTGAGAGTGAGTAGATGATCATGTAAATCCAATAAACAAACAAACAAACATGCTTACAGCACACTAAAAGCATGGCTAGAACACAACATATTAAATAAATTAAACAAAGCGATCACACTGTAATTACCATGAACAGTTGCCCTCTTAGAGTAGAACAGCACAGAAAAATCAGTAATAAAGCTGAACAATCATTAATTTAACTACAATTTATAAACAGAGAAGGACATTAAAGGTATATAGTTTAAGAGGACAGTTGGATTCAGTCAAAAAACAGAGCCAGAAGTAGATTATGTAATACTTTTAACTACAGAGGGATAGAAGGAGGTTGATTCAAAACCCCATTTTTCTACTAAACTGTATTTTCTTGGTCTCAACTTGAATTTCAATAAGTCAGTAGAACTAAGCCAACTGGCCCAGGTCATGTAAGTGTCCTCCAATGTTTTGTGAGTATAATGCTCTAAAATCTCACTCAGTATGGGCAATGTATGAATCTTGCATCTCAGTGGAGAAAGGGGTTACATGTCACTTTCTGTTTCCTGGTTGCCCCCCACTCTTTTTTCTTTCTGACATATTTTCTAATTCCCAAGCAGAAGCATGCCAGGAAAAGAACAAGGAGCTCTTCCCAAAAATGACCATTTGGGCTTGGATTGCAGTTGCCCATCTGTGACTTCGATGGAGTGGTAAATATTTGGAAAATTCACTCTACTGCATATCTAGAACAAAAATGAGCCATTCCTGAAATCCATACTTTTATACAGTATAACCAGTATGATTTATAATACAACATTAGCAACATATTTTGATGTTAAAACTAAATCTAATCTTAAATATGTCAGACTGAGATTCTCACCTGCTCGGGACCCATGGAGGGTAACCCTGATGTAGGCACAGAGGTTGCAGAGGTCATGCTGATCTGCCCTGTCATCTGGTTCATGTTGTTCAACCCAGCACTATTGGCCACCATGGACACATTGATGTTCATGTTGTTACTGTAAATGCTGGTATTTGCTTGCTGCCCAAAGTGTGGTGGAGATTGTTGTGAAAACATGCTACAGGATAAAGTACAATGGCCATGTCAGAATCAGAAACATACACTTATAGGACTCACATATTCCTGAACTCTTTAAAGAATCACCTATGTGCTTGGATGCATATAAATATCTCTTCCAATAACAAAAGCTGATCCATCCTTTTGTTTAATCAGAAACTCTATCCGTTTTTCGGTCAAATGAAACTCTGATCATATTATAGGAGAGAGCAAAATTAGAGATAATTCTAAAAGGCTCCCCATTGTAAGAGAGTTGGTGAATAGAGTGTACAAAGAAGTTATGTGACAGTAATTCAAACCAGGTGGTTATAAAATGCAGCCAAAATACTTTCTGAATCTTGAAACGTACCTATTTCCACCAATATTGCCTTGCCCCCATCCATTTATTTCTGTAGGGGACTGATAGGCAGGATTGGCCTGAGATTGCTGTAACAAAGGATTCTGAGAATGAGCCATTCTTGGAGACATCAGGGGACTCTGGGGAGTGGTAGCTCCAGTGAAGCCTGGATCAGGCTGCTGATTGATTCCTAGAAAAGATAATAGGAACTTCAATCATGTTTACAGGACAATTAAGACTACATGCTGTAATACAAAATGCCTATTATGGATTCATCTATTTGAAGAGGATTCACTGAACAATAACAAAGCTTTCTATTATTCCTTACTGTTGCTTTCCTATCATATATACTGCAGAACTTGCTTACTGTTTTAATTTGCACTCATTGTGATAAATAGCATGCAGTGACATCTGCTGGAGATATTTATTTGACTGTATTCAAGAAGAATTTTCCAAAAAGAAACCCCCTCTTCCAGGGACTGATGCCATATATATTATGTAAAAAATAGACCGAGAAATCAAGTAATACCCAAATAATCTCATTAAATAAGTGAAAATGTCACTATGACAAACAAGGTGTTGATATCCAATGCTTAATACCATAAACAACATGTAAAAACCATTCACACTCATGTATACTTTTAGAGTTGCCATTTCATAGAAATCATTTGTTGAAGAAATGAATACCCTTTTATTTTGATTTTAACTTAGGTTTCCAAATTTGAAAAATTGTTGTTTTCCCCAAGATGTGATATTGGGACAATATAAAAGTAGATTAGACAGACAGACAGAGAGACAGATGGCGGGCAGGCATAATTTTCAAAAGGCTTACAAGCTAAAATATCTCTTTGCGCTCCTCAATCCACAATTATTTTCCAGACTCTCAGTGAGCTAACTTAATCTAAGAGTCTTCCTTGCAATTATAAGATAAAAACTATGATCCAAAGAAGAAACCGAAACCCTCTAGGCAGTAAAGTCTGATGAAAAATAAAAAAAATGCCCAATACCATAATTTGGAGGAAATGGAAACTGCTGGGTGTTTGTCTGTGGAATCCGTGGATTACTCATGGTTGCTGGTATTCCCCCAGAGGCCACCATACTTGGCGTCATATTCATATTCTGGCCACGCATCATCAGGGTTCTCTGTTGAACTTGGTGCATCTGTCTATGCCTCAGGTGTTGGCTTAGTATCTCTCTCTGCCTCTGGGCTAACATTTGAGAATTAATATTTCCCTACCAAGAAAGCAAAATGTTTATCAGTGTAAATAGCTGCAAGTCATTTTCAGAGTCTGATTATTCACATGCCAGATGAGAGTTTTGAAGACATACATGATAAATATGTTGCTGATATGCAATTGAACAAAGTAAGTAAAGCCGATTCATATTAAGACTAGCTCTCAAACTGTTGTTTGAAAATAAATTCTAAAAAATCTAAGAAAATCAGTTGCATCTTATATCTCATAAATAAATGTCTCGATTAAAAAAGTGTGTGTGTGTGTGCGCGCGCGCGTGTGTGTGCAAATATTTCTTAGTATTTCTATTTTGTTTTTACTTATTAAAATACCAGTGGATTCACTGAAATATTCCATGGGAAGGACACTTTGTTTAAAGTTATATCAAGGAAATGTTTTTCACATGGTTTGCATTAAAATTGGTTCTAGTTGTGTTTTAAGAATTTGAAGCAAACATTTTAAACTGCAAAATATCTTGTCAGTGAAATGGCCTTTAAGGTGTGGACTGCTTTAAGTGTTTGGAGAGTATTGCATGCTTGAAACAGTGTGTCTCATGCATAGAACAAGCTGTTTTAAGCTATAGAAGGCTTGCAAAACACTCAAAATAGCCCATTTTGCATTAGAAACAGCTGTTTAACAGTCAAATATTTGTTTAGAACATTCTGTGTTCCAAATAATGCACTCTAAAATGTAAATTATTCAGTTAAAAACATTTTGCACAGCAGAACTATATTCTTTCATACAGTCACTACTCAAGCTGGCCTTGAATTTAAAATATTCTCTTATAAGGAAGGATGATCTAGGTAAGATAGTCCATATACAAATTCAATAAATAAATAAATAAATACTTCATTTTCCCCCTATCCAATGAACTGCAATATTTCTGAAGAGAAATTTAGGGAAATAAGCTGATTTAATGGCTTTATACAATACTAGAACATATGGTGCAGTTGCAAAAATAATGAAACATAGAAAGTAAAAATCTATAGAAAAGAAAAATTGGCAGTACCTGTTCCCTCACCTGTGTAGGTACTCCAGGTCTTAGAGATAGGTTCATACCGGAAACATTGCCAATCTGATTGATCAATGGCTGGCGATTCTAGGTAAAAAAACCCAACCAGATACATCTATCACACATTAGGAATAAGAAATGGATTTTTTGAAATTGTCATTTCAATAAACACCATAATTACCGGTATATCATATTTTGTTGTGCAGCTCAATCTGAATAGCTACTTACATCAACAGCACTCAGTGACAGACATGTAACATATACAGGTAGTCTTCAGTTTAGGACAAGATTAGGACTAGCGTTTCCACTGCTAAACAATGCAGCTGTAACGTGAGATTGTATTGCTTAGCAATAGCAAGCTCTGCAGTCCCAGTTGCCATCATTAATTGAATCCCACAATCATTAGGCAATTTAATTTCCTGCTGGCTTCCTGCAACCAAAGTCTATGGGGAAGCTGGTAGGAAGCTGCAAGTCCCAAACCTATAGGCAGGTAAGTAGCTGCTGCTGAGTGGGAGACAGAGTAAGGGAGTGGGCAGAAGTGTGGGGGAGGGTGGGAGAAGGTGCGCAACAGAGGTATCATGGGTGTGCAAGCGGCGCCTTGGGGAGGGACAAGGAGGGTGGACAGAAGCACTGCATGGATTGGGCGCATGAGGAGGTACTGTTTGAGTTAGGGAGAATGCATGAGTGGCCAGCAGGAATGCAGAAGGCTGGGGGAAGTGTGCAAGTGGGGGAGGCTTACCCCAATAACTTGCAATTTTTCTTCTTTGACTTTCTAGGGAAGGTGTCATGGAACTGGTGATATGTGATCACAGGGTGCTTGGAAACCAGTCACAAGTGTGAAAGGGTTACCAAACACCCAGATTGTGATCAAGTGGCCATGGGGTGGTGAGTATCAGTTGTAACCACCATTCCTTCAGTAACTTTGCAGGACTGCTGAACCAATGGTTTAAGATGAGGAAAACCCAGAAAACAATGCTGGAAAAATGGATTTGCCATCTGGAGGGAAATAAATGTTCTTTTGTTCTGTATACTATTCTTAAATTCAAGCAAGTGCTCTGATGTAATATCTTATGAACAGAAATACTTCCGCTATTTCTAAAAAATGAAAGTAATACATGCCCTATGGTTTATAAGGTTAAACCACTTTAGCTTTGAAGATATATAAAAGAAATGAATACTCTGGATAAAAATAAATAAATAGCATCTGAAAAAGAACATTTACAGATAGGGGCACATTTAATTCATATATAGTGAAATATTTTAGAAGACATTGACAATTATGGTGCTGGTCAAAGGAACAAAAAATGTGTACCTGCTGAGCTTGAAGCCTATGCTGCAACTGCAATCTCAGCTGATTGGGAGGGTTTTGCACTAGACCAGTAGGCCTCAGACCAGGCCTAGGTTGCATCCGTAGTGCGGCATAACTTGGCCGCTGCGCCATTGGGTGAAAGTTTGGGTCCTGCAGTGGTGTATAATTGCCTTGGGCCATTTGAGCCTGAGATGCGTACTGTTGTGTGAAAACTGGTGCCTTTTGTTCTAGAATGATGTTTGGTTCCTGGTTTGAGAATGATTCTGGATCTACTCCTTGGGTCTGCTGAAGAACAAAAGCAGAAATATATATATATAAAGGTTTGGAGCCCACATATGTAGATAACATTGAGAAACATAGCTGAGACACAACTGTGACAGAACTCTAAGCAGCCTATGGTTAATTCCCTCCTTTTTTTCTGTAATGTATCTTGTCTAATACTTATTTTCTCTGCTGAAGCCTTTTCTAGCAATGTATCTTAAATAGCAATGTATCATAAATAAATAATAATACATAATAATAAATAAATAATAAATACATCAAATATATATTTTTAATTAAAATATTTCTGGACAGTTCCCCATTAAAAATTTGTTAATATAAATTTTAAAAACAATATCACAAATGAAAGAGTGCATACTAGCTGGGAAACGTCAACATAAAAAGAGGTGAGGTTTTTTTACAAAAAAATATTTAAAATATTTTAGTATTTGCTTGCTGATGTTTCACAAAAAACACTCACTGAGGTATCACTTCCAGCAATCAAGAAGCCATGATGTAAAAGATAAACCATCGGCCCTCATTCCACATACTGTCATTAAAATAACAATCATATTGGAGGACATAAAGTATATTGTCAACATTACCTGGCGTAGCTCTGTACAGCAGAGGGGGAATGGTGTTTGAAACAAGGAAATAATTTTCATATAGTTAATTTCAAGAAGCTTAAGTCCAGGACCCAGAAAGTTTGCACATACATTTTTAGAAATATCCAATATAGCAATACCTGGCTGACAAGTTCTGGTATCCCAAGAGCTCTATCGATTTCTTCTAGACCATCAAAATTCCTTAGTGCCATATAAAGCTGATCAAGGAGGGCTCCTTCATCACTTGGAGACTCGGAGGCAGGATGCTGACACATCAAGTCATCTGGAGAGCCTACAAATGGTTGCCTACAAAGGGCACAGCTTGATGAGCAACTTGAGGGGGCAAAAACATTTACTCTTTAGACATTCCAAATTAACATGATGTTATATACATTAGGTGTGCTAGTTTGTTAGGCAGATAAGTTGAAAGCAAACTCAATAATTCTCTAAAACTCAAAATGTCTATCTAGAGCAGTGGTTCTCAACCTGTGGTCCAACCCCTTTCAGAGTCGAATGACCATTTCACGGGTTGCCTAAGACCATCAGAAAACATATATTTTCAATGGTTTTAGGAATAATTTTATGGTTGGGGGTTATCACATGAGGAACTGTATTAAAGGGTTGCGGCATTAAGAAGGTTGAGAACCACTGATCTAGAGCATACCTAAAATGGCAAAATACTTTTCATCATATTTCTCTCTCTCTCTCTCTCTCTCTCTCTCTCTCACACACACACACACACATACACACACACACACACACACACACATACTTTTTTCTAAACTTCTCAGGAAATGAGAAGAAAAATTGCTATCAATTTGGCATTTTGTATTACAATGATTTACAACAATAAATTTTGTTCATATTTATGACAATGTATTCAATTTGACAGCTTAATTTTGTAATAAGATACATAACTTCTAACATCCCTAATCAAATCATTTAAATCTGGGAATGCAGGAGTTTGCTTCTCATTTTTTTAAAAAAAACCAGTCTACTGAAACAGAATAATATTTTATCATAAAAGGAGATGAAATCTAGTTAGTCCTAAAATAGAGATCAGCAAATAATAAAAAGCAGTTGCTAGTGTCATCGTATATACAAAATCATATACATATTAAGTGGTGAACAAGTTAAAGTCATGATACAAATCCGCTGTTCATGAACTTCATAAATAAATTGCTGACGTGAAGCAATCACTACTGAGTTATACTCAATGCTATCTAATGAAAGCCAATGACAGAACAGAACTAGGGACATGTATAGGAAAAAAGGAAGATGATCATATCTGTTGCACAAATGGAAATCTATCCGTCTATGCATTCAGACTCCTGAATGCAAAATAACATCATAACTATGTAGTACGATGGCCCTGCAGGGCCGGCACAATGCCTAACATGTTCAAACAGGTGCAATAGTACAGGGTGTTTGTTAATAAGATTTACTGGGTTAGAGATTTTTCTGTCTTCACTGTGAGTTGTATTGTGTTTGGGGGGGTGCACTGAGGGAGCTCCACCAATCTCATTGTACATGTTGTGCAGTGACAATAAAGTTTATTACTATTACTATTACTGAAGTTATTCCTTAGCTATCATATACTGCATTATTGCCATTACTGCCCCTTTGCTTAATAAAAATTGTAACTTTTTAGTTACAACATAAATTACATCTTCAGCAACAGGTATGAGATATGGTAAAATCTAGGGGCAGTATCACCACACTGTTCCCAATTGCTCAAAGCAGTTTGAAGCTGACCATTGATCAACTCCACTGTTACTAACCTTAAAATCTGAAAATATTAATAGACAATCTGCTTTTCCATTCAGCTGTGCAATGACAGAACATGAAGTTTAACATTCAGTCAACGCCACAACCAGAGCTTAACTGACTGTTGCATGCATTTGTTAGATTACTGCCAATAGATAAATAAATAAACACATCTAAATACCCTCCAGAAGAGCTCATTTTTTTAAAAAAAGGTAAAACAAGATTGCCTAACATACTGATTCTGATATAATTTTAAAAAATAAATAATACATTAAAATTTGTAATCTCAATCTCAATAAAATTCAATTCAGTTTCAATGTACTTGTCTCTCTCATCCTGTTGGAAATGGCACCTTCCTTGCACTAAAGAGGTCATGTTGTCTAGCTAAAGAGGTCATGTTGAGCCATCTGCCTGGGAAGATGATGTGGAAAGGATGATGCGTGGGTGTAGTCTTAAATTGCCAACCCCTTTCTATTCTGCCAATCATTTGTCACAGTCTAGGAATATCCTCGGGTCAGTCAAAGGATGTTTGCTGTCTTCTTTGTGAAGCAAGTAGTAGTAATAAGAACAATCAGTGAAACAACCATAGTTCCTTTCCCTATGTTCATTTATTTATAAAAACATTTTAATTTAACTGTGGAGTCCAACGAACAGTACCAAGGCAGTTCAAAAAGAAACAGAACAAATTAAATAAAGCAAACATAAATAAATAAATAAATACAAAACAGTTAAGTATCACAGGTTTTTACAATGATTCAACACTGATTCTTAAGTAAAAGGCTTACCGGTTCTGAGTACTAAATGATGCCTGATCAATAGGCAATATACTGTCAGGCCAAGGAGCAGTTTGATTGGGAGGGGCTTGCTGTTGGCTATATTGAGGAGCTCCCATATTCATCTCCAGTTGTTCTCCGCCTGAAGAACAACCATAACAAATAAAATTTCACTGGAATTACAGGTGTTGCAGAAGACCAACAATCTGCTGCTTATTGTATATATTTCCCTGAACACTACGTATGAGTATTTTTACATAAACTTGGATTGGGATTAGTCAGAGACAAATTCAATTCAAATAAGGCTGCTTCAAAAGAAAATAAAAATGTGTTCTTATATAATCAGCATGTTATGCAAAAGTATTTGAGCATATCCTTTGTCTATTGTATAATTGAACTCCCACACATTTGTATCTAATTAAAATGTATTTGTCATCCCTGCTAATATCATAATATTTGGTATCTGCTGAAACTGTGCAGACTAGGACTGGACTCCACCTTACCCATATTCATAACTTGAGATTGTAAAATTTGTCTTGGAACAGCTTGACTGTTAGGTCTCAAGGGAAGGCTGGTTGTTGGGTTACGTATCATGCCACCTTGGATTGGCCTGTTCATGGCACTTGTTGTTGCGGCACAAGTCACTCTCACAGCAGCAGCTTGGCTACCCCAGTCTCCTGATGACATAGCAGGCCGAGGAGTATTACCAGCAATCATTCCTATTAAAACACACACATGTTTATGATGAACTATGGCTTGAACCCAGTGCTAAACTGTTTTTAATGCCACTTTTACAATCAGCTCATAAGCCAAGCCATAAAAATCAAGAATGTTTTTAAAAAGTAGCAATTGGCATTGATGCAACATCTCCGCCCCTCTGCCAGTTTAGAGCTATGGATTTCTTCACAAATACGTGCTCCAAAAATAATTCAATAAAATATGCACTCTTATAATTAGAAAAACTAGAGATCCTTGTGTTATCAGATTAACTTGATCAGATCCCAAATAATTCAGACAGAATTTATTTCTGAATAAATATCCTTAGGCTTATACTTTAAAAGTGCAATATTATAGCATAACAAGTCCCATGAAAATACATCTATCTGAAGACAGTGAAATTCTCCTGAAAATAAAAATACACAGCATTGGTAAAGGTCTCATGATCCAATTCAACATATTTTATGCTGGTTTTAGGGTACTGCTGGGGTAAGTGATGCTTGTAGTCAGATGCCTGTTATTGCTATATTGGAAGTAATGTGCTATCACAGAAATAACAACAAAGTATTTTTTTTACCTGGATTATTATTCCCAAGATTTCCTTGATTTCCCATCATTCCTTGACTACCCAACATGCTGGGTTGAGGTATCACTGAATATGGACTATTGTTTCTTATGGGCGGAAAAGTCGCAGCACCTGGTGGGTTTTGCAAAGCGATGTCAAGCTGCAAATTCTGGTTCGGCAACATCCTTCCCAACTGCGCTTGTCTTGCGTTGGTAAAAGCTGAACGGAGGGGGAGAGGGTGGGAGATGAAAAGTGAAAAACTGAGAGCTTTGAAAGTTACATTGTAAATATACACCATTAAGTTATTTTCAAATTAATTTAAAAACTACGTTTCAAAAACAAATGCAGATATTTACAGACATTTAACAGAAGTTATTTTTAGATTTTCAGGTGAATCCATAGATAATTTAAAACTAAATGAAAAGTTCCACCACCTACTCTGCCTAACATTCATCATTCAGCTGGAGATTCCTGCACTGATTTCTGACTTGGTAATTTTTTACAAAATTGTTTTCATGCTCAACCTCTGTCTTGATACAATATTAATTTTGTCATTTAATAAAATACTGCATTTAAAATGAATGAAGTTTAATAGAAATTACAACAATTTCTCCAAGACCTGACTTGTATGGATTAAAAGCATATCCTCATAGCACTAACCCTGGATTTCATGTAACAGAGAAAAGTAAAAAATATGTTTCATTATCCCTTCCTTGCTCACTTAAGTAATAATCTCATCTGCTGAGTTTCCCTTTAGAGCTAAAATGGGAATTCTTTTTTCTTAAACTGCAACACAATCATGTTTTATGGATTAGTACATTTAAAGAAACACTTTTATTTTTCTGCCTTGGTAAGAATTGAGCTTATAGCATGTGGCTCTTCAGTGATTTCATTGTACAGTGCAAGTAATAACCATGTGGTAATCTCACAGATTAGTGATGGAAATAAAATACGTTTTTTAAAATTTTGCTTTAATTTACTTTAATGTCATTGCATCTCGTACAATGAAATTAAATGCCATCTTCAGTGTACATTGTAACTATAAAAATAAAACATAAACATATATCCTTCACAGTCTATACAACTGAATTGAAAATAAAACTTTTAATAAAATGAAAAGCTATTTATTTATTTCTAAGTCAAACAATATTCTATTACGGTAGTTGGAAGATTTCACCATGCTGTGATTTTATAAGGAGAACAGCAGATGGTGCTGTTTGTTCACTGAAGACTTACAAAGCCTAGCAACAATCTGAAGCTGGCATGGTGGCTTTTGAAAAGATCCATTTCTTTTGCAACAATACTATTATCTGTATCTACAACCTGATAAATAGTTCAGACTCACTGCTCTGAGAGATCCTCCCTGTGGGTTTCTGGGATCCAACAGGTGTGCCAGGACTGTTGTCACCTGTAATCTGCATGAGGTCATTGATGATGGCTTGTTTGTCAACTGATCCTGCTGAAGCAACCGGTCGGTTGTCTGGGAAAAGTTGTGACAACTGGCTATTCTGTAGATCATCTAGAATTTCTTCCAGGTTATCAAGCTCGCTGCCAGGCTTTCATGAAATTTGAAAAGAAAACACATATTTTTCATATGTCTTTTAATCTGGGTTAGACCAAAATACTAGGAAACAGAATCAATACTTCCAGCATAGAAAACATCCATCATGAGGTGTGATATCTGAAATCTGTTCCTGAAAAGAAAGAGTTTAACTTGTGTCTCACTTAAGCTAGTCAGGGGACACACCAGGACACACATAACTCTTTAGTGTTCCTTATTATGGTGCCTTCTGGAAGTACAAAATAGGCCAAAATATAGGTCTCTTATAAAATGAACTAGTAAAATTCCCTTTCTGTAGTTTAGCCATGGATTGGCAGAGAGATGTCTCCAAGGGGGGAGAGGATGCAGATTTCCATGGATGTAACAAAGAATCTTTGTTCAACAGAAATCAACACTCTGTCATTACTGTAATTCTGCTTGGTTATAACAGGACTAAAAATGTTCTATGTAATAGTTACTTCCACATGGTTAAAAATATTTTACATTTCATCTGAACTTTCAATCACTGACAGAAAAATGTGAACCATTTACAGAAATGAAAAAAAAGAAAATATAATAAGAGAACTTTTGCGGCTGGAAACGTGTAAGTAGTAGTACATTGAACCAATGTACTGCTGCTCAACATGTAATAAATTTAAGAGTGGGGGAGAAAAAAACCTAGGCTGAGAAGTTTAGAGAAATACCTCCAAATTTTCAAAAGAGGAGGAAGTCACATAGTAAACCTAGGTTAAATAGGCAATAATCCACTTAAACCCAACAAAATAGATATAATAGGTATATGGTAATAAATCTGAGTATTTCATAACTTTGTATACTGCCTCAGAATAGTGTTGGAGCCTCGTTTCAAATGGAGGATAGTACTATGGCATAGTAATTGTGCTTCTTTTGCAAGCACACCATCACTTGTAGCATGTTAATTCCCTTGCACATGTTACTACTATGCCCTCAATTTATAAGTAATAATTTTAAAGGATTGGGCTTCAACAGTCCCATCCTCCAAATATGAGCCCTACCAGCTTTAGAAAAGACACAGTATAAGCAAGCCAGATAACAAGAAACTGTGCTTTACAATACTTCAAAAATCACCAAACCAAATGCTGTGAGAAACCTTTCTTTTATTTCCTTCCATGATACAATGGCTGACAAAGTATGTTCATACACCTAGAATCCTGAAATAGGATTGGGACCCATGAAGCTCCCTTGGTAACTGGGCTACTTGAGGCTTTTCAGGTTAATTTGTGGACAGAAAACCGAATATATAAATTGGGGGTGAGGTGAATCATGTCCCTAGAGAACGGGTATAGAACAGGCTGGAAATATAAACAAACAAAGCAAGCAAATAATCAATCCCATGTAGTGAAAGAGATCGGTATAAAAAGTAAAGTGACAACGATGGACTACACATAAGAAATACCACATACTAGAAAAATAATTCTTTTGAAAAATAAAGATAATTAAATGTTACTAATATATAGTTGAAATGTTGAAAATGTTGAAAACATTTTCTCTGAACATTTCCTTTTCATTACCTGTTGATTTTACAATGTTAAATAATATTAATTAAAAATGTAAAAGATGATTATGTTAAGAATGAGTAATTCCTACAAATGCATACATAAAAGCAACAAATATAGTAAAGGAATTGCTTCTTGTGCTCTCATAGGAAGGAGTGACAAATCAGCAGGCCAATAATCCAAAGTTTACTCAAATGCTAGTTTGAAAACACTTGGGCAGCAAGGCTGGAAAAACCTGCCAGAAATTTTTATGAGCTGCTTTATTTAGAGAAGATAATGTCTGGACTAGTGGCCAGTGTCAGCATAACCAGAATAAATTGTTTTTGTGTATTTTTTTCTGGTGTTCTTTACCTAGTGGAACTGCAGAACAAATTGATAAATGTAAAAAAATCCATCAAACAAAACAAGTCACCTCTGGAATATTAAAATTCTTGTTTCAAAGTACTATATTTAAACAGGTTTTTTTGCAATGTCTTCAACTTTTAAGAAGCAGATATTTCCACTGCTGAAGCACCACTGGTCTGTTGTCAGTGAGTGTTCCATTATGACTCAAGACTTTTTCAAAAGAGCTTTTGCATTCAAACATATATTAAGCTACGATTTTCTTAAGTAATGCGCATCATTTTTCTCTTGTATACACATATCACACTGATCATATTTGACTCAACTGCGAAGTCTAGAGAAATTCTCTAGAATTTTTTATTGATTGCTAGAAATATTCCCATCTTAATTTTGGGTGGAGGTAGGAAATGCAGTATTGGGTTGCTGCCAAACACTGAAGTATCTCATAGTGTTTAGACAAACCTAACCAGTTTTTCAAACCTAACCTACCTTTCAGAATGCATAGTGATAGCTAGTAAATGGAATAGAGACAGGGAAATGTATGATAATGCTGCTTTTACTAGATGAGTGTTATGTGGAAACTTTGATAGTGGACACCGTTTCAAAATATCATAGCTAAATATTACCAGCCCAACCTGAATAATGAGGTGAGCATCTTCTATGGAAGAGACTTTCCTCTTTCGTTAAGAATTGCTCTCAAGCAGTTCCAGCCTTAATATTTTCTAATAAATTATGTAGCAGCTAAAGAACAGGAGAAATTGTCACCTGTATTTTCTCCCTTAAATTTATTTTTTATAAGCATTGTCAGATATATAACTTCGATAAAATTATGTGAAATAAGGGGATCAACTTAAGGGATATTCGTTAAAGCCCCATGCAAGTTTCAGACCTGAACCTTAGTTAAAAATTGCTCTGATTACTATGAATACTGAAGTTGTATAGTCCTTGAATAGGTACACTTGATCTATCTGATTCATCACAGCTTTTCATGTAGTTGCTGCACTGTTTCCAAATTCACCTTTTTAGGTTATAATCACTTCTATGTCAAAGATTATGTAGGTAAAACCTGTCACTTGTATTTGCCATGTAATCCATAAGAAAATAAACTACATCAGAAACTTTGTGCTGCTTTACTACCTTTTTCAAACTTATTTGTCAAAAATTAAACTGCAGAAGGAACCATTATGAAAAATCATTTTTTTCTATTCTGCTTAGAATAAAGTATACACTGTGCCAGCTTCTTTCTTTCTTTTTCTTTTATGTCTTCAATGACTGCGTAAGTATTGGAGGAAGAGCTGTGTTAATAGTTTCTCTCTGATATTTTGCTATAATTATTTGTACTAGTAGAATGTAGTACAAAAAAACTATAGTTTTTTTCATCAAAGAATGTTTAAAAGAATGTACAATGATGCAGGCAATAAAATCTGTGCCAACAATGTGGAAATGAAATGATGAAGCTCAAGAACAACATAAATTATACTACTACTGTAGAAACGTGGGATGCATTTTGCAGAGTTTTAAGAGGCAAAGTAAAAGCAAATTCTGTAAACCAAGCAAATTACTTGAGCAATAGAGAAGAAAATGTACCCAGAAATTAAGAACATTGTTTCTTATAGCAAAACTTACTGCAAACACGAAGAACCCAAAACTTTCAAATACATTTGGATCATGTTTCCTGTGAAAATGAGACTTCTATATAAATCTTCATTTGTACACTTTCTAATTAGTCTTTGCATAGAAGCATCCACAAGTTGAGGTATTTTATGTTCAGAAGACTTTGCATAACTAAATAACTTTGCATTTTTTTCTGAACATTACTTTGCTTCTTGCTCAATTTACATTTTATGATTCTAAATCAGGTGTTGTTACATATTCCAAGTAGCCTCTATCAAATCAGGTGTCATTCTCATCCCACATTTACATTTTCATTTCCAAAGCCGAATGATGCTATACGAAGCATTACATTTTAAATTAAGTGGCACTTTCCAGATCAGATTTTTCAGCCAGTGAAGTCTTGGCAACAGAGACAATGGCAGTGATTCTAATGACAAAGAACTTTGTGTCGGAAGAGATACAGAATAAGAATTGTTTCTGTACCCATCTCTGATACAAATAACATAAACAAATGAATAAATAAAATATAATCCCCACAAGTTCTTACCTGTTCATTCGGCTCAAAGCGCATCTCTTCTTTTTCAGTCTTTATAGCTACTGGCTTTACTGTGCTACTGGAAGGGTCTGTCTTACTGTCCGACCGTTCCAGTTTTGGCGTAATATCTGGTAAACCAATTTCTTTTGTATCATCTTTATCTAGCAAGTAACGAAGTAGTGCATTTTCTTTCTTCTTGGGACTCACTGGTTCCTGTTTACAAGTTATCTCTGAACCTGGAGCTGTGCTACTGGTCTCCTGGTTCAGTTCTTTGCCTGTGGCCTCTGCTGTGAGCTTGGCCAAATCTACAGGAGAACTGCTGTCCTGCAAGAGCCTGTGCAAAATTTTATGCTTCTCCTTGAGCGAGGTTCCATGTGCCGAGCCTGAACCAGATAAGCTTCCCATGGAGTCCTTGTTAGCATCTCCCATAGTATTAGCCAAAGATGAAGGCTCCATCTGATCAGATTTGGTGGTCAGCAGCTGTAAAAGCTTTGTCTGGCTTTTGCCATCATGCAGTCTGTTCTGTCCATCAGGTCTTTCACTTCCAACTTGGGGCATGTTATCATTATTTTCTTTCTGTTCTCCTGAATGGCAGACACTTTCTGCTTGTCCAGTTGTTTCTTCCGATTGTTCCCCATGCAATCCAAAGCCATCTTTAGAATCCAGATTTCCCATTTTAGTTAGCTGGGGAGGATTCATACTTGCAGGGGAATTCTGTAAATTACCCATTTTTATATCAGGTGAAGCCAATGATGACCCCAGAGAGACTCCATGCCCCTCACTGAGAGCCTGAAGTGCATTGAGGGAACTGTTGGTATAACTATGGCTATTTCCTGTGCTGCTGCAAACTCCAACAGGTGAATGCAAGTTTCCTGCAGGAGAAAACTGGTTGGGTGGGATCCGAGGACTTCCTGCCACTCCAGGACTCACACGATGCCTTGGGGAAAGCATAGAGTTTGGCTGGCCAGGTGTCATGCCAGGGCTGTTTTGAGAAGGACTATTCATTTTTAGTGCATAGTTACTACCCTGAGGAGTGGATGTTTGTATACTTGACACATGGTTCATCCCACCTGAACTACTAAACCTGCTTGTTGGCATACCCATTTGTTCCTTTGGGCCATTTATGGCAAAATTCATATTGCTATTGATGGTCATATCCTGACCTGGATTCCCACTGCACATGGCTTGATGGGCAGGACTGTTAGAGCTAATTGTGTTCAATGGCTTTCCCAGTACTTGTCCAGTTAAATCCTGGTTCATTCCACAGACATTCTGTTCCCTACAATGTGAAAAAAGAAAAAAATACTTATAATATTGTATGCTAAATTAAAACAGTTTAATAAAAAGATACCATAGAATATTATGGTCATAATCAATCCCATATGCAAAAATAAGTGTAACATTTGTTTAATCATATTTTTTCTTTAAAACTATATGTTTATTTGCAAAAATAAACAGAGAAGAAACAATTTCTTACAACAAATATCTTAACCATTTTCAGTAAAAAAAGATAGATATGCTGATTGGTGATAAAAACATCTGTTTGTTCTAATATATGTATTGTCCTATTATGTAAAAAAAAATCTAAGTCTTTGATTTGTCTAGAAGATAGTAGGTTAGGGGATAAAAATTATGTGATGGGGCCGAAGCAGCAAAGTACAACTATTAGGCCAGATACTGTGATCATGAGATCTAGAGGAGGGTAATTGCACTAAGAAATAATTAGTCATTAGCTAGCTTTACTAGTATCAGATTATACAATTCTCATTTTACATACGCAGATGAAGAGCATCTGAACTGGGAGATACCAGTATCCCTAGTATAGTCAGGCTTCAAAGACTTGATGTCACAAACAAAATTAGACATTTAACAGTTATTTTTAAAAAAACCTACATTCCTTTGTCTTCTAACATGGGGACTGATATAGAGAAGTTTAGTTATTGTAGAGAACTGAAGAAGTAAGAAGTGCCATTCTGAGATTATGCCATTTAGATAGTGGTTCATACTTTTTTTCTTAAGTAAATATGGATCAGTACATGGTTTGCAAAATTTAAAATATCTTTTAATTCAATCTTGGAACTCTCAGACTAGCACATTTCAGAACAAAAGAGGAATTGTTGAGAACCACAGATTCCTTGTGCCTGGAATATTAGATTCTGTACATCCCTGATAAGCAATTTAGTTTTACTTTGTTGCTTTATATATATTGCTATATCAGGTTCTTTTATAATACGTTGCAAAGTCAGGTTCTTTTATAATAAACAAAATAAGTTTATTATAATAAGTTACTCATTGTTACTTTTATAATAAACAAAATAAGTTACTCATTGTGAAATATTTAAAAACACTCTACAGTAATACAAAAAATTAAATAACATTTCATATACATAGAACTATACTGTATTTTAGAATCAGGATTGTAATTTCAGTTCAATATATATTTCCATGTTATTTTTATGCCATATTTTTTTTAATGATTGTTATTCATAAATAAGGCCTCTGAAGAAAGATTTAAACAGACTGGGTTTAAATTGTATTTTAAATTAACCCCCTTAATGGCTTCAGTGCTGATTAAGCAAGCATCTTGCCTCTTCACATTATCTTCCAGTTAGAAATATGGTGTTTCCTCAGGCATATATCAGTCCTCATCAGAGGACATCATTTCCTTAACTTCAGCAAATAATCCAATGTTCACCTGTGACTATGACAAAGGTTGTGACAAAAGACAGAAAGTAGCATATATGTATCCTTAATTCATATCAAATGTATTTCCGTTTTAATAGCTAACTTTATATTGCATACAAAAATAGAAAGATTGTGGGTACACAGAGTGTACTTAAGTTTATGAGCCTTTCTATTTAGCTTTGGATCTTTTCCGCAATAAATAAATGAACAAGTATAACATTTTTTAGTTCATTTATTAAATTGATATCTTTTTACCTAGATTTAGGATTTATATGGCAAATAGATCATGTTTAGATCTTATTTATGTAGAAATGTGGAAAACTCACAAGGATTCAAAAAGCACACTGTATTTTCCATAAACATTACATACTTCTTTGACCAGTAAGTAAAATGGAAAAATTCACAGCTCTATGTAAAAAAAAAAAGTGACAATTTGCTAAAATATAAATGTATGTAAATATATCTTTCTCAAATCTGTAGCTGTTCTAGTAATTAATAAGACTTATAGAGAAAAGCAAGTTTTTAAAATCATCTGGTAGAGATTTTTCACCCCTCTCCCTCCAAAAATATTATAATGGAACATCTCTTAATAAGGAACTCTGAAAGTAAAAAGCTTAGAATGAGATCCACCTAGTTTTAGGAATATTTGCATCTCTACTTGAATAAGTTTGTGTGTGTGTGTGTGTGTGTGTGTGTGTGTGTGTGTGTGTACAAGCTGATGCATGCATTTTCAGAGGAAAATAGTAGACAGGAATCTTTTCTGCATGACTGGACTGTTTCAACCACATTTTATCTTTCAAAAGAAAATCACACAAGTAGCAGCATGATATTCCATATACATACAATAGATGATAGAGGGAGGGACGTAATGATAGCATTCCTGCAAGGAAACATGTACAGTGTGATTGCTCTCCCTTAATATTTTACAAAATACAATAGCTTGTTAAATGCAAGTTTCAGTGTAAACAGAGGTTACACAAACCTTTCAAGGTTACCACCTAGTAGGGAATTCAACCTATCTGCAGGGAAATCATTATTGTTGAGGAATTTACATTGTAAGGTTTATTTTAGGGAATCACAGGACAATGGTTACTTCTGTCCAGTTTGAGACACAGAGCTATTACCTCTTCTCAATATTGCAGCTTCTTAAAAAAAAGGATATATCTCATCTTCTACCATTTCAATCTTGTAAAGGCTGCAAGTTCCAGAGACTGAGCAGATGCTCTTTGGGGTATTTTATATCTTATAATAGATGTCAGTGAACATTTTGTGAGAATTTGGGAAAGAAATTTTGTTTTAAATTCTACTGGACTTTCTGACCTTTCCTATTCTTTTTTAAAATTTATTTTTAAAATGTCACTGCAGATTTCCATCATTAATGTAAGATGTGTCTACAATATATGGGGCAATAACCAATACTAGGATAAACAATTGCAATCCTCCAGTTGAACTAGAATTGCAATTGCTAGTATACGTCACTACTAACCATGCTTGCAGGAATAAAATATAATTTAAGAACTAGAAATTCCACATTTCTCTTCTAAACATTTTGAGGAGAATATATTTTTGTCTTTCAGAGACAAGATTGTGAGGAAAGTATGTCTTTCAAACGTGCACTTTTTTGCAAAGATGCATGACAAAAATATTTGAAGATCTTTCATAATTTTTTTTTTGTTGGTAGATATCTTATTCCTTCCCTTAACAATTTAAGGTAACCTTCCAATTATTTTTTCTCTCTTCCAAAGTTTGTGAAGTAAATTGGCAACAATTTATATTGATGGAAAAATATTTAGAAACTGTATTTTGAAACATTTTGGTAGTATAGACATTCCTTGTAGATAAATCCTTGCATTGCAAGTTTCCCACCTGAAATATTTAATTTGCTCTGTTTGTGGCATGAGAACTTGAAGAAAATCAAGCAATGAGTGAAGTGGAAAAAATAAAACACAAGAAATATGAAGGTTCACTTTAAAATCCTTTCTTAAAAAATATTAATATATAAATTCAAATTGTCTAATATTTCATGTTTTACTGCCATCAAAATCTGAAGAGATCCCAATCTTTTAGTGTTATAAATCTCCTCTTGACTTTGTTAATAAGTAAGGGTATGATGCTTTGGTTCCTATGTATTTTTATTTTTATATTGTGTATGTTACCTTTTTATTGTAAGCTGCTTGTATCATGGATATATAAATTGAATGAATGAATATTGTGTATGTTACTTTTTTATTGTAAGCTGCTTGTAACATGGATATATAAATTGAATGAATGAACAAATAAATAAATAAATAGCAGTATTAAATTGTCAAACAAACTGCAATTCTTTAGATGAATGTAATCAAAATAATCAGACATGTCAGTGCATCCTTTTATTAAATAATGTTAAATAATGTTTTTAATTGAAAAACAGAAAACATGGAGAAATGTTACTTTAATATACCATTTGTATGAATGAAAGACATTTTCCCACACAAAGATCCTTTCTTTAGAAAGTCTAGAGGTATTTCAATTATTTAGAAATCAGATACATACTTAACAAATATTTGCATATCTGAAGCACTATCACATCAGTTATTTTTGCTGTTTGCTTGCAAAGTATCTTGCAAAATGACTTCATTAGTATATCAATAAAAATGTAAAAGAGACTTTGCTAGATGCCCATTCCCAATGCAGGTCTCTGCCCTCTGCTCTTCAAGTAATAGGATTAAATCCAAGTTAAAAATAACTGTAGGAACAATGCTATCAAGAGTAAACTAATCATACAAAAAAGTAAACTGTTGATTAAGCCTGAATACCTATAATTACAATAGATAAAGATCTCATAGTGAAAAGTTGCCTTTAAAACACCACTTGCAGTTTTGAATTGCAGACACAAATTCATTTACTTATACATTGTGTTCAAGTAATAGGATAAGTTTTCAAATAAATGTTTAGATCTGTGACATTAGAATTGGTTAAGAAAACAGAAGCAGTAAAAACAACTTAGCTTATTATTGGAATATGTAATTACAGCTAAAAGAGCTATAAGCTTATAATATACTACAACTATAATTGACAGTGTCACCCAGTTTTTTAAGATAAAAAAAAGTTGATAGAATTACCTGTGAAGCATATGTAAAGATATTACAAGCTGAGGTTCGCTAGTAGTCTGGGAACGGATAAGCTTGCTCTTCGTTTGGGCAGCAACTATAGTGCCATCAGACAAAGAAAATCGATACACAGGACTGAATGCTAATCCCTGCCTCAGCACTGTAAGCAAGCAAAAACATAAACAAAGCATAAAGACACACAGCCCATTATAGGAATAATCACATTAAAAGGGTCTCTGTCCACTAATATTATTCCTTACTTTAGAAGGCAAGAAGAAATCTGCAATTTCTTTTGCAAAACCAGCAAGGCAATATTAAAGTTCTTTCGAGTTAAGACCAAAGAGCAAGTGGAGTAAAGTATTAACCGAAAGAGAAATGTTGCCAACATTGATAAAGCAATGTACCTACATGAACGGGTAGGCTTGTATCACATACAAGAATAAGGTCACAAACTTTTTTCTTAAAAACAGAATGTTGTTTTTTATACTTGTAAAATGAATTAAGCAAATTTGAGGTTTGCCACACAGTTTTCATATGTTCCTTTCTCAAAATGGCTGGAAAATGATATTTCTCAGACAGATTATTAGTGACTGAGATATTAAAAATGTGGGCTGATAGAGCTATACAGCCCAATGTCTATTGTTGCTCATTTCTGCTATAGATTACCCTGTTCTTCTGGAAAATGTTACTACTCAGTTTCCTCTAAAAAAGCTTTTTGTTTCTTTTTTTCATTCTGCTATTTCTCCCTCCCTCCTTCTGTCCCTTTCTCCCTCCCTCCCTCCCTCCCCCCACCCTACCCTACTGCCACCATCTCACAATGGGACTCTGACACACATACAACAAATAATCCCAAACTAACAAAAATAATTTAAAAATACTAAAACAATAAAGTTATTAAAAAATTTTCAGGAAAGCACAATTACTATCACTAATAGTACAGCTATTTTGCAGAATCTGTTCCACCACTGCTAGTTCCCAGGCCAAACAGCAAAATCATGTTTTCAGGCCACTCTGGAAGCCAAGCTTGTTTATTTTTATGTCTCTATTAATAATTATATTAAAGCTATAGTTCCAGAAGAGCTGCATTTTCCTAAAATATACACATTTTTTTCTTATTGTTCAAGGTTATATACTAAACTAGCTCAAACATCGTAATGCAGAGGAATACTTTAACAATCCAATTTAATACTCCATGGTTTTTCATATTTTGCTTCTTTTTCTAATAAAAATAAGTATTAAATCTGATAATTGTAACTTTATTTTGATACTTTATTGGAAAATGCAGTAAGTTGGCTTCTAGTGCTATACGCCCAACAAAACTTCATTTATGGAAATTCTTTCAATAATTGATTTTTCAATTGCTTGCTGCTTCTTTCTGCCAGTATTTTAATGCTTATTTTGCCATTTTTTATTTAGCATTGTAACTCTATTTTTATAAAAAAGATGTATTATGTTTTAAGTCTTTTGACTTGTAGTTTTTAATGGCAAATGTGATTTTTAATTGAAAATGCTTAGACATTTCAAGTCAGCACATAAATATAATAAAAGATCACTAATCTAAATTTTTAACACATTAGACTTTAGGCACTGCTAGAAAAATGTTTATCTGAAATATATATATAAATTATTAGATATTAATAGATTTATCTTTGACAATTTATTCTTTCTTTCAGTGCAAAATAGTCCAGTTTGTATTGTTGGCCTGTTATCAGTTTGCAGTTTTCCTGTATAAATCATATCATATATCCTTCCACAATTTTCTGCCTTCTAGAAGCACATTATCTGGGAAGACAAGAGTTATAGTCCAAAACTTTTGAAAGACTAGGTTGAAAAAGCTGACAAGATACATCAAATGATGTTAAAAAGCTGACAGTTCCTTTCTTGTCCAGACTTGCCACACTGGTATTGCAGGATTTTGTTTTGTTTTTTAATCTGTTTTTGACTTCAAGTGGTCTATCCTGTTATAACATTCATCAAGAAAAGTTTGGCAGAAGGAATCAGAAAATATAACATTAAAAATCATAAAAGTTTATGTAGGGTAAGAATGAAAAATAAAGACGTGGTAATGGTGGAATAATGTATAATGAAATTTCACATTAAGGAATGCCTGTTATTCAGCCTGAATCTTAGGGCAATAGTTCTTTTCATACAGGGACAGGAAATTCCAATACATCCTTGTCAAGAACACTTAGGGTAAGATTGTTACAGCATTTAACAACAAAGGACATCACACTAACTGCAAGCAATGGAACTTTTTAAAATGCACTATGCACTATGACAAATTATTTTTATTTAAAATTATAGTCAGTTTAGATTTGAATAAATACATCTCCATAATGATCTTCACCAATAAATGAAACAAAAATCAAGCGATGCTTGTTTTAATTTCTCTCATTCATTATAAAATATGTGATACCCCATTTTTCTGTTTGTGACCAGTAGCAATTCTACTTGAGAGTTTTGTTCAGGGCAAGATCCATTTTAAGTTTACAAAGGAAAAAAAACCATATTATTTCCTGGACTACCTTGACATTCTTTATATTTGGTACTAAAGTTATAATTCATCCAACAACTAAAATACTGGTATTAACAGGTTTACAGAGTTGGAAGGTATCTTGTAGGTCATCTAGTCCAACCCCCTGCCCAAGCAGGACACCCCACACCATTTCTGACAGATGGCAGTCTAGTCTCTCCTCGAAAGCTTCCAGTAATGAAGCTCCCACAACTTCTGAAGGCAAGCTGTTCCATTGGTTGATTGCTTTCACTGTCAGAAAATTTCTAATTTCTAGACTGAATCTTTCCTTGATCAGTTTCCATCCATTATTCCTTGTCTGCCCTTCAGGTGCTTTCGAAAATAGCTTGACCCCCTCCTGTCTATGGCAGCCCCTCAAATATTGGAACACTGCTATCATGTCTTCCCTTGTCCTTCTCTTCACTAGACTAGCCATTCCCAGCTCCTGCAACCGTTCATCGTATATTTTAGCCTCCAGTCCCCTAATCATCTTGGTTGCTCTTCTCTACACTCTTTCTAGTTTCAACATCTTTTTTATAGTGTAGTGACCAAAACTGGATGCAGTATTCTAGGTGTGGTCTTACTAAGGCTTTATAGAGTGGCTAAGGCTTTAAGCCTGGTTTTACCCAGTCTATATGTGTACTTCTGGTTTTTCTTGCCTATGTGTACGACTTTACTTTTCTCTACATTGAATTTCATTTTGTTAGATATTGTCTCAAAGCTAGTTCCCTACTCTTGTGGAATTGGAATAGATAATGCATTAAACTGGTGCAAGATCACAAGGAAAACCCTTATGGATGCATCAGGCCTCATCTTAGTCTATCATTTTCTCACAGATGCCTCTGGAATATTCTTAAGCAGGCGAGGCAGACATAACTTTTCTCTAATGTCTAGATTAAGCAAAGGCTTAATAAAGAAATACCTCCTTTGGCCACAGAAACAGTATATAACATGTATGTGAAGTTGGTCTTTTGGGAGTATGCTCTATACTCTATACTATATTCAGCAGAGATGACTAGAAGATGGAAGGAGGAGAAAAAGGCTTTCTGACAAATAAAAGCAGTAGTAATAATAACAGCAGTAAAATTCAAACCTGTACATTACATGTTATGGCTGTTAGCTTTTATCTTGTCTCCCTTTTAGCATGTGACATACAGCTCCCAGTATTCCTTTAAATGTTTGACTTTACCTACTGACCAACACAGGACAGTCTTATATCAGGAAAATAATGTTTAGTAATTCCACAACCAGAATATATAGCATATAAACTGGATTTTCAGACAGAATGGCCAATATAAAAATATTTTCCTTAAAATCTTGCAAATACAAGTTACAGTTCTTACCACATTCTGCCAGAGCTATTTCACAGGATCAAAGCCTTGTTATTTAACTTTAAAATTCAAATGTCACAATTAAAAAAAACACATAATAGTTATTTGGGAAATGTCATGATTTTACTTTAGAAAAAAAATACAATCTAAATCCATCCATATGTAACTGCACAAAGTTTGCTATGAAACAACATTGAAATAATTTATCAGGGCTTTACATAAACATTTAATTAAGGTAAGTTATACTTTTCAAACATGAGAGGTAAGTTAAATGCCACTTCAGTAGATATTGTATAGCAGACAAAACATTATTTTTTATTAAATACATTGCATACAATTATTATCTTCTCTATGTCTGTGTTTACATACTATATCTAGAACTTTTGAGAAGTAAATATAAAAAAAAATATTCTTCAAATTAATAAATATATCCTTCATACTGGCAAGTGTGCAATTAACTTGTTTTAATAGAGTATCCAATATATATGATTCAAACTGTGAAAGAGTAGTACAATACTTTTAGACTTTTAGATTAACTCATTTTTATATTCTCCAAACAGAGGTCATGTTGGCCTTATAACCAGAATTCATATATATATATATGTATATATATATATATGTACACACACACACACACACACACACATGTTTTCTGAGGTTTTCGCGGGTGTTTGTATGTAGGTCTTTGGTTTTTCGGGTCTTCTCCCGCGTAGAATTGGAACTATCTTGGCGACGTTTCGACAAAGTCTCATTCGTCATCTTCAGGCTGGTGTTCTTGGCTTCGTGCTTCCAGGAGCAACACCAGCCTGAAGATGACGAATGAGACTTCGTCGAAACGTCGCCAAGATAGTTCCAATTCTACGCGGGAGAAGACCCGAAAAACCAAAGACATATATATATATATATTGGTATCACAATTTGCCTCTAAAAGTTTATCCTTACCAGTTAAAACTAATCTATCCTATTATTTATTTATTTATTTATTTATTAATCGAATTTCTATACCGCCCTTCTCCTTCCGGACTCAGGGCGGTGAACAGCCAATTTAAAACCAATAACAATACGGTGAGTTAAAATGTACTAAAAGTCCATATAAATTTAGGCTGAAAATATATCGAATAAAACACTAAAACTCTAAAAATTTAAATAATTTAAAATAATATTATAATTCACTGGTAGAATTTTTAAGGAGTGTTATGGCTATACTGGTGAGTAAAATCATGAGGATAAAGCTTCTCCAAGACCAGAATAAAGCATTTGAGAAGAAGGCAAATGTTAAGAAATTATTTTTACCATTGAATATGCACTATGCTATGAAATCCATTATGTATCCACACAGGAAATATGAAACTAGTTTACATAAACAAAATTTACTGAATTGATTTGGAATTACAGATGTGATTATTGCCCCGTTTTACTAAATAAAGTCATTTTATTCTAGAGATATGGATATATTGCTTTAAAAGAAATTTCTCATTCAGCTCGCACCTGCGGCTGTGTGTGCAGGTAATCCTTGTGTCTCAGGATTCATAAAATTTTGTTAGGTTCTTCATAGATTTTCTGAGGGGAAAAAATCCTTCCTCTCTAATTTCCTAGGCTGGACTGAACGGACGTATTCTTCACTACACTGTCTGAAGTATGTTAAGAAACACAACCTTAATGTGTGTGTGTATATGTATATGTATATGTATATGTATATGTATATGTATATGTATATGTATATGTATATGTATATGTATATGTATATGTATATGAATCTGTGTGTGTGTGTGTATCCATTTGAAAGCTCTTGAAATAAAGAATGTCACTAATTTTAAAAGTTTGTCCTATTCCAAACTGTAAACATTAAACCAGTTTTGATCCAAACTTCCAATAGAAAATGGTATTATTAATACTATTATTAATGGTATTAATGGGTTCTAATATGAAAAAAAGCATGTTCAGTGGTTTGGTATTTGAATAAACTTTTTATATAATTTTTAGTTTTTAACACTGTTAATTTCTTCTTTTACCACTTTTGTATCCTGTTTAAAATATTCCTATATTTTTTGTCAACAATAAAATACTGAAAAGTATTTACATACGTAGTACCAGCCATCAATGGGGCATCAACAGACACATAGAGATAAATTTATTTATCATTCAAAAGAGGCAATAAAAAGCTAAGGAAACAAAAAGACAGACCACATCCTCTCCAGCAGCCTACACCTAGATAAGCAGGATTAACACCAGAAAAACAATCAAACAGAAAACCTATTGCCTTGCCTATTCAAGGAATTACCAAGGAGAAAATCACACCCCAGGCAACACTGGCAGGACAAGCTACCCCACACTTACTAGCACTGATAATGTCAACTGTTCTGGTAGCGAAATGTCTGCAAGCAAAAGCCAAGCTTAGACAGCATGAACAATTTACATACAGTACATCTATTCTACCCTATACAGTCTTCAATCTGTTTGCTGATTTATTTTTAAATTTGTGTTTTTTGCTGGTTTTTAACAATTTTGGCAATGTATGTTAAATTTCATTTAATAAATTACAATTTCACATATTACAATTTTTCCATAAGAATTATTTTCAATTGCCATGACAGGTAATGCATAACCCTATTTCAATATATCAAGTAAAAAAAAAAGAATATCCTTACCCTCTTGGTGATGCCTCTTAGCAAAAGATATATCTCCCTCGTGTTGTGCATAGAATCTCTGAATGCACCTTCTCACTACATCTTCCCAACCAGGTTTCATAGCTGCTCTCATGGTACTAGTGTCCAGTGACGTTATTTTGCCTGTTTATACACACACATACACATATATGAAGACATTGATGCAAGAAATTGTTCAGGTCTTGTGAATTTTTTCAAGTAAATATTTTAATGTGTTCTTTGTACCTTGTAAATCCTGACGAGTACTAAAAGTCTCTGAGGAGGGCAGAAGTGGCCTTTCCTTCATTGGAACTCTCCGTGCCACACAAATCAAGCAAGATTGCAGATCTTTAACAAACATAATTTTTAATCAAACAAAAGTATTTGATAGTGTAATACAGAATTACTAAACAATTCTGTAATGCAGAATTACAACAAGACAGCAAACATGACAATGGCAGGCAGAAAGGACTATTTCCCTACTGTAATGATGTTTCTTAGTTCCCCAAGGAATCCCTAAATTCTTTTGACTAAATTTTGCTTATATGAGGATGGCAGTATTACTCAAATCAATTCTTTTCCAAGCAGTTATTGATAAAATTCTGGTTAGAGCACAAACAATTTTTTTTTGAAAGACTGGAAATCTTATATGTACTTTTTGTTGAAGAAAAAAAATGAATTGATGATGTACGGATTTGAATATTAAGAAAGATGCAGATTAGTCTGCAAAATATTTAAGCAAAAGAAGGGTTTACAATTAGGATTGCAATTATCTGTTGAAAAAAATGTAAGAAGTCATTTAATCTAGTTTCGTTAATTTTTTTTCTTATACTTGTTTTTCATTTTATCTCTGCAGAATTTTTTTTTATAAACATTCTTAATAAATAAATAAAGAAGAAAAAATAAAATTGTGCAATGCTTTTTAATTTCCTTATGTATTGATTATTCATGCTCTGCCATGCAGGTTAAACCAGACTTAATTCCACTAAATCCAGAGCTTAAAGTAACATAAATATACATTTGCCTAAACAATTCTTTCCTTCAATGATCAGTAATCAGTAACGCAATAGCCTTTCTAACAAATTGCAAATCATGACTTGTTATTCCTTAATGTTTTATAACCTTAGTTTTTCTCTGGCTCCCTTATAAAGTTGATCTGCATTCTAAATAGAAAATGACAGTACCTCCTTAGACTAGAGTAATACCAAATTTTAAAAACTACTAATAAGCAGTTCTCAAAGAACTCCTGAATACATATATTTAATGCTGAAGCAACTGCTTGTTGACCACCAAATGCAAGTCAAATAGCTTTCTAAATCAAGCAAAGAAAACTGAGAAGACTCTTGCAGACTAAATCCATTCCAGTTTCTGCACTTTTCAACTAGCTAATGCTCAAAGTATACTGGCAGAATTTATTTTAGCTTCAGCCTTTTAGACGACCATTATATAAATTAAAGAACCATGTTTATCTTTTTCACGTGAATAGCACACTCATCTTGAATGATGTACCTTAATTTATTTTTCTTAGCTTTGTAGTCTGCAGTCTAAGAACTCAAGGTGACACACATTATATTCATTTCTACTATTTTCTTCACAATTATGACCCAGTGATAATAATTACCTAGTGAGCTTATACAACTGAAGACTGACCTGCTTTTCCTATTATTCATGATCATTCACTGGTATTTCATTTAAAATGCTTTATATAGGAATGCTTATAAATTTGAAAATCGAAGTGCTTTTAACATTTTTTAAGAAAGACAATGAACTAACACTAACAAACTTAATAAAGTAAGCTGTAATTTATAAAAAGTAAGTCCTACTGTAACTTAAACAAATTCTATCAACATTTTTAGGTATGCATATTTTAGACCAAGTTCCATGAAACAATGATATGTGCATTCTACACAATCAGCTTGGAGAAGACATCAAAAGTATTCAGATGCAATAATTGCCATTGCTTATATACAATAAGCAAATAATATGCATACTGATCTGCATATACTGAGTATCAGCAAATGTTTAATTTAAACTCTAACATTGTATCAGTCAATAAGATAATTAGAGAGGTCAGAAAATATAAAATGTTGTCTGTGGTATTGTATTTATGTAAATAGTGATTAATTTAGACTGTATAAGTAATGTATGGTTCACACAGAACTCTCTCTGTTTTTGTTTTATGGTTTCTGCCTGCTTTAATCTCCTCTATGGTAAATGCATTTTGGAATGAATATGAAACTATACATAGACTCCTGAAAAGCTGTTAAATCAGCTGTTAGTTTGTTGTTTAGTAGTTGTATTAGTAATGAAATTATGCCAAGAAAAAAAGACAGATGAGGAAGCCATCCTTCATACAGATAAAATGTACCTTCACCATCTTCCTTGATGGACTTTGGTTGAGAAACCGCAAAGCACTGCATAGTTTCATATTTCTGATGTGCTTCCTGGTTTTCATGACTTTCTTCTTCAGAATCAGTTAAAGGTTTTACTAACATCCGACAGTTAAAAGTATGGCTATTGCGCCTAGGAGATTCACCAGACCAAGGTCCGCCATTCACTAAATAAAAAAAGTACATATAGAATAAATAGGTGCTTACCAAGATGTTCTGACCAAAAATATTTAAACCCTTAAAAGTAATTTCCTAGCAATCAGTCTCTGAAATACAGTAGTAAATTATAGTCAGTGCCAGTGTTGACATGGCTGCTGACTCAGGGCTAGTTCAAAGTTGTTATACCATATTCTATTCTTGAGGTAAATCCTTGCCACAACATAAACACTCATTCCATACTTCAGTATGGAAACATTCCATGTTTTTTATATGAATACTGTATCACAATAAGAAAAAAATACATCATGGGAACAAGCTGATGAACATTATTTCCAGCTATGAACTTTCTCCATACTCAGTGAAGTAGTGACTGAACGAACTGATAATATAACAGAAAGCTAAATTCATCTGCTAAGGTAAAACAATATTAGGCATCCTGGAAAAAAAAAACCAGTTTTTTCCTGTATGCTTAATATTGGGATATAAAGATGAACTCCTCTACCAATAACAACTCAATGATACATAATAAATCAATTAACAACTGTAAAAACTGCTGGTGATCATGTCAACAGAAGGAAAAGGACAGTTCATTTTTTGTTGGTATTATCAGGGCAAAAATAATTCTATTTAAAAGCAACCTCTCTGCTTTACCTGCCAGTCAGCTGAAATGGACAATGGCCAGTCCCAGCAAAGAACAAAATGTTCATTTCCTGCTGCACTCTTGATGATCTGAGGTGAACTCTGCCTTGAAATGTGGGTTGGATGTGTATAGCGGGGGAGGGTTATATGTGTGCATGATCTCAGAGATCATGGTTGTTATCCATCCATTTTAATTTTTAAGGATTTCACTGGATATGCTCAGAAGTGCCCATCACCATCAGCGGGTCCCATCTGACTGAGAAAGTTCTAGGGTTATTCTAGGAAAGTTCATTCAGTGATCATTCAAAGTGTGTTGAAAAATGCACTTAACAACTAATCCTTGAAATTCTGACTGTTATGGGACCCAGAGCCTAAAAAGATTACTAAACCCTGATGAATTTGCCATGAAATTGCAAACATTTGAAATCCATTCCAAGTGGTGGCAAAACCAATGTACAAAAGTAAACAAAAACATATTCACTACAAAATGTATCTTTAGAACACGTACCTATAGATTTTGGCAGCAAGTTTCTGACAAATTCATTATGGTCTCCAACATGTAGGATGTTATATACACTTGTGTTCATCAGTTCTTCCTGGTTGTACCGTAAGTACTGTGTCACATTCTCTGATACAAATACCACGTTACCGTCTAGATTCACTACGAAGAAGAATCCATCCAGGGCCTGAAGTTAGGAAACAACACTTTAAAACACTGCTGAGAATCCACACAAGATGAAAGTAATACTACTACTATCTGATGAAATCTCTTGAAAAGGAGAAAGATTTTATTCATTATAATATTAAGATTCAAGCTGTCTGTTATTTTTTTTTTATTAAAGACAAGGGTGCAATGCTTTCTCCTCTTTTTATTAAAATAATTAAAGAAACCTCATACTAATAAAGTTACTATGCTTAACAAGCTGCAAACATGATTGAACATTAACAACAAGCTGCAAACATGACTAAACATTAACAACAAGCTGCAAACATAACTGAGCATAGATGCAAACATGACTGAATATTAAAACTTTAAAATAATGCTGAATTTCATGTGCTATATTGTGTTGGGAACAAGAGATACATGGCTTAAATTTATCATGTGAGTTTTCAGCAGAGTCACTAAAGATACAAAGTGAGTAGAGTAGAAAAGCTAATTGCAAAATTATGGCGCATGAAGGCAAAATTAAAAAGTAACCAGAAATCTTGGGAGATCAATGGAATTATGAATATCTCAATGCTAAAACTATTTGTCATAATACGCATTGAATATTTATACTGAAAAATAAGCTAAATTTAAAAGCATATTTAATAACATAGGCTGTAAATCTAAGAGAAGATTCACTGTACCTTACTAATCTTATTCCTTGGTTGATACACACAGATATGCATTATTTTAATTTAATTAGTGACTCACAGAACTAAAACCATGTTAAGATCCTAGTAGTAATCTAGGGTAATATATGCACAAACTTCTCACCATAAATTCAAATTGGTATGCATAAAATCTTTCTTTTAATCTCCCCACCCCCGATTTTAGCATAAAGTAGCACTGAAGTATGTCTTCTCTCAGTGACAGAAATCTATGCTCTTTTCTGTTATCTTGTCTTCAGGCAGAGCCATAAATATACCTGTTTTTTGCAAATAGTATAGTTTTATATTTAGGCAGGGTTGGACAGATCAAACCAAATCATTAGGTAGATTTAACTTTGCTAGGCTGAAGTTTGCAATGGGGACCTGAGTCAATGGTACAAAACTGGAAAAGATATCAGGATGGTTTGCTGTTGGATATGACTCTTTGGGTTTTGCTTTTTAATGCTCAAAATTCAGGAGGCCATAATTGTGATTTTGATAAACTCAAACAAGAATTTAACATATATGGGGGGGGGGGGGGAGGGAAAAGAAAAATAGACTTTAAATCTCCCCAATCCAGATCAACCAAAAATACCAGACCCACCCAACTATGTAATCTTCCTGCTAATCAAACCCCTTGGATTGTAATGTAATATAATAAAAATGAACAAGGAAGCAGTATCTCATTGTAAATGAGTTGTGATTCTAACCTTTCTTATCAGTAATTTATTTTCCATATGAATCCTGCCTTTCTTAATGACAATGAAAGATGGGATCAATATGATTTGTTTTATCAGCTCTTTTTGCTGAAGTTTAATAGTCAAAGCAGTCAATAGTTAAAATACAGAAAAGTTTGTTTTAATTAAAAGCTTAGTGAAAGAGCTATGTTCTAGTTGGTTTTCTAAAGACAAACAGAAAGGACAAAATACGAATTCTAAAGATGTGCATTCTGTAGTCTGGAAGTGACATAGGAGAAGGCCTATTCTTTATGCCAGTTAAATGAGCTTCTGACAGCTGGGGTGTCTACACTACAAATCTTTCAGATCTTAACTATCAGAACAAATGAGATAATAAATTATAGGAAATATTTATTTTCTTTTTCTGAATCTATGAGAACTAGGTATTTGAACTATTGGAATTAAATTTAGAGGATGTCATTTTGCCCATTCAATTAGCTGGATTCAAATCATTTCAAACTGGAGTAAAAAATTTCTTGAACAATAGCCTGCTGTTTTCTGTACAGGCACATCTGCCCATAACATAACTTAAAAGAAAACAACATTATTAAATAGTTTTTTGGGGTTTTTAAAGAAATTTTTGGGTCTCCCTCCCTGTGTTGGCTTTGCTTCGATGTACCTGGAATTGGGCATTCGATCAGTTGAATGAATGGCATGGATTAACACCTTTAAATGGTGGTTTCGAGCGCTCTTTTTGGCAGCCCCTGGTAGCTACCTCTCCCTAGTGTTAGTTGACTCCTAGATTTCTTGATGGGAGGAAGCTGACGAAGAAACTCCACCTGCTAGATTTTTCGGGGGATGCATTGGGAGACTATGGTCTTAAAGATGCCCAATCTAGGATAGTCCAACGGCTTGTGGACGTAAACTTGCAATATCTAAGAGCTAGAGCTAATAAAACCTGCTCTCCTCTGATCTTCAGCCAATTTAACAATTATGGACTGAGGATGGCCTCATATTTTTATACTTTAACCATCTCTAAGTATAGAAGAGTCTTTACCCTTGCTTGTTTCAATGTCTTGCCCTCAGCATTGCTGGACGGACTATTCGAGAGGTTCTTGATAAGTGAGCAGTTATGCCCCTGTGATAAGAGCTGAGGTTGAAACTGTGGAGCATGTTCGTTTATACTGCCCTATGTATAACGCAGACAGGACTAAATTACTGTCTCTCTTAGAAACTGATCTCTTTGGATCCAATGCTAGTAATTTAACCTTATATTGTTTAAGGGATGGCTCCTCACACATTACTTTTCAGGTTTCTAAATTTTTTTTAAGAGCAGCAACTATTAGAGGAGTACGATGTAATTCCTCTCAGCCAAAGCTTCTGGTAGCTAACTGTTTATGAAGTTACTTTCCCCACGTTCTTTTGCAATTCTATTTGTATTTTGGTCTGAGACCGCAAATAAAAGTTATTATCTTGTTAAGACTAACATTATTAAATAGACTTCAATTCTGGCTCAGGAAGAAGAAGCTGAATGTTTTAAATAGTCCATTTATATATTAAGAAATATACACTTATTTGTTCATTGTACATTTGTTAATGACATTTAATTGTAAATATAATTATTTATATTATGAATATGAAATGACTAGAGTACTGTTATTACATCTTTATGTTATCACTGCCTCTATATTTGTTTTCAGTATCTTATGTAAAGAAATTCTTTATATAAGATACTGTTTTCCTAAGTGTCATTCATCATATCTTTTACACTGTGAAGTATTATTTATTGCTACACTTTTGAGTCAGATTATTATCTAAATTGGTATACTCTCCTATAGAAAACTATAGAAAAACAATGCAAGTTAACTCTTAATCTTTCAGACTGCTCTGAAGCTGAACTATAAAAATAACATGGAGAAAAACATAGATTAGCATATCATATATTCAAAGTTTTATTATATTTGTTTGCGTATTTTACTGCCTTTGAATTTTACAATCCATGCAGCCCATAAACTACAATTTATAAAGTGAACTTGCAGAAAGCTTGTGTCATATGCTGGTTTTTAGGGTGGCACAAGATTTTATTATATACTGCTTTTGCAAAACCAAAATCCAAATTTGTTATCTTGCTGAATCTAACAGAATATTGGAAATAATTCTAAATATTAAAACTTTCAGCACTTTACCTCAAGCATCATTGGTCCAAGTGCATCCTTGTCAATTACACTCTGACCTGTGGATGACACATCAGCTTTCTGCACTTCATCTTCATTGGCTGCTGCTGCTTTCTCTGCACATAAAAAAGAGAGGGAAAAACATATACGTTATAGTATATGGTATTGAGTGCAAGACAGCATAGTGTAGTGTAATATGTAAGAAGATTATATTTGACACTTATTATAAAAAAAAATATCATCATGAACCCAGATGGAATCAATCACCATTTTAAAATTCATTCAGACAGAGCCAACTCTTGCCTGCAAGGTAAGTGTTTGTCAAGTACAAATAATCATGAGCAAACTAGTTATTGTGAATGAAGAGAAGGGTTTTTTTCACAGTAGTCTCTTTTCAGTGGTACATATTTATTACCAGGAATTCATTACAGTGAATGAATGAATACATGTTTTGTCTTTGATCTCTTATGAATAATCTTTTAGTGGATCTTTATCTGTAATTACTTACTGAATTCAAATAGTTTAGAGGCGGGATATGTGATTTTTAAAATTATTGCTATGTTTTATTAGTTCATTAATTATTACAATATACTATGATTTATGTTTTACTTTGGAATCTAGCTTGAGGTGTTTCCTCACAAAAGGCCCCTCCCTAAATATTACAAATAATACATTCCTTGAGGAAAGTTTATATACATATATACAATATGGAGTGTATCTTGAAGTCAGCCTTGTCTTCTGTTGACTGCATCGATCAATCCCGTCAGTTTTCTTGGCAACATTTTTGGAGATGGTTTGTCGGAGCCACCTCCTAGGACTGAAAGGGCATGACTGGTCTAAAGTCATCGATTTTTTTACCTAAGAGAGCTTTTTGTACCTAAGAGAGTAGAAGTTGAGCCATGTGTGTGTATGCGCCAGCCAAATGATTCCATAATTCAACTAGAATTTATTTAAACTCACTACTAATATTATTGGATCATCTAATTTTACTGGATTTTATTATTATCCAAATTATTGGATAACTTGGATTATTGCTATTAACAGCAAAAGCAAAATAGTGCTGCTAAAAATAAATGTGAGATCCACACATCATTTTAAGACTAACTGGCAAATCAAGATTTACTAATAATGTTTTACTTGCATCAACAATTTACACTTCCTACATCTGTGGAAAGCCAGAAATCCCACACTGATGATAATTACTGAACTAAATATAAAGCGTTTGGATAACAGTTAAGGCTAGAAAATATAAAACATTAATCATGATAGAACAGCTATGTCACACATGAAATATGATTTATAATATCTTCCATTAAGTTTTGATAATTATGATGCTATCCTATTTACTTGTGAGTAGACTCATGGGTGAATAAAATGAGAAAGAAAGAAAAAGAGAGATTATTATCTGGTATATTTATATCAAAGTGTTCAGAAGAAATATACAACACAATTTAACATGTATTAAATCTCAAAGTAAATGGAGCAATTTTTAAATATATACTTAATTTCTAAATTACATTCTGTATTTTTAATTCAATCCAATTTTATTATTAAACTAACAAGACTATAAAAATAAAAAAAGAATTTTGTAAAGTTGCAAGAAAACAAAATAGCATATTTACATAATTGCAATATTTATTTGAACAAATTTCAACAATACTAAGCATCCACGGAATCTAAAATCCCTTTATTCTATTTCATAAATACATTTTACAGTAGGGTTTGGGAGCAAAATGGGAATGATAGAGCAGACAATCATTTAAAGATTCAGTATTGACATGATGATAGTTGAAGTATCGGGATTTATTTTTATTTACTAAAGTTCAAATAATTCTAAATAAGAATCCACCATATTGTTCAACTAAAACAAAATGGAAAACCCCCAAAATCAAACATTTTCATAAATATTTGACTCTGACCAGATAACAAACAGGTCCAGTGTAATGAAATATTCAAACATTATTCATATTCTTTGTTCACTATTAAGATTATTTTTCACTGCATTAGTCACTGCATTAAAATCTTGAATTTTGAATATAAAAAGCATGTAATAATCATGTCTTAGCATTTCAATCAGCAGGGAAATGTCTATTATTTTCACAAGATTTCAGCTTTTCAGAAGAGTTTATAAAATTATTAGCTGCAGTTCCAATTTCCAGTCTCAGCAGGAACGCTACGCCACCCTAACAGTGTTTACCTTTTATTTAAAAAACAACATACCTTTTTATTACATTTTACAACACACCTTTGTAGACCTGCACATAGCAACAGGCACCCTTATTGATAAAAACCCAAAATATTACTATCAAAAAAGATACAATTGCAGAATGACTTTAGAAGGTAAAACAAGGGAGAGAATTATGCATCTGTACTGAACTAAAATTAGAAAAGCTGCCATATGGCACTGTGAAGCCAGCAGCACATTCTTATTCATTAGGAAACGTTCTGCCAACATTAAAACACAAGGCCCTTTCCTGCAATCTCCAATTGTGTTTATCTTTTCAACATTAATGCACGATATATCATCAGCTTGCTGAAATCTCCTGCAGTGCATATTTTAAAAGCACAGCTGCACTATTTCCCGCTTTGTTTACTGAGATCAGCTTTAAGAGTAAAGATTTGCTTCACTCCCTTCTTTATGCACAGTCCTTCCTGTCAGCAAATGAAAGTGTCTAAAATCTGCTGAGTGATGGTTATAGCAGCCAATCCTAAACTGTGAATGATACTACATTTCTAATTCTTTCCTTTTTTTTTTTTGTACTGATCTAATGGCTGAGAATAGAAAGCAGTCTTGCTTTCGCTTTTATCCCTAGTGATGCAAATATAAACTAGTTTGGGTGCAAGGGGATAAATGGATTAATCCAAGAGATATCCAATAGTTAAAAGCTAACTGGCTCATTCTTTGCAAGTCAGTGACTCTTTTTCAGTAGAATTTGCATTTGCAGGATGTGTTACAAGAGGTTGTGATAAATAGGTTGACTTGTCTCTCTTTGAGAAATCATAAAACAATTCTTACATTAGAAGCATGATAGCAAATATTTAGAAACACAATAGCTCATAAGCAATTAGAAAATAATATTTAAAACTTGTTAGTCCTTATAAACATAAACCCTATAGACTGATAGAAATCTATTAATCAAATTACTGAAAGTGGTGGAAATTCAGGTCTCTTTTGCTTCAATTTTGCAGGATTGTTCATGTTTTTATAAACAACAAAGTTAGTAACAATTTAAGAATAAATTCAAGCAACATACAGTATGTGGCAGAACCAACTATAATTAAAAAATGGAACACATTGAACAGAATACATGGCACCTTCTGTTATTCAGTAAATAATCTCATAGATACTGCCTTCAAGTATTTCAATTGCCTATACAACAGAGAATCACTGGGGCTGTTATTATGAACATATTTGTTGCTAAAAATTACTACACACTGAGCAAATTCTCAAAAATCAAGGAGTCAATTGCATCCTTATTCAATTTTCAGCCTTATTCATTTTTCCCTTATTGTTTAACTTCAATCCGTTGCCTTTTAGGAGAAGACAATTTCTGCTTCTGTAGACATCAGTAAAAGCCATTGCCAGAAACCATTAGTGGCAGATATCTTAGATCTTGTAACTTCTGGTTCTTAAGATGCATATTTGCTATTCTTCTTATTCTAGATTGGTGTTACATAGCTAATCTTAAAGATAAAGGGGAGCAAAATATTTACATAGATTGTGCACTTTCTTATCTGACAGTTCTATTAATCAATGTACAAATGTATGTGCAACTCGTGTGCATATAGTTTATTTTATGTAGTATAATACCTGTGAAAAAAGGCACGTTCTGAAAGTTATTCTGTTACTGGTATGAATGCTGGATGATATACCTAATTCAACTTTAATCTATATATGCCGAGTATGGGACTTCCCAGTAGACATCTCTGAGCACAGCTTATCAGGTAATTAAGTTATCTTACTCAACATCTGGAAGTTTAGTGTAATGTAAAAGTTGGAGCTAGAAAAATAATGTGAAGTTGTGTTAGGATTATCATGATCTCACTGTATCATGATCATTGTAAAATGGAGTAGGCTTTGTAGACAAGAGAGATATGTCATTGAGTGAACTGAGCATGCTTACTGTGTAATGAGGCCACTCTTGATGAGAAACCATGGGCTAAAATTATATTATACAATATGAAAAAAGTCTTCCTAACAATTAGTTGACAATTATCATTAACTATAGCTATACTTATTTTATGCAGTATGAAGTAGTTCTAACACATTGTTCTGTACACAGCAAAAAAAAAAAAAGTTATTTGTTGTGATCTGTAATGAAGACTCAATTTGCAAATCTGTTTTGCCTATTGCAGATAATTTTTACAAGCCAAATAAGAAAATAGTTGTGTTAGGTTTAGACAGATATCAGAAACTCACTGTATCTATTCACAGGTATACAAATTTGCTCATTCATTCATGATCTGAAGTGAAGGTGGAAGACTCATGCAATTACATATACTGTAGTTATGGGCCAATAAATGAGTAGATCATTCTGAGAAAAGATATTACAAAAACCTGTCAGAAATCCAAACATCATATTACTCTCTACATGGGGCTCCCCTTGGGGTGCACCCGGAGGCTCCAACTGGTCCAGAATGCGGCCGCGCGGGGAATTATGGGAACGACGTGGCGCTCCCATGTGACTCCTCTCCTGCGCGAGCTGCACTGGCTCCCGGTGGTCTTCCGGGTGCGCTTCAAGGTGTTGGTCACCACCTTTAAAGCGCTCCATGGCTTAGGACCTGGGTACTTGCGGGACTGCCTTCTGCCGCCAATAGCCTCCTACCGGCCAGTACGCTTGCACAGAGAAGACCTCCTCCGGGTGCCGTCGGCCAGACAGTGTCGGCTGGCGACCCCCAGGGGGAGAGCCTTCTCTGTGGCAGCGCCCACCCTCTGGAATGACCTACCCCCGGAGATACGCAGGATTCCAGATCTCCGGACCTTTCGTTGGGCCCTTAAAACCCATTTGTTCCATCTAGCTGGGCTAGCTTGATCCCATCCTCCTTTTTTAAATTTGACATTGATTTTAAATTGGGTTGTTTTAATTCTCGGCCGAATAATATTTAATAATTTTTAATTGTTTTTAACTTTTGTATACCATGTTTTATTCTGGCTGTTCACTGCCCTGAGTCCGCAAGGAGAAGGGCGGTTTATAAATTGAAATAATAATAATAATAATAATACTCACCTCCCATAGATTTATTGTAATTTTTCCTTTTGGTTACATTTTAGTTCATAAAGAAGTGAATAATGGAAATGGGAAAAGCAGATTATCTTTTAGATCTACTATGCCAAATACGCATTGCATTTGTTTTTAATAATACTGAATAAAACAATAATTATATTTACTCTCTCTATATTTCTCATCTACTGCAGTAAGAAATATTTTTCAACAAGTCACAGAAATGATAGAAATTATTAGTTACTATACTAGTAAAAATGCCATTAAACAAAACTATTTTAAAAATAGTTTTTTAAATGCATGCACACGTATATACATGCATTAAAGTTTTAGCATTACCTGTTAACTGTATCACACATGACCTTAAAATGCATTAAACTGTTAGGCAAGAAAACAACAGATCTCAAAAACAGTGGAAATAAGATTACATTTATCTTGAATCCTATACTTGCTTCCAATGAAGGTCAAAAAAGACAAAACACCGTTCAAGTAACTATAATAACAATCAGTCTCCTAGTTATACAATCTAGCTGTATTATCAAAATCACTTGCAATTTCACACTTACAAATCTAACTGAACATACTAACAGGAACATTTCATTCTACTACTGCTATAACAGAAACTGTGATTTTGCATTACCTAAATGCTTGCAAATTAAGCGGTTTACTATGAAATTAGAGGGGCTGAGGCCAAGAGGAGCCATTACTCCATAATGGCAGATAGATTTTCCCCAGGACGCTAAATTAGATCTAAATTAGCCTTATGAAAAAAGTGAAATTGAGTTCTTCTGAAGATGATAAAGAGTTCTGATAATAGGAATCTTTGTATTGGATTAAATTACTAGCTTCAATTTTTGTATTATATTTTAATTCTTATATTATGAATGTTTATGTATTTTGTGCACAGTTACACTCCCTTTTCTCATAGCAATAGAAGTAGCACTTAGACTTATATAATGCCCCATGATGCTTTCTTCACTCTCTAAGATGTTTACAGTCAGCATGTTGCTCCCAACAATCTGGGTATTCATTTTACCAACCTCCGAAGGATGGGAGGCCGAGTCAACCTTGAGCCAGTCAGGATTGAACTCCTGGCTTTGGGCAGAAATAGCCTGCTATTCTGCATTCTATCCAATGAGCCACAAGGGCTCATGATAGTGTTAAACTAGAACACAAATAAGCAAATTCATATATGTAGAATTAATTTCATCCTCAAGTTCTTAAAGGGAATAACATTTCTTTCTGGACAAATAGCTAGGCAGGATGTCCTTTATGCAAAGGCATATTACACTATACAAATATATAATATATACATATTAACAACTATGGCCATGTCTGAATAAAATAGACAATTTGCTTCTCTAAGGTTGCATGTGGTTCCCCACTTTTTTGTAGCCTAAACATACCCTTCCCAATCCTACTGCTGATTTTTGATAAAAGCAAATTCATGGTTTTCTGTTATTTTAAAGAAGGAAATACTTAGAAACTATATAATAGTGATGGCGAACCTTTTTGGCACCAAGTGCCCAAACTGGAAGATGTGTGCACACGTGCATGTCCGTATGCCGGAGCGCCAGAAACCCAAAAACCAGCTGGCCAGTGCGCGCATGCCTGTTTTTTGGCCCTTTTTGGGGGGGGCAAAACACCCTGAAAATGCCTGAAAAGCGTCCCGAAAACCACTGTTTTTTGGGCAGGTTTTTTTGGCCGTTTTCTGGCGTTCTGGCTCCTGCAAAGACCAGCTGGCCAGCACAACAATAACCAGAAGAGCAGCTGATGACAGCAGGGTGCCCACAAAGCGGTCTCTGGGTGCCATTTCTGGCACACGTGGGTTCGCCATAACGGCTATATTGTATGCCCAGACATTTATTTGGCAGACGTTTATTTGACAGCACTTCCAGAAAACCCCTTGCACACCAGAATGTGAACCCTAGCCATCCTATCAGTATTGAATCACCATCTCACCTCCTGAACTCTTCCCTAAGTGCAGGTCATTAACTTGCTCTTCCCACCACAGGGTATTAAAACAGCCAATCCTGAAGTCCCAGGCAATCTTAGCTTCAGCAATCAACTGGCAGGCAGAAAATGGGGACATGTTTCATGGACTATTGATATATCTCTTCAAAGTCTGAAGTGATGTCTAATAACAAAGTCACATTACAGTAACGAAGGAGCCATTCTTCAGGCCAGAATAGGACCCTACTCACTGGCTCATTTTAAAAATCAGTTAGATTGATGGGCACTTCTGACAAAGCCATCTTAAATTTGTGACCATACTTTTATGAACTTTGTTCCAAGGAAATTCTCTTGGCATATTTAAAAAAGTTTGAATTAATTTTGACTGGCTTTTAATGAGTATTTTTATTGCTCATATGCAGATTCACTGATGTTGTTATTGTTGTGGTTCTAAATTTACTTTTATGTTGCCTGAATTATATTTTAAAATATATTTTCAGTTTGTATTTTTGAATTTAAAATTACAGATAGTCCTTGATTCATCACCACACCTCAGCTCAAACTTTCTTTGCTAATTGAGACATTTGTTAAGTGAATTTTGTCCCATTTTCCCACCACTCTTGCCACAGATATTAAGTGAGTCAATGCAATTGTTAACTTAGTAACACAGTTGTTAAGTAAATCTGTTTCCAATTGCTTTTGCTTGTCAGGAAGTCACAAAAGGTGATCCTGGGACACCGCAACCGTCATATATATGAATCAGTTGCCAAGCATCCCAATTTTGATCATGTGACCATGGGGATGCTGCAACAGTTATAAGTGTAACCAATTGTCACAAGTCCCTTTTTCAGTTCTGCTGTAATGTAATGTAAAGAAGAGGAAATGGAAAACTCTTTCCCTTTGGAAAAGAATATCCATTTTATCTCCTAGAAACAGTGACTGTAAAATCAAAAATAGTTCCAGAAACACTTATTGCAGCTGTAACAGATAATGACTTTTTTAAATTAATCATTCTTCTTGTGGTTTTCATAATCACAGGGAGAGGCTGATTTTAAATACAAAATGAACCAAGTATAATAACCAATCTTTAATATAATGAACTGCTAATCTGCTAACTGCCACCAATGTCAGATTATACTGCATTCTTATTGAACTGGATCCAAACTAACAATATTTGAAGTATATTTAAAGTAATTAATGGATTTAATTCTGATTTATTTTAGAGAGTTCACTCTAAGTGCAGCTAACTGTAAATACAATTTACTATTTCAAGTACCTATTTAGTTAATATTTCAACATAAATAAACAAATCTGTCATCTACTGGAAGAATTATAGATCCCCTCTTAAATGAAGGATATATTTAAGCATCCCTGATACTATATGACATTTCTCCACACTAGTATTATAGAGTTTGACAATACGTTTCTTCAATACCAAAATAAATAAAATTATAGGAAATACTATTGAAGAAGCAGTCATATCTCTATCCAAATAGAGAATTTGAGAAGATATATTATGTACAAAGCATTCATCTTCTGAAATCCATTGTTAGTAATTCATACCACTGTGTTTTTCATTATGAATTTTTGGAATTAAAAAATGTTTCATTTTCCAGGAATTCACTGTGGGTTATTTGCAAGTCTACTTTTTATTTTCCCAGCAGCATTATAATTGGGCTAAGAAAATGTGATTTAAACTCACCCACTGAGTTTCTTTGATAAAGATCCACCTGAATTTTCTATTGCTTGTTTACTATTTTTACTTTTCAATTATATATAGTAGCCTTTAAATTATAATACTAATTGGTACCAAAATTTCTGTTGCAAAGTGATGCAGCTATAAAGTGTGATGTCATGTGACCACATTTCTGAGTGATCGCAATCCCGGCATTCGCTGTTGCCATTGTTAACTGAATCCCACCAACTGTTAGGTGAGGACCATCCCAATCCAAGACATTCCTGGCTTGGTCCCTGGCAGATTAGAGCCTCAGTAAGGTAAGGGACTGCCTCCTCTTGAACTTCCCTCACCTGTTTATCTCCCCATTACCATCTCTGCATTTTTGGCCACCTTGCACTCCACTGCCTCTGTCAGCCTTGCTTCTCTGCATTTTCTTGGCCCTGCCAATGTCTGCCTTGGGCTTCTACTGCAGCCCTAGCTAGGCCTCTGAGGAGAGCTGCTATGCAGGGCAGCCAAAAAGGCAGATATGGTAGAAGATAGGTGGGTGGGGAGAACTGAAGTGCCCTTGTAAATGCAAAAGGCCTGCCAAGTGTTCATGTCACTGTAGGGACATTGCAATGGCCATCAGTTCAGGAACTGAAATTAAGTGTAATTCATTTAGTGCTGCTATTCCTTTAAATCAGGAGTGTCAAACTGAATTTCATTGAAGGCCACATCAGGGTTGTGTTTGACCTCAGGGGGCTGGGGTGGGCATGGCCAGCTCAATGTCAGTCATGTTAGGGTTACCTGTAGCAGCCTGAACGCTCTGCCAGGAAAACGGGTTCCCAAACTCCGTTTTCAGCTGCGACAACTTCCTGCAACCCTCTGCCAGTGAAAACGGAGCTTGGGAATGCCACCCGTGGCTCCATATTTGGCTGCAATGGACTCTTCCAAGCCTTTGCCAGCTGGCAGAGGCACCACAGGCCCACCATTTGCTGTTTCCTGCGGGCCAGATCTAAGCACCCCCTGGGCCGGATCTGGCCCCCGGGCCTTGAGTTTAACACTCCTGCTTTAAATTGTCAATGAATGAATGGTCGTAACTTGAGGACTTGCTGTAATTATGATGTTGTCATATATTTTTCACGCTTGTTAAAATGTATTTATGCTGTTGGATTTAAGTCAATGGCTACCACAGGCTGGTTTAACCATGTCAAATCTAAACCATGATGAATGAATTTGGATTTCCCCAATCCTGTTCAGCACTTTCAACTACTACAGCACAGTGGCATACATCTCAATTGTTAATTCCACTTTATTCTTAAACTGTTTACTAGTAAATTTCCAAATCTTTCATTGAATATTCCTGTTCAGAATGAATACATCTATTACAATATGTATTAAGATTTCATTTTCACTACATTATTTCTACCATTTAACTTAATTTGAAGATTAATCCTATAGTTTTTCCATATCCTGGCAAATCTGGTTGCTACAATGGTTTAGAATATTTGAGAGCAAGCAAAGTTTCAACAATTAATATGAGGCATCTCAGTATTCTGAAATGGAAAAACTTGCCTCCAGATATTGCAGGTGCTCCACACTGGAGGTTTTAAAGAAGAGACGGGCCAACTATTTGTCCCTAACTTGGTTATTCTGTTAAATTCATATTTATAACTACCGAACAGGTTATTTTACATTTCAATTTTCACCAAAGAAATTTCATTTTTATACTGAAATATTTTTAATAAAAATTATATTATAAAGCTCTGAATGATTTCAGAAATTAGCTATAATATATTTTAAGAAATCAATAAGGCATCTAGGACACAACACCACACTAATACTGTATTTTCCTGAGTATAAGACTACTTTCTAACACACAAAAATCTTCTCAAAAGTCGGGGGTCGTCTTATACGCTGGGTGTCGTTCTCCTGTAACCAGGCAGACCAGCTCGAAAGGCTCTGACGAGCCTTAAATGGCTCTGAGGAGCCAAGCTGAATTGCCTGAGGAGTTGCTGCTAATCAGCTAAGTTACACGCCAGAGCCATGTAAAAGAAAAAGTTTTTTCCTTTTACACGGTGCTGGCAATCCCAGCTGAGTTGCCTGATTAGCAGGCAACTCAGCCCTTTAACGTGGCTCTGGCGATCCCAGCTGCTAATTTTTGCCTGCTAATTGGTAACAAAAATCTCTCCCCCTCCAGCTTGCTTACTTTAGCTGCTAGCCGCAATGCTTGCCTTGCTTCACTTGCCTGCAATCCACTGCATCAGCAAGCAACTGAATCTCCCTGCCTGCAATCAAGAAGGCAGGGAGTTGTGGACTTCAACTCCCAGAATTACTCAGCCAGTAAAGCAAAGCTGGCTGAGGAATTCTGGGAGTTGAAGTCTACAAGTCTTAAAGTTGCCAAGGTTGGAGACCCCTGTTCTATTGGGTAAGTTTTTTTCCCCTTTGGGAGCTTTAAAAAAAATAGTTAATTGAATAGTTAATTAAATAGTTAATAGTTAATAGTTTTTTTTTTAGTTGTTCTTTTTTAGACCTAGACATTTAAAGGCTAGATCTAAGTTTTAGGCTAGGAAGTTTTAAATTTAGCATAAAAATAAAAATAAAAAAAATAAATAATAAATAATATTTGTGCAGCTTTCTGTGATTTAGTGTGTTTCTGTAGTGTTTCACTCTAACTACACAAACGCACAAAATCTCACAAAGCTGTATGTGGAATTTTGTATGTATAAAGTGTGAAAGTTGGGTTTTTGGGCTTTTTGTGGCTGTATGAGGTTCCTGCTTGTTGCAGGGGCCATTTTGGGTCTAGCACAGCTGCTTTTACATTGTGGGTGAGCCAGTTGATGTTTTTTAATTTTTATTTGGTGTGCGTTGGAAGAGGGGTCGTCTTATAGAGCAAGTGTAGCCCAAACCCTATATTTTTACAGGAAAAGTCGGGGGTTGTCTTATACGCCTAGTTGTCTTATACGCCGGAAAATACGGGTAACTTTTATTATCTTTTTGTGGCCTAGACTTGTGTTAGCTTTTTTTAACCACTAACAGCCAAGCAGGCCTCTCTTTCCTTTTCTTCTCCTTCTTTCACCCATACATACACATTGTCAAAATTACTGTTGCTGTGTATTTTTGTATCATATCTATTCTACGCATGTCTAAGATGGCGGCACTCGCTGAGTTGCGACTGTTGATGGGGTAACTTTTCGGCCTTTTGGGGTTTTTTGGGGCCAAATTGGTCATCTTGGCCCCCGGCCCGGCTAAGAGAGTTCCTTCCGAGCTTGTTGAGGGCTTTCTTGCCCTCTGGAACGCCCTGGCTAGAAAGGAGGTGGTGTTCGTAGACGCTGTGGGAGGATGACGTCTGGCTTGTGACCTGGCTTGCGGCAGTCCTTTCAGCGCCCGAGGTGGCATCGGTCAGAGCGGCATTGGCGACGACAGTGCAGCAATCTCCCTTCGGACCTGGGATACCTCTGGGGGCTTCTGGAGGCTCTAGGGAGCTCGGGCAGTAGCGGCTGCAATGGCGGCCGCTGGACGATGGGGTGATGATGGCGGCAACTGGCAGCAACCAGTGATGGTGGAGGGGGATATTCGGACGGCTTATCATCTGGGACTGCCTGGGCCCAGCAGGGTGTCTGGCCCAATTCTGATGGATCAGCCCCTGCAGAGAGACCTGGAGACCTCCACTGAGATCCGGAGGCTGGAGGCTGGAGTCATGAATGACTTGACTGTTGGAAGATCTGGGGGTGGTTGGAGAGGCTGGAGGACGGCTGTGGAATGGTTATCTGGTTGCTGTAAGATATCTCAATTTTTGTATTCATCTTCCGTCCCCTGGGACTATTATTCTGACGCTATGGACCTGCCCTACATTCCAGCTGAAGCTCTTGGCCATACGGAGAGTGGGCAGTCATGATGCGGGTACTGAGGGAACTTGTTTTTTACTATCGTCTCACCACTGGAGGTGACAGACCATCAATTTTTCACGGCCATTTCCATCTGGGCCAGCCACCGTGAGAGGGTGGCTTTTGGATATTTACCCTCTGATTGTGTTGAGATGGCACGAGACTCCTCCCACTGTCATGAGAGGACAGTGGAGTCCAGTTTCCTGCACCAGATTTTCTCTCTGCCCCTGGCCCTTTAGACCATTGTTGCTAATTCCTGGCCAGATATCTCCTTCATCTCCGGTTTTTAGATGTACTTGGCAGCCAAACTCCTTGCTTTGCGAAACTCACCTCTCTCGCAGGTCTGGCCTTCCATACTATCGAGGGCCTACCTTGATGACGGATTTTGGAATCCTGAGAGGTGGCATGCTGCGAAGAGGAGGCTGAGGGTTTTTTTGGGGAAACCCATGGAGCTACCCGGGATCCCTGTTGGAGGAGGGGCCTCAAAGGACCACCTCCTACTGGCCTTCCATCGCCCAGTGTGCCCACATAGGATTTCCCTCCTCCGGGTACCACTGGCTAGACAATGCCGGCTGGTGGCGGCCAGGATGAGGGCATTCTCTGTGGTCACACCGACCCTCTGGAATGAGTTACCTACTGAGCTCCGGATGGCCCCCGACCTCCGCACTTTCCGTGGCAACCTGAAGACATGGCTTTTTCAGCAAATTCCCTAATCTGCCGGGAGTTTTAATTGCTTGGGGATTTTAAAATGGATTATTTTAATTTCATTTTATTGTTGTGTTGTTTTATTTTGTGAGCCACCCTGAGTCCTACGGGAGAAGAGCGGCATATAAATATGATAAAATAAATAAATAAATAAATATTTCTAATCCTTCTGGGAAACCCCTTTGAATGGAAAACAGATAATTCTGAAATAAATCTCATAGTTTCTGGTTAGAAGCATATTGAACAAAGACTTTCAGGCCTACTGTAGCTCAAGAGATTTGACTATAAAAGATAATTTAAGAATATTAACATATTCATAATATGCTAATGAAACATATTAATTTTCTAAATTCAAACTTATGAAATATTTCAAGATCTGTCCCCTCATTCTAAATGAAGCATATTTTTACAATGACTTATAACAGGGTATTACATCATATAGGATCCATTGACTACTAGTCTATTGATGTATCAATACTCTGATAATTGTAGAATGCTGTAAGATGCTATAAAACATTAGTGTGGCAATGACATCATTATATCCTGATCTTCTAAGATTATTTTGAAGATTCAATCTGCTGATTACTTTTTATTTAGTTCAATTTCTATAGAATTTAACACTGGAATGAAAACATATTTCTACAAAATAATCATGAGATTAACAATTTCAAGTTGGAGATATTGAGGTAACCTAAGGTTTGATTTAAAAAAAACCACAGACACACACACACACACACACAAACACACACACACATATACATAGTAAGATGCTTAAATCCATTTCCCTACCTTGTTCTTTTATTTGACGAATCTGTTTCACAGTTTCTTTCAAGATTGCACATTTGTCAGGTTTGAAGTTAAAGTTGTCAATATCATTAAAATTAGCAAAAATCAGCTCTGCAAGCTCTTCTATATACTTATTCTCTTGTTCACGATTACGTTTTTCAGTGCTTCTTTTAGGACTGGAAGAAAGTTTTAAAGTTAAACCCAAAAATTTACAAGTCATTAAAGAGTCTTTGATTAAAGAGTAGTTTTAATCGAAGTAGCAACATACAGGAAAAATTAATCCATTAATAAATGAATATCTTGTAAAGATATTCCTTTTTTTTTTTTTTAAAAAGTACTGTTTTGCAAAAACTTAGATGCAAAACTGTTTGCTTATTGCAGAACACAGTACTCCAGATGTGGATTATAATAAAACTACAGTAAGGCACTTTAGAATTTTAACTGTTTCCTTCTCTAATCCTCACTAGTCTTCCCCAAAGTGGTCAGCATGCCTTATCAGCAACAGGAAAAAGATGCAAAAGTTTAGCTGAGGCTGGAGGGTTGTCAACAGAACACATGGTGGCCAAAAGGACAGAGACGCAGAGAGTTAGGTGGGTGGAGAGAGTTAAAGTTGAGGTGAACACAGCAGGGCAGAAATGTGAGGTCTTGGCCTAACATCAACGATGCCCTTGCCTAACAATTACAATCGGGACTACTGGAACTGCTATTGCTAACTGTGCAATCATGTAATGCTTCACTTAATGACTGCATCATTTACTGATGTAAATTAGGGTAATTAAGCAAGGACTAACTGTAATCCTCTTCTGGATTCTAATTAGTTAGCCAGCAAATTTAATTTATTGATATTACCAGCACAAAAGGATAATCTGTCCAATCCTTAAACTATTTTTTTTATCACAATCTCATAATTGCTTTTTTAATGCCCAAGTTTATATTTACAACTAGTGATGAAGATACAGCATGTATATAAATGGACAATGTAAGTGTCCATATATTTTATTTCTAGACTGCAACATATAAGGTAATTTCTTGATACATAAGAAAGTGCTTCTGCCAACTAAAACTGTAGAACAGTTTGGGCTCTATAGGTTATATAAATTCTGCCTTCCAGAAGCTGCCAGCCAATCAACATGATCAGGACAGAGAATTCCTACTGTTGAAACCTACTTGTAAGAAGCCCAGGCTTCAGTGATTGCTATATAAGTAGTGATAGAAGACCAGGAGTGGCAGATGTTGGGGTGGAGTCAAAAAAGGAATCAGACTAGAGTCTCTATGTAGCCACAAAAAGACTAATCCAATCCTTTTTGAATTCAGCTGATCCTTAGCTATTGCAAAAATAATGCTAACTGTTAGTTGAATAGATTCCTGTGACTAGGCACAAGTTGTAATAAATCAGTTTAACTGGAACTTCATGTGTGATCCTGGTTTTTTGAGTCTGACAAAACCTCATTTGTCCTGTACTTGACCTGTGTTCTTTTTTCTCCCACCCAACCTCCACTGCAGAGCAGAGACATTGGGGAGAAAGGGATTGAAAGAGAGCAAGTTGTTTACTTTTCTACCATTAAAAGCAACGAGCGTACAATCAACCCTTGGCACACCCTGCAAATAACTTACAGTATTGCTTGAAATCTCTTTTTTTCCAATGTCTCTGATCTGCTTGCAGGGTAGGTAGAAAAATAAATTAACTGAATTGATTTCAATGTGTACTAAGACACTAAGATGAAACTCCATCTTTCCAAACAGTGGGGGAATGGTTAGGAGGCAAATAAAACTCAAGGTATGAAACTGAATAGTTTTGTCTCTTTTCAACTGGAAAATACTGTACAGACTACCCACAGAGTCTTCTGAAACAGATCTCCTGCATACATTTGTTGTTTGCTTTATAAGAGGTTGCTCACTGCTCAAGATACTGAAGATTTAATTTATTGAAGATCTGTTCTTTTAAAAATATTCACTCAACCTTATACTTTGCACAGGTAGACAAGTATTATGATTTGGATCTATACAGCAATTGTTATATATCAAGGCAATAATGCTTTGATAACATGAAAATGCAGACTTAACTTCACACTATACAAAACATATTCATATCCAAACTAACCTTGGTCCAAGTTGATCAGGACAATCCTTCCGCTTTCGAGACTCTGCCCGAGCTGGGTCAGAGGAATTTTCACCAATTCCACTCATCTTAAACACATATCAGCAACTGAAAGACAAAGAAAAGTCAGTAGAAAAACACATCATTTTTCTAATTCATATTCTTTTTTCAAGCAAGCAGGACATGAAGACATACCTGGTACATACACATATGTGGATGTGTAAGTCAAACCAAAATAGGCATTTAAAGAATGGGACAGTTTTTAAAACCAATTAATAAGTTTTAAATATGTGAAATCTAAAGCTAAAATTAGATTTTCAGTGCCAATTGCTAACTTTCAAGTTGCATGTATTTCCTAACCCACAACAGCACTATTGAAACTTGATAATTATTATGATTGTCAATGACCAGATCCCAGATCAATATTCAACTGAAAACATTTCACTATAAAATTTTGTTAAAATTTGGTATCATTTATAACTCTTTTATATTATCTTGTGTTTTCATTTTCACAGTTCTAAATAATCCTTCCACAAAATTGTTATTTTTATAAACTTTTGTATCAGAGGAAAATACCAGGGACATAATTGAGATTTATTCCCAGGGAAGTGGGGATACGTATTGTGAATGCTACCATTTACAACAGCCTTTGTTTAAATTGTTTATGTTTCTGTTGATTCTAAGACTTCATGAAGTATTCAAGTAACACATTACAATTACTCTCCACAGGATGCATTGGCTAAACTTGGTATTTGCTATTTATTCAATGAAAGAAGTCAGCAGAGTGTAATAGTTATATTAAAATGGTTTAATATAAAATGTAATGGCCTACAGAGCAGCACTAAAATATACAGTATAAGACATTCAAAAATATTGTAAAGAATTTAAAAGGCACATAAGAAAAAATGTGATTTTGCCAAGTATCTTAGTAGCGTTGATGTTCTTTTCTGATACAAGGGTAAGCTTTTAATGTTTTTAAAAAGTCAGTTTTCCTCTGACTGTTAAAATAGGAAATATAACACCCTTTTTCATGAACATTAAACAAAATGTTATCTGGGTAAGCTCTTAGGATGTAATTATAGTTATTGAGAACAATCTAGTTTCCACCAGATGTTGGGTGAAAGAACATAGCTTGTTTCCAATCTCTCCTTGTTATCAATAACTAAACAAAGTTTCTGCTTTCATTGTGACAGCATACATTTATCCACATCCTCTATACATCTAGCATGAGAATGGCTTGAAATTGAGCATGTATATAAACAATGATAATCCTATTGATAATCTCACTTTATTAAAATACAGAAACTTAAAAGTAAAAATAAAAAAAAAGGATTGCAAAATAAAACAAAACAAAAAACAACAACGAATGCAACAAAAACCCCAGAATGAATCAGTTTTCTGGTATCTTGTTTTTAAAAAATTCAAATTTTAGAAAATGTAATTAGGTAAATACACCCTTATAGTTTTAAACCTCAATCTTAATTGATGAATGTCACACTACAGATTTGTTGTTGACAAATTCTTAGGCCTTACCATTAGGAAAAGTAAAGTGTAATACAGTGGGGCAAAAAAGTATTTAGTCAACCACCAATTGTGCAAGTTCTCCCACTTAAAAAGATGACAGAGGCCTGTAATTGACATCATATTTGTCAATTACAAATTGACAAATTTGTCCCTCAACTATGACAGACAAAATGAGAAAACAAATCCAGACAATCACATTGTCTGATTTGGAAAGAATTTATTTGCAAATTATGGTGGAAAATAAGTATTTGGTCACCTACAAACAAGCAAGATTTCTGGCTCTCACAGACCTGTAACTTCTTCTTTAAGAGGCTCCTCTGTCCTCCACTCATTACCTGTATTAATGGCACCTGTTTGAACTTGTTATCAGTATAAAAGACACCTATCCACAACCTCAAACAGTCACACTCCAAACTCTACTGTGGTGAAGACCAAAGAGCTGTCGAAAGACACCAGAAACAAAATTATAGACCTGCAGCAGGCTGGGAAGACTGAATCTGCAATAGGCAAGCAGCTTGGTGTGAAGAAATCAACTGTGGGAGCAATAATTAGAAAATGGAAGACATATAAGACCACTGATAATCTCCCTCAATCTGGGGCTCCACGCAAGATCTCACCCCGTGCGGTCAAAATGATCACAAGAACAGTGAGCAAAAATCCCAGAACCACATGGGGGACCTAGTGAATGACCTGCAGAGAGCTGGGACCAACGTAACAAAGGCTACCATCAGTAACACACTACACCGCCAGGGACTCAGATCTTGCAGTGCCAGATGTGTCCGCCTACTTAAGCCAGTACATGTCCGGGCCCGTGTGAAGTTTGCTACAGAGCATTTGGATGATCCAGAAGAGAATTGGGAGAATGTCATATGGTCAGATGAAACCAAAGTAGAACTGTTTGGTAGAAACACAACTCGTTGTGTTTGGAGGAGAGAGAATGCTGAGTCGCATCCAAAGAACACCATGCTTACTGTGAAGCATGGGGGTGGCAACATCATGCTTTGGGGCTGTTTCTCTGCAAGGGACCAGGACGACTGATCCGTGTACAGGAAAGAATGAATGGGCCATGTATCGTGAAATTTTGAGTGCAAACCTCCTTCCATCAGCAAGGGCATTGAAGATGAAATGTGGCTGGGTCTTTCAGCATGACAATGATCCCAAACACATTGCCCAGGCAATGAAGGAGTGGCTTCGTAAGAAGCATTTCAAGGTCCTGGAATGGCCTAGCCAGTCTCCAGATCTCAACCCCATAGAAAACCTTTGGAGGGAGTTGAAAGTCCGTGTTGCCCAGCGACAGCCCCAAAACATCACTGCTCTAGAGGAGATCTGCATGGAGGAATGGGCCAACATACCAGCAACAGTGTGTGCCAACCTTGTGAAGACTTACAGAAAACGTTTAACCTCTGTCATGCCAACAAAGGATATATAACAAATATTGAGATGAACTTTTGATATTGACCAAATACTTATTTTTCACCATAATTTGCAAAGAAAATCTTTCAATGTGATTGTCTGGATTTGTTTTCTTATTTTGTCTCTCATAGTTGAGGTCTACCTATGATGTCAATTACAGGCTTCTCTCATCTTTTTACGTGGAAGAACTTGCTCAATTGGTGGCTGACTAAATACTTTTTTGCCCCACTGTATATTGGGTTACTAGAAAAAGGTGGGATTTTATGAACAGATATAATCCAGTAAATATCACACTATAAACTTCATATATTACATTCGTAACTGTTGAAAGATAACATGGTAGGTTCAGTTGTGATTTTACATAGTATACTTTTTATTTCCAAACTTAATAGCTGTCATGAAGTTAATTGTAACTGCTGGTGACTAAATTAGTTTCATAGTTTGAAAAAGCTTTCTGTTTTATCAGATATATATATATATAGGCCGGGCTTCATTTTGTTAAAACCTGACACAAATGCTATATCCACACATCAAAGGAATTTATTAAAAGGAATGAACAAAAGAAACCACCACCACCAAATTCAATAGCTTAGCCTTGAGATTTAGATTATTTATATGTTAATATAGCATTAGTTGAGAATACTTCTGTAACAGAGTGATACAATATTTATCTGTATGTATCTTAAATTAGGAGGTTTGCAATGTTAAGTGGTTATGAAAAACTAAATATTATTCAAGGAAGAGAGAAGTCAGGTTTTATACCTTGCCTAGCTTTTTTCAAATGTGAAAACATCACTAGGTACTACTCTATTTAAAATCACTATAATTACAAGGTTTTCTAAATTTCTATATTAATAGAAAATTGAAATATGGTAACTTTTTTCAATATAATTCTTACTCCTGAAAACATAGGATCCCTTAATGTTCATGTTTTGCACTGCTCCAGATTAATTCTAACTGTACATCCTCATCACATCAGCTTGTTTCAAGAGCTGAATCATCATTTCCCCCCCCATTTTAGACTGCATTATCTGAGGATAGAGTAAATATAGATAACCTACCACTCTTTAAAAGTATTTTTCTATTGCTTTAGTCTTTTGTTTCAATGTATAGCCCAAATTCAAGACGCAAGCCCTTGTTCAGCATCCATAACTATCCTAGAGAAGGTCTAGAAGAATTCATGAAGTAACTGATCTTTACCCTTCCAGCTAGTCCCACAATTGAATGAAAAGCTACTATGGTTAAATTCCGTGTGTGTGTGTGTGTGTGTGTGTTATCCAATCTTTCATCACCTATGCTCAGTGTGTTACTTTCCTCCTCTAATATAAACCTACAATAATTAGAGCGATTGTGAATAAACCTGGGTTGCAAAAATATTGTATTATGCTTCCAGTATCAGTTAAAAGGCCTTTATTCCAGGGTATCTCTTCCCCGTAAGGACTGCTCTTACCCTTTTTGTTTTGTTTTTTTTGTAAATAACCAGACAAATGGAGAAGTACTGTACATATTATGCATATTGAAAATCAGAATAGGTGGAAACACTAGCACTGGGGGCTTTGGGGAAGGGTTGAATGGGGGCAAAAGATTTTTGTTAATTTAAGCCATGGGTAGGATATGGTTCAAATTGTACATTTAAAACCTGTTTCTCAGCTGGGAGCAAAATTGAATGGCTCACAGTGCTCCTGGCTTAGTTTCAATGCTCTGGACCTGGCAGAAATGAAAATGTTCAAGGTGCTAGTGTCAAGGACTGGTGTGGGAATTTGGGATGGAAACAGAGTTAAAATTCTGAAGTGCTCCTACTGGGGGTTCCATTGTAATCCAATCCATTGTAATTGTGTTCTGAAATTAGCAATTTTGCTTTTAATTATTCTTCTTCCTACTTCTTTATTATATTATTTATAATATAATAAAATATATTTTATTTATACATTTTTATTATTTATAATTTATAAATTATTTATTAATAAATTTATTTATTATTTAAACATATGCTTTATTATATTATTTACATTCTTTAAGTATTTTTCTCTTTTAATTATTCTTCCCTTCAGTTTTCAGATGTACAAAGTTGCTGAATCAAATTAACATGTCTTAACAGTTTCCTTTGTAAATACGCACACAATCTATTTTTATTTCAGAATATTAAAGAATTAATTTATGTTGGTTATTCCCCAATCTAATGACAAAAATAGGTACAATTAGTGAGTTAATCTATTGATTTTAAAGGCACACCTAACTAGGACAATCAATCACATGTCTTCCTCTCTTTCAATAGCTGGCCTGGTTAAAAAGTTAGATTGGAAAACTGTTTCTATAAAGAAATAGCCTTGGGGAATGGTTGTTTTGGAACACAATTTACACAGTGCAAATTAAAGGAGAAACAATGTATTCTACAGACACCATTCTGACCACAATTATGTTGTATTGAATACTTTAACTTAGCATAACAGATTAGATGAGTCAGCTGTAAAATTCTTTCACAGTTCTGACTTTGAGCACACTTTTGTAAAAATAAACAACAAAAATGAAATTTCCTAACAAGAAGCTATTTCCAAGAACTATACTGAGTGCACTTGTAAATCAGTTGTAAATCAACTCTAAAGGCAGAACTGGATAAGACAGAGAAGCGTTTTCCTTCTCCTTCCTTTTTTAATATTAAATAAATAAAAGCGAAACACATTCAACATTTCTTTATTGCAATGAACTAGATAGGGTGGGGAAATTCTCAACTCATCAACTTCCATTCCTGGTACAGAGAATGGAGCTGCCTCATCAACAAATTTCTGTTTCATTATATAAGTTGTGCCCTATTTCCTATTTTTCTACACTGTATGGAGAAGTTCAACATTACTTTTATAAGTTCAATATTTCTTAAAAATCATAAAACAAAAGTAAAGGCAAAATGAAACATTTCATTATGATTAAATGAACAACTGTTTGAAACTAAGAAATATTCAACTATTAAAATGCTTTATTTGCATTTGAATTGTGCCATTCATAACATCATAATATATTTTAGTCAAAAGCGTAAGCATATAAGATGGTCTATATAATTTAATAATATGATTCTGCTATCATAATATCCCAGCGTTAATACATTTCTCTTTATATCCCTGGATGATTGCTGTCTATTTTACAAATAATTTCCTAAAAACATTATTTTGCTCATTACTATGCATAGAAAAAAAAAACTTCACTGTTAATAGCTTATGTCTCTAATTACAGATTGACTTGTGCTTTTGATTTAAATTTTTCTAAATATTAGTGAAGCCAGTTTAGTGTAGTGATTAAGATATCAGGCTAGAAACCAGGAAACTGTTGAGTTCTAATCCTACCAGGTGCAAAATCAAATGGGTGACCTTGGACTAAGTCACTTTGTCAAACATGGAAGGAGGCAATGCCAAACCACTTCTGGAAAATTTTGTCAAGAAAACTGTCAGGACCTTGGACCAGTCCAGAACCAGACACAACTGAACAGAAGAAAAAAACCCACCGTAAAATATAACTGTAAGATTTTATGTAATTAAATGTCTGAGTTCACATTGAAACAATTGAGTGGTAAATATGAAATATATTAAATAAGCAAATCTACAATTAAAATAAACTATATTTTAACTGAATCTGATTATACTTATGGCATACAAAAATTTCAAAGCTCAAGTATGGATAATTATAATATAGATTTCAGGTAAGTGGCTATGGAATGCATTGGTTTTACAAGTGTGCAAAATTTGCCTATTCTTGACATAGGGTTAAATTAAATGCTATTCTTACTTAAGCTATCTCAGTGGGAGTTTATCATTTTGTTAATGTACTGTCAATGGAACTGTTAATCTGGAAACTTCAGATAGTTCAGAATACACTTTATGTTGAGAAGTGGGTTTAGAAAATGTGAACTGCGTTTTCTAAACTATAGCTTTATCATTTTTCCTACCTTAGTCTGCTTTTCGATCAATTTAAACACTTCAGGTCAGGACCTAGTATCAAGTGATCACCTGACTCCATGTGCACAAATCCAGAGTTTAAAATATCTTTTTTTAGGCCTTTCCCAGTACTGTTTATAGCTGATGGTTTATAGCTGAAGAATAATGGACAGCAAATACAACTCTTCACTAGTAGTGGATACACCTTAAAAAGGCTCATCAGGCATGTTAGCCATTTTTAAAGCAATACAGGTACTCCTCGAGTTACAACCACAACTGAGCACAAAATTTCTGTTGTTAAGTGAATTTTGCCCCATTTTATGACATTTCTTTCCACAGTTGTTAAATGAATCACTGCAGTTCGTAAGTTAGTAACACGGTTGTTAAGTGACTCTGGCTTCACCATTAACTTTGCTTGTCAGAAGTCAATGGCACAGTGGTTAGAATGCAGTACTGCAGGCTGCTTCTGCTGACTGTCGGCTGCCTGCAATTTGGCAGTTCAAATCTCACCAGACTCAAGATTGACAATAGCAATAGCAATAACACTTAAGACTTATATACCCTTTTACAGTGCTTTACAGCCCTCTCTAAGGGGTTTACAGAGTCAGCACCTTGCCCCCAACAATCTGGGTCCTCATTTTACCTACCTTGGAAGGATGGAAGACTGAGTCAATCTTGAGTCTGGTGAGATTTGAACTGCCAAATTGCAGGCAGCCGACAGTCAGCAGAAGCAGCCTGCAGTACTGCATTCTAACCACTGTGCCACCTTGACTCATGCTTGTCAGAAGATTGCAAAAGGTGATCACATGACCCTGGGATGCTGCAAGGTTCATAATTATGAATCAGTTGGCAAGCATCTGAATTTTGATTACGTGATCATGGGGATGTTGCAAAGGTTGTAACTGTAAAAAATGGTCATAAGCCACTAAATGACTTACAACAGCACAGAAATGTAAAATTTCAGTGCTGTTGTAACTTTGAAGAGTCACTAAATGAACTTTTGTAAGTCGAGGACTACTGTACAGATAAAATTCTTTATCTTTTTCTTTCTCCTATGTATATATCAAAACAGAGCCATAGGAATTATAAATATACTAGAAAGACTAAACCAGACTAATTTTTTTGCAATACAAAAAATTATTATCATCATTCTCTATTATCATCATACACCTTTCACATATACATAGATAAGTAATGTTTATTACACCCAAGAAATCTGAATAGATCTTTCACATGGGAAATAGTGTTACCTTTTATATATGCCTCATCCTTCCACTTTTGACTATCACGTTAGTGGAAGCTTGACAGTGGACTGAACATTCCGTTCAACTGTTATTGATTTGTTTCAGTATACTATAGCCTCTATGTGTTTTTTTTTCATATAACAACATTAAAGCAATATATTACAAAAATGAATAACCTTACACTATCACACTGAAAGCCAATATTGTTCATTTCTTTAAAGCAGAGATGCCAATAGGAAGATAATATAACAAACACTTTAGCTATAAATGTACAAAAGGAACTTTTTATCACCGGCGCAGAGTTAATATTCATGATAAGATTAATAGTCATGATAAGCATCTATCTGCACTTTTTATATTTTATATTTAAAATCATTTCAAATATGGATAATTTCAGTTCTGATATATATATATATCTGAAAACTACCAGTTTTCTGCTCAAAGCTAAATATGCATTCAACAACAGCAAAATATTTCTAGCTTGACATCAATACTGTCGTACAAAATGGTTTCTAATTTCTGTGTTCATATATGCTAAGGTTCCTAATATAGCTATTCACTGAGCTGTTTACATATTAAAGTACGTCAGCCACCTCTAATAAGCCCCTCTAATAAGCTCCAAAATAGCAAGTGAAGGTTGTAACACTAAAACAGAAAATTGCTTTCCTTAAGCAATGTGCAGGAATCCGATTCTGATTAAATCATTCAGCAACTGATATTAAGATACTTCTTGACTGAATCATAACAATTATAGCAACACGCTTAAATGCTATTAAAACAGGAGAAAATGAAGGTAATAGGGGCATTGGGGGTAACAAATCACTCATTTAATTAAGATCCTCATTATTCAAAATTATAATAAAGCTACGGCCAAATTATGGAACATCTTCTGCTAAAAAGCAAAGGGTTATTGTATACTGTTCACACTGTAATATTTATTTACTAATATTTAAATGCCTCTCAGCTACAAAGCCTATGGGTAGCTAACATTCAAAAAATAAAACCCATAAATATCAACATTAACATTAATATAAAAGACACACACAGAAAGATAATTCTCTTCTCTTCCCTATGAATGGTATGAATCCTCCTCCATTTTAGGTCAGGTCTTCTATCAGAAGGAGTCTGAGGATTCTGGGCAATATCTTTGGTGTGACTGGCTCCCATTAGGCTGAAAATTTTTTGATACATAGATCCATATCCATATATATAATGTAGGAGATGATCAGGCTGAGCCCAAGGGAGAAGCCAAGTATGTCATCAGTTGGGAGTCCCTTCATGACACAAGAAATCTAAGTCCAATTGTCCTTCAATTCCAATGACTTATCAACCACCAATTTGCTTTGTCCTATGGTTCATAATTCAGATTCTTTTTTACAGCAAGCATGGAATAAACTTGTACTCAGTTTCGATCTAACTGGACTCCTGATTTCTTGCACCTGATTCACACATACATATGTGGTCTTTTTTTAAAAAGAGACTTGTAGGTAGGCATGTATACATTTGTATGCTGTATTGCCTATCAATGACTTAAGATTTCTATAACAGAATTGAAGAATACAGTAAGGATTTTATATGTTCGTAACTGATGTGCCTATAAAGAAGTTTCATTTTCAACAGATTACTCCATGTTGCCTAAGCTAACACAGGATTTTTCTCTTAGGTGAAATATTAATTGGGCAATAGAGTGACCTACATCCTCCTTCATATATAAATTTGTTCATGATGGGAATCTTTTGGTAACACCTACTAGCTACTAAATTGTCATGGAAAGAGCATTACTTATACAATACAGTTTAAACTGTATTTTAATTGAAACTGAATAATTTGGGTTCATTATTTATTAAAGTAATAAATCCCTAACACTTTAATATAAGCAGCCTTCACTTACTAACTGGGACTGGAAACTTTATTACATTTGTAAATTGACACATCATTAGTGCATCTGACTTATGACATCAGTTCCTGCTGCAGTAGTTAAGCAAACCTTCATCTACAGTTGTTAAGTGTGAATCATGTGACTGCAAATTGTAACTTCCGTTCTAGCTTCCCATTGACTTTGCTTGTTAGCTCACTGTGAATGTTGCAAACTGTGATCACTCTTGACAGAGGACAATAGGAAACCACTTATGTACTGTTATGTACTCTGAAGAAAGCATCTACATATTCTCAGTCAATGGGAGTAATTGTGGAATGCTGTGACCACTGTAAACAAATGCCAGTTGCCAAGAAGCTAAATCATGATCACATGACATGGAGATGCTGTAACAGTCATAACTTCTAAGACCAGATGTTACCCTTTTTACAGCACCATTATTAACTTTGGCCTGTTACTAAACAAGGTAAACAAAGTCTCCTTGTGTTGCACCATAACTGATAACCAAAGTGAATGAAAGGATCACCAACACAAGCTGAAGGCCAGAAATAAATATGTAGAAAGATAGTCCAGCCAACAGAAACTGAGGAAATTATAAGGTGTAAAGTTAAAAACCCATAACTCACCAGCTAGTTACATTGAAGAAATGTATTTCTAGGTAATAATGAATTGGCGTAAAGTATGCAAACTGAGCCTGTAGTCTGTTAACATTCTCCCCCATTTATAGTACTCATTAATAAGCAAGGCTAGAAAATTATTCCCCGTTCAACTTTCCATGGAACTAATGATGGAGTTCAGAAGCTACAAGAGGACAACCACTGATTAGAATCAGGGTTTGATGGATAATGGATTAATCTATCAAATCTCTTCGAGAGGAGGTAAATTATTCTAGTTCCCATTAACTCCTTAAATAAGCTAGGAAAAGCATGTGTAGCATGGTTTTAAGAATTCTTTTCAACCTCTTAATAACAACCCTGCTCTGGAATTACGATCTATTTGGGTGATTTTTCCTAGATTCATTTTCTCCGCCTGATCTGGCCCATTTAAATTCAATCTTTCTTTTGCTGGCTTCTCTTTGCAGAAATAATTTGGTTCCTTTGAGTTCAGAAATATATTGTGCTAATATTTCATTGCTTTTACATAATTTGATTCCAAGATTCTGCTAGATTGCTAGTCAGAGAAAGCATCAGAACATGGTTTATCAATTTCTTTACAACTCTTTAAAACAGTTCTACTCTAGGGCATATAATAGGAAGGGAGGATGGGTTTCAAATGGAGGCGTTGACAACTTTTCAAGCTACTGCCCAATTATCTGTCCTATGGGGATGTATTTGGAGGCTGGCAATTTGTTCTGCGACAATCAACAGCTCTGTTACAAATAACAGAATACTTACACTTCTAAAGAATTATTATGGATAAATAAAGTAGTGAATGTTAAGAGAAAGCCAGATAGACCAAGAACTATGCCAATACTTTATCACTGCTCATTTCTCACTTGTCCCTTGAGTTCCTAGCTATCTCTCAGATGTTGATATAAGTTTTCCATGTCTTAGTTACAACCAACTCAACTAAGAAGTGTACTTTCTATGGGGCTGCCCTTTTAAAATATTCAGAAACTGAAAATTGTATAAAACATGCTATCCACTCTGCAGACTAGTACACAGTACTAGGATCATATCATGCCTGCACTGAATGATCTATCCATTTAATTTGTTGATGTTGACTTTTGCAATCTAAATAGAATAGAGATAATGACTGTAAGACTGCTGTCCTGCTATGTGTCTAGCCAGTCAGTATGAATGACCATTCAGATGATGCTGGGAATACCTCGGAAAGAACTTTTTTCTTGTTAATTTGAACGCTATGGAATGTGTTCCCTAAGTTAGTGGTTTATTTCTCCCCCATTTTATAAAATGTATCTTTCTCATCAAGCTTTTAATTTTTATTATTATTTTAGTAGGTGCTTTTTAATTCTGGCTGCATAAATTGTGATTTGCATTTGTTACTGCTACCCCAAGTATCAGAACAAACAAAATAAATACCGTATTTTCTGGCATATAATACAACTTTTTAACACATGAAAATCTTCTCAAAAGTCGGGGGTCGTCTTATACGTCGGGCGTCGTTCTCCTGTAACCAGGCAGACAAGCCCGAAAGGCTCTGATGGCCAAGCTCTGACGATCTCAGCTGGGATCGCCAGAGCCATGTAAAAGGAAAAAAAACTTTTTTTCACCAGAGCTTTTACATAGCTCTGGTGAGCCAAGCTCTGACCATCCCAGCTGAGTTGCCTGCTAATCAGTAGCAAAAATCCCGCCCCCACCAGCTTGCTTACCTTAGCTTGCCTTGCTTCGCTTGCCTGCAATCCACTGCATCAGCAAGCAACTGAATCTCCCTGCCTGCAATCAAGCAGGCAGCGAGTTGTGGACTTCAACTCCCAGAATTCCTCAGCCAGCAAAGCAAAGCTAGCTGAGGAATTCTGGGAGCTGAAGTCTGCAAGTCTTAAAGTCGGGGGTCGTCTTATACACCCAGTCATCTTATATGCTGGAAAATACGATACATGGAAATATAACATGCATGACCATCCACACTAAACAACCAAATGATTCATCCAGACCATTATTATTTATTTATTTATTTAAGACAATGTGTATGTATAGCTGTCCACTCACTCTCAGTGATTCTGGGCAACTATAAAAAAAAAAAAGAAACCTAATATAGAATCCATCTTAATATTGTTCCATTAAAAGAGGTTAATGTTTAAATTCATTGCATTGAACATTACAGTGTATTTATTTAGTTTATAACTTAGAACATTAGACCATTTTTTCTTCATACTACTTCATGATGAAAATCTGGACTACAACTTTATAACCTCCAACTCATTCTTTTTGGGATAAATCAATTTCTGAAAGGGCCTAATGTACCTAATAAGCTGCTAGGAAGATGTGACTACTGCAAGAAAAATATGGTGATGTCTGGGACTGTAACCTACCTATCCCTCAACAAAGGAGGAGGTCCTATGACTGAGAAGCTATAATTAAGTCAATTTGATAATGGTTACTGGCATGTGAATAATGTATAAATACTTGTGGAAAAACTCAAATCTGGTGATACTGCACTGGGTGGATGAGTGGATCATGAGACTATATGTTTTAGATAGCTAATCTGCACCATAATTATTTGGGCTGCCAATACACATTTTAGTGCTGTCATTAGATAGACTCCACAGTTAACTCTTTGGGTATCTTCTGATTCCCATCAGGCAATGATATTATAGAAGAATATAGGCTGTTACAATTATAACATACATACCTGATATCTGTTAATGATGTTAAAAACTTAAACACGAGATCAAATTATATCAAATTATATTAACATACCTTATTTTTTGGTCTAAAAGACGCACTTTCCCACCTGCCAAAAGTGGGGGTAAATGTCTGTATACTGTATAGCATCTTATAGAGCGAATGTTGCCAAAGCCTCACCCACCCACCTGTCCCCACCTTTCGGTCTCCGGCAATTTGCCTCCTTGTAGCAAACAGCACCCTGAAATACTGCAGTTTAAGGCTGCAGGGATCACCACTGCCCATCGCCACCCATTGCTGCCTCTGCACACACCATTTTCAGCGTCCGCGTGCCCCATTTTTGCCCTCTGCGTGTCCCGTTTTCATCCCATTCCAGGCAGGGATCACCACCACCACTGCCTAACAATGTTGGTGGTGGCAGCGATCCCATCCGCCTGGAACAGGCCAAAAATGGGACGGAGACCGAAAATGGGATGCACAGAGGCAGAAAATGGAGCGCACGGAGGTGATGATAGGCAGTGGTGGCGATGGCAGCAATGAGCAGCGGCAATCCCCACAGCCTGGATCAGCTGCAGTATTCCAGGAAGGCGATCCAACTGCCAATCAGGTGCTCATGCTAAATCAGGCTGTGCTGAAGCTGGCCAGGCTATTGGCTGTTTGCTGTTTGCTGCAAGGAGGCAAATTGCTGGGAAGCAGAGGGATTTTATTTTTCTTCTTTTCCTCCCCAAAAGTTAGGTCCGTCTTATGATCCGAAGCGTCTTATAGTGCGAAAAATGCAGCAAATATCAGCAGTTAAACAGAAGTTAATTTATCAAAGTCCAGAATCCAATACAAGGGGAAAACATTACAACAACTCAATTCCTTCTGTTTGGAAGCAGGTAGAAGGGAGGCCTGAAGCATGGAGCAGCCACAAGTGATCCACAAGTGTTCTCCCCATTCCTTTAGAGCCTTATCTATCTGTTCTCAGACTAAGGGTAGCAATCTGCAGAGATTTCTGTATAGTGGCAGAATATAACAAAAAGTCATTAACAATAGGGAAAAAACTTTACTATTTACTAACTTTATTATTACATACAATAAGAGATTGGTGCATAACTATATTTCAACCACATCTCTTGGTTGATCTGCTTCTCCATGATCCAGACTAAAAGATGCTTAGCCCTTCTAATGCAAGAGTGGCCAGAGAAAGCATGCAGGAATGCTTTCAATTAGGGCAATGGTGTACAGGGGTGTCAAACTCAAGGCCCAGATCCGGCCCCTGGCAACAGACTGGCCTGCGGTGCTTCTGGCAGCCAAAACAAGACATGGGTGGGCCATGCACCACCCCCATGCCCCGTTTTCAGCCTGGACAGTCTCCTGCACTTTACCAGCCAAAATAGGCCACAGGTGGGGTGGGGGGACTGCATGAGCCCTCGTCCATGGCCTTCTGCACCAATCTGCCGGCCAAAATGGGGTGCAGGGGGCCATGTGCAGCCCCCCGCACCCTATTTTGGCCAACAGGGTGGTGCAGGAGGCGTCCATCCCATCTCACCCCTGGCCCGCAGATGAGAACTACAATGCTGCTCCTCAAAGAAATCCAGTTTGACATCCCTGGTGTAGTACATTAGGTTCAAAGGCAAAGGTGTGCTTCATATCACTTGAAGGAATGCATGTAGAATTTATTTGCAATATCTAAAACCAATTGTGTCTTTTTCTATAACTGCAGCAACAGATTTACCATCTCAAGAAAGGATCAAGATGTTTTAAAAAGCTACAGACAGGTGTTGAACATCTACACTTCAAAACACATCTTTGCTTTCAAACAAAATCTGCACATCTAATAGCCATTTATGAAAGAAGAAAGCAGCTATACAAAACTTTAGAATAATGGGAATGTGATGCTAAAAATGAAAAGCAAAATAAATAAAAATAATGAAAATCACTTAAGGATTTATGCAGTACATTTTGTTCAAATACACGGAAACAATTTTTGTTTTTTCACTGTAAACTCTTCAAAAATAGAATGTATAATATATCTAAGCAATACACATGTATAGCAGCATAACATATACTGCTATATAAAGCTACGTTCTCATGAAAAAATGTATGAACTTTCCAAATATATACTGCTTTCACCCAAAAACAAATAAGCTACACTAAATATTCTTGTGAACATGATAGAATTTTCATAGTTATTATATTTATCCCACATATATATTCAATGCATGGTGGTGAACATACTTAAAGATCTGAATAGATCTACCTTTGATTTTCCCACAGCAGTAGTCAACTCTGTGAGATAGGTTGGGTTAAGAGAGAATAACTGGTCAAAGTCACCCAACTGGCTTTCCTTTCTAAAGGGAGGCCTAGCACTCCGTCTTCTGTTTCAGCCCTTTAACCATTACATCAATTCCCTAGGTCTGAACTGTGCAGCTAAAATAATTATAGGAGTAGAAAAATCACACACTGATATAGTGTACCATAGTTAATTATCATTCTTTACTCTTAATGACTTACAAGGGGACCTTCTTTATATACCAATCGCCCATTGATATCTTAACATAAGTAATACCTTTCCCCATTTGTTTGAAAATTAAACAAAACATTTGGGTTAGCACATAATATCCCAAGAAAATCTTAAAAGATTTTCTACAATATATGACCTGTTTGTACTATAGTTGTGTCTTGATTTCTACTTTTTAAAAAATGCAGAACTTTTTTTTAAAAAGTCAATCATGTAAGAGTTCAATATTAAAGATGTCTACTATTCCTTTAGAAGAAATTAATAAGCATTCAACACTATATAGCTATTAGTAATTTGACAACGCCCACCTAGTAATATTTGAAAGGGGGGGGGGAGGTTAGCAGTATAATACTATGCATATCTACTGAAAAACAAGTTCCATGAGTTCACGGGGGTGGGGGGGAGGCTTATTACTCATATTAATAAACATACAGGATAGCTGATCATGAATAGCATTTCATGTTTAAGAATACAAAAAAAAAGATTTGCAGAGAAATATTATCTAACAATATCTATCAAGTTATTTTTCTCTTCAAGGTTAAAAGAAAGGTAAGGATTGTCAGTAAGGTTAAATGCATCAAAATATTCAGCATCATATAGATACATAGACTGAAGTTTAAATGCTATTGTCCATATAGGAGCAAAAGATTAAAGCAATAAGGATTAAAAAAATGAAGTTACTAATTGTAGTTATATTTACTACTACAATATATGACCTATTTTAAGCCCTGGGTCAGAAAATACAAAGATAATAGAATACCTATCTTCCTTTTATCTTAGAAATAGCAGTCAAAACAATACAACTACTGCATTGTAATTATACAGCAATTTAAGCATGCATATTCTTCAGCCTTTCTTCATCCTGAAAAACAGGGCTTATATATAAAAAAGCTTTTATTTTACTTGGCTTTACTACAAGTGCTGGGTTTAGTGTTCAACATTTTCTATTCCACACTTTTATACATATATATTTACAAGGCAATACATAATACATAATATTAACAAGGGAATTATTAATGAAACTATAATAGTTTTTAAGAGAGAAAAATGGGTAATGAATATGCTAGACACACTCCCTCTATTTGCTAAGGAATGCCAATGATCAATTGTCATGATCTGCATCTTCTACATTATACAAAAGACATTAACATACCAAATATGAAGTCATTGTACTTCTGAAAACACTCCTTGTAATCTTCCACAGATTCTGCCATTCAGTGAAAAATGTCAGCAGCTTTTCCTTTATTGTCAGGCTATGGTATTTATTTACACGTCGCTATACTCTTGTTTTATTAAAGCAACAATGAATAGCAATCTATTAGAAAATAAGTCCTGTGTTAACTTAAACTATCACTGTCTTGCCCTAAACTAAAACACATGCTGAGTGAGGATGTGCGCACATAGCAGCTTATCTCCTTGCTCATCTGCTTCTAATGACAGCTGATAAACTAGCCACAACTAATCCTTTTTTAGCTGCTGATCAAATAGACAATCCAGCATGGTGGAGCACTCGAAAATTCCTCTTGCTTCTGTTCTCCTGCTCCTCTAAAAGGCAGTTTCCTTTTCATTGAGATAATAGCCTTTTCTGCAGTCACATGACTCAGAACCTACATTAGCACAGCGTTATGATAATAGATCTCCCTCCCCCTTTCTACTGCTATTAAAAAGGGCATCTCTCTAAAACCCACTTAAACATTTTGCAGAGTAAAGTGCCAACATCATATATCTCTTAGAAGGAAAAAAAGGGGGGGAGATATAGAGACAGAAGAAAAAGAGAAAGCATTCTGATGCTATTCCTTTTCAATAATGCATATATCCTAGCTATAACCAATTAATGTAGAATGAAAATAATATTATACATGATGTCTAGAAGACATAAGTAATTATTTGGTTTACAGTCAAGATTTTCAGCCTTAAGCTTAGTTGAAGCATTTTTTTTTCTCCATAATATTCTCCTTTGTCCTGGTCACATGTAGTAAAAAAAAAGTGTATTATTTTGTTCTTATATCTGATTTTTCCCCATCTTTTTTGTGCAATGAATGTTACAAAATCTTATACCAAAATCTTATACTTAAATAATACATCATCTAAGTACAATATAGCAGATCCCTTTCTGATTAGAAGTATGTAAAATTCATTTTTTCCTGATGATGCATTCTTTAAATATAACTCATAGAAAACATGAAAGCGTTAGATTGGTTAAACACTTCAATTATTAACATAAGATACAAGGTTTAATACATAGACTTCTCAAAGTCTGACATTCTACTGTTTCAAAATGTCAGAGAACCACTAGGATGAAAACTGACATATTTCTGATTTTTGTTGTCAAACTGCAATAAAAAAACAATTCAATGAAATACATTTGGTCTGTGATTAAACACGTGACACAATATAATGTAGTATACACCTATGAAAACTTCATTTTATTTGCTGGCACAAAAAATGCTAAAACTTTGCTGTAAAGTTATATTCAAACCATAATAATAGCAACAAAAAGATCTGCTTATCAACTCTATATTGTTTTGACCGTAAACATTACAATTTGCATGGATTTTGCAAAACAGAATTGTAGATTAATACTACAGTAGTTTAAAATGCTGGACTAGAAAAAGGTGACTGTCAGTTTTAGTCCTCCCTTAGGAGGAAGCTGACTGGGTGACTTTGGGCCAGTCTCTCTTAGCCCAACACACGGCTGTGGTAGGGAACACAGGAGAAGAAAGCATTATGTAGATTATGTACAAAATAAAAGGGGAAGGAGGGAACTCTACAAAATAAATCAATAAAATTGAAATATCCAAATAATTTCATATGCATTATCTTATTAATAACCAAGATATATAAATATTACAGTATCTTCATTTTGCATGGGGTACATGAAGACTCCGAGTACTGTAGAAGATTCTTAAAAATCCATGGCATAGTTACAGAACAGGGTTTAAAATAAATAGATTAGGAAACGATTATCTGAAGGATCGCCTATCTCAATCTGAATCAATCTGCACATTAATATCAGCAGGAAAGGCCCTTTGAAATATACATTGGCTTCAAGATTTATTTCTTGGCCACCTAAAAGAAGGCCATCTGTAGTTTCCAAATGATGGTATGTGGTGCTGAAGGAGCTGCATTCAACCCTGAGTCCTGCAGGTCATTTTAATTTGAATTAGTTAATACAGGTAGTCCTTATGACCAATTGAACCCAAAATTTCTGTTGTTAACTGAGACATTTCTTAAGTGAGTTTTGCCCCATTTTATGATCTTCTTTGCTTTGGTTGTTAAGTGAATCACTGCAATTGGTAAGTTAGCAACCCACTTGTTAAGTGAATCTGGCTTCTCCATTGACTTTGCTTGTCAATTTATCCAGTCATAAATATGAACCAGTGGCCAAGCATCTGAATTTTGATCAAAAGATCATGGGGATGCTGTAAAGATCATAACTGTGAAAAACAGTCATAAGTCAATTTTTTCACTGCTGTTGTAACTTTGAATGGTCACTAAATGAACTGTTGTAAGTCAAGAACTACCTTTAGTGCAACTTACTTTTTTAATCTGTTTTAAAATAATTGTTTTGCATTTATTTTTGTCAGTTGCTTTGGGTGGTTTCTGGATAGAAATTTGAAATATAAATTTAACAGTAACATCTTAATTATAGCCCAGTTCCTTAACTATAGTCATTATTTTTATTTTTTGGGGGGTGGGAATTGTTTCAAAATTCTCAATTAGGGATGCAGACTGTATCAAAATGATATACCAGTAACAAATCTGAAGCTCTGATTTTGGATAGTTATTTGAAAATTATAACACAGAATTAAATTGTGCAAAAAGAAAAATTATCAGATGTTACTTAAACATTGCATGTCTTAAAAAATCAATGCCAATATTATTTAAATGCAATTTAAATATTGCAATATATAGGCTCTTTAAAAAGTGGCAATTGTGAACGAGAAACAACAAAAGGCTATATTAGCCTACTTAGCAATATTAACTGTCATATTTCTTTATTCATGCAAAGCACTTTCTTTCCAGCCCACCTCCCCCCTCTATTAGACACACATATTCAGAGGAATGGGTGGCAAGCCCACTGATTAAATTTGCAGACAATATGAACATAGGTGGAATAGTGAGCACTGCAGAAGCAGAGCTAATGTTCAGAAATAGACATGCAGTGAGAAATAAAATGAGCTTCTACAAGGACAAATACAAAGTAACCCACTTGGGAAGTAAAAATTAAAGGAGCATGTACAAAATGACAGCATGCTGGCTAGACAGTAGTACTGAACTGCTGATCATATGAAATATGCTACAATATAGTAGTAAAAGGTTTTTAGGCAATACTGCAATAGAAAAGAAGCAGAAATAATATAAAGAATTAGAACAGTGATGGCTTTTTGCCGTCGCATGCCAAAAGCGAGGGGAGCGCAGGGGGTTGAGCACGCGCATGCCCACACCCGGAGTTCAATGTCCCCCCATGCCCTGACCCCCTGTGCATGACACCCCCCACGCTTTTGGCACGCAACGGCAAAAAGGTTACTGGTGGACCCGGTTGGCTCATGGGCAGAAACAGCTTTCCCCACACACCCCGGAAGTCCTCCAGAGGCTGGAAACGGTCTGTTTCCTGACTTCCAGTGGGTCCGGAAGACCCGAAAATCAGCTGGCCGGCACACACATGTGCACTGGAGCTGAACTAGGGCAACGCTCGCATACCCGCAGATATGGTTCCGTGTACCACCTGTGGCACGCGTGCCATAGGTTTGCCATCACGGAACTAGAATTACCAGCATTCTTAATAACTAACACAAATAAAAACAGGTAGTATTCACCAATGTACAGCTGAGGCTACAGGAGCAAATTTAATTAAAGGAAAAGAAAAATTATTACTCTGTATCACTATCTGCCTAATTTGGCATAAAAGTATATTAGCAAAATAACTTTTCAGTCACACTTTAACATTTTTAGTGAACAGTTTCAGTCTCTGTCTAAAATTAGATGTTGGAATTTTACAAGCCCTAGGGCTGCATAGGACCAATTCATTTTTTGAGGTGACAAGATTTCTAAGAACTTTTCATCTGAACTTTTGTTATTTAAAAATGTAAACCTTTGTAATGATTTAAAGGGGGTTGGAGAATCCTACTACCTTCTTTACAAGCCAGTGAAACAATAAAAATTATGACCCTAACTTCATCCAGTTTGCGTCCTTGATCTACTTATTTTGGGCCTTTTGCTTTCCGCCAAAAAGCCCAATCCTGTCTCAAATTATTAGAATTTGAATATTTTATCAACTACTTCAAAGTTGTTCTAATTTATACATAATACATATTACAATAGACTATATTAGACTTAATATGTGAAGGAATCTATAATGAAACAATGGCCCTATTTTAATTTTAATAAGCTCAGACAGTAGATCACATGGTATTACATCTACAATGGTCTGCTGACACATCGTGTTGTCAACAAGGTTGTTTCCTTAGGTAAGAAATGAAACAAGGTGTCTTAGGATATAGCCACTAATCACAACTATCATGACACAGACTGACAATAGCAAAGTTAACTACAGAATACATCCAAGGGGCTGTACTTTTTAATTCCAGGATATTTTGTGTTCTAGAACACCAATCATCTTTTTGTTCGTAAGTGTGTATTAAACCAGCAAAACAATGTTCCCTTAAGTAAGTCTCTTACTTAACATTTCATGCTCTATACTACACTGGTGAGGCCACATTTGAAATAGAGATAGTTCTCGGCTTACAACCACAATTGAGCCCAAAATTTCTGTTGCTAAGTGAAAGTGAGCTTTGCCCCATTTTACGACTTTTCTTGCCACAAGTGCTAAGTGAATCACGGTGGTCGTTAAGTTAGTAACATGGTTTTTAAGTGAATGTGACTTCCTCATTGACTTTGCTTGTCACATGATCACAAACGGTGATCACATGACCTCGAGTTGCTGTAATGCTGAGTCAGCATCTGAATTTTGATCATGTGACCATGATTTTTCCAAGCATCTGAATTTTGATCATGTGACCATGTGGATGCTGCAATGATTGTAAGTGTGAAAAAGGGTAATAACTCACTTTTTTCTAGTGTCATTGTAACTTCAAATGGCATCCTGGAGGTCTTTTAATTCAATCCCCTGCTCAAGGCAGGAGTCCTTATACAGTTCTTTTACAACTGTTGTGAACTAAGGGCAACTGAACTGGTCTAGTTCTGGTCACCGTGGTAGAAAAGATTGCTGAGACCCTAGAAAGAGTGCAGAGAAGAAGAAAGATGATAAGGTGTCTGGAGGCTAAATCATATGATGAATGGCTAAGGGAAATAGGTACATTTAGCCTAATGTAGAAAAGGATCAGGGGAAACATGATAGCAGTCTTCCAATACTTGAAGGGCTGTCACAGAGAGAAAGGGTGTCAATTTATTTTCCATACCACCTGAGAGTAGACAAGAAGCAATGGATGGAAGCACGTCAGAGGGAGATTCAGTTTTGAAATAAAGAGGAATTTCCTAACAGTGAAAACAATTAATCAATGGAACCAGTTTGCTTTGGAGTTGTGGGTGCTTCATCACTGGAGCTTTATTAAAAAAAAGATTGTCTAGATTGATATAAGGATTCCTGCCTTGGGCAGGGGTTTGGACTAGAAAACCTCCAAGGTCCTTTAGCCTTTTGATTCTATGAAACTATATAGTAATTTCTGGGTTTACGTATGCATGGATTTCCTACACATCTATAAAATGTATCATTTGAAGTACATAGCTTTTCACTATTAACACAATGAAGTGCTATACTGATAAGGCTCTGAAATGTAGTCATTGGTTTTTAGCCCTTAAGTAGGCCAGCAAAACTTGTTTTAACTGTTAAAAAGGCTTTATACAGGTCTTGGAGGCATCTTATCTGGATTCACAAGCTAAGCAGGATCTGGCTTGAAAATCCTCAGATCAGAAATTACCGGGGAATATCAGAGCTTGGTCTGGAATGCGATTTTCAAAACATTCTGTAAGAAGACAATGGCACACCATATCCAAATTGTGGCTAAGAAAACTGTAGATTGTATCCATGTATTCATCATGTTCACCATGCTCAATAAAATATAATTTTACTTTCTGGAACCTTGTTTTCTTTGTAAACACAATTGATAGTTTATCTGACTTTTCAAAATCTGAAAGTTAATTTCATACTATCACAAAATTTTGTACATGGCCTTAAATGAGATATTAGGTATTCCAGAATCTTTAAATTTCTCCCTTTGAAAATTAATCATTGACATTCCCCCAAGCAAATTATTATACTGTCCTAGGAAAAAGATTTTGAAGAAAATCATATAAATTTTACAAAGAAAATGTGCAATTTGTACTTCTAAAATTCTAAACATTTATATTGTTTTGCCTAAGCATAGTGATTTGATACTAAAAATCTATTTTACTATAGCTTTGAAATATAAAGAAAATTTGTCCTGTGTTTCTAATTCTGTCCTAACTTGAGAAGATCATAACACTATTCTGATAATGTGTTTCCCTGGACACAACGGCAAGGAACTATGAAGCTGGAAAGGAAGATGCATGTCCCACTTCTCACCCGCCCCACCTGCCACCGCCAAATTGCATCCCTAAAGGGGGCGGGTGGCTAAGCAAGGGGCAGGAGCCCTGCCAATACCGGCGAGGGTTGGGAAGAAGAGACGGCAAGGAGAGCCACGTCTTGCTCCATGCGTGTCGCTTTTCCCCCACCCTATCTGCCAGAAATGAGTCACTGCACCGGCACCTCATGGAGCAGGACTCTGCAAGGCTTGTGCCATTGCACGCATGAATGGCAGCATTGCCGCAAAGTTTGACATACCAGCACAGCTGTGAGTGGCAGGACGCCAGCTGTGCCAGTATGATGAAGCTTGCGATAGTGCTGCAGTTCATGCGTGCAACGGCACAAACCTTGTAGAGTCTTGCTCCACAAGGCAGGGATGATGGGACACCTTAAGGCAGCGACAGCCAGCTGCTCAACCCGTGCGAAAAACAGGGAGGGGAGGGCATGTTCTCCCCTCTGGCCTTGCTGCCTCACTTTGTGTTGTTTGTGCCGCAAGCAACCAGAGAAAATGGTGGGAACAGCTGTGCATGCATGTAAGTAGTTGGTGGGGGGCTTATTTGGCGGGGGCTTATTTTAACACATGTGCTTAAAAGCCCGATTGGGCTTATTATCCAGAGGTCTTAATTTTGGGAAAACATGGTATGTATGTATGTATGTATATATGTATGTATGTAACCAGCACAAGATGCTCTTAGAAGTCAATAATTGTCCTAAAAACTAATAGTGTCATGGACTTAACACAAGCCAAAGCTCCACGGAGTTGTACAGGTGAAGACAAAAATGTTGACAAAGACTTTCCTTTTTCTCTTCAGATATTCTATCAAAATATTTGGGTGTTGACCAACTATTGCAATAAGAACTTCATGAGGTGCATCCATAACTTTGTGAGGTAATGCAACAAAATTTACACAGCAACATAGATAAAACTGAGAAAGGCAAATATATATATATATATATATATGAATGAAGGTAAATATACACGTCCCAGGATAATTTTGCAGGATCCAATCTGGGTACGTCACCGGGACCAAAGATTTTGTCTTCCAAGCTTTCGGATTTGTGTTAGCCTAGACAGAAATTCTCTGAAGATGGGCTCCAGCACGAGTCAGAAAGCTCGGAAGACAAAACTTCTGGTTCCGGTGACCGACCCAGATTGGATCCTGCAAAATTTATTTAATCCATGAAAAAAGTTTGCTAGATTGTCCAATTTTTTAATTTTGGGTTTTGATAAAAATGGCCTTTCAAAAATTGTGGCTATTTAGAATCTGCCCAAAAGTTGCTGTACTCAGACTACTTATAAATGACCGAGTTGGTTTTTCAATTGCTGGTTTCTCTGTCAGATGACATTCCTCAAATAATCCTTGTGTAATAAATATCCAGCTCCTTGATGAAGCAAGGTTGCTGAATCTCTGGGACCTTATTAAAAAGTTAAGTACTTTTTTATATACACCTGTCTATGTACTTGAATATATGTAATCTACTGGTATTTTCAAATAAAACATTAAAATGTAATATAAAAATCTAAAATCTTACATTCATTAATGTGAAACTAAGGCTTACTGATGTCGAAAGACTTTCAAGAAAATATATACAGATAAGCTTCAACTTACAACCATAACTGAGCCTAGAATTATGGTTGTAAAAGTCATGGTGATCAATAAGCAGGTATGTGAGTTAGCCAATTTTATCTTTTTTGTGATGGTCCTTAAGCAAATGTTCTGGTTGTTAAATGAACCCAATTTTTGGCAGAAACTAGAAGTAAAAACCAGTTTCTGGCCAAAAAAAAAAAAAAAAAAAAAAGCCAAGTATTGTGGTCATGTGACTGTGAGATGCTGAAAATGGCTGCAAATGTGGGCTTGGTTGCAAGCACCTAAAATGCAAGCACGTGTCTGTCCCACTGGAACTTCAAAATTGGGACATAAGTATCTATGGGGAGATCTAGCATAACTTCAAACTGTCCCTAAGTGACCTGTTGTAAGTCAAGAACTACTATCTATCTATCTATCTATCTATCTATCTATCTATCTATCTATCTATCTATCTATCTATCCATCCATCCATCCATCCATCCACCCACCCACCCACCCACCCATCCATCCATCCATCCATCCATCCATCCATCCATCACTTCTTTGATTTTATGAAAAACAACTTACCATTTTAGTTGTTTGGTAATCTATTAAAATACTAATGTGAATCCATCTATTAACATTAGAAAATGAGAACCAGTTTGGTTAAGGTGTTGGCTTAGAAAGTAAAGTAAGTCAGTCACTCTCTCTCACCTCATAGGGTTATTGTTGTGTGGAAAATAGGAGCCAGATATTAGGTATGTCCACAGTTTTGTGTTGACCAAATATAAAAGTGAGATAAAAATTTAATAATAAATAAAAATAAAAATTAGAAAATGTCTTCTACATTCTCAACTGTATTGTTGAAAGCTATTAAGTAGTTAACATAAATCTGCAGACATGACCATAATGGACTTTGTTCTTTGTTTTTGCTAAGTCAGAAGTTCTGTTTACTATGTTTTGAGTGGATGGGACTCTGATGTTGAAATTCTAATTAAGGCAAGGCTACTTCTGCAAAACAAGGGAAGTGTCAATTACTTGAAACAGTTTTCAAATCAAAACTGTCTTCACTGTAAAATGAGTTTGCAAGAACATTTCACCTTTTCAGAATTCAACATGTAGGTTTATATAATTTCAGCTTTAGATATATGTATGACTGCTGTATTTTAAACAATTTTCTGGATTTTTCCTATCACTTGCAACAGATGTATTTGATTGTAAAAAAATTTTTTGCTTTAAACTGTTATAAGAGTTTTTGTAAAGGAACTGATTTTTGGTCTCCAAAGTTCATCTAGAAGCATATATTAAGGAGTGGTTACAATCCTACTGTTTTAATAAAAGTCATAACAAAAGTTGAAAAGTAAGTTCAATTTCTAAAGACAACATAGCTTGTAATAATAGGAAACTTTTCTAAGTGTTGTACATTTGAAAATCTTTTACCTGAAGTGATAAATATAGGGGACATGCAAACTTTTGTAGATCAGTATTCTAAAGCTTTGTGGATGTCTCTTCACAAAACTTTCTAGCATCATGTAGATGTATCTTCATTGACAAATGTTTTGATGACATGGAATCTGCACAAACCTATCACCTTTTACTGACAACTTATTTTATGCATCCTAAACCAGATATAGGATGCACCCTATGCTGGATACGGGACATATTATTTTATGCAGCTCGTATAGGTTTACAAAATGCCACAATAAACTGCCTGAAATTTCAAATCATCTCATTTGAAACAAGACTGGTCACATAGAAGCTCTTCAAAGGACATGCAGATCCTTATGCAGGCTTTTAAATATTTTACATTTTAAATTTAAAAGCCTTTAAAATTGAAATACCATAGATTTAAGTACTCCTACCTCATGGGCTGATTCTCATGGCTACTGTCATGCTGAAACTTTTTTCAGATACATTTGAAGGTAGCTAATATATAACCCCCCCCCCCAAAATATTACACAAATAGATTTATTCCCCCAAAGTAAACATGATTATATTCAATATATTTCTGTCAATGTACTTGTTGAATGAGAACGTATTTATTTACTTAAATATACTATACAAATATTTAAAATTTAAATATGTATTTAAAAATATGTACAGTGCATTCATAAAGTATTCAGACCTCTTTTACTTTTGTCAATTTTGTTATGCTGCAGCCTGATATTATAGTTGCTGAAATTCTTTTTTTTTCATTAAACTACTCAAAACCCCATAATGTCAAAGTGAAAACAGAATTTTAGAAACCTCTGTAAATTTATTAAAAAGAAAAAAAACCCTGAAATATCACATTGCAAAGGGTATTCAGACCCTTTGCAACAACACTTAAAATTTAGCTGAATGGGGCAAAGTACAGGGATATTCTTAATGAAAACTGTTCCACAGTGCTCAAAACCTCAGACTGGGCTGAAGTTTCACCTTCCAACATGACAATGATCCAAAGCACAAAGTCAAGACAACACACACAGTGTGTTTGTGTAGTATGCGCATAATTCAAGTGCCTAGGTTGTGAAAGATGCTTTTTTTTTTTGTAATCATGCTGTATATGTGAAAGATAAAATTATATTCCATCTGTTCACACTTTGAAAAAAGCCTTTCAAATAAGGCAGAAATCTGTTTTTTCCTCAATAAAAGGCATCTTAAATTTTCAGCAGTGTAATTGAGTATATAAAGAACTCTACTAGAATTTTGCATTAAAAATTAAATTGAAAGCTACCCTGCCCTACCCAAACAATATAGGCTGATATATACTTCAATGCTCGTATCCTTCAGCCTGGAAATTTCACATTTTTAAATGGAAATAAGCATCACCAAAATTCATGAGTTTTAACCAGAAGACTGTTTAGAATTATTTGAGAAAATCTGTGTTTATATTACATACCTAGAACTAGTGTTTCTTTACACAAATCTTCTAGTCACAATAAGTGGTTGTCTCATCGAGATTCTCTGGACAAGCTGTCAAGCTATTAAAATGTATATATGACAAAGAAAACATTCAATATAACAAACATAGTTAATAACATTCTATTTGCCTAACCTCACATACTTTATTGTAAAAAGTTATGATATTCCTATATTAAATAGAAATCATAGACCAGAATAAATGCAGCCATTTCACTTTTCAACAGAAACATCTGAAAAACTTACATTTTTCTCTGACTCAGAAATAAGAACCTGACATTTGACTTTCTTAGGAGCCAATGCTAGTCTGTAAGGTGAACATGCTGAGGCACAGATGAACTATTATCGTATTTATTCAGAAGTCTTACTATATAAAAAAGGTTTTCTTTTTCACGTGATATACAGGCTTATTGAGATGACATGACTGACTGCTCCTTGGGGCAATTATTTCAAGTACTGTGCCCTGGAAATGCATGGCTGCACATGAAATCGCCAATCACTTAATGGCGCCAACTTTTCACTGGAGGATATCTTCCCTTGATTTTTTTTTGTAAAATATCTCTGATGAACATATTAGAATAAGAAGTTTGGACTTATTTACTTCATAATTTTCCAGCCTCTGGGGGACAGTGAGTAAAAAGAGACAAGTGTGCTTTTAAAAAGCCCTGTTTTGTAGACGTATTATAGGATGTCATTTTTTGTTTCAAGAGCAGAGAAGTTAAATAATGGAGGGGTCAGAATGACTCCAAACAGCCCAGGCAAGGAAAGTCTAATCCCTCTTTGCATAACTGGGCGAATTAGATGACAGGATTATGATATTACCACAATGACCTGGGGAAGTTAGATGACAGGATTATAATATGTCTACAATGACTTAATTTCCTCTTGACTTCAATATGTCACATGAATAGTGCGATCCCAGTCCAAAGGAACTTAGTGAAGCATACTTTGGAGTAGTCTTATATTGGACTACGCTGAAAATTAAGTATTCTATAGGGCAAGGACTTTAATAGTTTTAACTATTATGTACTTTTCCTTAGATCATATGGTATGGTATAAAATTATTATGATGCTAAATATCATGAGGCTTTAAATAATCTCCTAGAAAATCTTCAACATTTCTAATGAATTTATAACACAAGAACATACAGTGTACATGAAGGGATTCTAAAAATTTTCAATTGAGAATTATTTGGTTTGGTTACCTTTTTTTAAAAATCAACCAAAATGCCTCTGTAGGATGAGCAGTTATAAAATTGAAATACTATAAAAGACTAACCTTTAATGGTCTCTCTCCAGATAAGGGAAAATTGCTTTATCAGAAAGAGAATAACAAGCTGTTTTTAACTTTTAGGCAACCTTAGGCATGAAAGCCAGTTGAGTAACTTTGGGCCAATCATTCTCCCTTAGTCTAACACCTTCACAGGGTTGTTGTTGTGGTGAAAATAGGAAGCAGGAGTATTAAGTATGTTTGCCACCTTGAATTGATAAAAATATGTAACAGTCAAGATAAAAAAACTTATTGTGAATAATAACATTAATAATAACAGCAATAACTATAACAACTACTATGCACTCAGGTAATCCAAAGTACATGTAAATAATTAGAGCCCTGTGCCAGTCTACCAGTAAGCAATCTGTAACTTTTGCCTGAGATCAGAGTTCCTCATAAATGCTGTCAAGCACTTGATAGAAAAATCAAAACATGTATACCAAGATTTATAATTCTCATTCATTTTCACATTTAAAATTCTAGGCTGCCTCAATGATAGAAATCATAAGAAATGTAAAGCACTCTCTGTAGCTGAGGAACGATTCTACATTATAACTATTATCTCATTAGGAAATATAGCTAGCATAAGGTACCATTCCAGATTGAACATATATAATTGCCTAAAAATGTTGTGATTTACTTTACTTAAAAGACTGCATAGAACAGAACTATAAATGCAGATTCAAAACACTGCTCTTATTTAAATATTTTCAAAGCAGTCTGCTAGCCAGACTGAAGTGTTTTTTCACAGCAGTTATAGAATACTGGCAAAGGTACATTTAATATAGAGATGTAGAGCTCTAAAAATAGTGCAAAGGAAAAAGAATACTACTACCACTCCTATTTCTAAAGTATTTTCAAATAAATTTTTACTACTACTGATCAGAAGCTCTTTCCCATATCGTATCTTTCTACTATATATAACCCTAATGCACTAAACAACTTTCACAATGTAAGTTTGTAAAGAGAAGTGCTTAGTTTTAATTGTTTTTCCAACTCTTCTCTATAAATCCACAATATTTGTTTTCCCAATTGATCTTGTGTAAATCCATTGTTTTTTCCCCAATCTATCTGCATATATTCACTATATTTCATGTTCTTTGTTTTCTATCTTCAGTACTTTATTTTGCATTTTTTAGGACTTTCTTATGATTATCACCGTTAAGGCCTGGAAGTTTTCAGCTGCTCTCCTGGAACAGGTATGGACATGGCTACCATGCACTTAGGTCAGATGCTTACAATAATTAAATTAAGTACAAGCTTCAGCATGTATTGTTCAGTGTGTTTTACTCTACTAGCATCTGAAAGTAGTTCATCCAGTACAAATTAAGATAATTTTATTAAATAATGTTTATTACAAAGAATTAATGCACTGAGTTTTTCTTATTCCTCAACATCTGAGGAAAAAGTCTTGATTGCAACACAACTGGGATGGGGGTGGGGTGAAACTAATTTAGTCACAAACAGAAAAGAATGTATAACTTGACAGGTAAGTGAAACTTTTACTGAGAAACATTTATTTATCATACTTCTTGCTACATGAACAACAAAATAAAGTGAATTATCTTTGAAATCAGATAATCAATGTTTCTGAGTAGAATATACAAAAATAAATAAATATAAAGCAATTCACTAAATTGAAAATAATTTGCTATGCAAAAATGTCATCTTTAATTAACAAATAGCAAAAACACTTTTTTTGTACTTTTTTCCTAGTATCTTAGTGTCTATACAAAAAAATATAAGATGAAAATATAAAGATGCATGGTATTAATGATTTTTCTTCAGTGCTTCTGAGTTCTGAAAGTACAGGAGACTGATGATATCCTAAGATCCGTAAGGACTATATAGTTTCAATTGCAGACATAGTATAATTTTACTTTCTAGTATAAAAACCTGTTCTATGTATAATCTCTGACTACTTCTCAAAGTATATTGCCACGAAAATATTAGAAAAATTCCATACAATTTTTAAATCATGTTTTTAGTGAGTAATCAAATTAAATAAACTAGTATTTTTCATATTGCCCTTGAGGCTCAATACCACCATAGGTGGAACAATGAGTCAAGAGCTTCAAGCAACAGCTTTTGACAACGAGTGATAGTGAGCTGTTGAAGGACATAGCTGTATACACAAATTTTGTCTGGTCCAAAAATTAAAAATGATACTATATATATAATGACCTTATCACACATCTACTGTATGTTTGATATAACATGTCTGACAAGGCACACATTGGCTCCTCTGCAGTCTGTAGTGTTGTGGTCCGCCAGCAGCCTGCGGAGTTGGCAACCGAGTCGGACAGTGAGGAGGCTAAGGAAGAACATGGGCCAGTCCTGGAGGCTGGGGAAAGCCCGGATAAGGGTTCTGTGTCAGAGGCAGAGATGGGGCCAGGGCCATCTGGTAGTGATGTGCTGACTCTGGAGCCTCCAGAGGCTGATAGCTGAGAGGCAGAGGAACAGGAGGAGCCTGTTCCTAGTGCACACATGAGCAGAGCTGCCAGAAAGCAAGAGCAGCTAAAGCAAAGACAACGACTTGGGAGTAAGGCCAAGAGATGATTGGTCCCTCCCATAAGGCTTAAAAGACCAGCAATGGCTCTTGGGCTCTTTGTCGGGAAACAGCATTGACAGATTTGTTTCTTGACTTGCTGCATTTATTTCTTGTCAGCGTCTTCTGCTTCTGAACTTTTGCCAAGAAAAGCAGGTTGCCTAATTAGACCAAGGTTGGTGATAAGGCTGAAGAATTGTGTTATGAAAAATTTGTTTTGAATTAGTTTGGACTACGCTGAGAATGAGTTAATTCCCAGCTGTTTTAATAAAGTCTGTTTGTTTCGAACTGATTGTGTCTGATAATACCTACTTGGGCCTGCATCACAACATGTAGCTGCTGCTCCATGGTCTGACATGCTTAAGATGGCCTACAACTTTGAGGCAAGGCAATGACCTACTGCCCATGTTTAAATAAAACTGAGTACCTTGAATCATTTTTTGGAATTGGGCTGTCACCATATTACAGATACTCTTCCAGATATGACCCTAATGGGCTTGCTCTTTGCTCCGCTATCATTTGTGAAGCAAGAGGCTAGAGAATTTGCAGGGCTTCCCAGCTGGAGCTTCTGGAGTCCGCCCAACAATTGTTCTAGCAAGATCAGGTGGCCCTCCACCTCCACACTACAGTACATGCAGACAGATGCCCAGACTAAAATTGGGTTGGGTGGATGTATTTACAGGGCTCTGGTGGAGCCACCTTCCTTCCGCTGCCACCTGCCCATCAGCTGTTCTACATGCAATCTTCAGTAGCACATACTAATTCTCAAGGCAAAACAGTACAGGAGATTGCAGAGCATTTTTCTGCAAGCACTCTCAAACTGCATGCAAATATACAGGACAGTAAAGGATCTTTCAGGGAAGCAAAGGATCTTTCTGGAAGCAATCTCAAACTACATGAAAACAAGCAGTACAATGCAATGCACAGGAACTTTACAATATTAAATCTGCTTTCTGTGGACACTGGCTAGAAGTTCTGTCAGGCAAATGCAAATGCAGACAAACACACTAATGAAAAAACGTTATCTTTGTAAATTACTTACAAACAAGCACAGTACTATAATGAAAAAGAAAATTAAAGTACTTACAAAGGCAACTACAATACTCCAGTCCTCAAGGCAACAGCAACAAAAGAAGCAATAAGGGCAGCAATGAGTGATTTACTCCTCTAGTCCTCTACTCGGCAGCAATGAGGAGGGGGAAAAAAGCAGGATGGCTGCAAAGATTCTGATCTTGATTGGTCATGTGACCAGGGAAGGAAAAAGCAAGCTGACCATATGAGCCTCGGAAATTGCCTGTCATAATACCAGAAGACAAGGAGCAGTCACAAAACTAAAAATGGCCACCACATCAGAAATGATAAATCCAGGTAACATGACTGTAGAGGTGTCTTGTTGGTCGCAATTTTGAACACCTGTCGTAAGTATATTTTTGGGTACATTTGTAACTTCGAATAGAAGTTAAAACAGATGTTCAGAGCTTGAAGACTATCTATATTCTCCCTCAGATAGCAAGCATCTTCCCCCAGTCCTGTTCTCACTTTAACTAACGGTAAGTTCCTACATTCCTGTGAATTCTATGGGATTTTTTTCTAAATAGACAAGGAGATTATTGAGCTATAAATTGACCTACATGAATAATGAATGTAGCTTATATTCTTATATTTCCTTTGAAAAGTAGTTGACTATAGTAATTTAATATTAAGATGATGGACATTGGTGGTTAAGATGCTGGGCTTGACAACATGGGATTCAAGTCCTGAGTACTATGCGACAGGGTGAGCTCCTGCTATCTACCCCAGTTCCAGTCCATTGAGTAATTTGAAAGCATGCAAATGTGAGAAGCTAAATAGGTACCATTTCAGTGGCAAAGTAACAGTGTTCCATGCACCTTGGTATATAGTCATGCTGGCCACATAACCACGGAAATGTCTTCAGACAGTGTTGGCTCCCTCCGGTAAGAAATGGAGATGAGCATCATCCACTAGAGTTGGACATGACTAAATCTTCACTATTAAGTATAGTGAAATCTTCACTATTAAGATGACAAATATTAGGCTGAATTCAGGTCTAAAACAACCTTGGACAGCCTTTTCATGGTTTTTGTATGTCAGTTCATAAATAGGTATTTGAACCTGATCTACCACTGAAATTCCCACAATCTACACTGAGGCCACAGTAAGATATAAACAAAGGCTCAAATGAAACTTTCAGTGAAGAAAGTATTAATACCTAAGAAAATTGGCATTTGCTCAAGAGAGGTTTATACTGATACTTAGCTGGAAGCATTCAAGAAACACAGAAATACTTCAATATTAATCAGGCAAATTACTTCAGGATTTATTCACATTTAGTCCATTTATATGGTGCCATATATTTAAAAAACTCAGATAAGTATATAATTATACTTAATAAGTATAATAAGTAATAGCACTAGTAAATAAACAATCATAAAATATAGTCAAACATAAGAAATTGATGAAAGCAATTCATCAATCAGAACAATATAATCATTTGACCCTGACCCAATGTCTGGGAGGAAAAAAAACAGGTCTTCAAAAGTAAGCAGGCTCAGGGCCATTTGGAACTCAGGAAGAATAATGTGTAAAGCTGGTATAACAACTATGCTTCCTGGTTCTGTAAGATGACATTGTATAAGAGATGGGATTCACAGCATGCCAACCATGGAGACAGTCAGCGATAATAACAGGAAAGCTGTCCTGAAAATACATAGGCCTTGTGCGATGAAAAGCATTTCAAATTATAATAAATACATTGAATTACATTTGGAAGTTTACTGGCAATGAGTATAGCTTGCAAAGTATTACAGGGACATAGCAATCTGTGCCCATAACTACCTGTACCAATACATACTGGATTAGCTGTAGTTTCCAAATAGTCTTCAAAAGCAGACCCGTGAACATGCATGAGGTACAAGTGACAAACAGATGAATTTCCATGAGGAAGGTCTCCAAATGCATAAATGAGAACAAAGGGTCCATAAAATGGATTTATACAGAGGTCTATCAAGCCAGTGCTGCCACCAGATCTTCAAATAGGAATTATGAATCTAGAATTATTTCCAGACTGTTTCCAGATTTGTCTGGGGGATAGCAGCCCTATGCAGAGCTAGGGACCATGAAGAGCTGGGATGCAAAATCTCCAGATCCAGGAGGCTTCAAGATCCTCAGCTACTTCGTCTTAAGGTTTATTTTTATAAAAACACCAGGCTGACTCAAAATGATTACATTCTCCAAATAAATGGCAAAAAGAAAGATGTTATGTCCAGGATGTCACTGTATTATTTTGGACGTTTTCTATGGACTTAATTTTTAATGAATAAGGTATACTATTTTTTCCATGCGAACAATTACCAATCCAGATTGGTAAATTATTTAATTTGAAAAAGTTTTCAGTTATAGTTCATTAATTCATTAAGACGACAATTTTTTTCTCCACAAGACATGTTCAACTACCAAGACCATTTGTTCTAGGTATTGTACATCAACTCTTGAAGAGTTATTTCCCAAGATTCAATGGCAAACTATAAAAAAAGAGATTTTTTCATTTTTTTTAATCAAAGGAAAAAAGGTCATAAATTCAAATTTTAAAATATAAAGACAATTTCCATAAGTACCAGAAAATTGTTAATTTCTTCTTTCCGTTTTTTAAAAATTGTTCACCCCTTAAGATGGTGAACAAAGTTCCTGCCTTCTGCTATTTTCCCCAGAACAACAACCTTGTGAGGTAGGCTAGGTTGGAGAGATTAACTGGGAAGAAGTCAGTCATCTAGTTGGCTTGTATATCTAAGGGACAAATAGAAACTAAAGATTTCTTCTTTCTAGCACCAAATCATCACCATTACACCAAAGTGATTACATGAAATACCAATCATGGTATAATTACACTGTATACTTTATTTTTGCCAGCAGCAATTACTACTTGTAAGCCATTTGGAGTTATACAGTGACATGGGCATTGTATACATTTGATTAATAAATAACATTATGTGGTAAGGTGTTTCTTGTTGGAATAGAAAGAATTGTGGGTTTGATTCATTAGAATTTAATTCATCCACAATTCATTTTAATAGACTTGCAAAATATACTATTTTTTCTGTGACATTTAGACATTAAGACTAGAAAGATTTATATAATTATGTAGCAGGAAACACAGTTCTCAGTTTCAGTCAAATTATTATCATAATCAATACATTAAAAATGAAATAAATATGTACATGAATAAAAGAGTTTTCAGATCAGTTTGAGAAAAAAAGTCCTTGCGCTGTTTTTGAAAGAGCATATTTTCTGTGAAAGAGCTAATCTTTGGATAATCCTCCAAAATAAAACAAATTATCTATATTAACTTAAAAAAAAACTTTTTAACAAATGAAAGAAAGAAAAAAGATGAAAAGAATAAAAAGAAAACTGAAGTTCTAAAATATAATCTTCTCTTCAACAGATACTGACAAACTCCTTCTCTTTCTTCCCTCTTATGTCTTCCAGAAATTTCTTCAACCCGTATTAAAGTTTCATATTTTTCAATCATTAAATCCATAAATCTTCATTTCACCTTTTTCTTCTTTTAGCAAGAGTTCTGTAGCAATAGCAATAGCACTTAGACTTATATACCGCTTCACAGCCCTCTCTAAGCAGTTTACAGAGTCAGCATATTGCCCCCAATAATCTGGGTCCTCATTTTACCAACCTCGGAAGGATGGAAGGCTAAGTCAATCTTGAGCCGGTGAGAACTGAACTGCTGGCAGCTGGTAGTAAGCAGAAGCAGCCTGTAGTACTGAGTTCTAACCACTGCACCACCACAGCTCAGTGTAAATCTTCAATTAATCATAGATTTATTTTTAAATGGGCAAAATGTTTTACCTGACCAATTACTAAACTAAATATTGTGCAGTAGAGCAAATATATAAATTTTTTGTAAGTATAATTGTTAATAAAGTGTGTATCTAAAAATCTAACTAGAGAAAAGAAGGATTACAGAGAATATTCATATTTTTGAGAAATATGTCAATGAACTTTGGATAGAAATCTTACTTTGCTATCTTGATCTGAGATTGCTTCTTTTGATATTATTTCCAGCCCACCACATGAGTGGATGCATATACCAGTAATACTATTTCATATTACCGTATTTTCCGGCGTTTAAGACGACTTTCTAACACACAAAAATCTTCTCAAAAGTTGGGGGTCGTCTTATACGCCGGGTGTTGGTCTCCTGTAACCAGGCAGACCATCCCGAAAGGCTTTGACGAGCCTTAAATGGCTCTAAGGAGCCAAGCTGAATTGCCTGCTGAGTTGCCGCTAATCAGCTGAGTTACACGCAAGCCCAGGGTAAAAGGGAAAAACTTTCCTTTTACACAACGCTCGCCATCCCAGCTGAGTTGCCTGATTAGCAGGCAACTCAGTTGGGACAGCCAGAGCCTGGATGGCCAAGCACTGTGTAAAAGGGAAAAACTTTCCTTTTACACAACGCTGGCCATCCCAGCTGCTAATTTTTGCCTGCTAATTGGTACGTAGCAAAATTTCTCCCCCCCCCTCCAGCTTGCTTACCTTAGCTGCTAGCCGCAACGCTTGCCTTGCCTTGCCCGCAATCCATTGCATCAGCAAGCAACTAAATCTCCCTGCCTGCAATCAAACAGGCAGGGAGTTGTGGACTTCAATTCCCAGAATTACTCAGCCAGCAAAGCAAAGCTGGCTGAGGAATTCTGGGAGTTGAAGTCTACAAGTCTTAAAGTTGCCAAGGTTGGAGACCCTTGTTCTATTGGGTAAGGTTTTTTCCTCCTTTGGGAGCTTTAAAAAAAATAGTTAATTGGGTTTTTTTTAGTTGTTCTTTTTTAGACCTAGCCATTTAAAGGCTAGGTCTAAGTTTTAGGCTAGGAAGTTTTAAATTTAGCTTTCATAAAAATAAAATAAAAATAAAAATAAAAATAAAAAATAATATTTGTGCAGCTTTCTGAGATTTAGTGTGTTTCTGTAGTGTTTCACTCTAACTACACAAATGCACAAAATCTCACAAAGCTGTATGTGGAATTTTGTGTGTGTAAAGTGTGAAAGTTGTTTTTTTGGGCTTTTTGTGGCTGTGTGAGGTTCCTGCTTGTTGCAGGGGCCATTTTGGGACTAGCACAGCTGCTTTTACATTGTGGGTGAGCCAGTTGATGTTTTTTAATTTTTATCTGGTGTGCGTTGGAAGAGAGGTCGTCTTATACCGCAAGTATAGCCCAAACCCTATATTTTTACAGGAAAAGTCAGGGGTCGTCTTATACGCCCAGTCGTCTTATACGACAGAAAATACGGTATTTCCTATTTCCTATTTAAGAAAATACGTGAAACTAAAATACAATTAAAATATCCTTTAACATTATTTTAAAGCATAAATCCATTACCTTAAAATAAAAAGCCTTACTAATTCTCCATTGCAGCAGTTAAGTCATATATGATTAATATTGTTTTTAGACTATGAATTCATATATGTGCTTAATACCAAATCTGTACAATCAAATGTATAATACAATCTAAGATATTAATGTTGGAAGACATTGATGTAAGAAACCTAAAATCAAGGATTTGTAGCCTTTTATATATTCTATCATGCTAAGTAATTCAATTTATCTTAGAAATAATGAGAATTGCATTCCAGTAACATTTTATAAATTCCCAATATGCTAGACCAGTGATGGCTAACCTTTTACCATTGCGTGCCAGGAAGGAGGAATGAGCGGGTGGAGTTTCGCATGCAGGCATGCCTACAGCCATAATTCTATGTGGCCTGCCCCCATGCATGACCCTCCCCCCCCGCTCTCTCTGCTCCTGGTACGTGATGGCATGGTAGGCCCATTTTTCTCTCTCACCTGGCTCCAGAGCCTCTCTAGGAATCTGGAGAGGGCAAAAACAGCCTCCCCCCCCCTTGGAGACCCTCCAGAGGCCAGAAACAACCCATTTGCCAACTTCCAGATATTATTTCATAATATCTAATATTTTATATTAAGATATTATAAAATAAAAGAATCTTAATATGGATTGATTTATGAATTTACCACCTATTGCAACATAGAACTTATAAGACAGTGGTTCTCAACCTGTGGCATGACCCCTTTGGAGGTTGAACGACCGTTTCACAGGGGTCACCTAAAACCATTGGAAAACACATATTTTCAATGGTTTTAGGAATAATTTTATGGTTGGGGGTCACCACAACACGAGGAACTGTATTAAAGGGTTGGGCATTAGGAAGGTTGAGAACCACTGTTATAAGACAACTAATAACACATTTTAACATATTCTGTGAACTTAGATCAATATCCCCTCACAAAGTAAAAACAGTCAACACTTCTTAAACATGTGATAGATTCATTTCAATCTATCAGTAATATATAACTTAAGAAAACAGCTAAAGAGTTAATGATGTAGACTTAAGAATAATTGAGAAGCATTGTTCAAAAAATAATAAGACCAATCACAATAATAATGACATATAAGTAAGAGAAACCATTTTTATAATAGTGTGTCCTTCATCTAGAAGGCATAAAAATGTCAAAGGTCGCCTACAATATTAGTAGTAACAAAGACAACAGCAATTGCTTACATTTATGTTGGGCAATGAGTAAAGAAGCTCCATAATTATATTGTCAATCTACTGGATTAGATTTTATTCTTTTTAATAATAAAACAAGGATATTTATCATGCTTCTTAAATTGCTGTAAGAGACTGGGTGTCAAAACATGTCTTGCCATAAATGTTCCAATACCAATAGCCATAGGTGGGCAGAGCATGCAGCAATAGCTTCCAACAGTGTCAAAAGTACTAGCATCAAGTGTATTCCTTTCAGTAACATTCAAGTGAAGTGTTCAAAACATTCAGTAAATTTCAGTGGAAAAGGCTGAATCAATTGAAGAAGACGTATGTATGTATGTATGTATGTATGTATGTATGTATGTATGTATGAAATTTGCTGTACATCTTGTACTCTGGGTGGCTTACAGCATATACTTCTTTTATGTTTACAGACAATGTATAAAATAATTATACCAAAAACAAGTTATGTCACAAATTACTACTGATGGTCTGTTTATTTTATAATTATAATGATATTGTTTTTAACTTTGTTCCCTGCCAAAAGTTGCTTTGGTGGGATGGGTAGCCATATAAATTGAATAAATAAATAATTACAGTAATGGAGAGATTCTTGTTCAGAGAGATAACTATACTTCATTTTGATATTTAAGTCAATTTATGTCATAAATTGTCCTTTGTGGCATATATTTATTTTTAAAGGAGAAAATATTAATACTCATTAAATATACTACTATGAGAAAAAATAGGCATCTGATTTGCACAATTTCTTTTCTCTAAAAAGAAAATAGGCACTTCTTAAATAATAACTGCCCTGTTGTCCTTTAAGTAAACTTTGAAGTAAACTGGCTTTTTCCCAAACCCTGGAACAAGAAGTAATTTTATTTGATTTTCTTGTTTTTTTAAAAAAATAATTTTATCAGTTGGGCATTTTAATTGGATATTTTTATTATAAGCAACCCACAGTCAATTGATTTGGATGGTTGCATAAATTGATACAATTCATCAATCAATCAATCATATGGACTTTGAGAATACTGGTGTCTTGATTCAAAAAGATACCAGCAAAAATACAAGCAAAATAATAAAAGCAAGTTTGTTTCAGCTTTCAGTACTAAAAGGGAAGACTAAAAAGCAGCACATTATATCAAGCAAGGAATAGTAAAAAGGTCAACAATCAGGGAAAATGTTAACTTTTTAAAAAGTTTATTTTTCCAGTCAATGAATATATATTTCAAAGATAATAAGATTAACAAGACCTTACAATGTAAAGGCTACCTAAACTGAACAAAGGGCTACAAAACTACAGTTCTGTAAAAACAATAAAAAGGTAATTAATTCAACCCAAAATTTGATCGAGAGATAAAATGACGCTGATATTTGATAAAATGACAATCTTTACAGTCCAGGTTGTTACAGAATTCAGGCCAAATTATTAATCATAAGTAGGACATAAAGAAGAAAACTCTACACAAACGTATATGAGGAAAAAAAACACCAAGGGAATCCTTCTCTAGACCAAGAGAATGCTGCCCAACTAGATTCCGTATAACAACATTTTGTTCACCCCACCCATAGGAGCAAACAGTAACAATTAGAGTCTAGAGCCACTACCCTGAAACTAGGACACAAGGCCATTTTGCAATTAGGGAATGGGGACACAACGTAAATACATTCCTCAGTAGTATAAATATAAGTTGTATTCAAAGCCCATATTACCTGAATATTATACCATGTCAAAAGAGATCACGGGAAATGAAAGAAAGGGAAGAAACATTACTGGAAGGAGAGGGGATTCTTAATTAAAAGGCTATTCACCTTTTATGAATGCATTTTTGTTATCACTGCTTTTACTGACCTGCAATGTTTTTTTTTTCCCTGCAAGAAGATTAATTATGCTTCTTTTGAATTAGAGACATTCAGAATGACTGTGATATTCATTCCTTATCCCCCCCCCCAAAAAATCTGACTGAAAGCAAGGTTGACTTTTTAGGATGAATCATTCTGGGTATCCTCTCACAGCACGTAAGCCCATCTTAAGGCAACTATGTCCAGCTACACAGATGACAAAGCCATCTTAAAAATACATTCCATTCAGAGGAAGGGCTATACATTTATTTATTTATTTAGATATCACATTTATAATTCTCATACAAATGAATACTACAGTTGTCAAGAAAAGAAACACCCACTGTACCTCTAGTGACTGAATTTCATTCCAATGACCAAGTTGTTAAGTAAAATGGTGACTGGGAAGAGCCCCCTGAAGATTGCTGGTTGCTGGAATCATTCAGGTAAGTTTTATTTGATTTATCATTCAGCTGCACAAGTATTATTTTCACTCCAGTATGTGTTCTTTGCAAAGACACAAAATTTGGTCATAAACGTGTACACTGGTCAGAAAATGACCAGTTTCATTATTGTTAATTACCTTTATGCAGTGGTGGGCTGCAACCGGTTTAACAACCAGTTCGGCGAGTGCACACCTAATGTACTTGCGCACATTATACAGCAATTTGAAGCTCAGCTGCTTACCTTCGAAGGCAGTAGAATAGCGGAGGGGCAGAAATCAGTTGTGCTGCACGAATCAGCTGAGCTAGAAAGAAGGAAATATAGGACAGGATAGGGCAGGAGTGGGTGAGAGGGGCCAACTGATCATTGGAACTATCGGTTCGCCCAAACCAGCAGCAACCCACCACTGCGATTATATTTGCAAATGGTTGCTAACTGAAGTAGTCACTAACCCAGGAGGGATGTAGAATATATGAAAATAATGAGAACAGTAACTAAATTTCAATAAAGGAAAAATCCAAGCAAATGCAATTTATATAATGATCAATCATTACAAATAAGGCGTAATAGTTTGACCAATAGCTAGATAATTAAATGCATCTGATTTTGATGCAAGATTTTTTTCCCCTTCAAAATACAGATTGAAAATCTATTCTTGTGTTTTAATTCTTACGACAGCAGGAATAATAGGCTTTTGATGTATAAATTTGACTCAAAATAGAATGTTTGGAAGATAAATTAAAAATTCAGATGTCCTCTTATTTTCCACACTAATAAAACCTTACAATGGTAGCTAGAATGCAATGCCTCTGAGAATAATAATTAAATTGGCTTTTTCTTTTATATAGACTAGTTTTTCACCAGTAACCAGAGATATCTAGTCCTATTGTGAGGAAAGTGTCCACTCACCTTTTAGCCTAAAAAAACACATTCACAATTAAGCAATAATATTTATATTGAAATATATTGGATTTTTTGTTCATAGAAAGATATGAAATCCAAATCAGAGACGTAATGCTATGGCTAATAAAAACTCTGTGCATAGTTTAAACTTAACTCAATATTTTCCGAAGTACACCACTAATCACCAATGCCACTTTGGGACAGTACTATATTGCCTTCCACACAATCATAGTGGATTGCCTCATCCATATTTGGCAGCAAACCCAAACATATAGCAGCCCAATCCTACTCACTATGCTTTAGTCTGGGGAAAATGTGTGTTGAATTATTTCCTAGTTAGTCTCAGCAAGTTACAGAGAACATTAAAAACACACTGATTGTAATTGAATGAATGCATTCTCTTAAGAACTGTCTTAGAACTTGAAACCATAACTGTATCAGATTCCAACTCAGTCTCAAGGCTAACTGAATTGTTCTCAAACAAGTTTCTCTATCTAGCCTACATCACAGCATTGATAAAAATATTCACATCATCAGTTTACACCAAGATTTTCCAAAATGTATTACGTACTGATACTGTTGCCAATACAATAAACTGATTGCTAACTCCGTGATTTAAGTTCCCCTGGTATGTGGGAAGCCGTCAGTCATAGAAACCTATCAAGCTGTATTAAATAGGGATTTGTAATATACAGTATTAAAACAGATAAGAAGCAAAAAACTAAGATTTGACTGGATCATAATGTTAATATAATCCGTCAGGTTTAAAAATAGACAATGCAACCCCTGGTTCAATTTTGTTCTCCTTTTTACCTTAATAATGTCACCTATTGAAATACAAATAGTCCTTGACTTAAAACAACAACTGAGCCTAAAATTTATGTTGCTAAGTAAAACTTTTAAGTGAGTTTTGCCCCATTTTATGACCTTTCTTGCCACAGTTGTTAAGTGAATCACTGTAGTTATTAAGTTAGTAACATGGTTGTTAAGGTTCCACATTGACTTTGCTTGTATGACCCTGTGATGTTGCAACCGTCATAAATATGAGTCAGATCTCAAGTGTCTGAATTTTGATCTCGTAACCATGGGCATACTACATAATTGTAAAAAACGGTCCTTTTTCAGTGCCATTGTAACTTCAAATGATCACTAAGCGAACTGTTGTAAGTCAAAGACTATGTGTAATTGCTTCAATGTGATGGAAATTTACTCTTCATAGTACTTGAATATTAGCATTAAACAATTGAAAAAAATGATAAAAGGAAAAGGATTCAGTCACAAAGAATATCTTTTACATAAATATTCAAGCATCTCAATTTTTATTTTTAAAGAAGTTTAAAAGACTAAAAATAAGAGAATATTTTTTTCTGTTTAATAAGTTTTCTAAATCCCAGGAATGCCATCAGTTTTGTCAAGTGTTCCAAAAACACAAGAAATGCAGTACTGGTCCCTTATCAGTATATTTTTTTAATGTTTCTTTTCAGTGTCATTTATTTTATTTCATGATCAGAAGGTCAGAAAGATAAACCATTACAATGTAGAATGCCAACTTTCTTATTAATTTTGTTTAAGATAAATAGAAAATAAGAATTCAAGAGTGTAAGTCTTCAGTAACACAACTGCATCTTTGTCAAACCCAAATACAATAGTATTGGCTCTTTGGCTCCAATTTGTTTCTATACCATTTTGCTTTCTTAGGATCTACTCAAACTGGAAGTCCCATTTATGCCACTGAGTCCAATTCTTCATCCAAGGCAAGAATCCAAAATAAAAAGTTCTAGAGTGTCTATCTTACATTTCAACACATTCAATGAAAGGGAGTCTACCTGGATAATTGGCTCAGTAACTGATAGGATTCCATCAAAGGTATTTTTTTATAAATGGTAAATATTATTCTTGCAGAAAAACATAGGAAGGTTAGAATAACCATTTCCCCCCAAGTTCAGCATGACCAGTGGGTTAGAAGTCCATCTCTCGTCATGTCCATCAGGAAATGTTGACACCAGATAGCAGCAAAAAAAAATCTAAACCCAGCTAACCACAGGATAATAGTTAGTGTGAAAGAAAAATAAGTTATCCCATCTGTATCCTAAATGATATATACCTTTGCATGCAATTAAACCCAGTTTCTCTCAGATCCCAAAAGATTATTACCAGATACGGGGATTGTTCTTTGTAGTTTTAAAAATTTAGAAAAGGAGGGAGAACGTCTGGATAAAAGTCTAGGAAAAATAAAATGGGAACCACACAGGTAGCCTCAATTTACAGCCATTAGTTTGGCAAATGCTTGAAAATTACAATAATGCTGAAAGATTTAACTCAGAACTGGTCCTTGCACTTATGACAGCAACGTTCCTGCTGTCATATGGTCAAACTTTGGTAACCAGCTTGGCAACCAGCATGTATTAATGATGATTGTAGTGTCCTGGGCTAGTATTTGCGACCTTCAGAGAGAGGGGGTTTCTGACAAATGAAGGGAAAAGACGGATTCACTAAGTAATTGCATGATCCACTAAACCCAATACACTATCATTATGAAGAAACATGCATAAGCTGATCTGTAAATGACCCAAAACAAGATTTGAAGACAGCTTGTAATATTAACCATAATTAAGACTAACAAAGCTGCATAGGTTAAATAACAGCAATTTAATGAAAACAGAAGGAAAAGCTTCCTATTTTATTCCTGCAATTAAATCACAGGAGGAAGAACACTCATTCTTAGAATAAGTTCTTATAACATTTGTTTATGCATTGTTTAGTGTTGTGTTTGCACTACCGCTGTGAATCACAAGGAAAACTGGCTAGCACAACTTGAAAGAATTGGTAACAGGAAGAGATAGGTGATACTTCCTTGGGTTCATTACTAAAAATTTAATAAAGGTTAAATATTATATGTTGTGTGGTAGAGAAGAAGATTAAAATAAAGAGGCAAAACTTAATGACAGGTCCCACATAATACAATTTATATATTATATAAATATAAATTGTATGGGACATCTTTATTTCTTTCCATGAATAAACATACTAATGAAATATATGTTATGATTAAAGTACATGCCAGATTTCAACTACCAAAAGTTACATCTAAAATGCACACCTGAACTTTCAAAACATTTATTCCTACACAGACACAAGTTAAAACATGGCTTAAATCTCTTTCATACATTTCCTCCTTATTATATTGACTTTGCTTTAAAGCCTTTTGGCATTTTAGTTATCATCATAATAGCAAACAATTAACTGATTTTCTTCAGTCGGCTTTTTGTTTTCTTTACAAGTTAAAAGCCTTTTAGGCATTTTTAGGCCACCTCCTTATTCAATCCTAAGGATTCTTTCTTAAAGAAAGGCATATGGAGCCTTTCTTTAGAGATCACTTATATTACTGTTTTATCTATGTTAATCCTTTGAAAGAGTTGCTTCACAACACATAGCCCTACATACAAAGCACTGAAGCAGCCATCTCTCTTTTCCTTCGCTTTACAAATGCTCCCATATGCATGTACACAACACAACAGCTCTGATGTCACTGTTTTATTGATCTGAAGAAGGGTGCTTTGGTATATGCTCCTGTGTGTTGCAAAATACCTCTTTTCAAGAGATTTGCACAAGCCTAGTCACTGATGCTTTTGTTTGATAGCAGCAAACACTGTTTAAAGTTTAACTTTAAAATTCAGAAAATTATTCACTGCAATGAGGTAGATTCTACAGGACACCTTGGAAAAAAGTATCAGTATGAAGGAGAAATCCTTCTTTGGAAAGACACATAGGCAGTTTAAAAAATCTAGATAAATACTTTTGACCACTTCAAGACGGATTAGGAGTACAGGTAGTAGATGGCAGGACAGAAGCTGCCACTTGACACAAGTGGGTTATTGTTATTCATATAGTAAATTGTTATCATGACCTTTAAATGGATGAAATGTGCATCATGGGGCAACAATTTTTGAACCAAGATACTTCAAATGGATAACTTACAAAATGTGTTCCAAATCCAGGATCCATGACTCCCAAGGGAATGCAATTTGGGAAAGCTTTGGTTGTATCAGTTTACTGGCTGCTGCTAGGCTCTGGCTTCTTCATTTTTAGTATTCCCAATCCCTTACTACTTCTCACTTACTGAAGGGAAGGGGAGGAAGGGGAAGGGAAGGTTTCCAATATTCCCTGCCAGATTCTCAGAAGGAGGAAGCTGAAAGGAAGTTGGAAGTTGTTTTTGCTTTTTTGCTTGCCCTTGGTCTGTTTCCCTGTTTAGGTAATATCTCTGAAATGGTAACCCAAGGATCTAGTATTTTTTTAAAAAATGTGTGTGCCACCAAAAAAATCAAAGCCATTGATTTTTAGCAATCTCACAGGTTGCTATTCCTTTCAAGTTTAGCTATATTTCCTTTCATACTTTAATTTATCCACTGTTTGTGGATATATGGATACTTTATGCATTCATGCAAACTTTGCTCATGCCTTAAAGACTTTATATCCTTTGCATTGCCTGCTTTTTCTTTTGTGTAAATCTAGAAGATGTAATACACATAAGTGGTATTTGTTTGGAAAAGAGCTAAAAAACAGGTAAGCTCAGATACAAGTCAAATCTAACCAAGTCACAGGAAAAGATATCAGGGGCACTTAATACTGAAGAATGGAAGTGGACATGCTTTAAAGCAGGAGTTCCCATCCTTTTGGACCTCAGGGACCATTAAATTCATAATTTTAAATCCCACGGATCACTAATATGATCTGCCTAATGACCGGCTGGGTGGGCGTGTGTAGGTGGTCATGTGATTGGGTGGACGTAGCCAACTCAATGTCACTCACATTGAGGGGCGCCTCACGGTGCTCTACTCACCCCTCCCCTGCCAGCTACTCGCCTCCCTGCCCAGGCTCCTTAGGGCCCCAACAGGAAGCAATTGTTGGAGCTAAGCAGCCATCACGAGAGAGTTGGCAAAACAGCTGGCTCAGTTCAAGTTGGATCTGACCCAAAAGGAGGCTCAGCAGAAGCACCTCACTGAGGACTACGAGCATAGGCTTTCCAAGCAGGGAGAAGACCTACAGTAGTGCAAGGCCAGATACCAGTGCCTGGAGGTTCAGCAGGCTGAGATGGTCAGCCAGTTGCAAGCCATGATGCAGTCCCACTGGAACAAGGCCCTTTGGCTCTTTGCCACCAGCGGCATTTCTCTCCAGCCTTCTCTCAAAGCCCCCGCACCAGTAGGCTGAATCAGACCCCAAGTCGGAATTTCAACCTCCCTCCAACCCACACAAAATGACCCCAAAGGGGGAGATTCTCTGCAGCAACACAAACGTTCATTGCACATATCCAGCCCAGGAGCCATAGTTTGAGGACCCCTGATTTAGTGTAATATAAAAAAATGCAAATAATTTTTCTGTGGACCATCAGTAGTCCACGGACCACCAGTTGGTGACCACTGCTTTAAAATATATCCGTTTTAAGGTTTTGCTTTTCTTTTCAATGTAAGAATACTCATTAAGGATAAAAATTAGCCTATATATCGTGCTTCCCCGAAAATAAGACCTGGTCTTATATTTTTTTGAATCCTGAAATAAGTGCTTGGCGTTATTGCCATGTGCTCAAAAGTCCAATTGGGCTTATTATCAGGGGATGTCTTACTTTGGGGGAAACATGGTAGTCTTCACTTTTTATCCTTCTCAATTCTTCTTTTTATGTTAATAAAAAAGCACAATAAAAACCGCATTGAATTATGTATCTTATCAAAGAAAAGCTGAATAAATTACAATGTTATTGTTCTGTGAAGAAAGTCACTGTGCCTTATTTCAAACTTCAGATGTGAAAATAAGCTGTAGCTTAAAATGCTTGCACACAATCCTTTTCTTCTATATTGAAAAAAATAGCATAAATACAAGATATTCATTTCTAAATATAAATATTTTGTATAGTATTACTAAGGCTATTAAGAAACTATTACAGTCAATAGGAACAACACCTACTGCCCATTCACTGAAGGAACAAACAAACAAAAAAGAGACATCACAGGATTCCTCTTTTCTATTCAATATTCTACTTCGATATATTCAGGCAAATAAATTAAGGTAAATAGGAAGATTTTGACACTTAACTCTCTACCTTGTTATTCTCATTCTACAAAGACCTATACACCACAGTTATGGTACATAATAGTTTACTCTAATAGGAGTTCACTCCTCTTGAGTACTGGACTCATGAAATATATAAAACCATAACAAATTATATCTGAATGAAATACATGATATCAAGCAGTTCACAATTTTTTATGGATAGTGACACTATTCCAGTGTGAAGATAGATCACAACTTCTAGAATTCTCATCCAGTACGAATTAACAATGCAATATGAGGAAAAACTAAAGGATATAGCTTTGGATTTGTTATTTTATAATACCCTGATGGTATTGTCTGGGTAAGGGGAGAAATGACCATATCCTTTGCAAACATATACTCCACCTTTGGTGAATTAAACATACATTCATTCTTTACCAATCAGTGCAGCATCTCTATTAATACAGAATTTTCAGACAGCTTTAATCATGTTTTTTATCAGTTTGATGTTTAATCATCAGTTTGGATTATTTTGCATAGTGCAATAAAATACTTACATGTTTATGACAAGGGAATTGAAAGACTAACACATTTTATCAAAAATCATAAGCTTTTGTGCGCTGCAGTTCATCAGATGTGATGGGAGTGGCTGGACTGATATAAGATTTAAATTGGGAGGAATAAGGGGAAAAGGAGGCATAGAGAAAAGACAAGTTAGATAAAAAATGTAGATTACCTGTGAAACAGATTGTAACTGCCTTATCAATTAACAATTTTACTATGTTAAAATCTATTTTATTTGTTCAGGCCTCCTGAGATATATGTGAGCTCAACACTCTCACTCTATTGTGCTATGAAAGTGTTTTTTTCCAAGATGGATGCTCAGAGATCTGTAATGGAATGTCCTGGAAATCTGAAATACACAACTATGCCTTTTGTCTTTTCCTCTTCCCACCCATCCGAATTTAAATCCTACATCACTGTAAAAGCTTCACTGCATCTGATGAAGTGAACTATAATTCACAAAAATATATACTTTTTAATAAAAATATGTTAGTCTGAAAATCTGCTGTCACTAAACTAAACATAACCATAGTTTTGGCTACCATAAACTACTATGGCTACAGTGATCGATTCTTTATGAATAGTCTCCCAATATCAGCTATCAGCCTGAGCTTCAATAACACAAAACTGTCTAAATCTGTTCCCTACGACTATCATTAAGTGTTGTACTTTATGATTCTTGACGAATGTATCTTTTCTTTTATGGACATTGAGAGCGTATGCACCAAGACAAATTCCTTGTTTGTCCAATCACACTTGGCCAATAAAGAATTCTATTCTATTCTATTCTATTCTATTCTATTCTATTCTATTCTATTCTATTCTATTCTATTCTATTCTATTCTAAATATAGCGCTATTTTGCTATTAGTTTTGCATTACTACTAACTTCAGTATTAGGGAAAAATAATGCAAAAAATGTTTGAAAGCTATATTGTTTGAGTATACTTTTGTTTATAGATCTTAATATGCCAGAAGTGGTAAACTTCTCTTCCCTTAAGTCTGAGGAGTTTGGCTTCAATTTCCATATGTACAATGTAGTTGATTGTAGTAGACACTCATCATATACTTCATGTGTTCAGAGGGAATAAAAACATGTCAATTCCTCACAGCAGAAATCAGGACATACCATAGACAACTCTATACAGTTACACTAATATGTATCAAAAAAATTAAACATGACTATTCATGTGTGGCACTCTACATATGAAAGCTTTTTTAAATTTTATTTTCATAAAATCTGGTTGAGTATTCCTTCTGGAAGTAGAGATATTAGACTATACAAGCCTGATAACTCTAACACCAGCTTAAAATGAATTACTTAAATGTAATTTGAAGCATTAAATACTGAAGTTAAAGAAACTATAAAACTGCTTAAAGTAGAGTGCAAAATGAATCTTCTAATTGGCTTAAGAATCTAATTGGCAAGACTAGCTTTTGCTCTTAAACTAATGTAAATGCTTAGAGGCCTTAAAGAGCTGCAAAATTTGATTAATGATTAATATAAACAAATGAAATAATTCCAGTTTTGAAAGCTACAAGCAATATAATTCAAACCTATGAACCTATGTTAAGGGAATTGGTGAACTTTATTAAACAATTACTACTGTATATTTAAACTAGTTCCTCAACATATTCCCACAGGAATTAGAGGCTATATGAAATTCAAAAATGTGCTGTGGTGCATTTTTGTTTTTGTTTAATGGGGATAGCGTTTGTTCTCTTTTGGGAAATAAACAGATTGCAATTTGTTTTTGAATAGGCATAGTGGAAATAACAAGGCTAAAACATTTTACTGAATAAATACATTAACTGATCTGGAAACCAGGACTGATTGATCACTGACTCAACACTTATTAAAGCACACAAAAATGCAAATATTGAATATTTTTGGATAACAATGTTATTAACCTAGAGAACGACAACTTGGTGTCTTTAGATATATTGGGCTACAATTTCTACTGTCACTTGTTATTATTCATGCTATCTGAATATGATGATATCTGAAATCCAAAACATCTGGAGTGCACCAGAATGCCTAACTTAACAGACTGGAACTTCATATATCCATTTGGCATACAATGCAGATATACATTGCTTCAAGTTTACAATTAGTTTAAATATTGTCAAGACAACAGCAGTAGTGTCAAACATAGCCAAGTCTGTTTTGCAGATGAAAGTTATACCGAATATTATTCTAAGTTAAAACCTCATGAGTTCAGTGGAATTCTATGAAAGCATATTGTGTTATTTTGTAAGAGTTATAAACAGAGAAACCAACTGAATGTTTGTAAAGAATTTTGTGCAGATGTGTCAAAAACAGGACTAATAGTATGGTTAGATTGGAATGAAAATGAAATAAGTATTTAAATTATCGTTCTTAGGAAACATGACAATATCCCAGTATTTATCCTTTCTCCTTGAATAATAAGCTATTATCAAATGTATTGTAATAAATTCACTAAGTAATTATGCAACTAGGTAACTCTTTGTTATTCTTTTTATTGGCAATTTTAAACATATTTTAGATGACTTTTATTGAATCCTAAAAGTTATTTAAGGAATACTTTACAAAAATATGCTTTGAAACTAAAATATTTAACAGTTTAAAATTAAGTTTTTTAACTATTACAGTTTGTCATCGATGAAATTATTTGTTAGTAAACTGTTTTACATTATTAGAAAATCTGCAATACATATCTGCAAAATCTGCAATAAATCTGCAGTAATGAAACAAGATTTAAAAAGTATAACACAAAAGTTTTAAAAAGAAAAAAACCCCAAAAAACACACCTTTAAAATAAGTATTTCAAACAATAGGTTTTAGCTTTATTTTGATCATCTGCTGGATATTAATTAATATTCTAGACATTTGAAACTGCAACTTCCTTCACTGACATTTCGTTGGGACTTAGATATATTAATTTAGGACACTGGAAGCCAACAAACCTTCCTATGTTCTCACTCACTCTGATAAAGGATTATCACATAACATAATTTTGAAGTAATTTTGCTATTAAAAGATTTATCAGTACTAATATATTAGAGTATTAATTATCCTAATTTTTTTAACTACAATACTCAAAACTGAATTTTCTTAGCATTATTTTCAGTAGTAATTTGCCATTAACTTCCTCCAAGGTCTAAGAGAGAGTGATTAGCCCAAAGTCACTTAGTCTATTTCAAATTAAGGCTGGGCTAGAACTCCTGGTCTTCCAGCTTCTAGCCTGATGCCTTTAACCAGTACTATATGTCAAATTAGTTCCCTCTGGAAACTAGTTCAAACTCATTTTCTATTTAAGAGAAAAAATATTTTGCACATCTTGCACTGATAACCTTCACACATTACTTAGATAGCCAGCTGTTTTTGAAGGAAAGATGCTATGACGTATGGAAAGTAGTTCTCAGCAATCAGCCTTGCCACTATTGTTGCAGTTAGTAATTAAATTACTATATTTGACAGTCCTGACAGGTCCACAATCAACCCCTGACATCTCTAATGCAGTGAACAAGATGAGGAGGGGAGTTTCAAAAAACAGTTTTTGCTTATGTAGCCACAAGTATCAGAGACATGACTAAATGAATTGATGAAAGATAGCTCAATGTAAAATAACTTTTAAAATATTACTTTTAAAACTAAATGGATATGTAAAATGTGCAAAAGGAGTTTGAAAAACATTAGTATCAGTGTCAATTAAAGAATGTACTGAGAAAGTTAGCTCTTTTTTTTTGAAATTGTATTGTTCTTTGTATATTCTAGGTCATATTTATTAAGCTTAAAATAACAAATAAACATGTATTTAAATATAAATTATATTAAATTTATATTATTGAACATTTGAGAACAATACGCCAATACTTTTCAGCAGAAACACAAATACCTCTTCATTTCTGAGTTGCTTCAGAAAAGAGGTACTATTTCAGATAATGATCTGAACCAAGGACACACTAAATGTTTTGTTCTTCCATTTTCATCCCTGTTAACTTGTTATTTATCTAAAAGATTAAGAAGACAAAACATCTGGTGCCCAGCTTTTAGAAGTGGTCTAATTTCAGTCCTGAACATACTTTTTATATTCTTATTAAAAATTATTACATATTATATAAGTAGATTTTCTTTTACTGGGGACAAATGTATCAACTTAAGTACTATAACCTATATATGGAGTGATGCCAATATTTGAAATGTATTTGAAATGCATCTGAAAAGTGTAATTTCTAGAGCAAGTTTTTGAATACCATGTTGTTAAACCATCCATTGTTATAGATTACCATATTCTTAAACTTTCTAGTATTTTTTTTAAAGGTAGTGGGCTTACAAGCCATATAAATTCTCATTTAAGTCTGATTCAACATCTTTCAGGGTAGACACTGATTTGGATTTTCTTTAGTAAAAGAATCAGGTTATTAATTACACTTGCAGTTTGACCAGTCTAAACAGTAAAATCCTGAATAACTCCTTAGATTTAGCCCACATTTAATATATATTTATGCATGAAAAATGGTCCATTCTCATTTATCTGCTGAATTTACTACTCATTTATTACTGTATGATTATTATGCTTTTTAAAAAACTCTTGTAACATAAATCCTGCATGTTTTCAAATTTCAATATTCCCACATCAGAATTTCTAAGAGACAAATTCCATCCAAGTCCAAACCAGCATCATTATCTAAGTTCCAATATAAAACTTTACAGGGCTTTAAAACAAAAGACCAAAGCTTTTCCAGCAAAGCTATGGAAAAATTTATTAGCTATTAGAGCATTCATACATATTGCTGAAACAGTATGACATACTTGATTTTATCCTGTTTCCTCCAAAATAAGACATCCCCTGATAATAAACCCAATCGGCTTTTGAGCACATGGGCAATAAGGCCAAGTGCTTATTTCAGGGTTCAAAAAAATATAAGACAGGGTCTTATTTCCGGGCAAACACGGTAGTTTAGAATGTTATCTATGTTATATTCAACAAACCATGATGATTTGCATAATATGAATCCAGACATTAAAATAATATAGAAATATGTTTAATAGGGAATTTTTCAGTGTCACAATTAGCTGTTAAAAAGTACAGCAACATATAATAGAAATAAATGTAGACAATGACTGAAATACTAGTCACTGTTATTGTTTGTTCCAATAACCTGACCATGATTCTTACCAAATGTTTATACAGATGTAAACTATTTAAAAAGTCATTGCTGGCAAAAGTATGTTACAAATTAATTTCTTATCTGAAATGTGAACAAAATGCGCCAAAAGGCTGATATAAACATCCCACCATTCTAGAAATATATTTTGGATATTGCTTCTATAAATTATCAATATTTTTGAGTAAAGCAAATAAAATTAAAGTAAAAAATGAGAAACAATGTAGTTTTTAAAAAGTGTTTAATTTTTGAAAATAGAGTAGGTAGCTAAAAAGCTATAAGTCATTACTACATAGTTGCATATATTTTGCCAATAATGCTCTAAGCCCCACAGATATATGAAACTGAAAAACATTAAAATAATCAAAGCAAAATAGGTTTATTATCATTATCATATAGGAAGTCTTCAACCTATGACCATTTGTTTAATGACAGTTCAAAGTTACAATTGCCTCTGAAAAAGTATTTATGATCTGCACTCACACCTATGAATGTCACACTACCCCCATGGTCACAGAATCAAGTAGGGTACATGGCAACTGGCTAATATTTACAACAGTTGTATATTCTGTAATTAAATGGATTTGCAATTTTTGGCTAACAATACCCATAGGGGAAGGTGGATTAATGTAACTTTCTGATTCATTTAATGATCACTGTAAAAATAGTGAGATCAGGCCTTATTCAATTTATGACCACAACAACTTATGACTGCAATTCTGGTCCCAATTGTGGTCCTAACTCAAGAAGCACCTCTATTTATGGACATTTGTCAGTACTATTTTATATATATATACCAAAATAACAAACACCTAGCTGTAGCCCAAACTATCAGAAATTCATTCCCCTGGGATAGAATATGCAAATTCAAACAGGGCAGCTATGTTAATCTGTTGCAAAAATATATTATTTTTGCAACAGATTACAGATTATTATTATTATAATTTGTTATAAATTTTAGCAGACTGTAATCTACTTCAGAAGGTTTTGAAATGTTCACGATATGTTGTGTGATTGGCAATACATTAATTACAATAATTTATGCAATCTTATTTCACTTACCCTCTGATCTCCCTATTTATTTCCTTTAATCATGTATACTTGTGTATAATTCAGGCTAAGATACATATTTATGATTAAAGAAAACTGAGCTACGAAAGTTTATATTATGAATTTGTTAGACTTTACCATACCACAAAATTCATCTGTTTTGTTAGGCATGCTGTTTGTGCTGAAACAACCCAAATGAAGAATTACAATCCAAGTACTTTATGCAAAAAAGGGAGCTTATAGGAGGGAGAAAGTTTTTTTATTACTTTTCTTCATTTTTAAATCATCTGTTTGCAAGAAATACAACATCTGTTTCCCAATTCAAAAAAGCCCTTTCTTCCTGAACCAATTTAGAATTTTGGGCACATTATGGCCACAACATGAAGGTTGTTCCATTATTACTGAGTGCAAAAGTATGAATTAGCAATTTGAAACAAGTTAAAAACAAACAAACATTTTGGCGGCAAGACCTTGCTTTTTACAGATGCACTGGCTTGTTTCTTGGGAAGTTTGTGAAACTTATTGAGATGAAATACAGTGGCTCTATCCAAAATATATATTAAACTTAAAAATCAAACTTTATTTATTTATATATTATTTTTTCTTTAAAAACAAAACCAAAAGAAAAATTTCTATTTTACAACAGTTCCATATTGGTATATATCCACAGTTTATGCCCCATCCCATATGTTCACATTTTTATTTTTGTGGTTCCCTTATTTCTTATATATTTTAAATACTATTCATTACTTATTATACAAACTATTATATCCATATGTTACTTTTATTAATGCTTCCTGATTTCTAGATCGTCTCTATTATATATTTTCTTGTTTGTTATTCCTGTCCTCTAACCATTTGTACCATTTTCCCCATATTAAATTATATTCTGTTTCATCTTTTCCTTTTATTTCTTTTGTCAATTTTGTCATCTCCACACAGTCCAAAATTTTCCTTATCACTTCTTCGTCTTTTGGTATGACATTATTTTTCCAATTTTGTACATTGGTTATCCTAGCTGCAGTTATAATATGTAGAATTAGATATTGTATTTCTTTATTATAGTTTCTTGTGGGTATATCCAATAAAAATAGTTGCAGTTTCCAGGCTGTATGTTGTTCTGTTATTTCTTCAAGGCAGTTTTTAATTTTGGTCCAATACTTTTTTGCTGTCACAGAAGTCCACCATAGATAATAATATGTCCCGTATGATTTCTTGCATTTCCAACAGATCGGTGATGAGTTTGGGAACATCTTAGCAAATCTTGCCAGTGGGGCACACGGAGGTGGCATTAGGCAGCAGCAGCAATGGGCAGCTGCGATCTCTGCAGCCTGGAACAGCTGATATGCGGTATTCTGGGAGGCAGATCCAACCGCCAATCAGCTGCTCGTGCTAAATCAGGCTGTGCTGGAGCTGACCAGGCTTTTGCTGCAAGGAGGCAAATTGCTGGGAAGCAAAGGCTGAAGGGTGGGGGCCGGCAGGGGGCAGGGCTTCGGCAACATTTGTTTTATAAAGCGCACAGACATTTCCATCCACTTTTGTGGGAGGGGAAATGCATCTTATACACCGAAAAATACGTAATACTTTCTTGACGCACATGTTGATTTTATAGCAATCTTTTGGGGTAGGACCCTATCAGTATGGCACTTTCCTTTCAAAAGCACTTCAAAACTGTTACATTGCAGGGGCATCTCCTGTACAGAATCCTCTTCAGCTCACCCCAGATTTTCAGTTGGATTCAAGTCTGGGCTGTAGCAAGGCCATTCCAAAACTTTGATCAACTTCTGGGAAGGGCATTATTTTGGGGGTTTTTTGGAGGTATGCTTTGAAATTCCTCTTCATCTTCAGCATTTTAGCAAGTTTTGTGTCAAAATTGATTGATATTTGGATTTTCATAATTTCCTCCATCTTGACTAATAGTTAAGCTTTCTCTAGCTGAAAAAAAGCTGCTGCAAAGCATAATGCTGTCAGCACCATGCTTCACTGTGGATATGGTGTACTTTTGGAAATGCACAATCCTGTTTATACACTAAATATACTTTTTGGAATTATGGCGAAAAAGTGCAACTTTTGTCTCATCAGACTGTAACACATTTTCCCACATGCTTTTGTCAGAGTTCAGTGGTAGGTTTCTACCGGTTCGCCCTGGTTCGGGCAAACCAGTAGTGGCTGTGGGAGGAGGCTCTGCCCATCTGCCTGGATGTCATCATGGACGCTCTGCCCATGTGCAGAAGTGCTGCACGTGAGTGAAGCTCACGTGCTCCTGGTTCTGAACTGGTAGTGAAGGTCAGTGGAACCCACTACTGTCAGACTAGATGTAAGTATTTGCAAAATATAGCTGGACTTGGGTGTTTTCTTTGTTAGAAAAGGCTTCCGTAGTGACACCCCATTGTCCCAGAAATATGAAGGACATGGGAGATTGTTGTCACATGTAATACACAACCAGTACTCCTTTAGGTTCTGTAGGCTTCTTGGACCAGTTTTCTTCTTGGTTTTTTTAAAATCAATTTTGAAGGCATATCCAGTTCTTGGTAATATCACTGTTGTGCCATATTTTCTCCACTTATTGATAACTGTGTTCCAAGGTATATCCAATGCCTTGGAGCATTTTTTGTACCCTTCTCCTGACTGGTATCGTACAAGGAGATCCCTTTGATGTTTTGTAAGCTCTTTACAGACAATGGATTTTGCTGTAAGAGACAACTGAGTAAATTAAAAAAAAAAACCCTTCTGGAACAGCTGAAATTCACATGGGCTTAATTAGAGTCACTTTAATTGATGGCAGGTATATACTAACTATTTAGCATCAAATTTAATATGACTGGTTAAATCTGAACACAGCCATATCCCTACTTATAAGAGGGTATGAACATTTATGCAGCCATATTATTCTGTTTTTTTATTGTTATGTTTTCCCCCTAAATTATTTCAGTTTCTTTTTCCATTGAATTGTAGTTTATACATTATATTAAAGGTGGAAAGAATTCTGAAGTAAATTGTATCAGCAGTGCAAACCACAAACCTGGAGACTTAATCTTGGGATTACAGTTGCACAGAAATAATAGAAAGTACTGATTCTCAAACATTAGACAATATACAAAACCCATAAGCATTTCAGAGCATATAAAATACTTTTGTATATGAACATAGAATAATCTCAACTGATGATTTCTAATCAAACTATTAACAAGCCGTGTATAAGAAATATAGGGATGGACTGGAGCACAATGATACATCATTATTAAAAAATATGAACAACTCTTTGCTCAATACATTGTCAAATGCATAAATATTAAATTAACTAATTTCATAAAGAAGATACACATTGTTTTCACTATGAATTCTAAGTCAGCTGCAATATCACACAAGGCTGTCAGATAAACAGAGCTAGAAAATTAAACTTTTCTGAAAGCCAAAAGAAATCTGGCTTTCATCCAGGAATCTGTGTCATTATCTGACTCTGTATTTAATTAGCACCAGTTACTGTCAAGCAGTCACTTGGGTAACTTTTCACTATCTTCATTCAGACACTGGAGACAAAACTGCCTTCATCTAGTCATTTGAAGATGGTAGAGATTGCCAGTTTTTGATATCACCCACTCTTCCAGGTAATATAATACCATACAGTAGAAAATAAGCAGTAACAATCAGAATCCTGTATATCAAAACACATACTTGAAAAACACTGTTATTCATAAAATTAAAGATCATTTTCTAAAAATCCTAAGCCTGATGTGTAAAAAAAAAGTGTAGGCTTTAAATATCTACTTTAGGTGGTTCAAGAGTTTGATCTTTCTTTAAATGGAATACTTTAAAAATCAGAAAAACTCTGATTTTTAACACACTGCTTTTAATACTACTTTCAAATTCAAAAATAATGGGAAACAGGCAAAACATAAGATTCAGGTGACCTGTGCTTTATACTATGTTTTGTACATATAGCTAATCATGTTTACATTTGATGGAAAGATTATGATGATTCAAACATAAAGACTGAGTAGCAATAGAACCCATTAGAAGAAAAAAAGACTAAGCTAGGGAAGCAACCTAAGGGGGGAAAAACACTGATGGGATCAGAAAGCTAGTGGGAAACACTGTGCAAAATCCTAACACAGCAACCTAAAAATGTGTTATAGTTATTGTGAAAAGGATAAACAATACCTGAATGCCTATACTACTACTCCTCTGAAGCTTTTTATTCAACCATAAGGCTGATGAATCTTACCTTGTTTTTAAGTGGAGCTGGGAAAATGAATAGTTTGGAAAAGTGATGGTAAATTCTATACCAGGCATGCTAGTAGTAGACATTGGCCTCTAGTTAGATAGGCAGTAACCAGGGATGAAATGCTACCTGTTCGCTCCGGTTCAGGTGAACCAGTAGTGATAAAAACTACAGGTTCAGGTGAATCGGTAGTAAAAAAAAGTTACCGGTTCATCGGTACTTCTGATGATCAACTGTGCCGTGCGGTTTAGCTTCACTAGAAGCTAAATTGTGTGGCACAGCTGTTTCCCCACCTCACTGTTCTACTTACCTAATGAAGTTTTGTTTTTCTGCGCAAAGCGTGTGTTTGACACACACTGTGCATGCATGCACAGCGTGCTTTTGATGCACGTGGGCAGGTGCGGGCAGCAAAACGGTAGTGATCCAAGGAGGATTTCACCACTGCCAGTAACCTATTTCTAACTAAACCAACTCATTCTCTCTCAAGCCACTCAATTTATATAAAGGGAAATTGTGCAAATGTAAACAAAAATGATCTGACTATATTTATATTTAAACAGTTACTGTTTATTGTTTCTTCTATATTTTGTTTCCGATTGAGCCATCTTAATCTTAATCCATCCGATATAACCCCAAGAGAAGGGCATTATCTTTGAAAAAAGGGTGATACGTTTTTTTATGCAGTTCATGTTCTGCCTGTAGAGTTTTAAAGATTTACAATTTAAAAAAAGAAATTGAAATTGTAAAACTTTCAGAATAAGGCCTCATTACATAAACTCAAAATACAATTTTGAGGAAGCCAATGTAAGCTTTTAAAAAAGTGTCTCACTTCAAACAAAGCTGCCAACAAAGCATACCTTGATGCTGTTGTCAGACTTCCAGTCCAACAGGCAGGACTGGAACCAATTAGCCAAGCTCACACGATGTAAGACTCTCTGATAAGTTATTTGTACTGAAAAAAAGTTTGAAAGCCATCATGATTGCTATGTTTCAAGAGCAAGCTCTATGAAATAGGCGACCCACCTATTCTCTTGTGTGAAAAGGTTTGTTTTCATCTATCCGTTGTTTTTGCAATGGTCAGATTTGATTTCATGTTATTTTTCACTGCCTGTGTAAGAACTAACTTTTACACCTGCTTTGGAAAGCAACAGCAATTTTTTACTGCTAAGACCAAAACAATATAAATGTAATATTTTGCTTTGGATTCTGTTTCAGCATTCCTTCTTAGAGTTTCCATTACAGAAAACAATTAACAGGAACTTTCTTTGGCAAGAGTGGTAAGAAAAGGATAATGGAGCCAGGTACTGCATCAAGACTGGATATCTCCACCTCAGACTCCACAAGGTGAGGAAAGGTGGCCAATCCCAAGCACTCCAGGCATGAACCAAAAGGATTCCTGTGGGAGAGTCCAAACATGTGGTAGGCAATCTGCTTCAAGGCCTGCTTTTCAATATGACTTAGATAATAAGTCTTTTTATTATGTGAACATATTAATTTATTTTCAACAGAAAAAATCTAGATGAGAATGAAAACACAACATGAACTATTTTTGTGCACCATATGCTTCATTCCTGATAATGATAACTTAATAAAGATAACTTACCAAGACTCAATGAGGCAGTTAAATCAGTATTGGTTGTATATTTGAAAACTTCAATCTTCAGATACATCTCAAGCCTGCTATAAACAAACAAAAAGATAATAAACATTCATACCAAATTATATTGCTTATTTTATATTGCCACATTAATTTTTTGTCACTCTAAAGTAGTGGTCCTTAACCTTTGTGGCTTGGCGGCCTGGCGGAGGCGGGACAGGGGAACTAGGCAGTGAGAGCAGTGGGCTGATGCACACGAACCTGCCTGCCACTTGCACAGTCTGATTGCAAATAGGCCATAGCCCTGTAGTAAACTGCAGTCCAGAGGTTGGGGACCCCTGCTCTAAAGTGCTATAAAACGACACTTTTCTTTATCATTTAAGTCACCATTTCTAAAGGGTATTATTCTTTTTTTCCCAATGTTTTTGTGGGGAAATCATTTACATGTAAAGAAATTTTAGCTTTGAAAAGCCAACCCAATGCAGGATTCCATATTGCAAGCAGCAATGTCTCTTCAATGGAGCATTTAAAAGAATGATGTACAAGCATCACTTGCATCCAACCAGCTACATTCTGCTCTAATAAGAGCAACTGCATCATATTGATGCAGTTGAGCATGTTTATCATATTTAACCTGCTTAAAATCAACTCAGAAAATAGAGTTTAAAAAATCATTTCCAGATAAACATTTTATGACATCAAAAAGTTAAATATTGGTGAAAACTAAGAACTAAGAAATAAGCTGACTTTTTATAAATATACAAAAGTATGAAGACTATTGCTTAACGCATTGTAAGCCGCCCTGAGTCTCCAGAGAAGGGCGGCATATAAATCAAATTTTTTAAAAAAAACAAAAAACTTAGTTTCTAACTATTAAAGGCAAGTTCCTATAATCACAGCATTTAGTAACAATTTTTAGTATTCCAATCATTATTGCATGAAATACATAGAGATGATTTTATTTTAACTGTTTCAGAACAAAACTGTGGCATACTGGCAAGTGATTTTTCTAGTTGTCTTATAGGCACTAAAGCTAAAACTATATATTAAAAATAGCCAAAAATTCATAAAATTTCAGTAATTTCATTACCAAATATTTCAAAAAATACTGGTGTCCTCTCCAATTTTTTAATAGAGAATACAAGTTATTTTTTTAAAATAACTTTCTAACATTTATATTTAGATGGAGATTCTACAGGCTGTAAGAGATGTTATATTGATAATCCTCCCATGGCACAATGGCTTGTGCCCAAGAAACCAAGAAAAAAAAAGTTATATTCTGTTCCTCAAAGATGTGCACAAGCATATGAAAAGGTGCATAGTAAGACATGAACTGAAGAAAAAAAATGTGAAATCTATGTTTTTCTAACATAAAGCGAACAAAATCATTCCATGTGCAAAAGCTAGCTTTCATGTGCAGAAATGTGAGATCTAGCAAAACATTAGAATCAGTAAGTAAATGACTGTAACTCATCTATACTTAAGTACACTGTAAAAGTCCTATTGAAATAAATAAGTATGCATAAAATTGCAGGCTTGTCTATACTCAGATCAATGGATTACCAAAACTAACTATCTCTAGAACAGGCTGTCAAACTTGCGGCCCATGGCATGTTGGCCACACCCACGCCCAGTTTAGTGAATGAAAAGTCACGATACATCACGTGATGCCGCCGTAACAACGCAAGTTTGACACACACCCTCTAGAACTTTTCAGGATTCTTAATACATAGAGCTCTCACATAAGCAAAAAGTAAGAAGAATGGAAATATCTTTGGCTGTATCCATCATCAAATTTTGCATAAGTTTTTTAAAATAAAGCAGTAATATAAGTATTATTGTCCTCTCATTAATTTTTACAGCTCGCTTCCGTAAGGTAACTTATATGTTGGCATCAACAATCATTAGTTGCTGTTTTTTTAAAGTTGCCTGTGTGTTGAACTGTTCAGCATTCTGAAATGTTTTACTGCTATGTTATAGATGGCAACTTGGTTGCTTAATGGGAGACTATTAGGAAAGACCAAGGCAATATACTAGATATAGAAATTTAAATAAATGGCTTCAGCTACTGCAGAAGTTTTTACTCTTCCAATATTGAAGTTTTATGTATTTTATTTTGTGGAGGTTTAGATTTTTTTATCCACTTTTATTATTTTTATAAATAACTCAAAGTAGCGAACTTACTCTTTCCTCCTATTTTCCCCAGAATAACAACCAACGAGGTAAGTACCTGACCCAGTCAGCTTTCATACCTAAGATAGGACTAGAACTCAATTTCCTGTTTCTAGCCTGGTGCCAACTCCCTCTTATTTATCACCCTAGAACAGGGCTGTTAAACTGAAGACCTGGGGCCAGCCCTGCCTGTGTTTACATCTGGCCCACAGGGCCACCCTGGAAACAGTGAAGGACCGGCTCACGGTACCTCTGCCAGCGAAAACAGGCTCCCAAGCTCCGTTTTTGGCTGCAACAGCCTCCTGCAACCCTCCGCCAGCTCCGTTTTCGCTGGCAGAGCCCTCAGGCCACCACAGGTGCCCCTGACACAAGTGACATCAAGCTGGCCACGCCCCCCGGCCTCCCCAAGGTTGAACACAACCCTGATGCGGTTCTCAATGAAATCGAATTTGACACCCCTGCCCTAGAACCTGCATTTGTGAATGGGCAATATATTAATAATCAAACAAATATATAACAAATAACAAATTCTAGTAACTCTTCAGATACAGATATTTTGTTTTCACTTCATGCAAATAAGCTAGTCTACGTTGTTCTATAATTATTTATTTTATTCCTTTCCAAAAGTCACAGACATTTCATTTTCAGTGATTATTCTGTTGTTTGAAAGTTAGTGATAATAACAGAGGTAGAAATGTAACAAATGTGCACATTTCTCCCATATGTCAATATTTATTCTCCATATAGAATTAGAATATAGAACTAAATATATTATATATAGAAATATATACATATAGAAGTATTTTAAAATGTTTTTTAGTATATAAAATCATGTATGACAAGGGAATGTAAATTTTATAAAAATTAAAAATAATTAAAATATAATAATATAATATTAAAATATTATTAAAAAGATTTATACCACTGCTTAGGACATATATTTATACATATTTAAATTTATATAAATTTATATTTACATAAATTCCCTCTGACCCTTTATATTCAATCCAGCACTATAATGTTTCAATAAAGGAGAAGGAGAATATTTGTAGTTCAGGATTGAAATGAGGGGTCCTCTGTGCTCTCTGAGCTTGGCTGATTCAAGTTCAAATCTCACCAGGCTCAAGGTTGACTCAGCCTTCCATTCTTTCAAGGTAGGTAAAATGAGGACCCGGATTGTGGGGACAATAAGCTGACTTTGTATAAAAAAGAACACCGCTTTGGGGGGATGGGGGGCAAAAACTCTACTAAGCAGGTATATGCAAAAGTATGAAGGCTATTGCTTAATGCATTGTAAGCCGCCCTGAGTCTCTGGAGAAGGGCGGCATATAAATCAAATAAATAAATAAATAAATAAATAAATAAATTCTACATGGAATCAATGTAGCACAAGCTAGTTAAAGCCTTTCAAAATATCCTAAGCAAACCAAAAGACCCAGCAGCTCCAGAAGAAAAATCAGGAGTCATCTACAACATACAGTGTAATGATTGCAACAATCACTATGTAGGCCAAACAGGCAGAAGACTGGCAGAACATATCCATGAACACCAACTAGCAGTCAGAAGATATGATGAAAGCTCTTTAATTTCACAACATATGGACAGATTTAACCATCGTTTCAATTGGGAATCTGGGAAGTCCTAGACCAAGCCAAGTCCAAAAATGTTAAGGAATTTCTAGAAGCCTGGCACTCTGACAAATCAGCCGTCAATAGACACAGACATAAACAATATCTATAGAATATGCAAAAGAGACAATCAACAGACCAAAAAGGGAACAAATAGATCTAAGCACCTCTCCACCAGGAATCAGTATCTAGATCAGCATAGATTAACACCAAGATTAACATCAGACCAACAATCAAGTAAACAATCTGTAGAGCCTCTCAGTCATCCAGGGCCACAGTCGTCCCAAAGGTTCTTTTCCAGGAAGCAACTGGATTTTGTTTTTTCTTTGAAGACATTTAGCTTATCATCCAAGAAGTTTCTTCAGCTCTGACAGGATAGTGGGGAATGGAAGGATTTATATTCCTTGCAGACAGCTGGTCATTTGCATCCTTTTAGAGGGTCCCTGAAGCACTTGGAGGTTTATCTGTGTCCTCAGGGTCACCTGAGTAGTGTTCCTGGTTCTTTTAGTCTGCATTTTTTTCTCTGGAAATCCATTCATACTCCCACACCATTCAAAGTGTTCCATCCCCACTATCCTGTCAGAGCTGAGAAGCTTCTTGGATGAGAAGCTAATCGTCTTCAAAGAAAAAAAAAAAAGAAAGTCCAGATGCCTACTGAAAAAGTACATTTGGGACAATCAAGTATCCCAATCAAGAAACTAACAAATAAACTAACAGTAAACAGGCCAACCAAAGTACTTCTAATACTTCTAAGATTAGAATATAAGATGAGAGCAAACCCCACTCCTTACTAGCATTGATGAACTAACCCTAATTTGGGTAATCTGCAAGGGAAAAAAATCAATTTTAGAGACCACCAAGCAAGGAGCCCTCATTATAATGTCTATGATATGAACTTTTTAACTTTATTTAAAAGATTGGCTGCTTACATGTCACACAGTACGTAAGAAAAATGTTATACGTTTCCTAATCGGATGACATGAAAAGCAGAAGTAATCAGAAGGTAGTCCTCAACTTACAAGTTCCATTTAGTCACCATTCAAAGTTACAAAGGCACTGAAAAAATGACTTAAGACTATTGTTCGCACTTACAACTGTAGCAGCATTCCCATAGTCATGTGATCAAAATTTGGATACTTGGCAATTGATAAATATTTGGATGGTTGCAGTGTCTCGGGGTCATGGGATCTCCTTCTGACAAGCAAAGTCAATGGGAAGCCAGATTCAGTTAACAACCATGTTACTAACTTAACTGCAGTGATTCATTTAATGAGAGTGGCAAGAAAGGTCGTAACATGGGGCAAACATTCACTTAACAAATGTTTTGCTTAGCAACAGAAATTTTGGGCTCAATTGTTGTCCTAAATCGAAGACTAGCTCTATATAAAAGTCTAGAATTGCCTGTTTCAACAGCAACATTTGAACCTGCTCATCTAACTTTCCAACAGTTTCTTTGGAACGTGTTACAAAAGTATCTGGTGCTGAACTGGATTTTACCTGGCTTACTCCTTTTGGTACCTCCCAAGTACCCTGAAAATAATACAAGTACATTCACACTTTATTAACATGGGCTCAGAATACTTAGTAAAGATTTTTAAAATATTAGTGAGTTATATAAGAGGAAAATAATAGTTTGTAAAATATAAAATGTGACCAAAAGTAATATAATCAGCTCACCCACATAATCAACTGTGGTTATAAAACAAGATGCACCTTCAATGTTCAACAGGAAGCAGCTTTATGCAATATTGGTAGCATACAGGTGCACTTCCTCTTTCACGTTCAGCTGAGAACTGAAGTTTTTTCTGCAGTATTTTTACATGACAACTCATTCTATGACTTCCTATGAAAATAAAGTAATAAAACCTCTATATTACCCCACAAAAGAGCCAACAGAATACATTCCATAATGACTAGTGACCACAACTGAAAATAGATATACTGAAATGAAATGGAAATTAGCCATAGAATTCAGTAGAATCGTATTATTTTGATTCTCACAAATTGCATCTACATTGTGTTATGAAAGGTCAAATACATGACAAGCAATTATTTTATTTCAATTTGAACAGCTATAATTTCAGTGGTTACTTATGAATCTGATATTTCAGTGGCTACTAAAGTGTACTTACTACCTACCATTGTCCTAGAAGCACTACGAATATTAAGACAGAAAGAGAGAATCCTGAACTAATTTAAAAGAATATTAAAGTATCACTTAAATGGCATAAGCTTCTAAATTGCAGCAGCAGCAGCAACATATTAAGACTTATTTACTTACAAGGCTTACTTTCTTCCCAAATGAGTAAGGCTATTTACAATATCTTTTAATTTACATGTAACTGCTAAGAGATTCACTTTCATTTCCTAAGTGAATAATATTTTGGAAGAATCAACAGGATATATTACTAGTATGCTATATTTAAAATTTATTACCTTTATTTCCAAATCAAACATTTTTGGTAAAATTGAAATCGTCCACTGTAGAAGATAGTATGCACCTGAGAGCAAATTATACAGCTATAATCAACCACACTCATTTTTCTATAGATACACGTATATTCAAGTAATTCTTTTTTACTGTAGCCATATTTCCTTCACCAGCCTAGTATCTGCAACTATCCAAGGTGGTCAAAGAATATAATCAGACAGTGGATGTCCTGTTTCATACAAATAGTGTTAACCTAGTAAGATTTCATTATATGGTGCAGATGAAGCAGCCTTACTTATCTCACTCACTCACACACACATACACAGGCACACTCACACATATTGTACTATTGATTAAATTTGTGTGCTGCTGCAATCACAGAAAAATCTTGGTGGCTTACAAATTTGCTATAATCATATTATTTTAAAAGCATGTTCTTTGCCTCTTCAATGCTTGATATGAAAGCAATAAAAATATTTATGAACCATAACTGGAAAACATACCTAGATTTTAATTCTCAAGAAAAAGTTAGCACATCTAGTATTATTGGAATCTTTCTTTAATAAAGAAAGAACATAGAAAGGAACACCAAGGACTTGCCAAATAAACAGATAGATTTTAGACTGTTAAGTAAAGAGGATTAAACATGTGCAAGTCAATTTATTTAGAGCACAATATTTATAAAATATTTCAGAACAACTACATTTTCCTTGTGGATCAAATCTCAAAATTTCTGCATTACGAATCCACCCTGGTAGAGTTCATTATAGCTACAAACTACAACAGATGTCAACATGGACGCAAGATCATCAACGAAAGGTGACAGAAGACAATGAACATTGTAGAACAGCTACAACGAACTCTATTTTAAACCCATTTTATCAACTTCATTTAGCATGACTATCACTTATATTATTTTTCCACCCAAACACTGGAATTATTGCCCCATCACAAAAAGCATGTTTTTAGAATTCTAGATTATCAAACATTCCACAATTATCTAAAGGTTAAAATGAATAGTGACTACAGCAAATGTTAAACATATTAGAAGCAACCTACAGGTCATATAATAACTAAGCCTACAAATGCAATATGTAAATTTGCAATATGTAAGTTAATTTATGGCAGGCTATGCAAAGTATTTAAAGTATTTAAAGAAGTGTTTTCTGAAACATTTGTGTGTAAAAAAACTGCAGTCCTTGAAGTTTTAAAGCAGCTGTGTTCTTTGAAAGGTTCAGCACAGCTCTTCTGAAATCTTCCCCAGTCATTTCCATATCTAAGTGGCTCTATAGCCACTTCACCAACATCTCTCTGAAAATATTATCTGTGCATGGGGATATAAGAAACCAAGGAACACTTTTGAAGCAAGTGCCAAAACAGGAGTGTGCATGCACACCGGACAGCACACCAAGGCGCCAGAAACATCACAGTCCTAGACGGAAGGCATGATATAAATTAATAAACAATAAATAGAAAGATATGACACTATCATTTTCCTAGTCAGACCACAATGAATACAATCAAATTTAATTATTGATTCCATGTCAGCTATTCCCCACTGGAGTCCTCTTCTGAAATAAAAGATAGTATACAGGTTTGCCCAACCCACATATAACCCTGGACAGCTAGTAATGAGAGCTCTGTAGATCATAAACTTTTAAAGGAAGTTTGTTATCTATATACATTAACTATATTATATATTTTATTTGTGGCCCATGACAATTCCTCTTCACTCAATGAGACCCAGGCAAGCCAAAAGGTTGGACACCCAAGATATATAGTATCACAAAAATTCTAGAATTTATATGGCAACTTGTAACACTGAGCATGTTGGTTACCCAAGAGAAACTTAAGAATCAATGAGAGCATCCTTAGTAGGCCACAAAGAAACAGATTTTGCTTTACATTTTAATCCTCATTATTGAAAATGAGTTTTAATAATGAGATTCAGGAGTTAAATCTATAGCTACTACCTATAAATCTATTTACAAATCTAAAAAGATAAATCTATCAACAGGAATTTTATTATGTAATCATCTTTTATGTACTACTGCACACTTAAAACACAAATAGCAAGGGATGTGATTGTTACTGCCACCAAAATCATTACTATACAAAAAAAAATCATCTGAACAACAAAATAGGTACTTTGCAGCCACTAGAAAAAAGATTTTTATAGAGCAACATTTTTACTAATCAGTTTTTGTAAATTTTGTCATTGTATTAAGAAACACAGTAAATCACAATGGAACAAGTAATTAAGAACTGGTTATTCGGTAATCCCAGTATCAATAGTCTTGTATGGCACATAATATATTTGTATTGGCTAAAGTTGAGCTACTGCCTTAGAAGCCCAGTAGACAGATTTAGTGTAAATAAGTATCTTTTACATACACAAATTACAAATAAAGTTGTAAATCTATTTTATTTTTTAAAACACCTTTACTGTCCAACTTTCCTTTTAAAAAAGGATGTTTAAAGCACAATGAAACCAGAATTACTTGACATAGCACATAGTGTTCTATGTTCATTTTCAAAATCTGTACACTTTTCTTCACATTCACTTAGAAATTAGTAATTTAGGGCATTCAGAATTTTGATATAATTTCAGAGACTGTCCCAGACAGTTAAAGCCCTAAATTTTTTATTACGCATATAGTCAGCTCTTTAGTAACCCAAAGCAGTTTTTCTTATGGAAATTCTAAGTTAATAAACTGTTTTTAGTGAAGAAGTTAAAAAAATGGTAATATTATCTTTTCATGAAAGTTTCAGAATTATATTCATAATATATTCATTTTTTGTTGTTAGTTGCTAAGTCATGGCTGGCCCTCTACCATCCTCTGTAGTAACATGTTTACAGTTCCCTAAACAAATCTGTCATTGAAAGAAGAATAAGTATGTGCTTTATAGATAAACAAGAATTATGAATTTATTATTCCATTTTTATTATTCAACTTTGCTTTAATCTACTTTTATACAATACAATGAGCCTAAGAAAGCCACAGTATCAGGCCGATGACAACAATATGTGGAAAGTGGCATAGATGAAAAATAGATACTACAGGAACAAAGTCAAAGTTACCAAGACAACCAATAACCCTGGATGCCTTTGCAACAGCAGGAGCAAGGAATAAAAAAGCTCCTGCCTATCAGGAAGCAAAAACGCCATCGCCGTGCTTCTTGAAATCAGGGCCTTAGGTACTGCGTGCACCTTCCATAGAAAGCTACGGCAAAATTGTGCTGTTTGTGTCCAACACCCTCCCTTGAACAAGGAAAGCTCAGGGAGCAGGTGGAAAAGGGATTAGGCGCACATCCTCACTGCCACACGGGAAAAGAGGAGGCGTACGCAATTCTCCAAATACAATGAAGAGAAGGGAAGGTGGAAATACGGTTTTCTCTTTGACCCATTAAACCAAACGCGTCCCAAATAGAAAGCAGGGTGACGTTTCTCCCCGCGCTTCCATCTCTATTCCCACATAATTGTACACAGTGCGATCGATTCCGCCCAGACGGACAGGGAAGAGAGAGAGGAAAGAGGCGCCGAACACCCGGCTGCTACGAAAGCCGAGGCGCCCAGGAAGCCTTCAACCCACCGGCCAGCAACCCGGCTGCTTAGGCCGCCCAGCGGAGAGGACGACAGCGCAGCCGAGGCGCTGCCGGAGCCGCCTCCGCCACTACTACCGCCGTCCCCTCCCCCACCCACCCAGGCACACGAAGCAGCAATGCGGCTCCCCAGGCTGCGCTCGCACCCAGCGGCGAGCAGGCAGGGCCTAGTCGGGTTCCGGGAAGGGGGGATTGCGAAGGCCGCGCCACCGCGCACAAAGTTGGAGAAGTTAAACCACAACAAAAGCCCGGGGAGGGAGCAGAGTTTTGCCGCCCCAACTCAATTTTCCGCCGAGGCAACTTGCACCGCGACAGCCCGTCGCCGTAGCCGCCCCTTGCACACCTCCCCTTCCTGGAGAGGCTCGGTCCCTCTCACGCTTGCCGGGGGACGGCAGGATGGGGGGGGGGTGTCCCTGGGGAAAGCCTTCGGAGAGAGGCGGGCGCGCTTTCAGCTGCCACCCGTAAAATCTCTTCTGCGCGGAACGACCCTCCCCCGAGAGGAAGAAGAGGAGGAGGAGGAGGCGCAGCCAGCTCTTTCCCTGCCAGCGGCACCCCCGTTTCCCGAGGCGGCTCCCCTATTCTTCTCCCACCCCTTCGAGCCAGACGGCCGAGACGCCCCCTTCTCTTTAAAGAGAAAGCAGGAGAGGAAGATGTTAAAGCCCAACTTCAGATCAGTTCGCTCCCCTTTTCATTATTCATTCCCCGCTCGAGGGAACCGCACGCCCCTCATTAAGGAGCAGCAGACAACCAGACGGACACCTCCCCCTTTCGGGTGCAGAGCCCCTCAAGTTACGGGGAAGGGGGTGCAGCAGGAGAAGAACCAGTCTAGCTGCCAGGTCGTCTCCCCCGTTTGGTCTTCTGGCATCAGTTCCGGCAGTTCCTTCGGTTTCCCCGGCGCAAGCTCGGGCTATCAGACAGCACACAGCCGGGAGCGCCCCTCTTGCTACCCACCTCCCCCCCGTCCCCCATCCAGCCTGTTCCGCAGAGAAGGGGCCCGGCGGCCGGGGCGCCCAGCCGCTTCCATTTACCGAGGTCAGTAAAGTCTCCGGCTCTTCTCGCTCAAGCTGCTGCCAGCGCTGACCTTCGTTTTGTAAGAGGAAGCTGGAGCTGCTGAGTCTTCCGCGGCCGCCATGTTCCCGTTTTAATCACTGGCTGCTTGTTTATTTCAATGGAGACCCTCCCACAGCTCACCCTCCTCCTCTCCGCAAAGCTCCCCAGCCAGAGAGGAGGGACTGGGAGGGACGCCGCTGCCGCTGCCGCCGCCGCCACTCCCTGCGACGGAAAGAGGGCGCGCGCACCCCAGCCCGTCCGCGGCCGTCGTCTTGGCGGGGCGGTTCGTCGAGAGGAAACTTCCTTTGCGACTTAACGCTGGTCGCCGGGACGTAAACCGGTGTCTTGGAACAGGGGAAAAGGAAAAAAAAACAACGAAACAAGCCGTGACCGAAGCAAGAAGGCAGATAGGAAAAAATGCCACTGTACGTATCGTTAACAAAAGAGAAATGGAAACCCAATCGGTGTGATTCATCCATTTCCTTTCCTTGGACGACTAAAGACGCTCAGTTTTGCCCAACCATTTAAAAGATCCGATGATCATAAGGACATTGGCGCTCTGTCTCCCTCCCTGTTTGTCTGTCTGTCTGTCTGCCTCAAGATGAAACGCTTTTCTAACTAAGGGAACGCCAGTTCTGTCACTATAAATCAGTGGAGGAATAACATTACGCCCCACGTATAAACTGGGTGAGATGGCATGCCGCGCGGTTTGAAAGTAAATCCTTGCGGTTTTGAATACAGAAAACAATGACACCTTTCAGCATAGACACAACTTTTCAGATGAGTTATGTACTTTGGGGGAGTATTTGAAAGTTCACGATGTTCCAGGCCTATCAGGTATGACACCAAAACTTTGCATGATCTTAGGTCATGATCACTTCCATTTAGTTTTTTAACTGTTGCTTTATTGGCATTTGAACTAACATCTTGATATGGCTATAGGCAGGGCTGGTGCATTGACTAAGATGTGCTTTGAGTTAAGTTGCCTTATGAACCAATTGACTGAATTCATACGTTTTTTTAAAATCAGAACTTGTTGCATAAATCATAGATCTATGCAACCCTAAGCCAAGTTCAATAATATAGTGAATTAACATCTGTGGAGTCATAGTAAACAAAAGTTTTAGCAAGCTTAGGATAGAATGAGCAACAGCAATTTTTATCAAGTTTTTCCTGTTAAAAATTACCTTGGAAAAATGCAGAAATATGCAAAGAATCTTCTAGTTTATCCGTTGATTGATACAAATTGATACTTTTCATACTGGTTTGCAATAAAGTAAATTTCAACAATTTGAGTTTATATTGCCTAAATACTCAGAACATAACAATAAAATTAAGATTAATTACATACCAGTAGATAAACTTCGTTTGAATTAAATGTTTCTATATTTTTGTATAGCATATACAAGTGATACCCTAGGTATTTCACACTAAAAGTGTTACAAAGGGGGGGGGGACAGATTTAAACAGTTTTAAGGCTCAGAACATTAACAACATAGAAAAAAAGAAGCCTTAGCCCAGCCTTCTCTAAATAATAAAGTATGTTTCCAAAATGTGTAAACTGCAATGTCCAGAATTCTCCAGCCAGCAAATCTATTGCTGAAAGGACAGGTTCTCAATTTACGACCACAATTAAGCCCAAAATATATGTTTAGTGAGACATTTGTTAAGTTAGTTTTGCCCCATTTTACAACACAGTTGTTAAGTGAATCACTACAGTTGTTCAGTTAGTAACACAGTTGTTAAATGAATCTGCCTTCCCCATTGACTTTTCTTGTCAGAAGGTTGCAAAAGGTGATCACATCACCCCAGAATACTGCAACAGTCATGAATATGAGTGAATTGCCAAGCATCTGAATTTTGATCATCTGAACATGGGGAGGCTGCAATAATCACAATTGTGAAAAATGGTTGTAAGTCACTTTTTCCAGTGCTGTTATAACTTCGAACTATCACTAAATGAATTGTTGTAAGTCAAAGACAACCTGTACTGGTTTTGAAGTCAGCATATCTGGAGAATACTAAGTTTGTGGAAAGCTGCCTTAACCGACATCAAAAAGGTTGTCCGGTGGAAGTTAATGGAAGAAAAGTCAGAGGCTAAGGTCTAATTTTTCTTTTTAATGCCCCTAGTTCTTCTCTTCATGTTGGGTGGTTCATAAACCTGCAGAAGATCCTTCTGTCATTGACTTCAGTTAAATAGAATCAATTGCTTTTTGCCTGCTTTTGTATGAGATACATCATTTTAAAAGAGATTTTAAAATAGAACAAGCTGGTGTTTATTAATAGGTTTAAAGTGAAAATTAACATCTGAAGGAAGTAACTAGACTAAATTGGTATGTGCAATTTAATCTAGTCAAGGACTAATTTAATTTTCTACCTCTCCTTGTTAGTGTGATAAATAATTTTATTTCATAAAGTATTTTAAACTTTGTACCTAAACTCATTTTATGGAAATAAATCTTTTTTTAGTTCAACTAGAAATCTTTCCAACAGAGTATATTCAGTGTAACATATCTGGTAGGTTGTGTTCATTTGGTTATTCTATTTTTACAAGTGGAACTTGCTATAGAATGCTATAGTTATTTCACAAAGGTGTGAAATGTGTTGCTTATTGTGTTGTTTTTCAAACTATCTGCTACATTCCATAATCAGCTTACAGACAATGACTACATGAAACCAAGATTTTTTCTGTGCCACTACAATGCCATTTGTCATCTGTAGTTCTGTAGGCAGCTCAATTGCTGCTCTGGAATAAATACTGTAAAAAAAGATACTTTACCGCAATTCATTCTCTCCCACTCCCACCTCTCCCTCTCTCTCTCTCTCTCTCTTTCGCTCTCTTTCTTTCTTTCAATTTGTACAGCAACTCAACAAATTATTCTGGGCAGCAAAGAAAATTAAAATAAAAGTAAAACAATGTGGGAATGACCTTGGGGAAAGGAGGGAAGACATGCTGCCTAGGAAACAATCAGACAAGGGAGGCAAAAAACCCCAGTGACTTAACAATCAGGGGAAAAAAGTTATAAAGGACCCGCCCTAATGGATCAAGCAGTTAAAAATAAGAGTGGGAAGTTTGTATGAAAGACTTGAAAGTTTCTGTTAATGTAGTCTTACAATAAAGTAGATTTAGCTCATCAAGTCATGTTTCCTTTCTTGTTTACCCGGGAGGGATGACATATGACAATACAAAAATTAAAATACAGGTAGTCTTTGATTCACAGCAGTTCGTTTAGTGACTGTTCAAAGTTTTCAGCACTGAAAAAAGTGACTTATGTCTGCTTTTCACACTTATGACCATTGCAGCATCCTCATGGTCACATGATCAAAATTCAGATGCTTGGCAACTGGTTCACACTTAAGACGGTTGCAGTATCCTAGGTCATCAGCTTTTGCGACCTGACAAACAAAGTCAATGGGGAAGCCCGATTCAGATTAACAGTCATGTTACCAATTTAAATGCAATGATTCATTTAACAACTTGCAGGGCCGAGCTGACAATTTTGCATAGTTTCTGCAAGATAAAATCGCTCAGATCCAGACCGGGCTGGATTTGACTGGGCAGAGTCCACTGAGGAGACCAGGGCTAATCTTGGTGGGGACATCTGGGTTAAGTTTGAGCCTGTTTTGCTAGATGATGTGGACAGGTTTATGGGTCGGCTAGGGGCCTCCACATGTTTATTGGACCCGTGTCCCTCCTGGCTTGTTTCTGCAGCCAGAGACGTGACTGGATCCAGGCTGTTGTCAATACTTCGTTGAGGAAAGGGGTCTTCTGGTTGGACTTCTCCTCAAGAAGCCCAACCTGAACCCTGACTCCCTTAACAACTACCACCCCATCTCCAACCTCCACTTTTTAGCGAAGGTTGTTGAGTCCGTGGTGGCAAAGCAATTCCCACAATTCCTGGAGGAAACTGACTACCTGGATCCTTACCAATATGGTTTCAGGCGCGGTCACAGCACGGAAACGGCATTGGTCGCCCTAGTGAATGATCTCTGGTGGGTCCATGATGGGGGTTGTTCCTCCATCCTGGTCCTTCTTGACCTCTCAGCGGCTTTCAATACCATCGACCATAGTATCCTATTGCAGTGATTCGGAGAGTTGGGGATAGAAGGCACTGTTTTGCAGTGGTTCTCCTACCTCTCGGGCCACTCGCAGTTTGTATCAGTGGGGGGTCAGAGATCCTCTCAGAGGCCCCTCACTTGTGGGGTGTCTCAGGGATTGATTCTCTCCCCCCTGCTCTTTAACATCTACATGAAGCCGCTGGGTGAGATCATTCATGGGTTTGGGGTGAGGTATCACCAATATGCTGATGATACTCAGCTTTATATCTCCACCCTGGACCACTCTGAGGATGCCCTTTCCGTGATGTCCTGCTGCCTGGAAGCGGTGCAGGCTTGGATGGGAAGGAACAGACTCAGACTCAACCCATCCAAGACAGAGTGGCTGTGGATGCCGGCATCTTGGGATCTAGAGATACCATCATTATGATAGGAGAGGAGACTCTTACCCCCTCCGATAGGGTCCGCAATCTGGGTGTCCCTCTGGATTCTCTGCTGTTCCTGGATGATCATCTGACAGCCGTAACCAGGGGGGCTTTCGCACAGGTACGCCTTGTGTACCAGTTGCATCCTTTCCTAGACTGAAATGCCCTCGCCACAGTCACCCATGCCCTTGTTACTTCTCGGTTGGATTATTGTAACGCCCTCTACATGGGTCTGCCCTTGGGATGCATCCGGAAGCTCCAGCTAGTCCAGAACGTGGCTGTGCAGGCAGTTACGGGGGTTCCTCATTACTCCCATGTAACACCTCTCCTGCACGAGCTGCACTGGCTGCCAGTTGCTGTCGGGGTTCGTTTCAAGGTGCTGGTGCTCACCTATAAAGCCCTACATGGCTCAGGCCTGGGGTACTTACAGGACTAACTCCTGCCTTCCTCCCATCATCCTGTACGCTCTCACAGAGCAGGTCTCCTCAGGATGCCGTCGGTCAAACAATGTCGGCTGGCTGCCCCCAGGGGAAGAGCATTCTCTGTTGGAGCACCGACCGTCTGGAATGGTCTGCCCACCAAGCTCAGGATAGCGCCTCCTCTCCTTTCGCCGCGAACTGAAGACGTGGCTTTTCCACCAAATAACCTGATCTGTTGGGGGGTTGCACAATTGTAATAATTTTAATATGGTTTTAATTGGGGATTTTAATTTTGCTCTGTGATTTGTATTGTCGACTGTTGTTTTTGTAAGCCGCCCTTAGTCCTTCGGGAGAATGGCGGCATATACATTGCAAAAATAAATAAATAAATAAATAAATTTAACAACTGTGGCAAGAAAGGTCGTAAAATTGGGCAACTTCACTTAACAAATCTTAACTTAACTTAGCAACATAAATTTTGGGCTCAATTGTTGTTGTAACTCGAGGACTACCTGTACATAGCAGCTAAGAAAAAAAATACTTGTTTTGAAAAACACACACTCATGCCACATGAGAAACTGTTTTCAAAATTACCCATAGTTTCAGCAGCAGTTTGCTATGATGGAAGGGTTGGTATTAAGAACCATGATTGAAGATTTTATGGTGCAAACAGGCTGTTCTTTAGATCCTATCCATTGTGTTTAAAAAATAGTATTTGCTTATAACATTTTCAACAGTGTTTAAAAAAGCAATAATTTATTTCTTATAGTGCATTGAACTACTGTAATACTGTAAGTTTTAGATGCTTTCTGCGACCATGTGATTTTTAGTTTTGTTTGCTAATATTACCTGTAAATCAGATTCAGCTTAAACAATACAAGCATGAAATTGGTGATCCCATGATGCCCCTATTATAGCTTGTGGTTTCAGTCACTGTCAGTCATCTGACTTCCCTCCAAAGTAATGAGAAATAAGGCCTAACAGATTCTTATCCGCTATGAAACTGTGATTGGATTTTGTCCGTGTTAGGGGGGGAAATGTCACCTCTCTGCAATTTTTAAAAATGATTTGGAAAGAAAAAGACCTTAAGTTTTCACACAAGCATCACACTTCTACAGTAGTATCTCTTCTTTTCAGATTACTGCCTAAATCTAAAATGAATTGTGGCTAATTTATAAATCATAAACATCTTCTTTAACCTATTACAATTTTTTCAGGCTTCTATGGAAGCCCAAAACAATGGTCTATCTTAATAAATAGGAGTGGGACACTGTGCTTGGACAAAGTACTTCTGGATAATTTTCAAAACATTCACCTGTACAGTTAACAGTGTAGATTAGCTCATTTTGGGGGGGCTGAAGAAGAAATAAAGGCAATATCAGGGGAAAAATAATTGTTGCCAGGGCACAATTATAATGTAGTTATATTAAGTAGGAACATAGCATTAGACTGAGTTGCACTAACAGAGTATTTCCTATCACTTTCAAATAACATCATATGAAATTTTTATGTTCTCTACTTTCCTCCTACTTTTAGGTATTCTATATGTCAATTGATTCTATTTAGTTGAATCTAAAGATTTGAATGTAGTACTTTAAAGCCTGAAAAATTGTTTTTCTCTTTCAGAAACAGGATGTTCTGCTACTTCCTGCTGTAGACTATCAACAGAAATATGTACTGAATGAAGATATTTAATGTATGACACACAGCAGTCACTGTCAGTTTCACTCTTGCAAGTTATATACACATTTTAAATGTGCTAGTAATATTCAGAAACAAGATTCTGAAGAAGCTCCAGATCTATTTGTAATGGTTTTCCTTGCTGTAGACATCATGCTAGTTTGCATTTTAAAAAGGATCTATTAAAAAGTACAAATTACTACAGTAAAATTGGACTGCAAAGTATAGGCTGCCCTAACTTGTATATCACACTCTACTATATTTAGAGTTAGAATCAGAGTGATATGGTGTGCGCTTTGACCACGATAACCTGGATTTCAGTATTGACTTGGGCCAGGGAGCATTCATATCGGCTTCTCCGTATCATATGGCCTTGACCAAATTAGCTTCTCTAATAACAATCTGCCAGATTATTAACATAAAGGAGGAAAGTTTCATGGATGTGACCTTAAACTTTTTAAGATAACATAGTTAACCTTCAAACATCTGTGGGATGCAACATTATTTAACTGGATTGTATTTCAAGCCCCTGAAATTGGGAGAGGGTGGGAGAGAGACAGAAAAAGAGTGATATTGGAATGTGTATTATTTTCAGCTAGTAGATTCTAATTATTTTGTACTCTGTAAATAATGCCAGAAGTTGTCATCTTAAGAACAGTGCAATATTATTCTAAACAAATGTCTTGTATTTGAGGGCTATTTGTAACTCACCTGAATATCATGACAATCAAGTCAGCATTCTTTTTTCTGGAGCAAAACACATTTGATTGGCTTCACCATGTGGTTATTTTAATTAGGCCTTGCCAGATGTGGTTTCAGACTTATGCAGATAGCAAATTGTGTCCCCTGCCAATCAGTTGATGATGTCATTGGTACTTTCCATTGTGCCAGGTCCTAACTTGTCATGCTTTTTTACTTTTATTATTATGGGGTAAAACTTTATCATCCCAGAAGGAAGATAAGATCTGGCATTACAAAAACTGGCCAGTGATGTCATTAAATAATCAACATGGGGCTCAATTTTTTTCTAGAGTAGTTTGAAGCTTGTTAGACCTATGAATGGTATTAGCTATGAGATCTATTCATATATAAATGGATTTCATACACCTTAAGGCATGAACAATGTTGCTTCGTCAATTTTTGCTATTCTTACCGACTGTACATTAAGAAGTTCACAGAAAAAATACGATTGCAAGACTTAATTAGGTTATTTTCTCTGGATAATGTTCACACTATAGTTAATGCTTTTATGTTTAATTAACAGAAGATAAGCACTCATACATATAATAGAGAAAATGAAATAATATAGTTTCAGATTTACAATAAGAAGACAGGGAGGGAGGGAGAAAAACATATTAACAATTCCATGAATTTTGACCATATTGTTCAAAAATCTTTGTCCTTTTCCTTTGTCAAAAAGACCTTCATAGGTGGACAAACACATATCAATGACCTACTGGTCCAGAATAGGTGTAGGTTTCTCTGTCTAGTGTTGTTGTATGATAATTCTTTTAGTGAACTCCTCTCCAAAACATTAATATATTGCACTAAACCACAATATGCTTTGTTTTTTAATATGCTTTGCTAAATGTAATGTGCAAACCTATCTCTTGTGTTTTGCAAATCACTGTTTATGGTTTATCATGATATATGAGCCCAACTGTGTCTTAGAGAACAAACAATGGTTTTAAAATTGTACCTTAGTGTGATGTATGAATCCCCTTGTCAACTACAGTAATGTCTTGTACCACCTATTCTCAACATTTTCTTTTTGTTTATAGAATATTCTGTAAGCAAACATTTTTCATACAACTAAATTGCTAGAAATCAAACTTACATATCAAGAGGCGTTTAAAAAGCAACTAATATTTTATAAACAAACCCACTACTTTTTTCAAGGCATAATGTAACACCAAATATGAGTTGCCATGTGTGAGTTGGTGGCAATATAAATTTTCTAAATAAATAAATAAGTGTAAGAGGTATATGGAATTATTTTACTATTTCAAAAAAATCCCACTTATCAAAGAATATCTACTGTTCCCTTTGGACCTCCAGTGCTCACCCCACAACAGGTTGGGAACTGTCACCTTAGGCCTCAACTAAAAATTTTGTGCATGGGTAAAATCTCATTGATTTTAAAAGCAGCAGGCTGGTGATTCAAAATTTAAACACACACACACAAACACACAAACACACACACACACACATGTTGGAATTAAGACAGTTTAGGTTTTGGGGATGGAAGAGCAACAATGATTTGTGTTGGAAAGATCAGCCAAATACACTTAGCTCCTTGCTTTCAGACTAAGCCTTTGACACTGTGGAGTAGTGTTTCATATTTAATGAACTGCTTGTTCTCTACTTCAGAGCATACTCTAATTATCTCACTAGCTGCTGTCTCCTAAGGCTTCTTAATTACCAGGAGTATATATACTCAACCTTGTACTTTATGTAGATAGATGGTTCTCCCTTATTGTTTCTGCCTGGTATAGATCTTGAGACAAGTCAAAACATAGATAAGATTTTTTTTAAAAAAAAACTAAGAATGAAAGAGCCATTGGCAAAATTCAGCTGATGCTGATATTATCTTACTTTGCCAGACATTACTTCTCAGAGAATTCTGAGACATGGCTAAGCAAATATTTATTCTTACAAAGGCAATGTCCACAAAGATTTTTTTTTCAAAAACAAAATGATTTCAGATCACTCTTAGTCTTGGTAGCTAAAATAGTGGAGGAAATGGATAATGGATCCGAAACATAATTATTCTTCTAATTCAGGAATGGGGTTGTTGTTAGGAAGCATGGCCATTAGCCAGGTTGATAGCAGTTGGTAGAAACAAGAGTTCAATAATATCTGGAAAAACACCAATTTTTCATTTGCATTTTAGCTGCATGTTTCTAAGAAAACTTCAGGTTTGTCTTTGAAAGGCAGTCCATCTTGACTTGATCCTTCCAAAAGTTACAGTTCAAACCAATACTTGCCTATTTATTCAGTTGTACTTATCCCAATAAGTGGCTATATGATGTGCAACATAGAGGAAGTTTAAGATTTACATGGGATATAGTATAGAATAGATAATGTTCCACATGGCGATATAGCAAATGTTCTAGAACAGCAAATCAGAAGAAATGAGCTTAATTTTGTTTTTACCCTGACTTTTAGTTGCTAAGATTAAGGTCATACTACATCAGCCAAGATTCTTGCTTAGTATGTAGCTGCTACTAGTAGGCAGCCAGAAAATGAATACAGGTAGTCCTCAACTTGCAACAGTTCATTTAGTGACCATTCAAAATTACAACAGCACTGAAAAAAGTGACTTATAATCCTTTCTCACACTTATGACCGACACAGCATCCCCACGGTCATGTGATTTACATTTGGATGCTCAACAAATGGTTCATATTTATGGCGGTTGCAGTGTCCCTGAATCATGTGATCCCCTTTTGCAACTTTTGAACAAATCAAGGGGGATGCCGTATTAACTTAATAATCGTGTTTCTAACTTAACAGATGCAGTGATTCACTTAACAAATGTGACATGAAAAGTTGTAAAATTGGGCAAAACTACTTCACAAATTTCTCATTTAGCAACATAAATTTTGGACTCAATTGTGGTTGTAAGTTGAGGACTATCTGTACAACCAGACTAACTTATATCTAATCATGGAGTCCCTATTCAGTCTTCATGACAAAATAGATAGTGAAATAACTATTGTTTGTGAATTTGTGGGACGTGTCAATGTCATCTAAATTGGCCATCATCTATTTATCTAATACCCCTAAAACTTTCATTGTAATGTAACATGTTTCCTTTGGTTTCTTCTATGCTTTAGCAGCATAACAGCTCTTTGAAACTTTTCATACACTGCTATTTTATATATAAAAAATATGTACAGTATGTACTTTGGTTTTATTGTATATTTGTAATCTGCTAGGAAATAATAAAAACATGTAAAAGAACATTAGAAGAAGTAACTTCCTCCCTCTGTCCCTCCCATATACCCATTTATTATAAGAGCTGATTAAACGTCAAATAAACATACACTTTATTTTTTTCCCAAAATATTGCATACTTCTGAAATAATCCAAAAGGAACATTCAGAGTGCTTATAGAGGGAGAGATTTGAGAAAATGTTTCTTGATTATTCAATAAAAACATTATCAATTCTTCCTTGAATTGTCCCAAAGTAATGCCAGGACAATATCTTCTCTCCCTACTGCCAATATTTATCCTAGTTCTACTGCATCTCTCTTGAGTAACTGTTGGATTATATTGTTTATTATCTAGCCTGTCTCACATCATAGGCATGAGGACTGGTATTGTCATCTGTTTTTTCAGCACATTTATTTATTTATTTATTATGTATTAGTTTGTTTATATGCCGCCCTTCTCCGAAGACTCAGGGTGGCTTGCAATGTATTAAGTAATAGCCGTCATACTTTTGTATATACCTGCTTAGTAGGGCTTTTGCCCCCCCCCCTAAGCGGTGGTCTTTTTTATACAAAGTCAGCTTATTGCCCCCACAATCCGGGTCCTCATTTTACCTACTTCGGAAGGATGGAAGGCTGAGTCAACCTTGAGTCAACATTATCAGCCACAAAGAAAACATCCTCAACCCAAAACCTTTCAGTATACAGTAAATAGGAAAGGACACATATCTCAGGACTCTTATCTGATTTCACAAGGCTTGTTGATTTGTTTCCCCTCCAAAACTTCATTTGAGATTAACTTCAATTTAAAATAATGTAAGATAGCACACCTGCGGGGAAAAACAGGCAAGAGAAGAGTGAGGCAGAACCTACCATAATTGTGGAACCAACTAGATCAAGTTGGGTAAGATAGTTACAATTGACTAACTGCTGAGCAACCACCTGTCTTCAAGGAAAGGCTGGAGAAAGTGACTGAAATTGTCTACTACAGGAAAATTGGCAAAGAAGTAACAAAGGCCCAATTCAACACCCCACATTTTCTGGGCACTTCAGTGATGAAAAGAGAGAATACAAAATGACAAAAAATCACAGGGTCATGATACAAGCTCCATCCCTTTTGAACATGTGTATGATGTCATGATACTTGTATGAAAGGAGCAAGCCTTGCATCATAACACTATTTTTATCAGTCCATCCTCTTTTTCCCAACATATGCATTCTAGGTATTTTAGAGTATACTTAGGGGAGAATAGCATAAATATTCCTCTTCTTTTCCAAATTAAATAATGGAAATCTGTTCTCTTTTCTGCTTTGTGAGAAATATGGAAAGAATAAAAAACAGAGCAATGATGATGGTATGATACAAATATAGGGAAAAGAGTCTCTCTCTGAAGGAGATAGGTGATTCAAAAATGTGAAATGTATTTAAACTGGAGGAAAATTCAATCACCAAATGACAAAAGTATTATTAATTTTATACGTCTTAAAATTGTGATATGATAGTGTTAGTTTAAGAAGGAAAATATAATTGTTATATTATTTTTAATGAAGTCTCTTTTGTGACTTCCAGAGGGTTCAGAAAATATGCAACAATATTGTCCATTCTTTATGGTCTCTGTAGCCTTTTAAAATTGTGCGAGCAGGGTGTGTGCTTTTGAGCATTGTTGTTGTTGAGTGTTGATGAACACTGCCATGTCACCCAAAATGTTGTGATGTCACCTTTAATGCACATGTCATGGGCTTACATTTAGACTCTTCATTTATATGTGTGTGTTCATTCATAGGAAGGCAAGTGTTGAATTGTCCATTATGACATTATGATTCAACGTCTGGCCCTTCATGCAGGTACAAAAAAACCAGAGTGTCAACCCTGAAGGCTAAGGCCATCTTGGAGGCTTCAGGTTTGTCACAAGGAAGAAGAAGGGATGGGGGGGGGGGATAGATAGCTGGAGTTTTATAATCAAAAGTTTTCCTGTGGGAACCAAGGACATTCCAACAGGTGGCTGGGAAGAGGACGAGTAGAGTAACCAAGCAACTGGCCAGTACCTCTATTGGACAATGTGAGTGATGATTTAGGGAAGGGGAAACTCACTTTTTCATGGAGTGAAAACTGCGGGAATCTTCAGAATTGGTTTTCACCAGTTGTGCCAATATGATGTCTCCAATAAATTGTTCTTTGAGGAATCTACCTGCCTCGGATTTCTGCTTTCCATGGGTGCATTACTTGGAACACTAGCACGCAACTTGTGTCATATCATGACATATATTTCATAATTTTGGTTACATGCAGATATCTATGCAGACCACGACTAAAGGAGGAGCTTTGTGTTAACAAAGGAATAAAGGACAAGATGGAAATCTAGTTCTCCAAACGTATTAGAGGAAATATGATTTTTCATATTACAATGTTGCTAGTCAAGTGTCTATTGAGATTCTCATCCAGGTTATGGATGTCCAAAAGTGTTTTTCCAAAAGGCAAGTGAGCTTTCTTGATTTTATCCTTAAGGATTTTATCCTTAAAAATATTCTGCTTCTCAACCAAAGTCAGAACTGAAGAAGCTTCTTGGATGATAAACAAAATATTTTCAAAGAAAAAATCAAGAAAGTCCAGTTGCCTTTTGGAAAAGCACCTTTGGGTTGCTAGTCAAGATGAAGTTGTTGAATAGAGACTACATGGAGTAGACTTATAGCAATACAAGTATCTTGGCCTAAATGGGGAGAGAGTTAGACATGCTCAGTGGCATTCAGCTGGATGTCTAACCTTTTTTTCTTGTAGTAATGAGAATATAGTGCTAATGGAACACTAAGTAAGAAGGATTATTTAATTCACAAGCTACTGAAAAAAAAATCATCCAATTTGTACCAGAAGCAAATTGTGCATTTTATTTGTGATAAACAGCAAACAGCCTGGGCAGCCTTATGTTATTATTTGTAAATATATATATTGACTGTTGTTTGAATTGTGGAAAAAATGATAACTAGTGCTCATTTAATCAACATTCTTTGCATATTTGGCTGTGTTTGAGTGAAAGAGAGAGAATGTGATTCATCATTAAGAACTTAATATATAATAAAGCCCAACCAATATGGCCAATGATCTCAATATGGGCACTTGAGATCCCAAAGGGCCCAACCAGCATAGTCAATGATCCAGGATGCAGTAACTTGTCATTCAACAATGTATAGAAGTCTAATTTTAAAGGCTCCTCCTTGGAATTTAAGATGCTTGCCCTCCATGTAGCTTTCTTAAGATTCCTACATGATACAATCATTCTGAAATTATATTTGTGTTCTGTTTGAAGGGATCTGTGATCATCACCAAACATTTTTCAGGTAGCAACACTTTTGAAAAAAATTGCTGCCGAATGAAATTACAGTATAGATTGCTTAGGGTTTGACTAGTGTTTAATCTGGATTATGGTCACTGCAACACTTGATTTACCTTGCACTCAATGTTCCTATTTTGTTAAAAAGGGAAGGGAAGGACTGGGGAGGCAAAAAGGAAAGGTAGCTTTCCTGTATTCTAAGAAGGAGGTGGCAGAATAAGGATAGCCTGTTTCATCAGCCTAGATAGAAATGTAAAGGGAAATGTAAAGGTTGAATGCATCTTAAGCTTTTAGGGCTGGGGATACTTCAACTATTGTTGAATAATTAGATTATATATATTTTTAAAAAACCCACCAATCAATTGCAAATATAGAAGCCTGGTGCTACAGGATGGTTGCATAAAACAAAGTCAGTAGAGAAAAGGAGGCATGCGGCCAATTGGACCAAGGGCTGCTACTAGAATATGAATATGAATATGAATATGAATATAATATGAATAGAAGCACGGGGGATGATCTACTGAAGGGCTTAAAATTACTTGAGTCAGAAAACACCACTTTTGAATTGTAGCTGGAAAATATGGCTGCAAGTTATTTTATAACAGGCTCAAAGTGGAGAAAAGTGGAGTGTGTTTCAAATAATTGAATTAAGTATAGGTTTATTCATCTACTGTTTATTCATAGCCAAAGAATGAATGTGAATTTAAAACTTGATTAGTTTTAATTGTTTACAATGAGAAATCAAAATAACTAATAAAGAATAGGGCAGTGATTAGAAGTTCTGAATTGAACAGACCATTATTAAGAGCAGATCTTTGGAAAAATGGACATAGAAAAATAGTAAAAAGTAAAAGAAACCAGAGTGAAATTATAATAACTGCAGGACAAGAAAATCTTGTATGGTAAGCATTAGATGTGAACAGAGTGTGGATAGAAAGAAAGGGGATGTGGAAGTTGTTTAGAAGAGATTAAAAAGGACTGTTACAGAGCACCACAGAATTGTGTTGATTTTCACAAAGGGAGATATGAAGAAGAATGATCTGCTGAATGATGAAAGAATAAAGGGGGTAATGGATGAAGGGGAAAATGCATAATTAGGTAGTCCTCAACTTACAACAGTTCATCTAGTGACCCTTCGAAATTACGTCATTGAAAAAAGTGACTCATGATCATTTTTTCACACTAATGACCATTGCACCATTGCTCCCCATGGTCATGTGATCGAAATTCAGATGCTTGGCAACTAATTTGTATTTATGACAGTTACAGAATCCTGGGGTCATGTGATTGATTACCTTTTGGAACCTTCTGACAAGCAAAGTCAATGGGGAAACCAGATTCACTAACAATCATGTTATTAATTTAACAACTGCAGTGATTCACTTAACAAATGTGGCAAGAAAAATTGTAAAATGGGGCAAAACTCACTTAACAAATTTCTCACTTAGCAACATAAATTTTGCGCTCAACTGTGCTTGTAAATCAAGGACTACATGTACTAGAATTAATGTGGCAAAAATGTTGAAGAATTTAGATCAACCACTCCCTGAGTACATTTCAAAAAATTGAAAATCCATGCCTATTGCTATAAAATCTGAGGATTAAATCTCACTCATCTGGAAGATACTTGAAGAAGGTAAGGCTGAACATGGATTTGCAGTAGAGTCAACACAATTAAAAGTAAGTTATGTAATACTGTGGAGTGAAAGAAAGTTGGAAACTGAAATGAAGTAATGCTGAATTTCTAAAGATTTCTGTAGGATTGATGATTGAAATGAATGTTGTAAATGCTCGTCCAAAGATAAAAAGACAGTCATAAATGTTCTGAGAATATTGAAAAATGTTAAAAACTATAGCAATAAATTGTGCAACTGGAGAACCGTTAAAATGTGATTTGCTGATTGAATTTGTAATGTATTTAACATATGTGTGAACAATCTGTCTGTGTGTGACAGAATACTGTTATTGTTCCCCTATACAAAAGAAACCAGACTGAAAGAGAAGAAGTTGGACTTTTGGTAATGGGCAATATTTGGGAAATGCAGAATAGCTTTATGCTAGTTGGTGTTTTGTAAAATTAAATACTGTATTTGCTATTCAGTGTGTTATGGAGAACTGGTAGCAGAAGTTTTGAGTAGTTTGGAGAGCCTTTAAATACAACCTCTGACTGGCCCTGCCTCCATCTATTCTCTGTCTCCCAAGTCCCAGCAGATCAGGAAGAAATGGGAATTTTTTAGCATCCTTCCCCTGGAGTGGGATGGGAATGGAGATTTTAAAGGATTCCTTCCCCTGCCATGTCACCAAACAACATCCACCAAACCAAGCCATGCCCACCAAGCCACGCCCAAAGAACCAGTAGTAAAAAAAAGATTTCACCACTGTTGTTAATGTAGAAAAAGGATATGATAAAGTGAATGCTTAAATTATGAGACATTTTGTTTAAATATGGAGTTAAAAGTTTGTTGTTCAATGATATAAGAGTAGATATGATATAAACCATGTGTGAGAATAAACATAAATGCTTAGCAAATGGTCCAATACTGAAAAAATGGGTTTGCGAAATTTCCTTGGTTAGATAAATGTTTAAGGACTATTTGTGGTGACATTAGAAGTGTTTTTTTGGAGGATGTGAATGTATCTATGTTTTGTATGCAGATGATGCTGTGTTATTGGTTGAGAAACTGAACAATATGCAAGAGAGTTTATATGATGCTGATGATACAACTTAACTCAATAAACAATTGACTTAAACATTAAATAATTGCTTAGTCATGAACAGTTAGATAAATTGCAGGTCAGATAGTAGCCATACACGCACAAGAGATCTATTACTTCAGAACACTGAATTCAAGACTGTTTGAATTCAGTTCTGTTCTTAAATTTTTCCTTTCATTTTTTGAATCATCAGAAATTACTCAGTGGCTTAGATGCTGAGCTTGTTGATCAAAAAGTTGGCAGTTCAGCAGTTTGAATCCCTAGTGCTTTGTAACGGGATGAGCTCCCGTTACTTGTCCCAGCTTCTGCCAACCTAGCAGTTCGAAAACACATAAAAAATGCAAGTAGAAAAATAGGGACCACCTTTGGTGAGAAGGTAACAGCGTTCTGTGCGCCTTTGGCGCTTAGTCATGCCAGCCACATGACCATGGAGACTCTTCAGACAGCTCTGGCTGTTCGGCTTTGAAACAGAGATGAGCACTGCCCCCTAGAGTCGGGAACAATTAGCATATATGTGCGAGGGGAACCTTTACCTTATTTAATATTTATGTTACACCAAGACGGAGAATTGCTGGTTTACAAGTTTTCTTCCCCATTTTCTTCTGTTCATCCATCTCTGACTCTGGAGGTGCCAAGGTATTTCACGTCCTTCCTTCCAGTAGGAAGTACCTGAAGGATATTATACTTTTCCTTCCATTTCTGCTTCTTTGTTGGCTGGAGCTGATAAGTGGAAAAGAAAATTATAATTCAACACTGAAAGGATAAATCTGTACATGAATTTCAACAATGAATTGCTGTTACTTTTTTTACATTTCGGATGTTTCTTTTTCAAAAGAGAATAAGAAAGTAGATTTTCAATTTGATAAAATGCAGGGATGAAATGCTCCCGGTTTGGACCGGATCGCCCAATCTGGTTGCGATGGCGGGTGGTTCGGAGAACTGGTAGCAAACATCCCTGTGCTCCCACTCCCACTCCCATGCCCAGCTGAGCAGTGCAATCATCAGAGGCTGTTTTTTTTTAACTTTTAAAAACATTGTTTCTACAACTTCTTCAGCCAAAAAAATGCTTTTAAAATTTTTTTTAAAAAGTCTCTGATGATTGTGTGGTTCAGCTGGGATCGTCAGAAGCATTTTTTTTGCAACCCCTTCAGCCGAAGAGGTTGTAGGAAAAAAATGCCTATAAAAGCCTCTGGCAATCCCAGCTGACTTGCCTGATCGTCAGAGGCTTCTAAAATCATTTTTGTCTGCAACCTCTTATGGTTGTAGAAAAAATGCTTTTAAAAGTTAAAAAAAAAAGTTGGCCACGTCCACCCAATCACATTAACCCCTCCCACCCCACCAAGCCACGTACACAGAACCGGTAGTAACAAATTTTAGATTTCACCCCTGATAAAATGTCTTCTTAATTTTCAGAAATGATGTCTTTATCTTGCAAATTGAACTGAATTTGATGCCAACATTAGAAATGAAATGGATAATTGCATATTTTGCATTAGACTATTGTGATTTTTTTTGTTTACAAAAAAATTACAGACCAAAAATCATGATTTATTCATTAAACTACAATTAGAATAAATCATCTAATATATTAAATCATGGTTTACAAATTACAATGTGTAATTAACACTTAAGCTCAGATCAAATGCTTACATTATTATAGGTTAGTATGGTATATGAACCAGGCCAGGTTTTTTTCATGACTCTGTATTATATCCCACAATTTCTCTTATTTGACAATAACTGTAAAATTAATAACGAAGAAATGTAGAGAAGAACAAATTATCAAACATCATTAATAAATTAAAGTTACATCTGCTAAACCAATGAAAAGTAACAAACTAATTTCGCCATGCTGAGTTAAGTGATATAAATAATAGTATTAGGTTGAAAAATTGGATGAAATTCAATAAAATATTCTTTAAAATTTTGCAGTAAGATTTATGACAGATCAATATTTATGTTGCCAGCAAGCATAGGGTCAAACTGATAATGGATGCCTGATGAATAAAATCAGAAAATAATTTAAAATTTGCAGAAAAAAATGAAATTGTACGTAACATTTATATAGTAAGATACAATAATCTTTAGAATTCCAAAAGCCTACCATATTGTCAATTAGTAATTCTATTCCATATGTACTCATAAGCATCCAAAATCAATTCTATAAATACATCACGTTTTACTGAAGAAATATAATTAATCATGTACCAACTGTCTTGCAACAACAAATCATTACATTAAGCTGGATGTATTAAATCGTAGATCATTTTTAAGGCACTGGACACTCTAAAACAGCAACAATAAAAGTGTAATCAGTAATCAGTAAATATTCCCTAGCTCTTTCTATCCTGTTTCCATAAAGTTGAACATTCTGCAGAGATGTACACATTTATTTTAATGCTTATTGAAATAAACGGGAATATTTGCTTTGTTTGATACACTGCCAACACATGTTCACAAAACATATTTTCACAAAAAAATACACCAAAGATGTAATGCTTGAAGTAAATGTTTCTAAACTTAGTTGGATTTACTTCAAAGTTTTCAGTTGTTAAATACAAGGCTTTTATAACATTTTTGGTCCATGAACTGACAGAAAATTCCCAGTAAAGAATCATTTTTATTTGAAGGTCATCAAGAATTTTCATAGTGCCATCTTTGTTTTCCAAATCTGTAGCTTGCAATAGAATGCAGAAGTTTTACAAGTAAACTTAAAACTTATACACTGATACAGTAATATGGCAATATAATTTGATTAATAAATATAATTTGTTTTGCAAGGTACATCTGGAGATATTGCCGCTTGCCCATCTCCATTTTAGGGAAATAAATATTTAGTAATTATTCAAATTCATTCCACATCCTGTACAATGGACAATGGATCCTTGTACAATATATTATTAAAGGTAGGGTACACTGGGAGACAGGAGGAAGAGCTTCAGTAAAGGAGAATATTTGTAGCTCAGGGATGAATTGAGGGGTCCTTGATACTCTCTGAGCTTGAGTGTTTTCTTGCAAATGTTTCATTACCCTAACTATGTAACATCATCCGTGCAAGAAGAGCTTCAGCGTAAACAGTGGTGTGATAAAATCAGAGTATGAAGGAGAAATGGGGTGGAGAAAGCATCTCAAAAGAGACCTTCCCTAGTTTTCAGGAGGTTAAGAATAAGGAAGGAGAGATGTACTTTCAGGCTTGCAAGATTCTGCTACAGCAGGTGTGTCAAACTCACGGCCCGTGGGCCAGATGCATCACGCCCTGGCCACACCCACACCCATTTTAGCAAAGGGGGAAAATGTTGCGATACGTCATGTGACAACAACATGACAACACAAGTTTGACACCCCTGTTTTACAGTAACATTACAATAAAGGTAGTATTGCTAAGGGTTGGTGCTTCTTCTCTGGACTATCTGAAAGGGCTGACATCAGTTTTGCAAATTTTGAATTTGATACTTACTATTCCTGGAGTTTAATTTGCTCTAAAACACAATATTTTATATCAATATTACATTTTGTTTTCAGTTTTTTATGTATGGCAAGTCAGACTTGAGTTTAAAATGCACACCTCGGAAACATAATAGTGATGTATAAAATAAGTCAGAAGATAGCCATATTCAGTATAATAGTGGGGGAAATGGCACAAAAATTCTTAGGCATACAGTAAGTTCTATTTCAGCAATAGCAAAGCTTTCTTTTTAAGATATAACTAACCTGCAATCTGCAGTTCATTCTGTGGAAATGCAGCACTGCCTCCATTTTCTCCCTAGGAGAAAATGGGAAATTGACTTTCTGGTTTATTTCAATATTTCCTGGGATCAAATTATATGGAGAAGAAATCTCTTATATTTCCGCCATAAACTTATTTCCGACAAAAAGTCTACGGTACAAGAACAGTATAATACACCAGTCACCTCAGCTGATCTGTGTCTCTTCACTGTATGCTGCCCAGACTTTGACATATTTTCATGTAAACAAGAGTTCCGTCTCCCTTAACAAAATTGTTACTTTGATGAATTTTGCTCCATGAAGAAAACCTAAAATCTGTCTTTAAAGATGACTAGATTAATAGATTATGAACTTGCCATATGACAGGGATTCTCTTAAAATTCTATTAACAGCCTCACACCGACCAATAAGCTCCCACAGACAGGGGCTCCTCAGGGTGCCGTCAGCCAAGCAATGTTGACTGGCGACCTGCAGAGGGAGAGCCTTCTCTGTGGGGGCACCCGCCCTCTGGAATGAACTGCCCCCGGGGATACGCATGATCCCTGACCTGCGTACCTTCCGCCGTGCCCTTAACATCCTACTTTTCCATCAAGCTGGACTAGCTTGATAAGAATCCGGACTGGGGTTTTTAAATTCTTGGGTTTTTTAATTTGGGGAGCCAAAGGATTTAATTTGTTTTAATTGTCTTTTAAATTTTGTACACTAGATTATTTTAATGTGGCTGTGCACTACTCTGAGTCCTTCCGAAGAAGGGCGGTATAGAAATTCAATAAAATAAATAAATAAATATTAAGAAATGAAGAATAACACTGTACCTACATAACAGGGCAACAACACATATTCACGTTTCCCCCCGAATAATACATTATGTGTTCTGCTGTAGTTCAACTAATAATGTGCCACAAAATGAAACCAGGAAAGAAATACTTTCAGTTCTATGTATTTTTAGAATATTTGGATTTTTCCTCCTTCCTGCTAATAACATGCTATGATACAAAATGTCCGTAAGGAGTCCGTAAGGAGAAGGGCGGTATATAAGTCCAATAAATAAATAAATAAAATATAACTCAAGGAGAAATCCTACACTCAGTGCTTGGCTAGTAAGCACTTAATTCTGTGTTAATAGATCTTAAGCTCTTTGTTTTTTAGATGAAACATTTTGAATACATACCCTCCCAAAGATGTTTTAAACTGAGTCAAAGGCGGCTTGTCATGTATTTGGCAAGGAAGGAAAAGAATGAAAACACTGGTTTAAAAACAAGCGAGGCTTTTTCACATGTTTATCTTTGTGCTTCATTAATAGCATGATAGTGGAAAAGTCTACATGAAAATTATTCTTCATTGATATATTATGCTTGAAATCTCCTTCCTTCAATCTGGGTGAGAGTTTAAAACATATGCTTCATAAAAGCTAAATGCATAAATGGTCTATAACTCTAAGCTTTCTAAATAGATGAGCTTGCAGACATTTGAGAAGAAAGCAATAATGAGAAAACTATCCAGATTGACAATTAAGGAAGGTTAAGGTTAAGTAAATTAACAGCTGCTCTATGCTATCTACATGCAAGTAAATTCAACCACCCTGAGGCATGCATATGGCTGGATATTCTCCTGTATGAAGCACTAATATGGCAGAACAAGAGTCTTGGCAACTTCTGCAGGTCTACATGATGCACATATTGTTTTATAATTTGCTGATTTCTGCAATCAAGATATACCTGTTGACAAACGCTAACAAGCAGATAAAAGAGATTTTTCCCTTCTCTGCCACCAAATATTCTCCAAAGTACAATTCTGAATTAATACTGCCCTGAGGAGTGATTATAAAGATGGCCGGTAATTTAAGGTTCCAACAGAAGAGTAATTTAAGGCTCATTAACCACCCTTCCTTCCTTCCTTCCTTCCTTCCTTCCTTCCTTCCTTCCTCCCTCCCTCCCTCCTCCCTCCCTCCCTCCCTCTCATGATGTGGTAATTTTTAAAAAAATGACCAGCTATCCCTTCATACAAAATCACGTTTGAAATCATGATGGAGAAGAACCAGTCTGAGGATTCATCTAACTAAGTTTCTGGGCACCTGCTGTTTAGTTGCATAACAAGAATAGCATAGGATTCCTTTGCTGTAGTGTTCATCCCTCAGCAGAAGCTTCCCTTCCTAAGCTAGCCATGGTAAAATAAAATACTGTACTTTCAAAACTAATGCTGAGGTTACATAATTGGCAATATCAATTATTACCCAGCCCCTATATACAGAATAGAGTGTATTTCTCAACCTGGCATTCTGCTAGGTTGAAAATAGTACAGAAAATGATACTGTTTGGTTCTGATAAAATCAGTCATCTTAATTTATGCTGTAACAACTGTATGAAACCAGATTTTCCTATTCCAAGAAAACCTAATAGAAATGTTTTCATTTCAAGTTTATGAAAATAATAATAATATGCTTTGAATTGTACATACCTTATGCATGAAACGTGCCCTTCTTAGAGTTCTCTCTGAAGACAAAACTGTAAATAATACAGAATGTAGCTCCCCCCATCCAATATGGCAAATGAGACCACTTCAGCCAAATATTATCTACATTCCAGACATTGCAATGGCTTATGTACAATTTAAAAAGTGTTTCTGATTTTTAAAACCCCACATGATTTGGCCCTTAAGTATTGTACCTTTCCAGATAAAACTGTCCTATCCAGTGGGGAATGTTGACTGGAGCTTGGAGACAAAGTTTCTCCACAATGGCTCCTTCTGAGAAAATGAAGCTGGAGTTGCTGTTTGCAGTTGGGTAAAACAGCTGCAGTCAGGCAGAAATGTTTTCCACCCCCACTTCCCTAAGGGAAATGTCCCATTTCCCAAAGGAGTGTAAAAGTTTATAGCCCCAGAAATACAAGCAGGCATATTCATTCATTCATTCATTCATTCATTCATTCATTCATTCATTCATTCATTCATTCATTCATCTTCCCTCCCCCCTTACTCACAAGCACCCATGCTGGTGTTCAGGTGTCTGGTTAATGGAGCCACACCCTGGCAGTTTTCAGGAATGTGCCAAGATAAGCAGCTTCACAGCCTACAAAGGTGTGGGTGTGCAGGAGAGAAAAAAGAAGAAGACAATAAGCAGATGAGAAAGCGTAAAGTGATGTCTGTGATGCACAATTATTACAGGCAAGCAAGAGCTATCAGTCAATTGCCAGGATCACATGCTACAGCAAGCAGCTCATTGTGCTGGGATTCTTGGCCTGGAGCTTGGTAGCAACCAGAAGAGGAACAACCACACTGAGGCACTACCTAATCCCAACAATTGCAAGGAGAGAGGCAAAGGTTGTATGCTATTTTAAAACTTCAAGACTTTTACTTGTTATAAGGACTAACCAGCAAAGTCTTATTTATGTGGCTACATCAATTTGCCTGGGAAGTTGAAGTTAACCCAAGGCAAGAGGAGAGGTGTGTGCTACAATAAGGTATTTTGTATAATTATCTTCAATGCCAATGACGGCAAACCTTTTGGGCTTGATGCGTCAAAAATTCTTCAGTCTCAATGCCATCACTGCCACTCAAAAAGCCTGCCTTTGCCATTCCTCAAAGTTCATGAGTCTTGGAGACTGGTGTAATTGTCCCATATGGCCCATGCTCCCCAGGATTTGCTGTGTGCTGCTTACCTTGAGGCAGTGTTCCTTTTCTGTTGATAGGCCCCTGTGGCCTACTCAAGGCTGCTCTGGATTGGAAGGACTTCATTCTTGAAGCACATTGAGAATGTTCTTCTGTGACTTCTGCAGCCTCTGAAAGCTGTGTAAAAGCACAGCCCTTTATTGCATGATTTTTGGAGGCTCTGGAAACTACAGAAGATAATGGCTTCCTTATGCAACTTCTGAAGGACCATGCAAGAACACACCTCATTCTTCTGTGGGCTCCATGGTTGCCTCCAACAATCATGTGAAAAAAGGGAGCACTTTCAAAAATAGTTGTTGTTGGATGTTGGTGAACACTGGAATATTAACCGAAAGATCATAGCATATCATCCTTGACATATGTCATATGTGCATAGGAGCCATGGTGGTGCAGTGATTAGAATGCAGCATTACAGGCTAATTCTTCCTACAGCCAGAGTTTGATACAAATCAGCTCTAGATTGATTCAGCCTTCCATCCTTTTGAGGTTAGTAAAACGAGACCCAGATTATTGGGGGCAATATACTGACATTGTAATCCACTCAGAGGGTGTTGTATAGAAGTGCTATTGTTATACATTTGCCATCACTGTTCCACACTGTGGTGTGTCCAATCCTTGGAAAACAGAGATTCCTCATATCCCCGGATGTTAGCCTAGTGCCAACCATCATATCTTTTGGCAAAGCAGTCAAAACTACTGGGCATTCTTTAGGAATTAATGCTACAAAACTTGTTGGGCACCTATGGTTATAAGATGTGATATTGACATGTTTATTTTTATTATATATTCTGTTGTTTGATTTTGTTGTTTTGTGATTTATATTCAACAGAATATAAATGGTATGGCTGAATAAGAATTTCACATGGAGAAAAATTCAAATAACAGGCACTACATTAGATGCTTCTTATTAACATCTCTTTGAAGCATTCTCTCTCCTGCCAAAATAACTCTGCCTGTTTATACAAAATGTTGTCCATCACATTACCTCAATTCTCCCACTTTAAAATAATGCAGACAATAACAGATCTGAAGTAAAACCTTCTTCAACCATGTTTATGTGTTTTGAATTCAGTTATAAGGGCCAAAACATGACCGTGGACTTTTTTAAAAATAAAAAAGCAGTATAAAAATATGCAATCTATTTTATTTTAAAACAGAACAAAGCAGAATGTAAAAACCTGTCTCCTTTATTTTTATAAGACACTTCAATCAGGCATATAATATGTTTCTAAAATTATAAGGGAGTCAGAAATATAAATAGAGGGGTGGAGATAACTTGCCAAGAACACTTTTTTTTAAAAAAAAGATAATTTTTGTTTATCTTGTATATTAAACTAATATCTAGTATATCCACGGTGTTGGAAAAAAATTGAGCCATTTAGAAGTGAATGGCTGAACACACCCATAGCAGAGGGTATAATTTTTAGCCATACTGAAGGCAAGAAAAAACAACCCAGTAGTTATTATGGCATATTATTTTCTCTGTAATCTCTCCAAGATTTCTAGTAAGATAATTTAATAGCTAAAACATACTTTGACTAGCAATTTTACATCATGAAAGACAATTATACTACTTTACTCATGTAAGCTTTCATAATTCAAACATAAAAATAGTTTGATTCTGAAGCAATTTAATGATAAAAGTTCAAGAGGAATGTTTGTGGCTGGTGAGGTGCGTAGGTGCACTTTAGAGCTGCATAAAACAGAACTGGAATTTACTTTTACCTATCTCTATATTAATATTATTATTAAATATGCAATAATATGAAATCCTAGCTGCCAGTTCTTAATATATCTTATTTGTTTATTTGTTTGTTTGTTAGATATGTAACCAATCTTTCCCTTGGGAGTTCAGGATGGTATAGATATGACTTCTGCATCCAGTTTTATTTGGACAATCACAAGCTGGTGAGATAGATTAGGCTGAGAGGTACAAGGGGGGGTCAATGTCTCCAGGGGTCTCCATTGCATAGATAGGACCATGCTCAGCCTCCTAACTACTACAGTCTAGTAATGGCAATGGTCCTTCTTTGGATTGAGAATGGAGAAGACAAATTGACTACATTCACATCACAATGACCCATAATTAGGTTGTACAGATGGGGCTTATTCAGAGTCATAGAGCTCCTGGGGAACACTCCCCTTCCGCCAGATTCTACATAGTGAAAGCACAGGTTTTTGCAATTTTCTTTGTTGTGATTATAGGCTCCCATTTCTCTCATTACACACCAGATATTATTGAAGTAAAGCCAAAACAGGTTAGCAAGCCAGCAGGAGAACAAATTGATTACATTGGCAGTGAAGGAAAATTTGAGTTCGCTAAACTATAAATTTATTAGCAGAAAATGAATCACAGCCAGTCTTCGCTTCATCTCAACCCTTTCCACCCTGTAGTTATTTTCTTGGCTCTTTCATGGGTTTTCCAGATGGTAGTTTCCTTCATGTTGAATTCAGAATATGGTATTTAGCCAGAAAGATAATGCAGGAAGATAAACAAATGCTTAAGATAGGGGTGATATTGCAGTAAGTTTTTTGAACACTGCCATTACTTAGAATATTCTTGCTATGCTAGCAAAGATCAGCAGAAAGAACTGGCACAGTAGCATATCTTAGACTGGCCTATACCTTAGAGTACTTGACATTACATTGATCTTTATCAATGTTTCTCAACCTTGGCATCTTTAAGATTATGGACTTCAATTCCCAGAATTTTCCAAGCAGCATGCTATGAAGGATATAATTACTATGGAATGGACCAGTCCACTATCTTCAATGAGATTGGACCTATTTGAATCAGCCACTCTAAGCATCTTATGCTCCAAATGGTTTCCAATGAACACTAGAAGTTTCCTAGTATTGTAGAAGGTAGCATTGACCTATCCTCAAAAAACAGAATAACCTCTGGAATATGGAGGCAATAAATGGCCATGACAGGATGAGTAGCCTTTCCTTGTGTGGTGACCTAAGATCTCCTTGATTTATTGAAAGAGATCAAGTGCCAGAAAAGACACCTGGAACAACACTGACAAAAGATAAAGAGTGAACCTTTTGCAGAAAGATAAAATACTATTATTCTTTAAAAGACCGGCTGAATGTCTGACAACCTTCTGTTTCATTAACTATTTTATTTTTCTTGATTGCCAGTAAGAGTTGCCATTTTGGAGGCACTGGTTTATGGTGGTATTTCTTCCTGAAATAGAAAGTTCCTGTCGCATCTGTAAAAGAGTTGGTCCTCAGGCACTTTAATATGGATACCATGGGTTTTGGTTTTTTTCCCCCTCCTATTCAATTTAAAAATTACCTGAGAGCCATGGAGTTGGGTATGGTATTATTTATATACAAATAACATCAAATTGTATCCTTCTACATTGGTAAATCCTGATCCAATGTCTGACACCAGAATTTGTGCCTACTGCAATCTTGGAACAGGAAGCATTGGCAGTAGTCACTTAGGACCTTTTTGCTTCATGTCTGGACTACTGTCTGTCACTCTACAAAGGGCTGCCCTTGAAGACCACCCTGGAAATTTCTACCGTCCAAAACATAGGACAGGTTTACAAGAATGATTGGATGCATTAATATTTTGGGAGCTATATTTGTTGCCAATTTGTTTCCAAGTGCTGTTCAATGTTTTGGTTACAACCTATATAGTTGAGTATGGTTTGGGATCTAGCAATCTGCAAGGCAATTATTCCAAGAAGCATTTACCTTCAGGTGAGTGGGCAGAGGATGTATACTGCAAGTCTACCCCACCCATCCACCCAACCCCACCATGAAGTATAGTGTAAGCATTGACTATTGGGGCTCCCATTCTGTGAAATAATGTAATTTTTGACCTAAAAGTAATATGTTTACAAAGCAAGTTAAGAGCTAGCCCTTTCAAGGAGCATTGGAGAATAAGGAATTAAATAAATGATTTTATTGGGGTGTGCTGGTAATAGTAATTACTGGGTTATATTGTATGATGGTATTGAGTACACATGTATTTTTTAACATGTATTTACATTAAATTATGTTTCATTATCATGGTGATATGTTGCCATAATTCCAACTGGGAATCTGCGAGCATCCTAGACCAAGCTAAATCCAAAAGTCGTTGGGAATTCCTGGAAGCCTGGCACCATCAACAAATCATCCATCAACAGTCACATAAAGTTAAGCCACATTTGCACTCCATTTAAAATAGACAATAAAAGAGCAAAGAAGGAAACAAAAAGACCAGAAAGATATCCTCTCCAGCAGCCAACACTCAAATAAGCAGGGACTAACTCCAGACAAACAATGAGAAAGAAAACAACATCCTAATCAAGAAACTATCAAAAAGAAAACCACAACATCACCAACATTGACAGAGTAAGCTACTGTGTATAAACAGAAAGCAACCTTACACTTTCTTGCACAAACCACACTTACTTCACTGATGATGCTGCTTTGTTGAGCAACAAAATATTTACAAGCAAACTATCAAGCTCAGAGAGCACCAAGGAATAAAAATAATTTTTATCATTTTACATTTTTACATTATATTATGTTATTTAAATATCCAGGTTATAATAAAACGACAAAAACAAAAACCACACACACAAACAGTTAATGCAATAATGTTTCCTTGGATTCCAGTGAAATGATCACAAAATTTCTTTGCCCAGCTAGCTTTTAAAATGCTTTTAAAGGACTGTTTAAATGAAAACAAAATAAATGAGAAGCTGGCATGGGGGAAAACCACTTGTAGTAGCTTTCAATATATTTGTTTCCAAGATAGCTCCACATCTTACAGGCATTCCTTGAAAACAAAAATAAGGATCTGGAGAGAAAGTATGCCTATGTACTCATAAAAAGGAGATAGTTAGATAATAGAATCATTATTGGAAGGAACTAAAAGATCAGTTAATCCAGCCCCCTACTTCAGCATCACCAGCATGACCATCTAGCCTATTTGAAGAGCTCTAACAAAGAACAACTTAATATTTCGTGGGGCAGTTGTTTGACAGCTCATATAGTCATGAAGTTTCCTTATTTTTGACTGGTCCTCGCACTTTTGACCAGCCCTCAAACTTATGACTGTCCTCACATTTTACGTTTTTGACCTATCTTATCACCATGGTGAAGAGTAGCAGTTGTGAAATGAGTGACATGGTTGTTAAGAATGCTGCATGGGCATAAATGTGAGGATGATCGTAAGTGTGAGGACCAGTCATAAGTGCGAGGACCTATCAGAAATGACTTTTTTCAGCCCTCTGAGTAGTCCCTATACACATAGCCATGGCCACCCGGTCACATGACCCGCTAGCCATGCCCACCCAGTCACATGACCTCCAAGCCACACCCACAAAATAAGCCACGCCCACAGAACCGGTAGTAAAAAATTTTAGAACCCACCCCTGCTAGGGTGGGCATGGCCAGCTCAACATCACTCGTATTGGGGGGGGCTGTGGTGGCCTGAGCGCTCTGCCAGTGAAAATGGGCTCCTGAGCTCCATTTTCGCTGGCAGAGGCACCACAGGCCAGTCCTTTGCTGTTTCCAGAGCAACCCCACAGGCCAGAGCTAAGTATCCTGCGGGGCGGATCTGGACCCTGAGCCTTGTGTTTGATACCCCTGCTGTATCTGATTCTTTGTAGTTTTAATCAGATGTTAAACTAAGATTGGGAGAAGCATCTTGGAGTGGGGGGACTTAGAGGAGCAGAGGGAACTTAACGAGTTTTCCTTCTACAAAAATGTATTGTCACTGGCTACATAATACTTTGCAGTCATTTAGTAAAAAAACAAACAGGTCCTGAGCAAAAATTGTCGGAAGATGTTTACAATTTGTTCTCTTAATATAATTTGTGTGCAAAAGTTAGGGAGTTCTGATTCAGTGGCAATAATAAATACATAAAGTGAAAAGAACAACAAAGCTAGCTAGTGCAATTCAATACCTCTGGTAGGCATTACATTGAAGCAACTTTTTTATAATCTGATAACAAGTTATCTCATATCTGCATAATGTTTAACTTGTAATTCTTGCCCTTAACAGTCTCATAATGAATCATCATTACCAAGTTATAATAACTTGGTGACAACTAGGTAAATTTCAAAATTATGCCTTTTTTTCATTTAAAATGCTTACAGAAAGGACCACAGTTTTTCTTCTAAACCATCTTACTAGCCAAGGTTAAAAGCCACTGATTCAGCAAATACATTAAGCATAATAACCATGCTGCCTAATATCCCACTATCTGACATGTGGTGCCACTACGTTTAGTTAGTATGGCACAGATCTATTTGATAATGTATCTATTTGTCAGCAGAATCCAGTTTCTGTTTCAAGGCACAATATTCAAAACAAGATTAGCTGGAAATCTGTCTCTTATTTTTGTACATCTCAATGAACAGTACAGCCTTTACATAGTTCATGGGTATAAGTTCTTACGCTTGTCAGATACTACTTACCTTGATCCTCTTATAACCAGAGGCATGATGTACGTAGCCTGGTCACAGTACCCCATTGTACTATGTGGTACATCTTTGCTTCTAAGGTTGGGCTAAGTATATATGCCATATGTGTAAGATCCATCCTTCCTTTAGATCAGGGCTGTCAAATTCTCAGCTCACAGGCCAGATGCATCACACGCTGGCCACGCCCACACCCAGTTTAGTGAAGGAGGAAAAAGTTTTAATATGTCACATGACGATGCTGTGATGACGCGAGTTTGACATCCCTGCTCTAGATCAAAGGGAGAAGTTTGATTTTTGCCAGGTGTTTGGACTTCAATTGCCATCAGCACCCACCAGTAAGAGACTGTGAGAATTGTATTCCAAAACATCTGGAAGAATCTGGAGTTATCTGATCCTTTACTGACTTCCTTCAGAATAAGTTGATTCGTAAAGTACATGGCCTCTAATGGAGTTTAAACCAGATTGCCAGAGTCAGTTGCATCTGTTCATTTAGGTACGAAAGCTGGCAGAGTGACTCTAGACAAGGCTGAATATACTGCTTTCTGCATTCCTTTGAATGCATTATAAAACTATTCCTCTACATCACTTTATATGCCCATATAGGGAGAAACCTATGGGGTTCTTGCACCATACACTCTACTGTTCTCAAATGACATACTGAAAAAGTACACTGGTGCATTTTTTATTGCTTTTTCTGTTTGATAAAGATTCTAATATTCTGAAAGGTTGGTAGATTTTGTGCTTCTATTTGTTCTGTGTGTCTTTTCACATGATCGTGGTGATGATGATGATGATGATGTTGATTATGATGTTGTCTATTCAATCCTGTTAGACTCTCAGCAATTCTATGGATCATCTTTCTCCATGTTTTCTTATCTTCTATGGTTTCTTTCAATTGCTTGATGTTCTGACTGGTGTCAGCTTTGATGGTGTCTAGCCACCAGTTTTTAAGCAGCACCATTTTCTTTTACCACTGATCATTCCGAACATGACTACAAACATCAGTCAGTGTATCTGAGCCAGTGGTAAAATCCAAATTTTTTTACTACCGGTTCTGTGGCCATGGCCTGGTGGGTGTGGTATGGCTTGATGGGTGTGGCAGGGAAGGATACTGCAAAATCCCCATTCCCACCCCACTCTGGAGCCAGCCAGAGGTGGTATTTGCCAGTTCTCCGAACTACTCAAAATTTCTGCTACCGGTTCTCCAGAACCTCTCAGAACCTGCTGGATTTCATCCCTGATCTGAGCGCATGACATGGCCGAAGTAAGTAAGTCAGAATTTTGTGATTTTACCCTCCAGTGATATTTCAAGCTTAATACCAGGGGTCAGCAACCTGCGGCTCTGGAAGTGCATGTGGCTCTTTCATCCCTCTGCTGTGGCTCCCTGTTGCTAGTCAGCTCCACAATTGGTAGGGCTTTCAGATAGGACAGGTAGAGGAAAAAGATTCTGTGCTAGGAGGAGACTCTATGGTGAGGGAACTGGACTTCCGGTCAGCAGAGGAAAAAGGAATGTGCAGGACCCTTCTCCAACACCACAACTCAAACGATGCATGCCAATTCCAAGCCTGGATAAATGGGAAGGGTTGAGGTATGATCCAGCACCTTGTAAAAACTTTGCCAAAAATTTTTTGTTGAAATTGAATTATATTTATATTAATTATCACCACTCTTTTATGAAATAATTTTATGTTATTTAATTGTATTTTATGCTTACTTTTATCTTTTCATTATGTCTATAGATTTTAGGTGCACATGCTTCTATATATATCTCTGATACACATATGTATACAGTATTATGTTTTCTGGCAAGTAGTCAGGATAGATAGAAAGAAAGAGAAAGAAGAAAGAGATTAATTAATTTAATTCCATGAAAAGGAAAATACTTTCTTTACATCATTGGCACCCTTTGCTGTTATGCCAGACAATTTTTACTTCTCTTGAGGCTATTGAATTACCCAATCTGAGTTTTGCTACCGGATCTGGGCTGCCAAAACCTCAATACCTTTAGATGGTAGTAATGAGTTAAGAGGGTTCATTGACTCTTTGCTGGCACCTAGCAATTTTGTGGATTTCACAGTATAGGTCAGGTAGTTTTAGCTTGTTTTTATTTCTATTAATGCTACCATTTAACCTGCTGTGCCAGTAGGACAAAAATATATTAAAGGTGAATTAAGCAGGTCATTTTGCATTAATGTAGCTCAAGTTGCAAAAAGTCTCATTTTTTATTTTGGGACAAAATGGTCCAGATAATCTTATCAATGGAAAATCTGCTCATACCTCATCTTAGTAACATACTTGTTGATTGGCTAAATTTAAAACATTTTAATAACATTGCATAATAAGGTTAACATGATAGGTATGACAAGCTGAAAAGTTTAAGTACATGCTGTCTTTAAGCAGTACTTTGTTCACTCTGCTGGGTGCTGAAATGAATGTTATCAGGGTCAGTCCAGGAACTCAAGATATGCTGAGGTGGGTAACTGGTAAAAGGAGCCCTAAGGTTGACTGAAACCATGGTGCCATGCAAGTTCTGGCTGCTTGTTTTCTGACACACGGGGAGTTGTCTGAGCAAAGAAAACTGGGTTGATGTGCATGGCTGAATAATGAGGAAGAGCTCTGGCTGTAAAGCCAGTTGAGTTTCCTAGAAGGAATACAGGAAATTCTACAAGAACAGGTATTCATGCAGGTGAAACAATGTGAGTTCACACCCTGTGGTTAATAGTGCTGGAAGCACTTCCAGAAAGGACAGCTCTGTTCCCCTCTGCTTCTTTTCTTGCTTTTTAAAACTTTCAATTATATGTTGCTTTGTGATCAGTGATTATGTCTACTGCTTTCCTTTCATATCATTCAAGTCACTAGTGGGTTTTAATTTCATTCGCTACCGGTTTCCTTGTGGGTGGGTGCATGCATGCCACTTCTGCACATGAGCAGAAGCTTCTGCGCATGCGCAGAAACGTCCGGGAAGGTGAGCGGAAACTCCTACTGCCGCTACCAATTTGCCTGATCTGGGATGAATCAGTAGCAACCCACCACTGATTCAAGTGCATCTCATATTATTTGGGAGCCATCCTTTGGCTCACTGGTTTTGGTGGGCAACTACTTAAATTCTGAGGTAGAAAACTGAAAAACTGGCTTAGGGCTGTGTTTGAACAATCCATCATGGTTTGTTCAACTAACCATAGTTAAAATAAGCAAGAGCTTAGTGAGATTTACAAAACCAGCCAATATATAATTCGGAATTATATAAATACATTTATTAAATACAAATGATGGATTATTTTAGGCAGAACACTATGTAATTTAGCAGTCAACAGGAACAGAAACATACCAGAATACTTATCTAGACATAATAAAACCAAACTTGGTTAGGGATGGCCCAAAATAAGGGAATAGTATGAATGGCCATGCTAGCTCAGAATGATTCACCTGCTACAATTAAAACCATTTCCTGAGTGTATCCAAAGAGACAAATGTCATGTCACAAATAGTCATCTAAATCATTAGCAATTTGTGAACAAGAGCTCAGAAGGACTTAACTAGCCAGATGTTATGCTGTCATACATCCATAAAAATAATTAGCTGAGGAAAATAATATTTTAAAAAACACATTGTACACCCATAAACATACTTGTTTTTACACTGCTGCTTTATTCCCTGAACACTAAATTCTGTTATAAACTGGGCTACTTATCCTAAGACCTACAGGTGGTTTTTTCCTTAATAGTATCAATTTTTTAACCTTAACCTGGTCACAATGAGGATACATGGGTATCTGGCTCAGAAGCTGTGGCACCAACTAGAGCAGCCTCCTCTCATGATATTATAATGATGATTCATTGTGCACTCTGCCAGATGTTGGGTCTGGATTTAGTATTTTTGTGCACCTATTATTAATCCTCAAACTGGTAAGGATAGTAACTGTTGTGTAAACAATATCTTCGAGCAGGCTTGTCAGTCTTCTTCAAAAAGACAAACTTCTTCCCTTTTTCATCAAAAGATGTAGACATAAAGTTAGAAGGGAATAATTTTGAATTACAGATATAAAAGATTCACATCTGAAAGCAAAAGTACTTATTGGAATTATTGTGCTATAACCTATTTGTGTGTGTGTGTGTGTGTAAGAAATATTGTTCTTTTGTAAGGAATGGAATGACATCCATTTTTCCAGACATGTCAACTATAGTTTTCAGGAATAGAATATAGGAATAGAATTTCTTGTGAATAATGGGTGGAAGTGCATGTACTGCATAGTATTTAATATGTGTGAACTAACAGTGAGCCAGGAAAGGAACTAGAGCAGTGATGGCTAACCTTTTTGCCATCGCATGCCAGGAGGGGTGGGGGTGGGGTCATGTGCATGCGGGCCCAAACCCATAATTCTATGCGCCCCACCCACGTGTATGCGAGCGTGACCCACCCCACTCCTGGCACGCGATGGCCCGATAGGCCCATTTTTCTTTCTCACCTGGCTCCAGAGCCTCTCTATGATTCTGCGGAGAGTGAAAACAGCCTCCCCCACCTCCGGAGGCCATTCGGAGGCCAGAAATGGCCTGTTTCCCAACATCTGGTTGGACAGGAAGTGATTTTTTTTGCTGTCCCCAGCCTCCAGAGATTCCTAGAGAGGCTCTGGAGCCAGGTGAGAGACAAAAACAGGCCTTCCTCACCCCCCCAGGCCCTCCGGAGGCAGGAAACAGCCTGTTTCCCTACTTCTGGTGGGCCCACTCATATGGCTACGCATGGCACGAGAAAACAGGCAAACGTTTTCTGAACACTTTCAAAGTAACTACTGAAGAATTTCAGATCAGGACAGGAGAATTTTATCACAAATTGAATCCAGTGGGAAGCTTAAAGGGAATGAAGCAGTGGTGGGATTAATTTTTTTTTACTACCGGTTCTGTGGGCATGCTTTGGTGGGTGTGGCTTGGTTTGGTTGGTGTGGCTTAGTGGGCATGGCAGGGGAAGGATACTGTAAAATCTCCATTCCCTCCCCACTCCAGGGTAAGATTCCTGCAAGATCCCCATTTCCTCCCAATCAGCTGGGATTCAGGAGGCAGATACTATTTGGTGGTGGGGCCAGTCAGAGGTGGTATTTAACGGTTCTCTGAACTACTCAAAATTTCCACTACCAGTTCTCCAGAACTGGTCAGAACCTCTGAATACCACCTCTGGAATGAAGGCATTTACATTCACTTCATATTTTTTTCTGAAAAAGCTTGGGCATCATACTAATCTTCTAGTAGAAGTTCTGTCTGCCTTTTGGTTTTTGGAAAAACAAGTTTCAGAAAGCTCAGATAATAAACTATGCAACTTGCTCTCTGGCATTGCTCTGAGTTTAGGTGTTGTTGTGCTTTGGGACCACAATATCATCTGCTTCTGTCCCTCCTTGCTCATAGCAGCTCAGGCTGCGCAGCTGTAACCAATACAATATTATACAATCACTGTAAACCTCTGGTATTGGCTGCATGTGGCAGCTTGCCTGAAACTTCCTATGGTTTGGAAAATTGTGGAATCTGGAATAATAGGTATTAAGATGTAAATAGAAACTTGCAGGAAAACCAAACCTAGCATTTCTGGAAAAAGAAGATTCCCGCTTGCCTATGCATTGAAAAAGAAAACCCATTTTCTGCAGTGTAGTTTTTTCCCCCCTTTCCCTAACCCTAACTCTAACCCCATAGCTTGTCCTTTCAGAATGAAGAAGTTCATAATATACAAAGGTAGTAAATTTGGAAGTATTCAAGCTCCAATTTCTGTTAGCAATAATCAGCATTACAAGCAAACCAGTGCTAGGATCTTTTGGAATATTTTTCTCTCTGAGATCCGGATGGGCTTGAAACTTTGCTCTTCCCCCAAGCACTGAGTCAATCTGAGCCAATTTTAGCTGAATTAATAATATTAATTATTTTTAGTTCAATATGCTTTAATTTTTTATTTATGATTGCTTGTTTTCTATTTTTTGTTAACAACCCTATGTCACATGGTGAGTGACAGACAGTTTCCATTGGTAGGAAGTCTTGCCTATCCAATTCCTGCCTTTGGGCTTAATCTAATAATTATTTATGGAAGATCAGTCTCCACAATATCTTACAAAGACATTATTATTTCATAGCTTTTTATAATACCCAAAGACATAATGTCCTGGTAACTTTGTAGCCCCCACACCTCCATTGGTATAGTATTTCTTCAGGTTTTTAAGATATGTGCTAATAGAAGCCATGTGAAATAAAAATATGAAGAGGGAGCATTCATTACATATACAGTTTTTCAACCTCTGACTGGTGAGTTGAAGGGAGCAATGATAGTACATGGGTCCTTAATCTATGAGGTTGACAGCAATGAAAACTATGAATCAGCTTCAAAATGCTTTCACATAATTGAAGAGTGGAAATGATACTGGCGTCAAAGTGCCCATTGGTTATATTATATTGCTAGCTACAGTCTATGGAATGTAGGCAGTGCCCAGCTGAGGAAAATCTGAAGATTTATGATCAGCCAAAGAAAAAAATGTAAAATTGAAAAATTGAAAAAAAGTTAATTTAATATATGGTCCTCAAATTTGATTCCCCAAATTTAATGAGATAACCTACTGTGTACAAGTAGGGTACTTCACAGAATGTTACCAGGTAAATTACCTTTTGCGTCATTTTCATAACAATTGTTTTGCAATTTTGCTTCTGAGAAGAGCAAAAAACAAACAAAAACAATCATGGCATAATATAGGAATGTTTTTTAAAATGTATATTCCTTGAGTTACAGAATGATTTAAGCAGCGAAGATGTTGGTGCTTATGACTGAGTACAGTACATGCAGGAATGGTGAAGAAAAGAAAAAAGAAAAGAGGCTATATTAGATTGCAAGATGTCAAACAAATTTTATTTTGTTTAAATCCTCAAGAATCAGGATTTCCTGTCATGTGATTGTGAATATTTCTTGCTTTTGTTGAGACTCCACTCTTTTACCCCACCTCCAGTGTGGGTGTTGGCAGCAGCTCTGACTGATTCCTTTGCTGAAGGCTGTGGTAAAGCAGGGGAAAATTTTATAGAACATATTTTCCTCACAATTCAAGGACAAGAGAAAGCACAGATGTGAGGGGGGAGAGCTCTGTGTTAATGAAGGACTTCTGCATCCAAATTAATAGCATTCAAAATCACTATGAAGAACCCCTATTTAAATAGAATGAAATGCAAAGGAAGCTGGGTATTTGATCCAGTACAGCTTTAAGTTCTTGTTTTAGGAAGAACTAGCTGGTAGAGATAATTTGGAGCTGTAATCCTATACCACAATATGATTTATTTTTGAATTACTATGTTGCAGAAACCTGGGCAATATGATTTATAAAAATTGTTTTGCAACTTATCAGGATGCATGAACAAGGTATAATAACAGGGTTTATTCAAACTACAGTTTAGCAAATTATCTTAACATGATCTGTGAACCTGATCACAATGTGCAGCCCACAAATGATCTCACATTTTCCTTGACATGGTTGGATGTGTCATAATGAAAAGAGGAAATGTGCTGCTCATTGAGTTGGTGGTACCAATAAAAAAAAGTAAAGTTGCCTTGAATGGAGCTTGACATCTGCTGACTTACATATCCATGTTAAGTCATTTTTCTCGATATGATAAAAAATTGTTTGCTTGCTTTCATGGTCTTTTTCAGGATAGGAAGAATATCACAGTTTTGGTATTGGAGAAAACTATTGAGAATACCATGAATAGCCAAGAAAACAACCAAATGGATCATTAAGTAAATCAACCCAAATTTGTCACTTGAAGCACAAATGATCAGGCTCCAATTATCTTATGTATGTGCCTCATTATGTAAAGATTCAACGCTCAGGAGAACTCTAATGCTGGGAAATGTGGAAGACATAGCTACAGTGTTGATGAGTACATTGTTGAAAGATAAATTATGTACAGATTGTCATAGAATATATCTATTGGTTGTTGAGAGTCAACAATGACTTGATGGCTCATCAAGATGATCATTCTAATCAGCCCAGTTTGGCTAGGCCAGGGGTCTGCAACCTTAAACACTCAGAGCCATTTGGACCTGTTTCCTACAGAAAAGAAAACACCAGGAGCCACAAAACCTGGGTGGGCGTAGCCAGCTCAATGTCATTCCCACCCAGTCACATGACTCCCCCCCAGCCATACCTACTCATGTTTTGTGGCTCCCTGTGTTTTCTGTAGGAAATGGGTCTCTCTCTCTCTCTCTCTCTCTCTCTTCCCCCTCCCTCCCTCCTCTCTCCCTCTCATTTCTGTTTTTCTCTCTTTTTTCTCCCCCTCCCTCCTCCCTCCCTCTCATTTCTGTTTTTCTCTCTTTTTTCTCCCCCTCCCTCTCTCTCTTTCTTTCTTTCTCTTCCCTTCTCTCTCTTATTTGTTTCCCTCTCTTTTCCCTCTCTCTCATTCTCTTCCTCCAGCTCTCTCATTTCTCTCTCCCTCTCCCTCTCCCACTTCTCTCTCATTTGTTTCTCTATTTTTCCTCTCCCATTCTATCCCTCTCTTTCTCATTTGTTTCTCTCTCTTTTTCCTCTCTCTCATTCCCTCTTTCCCTCTTTCTCCCTATCTCTCTCTCTTTCTCTCCTTCTCATTTGTTTTTCTTTTTCCTCTCCCTCTTTTCTTTCTTTCTTTCTTTCTTTCTTTCTTTCTTTCTTTCTTTCTTTCTTTCTTTCTTTCTTTCTTTCTTTTTCTTTCTCTCTCTCTCTTTCTCTCTCATTAGTTTCCTTCTTTTTTCCTTTTCTCTCATTCTCTCCCTCAATCATTTTCTCACCCCTTTCTCTCTCTCTCTCTCTCTCTCTCTCTTTCATTTCTTTCTGTCTCTCTTATTTCTCTCTCTTCTTTTGCCACCCGGAGGATGCTTTTCAATCAGTGCTGGTGGCACTGCTCATCTGGAGGAGTAAGGTTCAGGAAAGCGAGAAAAGGAGGCTGGCTCCGCCAAACTTCGCATGCCCACCCTGTGGATCAGGCTCGGAGAAAGCTGGAGTGTCCTCACTAAAGATGCTCACTCCATGTGCCTTTGCTGCACTTTGGCTGAGCCTGGCCACTCGCTTGAGAGTATCTCCACTTGTATGCACCCTCCCAGCTCTGCAACAGCCTGCCAGGGCGTTGCATGAGGAGAAGGAGGAGGGGGAGGATTGTCTTCAGGGAAGCTGCTGCCACAGTAGCTCATGCTCACTCCTCAGCTGCAGGCCTGTCCCCCTTTCTATCATACCCTCCTCCTAGATCCCATTCCCATCCCACCAGCCCTTATGTTAGTGAGATTGGCATTGGCCACAGCCTGGTTGGGTCTGTGTCTTGGGGCAGAGAGCAGGTCATGTGACCGGATTGGCAGGGAGTTGCAGGAGAAGGGTCAAACAGCCGCATGCAGCTCTGGAGTTGCGGTTGCTGACACCCGGGCTAGGCCTTGGGTGTCAGCAAGCACCTTGACAAATTCCCCAGCTTGTCTTGTATCTGATACATTTTTTATCTATGGATGACAAATTCCTTCCTGTATATGGTTATTATAGGTATAAGTGTTCTCCCCTCTGGGCTATGTGTCCAGGAAATAGATTTCCTGTTCTCATATGTGTGATGCAGTTTTAAAAGACCTGTTGCATTTTGAGTGACCATTACAATTATATCCACCATCATGTGGTGGATATAATTCAGGCATTAAAGAGGCCAGAATAGAAAACACCCTGATCCGCAGGACATTGTAGTAGATCTGTGTTTTAAGCAGATATTTTCAGAGGGAAAATATGGTTCAGTTAGCAAGTTTAAAACCTGAACTAAGTTACCGATAAATGGGAAGTAGTGAGATTATTATGGAAAGTAATTGTTTCTCTTTACATTCATATTTAAGCTTTTAATCTTGGCTTTGTTGCTTCATTATCACTAGCCTATGGTTAGAACTGGGTCCTCCCTGTTCTGATTAGAAACTGTTTCCATTTGATTCATTGGAAGAATAAAACATATCGCATTGCAAAATTTTATTACAGCAGTTTGCAACCTGTGAACTTTACAAGGAGCTCAGATCAGGAAACTGACTTCTCAAGAACACTAGAGCTAAGTTTTATTACACTAGGCCAGGAATGTCAAACTCACATCATCACGGCATCGTCACTTGATGTATCGGGACTTTTCCCCCTTCGCTAAATCAGGTGTGGGTGTGGCCAGCGTATGACGGATCTGGCCCATTGGCTGGGAGTTTGACAGCCTGCAAGAGGCTATAGTAATCGAGTCTTGCAAGACTACTGTGTTTCTCCTCCACTCCCTCTTATATATCTATGAGCCAGAGAAGAGCCAGCCTAAGTCTCTGCCTAATATTATCTCCTTTCTCAGGACTTGATTTTGTCTTCTTTAGTTTGGTAATGGCTTTTGAATATTTCCCTCATCTCCATGGGGACCCAACCTATATGACCAAAATATTAGTCCAGAGCTTCATAGAACCCAGTATCCTATTTCCTATAGTGACCAGTCTGAGGTTTTGCCCTTTCCACTCTATTTTTCCAATTCTACAGCTGAATTGGATAGTATTCATTCTGTGATATCTGTACCTGACATTTCTGTTCAACATCAAAAATATCAGTTTCAAAATTATAACTAATTATAACTATAACCATTTCAAAACTATCAAGGAAACACATTATAATTCTTAGTTCTACTGTTAAAAGAGAAGAATAAATATTTTCTATTAGTTTTTTTAAACCTGTAGTTTGGACACCTACTGTTAATCCTATAAAATGAATTGGTCAACCAAAAATTTGGAGTAACATTATCAGTATTAAAAATGATAAAAATGTCATCTTTTAGAAAATCTAGACTGTCTAAAAGATGTTATTGAAGAAATGACAGATGTAGAACAAATTTTATTTGACAAGATAGTGATGATATTGAAACATTTGACATTTTTATCTTTTATTTTTCTTGTAAAAAACCAAAACAGAATCTATTTCCCACAAGAACCTGTTTTCTTTAGAATTAATTTCAAAATCCTATTGTAAATGGAAACCAAAGGGGATATTAATACTGATAATGTTACTCCAAATTTTTGGTTGACCAATTCATTTTATAGGATTAACAATAGGTGTCCAAACTACAGGTTTAAAAAAACTAATAGAAAATATTTATTTAGATTTACAACTGATAGACCAAGAGAATGATTTAGAAAAGGATGCTTCACTGGATCTACAAATGAAATTAGTTTTAAAATTTAAAAGGAAAATAAAATGACAAATCAAGATTATGATCAATAGATTATGGGATGAATAGATACATTTTGTAACATTAGAGAGGGTGAAAAGTCACTAAATTTGTTTAACCATGTGATGAAGGTTGGAAGTAACTTCTTTATATGTTACCTTTGTTTTTGTTATATTCTTACTTTTTTTTTCTTCTCTTTTTAATTACACTTTTTACTCTTTTCTATTCTATTTTTTTCTTTAAGTTTAGTTTGTATTAAACTTTACTATTATAATAAAAATTCCTAATAAAAATGATACATGCAGCTGCACTGATATCCCTTCAGAGCCAAACTTTTGATTCCCCTCTAGTGTTTAAAAGAAGAATTGCAGTTTCTGTAGTTGGAACCCATTACATGTAGATTTGGTGAAATTGTCAGACTAATGGTAAGTATTGTATGAGTATAATAGTTGATACATGTCAGTACAAACTATTGTAAAATGGGAAATATCCTTCCAGTCAAGTTCAATTCCTAATTTTCTAATGGACATAGAAATATACTTTTATTGGCAGCAATTCTGAAATAACCTTCTTCTGTGATGTTTGACTTCTTGGTTAAGCCTACGAACTAGGGAAAACTGAAATTTCTGAGAAGTTCCCATCTAAATATTAACCAATGTCATGCTGCATATACTTTGTTGACCTAGTGCTGCCCCCTCCCTGCTGAAATAATCTGTGCTAATATTCTACCACTTGACAGTCACACAGGAATTATCTTGTTAAACAAATATTTATCCAATATTGTCGATGTATTTTTCCCAATTTTCTGTTAAGTATTCTGTAGTAGACTCCTTGGCTATAAATGACACAAGTAAAACTCAACTTCTGCTCTTTGATTATTGCAATTTTAACCTGCCAGAGGGTCTTTTTTTCTGACTCTCTCCAGATTTTGGATGATTAACTTTGAATAGCATTTGTTACAGAATAATATAGTTGTCGTAAAATACATAACTTTATGCAGACATAGCAATAGGATTAGTCATAGATACAGACAATTCTGTCAGGTGAATTCAAATAGCAGATTCTAAAATAACAAGCAGAATTGTGTTACCCATGTATACCTTAATGCTAATTATCATCAGAATACTAGTAGGTTTAATAGGCAGAATGCTATATTTTAATATTTTGTTTAATCTCCTAACCATCTTTGTTGCAAAAATGCTTATCTTGTTCTAACTTTAGTATTGATGATGTTCTGTTAACTGCCTAATCACAGTTACGAAATCAGAAGTTGGTGACAGGATCGTTAGGAATTCTAGAAACTGAACTCCACACTTCTTAAAGTTGTTGAGGTTGAAATAACTACATTACAGCATCACTCCTCAGGTGCGAGGACCATGACTGAAACATTTATAATTTTTAAAGAAAAATAGATGAGAGGAACCTTTCTCTCTTTTCCCTGAAAGTACTATATACATGGCTTGGGGCCAGGCTATCTTCGAGACCGCCTTCTACTACATAGCTCCCAACGATCGGTAAGATCCCACAGAGTTGGTCTCCTCCAGGTCCCGTAAGCTAAACAATGTTGGCTGCGGGCCCACGGGGGAGGGTCTTCTCTGTGGCTGCCCCAACTCTCTGGAACCAATTACCTCCTGAGGTCCAGACCACCCCACCCTATTGGCCTTCCGGAAAGCGGTGGAGACCTGGCTTTTCCGACAGGCCTGGGGTCGTTGATCTCGCTGTTGCACTCTTGCGAGATCTGGGCATGAATGGAGTGCATGGGTTTTTAATGTTTTTTTTAAAACAACTTTTATGGTATATTGTTTGCATTATTTTTTGTTGTAAGCTGTCCAGAGTCCCCAGGGAGTTGGGCGGCATAGAAATGCGACAAATAAATAAATGGGCATAATTACAGTAGTGATAGCAGTGGGCAGAATCACAGCTAAAAGTTATAGGGTACAGCAGGGGTGGATTCTAAAAATTTTTAATACTGGTTCTGTAGGCGTGGGTTATTTTGTGGGTGTGCTTGGTGGAAGGGGTAATGTGATTGGGTGAGCGTGGCCAACTTCTTTTTTTTTTTTACTTTTAAAGCATTTTTTCTACAACCTTAAGGTTGCAGAAAAAATGCTTTTAGAAGCCTCTGATGATCAGGCAACTCAGCTGGGATCACCAGAGGCTTTTAAAGGCATTTTTTCTCCCGCAACCTCTTCGACCGAAGAGGTGGCAGAAAAAAATGCTTTTAGAAGCCTCTGAAGATCAGGCAACTCAGCAGGATTGCCAGAGGCTTTTAGAGGCATTTTTTCCCTATAGCCTCTTCAGCTGAAGAGGTTGTAGAAAAAAATGCTTTTAAAAGCCTCTGACGATCCCAGCTGAGCCACACGATCATCAGAAGCTTTTTTTTTAACTTTTAAAAGCATTTTTTCGGCCGAAGAGGTTGTAGAAAAAATTCTTTTAAAAGTAAAAAAAAAATCTCTGATGAGGTGGGTGGGGTAAGTGAGTGGCAACCGGACTGGGGATCGGTTCAGGGGCATGGCCAGCCAATGTTATTACTGGTTCTCTGAACTACTACAAATTTTTACTACTGGTTCTTGTGAATCGATGTGAACTGGGAGCAACCCACCACTGCTCCAGAGTAAGTAGTAACTTAACTTTGACAGATACTCTGTTCTTGATTTTTGTGCCGCATTGGCAGCAGCTGAAGAGAAGATGGTGAAAGTCACGTAAAGTGGTAGTAGGAGGCAATGATGGAGAGCAGGGCAGCTAAAAGGGTAGAAATGGGGGAAACATAAATAAATGTTACTTACTGCAATACTGCAATCACAAATGTGGATGGACCTGAATTTTGATTATGTGAATGCAATTCCCCAACTACAATAGATGTAACTTTTAAGGGCCAGCCATTATCATTTGTTCAGTATTGTTGTAACTTTCAATGGTCACTAAACAAATGGTTGTTAAGTAAGGACAATTTGTAAACATGTCATGAAATCTAGAAGGTTTGATAAAAGTCCATCACTTCCAGCTATCACTTTCCTGGGTAGAGTTCACTTTAGCATTCTAGCTTTTCCTGCTAAGTTTCCTGGCCCCAGCATTCTGAAGTACAGTAGTCACACATCAAAAGTAGAATAGACTACTACCTCCCAGTATTCTAGTGGAAGTGCAATCTTTCTCAAACACTTGACATTTCTAATTAAAGCACTATCGTAGTTGTGTCAATTAGTTCAAAGAAAAAAATGGAGAAATACCCTTTTCTAAATGTTTGGCCCGATTATGGATTATAAATGTTCAACATAGAATATGAATGAAGCAAATGCTCATCAAGATAGAAAATTATTTCATTATTGAAAGAAATTAAAACAAAATATTATTTGCCTACATGAGACTCATATCAGAAAAAAAAGAGTGTAAAATATTTGATTTATAAAACTTTGGGTGAAAAACATTATTTTATCAGATATCAAGAAAAAGATGTTGAATTGTCTTGTATATTAACCTCAACTAAAACCAGTGGTTCCATTGATTGACTGATCTCAGAAGGCCTCCTGCACTCTTTTATCTTACTGCCATGCCTCTCCACTCAGGAACTAAAAGTCTTGCTTGGATTTCAGCTTCTTCTTGTCTCTGGGGGGATGATTTAAAAAGTGCTCTCTGCTAAAGGATTTCAGCTTGGTACCTGTTTTACACTGAAATCCTTTTTCAGAGGCACAACCGATTTTATTTTTTTCAGTCAGTCAATCAGCCAGTCCATTTATTAAATCTTTGATGAAGGATTTCAGCTCCATACAAGCTGGAATGAAGGATTTTAGTTCTGTGCAAGTAGGTATGGAGTTGAAATCCTTTGGCAGGGAGCTCTTTCAACCAGCTCCCAGAATCAAGAGGGAGTCCCCTTGGCAGGTAGCAGCTGCTTGTAACCTTCCCTGCAGGCTTCTCCATTGACTCTTTGGGGAAGCCAGCAGAGAATATTGCAAATGGTAATCACAGAATTGTAGGATACTTGGTAATAGGTTAAGTGCAAACGTGTTGCAAAGCATTCAGATTGCAATCATAGAATGCAGTGGGGGAGGAGGGTTGTTACATAATAAAGTTGGGATATAAATGAATAAATTTTGCAGCGGTTGGAAGTGTTTTACAGTGCATAAAACACCGTTTCTGAGGCCATCATTAATTTGAACAATCCTTAAGCTGTTAACTGCCCTTTCTTCTCATTTTTACTTGTTTTCTTAATTTTTGTTATTTTAAAAACTTGTGTATGTATGCGTGTATAAATACTCTGAAGGACAACATAGTGAATATTGTACACTGATTAAACATGATCACATGGTCAATTTTTAGCAACATAAAGCAATAATTCCCAGTTTTAAAACTATGGTTTAATAGTAGCATGGTAACATAATATTTCTTTAAAAAGGGCTGGTGATTTATTTGCTTTTGTCGCTGTCCTTTTTTATATTATGGAACATCCCTACAGTGTATGCAATTGTATAACTATGTACACCCCAAACTTCAGGCTTAATTTAGCAACACCTTTGTTTCAGAAAAGAAAGCTCACATATGGAACAGGTTTCTTTGATCTGTCTATAGCAAAATGTAACCAAGTTCACAGGAGTGGCACCAATTACCACAAAAGTTGATATTTTCTGATTATACTAGACAACGTTCCTAAGTTAATGCATTTTGTGCACTTAGCTGTTGTAAACCTGTGCCGATGGTCCCTTTTGTAGTTAGGAGTCATTTTCACTATAGTCAGCAAGCACAGTGGCTCTCAAATATCTGCATAATTAGGGATACATTTCATAAGACAGACAGGTAAAACAATGCCGCAAATCCAGATTTTCAGGAGTTGCAACTTGCAGAACAGCTTCAACCTTCTTTGGCTCAAGTTTAAGTCCTTCAGCTGAAACATGTCCTGATATAGCAATTTCTTCAAGACCAAAGTGGTATTTGCTTTCATTTGGTTTAAGTTTTCTTTTATGGCATCTGCCAAAAACTCCTGTCTATGGCAGAGCTCTTGAACAGTTGCTGTATAGCTAACAACATCAACCATATGCCAACAAGAAGAGTCCTCAGGCTAAATTCTATTGCCTTTTGATAAGCTTCCAAAGTACTTGAGATAAGAAACAGTGAACTTTATAGAACCTCTGTTCATTACAATAGTTGTCAAATGGCAAGATTCTGCTGCCAATTGTATTTGCCAAAATATTGTGGAACATGTCCTTGGTTAACTACTGCCTTGTTTAGTGACCATTGGAAATTACAATAGTGCTGAAAAAGTAAATTTATAACTGGTCCTTGCACTTATAACCATTACAGCATAATGATTGTAAAATGGTTCGTAGTGTTGCTTTACAGAATATAAAGGTCAAGGGTACTTTTCAGCCAAATAATAGATCTTGACCTACATGAACATCAGCCATATTATTGTTCCAAGCAAACTGCAATACAAAATAACCCAAACATATGGTGAGTGGCTTTGTCTGAGAAAAAAAAAATCCTGGCAACAATTTTATTTCTGATTTAAAAATACTGCATAAGACTGCTGCAAATAAATTTCTATACAATCCCACTGTTAATCATGAATTTCTGTTGCTTCCCAAACATGCTGTTATTTTTTTTCTTCAGCATTTATAAAAGAAACTCTTCCTCTTTCCCATCTTCTTTTTTGTTGCATTAAAAAACTTACAAACTTTCTCCTTGAGAATGTTTATCACCTAGCTATGAAATTACTTCTTGATTTTTTTGCAACAAATTTAAGCTAAGGGACCCATTTGCAACATAAATAGTGCTCACTGCATTCCATGACAATAATTCACAGTATCACCACCTTTTGCTGATGGATGATTAATGAAAGAGCTTACAGTTGCTATCAACCTGCTTCTAAACCTTTTTCAGACAGTCTGGTTATGATAAATGTTTTATCCAGTCAGATTTTTCTGCTGCAGATATGTATCACGCTGAGTTTGGGGCATGCATTTTCCCACAATATTTGGAGTTCTTTTTGTACATGTGGTTTTGTTTTGTTTGGTTTGTTTCCCCCCCTTTGTTTTGCATTTTATCCTTGGAGTTTTGCAAAATTATCCTTGGATAATTTTCAGACAGTGTGTGTCCAATCTTTCTCCTTTCCTAAATCTCTCCTTTTCCTCTCTGCCACAGTGTTTTCTAGGTCTTGTAATATTACAGTCTAATAAATTTTTAGTTCAATTTTCTTTTCTTAGTTTTAAAAGATGTATTATTGTGATTATCTGCAGGAAAATACCACCTCCTCCCCCACAATGTAACTAAGCATTTGCCAACCCTGAAGCGAACCTGGCTGAAGCAATCTGTGTGGGTTGCCACAAGGCAGAAGAAGGGACAGGGAGGGAGAAATAGTTAACTGGGGCCTTGCAGTCAAAACAAAAAGTTTTCCAGTCGGAACCAAGGTCATTCCAACAGGTGGCTGAGAGAGGAGGAGTGAAGTAACCAAGCGACTGCCAGTACAATGTGACTGATGACTGGTGGAAGGCGAAAACTTTCACCTTTTAATTAGGTGAAAACCACGGGAACATTCAGAGTCGGTTTTCACCAGTTGTGCCAATATGATGTATTCAATAATAAACTGTTCTTTGAGGAATCTACCTGCCTCGGAGTTCTACTTTCAATGGGTGCGTTACTTGGAATGCTGACAGCATTATTTTGCCCGCCAGGTATCTAAAACTATGTCACATCTACCTTCCAGAGTTGGCATAAGGCTGAAATTTCTCTTCAATGTCTGTTAAAGTTATGGCTTTGATACCGACTACCACATCAAAACCATTCACCATGTTCAAAGCTTTCCAAGTGTGACAGTTTCCTTATTGAGAAACAGAAGCCACTAGTTCCTTTAACACTTGCTTAATCTCAGCTCAGCATGTAACTTTTTTAAACTTTTCCATTTCCGGGGGAAAAATATAGCACAGAGTTGTGGTTAAAGAGAAATGTATAGCACAGAGTTAAAAAGAGAAATGTAATCTGTGGCTTTCATTTCTTTGCTATTCGTCTGAAAGAAAAAGCTTGACTATAAATATCCATCACTCTATTCCTTTTCAAAATAAACAACATCATGGTAAATACAGAAAAGAAGAAAGAAATATTAAGCAAAAGAAAGATCATAAGAGAAACAAAAATATAGCTAAAATTAGCTCCACCTTATTCCAGCTCCTCTTCAAGTAGAAAAGGAAAGTTGAAACTACCTGGATACAAATCTCTACCATAATGCAAATCAGCAACATAATCCAATTATTCAAGGTAAGGACTTTTTCAAAAAATAGACACACCTAACTCCAACAACAGGAAAGTACTGCTGTCAAAGCCCTTCGTATCATAGTTACAAGGCAGGGAAATCTGGTTCAAAGGATTAGTATTGGATAAACAGACAGTCGTGTTAGAGAATAAACAGACAGAAGAGAAACACTTCTAACAAAGAAATGCATTTTCAGCTGCTTAGAAAATTGAATATCCCAGACTCATATATGATAAATGCACTGCTGTTGTACAGAAAAAGGGAAGTTTGTGATTCTTCCTTATTTCCATAAAGACAGATTTTGATTACAGTTAGGCATCAAGCAATTTTTACTTATTTTAAGACAGCATGCCATTCTTTAGAAGAAAGTTTTTTGGGAGCATTGTACAATATTTTGTCTTTTCTCCCCAAAATGATTCTAGTTAGATTGGATCTATTTTTATCATATTGATAACAATCAGTCATAATCCAGAGCAGAATTACAAGAAAAAGATAATTTTTAAGCATGTTTCAGAACTACTATACTATTGAATTCATATATTTTTCACACTTTCATTTAAGCAGCTACTTTTAAACTGTGAAGCTGAAACTCATATAGATCTACTATATTCTACCCAATAGCTATTCCAAGAACTCAGCTTTTCTGTTAATCCTAATCCATAAAAAAGGTGGCAAAAACTGAAAAAAAGTACCAGACAATAAGCTGTTTGGTTGCTTTAACCATTTATATTAACTACAAATATAAAACATAAATTAGTTGCAAAAAGGCTCTTTATGGCATTACTGGTGATTAGATGACTCCTATTGCTACCAGTTTAAAAAAAAAACTTTAAAATTTTGTTAAATGTAATTAGAAGCAATTTTATAAATGATATAAATTTATCTAATTTGTAAATATAGGATATCTGTGCCCAATATGCAGTAAGAACAATACTTTCGGGCCAGTAAAAATATTTTAGAGTATAGTGATATGAACTTCAAATAAACTGCCCACATTGCTCATTTACAACTGAGAGCAAAGATGTCTGAGGTTGCAAGTAGAAATGAATTCCTTTCATCATCTTAGAAAGTAAAGTTATCATTTTGTTAGCCACTGCTATTTCTGTCTTCTCTGCTTCAATTATATCAGATATAATTAAAAAAGCTGAGAAACAATCATCATAATATAACCTTTGTGGAATAGTAGCTTAAGTGTAGTCATGGGTCTAGAGAAACCCAAGTTCAGATCACAAAGAGATCATAATACTTGTGGGATAACTTTGGGCCAGCTACATCACTAAGTGTGGTCTATCTTGAAGGGCTATTGTAAGGAGCATATGAGAGTTTGAAGTGCAATGCCTTGAGCTCCAAAAGGACAGGCTAGATTTGAATATAATAATAAAATAAAAGACTCAATACTATTTTGAATTCCATACAAGTTGTATTTGACTTAACTAAATATTAATATTCATAGATTAGGATTGTGAATCTATGAACTTCATAGGGATGGTCAGCAGCAATACATTATTAAAATTCAAAGAAAAGAAAGGCTGATTTCCAGAAAACTTCCATTTCCTCCCTTAAAATCTCTCTTTCCACAAACTGTACTATTGAAGTGCAGTTACCTTGCAAAGGAATTTCAATAAGAGGATTTTTAGCAGTTTTCAGATCTTGAATAGATTTTAAAGGTGAGAGTAACTAACAGCAGTCTGCTTCATGACCCATTTCCACCTTTAAACTTCGCAAAGTCTGAAAAATTCTGGCCATGTCATGGAATGTCTACTTTTTTTTTTTTTTTTTTTTTTTTTTTTATTTAAATTTATATACCGCCCTTCTCCTAGTGGACTCAGGGCGGTGTACAGCCAAGAATAAAAAACACTCCAATACAAAATTTAAAATATTAATAAAAGAATTAAATAATTTTGGCCCAATAAATTTAAAAACCCAATAAGCAATTAAAATTTAAAACCCATAAAACTTTAAGCTTAAAAAAGAGAGGGGGGGGGGGTTACGCCAGCCCAGCTTGACGAAATAAAAAAGTTTTTAGGGCACGGCGGAAAGCCCGGAGATCGGGTATCGTACGGATCTCCGGGGGCAAATCGTTCCAGAGGGCTGGTGCTGCCACAGAGAAGGCTCTCCCCCTGGGTGTCGCCAGCCGACATTGTCTGGCCGACGGCACCCCGAGGAGTCCCTCTCTGTGGGAGCGAACTGGCCGGTGGGAGGCTATTGGTGGCAGAAGGCGGTCCCGCAAGTACCCAGGCCCTATGCCATGGAGCGCTTTAAAGGTGGTCACTAACACCTTGAAGCGCACCCGGAAGACCACCGGAAGCCAATGCAGCTCACGCAGGAGAGGTGTCACATGGGAGCGCCCCCTTGCTCCCATAATCCCCCGCGCGGCCGCATTCTGCACCAGTTGGAGCCTCCGGGTGCACCTCAAGGGGAGCCCCATGTAGAGAGCATTGCAGTAGTCCAGGCGGGAAATGACGAGTGCCTGAGTGACTGTGCGTACGGAATCCCGATCTAGATAGGGACGCAACTGGCGTATCAGGCGAGCCTGATAAAAAGCCCCCCTGGCCACGGCCGTCACATGCTCCTCCAAAGACAGCCGTGCATCCAGGAGGACGCCCAAGTTGCGAGCCCTATCCGTGGGGGCCAATGACTCGCCCCCAATGGTCAGTGATGGAGTCAACTGGCCATATCGGGATGCCGGAAGCCACAGCCACTCGGTCTTGGAGGGGTTGAGTTGGAGCCTGTTGCCCCCCATCCAGATCCGCACGGCCTCCAGGCATCGGGACATCACTTCCACGGCATCGTTGGGGTGGCCTGGGGTGGAGAAGTACAGCTGAGTGTCATCAGCGTACTGATGGAACTTCACCCCAAAGCCACGGATGATCTCGCCCAGCGGCTTCACATAGATGTTGAACAGAAGGGGCGAAAGGACCGACCCTTGCGGCACTCCACAAGAGAGACGCCTCGGGGTCGACCTCTGCCCCCCTGCCAACACCGTCTGCGACCGGTCGGAGAGATAGGAGGAGAACCACCGCAAAACGGTGCCCCCCACTCCCAACCCCTCCAGCCGGCGCAGCATGATACCATGGTCGATGGTATCAAAAGCCGCTGAGAGATCTAACAGGACCAGGATAGAGGAGCAACCCCTATCCCGAGCCCTCCAGAGATCATCCACCAACGCGACCAATGCCGTTTCCGTGCTGTACCCGGGCCTGAAGCCGGACTGGAGCGGATCCAGATAGACTTACTACTTACCACCTCCAACAAGCTGGGAGATGGTAAGTCGTCACTGGCCTCAGTGGCTGGCCACCATTCACTTACTTCCTAAATGACTTCTTACCAAATCCAGTATTACACAAGAGATTCCTAGATAAATGCATTCACAGTAACATTTTAATCAGTCAACTGTGTTTTAATAAGGGAATTGCTTGAATCAGTGTAGATATTGTCTACAAAAAATTGATCGTTTTGGCGGTTTACAAATTCTGTTCCAAGCTGTATTTCAAAATATAAACCTAAATATATGAGAATGCCTAAAAAAATAGTACAACTTTAACCTTGATTTAACTTCTCCTTTAAAACAAAAATGTCCTAACATCGTATTCAGATGGATTAAATTCAACCACTATAAAACTATAAGGAATGTCAGACTGTATTACTGTACTGGTTTTAGAAGTGAATTCTCATTAATACCCAAAAAGATTTTTATGGCTATTAAAAATAAATTGGCCTTTTTCATTTAAACATTTAAAAGGTTAAACAAAACGTTCTGATATCAGTAATCAAAAAGGCATTAATTTTATTATATTTTTTTGTTAACAGTAGGAACTATGGTGCTGAAGGACCTTCCAAGTAAAAAGCAGTTCTCTTTGGGGATATTAGTCAATTAATTTAATAAAGTTCTGTTTTAAGATGATTTTTCTTTTCTGTTGCGAGGTGAGTCTGCTCCATTTGAGGTTAATGTTCCATTGATTCCATTTTCTAAAAATAAAAAACAAACAAACATAATTAATTCTTTTCTCTGGATTCCAAGCCCTTAGACTATGAAGATTTAAAACATCTTAATAGAGAGCTTTAAAATTAATTCAGGGGAAGAAGCTACAAGCACATCATAAATCAAAACGTTTCTCACAGATGCTTTAACAGTATCATGTCCAGATATTTCTACTGGTCCATTTTAAAATGGTATTCATTTTCGCCTCTAACAAAAAATGACTGAATCATCTTTAACCACTTTAGAACATTAGGGAAAGGGAGGAAGCAGATCCTTCTGGAGAGAATACAGGTCATCAGTTTTCTCCCTTTATGTGGTAACATTCTCTCAGCAATTATACCGAAAGCATGGAGGGCCATCACTCATATTTTCGGAGATAGCAATGCATTTTTTCTTCTCTGACCCTGTATTCTATTCTAGATTTCACTTGAAGAACTTAATAGATTTGCCCAAGTTTGCTCCTCTCTTCCCCTTTTCTTCATTCCCCAGGCCAAATATGTAACAAGATAGGCCAAGCCATCTACTAGTACTCTGGAGAAATAAGTATAATAGTCCATTTGTGAGCTGCCTAGGAAATACAGGTAGTCCTTAGGTTATGATGGCAACTGGGATTGGAATTTCCACCATTAAGAGATGCAGGCATAAACAGTGACACTGTTTATTGTTGGCAATCTTGGCAGTCCTGGTTGCCATCATAGCTCCAGAATCATATGGGTTGTTAAGTGAGGACCTGACATGAGGACAACATGGGCAGGAATTCCATACAAGCAGGCTGATGTTTGTATGTGTGAGGAAGATGTGTATGTGGTGGTGCTGCATGTTAGCTCTTTGGAATGAGAGTAAGCGCTAAGGGGTGAGTGCCAGTACTGGGTTCCACTTACCTTCGCTACTGGTTCAGAATCAGGAGCGCATGTGTGTGCGTGCTCGCTTTGCGCGCAGCGCTTCTGCAAATGCGCAGAGCGTCCATGATGACATCCGGGCAGGTGGGCAGAACCTCCCACCGCCGCCACTACCGGTTCGCCCAAAGTGGACCGAACCAGTAGAAACCCACCACTGTTGGGTGCTATGGAGAGCTAGTGAGGGACTTCCAATCTCCTGCTGGCTTTCCAATTGACTTGTGGGAAGTCAGAAGGTAATTTTGCCAATGGTGACTACGTGCCTGCAAGACACTGCAACCATTGTAGTTGCAAGCCAGTTGCCCAGTATCCATTCATTTGACCCACAGGAATGATGCAATGGCCACAACTTTGCAGACTGGGTTGTTCAGCGAAATTGTTCTCTTTGAACAGTCACTGAGTGAGTTTTAGTAACTCAAGAATTGCCTGTAATAGATGCCCAATGATATGTTGCAGACTTATATTAAAGAACTTGTTATCAGATTAAACCACATCATTTATAGTTTCCTACTTGTGCAAAGCAACTACTTCCTTTTTGTACTTCTGCCAAAAGTATACAGAAATCATTAAAGCACTAACCTCTTTCTTTTTTCGATGGCTTTCCTTTTGTTGTCATAAACTTCTTTTTCACTGGTTGAGGAGGGGAAGAATGTTCTCTCCACCTTCTTAATTGGAAATTAATGAATTTCCACATCATAAAGGCCTGTGTTAAACAGATTGATGCCAGGACACTGATTCTATAAAGACCAGATATAGAATATTAGAATTCCTGATGATCCAGAGATGGAAAGGATTAGAAAAAACTGTTTCTTTTAGGAAGATGTTTCTTGAAGGCCACTAACTAATATTTAATTTGCTTGTCACCAGTGCAAACAATTTGGTATATTGGTGGACTAGCAAAAGGAAGATCATAAATAGCAATACATATATTAGAAAATCATTTTTTAAAATGTCACATAGCAAATTCATGTTTCTATGCAGCAACTAAATTAGGATGCTATGGATCAGAAAATCAGATATAATAGTTTAACCTACGGCACATCTGCCTTGCATTCTGCAAGACAGAATGCATTTTTACTATATCTTCTGAAAGAGATCAAACCATATGGCTATATAAATGCCAGCACAATATTTGAAGAATAGAAAATATTGTGATAGCATGCTTCCAAGAACTGCAAATACAGTCAGAATCTTCTGTAATAAAAAATAAACAGTTATTCTGAAAGTGGGCATCAAGCTTCTTGCTGTTATTTCTCTTCTTCCTTTTTGTATTTCTAATTATCAGACAGCACTAAGCAGTCACTCTCACTCTACCATAAAACTGTAATTAAAACGTAACATTGGAAAAAAAAATCAAAGTGAATTTAGTGCCAGGTTTTATATACAGGATTAAGAAATGTGAGGCCCTCAGCCTAATTTCAGATTTTGTTAAAAATACAGATACAGAACCTAGGAAGAGCTGGTGCCTCTGGGAAAGTTGTTAAGTTAAAAAAAGAATATGCCAAAAGAATGTATTTTCGCACCGGCTTTTAACTTTGGTGCTATTCACTATTAAATATTTTTGGTAACCATGAATATGTAAGTGACCCTTGATTTACCACAATAATTTGTCGTTAAGTGGTGTAGTTACCGGATTGCCCCCAATTTTATAACTTTTGTTGCTTTGGTCATTGAGCAACTTAACCATGCTAATTAAATGAGACATTACATGACTCTGACTTGTGACCATCTGCTGCTTTCCCATGGACTTTGCTTTGAAACCAGCTGGGAAGGTTGCAAATGGTGATCATGAGACTGCACGATGCTGCAAGTGTTATTAACCGGCTTCCAAACACTCAGATTGCAATCAAGTGACCGCAGAAGTTCAGAGTTGATTGTTAAGTGAGAAGATCAGTCTTATCGCAACTCTGAATAGTCGTTAAACAAACTGTCATAAGTCAAGGACTATCTGTATCATATAATTATTATCCCATTTATTTGAGTTCAAAACAGATGGCACAATTAGCAAGCATCTGCTAATTTGGAACATTACAATTTAGTTTCCCCTCCCCTGGAAATGATTCAAACAAGCCCAGGTTAGGAAAATTATGATTTTAAAGCATCATAAAAATGACAAAAGAATTTGCAAAATATAGTAAAAGTTATTTTAAATATTCATTTTCTTTCTCCTAATAATATACCCAATATTCCTAACAAAGACAACAGCTTTCTCAAGCAATTAGTTCAAGACAAATCTCTTTGAAAATAATGTTTAACTATTATATTTTAATATCATATGGTCCAAGAACACATATCTGTGTTATACCTGATTGGTAGCACATTAAAGTTTCCAGTACTAAAATCCAAAGTTTGATTCTCTGCTCTAGCAAGGCCAAATCCAACAGTAAGGACAGACAGAATTAAGGTCAGGAGTCTTCCCAAAACAAAAAGAACAGCCCACAATGTAAACCTAGCAAAAAGAAGTAAGAGATACGTGATTTATCAGAATTCATCCACCGATTGTGTTACTCACATCTTCAATTTCAGATATTTATACGCATTACGTACTAAGTTTTCTGGGCGAATAATTCTGCCTGCTAATAAAAACATTTTTTGAGACATATCAGGAAAGAGTCTTCTGCGTATGATGCTATTGAGCTCTGGCACGGATTTGATACAACATTGCTATCCCCCAACTGATAAAAAAAGCACAAGAAATCTTCTGGAAAGGCTATTGTGTACTCTTCAGTTGAAGGATATATTCTATGTAAATATTCCTAGGTATGGATATATCAAGACCATCCTTTAAAATGAACAAATTTGAGTTCCTTGCATGTAAATAATATACCAATTGTGTTTAATTCTATTTTGAACAAAAAGCTCATATAAGCACAGCTACTAATATATGACATACAGCATACATCTTTGATTTATCTAAAAAGTAGGTAATATTCACTCTATTGTTATATAAAATATATGTATGCATTTATGCATGCAGCAAGTATTAACTAAATATGAATAATATTTCTATACAACATTTATAATGTGAGAGATAGCCTTTGTGAGATATGACAAGTAGAAGCACATACCCTTTCTGGTGTTTTTCATCACTGAAGTAAAAAAGTCTGGAGATATGGAAGAGAAACTCCACAAAGTAATGTAACACAAGAAGAACAAGACCAAGATGGGTCAAACTATAAAAAAAGAAAAAGAATACACCAGATGTTAATTGCCAAAGAAACGAAAGACCTTTAGAACTGTTTGTCATAAAAGTGGATCTTGAGAACATTTGGTACATCTAGGATAGAATACCAGCCTCAAATTCTCAATGTAACTAAAGGATGGCAACTGGTGTTGTCTCATCTTTCCTTTGAGTTGTGTAAAGAACAACCTACATCTATTTGCATGGTAGGGAACACCGCAGATTCCACAAATGAGTAGCTGCCAAGTTCTCTCTTTTTAGAAACCTTTGCTATTGCCATTCTATCTAATAAAAAGTGGGATGGAAAGCTTCTAATCATTGGTACATGTTGAAAATTGATATGTACATTTATGGTTTAATTTGTCTTCTAAACTATGCTGCACGAAATATTGCAAAATGATCTTTAAAGCATCATTGGAGGCACCATTTTTTAAAACTTTATTTATTATAAATTATTGGACTGTATCGTAGAAATTGCCGGACTCCCCCCGCCCTCCCCCAGCAAAATAACAATGCCACTCACTTTAACAGATATGCTCCAGTGATATGGAAAAGATATAGTCCAATGTAAACAAGCTGGCGAGGAATGTCTTCCTATGAAAGAGATGCAAGCTTATGAATGCTCCAAGAATTTTTATCATATTCAATTAGCTTTCATAATTGTGTTTCTTATCTACATCCCTCTCCAATTGTCAGCTCCAAAGGTTGCAGAATATGCTGTTTGGGAATTATAGGAATTGTTGCCCATTATCTAAGAATACTTAGAAAAAATATTAAACTCATTAATTTACTGCAAAATTGTCTGATCAATAAATCCTTTCTTGCTTATTTTTATTTCTAATGTAAAATACCATACTTGTTAATGATACAAAACACTTAACTATTCCATTAGTGCCTAAAAATATTGTTTAATTTATGTAGTGATCTTAAAAAAGGACACTATGACAGGGTATATAACATGCTATGCTGTAACAGTTTATTTATTCATGTCTCGGTGTACTGTATGAAATCAGCCAAAAAGCTTTATTAAAATAAATGATGATATTGCCCAGTCACAAAAGTTCCAGGAGATTTATAACTTCAGTTCCATATTGTAGCAGCTCTTGCCGCAACAGTCCAAAACTGAACGTGGGGCATATTTGAGAATGGAGAAGAGACATAATGTTAAACCACAATCTAAGAAGAGGAAATTACAGAAGATTCATTTCTTGGTTCTTTAAAACTAATCAAGAAGTTGTTTCTCAATTTGAGAAGCTGCTCGAATTGGTTGCAAAAGCAGGCAAAAGAGAGGCAGATTTGGATTGGCTGGAACAGGAAGCAAAGCCTTCTATATACGCAAGTGGGACAAGAGCACAAGAGCCTGATGCTACATATCTAAACCTTACATTCTCTCTGACATTTTTTTCAGACTACGCGCAAATTCCATTTCAAAGGTACATTTCTTTGCAAATCCCATAGACAAAATTCTGCTTGTTGTCTAGATAACCATATGCAGTGGTGGGATTCAAGTAATTTAACCACTAGTTCTCTGCCCTAATGATTTCTTCCAACAACCAGTTTGCCAATCTGCTCAGAACAATCCGTTTGCCAATTCAGCCAGTTCACACTAAAGTGGTGCGAACTGGCTGAATCCCACCACTGACCATATGTATTATTTATGCCTTTAATTTGTAAGCTTGTGGACAAGGTATTTATTAGATGCAATCTTACTTTTTTTATCTTCTGAAAATAGAATTCTGGAAAGGCATGAAACCAGTATGCCATCTGTGAGATATAAAAGAACTTCATTTGAAACCTGCAGAATACAACAACAAATCAAAATTAAAATGTACTGATTATTTCATACAAAAACCTTTATTGGACTAAGTTTTTACAATGGAGTAATATTTGAAATTTTTGGAGCATATAAAAACTAATGACATAAGATTACTGTAGATGCATTGCTAATAAAATAACTTGTTATTTGCCAGAAAATACTAGATATCTTTATACATAATTAAGTAGATGATTATTTTAATAACCACAAAAGTCAGGTGGGATAGAATTATTAATTAAATTATTAATTAAAAAAACTCACGGCATTGATGTGTGTGGGTAGTCTCTCCAGAGTGATGTTGGATCTGATACATAGTTTTCCTGAAAATAAGACACAGGAAATATTAATCCAATCCAATCCAATGTGAAGTTGCTTAACCTCTTTCTAAGCATGGCCGATAGCATGGAAGGCTGACATAGAAATCTGAGTTAAATGAATTAGCAAGCCTCAAACTGAACTGTGATTCCTCATTTTAAACAAAGTGCTTCTAAATTCAAGAAAGAGAAGCAACAGTTTTACGTGAACTACATAGAGCTCAAATTAATGCCAGATGCATATAAGGCTACTTCAACAAAATGTGAACTCCCTGTTGTACTGTAAAAACTATCTGAGAGCTTTTCTTAGCCACAAATATATCTTGGCTGGCAAGTCCTCGTTAACAAATAAGTTGATAACTTATACATCCCAACTACCACCCTCACTTAATAATTTCATTTAGCAGCATATTTTATATATATATATTTTGCATTCTAGGTGTATCATTTTAAATTTTGGTATCTACTGCCCCAGGAAAGTATTGCTCTTCCTTGGATCTTTTCACTTGTAAACTGCAGCCAATAAGAGCAGCCATTATTAGTATATTATTTATCTTTGACTTCTCCATCAAGCAATAAAATGAATGGCATTATCTGTGTACTTACAATTTTTCTGGAAAACCTAACATTGATATTTTGGGCATTCCATTACCATAGAACAGTACTAATGACTCAAAAGGGAATTATAAAGAAAATGAAAAACATTTTTGATGTTGTGACTATTTTCAAGGCAACCTAATTGTGTGATTAGTCAATTGTTCTACTCCCCATTATATATCTTCCTCTGACTTACTCACCGACACAAGGATGCTTGTTCCCCAGACGCAGGAGAAAAGGTAAAATGCACTGAGTTGTCCAGATTCATTGAATTTACTGTGTTTTGTTTTGGAAAAGTGCATTCGTCTGTTAATTTTCTAAAGAAAAAAGTTATCTCATTATTGATAGTTAAGATAGTAAGTTACTTGTCATATATATCAAAAGCCCAAATTCAATCAATCAATCAACTTCTACTGTAGTAGTGCCTGTTATTATTCTAACAAACAGTACTTACATCTAACACGTATTCTTGAATAACAGCATGTATGATTACTGCCACTAGCATGTAGAAGAAAACAGTAGCCAGATCTTTGATACCATAATGATATAATGTCACTGTTTCTGTAGGCTGGTTTTCTGAGAGGAAAAAAACAACATTTAAGAATGCGTTTGTTTTAACCAGCCTCATCCAATTTATATCAGGAATAAAAACGTATCTAATTTTGTTTCTGTATTCCAAGCCAGTACAAATCAGTATTAGTACAGGAAGAACAACCCAGGTAACAGTTTAAAATATTGTCATTCATCAGATTTTTTACTATCTTCCTGTCCAAATTTTAAATTTAAAAGTTCATTAGCAAACAAATAGATTTAATTTAAGCTATGATACCTAAACTGTGATCTGCAGATCACTGCTGGTTCATAGGGATTCCCAAGTTGATTTGCTAATGCTTATCCTCTGCCTTAGCGCTGCCCTTCTCTTTTCATTGGCAATTAGCTGTCTGTCTGACCACTGATGCAAGAGGGAGGCTGAATAAAAGCTGAAAGTAGGCTCTGGCTTGGCCAGCTGGCTGATGGTGCACTTAACCAGGTCTCTAACAGTCAGTTGGCCAGAGTCTGCTCGCCTCTTAGCTCAAGCAAACAAGTAAGCTCTTCATTTTGACATCCTTTTTTTTTTTGATAAAAAAGTTAATTTAAAAAGTTCTTTTAAAATGGAGGACATGACTATATTATAAATAAATTCATCGTGGGATTTCTTTTAACATAAGAAGGAGAAGGGAATGCCATGTCTTTTTGGAATATTTAGTGGTTTGTGTTATAGAAAGTTCAAGCAATATTCCTTTAGGGGATGCAAAGCAGATGCCAAGCCATAGTTTCATACCATGTAAACAAGCTTTGTAAGATTTATTTCCTCTTTTAGAAAACTGATTCCTTTCTAGATATGCAGTATGCAAAGATATGTCATTTTGTTAGAACTCACAAAGATTTGCTTGTACATTAAATGCAAGTCAAAATTAGAAACTTGGATATAACTGCGACATTGAGCTTTTATATTGTCTGTCGGTCTGTCTAACTGTCATCTATCTATCATCTAGCTATCTAATTTATTGGCTGCCCATAAGGTTCTTATCATAAGGTAAAGAATATAGACAAATCATATTTTATTGTTTTGATGAAAGAACTACTTTGTTTTCCCGAAAATAAGACCCTGTCTTATATTTTATTTGAACCCTGGAATAAGTGCTTGGCCTTATTGCCATGCACTCAAAGCCCAATTGAGCTTATTATCAGGGGATGTCTTATTTTGGGGGAAACAGGGTAATTGATTTTCTACAAACCAAGAAAAAGATGAAATCTCCCTCCATGAGAGGAAGAATGAGCAAAGACTGAAAGAATCCAAATCTCAGAGCCTTTCAAACAGCACTGATACAGAATTGAACCAGTATGATTATCTATCTATCTATCTATCTATCTATCTATCTATCTATCTATGGTGGTCTCAAGCACCATTTTTGCTGGTGCTTCTGTATGTCATTCACATCCTGGTGTACAATAATATTGCAGACAAATACCCAAACATTTATTAGAAGATTACCTGTAACAGGAATGGTAATATTGTACTGAAGTGTAACAAAGACAACAGCTGCTTTGGCTGTAACCTGCAATAAAACAATTTGTCTGAATAAAACTGTGTGATTGCATGGTAAATCATAGGAACATCTACATTCTTTCATATATCTGAAAAAATACATTGAACAGACTGAGAAATAATGAACCAGGCCGAGTCAAGGATAACAGGCTAATTGCAAATAAGCATTTTGGCAATTTTTTGGGGTTAGCCTGCTTGCTATTGTTGTTTATTTGAAGCTCAATGGGAAGAACTGAATGTAAACTTCCTTGGCCAGTTACCTGAAAGGAAACTATATCTACAGCATAGCAAATGAGCTATAAAATACAGCTGTCCAAATAATTGTGTTATTTTAATGTAATGCTATTGAATTATTTTTAACTACGAAAGCCTTACTTAAAGCAGTCATTAGCCAATTAGAAATTTAATCAGGATAAACCTATTAGGAAATCACAGATTGGCAAAATAATACTGAACAGACTTCATCTTCTGCAATCTCTTCTTCATATGATGAACTAAATTAGTATTATATTGATTAAACACATTTTACACAGTGGCGGCTGAGTTCATAGTGAACCATCATTGATTTAAGAATGGGTTACTCAATCCAATTTCCAGGCTTTGCACAACACTGACTCTTGCATTAACCATATCAGTTGCATTCAGAAAAAAAAGATCTGAATGGAAAGCCAATCCATAATCCACAGGATATTCAGCCTATGAATTTTGGGACTCCAGCCAATGATTATTCAGCACAAGACTGCTATTCTTCCTTGGAATTCCCATTTCACACCTTTCAAGACGGCATGATTTCCTTCATGGTAAAAGTGATCAGAACTAGAAATGCGAAAGTTACGCCATTTAAATGCTTTATTATCTTCTGGAGCAAATTTTCTAACGGTGAGTGAAGCTCCAAAGCTTTTGTGTCTGTCCCCGACCTCCCTCCCCTCGAAAAGCAAGCTATGGAACCGGGGCATGCTGCAGCCTTTCTTCCGGTACCCGTTTCTACAACTCCAGCTGTAACAGGCAAAACTGGATACGTGTCATACCATCCTCAGGGGCGTGAACCAACCCCGCCCCTTCGGATGTGCATCGCGGTCGGCTCCCTTGTACACGTCACCAGCCATTTCACCTTTTCCGAAGCGGAGGGGAGGAGTCGCTTGCCGCAACGCCCCATGGGGTTTGTAGTTCGTCGGCTGCACACAAAAGGCAGCGCGTCTTCTCTGTCTCTCCCCCTCCCCCCCCCGTCTCCTCCTCCCTCCAGCTTCAGCAATGGGAGACGCCTCGCCTTCCAGCCTCGCCCCCACTCCTTCGCTCCAACCCTTACCGGCCCTTCCCGCCCCGAAATCGCAGAGGCGGCCAACTCCCCCCCCCCGCCCCGCGACCGAGCTCTTGCTCCCGAGTGCCACGTAACCTATCCGAGACCAGGAACTCCCGCGCTGGAACGAAGCATGCGGGGCACAGCTCCTTTTCCCAAAACATGCAACTCTCTCTCTCTCTCTCTCTTTTTTCCTCTCCCCTGCCAGTTTCGGTCAGCTCAGTATCGCGAGTCGCTGCTGCTGCTGCTGCTGCTGCTGCTGCACAGGCTTGCTTCCAAACCCGTTCGATCCATTTGACTTCCCAGGAAAGGGACGTAAAACGCAAACGAGTGAAAACGGGCTTTCGGCGTAGTATTTAAGCCCCGGTTGCGCCAGGACACTGCAGGTGCCCGAAAAAGCTCCACTGAAACGGGCGACAGAGCTGCAATGGGTGGGATTGGACCTTCTTTTATGAGAGTCTAACGGTCTGATGAACCAACAGGGAGAAGGACCCGACCGGCCGTACCCGTGGAGAAGGGACCGCTGCTCCCGCCGGCAGGTGGTTGCACCTTTTGAGTTTGCTAGTTCGCATCACCTCGCTAGCTGTCATTACTATGTACAGCCTACCTGCCCCCTTCTTTTCAGACAAGAGCAGGCAATAAGGAACGAGGAACGACCGAGATGACCAGATATGACCCGGAGGACAGAGCCTTCCACATGGGAGTCACAGAGTAGGACCCGATCGCTGGTTGCTTGTTATTTTCCTCTTCCTCTATACTAGCGACCAGGTAGTTTCGACGAAGATTTGCGAGCAAGAGACGATCGCTTTCCTCCTCCTCCTAATCAGCCCAGCAGTTAGTGGTACGGGGGGGGGGGGGAGAGATCCATATGCTCACAGGCTATCTGGGTATCTTTAACACGTTCACCGATTCAGGCACTGCATTTACCCCACCCCGGCAACTGCAGGAGAAGCGGCAACCGAGGCATTTAAAGGTTCACGCCCTGCGACTAGAAATCAGTTCTGGCTTTCCTGGTGTTAACCATCCCCATTTGGTGCCCACCCTGGTCCGAAACATCTTCCCCGCTAACCTCCGCCCGGCCCTTCCTATCGGGTGTCCGGCAGTCTCGCTGAGGTCTTGCAGCGCCTTTGCCTTCTCCCGCCTCTCACCTCGAACATGAGCCCCAGCAGGAAGACCATGGCCATGCAGGAGACGATGTCCGCGTGGTTCTGCACAACGAACTCATGGCTGAGCACCGGAGGGTTCTTGTTAGTCTTCTTGCGGATCGCCATGGCGAGACCCTCCTCGGCCCCTGCTCGGTGGCCTCTCCCTCCGTCCCCTCGCGTGTCTCCTGCGGGGCCCGAAAAGAAGAAAGCTCCGCTAGCCGCTCCGCCCAACTTCGCCTCCGCCTTTTCGGGCGACTGTCTAGCTCCAGCGTCGGGCAAAAAACCGCCACTCGTCGTTTCCTGCCCCTCAACTCCGAACGGAGGGACCTCGCTCCCTGTGGGTAAGTCGCAGAGAATGTGCGACAGCACCCCCTTTCGGATAGGCGGACCCAAATCCGGAACGGGCACCTGATTGGCGGTGGCAAAGACGCGAAGAGGCAGCTGAGACAGCTTGGGGGCGTAAACTGTAGAGAAAGTGGGTGGTCCTTCGCCTAGCCCCCTCGCGCGTCACTTTAACGTTCAGGAGGATCGTTAGCCAATCACAAAAAGGCTGTCCTGTGGAGAAGCGCGCGCCGCCGGAGTGGTTTTGATCGTCTGTTGTCTGCTGAAGCTGCAGTTTTCCCCCGTTGCCGCTCACCAGTTGGGTGCTGTCCAAACAGCAATTCTAGACCGTTGATTTTTGAGAGTTGTAATCTGAACGCATCTAGAGGAATCCGGCTCTAATATTTATCTAACACAATTTGTTCTTCTCTTTTCCTTTTATTAAGCAGGAGGTTTTACAACTACAAATGCCTACAGTTCTTTTGTTAACTTCTTGTCGACTTGCAGTCGTTTGAAAATGAGTCTTACTTACTGTATTTCAAATAAAAAACCCAGCCTCTCTTACTTTGGGCTTCAGAAAATATGTAAAAAGTCATTGTAGAGATAACTATCATTGGAAAGTAAATATTGTTAAGATCCAGGATGAGAATTAAATCTCTTTTGTATAAGAATCCAGTTGAAAACACGAGTAGACTAGACTAGCATCCTTACTGTGCAAAAGTTTAAACTTAGAACTTGTGAAGCAAAACAGTTTGGGATTATTCAGTTTCCCAGCAGAGGCCCAACTTGAAAGGAGCTTTATAGTAGCTTTCATTGCTCTCCAAATGTGGACTTCGATCTGCAGAATTTTCCACAGTAACTACAAGCTTGGGAGCTGACGTGTACATATTTGGAGAACTCTCTGATTAGCAGAGGTGATTTTAGAGGACAAATTTTAATGTTTTCCACTCACCTTCTCTCTATCTCTTCCTTGCTTGTTCTTTCAGATTATAAACTATGTTCATAACAGATTATGATCTATTTTGGAAGCTGCACTCCAATAGCAGGTCAGGATAATCTAGCACAGGGAGACTCATTTTATAGCAATGCCTGATAGTCAATTAAAGAAATGTGGGAAATCTGTTTTTTGAAAATGTTCATAATGCCTAATCTCTCTTCATTTTCTTTCAGTTAGTATTCTCCAAAGACAAAGAATGCCTTAGTCGCAGGGATGTCAAACTGGTGGCATGCGGGCCAGATGTGTCACACGCAGGCCACACCCATCCCAGTTCCACAAAGGCAAAAAACATCGCAATACTTTATTTAGTATTTGTGTTTGTTTTACTGTTGGCTGTGCACCGCCCTGAGTCCTCTGGGAGAAGGGAGGTATAAAAATTAAATAAATAAATAAATAGTAGTAATAATGTGATGTCACGTGACGCAATCGAGTTTGAAATCCATGCCTTACTGGCTACATATACTGTATATATTTATAATAGAGTTTTTCAAAACTGGTTTTAAAATGGTGTCTTATGTCTTTTTTTCTAAAAAATTGACATCATATTACCATAGATTGCCATTCAATCCACTTCTGTGGCTCTTGGGAATCAAAAAAACATAGCAACATTGGATACCTTAACAGAATGTTATAAACATGCCTATTAATTCTAAACTCAAAACAGAATGTGTTTTTCACTTAGATCTTTTAGTATTATATTTTTTCATAATTAATTTTTTTTATTTCACAAGATTCTATATATTTTATTTTTTTTTCTAATTGACATGGATATTGCTGATCTGCTGTCAGCCGTGTAAGCATGTAGCTCTCCTTTAGGTCTCAGATGAAATGCTTGGTATAATCAATGTCAACTTTTCATAATGTTCAGTAGTATGCAACATCATTATTCAAAGCATTTATATCTGCCACTCCACATAGCTTATATAAAGACCACACAGCTAGTTCTAATGCCTTACAGGCTTTTCCTAAAGCATTCACCAAATGTTATTGAGCTACAATTTTCAGCATTTCTTATTACTACGGAATGCTGAAAATTACAGATCAACATTTCAGAGACATATTTTATTTATTTATTTAATTAAATTTATATACCGCCCTACTTCCGAAGTACTCAGGGCAGTGAACAGTCAGATGAAATGCATATAATATGAATGTTAAAAAACAGAGTATAATAAATATTTTGGCCCAATAATTTAAAACACCCAATTTAGGATAGATTTGAAGCAATTTAAAAAGGGAAAATTAGGGCAGGCCCACCTGCTTAAATAAGAATGTTTGAAGAGCACGGCAGAAAGTGCGCAGATCCAGGATCTGGATTTTCCCACATAGGTTAAAAAAAAGTGCCATTGTTATGAATGTAAAGGCTGCAAGCTCAGGCATTCAAAAGTTTATCAGACTGTAGGCCAAACAGGCTCAGACAGACAGTTCACATTCATAAGGGAAAGATGTTTTCTGTGATATGAACATAGGAAGATAATCCAGCCCCTTGCTCTGCTAGATATAAAATAATGTTTGATCCTTTAAAAAATGGGAGCAGAGGTTACTGTCATGAAGATATAAAACTGAGGGCTTTAACATTGCTTCACCGTACCCTTTGATTAAATCTTGAAGTTTCCAAAATGATAGGAATACAGGAAAAATTGAAATTGGAAAAAAGATGCTTCAAGGGAGGCTGATTTGAAGAAGTGTCAATATTTTAGGAATATACATTTTAATTTTTGTGTATTGTGTTTTTAATGTCATTTTTTCTTCCTTTATATAATTTTAGAATTGGATGGTTTTATCTCGGCCTCATATGCTTTTTATGCTTTTTTTGAAGATGCAGAGAATTTTATAATTACTATAATACATTCAAATTTGGAATTTGGAGACAAACGTATTTCAGATCTAAACATTTCATACTTTCATTCAACTGTATTTAAAATGAGATTGAATATCATATTGCTAGTGTTCACTAATCTATAGAAATTCAATTCTATTCTATAGGATTTTAGTCTTTTTCCAGTCAAGTTAAAAAAGATCCTGAAAAAGTATATAGATGACAATACATAAAAAAGGAAGACAACTACATGTGAACAAACTTATTTAGTTATTATATTTATTATACAAATAACATAATGGCAATGAAATTACAATGTTTAAATAACGAAACAAGCTTAAACCTTCATATTGCTGAGAATCGGGTAGCATATAAATTTAATTAATAATAATATTCCTTGAACCAAAGTTCTTTATAAAAGTATTCAAGTATCCAAAGGAAATTTTGAATATTTTGCTTTGAAATAAATAATCCACCTGTTCCACCCTGAATTATTCTTCCAATCGCTCTCTGACAAGTTATTATTTAATCAGATTAATAACAAAATACAGATTCATTTCTGTATGTGATTTATATGCAATCTTGACATAAAAATGTTAGTGCTTTTAGTTCAGAAAATAGAAGAGCACGTTTGTCTTATGGCATACAGTATATGCCCCATTTATAAAACACTTTTCCACTTTAGGTTAGGAGAATTTTCATATACTGTAACAGAAAGAAGGATCATATAAGTAACCTAATCAGTAAAACTTCTTTAATGCCCTAAGCGGTAATATCTAAAATATTTATCTTAAAACACCTAAATGTATATATATATTAACTACATTTTAAATACCGTTTCCCCGAAAATAAGACAACTCCTTATAATAAACCCAATCGGTCCTTTGAACGCATGCGCTAAAATAAGGCTCCCCCTGAAAATAAGCCCTCCCTGAAAATATTTAAAGGCAGAGCTGGAAATCAGGTTAAGATGGCAAGAGGAGCCCATCTTGTTCCACATGCCCCAAAATAATAAGACCTCCCCAAAAATAAGGCCAAGCACTTATTTCGCGATTCAAAAAAATATAAGACAGGGTCTTATTTTTGGGGAAACACGGTAGATACTTTTAAAATCATGAAATCCATATAATTAATCTTTATATTTTCTGATGATGATGTGCTGAGAAGCATTTTGTCAGATAGTTTTAGTCATTATTTTAATCACCTTTATAATATTTTTAACACAAGTTATTTTTTTTTCACCAAATATAAACATATAAAGGGTATAGGTTAACAACCTTAACAACCACAATTGGGACTGACAAATTCCATTGCTAACTGACACAGTTGTTAAGTGAGACATCATGTGAATGTGACTTGCTGACTCCTTCACTGATTCTGCTTATTGGTAGCCGACTATGAAGTGTGCAAATTAAATAAACAAGCAAAAATAAATGATGGTAATGTGACTATGGGATACTGTGAGGTTTGTAGATGCTCATTGTGGACAGCCCAAATCCTGACCATGTGACTGCAGGGAAGCTGTGATGATCATAAGTGTGAGGCCTTGTAATTTTATCTTCATCATTCAGTAACTATTATATATAAACAATGAAGTTACTTACCAACTTTCCCTTCTTTTTTTAGCTTCTCCAAGTGATGTTGGAGATTAATTTCTGCAGCTTTATGCAAATGGACAGGTGTGTCCTGGAATAAAGCATTCAAACAATGCATATTAATGGAACTTCATTTTTTAAAAAGTAAAACAACAACGAGAACTCCTCAGATTTGTACGGATTAAAACACTTTTCAGGGTTTTGAGGCAAATGGTAGAAATTGTCTCATCAATCCCTCATTTAATGGTGGGGGGAGGGGAATTGTTTAGCCTTATTTTATATATTTTCTCTGAATAACTTTACTTTTTCCAGGTCATCATGAATTTTTATTAGACATTTATCCTCAACTTCAGAGTGCAGAAGAAAAGTCATACAATTTGTTTCACAAATTTTTGAGTGGTAATTATTCTCCTAATACAATCTTACAATTAACCATGAAAGCAAGAAAACAACACAAATCAAAAAGGAACAAAGTTGATAGAGATAATACACCCAGATAGAAACAAAGAAAAAAAAGAAAAGGGGGATTCATCACAATTCCAAAGTCCTGGGCAATGAGCCAGGTCTTCAAGGCTCTTTGGAACACCAGTAAAATGGGGAGGAAGCATTCATATATCGTCAGGGGAACCTCATTCCAGAGGGCAAGCGTTGCTACAGAGAAGACACTTCTCTTAATTTTGAGTGATTCTTTGCAAAAGTAATAGGGATATAGGGAACTCACTGATTCAGGGACAGAACATTCCGAAGAATTTAGGAACATTCCATCCCCCCCCCCCCGTTCCCGTTCCCCTTCCTCCATGGCCATGGTAAACTTCCTCCTAGACCACAGTGAAATTAATTAATTTGATAGTGTCTGGGATAATTTCTTCAAGCTGGAAGCAATTTGAAGCATTCAGGACATAGTGTTTTTGTTATTCTGTTTTAGTTGACGTTATTAAAAAAGAAAGGAAACTGGTGTTTTTGGAAAGAACTCATTAGCGAATTTTACGAAAAAATATGTCTGATTTTGGAAGAGCTGTTTAAAGTCTGAAAAAAGCATGATAATTTTAATATTTTTGTATTAATACTATGTACTTTCCAGCGTACAACCAGGTGCAATATATATTATGGTTTCTGAAAGCAAGTACACATACATGGTGTTCTTTAGATAAATGCTGTTCTTGCTGTGATATTGCATTGCTTTCTGCATAACTGAAATCTATTTCTAACCCAAACCAGATGCCATCTGTACCTTGTAAACAATTTTCACAAGTTCTTCTACTGTGAGAGATTTCCCAGCATTCTGATCCAGGATGTGCAGAATTTGCTGCTCACGTGCATTTCTATGTAAAATATATTCTTGAATTTTAGCTCTTGCTTCTTTTATTACTGGCCCATGTCCTATAAAGATAACAACAGATGTTTCTTTAAGAAAAAATTATGGGAGAACTTACTAATTAATAGTGCGTACAGGATACTTTTTAAGAAGAGACAATTTGTTCATATTGCAGAATTAACACAGGACAGCCCAACAGCTTCTAATTTTGTAATGTGTCACTTTATTTGTTGCAGCGCATTTCCTCTGGCGTGGGACCAGTGGTGGGTTGCTCCCGGTTCGGGTGAGCTGGTAGTGATGATGTGACGTCAGCAAACCGGTTCTCTATGACTGAGCTAGGCCCTCCCGTCCGCCCCCACATTATACCTAACTTTATTTGTCGTTTTTTAGCCCTGCTGATAGGTGCGGCAGAATGGATTGCTGTGCCTCAGCTGGACAGAAATCTAATGTGCTTGCATGTAGCACAACTTCGGCAATCGCACGCAAAGCGTGTGTGTGTGTGTGTGTGTGTGTGTGTGAAGAGAACCAGTGGTAACACCAGTTGGAACCCACCACTACGTGGGACCCCTAGAGATCCAGATGTCCCGTCCCCCACCCCCAACATTCAGGAAGCTATTAAATGCTTTCTTCAATTTATGTCTTGGTATTATAGTCACAGCATAGTTCCAGGCTTTGAAGGAAGGATGAAGGATGAGACCTTTTAGATGGGATTTCTCTCCCATTTCCATGATTTCTTTCATAGATTAGTTTGAAGGTGCTAAATTCTGAATACTGTTTTCCTTATGGGGAATTGGGGAGGTGGGGGAAAAGACAGAGAGAAAGTGTAAAGAACAGACATTTTAGCAGCCAAAGGACTTTTCACAAGTCAAGTAAATAGAGGATACATTTCATTTACTAGGAAGGAAACAACAAATTACATTACAGTCTAAAGCACAAGGAAACTTAAATAGTGTTTTATTTAAATAAAAAAACATCTGAACTCTCCTCCCACAGTGACCACTTTCTATGAAGCTCCAGATGTAGATTTACAATGTGAGAGACTTTGAAAGCTGGAACATTTTAGCACAGTCTCTTATAGAGAGAGAAAAAATACAAAATATCTTGCAAACAGGAGTCAATAAGAGACCCATTCCTATTTCTACAGTATCCGTGATTACATAACATTGAGATAAAAATTCTCTAGGCAACAATGTAGTGTTTGAGACACTTAAAATAATTATCCCTGTGGCAAAGAGCTAATACAATTAATATCAAAAGTATAACTTACCTGGGTATATTAAATCAGCTTTTATTCCCAGAAGTTTTTCCAATGACTTCATGTAGTCATAAAGGTCTTCAAACACAGTTGTTCCTTCTCCTAAAATACAATCACCGGAAAATATTGCATTTTCTTCTAGCAAATGTAAAGCCATATGGTCATCCGTATGTCCTGGAGTATATAACACACTGCAAAGTGACAGAAAAGAGAAATGTGATTGTAATATTCAAGTCATAAATTGAAGAAAGTTCTTACAGTAGCAAATGAAGATACATTTAAAAAGCTCAGATCCAAAATTTAAATGAATGATCCTTATACTATCTGGAAGCAGAACTATGAGCACATTTTTCTCATACTGTAGATGTATTTTTAAAGTAAGGACAAGCTTTAACTGCCTATAGCTCAGTGATAGCTAACCTTTTTGCTATCGTGTGTCAAAAGTGTGGGGGAGCTGGGGGAGATCACACACGTGTGCCCACATCCATAATTTTATGCGCCCCCCCCCATGGTCCCCCTGCTTTTGGCACGTGATGGCACAGTGGGCCCATTTTTTGCTCTTCCCAGGCTCCTTTCTAGGAGCCTGGGGAGGGCAAAAATGGCCTTCCTCACCCCATCAGAAGCCCTCCGGAGGCCAGAAACAGTGTGTTTCCTGACTTCTGGTGGGCCCAGAAGGCCTGAAAATCAATTGGCCGGTGCACGCATGTGTGCTGGAGCTGAGCTCGCATACCCACCAATATGGCTCCACGTGCCACCCATGCCATCGGTTCGCCATCACGGCTATAGCTTAAGATAAATTTCCTAAAGAAATCAAAGGCCTCACAAGGGCAGATAAAGTCATTCCAAAAAAATCAACTATGAATAATTTTATGCAAATTGCCATCCACCAAAAGCACAGAAACCTGTGTAGCCCTATCATGTATAGAAGTGGCCCTTGACTTACAGCAGTGATTGACTGAAGTTACAACAGCTCTGAAAAAAGTGACTTATGACCATTTTTCATTTTCCAAACATTGCATCCTCCCCCGTGGTTATATAACCAAAATTCAGACGCTTGGCAGCGGACTCTTATTTATAACAGTTGCATTGTCCTGGAGTCATGTGACCAGTTTTTGCCACCTTCTGACAAGTAAAGTCAATGGGGAAGCCAGATTCACTTAACTGCCCAGTGATTCATTTGTGGTCCTACGTAATGGACTAATTGTACTGAGAAAAAAGCATCACATAAAGATATTGGAGTCTGAGCACACACATAGAGGGAAACCCAATTTCTTAGGGTTTTGAAGAAATTTGTTTTGAACGTTGTGCAGAAAATATTATCAGAAACCAGAAACTCTTGGAAGAATAGTCACGTATTACAGAGATAAATACATGTATTATATGCATTAAAGGTAAAGGTTTCCCCTGTACAATCATTTCCCACTCTATGGGGCAGCGCTCATCTCCATTTCCTAAAAGGGAACCACCATTGTCTGAAGACACTTCTGTGGTCATGTGGCCAGCATGACTATATGCTAAGGCTCATGGAATGCTGCTACCTTCCCATGAAGTGGTATCTATTTACCTACTTGCATTTGCATGTTTTCATATTGCTGGATGGTCAGAAGCTGGGGTAGATAATAGAAGCTCACCCATTCGTGTGGTGCTCAGGTCTCAAATCTGGGCTCTGAGCTTTCCAGTTGTCAATTTTCCAGCTAACACGTTCAGCCTTTATAACTGCTGAGCCATCACACCCCCTATTCATTAAAGGCTAGGCAAAACATATAATCTATCTTAACAAATCTCACAAGCCTTTTTAGTTCTGAAATGATAAAAATTTGCAAATGAACTGAACAAAAACATGAAAAACTTGCAAGCATCAATATGAAATGTTATCATTTACCTGAGAGTAGCTCCCTCTGTATTTAAAACATCTCCATCTCTTAAATACACATACTTCTGCTTTCCTTTTATTACTTCTTCCTGATGTGGGTTACGTGGAAGCTTCCTTATGCAATATTCATAGCCTAATTTAAAAATTAAACAATGCCTATCATACCAGAATTTAGTTGGAAATTCATACACCCCTTTCTTTAAAAGATAGTATTTGTAGATGGAATCAGGACTGAGACATGTGGGACTTATGACTGATCTTAAACAGACTTGAACAGCTTAAAATAGCTCCAAATGATTTCAAATTTTGGAAACTGGTAATGCATTTAGAAGGTTACTTCATAATATCAGTGTTTTATTTTTAATGAATTTTTTCTAATAAAATGGATTTATGTTACACAAGGGCAGATTAATCAAGGCAGAACATACATTCTATGCTATGCATGCTGACTATTATTCAAATAATTGTGACAACAGCCTCACTACAGTCTAGCAAGTCCTTTGTATGTTAACGGTTTATTTGTTTTGCAATAGCAAATTCTACAACCTTAATCTTAAATTCTAATGAAACAACTGTCAAAATACATACTACCAAACATGCATGCAAATATTAAAACAATCAGTGTTATTTATTTTGCAAAGAAGCTCCATTTCCTGCTTTCATGAAGAGATTTGAAAAGACCCATTTCTGCAGGATTTTGGAGTAGCTTAACTTGAACAAAGTCAATACAGTTGGGAAGAACATTTGTTTTGGTGTTTGGGAGATCATCCAGCTCATTCTAATAACATTGTAATTTAGGTTGGTGCTTGCTTTTAAAGAAAAATAGATAATACACATACTTTGAGATAAAAGCCCTTCTATTTTAAATAAATATTTGACTTTCTATATTAAAAAAAAAACAACGAAAGTTTTAATTAATATTTATTTTAACTAATTCTTGTGTACTTAAATCCACAAAACTGATGCAAATGAGTAATGAGATATATGCTAATATAATTATCATCCTCTTCCCAAATCAGCAAGAGAAAGAAGATGGCATCTTATATTTTTATGAGTAAATATAAAGAACTGATTTTGCAAGAGTCAGGCTTATTTAAGATAAATTCCTTAGTTTAACAGAATGGCAAATGTTATATTTTTATAATACAGGTAGTCTCAATTTATGACCAAAATTGAGACCCCAATTTATGTTGTAAGCAAGGTGGTTGTTAAATGAGTTGCACCTGTTTATATGTCTTTTTTTTACCATGGTTGTTAAGCAAATCACTATAGTTGTTAATTGAATCACGCAGTTGTTAAGCGAATCCAGCTTCCCTCTTTGACATTGTCAGAAGTCAGCTGGAGAAGTCAAAAGTGGCAAACACATGACTGCAGGATGCTGCAACCATCATAAATGCGTGCCAGTTGCCAAGCACCTTAACATTGATCAAATGATCATGGTGATGCTGTGATAGTACAAGGACCGGTTGCAAGTCACCTTTTCAGCGCTGTTTTAACTCTGAACAGTTATTAAACAAATGGTTCTAAGTCGAGGATTACCTGTACCTGATTTTTGTTAATTTTGGCTAATTAAATTTACAACTGGTTAATTATTCCTCACTATATTAAACATTTAAGTCCAATATTTCTGACATTCTTCCTTCTTTGCCTGTCTACTATATAACATTTTCTATATAACTCTAACTTGCTTTGTATACAAAATGACACTATAGTGCACTGCACACCAAGACAACTAGATATAAGAACAGTTTTTTCCTGAATGCCATCACTCCGCTAAACAAATAATTCCCTCAACACTGTCAAACTATTCACATTAGGCTGCATTACTACTGCTATTGGTCTTCTCATCATTCCTGTTGCCCATCTCCTCCCACTTGTGACTGCATGACTGTAATTTTGTTGCTTGTATCCTTATGATTTATATTGATATTGATTGTTTCCTAGTATGATTTGATTGCTTATTGTACTGTATAACTGTCACTGGGTGTTGTGCCTTGTGATTCTTGATGAGTGTATCTTGTCTTTTTATGTACACTGGGAGCATATGCACCAAAGACAAATTCCTTGTGTGTCCAATCACCCTTGGCCAATAAAGAATTGAATTGAATTGAATCGAATTCTGTTCTATTCTATTCAGTATACAAATTTTAAAAATTACAGAAATACTTACTGGCTGGAATCTTTTCACAAATATCGGATATGCCTCCAGTGTGATCATGGTGCCAATGAGTTACTACAATTTCCTGGATGGAAATGTTGTATTCATGGAGTGTTTGTTTCAAACAGCTTATATATTCAGGGATGGATGGCTCTCCGGTATCTATTAGGATCCTTCTATAATAAAAACAGATTAGGCCAAGAAAAGTTGGCAGTTGGTAAGTTAGTAACACAGTTGTTAAATGAATCCGGCTTCCTCATTGACTTTGCCTGTCAGAAGATCGCAAAAGGTATCACGTGACCCTGGGACACCGCAACCATCATCAATATGAACCAGTTGCCAAGCATCTGTTCTGACCCGGCCTTCGCAGAAGCAAGAAACTGACTCCCTGCAAAGAAAAACCCCTCTTTTATTTACACATTGGGAATTAACTGCATTCACCAACAAGTCCAGGCAAGCGTTCTGCAAGAAATTAAATGAAGCAATAGTCCAGCTTGTTATGATAAATGCAAGGTGCAAATTAAGTCAGTTCAAACAGAGAAATAGACAACCTCGGTTCTGGTAAGGCAGTCTTTGTCGCACGAAACACACAAGGAGCAAACTTTCCAGAAATGCAAACGGCTGTCTGTGACAACCAAACCTCTCCCCTTTCCTCCCTCAGCCAAGGAGGGGCCAGTCAGCGTCCATGTTTGTTTTGCTTACCAAACCGGCTCATTGTCCTCCATTGTTCACCTCTCCTATCTGCTCTGCGCATACGTGCACCTGGAACAGGCCCCAGCTGTTCCTCCTCCTCACTCATCTGATTCCAAAGGCAGCTGCCTCTCTGACTGGGAAATGCTGGGCAGCCCTGGCTCTATCTCTGTGTCCGACGCTGAATATTCATCAGAACCCTCCCCAGGTTCCAGGACTGGCTGAAGTTCTTCCCCAACCTCCTCATTGTCTGATTCTGCTGCCAGCTCTGCTGGCAGCTGGCGGGCCACAACAGCATCCAAATTTTGGTCACATGGCCACAGGGATGCAGCAATGGTTGTAAGCATGAAAAACAGTCACAAGTCTGTCAGGGTAGTGATTTAAAAGCTGACCAGCTGCTGCAATGATGTAATAATGGAATGAGTCAGCAAGGTTTTTGGCTGTTATCCCTGTATAATAAGAAGAGGCCGTGTTATGGTGTCCATCTCTGTCTCTCCCTCCCTCCCTCTTTCTCTCGTGTTCTTCCCTAATTGCCGACTGTTTGACCTCTGCCTGTAGTACATGTATCTATACTATATATTCTCTTATAGATAAAACCCCTTTTTATTACAAACCTCTGTTTGCTGTTATTGCTCCTGGGTTGTCTCACATAATAAAATTGTGCGCACTCTGACAAGTCACCTTTTTCAGTGCTGACTTAAAAGGGTCACTAAAAATGGTTGTAAGTCAGCAATTAATTTACCTGTAATTTAGGATGGATCTTGCATGTTATTAATTATTCCTTCTCATTTTATTCCACTCCTCCAATGAATGTGAAATAGGCCCTGGAGGAAGAGTGTGGAGTGAAGTTATGTGCCCCTATGCACTTCATAATCTCTTCTCCTATCTCTGACCGGTCACTTTGGGTATTTCTAAACATGGCCTGTCCTCTACATCTGCAGTCTGTGAACCAGGGTATTTTCTGACACGGGATTAACACCCTTTCAAAAGAGTCTGAGGTTCATATTCAGAAACAGCCCAACTGACTCCTCATAGATGTGCACCTCTTCTGTGCCTGTGATCTCTTAGTTGAGCAACTTGACTAAAAGAATCTGCCTGTACTGGTCCAGCCAGTCCCCACTAAGCATTAAGGAGACTCATTGGTGTTGTTCCCCTAAGGCAGTGCTTCCTTTAAATAAAAATAATAGTCATTAAACTTCAAAGTCAAACATTAAAACACCAAGTAACCTAAAAGGGAAAAGGGAAAGGAAACAGCAAAACAAATTAAAAGTGATAAAAAGAATACAAACCTGTTTATAACAAAGATGACCCCAACAACCGCAGCCCCCAAATCTTAAAAGTTGTCAGGTTTGAGACACTTTACTCTATGGAAAGGGAAAAGTAGTGTTTTTCCTTAACTTCTTCCACCAACAAGCACCACTTACAGGCTTTGTCAATGAAGCGGAATAGATGTTAACAAATTTAAGTGAGCTTAAAGACTGGAGAACAGCACTTTAAATACAGCAATGGAAGAGTCCCAAGCCTGCACTTCTAGAGAAGTAAGACCCTGGAGTTAAATAGGACGATTCTGAATAGAGAAGATCGCACTGCAACACTCCTAGGTTGCATTAATGGCTTTTACATTTATTTATTTACTAGATTTGTGTGCCCTCCAACTGGTTCAAAGGCGACTTTAATTACATGCATAGAATACGGTTAGCAATGTCTCCTCCGCTCCCAAATGTTTATGGATTTGTACCTGTACAATAAAGAGGAATTGTATGAATTAATACTTGGAGCAGCGCGTGAAGAGGAGGAGGTCGCTAAGGAAGCGCGTTACCCACCAGAGCCCCGAGCCAACAAATCCGAGGGAGCGGACCGGCCGCCGCGTCTGTCCGTCGCCCGAGCTGCTTCCCACTTACCTGGGCCCGGTTCCCACCAAATAGGTGTTGGTCCCCTGGAGCGTCATAGGCCCGGGGTTACAGCCCAAGACGCGGATCACCCGCGCCGACAGCGTCTCCACTTTCGGCAGCACCGACAACATCTTCGCAGCCACCCTCGCTCGCCGCCAGCCTGAAAAGACGGGCAGAGCGAGCGAGCGAGCGAGAGCAAAGAATCTAGAGATAGGAAAAAGTGTAGAGTGATAATTTTGGAGACTTTACTTGTTGGCTTTCTTTTAACGCACCACTGAGTATAATTTTATCTCCTGCGCTCTCCTTTCCTCTTCCTCGGTTAGAATATTTGGGGACACGAAGAAATCTAGAGTTTTTAAAGAGCGCGATTCTTCAACGGTCCACGTTCACACATTGCGCGGAACAATGCAAGATAACGGAAGATTGCTGCAAATGCAAAGAAAGCGTTAACTCGATACTTCCTTAAAAGCAAAGTGGGCAGAACTTGGAGAGAAATCCTGACTCCCGAGGACACGCCTCCCAGACCAGCTGGGGAGAGAAGGGGAAGGCTGAGAAGCTGATCCAGTGTGTAGAAGAGATAATAGAGAAACGCTTTTAGCAATCATAGGACAAGTTTCTTTCTAAAATATGTATTTGTCAGAAACAATAAATTTCCTACATTGTCTATTCTATAATATTATTGTTGAATAAAAATTGTAATTGTAATCAAATTGTCTTCTGGCTAAATAAACATATTATGTTCCCCATAAGATACTATGCAAAGGTACTAAATCACTTTACAGTTTACATCTGTGTGGTTGGCCTGGTAAAATAGAAGTGGTTTGTTCCATTACCTTCTGTGCCATATGAAACGATGCCTTTGCTATTGTTAGTAAAGTGGTGTCCAGCATGTTTTATTATTATTTATTATATATATAATTTTATTATAAAAATTATATGAGAGAGAGGGGGGGGAGCCAAAATGAGGCAATCTAGCATTTGACTGGGAGCTGGTAGCTAAAATTGGAACTACTAAATCTGAGGTGCAAAAGCTACATATTCCTCTTGAAGGCAAAGATTAAACTAACTAAATTCCAAAACATCTGGATGGTGTTCCAATTTCCCATCCAGATGGAGATTGTTCATTTCCATATCTGATAGCCCTAAAAAAAGGCAGTTTGTGGAAAATTTCATGGATGTGTTGGAAATAATATCCTTCTGGGTTCTGCTCCAAATGGGGAAAAAGACACTGGAAACATGGAGACTGCTTGGAAAGATCGTTTAATGGTGGACAGGATCACATGGCTTGAGTTCCTGAACAGAAAAGGGGAGATACAGCGAGTCTCCGGGTTTTATGCTCTCTCTGGCTTTGAACTTCCTGGGGCCCAGAAAGAGTATCCTGGTTGGTTGTCAGACTTCCAGTGGGTGGGGGTCTTAGCTAGCCCTGCTGGCTGATGTAATCTTCCCAGGTGCCATGTGGTGAGTTTCTGTCCTAGATGGGTCCCATTGTCTTGCAGATGAGGTCCATTGACAAAGACTGAGTTTCTGCCTCTGGCCCATTAACAAAAGGGTGGGGGCAGGAAAGTGGGAGCTGCTTTGTCTTTAAAACATATTCCTCCATTTCTCAACCAGGGAAACATAATATTCTGCCTTTTTAATATATCCTAAAATATTTCATTTTTCTAGGAAAGGGGTGGGTGGTAACTTCCTACAGAAGGAACTCCTTTTCCCTTATTTTCATCTAGCTGGATATTTTGGGTACCGTTCAGAAGTTTTATAAATCAGTTGTCATAAGATCCCATTTAAATCACCATAATCAATAAGGACTGCAAGTGTTGTGGGCTTCAACACTTCAACAAGTTACAATTTCTTTACCTTTATTAATATTTATTGCTTAGAATAGAGAAATGGGAAAATGACTAATCTCTGTAACTATTAAGGAATTTCAATTCCCAGAAGATCCTTAACTGGCAGTGATAGAGAATACTGAGAGACACAGTTCAGTGATGCTTTCAAAGGTCTCTCACAGATTATGGTGAAGATAAACTCACTGAGAGAAAATTTGAAATATGTATGCTTCTTGGGTTCATGGTAATTTCTAAATAATTTGCATAAATGAATAAAAACAATGTTTTAGCTATGCAAACATTATAACAGGATATTGAAATAACATGTTCTTGAGAACACATTTTGTCTGTAGATGGCAGTAACAGCACTGAAGATTACAAACTGTCATAATAAAATTTGTAGGTAAAGTTAAATTGCAAAATGCAATTGCCAATATGTATCTTTGCAAAGCAGATAATCAAATTTTCAAGGTATACTTAAGTATGTAATATTGTGTATAGCTAAGTTTATATGATTCTTTTTGAGTTTTATTATACTGAAACATTAATTGTTTAATAGATTTGTAGTATTTTTTTTCAAAGATCTACTGGCAATCTACCCACCCCAACTTTAAATAATACTATAGTTAGCAAAGGCGTTATTACTTCTTCACTGCATAGTGAGATAGCTACATTACAGTGCAAGCCATCCTTGAACTAAGGAATAAATTATTTTGCCCTATTGGCCAAGCCCTATTTTCTCTGAAGAATGGAATAGGAGACTTGTTATTCTTGCATTTTTAAATCCTGGACAAATTAAGGAAATTGACTGATGGATTTTTCGTGGGTTTGTTTCCTTTCCACTAAAAGTCAACTTGCCAGGAAGGAAGAGAACACCAAACTAAATCCTTAAAATGGATGATATGGGTCTAGCTGTCTTCCTGATTAGGTGGAACAATCAATCAGTGAGACGATTTGCTTCCAGAAGTTGTGAGTGCTTTGCATTGGAGGTTTTCAAGAAGAGATTGGATACCATTTCTATCTGAAATGGTATAGGTTTTCCTGCCTGAGCAAGGGGTTGGACTAGAAGACCTCCAAGGTCCCTTCCAACTTTGTTATTCTGTAACAATCGGTAGCACCCCCCTCCAGCTTGTTTACCTTAGCTGTTAGTTGCAACACTTGCCTTGCTTCGCTTGCCTGCAATCCATTGCATCAGCAAGCAACTGAATCTCCCTGCCTGCAATCAAGCAGGCAGGGAGTTGTGGACTTCAACTCCCAGAATTGTATGACCAGGTAAATCTACCTGTAAAGTTGACAGTTGACAGGTATGGAATGTTGTGCACATGTAACTGGACAGCAGAGCATTTCTGAACATAAGCTGTTTTGAAATAATAGTAAATCCATGTTAACCAATAATTTGATGATAGGTCATGAGGTTGGAGGAAGGATAATAAGAAGTATTAGAGGTGACTTCTCTCATGTCACTCTGTGCCCCACGCCTCTGACTTATCAACCTGGCTAACAGCTGTGGAAGAGAGAGAGATGTGGGGTGGAAAGATGAAAGCTCTGTCCTTTAATGTCAGGCAAAATTTATTAATTATATGATTTCTACACTGCCTTCTACACTGTACCATCTTTAACTAACTGACCATCTATAGCCATCTAAAGCCACAAATATAAAAATCAGCTTATAAAAATAATATATAATATGTAAATCTAACATATGAACATAACAATACACATCTCACTTACTTTGGCTTTGTCATGTGGGGGAATTCACTGGAGAAAGCAGTTATGCTTGGAAGAATTAGTGGAAAACCAGGTCATCAAAGAACATGGTGGCTGGACAGGATAACGCTGACACCAGCCAGAACATAGAGAAACTCAAAGAAAAAATGTAAGACCTGAAGACATGGTGAGACATGGCCTATAGAATTGCCAATAGTTGGAGATGACTGAATGGATAACATCAGCAGTAGCAGCAATATACATTTATACTATATCAAATATGCATACTAAGAATAAGCTAATCTATCATTCATGATCTAAACATGTACCTGTCTAGTGAGCAGTCTTCAAAGACCTTCTGAAATAACCAGGATTTAGCTATCTTTTGTACTGGAAAAAGGCTATTCTTGCTTTGGGTCTGAGCACACAGCTTTGAGGGGAGCCTGTGCTGAGCTTCAGGATGGAAGATGTAAAAGAACCAACCCTTACTGTTTGTGGACAATTTGTCAGGAAGCCTTTGATCCAGTCACAAGTGAGGGGAGGGAAATTTAGCATGAGCTGTGAATCTAGGAGGATGCCTAGATTGGATACCTGTTCTTTATGGGAACCTCGTGCAAAGAGAAAGTTGTATTATTTCACACACACACACACAAAAAACCCAAACCCAATCTTCTGAAACAACAGTTCCTTTGTCTTGCTTGAGTTGAGTCTGAGCCTATTTTTTTTCCTACTCAGGCATTGTGTCAAAACTTCCACCTCATCTCCCAAACTTAATGGAAAGTTTAACAACCTCCATTGGGAATTGCCTGCTAAAGAACAGTCAGAACAAATCCTAACTCATGATGCCATGCTTACTGGATTGGGAAGTCCAGTAAGATAAGAATGTTTGTTTGTACTCTCCACATCCAAACCCCACTATAGGACAGCACAATGTGGCTTCTGTCCCAAACTGGTGTCTAAATCGTGATGATTAAAGATTACATTTTATTTATCTGTTTGTTTAATTGATTTATGTGATGCTCATTTTGTCTAGAGATTATTCTAGATAGTCTGCTTATTCCTTAGACCTATTTAATTGTTGTCTCATACCTTGCCCATCACATACTTACACAGAGGAGGTGCAATATATGATAATAGTTGAGATTCCTGGATTGACTTCAAAGGACGAGCAAGCCGATGTGTCTTTCAAGGTAGCTGCTAATTCCTGCTTCTGCAAGAAGTTACTGATCATTCCCTGATCAGCATTACCTGCTCTCTCCCTGGGATCTTAACCAGACAGGTGGGGCACAGATGAACCTTTCAGGTGGCCAGGTTGGATCACAAAGGATCTTTTTTGGTATGCAAAGAGTTGCAGACACTTTTATAAAACATTGCAAGATGCCACCCCTTCCAAACTATTGGATTTTGACTATCAGGCTTTCAGTCTGGAGTTATAGGTATGATTTTATCCATGAAATGACCAGCGTGTCCCACTGGTTTTGTTTCATCCTTTCCTGATAATTCTGAATAGTGCTGCTGACTGGCATTTCACAGATGGAAGAAGGACAGAAAGTTGTTAGTAGACCTGAGTTCAGAACCTTGTCTGATTATATCCTTCCAGTGATGCTCCAAAAATTTTATCATTTGCAACTCCTCACTATATCAATGAATGAACCTTCCTTCATTATCAGATAAGGGCAGGAATCTCAGGAACAATCCCATCTAATATCTTTATTGCTTCCTGTATTCCAGGCTTCAATTCAAAATATCTCTTTGGATTTTTTGAATCAGATGGGATCCTGAATGAAACACACAATTTAATGAAGAAAAGAGTTTTACAGGAAAGATTGATTAGCTCTCACTTTCTGCCCATTTTTCTCTTCGTGTCACTTCCTTCTCAGGGCACTAGTCTAGACATATGTAGAGTTAGTTGTGAGGGGCTAATGTTTGGTTTAGCTTCTAAGTGGAGATTTTGCTGGACACTTGCAAGCCTTGGGGATCTAATTAGTGTTCTAAAAATTGCAGCCAAAGCACAGCTGAGTTCCTTCATGGAGCAGAGAGGGCACATTTTAGGGAATTAGGGACCATGAGAAGAATAAAGGCTGTTCCATCATCGAAGTACAATCCAAACAAAAATAGAGCTCGAGGTAAAATTATTGCACCATCAGCAGCAATTTGGAGGATTTAAATACATGATTAGCCTCATATTTCCTGTGTCACAGATCAGATTAATTTTAGTATCAGGTAATTTCATAAACCAACTACATGTGGGTAGTGCCTGTGGAATTGAGCGTTGTCAGTTCATAGGATAGTCACAATCTTGAATGGTTCAACTAGAATACCACTTGCCATTAAAAGAAATTTAGTTTGCTGGAAAAAAATAAGAAAAAGGCTTAATTCAATTTTCACACTATAAAAAAGATGCTGAGACACAGAAAGAGTTCAGAGAACAACAACAAAGGTGATTAGAGGAGAAGCAAGGATAAAACATACGAACAGTTGCAGGAATTAGGTATGTCTAGTTTAATGAAAAGAAGGACTAGGGGTGATATGATAACAGTATTCCAATATTTAAGAGGCTGCCATGAAGAAGAAAACCTATTCTCCAAAGCACCTGAAAGTCGGACAAGAAGCAATGGATGGAACTAATCAAGGAGAGAACCAGCATAGAACTAAGGAGAAATTTCTTGACAGTGAAAACAATTAATCAGTGGAATGACTTGCCTCCAGAAGTTGTGGGTGTTCCAACATTGGAGGTTTTAAAGAAGAGATTGGACAACCATTTATCTGAAATGGTATAGTTTCCTGCTTGACAACTGCCTGGACTAGTTCTTGGAGTTTTCAGAAGTTGTTTGCCATTACTTCCTTCCTAGATGTGTGTGTGTGTGTGTGTGTGACTGGTAAAGAGTCAGCTGGCTTAGTGTTTAAGGTGGAACTAAAACTCACAGTCTCCTGGTGTCTAGGCTGATGCCTTAGCCACTATATCCAAATAACAGAAGATTTATTTACTTATTTAGATTTGTGTGCCGCCCATCTCGTCTAAAGTATCACATGGCTTGTGAACAGTTTACTTTATATTTTGCCCACACCCAAACTTCTTCTCGGTGTAGACTACAAAGTCCAACTATGCAAAACATAGTTTCTTTCTACCGAGGACATAGAATTTTCTACTGAAAATGTATATCTACATGGCAAGTTTTAAGGTAAAACTTTTTTATTAAGTATTATTGAGATTAATTAACTCCCTTGGTGGTAGCTAAAGAATTAATGTTGTGACAATATAGAAAACACTTTATACTATTAAGAGGCCTAATGAATTGACTTCACTGAGTTTAAGTCAAGTGAAAAAATTGAACAAAAGGAAAAATTACATTTATGTTATCCAGAATATTTATTTGTGGTTGTATCATCAGGCCAACAATATATATCTGCTTGACCACTGATGAATTTTAATTTTTCTTTGTAGAATCTTCATATTGATTTTTAATAAATGTTAACCCCAGAATTACATATTTCTAGATGGAAGCATAAATACAGTAGTGGCCAAAATTGTGGAAATCTTTTGGGAAAAGTGTATTTTTGAGGGTTGATGGCTATTTTTTTGAGTTTTAAGATAATGATATTCCACTGCTGGAATGGCTTGGGAATATCCCAGACCTTAACCCAATTGAAAATCTATGGAGTCGACTAAAGAAACTTGTTAGTCAGAAGTGACCCAGCAATAAAACCCAATTAATGGAAGCAATCATTCAATCTTGGATTTACATTATAACAGCTGCTGAACTAAAAGACTTGATTCACTCCATGGGAAGACCTTGTAAGGCCATAATTCATGCTAAAGGTTACCCAACTAAGTATTAACTGATGTGATAATTTTTGCATATCTCATTTTTTCTATGTATTTCACTTTTCTTCTTTGTACTATAACTGCTATTCTAATAGCAAATTCTAAAAGTTATTGTATTACATTCTTGATTAAATTATCTTTCCATTGATATATAATTTTATGGTGCTACTCCCCAAAAAAAGTGGTGTTATTAGCTAGTTTTAGAAAATACACTTTCCCCAAAAGGTTTCCGCAATTTTGGCCACTACTGTATCCACAAAAATTGTTTTCTCTTGGATTCTTTTCTCCAAGTGTTGGTTTCACTTTCAACACTTCTGGAATGACAGGCAAATTTAGATAGAAATAGCAGATAATAATTTAGTTTCAAAGTGGCAATTTCTTATATTTTACTCAATATTAACTATAATTACTCAATAAGTAACATCGTGGCATGAGAACCCTTGCAAGAAGCTTTTAATCGTTTGATTTAGAATACCATAGAGACAGTTTATCTAGCAGATTAAAGTCTTGAAAGGCAGAAGTGACAATCTCTTTTCAAAGAATGTTTAAGAAGGCAGAGATTTATCCAATTCCTTTCTGTGTGAATTTTGTCTGTGCCTACAGATCAGTCCTGACTTCAGGCAACTATCTAGACTATATTGGCAAGATTTTCAGAAATGATTTGTTATTGTCTTATAAGGGCTGAGAGAGAGTGACTAGACTAAGTTTATTAAGTTGGCTTCTTGCTTTACAGTCTCCCAGTTTTTAGCCTGATGCTTTAACCATTATCATAAGAGCCACAGTGGCGCCATGATTAGAATGCACTACTTCAGGCTACTTCTGCTGCCTGCCGGCCGCCTGCAATTTGGCACTTCAAATCTCACCAGGCTCAAGGTTGGTTCAGCTTTCCATCCTTCTGAGGTTAGTAAAATGAGGACCCAGATTGTTGGGGGCAATATGCTGACTCTGTAAACCGCTTAGAGAGGGCTGTAAAAGCACTGTGAAGCGGTATATAAGTCTAAGTGCAATTGGTATTACCCCAAACCAACTCTCTTCTGCCTGGCAATTGCAGTAAAAACAATTGGTTTAATAGTACTTAACAATTAAATAAATTTATTAGAGCGTATGTTTTTATGCAATTGTTAGCACTCAAATAATGTCAGGCAGGGTTAGAGGGTTGTAATAACCCAACCTTCTAAGAAAAGGTAAGGCAGATAGTATGAAGAAGTAGGGAATATTGTAAGTTGCAATGAGGAAGGAAGTACCAGTATTTATGGGCCTTTCCACATAACGTATCTTACTTGGAGGAAATGCCTAGGTTCCTGGAATCATTGCCCTTCCTATTGTGTGAGAAATATATTGTCTTCCAGCCGCATGTGTGTTCTATCATATGTGTTTTATTTTTAATCTGGAATGCCTTTCTATTTATTTACGGAATGTAGAGGTCTTTGTAATAAAATTATATAACCAAATGCTGAAATGCCTTAGGGAATTATGAGAAGTTGAAAAAAAAGAGATTTCCACAGGGTCTTTAAAAAGTCTCCAAAATGTTTCTTTTTTCATCTATTCAGTTAGTGTATTTCTCCTGAGGAAATACCTTCTTGAACTCAGTTAAAACATGCACAGGATGAAGTTATTGTCATAACTTTTTATTGCATAAGTTGCTCTTTTGTAGTAATTGACATTGATAATTTGTTTTTTATAAACCTCTGAATTACTTAGTTACTAATTATTTATTCTTTTCAGGGATCATAAGGAAGCATTAACCTTGCTAGCATATTTTAAACCGCATGTGGTTACCTTCTCAATGACAACTTAGTGGTCAAACACATTTCATAATACACCCGTGGACTTTTTAGTTTAACCTGCTATTTTGACCAACATAAACTCCCATGTTTCATTCTACTAAGAAAAACATTTTGAATTGTTTTACCTGCAATGAAGTGGTCAGTCGTGAAAAACAACAAAGAAGATTTACTAAAGTAGATTTTTTAATTATTCTTTTTGGGCTTGTGGTTTATACATTTGATATTGGAACAGATCTCTGGACAGCAAAGAACTTTTTGTGTGAAGGCCAGTACTTGAAAGGTATCCTAATACTATCCACAGGACTGTTTTCATCAATAATTATTCAGTTTTTCAGTTGTACCTGGTTTAAAGAAGATGAAACTGAAAAGCTTGCTTGGACGTTTTATCTATTACATTCTTTATATGGTGGATTATTTACAAGGTAAGTGCTGAATTTTAATTTAGGGTCGACATACTATATGTATAAGGGCATTAAATGAATTTTTATAGATAGTGATGATGTTAACACATAATGTGACTGCTTGTTGAATTTTTTTCTCACATTTCAAACTATTATTCCTACCTGTACAAACCAGGTTTCTATAAATAATTGTTTCATTGAGTTTATAGTAGATTTGCGGGAAAGAGGCACAATACATTTGGCACTTCAGTTTGATGATCTGCCTTGGGGGTCAAAATGAATATGATATGCTTGATTTCCCAAAGTGTGGAGGCAAAGCTAATCTGTTTCAGCCAGTTTCTTTGCTTGAAGGTAACGATCTTCTATGCATTATGTGCAGAAAACCATTAAAGGGCTAATAAAATAGGTTACAGTAGAAGACAAAAGTATTTGTTGCACTAATACACAAGTAGAGAATATTATGTCTTACTATACAGTATCAGAAATCTGTAGGTCAGCAATATCTTGAAGACCATAAAATCACACATTTCTTTCATTTCTTTTATTTTGTTTGAATTATTATCCATCCAGTTCTTACATTATTCTTATTAGAGTTCACCCAAAGGTGCTTTTTCAGGAGGCAACTGGGCTTTCTCATTTTTCTTTGAAGATGTTTCACTTCTCATTCAAGAAGCTTTTTCAGCTCTGACTGGATGGTGGGGAATGGAAGGCCTCTGGAATGGCGTCTGATCATCCAGTCAGAGTTGAAGAAGCTTCTTGGATGAGAAGCAAAACGTTTTCAAAGAAAAATGAGAAAGCCCACTTGCCTCCTAAAAAAGCAACTTTGGGACAACCATGACTTGGATGACTGATATCTCCATAGATGTTAGAGTTCACCTATTCCAGGCCTGTCAAATTAGCAGCCCATGGGCATTATATTTCAAGCACAGGCTAAACCCACCTCAGTTCTGCAAAGGCAAAAAAGTCATGGTATGATCGCGTCACATCCGGCCTGTGATGCGATCGAATTTGACACCTGTGACCTATTCTGTAAGCTGATAAAAAATTTAAAGGTAAACAATCAAAACCCATATATTCATACAATATCTATAATTCAATTTATATTTATTTAGCTTTCAAGAAGTAGAATCAAATGTAACTCATCAACTTCTCCCTAAAAGGTACAATAAATATATTACTTTATGAGATTCAGTGTAAGGCAAAGTCCAAAAGTAATTTCTAAGCTGTGAATTTATCAGCAATTTTGTAAAGTAGTCAGTCTGACTACAACACAGCTTGGAAAACTACAGGCTCATATGAATGAATCAGTGGTATAACAGCCTGATTTACTCAATTTATCGTATTTTCTGGAGTATAAGATTACTTTTTAACACATGAAAATCTTCTCAAAAGTTGGGGGTCGTCTTATACACCGGGTGTCGTTCTCCTGTAACCAGGCAGACCAGCCTGAAAGACTCTGATGAGCCTTAAATGGCTCTGACGAGCCAAGCTCTGACCATCCCAGCTGAGTTGCCTGCTAATCGGTAGCACCCCCCACCCTCCAGCTTGCTTACCTTAGCTGTTAGTTGCAACGCTTGCCTTGCTTCGCTTGCCTGCAATCCATTGCATCAGCAACCAACTGAATCTCCCTGCCTGCAATCAAGCAGGCAGGGAGTTGTGGACTTCAACTCCCAGAATTCCTCAGCCAGCAAAGCTGGCTGAGGAATTCTGGAGGTTAAAGTCTATAAGTCTTAAAGTTGCCAAGGTTGGAGACCCCTGTTCTATTGAGTAAGTTTTTTCCCCCTTTGGCAGCTTTAAAAAAAAATAGTTAATTGGAGTTTTTTTTTAAGTTGTTCTTTTTTTAGACCTAGCCATTTAAAGTTTAGGAAGTTTTAAATTTAGCTGCTTTCATATAAAAATAAAAATAAATTAAAATAAAATAATATTTGGGCAGCTTTCTGAGATTTAGTGTGTTTCTGTAGTGTTTTGGGCTTTTTGTGGCTGTGTGAGGTTCCTGCTTGTTGCAGGGGCCATTTTGGGTCTAGCACAGTTCTAGCACATCATCTGTTCCAGTTTGGTTGACAGCTTTGAAAACAAACAACATGGCAGCTTCCATGGGTTTATTGTCTTATCCTTCCTTTCAGCTTTAGAGTGAATTAGGAAAAGTTTAATCAATTGCACTGTTTTACGTTTACATGTTTGATGACAAACAGCCTTATGTTTATAAGTGACAGTTTTCTTGCTAAGTACCTGCATGTCATAAGCATTTGAATTAAAATTACTATATTGAAATCAAATGTGATGTTTTTTAATTTTTATTTGATGTACGTTGGAAGAGGGGTAGTTTTATACGGCAAGTATAGCCCAAGCCCTATATTTTAACAGGAAAAGTCGGGGGTCGTCTTATACGTCCAGTCGTCTTATATGCTGGAAAATACAGTATTTTTCTGAATTTCACAGTGCTTAGATACTAGAACCAGATGGTTAATGTTCTTGATTGTTTTATTTTAAAAAATCATGCAGGGTTATTCTGAAGGATAAATACATGTCAATATAACGTAAGAAAGCAGTGTTATCTTGACAGATAATAGACTTACCTTTCTGCCTGCACAGGAGGCATTCTCAAAGGAACAGGAATCAGTTCCTTGATGTTATTTCACAGCTGCATTTTTGCTTTTTGGTATTGAAGGAACATTGTTTCTAAGGTGGAGGAGAAAGGCACTTTCATCTGGTGCAATATAGCATTTCAGATAAATTGTCTTTATCTCTGTTTATCTGCTATTGCCTCTCCACTTCTCTCTCTCTAGAAATGTTCAGAGAGTAAGAACTGTATTTCTGAACATTGTTAATTAAAGCCAATTGTTGAAATGTCATAAAATATAAAATCAACACTCTGACAGCTGCAAAGAGATACCATAGCCTATTTTTCTGTATGATGAAAGGCATTTAACTCAATAGTGCAGCTGTTTTAGGATTGAGTAAAACAATGAAAAGCTGGTCATTGCTGAGAATTATATAGTTTAAAAGTATGTGAATGGAGGAAAGTCCCTGTGCTGATTTAATGCTCTCATTCCTACTTTATGTAGTAGCTGGTTTCTCCATTGTTTCTACATATGATGCAAAAGCTATCTTCATGGAAAGATGCTTAATCAAAAATAAATCCTGCTCCCTGCATTATAGCTACAGGCTCTTGATAGCACTAGCACACCAGCAGTTTCTGATGTAGGATCAGATCTAAATCTATGATTTCTCTATTGGCAATCAGACAAATATCCAGCACATATGAGAAAAGGAGGCATTCCATCTAATAACAGACCATTAAAGTCATTAGCAACCATGATACTCTGCAGTCAACAGCCGTATGTTTCACATTTTTTTTAATCTTTTTGGAAGAACACCCAATCTTTCTAGTGTGCATTGCAAATAGAAATGGAACACAATTTTCATCTAACTTAGAGATGCAATAACCAAAACGTATGTATATACGATATATCACAACTCAGTCACAGTGTTATCAAGCAGCAGCAAAGGAATTATCTTATGAAAATAAATTTATCAGCAAACCCAATCTATGATGAGAGCAGAATAGTTTTATGATTTCTACCATTGCAGAAATCACTTGAATTTTTAAACTATTCTGATGTGGTTTTGCAACCACAACCATTCTTTTTTTGTACAGAGCAAAGCAGCATTTTTCATTCTGATGCCATGCAAACAAGACGGTGAATTCTGAAAGGGTCTTACTGCTCTAAGAATTTAAAAATGAATTGACTAGAATGTAAACAACATTCTCATGGTCAAACAGTCTCAGTTTTGAAATATTTTGGAACACATACAATCTTGTGGGTGAATATTTGAATATTTTTCATTTCTTCCTGCACTCCTCTGTTTTCCTGAATTTGGTTGGAGAATTCTAATCCTCTGGAGCAGATTTGAAATTAGAGGGCAACAGGGGAAATGAAAGTATCTTTTGACTGCATTCTTCTGGAAAACAAATACAGTTGTATAAAACTTAAAACTTTCAGGATTTGCATATATTGAATTTATGGAACCTTCCATATAAGTATGAAGTAATAGTAGTTGAGTATGCTTATACCCTGGTGAAAAAGTTATCTTTATGATACAAACCTTACTGGGGCTAACTGATTGACCTCAATGAGGTGTATTTCTAAAATTGGCATAGGTTATAGCAGCATAGTGATGGACGAGAAGTATGGAATTACTGTTCTAAGAGAAAATCTTGAAATAATGGCAAAGGGATATTGGAACACACTGCAAAACTACTGTTTGCCATTCAGTTCTAATCCCTTGATATGAGCCCTACTTTTAATATTAATATATAAAGAATTCAGGCATATTTTCCAAGTAAACATGTACATGCTGGGTACTTTGCATCACACTTCTTCCCTATGCTGTATATAATAGATGAGAACTACTTGACAGAAATAATTTCAGTCTGCTATTACCAATAAATGAAGGCCCTTTTGTATGCAGGAGGAATTATATTATCCTGTTTATATCCCAATGGGGAAAAAGGGACAATATGCTTTTAGCAGCTGGATTGTAAAAACAAAAAACTGAATCTCAAGCCTTGTGATGCAAGATGTGTGAAAGTATATGTGTAGATGGTTGGATGGATTCAATTGGAAGGACTCCTTCAGCAGTCAAAAATCCACTCACAGACCACTGTTTAAAGCAGACAGTTAAATACTTCCTGCAACCTGTCATTTCACAAACAGTAGCAATACAGGAGTTGCCCCCCCACCCCCCATAGCAAGTTCTTATCTTTTGAAGGGAAAGAAAAGATCCTAAAAAACATGTCTGATCTTCTATCTAGCATCTCAGTATTGCCACCTATTGGTGATTTATATCAATAAAAGCAGTATTTTTTATTCAGCTTTCAGCATCAAGCTAATATCATCTTCTTTTTAATAAAATGTTTGGGGTTTGGCAAGGAGGAGTAGTGAAATGGAAGATTGATCTACATCTAATTCTCTATACGTCTAGCTTTTTACTTTAAAGGGAGTTATTTTTTTTTCTCATTATAGATACTATTTCACATTAAAACATGGATATCAGGCTGCATTTATATCAAACAGTTCCACCAACTGCAACTTATGCTTCAGTGCAATGGCTGATATAAGTATGCTTCAGTTATTTAAAGCCTTCTTGGAAAGCACCCCCCAGCTTATCCTTCAGATCCACATTGTGATGGCATCTGATGATTCTACTTTTTCTCAATGTAAGTCTAATCTGTATTAAAAATGCAAAAATGCAGTGTACTTATGTAAAAATAGTTTTTTTGCAACATTACAATGAAGATCAATGTTCGCAAAGTGTAATGAAGATTAAGGTTTGCAAAGTGTAATCAATTACTACCTCTGAAAGTAATTAAGTATTTAAGTATTTTAATACTGTAATTAAGTATTAAATATAATATAATACAAAGTCATAAAATATAATATAATACAAGGTCGTATAATATTGACCTTGGTCAATTTTAAAAAGACTTTATCTGGACTAAACACTTCCACCAATTTGGGTACCTTTGCTGAAGGAGATTATTGGCCTAGTAGCTAACTCTTAGTTTCCCTTTGCTTTATTTCAGGTACAGAGGCACCTAAAGTCTGATTTTCAAAATTAGCTTAGTTTATTTTTCTTTTGCTTTTACTTTTATATTGGCTATAAACTGCTTTGGGAATAGTGTCATCATGGAAGGTTGCAAATAAATTTTAATAATCATAAATGCCAATCCTCAAATCAAGGCAACATGAATTATGGCAGAAGATCTATTCCTTTGGAAGACATTCCATTAGTGCAAGTTGATTAGTAGAAATTTTAGATTAAGTTGTTCATGATCCTATGTTATCCACCTTTTTTTAAAAAGAAGGTTTAATATAAAAATCGGCAACTTTTTTTGGCCTGAACTAACGTTCCCTATTTTTGCTTTCTTTTAAAGATGTTTCCATCGCTTTGTCTTTCTGCAGCATTTCCTGTGCAACAGTGAACTATCAGATAATTTTGCGAAAATCTCTGCCTGATAAAAATGAATTTAGTGGGGTATTTTGTAAACTTATATATCTTTTCTATAAACTCATGACATTAACTTCTTGGATACTTACCATTGTCTTACTCTCAATGTTGAGCATTATAGGTTCTATTGTTCTGCTAATTATTCTTTGGTTTGTGAATTTAAGCTGGGTGATAAAGCAAAACACTGACTTTTGTAAATTTAAAGCAACAGAATCTGTTTACAGAATGATTGTGGCAATCATTCTTATTTTTACCTTTTTTAATATCAAGGGAGAAAACACAGCAATTGTCCAGACTGTTTATTATGTTTTTCGAATAATTGTAACTGTAATTATACTGTGCATATGTGGGTACTGGAAATCATTACTTGATGAAAAAATATATTTGTCAACATTGATTATTGCAGCTGTGATCTTCCTAATATTAGGTATTATTTCTCTTATTATATATTATATTCATTTTCATCCTAATATTTATTGCACACAAGATGAAGTCGATGGATTAGGAGTAGAAAGAGAAGAACCCTGCAGATTTAGTAAATTTCTGATACAATAAAGGATGCTAGATTTGGCTCTCAAAAATATGTATGATTGTTAGATGGCAATATATCATTTTGGAAACTTTTAATTCTCTGTTTGCATTAACTTTTGCAAACCTGACCTAAAAGTCCTACTTGTACATACAGTAATGGCCAAAATTGTTGAAACCTTTTGGGACAAGTTTATTTTTGAGGTTTTTTGGGAGTAGTGCAATAAAATTATATATCAATGGAAAAATAATTTAATCAAGAATGTCATGCAACAAAGTATGTTCAATTATCTGTAATTCTATAAAATGTTATAGCCAAATAACCAGAAAAAGGAAGCACAACTTGCTTAGGTTGATATCAGGTAGCTTTCCTTCATCTGATTGTAGCCAATGAGCATGAGAGTTTAGAGAGCCAATCAGGTGTCATCTTGTTTTGGCAATGGGTCAATCAGATCACAGTAGGGTTCAGTTATTGATGTCATGTATTGAAGCTGAGAGGAGGACATTTGTCAGTGTGTTATGTGATTGCTATCAAGTTGTTTGGGTTCTTTTGTGTTCTTTCATTTAGTGAGCTTGTAAAACATAATAAAATTAAAGTAATGGGGCAAAGAGTTGACTGGTCGCCCAGAAAGTGATGTAAAATAGTATTATTAAGTGAACAAGGCTACAGTTATAAAGAAATTAGAAGAAAAATTGGTGGAAACTTAACCAAAGGTGGCATTTCTAAGTTTTTGAAGAGGTATAAGGAGACTCGGTCACTACAAAACCACACTGGTAAAGGCAGGAAAAGGTGCACAACAGCAAGTGATGGTAGAAGAATTAAGAGACTGTGTCTACGTGACAGAAGAAAATCACCTGGGTGTTTACAAGATGGAATGGCTCAATGCAATGTGAAGTTGAGTGCAAGAACTGTTCGGCGCAGACTGCAAGAATTTGGTCTAAAATCTAGAATTCCATGAAAAAAGCCACTTTCAACAAAGGTTGAAAAGACTAAAACTGGGCTAAAACCCAGGTTACCTGGGCAGAGGAACAATGGGACACTGTAATTTGGAGTGGTGAGACCAAAATCAATAAAGTGGTGTTATTAGTCATCAAACCTCAAAAATGCACTTTTCCCAAAAGCTTTCCACAATTTTGGCCACTATTGTATATAAACTAAGACTGAAATATACAGTATACATTTTATAACAAAACTTGGAACAGTGTTTAAAAGTCTGATTTTCAAGACATTCAAACTTATTTTGTTCCTTGACATTCGGGTAAGTGTGTTTTTCACCAGTTTATTTTCACCAAATCTTTTCCCTCACTCTCAGCTGACAATCCTTGTTATGGAGAAAATAAAAGAAGGATGTATTATGCATTCTACCTTGAGATATGAAAAATATTAATCTAATAAATAATAAGAGGATAGTTCATAGTCCTTTTAATACTGTCACTAGTAATATTTGCCTTTTAATGTGAAGTCTGAAAGAATGCATACAGATAGCCCTTGACTTAACAGCAGTTCATTTAGTGACCGCTCAAAATGGCACTGAAAAAGTGACTTATGACCATTTTTCACACTTACGACCATTGCAACATCCCCATGGTGACGTGATCAAAATTCAGACGCTTGGCAACAGAGTCATATTTATGATGGTTGCAATGTGCCTCAGGTCCTGTGATCACTTTCTGACAAACAAAGTCAATGGGGAAGCCAGATTCATTTAATCAGCTGTGTTACTAACTTTACAAGTACAGTGATTCACTTAACAACAGTGATAAGAAAGGCATAAAATGGGGCAAAATACATTTAACATCTGTCTTAATTAGCAACATGAATTTTGGGCTAATTGTAGTTGTAAGTCGAGGACTAAGTCGGTGACTAAAATATGGATCTAGGGCTCTTGAAGGGCCCCAAGACCTTTTCAGGGACCACAATATCATTATTTGCCTGCCTATGTTGAAAAATAATAGAATTTTAAAATCCCAACAAACGTGATAAGTGGTAGTGTTAGCTTATGCATCATTTTTAATTTTTAAAGTAAATATAGATAAATATAACCCATACAAACAAAATCTCTTTTGAGTCTTCCATAAAAATGGGAATGGATCTTGAATGAAAAAAAAAGGTTATGAAAGACTGATCTATGATTTCCTATAAGACAGGGGTGTCAAACTCGATTTCACTGAGGGCCGCATCAGGGTTGTGTTTGACCTTGGGGGACCAGGGTTGGCGTGGCCTGGGTGGGCGTGATTGGGATGGATGTAACCGGGATGTGACCTTCCTTTTCTTCTTTTTCTCTCCCTTTTCCTTTTCCTTCTCCTTTCTTCTTTCTTCCCTTCCTTCCTTATTTTTCCTTCCTTGCTCTCTTCCCATCTCCCATCTTTTTCTTTGTCTTTTTTTAAAATTAGATTTATATGCCGCCCTTCTCTAGAGACTCAGGGCGGCTTACAATGCGTTAAGCAATAGCCTTCATACTTTTGTATATTTTTTATACAAAGTCAGCTTATTGCTCCCACAAACTGGGTCCTCAATTTACCTACCTTAGAAAGGATGGAAGGCTGAGTCAACCTTGAGCCTCGAACTTGCAATAATTGCAGACAGCTGAATGTTAATAACAGGCTATTAGCCTGTTGAGCTATCTGAGTCTTTCCTCTTTCCCTTACTTCTTTGCTCTTCCTTCTTGCATGCTCAAATGCAAAAGGGGAAATATTTCTCATTTTGTTTTTAGTTTGCTTTGCTAGCCTTCTGTCAGCAAAAACAGAGCCTGCGGAGGCTGTAGGTGCCACCCCCTGGCTCCGTTTTTGGCTGCAATTAAGCCCTCTACCTCCTGCAGCCCTCTGCCAGTGAAAATGGAGCTTGGGGGGCTGTGCACACCCCGGGGCCCTGTTTCTGGCTACCACAGCCTCCTGCAGCCCTCTGCCAGCGAAAACGAAGCTAATTTTTGCTGGCAGAGGGCTGCAGGAGGCCATCATGGCCATAAATGGGACCAGGGGGCTGCTCACGGCCCTCCTGTGCTCCTTTTTTGCTGCCAGAAGCAGTGAGGGCTGTTCCTTTACTATTTCCAGGGTGGTCCTGCAGGCCAGATGCAGCCTGTGGGCCTTGAATTTGACACCTCTGCTCTAGGAACTCAAGTAGTTTTGTATGTTATTAACTTTTAAAGCTATAGTAGCATTTATTTAGTTTTTCCTACCGTGTGTCAAAATCTACTATATTATATGATTTACAAAATGTAAATGTTTCACAAGAAGTGGAAACAAATGTTGAGCTAATGTTGTATAATTAATTAATTAATTAATTAATGTAGTTGTATTAGTAAGTATTCAATTAGAGGGAATAATATATAAATATGTGTTTTTTCTGATGCCCCCTTTTAACGTTTTGGTTGTTTTCTTTTTTCTTTTGGTCTTCTTTTGGATTTTTTTGGAGCTTTGTATTTTAACCTTGTTTTGAATAAAATAAAATGTATAACAAAAATATTGTATGATTTACAAGTTATTTTGAACCAAGTCCACTCTTATTTATTCAATAAACTGTTATTCAATAATGATCTAGCTTGCTGCAGGAATTTTCTCTCTCCCCCTACTATGAATTTAGTGAAAGGAACAAAGTTTTCTCTTATGCTCATCAGGATGGAAGATTCCTCAGAATCATTAAGAGTATTTTAAAAGCTATCTCTGGTTTATTCCATTTAACTCAAAGAATAGGCTTTCTGTTATGTAATTTCTTGTTTTCACCACATGAGGGCTCATTTATTAGAACAATATACAGATAAATACAGTACAGAGCGAAATTTACAAGCATTTATTGCAAATAAACAATAATCCCAAGGCTGTACTGGTTAGGTGTGTTTTAAAAGGACATTCTAATATTTATTGATCATTTTCAATTAATATCAATCTACTTAAAAAGTAACATGAACATGCATATATTAACTGTTGCATTTCAAATACAAGTTGCCCTTTTGCAAAATTTAAATAGTAAAAGAGTTCGGAGATTTTACTCAGCTGTATGCACACAATAGTGTCCACCTTAAAATTTAGCTGCCAATCTGCCAGTGGATTGTGCTTGACCTTGTCATTTTAATCTATCTGCAAATTGAAAACAAATGCATTCCTCCTTTCCCCCCAACTCCAGGTTGGCCATGACATCCTGCAACAAGTATTTTAATAAGTTAAATGAAAGATAATAAACTATTTCTTCCTGTTTTGACTACTGTCAGTGCTATGGATGAGGGACAGGATTCCATGCTATTATTTGAATTACCTTGCTGGGCTCAATTGTGACATCTGGTGGTACTTGTGAGTTTACCCTATCTGTGTCGGAGGAGCTTGATTTATGAAGTTGTAATTGGCTTTCCAATAAACATTTGTCAGTGTAACATACCCATTCAAACCAAAGCCTGCTTTATATGAACATATAAAAGAGCACTTAACTTTCAGCAAAGAATTGTCTGCCATCAAAAACACTCTATAAAGGATGGAAATTTATGAAGACTTAAGTACTAAAGAGTGATCACTGGAAGGCCAAAGTTCATTCGGAATGGTTAAGGCGTTGAGTTCTTCTGTGCACTGCTTATTCATTCTATATCTATCTCTCTTCCCCTTTTTAATGTGTTGTACTCTAAATCCTGGATTTGTTTCTTTTTCTTTTCTTTTCTGGCATGAATGTGACCATGTTTTTTTTAAACATAAGTTACTAACCAATTACTTTATGGGTAATTAAGATAACAAGGGTAAGATGAGAGGAAGTACATTATATATATATATATATATATATATATATATATATATATATATATATATATATATATATATGATTCAATGAAAATAGATTTATTTACAATTCCAGTTGTCTTTCATAGACCTACATTGCAATTCTTGAGGGTGAAGGTTTGTACGATTCAAAGCTTACTACTAGCTACAGCTTTTGCATGGGTATGTTGACACTATTGTAGTATTGGCAGACCCTGATTAGGAATAAATGTCAAGTTAGACCTAGTCCATGACATGCTCTGAGGCAGTTCTAAGGTAATCTTAGATGAATTAGTTAATGACTTAGATGAGGGAATAGGAGGGGGACTCATCAAATTTGCACATGACACTAAGCTGGCAGGAATAGCCAACACCCCAGAAGACAAGCTCAGGATCCAACTGACAGACTTGAACAATTGGCCCAATCCAACAACATGAAATTTAATATGGAGAAAAGTAAGGTTTTACACCTAGGTAGGAAAACCAAAGGTACAAGTACAGATTAGATGCAACCTGGCTCAAAAACAGTAACTGTGAGAGGGACCTTGGAGTCCTAGTGGACAGTCACTTAAACCTGAGTCAGCAGTGTCAGCAGCAACCAAAACAGCTAATAAAATCTTTGATTGCATAAACAGAGGGATAGAGTCAAGATCATGTGAAACTGGAATACTGCATTTAGTTTTGGTCACCACATTACAAAAAAGATGTTGAAACTTTGCAAAAAGTGCTAACAAGAGCAACTAAGATGATTAAGGGTCTGGAGACAAAAATATACTGTATGAAGAACACTTGCAGAAATTAGGTATGGCCAGTCTAGAGAAAAGAAGGACTAGAGGTGATATGATAGCAGTATTCCAGTACTTGAAGGGCTGCCACAAAGAAGAGGGGGTCAACTTATTTTCCAAAGCACCAGAAGGCAAGACAAGAAACAATGGATGGAAACTAATCAAGGAGAGAAACAACCTGGAATTAAGGAGAAACTTTCTAACAGTGAGGACAATTAACCAGTGGGACAGAAGTTGTGGGTGCTTCAGAAGTTGTGGGTGCTTCAATACTGGAGGTTTTTAAGAAAAGGCTGGACAGCCACCTATCTGAAATGGTACAGATTATCTGTGAGCAGGGGGTTGGACTAGAAGACCTCCAAGGTCCCTTACAGCTTTATTCTGATTGATATCTTTATCATTGTCTAGTAATTTGAACAAGGACCCTTATTTTGTCATTAAAAGTATTTATACATTATTCAAATAATAGTAGAACAAGTCATCTAATCTAAGGCTCTAATCTACAATAGTTAGACTAGTCTTTTACCAGTAAAGTGCAGATAGCAATATCCAGATGTGGCAGAGGCTGCAAATCCCAGAATTCCAGGTTAGCATGGCCAACAGTTGAGGACTGAATAATACTCCCTAAAACATAGGGAGATCTCAAAATTTTGTCAACTGGGTTGAATGTCATATTGAGAAAAGTTACTTTAGAAAGCCATACATTATAGCTTTACATTAAAAGTAGAGAGAAGCAACATTCACTAGGAGCTTTAATTAACAATTAAACATTTCATTATTCTATAGCAGTGTTAGTGAAACTTTTTATCGTTGCGTGCCAAAAGTGTGTGCAGGCTTCTTGTGTGACCCCAAGCCTCAGGTGGGGAGGGAGCGAAGCGCCAGCCCGCTGCTCCTGCTACCGCCAGGGAAGCGGCAGTGCGAGAATCACCAGGGCGAGGGGGAACAGTTCCCTCCCTCACCACCTGAGTGGGCTTCTTGCACGGCCCCCAAGCGTCCGGCGGAGAGGGAAGGAAGCCCTTGCCCACCTGTCCTCACCTCCACCACCCACTCGCTCCTGGCGGCGGTGGTTCACAGATATCACTGTGTCAAAGGGGAAATGTATAAGTGTGTTCAATTAACAATGCAGTCAGGAAGACTCCAATTGTGCAGAATTATATGGAGGAGCATATTATGTTTGTCCAAATATAGATTCTCTTTATTATCAGAGACGTGATGTCCCGCTGCCTGGAAGCAGTACGGACCTGGATGGGAGGAACAGGCTCTGACTCAACCCCACCAAGACTGAGTAGCTCTGGGTATTGGCATCTTCGCGAGATTCCATCGTTGACCATCGGGGGTGAGGTGTTACCCCCTGTGGATAGGGCTTGCAACTTGGGGGTCCTTCTGGATTCATGGTTGTCTCTGGAAGATCATGTAACAACTGTGACCAGGGGGCATTTGCCCAGGTTCACCTTGTGCACCAGTTGGGCCCTTACTTGGACCAAGATGCCCTACACACTGTTATTCATGCGCTGGTCACCTCCCGTCTTGACTACTCTCTCTACCTAGGGCTGCCCTTGAAAACCACTCGAAGGCTTCAGCTGGTGCAGAATGCGGCCACATGGGTTGTGATGAGAGCGTCTCGACACTCCCATGTTACACCCCTCCTGCGTGACCTGCATTGGTTACTGGTTGCCCTTCGGGTGAGGTTCAAGGTGCTGGTTATTACCTACAAAACCCTTCATGGCCTAGGCCCGGGATATTTGTCAGACTCCCTGCAGCCAGCGACAATTCCCAATTGCCCGGTGCGTTCCCACAGACAGGGCCTCCTCAGGCTGGCCGTCGGCCAGACAGTGTCGGCTGGCGACCCCTAGGGGGAGAGCTTTCTCTGTGGGCACACCCACCCTCTGGAACCAACTTCCTTTGGAGCTCCGGAAGGCCTCTGACCTTCACTCATTCTGCTGCGATTTGAAGACCTGGTTGTTTCGCAGCCTGGACTGATGTGGGGTTTCTTAATGAATTTTAAATTGTTTTAAATTGGAATTTTAATTTTATATTGTCTTCAATGAGGAACTGTGCATCTTTACTGTTGTGAGCTGCCCTGAGTCCTTGGAGTTAGAGTGGCATATAAATTGCATTATAAATAAAATTATAAATAAAATCAGACCTTCTTGTCAATGTTGGGAGACAGTAGCCATGTGTCCTCACTTCCCCTCCATGCTTAAGGATTTACAGGCTCTGTAATAACAGGACTATGGCCAGAGCCTAGACAGTGACACAGGATATGAAATATAGTTACTTTAATTATCCCAAATAGGCATTAAAGCAGCTCCTTGGGGAATTTTAATTTACAAAGAATATTGAATGTTCACCCAGTTATATGCAAACTAATATTTTTTTTCCTGGCAAAGGAGCTGCCATAAGGAAAATCTCTCTTGTTCCCTAATTTGAGATGAATGTTTATCCAGACTGCCAGTGGAACTGACCTTGCTTTCAGGATTACTTATTCAGTTATATAACACCGAACACAACAGCCAGGTAGGGCACAGTTGTGAGAAATAATTCCCCGAACAGCATGTAGAACATTGTTTGGGTTGGCCTTTCCAAATTTCCAGTCACACTATATGGGTGATGTTTGAGCATAAGGCATGGAAGCATTGTTTCTGCTGATTGCATTCACCGTGGAATCGACTTGCAAAGAGAACTTTTAGCTAAACACAGAAATGGTTAAGGAAAAAAATTCCTAACTGACATTTATGATTAGGCATCTCTTACATAAAATGTGATTCAGTGTATTTTGAAACTTTTAAATTGCCTTGACACAAGTATTCCAAAGTGCACAAAGTTCCAAATTGCACAACAGGAACAGGCCAGGAACTGCCGTGGTGGAAAATGCTCAAACATCTCTTGGATCAATCAGGAAGGGCACCATTGCTTCCAAAACTGATTTGAACCAAATCATTACAAATTTTTCCTGTTATTTTATAGCGGATGATTTCATCTTCCATTCTTAATCTGCCTTGATTTCCTTCTACTATCGATTTCTAATGCATTTTTAGTAGGGGTTTTTTAAAAAAGAAAATAAACATGAAGTAAGTTATAGATTTTACACTTGGGCAGGAAAAACCAAAGGTACAAGTAGCGATTAGGTGCAACCTGGCTCAAAAGCAGTAATTGTGAGAGGGATCGTGGAACCCTAGTGGACAATTACTTATTGTTCTTTGCAGTGTTCTTTGCTTCCATGAAACAGAATCAGACTGATGGAGGACAGAAACATATAGGAAAGGGCAGAAGTGGGATTCACTTACCTTCCCTACTGGTTCACAAATGTGTGAGAGAGAGCGCACGTGCTTGGTCGCTTCGTTCGTATGCGCCACCGCTGTGCATGCGCATTACGTCTGGGCGGGTGGGCAGAGCTTCCCACAGTCACTGCTACCGGTTTGCACAATCCGAAGAGAACCAGCTGAATCCCACCACTGCGGAAGGGAAATAGAGTGGTTTTTGGAATTTTCTAGTCTCTAGACTCAACACAATTAGTACATTTCCCAGAACTCTAAAAGACCCAAAATAGATACTTTATTTCTCAGATTCCTGAGCCATGATATCTGAACAGCAGGCTGTTCACTTTGTGCCTGTCTCATGCCAGTCTTGCATTGCATGCTCTAGAGATATTGAGATGCATTCAGGCTACAATTACACTGTGTAATGAGTTGTAATTACACTGCAATTCCCAACACAATGTTTTGTGTCGTGTAGGAAGAGAAATACTTACACTGTTCACTTACAAATGCCAGCAGAACACTTTTTTCTCTTAACAAAGAAATGTGTCGTGTGGTGTGCTAAAAGTTTCCAAATGTGGTACCGGGAATATATATGCAAAGATACACACACACACACACACACACACACACACACTGTTTACCAGATAGTTGTTTTTAAAGGTTAATGAATTCTTAATTAACTAAACTTTGTCGTATACATTTTCTCAGACTTTTCACTTCATTTTTCCTTTATATCCAGAATAATTTACTTAACAACTAGTGTCTGGTGTTCTGCTCTTCACTTTATAATTGTTGTCATTTTATTTTACTTTATTTTATTTATTAGGTTACTTTGTGGGTAACGAAAGGCAGTAAATATACCTAATGCTTTTTCCTCCTCTTATTTTCCCCGCTGCAAGGTTGGTTGAGGTTGGTTGGGCTGAGACAGTGTGACTGGCCCAAATCATTAACTGGTTTCTTTTCCAACATTTTTCTTGCAAATCTAATTTTAATCTGTTTCTTTCAGTGGATCCTGTCTGCATTTTGGTTTGCAACTTCCATCAGTCACTAAATGAACTGTTGTAAGTTAAGAATTACCTGTAACATATCAAAATAAACAAAAACATTATAATCGGTTTGAAAAATACCATTGAGAACTGATGTCCATATCTAGTGCTATACAATATCTGTATTGTACAAGCAAAGATAAAACTGACTTGCTGACTGAAGCTTCTTTTAACATTTATTCTTCTCCTTTATTTATTTATTTATTTTTTAAAAAAGTAGATGCATGCAGGAAGGAACAATGATTTATTCATTTATTGAGTAGTTTGTATTCACCAGAATATCTAAAAAGCTTTAGTATTGTAAAAAAGTACTTTGTAGAAAAAAGATCACTCAGAATTTAGTTGTAACAAACACTTACTGGAATGATTTTGCTTATACTTGCAAGTTTGACGTAAGGACTTTTATCAGAAAATGCCAGAACTAAGCAATTGTATCTTTAGCTATGTTGAGCCAGACTTTTTAATGTGCAGTAGGTATGGTTAATTGTAGTAGTTATACACAGTTTTTATATGATGTCATTTTCCCGTAGCGGACAGTTCATGCTTTTCCTCCCTTCTATCCGTAGTTCATTTCAGTTGGTCATCTGTTCAATACAGTCAGGTATCTGGTTTGGGGGGGGGGGAATGGGTTTTACACCAGCACTGATTGTCCTTTTCTCTTTTTGGACTAAACTTCTCCCATATTGCTTCCTTTCATGGAACTGAGGATCTGCACTGGTATTGCATTTATTTCTGTAGTCTGAAAAATCCCGGCTTTGGGACCTCTGGGTACAAAACAAATAAAAATTTTGTGCAAAAGTCAATTAATTAATTAATCAACTCTCACATGTTTGTAAGGGTCATAGGTGACGGGAAGTGAAGAAGGGAGGGACAAGAGGAATAATATGCTTCTTGGAGTCATGGATGCTCCATCACTAGAGATTTTAAGGCCAAGGTTGATAGCCTGTTATCTGGGTTGGAATGAGGACCTTGGGCAGGGGGGGGGGGGGTTGGACTAGAGGACCTTCAAGTCCCTTTCCAACATGATGATTTTATAATTCTGTCAAAAAAAAAAATGAAATGAATGCTTTGTTATGATCCAACCATAGAGCATTTCTTTACAAGAATGGTTCTACTATAGAGTGCTTTGATAAAAACCATTTTGTATCCATATGTACAATACAACATTTTACTGTGTCTAAAGTGTAATTAAGGCTTCTCTCTTGGGTTTCTTTCTGCATTTGAAAAAGTTTCACCAATAAAATTATTGATTTGAGGGATTTAGAAATGTCTGGATGTCACGTGGGATGTGGTTCATCTACGAAGTAACTGTTCTGACTCAGCTCCCCAAACACGACAAACCCTCTGAAGTGAACTCAAAAGATTCCTTTATTAGGAGTGCCGGCAGCCCTGGCAAAAAGTTTCTCTCTCAGGCTGACAAGTCTGGTTGGCCGGAAGATGAATAGTTGTCTGTCACATCTATTCATCTCCACCCCCTGCCTTTTATCCCCAGGGCTAGAATGCAGCCTTGCTAGTAGTGGTGGCTCTTCCTTCCCAAGGATCAGCCTATGGCTTTCCACCGCTCTCCTCTTCTCTGTGAATCAGGCACTGGACCCAGCTGTTCCTCCTCGTCTTCATCAACCACCTCCAGACCTGGGGGTTGTTGACTCTCCATCTGAGGGCTGACGGATGGCCCAGCTCCATCCCCTCTTCCCCCTTAGAGCTCTCAGGTTACCTTGATGCTGACCCTGACTCCTACGCCTCCCCCTCCTCTGATTCAGCTGTTGGAAGGGCCAGCAGCGACCAGACCACAACACCAACATTTCTACAATCCTCCAGCTTTCTCCACAGCTCTGCAGATCTTTTGCTTAATTTCTATCTTTGGGGGAGTTAATGCTCCATGCTGTGCAGAATAGCACTCTTCCATTCTGGTAATATTTTTCTCTCCATTAATTTCCAAACTTCACCATAAAATGTTTTGGAAGCTATGAGCTTTCCTTCTTCCTCTTGACAGTCGAGTTGCTCTGATTTAAAAGGCTTTGTGTTGTGTTGGCATCAAACAAACAAGCAAATTGTGAGAGGTGGGAGCAATAGAATAAAACCACCAGCTTTTATATTCTTTCTGTGGAGGATGTTCTTTTCGAAAGCTAGCTATGCACGCACACCTGTCATCTTGTTCAAATAGCAGAGTTTTAAAATTTTAAACTTGTGGATATCTGTTTCTAATTGGAATAAAACAAAGACAATGACAGTATACCTTGATAATGATGGGACAGATATATTGTCCCCAAATCACTTTTTAAATGTGCCATAGAAAGAGCTAGGTATTGCTGGAGACATTCCTTAAGAAGAATCATAGGTGGCTTTTCAACAGTAAAATGTTGAACAGAAGTGAAATGTATGAACACCTGAGAGCAACAAAGAACAGGAAGCAAGTGACATTGGCAAAAGATGATGGCTTGCAGCTGGTCTGCCTGAATATTAGAATTCTCTCACTGATGTTTGCTCTTTATTCAGTATATACTATGATTGAGATGGGGAGTGGAGAGAAAGGGCCTTATATTCCCTTGGTAGTTGACTCCATAGGGGTAGCCTAGTTTACCATTAATTATTTTTAGAAAGAAAATTTCAAAGACAGACAGTTAAAAACAATGGCTGGTTTTCCACACAACTTCTTTAATGACTTGTCAGATACAAAAGCAGTACTAATCTGATTAGTAACTGCGATTGAGAAAATCTACTGTAAAAATGAATCGTGCCCCAGGTTTGAACATGATAGCAGGCAAGACATTTGAGACAGGCCACTGTGAGACATAAAAGTGTCTTTGATGGAATATTTATTTCAGAAGATTTTTTTAAAAAAGCCATAAGAAATAATATTGTTTGTGTTTGCTTGTTAAATTTTATAGGCAGAGGAAGTTATACCCCAAATGTAAATCAGTAAAATCTGCTATATCATAGAAAGGGGAAAGAAAACTCAACAAAACAATTCACACACTAAGAGAAATTTTCCAATCTTTTGGCAGCAGCTGCATATGAGTTAAGAGGAGGAGAATACTGTACTTTGGAATCTTTGCTAAGCAAAAAAATCAGCAAACTTTCTTACATGGAACTTGGACGTTTTCCACAGTGTTCCCCCCCTCCCCCACCACCTCCCTCTCTGTCTCCTCTTATATTTCTGCTTGTCACACTCTGGCACTCACAACTACTCATTTTAAAGTAGTGAAACCTCTTCATTTCTCAAACCATGTAGACACTTCTCTGAAATTTATTAGAAAATGACAAAAATTCTCTGGCAACTGAAGTCAGGGCCAGAGATATGTCACCATCAATGATGAATGGCTCCCTGAGAGGAAATGGAGAAAGGCTTGAGTAGTAAAATGTAGCTCTGGGCCTTTGTGTTGAAAACTCCAGGCTGATATGTTGCTTTGGACAACTGGAGCCCAACACTCAATAGCTTAAATGTAGTCACATTTATATTTATCTGGAGGGAAAGGGACAAGCTAAATTTTGTTTTCTGGGACATCTATTAATCGGTAATGGTGAAAGAGATCAAATAGTCCCATAGATTCAGTTTATGACCTTTCTGATGCTACACCAAAAGAAGAACACAAGTTAAAAAAAGATTTTAAGGTGGTATGCACTTTGAGGAATCACATTTAATTCAAATAGATCCTATAATACAGTATTTGTCTGGTAACTTTTGAGTGAATAAATGGATAAAATTGTCTCATATCAGACCACCTATTCTAGTGGTCTGATTCTAGTCCCTCCTTGTGATAGGTTTTTTTTAGTAGGTCTTCACTATTAATCAATAGATACATAAATTTTATATTTGTACAATAATATATTAATTCTAAATTGAAGAATTAGCACTGTAAGATCATTAGGTTGGTGTCCTTTTAGATAAAAGTTAATTCCTACTTCAACCTTTAGTTCAGTTGAAGGTGAGATTGAAAGGTAATTATTTCAGTTATAGCTGGTAAATAATTGGGAACAGGAAATCCTTGCTAATCTACTGTGAATCATCCAGAAATCTGCTTTTAGAGCTAATCTACTTTTTATCCACTCCTAGTAACCTGTCCAAAATTACAAGCAAAGAACTTGGCAGCTCTACAACTAAGAATGTTTAAACTAGAGATAGCCATAGATTGAAAATTGCTTTCATTTTCAAAATATATTGTCCTACCACTCAGGTAAGACTCTTCCACATAAGGACTTACAGCTGCCATGGTTATATAAGGAATGTATAAATGATGTTTTGGAAAAACATAAACCAACTTCACAACTTGATGTTTTCTTTACCAGATTTGGATCACTTTCTACATCTAAGCTATTTAATTCCAAACCAACAACAAAAATAATATTTATTTCCTAGATTTAACCAGCTCTGTATTTGTGGGTTTTGTGTTTCCATACACAGTTTATGCTTGAAATAACAAAGATGCAATTTGCCAAAAGTGCACATGAGGGCATGCATGCATCGTTGTGGGTGGTTAGATGCAGAAAAAAGATAGGAAGATGTTCAAGGATCCTGCAGCTGAGATTCTTGAAAAAACTGTCTTAAACAGTGCTGTGAATGAAGGAAAGCTTAAAAACAAAGAAAAAGAAGAACAACACATCAGCAAATTCATTTTCCAGAGAGCTACAGCAAAAGTTTGGCTAGAATTCTACTGTTCTGTGGTTAACATTTTTATTTCTCTGCCAACCATCCATATGTGATGAGAACAGAAAAAATGTTATATAAATCATGTGCAGAACCCCCTCGCCTCCTTTGTGGTTCCATTCTTAAGGCATAGATCACTGGAGGCGGATCTAATTTTCCCATTGAAATAGCAAATCCAAGTTAGACTTGATACAGTAACAGTCTTAATGGAAAGAATAAAAGAAAACTTCAGCGACTCCTCTTGTCCACAAAAAGACCATCATAGCAAAGTGCAGTTGATGGAGATGTGAGGGAGTGTGGTTCCCCCCCCCCCCCCAGAGAAGGGATCAGAAGATAACATCTAGAAGATCATTGGAAAAAGCTGCCCAGGATGTCTTCACATCTCAACTGACCTTAAAATCCAGCTGAGGAGAGAGAATTTCTCTTCTGTCAACTGAAAAAATAGAAGCATAAAGTGAAACTTTTCTTGTAAGGAAGAATCACAGCACAAATCACTTCCAATATTCTAGTACACAAGCGCTTGTAATTTTGAACAGCACAGTAGACAGAATTGAAAGGATACAGTCCAGCCTGCCAGCTTGGTGATTCTCCATGATTCTTCTGGTCCTCTCTTCCAGTTGACAGGAGGGTGTACATCTGTTTCTGCAAAAACTATTGATTTGCACGCTAATTTGGGCTTTTCCTACTCTTGGTTGGCTTAAAGCATTCTTTGCATAATAACCCTCTTGTGCAATTAGAAGTTTATTTAAAAATGACTAAGCCATCCTTCCTTCCTTCCTTCCTTCCTTCCTTCCTTCCTTCCTTCCTTCCCTCCCTCCCTCCTTCCCTCCCTCTCTTCCTTCCCTTTTTCACCTGGGAAGCATCTGTGAACAGAGGAATTGGATACTTAGTGATGTCACCAATGCCATTCAATATTTTGCTGAAAGCTCTTCCTGCTTCAGGACAATAAAACTTATTCCTCCTGCATTCAATCCTTAACAAAGGATGCTTGTGTAGCCGCAGCAACATGAGCAGGCTTCCCACTTCCTGTTAAGGCAACAGGAAGAGGAAGAATGTACACCAGAGTTATATTAGTCAAATTAAATAACAACAAACATAACCCTGCAGTATAAATACGGTAGGTGGATTTCAGGTTTGTATCCTGTTTATCTTAAAGAATGGAATTTTCAAATGACTCAGAACAGTGCAGTTTGTCTCAAGAATGAACAAGAGATGAGAACAAAGATTCTGATGAACAAGAACTGAAGTTGATAGATAAAACCATTACTTTGAGGACAGGGACTCTTTCTGGTATTGAAAGAGCCAACAAGTTGGTCTCCTGCCATTCAAAGCTTTTACAGCAGATGGCACTACGCCTGCGTGGGTCTCAAATCCCAAAACAAACAGCACTGGGCACAAAAGAAACTGATATCCCAGTGAGGTCACATGCCATTTCAAAGAAACCCGATCATTTTAGCATACTGGGAACCCATTTAACATTATCTCTCTGACTATTATCTCATCTCTATATTTTATCTGACAGTTTTCTAACTCAGCATTTTATATGCACACACTATGCCATCTGAAAGGTCAAATGCTGCTGTGAGTGTCAGTGGCTTTCTTAATAATATACCAAGCTGAACAAACCACACCAGTTTTAGCAGTGGGGTATGTTGTTTGGTGCTTTTCTACACCGACCTTGACAAGGCAGGTTGCATTTATCATTATTTTTAATGTCCTTGTACTTTCTAGTTCATGCTCACCTACTAGTAACCTAAAACTGAATACCCTAAATGCAAACACTGCATTGCATTTTAGTAATAGCTATTGAGAAAAGGAACTACATTCAGGGAGCATTCACAAAAGCTGAGTAATGGATGTCTTTTTTAAACGTTTAAGCACCAAGAAAAAGCAAATGAAGAGGCACCCAATGTATAAAAGGAATCCTATTAGACCCCACAATTCTTTGAAAAAGGTTTTTTCCCCTCCTTCATACTTCGAAAACACTAAACAGAAACAAAAGAATTAATTATCTGAATCAACCAGTGTTTCATCTAATTATTTATAATGATTGCTTCAAAGGAGGTAATCAACGCTGCACTACGCTGGAGGGCTGTGCTTCATCTTTCTTCAACTTAGTGCTCTCCAGATGTGTCGGCTTAGACTCCAATAATTTCCAATCAGCTGGCTGAGAATCATGGAAGATGAAATCCAACACGTCTGGAAGGCACTAGTTTAGTGAAGTAGAGCTTAAAATGGGGAAACTCAAGCTATGTAACCAAATCATATATTCCACATTTATATAATCTAGTTTCTGGGGCGTCAGTGATCATATTCTATCAGGAGACAGCAACATCTTCATTTCATAGCCTCTATTTTCTCTCTGCTGGAAGCATGGAAACAACCCCAAAGCTTTACCATTTATTAATGGTGTGTACAAATACATAATTCAATTTCTTAAAAAGGGGCCTGGGATGATTACCTTCCTGATGTCTTCTTTTGAGATTTAATTGACTGATGGGAAGCCAGAGAGATCTCTGCAAGAAGAAAAGGCAGGATTCCCCCGTCCCTTTTGTTTTCCTCGCTTTGTAATTAAGGTGAGCACAGGAACTCTGCACTTCATCCCTGGAATTGCACTGATACTTTTTTTAAAAAAACCAAGTCAGTATTGATTCCTGGCCACTGCCTGGAAAAGTGCTTGCAATCTTCTTACCAAGGTTTTTTTTGGAAGTAGTTTGCCACTGTCTCCTTCTATGGTTGAGAGAAAGATCATCTGATAAGTTTTTTTTTTTTAAATCAAAGATGGGACTAGAACACACAAGGTCCTGTTTTCTAGCTTTATGTCTTAACCATAAAGATGACAGCAAGCTAGCAGGAATAGCCAACACTCCATGACATCAAACTGTACTTTAATTCAAAAGAGTAGACTATAACAACACAACACATTTTAAAATGACCTTTAAAAGGCAGCCACTGTGATACACTCTATTTCCCAGAAATCAGACAGGTATATATAATTATTTATTGTTTGTAGGTAACCATTCAATCTTTAATTGACAAAGACCAACCAAGCGAATGCTTTTTGTACTTCCTAGGAGTGTGGCATTCATAAAATGAAAAAGGATACTCCTCTTAAACTCCCAGTCTGAGAGTCAATTATTGGGAAATTAGAATTCAGAACAAAAATGCTGATCTCAGGTTGGCTAACAAATTTACAGATGTTCCATAGAACAACCTCAATGTAAACTTTTAGAGCTCTAAAAATCAGCATCTTAATGTTCCAGAAATGAAACCTAGAACAGCTTCCTTTTTAGTGGTCATATATGACCATAGGGAGCAAGGATAGGCAAGTGACAGAACGTGTTTTGCACTTCCCAAAAGGGCAGTGTCCATATGAAGTTGTGACACAGTTCATCGTTGGGCATTGTAACAGTTCCTACAAGTGTTCTTCCTATTATGTACTATCCCTTCATAATTTTTTACATTTTCTTCTTCTAATAATCAGGACGATGTGGTGGCTCAGTGTTAAGATGCCAGGCTCATTGTCTGGAAAGCTGAGATCCCAGGTTCAAGACCTGAGCTCCATGCAACAGGGTGAGATTCCATTCTTGCACCAGCCCTGCCAATTTAGCAGTTCAAAAGCATGTAAATATGAGTATATAAATAGGTACCACTTTGGTGGGAAGGTAATGATGCTCTGTGACATCATGCTGATCACATGACTATAGAAATGTCTTCGGACAGTGCTGGCTCAATGGCCTCAAAGCGAGATGAGCGCTGATGAAATGTCAAAGCATTTGGTCTATGCTAGGATGATTTCAATAAAGGAGTATATTTGTAACTCAGTGTTGGAATGAGGCGTCTTTGATGCTCTCTGAGCTTCGTTGTTTTCTTGTACACCTTTTATTACCTAACCTAGGTAACTTCATCAGTGCCAGTCTGATGAGGTTACCTAACTGGTGTAATGAAACATCTGCAAGGAAACAGCTAAGCTCAGAGAGCATCAAAGACTTCTTATGATGATTTCACTTGCCTCATGGTGTCACCTGGCTCACACTGCAAATGCCCATGAGTAATGCATGCCTGTCTCATTCATCTCGCAGGGAATAAAAAAGCCTACAGTGGCAATGCCAGCAAGAACACCAGAAAGGAAAAGTAAGTCCAGACTGAACTGGGGTATATACGGCAACTAACTGCTCAACCAGTCAAATGGTCAAGTAAATTTAAACTCTGGACCAAATAGTCTTATTTTTTTCCTGAACTACTAATGTATGTTACTTGTTGCTTCGAAACATTTCAGCCAGATGTGTTTGCCATCTGTGGAGTGAGGTCTATGATTTCTATTGGCATACTCCTGCCCAGATGACACCACTGAGCTCCCCATGTAATTTCAGGCTGAAATAACTAATATCTTCTCCCTTCTTTTTGCCAGAACTCAAAGTCCAATGGCATCAGTAACAAGGCATAATGATGCCAAAATGATGGCATGTACATGGTCATGACTTCTGATACAAGTATAGGCTCTGTCTCTTGCATGATTATTTCCTAATACCATCATCACACACCCCTCCCTTGTTATCTTGCTGTTTTATTTTAACAGTGACGTCAGCCCTTCAAGAGATATCATACTAGGAAACCAATGTCATATAGATCAGTACTGCTTTTATTGTAAAGCTGTAGTATTGTTCCTCGTCATAATCTTCGTGTGAAAAATTGTCTGAGACTACTTTCTTGGCCTGCGGTCAGGTCCCCTTTATCTGGCCATTGCTCCAGTAGCAGTTCTTTCTCCTGTCCTTCAAGTCACCCCCTTTGCTCCCTGCAGACAGATGGGGAATGAGCTGTCTGTCTCTTTTATTTCTTTGTATGTCCTGGTTTGGGATATAATGATTGAAAATAAAAACTATATACATAAATCTTATTTGTAGAGTCTCTTCATTCTGTCCTTTTAAAACTGAAATATACTTTGTACTAAAATATGTTTTGTGAGTATTTTTATTCTAAAAATCAGGCTTTTGAGTTGATTAAAAAGAGTTAAATGTTACAAAGAACTGAAAACAACTGTCATAGTTCAGAAGCAGAAGCATTTGATGGCAGAACACAGTGTCATTCCTTTGAACTGAACATGAATCATAGAACAGCTATTGAGAAGGTCCTCAGTTCCCATAGCACATACCTTGAGTGATGAAAAAACCAAGAATAGAACTTTTGTGCAGATCAGAAAGCCCAGACTGAATCATATAAGGGAGTACATATTCCAGATACATGGACCCTAAATCATAGAGTGGTCGCCGCCAATACTTGTGTGCACAAATAGAACAGTAGCCATTGAGGTAGGGTTACTAAATCTGGACTGCAAAATACAGATTGTCACTAGATGGTAAATATTTTTAGAGTGTTCTGCATCTCTTTTCTGCCTCTACTGTGAATCCTGAATTATGCAACCAAGTTATCGTAACTCTAACTGAACTATGGAATTACGTATCTTGTATAATTCTCTCCAGTCAATAGTATGGCTTGCTGATTACCTGAAGTAAATAAATGTTATTCAAAAGCAGACCCATATAGAGATAACTTTGATATCATCCCCAGTTCTACTCCTAGCTCTACAAAAGCAACTGAACATTATCTGGGAATTTCTTCCTGGCCATTGATCTAGCAATGCATTGCACAAGGAGCAAACCCCCTCCATTGCAATAGGTCCTACAAAAACCATCCTCTTAATTAGTATTAAATGTGTATAAAATAAATTATCTCAACCTTCCAATTCTCCTGGAATCTGTTGAATATTGAATGACAATTCAAATGGAACAATTAGGAGTGAGTAAATAGAGCAGAAGATTTAGAAGCACGTCAATGGCTGAAGCTGCGGACAGCTCCCTTTAAAAGGGACTGCCATGGCTAGGCAATCCATTGCTGTACTGGAGCTAATAATGAGCTGTTACTGAAGTCCATGTCCTGTGTCCTTCCTGTGCCCACTATTTAACACTGGCGACGAAGGTGGGATCTCAGGAGGACAATCGGAGAACAAGTCATTGAAGCTCCATGAGGCAATCATCGGCCATCAAAAGCAACGGCCAGAAAATGTCTTTGATCATGCCATCCGCACCCTTCAGCCCGGCTGGAGAAGACTGGGAATCGTACATGGAGAGATTCCACATGTTCCTGGAAGCAAACAACTTGCTAAGCTTATCGGAACAAAGAAAGATGGCACTCTTCTTCATACACTGCGGAGCCACCATTTTCAAAATGGCAAAAGCATTAGCCTCACCGACAGAGCTGAGAACAATGACCTGGCCGACCCTGCAAAACATCTTGAAAGCACACTATGCACCCCAAGCTTCATCCCTGGTAAGAAGGCATGAATTCTACCGGAGTGACCAGAAGGAAAGAGAATCGATAAGCAAGTTTGTGGCAACGCTACGTGAAATAGCCATCACTTGCGAATTCTTGAATATGGACGAGGCTATGAGGGATCGTTTAGTGTTGGGACTGAGAGACCTCATGTTACAAAGCCATTTACTCACAAAGCCCAAAATAACATTTCAAGAGGCTTTGGAGGAAGCAACAGCGACTGAGGCATCCCAAAAATCCTCAGCCGCAATGAAGAAAATGAACAAGGGGCCACAAGGAAAGGAAGAATCCTTAGTCCACTATGAGGAGGTAGAAACTGAATTGGAAGAAGACAATGGGGATGAAGTTCATCACCCCCGCTCAGACCGTAAGGGGAAACCCCAGGTAAAGGAAAGAAAGAACTCTGGTGTGCAGGTTGCGAAGGGAATCACCCAAGATCGGAGTGCAGTTCTGAGACACAATCTGCCAGAGGTGCGATCGGAAAGGGCACATAGCAAGAGCTTGCAGGGCATCTCAACCAGCATCCTGCAGGGACAGACAAACCAGCCCGCCACAAGAACCAGACAATTCCAGGCAGGAAACTGAAAACAGGAGTTCAGAAAAAACCACAGGAGTAAGGACGATGGATCGGAGAGAGGGGAGACACATCAGATGATAATAGTTGACCACGCAAGCATGGGAAAATCAAAGAAGATGGCAGCGACCATTTACATCGAGAGGAGACCCTGCAAAATGGAAGTTGACTCAGGGTCGTGCCTCTTCATGGTCTCCTGGATGACCATCAAGCAACTAATACCAAACCACATGACCAGCGCACTCAAGCATCAACGACTCACACTAAATGATTACCAGGGTAAACGCATGCCAATGCTGGGCATCGGAAAGTTCAACCTAAGATTCAAGGACTTCCAAGGAAAACTGCCCCTCACCATAGTGGACCGGGACAGACCTAGCCTTTTAGGTCTGGAGTGGTTCGAGCCCTTGGGACTAGCAGTGACCAGAATCAATCAGATTGAAGATGATGGCTGGGAAGAGGAGCTGATGAGGGACTTTGCAGAGGTGTTTGATGGCAAATTGGGCAAGTACACGGAGTCCCAATATCTTTTAACCTGACAGGTCGCCCCTGTCAGAATTAAGCCCAGGAGGGTTCCTTTTGCTCTACAGTCCAAAATAGATGAGCAACTGGACAAACTCGGTGCCTAATGGGTATTGGAGCCGACAGTCCATGCTAAGTGGGAGACACTCATAGTAACCCCCACAAAGCCAGATGGGTCAGTCTCCTCTGTGGAGACTCTAAGAGTATCCAAGGCATTACAACAGAGCGCCTACCCAGTACCCGTCATGCAACACCTTTTGCACTCCCTGGGGCAAGGGAAAATATTTGTGAAGCTGGACTTGGCTCAGGCTTACCAACAAATACCGGTAAACGGAGCCACAGCAGAAGTGCAAACAATAGTCATGCACAGGGGAGTGTTCAAGTGCAAGCGTTTGCAGTTTGGAGTAAGCATCGCTCCGGGGCTATTCCATAGTCTTATGGAATGCTTGTTACAGGGAATCGAAAGAGTCGTTCCCTATTTTGACGATATATTAATCTTGGCCAAAAATCAGAAACAATTACAGCAGCGTTTAAGAGCAGTGTTAACCAGATTCCAGGAGGTGGGGCTAAAGGTAAAAAGGGACAAGTGCCAGCTAGCCAAAACACAAGTCAAATTCCTGGGATACCTAATCGATGGGTCAGGGATAAGACCCATCCGAGGCAAATTGAAGGCAATCAGAGAAGTACCGACCCCAACAAACAAGACAGAACTGCAGGCATTTCTGGAGTTATTGAATTTTTACAATATTTTCCTGCCACAGAAAGCCACGATTGCTGAGCCCCTTCACCGGTTACTGGATAAGAGAATGGAGTGGACATGGGGGAAGATGGAGAAGAACGCATTTGAGCAGATAAAAAAACTTTTAACTTCGGACAGAGTATTAGTACAGTGCAGCCGGACATTGCCTTTAAGACTGACTTATGACGCGTCTCCATTCGGCATCGGAGCTGTGTTAAGCCATTGCATGCCAAACGGCAGAGAAGCCCCCATCGCATTCTACCATCGCATGCTGGTAAAATCAGGAGTCCAGTTTTGACAGTGCACACATTTTGTTCGTACACCTGATCAGGTATTTAAAAATTGTGAAGCCCTCTAAGTAGTGCCTGATTTCCTGGACCCCAACCCACAGGCCCGGTACAGAGAACATAAACATAGGTAGAGAATAATTCAGAGAAATGTTGTAAGTATTAGGGGGAAAAACAACTACTGTATCTAGCAGAGGGAAGCTGGATTTCAGTGGTGAAGTGATTAGACTAGAAACTGGAAAAATGATCCTTGCAAGCACCAAACTGCATTACCCAATTGAAATTCACAGAACCATGTTTTTTTTTAAATCCAAATGTGAAAAAAATATATATGAACATTTAAAAACACTCTCAAATCATGGATGGTTTCAGGCAAGAATGTTAAAATAAGATGTGATTGAAGGAGCCTGGATAGCTCAACATACTAAATAGTCTGTTATTAACATTCAGCTGTCTGCAATTATTGCAAGTTCGAGGCTCAAGGTTGACTCAGCCTGCCATCCTTTAAATTGAGGACCCAGTTTGTGGGGGCAATAAGCTGACTTTGTATAAAATATACAAAAGTATGAAGGTTATTGCTTAATGCATTGTAAGCCACCCTGAGTCTCCAGAGAAGGGCGGCATATAAATCTAATTTTTTAAAAAAGTGTTCTCACAACCTCTGTAGTGTCTGATCATCGAAATCTTCTGAGATTTAGGTATGCATCCTTCTCTTACCTCTCCTGCTGCTGTCTGAAAAAAGGCTATAGATGCCCAGTTCAGGCACTAACACTAGGAAGGAAATTAATCAGTTTTGTGCATATGAAGAAATGTTAAAAGCAATTGGTTCTCCTTCCGTCCAGAACAGGAAAACCTAATCAGGCATTTTGCACTTATGGGTAAATCAAGTTTTTGATTAAAGTCTCTTCCCATTTGTTGTCAAGATCATCATATTCTGAGAATTATGAACCTGTTTATCAAGAGGATTGAGATGTAAATATGTTTAGTTTGTTCTGGCATGAATGTTTTCTTCTGATAAATTATTTCAGGTTCTTAATAGAATAATTATTCAGGTAACTAGTGGATCATAAATAGAAGGATAATGTTCCGAAAATAAATCCTTGTCTTTCTTTCAGAGATCACAGTGTTCAAATGTCTGGGCTGATGAGATCCATTGTAGGACAGTTTGACCAGTAACTTGTTCCAGTGTCAATTGTGCCCCATAATTCACTATTGGGGAGACTGACAACTTCACCTATAAAATTATGTCTTTGCCTCTCCTGGGTTTTCTGGATTAGTCTCCCTGCAAATGCTAACAAAAGCAAAGCATATCAGATCACTGCTTGGGACACCAGCAGTGATGTTTGTGGAACCATGCACTGTCTCAGAGTTAATCTCCAGGATAATTTAGATTAACCTTTACGGTCTCCAAAACCCATATTGCTTCTCTCTCTCTCTCTCTCTCTCTCTCTCTCTCTCTCTCTCTCTCTGTATGTCTCTCTGTCTCTCTCCCCCTCCCACCCTTATCCCTGGTAAGGTATTGGACTATAAACATTTTGGACCCATTAAAGTTTAACCCAAACCTGGGATTAAATCACTCCAACCAAGCTAAAAGCAGATTTGCATCAGAAACATTCTAAAGTGGACTTGCCTCCCTTTTCAGTCAAAAAGCATATGTTTAAAAATGCCCTCCCCCCAAAAGGCCGAATCTACTGTGAATAATTCTAACCAGGAAAATGTAGAACTCCCTGGACATTGTGTCAGTTTGTGTTTACTTTTTCACAAGATAGATCACTGTGACAAATAGATGCTTTATATCAAAGGGCCTGCCCTCTTCTCCATTTTGGATGGTTTATAAGTTGAACTGCCCGGTGGGTGCCCTTCGCTAGGGGGTGGCAGATGCACCACTGGAGCCCTCAAGAAGGCATGCGCCTGAGGAGAGAGAGAGGCCAGGGGTGATCTCTTTCAGTTGCTGTGCTACTCGCCCATTTGTTCCTGCTTTTCATAACTGTAATTCCTGCTGCTCATGGCTATAATTAGGCCTTTAAATTTATAGCACATGCCTAAAGGCCTCGAGATGCTTGGGGAGAATTTAACTGAATCCATGATTTCTCTAGCAGCACAGCTGCTGCTACTGCAGTGGAAATGACTGTAGACAGAGAGATAAACAGATTATCATGTTAAATGCTAACTGTAGAGAGTGGGGGGAGGAGAGGAGAGAAAAAAGATTTATGTTTATTATATGTCTGAATATTTTTACACTCCTACTAATAGTTTAATATGGTGAAAACAAAATGCAACTCAGAATGGCTTAAAGGCACAAAACAAAGGGAGAAAGAAACAAGGAGGAAAATTACTTTCAGGAACACTGATGTGGCCATGGATGACCACTGATAAGGACTCGGTCTGGGGAAAGGATCAAACTGAAGGAAATGATTGGCTGGTTGATTAGATGTTTATTCTACTTTTATTATTTTTACAAATAACTCCAGCTAGTCTCTTATGGAATAGTTCATTGTCGCCATGGACATCAGTATGTACACTTCTATAAACAAGGGGTTATGACTGAAAAAAATGATCAAGCTTCAGCCTGCGTGTACAATATATTTTCTGATTTAAGTGCAGGAAATGAGGAAATTACTACATAGAGAACATGTATGAACTGCAGAATTCAAAGTTTACTTGGTCTTCTATTCAGTAAGATTACAACTTGTCTAATTTCTTTCTCTCTCTCTCTCCTCTGTCCTCTCTTCCTTTCTTTCATATACCTGTGTACTCTAGTATGTACATTGAGCCAATTACTACATGGTTACACATCAAATTTGTCATAAACACAAAAAGTCACAATATAAGACCTTCAGGGACATGTCTGAGGATTTGTGGTGGTGGAGTGTCTGTGAAATGACTTCATGCATGCTGTGATATCATTATGTAAGTTATATGAATTATACAATTTATGTCATTTGTATGATATAATTTTGGCATATATCAGGTACCTACGGGGACGTGCTTGCTAGTTCCTGCAAAGAATTTTTAATATAGAAAAGGATACTAATATTATAGTATATTAGTATAATATAGTATATTATATAGCCAGAAATGGACCTGACCTGAACATTCTCATGTTTGAACTAAATAGATATATAAATAATGCCACTTCCTGCATCTGTCACATCACATCTTTTTTTTTTTGCTTGTTTCTTCAAATATGAACCACCAACACTGACATAACACTGACATGTTATGGTTCCATATAAGTGGGTATGGGAATGCAGGTTTAACTATTTTTATAACTCTAAAATCTAGCTTTTGGAGTGAGGTCAGTCTTTAATTATTTTGGTTAGGAAATTTCTGGAAGTGTGAGAGGTTGAGGGAATCAAGAGGGGGAGGAGCAGGAGGAATTCAGTGGTTGTGAGAAGATGTAGCCCAATCTTGAGGTGGGCCATGGGAAGGGGATGTTTCCAAGAAACCCTGCCTTAATTGTCTTGTTTGCCTGGGAATTCCGTTTTCAATATTTATTTATTTATCAAATGTATTTTTTTCCACAATCTGACAATTATTGGTGGTTTATTATGTTTTAATTCTGATTACTATGGCAGATGCCATTCTAATATCCAAATGGTTCTTTCTTCTTGAATTTGTCGGCTATATAGGAAGAAATAATATAAGAAGATAGAAACTTTTGGTTTTGAACTTGGACTATTTCCTCAAATGTAACACAGCATCTTCTAGTGTTATCCAGCTGCCAGAGAGGTGATGGAAAGCCCATCTTCATTACTATTGCTTTGGCACAATGGTCAGATGAGCAGAAGATGCTCTTTTCAGGGCTCCACCCAGAGAAACATAAACTAAAAGACCAGAAGAAAGGCCTTTTGGTTTTTCTTTTTACACTGAGGCCACCTAGAAATAGTCCAGAAATGCAAGAACTTCCTCTCCTTAAACATTTTTGAAAAGTTTAAGTTTGATTTTAATCAATTAATTAAAATCAAATAATGCTGCAAAGTGATTTGGACCTTCTGGGCAGGCACCTTATAGCATAAATCTGAATTGCTAATTTGAAATGGGACTAGCCCCTAACAACAGATGCTGTCCACCTTTGATGTAAAATAACAAGCACTTATTGGTGTAACTGATGCATGATTGGATGTTCAGTAGACTGGAAAGATGCGCTCACAATGAAATTATTTCAGTACCTGAAGTTGCAAAAGCAGGATTCTCTCTCTCTCTCTCTCTCTCTCTCTTTTTATTCATGGATTTGCAAACTACATTGTTATGACCTGAGTTTCTTGGAAGACTCTGTCTTTTTCTACTCACCTTGTGTGGCATGCAAAAGTGGCAAGTGAATGATCAGGAGTTATTGACATTTGTTAGCTTTCTGAGTTTTGTAGTGGGAAAGCAGATATGGCAGCAATCATGCCTAATTTAGCTTCCCATGATGTCAGGGCTTTGTGGATGCCCATTCATATCAAGAAGCACCTAGAAAAGGTTACAGATGTGTAGGGGGAAGGCAGCTATGACAGTGATGTTGCCAACATTGCACACGGAGCAGCTAATGATTAACCTATCACAAGCAATCACTAGAACTTACTGACAGCTGGCTGAATTGTTTGCACCTGTTCCCCCCCCCCCCCAAATCTCCTGCATTACACATATATCTGGAATGGATTACCCCAGTTTATGCTATACACATTTCCCCTCTCTGTATCCTCAAGTGCCAGAACAACATCTTTGTGGAAGATCACAAGACTCCTTTTTAATGGAAAGATTTTCAAGAAAAAATATATTATAAACTTCTGTGTTTTCTTGTAGGAAGGATTCACCGATAGATATCAGAACAAATTATTGTGAATCTTTCTGAGACACTTCTATCATTCCTTCTTCTCTTCTGCCACCCACACAGGTGTAAACAGGCACACCTCTTACAAAGAGAAAGAGTTTTTCTTATTGAAACCTTGGTCAGTTAGGGCAGTTCATCTATTGTATCTCCCATTCAACTGGCATAAACATCATTATCCCGGTAGCCGATCCCCATCTTGTCTCTTCTACCACAGTTCCTCTCTGTAGACAAAAGGTGATGTCCTGATTTCCTGTGTGCTGCATATTCTATTTCATATCATTAAAGGTTATGTCTGGCATACCTATTCTTTCTTTTTCAATATATTGTGGAAGTAGAATTGGGTTTGATATTATAATTATGACATCTATCATTTTTCACACATGGGAACAGAAAATTATGTTAAGGGAATTTACACCAAGGCTAATAAATCTGTCTTCAAAAATTGAGATTACTAGATGGCAGCAATTTTTTTTAAAAAATCAAAATTGTTGGGATTTTTGTCGGACCCCCTGCAGCCAGTGACAATCCCCAATCGCCCAGTGCGTTCCCACAGACAAGGCCTCCTCAGGGTGCCGTTGGCCAAACAGTGTCGGATGGCGACCCCCAGGGGGAGAGCTTTCTCTGTGGGTGCACCCACCCTCTGGAACCAACTTCCTCTGGAACTCTGGATGGCTCTGACCCTCACTTGTTCTGCTGTGATTTGAAGACCTGGTTGTTTCATTGTTTGGACTGACTAGGATTTCTTAATTAATTTTAACTGTTTTAAATTCAATTTTTAAATTTTACTGTTTTAATGAGGGATTATGCATTTGTGTGAGCCGCCCTGAGTCCTTGGAGATAGGGTGGCATGTAAATTGCATAAATAAATAAATAAATAAATAAATAATCTTTTGCAGCAGATCTAGTTGCCTTACCATACAGTTGTACAAACATAAAGATTCATTGCCAGCTCTCCATTTTGCTTTAGCTGCCAAATCCTCTTCTTAACGCCACATCCTCCAACTTCTTCTGCCCAGAACAGTGTGTTTTAGTCTATGGCTGACTCAAGGTTTGTGTGGTATGAGCCTTGTCTGGATAGCCACCCAAAACTAGCTGCTCTGGCAACATGGCAGAATCAAGATGTTGCTGGCGATGTTTTTACTGCTTCACTATGCAAATGGGAAAAACTTTTATTTTAATGCAGATATTTAGGCAAATTTATACTTAATGAGAATTAAATATGCAAACATTAGTTTAATCTTTTAATTCATTTTCATACCAGGAAAATTATGATCTATGTTTAGTATAATAGTCTTTACTACATAATAGTATTCTGCATTTTGTCTCAAACTACATAATAATATTCCATATTTTCTCTTTGGAAACAAAAAGCAACAGACTATAAATAGCTACAAACCAGAGAATAGGACATTTATATTTTAAATAGTTATACAGAAGGCTATTTTTCAATGAGTATTAAAGTCTCATATTTTTTAACCTACTTTTCCTTTTTCCTTAATATAAGGTATATGAATCCTGACTCAATATAATACATTGGATGTCTTTTTATTTTTGAATTATAAAGTAACACAAAACTTCAGCAAATGTTCTCCATGCTGCCAGTATGACATCTTACCTTAGCTGCTGGCTTGCTTTTAACTTCCTTTTCCCCACTTTCTAAGCACACAGGAACCCGTAGCACACATCAGGATCCAGAAAAGAGGGGATGTTAATTCCTCTTGTTCTTATGTAACTTCTAGTAAAATACTAGTACAAAAAGCAATTAAATTAACCTTATACGATTAATAAAGTTATAAAACAGTGGGTACAATGTTTTGCCCAAGGAGAATCAAAATACTGAATTAATACTTCTGTATGGTGGAAATACATTTTTTTATTGTTTGCACTGGGAGTGAAATGATACCATTCTGTGCAATTGATTTACTCAAATTTCACCAACTAAAATAGTGTTTTTCTGTATATTTTAAATTTTTTGAAAAAGGATAGATTTATTCAAGATGAATATCAGAGTATAAGCAAGTCCTCATCAAAGGTTAAAGGCAAGATATAAATTGATTAAATAAGTAAAATATGTTATGGTAGTTAGTGTTTCTGCCAACAGTAAGTAATGTCAACAAGCCATTCCCATGAATGTCTCCTCAAATGTCATATCTATTAGATTCAATAGAGTTTACCTCCTAGTATGTGTGTATGGAGTTGCAATTTTAATTCTCTGTTTTCATTAAGTTGGAATTTTTTTCTGTGTCATTTACCACAATAAAAACTACTGTGATTGAAGTGTGCCAATGATTTTCCCAAAACCAAATGCCTCTTGACAGACATTTGTGTTTTAAATAAGCTCTGAAAAAAGTATCACAAGCATCTCTTTTTCAGTCTGAAAAGAGTCTACTTGGGTCAAATTAATGAAATATTAGCTCCTAAGAATTCAAAGTATAGTAAAGTTCGGTATTTGTTCAATGCACATCTTCTCACATAGACCACATAGATAATTTATTATTTTGTTTGATAACAGCCTTATTACAGAAACCTATCAGTGTAGAACAGGGGTGTCCACAGGGTACAGTAGAAAATCAAAAGTGTCAATGATCAATGGTGAGATCAAAGCTCTACCTATATCTTTGTGCACAAAAATAGGTGAAGCTTTGATCCCACCACTGTAGCTGCCATTTTGACTTATTTTTATCATAGCCTCCAGAACCCCTATTTCAGAAGTAGCTGATTCAGCAGTAAGTAGAAGTAAGTTTCCTTAGGGTTGCTTATCCTTTCTCACAGATAGATGTGTAGAATTATACAAGTATTATCAAACCTAGACTGCAAATATCTCATTAGATGGTAGCATCAAGGTGGAGAAAAAGTTTTGCTGCAGTGATGAATCAGGTTTATGCAGCTAATGTCTGTTAGCCCTCTCTGCATTTCTCTTTGTCAGGAACTTAATTTAACTTCTGAACTCAGAAGTTAAAAAGAAAAAAGAAACTTTAGTATTTTTATGGGAGATCCAACCTCCAACAGGAATGCAAGGGAAAACACCTCACAGGGTTGTCCCAAAGATGCTTCCCCCCCCCCCCGCCAAAGGAAACAGGAGTGTCTTTGTTTTTTCTTGAAGATATTTTGCTTCTCATCCAAGAAGTTTCTTTAGTTCTGACTGAATAATGGAGAATGGAAAGATTTATATTCCTTGCAGTCATCTTGTTGTTATCATTCTCTCACAGGATTGTTATGGCAAAAATAGGAGGAAGAAAGAGTATTATGTATGTTTGCCACCTTGAGCTACTTATAATGTAATATAGGTGGGATTTAAAAAAGTCTAAATAAATGAATAATTGAAACTATATGGACATGGATGTGCATACTGTTAACAGAAATAGGGTTTGACAGAAATGAAATTATCTTGAATAGAATTGTTTGAAAATGTCTATAAACTATGTAGATATACTTTAAAAGGTGATATTTTTAAAGAAATGGAAGTGTCAGCAAATGGAGCCTTTCAATAATCATGCCAATAAACATTTACAATAAAATATTTATATTTATCAAATGTAATATAATGAATAGCAAAACTTAATATGTTCTTTGTATAAAAATAGGGAGGAGAAAAGCTGCCAGTCCATAATTATACAGTATTATAGTGAGATAATGAAAAATAGGTCTGTGGTTTGCATTTAAATTATTAAATTTGCACCAGTCTTAGACTGTGGATCTAGCTGTAGATTATGGACACATAATTTCCACCATCAAACAACATCTGCTTATCACAAAGTCATGGGAAGGACTTGTTAAGTGGGTAAAAATACTAAATATAATTAAACATATGACTGACTGACTGACTGTGCGACCAACCATAATAATATCGTCTATATAAAGCACAATGGAAGAACATATAAGACTAAAATCCAGCAGATTCAATGGGAAGAAAAAGAAAAGAATAAGATTTTGGCTCGACATTGGAAGAAATATCCTGATGTAAAGACTAACATGAAATATGGTGGTCCCTGCCCTGCTTGAAGATATCTTTGCAAAGGCTGAAGGCAATCTATTGTAAATAGTGCAGTTACATCTTGCATTGCAGAAGCTGCACTGAACAGTGGCTTGAACTGGATTATTTATAAAAATGTCCTACTACACTTCAATCATTCAATAACTGTACCTATGAAGCTAGCAATGCAGATTCTGGCACCTCCAGTGGTGGGTTGCTACCGGTTTGCCCCAGATCAGGTGAACCAGTGGTGGCGCAGGCAGGAGGCACCTGCCTGGACGCTTCTGAGCATGAGCGCCCACGAGCGCGCACACACACATAAGTGAACCAGTAGCGATGGGTTTTGAAACCCGCCCCTGTCCACTTAAGGAGAAATGGTAAGCACATCTTGTTGGACACAGTTATAGTAGTTGCTGAGGTTGAGAAACACTGGATTAAGCAATATGCATAAATGAGTTCTTTGAAAAATGCATGGAGGATTTAGAGGAGCATTGCTACAAAAGCATTTAACCACAATACCAAAAAAAAAAAAAAAAGAGTCTTGGGAAGTGACAGTAATCTCTCTGCTGCTGTTCCCTTTCTTATTTAATAACAGGTGGCCCTGCCATGAGCAGCTGGCTGATAGGTTCATCTCACCTGCTCTGCACAGCAAACAAGAGCCCTGAAAAAAATGGATGGAGGGCAGGACTCTCTCAACATGTCTCTCTGGCTGTGCGCGAAGAGGGGAATTTTGGCTCAATCACATCACTTTTATTTGGGATGTGTGTGTGTGGTTCATTTTGATCTGTTCTCAGAATTAGAAAAAAAAATGAAGCTGGAGATAAATGAGGGAGGGGGGGAGGACAAATCTGAGGAGATTTTTTTTCTTCCATACTTTGGTTTTCTTCCTTCTTGTGGCTCTGTTACTTTACTCTTTAATACAACTGTTTCATTATTTCTTCTCTTCTCTTGTTGGATCGGTTTTGTGTTCCTCAAAACTCCCCTTTTTCCCTCGAAGCATGCTGTGACAGGAGCACACTTGCCCCTCGGAGCTGGTTTATTGTTCAGCATTAAGAAATGGCAGAATTGCTCATGGAAGATTAATGACTTCCTGCAAGCATCTTTGTACCTGAGGACAAGCAATTACAAAAATATGTCCAAAAGGCGTGGGGGGAGGGGGAGGAAGGAGAGTGGATGGGAGGGGAAGCAAGAAAGGATATTGAGAGTACATCAGCCAGGTATTTTGTAGCTGGGCAGATAAGCCTTTTTTTCTGAGAAAAGTACCAAACTTATACTTTGAAAACAGAGCTGTCTTTATAACGTTACCTATGACTAATATCGCACAGTTAGTCTTTTTTGCAGTGTGCCTGACCTGCCTTTATAGGTGGTTGACACTACAGTTCAGAAAAGATCAGGAAGGACTAGGAAACAGTGGAGAGTCTGTCATCAGTGCTCTCACACACAAAGTAATAACGCCTATGCAATATGCGCAATTGTAAATGCTACTCTATCTCAATCTCTTAACATACTGGAGGCAATTTTATTTCATAGGTTGGCCAGTAAATGCAAACTCAAGAAGGGTCTGTAATATGGGTGATACTCAGTGGTGGGTTGCTACTGGTTTGTCCTGGATTGGGCAAACCGGCGGCAATGGGAGGCTCCGCCCAACTGTCTGGACACCTCTGTGCATGTGCAGAAGCATCACACATGTGTGCAAGCACCCGTGAGTGCACGATCGAACCGGTAGCAAACTAAATTAAAACCCACTACTGGGTTTTAATAAAACATGTCTGAACCACATTCCTGCTTTAAAGTTGTTAGAAACATGGGCAGTGTGGAATCCCTAACTCCTTTTTTGCTGCCCCTTTCAGGCTTTCTGAGTACATTGCCAAATGGATGAATACCTAAAACTGGAAGACATTTCTTACTGTATAAAACAGTTGTATGAGTCTTAATTTGGTTTAATACATTTAAGAAATAACATAAAATCATGGGCATGTAATATCAGTCTCCCTTTGAATCTTCCCACTATGATTCTTCTCATTAACAAACACTGTGTGGTCCTAACAACCTGTCTACACTCTCTTCAACTTTAGGGTAGGTCTTCAAGAGAGTATGGAAGAGTCTGAGCTCACAGCAGAACAATTTGGCCACAAGAAGTCAAGCTTGCCTTCTGCTTTTGTGCCCAAGCAAAATGACAGTTCCATAGGTGTGCAAAATTGATGCTCCTTGCAGAACAAAACTTCAGATTTGAGATCTAGAACCATGCAAAATTGTACAAATCTAGAACATTGCAGAATTTGCAAGAAAATTCTGTGAGATGCCTTCCAGGAAATCATCCATGGCCCTGGAGGTCCATGAGGAAGACAATGAGGGGCAAATGAGCAAATGAGAAGTGGGTTTCAGCAGATTCTGACCAGTTCTGGAGAACCGGTAGTAAATTTTTGACTGGCCCCGCCTCCATCTATTCTCTGCCTCCTGAGTCCCAGCTGATCAGAAGGAAATGGGGATTTTGCAGTAACTTTCCCCTGGATTGGAGATAGAATGGAGATTTTACAGTATCCTTCTCCTGGAGTGGGGTAGGTATGGAGATTTTACAGTATCCTTCCCCTGCCACATCCACCAAGCCATGCCCACCAAACCGTATCATACACACCAAGCCACACCCAGAAAACCGGTAGTAAAAATTTTTGAAACCCAGCACTGGAGCAAACCTATGTTTCAGTATCACCATATAAATTCCATTCTTTGCAAATTTGCAGGGAAAGTTACATTTTGTTATTTTGGCTTCATTGTTGTAGCTACAGTGATCATGGTATGTTTTATTTATGTCTTCCTAAACTAAGTATCTTCCAAATATCTTTGGACAATTTCCATAATTCTATGTCAGCATGTCTGAAAACACCTTAAATACCCAGATTTAAGGAAAGGTAACCCTAGGTGTTGCAGATAGATGTATAAACCCAAAGAATTAAAAAAGGATTCCGGATAGATTCTGCATGAAAACAACTAACAGGTCATGTTCCATATAATTCCCAAGTCAAATGATTGACTTTCTCGGTATTATTCCCCTAAAGAGGAACAGGAACAGATTCTTGTTTGAAATGGCCCCTAAAGCAAGAATAAGAAAAGTCCCACTCTGCTTTTCCTTCTGTGGCCCATGGAGAAAGAGTTTAGTCCGCTCTGTGCCATGGCTTTCATCTATATTGCCTACCAACAAAGCTGCTTTTCATATTTTTTTTTAAAAAAGCAGAATCATAGATTTCACTAGTGTCATATGCAGTTTGGCCCCACTTTCAGACCCTCAGATTAAAAATGATAGTTCACAATATATAGCTTCCTTCCTTTGTTTTTAATGGAATCATCCTGAGTTCTTGTAAAGGTTCATTTTCTGCTTGATTTCCTAGCATTTGCTTTGGGTTCCCAGAGAGACTGCAGGTATGAGTCTGAGAAGAAACCCAATATACTGAGTACTTTAAAGTGAACATTCATCATTTAACTTGCCTTCTGTCACTGCCTTCAAGGGAGATGGGGGAAACTAAAAACAATCTCCTGTTTCCCTCTAAAAAGCACCAAAGTTGCACACAGATAAAATGGACTGGAACTCATTTATATTCCAAGAAAGTATACAGCTATTACTCAGCTGAGAATTCTTTTTTAAAAAAACTCTCCTAATGTGAAACTATAACATGAAGGAAATCAAATTTAACCTAAGAAAATGCCACACAAATATTTTCATCGCTAGTCATCCAAAGTAAAATAACAGATTTTGCAGCCTTACAGCATAGTGATGAATATAATTATGTAGAAGGAAATTCCACCCATGTTTCATGGAGCTTCTTTTGAGTTTAACTGAACCTCTCATTCAAAATCTGGATTTTAATTGGTTTTTAAGCTTTTTGTTTGTTTGTTTTGCTTTTATTGCTGGATATTATCTTTTAATCTTGTACTGTTGGACAGAGAGATAAATTGCCTAAGTATTTTATAGATGTAGTTCAAGTATACTTCTTGATACCCTGTTTCCCCCAAAATAAGACATCCCTTGATAATAAGCCCAATCAGGCTTTTGAGCACATGGCAATAAGGCCCAGCGCTTATTTCAGAGTTCAAAAAAAATATAAGACAGGGTCTTATTTTTGGGGAAAGACGGTAGCATTCTAAAATATGGCCTCCATGTTATTGACAAACAGCGTACAATATAGAAATAGACACATCTTTTAAAAAAAATCCTTTTGTAATAAATCTATTTTCAATTACATACTATTTAAATATGGAAAATGTGTACATTTTCTTGGGTTAAATATATGCTTTGTGATAGTCAAGGACTGTAATTTCCCGCTATGCCTCAACAGTGTGTGCATTAGAAAATCCTCCTACTTTGAAGGAGCCTGCTGCCTCTGTGTATATGTGAGTATATACACCTAAAAACAGCATCCTGACCCATCATTCCCACTCATACTGCCATCCCCATCTTTCCTCTAAATTGCTCATAGTAGCCTGTACAAGGCCACCTAGTTTAATTGGAGTTTGGCTCTGGAGCTTTCTAACTCTAACCTATGCTTTAATCACTATGGCATTGTCTGATTCAGAAAAAGGAAGCTATGTATGGCTCAGTGGAGGCATTTAATAAGTCTCAGGAGGATTGAGGACAGAATATTCACTGAGATAACCAAGCACAATTTCTTTTCACTATAACGTACTGTATGTCAAACAATATTGTTTCTTCATCGATAGCCAGAGTCAAGGTGCCATATGAACGGTATATCATTAGCTTTCACAAGAAGATCTCACAAACAGATTATAGACAAAAATGACAACAAAATCACCAAAATGATGCATGGGAATATCTTTAAAAATTATCATGTGCCAGTAGTAAAAAATAAGTGGGAACCTTGAGCTAAAAAAGTAGTTGAGTGCAGGTTAAAATATTGTGAGATTTCAGAATACAAACTGATAAAACCTTAGTCCATAATACACCAGATTTAATTTTGGTCGAAAATTGTGGCAATACCAGGAAATAATAGTGTAGAAGACAAAGAATTGAAAACATTCAAAATATCAAGATGTGAAAATCATCAAAAGATAACAGCATAAACCGATAAACTGATAAATGCAGCATATCTAGGATGGCACTTAGAAAATTTGTGTCTTGACAAATTTTCCATCTGTTGATTACAAAAGTCAACACTACTTGGATTTGCATCAGGGGTGAAATCCAACAGATTCTGACAGGTTCTGGACAACCAGGAGCGGAAATTTTGAGTAGTTCGGAGAACTGGTAGCGGAAATTTTGAGTAGTTCAGAGAACCAGCAAATACCATATCTGGCTGGTCCCCAAGTGGGGTGGGAATGGAGATTTTGCAATATCCTTCCCCCAGAAGTGGGGAGGGAATGGGGATTTTGCAGTATCCTTCCCCTAGCGTACCCACCAAGCCACACCATGCCCACCAAGCCATGCCCACAGAACCGGTAGTAAAAAAAATTGGATTTCACCACTGATTTGCATATATACTATGCCAATATATAATGACATTTCGGGTTCTTGGGAGGAATTCAATGTGAATAAAGGCCAGAGCCAGTCAAAGAGCTGTCAGTTGTGATTTCATGTTTTTGTGAAAAACCAATAATTGTACATCTTAAGCAAAGTTAAAATGGGTGATAGACATGGTAGATATTGGGTCTGTTGGCTTTTGGTGTCTTTCCATTTTAAAAACAAAATAAAAACAAGTTTATTTATTTTGCCATTTACAGAACAGTGAATTAGCTGAATGCTTTCCTTATACATAAAAATTTTGCAGAACAGTCTCCAAATGACTCCAATGGGTGCTTTTTTTCAAGCTTAGTTCTAGGTGGAAGTCCATCACAGTTATACAAGCTTATATTGGAATCAGCTGCATGAATATCATAGTTCTGAGCAGCAATAGGTTCAGTATGCAGGTAGTCCTCAATGTAAGGAACTAGAACAACTCTGTGAATAGGCCAGAGCAGTTTCTTTATTATTGATTATCTATTTTACAAGAATCTTGCCAGACTGATTGCATTCCTCTAGAAATGGCAGATAAGACTTCAATGGTCTTGCCTTTGCTATTTCTTCCCATGGAGCCACTTTATACCCTCTTCTCTCCCTTTCTTTTAGCTGGTAATTCTACCATATCAATGTACAGGTGATTGTTTAGTAATTTTTGCCTCCCTGCCCCTGGTTTCTGGAAAAAAAGAAGAAGCAAGTTGAGTAACAAGGATTTGCTTAATGACCATGGCAATCACTTAATAGCCATCGCAAAAAATGCTAAAAAAATTGGGTCTGGTCATGTGATGATTGGACTTACAACTGCAACAATTCACATCTGTAATTCTGACCTCAATTATGGTCGTACGTTGAGGAATATTTGTAAATCAATGAGAGACTTGCCTAGGGAGGGGGATTTGGAGAAGAAGTAGACACAACATTAGCGAAATAAAGGGAAGGTGCAGCTTAATGAAAAGAAAAGGAAGGAATTCTTACCATCATTCTGCACCACAATAGCGTGGGAGACTCCAAAATCTCTAACAGGACCATCCAAGGGGAGTGCGGAAGTCAACAAAGACATTTTGGCAGCCACAAATGTGTGATTGAAGTCCTATTCCTTTTTTACATGCACTGTATGTATGACATAGGAAGCAGTTATTAGATGATACTGTAGCTTGTTATGTAATTATAGACAGAATCTATAATACTATGCAGTAGATTTTCTGCATCAACAAGTGATTGATTTTCCTTCTATTCTATGATTCATCAGTTAAACATTATTGTAACTTTTCAGTTATTGTGCAAATAATTAACTCCTTCATTGTTTTGTTTAAGTGATATCTTGCCACTGGCATACTGCCTGGGAATTTTAGAGATTTTTCTCTATTCAAATGTATTTATTTATTTAAAACATTTATATAGCCACCCATCTTTCAGTCAACTTTGGGTAACTCCTAATCAAATCACTTTAAAAACTCTGAAACATATTCAATTAAAACTTAAAAGAGTAGAAACAATAAAAACAAAATCCTGGCACTAATTCACACAAACGTACCATTGTTTAAACTCCCAATACCTGGAGGAAAAGCTAGGTCTTTCTGGCTTTCTGGAAGACTAAAAGCATGGTGGTCTGGCATACTTCAAGGGGCAGAGCATTCCATAAGGCAGGGGCTGCCACAGAAAAGGCATGCTTCTTTTTCCTAGCTTCCATTATATGACAATTTTGGAGGGAGGGAATCAGGAATGTGCCCACCCATATTTGTTCAGGAAGCATGGGTAGCAGGGGTGGTTTCTACTTACCTTTACTACCGATTTGCAATGGGATTGCATGCACAGATCGCTGATGGTGACATCTGGGGCGGTCAGCGGGGCTCCTGCTGGTTTTACCACCGGTTCTTGTGAACCGGTCCAAACTGGGGGCAACCCACCACTGATGGGTAGATGTCCTTAGGGAAAGGCAGTCCCAAAGATAGCTTGGCCCTGAGCCATACAGGACTTTGAAGAGAGTGACCAATACCCTGACATGCACCCAGAAAGAAACAGGAAGTTCAGCTCATGCACAGCAGTGTTACATGGACAGGTATCCCCTTTACTGTGCATGCTGCCATGTCCTGAATCAGTTGAACTTTCTGGATAGTCTTCAAAGACAGGCATTGGTGAATGTGAGCAAGACCTTCCAGTCCAGAAAAGGTCATAATTAGCGCACCAGATGAATCTGTGCAAAACTCTCCCCCCAGCCACGGCTAGTTATCAATAGATAAAAAGTGTGTAAAATGTATGCTTCATTACCTGTACATCATATGAGTGCTAGAATGTGGATATAAAATGCACTTTCCTTGCAAGGAATTATTTGGATGATCTCAAGTCATCTCCTTATCTGGGAAGGAATTACAAAGAACCAGTCTATTGTCAACTCTTCATTCTATCATGGTCATTGGCTCTACTATCCTTAGTTTGCCATTTCTTTTCCCAAACCATTTTGTTCTCTTTCCCAGAGAATGAAGGAGAGAGAGAGAGAGAGAGAGAGAGAGAGAGAGAGAGAGAGAGAGAGAGAGAGAGAGAGAGAGAGAGAGAGAGCTGGAGGGAGAGGGATTGTTGCAACAGGACAGGTCTAACAGCCCCCCTAAATCTTTGACTTAAAATACTCTGAGTGACATATTATTCTTCCATGTTCAAAATTTGTCAGTTTGAAAAATGCTAATGCTGCCATTCCAAAGATCTCACCCAATTTAAGGAGAAACTGGCAAAGGTTTTGACACATCAGTAAATAGTGCTTGGTGAGAAAAGAAAGTGGGGAATCTGCTAAACACTGTCCTACTTCTGCATTAAATAAGATTCTTTAGTCTCACTGTTGAGGCAGAATAATGATTGGCAGTGAGGGCAGCACAATTTGTGCTGGGACTTTAACTAGCGGCCCCAGTCTCAGTCCCCTTTGTGCCTTGCTGCCTTCACACAGTATGTGTATCAGGGAAGAAAACCCTGTCTGTCTCTTTTTGAAAAATAATAATTAAAAAAAGATGGTGGCCCTACAGCCTATGTTTTCCCATTCATCTATTATTACTGCTTCTTTGAACTTTTAAAGTGAAAATAAACTGGCAAATTTTTGTAGTATTGGCTTCTGAAAAGATATCATGCACTGTAGCTTCTATGATATGTTGTTATTACAGCATCCTGCGTGAGCTGCACTGGCTCCCAGTGGTCTTCTGGGTGTGATTCAAGGTGGTGGTGACCATCTTCAAAGCGCTCCATGGCTTAGGACCCAGGTACTAACGAGACCGCCTTCTGCTGCCGATAGCCTCCCACCAGCCAATATGCTCCCTCAGTGAGGGACTCCTCAGGGTGCTGTCAGTCAAACAGTGTCGACTGGCGGTCCCCAGGGGGACAGCCTTCTCTGTGGGGCACCTGCCCTCTGGAACAAACTGCCCCGGAGATACGGAGGATCTCTGACCTATGCACCTTTCGCCGTGTCCTCAAGATGCTATTATTCCAACAAGCAGGGCTGGCCTAGACAAGATTTTAATAGGGATTTATTTTTAATGATTAGGCCAATGGTTTAATATGCTTTTTAAAATGTTTTTTAAATTTTGTATTTGGACTTGTTTTATTGTTGGCTGTGCACCCTCCTGAGTCCTTCGGGAGAAGGGCAGTATAGAAATTAAATAAAATCTAAATCTAAATCTAAATCCTGTCAATTTAATAAATTTATTGTGGGTTTTTCATGTTGGCAAATGTCTCAAGTCTTCTCTGCAACTGCAGCATTTTCTGTGTTTAAAATGTTATCTCTGTCATTGATATCTATGTCTTTGTACTCAAGTTTCCTGAATAACAGAGGAGATTTGAGTTCTTAAGAACTAAGTTTATAGGGTAGGGAAAGAAACAAGAAGGCTAATAGTGGACATGGTCCAGTGAAATCTCACAAACACTTGCTTAGAAGTAATTTCCACTTGTGGCTTATTCCCAAATCAATTGTAATAAGATTGCTGTCTTAATCTCTGAACAAAAATAGATGTGTAAAACACAATCTAGAAAACACAGAAAATTACACAAGTGGACACAGGAAAGAGAAACATAAATATGGAAAATTTGTAGTGATTATGACTTTGCAGAAAAACAAGAGAGAAATAGCTGGCCACATTTGTATATCCTCAATCTGGTGCTGTTTCCATGTGTTGTTATTCCTAGACTATAATGCCCATCCTAGCTAAGATGGAATTTGGAGAATTTTATAGTCAATAAATGATCTGGAATAAAATTTCAAATAAAATTTCTCTGTCTGGCAGAAATATTCAAGAAAATGAAAAACAAAAACAAAAACAAAACAAGGAACTATCAATTATCTTGCCACCAGGGTATCTACAAAATAATAAACCCAAAATAAGACATGAAACAGCCAGCTAATCTGCAGTTTGTAATAGTTATAAACATATCTTTCCATTTTTATTTTTTCCCTTGAAAAGAGGCATTTTTAGTATTTGTTTTAGTTTGGAATAAAGATGCATCCATAATTAACTTAATGTGAATTACCTGTTTGCATTATGCTCTGACTTAGTGCATGTAGATCTTTCAGCAGTAAAACTTAACATTCTGACCTACCATTTAATACACTAATACTAATTTTATCTTGATACTAAGACTCTGTGTTGCATTAAATCAATTCAGGTTAATTCAGAATTATGTCTCTCCCACCCACTATCAATAGCAGCACTGTTGATTTTCCCTTAACTGACCACCCACTTTTCTGAGAATCTGTAGCAAATTAGAAAATCTGTCATTGCTGAAGAAGCTGGACAGCTAGGATATGGCTTGTCATTCCACCTACACAATACTCAGTCTTTGTCTGCTATCTCTTAAACTAACCTGACATAGCTTAGCCTCCTGGTCAATGGCAGCTTTATTCTCTTGGAAGGAATGCAGCACTCACCGGCATTATTAAGAAATTTCTGGACAATGTTTCGTGGCTGAGCAATAATCCAAGGTTCTATTAAAAAGCCATCTGGGTAATTAATAGCACATTTGTTCTCAGCCTCCTCCCAATTTGTCCATTAGTGGAATAAAAGCACAGGACAAAGGCTAATGTGGTTAAGTTATATTTTACAAGAATTCTTCAGGAAGTTAAAAACACATGATAGTTTTCCAAAGATGTATAAGTTTATGAGCTCTCTGTGAGATCAGCAACATAGCAAACCCCAGAGGCTTTTAATCAGCTCTTTCCACTGTCAATAGTCGACGAGTGACATATAGTATAGACTCTACCTTTCTTTGCATTGACAAGGCACAGCATGAGAGGAGGAGGTGGTGGGGATGGTAACATGTGATGCACAAGTACAATCTTCATCATTAAACTTATTCCAAAACTCCACATCAAACAGGGCAAAAATGACTTTTATATCTTGTCACCTGAGAGATGAAGATTTGTTTGAGGTTTCCCTTTAATGCTGTCTCTTGAAAGCAGAATTCCAGCCTCGGGCTTCAGAAGTTTTCTGTCTGTTTTCAGAGCACCCCTCCAGTTCCCCCGCCCCCCCCCATTTTTTCTACTCTAAAAGTAGTTTGAAAGATTTTTACAAATTGAGATCATTGTTAAGAAACAAGGTTCCAATGGATTAGATACCTCTCCTTCCCCACATTAATCCTACACTAAATAATGAAAATCCATTGTATTTAAAATTCATATTTGTTTCTCCCCCCCCCTTCCCCCCCCGTGTGTGTTTTATTCCCATCTGTGTGTGTGTTTTATTCCCATCTAGTGGTTGTCTAGATTTTTGCAGCCTCATACCTGGTGGTCCTAAGCAAGAAGTCATCTTTAGCTAAATGCATAGGTAAGGACCATGGTGCGATCAAACCATATGTAAAGAAATAGTCACCTAAACCCATCCTGGATTTGTAGATTTAAGACTTTTACAGAAAGACCATAATATCAAACTTAGAGCAGTTACTGCTTGGAAAAGTGCTCAAATATCAGATGTTAAATTTATGACAAAAAACAAATCGATTACCATAACTTTAAATAAGACAGTTTTGGCAAAGCAATATGAAATAAAATATATATCTGATCTTCTGAAATAGGTAAAATATTTGGGATGGAAGAGAATGAAAAGGCCTACAGCAAACTTCTGGGTGGCAATATAAAGCACAGATTTTAACCTAAAAAGCCCTATGTGGCTTAATGCCAAAAACCTGCAGGACCAGCTCTTCTTTCAACCAGAATCAACCCATCTGATTAAAGAAACTCCAAGAAAAGTGTTAAGGCCCCCTCCTATCCAGGAAATTAGAAGGGCCAAGAATAGAAAAAGTTTTTTCCCCTGTTTTGATTCCCTTGCTGTGGAATAATTTACTACTATAATAATTTTTGTGAAGATAAGATAGGAATGAGTTAAGGCCATGTATATCAGTTTTCCTCTTAGAAGAAATGTAAGATATATGTGCTGAATAAATAACTAAATAAATGAGGGCCTTTTGCAGGATAATCCATTCAATTTCGTACCGTATTCCAGTTTTACATTCTCTTTTTCCTGTTCCAGAGGTTCAGTTCTCATTACCTACTGGATTTTTCCTAATGATTTTTCCAGCAGAACCTGAAGTTTCCCTAAACTTGTGGAATTAAATTTGCCTAAACTTGTGGAAATTCTTCAGTACATGAATGGTGTTTTGGGAACACAGTGAACAACAGTTGGAAAACCAAATTTGTGATTAGTAGATACAATTAGTAGGAAGAAGGTTATTTCTAGTTTCTAGGTAGCATTTTATTGAACAGTAATTAGCATATGATTTAATTTGATAAGTAAACTGTGGAGTCATTAAGCATTTCTCTTGAGGTTCATGTTCTGAGATAAATGTACTATATGTAATTCATTGAAATCTAACATCTCATCATATATGCACATGTATTTTTATGTATTAATTCCAGTTGATTTCGAAGCTTACACATTGATTTAGAAGAATATTTAGCCCCACTTCAATCTTCATAGGATTGACTCCTTAGCATCATTTGTCAGATAAAACTTAATGAACATTTATTGTATTATTGTTGTAGAAATAAAATATATGTTCAAATAATCTTCCTTATTTTTCCGTTAGAATGTATTACACACAGTTCCATTCATAACGGTGAATGAGTCTACAAGACTGTCTCAATGCAGAAATAATTTCAAAAGCACATGTGCTTGTGTGTTGGATGGTATGCTTTTACTGCTGTATAAAACATATAAATGCCCTTAGGAGCACTTAATTTATGTTTTAATTTAATAAAATATATGGAAAATGAGTTCAATCTGAAGCCAAATGGAGCAGAAAGACCCTTTAGGATGTCTAGGAGGATGCTTCCATTTCTCTAGGTATTTAGGTATTCACTGCACTCTTTTCATAAACACCTAAATGCTTGTTGAATTTTTACTGCAAGAAAGGACAAAATAGTAATATACGCAAAGTTATTTGTAGGCATTCAGAGTTGATGCAACCAAATGCTTAGTATGCTGTCATATAGCATGATCATATCTGAAACTTCGTTAAACATTAGCATGTTCTATCTTGATCTAACACCCGATAAAATGATATTATGCATATTTCAATAAACATATTGAAGCCATTTCACAATGACACTTTAAAGAATAGAGTTGCAATGGCCTCACTAGAGATCCCAATAATTGGAAATAAGTGTTAATAATCTGAATAATGATTATAGTATACAAGGAAGAGGAATTTAAAACTCTTCTTTTCCCACCTGTAACTTAGGGCTGGAGAATACCAAGCTCTCCAGATGTTTTCAAACTATGGTTCTCAGCACCCCTGTCATTTGTCTATGTTATCCTAAATTGATGGGAGTTCATTTTGGAACATTATGGTATTGGAACATATGGGTTCCAAGGTAAGGCTGAGGGCATTAAATCATCTCTAAAATGTAAACTTGCCAACATTCATTTTAAAGCAACGCAAAGATATATCAATTCTACACCACCATAACTTGATTCATACACCTACCTCATCCATATCAACATAATTGCCTTATTAGATTTATTTACAAAGGCTTCATTTTTTATTAGTAGTAGCATTGTATAGTGGATTTGTATTCAGCAAATATAAAAGCTACACAATTAATTATTAGGCAGTTTATCAATAACATCGCAGTGTTATTCAATAGGAACGTAATGGCCTAGTGGTTAAGATTCTGGGCATATCGACTGGAAGGATGGCAGTTCGAGTACCATGTGACAGGCAAGCTCCCATTCTTGCCTCAGCTCCTGCTAACCTAGCAGTTTAAAATCCTGAAAGAGCAAGTAGATAAATAGGTACCACTTCAGCAGGAAGGTGACAGTGTTTCATGTGTTGAGCATATAGTCATGCTGGCCACATGACCATGGAAATGTCTTCAGACAATGCTGGCTGCCTTGGCTAAGAAATGGAGGGAGATAAGCAACACTGGGACACAACTGGACAGGGGAAACTGTTACCTTTACCTTTTAACAATGACATTAAAATTTAAAAAATCATTAAAACATTCAAAATGAGTTTAAAGCAATGTACCCTGACAACACAAAGTAAATGATATTGGGAGACCTAAGTCCCAGTGGTGGACGAGTTCCTTTCATATTTTGGGAATAAGAAAGGACACTCCAGCAAAATCTGATAAGCCAATGTTTCTCCAGAAAAGACTCTTTTGCAGTATATAAATGAATATTTATCTACTAGAAATTATCAAACTTCTACTTCATTTGTATTGCATATTGCATTGTATATTACAGAATACAAATTTTTCAACTAACTTATGCTTCTGCCTTATTAAGAAAAATGGTAAGCTTTATTTTTCTCTTTCTCAAAGAAATGTCTTAAGAGTTGTCAAGCCAAGAAAATGCTAATTAAGTATAGAGTCAGTAAAAAGCTAGGTTCAAACACTCGCCCTATATAGCTATTCTATTACTTGAAGAGATTAAATGTTGCTTAAAAATTAGTTTCAGTTAGACTTTATCCACCTTAAACTCTGTATATGGCAATCTCTATTCCGTCAGTTTGGGGAATAGTGGAATAATTTGGTCTGGGCTCAAAGGACAGCCCAGATTTAGGTACTTGCTATTTTGTTTAATGTGCAATTTACAATACATCTTGTTTGTTTTGTTGCCTTACTCTGTTTGCATGCCATCATTTTACACTTTCATTATAACAAAAGGTTATCAAATATACAAAGAATCCTGGATTCTACAGAACTTTGAGGGGCTCTGTCTATATTGGCATACCATGTTGAGTTAAACTACAAAGGGCATTGGCAGTGAGGCCCCTCTGACCATTTGAGAAAGTTATATTTCACATGTTTTTAGAATAATGAAAATCAAACAGATTGCCTATGGAACTAGAGAGGTCTAGGATGATTACCGTTAAATTGTTTATGCATTAGGCTTCTTGTGCAGTGCTTTTGGCACAATGCTGCCATGGCCTTCAGAAGCACTTAAGGTGATGCAGATTGAATTGGAGATGACCCTTGCTTTACCTTGTCAGCTTCATCAGTGCCTGATGGTCCATTTCAACAGCACACTCATTAAACTCTCTATTTTCAATACTCTAAACTCTGGAGATCTTGTTTTGTTCCTTTATGGGCCGTAGCTTTGCCTGTACTGGAGACTAATTTGCTTCTGTTTGGTGTGATATGTGGTTCACTACCTTTCTTACTGCTTTGTTACCTCTATCATCTGGTCCCTGTTAAGATTTTTATGCAAGGCGAGGCAAACATTCTAGTTTTCATGTAACCGAATGTAGTTACACACAAAACATTCACGTGTAAAAACAGATACACAATTAAAGTTTGGTTCTTCAATCCCTCTACCAAACGAAAGAAATAATTTTAAATTCACAAATCAAAGACTTTATCAAACTAAAATAACATCCTTATGGTAGCAACAAGCTATGATAATCTTCATCTGAATGTCTGAAATGATCCAAGATATTGCTAGCAGGGGTATTTTTTCTTCAACTTTATTCATATTTTCCCGGAAACCTAGGCAGTTTACAATCAATAAGGTAAGCTGCACAAAGTAAAGAATTGAAACAGCATGTGCTACTTCGTCATATTTACTATCTTTTATGACAAGAAGTACAAACTGTAGTATGTTTTCCATAGTCATATTAGCCTGGTGTTCTCTGCAGAGAATCTTATTCTCCTCCGATTCTTAGAATAACTATGTGATATTATAAAACAGAATACAGAAGATTCTAAACCACCACATAGATTCAAAGATTATATTCCACTTCTTCATTTCCCATTGCAGATTTCTCCCCTGGCAAATATAAATTTCTTTTCTGGTACAAATAATCCTCATTTATCAACTACCTCATATAGTGACTATTCAAATTTACAACAGTGTTAAAAAAAAGGCTTTTCGTCAATCCTTACATTTATGACTGCACAGTAGCCTATGATCATATAATTGCTATTCTTGTGCTTTGCAACTGGTTTATGACAAACAGAATTAATAGAAAATGCAGAAGTAAAATTGTAAATTGTGGTCAACAATGTTTTGCTTAGCAGTATAGCACTTTGTTTAATGATCAAATGGGAAGTAAGGATCTAAGCCCATTGTGGTCATATGATTTTCTGCTTAGCAACTTGTGAGTTGTCAGCCCCAGTTGTGGTCACTAAATAAGGACTAGCTGTAGCATTATCCCTCATAGATTTGCTGGATTTTATGCATAGAATTTATGACATACATAAATTCACTACCACCAGAATTCATTTTAGGATTCTTTTTAACTTTAGTGTGGTGAAAATTAAATTGAAAACAGAAATCTTAAAACTGCTTAAAACTGCTTTTTGGCATCTGGATTGTCATTGCCTCAGAGGAGTAATTCTCTTAGGACAAAAATAAATAAATGGTAAGAACATTTATGAAGTCAGTGAATACTTTGAGTGTGCCTCCAGCACAACATTGGAGTTTCAGATGTTAATGTAAAGTCTTAGATACCTTTTCAATTACTCAGAGTGTAATTGTCAGTCACTCAAAAGGCATGATAAGAGCCGTGGTGGTGCAGTTTTAAGATGCAGTATTGCAAGCTAATTCAGCAGTTCGATTCTGACTGGCTCAAGGTTGATTCAGCTTTCCATCCTTCTGAGGTCGGTAAAATGAAGACCCAGATTGTTGGGATTAATATGCTGACTGTAAACCCCTTAGAGAGGACTGTAAAGCACTATGAAGTGGTATATAAGTCTAAGTGCAATTGCTATATGTCAAAGCAAACAGCTATAGGTTTATTCAGCAATTGGAACAGCTTCTGAGTAAGTCTGTATTCTGAATGAAATTATGCAACTCAACTTTGCAGCTTCTGGGATAAAAATTGTCTGTAGAAAGTTCTAAGTATGCCATGAGTGGTTATTTGAAATCTTGCCATGTGCTAGTGGGATCCAGATCCAGTTTGTACTTTGCTACTTTCTTGCACTCTCTGGTATTTGGAACCACCTTGCTAATTTGTCTGACCCCTGGATTGTTGTCAGATCTTATCTAATAACCAGTTGCTCCAAACTACCTGTTTGGCTAGAAAGCCAACTTAAGCTGGCAACTCCTATCAGAATGTGAAGAAGCATCACATTCTGTGAACAGAATATGAATAGCAAACTAAACAAGGCACAATTCAAGTTCTTTTTGTTATGATAATTAAATTACTTCATTTTATTGTGCTTAGCTTTATTGTGCTTCTCAGAAATTACGGTTTTTATGAATTGAAGGTTAGTGTCAATCCGGCATCAAGCAAGTCTATTGGTGTAATTTTTTCCAATGCACTTGCTCACTAGCAATAGAATAGACTTTTAGACATAATACAATCACAGGGTTAATAGACCACAGAACAAACATAACTTTTATAAGCACGAGAAACTAAAAAATTAATGTGACTGACTTTATTGCAGTAGTCACTTTATTGTGGTGGTCTGGACCCAAACCCACAATATTTCCCAGATACGCTTGTAATTATTTATACCTTTATACTTACATATTTAATGTAGCATGAAGTGATTTTATGGACGTGATTCTTTTCTGTCCTTGTAGTGTAGTAATGTAGAGCCTATGAGAAGATGTCTTATCATCCAGAACCTAGATTTGGCTATACCTGCTCTTGGTCTCACATATTTAGCAATAAGTTAGGAGGTTTGAGTAAAGCCTCTGCATATGATTCCTCCTGCACATTTGCCCTCCACCAGTATATATTTTCTAGGATATCATAAAGTAACAAATAAATTATTACTGTCTTTAAAACATACATCCAAAACACATCACATCAGAACAGAAATAGCTGATTCAAACTCCAAGTCAGAGTTGGATTCTCTAAAGTTATTCTTCCCACATCTGATTTCCATATATTGCGTACTGTTACCTCATTAGTGCTTGGAAGCAATTTCATAATATCCATCTGGCATACTAATTCAACCTGCAGGACATTTGTAGTACATTTCTATTTTGCAGTAGTTTTTAGTATTAGTTCTTTGTAAGTTATATTTCATATACCTCATGCTGCATTCCTGTGACCTCTGACTACACTATTACCAAACACATTCCTTGATGGAAAAGATAGGGGAAACTGAGATACAGTTCAGGATAGAAGCTTTACTCAATCTTTGAATGATGTACTGGAGTATGCATCTGATAACAAATCTTGATATTGCTGTTTCCTTACTAGTATTAAGAGTGGGAAAACAACTAACTTTGATCAGTATTACTGGAATGGCTTCAGCCTCACTTCACACACCTGTTGACCACTGCTGTGAGGGAAAAAATTTTAGTGGCAAGAGCTATCTTGAAAAAGATATTGGGATAAATGTGAAACTTAAAGCCCAATATATGTTAAAAATTAAACTATGTATCATTATCACCATTCACAAGCAGACATTTATATACAGCAATGGCCAAAATTGTGGAAATCTTTTGGGAAAAGTGTATTTTTGAGGTTTGATGGCTAAAAACACCACTTTTTTGGGGGGTAGTACCATAAAATTATATATCAATGGAGAGATAATTTAATCAAAAACGTAATGCTTTTCAACCTTTGTTTGAGAGATAAAAATGACTTTTTTTGTGGAATTCTAGATTTTAGGCCAAATTCTTGCAGTCTGCGCTGAACAGTCCTTGCACTCAACTTCACATTGCATTGCGCCATTTTATCTTGTACACATCCATATGATTTTCTTCTGTCACGTAGACACAGTCTCTTAATTCTTCTATCATCACTTGCTGTTGTGCACCTTTTCCTGCCTTTACCAGTGTGGTTTTGTAGTGACTGAGTCTCCTTATACCTCTTCAAAAACTTAGAAATGCCACCTTTGGTTAAGTTTCCACCAATTTTTCTTCTAATTTCTTTATAACTGTAGCCTTGTTCACTTAATAATACTATTTTACATGACTTTCTGGGCGACCAGTCAACTCTTTGCACCATTACTTTAATTTTATTACATTTTACAAGCTCACTAAATGAAAGAACACAAAAAAGCCTAACCAACTTGATAGCGATCACGTAACACACTGACAAATGTCCTCCCACTCAGCTTCAATACATGACATCAATAACTGAACCCTACTGTGATCTGATTGACCATTGCCAAAACAAGATGACACCTGATTGGCTCTCTAAACACTCATGCCCATTGGCCACAATCATATGAAGGAATGCTACCTGATATCAACCTAAGCAAGTTGTGCTTCCTTTTTCTGGTTATTTGGCTATAACATTTCATAGAATACAGATACTTGAACAAACTTTGTTGCATGACATTCTTGATTAAATTATCTTTCCATTGATATATAATTTTATGGTACTATTGTAGGAAGAAATATCCTTCTGGGTTCTGCTCCAAGTGGGGAAAAAGACACTGGAAACATGGAGACTGCTTGGAAAGATGGTTTAATGGTGGACAGGATCACATGGCTTGAGTTCCTGAACAGAAAAAGAGATGAGATACAGCGAATCCCCGGGTTTTATGCTTTCTCTGGCTTTGAACTTCCTGGGCTCCCGAAAGAGTATCCTGATTGGTTGTCAGACTCCCAGGGGGTGGGGGTCTTAGCTAGGCTTGCTGGCTGACGTAATCTTCCCAGGTCCCATATGATGGGTTTCTGTCCTAGATGGGTCCCATTGAGTTAGTTTCTGTTGCTATTGTGTTGCAAATGGGTCCTATTGTCAAAGATTGAGTTTCTGCCTCTGGCCCATTAACAAAGGGCGGGGAGAGGCAGGAAGGTGGGAGTTGCTTTGTCTTTAAAACATGCTTCTCATTTCGCATCCAGGGAAACATAATATTCTGCCTTTTTAATATTTCCTAAAATATTTCATTCTTCCAGGAAAGGGGTGGGTGCTAACTTCCTACACTATTAAAAAAAGTGGTGTAATTAACCATCAAACCTCAAAAATAAACTTTTTCCAAAAGGTTTCCACAATTTTGGCCACTACTGTATAAATAAGAAATCTGCTTCTGGCCATTTCTCTCCCCCTCCTCTCTTCCTGAGTCATTATTCCCATCAAACAGACAAGCCAGTGTTTGAACTGAAGACTGACTTGCTTCTTCTGCCATAGAATTGTTGTGAATGACTTTGTTCAATTTCAAGCCTATTGCTCGGGATTGTGAGTTATACCAGTAATTTCAGAGCCACAGAATCTTTCAGAAGTGACCTTGGTTCTCTTTCAGAGCAATCTGTTGTTGTATAAAACAGATGCTGCTCAACTTTAGAATTCTGAAACAATGACAAAAGGAATCCCTCTAGAATCAAATAAATTAAGAAAAAGTATGCCCTGCAATTACTATACATAGTGTGTCCAATTGTGTTTGAACAGTGCCATATGGGAAGCCTCAGACTAGATTTCCTTAAAAAGCTTCCTTGTGAAGCAACTATCAGCCCTAAAGACCACAGCAGAATCTGACAGGGGATAGAATACACTCTCACAACATGGAACACAAATTTGCATTTGATTGGCCAGGTAGAAAACAAACATGTCCCAAAACCTTCTCAATATTTTCCCCCCTCCAATGTTTTCATAAGCATGTGGTTATCACAAATTCACATTGTCTTTTTCAAACTTTCGCAGAAGTAACAATCAAATGGGTTTTCAACAGGTTTTCTTATTTATTCTTCCCAAATTTTTACTTGGGAAGTACCTGAAGTTGCACTGCTTAGTGGCCTACAGCTGATTTGTGAAAGGTAAAAGGGCAGCTGAAGAAAACAGTGATGGTGCCACAGCTATGATTGTATTCATCCAGGAGATTCTACAGCAGGAGTGTCAAACCACTTTGCATTGCAGGATGTAGTGGTGATGTATCGCAATGTTTTTTGCCTTTGCGGAACTGGGTGGATGTATCCAGCACCCTGGCCACCAGTTTGACAGGTCTGGTCCACAGGGTATGCAAAAGAGGGTCAAGTTGTCAGTTGCAAAGGTGCAATTGAAGAACTGCATTATTTAAAAAGTATGTGGTGCCGAGATGGATAGGTTGACTATGGAATTGAAAGAGATAGAAGAATCAGAGTACTATCAAATTTGGAGTACATGGTATACCTGGCTGTAAAATAGGTGTAAAAATACTGTATAAGAATCATATAATATTGATAATATTGATGACAATATGACTATATTGTATATAAGTATTATTATAATTCAAATAGCTATAATATAGGATGCAGTGAACAACAGAAATAGAACCTATGTAAATATAAATGTTTTGGATGATATGGATGATATTGATACCGATATGGAAATGCTGTAACGAGTGAAAATTTGTGTTTTGTTTTTTAATGTTGAAAATGTTTAATAAAAATTTATTAAAATAAAATAAAATAAAAAGCGTTGTGCATGTATAAAGCTTTGGTCCCATTATTGCAGCTGCTATCTTCACTTTTTTCACAACATCTTATTGACACCCTGATTGTAACTGAGGGTAGACTTGGCAGCCTAACTTCTTTTAGAAGCAGCCTAAACAAAAACAAAAACAAAAAAATCTCCCAAACTTTTCACTTTTCCAGATGTCCATTGTCTAAGGCTTAGACAAAATATGTTTTGGATGCAGTGGTTCTGCTTGAAAAAAAATGTGTCTGCTTTAAGGAATCAATTTATGAAAGTTATTTGACTCTTATGGCATTTGAACTTTTTTTCTAGGCTCCTGCAGGAACCTGAAGACAAAGAAGCTGTTTTAATGAATAGTAGTAAGGTGGTATGCTTATATTAGAATCTAAAGCATATCTACTCCCATAATCCCACAGCCATCCATAAAGTCCACCATGTTGAAGTCCACTCATTTTAAAGTTGCTGAGGTTGAGGCACACTGTCTTAAACAGCAATTACTCTTATAATATTCCCTCCTATTCCTCAAAACAATTGATATTCAATGGTACAATATCATTGTCCTGGATACCGAAGGTGGATTATACATAAAACTAGTGGCCCTAGTTATCCCTTTAATCTCTATGAATTTATTGAATTCCCTTTTGAAACTGTCCATTGTGGTTGCCCTGATTTGCAACTATTAATTAAACCATTTAATGAGATATTGGATGAAGGTGATCTACAAAAAGGCATTTCATATTTCACATGATTTACTTTCAGTTCAGATAAAATGAGAGGAGAACATCATTCAGGTTTGTCTGCCAAGCTTTTTCAAAAGTGGAAAAGACTAGTTTTCAGTCTTTGGCAAGGGAAGATCATGTCTCTCCTATCCCCCAAGACATGCCTGGTTGGTTTCTTTGTAATTTACAAGCAAATATGTTACACTGCAGCCCCCTGTGACATGAGGCATGCTAGTCTACAGTTTCCACTGTATTAATGACAGTAGCTGGAATGTTTCTGATATATTTTATTGGTCTAACATAAAAGGGAATTTCCACAAACAATTGAGAAGCCTGGATTCCCTGTTGCTCCAGGTGTGAAATATGAATGTAAAGCATATGATCTTTACAGACACAGCAAGGCAGCTACATAATGTCTTCCTTTGTTGCAAAGCAAGCTAAAATTATTATATCTTGAAAATCTGCCATCTTTATGATCTTAATCAAACCAACAGATGTTAATCAGCTGCCAGCGCTTTGTTCACTCATTGTGTTATGTTTGGCTTCTGCAGAAAAGGATTTAAAGGGGAAATCTGAATACAGATGTCTTTGGCTTAAAATCCTCACATCAGATGATGACCTAAATATGGGTGGCTGCTGTTGATTTTTACAAATCTTTCAGGACAGAATTCATTTTATTAAATGTATTTGCATGCCGTTGCATCCAAAAATGACTGTCGGTGGTTCCCATAAAAATACAATGTAAAATAATCCTCATACAAAAATAAAAACACAACACTAACAATACAGAATGTATGCATAAATTAATAATGGTAGTAATAAACCAGCTTTGCTTCTGCTGTGCTCTTCACTGATATCAACCACACTGTGGCTGGTGTGTTGTTGTCCCCATAGTCCAGTGAAGCCCAAAGCTCACTTTCTTCAAATGTTGTCCCATTTTCAGTTGTGCAAATACTTCTAATATAAATTTGCAGTCTTTGAGAGATGCTGCTTATCAAACCAATAAAATTAAGATCATGGATATGATTGGGGCTTCCATTAATTTAACAGCTTTGTTTATTAAAAAAGCAATTGTCAAGAGTCTATGGAGATTTTTCAGTAATCCATGGTTGTCCCAAAGGTGCTTTTTCAAAAGACAACTGGACTTCCTATATTTTTCCTTGAAGACATTGTCTTCAAGTTATGAAGAAGCTTCTTGGATGAGAACTGAAACATCTTCAAGGAAAAACAAAGAAAAGTCCAGTTGCCTTTTGAAAAAGCACCTTTGGGACAAAATGTCAAGTAAAGACTGCTATCAATTAATAATCAAGGCAATTATGGAAAAAGCGTTCCATGTAGATGTAATATTAGAAAGGCATTCTCAGGAATAATGTTGATGTTCAATGCTAACTCTAGTACAAGCTGATTTCCTTCTCCAAGTGCACAGATTCTGCTAATGCTGATGGCTACTGATCCATCCATTGACCATTCTTTTGCCAATCTCTGTAGATCCAATTTGTGCATTAAAGTATGCAACTAAAATTTATTTCTTTATTCATATTGCCATTCCATTTATAACATTTACTCATAACTTCTTGATAAGGCATAGAGAAAAATACTTGTAGTGAGATATGTGCCAGATCATAAAACTGCAGACTATAGGAGCAAAAGTGAAAAAAACAGCAGGGCCAGAAAGCCTCAGGACAAATGGTTGACTACTAGACTTTTTTTTTTTAAAAAAAGAAAAATACAAGTTTAGTTTAGTTTAGTTTAGTTTAGTTTATTAGATTTATATACCGCCCTTCTCCTGACGGACTCAGGGCGGAAGCAGTATAAGTCCGCAAGGAGAAGGGCGGTATATAAATCCAATAAATAAATAAATAAATAAATAAATAAATAAATAAATAAATAAATAAATAAATAAATAAATAAATAAAAGTTAAAAATAATCTAAAAACGTATTAAATCAAATTTTGGCTTCCCCAAATTTAAAATCCCTCCTAAAATTCACCCATTAAAATCTACGTTAAGCCAGCCCGGCTTCCTGGAATAGAAAAGTCTTTAATGCCTTGCGGAAAGTGCGGAGGTCTGGGATTAATCGAATCCCCGGGGGTAACTCGTTCCAGAGGGCAGGAGCCCCCACAGAGAAGGCTCTCCCCCTGGGGGTCGCCAGTCGACATTGCCTGACCGACGGCACCCTGAGGAGGCCCTCTCTATGAGAGCGTATTGGCTGGTGGGAGGTTATCAGTGGCAGAAGGTGGCACAAGGAAAAATAAAAAGCTCAGAGAAATAATTTCTCCAAGTTTGAATCAACAACCATTTTTTTTTAGAAGGCAGGTGGTAATTATTACATCTAAATGACATTACATTTTTTAAAAAGTTCTTGTGACAGTATGTACAGTTTTTATGCTTTAATTTTGTATATATAAATTTATGTAAGTGTGCGTGGGAAGACCTATAGAGGACTGGGCCAATAAGAAAATTTGTTAGGCTACATTGCAGACTGAATATTTTGTAGGCTGTTGTTTAAGTGTCTCAATCCAGGCAGAATTTTCTTAAACGGGCTTAGATTCAAGCTGACATGAGCACAGGACAGGAACAGTTTAAACGGTAAGTGTGAATATGACCTTAATTTGCACACTTGGTTTATGAGGTTTGAAGTGTTTCAAAACTAAGGTCCAGGATTTTTTTGTACTATATGCCAAACTTTGCAGCCAAAAGGAAAACATGAATTCTACGCATTCGGTATAAATTATGTATTCTCTGCAGTAGTTCTTAATATACTTAACCCTCTAATTCAATCCTGATGCACAGTCTTAGTTTTGGAAAAAGTAGGAAAATAATTTTTCCCCCAGTCCTGGAACACTGGATATGCAGGGCAAAAAGGGATTGGGGAGAAATAGGCAGTTGTTTGATATACCCCCCAGGCATTGTTGCCCAGGCGCACATTTTCAAATTTTACGACAATAAATTTACAATAAAATATGCCTCACTTTATGCACTAGTTCTGAAGAAACCAATGAAACAAGCAGTTTTGTAAGGAAACAAAAATTTGTACTTTAAGAGATCTCTTACTTGTAAATTAGTTGTTTGAGTTATGGTGCTGGAGAAGACTCCTGCGTATTCCTTGGACAGCAAAGGTGACTAACAAGCAAGTACTGGAGTGCATAATACCAGACATGTCCCTGGAAGGCAAAATCACGAAACTGTGTCTCACTTACTTTGGCCATGTTATGCATGGGGAATTCAATAAAGACAGCAATTATGTTTGGAAGAGTTAGTGGTAAAAGGAAACCAGGCTATCAAAGAAGATGGTGGCTGGGTACCCTCAAAGCTGACAGCAGCCAGAGCATAGGAAAAAAAAAAATCAAGTAAATAATCCAAGATCAGAAGTTGTAGAGAGACCTGGTCTTAGAATCACAAGAATCAGACTTGTGATTCTATATGAGTGAATGGATATCATTATCATCATCATCATCACCTGGAATTTCCTAGGACTCACCTTTGAAGTGAGTTGGGCTGAACTGGCACTCAGGTAACTCAACTGGCTTTCATGCATAAGGGAGGATTAGACCTTACAGTCTTCTGGCTTCTAGATCAACACTTTTAACCATTACACCACACTGGCTTCAATTTCTCTGAATCCTAAACTTATTTTCAATTACTTTTTATAATGATATATAATTTCAACAATTTCAAAACATAATGAACAATTGCTCTGATTACAAAGAAAAATGAATAAATAAAAGTCTCTTTTTCAAGTATAAATACTAAATAATTAAGTACAATTTAGTAATTTAGAATCATAGCATAAAGTATCAATAGTTGCTTTAAATGCCCTTTAAAGGCAGCAGAAAGCTACTACTAAAAGGTACAGTAGCTGATGAATCGCATCCTCCTCCCTGCATGCACATCTGACAGGCAATGAAAACTAAGTTCCCACATCGGAGTTGAAATATGAATCAATCACCTGGCCTGCTACTCTTGGAAAGCAAATTCCACCATTATCCTTCTCAGGAGCCAAAATATGTCTGGCCAGGGTATTCCACTCACAATTTGAAAAATTTCCTCAGTCATTACTTGAGGAGCAATCATATGAAAATAACGTTCTTCCTTTTTCCCTTAGCAAATAGTACCCCTCAGTTTTTCAATACTGTTTACTTTTAAGTAAGTGCAACTCTGCTAATGATCTTGAACATTTTCTGCGAGAACTAAATCAGAAAGAGAAAATTGAGCAAGAAAACTGTAGAAATAGAAATACTGGTATTTCATATAAGCTCAAGGCGATAACACAAGTCTTATGACATTTCTTAAGAGTAACAGGTTCCTTCCAAAACAAACAAACAAAACAACAAAACAAAACACCCCAACAACAACAACAAAACCAAAATGTGTGTGTGTGTGTGTGTGTGTGTGTATTTCAGATGTTGGCAGAACCACTTGCCTTTTTACCTTCTTGATTTTCATATTTATGCTTTGGCAGCAGAGGGCAAAAAGAATGAGCAACAGATGTCTTTTTCAATCTGCAAAGCATATAATGTGCTGTCGTCTCCTTTTGATTCATATTCCTAGAAAAAAAAATAACCAATAGAGTATGGATACTGCTCTGACACAAGCATATATGTACATAGATGGGTTTATGCCCATGTAATTGGGCCCACATGTAAACTGTAGGAAAGACTACTGTCTAAGTGTCTGGATTCAATCACATGTTTAATTGCTACAACTCATTTCTTTTTGTCAGCATGAATGACTGGTAGCTATTATGTCAAAATATTGAGACTGTACATGAAGAATAGTCACACTAAAGAAGGCTCTGTGTATGATCACTATGATCAAAGACCTACAGCCCAATTGGCCTGACGTGTACAAAATATAATTTGTGTAGATATAACCAGAAATAGATTTGGAACTTTAGGGCTTCTTATGTTTTTTATATTCCCATCCTCTTCCCCTTCCCATCCTTGAGAAGAACTAAATCTATAGTATTCAAACTGGCCTTCATTCAGAACTCCAAGTGGATCTATATTTCCAGAACAGAAAAATCCATGGAATGGATTAAACCTTTGGAATTAATTAGAAAGATTCCAAGATCATCAGAGAGGCAGTAATAGAACTGACCTGGGAGATATTCTACAGCTCCGCAGTGGTTCCTGATTCATTTTAGAACCTCCTCCTGTACCAAAAGGCAATCCAGATTACTCTGCAGGTTTCTGGAGCTCAGATTCCTGAAGGAGCAGGTCGTGAAGCCTGCTAGCAAAGGAAGGTGTGCCCAATAGTTCAAAGCAGCAATGGTATTTATAAGCAGAGGTTTCCTTGTGAATAAGTCTCAAAAGTACATTAAACATTTTGCAGCTGGAACTAGACAGAGTTCGAGAGATCAAATTTTAAAAAATCCCAGTTAAATTCTGGTGGCTGATATGGTTTAATAATTTCTTTAACCAATTCTGGAACTTGAAGTCCACACATCTTAAAATTGCCAAGCTTAAGAAACTGGTATATGTTATTATCTCTCTATCCAGGATATTTAGAGAAAAGCCTTGTAAGCCATTTTTCAGAGCTATATTATTACTAATTTTGTAACAAAGTATAAGGATTATAGTATCTTTTAGTATTTTATTATGCTTTTGTCAAAAATGTTTAAAATAATGGGAACTGGTACAGGTTAAGATTTTATAATGTGGAATCCTTGTGCTCTCTGAGCTTGATGGTTTTCTTGCAGACTAGGTAACACGATCAGATTTTATAACATCTGAAATAACCCTTTTCTTTTTAATGGTTTTCAGTTTATTGCATGGCCATTGCATATGAAGGCAACATGAATCATGTATTGCTGTCTGTCCATCAAAATAATAAAATGCCCACTACACTGATAAAATTAATACAGTGTGTGAATCCTTCTTTGATGAATTTATTTCCTTAGATTTCTGCACAGTTAATTTAAGGTTGCTGGGCAAATCCATATAAATATTCCTGAATTCATATTTTTAAAAAAAACTCCTTTGAAGAAAAAGTATAAATATTAATTCTGACTCCTTATCTTTGGGTTTAATTCTGCATAGAAAGATTTGTCCTACTGATCTCTCTTTCAATTGTAGGTAGGAAGGAGGTGTTCCATCAGAATCTTATAAAAGAAACTGATAGAAAGCAGAAGTTCTTCAACCTGATCATATGCCAGCTTCATTTGTCTCTTATTGTCTGTTACTAAATCTTGTTATCTGCATTGAACAATTGCTACAATAGAAAGATGGGACATAACTGAATCAAGGGGCCAAGTAGAAAAACAAAAACAGCTTTGTAACTTTGATAATTAGTGACTGAAACTGCTTGTGTTCATCTTCTACATTCATCTCTTTCTCTCCCCCACCTTTAAGAGTATGTCAGAAAACTAAGTCAGTAAATAAATTGCTGGGACAATAAATTAGATGGATGACTCAAAGTGATTTCATGAAGAACCCTACAATTGCTTGTTTCACCATTTCTCCAATGTTTGTTCTATCCATTTGATTCTAGAAATGCAACCTAGCCCATATTTTCTAATTCCCAGAAAGAAATTACAATCAGGAACAATATACAAGATATATCTGACTTCAAGAAATGTCTCATATTTATGTGGAAAATGTTAGTTTGCACATTAATTTACAGAAAACTTTCTAAATTATGTCAGAGGTTATTAATACAATGAAATAACTACCTCAGACTGTAAAATGAGGCTATCAGACAAGAATAAGAAACTACTGGTTATTTCATTTGTTTTTACTTCCAGAGTTGGAGAAACACTAGAAATACTTTCTGCCTCAATGACCAACATATGTTCTGTACCTTTGCTATAAAATAAGTGCAATTTGCTTATCCAGCTGAAGTGATAAAATGCCTTCACCAAACTATTTGCTGGTCTCCTCTACTATTGTTTTGTCTATGGTTCTTTGGCGTAGAGGTTACCTGTTGATGTGATCAAGTATGTAAAGATATGTTTCCCATTTACAATGTGATTTCAACTGCTTGGCATGCCATAGACTGAATCTGGAAAAGTGTGACTCTACATACGAAGTGCTATTGGCCTTTTTTAATTTGAGTCAATTATTTTTATGGGGGATTAATGAAAACTGAACTCGTATGAATAGAATCCATGTCAGTTTCTGTTTGCATTGAAATACAAAATAGCTGAAGTCTTGAGCAAAATACCCAGTCTCCCCAGATAGATTTAGACTATTTAGCATGCTATCAACACTACAAATAATGTGTAATGGAAATGTTATTTTCATAATCAGCATACTTTCCTAACAATTAGGTCAATACTATTTTTGAAATTATCTATTATAGATTAGGATCCAGTCCTAATCTACATATATTGTCAATTTATTTGACAAGTCTCAGTGTTTGTAACCCTGAAAAGCATTAGATGGTATATGAATAATGTATGAATTCTTGCCAGTTCTTTAGAGTGGTATTCCTGTGTTTTACAGTGACAAAAGATTGTCTCCTCATAGACTGATGACTGAGGCCTTCCAACAGGCACCATTCACATTACTTTAAGGCACCACTAACTACTGTCAGAAGGCCAAAACACTATTTCTGCACTTTTTTTTCTAGTCAGCAATTGAAAACACCTGGTATGCAGCTGAGACAGCAAACCAGATCCTCTCTGAAGCAACTGAATGCTTTACAGAAATTAAAGGCTAATTTTTATTCAGGAACCTTCATTCATCTTCCACAAGGATAACTTCTGGCATAGTGTCAGCAGTGGAAACAAGGGTTTCTATCTGCATGTCTTTTCAGTGATTCTTACCTAGTTCTGTAAATGTGAATGCAAAGCTGTCACAAATCCAAAGATTTATCTGTGTTATAAAGTCCCCTCAAATAAATCACAGGAGAGAAAGAAGCAGTTGAGTTTTTAGCTAACGGCCAAAGTGTAATATCCCTTCAAGTATACTAATTTTCCTCTATCAGGCAGAGGTGCTTTGTTTACACTCCCACATGTTGATCAGCTCTTTTGAAGAGTTTGCATTTATCCTCGCTTCAGGTTATGGATGTCTCCAGTTATGCTATCAAGTCTCTCAAGAAGACAGCCACTGAATAAGACCACAGTATTGTGTTTCTAACCTGGTAATAGATCTTGTCAAACACCTAAGGTCTTTTTTTCTGGATTACATATAAATATTGATATAAACATCACACAATCCCAGAGGAAAAATTTGGAAAAACTAGCCCCGAGAGTGGCACTCTCCAAATCTTTGATGTTGGCAATAGTATATACATTTGTTCTACTTTGTAGTAAGCAGTGAAATGAAGGAATGTAGAGTGACATACCAAAGAAGACAAAACATGCCAGTGGGGTTAGCTCAATTAGTGTATTTTAACATTCTGTCCTGATTAAAGCTTAATTGGCTAAAATGCTGATTCTACAGACTCCTTGTCTGCAATGAATACAAATATTTAAAGTGCACTACTCTTGAAAAGAGATTCTGTGCATCCTTAGCAGCATTAATATAGACCTTAAAAAAGAACTGCATAACAACGCAGTGTTCCCACATTGCAAAAATAGAACTGTAGTCAATCTGAGGTTATCTTTACCAGAAGGTATGCAAGCTTCTTTGTCTTGAACATCTTTATTTAGATTTTTTTATGCCCTACATCTTGAAAGCTTGGGGTTGCTTATAGTATTTCCCATATCACTAAATACAGATCTATCAGAATAAAATTCCGAGAAGTCATTACTACTTTTCCAACCTCTCCCAATATCCTGTCTCTATTGTCCTCTTTAATATTAAAAACATTATTTTTCCTCTAAACTTTTTTTTTATTGAAAAAGTTTTACAATACAGAAATTTTTTCATTTTCACCCCCCCTCCCCAGTCCCCCTACCCAACCCCTCCCATCCTCCCTCAATCCCAACCCCTTCCTTTCCCATCCCCCCCCTGACTTCCGCTACAAGTTAAAAAAAAACAAAATTTAGAACAAGGGAAAAAGAAAAGATTATTAAATATTCAAATTCTAAATTAAACAAATTTCAAAAGAGGAAAAGAAAGAGAAAGAAGGAAAGAAGGAAAAAAAAGTAAAAAAAACACAAAAAACCAGACCTTAATATATTTAAACAATGTTATAATAAAAAAAACCATTAATAACCATTATAATTAAGAACACCATTATAATTCTATCCTAACTACACCCCTTAACTAAAAAAACCCCAAAAACATAAAACATATATATGCATATATATTTATAATCACGCAGTTATATCATTAAGAAAATTATCTTTTGTTTAATTCATTCCTCAGTCTGTATAATCCAAATTTCAATCTTCTCATCAACTTGATTGAAGTCAAACATATTTCCTTACATAAATCCTGCTTCAATAATCTTCATCTTGCCGCTGCCCCCATCAGCAAAGTAAAACATTTCCCCACACAACCCCCCGAGTGACTTTATATGAATAATATCCAACCACGAAGATATTCACACCTCTAGGAAGATTCATTCAAGCTAACTTATACTATACCTAAAAATAGGCTTTTGCAGTCTTGACATTAAAAAAAAAAGACAAAAAAAAAACCAACTAAGAGCTGCATTCCCAGATGTTCCTTCAAAATTATTTCAAATCCTGCCACCCTTTGCAATTCAATCCTTCGGGTTATAGGATATTTTCAATTTCGTAGTCTTCTCCTAGAAAATAAATTCCACAAAAAATATATAATTGGGTAACCAGTGATCGCTGCTAATTTTGCAGCAATCTATCAGAACTCAGGATAACATGTCCAATCCAGGATAAACTTCATAGTAAAAAATTTTTATAATCCATTTTGATATACAAGTTTAAAGTTAGTCCAACTCAGAATGAACTTTTAACAAATTGTTGTACATCTTAAAAGAGTTTTTATAATCCATTTTTTCCAAATCTTTCAATGCTTTCTGATTCAGTACCAAACAATTCAGGATGCTCTTTAAATTTATCACCTGTGGTTTCCAGTCGGATTTCTTCATTGACTTCTAGTTCCTGTCGATTAGCATCACCCCCCATGTCCTGAAGAGTATTGGACCTCTGATGCTGGTCATCTCGAAGTAAAACTTTGTTTTTTGAATCTTCCTCCAGCAGTTCAAGGTCCTGTAATCCCTCAAGATCACTGAGGTGTTCAGTTTTCTCATCAGAAAAATCCATAATAGAATCCTCTGGACAACCACCAAATTCTCCTTTTACTTTTAACACACTTTGATTTTCTTCTTTCTGTTCAGATTTTGTAAACGCTGTTTTTGACTTTTTATTTTTAATATATTTCGGTGCTCCCTTAAAGATATTTTGATAAAAATATTCTGCTTTTTCAGTAGTATTCAGACAATGTCTCACACCTTGATATCTAAAAATTATACCAACTGGAAAATCCCATCTAAATGGGATATTACTTCTCTTCAATTCCTTGACCAAAAAATCAAAATCTTTCCTGTCCTTCAAGACCTTCGATGGTAGCTCTTTGAAAATCTTGATTTGTGTACCTGCTACCTGCACTCTATCAGAATAAGACTTTTGTAAAATATCATCTCTCAGTCTCTTATCAGTGAAGTAAACAACAACATCTCTAGGCAGATTCCTTTGTTTAGCCAAACGTGAGTTAACTTTGTAAACTTTCGCTATAGAACCCAAAATTAATTCATCTTGTAACTTTAATAATTCTGCAAAGGCCTTTGCACAAGTTGTTCTTAAGTTTTCTCTGTTATTTTCTTTTATCCCTCTTAGTCTAATTGCAGATTCCATGGCCTTAATTTGAAGCATAATAACATCATTCTGAATGTTATAATTTTTGGCCTCTGCTTCCAGAAGTTTCGCTTGTAATTCTTGTATCTGAGATTCAAATTTACTACTCATCTCAATCACTTTCTTCCCCATTGCAGCCACCGCAGTTGAAAAATCTGAAGCTACTTGAGCAATAATTTGACTTAATTGGTCATATTTCCCAGAAACCAGTTCCTCGAGGTCCTTCTGTGATCCTTTTATCTTATCTACCACGCTCTCTAAGGACCTTGTAATTAACTCTTTTAACTCCTGTTCTGTAAGTCTCTGCAAATGAGACATTTCAACTTTGTTCATCTGATTCAAGGGGGAGCCCCCCCTTCCTTTAAGTTTAGGCATCTTTACTTTTAAAAGAAACCAAAAAAAAAAATCCTTCTTACTTCAATAGAAAAAAGAAAAGAAAAAAAAAACAGAAGAAATCTATTTAAATCAGCCTCTGTTCCTTTAAATTCTTTTTCTGTAACAAAATATTCCTTTCAAAGTCTTTCAGGACTAAACTCTGCGCTCCATTTCCGCTATCACTTTCCTTTCAAGCAGAGCCAGTCGCCATCTTAAAAACTTTCATTTTTCTTCCTCTCCTTCCCCCCTTCCCCCCTCCTCTTCCAAAAAATCCGTTGAAAAAAATCCATACTTGCTTAAATTTTTCTTCTCTCTTTTCCAACTTGCTCCAATTGTCGCTTCGATTGTGGTGTTGCTCCCAACGTCTGGCTCCGCTAATTAGATAATTAGCGGAGGATCCTCTCGGCGCGGAGCATACCCTGGGGGTATGGAGGGAGCCATCCCTCTGAGCCCTCCCCAGGACAAGGAAAAATTCCTGGGGCGACTCAGTGAGGCTCAACCTCACCCCCAGAAGCTCTTCCTGCTCCTCCCGTCAAGGAGCAGGTTTTTTCGAGCCGCCTGTCTGTTGTAAGGCGGCTCTAACGTGACGAGAAACCGGCGGACATGAAAAGCCCGCCGCCAACGAGGAAGGCGCCACCGGAAGTCATTTTTCCTCTAAACTTTTGATGTCTTTTTTTTTTAGACCTTACGTTACCCAGTCTTATTGGGAGGGACAAATAACTATTAGAAGTATGAAGCTGAAGGATGCACTGTACCTTCCAAGTTTGGTTGCTTGTGGATATTTCATTACCCCACTAGATGACATCATCAGCATCTGATGACAACACTGATGGTGTTACCTAGCTGGGTACTGAAATGTCTGCAAGGAAATGACTACGTTCAGAGAGAAACAGGAATTCCAAAGGCATAGGATGTATCCAAAGATTTTTTTAAAACTTTTTGAAATATGAAGTTATTTCATGAATGATTTATTCAAAGTTCTAAATTGGCTTATACTATTTTGATTCAAGAGCTGTCTTGCACATAGGGCTGTTTCCCATGGCAGCCATAAACTGCTTGTTGCCTCTATTGAAAGCAGTAGGAAATAAAACTTCCTTAAGAAAATGTAGTCTGCATTTTAATACATTCTTCAGTTTAATAAGAATGCTAGCCAGGAATCCTGTTCAGAAGTGATTACATAAAGCCTGGTGGATAGATTGCCCTCTTTTCTACCAGTTCCACATATGTAGGAAAGCACATATAAGTCAATTCATTTATATGAATGAATCTGAGATTCTGTCATATTTAACATTTCCCATCCAAATCACCTGGTAAAACTAGGAGAAAATGCTCCAGCTTTACTATTTTCTCAGTCACTTGGGAAAAAGTTATAGAACTCTTGTCAATTTAATCTGATTAAAAAAAAACTATTTATTGGTTTAATACATTTGTAAAAACAAACAAATACATTTGTAAAAACAAACATATCCCAACATTTCAATGGTGAACTGTAGAAAAAAAAGGGCAACCTTTCACTGGTTCACTAATGAACTTTAAACAAGCAAACAAAATGGTCCAGAATTTTATAGTGAGAAAGTTCCTTCAAAAAAGGCAGGAAGTTAGTGGGTGTTCTTATGCTGGAGCAAGCAGGAGGGCCTTGCCAATTTTAAGATGAGTCTTGCCAACTTTAAAATGTGTAGACTTCAACTCCCAGAATTCCCCAGCTAGTATGTTTTAGTTGTAATATGAAACATTGGAGTGGTCTGTGTGCCTATTGCTCTTGAGTAAATCCCTGATTGACTTCTCCCTTTAAGACTACAAATGCAACTGAAAAACAAAAGAATGGGGAACTTTGAACAAAGAACAGGAAGTGAGGAGACAGAACTGTGAGGTATTGGAGAGACAAAGAAGTTCTTGTAATTATTCTATAGGAAATTACCTTGAAAAACTTTTATCTTTAAGTTGTGAGTTGCTTTGTTTAATTACCAAACCAGATTCACTTGGAACATTCCCCATAGGGAAGTATGACTTGGCTCTTATTACTGGTAAATAATGACTTTTGCATAAAATCAGGAATTTGCTGTGGCATCTGATGATTCAGAGGCTGTAATTGGGAAGTCAGACATATGAATGTAAACCAGTACTAAAATGTTGCAACTGAATTAAAAATGTAACTTTCAAGAGGAAGAAAAATTCTTCACTGGATTATAGCAAAAGTAATAAAGTTTCAAAATATGGTGCAAGAAATAATGCTAAATTCATAACTCTGGGTTTCAAGTCTTATTCTTTAATACAAACAGAATAAGAACTTCAGGTTAAGTTCTTACTACCATTCATAATAACAATATCTGAAGTAATATTAAGGGTAATAAATCTGATACAAGTTCTTGAAACTCATTTATAATTTATACAGAAAGTATGATAGCTATAACAAAAGAAATGCCATGACCTCATTTGAGAAAGAGAAGTAAGATAGCAATAGCAATAGCACTTAGACTCATATATTACTTCATAGTGCCTTACAACCCTCTGTAAGCAGTTTACAGAATCAGTATATCGCCTTCAACAATCTGGGTCCTCACTTAACCGACCTCTGAAAGATGAAAGGCTGAGTCAACCTTGAGCCACTCGGGATCAAACAGCTGGCAGTCAATAGAATTAGCCTGCAATACTGCATTCTAACCACTGCGCTACCAGGGCTCTTCAGATGGGTTATGTCACTAAGTCCTCTGTACCAAATGAATCAGGTCCTAGTACAGGAAAAGGTAGTGGGTCGCAAGGCAACCGACACCACCAAGTTCTAGCTTGCATGTCAAGCACCAAACAAATGATTAGTACTGAGACAATTTTTTTGCAGCAAAATGTATTGAGTACCAAATTTGACAAGTTTCAAAGCAGGCAAGTACTGAGGTACCACTGTACTTTAACATTATTTGTGAGACTATTGTGCAAACAACTTTTCAGTTTCTTAAAAATGCTAATTCAACTCTATGGATAGGAACTTCCTGTTAAAGTAATACCCACTGCTGAATGAAAAATGCTTTTGGCCACATGTAGCCCATCTGTTACATTATTTTTCTCAATTTTTTTTTCTTTTAAGACGGTAGTCAGATAATCTTCCATATATTTGTCTCTCTTCATTTTGCTATGTGCATATTTTAATTATGCTGGATACATTTCTTAATTTAAAGGCTTTACAATCCTACTCTGTGATAATGTCTAATGAACAAATAGAAAAGCAAAACATTGTACTGCATTCAAGTGACAATTAAGTGATGCCCCTCACAATTAAAGATCAAAGCAAAATCAGGATTACTTTGTAGCAGGTTTAAACTTCTATGGGTAATCATATCCAAGTGATGTTTTTCTGAACATCATATGGGAAAGGTTTCATTGCAAGACAGATCCAGCCAAACACACCTGGCTATGAGCTAAACATCTGGATCCAATTTTGTTTTCTCAATCATAGTCTTCAAACTGTCCCTAAACAAATGGCTCTTTAAAACAGAAAGGCATTGTTGATTTGTACTTCTGAGATTCTTGCCAAATAATGGTTGATAACAAACAGTAACAGAGTTGGAAGGGATCTTGGCGGTCATCTAGTCCAACCCGCTCTCATGCAGGAGACCTATACTAGGGATTTGAACTGCCAAAGTGCTGACCTTTCTAATGGACAAGCTCAGTGTCTTAGCCACTGAGCCACCTAGCCAAGCAGAAACACAGTTCTTCTTTTAGGATAAAATACTTTTTTGATTATTTATCCCAGAAGTATATTTCAATTAAGAAAATTCTGCAACAGTTTATGTAGAATTTTTCAAGTAACAGTTCTATAGTTTGCTTGTTATAAGCAGAGCTTCCAAGACTATCTACCCTGTTTCCCCCAAAATAAGACATTCCTTGATAATAAGCCCAATCGGACTTTTGAACGCATGGCAATAAGACCAAGCGCTTATTTCAGGGATCAAAAAATATAAGACAGGGTCTTATTTTTGGGGAAACACGGTATCTATCTATCTATCTATCTATCTATCTATCTATCTATCTATCTATCTATCTATCCATCCATCCATCCATCCATCCATCCATCCATGCATACATATTTATTTATAATATTAAATAAATAAATATATACACACACATATATACATACATACACACATACATACTGTACATACACGCATATATACATATACAAACATATACATACACACACATACACAAACACACACATACACATATACACACATACACACACACATACATACATACATATAAAATCTTCTGTGGCAGAAAAGATTTGCCATTGTCGAGGACAATCTTTATGGATTGCACATCATTGAGATTTTGCTAAAGAAAAGAAAAAAAAAGAAAAGCCAAAGACCAAAGTAAACAATAGCTTCTTTGAAAAATGAGATAAAAATGCAGCAGGTAAGCTGTATGTTATTAGATTCTAAATGTAAAGTCTCTTTCTACTTGATCATGATTCCTAGTGACTTAATGAACTCATGCAAGTTTTGCGGGACAGAATGTTTATTGCCTTTGTAATCTAGTTTATTGAGTGTGTGGATATCTTAGATCAGAATCTAAGAACTGGCAAGATTCAATGTGCTTCAGTTTTCAACATCGCACAAAATTGCCTAGCTACAACCACGTCCTCTAATCATAGGAATGGTGACTGTAGACATGAAAGCAGAATCTCTTTGCCCTATTGGGGCAAATTTTGAGGACAGAGAATCAGATAAATTTATTTATTACATGTATTTATATGCTGCCCTTCTCCCGAAGGACTCAGGGCGGCGAACACAAGTTAAGAAACATGTACAATAAAATCGTATTTTAAATCAAATAACTAATTAATGATAAATAATAAACCCAGAATCAGAGTCAGCCTATTTGCTTGAACAGCCAAGTCTTCAGCTCCCGACGAAAATAGCGGAGATCAAGAGCCATCTGGAGCTCGGTAGGTAATTCATTCCAGAGGGTGGGAGCACCCACAGAGAATGCCCTACCCCTGGGCACCGCTAGATGACATTGGCTTGCTGTCGGGACCCTGAGGAGAGCGGCCCTATGTGAGCGAACAGGACGGTGGGAAGTATGTAATGTATGTATTGTTAGGACTACAAAAAAAGTTAAAAAATGATGTCCTTGATTGGTGGTCCTGGAGAACATGATTGAAAATAGCTTGAAATACAAGAAGTATATTCACTTTTAAATGAAGTAAAACCAGACCACCTACCAGAAACATTAATAATGAAGCTAAAACCTAAATACTTTGGACACATAATGACAAGGCAAGAGTTACTATAGAAGACATCGATGCTTGAAAAATTGTAGTCACTCAAAAAGTATCAAAAACAAATGATAAGATGGTTAGATATTTATCACTGATGATACAAGCATGAATTTAGAGGAACTCTAGGGAACAGTTACTCAGAGACAATCCTGGAGGACTAATATTTATTGGGTCAAGAGTCAGAAAGCACTAATAAACTGAATGAAAACAGCAGTAAAAGTTCATTTCTGGATGAAATGTCCATTCAAAAGGGAGAAATAAGTTGAGAAGCTAAATTGCACTTCAAATTTAGTTAGGTGAATTTATGATTGTGGCATAGAGTTTTGTTTTCTTATATAAACATATTTTAAATATAGTTTAATACTGTGAAGAAAATAAGCAGTGTTTGAGTTTGAGATTTGTTGCTACCTAGTTAAGTAAAGAAACACCTTCAGGCAAACAACCAAGCTACAAAAGAGCACTAAGGACTTCAGGTTCAACCCTGGGCTACATATATTCTCGTCTATGATATTTGGTATCATCTCAAACTAAATTTACAAGGTAACTGCAAATTCATTATCAAATTACATTTTATACCACCGTGTAAGTTGCATAACATTTTGCAGAGATAAAACAATTGCTCTTTAATTTAATTCTATATTTCAAAAGCATGTTCTTGAAGTTGTAAGGTAAAGTTGAATGAACCTACATGAAAAGGTTTAAGAACAAAAGGATTGTTACTTCTGCTTTTAATGCTTTTCTGCATTTTTTTCACCTGTGGCATTCCCATCAGACATTCAATAAAAATGCTTGCTAAAAAACTGAATCTGCTAATGCCCACGCTCTACATTTATTGAATTTTAATTTTGAATGACTGCAGAGTGGCTTGGATAGGACATCAAAACATAACTTAGTTAGTCAAGCCAGTTAGGCCTCTAATATTAGAGCCAAAATGTTAAATTGAGCATGGGAAATAGTTGGAAATGCAAATGTTACAAGACAGGCATTGTGTTATGATGCATTGGTAAGCAAAGTGGCTGCACTATTTTGCATTAGTTGAATTTTCCAGATATTCCTGAAGGGTAAATTCCCATCCTTCATACATTGTTCTCACCAAGTCTGACCTATTCTTCAATGGTTACAACTGAAGAAATGGATTTCTTGACGTTGTTTGCACTCAAAATCAGAGATAAATGGTGGTTAAGAAGAACTCCCAGTGTTAAATCTACTTTTTCATTGAGTCTACCAAGAAACAGATTTGTCCAAAAACCCAATTATGCAAGTTACTCAAGATGGATATTATGGTTTTTGATACCCAAAGAACTCCAAGATAACTAATATGGCTGTATAAGACTGCTGCATATATTACATTGAACATTTTGAAAACCAGAAGTAGGACTGGCATGTAAGTGTTCAACATCTTTTGCATTCTAGAGAACATTTTGCCACTTTATGTCTGGCAAATGAAAATAGGATTGATGGCTTCTGCTATTAACCTAACTGCTCCCCTCCTTTTTTCCTGGTGAAAACAGGCTTAGAATAACCTGGCTCTTTCTGGGGTATAGTGGGCAATAACAATTGGCATCTGCCTTGTTCTCATCTCAAGAGCATGATTGATTGACTGATTCAACTGACTGTCTGTGTACTACCACAGCGGAAAAAAACAATTCACAGCTGTTTAAAGTGTAAAACATAAAAACCAATAAAACTGTATGCTCATTACCATAGAGCTGTAGTGGCACAGTGGTTAGAATGCGTACTGCAGGCTACTTCTGCTGACTGCCGGATGCTGGCAGTTTGATTCTCATCAGCTCAAGGTTAATTCAGCCTTCTATCCTTCTGAAATTACTAAAATGTGGACCCAGATTGTTGCTGGAGGCAATATGCTGTTTCTGTAAACTGCTTAGAGAGGGCTGTAAAGCACTGTGAAGCAGTATATAAGTCTAAGTGTTACTGAGTTGCTATTACAGATTCTACAGTCCGTTTCTAATGATTGTTTGCTTGCCAATTGTCTCCAGTTGAAATAAACCAAGAAAGGCAGAGCATGAGCAGGGAAGTATGTATCAGATCCGTTTCATGTCAGTATCACATAATATTATGCATAACTGTTTCATCATATATTTTTGAGTAAAATAAAAACACAGCTGGGAAATTTGCTTGCCCTTTCTCTAAGAAATACAGTTCTATGTACCTCTTTCTCATAAACACGCATTTATATGCATGTTTCTCTATGTTTCATAAAAGACATAGCCATGACAAACATTGCAGGTTTTCAATATGCCCTTTTAGGAATGCATCAAAATATGTACTTGTATCAAGAATTCAGCACTGAATTATAGATGTTGGCTGAGTTGCTTTTACTGCAACCTTTCACGTTGGAATAAAGTCATCTTGGTAGATTATCAAAATCTATGCTACCTTTATTTTTTTAACCCTTCAATGTTAAGATCTATCAGGTCTAGAACTGAACCTGATGCACATGTGCTTCTGCAGACCAGTTGTTGCATCTGCAATATATAAAAACAGAGCCAACAGAATTTTGGTGTAAAATATGGAAAAAACAATCAACGTTTGATTGCAATGCTCTGATTTAAAGACTATTCAACAATTGTAGCTGTGGTAGAATGCAGCAGCCCACTTATTGGTGAATGAGAATCTCTGCAGGCATATATCATCAGTATATTGAGGCTTGCTGTGATTGCCAGTAAGTTTCCAGATGCTTTAGTTTAGCCAACTGTTTCTCAACCTCAACAATTATCAGTTGTGGGAACTTCAAGTCCAGTTTGAAGTTGAAATTGAGGTTCAGTGGGTTAGCCTAATTGTAGCTTTCTCTGTTGCATTAACGAGCCACTATGGATTATAAACAATTTTATGTCATTATATAGTTACTTTTGATAATTAAGCAAACCAAAAGTTAACATACTCTGTGAACCAGGGTGCAGAAATGTAGATATATCCACAGGCTGCTATTGATTAAGAATATCTGCCAAACGAGTTCTAGAGCTGGGGTCTCCAACCTTGACAACTTTAAGCCTGGAGGACTTCAACTCACCGACCAGTTCATTCTCACAGGGAGGGACTACTCAGGGTACCGTCAGTCAAATTGTGCCGACTGGCGACTCCCAGGGGGAGGGCCTTCTCTGTAAGGGCTCCAACCCTTTGGAATGAACTACCCCCTGATATCCGAAACATCCCTAATCTCCGTACTTTCCTCTATGCCTCAAGACCCTGATGTTCAATCAGGCGGGGCTAAGCATGTTAACTGGGAATGATTAAAATATTATATAATTCTGGGTTTTATTTAATTTGGGCTAAACTATGCTATAATTTTAATTATCAATTTTATGATGTTTATGTATCTTTTATTTTTTCTTGACTGCCTTGAGTCCTGCGGGAGAAAGGCGGTATAGAAATATAATAAATAAATAAATAAATAAATAAATAAATAAATAAATAAATAAATAAACAAACAAACAAACAAACAAACAAACAAACAAACTCCCAGAATTCTGGGAGTTGAAATCCTCCAGGCTTAAAGTTGCCAAGGTTGGAGATCCCCTTTCTAGAGCATATGTATGAAGAAGATTGTTATTTTTCATGGATATTTATACACTCATCAGGACATCGGAATCTCTAGTTTATAGTGAACTTAATGAGAATTGATACATTCAGATTCAAAGATACCACACAATTTGCTATGCTTAAGAGAACATTGCACAGCTGTACTGATCTGCGGATTAGCTGTTCATCTGAAGGCCTTTGTCTCTCAGTTTCCATATAGATCCCAAGGGAGAATGAGTAACTTTAGCAGGAACAGATCTGAATAATCTACATGAATTACAAGGAGGAATTTATGTATTTTATCCAGAAAACAATTGTAAAAAATGCCAGTTTTCCTGTCATGTGTTGCTTTAATTTTCTCAACAAGCTTTTAGATAGAAAATATTTACTAAATGGCACACCCTCCATTCTAAGCACTCAGGCTGAAGGCTTGGATTTTTATGATATGTTAACTCACCATTGCTGAGTATGTCTTAATATTACATGGTGTCTCTAATATAAAGAAATCAATTTCTGATGCATATGATAGTTACATACAGCATGGAGACGTTTCCTTTGTTGCTTGACATTGTTTGAGAAGTAGACATTGTTTGGGTTCCATCTGTTTGTTCCCCGTATTTGTACTCCAAAAAGCACCATCAAGTGTCCTTTCATCTGATTTGTTTAATTTGTTTACAGTAGGTGGATTGTCCGAATCTTCTCCTAGTTTTTTCAGATTGAAACAACAGAGCAGGGGAAAAAGCCTACTAAAAACATACCTTGTGACATAAGCTTTAATTCTAAACCTCACACTAGGAACATATAGTTAAGCATATTCCCAAATGGAGAGGCATATGTGACCTCTTCTTAATGTAAGCAGCTGGTTTTGATCATATGGTTGATAAGTAGACTGAAGGAGACCAGAGTGGCTACACAAGTATTCTCTCCAGCAAGGATGTTACACAAAACAGTCCAAGCCACAGTGACTCAGAAGCGATGGGCATTTATGCCAGAAGCAGAAGTAAATTGTTATTGTTGTTTTATTTCTTTAAACTATATTCATACTGCTTCTTATTATAAAAATCCCTTCAAATTTAAAACAGTTATAACAACATTACAAAATAAGAACATTAAACAGAGTGATTTTAAGAACATTCAGTGGCTGGGGAAGACCAAAATAAAAGTCTACATGTTGAAAATATGATTAATCCTGTCAACCATCTGAAGCTGGTTGAGTATTCACCAGTTAGAGAATGAAGAGAGAGATAAATATGCCCTAGTAAAATCCTGGATTCTGCCAGAAATGATCACAATTGAAGCTTGTTGCTGATAAAAAAGTCTGAATGCAGAGAAGCTGAATGTGGATCCCAAATTCAGGAACATTTATGGGGCCAGAGTCTTAAGTAGGAATATGGAATTGATCCAAATCCAGTGAATGCAAATATTCAGGATGTTGACTCAATCTTTGTGGAGCACAAGTTAAATTCTTAACTACTGCCTCTTCTAGCAGCCAGACAACCACCAAAACCATGTTGTTCTGGAAGGGAGTTGAAACCTGTGGAAATTTAAAGCTCTAAGAAAGGTGTCCAAATTTAAAATGCCCATATAGAATCAAGGCCATCTATTAGGTTATATATATAAATTATTACTTAGATATAACAGAGACAGAGCAAATTAAAAATTGTAGGGTTGTAAAGAAACAGTCATAACATAACAGAACTATGGTGTAAATCTATACATTTACAGCAAATTATAAGAGAAAAATGGTATAAAATGTTTTATTGATGGTTTACAACTCTACCAATAATTGTAAAAATAGGACATATAGAACCAAGTGCAGGAAATGCCATGAGGCAAAGTTGGTCAAAATGATTTGTCAAAAAAGATAAATCATGTAAGCTGGGTGCTGTTCCATGAATGTGGGTGTTTGTGGAGGGAAGGACATCATAACATCATGACACAAATACATTGATTTATTGTATGTACTTGCATTAGTCATTTGAATGCAGGTACGTAAGGATCAATACATTGTAATATATATTTTTTCATAATTCCAGGTTGCTGCAGATGTTGTTGCAGACCTCGTTGCAAGTGATTACATTAACATTGATTTGTGACTTTCCCTGCCAGCTTCCTATGAGCAAAGTCACTAAGCTCAGATTTCTTATTCTTTGCTTATGCTGAGGCACTCAGTCCACCCCACAGCCTCCCTGTGCTCCCATAGCACCTTAGCACCTCCTCCTTGGCCTCCTCCTATTCATAGACTGTACCAAGCTTCCCCTTGCCTCTTTCACCTCTCTGACACTCCCATCTCCTTGCCTCTTTCTTTCCAATTAGCAATCCATGTGTTTGGAGGTTATGATGGCAACTGGGACATTGTGCTTTATGATCGTATGGCTTAGCAATGGCAATCTTGATCCCAATTGCCATCATAACATGACAACAAGTTCCTGACTTGTTTAGTGTGTTCACATAAATGCTAATACCTGGATTATCCTCTACATAGCTTTCTCCAAGGCATTATGTACTTATTAGCTGCACGGCATCCATATGCCAGATGAACTTCCTGGTCCATAGCAAAGCTACCATGCATTCAACAGATTGAAAAACAAATGAATATAATGCATAATTTTTCACAAGACAGACTACATGATCATTTCCTACTTCTTTTCTAGATTGCCATTTCATTCTTCCTTCTTCCTATTACAGCTGGAAGAAGCAATGAGAGGGAAAAGTCCAGGTAACTAATGTTGAGGCATTTATTCCCAAAAAGTTTCATTATTGCTTAGAGTCTTTGACAGGCAGATGTTTAAAATGTTTTGCCATAACTGACTTCTAACAGACAGCAGATAAACCACAAAAAGTATCAACTTTTGTACTATTATAGAAATCAGCCATTTGTAGGGCTCAGGTAAGAATATGTAACCAAAAACCAGCCTATTTGAAAGATTTAATAGCTTCATTAAGGGGTATGAAGGATAGAATCAATTAATTATCATCATTTATATGATTATTTAACTTTTAAAGCATGGAGAGAAGTCATAACCATCTTAAAAAGTCTGTTGGAGAAACAATCCCAACACATTTAGAGAAAGCTTATACTCTGATATGCACATAAACATAACTATATTTCTGAAGTTGTACATTTCATTTTCAAGCATTCACTATCAAACCCGGTTGTTATTATTATTAACCCTTAAATAGAATGATAAATATTGGAATAATAAACCAAAACAAGTATTTATTTATTTATTTATTTGTTTAGATTTATATACCACCCTTCTCCTTGCGGACTCAGGGCGGTGGACAGCCAAATAAAAACAGTACACAAAAGTTAAAAAATTTCTTAAAAAGACATATAACTTTGGCTAAAAATTAAAACCATTTAAATATTTAAAATACCCAACCATATAATGCAATCTTAAAAATTCAGCGGCGTCAGGCTAGACCAGCAAGCTGAAAAAGATGGGTTTTCAGGGCCCGACGAAAAGTCCGGAGGTCAGGAATTTTTCTCAGTTCTGGAGGAAGATCGTTCCAGAGGGTAGGGGCTGCCACAGAGAAAGCCCTCCCCCTGGGGGTCGCCAGCCGACATTGTTTGGCTGACGGCACCCTGAGGAGACCCTCTCTGTGGGAGCGCACCGGCCGGTGGGAGGCTATTGGTGGCAGAAGGCGGTCCCGTAAGTACCCTGGTCCTAAGCCATGGAGCGCTTTAAAGGTGGTCACCAACACCTTGAAACGCACCCGGAAGTCCACCGGTAGCCAATGCAGCTCGTGCAGGAGAGGTGTTACGTGGGAGCGTCCCGTCGCTCCCATAATCCCCCGCGCGGCCGCATTCTGCACTAGTTGGAGCCTCCGGGTGCACCACAAGGGGAGCCCCATGTAGAGAGCATTGCAGTAGTCCAGGCGAGAGGTGACGAGTGCCTGAGTGACTGTGCGTAGGGAGTCCCGATCTAGAAAGTAAATGTTATTAATTTATTTCATTCTGCACACCATAAAAATCAGTCCATCTGCTTCTCCCATTAAAATCAGCTAAAAGTTCATCTGTGCATTCACTACTAAAATTATATTGTTTGTACAACAAATGAGATATTTCAGGAATTGCTTCATAAATCATAAAAAGACTGCTGGAGTTTGAATTACAACAGCAAGCTCAAAGAAAAGGATAAGAGTTTGGCCTATATGGCATCTTTATTGTCTCTTGTAATATCCTGTTCCATTCTTCCAGAGCTCCTTAATGGTGCTTTAAGGTGAATATCAATCTCCTTATGTGTGTGAATGGATGGGGAAGAAAACACCAATTAGTTATCATATATAAATACGTTGCCCAAACAGAAAACGCTTGAAAAACATGGTGATTTTCAGTTGTTAAAGAGATATAAAGGAACTATTTCTTGAATTAGAGATGGATTTCTTCCAAGTCTTTTTTTTTTGTGCAGAAAGCTTGCAATGCGTAAATAATTCATCTAGAAATTCTATAGCGAAGTTGTATCAGTTTCCACAATAAAACCTGGGCTGCAAAGGAGGGAAAATACATCAACATCTGTGACAGGCCTTATGAAAGGATCGTTACAAAGCCTTTCAGGCAGCAGAAGCAAAGCAAAATATAATAAATTCACCAAGTGTCAAATTTGTGTTGGTTGAATAATGACACCATATGGTTAGACTGCTGTGTCACTGTAGGATCTATTTTTTATTTTTTAAAAAATGTCCCAACAACTTCAAAACTTCCTCACAAATATTGCAAATAAAGATTTCAGCTTTGTCAATCTATAGCCATTTTAACTATCATCTTAATATATAGCCTTTTCCGGTTAGTAACAGAACAGTAGAAAAGCAGTAGAGAAATTGTGATTTCTCCCAATGTATATTTAATTGACCTTAACTTCTGCCAACTTATGTTTAATGGGTCTTTCCTAAAACATTCTGAACTGGATTTTGATAGTCTTGCTTTTAGAAAAGATTGAAAATAGTTGTTATCACACTTTCTGATAATGAGAATGAATAATCAATAACACAGCTTTACTCCCGGACTTGTGGATGCTCCATTGCTGTAGGGTTTCAAAAAATATTGGACAACCATTTGTCTGGGTGGTATAAGGACTCCTGTCTTGGGCAGGGATTGGACTAGATGACCTCCAAGGTCCCTTCCAGTCCTATGATTCTATAATTCCCCAAGGAAAATGGAAAACTATTGCTTTAATTATATTAATTTTATGTATTTTTATATTGGTCAACTTTGACTTCATGGATGCATCCATGTAGGTGTTTTGGTAGTAAGATAAAAATATTTTGTTCTTCGTTCTTCCAACATATTTTAAAAATCACCAGTCAATCTAAATACATGAAAGTAAACAAAAGTAGATATTCAAAAGGAAAGAAAAGAGAGAGAGTGTTTGGATATGATTAAGAAACCAGACCAGGGATGAAATGTAAGATTTGTTACTACCGGTTCTGTGGGCGTGGCTTGGTGGGGGGTGGTGGTAATGTGACTGGGTGGGTGTGGCCAACTTTTTTTTAACTTTTCAAAGCATTTTATCTACAGCCTCTTCGGCCGAAGACATTGCAAAAAAATGCTTTGAAAAGCCTCTGCCAATCAGGCAAACCAGCTGGGATCATCAGAGGCTTTTCAAAGCATTTTTTTACACCTCTTTGGCTGAAGAGGTTGCAGAAAAAAATGCTTTGAAAAGCCTCTGATGATCCCAGCTGAGCCGCGCGATCATCAGAGGCTTTTTAAAAAAACTTTTAAAAGCATTTTTTCGGCGGAAGAGGTTGTAGAAAAAATACTTTTAAAAGTAAAAAAAAAGCCTCTGATGATTGTGTGGCTTAGCTGGGCATGGTGGGGGAGTACAGGGATTTTTGCTATTGGTTCTCCGAACCACCTGCTTCCATCACTACCAGATCGGGCGAGCATTTCACCCTGAACCAGACACTATAATTTTATTATGTTAGGTAGTTCAGGTAGCATAAAAATAAAATAAAAACCCTCCATGAAACGAAGTAGAAACATTAAATAAAACAAGTGATTTTAACTTCTTAGGTTATACTGTTGCAGGCATTTACTTGTCATCACATCTTTTATGTAGGAATGATAGGTCTATCCATAAAAATAGGAGCAGCTGAAACCTCTGCTTTGAAATGGAAGGAAATGCAAGAGATATACAGTAAATGTTTCTGCAAGATGTCAAATTGAAAGGCAACAGGAGAAAAGAATGCTGCAGTATAAAAGGCTTATGGACGGGGAGGAAAAGAAATAACAGTTGTCCAGACCGATGAGAGGGATGGGAGATCTGTAGACATTTTAAAACGATAGGAGCACTGCTTTTTAAAAATGTTAAATGTCCCATTTACAATGGTTGAAATCCATTTGCAGCTGTGCCTATTCATTCATTTGAGGAGCTTTTACCAGAGAATTTCAAGACTTTCACTGTCTAAAGCAAAAGAGAAAGCAGTGTTCCTTTCTCAATCTGTTCTCCAAATCAGCTGGATTGGCCAGTCTCATATATTAACCCTGGGCAGTGTAACAGCATTTGAGATAGGGATACTGAGAGTGATTCAAGGACAGCTGCAATTTACCCCTGGCAAATTACAAAGCATTATTGCTTTGTAATATAAATTTGCTTTCAAAAGTTGAGTTAAAGCTGGGGTTTTACTGGATTGATTGGAAACATAGAATAGAATAGAATAGAATAGAATAGAATAGAATAGAATAGAATAGAATAGAATAGAATTCTTTATTGGCCAAGTGTGATTGGACACACAAGGAATTTGTCTGGGTGCATATGCTCTCAGTGTACATAAAAGAAAAGATACGGTCATCAAGAATCATTAGGTACAACACTTAATGATAGTCATAGGGTACAAATAGGCAATCAGGAAACAATCAATAACAAATATAAATCGTAAGGATACAAACAAGGATACAAACAACAAAGTTACAGTCATACAGTCATAAGTGGAAGGAGATGGGTGATGGGAATGATGAGAAAATTAATAGTAGTGCAACTTAGAATGATGGAAAATATTATCAAAATAAGGAAGCTACTGGATTGAAGCAGCCACCTTACCCCTGGCAAATTAATTAAAGGGGATAGTTTGCATGCCCTTTTGTTGATGTGAAGAGGCTGATCAAATCAGATAAAGCCAATCTCAAAACTTTATTTATAGGGAGCACATGCTTTGTCAAGAGAAAGTGTTTTATCTTTGCAGAGTGAAGATTGCAGCCTCATTTGTTAATATGTTTCTTTATACAACAACCCCCTCTCCCCATTTTATGCCCTCTCCAATTTATTATATTGCCCAGTGATGTTTTTTGGATTGGCTTATAAAATGGAGTTTTACAAGCTTGTGGATTGATTTCTGAATATTTTGTTACCAGGCTAGGTAATATCTTCAGTAGCATTTAGGGGATGTCAGTGTCTTCTGTTTATAACAGAAACCAGGGGTAAAATTCAGACAGGGGTAAAATTCATCAGGTTCTGACAAGTTCTGGAGAATCAGTAGCGGAAATTTTGAGTAGTTCAGAGAACCAGCAAATACCACCTCTGGCTGGCCCCAGAGTGGGGTGGGAATGGAGATTTTGCAATATCCTTCCCCTGCCACACCCACCAAGTCACGCCCACCCACCAAGCCACACCCACCAAGCCACACCATGCCCACCAAGCCATGCCCACAGAACTGGTAGTAAAAAAAATTGAATTCCATCACTGGCTTTAGGTGTGGGTGTGTTAAGTGAGTGTCTTGTTTGGGTTATTAAAATGACTATATGGTCTCTTACAATTCAAACCAGACTTTTGAGATCACAAAAAGTTGGTGGTCAGAATTTTTTAAACTCACTCCTGTGCATAGGGCTGTGATTATCAAACAGTGACATTATGGGATATTGTTTTATTGTGCATAGTTTGGAAACTTTAAGGAGTGCCATGAAAACATTACTTAGATACTAATGGTACCCTAAATCAGGAAAGTTTAAGAGTTTCTAATATAAGAAATTGGCACTGAGCCACCTAATCATTAATTTGAGATGTGTGTGGCCCCAATTCAGTCACAAACACCATCAAAGAAGCATTGAACCCTGTATGAAAAAAATGTGGCATGTTCAAGTTTGTCTTCTTCAATTGTTAGAAATGCTAGAGAGATGACTTAATTTGAAAAAGAAAATCAACTGAATCAGGTCTTCAGATTGAATCTTTGAATTGAATATTCAAATTTACTTGAGGTGTCAAGTATCAAATTCTGAGACTACTTGGAGATTTTCCTCTGCAGTCTCCGATTCTGTTGTAAGCTTTAGCTTTCCTTCCCTATGTAGACAAAAGTGTGTGTGTGTGTATGTGAGAGAGAAAGGTTTAGTGGATATGATGGGCACCCTGATTTTCACATGAATAACTGGCCCAGGAGTTTTATCACTCAACAAGTTTTGTTGTCAGAGCACGAGGAGGAATGCTGTTCTACTGGTTTGTATCTTACTATTCCACTATTTATAAAATTTACTTGGAGGAAAAAAGAGAAAATGAAATAGAAGCTCAAAACGTGTTCAGTTGCTGTTTTCTTACATCTGATTTCTTCTGATTACTTTCTTAAGTAATGTTTTCATTATTGTTCCTTGTTTTTTGCCTGACTTTTAATGTAGATTTCATTAGCCTTTGTCACAGACTCAGTCATTAGTCTGTCAGCTCTTTCTTTCCTTCTTCATTCTACCTACCCATCCCCCATATTTGTCAGCCCTTCAAAATATTCCCTTTATGCTGTTTGTATATATCAGTGACGGCTAACCTTTTTGCCATCACGTGCCAAAGCGGAGGGGACATGGGGGGGGTCACGCGTGCATGTGCCCACACCCATAATTCAATGCCCCCGTGCCCTGCCCTGCCCCTGCACAAGTGTGTGCGACCCCCCACACACACACTCCCTCCGCTTTTGGCACATGACAGCAAAAAGGTTACCAGTGGGCCCAGTAGGCCTGTTTTTCACCCTCCCCAGGTTCCAGAGGCTTTCTTGGAACCTGGGGAGGGTGAAAACAGGCTTCCTTCCCCCGCCAGAGGCCCTCTGGAGGTCCCTCCGCTGGGCCCAGAAGGCCTGAAAATCAGCTGGCTGGTGCACACGTGCGCTGCAGCTGAGCTAGAGCAACAGTCGCATGCCCATGGATATGGCTCCATGTGCCACCTGTGGCACCCGTGCCATAGGTTTGCCATCATGGGTATATATCTTATCCTGACTTAGATTTTTGCATGAAGATAGAGTGTTTGATACATAAAGAACCATTTTTCTATATTGCAATATATCTTATATGGAATAGGCTTTTTATTTATGTAGCATAAGTAGAACATAATACATGTTTCCCAGAAGAGGCTAACCTTGACAATAAGCCCAGAAGAGGCTAGCCTTGACAATCAGCCATGCAAACGAAGTCTGGCAGCCCAGAGAAACAAGTGATCAGAGAGAAGGGGCCGTAGCAGATCTTTGAAAGTAGTTATTTAAAAAGCTTTTTTTTTTTCAAATGACATTTCTGGTTGTTCTGTCTCGGTTTGCATTTTTGCATTGTTGTTACTACAGTACAAAAGGGGGAGTTTCATCAACAACTGAAATATCTGCTTGTAATTATGTCATATTAGGAGCTGCTGTTGTCAAGGAAAAAAGAAGAAAGTCTCCTGGATTCATATCCTCATAAATCTCACCCTATTTCTATTATTCTGTGGAATATTACTTCCATGTAGATTTTTATGATCTCTTCAGTGGTTTAACTTTCAAGGTGGAAAATACTTTATTTATGAACAAGTAACTAGGGTATAAATAATGGTAGCATTATATCCCTTTTAGCAAAGATTGTTATTTCAGAACTGATGTAGCAGCTGAGAACAATTTCTGTTGCTCAGAGATCCAGCTTTTCTTCCAAAACCTATTATACATTCTATGCACAATTCAGGGTAAGTGTGCTGTGTTGAGTTTCATGATTAAGAGATTGTAACTGAAAGATTAGTTCTAGTCCCGTTTTAGGCATGAAACTAGCTGTGTGACTGGTCCAGCTCAGGTGAAATCTGAACCAGTTTGCCATTGGTTTGCTGGCTACGCACTTGTGCTTGCGCCAAAAGCACACTGTGCACCAAAAGCATGCTGTGCACGTGCATGCACAACACACACCAAAAGCATGCTGTGCACACATGCGCAGTGTGCGCCAAACATGTGCTTTGCACAAAAAGAAGACTTACCTAGGTAAGTAGGACAGCAAGGGGGAGGGGACAGTTGTGCCGCACGATTTAGCTTCACTAGCAAGCAGGATTTCCTATTTCTAGCTAATATAAACCACGAGGCACAGCTGATCGTCGGAAATACAGGTTCATATGAACCAGTACTTTTTTTTTTTACTACCGGTTTGCCCGAACCGGGGCGAACTGGTAGCATTTCACCCCTGGTCCAGTTCCAGGACCATATTAGATCGAAACATGCAGAAGATGCCTTCATTCTGCAGTGGCTAGACAATGGCTAAAATGATGATGATATTAATTAAAAAGAAATATAATTCAAAGAATCTACTCAGGAGAAAGTAGAACTAGCATTGCAGGCTTTAATACTTTGTTACTATATTAAATCATATCCTTTTAGCTTTTCATCAACCCTCCTAAATAAATCTCCCTGTTAATGTATTTATTTTTGTTGTGCTTTTTTAACTCCATCCAGTTAATCAATACACTTTTGGCAATTACTTCTCCAGATTTAGCATTCTGTTGCAGGAATAACCATAATAAAGTTACACTAGTGGCAGTAAGAACTAAAAAGCAACGCCAATTCTTGTTTCAAGCACATAATTTTCCAAGGTTGACCAGTAGCAGACAGAATGGCAAACTTGGAATAAATAGAACTAGGTGACAATTAGTTTTATAGGAAAGGCACCTTCTGTGCCCTCTCTTTAACATAAGCAAAAAATCATGCATTTCCCCATCACATTGCTTTTGACCTATTAAAGTCCTCTAGGCAAATCATTGTTGCTACACTGCATGTTCTCTTCTTGTTTTATGACTTTTTGGGTTACAAGAAATTCCAAAAATGATACTATGGGAAGCTGTCTTGAAACAAGTGTCTTCTAACTGGACAATTTTCAAGCAAGCAATATCTTTAGTGTTACCTGGCTCACAGAGTTAGTTGTGAGGAGGAGAATGCAAATGTGCTACTATTGTATGTGTGGGACAGGAAGAAGAACTGCATCATTTTCCTATATAACAGATTCATAGACTTGAAAACACTATCATCTAGTGTTTTCTTCCCAGGCTGGCTATCCTCCAGGTATACTAGATGTTCCAAACTAAACTTGTTGAAGCTGTGGAAAATTCCCAGGATCATTGTCTCAATGGAACCACGAGTGATGCTAGAAACACCATTTGAAAAAGTACCTACAGTGCAATTTTTTTAAAAAAAAAAATCAAGATAACTGAACCAAGTGCTACAAGCTGCATATTTCAGAAAACAAACAAACAAACAAACAAAAAAATCCCACACAAAGACTATCTATTCTATTCCCTTTTCCCTAAAATATGAAAATTACCATCTCTTAACCTCCTAAAGTGAGTTTGGTTGCCTTATTTGTCACTAAGAGGACAATGACATTCTGTCTACTGATCATCCCCACAGCACCTATGTCATTTGGCATCTTGGTCTTAATGCAGAGAAAAATAGACTTTTAAGTTTGTAAACTTAGTTTAAACAAGTGATAACGTGAAGGATTTTAACTTGGAAAGAAAGTTTCCTCTAGATAAGCTAACTTTAAATCCAATGGAAATTATTTCAACAGGATTTATGTTTACTTAGTTTCCCCCTTCCTCACAGAACCCCAACTACATTTTTGACAATCACCAATATCCCAAGATTTGGAAAATCATATATACATACATATCACTGGTGGGATTCAGCCAGTTCACACCACTTTGGGAGAACCAGTTGTTAACTTTTTGAGCAGTTTGGCAAACAGGTTGTTGGAAGAAATCATTAGGGCAGAGAACCGGTTGTTAAATTACTTGAATCCCACCACTGATACATACCCATCTTGGTAATCCCCTGTGGGGTAAACAACATTATGAAAACTGTTTTGGAAAGTCATGGTAATTTTTTAGGAAAACAAAACATGAATTGATAAAAATTAATAAGATGTGCAGTACATATAAACATTTGCCAAGATTCTAATATCTTTCTAAGAATAGCATTCTTCAACTATTGACGGAAGACTTCAAGAAATCCAGGGAGCTTTAAAGGATCTGTTTAATTACTTGCTTCTTTCTATGCCTTTTATAGTTTATAAGTCTTCCAACTCTGATGAAGAGCTGTCCCCTGATTTACCTGTGGCAGTAATAGCAAACCTGTGCAGACCGGAAAACTGCCGGAGGCATCAAACCTGCAGCCTCAGAAACCACTAACAAGTCTCTTTCTCTCTTGTACATCTCTTTCACCTCACAAAATATTTCAACTCCTGCCAGAGACACTGAAAGAAAAAAAAGATAAACTCTTCCAGCTCTTGGCTGACTCTGCTCGCCCTCAAGTCATGAGTTCATTGTCTCTCTGTTCTTTTGAAGCCTGGGAAAGTACATATCAAAGTGTTCTAACTGCCAGAACTTCACACCATTAGACACTGCTGCTGTCACAGAAAATGCAGACAAGTGGAAAGATGTCTGAGGTTTAAAATTGCACCATTCCTTGAGCCTTTCTGGGGACTTGAAAAGTAGCCTATGTTAATGTAATGGTTACAAGCCCCAACCCTTCCAAATAAAGACATGCAGAGGGAGAAGAGAATAGTAATCTCTTTGATTTTGGTCCCCATTCTCTTTCACAAAGAACTCAGAAACCCTCAGGTAACATGTGACACTTTATTGTAAATACAGGAAACACAAGAGACTTGTTATGGGAACCACTTCGTTTCCTTGCCAAAGGTTGTATTGTTCTGATGAAGAGTGACAGTTTAGATGGTTCAGCCTAAAATCGTGTTGCTGCTGAGAAGTTAGCAATATTCTAGTGCCATTTCTTTGGTTTAAGAAGAAACAATAGCAACCACAGCAGTAGGAAAGGATTTCTAATCAGTGCAATTTTTCTTGGGGTTAAATCCCACTGAAATGGGACAATTCCAGAATGAATTCATTGGGACGGGAACAAAAACAAAAGTTTTGGTACATGCAGATATTCCTGGACTGAAAATTAAAGGTAACAATAACAGAGTTGGAAGGGACCTTGGAGGTCATCTAGTCCAACCACCTGCTCACGCAAGAGACCTGGAATAACCTACCAAAAACATTTTGGAATTATCTGTTACTATTTTTCAGTAATGTGAGTGCTTACTTAGACAAGCTTTGTTACCAGGTATAGAGATTAGTGTTGATATGTGCAAATGATTTTATCTGTAATTATAGCCATTGGCTTTAGTGAATTAGTTGATTAGGGATGGATTCAACCAACATTGTTGAAGGAGTAAGAGCCTGAGCTTTCTGAATCCTAGTGGGAATTAACTCATGCTTAGCCCTCCACCTCCAAGGGAAAAAATATCAAAGGTCCAGAGAAGTACCCAAAATCTACTTTGGATACTTCTTTGGAGCTGTTTGATTGATACTAAAGACAGTGTATAAGCTGTGATTGTACAAAGTGGCATTAAAAATGATCTGAAAAGCAGACCCTATATTATACTGTAAAGTATACTTTGATATGCAGGCCTATTGAGACAGAAGTATTCCATTTAGTCTATTTGTATATGATTAATTGTGTGTGTAGAACTGAAACCATTACAAAAATCAAGAAAAAAAAGATAATTAAATACAAAAGGGAAAAAAGAGAAGTATAGGACAGAAGACAAAGAAGCAACTATTAAATATGCATAAACAGCATTATGGAAAAACTTTCTAATGACATGTTCTTTCTTTCATTTCTATTTATATTCTCAACTGTTAACTATTCTAGATATTTATACTTTACATCGAACATTAAGAACATTTTTCTAGTTTTTCTTTAGGCACTTTATATTTTTATTTTCTCTAGAAATTATATTCCTAATGTCTAAATCTGCCTTCTTTGTAATGTGTGCTGTATGTTAGGGAGTCATCCCTGTTTAAATTTGGTTAAACACCTGCTAGGCATATATACTAATAAATTTGCTCTCTGATTTTGGTTTCCCAATCTGATATTGTCAGCAAGATTTCTGTTTTTCAATGTTGTGCTAAATTTGTTCTTGCAGCTGTCAGCATATGGCTTAGAAAAACAGGTTGCTTTAATGCAGTGTTCTCCAGGCTGGGCATTCTGCAGTTATCTGCAGAACTTCAATTCCCAGAATCAGCAGAACTAATCATTAGGAAACTGGGCAATTATATGTTTCAAAGTTGAAAAATGTCCAACATAGACAGTGATGGACATTGGTTATTAATGCTGCCCTGTGCCAGTATGGTGATGCCTTTTTTCACTTGGAGATATCAGGGTCCTTTCTTTTTAAAATATATTTTATTAAATTTCAATAAAAACAAAATATAAAAACAAAATATCATAAGACTTTTCATTAGTTCATCTTGATATCATATGAGAATTCATTGAAATACACAGGGAAGCTAACACTTGAGTGCCACACAGGACTTTTAAATGAATTCAAAATTCTACGTTTTATTTACTAACTACCTAGAAAGTCTTGTTCTTTTTACATTGGCTGTAATTGTTTTTGTCCCTCGGTTAACCACAGAATCTTGAGTTTGATGCATGACAAAACCATACAAAATTGTGTATGTTGCTGTTGGAGGTCGAGGCATCTGCCAATCTTATGCCATGCCCTTTTTCTTCTCAATGGAAATTCTCTATGGCATAATTGGTTCCTGCTCTCCCCCCCCCCCATCTCCAAGACCTCATTGTTTCACTGAGTTAGTTTCCTATTGACACTGCTCAGTTTATCACAGGCCATCTGTGCAAGTAACAGTTCATGCTGAAATGGAAACAAAATAAAAAGGCAAATTTGGTGGGCTTAAAAATGATCAGCAGGGCATAAAAGAGAAGAACATAAAGAAATAAGGAAGCAAGATAATTTTTGATGTGATAGTAGCAACAAGACAAAGTCAAAAAATAATTGTTCTTATCACTGTGAGCTGAAACAACTACCGTATTTTTCGGAGTATAAGACATACCGGACTATAAGATGCATTACTTCCTTTTTTGGTGAGGAAAGCAAGAAAAAAAATCTGCCTCTGCCTCCCAGCAATTTTGCCTCTTGCAGCAAACAGCAAACAGCCTGCTTTACTTTCATTTTCATTTTCAACATAGCTTGATTAACACAAGGAAAAAAAATCTTTTCCAGCAATTTACCTCCTTGCAGCAAGCAGCAATGGCCCACGCAAAACAGCTGAGAGCAAAACAGCTGAGAGTCAGGAGGCCAAGCCAATCTTGTGCTAATTAGACTGTGCTGAAGCTAAAAGGGGCTATTTCTTCTTGCTGTTTGCTGCAAGGAGGTAACTGCTGGGAGGCAGAGGCCAAAGGGTGGGGTCAGTAGGTGGGCGGGACTACATTTGGTGTATAAGACGCACCTAAATTTTCACCCCTTTTTAGGGGGAAAAGGTGCATCTCATATCCGAAAAATACGGTATATTTCTCATTTTAATTCTATGAGAAACAGGTTTGACATGTATAGCAAATTTAGGTGGCAGAATTCTGACTAGGAGGAATGGATATTCCATCTCAAGCAGAATATTCTCCTTCAAAAAATCTCTTCCTTGTAGGTAGAAAGCTAGCCATGCAAGAAAAAGATGGGGTAAAATTAACCTTTATAACCCTAAAGTACTTATCAAAAGGTCTTCCTCCTGACATACATTTCTACTACCCCCAAGAAATCTTTTTTAAAGTTCTCCTGCTTAAGATGGGGCAATAGCACTAGAGAAGATCCATTTGGTTGACCTTGATCTAGATAAGGGCTGTAGTAAAGGGCAAGCAGTTTTTAAAATAATTATTTATGCAAAAGGTCAGAGGCATCCAGTTGTGGTCATTGGATGCACTGACTCACCTGATGCCACTTGCTGTCCTTGCATCCCTGCACAAATTCTGATCCAGAGTGGTATGTGTGCTTAAAGGAAGGAGAGAAATTTGATGAGAATTTTTTTGGGGGAAGGAGGTGATTTGTATTCAAAGTCTAAACTATCCCACTAAAGCAGTGGTTCTTAGACTGGGAGTAATTATCCCCAAGAAACCAAGGGGGTAATTTGGTCTTATCCTGAGGATAATAGAACAATTTGTAATTGCTTGTTTGTGACTCAAGGTTCCAGTTTGAGACTGCTGCTGCCAAGACGCTTGTGTAAAAGAACAGAGTCTGGTTTTTGTGTGTGGGCGTAATGACAGTATTTGGGACTGAGAAAAGGGGGAATTGAATCAGTTTAAGAAGCACTGAGTTAAAGTAACATGGGCATCAATCATCTTTAGTCTATTACAAGTTTATCTTGTTTTAATTTGCAAATCTTCATTGACGCTTACTTGGATAACCTCAGGGCACTGAACTGACTGAGATTCTCTAAGTTTAACAATGTGGCAGTGAAATATACTATCATTCTCAGGACTCTATTTTGTCCAGATACCAAAAGTTCTGGCAGGTGTCTGTTGCTATAGCTTTGCATCTGAACTTTTGAAAGTAACTGTTACTCTGCAGAAAAGTTGCCATTATGATTTGATTCACTGGCTCACAATACAGTATGCTTCCTAACAGTTCTCAGCAAAACATATATTTCATCAAGACATGATCTGTATTCTGACTGGCTAAAGTTCTTCAGCCTCTTTATTAGTCTTTGTTACAGATCCTTTTACTATAATCCATTATATGAATTTGGAATTTGGAAAACAGCAGTTTGTTCCAAACCATTCAATTCATTCCTGAGCTCCAGTTTTAAGTCCTATCCTTTTTGAACTTTTAAACTTGGATTTCCTCTTTTCTTTCTCAACTAACAACTCAACAATACTTAATTTTTGTTGCTGTTTCATATTTTTTCAGAAATGTATCCTGTTTCCCTGAAAATAAGACATCCCCTGATAATAAGGCCAATCGGGCTTTTGAGTTCATGCGCTAAAATAAGATTCCTCCCGAAAATAAGCCCTTCCCGCAAATATTTAAACACAGAGCTGGAAATCAGACAGCAAGAGGAGCCCCATCTTGCTCCATGCACCCCAAAATAATAAGATCTTCCCAAAAATAAGGCCAAGCACTTGTTTTGGGATTCAAAAAAATATATAAGACAGGGTCTTATTTTCAGGGAAACATGGTAAATTCTATGGATCTCTGCACATTCATCATAGTTGTTGCACAACAAGGAATGTATTAGTGTGCTGTGTTATCCAGAAGCAACAACACAGAGCTAAAGTAACATTTCTTTTGGTTTTGGATCATTTGTGAATGCCAATTTATTGGGCACAGGATAGGGTTTCCAGGGTATATTAAATAACTTAATAATAGTGTTTTTATATTTACAACATTTAGGGTTAACCATAGATGAATCTTTTAGTGTTAAAGGAGATAAACAGCACAGTGTTGTATGTTTCTCCCACCTCTTCAAATGTGCTTCCTCTTATTCCTGAGCTTGAGATAGGTGTAAACTATTTTCATAGACTACCAATTATTATTGTTAGTGAGCTAACACATGATGAAATAAAATCTCAAAGTGTTGTCAGAAGGAGACCTCTATAACAGGGGTCTCCAACCATTGCAACTTTAAGCCTTGGCGGACTTCAACTCCCATAATTCCCCAATGAGCTTTGCAAAGCTTAAAGTTGCCATGGTTGGAGACCCCTGCTCTATAATATGAAGGTATAAAAAAAAGATAAAGGTTTCCCCTGTCCAGTCCTGTCTGATTCTTGGCTAGAAAATGGTGTCCACCTCTCTTTCATAGCTGAGGGAGCCAGCATTGTCTGAAGACTCTATCATGGTCATGTGGCTGACATGACTATACATTGAAGTGCACGGAACTGTTACCTTCCCACCAAAGTACCTACTTATCTTCTTGTATTTGCATGCTTTCAAACTGTTAGGTTGGCAGGGACTGGGTAAGAATGGGAGCTCACCCCATCATGCAATGCTTGGGCCTCGAACTGCCTACCTTCTGATTGACAAGCCCAGCATCTTAATCACTAGGCCACTGAACCCTCTCTAGAACATTTCTTAAACTATTTATGGTAAATGATGCAGGTCATAAGATTTCATGTCAGAACTTTCTGAAATTTCTTCAGCTTTTGGCTTTCTTTTTTTGTGAGGTTTGTTAATTTTAAGAAGTTTGAGCTAGTCTTATGATTCTTAAAATTTTTATAATTTTTAGAATTTTATCTTAAGTTTGGGAGATGATAGATATTCTAGATCCTGCAGGGGTCAGGTAGTTGATGTCTAATTAAGTATACTTGATTTTTTCTTTTAAAAGTGCCTGTATATAATCCGGATACTCAGTCTTAACAGATAATGAAAAAATAATTTTAACTGTTAATTACAATCTTTTCACATATTATTAGAAGTTGATTATACTTTTTCCAAAATGGCCTACTCTTCCACATACCTAATTGTTGTTTTAATTCTGTGAATACCCAGAGACACTAAGGATTTACAGTACTGTCTCTGCAAATCGTATCACTGGATGTTACATGATATTCCACCCATAGGAAATGGAAGCATGATCCATTGAACGCAGCTGGATTTTTGTAATTATTACATAGGAAAAATAAGATATTATACTGAAAAAGTAATGTGCCTTACACATATCTCATTTGACACAGATTTGGATGGTCACTAATATGTGGATCAAAGCTAAGGAAATTTGAGCAGTCTACTTGTGTATTATCAGGTATCCTGTCACTCTTCTCAGCTTAAGTCACATTATAAACAAAAGGTTGTTATGTGCTTGCATATGTACAAGCTGAAGCTCAAATCCAGCACAAATGCAATTGAAAATTACATTCAAAACTATTTTTTAAAATGTAATGAAAGATGGCAAAACTGTAAAGGAATTGTTTGGGCTGCTTGATTTAATAGCTCACAATGACTGAGTTGAAGCAAAACCGCTTAATCCCTGAGACAAGAGAAGTCATGAAAGAAACTCTGGAAAGAAACCAAGGATTTTTGTGGGGAAATTCATGTGGTCCCACAGAGCTCAAGATCTTGTAGGAAATGTCTTTGAAATAAAATTTTATAAATCACTAGTGCCTAAAAAAAATTGTCTGCAGATGTTCTAAACTGCCCCTTTGGTAACAATTGCCAAAAAGGTAAATCAAGGGTGGAATACAGTAGATGTAAAATGAAAATCTGTAAGAATGATCAGTTTTATGAGTCTTGCATGGAAACATGTTTTTCTTTTCCTTCCTGCTTCCTGTTTTATAAAATGAATATAAAATGATGTATGCTCCATTGAAATTACTGTAAACTGTTCATTGGTATGCAATAATGATAAGTCCCACAGTATGCAGAAGCTAGGGTCCAAAGCCAGATTCAACCTATCTTTTCTTGAAAAATACATAGATTATACATACAAAGAAATATATGACACACATAAAAAAATGGGCTGAAATATGACCCAGATGTCATGTTGACTTTTTTAACAATACCTTGTGGGCAGCCCTGGTGAGGTCATAGCAGTTGAATAGCCTTCGACCTAATGTCATAAAAGCATCCCTCAGATCTTTGTTAATTTGGCCCTCTTTTAAAGCCTGCCTAAAATGGGAAAATGAAACAGATGAATTAAGAAAATAAACAAATATATAAAAAGATTGGCCACATAAGCATGGCGGTTATCAGAAACAGTGGTGGGTTTCAAATTTTTTTACTACCGGTTCTGTGGGTGTGGCTTGGTAGGCATGGCATGGCTTGGTGGTGTGGCTTGGTGGGTGTGGCAGGGGAAAGATACTGCAAAATCCCCATTTCTTCCCAATCAGCTGGTACTTGGGAGACAGAGAATAGATGGGGGTGGGATCAATCATAATTTTTACTACTGGTTCTCCGAACTACTCAAAATTTCTGCTACCAGTTCTCCAGAACTGGTCAGAACCTGCTGAAACCCATCTCTGATCAGAAAGGTAAAATATGTCCACATCCAGTTTTCTCTATGGCTGCTCCACTGCTTGTTTTGACTCTGCTGAAGAGATATAAAACCTGAGGAAATCATGTTCTTGACAGAAAAAAACCTGCCATCTTCCTAGAAAAAAAAGAGTCTAAGTGTTAGAGATAGGACTAGGCTGTAAATTCAATCATACTCTTTTGAAATCACACAATGATTTAAATTTTTTTCAGTCTTGAAAATGGCTCAGAAATCCAGCATTAAAAAAGAATCAATTTTGTAATACCTTGGATAAGTATTACATGGCCAAAAATAACTCTTAAACAGAACTGGGAAACGTTAGAACCACAGACTCAAGCAGTATCTTAAAGGCTGGACAGATTTTAAAAGACAATTTCAAATTGGGTCATTCCTAACCAATGATGGTAGAAGAAGCCAGAGAAAGATGTACTGATATAAATTTCAGGTCGATTCAGAAGGGAAAAATGACCCTATAACACAGTGGTTCTTAACCTTCCTAATGCCGTGAACCTTTAATACAGTTCCTCATGTTGTGGTCACCCCCAAACATAAAATTATTCCTAAAACCATTGAAAATATGTGTTTTCCATTCGACCCCCCCCCCAAAGGGGTTGCGACCCACAGGTTGAGAACCACTGCTATAACAGAATAACAAAGTTTGAAGGGACCTTGGAGGCCTTCTAGTCCAACCTCCTGCTTAAGCAGCAGACTCTATACCATTTCGGACAAGTGGTTGTCCAATAGCTTCTTAAAAGTGATGGAGCACCCACAACTTCTGATAGCAAAACTTTCCACTAATTAAGTGTTCTATCAAGAAATTTCTCCTTGATTAATTTCTATCCATTGCTTCTTCTTATGCCTTCAGGTATACAGTACTATACAATTCTAAATCACTAGTGAATAAATGTTAAATTGTGATTTAATTTTCATTTTTCATGAAAGATACATATCATTTATGTATCCAGATTTCCAGGCAGAACCAATAAATTGTTTTCAAGAAACTTACAGAAAGAAAAAGCATCTTTGATAAATTCAAAGTACCCAGTATGAGAATTTTTTATTAAAATTGGCTTAAATCAAAATTATTGCATGTTTGAATCACCTAAAGTTTTATAGACCTTTGCCAAATTAATTTTAAAACAATTAACAGAAGAAAGAAAAGCATTTTAATTGTTTTGTGTGAATGATGCAAAAAAAGACAGTCAAGAGACAAATGTTTCCTTTGTACTGTTGGGAATGGATGGTTACTTATACATCTGGAACAAAAACTTTCCTGAGGAAATTATGCACCAGACATAAGTGAGTGATGAAACAGCATGATGTAAAGTCTTAATCAAATTGATGAAGTATGTGTATATGACAGTGCAGCTATGCAACAGGAATCCAGATTAGTTGAAGGATTAGAAAACATAGGGTGGGAACCACATGTGAATGAATACTGTCTTCAGTAAATTTCCTCCCCCTCGAGATGTTGGGTTTACAGCTCTTAATATTCTGGAAGTTGTGAAATGGCACAGTCTGGAGGGCACTTAGAGAAACTGTCTTTGAACATCCAAATCAAAGGCATTGATTTTTCTGATAGAACATCTTTCCAAAAGAAATTGAATTTTATCTATCATACAAAAGAAGGCAAAGAATTCATTCAAACATTTTACTGTATTTGTACTGTATTTGTACTGTAGAGGGATTGTAATGCTGAGAAGGAAGAGAGACATAGATAGCATAATGATTATATGGTTTCCCATATCAACAAGCTATTTGCTAATAACTGAGCCCATCACAATTAGCGACAATTAATTACAGTAATACACCTTATAAAAGTTTTTTCAGTGTCTTAGTTTCTTAATAAAGGTATTAAGAACAAAGAATCAATTTCCAGATCATTGATCCCATAAGATTAGAAAGGAAGTCTAATTCATGCTCTAGCCATTTTCCGTCTTGACTATTGCAACACGCTCTACATGGGCTGCCCTTGAAGAGCATGCAGAAGCTCCATTTGGTGCAAAATGCAGTGGCCCACATGGTTTTGTGCAGACCCCGGTGTGCACATGTATCACCTCTTCTGAGAGAGCTACATTGGCTGCCGATTTGCTTCTGGGTACAATTCAAGATACTAGTTGTCACCTTTAAAGTCCTTCATGGCATGGGATCAGGTTATGTGAGGGACTGGACTGTCTCTTGTCGGGTCACATCTATCCGACCCATCAGAGTGCGGAGGCAGGGAATGTTGTGGGTTCCATCCCCTAGGGCAAGGAACCCACAACATGCCTAACCTTTTCCAGACTGAGTGCCCAAAGTACACATGTGTGCTCGTGAATGTGTGTGCATGCCTGAACCCCCCAAATGCAATGCATGCATGGCCGCCCCATGCTTTCCTGCCTTCGTGCATGTGCATGCAGCCCCTGCATGTGCCTGCCCCCATACATGCACAGCAGAGACCTGACAACCTGCTGGCTAGTGGGAAGCGTGTGCCATGAACAGCGGAACTGAACTGTGACCATGGCTCACATACCCACAGAGAGGGCACTGCATGCCACCTGTGCACACGTGCCATAGGTTCACCATTACGGCCCTAGGGAAATACACTTGGTGAGACCCAGAAGAAGGGCTTTCTCTATGGTGGCCCCTCTCTCTGGAACATCATCCTCCCAGAGATTAGAATAACTCCCACTCTAGCACTCCTCCAGAAGGTGCTGAAGACCTGGTTCTGCCAGTGGGCCTGAGGAACCCAGAGCTGGATGGAGCCCATTAAATGGCTTGTGTGAGGTGCTGTCCTTGGGGTGGGGTTGGGGGTGATTTTATTATATTAATTTATTATATTTAGATTTTAGATTTAGATTTTATTAAATTTTTATACCGCCCTTCTCCCGAAGGACTCAGGGCGGTGTACAGCCATGATAAAACAATGAACCATACAAAATTTTAAAACCAATTTAAAACAAGATTAAATAAATTTGGCCCTGTCAATTAAAAACCCCATCCAGATTTTTATTCAGCCAGGCCAATATGACTCTTATTAATTTTATTGTTGTATAATATATGACTCTTATTAATTTTATTGTTATTAATTTAAAATACCCCATCCAGATTTTTATTCAGCCAGGCCAATATGACTCTTATTAATTTTATTGTTTTTATATGAGGTTTTACATTCTGTAAGCCGCCTTGAGTCACCCTGTGAGAATAAGTGGCAATATAAATTCCCTAAATAAAATAAAATAAATAAACAAGGAAGACTCAATTGAGGCAAGAAATGCATTGGCTGTGCTTTCATTTTCCTACTTTTTTAAAACAGTGCAGTAAACTTTTACATAATGTACAATACAGTATACACCAGTATACACCAGGGGTGAAATCCAGCAGGTTCTAACAGGTTCTGGAGAACCGGTAATGCAAATTTTGAGTAGTTTGGAGTGCCAGCAAATACCATCTCTGGCTGGTGTGTGGAGTGGGAATGGAGAGTTTGCAATATCCTTCCCCTGCCATGCCCACCAAGCCCATGCCCACCAAGCCACGGCCACAGAACCGGTAGGGAAAAAGTTTGAATTTCACCTCTGGTATGTACCCTTTATTACACCAGCAATATTATATAATAAAGGGACAATCTAACTACCAATTTTCTTATTTTTTGAGGAAAACAAATCAGAATACTTTAGTTTGTAATGAAAATAGATTTTAGTGGCCTATTGGTCCTAGTGTCATTGAATTGTCTAGCATAGTTGAAAACTAGACTTTTGTTTTACTTTGTATCATTTCACTTTTATACTATGTTCATTAATGTGCAGTTTGGAGGGTTGGAATGGAATTCACAGTGTTAGGACAAAAATGAATATGTATATAATTCCTCCAGTATATACAGGTTGGTGGCAAACAAGTTTAATAATATATAAATAATAAAAGAAAAGAAAAGAAAATTCAGTTAATAAATGTCTAGTCATGTATTATAGACCTCTCTATTTTATCAAATGAAAAATTACAATTTGGTAACAATTTGGGGATCTTTGCAGAGCAAGATCAAAAATTTCGATGCCTGTACCAACTGTACAGTAGCCTATCTAATCTAGCAGCGTCCAAATAGGTTGAGAGTTTCCTTCCTAAATGGAAAGTGAGAATTTTGAGAGGTGTACACATTTGCAGTTTACAGGTTAAAGAAAACTACAAATGTAAATATTTGTTTATATTCTGCAGCTCCTTTTTCCATCTTGCAACATAATGGTATCCTGATTTAGCTGCAGCTTCTATATCATCAAGAAATGAATATTTACCTTGGATTATTCCCCTGTAAACTATTGCAAAGCCATTCTGAACTCGTTTTTATTTGGACTCTTGGCTGCTTCACAAAATTACACACAAAGCATAGGCCTACATTTATTTTCCAAATCTTTGCACTTTAGCTAAATGTCATTCAATCAACATTTGAATGATAGCTATTCAAAACGAACTGGTGCAAACTAATTAATGGGTAATCCCCAATTCAGAGTGTGGGAAATTAGGTTGAAAATAGCTATTGATTCTTCTAATCCACCCTTGCTTTAAAAAAAAAACAAAAAACCAGACTTTCTTCCATGCCTTGAAGCATTTTCTTGTTTGTAGTTTTACCTTTGTAAGAGAGCTTCATTTCCTAATTATAGTTTTGGTAAATAAATAAATCTTCAACTAATATCCAACCTAATCCTTTGGCTATCCTTTTTTCTTCATTCACTTCCTGGTACCATTGAAATCTTATGCATCAGACAATAGTACTTATAGAAGTTTTTCCTCCCATTGATTTACCTTGCTAAAATGAGCCATTTAGTTTGGCAGAAATATGAAGATTAGATTTCCCAAAGCTCTTAATACAAAAGGTTCTCTTACTGTAATTAACAAACTATATAGATATAATTGAAGTTAAACATATTGATATTTCAAAATTGCACTTTCCACATTCCAGATTCACAAGCCTGTTTGCTCATTATGAAGAAACAACTTGTATGTTTCTGAGACAGAGGGCAACTATGTTTTGTTGCTGGCTAAAGATAAGACCAATAATAGCTCCTTGATTAGTGAACTTCTGTGAAGCAGTAAATTGCCAATAGATCACCACTTTTATATTTTGAACCAAAGTTGATGTAAGCAGCTTGTGCTTCCAAAGTTACCTATTATTAGCAGTTTCACCATTTACTATTTGGTACATGGTGCATTGGAACATGTCTTAGAAGAACAGTTTTCAGGACTTCAAATGAGTCATAATGTTACATGCGGCAGATCTGTCATAAGCAGCTCCATCATCATTGTAAACACTTCTGGATATGCATATGCACTTTTTTTATGAATTTAGTTTTGCATTATGCTCCACTGGAAAATTACACCATCATCAGGTAAAATCCAGAGGTTGAGATGTGCAATGGAATAAATTAGATTTTGCCTGGCGTTGTGAGTGCTAATGTCTCCAATGCAGAGGTCAGTTTGGGGATGCTAAGTAAAATAGAAAAAATGTTTTGCTGGTTTCAATGGCAGGAAAACTATTCAAATGATATAGTGATTAATGCTGGATTAGGAGAGGGAGAATTTAAATCTTCAGTTAATCAGTAAACTCAGAGGCTGGCTTTAAATCTGTCACCATCTCTCACCTTAGTATTTCCCAGAGGATTATTGTGGAAATAAACTGGAAATGAAGAGAATTTTGGATGGTAATAATCTTTAAATATCTGGAATAGAAAAAGGGAATATTTTTCAGTTAGGCACTGCCTGTTCTTCTTTGAAGAGTAATAACATCTTTATAACGTCATAAGTGAAAAGGGCAACATTTCTTACTATTTTGCTTCTGCTAAAACCATCTGAAGTCTTAACAGATTTTATTCAGCTTTTCCCCATAAACAGGTAGAACACTGTTTTATGCTTCAATAGTTCCTGTGCATTTCAATGGAATATGTACGGTAATTCTGGAAGCAGCACAATGGAGACTACATGTGATCCATGGGTTTGGATAGTCCTTCATCATCTTAGACAATAGTAATAATAAATAGTAATTGCATTTTTAACTTAGAAAAAAAAAGTTTCTGACAATTTGCCGTGATAGGGACAAGGTTGCTTTCTCAAGATATGTACATGTGCATATATATATATTTATATTCACACAGTTGCTTTCAATTATCCTAAGAAATTTGATGTATGTTATCATAAGACATTAATGCAAGGTCAGTGCAGAGTATCTGTCTAATCTTTCAATAGTATTTTGTTCATAACAAAACATCTCTTCATTAAAGTGATTCCCAGAAGTATACCGGCTCCATGTAATGAACTGAAAAGCCTGCATTATACATTGAGTTAGTGCTTCCATTATTAATAGGCCCTTCTCATGCCCTCAGCAGTTGATTGACATCTAGAAGCCTGTGACAATTAGATGACTTTAAATTGCCTTAGTATCATTATTTTAACAAGCACAAATGTGAGGGTATCTCAAAGCGGCAGCAGCAGTGTAGCAGCAAAACAGGTGCCAAAACAGTCCCATTAATGTCAATGGGATTAAAATGAAGCTAAATCTAAATACAAGCTTAATGTATATAACTTTATTGTTCTATGCCCGTGATGACGAACCCATGACATGCGTGCAACAGGTGGCACGCAGAGCCATATCTGTGGGCATGCGAGCATTGCCCTAGCTCAGCTCCAGCGCACATGCACATGCCAGCAAGCTGATTTTCGGTACTTCCGGGCCCACCAGGCTGTTTCTGGCCTCCGGAGGGCCTCTGGGGCAGTGAGGAAGGATGTTTTTGCCCTCCCCAAGCTCCAAGAAAGCCTCTGGAGCCTGGGGATAGCAAAAATAGGCCTACTGTGCACACTGTGCCATTGCATACCAAAAGCAGGGGGAGCACATACATGTTTGTGTGGGGGGTGGTGGTGGAGCGGGGGGCACTGAGTGTGGGCACATGTGTGGAACCCCCCTACACTCCCGCCTCTTTTGGGACGCGGCAGCAAAAAGGTTAGTCATCACTGTTCTATGCTATGGCCTGTCAGTCCTAAGATACATATAGTCTTAGGCTAAATTCATGTGGAATGGATACAGCCTTATTCAAAGTTCTTTGAATGAAATCAAGTTGTGGCTTTAGCAGAGCTATCTACCATTCCTTTGTAATCAGCTTCTTGGAAAGAAAGATGTCAGAAAAAAAATGGAGTATTAGACAGTTAATAATCAACTCCAACCTGTTAGGACTATCTCTAATCTCTGTTTGCTGGCTTTAATCCTACCATGTGGTCTTCAATAGATTATTCATGGAATGTGGCCCTTGTTACAAACATTTATGCCTATGTGATATATATAAATAAATGATTCACATTTTTAACATTTAGAAGAGTAAAATAAGTAATGTAAAACAAAAATGTGTAGACAATGTTTTATTATTACAGCAGTTGTCATGTTATTTTATATCTGAAAAGAAACTTCCTAATACTTTAAAGATGAAACAAAGATTCTCACTGTTAGTACAAAAAACATGTATATTGCATTGAATGCTGACGCACACATCCTTATACTTTTGTCACCATTGATGGGATCTCATAATATGTCTCTCCACATAGCTGAAATCTGAGAGGCTGCAGGGGAATTCATCTCTCCAACAGCGTTGTGACAAAAGCTCTCTGTCTCAGATTTCACTATTATCCTTCAAGGTGCTGCCGCCCTTCACTTCCTTCTAACTTAGAAACAAGCAGGTCAACCCAGAGATTTGTGAAAGCAGCGGACGGAAGATCAAGAGGTGGAGGGGAAAGGAGTAACAATTTGGCACTGTATAAAGAAGTTTTTATGTAGGAACACAGGAAGTTGCCTTATGCTGAGTCAAGCTCCTAGGTTGTATATAGCATGGGGGGTGGGGAACATGTAGTAATCTAAATCAGCGGTCACCAACTGGTGGTCCGTGAGAAAATTTTGGTGAAAATTGCAGAAAAAAAATTATTTGCATTTTTTATATTGCACTAAATCAGGGGTCCTCAAACTATGGCCCCTGGGCTAAATACATGCAATGAACCTCTGTGTTGCTGCAGAGAGTCTCCCCCTTCGGGGTCTTCTTGTGGGGGTCTGGGGGGAGAAGAAATTCCAACTTGAGGTCTGCTTCAGACTTCTGGTGCAGGGCTTTGGGTGAAGGCTGGAGGGAAGTGCTGCTGGTGGTGAAGAGCCAGAGGGCCTTGTTCCAGTGGGACTGCATCAGGGCCTGGAACTGGCTGATCATCTCAGCTAGCTGAGCCTCAAGGAGCTGGTACCTGGCCTTGTACTCCCTCAGGTCTTTCCGTTGCTTGGAAAGCCTATGCTTGTAGTCTTCAGTGAGGTGCTTTTGCTGAACCTTCTTCTTGGTCAGATCCCATTTGAACTGAGCTGTTTTGCCAACTCTTTCTCATGGTGGCTGCTTAGCTCCAACAACTACTTCCTGTTGGGGGCCTAAGGAGCCTGGGTGGGAAGGCGAGGAGTGGCTGGGTGGGGAGAGGCAAGTAGAGGCTGTTGAGGTACCCCTCGATGTGATAACATCGAGTTGACCATACCCACCCAGTCACATGACCACCTAGCCAGTCATTAGGCAGATGATATTAGTGATCCGTCAGATTTAAAATTATAAATTTAGTGTTCTCTGAGATCTGAAAGGCTGGTGACTCCTGGTTGGTGGTTGGTGATCTAAATGGTCCTTTCCTATCTATGTCTATTATTACAGTTCAATATTGAGATCATGTGACAAAAAAGAGAGTCAACAAATAAAAGTCAGCTGGATAAACAAAGGCCCACACAAGAATCTGATGTTATGAACATAGTGTAGTTATACTAATATAATGAATAAACTGAACAAGATACTCAGTTTGCTATCTTGAAGCCCTAGCCATATATACTATCAGATGCCTTTCTGGCACTTCAATCCTTCTACAGTAAAACCAAAGTTTGGGCCATAACCAGGTTCTTTTCTTTCTCCAAGTCCAGAAGTGTCCCTTTTGCTCTGTTATTCATTGTACAATTGTTTCCCCCCCAAATGTTTGCAGTTCTTCTGTCTTTCATATTTCAAATGAATTTCAAAGTAAGACACTATATAGAAATCCTTTCACAGCAATTTTCAGATTAGAAAAAATGGGTGGATTGGAGGTCTTCAAAGTGAGGGAAAGAAAAATATTTGAAAATAAAACCTTCCACAATTCGGACTATATAATCTGTTCATGTACGCCATCTTTTGATTAACTGTTTAAGAATAAAATCTCAACTAAATTAGATTTTACTAATACAACCAACACAAGAAATGCTGTAAAAGTTTGTTCTAACACCAGTAGTTCCATAGACATTTATGTCCTTGCTACTGTGGTTCTGAAGAAAATAACAATAAAACAGGCAATGTCTTTAAGTAAATAATTTTCAAAAAAATTCCCATAGTTGAAAATGATCAGTATTATCTGCATGATGGGAGGTATTCTTTCTTTTTTTCTTTTTAAAGAATGATTTATAGCATCACGTTGGTAAAATATTACTGAACTAAATTTTTATCTATGCAGCCAACAACATATAGTTTGTAGACAATTTATTTGGATTTTGGTAGAAAAAATGTACTGTTATTCATGACCTACTTTGCTGGTAGGTCAACTTGAGATATGACACTTTAGTAATAACAAAGCCTCAAGACATCATTTTTCTAGATAGATATGCAGTTACCACAAATAATGTAGTACAATGTCAAACATGATTATTCGGTAGTTATTTAATTGGGGTAACATATCATAAAATGTACATAACACTGCAACCTTATATGTATGTCAATTATAAAGGCAACAGGTATTGTGAGCTGAGAGCTGTAAGACGGAGAAGCCTTTAGAGCTAGCTGCTTTAGAGGTTGCTAAGGTGATCTGTTTCTGCCTGTGTTCCCAGAAAGGAGATTTCAGTTTGTAGTTTGAATCTGCTTCTGGTAATGTCATCCACAGTGAAGAAGAAAGAAAGGAGTCAGAAAGTCCTCAATGTTTTTGTCTGAGCTTGAGCAGAATGATTAAGGAAAGACAGGGCTAGACTTCTGGAGAGCTTTAAAGAGGCCATGTCCTACTGCTATATGTTTACATCGGTAGCAGAAAATTTAATGCAGGGAAACAATCAGCAAAACAGGCTAGCCATTGTCCAGCTCTTTACCATTCCTTAGTTGCAAATCATAGCTTCCTTGGCTTGCATTTGAGGGGAAAAAATAATTGGTATTTCCCACAATTTACTTGCTATTTAAGTAAGTCTGCCAGAACTTGCCCCCCCCCCCCTACACCTTTCTCTCTTCATATATCCATATATTTTTCAAGGTTAGTATATTTGCATATCCTCACTATATTCATCATTCACACCATGTCATCCAAATGGAAATAATGTTTTATTGCTTCCCGTTATAAATGCCAATTTGGGAACTTTTGGGTTCTGCATGGGATAACAGAAAAGGAAAGGGTATCTTATATTGGCAGCAGAGAAATAACTCAGAAAACATCACCAAAGAGCTACTCAAAAATAGCCCTAACACAATTCCACACATACTTTTATAGTACTTAACGTAAGTTTATCATTTAGCAATTTAGTAAAAGCAGTTCAGTAACTGCTGGGATTCTTCTGTTAGGGAAGAGCAGAGCAGATATTTTCTGGCCCTCATGTATCAGTCCTTTCAGATATTAGCCGACCAAGGCTAACGGCTCCACAGCACAGCCTTGTAATGTAGGCTTTGTGCCAGAGGATAGGGACAGTGAGATGAGGAGGCATTCAGCCCTCCGTTCTCAGCTATTCTGCAGCTGCCGCTGCTTCCTCAGACCTGTCATGGCCCTGCTGCTCCTGCATATGCACTCTGTGAGCCAGAACAACAGGTGAAACCACATAGCTGACGGTCCATCAGCCTTGCCAAATGCCACAAACAAATTTTACTTCATGATGGACCGCCTTGCTGTCTCTCCAAACTATACTGTCCAGACTTTACTCCCAGGGCATAGAATAGTTTCTATGGAAATTTACTTTTCTCTTTCAAGTGTTGAACATAAAAATCCTGTTTTTTTAAACCTGTTAAAACAGCCGCACAAGCCAAATCAAAGAATATTTGGGATAAGAAGAAGCAATAGTTACTATCATGTTTTTCAAAGCTGATTTTTGGCTAAGGCCTTTATTTTTGTATTTGTTAAATGTATATTTTGCCTTTCCCTAAAATCTAGAAGTAGCTTTCAAGGAGGCCAGAATTTAACTTTGACATAGGTTGGGCTGAGAGTGGCAAGCCCAAAAGTAGCCAGTGAGCTTCCATGCCTGACGGAACTTAAACATTGATTATTGTGGTTCCCTCAGAGTTATCATTAGACAACACTGGCTTTTCTCAAAACAGCTTGACTACTTCTACAAATAGCTTTTCTAAATGATACCATCACCTTTTCAACAAGTCTGGTAAATTTTGGAAATGTATCCATTAGACTAAACTCCCTTCCCCCTTCTATTATCCCCTTTTCCTACAAGCTATGGTGCGACTAAGTGTTGTGATTGATTGATTACAGAATAAATGAGATAATACAGTACCCTAAGCCAGCAGTGGGCAGCCTTTTTTTTTTTAATTTGATTTATATGCCGCCCTTCTTCAGAGACTCAGGGCGGCTTACAATGCGTTAAGCAATAGCCTTCATACTTTTGTATATTTTATACAAAGTCAGCTTATTGCCCCCACAAACTGGGTCCTCAATTTACCTACCTTAGGAAGGATGGAAAGCTGAGTCAACCTTGAGCCTGGTGAGATTCGAACATATAGTAATTGCAGACAGCTGGAGTTAATCACAATGCACAATGCATTAGTCTGCTGAGCTACCCAGGCTCCTTTTGATGGCTTAAAGCCTTCCTTATATTCAGAGGTTTAGAGTTGCAAAGATGGTGGAATTATATCATGCAGAAACCTCTGATAACCTTCCAGACACTGGCCGGTGATGAAGAAAATGGCAAACAAGGCTAGTGCTGATCTTTGAACATGTTATAGATGTTCACTTTGGTATTTTATTTTATTTTTAAAATGCATTTTGAACTTTTTTGCCACAGTATATTGCTTATACCAACATCATCTTCATGGTAATCTGCTTCCTCGCACCATTTAAATTGTTTAGCTATAGTATCACCTCTGTGCTTTTCCATTTCTTTTAACCTGCGCATGTGCAGGCAGATACTTCCTTAGAATTTAGACCTGTTTTAAAGTTAATTTGTTTTAGGAACTTAAGATAAAGACTGTCTCGCAAAAAGCTTGATCCCTGTACATAAAGATGTCTGTATAATTTTCACTGCATCTCTAAGATAAGGATGTTGGTATTTCCTTCTTCTGAGACATTTTTCAATCCAGCCTCACATATTTTGGATCTCCTACTTGCCTCCCATTCAAGTAGTAATGGGACCCAACCCCTCTTGATTTTATTTAAAATCAGCTAGGTTTAAGCTAAATGAAGAAATTATAGTTCTCTAATCTATAGCAAGAAATATAAGCTTTCAGGCATTTTCTCAAGATTACAAATTGATTAAGTGCTTTTGTAGGATTTTTTGGTAGTGGGTTAGTTAGAGTATATAAATGAATAACAGAGTTGGTTAGAAAAGGACATTGAAAATACTGAACCCAATTGCCTGATCATCAATACAAATTAAGCATGTTATCAAATAAACTGCATTTAGCTCAGTATCCTGTAAATGTAAGATTTGGAAAAATTATTTACATTGTAATAAACAAAATCCTTAATAGATCATTTTTCCTTTCTGAGAAGATCAATGTGTGTCTTGTTTCCTATTTTGTTTAGTGAAAGAATTAACTCCACCTTCTAACTAAATGTTCATTTTTCTGCTTACATCAAGATTATTATCATTTATTAAATTTATGTGTCACCACTTTCGCCTTTTGGCCAGGTTCATAAATTGTAAATAATCACAGAGACCTATGCTTCTCACTGAATTTAGAGAAGCAGCAATTGCAGATAGCTGATTTGAGGTATTTGGATCAGCCAATGTCTTATTTTCACTGTATTTTTCTTTTCAGAGATAGAGACATGTGGCCTTTTCTGCCTTAAATGCAAGATATAACTTGAGAATAATTAGGCACCTGTTTTCAGATGTCACTTCCTGGTCCATTTCAATCTGCAAACTGACAAGGGCATTTGCAGGGCTGAACGTCAGTACATGCAAGATGGGAGATGTGGGGCTGCAATGAAAGACTTACCCATCATGTACAAAAATGGCATATGCAATCTTTGGTCCTGACACCTTCTTGCAGAAGGAGCATGTTTCAGAAAATGAAGGAACTTTTTTTTAAAAAAGCCAAATAAAATCTCTCTCTGGTCATTGGTAATCTTTTTACACCATTTCTGGGAACAAGGCTGGGTTTACAGTAGACAATGTAGCTTGTTTAGCATGATGAATATTCACTCACTATGAATTATATACCATGAATAAACTATGGCATAGGTTTGAACCAGGTTTATTTAATCAAATAAATTATATATATGTATATGAGTTTTGGCGGGAGATTCAAACTACAATGGGTCACTTGTGATTGGTCAGTTTCCTGGCCAGCAGAGTATTTAAGGAGAGCTGTTTGCCTGTAACCTTCGCTGAAGTCTCACTATACATTAAAGAGCTGTTGTCACTACCTTGCTTCTGCCTCCTCAATTGCCCAATTTAACATTGGCGACGAAGGTGGGGTTGAGAACTGAGAAGCAAGCCGAAGAAGAGCTACCTACAGCAGATTCAGCCAAGCTAATGAGCCGTACACAGCAGAACTACCACAATGTCTGCATTCATACTGCCAAAGCCTTTTGACCTGGCCAGAGAGAAGTGGGGGTCGTACATGATCCGGTTCAAGTGCACCTTTGAAGCCAGCAACATGCAGGGCCTCCCTGAGAACCGAAAGAGGGCCCTGTTCCTGAGTCACTGTGGACTGGAGGTCTTCGAATGGCGGAATCACTTTCAGAACCGACCCTGGTCCAGATCGTCTTGTGGGAAGTGCTACAAGCCACACTCAAAGTACACTACGCCCCGGTACCATCAAAGTTTGTACAGCGCTAGGGGCCCCGGCAACGAGTACAGTGTGAAGGAGACCCAATCAGCGCATACATGGCCACCCTGCATAAGGCTGAAACAAACTGCGAGTACCAGAACCTCAATGATGTGCTCCTAGAGCAACTAATCTGTGGCATAAGAGATATATGCTTACAGAGAAGGTTGCTCACGAGGCAGAATCTGATGCTACCCATCGCTCTCGACGAGGCCAGAATGCATGAGTTGTTGACCAAGGCTGTAGAGACGTTGTGGGAGACCCCAATAATGACCCCGGTCAACAGACGGATTTGTGTGCATCTGCGCAGACTACAAATTCACATTAAATAAGGCTCTTCAGCAGAGCGCATACCCCGTCCCCATTGTGCATCATTTGCTCCATTCACTGGGCTCTGGCAAGATCTTTGCTAAACTTGACCTTGCGCAGGTGTACCAGCAACTACCGGTAGATGGCACTATTGCGGAAGCACAGACTATAGTCACCCACAGAGGTGCATTTAAATGCACCAGACTTCAATTCGGAGTCAGCATAGCCCCCGGACTTTTTCAAAGTACCATGGAGCATCTGTTACAGGGTCTGCTAGGGATAGTGCCCTACTTTGATGATGTATTCATGAGCACAACAAAAGAGAAACAGTTAGGGGACAGACTCAGGCGGGTGCTGGCCAAATTCAGGGAGGCTGGACTTCGTATAAAAGAAATAAGTGCATGATTGCAGTCCCCTCTGTGGAGTTTCTAGGGTACCAGGTGGACAGATCGGGAATACACCCCACCGAGAGCAAAATAAAGGCCATCCAAAACGTGCCCATACCAAAAAACAAATCGGAGCTACAGGCTTTCTTGGGTCTTCTCAACTTTTACGCAATATTCCTGAGAGACAAGGCAATGGTCGCTGAACCGCTACACCGGTTACTGGCAAAAAATGCACCTTGGGTCTGGGGGAAGGCTGAAACTACCGCATTTAACGCAGTGAAAAAACTCTTATCCACGGACAGTTTCCTAATTCAGTATAATGCGATGCTACTGCTGGTCTTAGTTTGTGACACATTCCCTTTTGGCGTGGGAGCTGTCTTGAGCCATAGACTACTGAATGGGCTAGAGGCACCCATCGCCTATTACTTTCGAACCCTGTTCAGCGTGGAATGGAATTACAGTCAGCTGGACAGAGAAGCCCTCGCAGCCTTCTCGGGGGTAAAAAAATTTCATGAATACCTATTCGGGCAACACTTTGAACTGGTCACAGACCATTGACCTCTTTTAGGTCTTCTGGCTGGGGATTGGCCCACACCCACTGCCTTGTCTCCATGCATGACATGGTGGACCATCTTCCTGGCAGCTTACTCCTATCAATTTATCCACCGACTGGGACTGAGTTTGGGACATGCTGATGCCCTCAGCCACTGCACGCTACCGGACCTCTTAGAAGACCCAACTCCAGAGTCACCAGTACTCCTGATTGATGTTTTGGACATGGGACCCTTCACTTCCACGGAAGTGGCAAGAGCCTCCACTAAAGATCACGTGTTAAGGACTGTAATGGGTTGGATCATGATGGGTTGGCCGGCAAAGACTGAGGGGAATTCAAAGCATTTGCTAACAAAAAAAATTTGAACTGATTATGCAAGGGTCGTTATGGGGCGACCGCATCATTGTGCCCTCATGCTTAAGGGAAAAAGTTCTAAAAATGTTACATGAAGGGCACCCCGGAATTGTATGAATGAAGGGCCTAGCTAGAAGCTATGTATGGTGGCCCCAAATGGATAATGACATCACCGAGTGGATGGGGAAGTGTAACCCCTGTCAAGAATCCAGGCCAGATCCCCCCCATAGTCCCGGACAGGTAATGGGAGCGTCCCCAGGGGCCATGGTCGAGGATACACATAGATTTTGCAGGGCCATTTTATGGCCAAACCTTTATGGTGATCGTTGATGCCTTTTCAAAGTGGCTTAAGATCATTCTCATGCAATCCACAACTGCCGAAGCGGTCATAAAAGCACTCTGGAAACTCTTTGCAACCCATGGATTGCCCGATACCCTAGTGTCAGATAATGGCCCCCAATTCACTGCCACCCAGTTCGAGGGGTACTTGGAAGAATTAGGCATCCGGCACGTATTCTCGGCCCCATTTCATCCAGCCAGTAATGGATTGGCTGAAAGATTTGTGAGAATGGCCAAAGAGGCACTGGCACGGCTAGACGCGGGAGACTGGCAGGTCTGAATAGACAAATTCTTAGCAGCCCAACACGCCACCCCTTGTATGGCCACGGGGTGCAGTCCAGCTGAGCTCTTCATGGGCAGGAAGCTCAGGTGTACCTTGGACCGATTATACCCCAACTACTCCCCGGACAGATTTAGAGGAGCTGACCAGACGTTACGGGGGTTTCGGATAAGGACACTGGTGTTCGCAAGAAATTATTCAGAAGGACCCCTATGGGTGGCCAGGGTGATTTCTGACATCAAGGGCCCAAAATCATATACAGTACACGTGGGAGATGGAAGGATCTGGCATAGGCACATCGATCAACTCAGAAAAAGGTTGGCCGGACAGCCAGAAGTGTACTCAGAAATGCCAAGCCCTGACTACCCAAGTTTTTCTACAACAGCTAGCTCAAGCCCAAGAAGGTTGGAAGACTAAGCTGCAAACTCCAGGATCCAGCACCGCCCCAGTGAGATACCACTCCCAGCCGAGGACATCAACGCCACCGACGAGACCCAGGAGGTTCCATTGGCGGAGCCGGGAGAAACAAAAGGTCCCTCAGACTGAACTGCGCAGGTCAACTAGGGCCCGGACATGCCCTGGTCACCTGTGCAATTTTGTATGTAAATGTATTGACTAAGTGTCTTCTGGGAGCGGAAGGGTGTTATGTATATAAGTTTTGGCAGGAAATTCAAACTACAATGGGTCACTTGTGATTGGTCAGCTCCCTGCCAGCAGAGTATTTCAGGAGAGCTGTTTGCTTGTAACCTTCGCTGAAGTGTCACTATACATTAGAGCTGTTGTCACTACCTTGCTTCTGCCTCCTCAACTCCCCAACTTAACATCCTCTAGTCCTTCTTTTCATTAAACTAAAACATACCCAATTATGGTAACCGGTTTTTATGTTTTAGCCTCCAGTCCCCTAATCACCTTTGTTGCTCTTCTCTGGACTCTTTCTAGAGTCTCAACATCTTTTTAAAATCATGATGACCAAAATTGGATGCCGTATTCCAAGTGCGGCCTTACCAAGGCATTCCAGAGTGGTTTTAAAGCTTCACATGATCTTGATTCTATCCTTTTTCTTTATCTTTTCATCATTGTAACTGCAAAGATCATTAAACCAGCACTACTTTTTTTTTTTAAATTTGATTTATATGCTGCCCTTCTCTGGAGACTCAGGGCGGCTTACAATGCATTAAGCAATAGCCTTCATACTTTTGTATATATTTATACAAAGTCAGCTTATTGCCCCCACAAACTGGGTCCTCAATTTACCCACCTTAGAAAGGATGGAAGGCTGAGTCGACCTTGAGCCTGGCTAGGATTGAACTCACAGAATTACAGGCAGCTGGATGTTAATTGCTGCCTTTAGTAGGAGGCATTAGCCCCCTATGCTACTCAGGCTCCTACTTGTACCTTTCCTGTGATCAGCTTGTCTCATACTGACTAGAAAATGTTATTAAGAGACATATAAGCTTTAATGAACTGTAATTCAATTCAATAGAAGCATCTGAGGAAGTGATTTACAGTTATAAAAGTTTAGACTTTTTGATAAAAATGTATTAGAAATGGTGCTATCAACTCCTGATTTTTGCAATCATAGACCAATTTGGCTCTCCTTGTACAATCTCCCCTCTGTTATATACACATCTCCTTGGCACTAGACACATTTATTTATTTTCCAAAAGAGAATTTAAATAAGACAAAAGAAAAACTTCTTTGGCATTATACATTTTGTTGTGCTAATGGTTATAATATTTGAATTCAGTTTTGTCTTTCACATAAATACATCAGCATTTTCTGCATTGGTGTTTGCTTTTTATTTCCTTGTTCTAAAGTTTCAATGATTAAATTATCTATATGTCTGACTTTGGTCTGTTGCTTGAGAATAGTTGATAAGTGCAGTTAATCACTGTCCATAGTTGAATTCTTCTACTAGAGTTTAGGAGGCTCCTTGTAATAGTAAAAACATAATCCTTTGAAAGCTTAGTAAGAAATAAGTCTTTTTATTTTTCGGATCTTGCAGGTTGGAGAGACATTTGTCTGGCATGGCCTGAAGATTTCTATCCTGGACAGGAGTTGGATCTGCAAAGTCCCCTCAAACTCTGATTCTCTGATTCTTGTGAATATAATTATTGTAACTGAATGCTCCCTTTTAGATCCCTGACATTTGTTCTCTGTATATAAAGACATTAAAGTAACAGCTTCTGGAGTTATTGGTCTATGTTAGTTATTGGCTAGAATTGAATTTTGCCCTTTTTCTTTTCTTTCTATGGTTTCACCCCCTCCTTCAATAAACTTGTATGAAACTCAGTGTTACTAATACTGATTTGAAATAAGTAAAATGATTTCATGCAGCTGAATGAAAACTAATAAGCTGCAGTAGTGTATAAAATTACAAGCGATAATCATTTTCACATTATCTGTCATTCAGCTTTGCTGTGATATATTTGCTGTCTTTTTGGCATAGGTACAACAATTTTCTGTGGGCAAGCACATGGTTGGCATTCCAGTGTTTGTAATTATGGTTACATGCACATTCCATAATGGGTAAATTCCAGAATACATGGCACAAATGCCCATACATTTATACAATCTGTACATTCGAAATGTTTGGATATTAATGACACATTTGCAACACAAAGAAGCAAAGGAAATTCTGAAACACAGCTTGTGCACATGCACACACACACACGTACACACACGTACACACACGGCACATACACAACAGCATGTGGTAAATGGATATTGTTTGTCCCAGTATCTTTTTGACATTTGACATTTCCACATTTCTGTCTTTACATTTAAACAACTGAATCTAGTGACAAAATCCTGTGTGAAGTTTGAGCCATCAGCATGATTCTGAGTGCTATTATGGAACCACGAAACACCAGCAATGCCACTGCCTTCCATGGATATTGCTATCATTGGCAAAGTGGCATAATGACTTGTTTGTGATAAAAGCCATAGCAGAGTATCCCCAGGGAGAAATAGGCAGCAAGCTTTTTTTAATAATAATATCTTCTAACCCATCCTCTGTGCCTTATTCCAACCAAAAGGCCTGGATACTGCACTCAGCCAAATATTTTCTCAGGCCATTTCTAGTCTTCCATTATTTTAATATTTTCTAACTGAACTGATATGCAACATTCTTTGGCTATTATACATACTGACTGCCCTTTAGACTGATTTGAAGCATGAGTGGGTTAGTCTTCCCCAACTCCACTCCCCTTTAAAAAAAATACTTCTACAACTTTATGATTCCTTAAAAACTTTTTAATAATTTGCTTTCTGTTTTTCACTGCTCCTGGTTTGGCTCCATTTCTCTTACCGAAATAAGGCAACCATAAGGACCTCACATCTTTTTGAAGAGAATATTGGACTTGCTTCCTCTGATTGTAGGGATCTCTCTGATATAAAACTACCAACTGGGTTGCCTCTCTGCATCATAAAAGTATAAGTAGCAGAGTTTAATAATTCAATTGATATTCAAGTGAAGGAATGCCCATATAAGGAATAGAACTTCTTATAAGCAAGTAAATAGACTAATTTGGTCTTTTGTTGAAGACTCTAGGCTAGAAATCAGGAGACTGTGAGTTCTAGTCCTGCCGTAGACTTGAAGTCTAGACAACCTTGGGCCAGTCACTCTCTCTCAGCCCAGCTCCTCTCACAGGAATGTTGAAGGGAAAATAGGACAGGGAAAGAGTATTGGGTATGTTTACTGCCTTGTGTTATTTATTTAAAAAAATCTTAAAAATAAATAATTGACTCTTCTTGAATAAGGCTGTCTTCAAGAATGGGGCATTGCAAAGCAGTCCCTTATGGCTTAGCCTTGGGAAGAGTTCTAAGAATTCAGGGCGAAAAGACAGCAGTCTTGCTGTGGTGAATTATGTACTTTTATTAGCGGTTGCTAGAATTCTTCATTCATAAACACATATTTAGATTTGGTAGAACCACCAATTACCATTGGTGTGATGATTAGAGGCCTGCCCAATTAAGATGGCACTTAATGAAATTGGCTGAGGTTGCTGTTCTAAATTACATGTTGCTCTTTTTTATTTCCAGGAAGGTATTATGATAGCTACAGGCAATAGAATTTTTCCTAGTTATAACTTCTACATACAGAGATAGCTTATGAATGTATTCAGAAAAATAGAGGTTTTTGTGGTTTTATGCTACAGGTTATACTTAGGAAAGCTTTGGTTTTGATTTCATGGGGATATCTGACAGAAACAAAGCAGCTGTTTTGCATGAAAAAATGCATTTTCCATCATTGTTGGAAATAATTATAGTGATATAAGAAATCTCATGAACAGCTGCTATTTATGATCAGCACCATTTCCCCCCCCATTTTTTGGGTGTAGGCATTTGGGCTAGCCATAATAAAGGGATTGTTCATATGATGATTCCCATTCCCTGTCCAATGTTGGACAGCAGTTAGTTGTGTGTGTGTAGTGTGACCTTTTAATGCCGAGACACTTTTCCTCTTTGTCTAAAAAAGTGTTTTTCAAAACTGGTAATTTTACAATGTGTGGACATGTAAGATATAAGTTCACACATTGTAAAATGGCCAAGTTTGAAAAAGAATATGCGATATTAGAAATTGTTGAGAATATTCATAGCTCAGGTTGTAGGTTTTGGAAGAGATCTGTTCTATGAGCTTGCTATTTAGCTCCCAGACATTTTGTAACCAAACTAGATAACGTCTTCAAACCCCACTGAAGAGGTTACCAAGTTTGGTATCAAAACATCCAGAAACTTGAAGAACAGACTCCTGGCCAAATATGCGTTATTGTTCAGATTGCCTACCTCATTCAAACTGAGAGATTTCTGCTGGGATAAGAATAATGTGATAGGTTGAGGACAATACTCAATATTCATTTGTAAACTTACTTAAAACTAAACTGTATAAAATGTACTATAATGTGAGAACAATGCTTAAAATCTCTCTCTTTTTGCTGAAATTAACTAGCACAAGCTGGCATTTTTATTTTTGCTTGTTTGTGAAAGAAGGGCAAGTACAAGTAACTTTCAATCATAGTGATGAGGTTGCTGGGATATTAAGAACCACAAAATGGACAGTTATGCATCAATTCAAAACAAAAGGAAGAGAAAAAAAGCAGCACACCAGCAGCCCAATGAAGATGTTAGCAATAGCAAGGAAAGGAAGAATTATAATTATAATTATTTTTTTAAAAAAATGATAAGGTAGTATTGACAATTATGAAGAACTGGCAAAATGAACAAGATCCGAGTTTAATAGCAACATAATCAAGGGATATAACTGATTTTGAATAAATTTAGATTCCCCAAGTGCAGATGAACCGCATTTTGTGGCAGCACAAAATTTTACTGGTTAGATTAGTGTGAAGGGACACTACTTCACCTCCCCTGTCATTGCAGAGGTCCATTTCAAAGTACTTCAAGTCCAAATAGTAAAGGACTGTACTTCAATGCTTCCAACAGTGGCATTCAAATAGGATACCACTGGACTGGCTGTTTCACTTTAAACGATATTTTGATGGAAGCAAGCATAGAATATCAAAACAGGGCAACAAAATGGCCTCTTATAGTATCCATAGTGAGAAAGCTCAAAAAGACACCTGGATTATAGCTTTAGTGAAAGTAAAATACCCTTTCAATGTTTCATAGAGACTTGCTGGACTGCCAGAACAGTATAAATACAGGTTTAATGCCAATATGTTAGGTGAATCCAATTTTTCACTTGAAAAATCTGCTCAAAGGGTACTAGTCAATAGTTAACACTAATTTGACTCTCCTCCTATAATATTTAAATTGCAGTAATTATTTCTAAATTTGCATTGTCTGTGTATACTCTTTTCTCCCTCTCTTTTTGGCATTCTGTTTTGTTGCCTTTTTTTATTTTTACAGGTCATAAGTGGCTACTTTTTTTTATTTTTACAGGTAATAGTGGCTACTGTTCTGTTTAGTTTCAATTAACTGCAGAAGGAAGCTTGTTCAGTCCTCTCAACATTAAATTTGGATTGCTTTGTGTATTTTTTTTAAAAAGGCGCATGTAATCATTAGATGTTAAGGTACCTTACTATGTGCACCTGTTCTGTTATCTATTTCTGACACTGCCTAAATTGTTGATGGATGTTTGGCAAGGCAGCTTGTGAGACAACTCCCTGGAAGCTTGGAGGTTTGGAGGCTGAATGGAGAACAAATGGGAAGCAGAATCAGATTACCTTCCAGAAGACTGCGTTAAGGCTCAAGCAATGACAGAATCATATTAGTCTAACACAGCTCCAACAGGGATGGGGTAACTTATCCTTTAAAAGTGAAATAAATTGCAAGATCTAATCTAGGTCAGTCACTGGAACCAGAGGTTTAAGCTTCAGAGCTTTCAGACTCCTGCTGGATCCTAACCTTAAGGAACTGCCCTCCACTAGAACGTGTGCTTTGGGCTTCTATTCTATTCCTCTATTTATATGCACCAATCAACCAATAGATTATGTCCTATTGGTTGATTGGTGTGTTCATGGCCGGCTATTGGCTGTTGTTTCCTTGTGTTGCCAAGGCCTCATCCACACAAGTCCGAAAGCTCAGAAGACTAAATCTCTGGTCCCTGTGATTGATCCAGATTGGATCTTGCAATATTATCCTTGGACACGTATATTTGCCTTCATTCATGAAACAAATTGGTTTGGGATTTTTATTACTTTACTGCTGAAATACTAATAGCTTAGAAATCAGAACTTAGAATTGTCTTAATGCTATGAAGGGTTTTAGATTATCCAGGATGACCAATCCTCACTGATAATTAACTTATGGTAATGCATATTTTATAGCATTAAAATGGGTAGGTTGGAATTTTCTTATTGGACTTGTAGCCTTCAACAGGCTACTTATTTTAAGACAACTTGAAATCTTTTTTTCTACTCATTTTTCTCTAAGTCCTTCCCTCGGTCCTATAATCAGAAGTGTTCAGGCATGTATTTCCTGCAGTACACACTGGAACATTGTATGATTTTCTGGCTTTAAGAAGAAGCTGAGGTGGGATGCAAAGCTTACATGGTTGACATTTGCTTTGGGTGTGCAAGTATCCAACAGGAAAAAAGGAACGTCCCAACTGAGTGCCTGCATGGGAAGCTGACAGATATACCTTCTGCTGTCACTCCTGAGACTCCAGTGCTCTGACATTCTTGGGTTAAAAAGACCACCACGCAAAGTCAGAATTGAAACCAATGCTGATGTTCTCCCATTTGTCTACTCTGTGTTCTTTTGGATCCAGAAAGAAAAAAATGAGGTCCTTTCTTAAAGCTGTTGTACCTTCATCCAATCTTTGCATCAATTGGTATTACTTATTTTCACGGTATTACTTATTTTCACACCAGCGAGTTGTGACAATTCAGTTTTTGTGCCAAGATTTTTCACTCTCACAAATAAAACAAACTACATGTGGGAAAATAACACATCTCAGAGAGTCCTATAAATGATAATACAGGTGGTCCTTAATGAGTACTGGATCTTCCATCACTAAGCAAAGCAGTTGTTGAGTGAATCTTGCCTGATTTTATTACCTTTTTGTTGAGATCATGAAGCAAATCTGTTGTTAAGCAAATCTGGCTTTTCCCATTGACTTTACTAATTGAAAGGCCCCCGGGAAGGTTACAAATGGTGATGACATGACTCCAGGACACTCTACCAGTTGCTAGACACTTGAATTTTGATCACATGACTGCAGGTACAATATGACTGCAATAGTTACATATACTTAGACCAGTTCTAAATAGCTTTTTAAAAGCACTGGTGCAACTCTGAACGGTTATTAAACAAATAGTTGTAGGTCAAGGACTACCTGTATCTGCACTGATAATACATAAGAATATATGGGGTCTTAACTGGTGGAATCCATCAGGTTCTGACAGGTTCTGGAGAACTGGTAGTGGAAATTTTGAGTAGTTCAGAGAACTGGCAAATACCACCTCTGGCTGGCCCCAGAGTGGGGAGGGAACGGAGATTCTGCAGTATCCTTCCCCTGCCATGTCCATCAAACCACACCCACCAGGCCACACCATGCCCACGAAGCCATGCCCACAGAACCGGTAGTAAAAAAAATATTTGGATTTCACCACTGCATCTTAACAATGCAGTTCTATGCATGTTTACTGAGATGTAAGGTTCTTTATGTTAGTGAGGTTTATTTCCAGGAAGGTGTGGGTAAGATTGCTGCCTAACTAAATCAAGCAATTTGGTAACATTGAAGGATGGCAGGCAGAAACAAATCAGCTCTGAAATTTGAGTAGGCAAGTGGATTTTCGGTGGGAATTTGTTGGTTGTGGTCAAGAAAACTGATCTGAAAGCAGAATTCCACCTGTGGGTTTTACATGTGCCTAATATTAAATACTGGCCTTCAGCATTGTAAGTATATATAATGAAATTATTCCACGAACTAAATTTGATGCATTCTAAGGCATTTGTAGTTTCCCAATATTTACAAGCATCAGACGGCTGGATTTTTTTTCTTTTGAAAGACGGCTTTAGAAAATGTTTTCCCTCTAAAACTTCTAGTCTAAACAAATGATATTTACTGAAAAGTACGAACTCTGACAAGGAGAGTATCTGATAGTATAAACAAAATGCAAACATCTGACATGCATTTGTACAAAATGGTTTTGATTGTACTATATCAAAATAAGGAGACTTTTTTATATTTTTATTTTCCAGCCCAACTCATGTGGTTTTTACATATGTAGCTTTGGAAATCAAGCACCATTAGTAAAATGCAAAAGGCATGTTGACAAGATTACTGTTCAATCACATAGTGGAAAAATAGTGTCAGAGTATGTGAATTTTAAAAAATCCAATCCCTTCTGTTACCATAGCATATGATGGGAACAAAATCTAAATAGTTCTGAAACCATGAGGAATATGAAATAGAACATGACATTACTTCTCTTATGATTCTAATTGGTCAACAATGCTTGCTTTCCAATAATAGCAATAGATCTTATTTATCTAGCATTTTAGGATGGTCAGGAAGCTGCATATTAGAGATAATTGTATCTGAAATATCTGTGGTCGGTTGCAACTTTCCCTATCTGGTGCTACTAAAACATGTGAGATTTAAACTATTATAATGCATAGCCAACATACCCATTTGCCATGCTAATTTGGAATTGAGTAACTATGGTTCAACACACAGGCAGGAGACAAAGTAAAGAAAACTATATTTTTCTGAACAGCAGCAATTCTTTTTTTTTTTTTGCAAGCCTAAGTCTTCCACACTAACTTGCTAACTTACCCTTTTTGAACCAAACATGCTACCAATGACCCGTCAAGTATTCTTATTTTCCCCACTTTCTCATATATTTCTTGTGAAAAGTTATCCCAAACACTCAGAAAGTGATATAAAATATTTTACAGAATAAAAAAAATTTTTTGGTCTTGATAGTCCATTTCAAAGGTACTTTGAAGGTATTTTCTGGGTTCTTCAATCAAGCTTGATTCTTGGAAACTTATCCACTATTGTTTTCTTGGCAACATAGAGAAGTATTTGGTCACTGCTCTCCTGGTTCTTGTTTTAAACTTTCCTATGGCCTTGATATAGGGATATGGTGGCTCAGTGGCTAAGACTCTGAGCTTGTCAACCAAAAGGTTGGCAGTTCAGTGGTTCAAATCCCTAGTGCCGTGTAACGGGGTGAGTACCCAATATTTGTCCCAGCTTCTGCCAACCTAACAGTTTGAAAGCATGTAAAAAATGCAAGTAGAAAAATAGGGACCACTTTGGTGGGAAGGTAACAGCGTTCTGTGCGCCTTTGGTGTTTAGTCATGCCGGCCACATGACTATGGAGACGTCTTCAGACAGCGCTGGCTCTTCGGCTATAAGTACTGTTCCCTAGAATCTGGAATGACTAGCATATATGTGTGAGGGGAACCTTTACCTTTACCTTTATGGCCTTGATATTTTTGGTACCCTCCCAGCAAAGTACCATCTATATCTGAATATTTTAGCCCTAAGGCTAGATAAAGTTGGCCAGTTGCTCCTAAATAATAATCTCAAGTGTGAGGTGGGCAATCCATGGATGCAAGCAATCCCCTGACCCTCGAAGTAGCCTTCAAGACCATTCTGACACCTGACGAAAATTAGAGACATTTTCCCCTTCACATTGAGGTAGAAAACCTCAGAAATGTGTTATGTAAATTGTACAAAAGGCTTAGTAGAATTTTAAAAATAATGAATTTATCTATCAACCAAAGAAAGGGAAAAATCCAGGGGTGAAATACTCTCGGTTCGGACTGGATCACCCGATCCGGTAGCAATGGAGGCGGGTGGTTTGGAGAACCGGTAGCAAAAATCTCTGCTCCCCCACCCAAATCTAAAATTTGTTACTACTGGTTCTGTGGGCGGGGCTTGGTGGTGGTGGTAATGTGACTGGGTGGGCATGGCTATTTTTTTTTTACTTTTAAAACCATTTTTTCTACAATCTCTTCAGTGAACAGGTTGTAAAAAAATGCTTTCAAAAGGCTCTGACAATCCAAGCTGAGCTACCTGATCAGCAGAGACTTTTTTTCTTTTAAATGCCTCTGACGATCAGGCAACTCAGCTTGGATCATCAGACGCATTTAAAAGAAAAAAAGAATTTTTTTCTTTTAAAAGTGTTTGACAATCCCAGCTGAGTCGCTCGATCATCAGAGACTTTTTAAAAACTTTTAAAGCATTTTTTCTACAAACTCTTTGACTGAAAAATGCTTTTAAAAGTAAAAAAAAAAGGCTCTGAAGATCGCGTGACTCAGCTGGGATTGCCAAACACTTTAAAAAGAAAAAAACCCTTTTTTTCTTTTAAATGCCTCTAACGATCCAAGCTGAGTTGCCTGATCGTCAGTCGCATTTAAAAGAAAAAAAGTCTCTGCCGATCAGGTAGCTCAGCTTGGATTGTCAGAGCCTTCTGAAAGCATTTTTTCTGTTCACTTGTTCACCGAAGAGATTGTAGAAAAAATGGTTTTAAAAGTAAAAAAAAAAAATTGGCCATGCCCACTCAGTCACATTACCACCATCACCAAGCCCCGCCCACAGAACCAGTAGTAACAAATTTTAGATTTCACCACTGGAAAATCACTTTATATTTTTGCTGCATCAAGCTGCAGTCTTAGCTTTCTCAAAATTCCATCAAATGCCTGATTTCATGTAGAACACCAAAAGTATACCATAGGATTCAAAATCATCTCTTCCTGGAGAGAAGGAAGGCAGATGCTCACTAGTACAGAAAGATTTGGGAGAAGTATTTTGCTCACTGTTTATTATTCTTCTGATAAAGTTTTGTTTTACTATAAATCTTGTGCAACAATTTTTTTTGCCATTTATAAGCTCCAAGGAAGTTTTGCTGACAAACACTATCATAGTTCTCAGCTATTGTCGCCAACAACTTCATACTATTTTTAAAAAGGACACTATATATAATGCAAATGTCCTAATTTATATATATATGTAGATGTGAAGCTCAACAAAATTACCTTTTTAAAAAGAAACATATATCTTGCCATACTATAGTGTGTAAGACTAATTTTAGCTGAAAACACAAAATATTCAACTCTTATTACTCACCCTTTGATGTAGTCATAATGGAATAAAAATGCTATTGATTTTTTTAAGGCCCCAACCCAATGTTACTTTTGCCATCTCAGGAATTGTTTAATTCACAGTTGTCTTTGTTCTGTAATTAATCTTTACTTGTTTCAACACCTCAAAATGATTTGTTTTCTCAAGGTGTAGTAACAAATTCCTTATGTAAGAAGTTTACTGCTTGGAAACTCTAAAGGGGTCATTGGTTGTGTAGAGTGATTAGTCAGTCCTTACAACTCTTGGTTGGAGAAAACCAATCACAGTTCTGGAAGATGTAACTTGATATACAGTTTATCTTCCTCTCCTCCTAATTACTTAGGAGAGTTGTCTTATATCATTAGTTGTTTTGCAAATCCCTTTTTAATAAGAGAAGGTGTTGAATTGGGACCACAGTGAGCACTTAGGAATGTAGAGAATGCGTCCTGAGCCAGCAATAAATCTGAACGATGGGATTGTGGTCTATACCCTTCTTTTGAAAATTCTGGCTGAGACTTCTGGGAGTTGCTGTGCTGATACTTCAACTGGTTGAAGATTGCCACAGAAAAAGAGAAGTAGAAAGCCACTTAAGTAAGAATACCAAATGACTGATAAAAACTATTTAAGCAATTAGATCAGCTATAAGAAGGAGGGAAAAGAAGAACATGGCAGCAAAATCTCTTCAACCAGATTCAGTTGGAATTCTGCAATAGAGAATAATTTGTGAATCAACTGCATGTCTGAGAATGTCTCATTCATCTGTAAACTTTGGGAATCACTCTTGCAGAATATTCTACATGTAGATATTCTTCTATACGTGGTGGTCATTCATCATCCAAGCAATGGTGGGTTTCTCCCGGCTCTGTCTGGTTCTTTAGAACCGGTAGTAAAAGTGGTGTGAGTCTCTGCCCACCTTCCTGGACATCCTAATTGACAATCTGCGCATGCCTACACACTCCCTTTGTAGTAAATAAGTAGAACCCACCTCTGGATCCAAGTATTTATTATATCTGCTCTGAACTAACAAGGTCACATTCTCTTTAACTCATCTTTATTTATTTTAAAAAGCAGTATTTTCCCTGAGGTCAAAATTATTAAAATATCTAAACTGTATATTTTTTTTAAAAAAAAGAAGATTCCTTAAATTAGCTTCCACACCTTTTCTTCATTTTCCATTGATCGTTTCCCTCTACAATCTGTTGGCCCTTTCCCCTTTTTCTCTTGTATCTTTTTCTTCCTTTACTTATTGAGTATATCACTAAACAAACCAGATGATGATTTATCACGTGTCCACTTCTCCACTGTAGTAGAAATTAAAATGAAAAAGCATTTGCTTGAGAAACTATGATAAGAAAAACACTTGTCTATTGACATTTAAAATCATTTTATTATGATCATGTTTGCTTAAAATTGCAGTAGATGGATCTTTCAATTTTATGTGATAATTTAACAAGAAACTATTGAAATTATTGTTCTTCTGTACTTCTCTGAGTCACCCAGAGTAGTTCACAAGTGAAGAATAAATTAATAAATTACCATAAAGTAATCACAAACTCCAACAATTTTAAAAATCAAAAATATAACAAACAATCCATAATGAAAAAGAAAAGCAACATAACAGACATCACAAAAAACTTTGCCAATAGGATTTATGCTTAGCATGCTGTTGTTTATTTTAATTATCGTAAGAAAGAAGAAGGAGCCAGCAATCCAACCTTATTTCTAAAGTGAATGTTTTTACAATTTCAGATTGTCGGGATGTTATGCAGTCTGAAGTGCCAGATTTTGATATAATCCCAGATTGGCTTTAGGAGGAAAAGCATTCTTGTTCCTGTTCAGAAGCTAATAGCTTTCCAAGGTTAAGCCTCTGTATGGGTTACTAGTTCTCAATGATTAATCCTGGCGGTGGCTCAATCAAGCTATTTTACCTAGAAGTGGGTGGATACAAGAGACCAAGGCTGAATGGGAAAAAACTGATTTAAATTATTAGTTTGCTCAATCCTTAAATATATTTTGGCAAGGAAACAGCAAATTTCACAAACAAAAGCAAAGAGTAAAACCATTTCATCATTGCTGGAAATTTAAAAGGAGGGAATCAGGCCGCATGTTGAGATCAGATTTCAGGCGTGCTTGATTAGAACATCCCCATCATTCTCAAGAAAAGAAGAGTTAGCCACTTTATCTGTGTGCTTGTGTGTGCACCCAGGCTTCCACACATGCACAAGGATTTACCATTTTGGGTGTCCTGTCTACATTTGTGCAGCTAGAGTGAGATTGCTTCACTTTTAATAATATTTTGTCCCCTGGGTCAGCGTAATTTTTGAGCTAAAAAAATAAAGGGCATAACCTAAGCCAGTGATGGCAAACCTTTTTGTTGTTGTGTGCCAAAAGCAGGGGAGTGCAGCGGAGTTGTATACACGTGTGCCCACACCCATAATGCAATGCCCCTGCATGCCCCACCACCATGCATGCATATGCAACTCCCCTGTGCTGCGCTGCCCCCTGCGCATGCACCCACAACCTCCTGCGCATGTGCGCATGACGTTTCTGCGACCCATTTTGGGCCTAGCAGACCACTCTGAAGCCTATGGAAGCTGGAAACAGCCTGTTTCTGGACTCCCATTAGACCCCTTTTTCACCCTTCCCAGGCTCCAGAAGCTTTCCTGGAGGATGGGGAGGACAAAAACAGCCTCCCCAGGCTGTCCGGAGGCACTTCGGAAGCTGGAAACAGCCCATTTCCGGACTTCCGGTAGGCCCATTTTTTAACCTCTGGAGGCTCTGGAGGATCCGGAGGTTTTCCTGGAGCCTCCAGGAGGGTGAAAATGGCCTCCCCTGGCCCTCCAGAGCCCTCCAGAGGCCAGAAACGGCCTATTTCTGGACTGCCAGTAGACCCCTTTTTTGCCCTCCCAGAGCCTCCACGTGAGCCTGTACTTATCTGGCATCCAAAACAGGCCACGTGGAGACTCCTGGGAGGGATGGGGCAGCAGGGCATGCGTGGACAACTCCAGCATGTGCAGCAGAGACCCGAAAATTAGCTGGCCGGCATGTGCCTGCACGGTGGAACTTATCTATGGAGATGGCTCGTGTGTCCACAGAAATGGCTCCACAAAAGTTGTAGAAATGGCACATGCCATAGGTTCACTCATCATAGACCTAAGCCATTGTGTACATCACATAGGATTATAGGATTATAAAAAGGGAGTTACGTATAAGAAATATGATTTTAGACATTTGAGTGAAAGAGGAGATGATAGAAAAATTATTGATTTTTAAAATTTCTACTTTTCTGCTGATGAAGGAAGAATTCCTTGGTATATGTCCAGCAATAAATATCTGATAATGGTAACCATGGCAACTATTTAGGTATTAAATTCCACTTAATAGTGAAATTAATAGTGAATGCCCATTTTTCACTGTGATAACCTCTTTTTGAATACGGATTTATGGATATGATGTAATTCTATAATTAATAGATTTTTAGAATTCTCCTAATTCCCCTAATAAAAAATGGTTGCATTTTTTTACCATCATGAAGATAATATTGTATAATAAGAAATCTCTTTTAGTTTTCTATAGTTTTAAACACCTTTGGGAAAATCAGATACTACAATTCATTGAACTACTTGTGCTATTTCATTGCATAAATTAAAATAATTTGCATAACCTGAATCAGCTGGTCTCAGAGATTATTTTGTTGCAAATATCAAAATGCATCCTTATTGGTGGCACTTCCATGTGAAAAGTTAGTTACATTTATGAATTGTTTTAGTAGTTATATTATATCACTCAAACACTCACATGTAGCATGAATAAAAGTCGAACTATCACATATGGTACCCATACCTCTTCCGTTACCTGCAGAATTACTGTATTGTCCATACTCTATACCAGTGGTGAGTTGTCCCCAGTTCAGACTGGTGTGTGAATTATGTTTTGCTCACAACAAATTAGTAAATATATTGACATTAGCATTGCAGAAAACAGAAATAAGTAACCTCATGGTCTCCAGGTGTCTTGGGCCAAATACAAACCTCTGACATTCATCTTTTTATTTATTTTTTCCTGCCTTTATTACAAATAATTAATGTATATGTGAAAAATGGCTTTTCTCATCCATCATGAAGTGATTGATATTACATTCACAGACATAATATGCAAAAGGAAACTTCTGAGTAGTGTCCCTTCCATTTCTGAAAAACTGCCTTCAAAGGTATACCTGGCATTATTTTTGGCACCCACTGAAATATTTTTAGATGGTACTATAATATTTTCAAATTTGCTCTGAAAGGGACATTTATTTATCTTTTTCTTTGTTTATAGTATGCTCTTTTGGTATAAGTGAATTTTAATTTTAAATTATATTTTTACAATGGAGCAAACCACAGTGGGAAAATTTTGCTTTGAACAATAGTCTATACAATTTTAAGTGAATAAACATGTTTTTTAAAAAATATTGTACACTTTAATTATTTATATTGTATTAGCCATATTAAAAATTCATCTTCTGGACAGTTAAGAGAATGGTTACTCTGGGTGTTCGGCTCCAACCCTAGGGAGCTTCTTGTAAAAGTTTTAATTATCACAGTAAATGAAACATCAATTATCCTTTTATAGAGGTATCAGTTTATAAGCCCTTTCTCCTGGGTTTTAAAAGGATAATAAAAGTGACTGGTAATAGAGAATTAGATTCTTTATATGATGGTGTTTAATTAGTGTTAGGAAAGTGCCTTGCAGTTTTCTAAGTAGAACATTTATTTATTTGGTTTGCTTTTTAAACATTACTTGAAGTAAATGAGCAAGTAAAATATATATATTCCTTGACTTACAACAACAGTTGGGACCAGAATTTCCATTGCTAAATTGTTAAATCAGTCACACACAATTTTATAATCTTTTTTTTTTTTTTGCCACGGTCGGTAACTGAATCACTGAATTTGTTAATCTACTCAGGGGTGTCAAACTGGTGACCTGTGGGTCGGATGTGGCACATGCAGGCCACGCCTACCCGAGCTCCGCGAATGGGAAAAAGTCACAAAACATCACGTGACGGCAACATGATATGGTGAGTTTGACACCCATGATTTACATAGTCGTTGAGGGAATCCAACATTCGCCACTGATTTTTCTTGATGGAAGCAGTTGAGAAGATTGCAAATAGCAATCATATGACCCCGGGATGTTGCAGTCATTGTGAATACCTGCTGGTTGCCAAGTGCTCAAAATTTAATAATCTGACGTGGGGATGCTGTAGCAATTATAATGAAAATTGCTTTTTTCATGCTGTTCTGATTTTAAACCAGTGGTGAAAGGTAAAATTTGTTACTATTGGTTCTATGAGCATGCCTTGGTGGGGGAGGGGGGGTAATGTGACTGGGTGGGTGTGGCCAACTTTTTTTTTTTTACTTTTAAAACAATTTTTTTCTACAACTTCTTTGGCTGAAGGGGTTGTTAAAAATGCTTTTAAAAGCTTCTGCCGATCAGGCAACTCAGCTGGGATCGTCAGAGGCTTTTAAAAGCATTTTTTCAGCTGAAGAGGTTGTAAAAAAATGTTTTTAAAAGCCTTTGATGATCCCAGCTGAGTTGCCTGGTCGGCAGACACTTTTTTTCCTTTTAAAAGCCTCTGACAATCCCAGCTGAGCCACATGATCATCAGAGGCTTTTTTTTTTACTTTTAAAAGCATTTTTTCAGCCGAAGAAGTTGCAGAAAAAATGCTTTTAAAAATTTTAAAAAAAGCCTCTGATGATTGTCCGGCTCAGCTGGGCATGGGGGCGGGGGCAGGGATTATTGCCAGGTCTCAGAACCACCCGCCACCATCGCTATCGGATCGCATGATCTGGTCTGAACTGGGAGCACTTCATCCCTGTTTTAAACCTACGGAGGCTGAAAAGAGCCTGTTTCTGGACTCCCATTAGGCTCCTTTTTCACCCTCCCCAGGCTTGGAGATGATTGGTCCCTCCCATAAGACATAAAAGAGAAGCAAATGGGACATGAGCTTTTTGCAGGAAACAATTAGTTCATCTGGTAGATTCAAGATTTGAAAATTCTGTTTGTGACTCTGTGCCAAGTTTGGTCTTGCCCTGTGTCTGGAAATTAGCTTTTTGGCAGTGTTCCATGTGAGATAGGTGGGTGTTGATAACCTTCCTCTGAAAGACTGTTTATCAAGCCTTGCGGGCTGTAAATGAAAGTAATTTGAATTAAAGAGATTTGCCGGGACTAAGTTTGTGCTGTTTAATTTCTAGGGAAGCCTAGGTCAGAACAGGAAACATGCACGTACGTCTTTAGAGAGTTCTGCTAGTTTAACACATGAAATATCTTTATGAGATTTTTTTTAATGAAGTGGTCAAAGGACAGACCATTGTGTATTGTGTATGTAATTTAAGAATGGTTGAAGAAGAAAGGTTTTTCAAAACCATATTGTTAAGCACGAATGGAATTTTATTTAGGTCTCTATTGTTTATTTAAATGTGTAATGTTTTCAAATAAAAGTCAGAATAATGGTACAGAAGAAAACAAATGATTTCATAAAGTGTGGTCTGGCCAAGAGAAAAGTAACCAAAATAATTCTAAATGCACCACACACGTAAAAAAAAAAAGCAATTTAAAACAGAAAAGGAATTAAAAGAAGTCTGCACTGAAGTTCAGATTACAATGGGAGAATTTCAGTACTGTAGCTTTCTCCTGCTGCACAATGATTTTGACCTAGTTGAGAAAAGGGGAAATTGACAGCAAGGCAAGCCAGTAATTGAGTGAAAGCTACATGTTCTGGTAAAACAATATTCTAGTATTCTTTAGAATACATTGTTCTGATCATTTGAAGCAGGCCATCATTTTCAGGAAGTGGTATACCCAAACAAGGAGTTATTTGTGTTTTTCCAGATGGAAACTGGTCTTGAAATGGGTCTGCTTGGACAGTTTGAGGGTGAGCATGTAGGAAGAAATGGCCATCCACAAATAGTGCAGAGTTCTACCACTGCAAAAACAATGACTACATTTTTTGTAATATAGATCAGTGTTGATAGCTGGATGTAAAGAATCTCAAATATTGAAGTTAGTTAATATCAGAAATTAAAGACCCCGTTGCTTAACAACTGGCAGAGTATGTTTGTGGGGAAGTATTCACATTGTACTTTTAAGAGGTTTTTTTAGGGTGGGCTTCTTGCCAATTGCTATGTGATGAAATATTATCCATACATTTGAATTTAAAGTTGATTCAACTTTAGGTTCAGTGCAATTTAAATTGCAAAAATTGCCTTGGTAGTAGCATTTGATATTGTTTTGTTTAGTGCTTGATTTCAATCTTTCTATTACATTCTAAAATGTAATTTCATCTATTTTTAAATGAATATTAGATTTCAGGTAGAAGAACCTGTGGGTTTTTATTTTGTGATCATTTGCAAGTAGAAATTCTCTTTGGTGTCACTTGATCTTTGCCATGTTTCCCTGGCCAATATTGAGGAGCCCTTATTGTTACATTTTTTTTCCTTCTGAGAAGTTCCATTTTTTCATCTTCCTTGTGTAAAAGATGTATTTTTTCTTTGCTTTATAAGAATATACATGCCATGAAGATGCTTCGGAAGAAATTCTTCAGTCATTGTGCAAAAATCCTGTTATTAATTAAAAAGTCTGCATTTTTCAAGCTTCTCTAGCAGCTAAAAAAAAAAGAAGAAGAAGTAGCTGCTTTAAGAGTCCATCTCTTAAGATGTTGGCATGTTCTTTCATCTCCAATGTAACCGCGTTTTTCTATTTACCAACAGAGCTATTATTTCTGAACTGTCAGACTTACCGTAGTTTGCCAAATTTCTTATCAGCATCTACTGCGCATGTACACATTCTTTTACTTTTTCTGAAAACTTTTCTTGTTCTCCAGCCAGCTAAAGTCAGGCTGGGGATTCTTTGCCAACATGTAATCTAATTTAGATTAGTGAGATGTCTTTATTTTCTTTACAATAAATATGATTTTAATTAGAAGATGTATTCCGGTTTTATTGATCAAAGTATACACAAGGAGAACATCACGATCCAACTCAGAATGTGGGCTATTACCCCACGCAAGGTAACGGGGCTGATTGCTGCTCTGACATCCAAGAAAAAAAGGCTGATTACTAATGACAGATGCTGCTCCAATCCTGAAGCATTTCTTCCAAATAATTTGCAAACTCTGCATACATTGCTTTACATGGAGTGTTTTATTTTACCGATAGTTCTCAATTTACAATCATTAATGTAGTGATCGTTTAAAGTTACAGCAGCACTGGAAAAAATCATTTACCACTGGGCCTTGCACTTATGACCACTGTCATATGATCAAAATTGGTAGCCAGCATGTATTTACCATAGTTGCTATCCACCAAGTTTATGTGAATATCATTTCTGACTTTTCCACCAGCTTCTGACAAGCAAACCGGATTCATTTAAAAAAAGCGTGATATATTTAAAACTATGGTAAAAAAAATTGTAAAATTGAGCACAACTCACTGACAACCACCTTGCTTAGCAACAGAAATTCTGTTCCCAACTGTTGCATAAATTAAGGACTATCTATACTGTTTTTTGGAAACTTGACTCTTGATTCCTTTGAAATAGTTATGTAAATGAATAATTTAAACAAACAGAAAAATATCATAAAGTGTTTCCTTGGATAGTAAGAATTCAATTTTGCTCATGCAATAGAACAAACATTCATCTAAATTGAAAATTTATACTTTATATCTGTTTTACTATATAAACGTCTGCTTTAACTTTACAATATTATTCCTAGGTTTCTATTGACTTGGGAATCCGCTTGGGAGTTCAATAATCTAATCTATATTCTAAATATCTTCCAATATTGATATTTAATACCATAGGAATGTAATGCTTCAGTCAATTTGCAAGGTAATAGCTTTTATTCCATTCTGGCTGAATATGAATTGGAATACCTGAAATGAATAGGAATAATAGTTAAGTCTGGATTTTACCAAAGCAGCTAAAACACTGTTTGATCTGGCTCAGTATGATGCTTAAGCTTTAAAACTTTTTTGATTGGCAGGATTTTAAACTCTTAAAATGGTCCACAATCAAGTTTTTAAAAACCTGACCATGAGAGTTATGCACAAAACACATTGGCCAAAACATGGCCAAATGTTTTACAGGATCTGTAGCCTTAATTCTTGGACATTGGTTTTCTGCAGTATTTGTTGACAGTATTTTTTCTAAAATGTGTAAGGACATGGTATTTGTAAGCCTTTCATTTTGGGGGGATAATCCTTCTGAGTGCATGGTTTTGTAAATACAGATGGCAAACCAATTAGTGATGCCAATATATAAATATGGATTTGTTATGTAAAAGGTTATCCACATATTTTTAAATTGTGGAAGTTTTAACTGATTCATTCATTTGTTGGTTTACAACCATTACCACCAGCTACAACCAAAGCTATGTCATTACAGCTGGGTTGCTATAGTAAATTAGGTCACAATATTGTTTCCTTTGTTTTGGCATTGATTTGAGGCCAACATATGGAATAGGAATGCTTCATTGCGGAGGTGACATATCTTGACATTTCTAAGCACTTTGGTTAATATGAAACAAGTCATGCCATTACTGTATTAACATATTACATTAAAGCATAATTTAACCCTGGCTTATTTAAAACTGACTGGATTTGCAAGACATACTTAACCACAGTTACAAACCACATTACGTTACATCCAAGATAAAGAAATCACTTGTCTGACCATAGTAAATGCATTAAACTTAGACCACCATTGGTTTAGTATTAGTAAACTATATATTAATAAAAGAATATAGTGGTTTATCAATACTATACAAATGGATATTTTATGGATTGCATATTTATCAAATTATAACTTTTCTATAATTCAATTGCTTCCGAGTCTTCATGAACCATTTCTTAAGAAAATGCCTGTCAGACTTTCAGGGAAGATATGTCAAACTAAAGATAGCTCTGTGAAAGGAAAGTAGACAACCCTACTTTGATTTAGCAATTCTTGTATTCTCTGTGATTAGAGATTAGAGTTTATAAAATCTTTAGTATTTTACTAACCATTGAGACAAGTTTAATTGATTGATAAGTGCTACACATTTGAACATTTTTATTATCATCCTCTTTGGTAGTGGAGTATAAACTGATCTCTTCTAGTTCTTTGGCCATTGCTTTGTTTTCCATGCTATTTGCAAACCATATGCCACTTTGAAGTGCAGCATTTGTAAGCTTTTAAATAGTTCTACTGATATTTCATCAAACCTTGCAGCCTTGATTCAAGTATAATTTTTCGACGGGTCACTGAACTTTACTTTCCAGAATGTCTGGCTCTGCTTTAGTGATTAAGCCTTGTATGTATAGTCTCAATTTGTCTACTTTCTTATTTTTATCTTTATCCAAGAGTTCTTTTGTCTTCTTTGTCTTATATCTTGCTCATCTTGTATAAAGATTTCCCTTGAATCCTCTAATTTTCTAAAGGAAATACATTGTCCATTCTCACTTGATTATCTTCAACTTATTTGCACTATTTACTTAAATACAACTTTTTCTTTTCTTTTCTTGCTCTTACGTAGAGCTTGACATTGGACAAATTTATCTCTGTTCTTTTTGTCTATTTTTCTTCAGCTCTTGTATGTTTGCATATAGCTCTTCAGAAATTCTATCTTGTTGGTTTTATGATTTTGCTCATTCTATCTTAAGTTGTAATTTTGCAATGAATTTGTGATCTGAGTTGCAGTCAGTTAGATCTTGTTTTATTGGTTTTAGAATGTAGAGAATTCAATTTCAGTGTTATTTATATGGTGATGTCCATGTCCAGATGTCTTTGAGATTGTTAAGAGGAATTCATTTGTTATAACCATTGAATTTTCTTGGCATAAATGTATTAGTCTGTCTCCTGCTTTGGTTCAGAACCAAAGGCAAATATTCCTATTATTCCAGATGCTATTTTACTTTCAACTTTAACATTTCAGTCTCTTATAAATAGTATGGTATCTTTTTGGTTATTCTGTCAACAGGGTGTTTCAAGTCATCATAAAACTATTGCACTTTCTCTGGATTTGTGGTATACATTTGCATCATCATAATATTGATTTGTTTGCTTTGGACTCGAACTGAAATCATTATATCATATTTTGATTTGCATCTTCATCTTTTTGTTTAGAATGATGACTATTTCATTTCTTCTATGATCTTGTCCTCAGCATATCTTGATGTTCTTTTCATAATGAGACATTCTGGTAATTTTGAATATTTTGTTGTTCATTGAGTCCAAATACATCTATGTTCTATCTTGATTTCCTCTAACAATATTACAATCATCTTGGTTTCTGATTCTTACATTTTGTGTATGGATTGTATACATATCCTGCAGCATCAAACTTTTATTTTAGTTCTGGGCATATTTGTACTGGATATACAAATATGTACTTACACTTACTTTCTGTTCTTTCTCAGTAGCTTTTGGGATATCTTCAATCTGACGCTCATCCTACAGTATCATATTGACATTTTCTTGGTTATTAATGTGCATTTTGCTTTCATAGTAGAATAGTGGAATAACTTGCTATTTTATTTTCTAACAGTGGTAGCTATTAGGTGATAATTTATGTATTACTTCCATGCCATAAATTACCATTCATATGGTATTCATATGCCATTCAAGCCCCCTTCACCATTACAAGCAGATGGTCAATGATAAGGCTTATATATACCAATTCAAATCAGTAAGATTGTCATATTAATTTTAATATATCTGATCTGGACTCAGATTAGACTCAATCTAGTGTACTCTTCTCTCAAGAAATATAGATTAAAATATATCCTTATGCAGATCTTTTAACCACAACGTATTTGCATACAAGCCCAAGTGTCATTCACAAAAAGCATTATTTGTATACATTAATATAAAGTATCGCCCTCTCTAGAAACATAAATAATAGTAAAATGTTTATATTCTTTATATCTAATTTGGATCATCATCATGACATTCCTTTCCTCTAAGAGTTCATTGGTTTTGACCGTACATTTTGTAGTGCAGGATAAATGTTTGAATACATGCAATTATAAATGAAAGGGTAAATTTTTAGTGGAAAATATATATTTAAAAGTTATGCATTTCATTTCAATATTAAGGTGAAGGTTGAGTTTTTAGTTTTCAAATAGTAAATAGATAAAATTGATGTGCACTGCAAAATAATGTCAAAATTTTTAAAAGATGTATCATTTATTAAACAATGTAGTTTGTGAATTTCTAGTAGACAAATATTAAACTGGGAAACAGACAATGGGATCCTGATAGCACTAATTCTTCTGGATTCCTCAATGCTTTACAGGCCAGGGTTATCAATGAAAACATCATCTTTGGGTTTTTTTAATGGAATTGTTTTCCTCTGTAAAAGCTTCACCTGTGACTAGATGTGTTCATCATGCAATCTCATAACTAAACTATTATATTATGCTATGGGACACATCTTTGAAGATAGTTTGAAAATTTAAACTGAAATGAATAGTGATTATATCACCTGATTGTTTTAAAAAATCCTAAATAGTAAACCTATGCAATGGTTTAGATTTGACGGCTGCAAAAGGCTGCCATGTATTCATAGTAACAGATATTTCCTGCTTTTAAGGAGTATATTTATTTAAATGGGCAGCCTGGAAAAATGCTCAAAAATACTTTGAATCTATGGAGATCCATTTAGCGAGCTGTTTCTATTGCCTTCACTTCTGCCCTTGAGTTCTTCGGGTGAGGCTTGATACATCATAGCAACATATAACCTTTTACTGTAGAATTTTCTACCAAGAAATCTATATAATATGCTATTAGATTTCTGAAATGGAGATGACTAAGGCATTATATGTTAAGGGATGGGAGAATTCAAATACATTCAAAATGGCTATATGTCACAAATCAATTTTATTAATTTAAACGCAAAGTGAATGGAGGAAAGTTTCTGTACATAATGGTTGACACAACACACTGTTTGTACAACAAGGGCCAGACATACTTTTAGTCAGCCTACAGACTAACCCCCTTCCCCCCAAAAAGGGAGCGGTGGCAGGAAAAAAACTTATTTTGCCTAAAACAAAAACCAGCTTCGCAATTAAAAGACTTACATGTCTGCTTAACCACAGACTTTAAGTAGTCCCTAGCATTGGCTTGTTTTTGGTAGATCAAATTACTGAAGATGAAGGGCTACATTTACAATCAAATAGTTTGAAATAAGCCACAAAATAACATAAACTTCAGCAGCAATATGCATCCCCCCCAAAAAAGAGGAATTGCTCCAATAAGGTTGTGTGAAACTTTGATTCAAATTGAGGGGGAATCATCAAACAGGTGTCTATTTGGATTTATTCAGCTAAACCTACAGGTTATGAATGTGAACTCAATTTTTAAATCAAATTACAAGTTCAGGTTGGATCTTGGCTGAATCACATACACATATTGCCTAATAGCTACTTTTGTTACTAGCTGGCTTAAAAGCTGGTTTATTCCACAAAAATAAAAATCTAGAAAGTGGTAAAATATAAGTAAAATATGTATTTCTAGATAAGCCAGCTGTGCCCAGTATTAAAACTTAGGCCAAGAATTTATACTTAAATTCTTCATGCATAGATTCAGGCAGATTTTGGTGTAATAAGGGCTTTGTTTAGCCATGGTTATAAACATGGAGGCTCAGAGGATATTTCATATATTTTCTCAACCTGTGCCAATTTCTCCTTCCCTTTTATTAACAATTAAGAATCCTGATTAAATATGATTTAAGCCTGATTAAAAAACACACCGGTGTTGGTATAATATAGTAGGAATGATTTTTTTTGAAGAAGATACAAGATGCATTTGTTATTAACTCTGACCACGAAAGTATATAAGTCTGCTCAAAATAAAACTGTCAGGATTGTTGCAGGTTAGTAAGAAAGGGTATAATTAATTAAACAACTACAAACAATAAAAACAAAATTGGCAATAACAATTTTACTGTGCCCATTGCCAGCAATGGACCAATACAAAAATCTGATTGTTAGTGTGAAACGGTCAAAATTAAGGATCTACCAGACATTTGCCATTCTTAATTTCATTTCAAACTGTGGTTGTACAAACAAAATCATTTCAAAATGTTTGCAGGTTTTATTCATTTTAATGCTTAAAGAAATATGCACTGCCATTTTTCCAATTTATGCTATAGCTCCTTATTTTAAGTAAACACCATGTGGTTAGGGTGCACTCATAACTGCATAATTTACACTCATGTAGAGTTAGAAAAGATTTGGGATTTGTGTTTCTGAATTACCCATATTAAAAATTAATTCCCACTGTGCCTGGCCTTTTCCATAGCAGATGTTTATGAGACTTAGACTGCAATCATTGACATGCTACTTTCGAATCAAGTTCACTGAATTTGGTACTGGCAAGACATATAGACTATGGTTGTTAAAGTATGTACATTTTTTTTTGCAACAAATTGGTTATTTTTAAAAGAGCAAGATTAATTTTCATAGTCAGTATTGAGTGAATCCCCAAAAGTATTCCCTGTTTTATTTTAAGATAGGGTGGTACATCTCATATTTAGGTTTTGAGTGCAAAAACATATTTTTTACTTTATTAAATCATGATACATTACACAAGGTTATCTTTTTAAAAAGTTTTCTATATTTCTGACAAAAAGAATAGATTCCACATTCAATATTTGCACGAGAAGACAATGACTTGAATGCAAATATTTTTTCATTGGCAGAATTCCAATAATATTGCTCCTGAAAGTAAAAATAGAAGTAGGGAGAAGTAATTTTTGTCACTATCTCCTTTCTACTAAAATCCTATTCTGGAACATATCCCATTTCTTTGCAACATATTTCTGGGAATTCCTGGGGGACAAATAATCAATAAAATTGATTTTATCCATTAAGAAGATTCTTCTATTGTATCAACATCCTTCCACGGACAGGAGCTGTTCAGTTTATGATTCAAACCAGTTAAATAAAGAAACAGAACACTGTGCTCAGTTTGCAAGCAGTACTAATACATGTGCTTCATATCAGTTAGGAATACATGTTCATGTGTAAACTGCTACTTTTCTTGGCAAAGTACACATAAACAATGCCAAATCAGGCCTACAAATGCACTTTAAAAGAAAAGTGACAATTTAACCATGCATTTTTTTCTCATCTGATTTGAATGAAGTATATTTTACACTTGAACTTATACATTCAAGTACAAAGTATAAATGAGAGGATAGCCTATTATAGGCAAGATAAAACTAGGGAGTTGATATTGTGATATAACAGATTTGCAAAGAAAAAACCCTAAAAGAATGAATAAAAAGTAATTCCTCATTGACACTTGACAACCATGGTTTTGGTCTTGACAAACTGATCTTAAAAATTTCAATTTACACATTATACACAATTCTTTTATAAGGCACAGCACAATAGTTTGTGCACATACTGCCTCATTCTTCACCAAAAATCCATTACTACTATTCAATAATATTTGCCTAAACGATATGTAAAACATTGTCCATTAGAAATTTACACAAAAACATTCTTCCTGTACACGATTGTCTCAGTGATGTACTTATTTGCTTAAATTAGAAATACTTCTACTTTGCAATGTGCTAAAACCAAAATCTTTTTGTGAGCAGAAAGCAATGACGAGTTATAGCCTTCCCACATATTGTACATATCCACATTTAAATGATGTCAAAACAGAATCTGTTCATAAATAAGTAAAGATTTACAGAGTACCCTGGATCTGAAGAAAAAAGCAAGAAAAAAAGTAAACCTTTAAAAATGTGTCCATTTTCTTTAAAGTTCAGTCTTAGTTGTGCAATCAGGTTTGCTGCATTTAAGATGTGTTCCTACCACACTGGAGATTCTAGAAATCACAAAGCACTTCCCAGTCTCTTCACAGGTATGAACATTGTTTAAATGTTGTGAATGTGGTAAGAACACATTGCTAAAACATTCTCCTCATGGCTTGTTCTCATTGGATTCACAGTACTAGAATGAACAGCTATTTCTGAAGAAAAAGATGTGCTCCTCCATTTATTGAAAGGGCAAGAGTTAAGACCATCTGCAGCTGCACATCAACATGATGAAATCACAAAATTCTGTAGGCCAGTGCTGAAACAAGACTCGGGAACACCGTCCACGAATGTGAGGGAGGTTCCAAAGTTACAAAGTGCTACTATAAGTACTCCAGTTCCAATGCATGATGAAGCGCCATAAGGTCAGAGTGACTTGAGATCCTCCAGAATGGCATGGCATGCTGTGAGCAATATAAACACATTATAGGGAGACAATGTTACATGTTGTTTTATTAATACAGTAGTATTTAGCTATTCCATATTGCAAACCAAGTCAACAAGAATGCAAGAAAACTGTCAAAATTTATCAACCCCATAAAAAAATCATACTTAAATGTAAGCAAAGAAAAACATATAAAGCAGTGGTGAAATCCAAATTTTTTTATTACTGGTTCTGTGGGCATGGCTTGATGGGCGTGGTGTGGCTTGGTGGGTGTGGCAGGAGAAGGAATACTGCAAAATCCCCATTCCCTCCCTACTCCTGGGGAATGGATATTGCAAAATCTCCATTCTCACCCCACTCTGGGGCCAGCCAGAGAAGGTATTTGCCGGTTCTCCGAACTACTCAAAATTTCCGCTACCGGTTCTCTGAACTGCTCAAAATTTCCACTATCGGTTCTCCAGAACCTGTCAGAACCTGTTGGATTTCACCCCTGGTATAAAGGTAGACCACACTGAAAGCAAGTATGTTAAATGAATGAAAACCTATTGTGTTAAAGGCCTGTCTATTTTACTTTTTTTGCAAGTATTATTACAAATATACCTCAAAATGGATTCTATTCAGGATAATGCTTTCCATTAAGAATTCTAACTTTTCACAAACAAAGATGCCCCAATGGCCAATACCCAGAAGCTGTAATGCCTAAAGTAATAATTTTATTCTCTAATCTAATAACTTTTGAAAAAATAATGATTATGTATTTACTCTGAAATGTGAAATACAATGAACTACCCCACTAATGCAAAGTCATATTAGAATAATAATTTGCTATGTATCTATGGGGATTCTCAGTCAGAACTGAAGAAGCTTCTTAGATAAAAAGCAAAACATCTTCAAGGAAAAATAAGAAAGTCCAGTTGCAAAGGTGTTTTGAAAAAAACACCTTTGAGACAATTTGGTATGTACTTCATTATGTATTCAAATTCAGGCCAAATATTCTGAGATTCTTTTGCCAAGTGACTCTAAGTCACGCCCAGCATATTTCTTATGTTTCAGAACACAGCAAATTTAAAATAAAACAAAGTGCTTTGATTAAAAAAATATTGAATCAATTTAGGTTGGGGCTATACAAAGAGCTTCTTAAATGAAGCATCATAAAGATAACACAGTATGCCAACAATATCTTTAGATGCGCTAATTCTTATCATTTGTACCAATGTATAAAACAGCAAAATAATATTCATACTTGGAATTCAAAGAATAAATTACTAAGTGTTGCTATTTACAATGTGTACCTGAAGGATTGTCAAATGTCCTTTTAAGCCACAACACTTTACACTCCATTTAAATTCCACTCCAGAAATTTCCATAACCATCACGATCAACCATAAAATGGCAACAGGTTAAAATAAGACAGGACAAATAACCTCTATTCTTCATTTGGAAATCCATGTGCAGCCCTCAGAATCCTAGCGAAGGATTCATAAAATCCCATAAAATCCCTAATATTCAGTTTTCTGTTTCTTTATCTGAACTATTAATTTCTTTTAAAATCCCCATCAACCTGTATAAATAGATTAATTTGAGAAGTGGTTTGGAAACTCTTTTTCACAATAGTCAAGTAGGCCAGTTTGATAGGGTTAGGGGAGACAGAAACAAAATAAAGAGAAACAGTCTAAAATGATTAATTTGGTCACACATTTTGTGTGATGATTAATGTTCATTACCAAATTTTTTTTCAGCCTTCTTGTTGACAAATAAGTAGTCTAAGTAAAAATCCTATATCATTGTTTAACTTAATCCTTTCCTATTTCTTCATAAGATTGATAATGTTGACCTTCCAAAAAGAAAAATCAATGTACAAGAAAGTATGAATATATAATGTAAACGTATTTGTAAATAATGCAAATACTGTCAATGACAGTATATACTGTCAATATATTCTCAACAAGTTCTTATACTTTTTTTTATTACAGATTTTGTTCAAGGAACTGTTTTTTAATATTCAAATATTTTAATACTGTTCAAAATAAGAAACATCACAACATGGGCTATAGCGTGGACAGACTTATAAGTATCAAAACATATTTTAATATTATTAATATTACTACATTTTTTAGCTACAGCAATTAATTTGAAAGGAAAATTAGGAATGAATGTAAAACAACTCTTCATCAGACCCATTAGGCTAGATCAGGCCAGTAAATGAACTCCATTGGAAGATCAGACATTAGCTACAATAATGGAATCTTGCAGGTGTCGCTCCTCCTCATCTCCAGCGAATCAAAGCAGAACTTGTTAAACTGCTTCTAAATATTATCTTGTTTCTAGGACATTAAAGGGTTTTAACCCCCTTTGTTTAGGTAATAGTTCTTGCCTGATTTTCTATAGCACCTCACACCTCCAGTATCAGTAACATACTGATTTTACATATTACAAGCTTGAACTGAAAAAAACCCCAATCCTTTATTTTCATGAATGAAAAATGTGACAATCTGGGAAAGGCTAGGTAAATAACCAAGCATTATGATAAGTATTGGTAATATTCGGATGGAGATATTTTTACACCATCATCCTTATCTGGATCAGTTATCCTGTGAATTAGTCCAGATAATTTTTCTCAATTATTATTACATGGACAAATATTTTAATTATCCAACTGCCATATATCAGCCTTGCATACAATACTGATTCTGAATACCATTCATCTATTCTCCAATACAGAATATTCTAGGCTCTAAGCCATAATATTTTAACAGCATACTTGAATTAGTTTATTGGCAGCAGAGATGACTAGACACATCCAGTTGAAGAGCAGCTGGCAAGATAGCAACTTGTTTTTTGACTGTCAGCTGGTAGGCAGGGTGGAACTCTGACTTGACCACTTGAGACAAATAGCAACTGGGACTGAATAAAATTAGTTTGCGTGGTATGTAAGAGTACCTAACTTAAATCATTTTATTTTAGTTTGTGTTCTGACTATTCATACAGCAACGGAAGGAACATTTGCAATTCTTTGGTTATATAACACCACGCGTGTGCTGTACATGTGTTATAAAGAGTTCTGCCCTGGCTCCAGCTCACATCTTCCTGCAATTTCATCCATGCTTAGGCAAAAAGAATAGAGAAGGTGCATTTGCTATGATGGGCAAAGAGCCAGCACAGTTTGTTCCTTCCCCAAAAGATCAGGCTGAACGGGAGAAAAATCTCCCTGCTGGCAGCATTGGCACAAGAGATCCACAGGGTTTCCTTTATTATTCTGGCTTCAGGAAAAACCACAATTGAGACCTTTACATTGAAGGCATATAAATATAGTCACAGACAGCTTGAAAAGTACTGTTTTTGAGGTGAGGTAAGAATCTGAATGGTCACCGACTCAGGAGGATGTTTTTCTTAGGCATGAATACATATGGTTACCAAATTCATTGTTGATATAATCCCATTTAACTCAACTGTTGTTTTGCCAGGAGAAAATGTGGCTGCTGCCTTGTGTCCTAGGCTGGAAATTCCTTCCGGTAACAAAGAACATATGAAAGCAATGCCTGCTGAGGATGGTTCATATCCATTTATTTATTGCACAAGCATAGTAGCTATCTTAGCTTACAATCCTACATCCAATTATATGAGAAAAAGCTTCACCAAATTTATGAGAAAATAAGATTAGGATTGCACTGTATGTTGTACTTTACATTTTAAAAACTGCATATTAAATGTTAGCACAAATGTAAGTGCATAATTCTTTTACCAAGTACAGTATACTTTTCAATTATCACAATAAAAAAGAAATACTGTTTAGATTAAATATAGAAACAGATTGCATGATAAATATTTGCAATGGAAAGACCTTGGGGGATCGGACAAAGAGACACTGGCAAGAAAATGGTCAGATAAGAGACAGCATAGCCTGCAGACCGATAGTGGGTAAAGCAAGAGGTTCAGAAGAGACCCTCCCAGTTTCTCAGGTGTTAAAGGAGATGGACAGGGGGAATGTACTTTCAGACTTGCAAGATTCTGTCACTATAACATTACAATAAAGTAGAATTAGCTTATTTAATTGTGAGTCTTATCTGCCTTACTCCATGAGGCCAACATCAATCTTGTTGGACTGAAAGTATAATCCCCCCACACCTTTGCCCAAGGTCTTTCCTACATTTCATTACAATATTTGATTTTAAAATTTATCATTAAAGCTTAAAATAAGTTTATTTCCCAGTTCTTCTCCAACATTTTTCCTTTAAACAGTAGCTATAGCAGTTACAATCCAAAGGCAAACATATCAAGTGTTGCTTTAAGAACTTACTTCTTTCTTCATCAAAGTTTTCCTATTTAAAATTACCCAACCAACTTCATCTAATGAGAACAAAGCTCTAAGTATTTATTAAATCTCACAGAAAACAGCATGGGAATGCATTTAAGAACTAGAAGTGCTAGACCAAGAAGAGTTACAAGCTATGGAAAGAATTTAAAGCCTGTAATGACTCAATATTTTGACTGTTCTAAGCTTGATTGATTGATTGATTGATTATATTTCTATACTGCCCTTCTCCCGAAGGACTCAGGGTGGTTTACAGCCATATTAAAACAACCCAACACAAAAATTAAAACTATTAAAATAATTTAAAGCAAAACCCCTTTAAAACCAATAAAACCAATTTAAAATTTATCTATTCGGTCAGGTCGGCTTGATGGAACAAAAGAGTCTTCAGAGCCTGACGGAAGGCGCAGAGGTTGGGAATCCTTCTTATATCCAGGGGCAGTTCATTCCATAGGGCAGGAGTCCCCACAGAGAAGGCCCTCCCCCTGGGGGTCACCAGCCGACATTGTCTGGCCGATGGCACCCTGAGGAAGCCCACTCTGTGAGAGCATATTGGAGGTATGACAAAAGGTAGACAAAACATATCACCATGTCAGTTAATACTTAGTTGGGTAACCTTTAGCATGGATTATGGCCTTACAATGTCTTCTCATGGAGTGAACCAAGTCTTTTAGTTCTGCAGCTGTTATAATGTGAAACCAAGATTGAATGACTGCTTCTATTAACTGGGTTTTATTGCTGGGTCGCTTCTGACTAACAAGTTTCTTTAGTTAGCTCCATAGATTTTCAATTGGGTTAAGGTCTGGGCTATTCCCAGGCCATTCTAGCAGTGGAATATGATTATCTTGAAACTATTCCCCCCTCCCCCGGTGTTATTAGCCATCAAACCTCAAAAATACACTTTTCTCAAAAGGTTTCCACAATTTTGGCCGCTAATATAACTGCATGGGTTTATAGCTACAGTAATAATCAGCGCTTGGAATTGCATCTGGAAGCAAACCAGCAAACATTGCAGTTTGGAGAATAGAAGTATACCATTTCTACATGTTCTAGACCAGCTGAAGCTTCTAAGTAGTTTTCCAGGGCAGCATTTTGCCATAGTTGAGTCTGACTAGGACATGAATGATTGTTTGAAGAACCACCTAGTACAGGAAAGGCACAGTTGGTGCATAGAGGTTTATCAGTAAAGGCTGCCTGGCTACAGTTGCCACTTGCTTTTTACGCAGAAGTTGTGAGCCCAACTGGACCTCCATCCAAGGATATGAATGGAATATCTTCAGATCCAGAGGCCCTAATATCTACAGCCCAATATCAATGTTGGTAGGATTGAGTTAAAACTAATTTGTCCCCACATTCAGGCTTATTCAGTCCCCAGGCACTGGGACAAGTTTTTAGTTTCCTTACTTAGCCAATCTGAGCTATAATTAGGTATCAGCATATTGATGGTACAGCGTCTGCTTCTTCTTCTGGGCAAAGACAAAAACACTGCTTGCACCTTGATTTCAAAAATCTGTTATGCAATTTCAAAAATCTGTTATGGAGAAATTAAAGTTGATTTCAGTAAATACCATGAATGAAGGCAGGGATTACAAGAATACAGGTTGTGTGTTATAAATGTAAGCAGAACATCTAATACTATTGATTTGGTACATGTCTCTATTCTTTGAATGAGCCCTAATATGCCCTAATGTAGTTGAATGTAAGGAGGATTTAAAATTTAATCAAGGTTTTTGCTTGTTTTGTACTGATTTGTTGAGCTTTGGTATATATATACTGAGCATGTTCTTGTGTTCTGATCCTCTTGAGCTTCATGGGGTCTTTAAATGCAGATTTTAATTGTTTGTAAAGCCTTGGGTGCTGGAGCTTGTTTTCAACTTTTGAAGCTACTATAAAGTTAAAGTTATAAAGTGAGTAGAACATTAATATTCGAATTTTTGCAGCTGTAGTATGCAAACTGTCACAAAAGGTGCTCTATGAAAGCTTTTGTGTATATTTTGCATGTAACCATGCATGCTGCAAAATCAAATGTGTTGCCTGAATTTGCTCACATGAATATGTACATGTATGCATGGTAATCTAAGCTGACTGCTATCTGCTAGCCAAGCTACATTGAAAAAGAGCCAGAAATCCCCATAGAAAGATATGTTTTCCATTTTGTTCAAATGTGTAATAACGAAGCTTTTCCTCCCTCAATATCTTCTGGTCCAGGGATCAGCCTTTATGGTTGCTTTTCAGGAAAATTAGAGAGAAAGTATCAGTGAAGACAAATATGAATATTACCAGAGATAGCTTGGTCCTAAGAATGAAAAAATGTTCAGTGCAGTGTGACTAAAAGATCATTATTTTCAAAGGAGTGAAGAAAAATAAACTGCATACTAGTTCACCACTACAAAAGCATAGTCCTTGGAACAAGTCTGAAGCCACCTGTACAGCAGGTAATGTTTGCATTTAGTAAAGGTTTTTATTTGATCTTAAGGTTGATTGTTAACATACAGTTTTATGTTATTTGTTGAACTATAGTTCAAAAGTTCTGAGTCTTTTTTTAAAGGCACAACTTAGAAGACTTTGGCCACTAAGTCCGTTAAATGGCTAAAACATTATTTGAGGCAACATATTAATTTGGCAGGGGACGGGTGGAGCTGGTGATTTATTTTAAAATCTTTGGAGAAGTGACTTTATTTTTTATTTTTAGCTTGTAACTATAAAACATTCTTATTTTATTAACAAGGTTTGTTTATTTTCTAGGTTTATGAGTTGAAGAAACTTAAAATCAATAATTATAGATAAAAGTGTAAGCTACAGTATACTGAGCACCACAGGATCTACTTCTGTGGAAGTATACATAGCAACTTTATCTAACTTGATAGCCTTCAGATGACTTGGACTGTCCTTCCAATCAGCCCCAGTCACTATGGTCATGCTTAGGGGGAGACACTGAAGACTTTAATTAAAATAAAGTATAATTTATTTGATTAAATTATATATTATTTAAAAAAATATTGTGTCATTACCTTCTTTGATCCTTGTTCTTCTTCCACACCATCTCCTATGACAACATAAACTACTTTTCTTCCAAATCTTTGAATTATGCGCTCAAAACAGCTTTCTTTTCCTGGAAAATTCAAGTATACTATCAAGCCCCAAACTGGAAAACAATAGTGTAGTTTATTTCAGTTTAGGAAGCAGTAAAACAGCTGGACACCTTTGCTTTATAGTGTAAAATAATTATTCCTGAACACCTGTACATAGTAGATAATATTCATTTAACTTGATGCTAACATCATTAAGTTATAAATGGGCAATTGAAATAAATATTCAAATAACAAAACCACAGATAATAAATGAAAGCATAACAAACCATTTAATGATCCAGATCAGAATTATCAATAACAATTAGTTCCAAATAATTATATGATCTGCTTTAACTGCTCAATGACATTTTGGATTTGGAATTTGAAGAATATGAACTTGAACATGCATAACAGATTCTATTCATTGTAAACACTCACCTATTTTTGTTGCACTGTAAATATTTTCTATTGGAAATACCACACCCAAACCATATAGCAAGACTTTGGCAAGAGCTGGGATAAGCTGAGTAGTCGTTACTAAAATATTGACACAATTTGTCCTAGAAAAATATAAAGAAGTATATTATAATAATCAAATAAATATTGCAACACCATAAGCAAATTATTAGTTATATTTAAAAACCTGGAAGGAAAATTTACCTTACAATTAAGGTTAGAAAGGGTTAATAGATGGAAAAATGATATTCATATGGAATCCAATATACAATAACTACAGATTCTCTAGTTTTTGCTCTTTTTCTGGCTCTTGGTTCTTAAAATGACTGATACTAGGAGGTATAAAGCAGACCATCAGTGATGGATATTTAAAGGTAGGTGTTTTTTCAAGAATTGATGGAGAACACTAAGTCCTTATAGTATTAATGCAGGTTCTATGTTATTATAACCTTGCTCCCTCCCCCCTCTCAAAAAATACCATAAGAAGGTTTATTCTACTTCAATATAGGGTCATATTTCCCATAATGACCTAGGAAAGAGAGTGTCTCATTTGGTGATGCTGGTAAACTGCAGGAATTTAGTTGGAGTGCTGGTATTCTTGCTAGCTGTTCTGGAAATGCCAGTTTTTCATAGCACAGAAACACTGTGTCCCAATAGTGAACATTTTGTAGTTGGTTGGACACTTGTGGAATGCAGATGTAGTGCTACTTGGGAACTGGGAAATTGTGGGCTGAGCAGAGTGGTAAGAGTGGAGTTACACATTCCTTATGCAAAAGGAGGAGTAAAATGACAAGGGCCATTTATGAAGAAAGAGTAGATATGTCTACATGCCAACTACCTACTGTGAAACTCTGGAACTTGAATTCCAGCAAATTCTATTAGTGGGAGAATAGAGTGATGGGGAGGAAAGCTTGAAAGTTTGCATTCATTCCTAGCTTGTTCCTCTCCCATCTTGGCAAGCAGTGGAAAGAAGGATTAAAAAAAATTATATAGAGCTTGACAGAAGAGGAGCTTTTTGTGTTCTAATAAACTTTTTGTGTTGTCATATAGATCCTTTAAAAAAAGGATGAGACCTTTCCTGGATTGCTTGATGGGATAAACAAAAGCAGAGAAATCTTGCCCTTATGCTCCATGTTTCAAATGCATGGAAGGTAGCATGTTTTCCTCTCTTTTGTCCCTAGAAGAAAGCTGGATGATCAGCATGCTATTGGTTAACAATGGTGTTTTTCTGACATTGTGTAATTATAGTTTAGAACTATTCTGCATGCATCATAAGACAGAAACTAAACAGATATAGGATGCAGTACAATAGAAGAAGAATGAAGATTTATGAAATGTATGGATGAAAAGAATTGGTCAAATCTACCTTATATGGCTATTATTGTGAGGTAAAACTGTTGTATGAGGGGAAGCATTCTTTATACTTTCTTGACTTTTCTGGAAAAGACAAGCTATGAACCTAAGAATAAATTTAATAAATTAAAGAGTTAAATTTTATTGCTATCTTGCCTGGGTTATGTAGTAATGATTCTATATAATTAGTTAAATGATTCTATATAATCAATTAAATCTACCATCACTATCAACTAATCTACTACAGCATGATGCAATAGGGAAAAAATGAAACAATTCATGTCCACTCTTATAACAACACTACACATCAATTCACCAAATTTTAAAATGCCATATTTTAGAAAGCTTTAATTTTAATTAAACCAGCTATTCCTAAAAGTGCATAATGTATTAATTGTAACTTACAGAATTGTAAAATGTATGTTTATGTTATATGTCTCCAGTTAGTTTGCATTACTACCTATGTGAAATCTACTTACCTAGAGTGAATTAGTGTGAGTGCTTTCAGTGCAAGGGTTAACCACGAATCCGTAAGGGCTTCAATTTCTGCTCTAAGCTGCAACCAAGCTTCCCTCTTTGCTGGGCCCAGAAGACCTGCCAGGAGATGAGTGAGGGAGAACAAGCACTGTATCATTTACATGTCAACTATAATCCATTACCATGTCTTACAGTTCTATAGAATTTATAGCTGTAAATAGGTGGGAAAACATAGCCACAAGATTCAAAAACTTCACACAGCAATGAGACAGTAGCTACATGGATAGCAATATTATGGATACTTGCCTCCAACATTATTTTTATAGGTGTTATAGATTTCTTTTACTCGTCTGTATCGGAAAGCTAGCTTTCTCATCCAGTCCACTCCTCCACGTACCCCGGTTGCTAAGCATAGATTAGCACTGGTAGCTGCCGCAGGGAACCCATCTGTCCCGAAGTTATAGGTGCTGTTTTACATGTAAGAAAGTTTTAAAAATTATCAGATGGTTCAAGATAACTGAATATTATACTGGCAATTTAGATGACTTGAAAAAGAATAGAAATAATGCTATTCGGAACTTAATATAAAGAAGCAGCAAACAAAAACTTCTATTTTTTCAATCACAGTCCTACATTAGTTAAATGTACCTTAAATCCTGGCCATTATCATCTGATGAAACATCGTCAATATGAACTTGGTCACATTCCTATAATGGAGGAAAAATTCACTATATTTACTTTAATTTGCCAATTGCAATACAAGAAATAGTAACCATTTTTAAAGGCATGCAAGTCAACAATCATATTTACTTTTTATATTGCTATAGATGAATTAATATAAGTAATTTTAGACATTATTCTTACAATTTAGGAAAAAAATCCTGCATTTGGAAGGAAAGTTGTTAAAATAATTATGTACATTCTTATACATTTTCAACCACCCTCAAGTTTTAAGTTATTCCAAAGGGTTTTCAGGCAGTGCGTGTGTATAACTCAAACCAGATTTCTTGGTAAATGTAACTTATTAGAAAAATTAAATCTGATGCTAACCACCAATGAAACTATGACCTCTGATTGCTGTTGAGCCACACACTAACACAGCCTGAGGCTAACATTTTAGAAGAGTGCAGACAAAAAAAGAAAAAGTTATTTGTTTCCCACTAATTCTGCATTTTCTAAAAAGCGCAAACCCAGAGTAAAGTAGAAACACTTTGAAGATTTTCAAAATGCTTTAATTTACTTCTTAAAGCCACTGCATAAAACAAGTCCTTTATATGTATAATATTGATTTATCTGCCTATAGTTGGACAAATGAATATACATTATTATCTGAACATTAAACAACAGAATCACTATTACTGTTAGTACTGATATTTTACTGCTGTTTTATTTATAAATTTATTTATAAATTTCAGGATTATTTATTTATTTCAGGATTGTGTTTAACTCCAAAGTCTATTGCTTCTTTGTTTTAAAAGTTCTAATATGAATACCAATAGCAAAGATGATCCATTTGTAAAGCTGTAATACTCCAGAGCCACATATTTCTGTGTTACTGGTTCTTTCTGAACAATTTTTTTCAATCTCTCTATGGGCTTGGAAGAAGGGAGGGGAGCTAGACGTGGAAAGAAACTCAAAACAGCTGTTCTCTAACAGAATTAAAATCATGACCCTTAACCTTTGTTTTAAAAAACATCTATTTCTCAGCCAACCCTCTCCCAGCAAGCAGTGAGTTCCAAGGAGGAAAAGACTTTGACCCCATAACCTTCTTCACCTCTCCTGAGGTCAACAACGTCAGATAAGAAGAAAAAAACCCCTGAAGAATGGCCTCACATGATGACTATGAGTGTAAGTCTTTTAAATAGAGAAAACACAGGATATCTTTAAAATAGATGATACAGCATTAGAACTTAAATACTGAATAGGTAGGATGAGAAAAGAGAGATTGGTTAAAACAAAACAAAACTTCTAAAATCTGAAGTTTAGTAAAATCAAAGTCACAAACTTAAAAAATAAAATAAATATAATTATTTCAAAAATTACACATTTTTCATACAAAGTGTACTTTAACAATTCCGTACATTTATTCTGATTAAAATTATGTTACATTATTGGAACAGAAATCAGAAATAAAGAAGAACAAAACTTCCACTCTCTAAGATATATTTCTCAGTTTAACACCAACAACTCTGCACTGAGCTAACACAGTATTTCATGCGAATAGATATTTCCATCACCAATAAAATTAGCAAAAGTACAGTTCTTTGTGCTTTACAGGTAGTCCTTAATTTATGACTGTTCATTTAACAATATTTCAAAGCTATAATGGCCTTGGGCAAACTGACATGACCTGCACTTGAACTCATGACCGTTCCATCTTCCCTATTGTCATATAATAGTAATTCTGGTGCTTAACAACTGGTTTGCGTTTACCAGTGGACATGTGATCATAAGCTCAACTTTTTTGTGGATTTGGGGCAAAATAACAGCCATTAGGGAAACTGGATTCGCTTAACAAGCATCATAAAATTGTCATAAAATCTGATCTGATTCAACTTATGACTGCAATGACTAATGATTGAAATTCTGGTCCCAGTTGTGGTTGTAAGTAAAGGTCCAGCTATACATTTACATTTTTGAGTGGGTGCCCAAACAAACATGTACACTTTGCTTATTCATCGTAATTTACATTCAAATTTGCAAGCAGAATAGTTATTTTAAAACAACATAAAAGTTCAAGAGTAAAGTTTCTTTTGTTGATATTTTCAGGATCTTGCAAGTGAAGAAGAAAATAATTATATTATATATAACATAATCAGCTTTTTATGGAAAAGAAATATTAATTTAATTCAAAAATTCTTCCTGTAACAGTAGTGTAAGTGAAGCAGGGAAAGAAAATGGATGGGGTAGAGTTTTATTGGTTTGTTGGATCTCTTATCCTTGGAGCTTCTGGATTATATCCTACACTGTTTTGGACAGGTCTCAAAGTCTCTAAGGAAAGGCTCTTTACATTGAGGCAAATAAAAGAAGAAAGGTGACTGGATTCAGTTGATTTTTCATTTTTTCTTTTTCACAGAAATTTTAAAAAAATAGTGTTAAGAGGATTGCTATTTTAAAAGATAGTTCCTACTTATATTATAAACTTTATGATAATAGTCATTTTGTTGTTTAAATTATTGATAACGCTATTATAGTTCTTATAACAATGAGTGAAACTAATCACAGCAAATATATTCCTTAGGGTCAAATTACAAATAGCTTATTTTTTTAGCTTCTTGGTGAGGTCTGCTACTAAACTACTAAACTTTTCTAGGCGCTATTATAATGGTAATGAAAATGTTCCATGTCAACTAGATGATATCTATCTATCTATCTACCTATCTATACTAGCTAGCTAGATTTTAAAAGGTATACCTAAAATTCTAGGCAATATCTATTCCACTATTTGCTATTAATCAGTGTGAGATTTTTAGAAACATTCTTTGACTAAATTTCAGATGTTAAAAAAAAGCAAGTGAAATGCATTATTAGAGCACTGCTTTGGGTAAAAGTTATCTTGATGGCAGGGAAAGAAATAGTATCGAAAACAATTCAAAACAAACATACATAAAAAGAAGAATGACTGTGACAGAAAAGGGGAGAAAATGTAAAGAGAAGCCATTCTCAATTAAGAAGACAAAAGGAAAAATCAAAGCAGAAAAATTAGTCAGCAGGATCAATGTTTAGTATCCACTACAAAAGACAGGTAGAAAGAAAACAAAGCTTCTTTTACTCTGGGAATGATGAAAAATAAATACAGAAATAATCACACAACAAATTTAACTGACAGAATCCATTTAAATATTCATTAATCTACTGTATCTATATTCTAAACATCCTGTGCTTGGATTTTTTTTTTTAATAGAAAGAGGTATTTGTAGTATTGTTCAATACCTAATTTTCACTTTCAATAGTTTTCAAGACTTAATTTCTGCAAACCTTAACTTGCTAAACTGGGACAATTGAGATTTGATTCAAATATAATTCACAAGCTGACAACTAGACAATTCCTTTATTTTCACCAGTATACTTTTGGAAACTGATTGACTGACAATTTCAAAGTCTCTCAGAAAGTTCTGATGCATTTTAAATTACCAAACACATTTGTAAAAGAAATTAAATAACAATGAAGTTCTGTGCATATTTATAATTAAAGCAAATAGCTACTCTTTAACATAAATGTCTTAGATTCTATCTAGAATTCTAAACAGAAAAAATAATATCTAAGAAAAATGTGAAACTTTTGTAGAAATACTATTATTTCTTGTTTTTAGGTTTGACTTGCAAAGTATTTTTTATAATCAATATTCTGAATTTAAACTATATCAATACAAGGATCCCTCATTTCAATACTGAACTACAAATATTATCCTTTATTGGAATGTCAATACATTATGCCAAGTCATGTTATTTAACTATAATTTGTTAAACATAAACAAATTATAACAGTCCAATAAAACTAAACCACAGTAAGAAATAGAAAGTATCTAAAACTGATACAAGGACACTTTGCGAAGACTATTGGAAAACTAATTTAAATGAATAAAAGATACTACTAATTGATGTGACAGACTGAAGTCACTGAACAAGTAAAAGAAAAGATAAAGATGCTGAAAGAAGGCCCAAATTAGAAATGGGCAAAAGTAAATGCAAAATGTGTCAATAAGCAGTGATGTGCATGTACAACTTGGTCTCCAGAAACCATATTTCCTTCATATACAACATTTGGTTCCTTAGTAAATAGTATTTATCTCTAAATTATGTTACATGGAAGGGAAGACTAAAAGTTCTTTAGATAGGAAAGACTGAGGCTTACTTTTGCAAGAATCTTACTAACTATACAAAACAATTAGTTTACAGGTCTTTCGTTTTTACAAATTTAAAATAAATGTTAAATATTATCTCAATATTTGCTTATAAATATATAACTAAATACAAAATAGGAAGTGGAAATTTGTATGTGACTGTTTCATGAAGTAGGATCATATGGTACATATATTTACATCATTTTATTAATTATATGTTCCTCAAATGTCTAGTGACACAGGAATGCAAACTCTATTTTATTCTTCATTGTATGTTATGAAAAGCAATATAATAAAATTATAACAACAAAACTTGCAACTTCCAAAATCATGTAATCTAATTTGATTAAATGATAACATGTGCTTCAAGTAAATTAAAAAAATTAAAGTAAATGTAAAGCAAAGACATTCTCAGGCAAAATGAAATGAAGGACATAGAAAGTCACTAAATACTTTTATATTTGATTAAAAAGGACAATACGAATAATATTACCAATGTAGTCTCTTCTGAGAATTAGAAATCATTACAGACTACAGATTCAAACATGCTGATCATAGTTAAAATGCAGTCCTGTGTTTGCTTAATCTTCCTAATTTACCATGAGGAAACTAACACCATGCTGTCAACTAATTGTTTCAGTGATTTGCTTTACAAAGTAAAACGAGCTGACAGGGAAATGCTCCATCAAAACTAGCTCTTTTCCTCTATCCTTTACATATCACAGTGTCCTTTGAGACTTGCTGGAGATTGGCCAACTCATAGGAAATGATCAGTGGATTCTCTGTTCCCCTCCTATCTATCATTATATAATTATCCTCCTGTTTCATTTTTCTCTACTGAACGAACAGTAGAGAAATTTGTTCCAAGTATGTGTGAGAACAAAATGTTTATAACTGCAAAGCTTGCATATCTGCAAAGATCTCTGCTTAGTAAACAAAAAACAAAAAATCCAGCACCTTAAATTCAGAACACATATTTCAAAGAAAGAGCTACATTTTTGTTTCCAAAAAAAGAATATACCACAATCATTTATCAAACCTACTAAACTCAATGGATTGTTTCCAGCTGAAACAATAGCAGGTATGTGAAATGATGTACAGTTTATTAAATTTCTTTCCAGTTTTTCTTTTTCCTTTTGACCCGTTTGAAAGGTGTAAACCTACAGATATGTTTTTGTTATTAAAATTTATTTTCTAAATTGCATGGGATTTTCAATTGACAAAAACTGTTCCTGCTACAGAAAGCACATTCAATTTTGTATGCCTTTTTATTGAAACACCATTAATTGATAGTATTTTGAAAAACACATTTTTCTTCATACTAGAAAAAGGAGAATATTCATACAAATATAACATTGAATCAATTTTCAAATACTCAGGTGCATAGATTTGTAATTTGCATAATACCTTAAACACAGTACATTTAGGCTACAGTTCTATATATCTACATCTATGTTCTATATTTATTAGTCTGGACATAAAATCTAGAGACTTAGTGAAATTTGCACTTAAGAACATGTATGGTGGTGGGCAGAAGACAGACATGGATCTATCCATTGATATCTTGATAAAATGCAGTAGATTGATAAAGATTTTTCATTTCTAATAGTTTAAGAGCAGCAGTAAATGTCCTAAATTATAATATTGGAATGAAAAAAAATGTGTAATGAGTAAATCTTTATGTTCATAATAGATTCATAATAAAACTTCTAGGCTCAGGATTAATACCTTTTAATTTTGATTTTTCAATCTTGGTGAGACAACTAAAGAATCCACAAGTTATCAAAATGCAAAATGGTATATATTACTAAATAAAAAATGAAGTCATAGTTGTCTTTGCAAAATGGTGAGATATCATTGGATTCAATACCCCCACTTTTTAGAAGGTATTTAGAGGCGTATAATAGAGCTGCCACTATTTATGAACTTCTGCCTAAATTGACTCAAATTTTACAAACAGTTGCAAGTTAGCAAATCCTAAAGAGTTCTTGAAAGTTAAAAAAAAATAAGCAGATGGGATTACAGCTATTATTTACTTTTATAATTGAAATATCCAACTCAGTTTGGGTACCATTAGAACACATTCTGAGACTAAAGCTAAAAGCTATTCCAAAGCTTTCTGGAAAACAAACAAACTTTTTAACATTTCTCTTCTCACAGTTTGAAGATATAAATTCCAGTGTTTAGAATCAATGTGTTTCTAGTACCCAACATAGATCTCTTGTGGAAACTAGGAGAGATATCAACATAGACAATCATATGAACAAGATTAGAAATTATTTCAGCTGTTCTGCTAGGTAAATTAAAACTAAATTATGTAAGTGGAAAGGAATGTGCCTCTATTAAATATTATCTTACAGTGATGATTTAAAATTTCTTTCTAAATAGAATATTGACATTGAATTGTAATTGTAACCATGTTGGATTCTTTTTCTCATGTCCAACAAAGCTGTTATTATTTTCACACATAAAAATTATTACAATTTTTTTTCTATTTTTATGCTATTAAATATTAATTGCATTTCAAAAGTGTGCTATTTATAATATACTTTTGTACATGATTATTTTTACAAGACTTAAATGTATTTTATTGCACCTTTATATATTTATATGTAAGGTAGTTCCTGCCTTAACAATTGGTTGTTTATAATGGTCAGTAAGATTTCCAAACATTGGAAAATGGTACTCGTCATTTCCTGCCTGGACTACTGCAATGCTCTCTATATGGGGCTCCCCTTGAGGTGCATCCTGAGGCTCCAACTGGTGTAGAATGCAGCCGCGCGGGCGATTATGGGAGAAAGGGGGCGCTCCCATGTGACACCTCTCCTGCGTGAGCTGCATTGGCTTCCGGTGGTCTTCCAGGTACGCTTCAAGGTGTTGGTGACCACCTTTAAAGCGCTCCATGGCACAGGGCCTGGGTACTTGCGGGACCGCCTTCTGCCACCGATAGCCTCCCACCGGCCAGTACGCTCCCACAGAGAGGGACTCCTCAGGGTGCCGGCAGCCAGGCAATGTCGGCTGGCGACACCCAGGGGGAGAGCTTTCTCTGTGGCAGCACCAGCCCTCTGGAACGATTTGCCCTCTGAGATCCGTATGATACCTGATCTCCGGGCTTTTTGCTGTGCCCTTAAAACTTTTCATTTTGTCAAGCTGGGCTGGCGTAAACCCCCTCCCCTCTTTTAAGTTTAAAGTGTTTATGGGTTTTAAATTTTAATTGCCTATTGGTTTTTTAAATTTTTTGGGCCAAATTGTTTAATTCTTTTATTAATATTTTAAATTTTGCATTTGAGTGCTTTTTATTTTTGGCTGTGCACCACCCTGAGTCCACTAGGAGAAGGGTGGTATATAAATTTAATAAAGAAATAAAATAAAATAAATAAAATGTCTTGCTGCTCTCTTTCCCATAGTCACATAACTCCCTTTGAGGTGTTTAACAACCAGGTCACAGTTATGACTGGTTGCAACATCCCACAATCATGATCTGCAATGTTTTTTGCTGATTTCCAACAAAATCGTGAATTTGGGAGAATGGATTTGGATTTACGACCATGTAATTTACTTAAAAATTGTCCTAAAATTGGGTCTGGTCATGTGGGCCTTGCGTTTTAAGACATTTATGATGAAAATTCCATACCAATTGCAGTCATAAATCAAGGATTATCTGTACGTGCAAGTTTGAACCACAAGCAAAAGTGTAAATTTCAGTTCTTATAAAGTCATAAAACATAAATTTGCAAAAGTATATATCTTTATATGCAACTATAATGCTGATGTGTGAAAAAAAATCATAAAAAGCCATTATATTTTTTTTCAGACCTGTACTCATCGCCTTTCAGTTTAGAACAATAAAAGCTTAAAATATGTTGTGAACTGCATAACCCATTACAATAAAAATCTTTTAAAAATACAACATAAAACCATGTGAAAAAGGAGCAACTATTGGTGAACCTGTCATCTTTGTCTGGTCTGTACTTTGCAACCATTTTCCCACAATAATTATTCTGTTCAGAGAGTAGAGAAAAGGTACAGATTACCTGTGGGATAGGCACAGATATAGAGAACAAAGAGAGCTCTTGAAATCCAATTCACTGAATTTGACAATTTGTGGATTAACAGTCAAAGAATTAAAACTAACCTTGAAAAATTTCCTTTAAAAAAATAGAATGGACTTATACAACTTAAATTCCTACCCAAAAAATAAAAATAAAAATGACAACAACAACACTGTGAGGACAAACACCAAAGTGAAAATCCTGAGAGTGGAAATTAAAGTATAGGAAAATGCTTGATTTTCTGCTTCTGAAATCTGAATGTGTACACTTGTGGACAATTTCTTCATATAATATAGAAGATGTTTAGATCATCACTTAGAAACCTAATTTCTTTATACTATATATATTAAATATGAAGGTAATATTTTGTGTATATATTGATGAATTTTATGTGGTAAAAATTTAGTTCTGCTCAAATAAGAAAACTATCTGTACAAAAAGAAAAATTAAGATGTACTGGTAAGAATGATCATGCTTATGTAACAATGAGGGCATTCTGAAACACAGCAGTCTATCAATATAGCTTAGCTCCTCCTGTCAGTAGACACTGCCAACAAGCCAGATGGATCTGCCTATGTTCATTGTGATGTGTGACTCAAAAATATACCAAAGTCAGAAGTAATGATTCTTGCCCTTTTATTTTTATTCTGAATTAAAAAACAAAGATACCACATAGTAAAACAATTCTGAGTATGTAAGCTTTGCTTTGCTCACTACTCAAAGATCCAAAGTCTGTGATGGTGAACCAATGGCACGTGTGCCACAGCTGGCATGCAGAGCCCTCACTGCAAGCCCGTGAGCCATTGCCCTGCTCAGCTCCACCGCGCATACTGGTCTGCTGATTTTGGGATGTGTGGGGGTCACACACACATGCATGGGGGATATGGCGCACATGTGCGGGGTGTGCTGTGCCAGTGATGAAATGTAAAATTTGTAACTACCGGTTCTGTGGGTGTGGCTTGGTGGGGTGTGTGTGTAATATGACCGAGTAGGTGTGGCCAACTTTTTTTTTTAACTTTTAAAACCATTTTTTCTTCAACCTCTTCGGCTGAAGAGGTTGAAAAAAAATGCTTTTAAAGCCTCTGACTATCCCAACTGACTTGCCTGATTGGCAGAAGCTTTCTTTAAAAAAAAAAAAGCCTCTGTTGATCCCAGCTGACTTGCCTAATCGGCAGAGCCTTTCTTTTCTTTTTAAAGCCTCTGACGATCCCAGCTGACTTGCCTGATCTGCAGAGGCTTTTTTCCCCTTTAAAAACATTTTTTCTATAACCTCTTAGGCTGAAGACGTTGTGCAAAAAATACTTTTAAAAGCCTCTGATGATCCCAGCTGAGCTGCGCGATCATCAGAGGCTTTTAAAAAAACTTTTAAAAGCATTTTTTGGCCAAAAAAAAAAAAAGCCTCTGATGATTGTGTGGCTCAGCTGGGCAATTTGGGTGGGAGGGAGGGATTTTTGCTACTGGTTCTCTGAATCACCACCTCCATCGCTACTGAATCGGGCGATCTGGTCCAAACCGGGAGCATTTCACCCCTGTGTTGTGCCCCCAGCGGCCCATTTTTGGTTCCAAGAGGCTGCAGGGAGGCCTACTAGGTCCAAAATGTGGCACGGGGATGTGGTGCACCCCCCATGGCCTATTTTTGGTCCTAGGATGCTGTGGGGGGCCTACTAGAGCCAAATGGGGAGCATGGGGGGGTCATGTCCACATGCATGGAAGGGCAAGGAAGAGTTATGCATGCACGCGCAGGGGGTGGGAGCGCATGGGGGCACACACATTGCATTATGGGTGCCAGAATGCACACGTGCTGTCATGTGTGCGCTTTCGGCACATAACAACAAAAAGGTTAGCCATTACTGTCCTAAGTAGACCCAATGGAACACCAGTAGAACGACCATTCCTTGTCTTCCATAATTCTTCAGAATTGTACTTTAGCAGTGAATATTTCCACTGTATTGATCAATATTCCTGGAACTTTAACTCTTAGCAGTAGTATACGTAGCTTGTTTTAACAATAGGCTTAAATTGTGAATCAGAATTCACATGTTATTTATTACCCAGAAGAAGCCAAATTATACAATTTGGACAAACACACTTTTGAAAAGAATATTTTTTAATGAAAATGTCCAAGGGAAAAAAATCAAACACAACAACATGTACATTAAAAATAGCCTCTCTAATTTCTTCTACACAATAAACGTATTTTTTCTCAATGTAAGTAGATATTGATAACAATCATATATTCTAATCTGCATAAATAATTATACTGAATAAAATGTATTTCAAAATAATATATAGAATAGTACCAGCCATCATATGGGTTTTTTTTAGAAGATCAAAATGTGTATAAATTGGGGAAAAAATAGCTAACAGAGTTTTAAATACATTTAATTACAATATTTCAATAGTAACAATATTTCAGAGTGCACGTTCTTTAATTCTATACAATTTCTGCATTTAGTATAATTGCAAAATACCAATTACAAAATTCTTGGCAGGTCACAGAGAAGTTACTACTTTATGGACAACCATATAGTAAGAATTATCCTAGATGCAATGCTGGGAAACTAAGCAGGATAAAATCATGTCTTAGCTTAATAACCATAATTATAATTAATTATGCAAACCTGTTGATAAATGAAGAAGTCGTTGAGACTTTATGTAACTGCAACAGACTTATAGCCTCACTTCCATGGTTATTAAGCGAGTCACCTTAGGTCATTAAGTAAGACAACACATGAATGCAACTTGCATTTTACTGGCTTTTCCACTGTCTGCCTGTGGGAAGCTGGCTGTGAAGCATGCAGATAATGACCACATGACCATAAGATGCTGCAATGTTGCATCCAATGATACACCGAGCCTGTGTAGCATAGGGGGCTAATGCCTCCTACTAAAGGCAGCAATTAACACCAGCTGCCTGTAATTTCTCTGAGTTCAATCCTAGCCAGGCTCAAGGTCGACTCAGCCTTCCATCCTTTCTAAGGTGGGTAAATTGAGGACCCAGTTTGTGGGGGCAATAAGCTGACTTTGTATAAATATATAAAAGTATGAAGGCTATTGCTTAACGCATTGTAAGCCGCCCTGAGTCTCCGGAGAAGGGCGGCATATAAATAAAATAAAAAAATAAAATAAAATAAATGCCTGCTGATTGTGAAATGCATGTATCTTAATCATATGACTGCAGGGACACTGCAGTCGCCATAAGTGCATTGACCGGTTGGAAAATTACTTTTTCAGTTACATCATAGCTTTGAATGGCACTAAATTGGACAGCCATTAAGATGGCTATAGAGTTTTCTTTTAAGAAACTAAGGCCAAAATATTTCAACCCTACTTTCAATGTTAACATATTTTAAAATATATAAATAAGTTGGATACTTATTATTTTAAAACCTATATAAACATTTTTCATATAAAGCAATGTATATATATATTTAATTTTAGCACATTTAAAAATTTGAAAAATACAGACACAAAGGATCCCTCTTCATACTGTTGCCTTGAAATTTCTAGTTGAAATCTGGCAATGTCGAATAATTGACTCAGATCAAATAATTTATCCTGAAGTCTGTCTATTTACCTGTTGATAGAACTCTACAGCAGATATTTACATAGATTACCTTATTCAGCAACAGTGATAGATCAAAAGCAAACTGCTGCTAAATCTGATCAATGTGACTATCAGATAACAAGTCCAGGCAGTAACATCTCCTTGAATACTAGACTTTTGTGTGCCTATGGGCCACTATTAACTATGGTAGCTTTATATAGTAGTCCTTGTATAGCTGTTTCTTTCTAGCATTACTGTCTTCTGGGAATACAGAACAAATAATTGCTTATCTACCTCTTTCATTATTATGCTAATGTCACCGTACAAATCTCTGCTAGTCAGAGCCAGGTAAGGGCTTTGGTGGGAGGAGGTTGTGCGGGACTTCAGACTTGTAATTATCCCTTCATTCAACTGGACTGTAAAAAAATCTGGCCTCCCTAGCTGAGAATGCACTGTGGACACTTTTTCCACATATCCAGAATAGAAGCAGCTGTACGGAAGCCAATTTATCCTAGAAACAAAAGTCTTTAAGAACCAGTACCGTAGTCTGTTCTTTAATCCTCCTTTTTATTCTTTTCCTTTTATGTTGCAGCTTTCAGATTGTAAAGGACAGAAGTTTTCTTATTAATCTTTATAAGATGGTCCATGATCCATTAAGGATAAGGACAAATCACTCATATGTACAGTAAATATCTATCAAATTAGTTTACAAACTTCACACTTTAAAAAAAATCTACAATTTTCATCATTTTAAAGTGCGTTTCTATCTATCATTTTTAAACCTATCTCTCTTAATCCTTTGCCTCTATATATTTTCACTAAATTTGTATTCTTTTCTAATGTTGTAATGTAAAACCACGTAGTCCAAAGGAACTATTCATACTTACTTAGTTTTAATATTGCCAAAAATTAGTACATATGCAATAATATTATCATTTTTTTAACTGATGGCAGACTATGAAAACTAGCATTTATGAAAACTTTCATCCCTTATTTTAATACATTGGATTTAGGAATGAAAACATCAAGTGTTACAAATAATCCATTTTCAGAATTATAATGCAGATCTTAAGAGTAAACATGATACGTTAGAACCGAAAATGTCATATTTCACACCATAATTATTTTGTAATGACTTGAAAGGCAAAACAATTTATTTTTACAGTAATTTTGGATTTAATGTTTTGTTTCTATGTCATTAATCTAAGCTTTGAACAGATGTTTTTCATTCACTGCGATCTAAAATCCACATAAAATGATGCATATTCATAGTAACAGGAAAAAAACTGTATTTACATGAACATACTGAATACTAGGGTCTGCTGAAATGGGTGAACAATAATAATAATAAATAGGATCTGATTCCAGGAGAAATAAGTGTTCCACACATTAAAATGACCAAAATAACAAACTTGATTGAATAACAACAAACTTGGAAGAATGCCATTCTTCTGAACAAGTTGTTGCAATTATACCATAGCAATTTTTGTTATCTCATTTTATGTTAACAATAGTTCCAGGTTAAAAAAATAACAACTTTTGCCAGAAGCAATGTGATTTAAGATGGTTACTGACAAACTAGAAAATATTCTAAGAATTATAGAGTTAATATAAATTGAAAAAAATGTAACTGAGAAAGCTATAACATACTAGCTATTTAAAGTCTTGTACCTTTCATTTTGCATTAAGAAAATTCATACAAATTGACAAGCTTGTGCAACCAAGCATATATTTTTGAAGATCTCATAATTGTAAACTATATAAAAACTTATTTTTTCATTTTTTTGCAACAACAAACAATTATTATTTATTGGAAAAATTCAGCTGGCTTATCTTTATTATCATGGTTTGCCATAGAGTCAACCAGATGTTCAGATGGGATTTTTCCCCCTTATCTTTATTATCTTTCAAGGTAATGAAAGGATTGTGACTTTCAACCATTTATTAAGAGTCCACTCAGGATATATAATCATAAGGTAAATTTATATAATAGGTTGTTCACACATTCAGATCCATGTCTAGAAGAATATTTGACCTAAGAAGTGAAATTAAATACTCCTTCTGGATTCTGGAATTTCTTATTTACTTTATCCTAACTGGATCATTTGAGCTTGATGGTTTTAAAAAACATTATAATGATAGGTTTAGTTTAGGCTTGCCGATTTAAAAATGTTTTAAGATATGAGAAGCATTATGAGGGACAGGAGCCTAATTATATGATCATGCAAATAATATGACCTTTAAAGACAGCATTTGATTGATCACCAATTTTTTTGGTCATCATTTGTGGTGAATGCTACATTATTTTTTAGCATTACTCTACTTTTACATTTACTTTTCAAGAGTTTACTTGACTTTTCTATTAAAATGTTCAAGATGGCTTAAAGTCTAGTAACAAAATAGCAATAGTATTATTACCTAATGGATTATGAAAATGAGGGGACGGGGAGGACAAAATTGATAAATATTTCAGGATAAAGTAAGATTTTTACAGATTTATAGTTTGCCACTGGAGGTCAGAAAAGAGAAAACAGAGAGGTCAAATAATATCATTATGGTGATATGTATTAAGAATTATTTTGGAGTCTAAAATAAAATACTTTAAAATAAACCTTTTATTTTATTTACAATTGTATAGAGCATGAAATGTATCTGTGTAATACATTTACCCAGATCTAATTCTGAAAAGGGAGTTTTCTGTATATCCCTAAATTTCTGGGAGTTGGTGAGAGAAAAATAATCTACTATTTATAGCTTAAAGAAAAGGAAAGATCTACAGAAATTCTGTTACTTTATCATCAACAATGTAGCCTCTAATGGGATGTAAAAGAAAGTCCCTGAAGAAATCCTTAATGAGGCAAACAGTTTTACTTGAAATAAACCTTTTAGCTTTTTCAGTTTTAAAGATGCCTTAAAAGATGCTTTAAAAGTTGTATAGAACCATTTTATCTGATCTGAAAATGAACCGAATTCAGTGGAGCTTTTATAAGCTCCCAATATCCAGTTTCTGTCAACAGCTTAGAAAAATCTTTTGGAGCAGGTGAATTTTCAGACACCTGTCAAGTACAGTACCATGCAAAGAACTTGGCAGAAGTACAATTATGATGTAATTGCACCACCTGGCCACCTTTAAATTAGGTTTTCAGATAATAACTGAAAACACTGAGTTTTATATGCTACTCTAACAAAAAAGGTAAAAGCTTGTGCATAAAATGAAATTGGATAAAGGTACACTTTTGGCCATGGCTGCTGCCTGAATGTTCATAACTCAGACTCTGAATTATGTCCTGGAGCAATAGTGTATTATGCTATAACTTTGTGTTAATATGCTAACAACTAATCCAAAGAAATTTAAATATTTATGTCAGAATCAGTAATTTCATCAGTTTGGAGCACCCATCTGCTTTATGGATTACATTTCAAATTCTTATCAGTTCAACCTCAAAAAGTTCAGTACGGAAAGAACAGAGTTGCTATTATGATGATGAAACTATTCTCTAAATACTGAGGTTACTTGATTAAAACGTAGAGGAAAAAAACTGCACCAGAAAACCATACTGAAATAGTTGGACACCTCAATAGCAATAATTAATGTCAGTATGAATCACTATTTTCTGAAACTGTTTTTTTAGGATGATGTAACCAAACTAACAAGCTACGCATTAAAATACAAAATGATGATGTATGAATATTAAGCAAATAAATGGATGAATTTGTATTTTATTTTCCCCTCTAAATTCTACATTGCTTCAACATGCATTTTAAGAAAATTACAAACTTTTTGCAGTTTTCTAAAAAAGGGTTTTAAAACAAAGATTGCAAAAGGCACAGAAATTGAAGAAATAAGAAAATCTTTTTCTTTTCAATAAATTATAAAATGAATCATAATGTCGTATATTTCTGCAACAGAATGCATATTATATTTTTATATATACAACCACCACCACACTATTCCTTTCAAGCAAAACACAGATTAATTTAATGTATTTTTCATAGTAGAAAAATAAATAAGAAGCAGTTTAAGGAACATAAGCAAGCACCTCAGTTCTAATTTAATGACAAACTTTGCTAAATATTTTTTAATGTTAGCAGATATTATGACCATTTCTTAGATAATGAACTGCAACACGGTTTATTTTTTCATCTACATTTGAAACAGTTACAGTTAAGGTAATACTTATTGATATCTTTATCAATAAGACATTCCAATTGAAATCCTAATGACAATAACACTATCTTGCATAGTAATAGGTTCATAAAAATAAGAAACCCATACATTTAAACTTCTGGATAGAATATATATGATTTCTCCCTAAATTATAATCAGTATCAATGTTATCATTTTGAGATTCTCTAATTAAACTGATGACTTTAAAAGAATTTCCAAATTGTTGAATTCTTTTTCAGCCTTAAAATGGGCATCAAACCTAAAAAGTATTTAAGGAATAAGTAGTATTACTTTAAAACTTAAGAAGTTAGAAAGTGTCTACTGGTGCCAATGTATTCAGCATCTGTCTGTTCCATCATAAATAAAATATAAACACTGGCTTGTAGAAACTTCATATATACCACAGTGTTTTTTTTCAAGACTATAGGACATTACAGAAAAATCATTTAGATGAAAAAATTGAAAATGATATTGCTGCAATTCCATAGTTTCACACTATTTGTTTCAGAAATAATTATTACAATTATTTTTGGACAGATATCATTTTAAAGTCCTATGCTTGCAACAACTTTCTGTCAATATTTGAGAGTGTAGGTGTGCAGAGCTAGTAAGTTTGTTTGCAATTTTCACAAACCTGCGGGCATAATACCAACTGTGTATGAGGTCAAATTAGAACCATTTACAAGTTGGCTAATGAAGAAAAGAGAGAAAAGAAAGGAAAAATTATTTTTAGGATAAGCAGCATTTCAGCTCATGCCATACCATACAAACTAAAATCCTATGTATAGGTAATAGCCGAAACAAGCATAGATGTATATGGATAGATGCTGTTCTTACCCAATAGATATAACAAAGCAAAAGGTCAAATATATTGTATTGCAAGCCTATACATAATTCAGTGCTTTCAGATAGCTGAATAAGCTGATGTTGAAAACACCATAGGAGCTACAGTGTTTATTCATTGCTGCTTCATGTTCAGTTTATCTATAATGAAAGAAACTTATGACCTTACCACTAGTCTACTTCAGAGAAAAAAAGTAGGTGCCAGAAATCAGAAAGATCCAGAGCCAAAGGCATCATACTATAAACTTACAAAGGTTCATCTATTGCCGATTAAATGAAAAGAGACTCAAAGCTCAATGCAGAGGGAAACAAATTTTTTTAAAGGTTTGTAAGTCTCAGATAACTGCCCTGCCATTGTTTTACATTTTTCCATGCCTCTACACTTCCTGGTTCTGCCTGAGACCAGATGTGCCAAAATACTTTAATAAAGAGTGTTGTCATAGCTCAGCAAGAAGCAGGAAACACAGGTAATCTTGTAAGCAGAAATAAAATCCCCAAATTTAAAACATCTGCATATATTTTCATTAGAACTAACATCTCTAATATAGTCACTTTGCCTATTAATCCATCTATCTAACATCTATCTATCTATGACCTATAATGAATAAAACTGATGATTTCACTAGCATAACATGCCTGCAATTTCAATATTTATTACAGCATGCTGTTTTTCCAAAGCTATGTTAAAGAGTAGGTGCAAAAAAAGTCCCACATATTTTCCCTGTTTTCAACATAAGATAGATAGATAGCAATGACAAATTATTTACTCTGACCAGGGGTGGGTTCTACTTACCTTTACTACCAGTTCACAACGGGAGTGTGCAGGGGCGCTTGCTGCACTTGCGTGCGCTTCTGCACGTGCACAGATCATCAATTATGACGTCTGGGCGGGTGGGCGGAGCCTCCTGCCGTTTTTATTACTGGTTCTAAACAACAGGATAGAACCAGGAGCAACTCACCACTGACTCTGACATATTTATGTTCAAAATTATGGAATAGGAATAGCCTGTTTTGGGGGGAGGGATGAAATACTATACAAAAGAAACCCTCTAGATCAAATATAAAGTCTCTGTAATCCAGTATTCTGTGTCATAGAAACAACAAAATGTTTTTCAACGGTACTTAAGCAGAACATAAAGCTGCAGCTCCATTCTAATGTTCTTCCTGACCATGGTGCCTCTGAATTTATTGGCTGTAGCTACAGTTAGCCAGTAAGCACTAAATACAGTGATGGCAAACCTTTTCAGCACTGAGTGTCAAAAGGTAGCGTGGAAACTTCACATGTGCTCATCGGTGCTGTTCTATGGAAAAAATTGAACTTCCAGGTTCTAGATCAGCTGGCTGGAATGTATGTGGAGGCTGGTTTTCAGCACTGACGCAGGAACAAAGGACAGCTGATTGTCGCATGCGCATGCGTGCCAGAAATCCGGTAAGCAAACAGGCAAGGGCACACGTGCCAGGCAACATGGCTTCGCATGCCACTTTGGGCACACGTGCCATAGATTCGCCATCATGGCACTAATACTGCTATTTTTCATGAATCTGTTGAACTCATCCTAAAGTCAGCTAAGCTAGTAATTATCACCACAATTACAAATATTGAATCTATAGGTTATATTGCTTATCTGAAACTTTGCTCAAAAATGTTACTGTTTGTAATATATCCTAATTAAAGGGAATAGCATGACACAAAGCACTAGTTCAGACATGTTCAATTGGAATCATAATCCTTGATGCTATACCAGAAACTGCTTTTTGTAAGATCCCAGTTTCAAAATAAATTTTATGGTTCGAGTGAGGAACTACTGTTCAAAATAATAAAACTTAAAAGTCACACTTGATACACAGTGGAGCTGTGGAGCTGACCAAATCTCTGGAATGTTGACATTTAACAATTAAATTAAGACATTTATGGTCAATTATAATGGTATGCAACTATTAAAAACATATGGATGTATATTCCATTTTGATTAGGGAAAAACTATAGGCTATTTGGCACAGACTCAAGATAGTCTTTCAGCAAAACTTGGACTAAATTATAGATTGTATAATCAGAACACAGAATCTCAGAATCTCATCTATACACTTGGTCAGATTATCTCCTATTGAAACATGTTTATGTTTGTGTATGCAACATGAAATTGCAGTACTGGCAACACTTGAAATAGTGTTTATTTTACATATTTAAGATACAAAGTAATAATTTTTATGTTAACTTGTTAATGTATCATTGAATAGTCTCTTTCATAAATGAAATTGAAATACAGGACAGATGTTTGAGAAACCGCATTTAGTGGTTGCACACACTAATTTTAAGAAATATTAGCTCATCTATTAAATAAAGTACATTTTGCTAGATTTTGGGAAAAAAGAAACATCAGGAAATATTTAAAGGGCAATTGTTGTCAATTACTTTTGATCAACAGAAGTTGTATGTGAATCTTCGGGATTCTTTTGCTTGCCTAAATAATGTACCATATTTTTTGGACTATAAGATGCACTTTCCCCCCCCAAAAAGTGAGTGGAAATCTTGGTGCATCTTATAGACTCAATATGGCCCTGTTTTTGGCCTTCCAAAACCTGTCCTCGTGTCCCATTTTTGCCAAAAATGGGGCGCACAGAGGCTTTGGGAGGCCTTCAGGGGGCTGGGGAGGCTAAAAATGATTTTTTTCTTGTTTTCCTCTGAGCGTCTTATACTCAAGTGAGTCTTATAGTCCAAAAAATATGGTAAATTTATACTTTCTAACAAAATAAAACTGTGATTAAAGGTTATTGGCAGTGCTCCTCAAGTTTGTTTAGTGGTTTAGTTTTAAATTAACCACTGCCTTATTATGACAGAAGCAAAATTTGACATTGTCTGTGTTTGAAATTTTAATGAAAATACCCAAAAGTCTGTTTTTCCATTCTTAAATGAAAAAAAAAAACACAAGAGTTGGAAATTACTATTCATAACCAAGGAAGTTTTTTTTGGGGGGGGGGAGTATTAAGAAGAAAGATTTTAAGCTTTTGATATGATTCTAGAAAGTTTGACATTACAGCTAACTGCTAGAATTTCCTACTGTTCATGCAAAAGGTCTACTTATGTTTATCATTCTCATAAACATTGTGACCTGAAACATTTATCATAATAACTATAAAGGTATGAACCAGTTACTTAGATTTCATTGTGCTATTACTGTGCTATCAGTAACAAATATGTTCTTGTTTTTTTTTTTGATATCTTAATCTTGTGTTTAAGATACAAACTCAGTAACTACCATATGATCACATTTTATGTTTAAAATGTAGTTAAATATTAATATCTTAATAACACTAAAGAAAATTATGATGACCATTAAAATTTCCAACATGTTTTACAGGTATTATAAGCATTAAACCCAGAAGTAACAAATAATAATTGAAAGAATATATATACATACAACAGTAGATAAAGATTAAGTTTCTTTAAGTGGATAACAGAAGTTGAGTGGTTTGGTTAGAAATAATGAGAAAGAAGAATCACAGGAACAAATTGGGTAAATATTGTAGGGAAGGAATTATTTGTGAAGAGATACCAATAGCAAGTAACAGAAGAACTGTTCCTATCTCAACCTATTCCAGGAATCCAATAGACAGCTACTTAAAACCAATGAGAATAGTGGGTTGCATATTAGTTAGCTACACTTAGAAGCAGACAACGGATTACCATGAAATTAGTATAAATAAACGGATAAAGAAGGACTTCAGAGCGCTAATTTTGCCAATGTAAATCCCCTCTTATGAAATAATACTTTCACAGAAAGTATTAGTCTAAATAATCAACCATTATTTAGTCTTTCAAAAATTCAGTGTTTCATTCAAATAATAATTACTTACTTCCAAATCATTAAAGAACAGATGAGTATCTGCCAAGTTGAAAATCATCTCCTCCATCCTTAGTCCCAAAGAAACAGAAGTAGGGGGGTCCTCATAAAAGAAAAGGAAAAAGAAGGAAAAAATTAGACTTATTAGACAATTGTTATGGTTAAAATGCCTTGGGGGAGGAGGACTTTTATGGACCCAAAACAGTGTTCTAATTACAAATTATGCAACAAAAATAACAAAAATAAATAAATAAATAATAAAACAATTACCATGTACTATGATATCAAGGAAAGACAACAGGTCATTAAAGGTAAACTTTATTCTATTGTATTTCTATTTTACTTTGTTCTGTTCTATTCTGTTCTGTTCCATTTCCGCTCCACACATTATTTTATAATTGTGGAGGTAAACATTTACAGATTTTTCTTAACAATGGGTATCTGGATAGGAGCTGTGGTGGCTCATTGGTTAGAATGCAGTATTGCAGGCTAATTCTGTCAACAGCCAGGAGTTTGTTCCATCCTTTGGAGGTCATTAAAAACCCAGATTGTTGGAGTCAATATGCTGATATTGCAAACTGGTCAGAGTTCTGTAAAGTATTATGGACCAGTATATAAGTATAATTGCTATTCCTGTTTCTGTGTAATAATAGTTCAGGACATTATTGTTATGGAATCTTTATAAAAATGACAAAAATATATACTATATATTGTATTTCATTTATTATATAAGTAGCCAGTAGCACCACACTTAACAATTTTTTACAATTTTAATTTTATATATTCTTTTATATGCTGATATTTTACTATACACAACCCAGAGTCCCTTTTTAAAGGAGATGGTGTTCTAGAAATGTAAACCATAACATTAAATAGTTGTAAACAAAATTGGCTTCTTAAAAACAAAAGAGTCTTTACAGCTTTAAAAAAGAGCCAATACTATACAGTTTCATTGTGGACACCTTACTAAGTTACTCTGATTATACAGAGCACCAGCTTATATAAACTTCTACTTAATGTATGAAACCCACCCCTTTTGAGACATGCCCTAAGTTCCTGTTAAAATATGAATATCAGTGAAGTCACTGTAAAGCATTTTTTTCCCTTTTTATAAAAGTTGTTTTGCCTGGGCAGGCCAACAAAAATACTCATCTGGAAGTTCTTAACTTGGAAATTGATATTAGTAGACATTGTTATATCAGAAGCATATTTTATGTAATAGACCTTAAAATACGGCAATTTCAAGGTCTCGTGTTTGGAACTATGAAGTGGCACAGATTGTTAATCCTCTATATTCAACTTCCTGAAGCTGCTAGATTCACTTCTACATAAGATGGGTGGCACATCAATCAACCAAGCAAATAAATATTTTTGGTTCATATTATCCCTTTCTTCAGTAATATGTATACACTTATATATACATACATAAAAATGTTCACAAATGGAAGGAACAATTTAATTCTTACTGGAAAAAGAATTGAAGATATAATATTTTATTACATCTGAAGATAAATATGGAACAGAAAGCAAAAGCAAAAGTTGAAGGGAAAGATGCAGACTAATATTTCATTGTAGTCTCCCCTTTTCTTAAAGAAAAAAATCAGTAGCCATAGAACATGTGGGACCACCTTCTGCTGCCAATAACCTTCCACCAGCCAGTATGCTCCCACAGAGAGGGACTCCTCAGGGTGCCGTCAGCCAGGCAATGTCGGCTGGCGACCCCCAGGGGAAGGGCCTTCTCTGTGGCAGCTCCTGCCCTCTGGAATGATTTGCCCCTGGAGATACCCAGGATACCACATCTCCAGGCCTTTCGCCATGCCCTAAAAACTCTCTTATTTCATTAAGCTGGGCTGGCGTAACACCCCCCCCCCCCGATTTTTAATTGTCAATGGGGTTTAGTCGGGATGTTTTAAATCTGGGGCCAAAGTTGTTTAATTCTTTTAAATTTTTTAAAATTTTGTATTGGAATATTTTTTATTCTTGGCTGTGCACCGCCCTGAGTCCAGCAGGAGAAGGGTGGTATACAAATTTAATAAAATAAATAAATAAAATAAAGATTTAATTTAAATCTGCCAGTTGACTGTGGGTATATTAATTCATCATCTCAAAATGGAGATAAAATTAAAGACAACGAAAAAGAAGAGGAAGAAGAAAGCAACCAACAGCAAATGTCATCTCTGTAAAGAAGCTGAAGAAAGAATGGACCACCTACTTATCTGCTGCAAAAAGATCACCCAGTCTGATTAAAAAACAATGGCATGACAAAGTAGCAACAATAATACATTGGGATATTTGCAAGAAATACCACTTGCCTACAAGCAAGAATTGGTGGGGCCAAAAAACAGACATGGTAATATAAAATGAAAAAACCTGAAGTGCTATGGGGTTTAGAATTCAAACAGATAAGCCCCTTCCACATAACACTCCAGACTTACTAACTTTCAATAAAAAATGCAAAAAAGTTTGGATAGTGCATATGAGAAAGAACTAGACAAAATCACAAAACACAAAGACCTACAAATAGAAGTAGAACGACTGTGGCAAAAGAAAGATAGTACCAATAATAATAACTGCCCTGGGTACAATTCCAAAACATTTGAAGCACCATTAGAGTACCATCAGCATTGAAAAATCACCATCAGTCAATTGGAAAAGGCAGCTTTACTTGGAAGCTTACATCCTATTATAATACCTTTAACATTATTAAACAACATCAGCTTATCCCAGATCTCTGGGAGAGACAAAGATGTCTAAACATCTGGATGACTATGTGATAAATCACAACATAATAACAATAATAATTTCCCCCATGGACACCCATTGTAATGGGCATGGGGTTTTGATACTCTGTTGAAGTTGACAGCTCTGTTGGCATTAGTGTATTTTATCAGCAGAGATGTCTCAGACAAAGAACCTGACTATATGTATCTGTCAGTCCATTAACCATAGTGAGTAAACAGAAAAAGAATCCTGTACCAGATTCAATGACCTGATCGGTCTTTGCCTGGTTCAGCAAGGATCGCATTAGGTGTTAGAGTTCCTGGATAATTATTGACAAGTGGGTAGCAAGACTCAGGATACCTGGGCAACCAGAGCTTAGCCCTGTAGGATTATTGGAAGAACAACCACCACAAAAAAAGGTAACAATATACTGTGATTCAAAAGCCAAGCCATTATGGCCTATTATAAATTGGAACCAACAATATGAAGCTACTTTAAGTGAATGTTTGAATTTTAGAAAGAATTTATTCAAATATTGCTGAACAATTATAAAAGTTGTTTATAGATAAAAGGAGATTTATTATTAGAAATAAACTATTCAGGGATACAGAATTGGAAGAAATTCAGAAAAAGTGTGACAATAGATCCAATAGACCCAAAAACAATATAGGCAGTCCATACTCAATGACTATTCTTTTAGTCACTGTTTGAAGTAACAATGGTACTGAAAAAAATAATGTATGACCAGTCCTTGGACTGACTATCACAGAATCCCTAACAAATAATGTGATTGTGATTTGGGTGCTTGGTAACTGTCATACATTTATGATGGTTGCAGCATCTGTGGTCATGTGATTGCCATTTGTAATCTTTCCAGACAACTTCAACAAACAAAGTCAATGGGAAAGCCAATAGAAAAGGTTGCAAGTAGCAGTCATGTGATGTTGAGTTTAACAACCATAATGATTCACTTAATGACAGTGCCAAAAAGGTCATAAAATTGGGGATGGTCATGTGCCATCTTATTTAATAACCATACCATTTAACAATGAACTTTCTGGTCGCTATTGTGGTCATAAGTCAAGGACTACATACAGTAGAGTCATAGAAAGCACTGAAATAAAAATTGGAAACATAGAGGGAACATCTGATATAAATGATAATTTAGAAAATGGTTGTTTAATCTTTGGCTTGCCTGGGCCACATCAAGTGGAAAGGAATTGTCCTGGGTTGCATTTTAATATACAATATATGCTATATACATAAAGAACAAACTTTATTTGTTTATATTTTTTATGATCTTATGGGGCCATACCAGGGGTGAAATGCTTCCGGCTTGGACCAGATCACCTGATCCAGTAGTGATGGTGACGGGTGGTTCAGCGAACCGGTAGCAAAAATCCCTGCACCCCCCCACTATGCTCAGCTGAGTCGCATGATCATCAGAGGCTTTTTTAAAAAACTTTTAAAAGCATTTTTTCTATAACCTCTTCCGATAAAAAAATGATTTTAAAAGTTAAAAAAAAAAGCCTCTGATGATCACGCGGCTCAGCTGGGATCCTCAGAGGCTTTTCAAAGCATTTTTTTCTGCAGCGTCTTGGCCGAAGAGGTGGTTAAAAAAAATGCTTTGAAAAATTGCTGACGATCCCAGCTGAGTTTCCTGATTGGCAGAGAGGCAATTAGAAAAAATGCTTTGAAAAATTAAAAAAAAAAAAGTTGGCCATGTCCACCCAGTCACATTACCCCTCCCCCCCAACCAAGCCATGCCCAGAGAACTGGTAGTAACTAACCCATTTTACATTTCACCCCTGGGTCATACTAGAGTTGTCCAGGGCTACAAGACTTAGAACAAGTAATAACAAAAGAACTAGAAGTACAGGCCAGCACTGTAACAACCTATGAACTCTCTGACAAGAAGAATCAAAAGAAAAAAATATGGCCTATGCACAATCACCAGTAGGAAGACAAAAACTGCCAACACAAGAAAGTAGTGCCCCGCCCCCAATTTTGTGGCAGCTATAATGAAAGATGGGAGTAAGATATTTGCAAAGATCAGAGTAACATCTATCAAACAAACCAATCAGCTTGCCTATAATATAGCAGTGGTAGTTACAAAAAAATTGAATACCAAAATTAGAAAACCAAAAATAAACATATTCAATCCCAAAATGAAGGTACAATTGGAGGCCAAGATAAAGAAATTAGGATCAGATACAAGTAATTTAAAGAACATGAAAGAGTTAAGTGAGGTAAAGTTGAAATGCTATTCATAGACAATCTTGCAAGGAGCTTTTTTTACACAATGGGATCGTTATTGTAAAGTTCTATCATATTATATTACTTATTATTTAAATTTAGAAAACTATAAATAAATAAAATGGAAAAGCAATCTACATAAATTCCTATTTGTAGGCTTTCAAGAGATAACTAATTCAACTATTGCTAAATTAAATGCTAGTCATGTACAGGTTTACACTAATTGAGAATAGAAATCTTATATTCATAACTTCTGAGTCCAATGGTGAATAAAGCTTATAGTCCTGAATTCTTCTCTAAATCTAACCTATTGTCTACACGATTACCATTAATTCAATTACCTTCATTTCTCCCACATCCAAAGTGACAGAACCCTATTATTATGATTAATATCAGTTGTCTACTACAGACTCTCATATACATTCAACTAGAACAGAAAATTCACTATATTTAGAGCTGTTTAACCCCCATACATCTTTGGAGATAAAATCTCTTTGTTCACTTAGACCCTCTCTATAGGATAAATATCCTGACAGAGAATCTAAATATTAAAAAGCACAACATTGTTTTAAAGATTGTATACTTCAACACTATTCAACACAATAGTGGCCAGAACTGGCATGTAGACTGAGATAAAATAATGGAAAACTATTCTCTTAATCTTTGTTATTTTAATTCATTTCTGAATAATTATTGCAAAATTAAAAGGAACCATTTATATATATGAATAGCATATTTATTAGGATTTATTACCACCCGTATTAGCATGTCATCTTAAAATCCTTGCTCACTTTGTTTTCTGGTGAAATAGGAGTTGAAAAACAGGAAAGTTCAGGTTTTTTTCCTGCCTCAGCTTATTTTCTAGTTATCTCGAAAGTCAGAATTGAATACTTCTATGAACGAAGTTGGGCTTTCCCCTTCTTTTTATGTAGCATGTTATGAAATATATCTCTTACAATTAAATTAAAAAAAACACTTTCATATTAACACTACAAAATGATGAGGCGTTGAACTGTAAGTACCAGTACATAAACAAACTATCAGAATTTTAGCTAAATTCCATAGTCTTAATGTTCTTCTGCAAAGTGATTTCCTACTTCTTTCCTAATTGATTCTATCTGAATCAATTTAGCTTCCATTAATCTAAACTGGCAAACAATCAGTTTTCTCTTTGAAGAATTAAAAATCAGTATTTGACATTGAGAACAGGAAAAAGTCAATACATAAGCCTGACATTCATGTACATAATGCCAAAATTTAACTTGATATTATATTTGAATTATTTTACTTTTTCTACTTTCCAATTCTTGCTCCATGTTTTGCAGGGACAATTTGGGCTTCAAAGAATCAGCTGTCAGGCAGGAGGACCTGTCCACTTCATAATGCATCTCAGCTGGTCACTGGTGAACTAATAAGTAGTAAACCAATAGCTACAGATGCACAGAAGGCATCACTGCATATATTCAAAGAACATATCCCACTACTTCTATACTTTCTTTTCAGCATAAAATCTACACAGCTGTTAGTTGTTTATATTCAAGGTAGTGCTCACAAAAAACTGTTTTTTAACAGCATTCAAATTATATACTTTATTCCTGAGAAAATATAATAATTCTCTCCGCTAGGACTTTTACTGCTATCATGATTAGTGTGAAAAAAATTGATTAAACCCTTTGTTCAACCCTTTGTTCATGTCCATAACAATAATTACATCCAATGTTATGCAAGTAGCTTCTTTTAATGTAGGCTTGCTACTCCAAAACCTTTTCTTTGTGCTCCCCTTACCAAGCTTTATTCAAGGCTATTGCTAAAAAATCTGACAACTTACACGTTTCTTTTAGGACTAATGGATCAATAACTGGAAAAAATATAATTTAGATTATAGTAACATGTAAGTAATGGTCTAACCATTACTGAAACAGAAGATGGTTTCTACATTTTAGGATCATTATCAACAGGGGGGGGGGGGGAAATCAGCATTCAAAAAATATGCTGCAAATTAGCACTTGGTAGACGCAATGAAGGCTTAGGAAAAGATATTCAGATGCCCTGATAGGTCTATATAGGTAAGAATCGTGCAGGCAAATTTTCTCTGTGCCACTCTATGGAAATGAAAATTAGACAGAGAGAACCTTTACTTCTGAAATATGATGTTAAAAAAGTTTCCTGAGAACTCTATAGATAGACAAAATAAACAACTGGGTCAAGGAACAAATCCATCTAAAGTTCTCATCAGAGGTACAAACAGCCATCCACAAATTATTCTACTTGGACACATTATGCATACCTAGCCCTCTGAAGAAGGCTTTATGCTGAGAATCATAAAATCATGGAGCTGGAAGGGACCTTGGAGATCTTCTAGTCCAACTCTCTGCCCAAAGCAGGAATACTTATTCCATCCTCCTTAACCAGCTTCCACCCATTGTTTCTTGTCCTGGTTGCAGGTGCTTTGAGAATAAGTGGACTTGCTCTTCTTTCTGACAGCCATTCAAGTAGACAATTTAGCCATTTCATCCCTAATCCTTCTTTTTGTTAGGCTAGACATATCTCATTTCCATAAATAGACATACAGGAGAGGAGGAGGAGGAGGAGGAGGAGAAGGAGGAAAAAACTGAGTGAATTCAGTGGCAAAAGCCATAAATGCACTATTAGATTAGATTTTATTAGAAAATCAGATTAGGGACAGATTGTCATGGAGAAAATATAGCTATTTGGTCACTAAAACTTGATGTCACATAATCCATCCATCAATGAAATATTTTATCATATCATAACCCTGTATGATATAACCAATTTTTACCGGCCCATTTATTTAATAGCAAGATTTATTTTTCATTACGGTCACATTATATTGTGATATAATAATCTAAAAAAAATAACAGATAACGCTGACAGGCAGATATAGAAAGTTCTTTATGTAATTCCCATAGAATATTTTATTTGTCTAGTATTAAAAAGCTGGAACTGAACATTTTTATCCATATCGTAAGTTGGATGTACTTTGTTTTACAATTCTAACATTACAAATTTCATTTAATAATTTTGTAGCTTTTTTCTTTCATCCAGTGGAAAAATGGACATTTTATGTATTTAGAAATATGCTATTTTTTAGAGTGGCAAACATTTTCTCAACCAGAATTCAGTACGGAATTTATACACCAGTAATAAAGAAAATACCAAAAGTTTTAAATATTCATAATTTTTTTATGTCAACATGAGGACAAGTTGCAGCTTGGATTACTAGTGTATTGTTATATACACATTATAACTAAAATACAAATATCTATTTATTTGTTTGAAAAGCAATGTAAGTTTATAAATGACTTTACTTTTACAATTATATGTTAAAAGTTTTCTGAATTCACTATCAGCTCTTGATGACTACACAGAAACATTTGTATTGATTTCTTTACAATATGGATGTTTCCAGGGTGCTATTTCTTTTCAGATTTCCAGATGATCTTTAGAATTTACCATTTACTTTCAATGCTTCATAAGAACTGAAACCCCAATGACAATTATTTTTTTATTTCGCTTTTAGCTTCAATAATTCATCCTATTATACTACTAAATTTTTACTTTTTTCTATAGATTGCTTCTCCATGCTCACATATATAAATGTTGTATTTCATACTTACTCTCCCATATCTGTTAGCATACGATCCTGTGAGAAGTGAATGGAAAATGATGATTGTCTCATCCAAATCCCAAATGAAAACTCTCTATAAACATAAAAATATTTACACCAGTCATGTTTTATAAAGTTGGTAAGTATAGTAGATTTACCTAAAATAATTGTTCTGAAAGTTGTTCATATTATAAACTTATCTATCTTTTATTCAGACAGACCAATGTCCATACTATAATATAATGTCAACAATGATGACATATTGTAAAATTTCTCAAGATAGAAAATAGATAGTTGCTTATTAAAGCAGCCATATCTTTTTCATGTTTATGCCAAGTTTTAAAAATAATTCAGGTACTGGGACATGCTATATTCCTCTGCTTTCCAAATGTATCTTCCAAATCATTTTTGAAGTAAGCATAGCCTTAATCCATACATATATCTGTCATAAAATTAGCTCAAGCTAGATATAAATATTTATAGCAATAAGGGTATAGTCAATTAATTGTTGAATATTATAAATTCAAACACAAATTATACAATGGAAACACACAGCCTTAGTTCATCAGTTGTTTGTTGTATTCAAAACACAATCAACTGACTAGAACATTAATTATAACTTAGTTATTTCTTTTGAAAATGTAACATTCAAGGTTTGAACTTGAACAGTCAAGTTACATACAAATTATGTAACTTTTACCTTGAGCAAGAAACAATAGGAGTTCAGCTAGAGATGAATAATTTTGTGGAAGAAAACTCACTTGTAAAAATACAGGTCTTGCTAAGTGTTGTTTCACCTAATTTTCAAAAGTTTTCATGAATTCACTTTTGCTTTCCTTACCAACTCTCCCTATTGCTGCTGAAAAGGATGAATCAATATACAAATAAAATAGCTGTTTTGTATCTAGTACCTCAAGGTCAGAATCAGGTGGTGGTGAAGGATTGTTATTCCTTCTGCCTCGGCCACGTGATTTGCCATCAGAGCTGCGACGCAATCTATCTGCCTCTGAATCTTTAACTGGTGTTGTAGGAATTGTACTGTACTCTGCTGGAAAAGAGAAGAGAAAATTACTCATATTTTAATTCAATTGTAGCTTTCTGAATTTCATTATTTTAAGTAGACTGTACAGATTTGACCAATACAATTATCTTGTGTTCACTGTAACATTCATTTTGGGTTAATATTAGCATACCTGAAAGAACTCTTTTTAATCTTATCCGCAACAATCACTAGATAAAGGAAGTTCACTTCTTGTCTATTATCAAATGCTTATTGCTTCAAAAACATGAATTCCAATTTTTAAGAACTCAAAATATGTCCCATCTAAAGTTAAGAATGCCTAAATTTCAATGATATCAATTAAGTATACCGTTTACCCTAAAATAAAATATCCTCTGATAATAAGCCCAATCGGACTTTTGAGTGCATGCGCTAAAATAAGCCCTCCCTGAAAATAAGCCCTCCCCGAAAATATTTAAATGCATGCGTAGCCAGTCCCCACTATTTCCTCTGGCTAGGATTAGGAAGACAGAGTTGGAAATCAGGTAAGATGGCAAGAGGAGCCCTGTCTTGCTCCACATGTCCCAAAATAGTAAGACATCCCTGAAAATAAGGCCAAGCACTTATTTTGGGGTTCAAAAAAATACAACACAGGATCTTATTTTCGGGGAAACATGGTACTTTTTTGTTCCCCTTTTTTAAAAATTATCACCATAAAAACTACTTTAAGTTGAGCTAGTGATGAATGAGGTGCTAAATTGTATGGCAATTTTTATAGAGACAAAAAAATAAATTTTGAGAGTTTGTTGGATTTATTTGTTTTTTCCTGAAAAAAAAATCATGGAATGGTGTTTTTCAGTAGCCAAAAGAACTGTCCTTTGTAGAAAAGAAATTTGGGCAGAATTTGGTTTCAGTACTTATCAAAAAAGCACATGTGTGCCTAATTTTACATTCTTACTCATGGTTTAAGCTCATGATCAATTTTAACTATATTATAGGGTTAATGACAATAATACAAATTAAGATTCCCATAGAGATTTTTCAGGAAGGTCAGGGTTCATAATATGATAGACTTACAATAATAGTTTCAGTTTATTTTTGTATAATTAATTCAATTTCTTCAAGAAATTGAATATATATATTTATTTCTCTTATATTTAGTTAGAATTGTTTCCGAGAAGACCCATGAGTTCTTTACTATAAGGACCCTTCCTGAATCTATTGCACTGACAACTTAAACACAATCTATATTGAAGTAGCAATATTATTCTTTGGGAAGAGGAGACAAAAGTCTCTCATGGTTTTATGACAATTTTCAGGCGAATACTAGAATGCTTGTTCATTTGGAAGTATTGATATCTAAAGATGTAAGCCAATAACAGCTACTTGATAACTTAATAAAACAAGAATACCAGCTCATGTATTCACAGAATTAAATCAGCTTAGTGTATGAAACTCTTATCTGAATATGCCAACTTTTACTTCTGCAATGTCTCTAATTCTAATCATATATAAGCACATTCAGCCACTAAAATCAATAAAATGAATTTTCAAACATTTCCTTCTCCCCTTTGACTGGTAAAACAAAATTTCTTCAGACAGGTATAACCTGGGTATCTTGTTCTTATCTTAGTATAAGCGTAATAAAACTGGGAATAGAGAAACAAGGTGTTCAATACATTGAACTTTCTATAGACAAGTTGTTTTGAGACTGAGCCTTAGTTGCCCGTTACTATTGCTATAGTACATAGAACAAAGAATAGTAAGATTGGAAGGCATCTTGAAGGACTTCTAGTCTAACCCCCTTGCCATAGCCATTCTATTTATAGGTCTTTGTATGGTATTTTGTGGTTTTCTCTAGTTATATTTTACAAAAACTGTAGAAAATCATGCATCTGAAAATTCATTGCTATACAATTTACCTTCAACCCATCTTTTCGGTACTGGAAAACAATGACATATATTTATCTTTATGCATCCGATATGTTTATTGAGGTAATAAAATAGAACAATTACCTGTTGTAGGATCTGTTATAGCTTGATTTGTGATGCCAGTTGGTGGTTCTTGAAGTTGGTAAGTTGCATTGGAGGAAGGAGTTGTTGGGCTGGTGTTGCTGCTTGTCATATAATGTGAGGGATATGGAGAACTATTATAATACTGTGCATACTGACCCTGGCCAAAGGTGGGATAAGATGGATATTCCTATCAGAGGCAAGAGAAATGCTGAATTACACTTTCCATCAGCATGCAATTACATTTTATTTACTTCTAATATAAATTCAAATTCTGTATGCACTTTCTGTTACCTTAGCCTTAAATAAATTACTGTTCTAACATTTATTTTTAAAGAACAGGTAATTATAGAAACTGTTTCTACAAAAATTGAATTAAATTTGGAAAATGAAAGTTATACATTGAATTTTTAAAAAGCTTTAAAATTCTGTTACTAAAATAAAAATAAACCACAAAGTTCTAGATACCGTAATATCAAATTATCTTTTTCTGAGTGAAGTACAGGTAGTCCTTGACTTACACCAGTTCATTTAGTGACCATTCAAAATTACAACGGCATTGAAAAAAGTGATTTATGATCATTTTTCACAATTATGACTGTTGCAGCATCCCCATAGTCTTGTGATCAAAATTCAGGTACTTGGCAACGGACTCATATTTATGACCGTTGCAGTGTCACAGCATCACGTAATCAGCTTTTGAAACCTTCTGACCAGCGAAGTCTATAAACCAGATTCACTTGACAGCCGTGTTCCTAACTTAACAATTTCGGTGATTCACCTAACAAATAACACAAGAAAGGTTTTAAAATGGGCCAAAACTCACTTAACAACTATCTCACTCAACAAAAGAAATTTGGGGCTCAATTGAGATCACAAGTTGAAGATTACCTGTATTTGCTTTCTAATCTTTTTAAAATGGTAGCTCTGGCACCCTTTGATCATGATGGAAGGTGATAGAAGGAGAGCTATTCCATTAGCACACTGAAATATCATTTTTTTCCTTTTCCTATTTCCTGTTCCTTTTTCTTTATACAGCTGATCATTTTGTAAGAACTACTACTACATTGATAAAGGAGAATATTTATAGCTCAGGGTGGAAATGAGAGGCACTTGTTGCTCCCTCAACTTGGTTGTGCTCACTGATTATGCTACCTAGTTTTGGTAATGAAACATCTGCAAGAAAAAAACCAAGCTCAGAAAACACCGGGGACCTTCACTTCTACTTAGTGGTGGGTTTCTACCGGTTCGCCCCAGTTCGTGCGAACTGGTAGTGGCAGCGGGAGGCTCCACCCACCCACCTGGACGTCATCATGGACTGCTCTGTGCATGCACAGGAGGTACTGAGCACGTGCATGCTTACAGTTCCAAACCGGTAGCGAAGGTAAGCTGAATTCACTACTGCTCCTACTAGTACAGTTCTATGCGTAGAATGATTTATACATTCTGAGATATGTGTCAAAGTAAAAGGAAATACATAATAGTGTCAAAGATAATTGAAGAAAAGGAATAATGATTGCTGTAAGAATGTTAAGTTTTCAAGTAAAAGTGGTATAAATGAGGAAATTTTAATTTATGTTCATGATTTCTTTTTGAGTGGTAGTACAACTTGTTTAACATGTATGTGAAGACTGCACCCATTCAATATTATTGGAAGAATATTTTACTGCATCCTTGTGAAAAGAAAATATAACAAAAATAAATACAAAAACATACATAATATTTAGTTACAGTAAGTTTGCTTTGGAAGGTGTTGTATTTTAATTGTGAGTACTAGAAGTTACAGTGAGCATCTGGGAAATTCAATTAGGTTTTATGCTGGGCATGAAATGGGTAGACTAGATATTTTTTGTTCAAATACACCATTCAGAAATGTACAAAGGTGAGAAATAAGATTTATTATACATTTAATTATGGAATGATTTGAATGAACATATGAGCTGAAAGTTGATTGCCAAATAAATGTCAAATAAAAAGTAAGTATGATGGCCTCTTGGTGGTTTATATTTGGCTAAATCTATAAGGTCTTGTGGAAACATTAGAAGTGTGGATTAAATACAAAAGTGAATGATTCATGCGAAGAAAATACACTGACAGACAAACTAGATAAAGATCAAATCAAAATGGCAAGCAAGAGTAAGTGGGTCAAGAAAAAGTTGTAGTTACTGATATTGATGTGATCTTTAAAAAGAGACAGGTGAACTTTTAAAGAACAAATGGCAATTTAGGAAATAGGATAAGCTCACAATAGAAGCAAATATGTTTTGTAAGATATTAATATATAGAGAAATATAACAAGTGATGTTGTGTGAGTTATATTTAGCTGTATTTCATTTTACTTAGTGCTTGCCTTTAATTTTTTTTGGCTTATTATTTCTTGCTCTTTAGTATGCTTTGGATGAGTATCAGTGGTGGGTTGCTCCCGGTTCGCACAGGTTCTCAAGAACCGGTAGTAAAAAAAATAGTTTGGAGAATCGGTAATAAGATTGGCTGGCCACGCCCCCAAACCGGTTCCCAGCCCAGTCGCTGTTCGCTTAACCTGCCCACTCCCAATCTATTGCTGCCTCCTGATTCCCAGCTGATGGCGAGAGGGAAAAAAACTGTTTAAACTCTTGCCGCAGGGCTTCAAAGAGCCGCCCTACAGCTGATCAGTGGTAAAAGAAAACAAATGAGCAGACCGTTGCCTGCAAAAATAGGAAAGACAGCCCCTTTCAGCTTCAGCATAGGTTAATTAACACAAGTTGATTAGATCGGCCTCCGACTCTCAGCTGATTTGCTCTCAGCTGTTTTGCGCAGGGCTCTATTGCTAGCTGCAAATGCAAAGAGTGCTGGAGCAGATCTTTTTCCCCCTAGCTATGCTGAAAAAATAAAACTGAAAGTAAAGCAGGGTCTTTGCTGCAACGTGACAAAATGAGGCAGAGAGACATTTCTTTTTCTTTTTCCTCACCAAAAAAGGTAGATGCCAACAATGGGAAATTTAGGGCAAAAGAGGAGAGTTCAAGATTTTAAAATACAAAATAAAAAAAACTCTATTTAACTAGGGAATTGTAATAATTGAGATACTATTAATTGTATGTTCTGTTGAAGGCAGAAATGTTGTGGTTTGGAGGAATATATGGGGGAAATTATTTGGTTTATTATTATTGGTAAATATAATTAATTGATTTGTAAGAAATTGGATTGCATAGAAATAATTGGAATATTCATGTTCATATTGATTAATATACAAAAAAGATAGTTATATAACTATGATTTATATTAAAATGTTGAATTTGTATTAAACAACTGTAATATTACATAATTAACCAATGTGACAATGGATATAAAAATAGATGACAATGGGAAGTGGTATAATATAGAATAGAAGGGTAACATTGAAATTGATTAAGATTAAAGATGAGGATGAAGGGTAATATTGGTTTTTTAAAAAATAGATAAGGCATAAATATGGCAAAAAGGAAATATAGAAATTGTAAATTTAATTGAAATGACTAAAGACTGTTTAAATTTGTGAACTGGCCAAATATTCTTTTCATAGAAAATACATTGTATGTTTGTATGTGTGTTTCTAATTATTGCTATTTATTCATATTTGTTCTCTTTTATTCTTTAAAGTTTAACAATTCATTCTTTATTTTAATATCTTTATATTTGTTTGGAGTTGGCTTTCTTCCCTTTCATCTTTTTTATTGTACAGCAATCTTTCTCCTCAAACCTACCACCTCTCTCTTTTCTTTCCTCACTTTCTCTTCCCCCCTTCTTCTCCTCCCTACTTCCTCTTCTTTTCTCCTTCTCCTTTCTTCCCTCTTTTACCCTCACTCCTACTCTAATTTCCCTTCCCTTCCTTCATCCCTATCTATTGCTGTATCCTTTTATGCATATGGACTACTCAGAGGGCTGAAAAAGTTACTTTTGACTGGTCCTCGCACTTTTGACCAGTCTTCAAACTTACAACTGTCCTCACATTTTACATTTTTGTCCTATCTTGTCACCATGGTGAAGAGAAGCAGTTGTGAAATGAGTGACACGGTTGTTAAGAATGCTACACGGGCATAAATGTGAGGATGGTCATAAGTGTGAGGACCAGTCAACAGTGTGAAGACCTGTCAGAAATGACTTTTTTCAGCCCTCTGAGTAGTCCCTATACACATAGCCATGGCCACCCGGTCACATGACCAGCTAGCCATGCACACCCAGTCACATGACCTCCACGCCCACAAAATAAGCCACGCCCACAGAACCGGTAGTAAAAAATTTTAGAACCCACTCCTGATGAGTATGTATGTGTAAGAAAAAGATTAGGGGTATAAACACTGAAAATATTCAGAAATGCTTCAGAACTCATCAAACCATACCATTTCTCTGGCATTAATTAAAGCAACCCAACTACTTCAACTGCCCATTAAAATTAAGGCAACTGATAATGTAACAGCATTTTCTTTATGATTTCTCTAAAAAAAGTTGAGCTATTTCATTGAATGGCATGGAGATGCTATGCTCATGCTTGCAAGCCATCCAAAACACTTTTTCAATTAATTTTCACAATTCTACCAAGTGTTCCTTTTTCTGCTTTTGTCTTTCCGTTGCATATTCTTTTTGTGCCATGTATTTAAGATTATAAACAATGGACAGGAAGTCAATGTTCATTCTTACAGGAAAGGTACACTGATACTTCAATAAAAAGTGAGAAAAATGATTCAAATAACCCCACCTCTCATATTTACCTGCTGCGAACCATTGAATCCAGTAGAATTTGTAAGTGAATTATTTCCAGCATATATTCCAGATGATGTTGTGAAACTGCTTCCTGAAACAAAACATTAAAGAGAAAGTATCTAAATCTTTAGTATAACTACATTCAGTCAGACTAAAACATGCCTAGCAGGGATCTAAAACATATTTTGAATTTGAAATGTTCTGTTTCAAGATTGTAGAACAATCTTAAGATCAACATGGTTATTTCAAACTTAATGGAAATGTTGCAGTGCTGTTTTGACAAGCTGTTCAAAGCTCAGAACAGTAGAGTGAGAACAATCTGTTTTGAACTCAAGATTAAAAAAAAATATGTTTATAATGCTTTGAATTCAAAATATAGTGCACATCTCTAATATTTAGTTCCACATTCTGTTCTCATAGTGGCTAACGGGACATTCAAGAACAGAACATAAACTATATTAAAATCAATTTCTTTTGATCCTGAAAGAAACTAGGTATTCAGAGTTTTCAGTTTAAGCAGTTTAATATCATTACATATACCTTCTTGCTATAGAAAGAAAAAGTTTTAGCTAAAGGCAAACCTGTGTCACGTCTAATAGTAGCACAGATAATTATAAATTATTTTAGTGTTATTCACTATATAGCCTTGGGCAGCACTTTTCTCTTTCTTGAGAAATTACTGTTTCTCCTGATACATAAAGTATTATTACAAGTAGAAAGGCCACTGACTAAAAGGGTCCGGATACTGCAATTCACTGTCAATTTCGTTTCAAATAGACAGATGGCCTTCTTGTTTTAATGTTTTTATCTACAAAGCTGTACTTCCTTTTATGCCCAAAAGCTAATTTGAACATATGGATACTTAGAAGGAAAACATGTGAAGGATGGATTTTTTTAAAAAGCAATAAAGAAAAAAAATTGTAATTGATAGAAATACTGCTATATACAGAAAAGTTGAAGTAAATAACCCTTTAACTCTTCTACTCATTTGATAATCTTGTCAAATGGGATTATGAAAAAGAAGAAAAACTCATTCTCTGTTGGAGCAATGTATATTTTGACATAGTTTTGTAACTATTTTTAAAGCAAACTGAATTTATACCCAGAAATGAAAAGAAAGAGATATGCTAAATAGGATGACACTGATCTATAATTCACTATTCCTCATATAAATACTTTTCTGTTCTCCTAACTTGTAATCATTCTGAATAGGCATTATAAGACTTGTATTCTGTAAAGCACCAGTGTTGGGTTGGCTGACATGTTTTAATTAATACAAAGTTTATATAGCTTTGAAAATGTTTGCTAGTTATACAAATTGTATTTAGCATTCAGAAGGGATTTAAAAAATTCATATATTAAAAATAAAAACAGCACGACACATTCATTAATACTTATATTGACTTTTACTCTCAATCATGTTGTTATTTAGCAAATATAGAATAACTATATGATAAAGCCATTGTTCCCAGCAAGATTAAAGTGGCAATTGTGGAGCACAGATTAAATATATAGTTTAACCTTAATTTTTAATTATGGATTCTGTGTATGTTTTCTAAAAGATAACCTCGACTTAGTATGTTAACGTTTCTGTTCTTCATAACACTTCTCTAAACTGAAGGTGAGAGTTCATTATCCGAGCTTGAGGGCTGGAAACATTTCATTACCAGGCAAATCTCTAGTACAGGTCTCCTGCATGAGCAGGGAGTTAGATTAGATGACCTCAGTGGTGGGATTCAGCCAGTTCGCACCACTTCTGGAGAACCGGTTGTTAACTTTCTGAGCAGTTTGGCAAACTGGTTGTTGGAAGAAATCATTAGGACAGAGCACCGGTTGTTAAATTACTTGAATCCCACCAATGGATGTCCTCCATGGTCCCTTCCAACTCTGTTACTGTTACCGATTGGTAACATCTTTAGCAGAGTTTAGGAATGCTAATGTCAGTGTTCTTCTGTTTATAAGGGTTTCAGATGTGGGTGTGTCAAGTGAGGATCTTGTGATGGGTCAGCTGTGAATAATCAGTGAATCTTGTGATGGGTCTTATGATGGGTGTTATAAGGAGATTATTTCAGGTCAGGGTCATTAGGAGGTGAACTGCTGGTGGTAGATTGTGTGAGTTGGTTGAGGGTCAGTGCTGTCTCTAGTTGGCTGTGTGATTGATTTGGATTTTCAGGGGTTCATAGGCTACTTGTAAGTCAATGTGTCTATTGCTGGGATTGCTTATGGAGTGCCAGGCTTAATTGAACACATGAATGTGGCAGATGATAGTGTGACCGATGAGTTGCTCCAATGAATTGTTGTATAGAAATGTTTATATTTTGATTTTCGGGCAATAAAAAAACTTGTACTGTCACTGTTTCCGCTCAGATGGAGGCTAGAATATTTATAATCCAATATACATTTATGGTATTTTCATTGTAAATATCTATGTTGTATTCAAGTAATAATTTATGTTGGCATATTCAGAGCTTCTCTGGAATGACCTTATTTCTCAATACCTAAATACAAAATATTTAAATTGTATAACTGTCACCAACTGGTTCAGTGAATGAATTAAAGTTTGAATTTAATAAATCAAAATAATATGCTAAAACCAAATGAATTATGATCATTTATACAGACCTTGCATCTGGTAACTGTATGGAGCCTGTCCTGGTTGAGGAGTGCTAAAGCTTGCACTGTAGCTCAGAAAGCCTGTCTGACCAGGTGTTTGTGTTTGTGTCAATCCACCTTCTGTCTTGATGCCTGCCCACAATGCACCTAAATCAGTTAGTGATAGCAAAGCTATTTGTTCATTTTCAACACTTAGAGGGCATTAATATATCACACAATGATCCATGCATTGAACTGCAAAGGCACACTTAACCACAATTCATTATCTATTTCATTGAATGTAATCATTATAATTTAAATACTTAATCTAGAGTAAACTAATACAATCAATCAATACAATTTGTTGATCAACAAATCCTAGATTATATTATGTACAGTGCAATTGTATGAATGTCTACTAAGAAGCAACTTCAATTGAGTTCAGTGGAGCTAGTCTGAAAAATGAATTTCAACATAGAATATTATATTTATGTCCTTTAGATTTTGGTGAGTTTAACTGTTGAGTAAATATAAAATAAGGGCCTTGTGAATGCAAATCTTACTCCAAAATTTCCCTATATAGAGAGAAACGTAATGGACAGCATGAAGTAGCAATTATAAAGCATCATTTTAATGTGAAGGCATGAGTATCTGATAAATTTTTAATTTTTTTTTTCATTTCAACAAATACGAAGTCATTAATATATTTTTTCTGGTGCTTCCTATTAAATTCTTTATGACTAGAAACTGATAAATACCAAGTAGTAGTAAAAAAGAAGGAAGGTGGAAGATATGTGGTTCTAAACTGCAACTCATAAAAAGGGATTTATCTTGAATTAAAATTGATTTTCCTAAAACTTAAATATCATAAATATAAGAATTATCTATTTTTGCCCTACTAAACGAAATAAATTAAATATTTTGATTTAGTCTATGAACTTTGATAAAGTCTATGAACTTTAATATGATTAACATAGATTAATGAAACCATGTTTATATTTATTGGTTGTTAGGACCAATGTATACACAATGTTTAAGTTTTCTGTAGTTAGCACTGTTTCCAACCTCAAATTATGATAAAAGAGCCATTTAAAAGGAGAAAATTATCTTTTTAAGCACGGACTGTATTTAAGAATACATGTCCATTGAGGCTGTGCCAGGAATCCACAATAATTGGGATTATATGCTTCAAAACCATTTCTGCTGTTCATTAAAACAAATCATGTTTTCTCAACTTTACAGTCCTTTCTTCAGATTCTTTAGGAATAGATTAAAATAGGTATAAATCAAATAGGGTTTAAATACTTACTAAAAATAAAATTCATATCATTACCCAAAAATGTTCAGCCTTATTAAATTAACAAAATTCTTTGCAAATATAGAGATGCAATCTAGAAATGTTTTTTTCCAGCATAACTATGAATAGGCTTTTTAAAAAAATATTTCATTTATACAGAGTCAGTCTAGAGAAAGATGTTAGATTACCAAACAACTAGCCATAAGATTTGCCAATTTTTCCCAACTTTAAGGACTGCACGAAAAATCTGTACTGGAAAGTAGTTACACCATCTTTAGACTTCATGGAAATGCTTCATGTATGTGTATTGCAGCCCTGTACATGACTTTCACTTTGTGGTTGGTTTCCATATCACAAGTCATTGGATTGCATTGAAAAAACAATCTATTTGAAGTAAATAAATATAATGACTTAACAAACAGAAGGAACTCATGAAGTGGATCATGCCAGTATTGTTTCAAGCTATACATTTTTGTGTTGTGAATAGACTTGAAAGCTAAGACCTTCTTCGGTGCTAATCATCTTCTCCTTGAGGTTTATTGAAAAAGGAAAGCAGACATTATAGAAATATTATATACAGCTTTGGTGTAAATTTTTATTTGATCCTATTATTCTGTGGGATAGCTTTATTTCAAATGATTTTCCTATTATTTTACTCTCTTCTCTACCTTTAGAGGAAAAATATAAATGATATTACTAGAATTTTGGTAATGATAGTAATGAGAATTATGAGGATCTACACATGTATATTGAACCCAAATACAAATAAAATAAAGTTCCATTAAAAATGTTGAAGCTAGGTTATAATGGAAAAAAAACTGTGGAAACATTATAGACCAGAATGTTATACACTTCAATCATCTCTACTACCCTTTCCCATTTAACAACACAACATGCATAATAGGGGAATGGAAAGGAGTCCATTCAAAAATGCACCACACTAAGTAAGCTGATATCTATGTAATGTAAGATTTAAGAGTGGTTGCTATTAACTCTGTGATATTTCTAACATTTTAAAGGGCCTTTCTGCTCATCTAAACCTTTTAGCTTCTAAAATTTATGCTTTTACATAGGGGTATAAGAGCTTACTGCTTTATTGCTATTTTGTGTTAATTTAATTAATTTTATGTTTGAATCTAATCTTTTAAAACATTTTTACCAAGACTCATAGGTAAAATTTATATATTGCAAAACTGATCAAATGACCAAATAAGAAAACTATCTATGGATTTACACTCATCTTATTTTGTATTCAAAAAAATATATTAAAAAAAACTCAGTTTTATTCATTTGACTATTGTACTATATACAATTTGTTTTCATCCAGAGGCAATATTATATCTACCATAGAACCATTGGCGATATTTATTATCCAAGGTACTTTACGTAACTCAGCTGTCTTTCAATGTATTTAGGTTATAGATCAACTGCAATTAATTGAGATGGATAATGATGCTTAAATAAAACTGTTAAAGCCTTTGCCACCATTGGTGGCCAATTGCAAAAAAAGTTTGCAGTTCAAGATTACCTAGGAAAAATCTGCTTTGCTTTTATTACATTTTAAAATCTCAAAATCTATCATTTTAAAAAAGAAATCTGAATTTTAGTAAACTATTTAGAAAAGAGGTAGCAACTTGATCCAGGAATAATTATATACATTTCACGTTGTACTTCTATTATTGCATATTATTGATGTTCTTACACTGAAGGTGGCTTTTGTTCACCATTTAGCACAGCCTTGGCTAGAGTAGATTATAAATTCACAACTAAACAAATAGAATTGGGGCTGTATAAACCTTTCAGATATACAAATCCCTATTTTTGAAATGTTAAAACAGTTGCATCTTTTGACAGGTTTGCACAACTGCATTGTCATATGCTCCCTATCTCTATGTATGCAAAAATAACTGGAATCAAATTTTTAGAAAAAGATGCAGCTGCTTTAACAATTCAAAAATGCATGCATGTGCACCTGTTTCTTCCAAACCACTTCTTTTGAATGATGTATACCACTCTAGTGATTACTTCAATTTAGCACAATAACTTGATTCAATGTACAGGTTTCAAATACTCAAGCCTAACTAAAATCTTTTTAAAACTGTAAAATCTTTACAGTTATTTTTTTTTAATGTCAAGTTATTTTTGCACTTTTAAATTAGTATTTGCAAATTCTGTTAGCTGCTTAAATAATGGTTTTGCTTATCCCTCTGTAACAGGGAAATCTGTTGCCATTTTCCACTTTCACTCACCATAAGATGGGATTCCATAGTGTTGACCAGGCTGTGGATATGTTGAATAAGCAGAAGCTTGTTGCATTCCAGTGGTAAACTGTGTCTGCCCATATGCAGCCATAGTTTGTGAAGAAGGGGTAGGGAGAATATGTGGGTATGGTCTGCTGTTACATACAAAATGATAGAAAATGGGGAAAAAATTGCATTAAAACAATAGAATGACATATTGGTAAAAGTGCACGGCACAATCTAAACATTTTAGTGAATGCAAGTACATTAATATAGTTCTATAGCTAAAGATTTATTTTATTATTTTGAAGTTCATTCTTTTGCAACAGGAAACTAATTTTAACTACAATTAAACAGGTGGAATCAATAACAGTGATAAAAAGCTGGGTATAACTTTTCTTCTTTTTTCTCTTTAAAGTAAAGATATCTTACTTGGAAGGATATATCTGAGGTGGGGAAAATGGATGAGTTTGTATTGGGCTGAAGCCACTGCTCCCAATTCCTATAGGGAAGGGGAGAAAAAGCACATGAAAGTGTAAGCACATACACAGAACATATCTAATCTAAATATTATTTTTGTTAGGAAACTTTAGATATTTAACAATGTTTATTAAACCAATGTCAAGTAATAATTTATTAAAGTCAGACTAGCATGATTATTCCCTGTATCTTAATTACAAATTACATTTTTTCAATTGCTCCTAAGAGATCGTTTATAACTTTTACTTCCTCTCAAACTTGGCTCTATTTAATTAATGTTGAAGTTACTTTTTTTCTTTCAACTCCACTTTTCCTTAATACTCTACATTTTATATGAGTGATATTTCAATCAGAAGCTAATGATCTTTAACTAACAATCTGTCTTCCTCTTTCTCCCTCACACACTAAAAACCTTTATTAAACACTTATTCATGTAAATAAATGATATCTTTAAAATCTTGACTTCAACAAATTTATACAACTCAGGACGTTCTTTATATCACTGGAGATTTTTAATCCATTACTATCTAAACCAAAGCTGAGGAATATTTTTCACCTAAGGGCCATGTTTTTGTGTTTAATCTTCTTCAGATGGATCATAGAACTCATCAGTCAGGGTTCCCATTCAAAGCACAAATGACTAGGTTCAAATTACTTTATTTTAGGCACAATATATGAGACTCAGTTCTCCTATCAAGTCTGTAATGCTGTGAAAGGATAGAGAAGAAGATGACAACCAGCAGCAGGATAGGTGCAATCAATTATATGAGCAATGAGCGCACCTCTGGAGAACCTGAAGGGTTAGGCTTGAGACACATTATCCTAGTGAAATACATCCATCTATGTATTTACTTTCACCAGCTTGATAGCACATACTCAAATTTTCTTTGAAATCACAAATTAGCAGCAGTAGTTTTTATATAAACAGACTGGCACACAGTGCAGAAATTCGTATAGAAGGCTGGACAGCAACAAAATAATACAATTTTTAACCAAAGCAAATTCAGTTATGAATATAGCAGTATTTCAATTTCCTATATCATCTATTTAGCTTTTGAGATAGCAAGAAAGTGGATGAATTAATTTCCCAAGCAGGATCTCTATTCATACTTTGCTGATTTGCTACTGAAGAACTAATGAATTAGAAGTCTAGTGAACAGTATTTGAGGTTTTCCACTTGAAATGCACGCTATTTGACAGTAGCCTCCCAGGATGACAATGGTTCTTCTCAATGACGTGTAAAGATCTAAAGATTAAATATGGGCCCAGTCTACGCATTTTCTATTGAAATGCAGAAAGATATGCGAAGTATGAAGAAGCTACACATATTATCTTCAAAGAAAGTTCAGTGCCAACAGAATCCTAAAATGTAAGAATATTCAGACTGAAAAGATGTGAACAATATATTTTCAAAGGAAGATTACTTAGTCCTCCCAAAATATGCAGAAGCAGCAGACTACACAAGCTGCTCATGAAATTAATAAGAAATCATTCACTGAAATATCTGGGACTCAACTATTTTATATTTTATTCTATGAATATCAAAAAGTTCAGGAAAACTATTTCCATATTATGACCTGAATTAGACTGGCAGGTGATTACTTCACAAATTCTGTCATGGAAGATTCAGAGTTAAGCTGGATCAGATAAAACCTTTTTCTATTCCAGTCATCTGCTCCTACTGTACTATGGATAAATAAATGCTTATGAGAAGTTCTTAAGTGAGAGAAACAAATGATACCATCTTATCTCACCAGCAATTGACATTAAAAAAAACCACGCTTTTACTAGACCTAATCTATATTAAAAATAACTGTCATTAATATATTTATCTTCTAAAAATTTGTCTAATAACTGTTTCGGGCTGTCCATATTGGTGAAACTTATTACATTTTCTAGAATTAGATTTTAGAGTTTAGCTTCATTATGTAAAAACAAATCCTGTTATTTGTTCTGAAAATATTATGAGAAAGGGTGGGAGATTCTTTTCACACTATACACAATGCATGTCCTACATGTCTTTCTTGTACTTTCCTTGCATCTAATTCTATTCTGCAACCTTTCCGGTTCTGTGTTAATCTTTTTCAATAGCAATGGTTAGTATATCAGTATGATTTAAAACTATTACAAAACTGGCAGATTTGAATTTTATTCTTTTCCTAATGATCCCACAGTAATAAATCTGTTTTTATAGCAGTCACCCCATGGAATATTTGCAACCTCCAAACTGTATTCCTTGCCAATTATTACAGATCCCAAGAAAGAAATATATATTACACACACACGGATGGATACACAGAGAGAGAGAGAGAGAGAGAGAGAGAGAGAGAGAGAAGCTAGAATGCAGTATTGCAGGCTAACTCTGATCATAGCCTGGAGTTTGATCCTAGTTGACTTAGTCTTCCATCCTTCAAGGTTGGTAAAATGAGGACCCAGATTGTTGGGGGCAAGATGTTAATTCTAAACTGTTCAGAAATGCTCTAATACACTATGGAGTGGTATATAAGTTTAAGTGCTATTGCTATTGCTATATAATCTTCTTCCATGGAAACAAGTTGTTAAGTAAGCATTAAAAGCATTATTTTTTTATTTATAACACAGACATTTAGATTCAATGAAAATATTTTATTTTTTACCTGATCCTGAGAAATTCTCTAAAGACCCGTCTGTTGTAGTAGTAGCAATTTCACTGCTGCTCATTGGCTCTGTTTTAACTAAAAAAAGAAACCACAAATAACATGTGTTCTATATATCCTATTATTTGTGTACAAACCCATGCATACATGCAAAACACGTATATACTGTAAGCATCCAGTGGGATAGCATACAAAAATGCAACACATCACAAATCTCAACAAGTGCATTTATAGAATATAATTCCAGAAGTGCTTAAGTTAAAAATGAGTAAATAATTCATTAATAATCAGTTAAATGATATATTATTTTTCTAGATAAATATCTAAAGTGACGAACATAAAATATAGTCAATATTCTCAAATCTGAACAATATTAATAAATCCATCAAATTGTATAATTTTATTTTTCATCCTTTTAACCTTTTAGCCATGTTTTACCATATTGAACATACATGACATTGTAATTAGAATTACAATGTACTACTTTAATTCTTTATATGTTGCAGGCTTCTTATATGCTCTCCTTGCTGAATACAAGCAATTTCAGACCATTTGTCTATTCAATATTATCTACACTGATCAACAGGTGCTTTTAAGGATTTCAAACAAGAACCTTCCCTATTCTATGAGCATGAGTTAAAGAAGGGACCTTAGAGGATTAGAAGACCTCCAAAGTCCCTTCCAACTCCTGTCCTGTCCTGTCCTGTCCTGTCCTGTCCTGTCCTGTCCTGTCCTATCCTATTCTTCATATGGTATAATTTTACTAAAGAACATCTATATACTAGTGGAAAAGTCTGGCGGGCATCTGGGCTTTCCTCAGCATCCTAGGCAGTACCCATCACTTTACATATTGGCTGGGATAATAAAGAGTTCCAAATGGGAAAAGCATGGAGAGGACATAGCACACTTGTGTGCATTCTGCATGCAGACGTGCATACATTCGTCAGACTGTTGGGCCCAGTTCCCTAATGTTTATGAGCAGCCTAGCCAATCCTTGTCTTTACTGTAGCTCCTACATTCTAGAAATCTCCTATTTCTACTGGCTGGTTAGAAAATGTTTTATTCAATTCCAAGAAATTGTTTTCATAGCTTTATTGATTGTCAAGGACCCAAATAATTATGGGAAGTAACAAACGAAGCCAATCTCCATAAGAATTTAACTTATTTAGAAGAGTTTTCCTCCATAACATTGCATAATATGATAAAAGTTCTTTTATAGGCTTCAAGCACCTATAAAATACTAAACAATTTGCACTGTTTTTGATAGTATATAATGTAGAAGAAACAGTAGTTACTTTATTTCTACAATGCCAAACTGAGCTAAGAAAGTGAAGAGAACAGAATATGACACTTTACGAATATGAAGCTGGGCTTTTCTATATTCAACTTTTCCTACTATTAAGGAAAGCCTTAACCACCAAACATCATGAAGGCAAATGGAAAAAATCAAATTCAATTAAATAAAGACAATATGCATATATACATTATTGCTTTTTAGATTGTTTGGTATACACAAGCATTAAGAAACAGATGCAAAATGGTTTTGCTGCACATAACAATTGCTGCAATTAAAAGTGTATGATACAGAAGTAAGAGCTTGTAAGAATTCTCTATGAAGTTTGGCAGCAAAATGACATATTCTGAAAGCAGTCTCAAGAGTGAAAACAGAAAGATATTGTAAGTCGTTTCAACATACATTCTTTATTCTAAAGAAAAATATGCTTTGGAATGCAGCAAATGTGTACAAAAACCACTTGTACCACATTTAAAAAACTCCACTATTTGAGCAAATGGAAACCTTATTCAATCACTGCAGGAATTTTGCCTAGCTTTGACTCTATTTTTCCTATATTGCCAATTATTCCCCTTTCTAAATCTAACATGATCTTACAATATTATATTCCCTTTATCTTAATTTTATCCCTTTTATTCTGATCTTGTTACAACAGTTACTACATCGCACACTTACAAACACACACACAAACAAACATTTGATAAAGATCAAACTATCTTGTATGCTAATTATATATTCAACAGTTTTCTTAAGCAAACAGGACCTAAATCAGACTAGAGTGAGAGCAAATACACTGCAGACATAATTTCCTCCAGAATAAGATAAATAATACAAAATAAAATGCTCCCTTCCCCAGAACAAACTGTCAGGCATAATTTCTGCTTGTTTTTAAGATACATGTGTGGGCCTAATCTAAATCTAGACTATCATATACAAGAGGTGTATAAAAATGGAAGTCAAATGAAGATTGGGCACATGCTACACAATGATGTAACACATAGTTAAACATCAAGATAGCAACCAGATGTCTTTAAAGCAGGTGTGTGGGTGAGTTCTATATGTAGCCTCCTAAAAAGTTATAATTTGCAAGATATTTTATGAAAAAAGAAAACTGTATTTCAAGGCACATCTGTTGCATTTATTTCATAATACAGAATTCTGTAAATTTGGTAAAATATATAGAATTTGTTTTGGAATTATACACACTTACAAAATGTACAGCTTCTTTTGCATGCCAATATGTAATGTAATGTAATGACAAAATTCCTTCCTTCCTTCCTTCCTTCCCTACCTACCTACCTACCTATGCCTGTATTCTTTCCTTCCCTCCTCCTAATATTAACAAATTTACTTACAGAAACACAGCAAATAATGAAGAACCAGGCAAGCAAAATTAGCTATTTAGAGTTGAATGAGTAAAAATAATGTAGTTATCATGAAGTTAACAAGGAAGTACTGCAAAATAGCACATATAGTGCCAACAGCAGTGTTTTCTGATGCATATGCTACATTTTTGTTTGTTTTCTCTTTCTTATAAAGTTAAAAAGAAATGAAGTTCTTACATATAATTGTCAAATTGATACCTAAAAACATCTTTAATTAGTAATTTTCTTAAAACATTCATTTTGAAACAAGTGTACTGATTATAAAGTAATCTCTACAAAAAATATCAGAATAATAACAGGAACAGTTCTGAGCCAGAAATAGAAAGGTAGCATTTAAATACATTTAAATGCCAAGCAATATGGCCACCCTGGGTCGCTGAGGCTCTGCTGGAGATGGGGTGGCTTCGGCGAAGTGCGGGTGTCTGGGGGTTTTGTTTGTCCTGCCCCCCCCCCCCCCAGCATGGACTGTATAGGAATTACCTGGGGAAGTCATGGGCGCTCCTGACAAGCTTTCAGAGGTCTTTGGAGGGTCCTCAGAGGTCCTTTGTGGCAAGCGGCAGCTCGATGAGCGGCAGCTCAGTGAGCTGTGAGGTCGTTTGACTCGTCCGGGCTATTTTGGGTGGCAGTTTCACCGAGGAGCAGCAGTATGGGCCAGCAGCGTTGCGGATCCTCGTGGGAGCCCCTGGTGTATGGAGTGGAGCCCGGTGGTCGTGGAGGATCTGTGGGGCCGCGGTGAGGGTCGTCTGGGCTGTGGATCAGCTGTACGTGTTGGCATGGATGGCGAAGGAGAGGAGGCCGCTGGCGACGCAGTAATGGGGCAAGGTGACACCCCCCCTTAGAATGAGCTCAATGGGAGAGAGAGACGGAGACAACGCTAGGAGGGCCAGGAGAAGCCACGCATTGGGGTCCTTGCACTTGGGTTATTGTTGCGGCCGCAGAACAGTGAATTTGCCCCCCCCCCCACCAGGGGGGATGGGTCAGTGGGTTTTTGTTTTGTTTTTTTGGATTTCTGCAGCTTCTGCAGCTGGCTGACTTTGTTCAATCTTTTACAGCTAGCTTGACCTATTTCATCTTTTATTGAGGTGCTGGAGGCCTGCTTTACCGGACAAGTGGGCTGGAGTAGGGTATGGGGTCATGGGCATTGGCGCTAGGCCTGGCTTTGTGATCGCCCCGCTACCCCTGGACCTCCACACTACAGCCTCTTGAACTGGGGATGTCATCGAAGGCCCTGCTTTGGCCAGCCCTTGGGGTATTGATGCCCGCTGCTGTGAGAGGGCAGCTGTGGACCTTCCTTCTATCTGGTCTGGTCATGCTGCAGTAAGAGAGCAGTATTGACTGGCAGTTCCCACCTCAAGGGATTGCCCAGCGGACATAGGAACCTGTCTGTGGTGAGAGGACAGTGACAATTATCAGCTTTAATCACCCCTGACCGCCGTGAGATGGTGTTCCGGGAATGTAGGTTCCTGCTGTTGGGATGGATCTGGCCATGCCACACTAGCCATGGGCGTACCCATCTCTATGACTGGGCATGGTTTTAAAATATGCGAGCACAGATTTGGTTGCTCTCAGGAATTCCCCCCATTCCTGGGAGTGGCCTGTAGGCTTGGTGAAGATCTACCTTCATGATGGGCCCTGGGATCCCTAGAGGTAGCATATGGGCCTCAGGAGCCTGAAAAAAGGGGTTTTGTATAGTTTTTTATCTACCTTTTTAAGGGGCTTGGGGAGGGGAAGGGTTATGATATCCGGCAGGTGTCAGGGGGGCCACCTCCGGACCAATGGCAGTCCGGGCCATGGATGGGTGGCGGTGGGGTTGGAGCGGGGCTGGGATTGCCGGCCACCCAGGAGAGGATGGGAGCACTTATTCCGGCTGCGATGGGGAATGGATGAACAGAGGGCCGTATCGAAATCTGGGAGCTCGCTCCCGCTATTTTTGAGCGGTGACATGCTCCGACCCTCTTGGTTCCACATGACCAACTGGGGGTTTGAGGGAGGGGGGCCCTGGGCTCAGGTTGGTTTATCTTAATGCCACGTCTGTGGCCAACAAAGCTCCCCTCATTTGGGATTTGATTGAGGCAGAAAACACAGACCTGGCTTGCATCACGGAAACCTGGTTGGGCCCGGAGAGAACTGGACCAATCACTATTTCCTTCGGCTGGGCTTCGAGTATGCCACTCCTCCCCGCTGGGACACGGAACCAACCACCTGGTTCCGCCCCAGGCGCATGATGGATCCGGAGAGGTTCCAGAAGGAGCTTGAGATGATGCCTCTCTCTCTCTCTCCCATGCCCCGGTCGCAGCTCTGGTCAATGCCCGGGATGAGGCTGCTACCGAGGCCCTGGACTGGGTTGTTCCTTTGCGGCCTCTGACATGACGCAGATCCCGCAGATCGTCCGGGGGAGGAAGCGACATAGGAGAGGTCTAGAGAGCTGTTGGAGAGCCAGTCGTTCAGAATCTGACTGATCTCAGTTAAGGTCGTTTACACGGGCCTATTTGGTGTTGGCGATGGTGAAGCATCGCTACTTCTCCAATACCATTGCGTCTGCAGGGAATTGCCCAGCTGCCCTGTTCAAGGTTCCCTCTGCTTCTTGAATCAGAGGGTGAGGGAAGACCCTTTGCGACGGCGAGCCGAGGAGTTTAGCCAGCATCTGCTGGACAAGATCGCTCAGATTCAGGACGGCTTGGACTCTGATTGGACAGAGTCAGATGGGGAGAAGGCGGCAGGTCTTGTTCTTTGGGAAGAGTTCAATCCTGTCACCCCAGAAGTGGACAGGATCATGGGGAAGCAGATTGCAGCCACATGTGTATTGGACCCATGTCCCTCCTGGATGGTTTATTTAGCTCGGGAGGGAACACGAGGCTGGATCCAGGCGGTGATAACTGTCTCCTTGGAGGAGGGAACCTTTCCTACTGCCCTGAAGGAGGCGGTGGTGAGGCCCCTCCTCAAGAAACCTGCCTTGGATCTGGCTGTTTTGAGTAATTATCGTCCAGTCTCCAACCTTCGCTTTCTTGCGAAGGTTGTTGAGACCGTGGTGGCACATCAGCTCCCAAAGGTCCTGGGAGCGGAGTACCTTGATCCGTACCAATCGGGTTTCAGGCCTGGATACAACATGGAGACAGCATTGGTCGTACTGGTGGATGATCTCTGGACAGCTTGGGACAGAGGTTATTCCTCTGTTCTGGTCCTATTAGATCTTTCGGCGGCTTTTGATGCCATCAACCATGGTATCTTGCTGAAGCACCTCGAGGGTTTGGGAGTGAGAGGCACCGTTTTATGGTGGTTCTCCTCTTATCTCGGATGCAAACCGTGTTGGCAGGAGGGCAGAGATTGACCATTAGGCCCTCACTTGTGGGGTGCTGTAGGGATCGATTCTCTCGCCCCTTCTGTTCAACATTTATATGAAACTGCTAGGGGAGATCATCCGTGGTTTAGGGGTGAGGTACCATCAGTACGCTGATGATACTCAGCTTTTTATATCCACCCTGAACCAATCCAGTGATGCCCTCGACGTGATGTCTCGGTGCCTGGAAGCAGTACGGGTCTAGATGGGGAGGAACAGGCTTCGGCTGAACCCTGCCAAGACCGAGTGGCTGTGGGTATTGGCATATCGATCCGAAAGAGAGGTTTCATCGCTGGCTATAGGGGGTGAAGTTTTGCCCCCCCCCCCGTAGACAGAGCACGCAACTTGGGTGTCGTCCTGGATTCATGGTTGAGTTTAGATGATCATATAACAACCATGACCAGTAGGGCGTATGCAGATTCGTCTGGTGCGTCAGTTGCATCCCTATTTGGATCGAGATCCTCTATGCACAGTTACTCATGCGCTAGTCACCTCCCGTCTTGACTACTGTAATGCTCTCTACCTGGAGCTGCCCTTGAGGACCCCTCTGAGCATCAGCTGGTGCAGAATGCAGCCATGAGGATTGTCATGGGAGGGTCCCGATACAACCCTCCTGTGCGACTTGCATTCATTACCAGTTGCCCTCTGAATGAGATTCAAGGTGCTGGTGATGACCTATAAAGCCCAGGATATTTGTCGGACCATCTGCAGCTAGCAACAGCTGCCCATCACTGTGAAGCTGTGAAGGTTCTCACAGGGAGGGCCTTCTCTGGGTGCCATTGGCTAGACAATGTTGGCTGGTGGCCCCCAGGGGCAGAGCTTTCTCTGTCTCTGTCTCCCACTCTTTGGAATCAACTCCTGCTGGGGCTTCGGTTGGCTCCTCACCTTCGCACCTTCCGCCACGAATTAAAAACATGGCTATTTACATCGCCCAACTTGGACTGAGGGGGTTGATTAATTTAGTGGGTTTTAATATATGTCTTAAATTATATATTTATATATTTGCATACTTTGTGTATGTATTCTATGTTTGTTGGGTTTGTTTTTTATTTGTTGTGAGCCACCCTGAGTCTATGGAAATAGGGCGGCATACAAATTGAATAAAATAAATAATAAAAATAAATAAATTTAAAAAAGGTTTAGAATAAAAATACAATTAATAAAAGGACACTTAAAAATTGATTTGCACCAATTTCAGATTTTACTTTAAACAGATTATAAATTTTAATATAAAATTAAAAGTTAAAACCTTAATCCTTTCAAATACATGACCCTTCTCTTTATAAAATATACAAAATGTTTTATAGAGAAAAAAGTTAATTTAGTTAAAAGTTAATTAAGCCTAAATATTTAACTTTATTATTTGCCATTTATTTTATTTTTATAAAAATATTCAATATTTATGATTCTGTCAAATAAACAACATGGATTTTTATTTTTTAATCCAGTTTGTATAAAACTGACAAGCTCTTATTTAAAATATTCTGACACAGTCAGACAATAATCTAATACTTTCAATAGATTCTCATAATTCTGCTATGAAAATATTAATTTCAGGGGCTATAAAATGCTTTTTATATTATATGAGAAATATTATGGTCCCCAAATTCCCTTCAGGTTTAGGTTTTGATAGTTTTGGTAACCTTTGTACTATTTTTAAAATAATTAATTGAATTAAATATTATGGAGGGAATTTGGCCTTACATTGAATTTATCTTCACTTTGGAGCTGATCAAAAGATTAAAATATGGAATATACAGCTTTCTATCATTCAAGCAGTGCATTTAACGCATATGTAAATCCTCAATCAAGAATTGAGAGAGAGAGAGAGAGAGAGAGAGAGAGAGAGAAAGAGATATCATCCCCATGCCCTATAGTGTTGTCCTCTGGGAATTGTAATAGTACCTTGGCAGAATCACTTCACTGCTGCTATTTTTAATATCTTCTTGTCTGTATGTAAAATAGTTGGTACTGGAAAGATGTTTTTGTTCATTCTTCCCATTGTTAGTGATTAATGTTTTAAATAGATACGGAAAGAGACTAAAGCACAGGTTAGTGAAGTTGAAAAATTCAGTCAGCTTTGAAATCAGAGAGCCAGGGAGAACTGCAGTTCTTGTTTTCACCAGTAGACAGCTAAACAAAGTCTAAAACTCTAGCAGAATTTTTTCAATGCTATCATAATCCTAAGTAACATTTTTATTTTTACTTTTAATTAGGTTTATATGCCGCCCTTCTCCGGAGACTCAGGGCGGCTTAAAATGCGCTAAGCAATAGCCTTCATACTTTTGTATATTTTATACAAAGTCAGTTTATTGCCCCCACAAACTGGGTCCTCAATTTACCTACCTTAGAAAGGATGGAAGGCTGAGTCAACCTTGAGCCTGGTGAGATTTGAACTTGCAATAATTGCAGACAGCTGAATGTTAATAATAGGCTTTTTTTAGTCTGTTGAGCTATCCAGGCTCCTTATTAATGATAAAAGCAAAAAAATATGGTATCATAGACATTTATTACTTTTATTAAAGGCAAAGGGTCTTTCATCACTTTAAAAAGCAACATATCTGACATGGAACATCTCAAGTTATTTCTCTGCTATATACTTAATGCATTGAAATGCTGTGAATTATTAAACAAGATTTCAATAATTTCAGAGGAGTGATAAAAACAAGGCTCTAGTATTAGTATTTTATCATTCTGTAATAGTTTTAAATTAGGGAACAGATTTAAAGCAGATGGCTTTAACTTCCAGAAGAAACAGGTCTGTAAGTAGGTAATACCTACTGTAAATAGGCAATATTTTTCCCTGTCAAAATATTCCCTATGAATTCAGGCAGACAACTGTCACTGAATCATATTAGATATGTAAGTGAATCTATATATTTATATTCCCTCCCTCTCTCTCTGTCCTTTCCTCCTTCCTTCCTTCCTTCCATCCATCCATTGAAAAGTTCTAAAGAAATGTTTCCGAATTTTATTTTGGTTTATTTCTAGGACATTAAGTATACTTTAAACTATAGTATTTTATTAATTTCTGCAGTTAAGTTCTTGAAGAGGACCAGACACACCTCATTTTAACATTACTTGACTTGTGTGGGGCAAAGGCGATTTTGTATTTTCACACAGATGTACAAGATATTTGAATGATACATCTAAGAATAACATTCCAATGTTGGCAAAATGTGGACAATGGACAGTACAAATACATAAAATATATCAAAGAGTGTAATATGGTAGTTAAGATGTTAGATTTTGAGGTCACAGGTCATCCTAGTCACTGAAACTCATTGGGTGATTTGAGGTCATTCAGTCTCACTTTCAACCCAATCTTCTTCATAGGATTATCATAATTAGGATAAAATAAAGGATTATTTCCATGTACCATAAGTAATTCTGAACTCCCAGAGAAAATGTACCCCCAACAAGCAATAGCAATATGTTACAAACCAGAAAGACTGCAAATAGATACTAAGCCTTGAGATTTGGACTCAAATTCAAAATACTCAGTAAAACCTGGTTTCATCAGTCAACATTGTTTATGTTAAAAATGTATATTCAAACTCTTATAACTCAGTAATATGTTTCACACATAATTATAGTTTTGCTTATAATCATCTATAAATAATAATCATCTATTTTCATTTCTTATTTTTCCACTTGCCTCTTTTTTTCCTCCCCTCAACAGCTTTTCATGCATGATCCATCAAAAGTTTCAGATATAATAAACTTATTCTTTATAAAGGTATGAAGTTACTGGTTACAGCTTGCTAGCACATCTAACACTCTGTAATTTATTTTTTTCTTTCATGAATTAATAAATAAATATATAAGTGTAACCAATTCTCAAAAAAAGTCACATTCAGCAATTTTGGTTCGGTCTATTATTAGAAAATCTGTATACTTTATTGTATACTGTATTGTTTGCATTTTATTTAAGGATATAATTTTGAAGAGTTTTGTTGATGGTTGTATTGCCATAATGTCATTAGTACTGTGCTTCATCTGTAAATAATTCACAGCTGCAACTTATTTTCTATGAATTATTTTATAAAACTGTTATAGCAGAATGTAATAAAAATATAATAAATTAGGTAGAGTTTTATTTATCCATTATATTATCCAGGTGATTTAATTATTGATATGAATAGTATGACCAAATATATAATTGTAATTTTAATTTCAGCAAATGGTTCTGTACTGGACAATTGGAAACAAGAAGAGATAATAAATATATCCATATTTAGAAAAACTAACTTCAAAACCTACTTTCATCAATAAATAGAACAAATATCAATATTCCAATTTCTAAAATATGCAACAAAGTACAATCCCATGTACCTTTAGCTAAGAATTCAAGATGCATTTCTTGCTTATAATAAAACTGTTTATCCAGGGTCAAAGTGGACCATAATAGCATAAAGTTAACATACACTTTAAATAATTATTGCTAATGTTTAATAGCAGAATACTTCGGTATTCAATATAAGAAAGATGAAAAAAGCAAAAAATAGTAACAACAATAACTGCAATACATTTTTGCCTATTTCCAATTGAACTATAGGCCTTCTAAGCACTTTGCAAATGTTTTGGAAAATAGAGTGAACTGGTGTTTCATCTGCAGAAACTGCTCATATGGCCTTTATAACCTTTATAACCTTATCCAATAAGCTTAAATAAGAATGTTATTGTTCTAAAACTGCTCTTTTTATCCACTAACATATTTCTTACCAAAAGGCTGCTTCTGCGGAACCAATCATTACATCTTTTCTCAAAAAAAAAAAATCACCTAGGCATGCACATTACATATTTTTGGACTGAAGTCCCAAATCACCTAGTTGTTCTGGATAATTTGCCCTAAAGCAAAATCCCTCTTTTAAAATTGGCTCCTCTGTAAACAGCACTTGTTGCTGAAAAGAATCCATAATGCTGGACTTTTGGGGTACTGTATTTGCCCTGTGAAAGATATCTACTTCCAGTGTTAGATGACCTATGGTATTTCTAAGAACAATGCTACGTAAGCAAGTGCACAATAAAAGAATAATACCAATGCTATAGTGCAATTGCAACATTTAAATCACTAAATATTACAACTGATACCATATGCAATCATTTTTGTTACAGTAATACAAAATCAGTGTCTAATGTAGCTAGTTAACTTCAGTATTATAATCATTTTAAATCCTTACTATGAACAAGTTTGCCTTTGAAGAAAATTGATACACTCTAGAGAGGGTAAAAGAAATCTTTAGTGTGCTTCTCCTTTCATAACAGTGGAAGTGGAAGCTGCTGTGATCCTCAAATGCTTTTACATTATAAAGTCAGACTCAAAATGCAGGATGCATAATTCCCACTACACTTAGGATAACCTGCCAGTCATATCTCTCATACCAACTGATACACTGAAACTCTAACTATTTAAATAGTTAAAGTTTTCTATACTAATCATAGTATCACACTGTATATAGAAAATTGTACTTGAATAATTTTATTTCTTGTGAGGAATCTAAGTATCTCTGCCAACTTTTAATTAAGCTTTAGTTTTCTATAGTACATTTTAACTTGGGATAATATATGAGAAAGAAAAAACATACTCACTCTTAAAAAATATACAAGTAATAAATCAAAGTTCTAAATCTAAATAAAGGAGTGTAGATCTGATGTACAATACATTCTCATTGATTAAAGTATGAATGAGTTTCAATTACTTCAAATTAAAACTTACAAATATAAATGCATAAAAGGATGTCTCAAACGTAAGTAATACTGAAGCAATTTATGTCAAGTCCTATCAATTTGATCTTGACTTTCTTCTGAATAAACATATTTATGCACAGATTAAGAAAATTTCCTCTGCATGTTGCCATATGACCAGTGGTAGGTTGCTCCTGGTTCGGTCTGGTTCTATAGAACCGGTAGTAAAACTGGCAGGAGGCTCTGCCAACCCACCACAATGTCATCATGGCTAATCTGTGTGTGCGCAGAAGCTTCTACGCATGCACATAAGTGGGTGCTCCCACTGCGGACCGATAGTAAAGGTAAGTGGAACCCACCCCTGCATATGACATTCAGATACTATGATTTACTCTAAAGTCTTATGCACAAATGAATCTGACTGAGCCCTGTGAGTTTATTCCCAAGGCAGTATATACTATATATTGTAGCCTCAGTTTCCTAAGAATGTTACAGGAATAAATTGGACTATAACAAAGTATTTTTTTTCTTCCACTTAACTCATAATACCTTGGTATGAAAAGGATAACAGAAAATAATATATTGCAGTACACTTGAAAGGATTGAAAGAATACAGGGCAGTGATGGGTTGCTACCGGTTTGCCCCAGTTTGGGCAAACCAGTAGTAGCAGTAGCGGAAGGCTCCGCCCACCTGCCCAGACATCATCAAATACTCTCTACACATGCACAGAAGTGGCGCACGAGCGAACCAGTAGCAAAGGTAAATAAAACCCACCACTGATGCAGGGTTGAAATAGAGCAGCTTCATATTCCTCTATTAAATCACTTAAAGCACTTTGGATTGTATAAAATTCAAATATATTCAACAGTAATATAGTTTTGCTTTGAGATAAGTTTTATAACATGCAAAAAAGTCCCTATACAAACACAAATTTCTTTCTTCCATATACTGTAACATTATTGTATTTCTATTAAGACATTACACAAATTGCTTACTTATCATTAACTAGCAATGACCTGATTATTCAATCAGTCTTCTTCTTTTATCTATAGCAGAACGCTAACATTTTAGCTAACTCTTGAAAGCTAAGTATGGTTGGACCAAACTAGAACTTGGATGGGACACCATCAAGAATGCACAAGACAGAGAATGGGAAGAAATATTGTGGAAAAAAGGAATGGAAAACCATTTGAATATTGTGTGGATAAGAAAAATTAGAGAGATATAATAATCAAGAGTTGAATTTGTGTCAAGGAATACTTTACCTTTATTATTTTTCATGTAAACTAAATAGGTTTAACCCTATTTATTTAACCCTAACCCCTTACATTATAAATTCACATGAAGCATGTAAAGAACAAAATATGGACTGCATTTCCACAAATGCTTTGTTAAAATCCAACATTATTATTTAAAAAAATGAATATAATCTGTCTGTCTTAAAAAACTCAGTATCCTCCAAATTCTTGTCAAAATAGTCAAAGTAAAGTAAGAGGGAAAAGGAAAGGAAACTCCTCTTAACAAATATCGAATTCATTTTAAGTAGATAAAGCAACTCTCACTCTATCCCACTGTATGTTTTTCTATATAGGCACACATGAAAGTCCTGTAGCTATCAATGAAGCTTACTTCAAGTACATGTACATAGTACTGTGAATTAATTACCTTTCAATAAAGTTAACTAACACCACTAACAAACAAGAGTCAGAATCTTACAACTTTGCAAATTTTAAAATGCATGCTAGCAATTTTGCATTCATCTTGGCTACACAAACCTGCAGTGGTCTGTGTATTAACATTTAACAACCAGTCTGCAGTGCTGAGCAGAGTCATGTCACCTAAAGGGAAATTGCAAAGAAAATAAAATGCTAGTAGTTTTTCCATATATGTCACAGAATTACATGTATATAATATCCATCAGAAAAGTTTTATTTCTTTTAAATTGGTAAGGCATTTTAAGTTCTGTTCCTTCTCTCAATTACTTGGAATTGTTGCATTAAAATAATGTTAACTTAACATCCTGATAGATTTGTTTAGAAAGAAGAGTAACCCTTGTGGGTTTAATTAGTTAAAGTTGTTAACTCCAGAATATAATAGTTATCATCATACTTATACTCATCATACATATACCTATACAATATATACCAAACCAAAATATTTAAAGTAGTGCCACCTCTCCCATTTTAGATGTCCTTCTATGTATCTCCAAGTAATTTTTAATTAAAACTGAGAGTAAAGATGGTTGGGAAAAGGGGGATGACAATGGTCAGTGGATGGGTTCTATCCACTATTCTATTCCATCTATTTTATTAAAGGAATGCAGTATATGTACAAGTGAAACAAACCCTTTTTTCTTTTAATATAGTAAACTTTCTTATAAAAAAGTTAAATTTTCCTATTACCTTTTTTGCATATTTCAAAGGAAATTGTTAATTTATCCTACACAGTATATTGTATGTGTTGTTTCCCTAAAATATTGCTGTGCTAATAGCCTTATTCAATGCATATTGGAATAAGGCTATTAGCAAGTCCTTTACATTTGCATCTCCTATGGCACCGTGTGCTTATGCATTTTAACATATTAAATTGCTATTTTGCACATTTTCATACTAAATAATATTTTTAAATATATACCTAAACTAGAGATAGCAACAGAGTAGTCCGTATTACTTTCTTTATATATCACAATATTTCATTTAGTGGCAAATTAACCAGGTAAATCAACATGCAAGATTAAAAAAAATCCTGAAACACTACCAACAGCAAGCTTCAAAACATCTATAAATAAACCTAGCACCACCTTATATTCATTAAAATGTATACAGTAGCAGAATTTATCTAGTTAAGCATTCTTGCATATCTACTAGAGAAGTCTGGTTTCCAAGATGCTAAACCTGAAAGTCATGATAGTAACTTTCAGATGCCAAAACAAAGCTGCTACTTAAAATCAGCAAACAAACAAACAGCTAGATGAAAAGGTTAATCATCCCTAGCCTTTATGCAGACAACTGGAGAAACATTCCAGCATATATTCTTCACTTTCATTCAAATAGTAAACCCCAAATGTAATGGGTAAGGCCTAATACAAAATTTCATATTGTTTGTAAATTACATAATGATGTTTTTACAGTGTTTCTCAAAAATAAGACCCTGTCTTACATATATATATATATATATATATATATATATATATATATATATATATATATATAAAAAATAGGCAACATACACGATCAGAAACTAACCTTCTGTGCCATTGGGTGTCATGGAATTATTATTTAGGTGAGAATTATCCAGTTTTGGACCATTAGGAGACTCACTGCCAGCACTCAGACGGCTATGTGGGCTGGCTAAATCCTGCATTTCCATAGACCTAAAGAAAGAAAGAAATGTAACTATAGAAAAACAGTTCAAGACTTTTCACATGCTATGTCTACAATTAATTTTTCTACCTCAAACACATAATCTCATTTCTGTAAGTGCAAATCTACGTATATTTATAATTTTGGAAAGTCTGTGAGAAATAAAATCCAATGGATCTTATTCCCAGGTAAGGAGTTTTGCACCTTTCCATACACAATGCATTAATGTCTAATTATAACCTTAACATAGCAAAAAAAGTTACTTCTTATAATATATCCATGTATTTGTATAAATTATTGTGACAGAGATAATAATAGCACATTAAAAATTAACACTGCTTGCTTGCATATAATTTACCACCCAATTGCAATTTAATGGGCCTCCAAACCAAAGAAAACACTTGAAGCAATCGTTGAACCTACAGTCTACTGACAAGGAATGAGATATTCCTGATGTATGTGTTTTCTCTAGCAAACTACTTAATTGTTCTTCTGTTTCTATTGAAACAAATGCAGCATTCAAATATTATTATGTCTCTTCTCGTGTTTGTTTTGTGGATTACATAAATGTGCCCTTCTGAAAAGGGATAAGACCAATGCACAATGAATGGTTCTAGCATTAATATACCTTAGCACTTTGCGGTACTTGAACTGTCACTTAAAGAAAATAAAAACTGAGCTAAGTACAAAGTTGCCAATGTTTTCTTCGTTAACTATGCTTTAGTAAAATACTGGCATTCTTACATATTCCAGTTTTTATAATAAATTTCCATTTATGCTTGTATAATAAATATGTTAGGGCAATAGTCAAAACACATATTCTGAAATAAAAATGATTTTTGAATAAAGAAATAGCACTAGAATCCTTTATTCATTTTTACAATATGAAAACATCATTGGTATCAATTCTAGACTTTCCAAAATGCTAATAAACTTACTAGTTTGGATTTTCAAATTTGCTTGGAGAATTTTTTTTATAAAATACTATCTGAAATTATACTTACAGGTAGACAAAGTTCAATAAGCAACCAAACTGAATCTTTCCAGACTTACCTCATATTCTGTCAAACCCATGCAAAGAAGCATATTTTTCAAAATTCATTATAATATATTTAGCTTTCAATACTGATAACTGCTTTCTTGTAATAAATTATTTTGACAATGGCTCTGTTTATCAAATATATGTTTAAAAATGAACTAGTTTTCCAACTTATATACAAGGCTCTGTATCACTGTGATTAAAAAATTCCAAGCAACAGAATATTTTTCTAATTCAGAAAAGTATTTTTTAAAATAATCATTTCAGAATATTTAAAGTATTTTCCAAAGAGTTAAAACATTTCTCCAGTTTAAACTTAAGAAACAAATCATTTGTATATTTGTCACTTGAAATAAACAAACACAACTTCATTCTAAGCTTTTCTTTCCATAGAGAAGCGACTTTCACTTTAACCTTACCTGCGAAAGGATGAAGCAGCAACATCTGAACTGACTTGGGATTTTTACACCTGCAAACCAGGGACACAAACAGAAATCTATGTTATCCTATGTTCATGTCAGGTCTTAATCTAACTAAACAAAGAAATCTTCTTGGGGATCATAATGCTGTGTTTTAACCTAAAGAGGAGGGGGACAGTACTTCAGTGAAAGACATATTGTCTTTAAATTGAAGCTTCAACTGTTGTTTCCTCCAGCAGGTCTATCCCCCTCCTGCCCATGTCATGGGGAAGGCAGCCAAATGACGGGATAGTGATTCATCACTTGTCTATGACAGCTGCACACTGCATTACCCTTCCCCCAATCAACATGTAAAGCTGTCTTCCTAGAGTAGTTTAGGAAGAAGTGCCTAGGTAAGGAAGCTATTAACAGAGCAAGCAATATTAAGGAAAGACGCTCTAACACTCCAACACCCTCTAAAGATCTATCAGCCAGCTTTTATTATCACTAACCGAAATATATCTCCCTCCCACTCTTTAACTCTTTACAGTCTTTTATGCCTAGCAAGTTAATTTTTATCTTTTCTCCCAATTTATGTTTTAAAGTTCAGACTCCAGGTAATTTAAAAAGATTTCAAGTCAGTGCTAAGCATGTAAAATACACCTATGTTATACTTCTATAAATCAACTGTGAAGTTTCTTCATTCTAACTGGGCCAGAAATTCTGTAGCCTTCGATCTGTGCCCTCCTCTACTAATTTAAATTAAGCTAAAAATAACCATACATGCCTCAGAAAAAATGAACTTTATGCAGTCTTTTAAAATATGAATCCCACATACAAAAATAGTATTGCTAAATAAGCTACTATATGCTCTCAATCAGTATTATTCTTCAAGACAATTAACTTTTTCTTTAAAAAAATCAGAATCTTTTCAGACTTATATAATGTAGAGTAGCTTTTAAATTTCAAAATAACTTGTAAATAATCTGTATTTAAGAACAGACTTGACAGAAAATGTGTTTCTAAAGAGCAGGTGATATATATATCTCAGGTGAAGATCCACTGCTAGCTTAAAAGTACAAACAAAACTTCTCCAGCTATAGCATATATTATCTTAAAAAACCTGAATTCAGGATTCCACCCAACCTGAACTGACATTTCCTAGATGATCACAGAACAAAGACAAGAGATATGAGGCATTTTAAGTGCCATAAAAGTCATCTAAGCAAATCTCACTTATGTGTTTGTAGTTTTTGTTATTTTTAATCTTAGACAGAATTACTACTTTAGAAAGCACACACCACTCCTATAAGCAGCCAGACAACATATAATGTTACACATAAGGGCAAAAAGCATGCTTTAACAGACATAGAACAACTATAATATTTTTCTTGTGTTGTTTTAAAATGCTGCATAGTGTATTTTTAAGGGACCATAAAAAGCTAATTCAAACTATCAAGTGTAAGTTTGCACCAACTAAACCATATTCTTTCAAGATTTTTTAAAAAGACGTTAAATGTTAAATGGAAACATTTTACTCTAATACTCAAAACTGCGCCTTTAGGATATGTTTCCTTATGCTTCTTGAATACACTTTGAATAAATCATAGATAGAAAAGTAGCATGCTTAAAACTATCTGTTCTTAAGTATACAGATATTTTAGTATTTTAAACTGCTAAAATATATATTTATATTTTATATTATTTGTATTATACTTAATATATATAATATAATGTGCTAATCATGTACAATACTACAATATCTGTCTTTTGTATGCTGGAATTATAATACAAATCTTTGCATATCTTTTAATATTATAGAAACTGTGAGAGTTCATTTGCAAGACCTTCATTTTTGTGTTATACTTCAATTGCAATCCTTTGCCTATTAAGGATTATTTAAGCCATGTGTTATTCATTATACTATTTAAAAATAATTCTTTAATCAAAATAACTTTAAAACTACTAATCTCCTATTAGATTGGTCAAATGAATCCACATAGTAGTACAGGAAAAATAAATCTACACTCAAGAATGCAAATGCAAGCAACAATTAGACACAGATGTTGGTGACATTAGTTACAATTTACAAAATACTATACTTCATATGTTTTAGGAGGACTATGGGGGATGGAAAATTACCCTATACTGAGTAATTGCAGTATGATGACCAATTTACAGAGAATAACACATTGATGAATGATACTTATTAGTACTTTAATTAATATACATCTACTATAGCTTAAAATTTTACTCAGAAAGTGTAAACTGCTCAAAATCATAGCTTTACTACACAAATCATTCCATAGAGCAGATGTTTGTAGCAATAATTAGAATCAATTGAAGAATTAATACAGTAAAAATGGAAGATAGGATTATTGCAATATGCAAAAATCAACTTGTGAAATCAGATCAATAAGTTTTAAAAAGACAAAATCTGAAACTTTTTTGCCATATAATCATTACATGATAAAATGCAAAACTGCTTTTTAATTCTTCCTAAAAACATGATGGAATTTTAGTAAAATTACAGTGACAATTAGGATGGTGAGAATAGACTTATGCAGCTCTGTAAAGTTTACTTGTGAGCAGGCCTGCATAAAAGTGCATTGTTAAGTATCTTCACAAATAATACCAAATTGTGACCATCTTATAAAATCTTTTCAGTTGGTCTTTTTTTTTTAATTAACTTCATAATTCTTCACAGATGTAGGTTTTGTTGATATTCAATTTGTCTCTCTCATTTTGTTAAACCTCACATAGTACTCCAGCAATCCAATGAATAGCCACATTAAATCTGTTAATACCATGCTCTTCAACCCCAGAAATTATTTCCAGAAGGCAAACTTGCTTTAAGAGTTCATCAAACAGAACTTAAGGTACACATTTTATCACATTTTCCCTACCACAGAGCTCAGGATGCAGAAGAAAATTCATGACTTTTGCACTGTTTATTATACTTTGGTAAATTACAAATCAAAAGCATCTGACAGAAAATCATGTATGAAGCCAGAAATTTAATAATGTTCCGTGAAAAGTAAACTGTAAATGGGAAGGGTTTCTAAATCTCAGCAGCACAGAGCAAGTAAAGTAAAGGTACTTGTCTAAATGATTAGTTTTCCAGACTTTTTATAAAATTGCTAGAAGCAATTCTTATGAAAAGGAATTTATAATTTAAAACATTTCTTCTAACCAAAAGGAATTTCTTTGAAGTAAAAATACTCTAAAGTTTATATTTGAATTAATAAATTATATTTGGCCACTTATAATCTAACCCCCCAAGAGTTGTTTTAGAACTTTTTTCAACCTCCCTTAAAAAAAAAAAAAGTTGACTTACAAGAGTCACAAACGTTGCAGGTTTCAAACATGAAGTTACTTAAAAATTACTTTATAATGCATGTATCAAAAGTGCATGAATTATTAAAACTAGTTTTAACTAGCATTGGATCTTTACCCGACTGATATTGGCATCACTAATGAAATATATTGACATATGACTCAAATATAAAACTAAAGACTAGGTCTTAAATAGACATGGAAGTCAAAATAAAATATTTTGATTTGTACAAAATGGATCTTTTGATAAATATATATACAATCTCTGCTCTTGAATGAGGAATCTTTTTTAATTCTATGAATAATCCAAAAAACATCAACAACAAGCCATTCTTCCAATTTTCTCCATGATTTGGAATCATGTACTTCCATGCTGTATTTATAAAAAATGAAACAATGGCTTGTTTTATAAATCTGTCACTGTGCAGGGATTCAGCTTCCAAAAGTATAAGACAGCTCATTTAAAGGGACTGCTACAACCCAAATAGTATCAAGATTTGAATAATACATACATTTGTTTTAAACAAATATTATGACATGGATTAACAATAACTATAATCCTTTCAGAAAAACAAGAAAAAAATGAACAATGAGATGCATAGATTGGGTATGCTTTAAAGAAAAATGTAAATATAAATAAAACACTCTAATTTCTAGAATACTATTTTTAAAATTTGCCAGTTTAACTTTTGCAGAAAAATATATTTAGCTGGTTTAAATATTATTCAAATTCTGAATTCAGATTTTATCATTTTCCTTGTAAAGTGCACTTACATTGTTATCTGAGGCTAATTTAACATGATTATGGTATGGGTGTTTTAAACATCTGGTGGCATTTATAAAATAGGTCAAAAATGAAGCTTACATTTTTTATGAATGATGAAATTCAGAAGCTTCATATAAATACAGTGGTGTATTAATGCTAGTTAATTGTAAACATTCAGTTTCCAGAAATACCAAAGGTTTTACATTATAGTTATGCCAGGTAGCTTGATAAAGTCATCCGTTAATGCTCAGCAACTTTTCCAGGATTTCCTCCTTCAGAGTAAGCTGTCAAAATTTCTGCCACACATCCTTCCTCCAAATTTATTTTCTTTCCTTCTGAATTGTCTTTCACCAATTCAAGGATCTTTTTTAAATCGCTCATCACTGGGTTATTTATTTTCAGTGACCCGCGAACACTTGAGAAAACTAAACAGTCATATCAAACAAATTTAACACAATAAAAACTTTAGAAGCACAGAACATATGACTTGAAAGACATCTACATAAAGAGGAAACTCAGCCAAATTTTACTGCAAAATTTTTTGTGACGTATCTTAGGTATTAACAGGGATTGGGGAGGGGGGAGAGGAGATACGTGCATATGATCCCTCGGTGGGGGATCACTTAGTTGCTTGGAAAACTTGTTTTTGCAACATAGGGCATTCTTGCGGGTGACTTCCTTATAAAACTTCAGCTGGGCCAAAAAAAGTGTGTGTGTGTGTGTGTGTAGGGGGGTGGTGGTTCTCACCGTTTTACAAGAAGGGACAGTTGTCAAATCCATGCAGTTTTCGAAACAGACAGGTTTGTACTTACAGCGAACGGCTTTGCAGCATCCACCCGGGTTAGGGACTCCCTTCACGTGAACCAACCAGTGTCGCTCACATCGTTTTATTCTTTAAAAGCTCAACAGCCTGTGCTGATTGAAACAACAACAACAACAACGACAACAAAACGAACCAGGAACCCCCCGACCCAGTCCAAGCGCAGCCTAGAAGCGCCGCTCGCTCTGGAGGGCAACTTCGCGTTTAGGGCGAGGAGCGGGGTGAGGGTGACTTCTGCTGCCGCCGCCGCCGCCGCCGCCGCCGCGGGCTGTGCTTGCCAAGCGTCTGTGTGAGGCAAAAGGAGAGAGAGTGAGGTGGCGGCGGCGGCGGGAGGGGCGGGGAGGGGGGGGCTTTCGGGTCTCCAGAGCGAAATTGAAAACAGCCAACGAGGACTTTCCCAGGAAGGCTTAAAGTCGGAAGTGGCACTGAGGGGTCCGTCTGCAGCAGCACCCAGTTCCCAAATCGGCGCGCGCCTAAGTTCCCGCTCAAATCCACTCTCAGCAAACCAAGGCGCTCGCTCGCTCGCTCCCTCTTCGGCTCTCTGCAAACGCGGCCGCAGATACAATCGCTGAAGACCAGACAAAGGAACAGCCGAAGCCTCGTCGGCGCTCGCTCGTTGCCTCTACCTTGGCCCAGGCTTGGAGGTCTGCCCCAATCTAGCCCGGAGGCTTTTCCGCCTTCCTCTCTCTCACCCACCCACCCCCACCTCCCCAACAACACACCCTCCTTGCGACTCGTCCCCTTTTGTTTATTCCTAATGCAAACCACAGCTTAGTCTTATTGGTTTGAACATGCGAACAATCGAAGTCAGCCTTGGGCTGGCTCGTCGGAGGCCACCTTTGCTGGCAAGCAATTTTGGTATGCAAATGAAGGATCCTGCGGCATGTGCATAAACAGCTGTGGGTGGTGATGGTGGTGGGGGAAGATGCAGCTGAGCGCGCCCTGTCAAGAAGCGGGCCGACGGGCTGGCTTTCTGCTGCGGCGCTACCGAGCCACGTAGAGCTTCGCAGAGCGGGCGGCGCGGAAAAGCCCCCTCTGCACCTTCCGAGCGGGCTAGCCCGGCGTCGGGTTCCTTAGCCGGGAGCAAAGCTGGGGGATGGGAGAGGTGTGAATGGACTTAAAGCCTTGGCCCGATCCCCAAAGCAGGCGACCAAGAACGGCGTTCGCGGCACTCTCCAGATCTGCTTTAAGTACAGCTAAAGAGGGCGACCCAGCAATACCAACTCCCATGTCTGCACTTGTTTGGATGCGTATCGGATTTTTGTTCCTGGTGGTTCCTTAAAGAGGCAAAAATACGAAAGAGAACAAGAAGGTTAAACGCTAAACCCCTCACCCGTGCCAACCTCCTGCAATTTGACAGGATAACCAGCAACCGTTCAACTTTTTATAATGTAGGGATTAAAACGATGGTGGGGGAAAAAAATCCAAATACTTGGATTCAATCTTTTGGGGTGTGTGTGTGAGTGGAAGTAATTCTGCATTATCCTTATTTTTACTCTACTTTTTTCTGCACAATAACTCTTAATATTTGTTTATATTGTTGCCTTTGCTTACGTTAAATATTAACGTTGAATGGGAATACTTTAGAGACAATTTTTAAAGCTAATTCTTAAATAAGACAATTATCTAAAATCCAGGTGGCTAATATATGTTGCTTTGAGCAATTTAACCAATCTGAGAACACACACCCATTTCAAAATTAATACTGGTCCAATTCCAGTACAGTGTACTATCAAAGATAGTAAGATTGTTTGTTAAAACATGTTAAAATATCTGTAAAAACTGTTTTTGAATGAAGGGTTTGGTTGTGCCTGAATGTATTGCAACATGAAGTAATATGAGTACACAGTTGAATATTGGAATACTGTACAAAGTTAACTTCAAATAATGTTTGTTACAAATAAAAACGTATAACTTCAACATACTTTATAAAAATATTGTGCAATGTCCAGCTTACATATTTTCAGAAAAAAATACATTGGGTAAACTTTCCACAAGGTAAGGAAATTGTGCCATGACAGCCTTGAACAGAATCTCGTTGCTTAGTGAAGGCAAAAAATCATGATAGACACTTACATATATGGAAGGTTAAGGTCAAAATCCACATATGTCTGTTAGGTCTGCCTCTGTAGCATGACACATATATTCACAAAATATTTCCTCTTTTAATTCTTACGTTCAAAGTGGAATTTGTAGTGTTATATTAAACTGCATTGCCAATAAAATCATATGCAATATTTTAATGCTCCTTATTTTAGGAGTTCTTTCATAAGTAATTTATTTAACTAATTTGTAGTAATATATAAAATAATGTCTTATTTTTCAAGGATATGGTTAATACAAAACTTTATTGGAAAAAGTGGCTTTATATTTATGTTGAAACAATGATTTTTTTCCCCTAAAAGGCAAGAAAAGAGAATACAAGGTAGTATGGACTTGAAGTAACCACACTTTTTAACAGTGCAGTCCTATTCTGGCCAATTCAGTTTACTGAGAGTTATACCCAAGAAAGTGAGTGTAAGATTGAAGCCAAATTCTTTTAGAAGATATTTTAAAATGTTATCTTACCAATGACAATACAATATGAAACATTTTGTGTTTTTCAGTGTTACAAATCAATAGTAACTTTATGTACTCTGTATTTAAATCATGTCTATTCATATATGATTAATGATTAACATATAAGCTATCTCAAATAAGACAGGTGCATTTGGATCTGGGAATAATCTGCTTTTGATTTGCATTATTTAGTAAAACAATGATATATACCTATTATATTCTTGATTACAGGTAACATGCTGCTAAGCAATTATACTTCTGTGCTAGCAAATATTAAACAAAGTGTTAAATTTGGTAGTAGCATCAGAAAATGATAACATTTGTTTTAATATAGTGCTTTTCAGCAGTTAGCCACCTATAATACCATTATCTGAGGGGAACAGAATTTTGAGTATTTGATTTCATCTTGTCTTCATAGTAGATGAAGCTCTTGCACTTAGTGACTTTTTATAATTTGACTGTTTATTCTTTTATTTATTTATTTATTTATTTGTTTAGATTATTTATTTATTTATTTGTTTAGATTTGTATACCGCCCTTCTCCTTGCGGACTTTTGTGGGAGGAGTGTTAACTATTATTTCTCATTGATTCCTCCTCTTTGTCACTGAATATCCAATCCACACTCTCAAATTATAGTACTTCCGCATAACATATTTGGTAGCAAATTCTACTGAAATTAATGAGGGTGACAATGTATTTAAAATCAGGGTATCATACTTCAGTGAACTTCTTTGACCACTAAAACAGTTGAACCACACTTAAGTGCTTTAGTTTATGAACTTGCATAGGCCCACTGTAGTTATTCTGAATATGTTTAAACAGTTGCTTTCTGTTTCCCAGGACAATGCAGAATGCCATAAAACAATAATAAAGGATACATTTTATTTGCTTTCAAGGATGGTATACTTTCATTCAAATATTTTGGGAAAGTTTATCTTTTTTGAGTAAATCAGCAAGTATCACTAAGATACAGCGCAAGAAAATGCTATTAAAAATTCAGAAGTCGTTCTATGCTGCTGGACTAAACCAAAAGCTTTTTGTTTGCTTGCTAGTACTGTAAATATCGTAAGGGGACAATGCAGCCTGGTCTCTAGGGTAACTTCCGGAGATGAAGAGAGAATGGTCTGTCTGGTATTCTTTCCAATCTGCATATGGAATATTGGGATATAGATATCTGCCTATGCTGTCCAAAGCCAAACAATCTGGAATCCTTTACATTTCAAATATTGAAACAAAGGGCAGCATAAGGCAACTTCAGATAATATCTTGTTATCTTTGATTTTTTAAAATAGCAATTTACTTCATAAGTAACTTTCATACTGAATGGGAATCATTTGGTATGGGGATCTGGGATGCAGATGTTGGACTAGCATAATATATGGAAATATTATGATATATTATGGCATGGCCTACAATATTTATATTGTGAACAGACAAAGAATATTAGAAGAAGTATTAAGAGGGTACTCTTTTTCTCTTCTTAAAATAGAAGTTCATATAAAAGCTAGTTTAGGCACATTCAAGCATTGACAGTACTGTATTCAATGAAATATTTTTGAACAGCTGTCCCTAGTGATATATCACAAAACTGCTTCTGAAATGCTGTGAAGTTTCAAAACATGATGCTTCTGTTTGTGAATTTGCACAGGAGATATATGGAACTGACATACTGCCAGTACCCTCAAGCAGATGCAATACTTGGAAGTTCTGATAAAAATGTATACCAGATCAAATCTGAAGATAATGGTTAAGAAAATATGCACTTATCAATACATTTATTTTTTAAAAAAGCTTAATTGCTTCAGGTGATAGTTTAAGAGGAGATACCGGTATATGCCTTGAGTAAACAAGTAGACAAAATTAGGGAAGGACAAATCTGCTATTTCTGTTTTCTAACTTCTGAAAATCACAAGTTCCATTTACTCCAATTATGAAGAAATGCATAAATTTCAGGACGGTGTTATTCAGAATGTTCAATTTGAATGATATTACTCATACATTCTGGCCAAATTCAACAGGTATTATTGTTACCCACACATGATGTTGTAAAAAGCATCTGAACCCCAAATTTTAAGAGGTAAAAGGAGTATTTTCTTTCATTCCCGCTAGATTTTATTATACTCTCAAGCTCTTTCCACTGTTTTTAATACAAATAACAAAATAATTTAATGTTTATAAAGAAAAAAAATGAACCAATTGCAAATCTTACTCATATCTTTGCAGAGTGAAGATCTTTCCACAGACCGCAGGTCCTTATGGTTATAGTTACTTCTAGAACAGGAATCAGGACGCAAATTCTTTATATAGATAGATAGATAGATTGATTCATTAGTTATATTTTTTTCTTCCTTTCTCTTCAAAGTACTTTCAGAATGGCTTGCTTTCAATTAAAAAATAACATTCAATCAGGAAAAAAATATGAATAACAAGCCACCAATAAACTTACCCAGTATAAATATGATACCGGTAGGATGGATCTACATATTTAGATCTCATTCCTGACACTTTTTAAGCATCCCAAACTTCTCATAGTTCTTTCTTACCTGCACCTATAGTTACTATGAGGATAAAATTGACAGTTATGACTTCTTTGCTTGTTTTGAGGAAAAATAGATGAGATTGTGTTTGTTTAATAAAACTTGCAGAACTAAAAAGTGCCTGACATTTTGAATTATATTTTCATAACTTAATTATATTTTCAAGCCTAACCCTTTGAAACAGAAAAAGCCACTACTTTTGTCATTGTGGTTCTATAACATCATGTTACATTAAAGTCATACCCTATTGGAGTTTTTAGGCGATGCAAGTATAATTGAATTTTATCTATCAAGAACTTTTAAAATATAAATTGTTTCCAAAACAACATGTTTCAGTTATACTGATATGTAACAAATAGTAAAATAAGATTTAGAACTTCTAGCTGTTAAAATTAGTTTCTCATGCACAATTCCTCTGAGGTTTAAAACATATGAAACAAGCAGTTTCTACACTTTATTGCCCAGAAGGTCAAGATAAAATAGCACAGGAACTTTATAAGTTTTCTGCAAAACATTGTGCACAAAAGATTTATAGGAAAAATTGTACTCCCTAAACTAAGAGAAAGAACAGAATATTATTGTCATTTGCCAGGTAGATTGTCAATAATTCATTTTAATAAACCACTCAACATAGACAATACTAGTTCTTCATGACTGATCATAATTATTATGGGTATATATTTAATTGCCAGCAACCAAATTATAACTATGAGACAGTTCGTGGACTTTTATGAAAAAGACAAAAGATTAGCATCCATGTGATTAGTATCCTGAAGTCTTTTAAAATATTCCAAAAGAAAAAAAACACATTTCATCTTTAATAGGGTATGGTACAGCTAGCAGATGAGAACTTATGAAATCTAAGAACATTTAAAATAGATCTCGGCTATTGATTTCAGTGAGAAAGATAAAGCAAGTCCTTAATTGTCATTGCAACTAAAAAGAATGTAAAACCTTTAATTCCATTTACTATTTATTATTTATTAGGTTTAAATCTAACCTTTTTCTCTATGAGCTCAGTACTATTTCCTCCAGATATTTTTTGTCACAATAGTAACTTTGTAAATGCATTTGGCAGTGATTTGGCTAAGAATAATTGGCCATGGCACAAAATAAGCTGCCATGGTTGAGCTGGACTTTTATGAGGCCTTCTCTTTCTTACTTCAATTCCCTAATAATATTCATTGATTAATTATGTGACATCAAGTAGTACTTTTTGAGTCTTAGCCACAAATAGATTTTTTTCCATGGCAATCTATTCCTAATCTGTTCTTTTAGGCTTTCCAATGGTGTATTTATTGCTATTGTAACTGAGTCTGTCCACCCTGCTGCTGGTCATTCTCTTCTGCTCCTTCTACCTTTCCGAGTTAGGAAAGCTTTTCCAGAGAGCTAGGTCTTTGCATAACATGTCTGAATATATATTCATTCAAAAGGGCTGCCAGTTATTTCAACGCCATCATCTGATATGATTCACCCCACCTATTGTCTCCATCTGTATTTCTACAATGTGTTATTGTATAAAATAAGATATGTCCTTTGTTTTCTTTTCAATGCATTAAACAATTTTCCATATTTGATTATCTGCAAGGATTGTATCCACATTAGTTGCCCAAGCATGGCATTGTGTGAGAGCATGACAGGCCCAAAGCCCCTCAGGTGATTTTCATACCTAAGATGGGACTAATTCACATTTTCCTGGTTTCTAGCCTGACCACTAGGCCAACTGGTTCTCAGATTGCATCCACATAAATGCATTGCAATAATCTTTATCTATTAAAAGTTTTGTTTTACCATTATTTTCTATTAATTTTGTTTAGAGAACTGATCATTGAAGCAATCCAGATCCAGCATTTATAATCTGATCTTTGTTTCTCACATTAATATCCATAGTACATCATTGGGAATTTCACCACTGATTTTTCAATGTAGCATGAATTGTATCTGTTGTTAAGCTCTTCTGTGACCTAAGTATGATTAATTTGTTCCATTCAAATCAATTAGATAATCATATATTAGGAATGTTTGGATTGGGTTGAGCTTGTAATAGTGCTATCAAAACAGACCATCAACTCAAAAAAAGGAAGCCCATTTTATAGGCATACCTACCTAACATCAGTTAACTTTACTTAACTAACATGACTTGTTTGGATCCTTCATACAATATATTTAATTTTGTGCTATGTATAAGTATCACTAGTCTGCCATAGATTGCACTCATCACTTTGAAACCAGGCAGGATAAGATATTAGAATCAAAGTAGTAATGATAGGCACAGAACTTCCTATTTTACTTTTAGAAATACTTAAAGCACAAGCAGTTATATTTGCAGAAGCAATGTGAGCAGGGAATCTAGCAGCTTCAAAGATTTTGCCCTCCCCCTTCCTTTCAGGAGCATTAGCTCCTTTTTTGCAGTCTCACAAATCGGAAAAAGAGTAACCTCTAAAGCTGTTTTAGACTGAAGGTCAGAATTCAAAGTCTGTGGTAACTTAATACACAGAACTCTGTAATCACATTGCTATTGGAAACACACGAAAGAGCACCCGTATTCTAGATATTTTTAAGCAATGTCAATAACTATACAATCTGGACAGGCTTTTTTCAACATTATAAAGCTTAAAGTTTACTTAGGCTGATAGTTGCAGGAAACTGAGTTGCTTCATCCTACTGAATTTTACTTTATGCTTTGGAAGTTAAACTGTATAGGCTAATCAAAATAGCAGCTTTGGTTTGCTTATCTAACAGTCAGAAGAGATAACTTTTTCAGACAAGATACAAATAAAGTTTTAATTATTATTGGGCTTTAGACACTTTCAGGGTAGTAACAATTGAACATAGTAATTAATAGTTAAGCACATTTCTCATCTAATGTGAAAACAGTTTCCAGTTATCTGTGTTAAGCCCAATCAGGCAGTCCATATGTATGTAAAATTAAATAAAGTTTCACCATAAGTTTAGAAAATGTTGGTTATCTTTTCATGAAACTTAATTCAGGAAACATCATATAAATCTCAGGAAATTTTGTCTTCAGTACAGTATTGTAAACAAATGAGACTGAATTTGAAAATTAAAACATTTTCTCTAAAACAAAAGACACCACTGTATGGGATAGTGATTGCCTAAGATTCATGTTACTTTCAAGAAAAGAAGTTACTGTGAAGAGATAATCACATGCTACTATCATGTCAAATCTTGCTGGCTCATCAATAGAACTCCAATTAGCTGAGGGCTAATCAGAAAGTCAATCATTTTTCTTTCCTTGTCAATCAGAGATGAAGTTGTTCCTGACAGGCTATAAATCAGGTGGGGGAAGTGATTACCAAAATGCTCTTATAGATATACAATTTTAAATATAAAACTTATTTAAGAATATTTTTGTAATTTTGTTTTACACAATACACTATTATTTATTTGACAAGCTGAAGGATGAAATTAGTACAGGTACTGTTACACTTGTGATGGATATTATAGCAACTAATTATAAAAAATATGCCTGACTAACCACAGACTGATATAATAAGACTGTGGGGAGTACAATACCATATAATACATTTTCTTTATTGGCCAAGTGTAATTGGACAAACAAGGAATTTGTCTCCGGGGAAGATTATTTATTACTAGGAAGATTTATTTATTTGTTTGTTTGTACTCATAGTACCAGAATGAACCAATGAGCATTTGGCATGCTCCTCTGTGTTTCATGCTTTTCCCAAGAGACAGAAAAGGACAAGATAGGATAGATCAGAAGTAGTTGGGTTGAAGCACTGGAAGAGAATCAGCAGTTAAAGCCAGAGTTCAGATGAAGAAGCACAAGTCAGCAGACCTTTAGAAAGAACCACCATAAAAAGATGATCTCAAAAAGAGAAAAAGAAACAGAATTGAACTGAACGACTTGACAGACCTTTGGCCCTGGAACATTAAATAGCAGTAAAAAGGAAGAAGGCCAGCTCAAGAAGTTCCCATCTCTTAAAGATGACTACTAATTGTACTGAGGAAGCATGTCTTCTCAGCTGCAGTCCCCTCCTTGAGCACCCTTCCCACCTGAGATTTGTGGAATCTTGAACCTGCTAATATTCTGGAAGTCCTTGGGCATGAGGGCTAGAGATTAGTTGATTCTGTCACTATGTTTGTCTTTCGTATGACCTTAGTTGAGCTTTTCCTGTTACTGTTACTTTCCTTAAATTTTTGTTATGGTGTATTGTGTTCTCTTTTGCTGATTTTAATCCTGTATGCACTACTCAGAGTTGCAAATGTGAGATCTCCAACTATACAAATATATATAATCAATCCATAAATAAGAGCTGAAACCACACTGAGAGCTTCAATAACACCTTGGGAAGGGAGGAAGCTGCAGTTGAATAATTATATCCTACCCATCAGAAAGAAGAACATTCCTAATGAGAGAAGCTAGATAGCATGCACCGGCAGACCCAGAAGCACAAATGGCCCCCATAACACAGTGGTGCTGTAACTTCAGGAATCTCGTAACACAGAAATGGTGGTGGAAAAGGAGAATATTCAGGAAGCACAAAACCCTAGAGGCCAAGAGCTGGCAAGGTGAAGAAATGGAAGGAATCCTGAGGAAGTCATAACCACCAATTTTCAACAGCAGCTAGGGCCTTCAAGAAACATGGGAAACACAATACCCAGTCTGCTTGGGGCCATGCAAATCATTGGAAAAGACTAAGGAGAAATCGTTCAAGTAGAATGATTTAACAGAATTTAAAAGGAAAATAGTTTGTGCTTGTTTAAATAGTTAAATAAATATTGTAGAAAGATATTACAGAGTAGTGTATTTAGTATTAAGAACTATATGTAATTGGAGTATAAAATGGTAAATAAAACAGAACTGAATAGGCAGGGAACATGATAAAAATAATTCATGGGAATAAGGGGGAAAAATCAAAACTTTGTGTTATACATCTTTATCTACATCTAAGATATCTTTATTATGTATATTTTATAACAATATTCTTTTTAAGATACTTGTTCAATTTCTTGTTTTGTTCTGGCATCAAAAGAATCCAGAATCTAGTATATACAGTATGAGACAAAATAATAGTACAAAATGCAATAAATGACATTATTTAACATTAAACAATATAAATAATGTTAAAATCAACTATTAACAATTCTTAAAAAACAGAATAAAGAAGTGTTTCTTAAATTACTTTCTGGAATGTTATGAGAAGAGATTTCACGTTTTGGAACCCATACATGGGAAGACTGTTTTCCTGTAAGTACAATAAATTGGCCTTTGTAACTTGAGGTGTCCTCAAAGGAATTACTTATATTGATCTTAATTACCAAATAAATTAAAATACTTGTTGTGTCTTCAATGACTTAACCCCAAACTATTTAAAACTTTAGAAATTATGACCAACATCTTAAATTTAACAACTGAACAGTCGACATCCAGCGTAGATCTTCCAATATCAGGGATATGAGATTGCATACCTGTTAGCAGTTTTTCTGTAGCATTTTGCACCAAATGCAGCTTCTGCTACTGGAAAAACCTGATTGTCAGGCTTTTCTCAAAAACAATGCACCTCCAAACAGGCACAAGCAGGCATTCAAGGATGCAAATCTCTGATAAGCAAATTTAGTATTTTAAAAAACGAACTCATTGAAAAATAGTTGTATATCAGGTGCAAACCCTATTTATACTGAAGTTAAGGTTTAAATTCTTGTGCCTTTTAAATCCTATCTATGTTTTGCAGAAGTGTTGAAACTAATTTTTTTGGAAGAATAGTTTCCAACTGTCCTCTGTTTCAGTAACACACTAATCCGGTTTCAGGCTATTCTGACCTTGCATTTATTGGCATTACCTGTTTGCGCCTCTACTGGTGCTCAACTGTTTCAGTATGGTGACATCATTCTCTACTCACCCCTCACCCACTGTCAAAGCTACCTCTAGGGGTGATTTTCTGCTGCATTTTCTAAGTATTGTTTTCCTGCTTCAGTCGCTTAAACTGGTGCTGCTGTTTTGTCTGGTTTTTTTAAAAGCCAATTCCTTTACTTTGGCTACTTTGCAAAGGTAAGATTGCCCCCTCAACTGGCTCCATGATTACTATGGACTCTTAGGGCATGTCATATTTTTCAACTTTCAATTTTGAAACATGCTAAAAAGTTGTGACATGCCTTATGGATTATAAAGATATTTTGGTTATTTTAATATAATTTAGATGTAAGTAACTACATAAATATCATAACTTTTTAACATTTTGTTTGTTTCATTTGGACTCTTAATATCTTTCAGTATGACTTTTCAGAATAGTGCTGCTAAAGTTATAACATTTGCCTTTCACACGGAACACTGATGGATCTGAACCCAGCAGAAACTGAAAAATATATCATGCTTTTCCTTTAACTTCATTTTCATTTAGTCCCCTTAAAAAAATAAGTTGATTCATTGATTGACATTCTGTTTAATAATTATTCCTGTCACTTAAGGCAAAGTCTTGCTACCTGGGAGCTGAGAACCTTGCTATTTGAAACCAGCACAAAACTTTTGCCCTATCTCATGAAGAGTACATTAGGCATAAATATAAAAATATTCAATTACCATTAAATCTGATTAGCAGCATCCAATCAGACTACGCACTTGCAGCATCCATACACTATGCACTTGCATATTTAGAGAGGAATTTAGTCTATTCCAAATAGACTAAACTACAATAACTGAATCTGGTTTCCTAGTGACCAACAGTAGCTTTATTTGCATTTAATTTCAGATTACTTACCCTCATATGGTCAGTTTTTGGACTTGGATAGTAAGAACCAAGCATTACCAGTATGTTGATGGCAACCAATTCCAAAGCACCAATTCTAAAGCAATTCCAATTCACACATATTTTGAATAGTTTGGGAGACAAAATAAATTCTTTTAGATCATAACTCAGCACTCTTGATTTTGAAGAGCAATTCTCCAATCTCATGTTTGGGACATCTGTTTCTTTATCTTGCAGCTTGTTTTTATGAATTCAATATACATATACACATTTTGACTGGGCATGTGATATAAATAACTAGAGCTAAGTATTATTTAATGAATGTAATAATAAGGAACCACAAATTAATTTGTAGACATAAGAAATAAACCTAACTCTAGATTTCCTCCTAGGACTTGGTGTTTAGATAGAGTACTATCCTTGTTCTCATTCCATGGCTACATTTCAGTCTGTCAATGATAGTTTTACAATATGACACACAGAACTACAGACATATCTGAACAGTATAGAAAAATGCCATTATTTCATCCTGTAAAAGGAATGAAGAACTCAGATAATCCAACCTGTTGAAAGGTAAAGCTCTAATATGACCTAATTCTTAATTGAATATCACTTTTTTAAAAAGATAAAGAGGTTCATCAGTGATTATCCTGCCATGATTCATAATGCAGTGTTTAAAATTTGAATATTGAGCTACTGACATACAAATCCCTCCTCACCCAACACACCCAACTACCACAAAGTTTTAACTACACCAGGTAGGTGATCATTTTCTTCCATAACTAATTCATAGATCATATTGAAGAAATCATTTTTTTTATCAGATATAGTATAAGCATTTTAGACCAATACGTTGCTATGAATGGGTCTTTTAGGAAGGAAGAACTGTTGTTTACTACCTCTTCTCTACTAATGGACTGATTTATTTTCATTATCATAACATATCATAAAGATAGCAAGACCCCTTTTTTGCTACACTGAGCTTAAGAAGATGAAGAAAATCTAGAAAAATAGTATGAAAAATCCAACCATTTTAAAGAAAAACTAGAGTTCTCAAAATGTATTAAAAAACCTGCTAAAACATACTGGTCACTTCTCTCAACTCATGCTCTCCATTCCACTTTATAACTCATCTGACCCTAAAACCATTAGATGGCAAATGGACTTTAAGCAGATAGTTCAGTGGCCAAGATATCATAGGCTGGGTTTTTATTTTTATATATTAGGGAGGGGAGGCATGCCATCACTTTCATGTCTCAGTGATATAAAGGGATGATATGAAGGGATCACAAAGGGATGACTCCTTGAGCAATAACTCACCATTCAAGGCAATTATTTTTGTTTTATTTTGTTTGTCAAGTATGTATTAGATAATATATATAAGTATAAGCATGAATTGAATACATAAAATGAATACAAATAAAGCGAACATTAGGACAGGGATGGTAGGCACGCTGGTGCTCTTATACATGCTCCTTACAGACCTCTTAGGAATGGGGTGAGGTCAACAGGAGACAGTCTTAGGTTAAAATTTTGAGAGGTTTGGGATGAAACCCCCCCCCCCCCCCAAAAATCAGGTCAGGACTACAGAGTCAGGTAGTGAATTCTAGGCATTGTCCACTCTGTTGCTGAAGTCATATTTTCTGCAATCAAGTTTTGAGCTGTTCATTTTAAGTTTGTATATATTGTTTGCTCGTGTATTGTTGTGGTTGAAGCTGAAGTAGTCATTGACTGGTAGGTCATTGTAGCAGATGATTTTATGAGCTACGCTTAGGTCACACTGAAGGTGGCGTAGTTCTAAGTTTTCTAACCCCAGAATTTCAAGTCTGGTGGCATAAGGTATTTTGTTGCAAGCAGAGGAGTGGAGGACACTTCTTGTGAAATATTTCTGGACACACTCAATTGTATTAATGTCCGATATACAGTGCGGGTTCCAGACAGATAAGCTGTATTTGAGAATTGGTCTAGCAAATGTTTTGTATGCTCTGATTAGTAGTGTAATATTACTGGAGAAGCTATGCAAGATTAGGTTTACAATTTAATGCCTTTTTGGAGATGTCACAGTAGGATTTAGCACTTAGATCATTATGAATTATTTTCATAATCCTGTAAAATAGGGATACAGTCTGAAATAATTTGCTGGAAATTGTTGATTGAACAGGTCAGAACTTATCTGATAGGCAAAGTTCTCTGGATTTGCTCATACAGATAAGGCCAAAGTTACATGAAAATGAGCAGAAGACAAACATCCATGTACATATTTCCTCATGGAATAGCTTTTTCTCCTTTATTTATTTCTCGATGGAATTGATGTTTAGGGTGCAAGGGAACAATCTTCTTTGAGGCTGAGGCCCCAGAAGCTATAAATCCATATCAAATTAATTTTCTATTTCCTTAGGGACATGAACCCAGGCTTAAGAATACAGACTGCTATACGACTAAATTTAGAGATAGGGAGAATAAGTAGGATGCAGTTGATTTCTCTGGTCCTCAGAGAGTGATATTTCACAAGTTCTGCTTGAGAGTTAGCCAGAAACTTGACACAATACTTATCTAGTTCCCTATATTAGCAATAGCAATAGCACTTAGACTTATATACAACTTTATATTGCTCAGTATCTAATATGGGCCTATAATTTTCAATATGTCTCAGTATTAGTTGAAGTTATATATTGAATTAATCTATAATATGATATGTATGATAGTTCAGTTTCTGCTAGCAGGCCCAATGGTCCATTTCAAAGTTAATTGCTTCAACAATGACTGCCTAGATTATCAGGAAAGTGGTCATTATTCAGTGGATGAGCACACATATATGTGCCAGACATCTTGGTTTCAAAGATGGCATCCATTGCTTTGAGTATGTTTCTCCTGGAAAATTATGCATACATTTATGTTTTGAGTATATTGTTATGAATTATCTTGCATATATTCAAGTCAGAGTAAAGTGGCTGCTATAATATATTCATTTTGTAACAGTAAATAGGCAAAGAATTTTATTTGAAGTCAGCATAACAGAATCTTGCATATCTTTACCTAAGAACAAATTAATGGTAGACCAAAAATGAATTCTACCAGGATAAGTAACAAAATCAAATAGAAAAAAATAAATATTTTGTGACATTATTTAAAAAATAATACATGATTATGATTAAAATATTAAAAATGAAAAAGAGCCATATACTATTAGCACATAACTATCCTAGTGTTTAATCAATGATTAGACCATACAGTAACATTTCTCTATCTTCTCATTTTTATAATAAAAAGACACTATTCCAGATAGTTGAAGATTTTACTATCACTGTTGCACTATACATTTTTTGTGTGTTTTATTAGTGACACCTATCCTTTACATGCCCTTATGGCGCTATAAGGTGTAGGGCTGGATTGCATTGAGTATTTTTGAAAACTTGAAATTTTGTGATAGCATTTTTCAATCCCGTGCTTCTAACATTTATTGTCTAGTTTGTCTTCCAATCATATAAATCACATGAACTGTGGTCATAATTATAGAACAAAGAGTCAGAGATAATTGGTTGCAGAAACTGGTACACAAGAAGAAAAGAACCTCATTTTCCTTAGGAGGCAGATTTGTAGTTTCTTTCAAAATTGTACTTCCAATGAGCTGCAGGAAGAAGGAAGAGATCAGCAAGATTGTCTCCAGAAGCAAAGATTGGGTTCCTCTATGCCCAGCAACACTATTGGATGCTCACCTCAAAAGAAGCATTGTCCTTGTGTTAATTGTTAATTGAACATTTATGTTAAATTGCCTCCAGAAAGATCAAAGCTTTCACAAAAACATCCTAATAAAAATATAGAATCAATTAATTGTTTAATTGAAAACTGTTTAAATGTTAATTAAGGATAAACCTTTAATCCGGCTTTACTGTTGCATGCCTGGTTTGACTGTTTTTTTTTTCTTACTGAAGCCAGTTAGACCATCACTTTCTCTAATCCTGTTTTTTGGCATCAGTGAGAGACTTCAGATTCAGAGCTGAACAACTTGCCCAGAATGACAAGCACCCATGAACACCACAAGAATGAACAGAAGAAAATGCACTAAGTGGAAAAGTCAATTGAAGAAACAGAGATACATAAAATGGGCACATTTCATTAATAAATAAATAAATACAGACTGAGCCATTGCCTTGGCCTGAGTGAGGCAAGATCCTGAGCCAGCAACATGTTGTAAATGATGAGAAGATGGTCAAGCCATCTACTTGAAAGAAACAACTTTACACTTTACACTTTGCAACTTGGCACTTTACTGTGCAAAGAAAAAAAGAAGTGGGATTCATTTAAGAAATGAATCAAGTCAAAGCTATAAAAAAGGCAACACTTCGTCTGGGCCATTGTGACAAATAATGTTCTACTTCCCTATCTACAAGTTTGTCAGAATGCTGTGCTGTATTACTTGGAACTTTGGACTTTAGAAATTATTTTTGGACCCTCTTGAACTTGAGAGAACTCTATTCTCTGAGGAAAATCAGCTTTTATATCTATGGTTTCCTTGACAAACCATGTAGCTGTTACAGATGCAGTCTGTATAAGTTTTTGACTTATAACCTTTAAAAGTTACAATAGCAAAAAAGTGACTTATGACCATTTTTCACACTTACAACTGTTGCAATATCCCCATAATCCAAATTCAGGTGCTTGGTAACTGATTCTTATTTATGACAGTTGTAGTGTCCTGTGGTCCTGCAATCTCCTTTTGTAACTTTCTGGCAAGCAAAGTTAGTGGGGAAGGCAGATTCACTTAACAACTGCAGTAATAGCTGTAGCAAGAAAGTTCATAAAATGGGACAAAATTCACTTAATTGTCTTGCTTAGCAACATACATTTTGGGCTCAATTGTGGTTATAAATCAAGGACTACCTGTATACAAGTGCAACTATAACCAATATTGAGTTTGCGAGTAGAGGCTGGTTGTCTCTGTGTAAAATGGGGACATAGAAGGCCGTTACTCTCTTATATTTATATTTATATTTTTATCCATTAGCTCTTTTCTTCAAGCATTACACAAGCAACATTTTTCATAACTTGAAAGCTTTGCAAGTTGTCATTAGCCTAATTCCACATGCTATCTGGGTATTCTGTAATTGCTAGCCCTTTGAGATACAGCAAGTCCAGAAATAGATTGCACACAAATTCTAGAAATACTTTTATTATTGCAGACTGTATTAACAGAATCTTGAAAGGTTGACCACTCACTATTTCTTCTAAGGAACAACAAATTCAACATGGGCTGCTTTGAGGCTGTTTCTTATGCTTTCTACTTCCCAGAACTCAGCAATCATTTCGCCTCTCTTATCTCATTCTCAAAGCCAGACTTCACTAAATTCCTATACATTGAATTGATATAGAAACCTCTCAGTCTGCTCCAAGCGGCTTCCATGTCATTCTTTATATCCATTTTCTTTGCCTTATATTGGCTGATTAAATCTATTTTCCACTTTCATACAGAACCTATACTTTCTCTTCCTGAAGTTCTTCTACATTTATTCTTGTTCTTCCTTTTTCCCTTCTTCCAAGTCTATTTTTATCCAAGATCAATTCTAGACATGGCCTGTCCCACACTCAGATCTTATCTTTCTATTCGTTAGGAACGCTCTCAAGTTTTCACCATCATTAATCATATTAATCATACTTTTTTATTTCAATCCATTCCTTCGCTACATTTGCATATGAATGGACTAGACAAAATTGTATGCATCAATAAAAATAATAATCAACATTTTCCTACATAAAGTTCCACATTGTATTTGTAACAATCTGTAGCACGTTGCGGAGCATTCACTGTCATCGTACTTGAGTTGCAGTTAATAAATTGCACCTTCCTTGAAAAGAAAAGGTGATGGATTGAAAAATGTTTAGCACACCCATGCATAATTGATAGGCTCCCTAGTGCAAATAAGTGTCTACTAAATAATTAAATTTAATCTCATTATAAGAGTTTTCATAATGGGATAATTTAATTAAATGAAAGCCAAAGGGTTTCTATGGGTTGAAAGATGCTCATGTTGCTATATTTGGCTAATGGTCTGGGGATGCTAGAGTGAAGAAGGGTAATTCACAGAGGTGCATGCATTATTTAATGAATCCCTCCAAGATAGAAGGACAGATCAATGATAAAATGACAAGTTATCATTGCTTACAAAGCACATTTAAACAAATTGGTAAATGTTCAAAAAGCACAAGTCTGCAGTCTTTTATAAGGGATGACTTTTTCTTTTACTGTCATTTACTCATTCTTTTCTTCTCAGATGCTTCATTTTGTTATATTATTATATTATAAAAATTTTGTCTCCATGTCAGAATGAAAATAAAAACAAAACCTTATAAGCTCCTGGACAGTTAACTCTAAGTGAAATTATAATGGGTGCATCATGTATATATGATACTAAAAACGGAGAGCTATGTCATGTGGGACCCATTAACAAGCTTTTTCAGTGGGCAGAGTTTGGGGTTGTGTCTCCAGAAGCACTTATCTATACTAGATTTTTCAATCCATACAGACTAAGTAGTTGTCTTGCAGGTGATCAGTTATGAATTAACATGAAGGGCAAAATGTGTGTCTGAGGATGGGGGTGGGGGAAATTCTGTGAACAATTATGATCAAAATACAAACTCATAAAATGTAAAGGAAGTGACCCAGACTGAATTAATTGCTTAATTATATAACTAGAAATGCAACCACAAAGTTTGTGCATAAATAAAAATAGTGGTAGATTTCTGTAGACTACAAGCATACGTTTACTGCATGTGAATGAACATAGCTAGGGCGATTTGTTTCAGATAAAAGTTCAAGAAAGGAAACCAGAAACATAAGAGGAAACTGAAATACGGTAATGGCTTTTGTACTGGAATATCATGAATCAGGAACAAGTTTTTTTGAAAATGTCTCTGATTACTCAACAATAAATTGCAACTTTTCTGGAAGACTATGAGAATGTATGAATATCTTAAAAACTCCTATAAAAAGGAGTTTTTAAATATATCAGAGAGGCTGTATCAGGGCTGAAATGTAAACTACCAGTTACATTTGTAGTTGTGCGGTAGTTACCACATTTGTAGTTGTGCGGTAGTTACCACATTTGTTACTACCGGTTCTGTGGGCGTGGCTTCGTGTGGCGGGGGTAATGTGACTGGGTGGGCGTGGCCAACTTTTTTTTTAACTTTTCAAAGCATTTTTTCTAATGCTTTGAAAATCGTCTGTCGATCAGGCACCTCAGCTGAGATCGTCAGAGACTTTTCAAAGCATTTTTTTTACCACCTCTTCAGCCAAGAGGTTGCAAAAAAAAATATGCTTTGAAAAGCCTCTGACGATCTCAGCTGAGCCGCACAATCATCAGAGGCTTTTTTTTAACTTTTAAAAGCATTTTTTCATCAGAAGAGGTCGTAGAAAAAATGCTTTTAAAAGTAAAAAAAAAAGCCTCTGATGATTGTGCAGCTAAACTGTGCATGGGGGGGGGGGGCGCAGAGATTTTTGCTACCAGTTCTCCGAACCACCTGCCACCATTGCCACTGGATCAGGTGATCCGGTCCGAACCAGGAGCATTTCACCCCTGGGCTGTATATATCCTGTTGGGAAGCTATGTTCCATCATCTGCTTTAGTTATGCTATCAAATCTTTAGAACATATAATATATTCCTTTATTCATTATTGCTAAAGGCCATTGCAACAAAAAAAAATAAGCTTTGGCATTTTGTATGTGTGCATATGTCAAAAAGCAGATCCAGCATAGATGTAAACTTTCATTTTCAGGAATGTTGCATCACCATCACAACATAGAAGAGTATGCAAACACAGATGTGTCCATAATTATTAGAAAGAAGAAAGCTCTATATCACTAAACTTTTAATTGGAATAATTGGTTGTTTAATTATTACTGATAGTTAACATATTCAATTTACAATTCCAATCATTTTTTCCAATTTCTTTGATTATTTATGTTAGCCAATATTTGTATTTTGAAAATTTCACAACTTTCAAGATGAGTTCAAAAGCACCATATTAAGCATATCCTTTTTGATCCTCATTCTATAGCATTTAAACAATTATGTCAGTTGCAAGGAACCAGAACAACTTTGTAAATAGGCCAAAGCAGATTCTTTGTTGTTAATCACCTTTTCCCAAAAATCTCACCAGCATGGCTGCATCCCTTGGGAACCAGTAAATAAGGTTTCACTAGTCTAATCTATGACGTTTCCTTCCAACTCCATGCAGATATATCTCTTTAGTCCTCCACTTTAGCCAGGGGTTCCACCACAGTTATGTAGCACAGTTTAAAACAAACCATACAATCTTGTAACTTTGCCCATTCAAAATTAGTATTCTGAATGTCTACGGAGATTCTCAGTCATTCAGGTTGTCAGAACTGAAGAAGCTTCTTGGATGACAAGTGAAACATTGTCAAGGAAACACAAAGTCTAGTTGTCTTTTGAAAAAGCATCTTTGGGACATTAATAGTCTGAGTTAGCATCACAGTTAGGAAATGAAGCAATATTTGTTAATCCAAAAGTCTAAAGAATGAATTTTATGCCATTTGCAAAACCATATATTTCACATAAATGACATCATTTGCAGTAAAATCTTCACTTAACCGACAAATCCTTGATTCAGTAGACATACATTATGCAAAAAATATATCTGCTGATTGAAGTCAAATAAATAGAAAATTGAATTTTTTGAGACAACTGCAGAACATTATGTAATATCAAACTACTTCTAAAATTGGATTAAAAAGTAGTTTTAGTTTTGTTTCTAGAAGTAAATGTGTAAAATAAGTTCATTTGACATCTACTTGGATCTCTGTGAGATGTGTAATTGGGTATCATCATAACATCATATGATTTACTACTCTACTGTTTTTATTGTTGGACAAAATCTTACACTAGAATTTGATTTTTGTATTATATCACAATAAAAATATAATTGATTGATACTCATTTATTATGTACTTGGTAAGTTAGAAGAAATATTGTTTTAGATATTAGCACAGAACAAAGAAAGTGATCTGGCATAATTGAGAGTCTTCACATTTGGGACTGCTTTATTATGCATTATTTCCTGTCAGGTATTTCAAAACATTCTGGTTTGGCAGCCTATTGGACATTTGATTACCTTGATATTGATATTAATAGTGCCAGATGATTAGAGTTCCATGTTATCTACCATGATAATCTTCCATCTCCCTGCAACAATCCAAAATCCCAGCCTTTAAAAATACGTGATGGTTAAGTTTGTCTGTTTTAGATTTTACTTCAAAATTGTGAATTTTTTTTCTTTTTGACAACTCTTTCTCAAGTATAGATTTCAAGCATTAGAATTAATTAATGGAAATGAAGCAGGTAATAATTCAAGATGAAGGAAAATAATCAATCAGATTGACACTTCCCAATAATCAGCCTCAAAAAGTTATTCTCGTGAAACAATTTGAATATTCTACCTACATTTGACATCCGAACTTTCCTTTAGTTACACAACAATATCACTCTGAACTCATTCTCTTATTCTTTTATCAACTCAATGTTTTATTTCCAAGTGTTTCCTTACAGTATGCCTGGGACTTTCTCTAAAAATACCTTTATGAGCAATTCTCTCACTTTGCCCAAATTGCTACTTAAAATTCATTTTGGAATAATTTTCATATCATAGTATAGCTAAACTAGGATTTGGGCAGGTAAATAATTTCACATGCTTCTTCTCCTAAACTCAGTTCCATATTGCTATTTTACTTCTGCTCTTTCCAATATCTCTGTTTGGATATAAAACACTGGGCACTGGGATGTATAAAAAAGGCTATAATTATCTTGTTTTGTTTTCTAAAGAAATTAGTTTAATCCAAGCAAAATCCAACCTACTAAAGCTAATAAACATACACGTTTTCTATTTTTGATATTTTTAACAACCATTAAAGCTCTAAGGGCAGATAATGGCTATTATTTACTAGGATCAGCCATTTTAATATTCTAGCACAAGCTACCCCTAGTACCTTAGAGTTGTATTAGACTTTTTCCATGCTGACAAGGAAGTATGGAAATTGTAGTCTACTGTATCTGACATAATATATAGTTACAAGCACAACAATGAAGCCTTATCAAAACAGCAGTGCCTTTCTTCCGGAGAAGCAACAAAGCTAATGTACAATGCATTTTTATCAGGTTTCCTACAGTTTCCTAAATTGTTTAGAACCGTTTCAATTATTGATCTTTTTTGGAGGGAAAGAGGGAGGGGGATCCCCAAGGTGACTTGTTCTCTTCACATATACTTGTGGAGGTTTTGTTTATTTAGTTAAAGAATTTATATGGCTGCCAGCTCACACAGTGAATCTAGGCAACTCACAGCACCCAGTAGAAACAACACCATAAAACACATTATATCCTTCACACAAGGTGTGAGAACCATTCATATTGTTGACCCCTGCCCCCCATCCTTACAACCTCTTCCTAGCCCAAAACTTGGAAGAAGAGCCTGCTCTTCATGGATTTTCAGAAGATTTCCTATTCTCCAACTCAGGTGGAGCCTATTCCAAAGGGCCAAGGCAGATACAGAGAAGGCAAACCATCATCCTTGAGGAAAGAGACTTAGATGTTAATTAAAACTGCATGTTAGTGTAAAAGTTGAAGCAAATGTCCTTTGTCATTTGCAGGAAGGCAAAGTAAAGTCTCAATTTTTTAAAGTATTAGTAATAGCACCTTTGATAACAAGGTGTGGTTAATTCTCAGCAAGCGGTATGAAATTGGAATAAGTAAATGATAACTAAAATTTGTATCGGTCCTCTTCCATAGATGATCAGCCCTCAAATGGTTTATTCACTAAGTTATAAAAATCACAAAACATAAACTAATAAAGTTGTTACAAAGGATTACTTTTGTAAGTTTCCTTTATAGTAAATTGGAAATGGGTTTTTCAGTTATTTTTTTTTTATTTTATGAAAAAAAACCCCAGATAATTGTAAAGTAGTTATTTGTTTCTAAGAGATGGAAAAGAATATTTTATAATGGAAATACTTATATAGTTAAGAGCAGCAGTTGATAATTTAATGGAAGATTAGGAGCTTTCTATTCCAAACCCTTCCCCTTTTAAAAATGTATTTTCAGTGTCAACACATGCAGATTTTCTTTTCCTACATCGCAATATCATTCTGAACTCATTCTCTTATTTCTGTAACAATCCATCCTTTTCTTTCTTTGTATCTTGTTACTCAAAGTACACAAATTTATATTGGGGAGGGACATCATTATAGTTCACTGTTCATTTAAATTTCAGACCTCTATGTGCAGATGCATATTCAGAAATCTGTTGTCAGAATTTTTTATTTTCAGTTTTCCAGTTGCAAGAAAAAAAAATCCTGCATTCAGTTTGAATATCTGAATGCACTTTCCAAGAAAATTATGTCACATATATTTATTAATTTATCAAGGGAAGATTTCTCCATTGTTAAATATTGACACTGCAGGTGAGGCCAGCTTAAAGCACTCAACATGTTAGAAACTTTGCTCCTTTGCTGAATAAGATGAATGCAATAAGATTTTCTTTATATTCTTTAAGATTTACCAAACTTTTTAATGACTGTACAAATGGAAGGGATGGAAGTTAAGAGTTTTTTAAAAAGTTGTAAAAGAAGCAGACTTGACAATACAATATTCCCTTTTCCATTTATATGCAACACTTCAGTCTTCCATAAGTAATGGGACAATTAGCTGTACTGGTCAAGAACTGCAGGATCCTTACACATTTGGAGAGCATCAGATCAAGGGCTATAGCTGTTCATAAATTGGAGCTTAAGTTGTTGTATCAAGTATGTAGTGCAACACCAGTATGGAAAAGATGACATGATTATACACTTAAGTTTATTAATTCATGGATTTCATGGATTTCATGGATTTCTAAAAATGGCAATGCATTAATAGCTAATTTCAATAAGCCAATTTATATTTCGCTCTTGTTCCACTTTCCATTGATGTAATAAGTTTTTATTTCAAAGCCTAGTCCTGCAAAGCATGTAAACATATCTGCACAATAGATGGTCATGCCACCAGTAAGCAGTGTACTTGACAAGCCTGCCATATTAGAGCTGCAAAACTTTGGGCATCAGATTGCAGTGAAGAGATATGGATAACTGTAACTCTTTACTGCTGTCTAATAATTTTATTAGTTTTGGCAGCCCAGTTCTGCCAACTGAGTGCTACAGCAACTTTGTGAGAAACACAGAAATGCTCTTGATAACTTCATTTCCAAAAGCCATGTTATCCAGAAACCACATTAGAAAATCTATTATACATATTGTACAGCCCATACGTAGAATGTTTACAATAGTCATATGGAAATAACTCAATTGAATTTAATGTGACTTTATCCAGAAGATTAGGTATAAGATTGCAGCCACAATCAGACACAGTTTGATAAGCAGATTGAGTGTGCTAGTAGGTCTTTCCCAACTTCAGATAAGAAGTTACATAGCTCATTGCATTTAATACTTGAATCAAAACTACACATGTAGATTTAGCGCTTGTGCACATGGCTATTGTGTACAACTGACAATTTCTTTGGTGAGATAATTTTAGGACAAAAGAATTAAAGTCAGGGTCCTGATTTTAAATACATTTTTAACTGGGTGATGAAATGCATAGGTCTGATAATAGCACATTTGAAGTTACCTTAGACAAAATAAGATTATGGCTCTGTCTATTGGTATCAAGCAAGGTTAGCTTTCTTTTTTTTTTCTTTTTAAAATATTTTTTTATTCAGCTTCTTTAAAATATATAAATAATTCAAGGTGGCGAATATATCTAATACTCCTTCTTCCTTCTATTTCCCCCATAACAACAATCCTGACAGGTGAATTTGGCTGAGAGAGAGAGTGCCTGGCCCAAAATCACCCAGGTGGTTCTTATGTCTAAATGGAACTGGAATTCACAGCCTTCTTGTTTCTAACCTGGTGCCTTAATCACTAGAACAAACTACCATATTTTTCGGAGTATAAGATGCACCTTTTTCCCCCCTAAAAGGAGGAAAAATTTAGATGCATCTTATACACCGAATGTAGCCCTGCCCACCCACTGGCCCCCACCCTTTGGCCTCTGCGTCCCAGCAATTACCTCCTTGCAGCAAACAGCAAGGAGGTAAAAACAGCTTCTTTCAGCTTCTGCACAGCCTAATTAGCACAAGTTGATTGGATTGGCTGTTTTGCTCTCAGCTGTTTTGTGCAGGGCTCTGGGGCTTGCTGCAAGGAGGTAAATAGCTGGAGCAGATTTTTTTTTCCTTGTGCTAATCAAGCTATGCTGAAAATGAAAATGAAAGTAAAGCAGGCTGTTTGCTGTTTACTGCAATGAGTCAAAATTGCTCAGAGGCAGAGGCAGAGGCAGAGGCAGAGGCAGAGGCAAATTTCTTTTTCTTCTTTTCCTCGCCAAAAAAGGTAGGGTCTTACAGTCTGGTCCGTCTTATACTCCAAAAAATATGGTACTTCTCATCATAGCTCCCCTTTCTACAACTCTTGAGTAAAGGCTTCAAGAATCAAATATGTGCTCACAACTTTGTTATGGCTTCTCCTTCACAGCTGTCTATGAAGAAATTCATTAGGCAGTTGCGTGGCTTAAGACCATATGCCTTTCCTATTATGCTATATCCACTTAGATTAGACCAGGGAGGAAACTGTACACATAGAACACCTGTTTGCATATGACATTCCATAGCCAACTGAAAGCACACATATGATTATTGTGAAAAAACTGATTGTCCTAAACTAAAGGTGGTTTAAGAAACAATTACAGTTGATGGTTTTTGATTTACTTATTTGCTGTATTTTGATACCAAGACACTCACAAAGACTCATTATCCAAGTCCAATTAATATGCATAGTGGAGTTCATATTCTATCTATTCCTGAATTCATGGAAAGCTTTATGTAAAATCTCACAATTCTTTCATTTCTAATTCAAGAACTATAGATTAAGTGGTCCTTCCAATGAAACTGCTGTTACTCACACTTCTGAATATTTTTAAAAGAAAGCTCTATAACACTAATTTCATAGGCATACTTTGATAACACTTATAGTCAACATTTGATTTATGTGATCCATTTATAATATGACACCCTAACGACTAAACATAACCATTTACAACAAACGGAGAAATAATTTGTTTAGTGATATAATCAGAGCAGAGGCCACACACAATAAAAGAAAGCATTCTGGTTCTAAAATGAATAAAAATTGATTGTATCCCTATAAAAAGTAAATTGGCAGAGTGTTAATTGCATTTCACATAAACATCTGCAGCAGGCTGACTCGTTACTAGGCTGTAATGCAATACAGGACACTCAGGAATAAATGCATCCTTCCAGATGAGTTCATAGATATATTCTAAAAGTGCCTGATGAGATTGTAAAAATCTGATTAGTCAGAACTGCTAATGACACTTAAAACAAAGGGAAATCTTTAAATAAAGTTATTTTGCTTCACTTTCCTCCTGACAAATGTTATGCAAATCAGTTCTGATTGAAAAATGTTTGCCTCAAGGTAATTCATAATAATGAAGAAAAAGGCTTCCAACATCACAAAAAAAAAATCACTTGGCAAGTTGTTCTATAATTTGTAAGATGACTCACAAGAGTGGTTTATTCTGAATTATGATACATATGCATATTTTTTTCTATTTGTGTTTTCAAAGTTCATTCATTTCTTAAAAGCATGTATTTCAATGTTGAATTCATTTTAAATTATTAGGTCTGCTCCTCTAAATCAAATAGTAATGCCAGTATAATAATATGAAATTCATATTTCATTTGCAAAAACTTGCCTTAAATTTATATGGTATCCTTCAATTCCATGATTTTTTTATTCACAAAACAATAGAACAGTTTTTCATAGAATCATAACCCATTATCATTTAAAGGTTTGCAGAGAATTCTCCACCGGCTGCTGTGATTGTCAGACCCAAATCCAGCTGTGGTCCTTCTTTCAAAATCACATATGTGTAACTATCCTAAATCTTCCTTTAGGAAAGAAAACTATTCTGTTATATCCCATAACATTTTTTTTTCAGATAGAACTTCTTATATATAGAAGCCTCTCTGGAGGAGAAAGGTCAAATGGCTGCACAAATGTGCAGTCAAAGCTTGGATCCTTTTAAACATGCATTACACTTTTGATGCACATAAATTGGAGCAGAGCTGCCACCTTGATTAGTTTGACATCCTTACAGATAGACCTTGTCCAGTATGCTCTCCCCCCAACCTTCAAGTCTTTCAATGACGCGCCCTCTACCAATGTAATTGAGTCCGCCCATTTATGATGGGCTGTCCTCTTCTTCTCTTGCTAGCTATTCCCCCTCCCATATTATTAACTTCAAAATGTAGCTGGGTCTTTGCATAATGTGTCCAAAATACAATAATTTTACCCTGATCAATTTGTTATATGACCATTTGTTTGTTTTCTTGGCTATCCATGATATTCTCATGTGTTTTATCCAATATCAAAATATAAAAGCATTAAATCTCTTTCTGTCCTTTTAAAAGTTCAAATTTCCAATTCATAGAATGCCACAGGGATAGTTGTTGGTTGCATTATTTTAATCTTTGTAAGGCATCTAATGTAAGTGCCACTACTTTATTCTTTTTTTGATGCTATCTGCTTTAGCTATCAACCGTAGCAGTCAGAGCTGAATCTCTTCCAGAAGTATTTGGAAGAATTGCTTTGGATTTTGCCTGAATATAAGTGATTTAAGCATTCATGATCTTTTTCAAGCAGTACCATTTTTCAGGCTTACCCTCAAATCTGAATAAGGTTTCAGGCTTACCCTCAAACCTGAATAAGGTTGGATTCTTTAATGAGATATCCTGTGCTTATATGATATCTTTTATGTTTCAAATCATTTTCAATGTTTGCTTAAGCCAAACAACAAAGTATATAATGATTGCTTGGACATTATTACTTTTCCACTTTTCAATTCTCTGTGCTCTCAAGAATCTTCTGTTAACATATTCTTTGCAGGTTTCTTTGGGGCAGCAACCTAAGTAGTGATTTTGTTTATGCTACCTAGTAGATGTTCAGATTCTGGCAGCTGATAGTTGGTAGTCCCTGGCTTCTTGCTGCCAGCATTTTTCTATTTCTAAAATGATCTCAGTAAATACTGAGCATTCATTCAATAGTTTCAATAGCATCTGAACTGCAAAATCTGGGCATTTTGTCTTCTGCCCACTCTTGAATTACCAGTACCTTTAGAATTTTCAGAAAATAATTTATCTGTGTGACTCCATATATTTTTTCCATGCAGGAATTAGTCATCTGACAAGTAAAGTTACTCAAATCATAGTCCTGAAGGAATTCTCTGTTTCTGCTATCAAAGTAATAGCTAAAACACTGGAAATAATGATTAGTACAGTAGCTCTGTACTTCAGATAAAGCTTAAATCTCCCGCTGAGTTCACTACTCTTAATGTTTATGTGCATTGTGCAAGAAGGAGCCTCTACAAGTGCATGTAAAAATAAAAGAGGCTCCTGTGTATAGAAGGGTGGCCCAATGGTTAATGTATTGGGCTAAGACTGAGAATCAAGTTCAACCCACAGTCATAAAAACCTAGTAAGTACTTGGAAAAAGTCTCACATTCTCAGCTAGCTTTCCTCACAGAGTTGTTGTTGTTGTTGTTGAAGGGATAAAATGAAAAAAATATATTAATATAGCTACCTTGAGATCCTGGCTAAATCTCATAAATAATATTAAATGGAGAATAGCCTAAATCTTTTTCAAGTCCCTTCATGTGGAAAAGCTTTATTGTGCATATCTGGATGCATATACTGAATCCCATAACCCATATTGATTGAATAAGCAAATGGGAAAGGGGAAGGGTTGCTAAGCTTAATGCTTCCCTTGGCTCTACCATTTGTTTCAATGCAGAGCAGGAGATTAGATAACTCCACTTAAATCAGAAGGAAATAGTATTCCCTATAATTCTTTTTATACTTTCGCTCATCAGCTAAAACATTGCTGTGCTTATTCAGGCAATAAAATCAAAACAAAGCACTATAAAATTACATGCTGCACAGTTCAGGGAAAATGCTAACACAAAAATGTGTTTGGTTAACAGCAATATAAATGCTGAATAACTCATTGTGTAAAAGTTGAACATAAATACTCAAACTAATTATAGTCCACAGTCTCCTCTGGATGAATCAGAGATGAAAAAGTTATAAATATCAAAGTCAAATGATAACAGCGTTACGAGCCAGATGGGGAAAAAAAGGAAGAGATAATTTTGCCATTTCCCTTAGTTGCTGCCAATTGATAGCTCTGTCATTTTATGTTATCCGCATAATATTTGCTTACTGCAGCCCAGTGGTCATGCCAAGGCTGAGAACTGACAAAGTGATGAAAGCTAACCTGCATAATGAACAAAATGGGAAAAGTAATGGGCTAACTTCCCATGCCAGGCATTGCTAAGCTGTAATGAGGTATGCTTGTTTGTGGCTTAATGAGTTATACGCACCCAGCCATTGCTGTTTTTCAAACCATGCCATTTGGCTTTGCACAATGTATGAACACAACCAACTGTGGTTTATTCACCAATCAGTGGTTAAGCAAACTTTGGCTTAGCATTGTGTATGAAATTGGCCAAATTTGACACAGGCTTGCAGCAGTTCTGCACTGCTAGTAACACATTACCCACACTGTCACAAGGATTTTTTTTTTTTTAGAACCTACATTTTCTAACAAGCTGGATTTCCCTTTCCATCCACTTTAATCATACTTTTTCCAGGATTTCTTAAAGAATGGCTACTCACAGCCTGAACTGATAGAAGCTAGGCAACAGATTGGAAGCAGGTTGTCTTGCAAGTTTAGTTCTTCAAAGACTTTGTTTAAAAATAGTAACTCTCTATCTGAAAAATCAGGAGTTACTCTCTTTTTTGTAGTTAGGCAGAAATTAAATAGGACATCAGGGTCTGGCATTTATGAAACACTTATTTGTAGCAGTTTCATATACAACAGACTCTAATCAAATACAAGTGTTCTCATGAGATAATAGTGCCCCATACTAAAGTTTTAATATTATTAAAGTACCAAGCCCTGGGTATAGTTTGATTCCAAGATGAAAAAGGCAGACACTTTGGATTTCTTTTAGAAATATCATTGTATTACTAGAGCTGAAAAGGAAATATTTGATGTTTATAAGCATCTAAGTGGGACAATTATTCAAAAATATGTGCATAGTGCTTATTGAACATTATACACAAAATATAATTATATACACAATGCTGTAGTTAATAATGTTTAGGATCAAATATAAGAACATTTATCATCTATTCCACATAGAAATTCTGTCTGTGAATTGATATGGTGCTTTTTCAGAATGGTAATAATAATAGCAGTTTGACAGCTGCAATTTCTTATAGATACAGTATGTCTAAGTCTTGGATGATCCTCTGAGGAATCTCTGGCTACTATTGCCAGGATTAGAGGCTCATTTCACTTGCAGAAATACTGTTTTCCCTTCCAGCTGCATTCATGCTTCAAAACAAAAAAAGAAAAAAGAACTCATAGTAAAATAAAAAGAATAAAGATGCATCCTGTTTTTGTTTCAGATTTATTTATTTTCACTTTTAAGCCTGTTTATTTTTCTAATTCAAATCACTTTGCATTATACCATACAGTAACATAAAAATGGTATGACGGTTCTTTTACAAAGCTACCCCAAAGAAAAGGTTATATTGAGCCAAATTTTGCGCTGCAGTTAAAGTAGCCGACCCCTCCTTTGGAGCAAGACCCACTGGTGCCTGATGCTGTCGGCTGCCGAGAACTAAATATATTACCCGCATTCTGCTTCACATTCTGTTTGGAACCTTGCATGCCAGCCATGGCAGTGTAAATAAAGAAACAGCTGCCATGAGAGAGACAGTTAAGATCCTGCGTGTACATTGATTCATAAAACTAACTCAATAACCCTTCATGTAATAAATTACTAATAGCTGATGCAGGAAGGCTAGAATGGAGATCCTATCTCTTCATTCACAAAAAGCACCAGTTGTAAATAACAGCAGCATCATTCTCATTTGTGAAAATGATATAATTTTGCTGAATAAAAATCAAACAAACAGGGCAGTTGAAAATTATTCCCCAGACGAATGCTAGGATGGACCAGTTTAAAATCTAAAGATTTAAATCTCTTTAATCCAGTTTGAACAAAATGATAAGAAACGTGACTTCCAATGAAGGCAGAGGAAACTGCCTTATATCAGTGGAACCGTAAAGAATAAGATAATCTTGATGGAGATACACAGGAGCTGTAGTCTAGGCAGAGGGTCTGAAGCAATTTTAAAAATCCAGAGCAACATGCTAATATTGGAAATAAGGAGACACCTTCCTATTTGTATAGATATGTCCCTAATTAACAGTAGCATAAGAAGGGGGAAAAGGTATAGGGCAACATTCTGTTATTATATCCACTGTCTTGTTTTTATATATTAATTTTATTAAAATGTTAAGAGAAATAAAGACGAACACAAACTAATACAGAACAAAGGAAAAAAGAAAACAAAAACAAACGTGCATAAATAAAAAATAAAAGAAAAAAGCTTCAGATTTCTTTTGCAGCAAATACAATTACAAAGTTATCTCTTACTCTATGATTACAAAAAGTTTAATTTTTTCTATTATACATTTTTTATAATTAAACCATAAGTTTATAGGTGCAATTTTTTTCTATTTCATGCAGAAAGTCCGTAAGGGATTTCCAGGCATCCATAAATATAAATATTGTCTTTTCTCTAACCAAGGAAGTTATTTTAGCCAGCTCTGTAAGTTCTAGGATCTTTATCAACCATTCTTCCATTGTGGTAGTGTCAAACATTTTCACTTTTGAGCATATAATAGTCTCGCTGCAGTTGCCATGTATAAAAACAACATTCTGTGACTTTTTTCTAATTGCCTGTCCCTTGGCCTTACTGAAAAGCATCTTTCAGAATTTTTAATGGTTCACCATGCAGGTCATCATTTCAGAGATAAAGCACTCCTGACAGCAGTCTATTTTTGATGACAAATTAATTGTAGTTTAAGATTGCCATGCCCATATTTGAATATTGGATTCTATGCTCTCTATTGAAAACAATACTGAAACCCATTTCTTAGTACCTAAAATAACTGTTGCTTCTTTCTTACTTTATAGTACATTTCTATAAGCAGTCCATATTACTTGTCCAACCATTTTCATATTGTTAAAGCATTGGAGTATTTTTTGATTATAGTACTCTTAATGAGTATCTTGAGTGATATATATTATTCTTATTGGACAGCTCCACCTTATCTATAATATTGGACAGTTCCTTAGGTTCTTCTGGTAAGATTGAATTTTGAATCAAAAGAAAAGTTTAATTGAAATGAATAAAATATATTTTCAATACTTTGCCTTCCAAATACATTTTCACTGTTCTAAGTTCATCAGCTCATGAAATTAACATAGATATTCATTGGCACTATCATAAAATGTCTGCCATTGTCAATTTCCAAAATCTTGCCATGTTAAAAAATATTTCTTTATCAGAAGGAAAATTGATGTTCAATACCATCCCATCTATAGTCCCCACTCAGCTTTCTTCTAGGGTATGCAGTTGCTCCTGCAGTCAAAGCACTAGTTAAATACTATCCACTTTTTTATTTTTGAAGAATAACTATGGAACTTACATGGAATTAAGACATTGCAGGATGGGAACCCTATTAGCTTATGCTGGCAAAAAAATTAGAAGGAATCTGATAGCATCTTTTGCAACTAACACATTTTATTAAAAAGAAAAAAGGTTTTGTAATAACATTTGTTAGTTGGAAAAATGCTAGCAGCCTCATTTTGATATCAAGAATTAAGAACTGTTTTTAAAATATAGATGGTGTTAGTGATTGTAACATTGCTATGTGGCATGACATCCTTCATTTAATTTTCTTAAAATAATTCTTTAAAAAATTAGTCAGATGGCAAGGGATAAGTTAAAGTCTGGTTTCAAACAGCCATCAGCCAAAGGGTTCCACCCAAATTGCCACCATATGCTCAAAGAACTTCAATGTTAAGCCAATGCTAGGATAATTTGAGCTTTTGTCAGTAGCTGATAATATGAATTATAGTCACAGTCCCAACAAGAGCACAAATATGATTTGCTATCAGATTGATCACTCTGAGTTCATATATTGCACTAAGCAATGGTTTGTTTAACTTCAGATAATTGAATAAATTACAATATGCTGGGCTTGCACAACACAATAAGCAATAATGGACAGCCATTTGTTTGAAATTGTATAGGGTCTTCTCCTTGAACAGGGGGTTGGATTAGAATACTCCAAGGTCCCTTACAACTCTGTTATAAGATATAGTATACAAGCCACAATGCCTGGATTTACACAGGTTGCTAGACCAAGTGGTGCATTTTTATAAATTTAGATAGAATTACTCTGTAACAATTCATATTTTATTCTTCTGCTATAGAAACTCAGAAATACAAAATGGAAAACAGATGCATTGAAAGCAATCTACATATACATTAGTATGCTTGCATGTGGGTTCCTCTGCAGAGCACCAATTTACTTCCATCTGCAGGATTTGTATCTACTTACTTATCTATATATCCACTAGACTAAATCAATATGCAGCAAATTAAAATATAACATGAAATTGGCAGAAATAAAACTGCTAAAATATTATTGTTACAATAGCTTGAAATCCAAAACCAAGCAGAGCTGGTTTTTAAGAGCAGGCCTCCATTTTTTGAAAATAAATTGAAAAACAAATGCAATGCCTTTAGCATTGTTGTGATTTCTCACAACTTAGTCTGATAAGTAATATAAATGTCAATTTAAAAAAAAATTGGACAAAGAACTATTATAATTAATGTTGGGATTTGTAAATTTAAAGCATTTTCTGGTGTGTGTCTCATCTTGTGAGTCTTTATGCCTGGCTATATTCCGGATTGCTAATCTTTCTAAATTAGACCAAAGCATTTTCTCTTTGGTTTACCTACGTTTTGCAAATGGCAGGGAAAAAAAGAAAGAAAAATCCCCATGGGTCATTGAAAATTATCCTTTCATTCCAGCCGCCTGTTTCAAGTCAGTCAAAACATTCCAGACTTCAAAAGGTTGCCTTGCGTGCTTAGTCCGTTCTGGTGTCTTTCGAAGGTTGGCCTAGGAGGGATTGGTTATTTGGATAAATTAATTTGTGGAGCCTGCTGGCCTTCTAGAAGACCTCAGTGTCTGACTGCAAATTAGTTCTACTGAACATGTAGAAATCCCTGGGCAGACTAAAAGAAATAAATGGTGATAAGATCTAATACTACAATGTTTGTAATGTGATTTTATTCTGCCATGTCCCTTGTAAGCAAAACTAATGTTGAATTATTATTATTATTTTTTTTAAAAAGGTATTTTAAAAAAGGTCCATGAAAGCATAGAAATCAGATCAGTATCCCTAGTCACAGCTGAGCAGGCATGCTGCCAACTTTAAAGGAAAGCTTCCAGCAAGAATATTTTTCAAGAACAAACAAATGTCCTAGTTTTCCACAAAATCAACTAGGTATTTACATTACGGATGCACCCCTGCTTAAGCCAGGAAGTCACACAGTTGAATTCTGCTGGAGTTCAGGGTTGTGAATAAACGGCTATGCAGTCATTTAATGCATAGTTGTACAAGTGCCTAAGGATAGTTTATCCTTAAGGAAGAGGAGGAATTTGTGAGCCAAAACTAACAAACACAGGTCCTCAAGCGGAACAATGGGCCCAAAACTCAGTCAAAAGGAAAATAAACTTTGCTAGCTGTTTGTTTTTTGCTGTTAAGAGTTAAGCTACAACTTTATCAAGACTTTACAGGAAAGGTAAAAACAACAGCAGCATATGCTCTATGTTCCCATGACTGCTGGAAAGCTCATGGTAGACTGTCTAATCTTATATTACTACTCTTGAACTATTTTAAATCAGGCACTTACAGCCTATATTGCTACCTCAAGTAGAGCCACATCTGGAGAGAAATATTTCAATCTAAAAGATATGGGACATAAACTTTCTTTCCGCCATTTTTAATCAATCTCTTACATTATCCAGGTCCCAAGTGACATTTATAATATTGGTATACCTTCACAAAATTCAAAACAAAAAACTTAAAAGCAGAAAATATATCTTGAAATGTTACTAGCCAATCTGTAAATAAGCTATAATCAGACGTCTTCCTTCCATCCCCCTGGATTTTTAACAAGTGCAGAAAAATAGATGTGGTGACAAAACAAATAATTAAAATTTACCTATATGAATGGACCTGATTCTTTATGGTTAATTTCAGCTTTTTGAAACAAGTTTGTTTTTTAATATGTTTATTTAATATAGCCACCCATCTCATGACAATGATTCTGAATGGCGTATAAGAATTAAAATAACAGTCTGATAAGCCATGATGTTTACGGTAAAAACAATAAGTCCTAATCATGAACAACCACAGAGCTCATCTAACCTTTTGGTCCAAATACTATGTGCTTATAGGCCAACTCTTACTTTTTTAACCTGGTGCTTTCTAGACGTAGTACATACAGAATTAGAATACTGGGGAGATGAAGACCCAGTATATCTGGAATATATCAGTTGCGAGTTGTTAGTCTAACACACACAGTGTAAGACTAATACAGATAGTCCTCGACTTCTGACAATTGAGCCCAAAATTTCTGTTGCTAAGTGAACCATTTGTTAAGTTTTGCCCCATTTTATGATCTTTCTTACCACAGTTGTTAAATGAATCATTGCAGTTGTTAAGTTAGTAACATGATTAAGTGAATCTGGCTTCCCAATTGACTTTGATTGTCAGAACGTCACAAAGGAGGATCACGTGATCCTGGGACACTGCAACCGTCATAAATACAAGCCAGTTGCTAAGTATCATATCGTTTCTGATCACGTGGCCAAGTGAATGCTGCAATAGTTGTAGGTGTGAAAAATGGCCATGTCACTTTTTTAGGGTCGTTGTAACTTTGAATGGTCACTACTTTTCTTGAAAAGAACTACTATAAGTCAAGGACTACCTGTAATGGTAAGTTTTTAGTTGAAACTGCACAATACAGGGGAAGGATAGAATAGAAAGATGAACCTTTGCACCAGTGGTAATGCAGGCATAGAGAACCCATGTGTATGAATAATAGGCTCTTTGTTTTAGTCTGATGCAACATTTTTCCCTCTAGAAATTATGTGCTATTTATTGTTTTGATAGTATTTAACAATTCTTGACCACAGCTACTTTATAAGTTATATGTGTCTTGTTTTTCATCCTATGATGAACAAAACAGACAAAATTAGTGTAAAAATTAAAACTTGGATGGAAAATGCCAGTTTGAAAACACAATTCTTAGAATAGCTCTGCTAAATCAGATCAAGGTGTACCTTAATTTAGCATTTTGTTTCTCGCAGTAGCCAAACAGGTGATTATTGGGGTTGTAAATGAGAAGTGATAGTATTTTCCACGTCATATACTTTGATTTGTATGCATTTACATCAATGAAATCATTACTTCATAACTTTGTTGTACCAAGAAACCAATGTGTGATAATTTTAATCTAAAGTATTTAGTAATGTGTCAATAATGTGTCACTTATTGCAAACTGCCTAAGTAGAATTCATTGCTCATGAATAACTCTTTAGAATGTATTTTTTTAAATACTAGAAAGTAATTATGCCACTTAGAAGTTTTCAACTGCCATTTTGCTATGCATATTCATCACTAGCCAGTATTAGACAAGTTATAGCTATATTTTTGGAATTTCTACCCATACTTAAATCTTTTGCACTGGTTAAACTTAAAATGTAATTGACTTTGGCCTTTTAATTGTAATACAATAATTGAAGAATATATTGTTAGAGTGATACTCTGTCTTTATTTGGGTCAACTCAAGGCACAATACTTACTGAAAGGTTCCCACCTGCTACTTTCTCCAGAAGAATCCTGTGAGGCACATTGGCTAAGAGAAGGTAACTGATCTAGAGTCACCCACCTGGTTTTCATGCCTAAGAAAAAAGCCCAGAATTCAGTATCTCGGTTTCTAGTCCAGCATTTGCACCAAACTGGTTCTTTAGAATCTAGAATCAAATGCAGCATGAATTGTACTGAACCATGAGATCTTCTTCAAGACTATTTGCAGACGGACTATTTGAATTTAGAAAACTGTTTGCCACATCAGCCTTTTTGGTGGAGAAGTCCTCTCTTCTGCGAAATTTATATTTGGCTCTTTCAGGGATTGCTTTCAAGTGAGCCCTGAAATGCCATTATATTTGAACGTTGCATTGTCCTTGAAAACAACAGTTTATATAAATTTAAAAATAACCAATAATTAACTATTTTTAAAATCCACATTTTCAAATCTATATCCTTCCCTATTTCGGTACTTGCTCTGTGTACCTGCAAAAGTGATCCTGGCTCACAAGAATTTATGGCAGAATTGCCAGTGTTTGGTAGATTTCTTGCAGTTATTTTGGACATCAATTTCAGTTATTTTGGTTGATGGTATAAGATTTTCAGGTGCTACCAACAGCCCCATTACAGGTTGTCACGTATTCTACAGCACCCTTCAGCCAGATAAACTGAGCAGAGTTAACAAAACTAATTAACAACTTAACCCGTTTTCAGACTAAAATTTGCTAATTTACAAGCAGAGTGGATTTTTCCTATGACATTTATACCACGGATAAAGCAATAACTCTAAAATTAAATACATTTGCAGTTTAGATTTGAGGTGGCCTTTAACCTTTCCTAGTGTAATAAATCTATTTTTCAAGATCATTTAAAAGTAGGGCTGTGCTTTAAGGAATTTCCAACCACTCAGTTATGACAAAAATAATTACTGCTTTAATGGCAATAATTCTTTCCTCTGGGATGACATGCTGTTTACTTTCAGACTCTCCATTTATCCCCTGGGGGTATTCTATTGAAGAGATCTTCTTCCAAGTTATGTTGGCTGTAAAGATGCAATATGTTTCAAACAGTCCCAACACAGAAACACCTGGAATAATCGGTAGTGTATGGTTGTATAATTAGCCGGTATAAAATTAAGAGCAGGCTGTTATATGTGAAAATTTCCATGGAGAAAGATCTATACATATGTCAGGAGTGTTTATCTTCAATGTACTAGGCTGATCTTTAAAACAAATATGCTGCTTTGGTAGGAAAACAGGTTTTTGGTTGCAGATGAAGTGAATAAGGAGGCAGCACAATGTTTTTCCCAGTCATTGCTCTGGCTAAAGAGGCAAAGGAAGGCAGCTTCTCTGTCTTTCTGTCTCTCTCTTCTCTCTGTCTCTCTCTGCCTTTTAAAAACACTGCTCTTTTCTCTTGAGCGTCTAACATTTACATGGATATTACAGGGAGGGAGGTAGGGAGGAAGGAAGGAAGGTTTAGAGCTTTTTTAAAAAAAGAAACACTATGATTTAGAGAAAAATGTTCTAAATTTCTGAAAGTTTATATTATGTCTTATAGATCATTTTACATTTCCACTCCTTTACTAAAAACCAACTAAGTTCAGCATAAAGAAGGACACTACACAAAATAAAGATTATTCTGACAAATATTCTGTAAAATTATAAAGTAATTTATTAATCAGTGAATAAACTTTATTTTTCATCTAAAAAGACATTGTCCCAAAGAATGTGCTTGAAATTATCTCTCACCTTCATAAGTCTAGTTAGATGTTTTTTTGAAAAATAAAATTCTAAGAGTTTTTTTTTTTTAATTTGTATACCGCCCTACTCTCCGAAGGGACTCAGGGCGGTGAACAGCCAATTAAAAATACAATATAATACAAAAATACAAAATACAATATAATACAAAAGTTAAAAATTTAAAATGAATTAAACAATTAGGCTGAAATAATTAAATTCCAATTATAAAAGCATTTAAAAACCCAATATAAAACCCATTATAAAGGGAGGTTAAGCCAGGCCAGCCTGATAAAATAGGAACGTTGAGCTGAGAAGGAAAGTAGGAAGACAAGAGATAGTGGAGCAAACAGACAAAAATGGAAGTAAAATGAAGGGGAAGTAGAGAAAAGGAGAGAGAAAAAATGAAAATGGTAGGAACAAAAAGGCAAAAAGCTACCACTGAAAAAACAGATTGTTCAAAAATTGGGAAGTAAAGGGGTACAAGCAAGACAATCAACAGCAAGATAATCAACAGCAAATTACACAGTAATCAGAAGCAACTTAAGGAATTGTAGCAGATACAGGAGGAAAGAAAGGGTGCCATCTTCTTTTGTTCTTTGCTGTCCCCCTCCAAAGAACTAGCAGATGTATTATGTGTCAACGAAAAAGAGTATCGGCACATAAAAGATATCTAAAATGTGGGAAATCTGGTCATTTCATATATTAATGTCCTGCTAAGTCCCATTATCCAAAGCATCTAAAGAATGTCATAATTGGGAAACATTTTGCAAACATCTACTCTAAACATTTCAGAGGGTAGGCAACCAGAATTAAGACCAGATATTATATGTTGGCATCTAGTAATTTTTGTTATCCCAATGGATCCATTTTGAAGAGCCTCGGCAGATTCTGGTGTCAAGAACATTTTCCATTTCACACAAAATTTCTTCAGCCATTCAACTTCTTCAACCTTCTGTCCTTCCTGACTCCATTTTTAGAAAGGATAGGAAAAGAATACATACATCTCTGGATTGCTTCAAATTTAGAATCCAATTTATCTTCAAGTTTCCTAAGACATATATTTTTTTCAGTCTTTCTCATGCTTCTTGTGAGGAGTTTATTGTCTTTAACAGATAAATAAGAAATGAATTGGTGGCCAGCATGTTAAGCTCTTGCATATAATTGTAATTAAGCTTCTATGCTGAACTAAAAAAACCCTCATTTGATCTGTCTATGGAGATTCTCAGTCATCTAGGTCATGGTTGTCCCAAAGGTTCTTTTTCAAGAAGCAACTGGACTTTCTTGTTTTTCTTTGAAGATGTGAGCCGAAGAAGCTTCTTGGATGAGGAGTGAAACATCTGCAAAGAAAAAACAGAAAGTCCAGTTGCCTCTTGAAAAAGTACCTTTGGGTCATTTGACCTATTAACTATTTCGGTCAGTGGTGGGTTGCTACCGGTTCGCCCTGGATCAGGTGAAGCGGTAGCGGTGACGGCGGGAGGCTCCGCATACGCAGAAGAATCATGTGCACACACCCATGAACGCATCCCTACCCACAAGCAAACCAGTAGTGATTGGTTTTGAAACCCACCCCTGATTTGGGTCACCATATTTCCTGAAGCAATTCAGAAGAATCCAGCTAAAGTAGAATCTATTTTGTTCTGAAAATCTTCCATTATCCAGTTTCTACATAATTGAGTACATGTGTGTGGAGTATCTATGTTTTTACTATAAATTCATTCCTACTTTTGTTCTGAAAGTGCTATTTACACATTTTACAAAGAAGGGCATTCCATGGAAATGGGAATGGAAAGCCCCACGAAGCTCTTTTAAACAGACAGTAATTTTTCATCTTCTATCATTTTATCTCATCTTTTCCTTAGTTATCTACTGTAATCCTGTCCTCTGCCCTTTACTTTCAAGGGAACTATTTCTAGTTGAGAGAAGCAATGATGTTTTTAACAAAGAGGTTTTGACATCAAGGAAGCCTTTCAGCACTGACATTGTTTCCTCAATAGTGCTGAACACTCTACATTCCAGATTAAAAGGACATTTTTCCCCTTATTTTAATATTTGAATCTCTTTCATTCCTAGCTTGCAGAACAAGCATGCTTATATTTTATTACATGAGCTAGAATATTTTTTTTACTTTATAAATCCATCCCTTTCCATTTTTATTCTGCTCACAGAAATCTTTGATATTCCTCCTAAAATGTGAACCACTTTGTCAGTGTTTGAGAGATGCAACAGACGTTTTTTCCTTAACTGATTAAAACTATGTTTATGGATTCAAGACTTAGATAGATGATCCTCAGGATGACTCTCTGTTTCATAATTACCATCAAATGACAAGCCAGAGAATGATCCTGAAAAAGACTTTCTACTGTATATATGAAATAAGTTGGTTAAAGATTTGAAAATCAAAGTGGAAATACAAATGATAAACCAAGAGCTAAAGTTTGGAAGAAGACTTTGGGATAGGAAAAAAAAAATTCTACAATTGATCCTCTGAATCAATTAAAGATCAAGATTGTCAGAAGTAAAAGGAAGGAATATGAAATTGGTTTGCTTGAGCAAGGTTAAGTAAGCCCCCCCCCCTTTTTTTTACAAAGCTCTGATAATCCTTTACAGACTTTTTGCTGACACCAGGACTGAAAAAAGCAATAATTTATGGATTACATTTGAGTTATAAGAGGAAGAGATATTTCTTTGCAATCCTATTGGGTGAAGAGTTACGTTTGTTTATATTTGTAAGGGATATTGACAATCAATTCTTTATATATTTTTATTTCTTTGCACTTTTTATTATTTCTTTCTACCTCTACTTCTCTTTCTAAATTTATTTATTTCTATTTGTTTTTAGTAATTAGAATCTTTAATAATTTTTTTTTAAAAAGAAAGAATCTACTATTTGGGCTAATTGGGAGAAAATACTATTTGGGCACATTGAGGCTAAACAATCCCAGAGAATTACTAAATAACAGTTGTGTTTTTATTATCATCTATCCAACTATCTATCATCTATCCAACATTCAGATTTTTGTCTGCCAGAACTAGTAGCCCTAATATTATGTTTATAAATACATTAAGCTATGATTTGTTTAATCATAATCATTAATCATTTTATTACATAAACGTCAACTAGTTCATTTAACTCACAATTCTGTAAATCATGATTTACAAAATAATAACTGATATAATTATAGTCTGAAATACTGAAACTGATTTGTTACTACATCTCCTCAAAGAAGCAACTAGTGAGTTCTGAAGGTTGCGGATGGATTGGTATCTATTACAAGTGGCAGACCTTTCCTTATTAAAAACAAGGTTGGGCATAAAGGATTCAGATTTAGTTCAAGAAACATAAATTCTCTCTTTACTGGAAGTATAAGAAGCCAGATCCTTCATGCTAATTTATTCCAGATACTAGTTGAAATGCATTATTATCTTTAGCTTGTTTAAATATGTAAACAGTAGGAAAATATCTTCATATACCTTTCTATTCAATAAGGCTTGCTTTGCATTAAACCATGGCTTGCTTTAATTATGATTTATTTAAGGTGCAATAGTGAGTTCACACAACTCAGTAAGCCAAAAACCATGATTTACAAATCACTATCTTTGGGCATATCAAATCAAATAAAAATAAATCACATTATTACAGTCAAGAATTAGGCTGTAATTTTTAGCTTGCTATTGTGGTAGATCATAGGTGTCTCAGCCTTTTCCTTGCTGAGACTTGCAGCACATTACTGAACACATAAATAATAATAGTCCCATTGAACTTGAGAGCCATAATTATACTATGAATGCTGCTGCTTCAGTGGCTTCTTTTATGAGAGTGTAGGGAGGGATACATAAATGTTCTCCTCAATGTGGTTTTCTTTCTGGAATTTTACAAATCAGGTAATCATATCGATTCAGTGATATTTGCACACATAAGCAAAAAGCTGAACCAGCTAAGTAGAAGTTTTTACATGTACTTTCAGGAACAATGGCAAACTGATTTTTACTGTCTCATAGGTATACCTAAATTCTGGGCATAGTGTTTGTATAGTTAGTAGCTTCAGAATTCACAGTAGCTCTATCAGGAAGGAATATATCTTGCCATTATCCCCTTTACTATTGCCCCCATCTGTCAGGTGAATTATTATAGCAATGTAACATCTGTTGCAAATGCTGGTTTGTTTCATGAAACATTTCTAGGTACAATTCAACGGCTGGTTTTAACTTATAAAGCCAATTTCCAGGATTATGGCCTTCAGCTAGAAGCATCCTGCATATTTAACTCAGTTTGGGATGTAGAAAGTACCCTACCCCTTATTTCAAAAGATTAATGAAATGGTACAGAAACTGTATTTCTCCATTGCATTCCCTTTCCTTTGGAAGAGTATAAAAATGGTCTTCATAGAACATTAACTGATTATGTGCTATCAAGTTATTTTGACTCCTAATGAATACAAAGCTATAATTTCTCCATGATTATCTATCTCTAACTTGTCTCCTAACAGTGCAGTCATCACTACAATAACTGAACCCATCCACCTTCTTGCTAGCTGTCATTTTCCTCTCTCCCCTTCCACGTTTCCCAGTTTTAGAGCCTTTTTCAAAGAATTGGATCTTGCGTAATGTATCCAAAGTAAGATAATTTAAGCCTAGTCATTTGCATATCAAGTGAGAAATCTGGGTTGATTTGTTCAATGATCCATTGATCTTCCATAGTATTCTCAGAAGTCTTCTCCAAGAACTTCTCCAAGAACTTTGAACTTCTCCAAGTTCAACAGTGTCAATTCTCTTCCTATCCTATTTTTTAAAGTCTACCTTTCACATTGACAAAATCTCAGAGGGATGTTAGGATGAGGCTGCTGCTGAACCTGAAACCTGAAAAAGCAATTTTCTGAGAGGCAACATATACACCAAGCCTGTTCATTCACCATCCAATTATGTTTGAATAAAGTCTTACTACAGGCTGATCTGAACCTATAGTTATGTCCCCCACCATATCTTCTTTTACCTCTCACTAATGGGATCCCCCAATATCTGCAATTTGTTTTCCAACTACTAAATCTATCTCTCCTTCTCAAGGACTCCTACAGTCCATTCATACCGTATTCTGGCTTTCCTTTACCATTGCTTGCTGCACATCTTCAATTTACCAACTATGATACATCTACCCTATTCCATCTGGTAGAAAAACAACTCCTGGTTGTTTTTGTAATGGTTAGTGTTAAATACATTGTTGAGAATGTTAATGGAAAATAATTCCCCATTACTTTTTAAGGAACCTTCACATTGGTAGCAAAAATATAATTGTGCATTCGTACAATAACCCTTCCTCAGGTTCACAGAGGGATTTCTGCCCTTGTGTGTGTGTGTGCGTGCACGTGTATGCACATATGTGTGCATGATATGATATATGATGGTGTTTCTCAACCTTAGCAACTTTAAGATATGTGGACTTCAGTTCCCAGAATTCCCCAGCCAGTTGGTTGGAGAATTCTTGGAGCTGAAGTCCATGTATCTTAAAGTTGCTAAGGTTGAGAAACATTGATACATGATATGATATCCTTGGAATTTCAAAAGTTGAAACCTGTCTGAAATCTGGGGGGGGGGGAAGGGGGGGCTGGACACACAGCTTCAGCAAAAGGTGGTTGATGGAGTGGCTATATTACCAGAGGCGAGAATGAATATTATTAGTATTATCACTATTAGTACTATCCTTTTCATCTTCAGAGATTATTAACTTGTTTCATTTCTTCTCATGTAAAGAAGCAGAAGAAAAAGAGGAAAGGTTTTAAAATAATTTCTTGCTAGTGATTATAGTATATTTCAAAACTTTGATATGGTATATTGAACAAAGTGGAATAAACCCTCTGTAAGAGCTCTGTAAATATTTAGTTTAATATTTTAAAACGAACTTCATTTCACAGTGTTCAGTCCATTTTCTGTGACACAAATACTCAAACAAATGTGTTTCTTGGCAGGAACAACTGCAGTAATGGTTAGTGTTAAATACATTGTTGAGAATGTTAATGGAAAATAATTCCCATTACTTTTTAAGGAACCTTCACTTTGGTAGCAAAAATATAATTGTGCATTCGTACAATTGGTCTATTAACTATACAGTGGTTGCAAATGGAATAGATAGATAGATAGATAGATAGATAGATAGATAGATAGATAGATAGATATGTATGTATGTATGTATGTATGTATATTGCTGCATGCTTGAACTTCCTATTTTCAGGAAACATATTACAACTGAAATTTGCCTGCTAAGGAAAACGTTTGTACTGCTGGAAATGAGAGAATGTCATATAGTGCTCTTTCAAGTCACATACAAGACCTAAAGAGCACACCACACTTGGAATTTATATTTCCAAAAATAGAGAATTTTAACCTTTTGCTTGTTTCTATTCCTCTGCCAATTTCAGGAGAATTTTGATTGCCACACTTATCTATATCTCTTCATATTAGCATGCATATCTGAAGACTTAACTCACACACAAGCTAATAAAGACATGATTCCAAAATTACATTTTAATTGATAATATCCATTTTTACTGAAATCTACTTGTGTGATAAACTATTGTTATGGTAATTTGGTATGACTTTATTTGGGCTAAATATGGAAATTCTCAATCATCCAGATCACAGCGGACCCAAAGGTACTTTTTCTAAAAGACAACTGGATTTTTTTTTTGTTTTTCTTTCTTTGAAAACATTTCACTTCTCACCTGAGAAGCTTCAATTGAAGTAAAATATTTTCAAAGAAGATAAAACAAAAAAGTTTAGTTGCCTTTTGGAAAAAGCAGGTTTGGCCCTTTACTTGGCCTAATTGAAATACTTTGGGTTTCTTTTTTCTCTCAAGGACTTCCTAGAATTGAACTTCTAGTGCAGTCACCATTAGAGTCCCCATTTTTGGAATGTAACTCCCTTGGAGGTGCAAGCAGCAGCACCCTCCTTGCATTTGGAAACAAGCAGCCTATTCCATTATGCTTTTAGCCTTTCAGGAGTGAGGAATTATTCTAGGAATGAACTGTATTTATTATATTTGTTCATATTGTGTCATGCAATTTTTATCTGATGAGGTTGTTCTCTGATGGAGCGCATCTTATTGGATCATGTTAAAAATGTATAAAATATTTAAAACAATTGCTTCTTAACAAAACTAATCTCACTCAGCTCCCTTAGTATTTTTGATAGTCCTACATGGCGGAGGAGAATAGAATAGAATAGAATACAATAGAATAGAATACAATAGAATACAATACAATAGAATACAATACAATACAATACAATACAATACAATACAATACAATACAATACAATACAATACAATACAATACAATACAATACATCTTGGGAGTAATGTGTCTAAATTTCTGCAAAAGATAGTAAGCCAGCCCTTAAGGTTATTCTTCTGGGTGGGGTGTAAGACTCTCACATTCTATTGCTTTGACATCATTGTTGTTTCTGTTATTGTTGCAACTTCTGCCATCATTCAAAAAAAAAAAAAAAAGGTCAGATCTCTAAAGCCAGCAATTTCTTTATATTTGATCCCAAATATAAATGTTTGATCCCAAGATTCTTTTATTACAGCTTGGGGAAAGGGATGAAGGGAAGAAATTCTAGTATTTTCATCATCATCATCATCATCATCATCATCAACAACAACAACAACAAGACGATGGGAAAAGTAGCTCTGAAGATACAGTTTGAAAGTGCAAATTCAGTAGCTAAGATTTCAATCGTCTTATATGAATTGCTATTTCCAAGTGCAGTTTTCTAACCAATCATTTGGTGAATTTTAGTATTAGAATTTTGCACTTTTACTAAGTTTTGCAGAAGAGTGTAGAAAAGCATCAATATAATTCCAGCAAAGGTTAAAAAAAATTGGTATAAATTTAACCAATGGATCCAGTTTTTCCAATTACACAGCATTTTAAAAAAGCAGAATTTTGCAATACATATTGAGTTATATGCTTTTATGACCTCCATGTCATTAACTATTAACTATTTTTTTCTGAGCCTAAATCAATGCATGCCTATAAGCACAAATTACTTTAGTTTTCTTTGCAAGATCTTACGAAGAACAAATTGTACAAACTGCTTTTCAACCAAAGAGTGACTCATTTCTTCTTAATACATATCAAACAAGAGTCGAAAACATTTATCTGATCCCCTCTAGCTATTGCAGTCACTTGTATACAACCCTTTCCAACACTAACAGCAAGTTTGAGCTTTGAAGTTATGTAAATTGTCTTTGCAGGCACAGGTCCGTGTTTTAACAGAATCACCCTTTGGCAGTGCTATAAATGGTAACATGCTCTAAGATTCAGTGGCTTCAGCAAAATGCAATTAACTCCACAATTTCCTATAAGTTTGGCTCTTTTTGACCAAAGAAAATTATTTGAGCTGGAAGAGAAAGACTAACAAATGCATCTGTTTAATATTATAGGCCAAACCATCCATGGGTATTTAAAATAAGTTTCCAGGATCATTGGGAAGAATCACTGGGAAATCTGGAATGCCACAATAAAGCTCAGACATGGAAGGCAGATTTTAAATGAAAATTGAGTCAGTTTAAGAGGGAAAAAGTGAGTGTTACTGGCTAAATCCTGCGTCACAAAAACTCTGACTGTGGTCAGGAAGCTATGCAAAAATTCAATATATTGAGAATTTGGGTCTACTAGTTTAGCCCTTAAATATCCCACTTTCTTATAAATGTCTTCGTTATAGTTGCCTAATTTGTGGCAGTCTTATGTCTCAAGGTAAAACAAATAGCTTCCGGTTTCTTCTAGATGCTAGGCAGCTTTATCTAAGCTGGTACTCTTTGGCTGCAGTGAGTCTGCAAATCTAAGAATCACTGCAGCCTATGGACTTGTCTAAGCACATCTATGGATCTCTGTATGGATTTTTAATGTGGGAACTACTTCTATTTCCCATAGAAATGTGAGGGACATGAAGCCTCATAAATATTCAAGGGAAACCTGTTCCCTTGAAATACAATTGGGAGGCATTATACTGAATATTCTGTTTTCTTCTCTGGGAAGGACATATCCAAACATCTGTTATCCAGATATAGACCCAATCAGCAGTATCAAATAAATTATAAACATCTGATAATGTCACAAATACAGTGGATATAGAAAGCTTGCATACCACTGTTTAAAATGCTATGTTTTTTAGATTTAATTTTAAAAAATCAGACCAAGATAAATCACTTCAGATTTTTTTTCTCATCTTCAGTATAACATGTAAGGCATACAATTCAATTGAAAAACAAACTTAAATCTTTTAGGCGGGAGAAATAACAAAAACTCCTCCTGAAATAATATGGCTGCATAAAGATGTGCATCCTTAAACCAACCCTCCCCCCCAGATCTCTCTACCTTCTTTGTCTAATGGACATATCTAAAATTTGTGTCTTGGTGATGGTGCAGTGGTTAGAACGCAGTACTACAGGCTAATTCACTGCTCGCTCCAGGAATTCGATCCTGAGCAGCTCAAGGTTGACTCAGCCTTCCATCCTTCCCGGTAAAATCAGGGCCCAGATTGTTGCGGGCAATTCACTAAACTGCTTAGAGCGGGCTGTAAAGCACTGTGAAGAGGTTTATAAGTCTAAGTGTTATTGTTATTGCTTTTCAGCTTCATTCATTGTGCTTTTTTCTCTTTTGCTTTAAGAGCAACATTACTGTCAGGATTAATCTCGTTATCTATGTTATATGACTAGCTTGAAATAGCCTGAATAAGTCATGAAAATTGTATGTGATTTGTTTATTATGAACTTTCCAAAATGTCTTTATAACCAGAATAATATTTTTTAAAAATCAGCAGTGTGAAGAAGTAAATTGGCAGGATTAGTTATCCTTATTGAAAAATAATTGAAGCAAACAAGCACAAGTAACATCTCAAAACATCTTTTCCCAACAATTTGCCAAGTTAATGAAGCAGAACAGCACTTGGAACAAGAAGCAGATTAACAGGATTGGCTGTCCAAGATCAGCTGATTAGCAGTTCTCGGGAGATTCTGTGGTATTTCTTTTTCCTTCTGTGTTCTGGTTATATAGGAATGATGGCTTTGATCTCCTAAACATTGGTTAGTTTGAAATATGTTTCTGATCAAATGTGTTAACAAAGCCTAGTTAAAGTAAATATAAAACAAGGAACTTGCTGTTCTAGTTGAATCCTAAAATGTGACTATTAAAGGAATTTAATAACATTAAAGTAGGATCTAGTTTTTCCTAGATAAAGTCCTCTCTAACATAGTATATGAAGACTCTACAAGGATTTTCATGTATGGTGCTCAAAGTGTTTCCTGTTTATCCAGGATTAGCAGTCAGAAGTAAAACCTATGTTGATCAAATTTTATTAGAAATGACTGGAATTCTCCATTTGTTGTTTATTCCCAGTGTTGTTACTTCACAGCACTGATTGAATAAAGAATCCCTTTTCCAATGAAGGCCACAAACTGGCATCACAAATAGATCCAGATATGGACATAGTTTATTTTATTTGGTATTGTAAGGCTGATAACTTTATTTCTTCGTGGGGGTTTTTGCATGGTTGATAAAATAGATTGTATTGCTGCAAAAAATAGATTGTATTGCTGTCAGAAACAAATGGCACAAAAAATGACAAAAAATAGAGGGCTTTATGCAGCAAACTATCTTTCTGTCAGATCTTCAATTCCCTGAAAGTGACTGTCTCTTTACTCTTAAGATTGATTAAATTATGTAATATTTCAATATTCACATAATATTGAAATAATTCAGGAAGACAATTATATCTGATTTTGTTTTACTTAGAATTTTGAGTAAGGCCTATTTCCCATCCTCAAAGTTTTTTCCCCGCACAGTGAAATCTACTACACAGAAAAGTGGTAAGTTACATCAAATGTGATTTATGGCCTCTGCAGTTGAAGAAGTTAGGTAATAATGCCTCTTAGGTAATGCTAACTTCTAAGAGAGAGAAAATTAGGAAATAGGTTTTTTATTTTGTTTTTGTTTTTTTGTTTTTTGCTCCTCTTCCTCCAAGCAAATGTATGTCATTGAGTGAAAAGCATTGTGTTAATCCATATTTTCAAATCTGGCAGGGCTTCGAGTTTGTCTCTACTGTATCAAAACCAAAAAAGTCCTCACAAAGACTTTTAAAAAGTTTTGGAGCCAGTAAGTCTATTGCCAATCCATGAATATATTGGAATAAGAAAAATAAGTGATGCCAAAATGCCTGTGGCTTTCCTAAACTACATAAAGTCTAGTGGGGGTTCTAGTTAGGTGGATGATGAGAAATAATATAGTAGATAAAAAAATAAGTTATTATGAAATGTCTTATTAATTTTTATAAATCTAAATATCCTCTTATACAGAAAGATACTCTTGCCCTATAAGATTATTGCTTTCACATAAAATAATGTTGTTGTTTTTTAAAAAGAGCTGGCATTTTCCCTGTTCTTTCAGGATGCAAAATGACAATGCCACTGATCCAGTGGTGGGATTCAGTCAGTTCGCACCTATTCGGTAGAACCAGTTGTTAACTTTCTAAGCAGTTCGGAGAACCAGTTGTTGGAAGAAATCTTATTTTGTTTTTTCCCACTTTACAGGTCTAATCCTGTAAGGAAGGCAGGAAAGAAACATTCTGGTGTTGTTTCTAGCCTAATCTTTTTGCTCTACTTACAGAAACTGCCTCTCTGGTTAATTCTTATTACATTGTAACAGCTAAGGTGAAGCGCCCATCGACGTGAGTGATGTTGAGTTGGCCATGCCCACACAGTCACATGACCACCGAGCCACGCCTACCAGTTGGTCATTAGGTCAGAGAAAAGGATGTTAAATTATTTGAATCCCACTACTGCACTGATCCTACAAGCAGCCATGTGAAAGGCAATATTTCTAACTTAAAGTGGACCTAAAGAATGCTAACTGGCAAGTGGAGTGTGGTAGAGAGACAGCTGCAAAAGGAGATGGTTCCTGCCAACTTCCCTGAAAAGATTTTGAATCCCAGCAAAGCTTCAATTATAGGATGGACAGAGCTTGTTTAAGTCTGAGCAAAGGCTGCTTGTCATCCCTTTGGACATCAGCCATCTCAGCTACAGAGCCTAATGCTAGAAGATGGGGAGGTCTGGCTCCTTTCTGTTAGTTTCCTTAGGAGTTTCCCAGATGTAGTTCCAGCAGTATTGTCCCTGCTCCATCTGGATACGATGAAAAGCAAGTTATGAGTCTACTACCTAATTTTTAAAAGCCAGCTGCTTTCCATTATCTTGACATGATTGGCTTTTTCAGTTCACTGCCGTTTCTGACTCTTCTCCACACCAGCAGCAGGATCCCCATTCTTTGGGATGATATTCTGCAACTGTGATGTTTCAGAATTGCTGCTATGGCCCTTCACATTGTAAAAATTAGAAATACCAATGTTCATTAAATAAGAGTGCTAAAGTAAGGAGTCCTGCAGCAAGAGATTCCATTCCCTGATGCTGTCTGTTTGTCTCTCTATGTGAACAGGGGGAGGCTATACACTTTCCACCCCATTTGGCAACACTCATAGCCACAACACATAATCATGTGCTGTATATAAATGGAGTCATGGACCTGGATGACCATAATGATTAATGAAATAGTATTCTCTGATCCTGTAGCTGTTTCCCAATGTTATGCCACACAGTAATTCCAATTATTAAAATATTCATTGTAGTAAACTGAAATTCTATTGGAATTGTGCTAGTGCTGAATTCTGCTGAATATCTATTGATTGAAAAAAAAGTCATACTTTTTTCCCACCAAAGGAGAAGAGAATTTTGTTGAAATTTTTGTGGGAAGGGTATAAGATTCATGCACTTTCTTAAGTAATGAAGTTTGTATGACCAGACTTTCATTGAAGAATCACTTTTTTACAAGCCTGCAGCCTTCCTTTTTTATGCTTCAATTAAATCTCTGGGGAAGAAATTATATAGGATCTCTTTTCCAGATCAGGAAGCTTGTGGGCAATTACAGAGGTTGTGTCACTATGCAAAAAGAATAGGATGTAAACAGTTCTGAAAAAAAAAATTCTAAAGAAATTCTAAAGGATCACAAGAATGGGATAGAAAACAGACATAACTCTCATAACAAAAGAAATTAGAAGATAGATTTTGGCACAACATCAGATATACCCACAGACATACACTAAGATAGTCTATGTGGTTTTGGTGGATAAATACTGAAGTAAACAAATGATACTGATTAAAATAATGGATGTTGCCAATCCATTCCTGATGCTTCTTAGTTGTTATAGATATATGTGATTGGCTCCACTCAAATGGGGGTGGGGATTTCCTCTCTGTTGCTGCTTATAACTTTCTGAACTAACATGGCAGAAATATTTCACAATTTTCAATACACAGGTAAAGGCATGTAAAGTTCTTGGGATGGAACCACCACTAGGAACAAAGGCATCATGCTTTAAGATATTTCAGGCAAGGTTTGAAATATTAGGATGAAGGGGGAAAGCATGCAAATGTTTAAAATGGCAAACAAACTAAAATGGCTTCTAACTATGGTGTGACGGTTTGAGTTTGCATTCCTATCTGTGACTGTGATTGCATATCAAAGACTGATAATTTTTCCATTGCTTTCTTTTCTTTTTTTTCATGGTTTAATGCCACTTTAATGTCTCCAGTTTAGACAAATAAAAATAAAGCCTAGAAAAAATAAATTAAGTGCGTGTTCTGGCATTCAAGTTGATACTTCAACCATTAGTGGAAACTAAAGCACTCTTTGGGATTTTGCATGTTGTGCTGTAAAAGAGTTAATTTGTTCAAAATAATTTATGAATTAATTACAGAAATGTAATAGAAGAATTAAACAAATAAAAAAAAGTTAGGTTGAGCTTAAGCCCAGACAATTGCATCCATATAGTTTTCTTGGCAAATGGCAGTGTTAACACAGAGATTTCCTGATGAACATTTGAATTTTCCAGTGTAGCAAACAGCACTGGAGTTCACTGGAGTTCCCTGGAGGCCCTACTTAAAATCAACTAAGCTTGGCATTTATTTATTTGTAATATTGAAATATTGAGTCCATGAAAAAGAAGTGGAATTATAGCTCCAACAAACAGCCCAACATATAAATAAAAAGGAGTTCTGGAGAACATCACTTAGCTCAGGTCACATCACCTGGCTCAGAGAGGAACAGACTCAGGTCATCTATTTATTACCATATTTTTCAGAGTATGAGACGCTTCAGAGTATAAGACGCACTTTAGTTTTTGGGGAGGAAAACAAGAAAAAAAATATTCTGCCTCTGCCTACCAGCATCCATCAGTATTCATTTAGTTAGTATCCTTGTAGCAAACAGCAAACAGCCTGGTCAGCTTCAGCATGTTATCCCAGCCTGATTCAGCATGAGCAGCTGATTGGCGGTTGGATCAGCTTCCCAGAATACCAATCATCTGTTCCAGCCCATTGCCTCCTCCACGTGTCGTGTTTTTGGCCTTCGTGCATCGCATTTTCAGCTGTGGCGATCCCTGCAGCCTGGAACGGGTCTAAAATGGAGGCCAAAAATGTGATGCACGGAGGTTGAAAATGGCTGAATGGTGAGCCGGCAGGTGGGCAGGGCTTCAGCAACATTCATTGTATAAGACACATAGACATTTCCACCAACTTTGGGGGGGGGATGCATCTTATATTCCAAAAAATATGCTAATCCATTCAGTACATAACAAGCAAACACACATAAATATAAAGAATTGCTTAATCTTCCATTATTATCATGGATCTTTACAATTATTTTTGAAAGTCCAAAATTGGTAATGTTAGCATCTAGTAAACTAATATTATGCCTGTTAATCATTAAAATTAGACACATGCATACATTTATTTTCTTATATGTCATAGATGAGTCATACAATCAAGTTGTATAAGCATTTTGAAATAGACTAATTTTTGAAATATTTATTATTGCAGTATTGCAACAAAAGTGCCATGTTAGCTTATAGCAACCCCAAATTAAAACTATTCTAATAACTTTTCAGCCTAACAAATTTTATATAAAATTATTTTTATACCCTTTTATGAGTTATAGCTTATTTCATGCAGTAGCTAAACTGATGTAGGATTTAAATGGATGATGAGGAAAGAAAGCATGTAAAAACATTTTTAGCTTTACATGTGAATTTACCACTGTTTTTTACCTACAGTTCCCAGCATAACCTTTCCAACATGTTAATAAGCTCTAATCAAATAAATAGACAGACAGAAAGACAGAGCAAATAAGCTACTTGGCAATAACTTTGAGGCTTCTTAGATACTACTGTAGTTGCATGTGGATAGCAACCCAACTATTGTCGTAAGTAACATGAAACAACAGAATAATAGTGTAAACATGAGAATTAGGCCTTGTTACAAACCCAGGTATCTAGCCCACATTTACATCCATAGAACTATCACAGGCTCCAATGATTATACACCAGATTAGAGGTATCTTCACAAGCTCTTCCTCTAACGTTGATGAACCACCAACATCTAATGTGATATATGCCAACATATTCAAGCATCTTCTTTATTATTAGAATTTTAATTTTAGAAAACATTTAAAAATTCACCTATTGTAGAAAAACCCATTAATTGGACTGCAGTTTAGCAAAGTTAAATGCTGATAATTCGAATGAAGCGGCAATCTTCTCTGATTGGATTTTTTTTTGTTTTTAGCAATTCAGGTTTACCTTCTTAATTTCACCATGACTATTCATAGTGAAAGATAAAGATAGTGTGCCTGCATATTTGGATGGAGAATACAACAAGGGATTTCTGGCACACAAGGACTACCAGAATAAAAATTCAGCAACAAGATTTTCTAAAACTTCCTTCCCATGATGCATAGATGTGTATCCAGAATTTCTCTGCCGCATTGCTTCGTAAACTAGAATACATGCATTTTTTAAAATAAAAAAATAAGGTTAAAGCAAATGAAACTCTCAGGCTTCCTTGCATGATGAACTCCGGTGTAATTTCCATTCGACTCCAGCTGAGATCTCCAGTGATCAAGAGTAATAGAAGTTGTACTCAGAACCACCAACATCTGGAGTAAACCAATTTAGAAAATGTTGTTCCAACACCTTCATGCCTTTTATTACTCTTAAATGAGTCCAGGTTAAGAGCAAAATTGATATCACAATAGTAAAACTGTGAAATATTAAATATCAAAAAGAAAACCAATGAATAGGTTTTCAGCCTTTCAGTATAGAAATGTTTCCATTAATAAGCTAAGGTTTTCCACCCATAAGAGAGAGGCAAATGAACCAAATTAACCCACATACTTTATATTTAGTGAATGTTACCAAAGTTAAAAGTGATCTGGGATGCTCTTCCCAAAAGCAATAACAGGATTGGAAAAACAGTCACTCAGGGAAACTGTGGTGAAGAGACAAGGCTCAAGTAAGGGAAAAGTTTCACTGGTTACTATTATTATTATTTTCTGAAGAATGCAACTCTCCCCAATACTGAGACACAATTCTCTTTTGTAGATAGAAATATGTAATTTGTAGGATTTTGAGCAACCATAACAAAGTGGTAGAACTGCACTTGGCAAAGCTACAGCTTCATAGTTGCGCTAAGCATAGGGAGAGATGTCTGCTGCTGCCAGGAAAAAAACAAAACAAAGAAACAACACCTTTGTTAATTCCTTCAACTTCCATCTGTGGAAATGATAAAGTGCTGCCATTATGGAAGGCTGCAGGGTTAAATTAATTAGATTCCTCCATTATAGAACAGCTTTCTGAAGATTACTGCAATTTCCCTTTTTAAACGCCATTATTCCTGGCTCTATTTAGCAGCCAATTCAATTAAAGTGGGCATGATGTAAAATTAACAACACAAATAACACTTTCCTAGATGCCAGGGCAAAAGTGCCAAATTGAGCTTTCCTCAATAAACAGTTCATGTACCCTTAAAAATATAATAAAGTACACCGGTGAGTGCCTGGATTCTTTCCTTCAGCAAATTCTTGAATCAGAACTTTTGTTTCATGTTTTCATATCCTCAACAATGTCAAATTATTCAGTTACAGCCTCTTTTCTTGTTAAGCAATAAAATGTGTACAGCTGTGTGTAGCCCTCCTAAAATACCTTGGAAGGAATTGTGTTTTTTTTTCTTTCAGAATACCAGTTTTCCTTGTCTACTGTTTCTTTGCAACCAAACTGAGAATGATTAGTAAATTTACAAAGCATAAAGCAAGAGAAATATCCACCCATCCATTTTGTACATTATCCATAATACAGTAAAGACCTATGGGTACTTTATTTAACACTCTGATCTCAGTGTACATAAAAGTGTACTCTTGTATTGAACCATGGCTATTTTGTTTCTTCATTCTGGATGTTTATAAGTAAGTCAACAATGATAAGCCAATCAGCTATGCTATTGGTATAAATAAATAGGTTAAAGGGTAGTTAACTATTAAACCCGTTTTCTTTCCCTGTTCATGTAAAAATGAGTCATGTTTTCCTCTTTATGGTTACACTATTATGGCATAACAAAGGCAATACAACTATTTTCAACCAAATAACAGAGTTTCAAAACAAAACAAATGATTACTCCTATCTCTAATCGTAACCCAAAACTGTCTGGAAGAGAAAGCAAAAGACATTTATCCAAAATATCTCCTGCAACCATGATACCCTTTATTTAAGTGCAATTAAAAAGAAGGACTTGACGAACTCACAAATGGAATGCTGTTCAACATGGTTCATGTTGGGAGAGATTTGTAGTCCTGCTGAGTTTTCCAGTCGTGAGTACAAGGATCCACAAACCATTTGTCACAAGATTTCATGTTTGCTAATTGCAAAAAGAATTTATATGTGAGAACAAGTCATCTTTGGAATACATCGTGCTGATATATTTATACTTGCTGGTGCCAGCATGGGAGCTGAAACAGATAAATGGAATCACATAACTGAGTCTGGAGTTTATTTCCACCAGAAGAAGATTTGATTGTCAAGGCAAAATGAAGTCATAAACAGTTAAATATATACCTAGATACATATGTGAATAAGCATACTCAAGAGCCTTGGAATATTTGGTTCATTTTAAGAAAGACAACAATTACAACATCTACCACAGCTACAACATCTTTTCACAAATATAATTAGCGGAACATAGCATTTGGAAACAAATAAAATGCATAACAGGCATATGCAGCTGAGATGCTATAATCACTGGATAAAAAAATCCATCCATAAAAATGCATAACAGGAATATGCAGCTGAGATGCCATCATCACTGGATAAAATCCATCACTGGATTTTTGTTGCCATAAATATAAATAGATCAACATGAACTAATACACTTTACTGATAATTTATACAAAAATGAAAATATGGCTGCTAACCTAAACCATTTCTTTTTATTCTTCTAGTGCTATCTTCTGAGCCAGAGACATCAAAGAATCAGCAATCAGGTATTCAAAATGGAAGACAACTAATAGGGACCTAAAGTCCATCCATGCACTGGTCAGACATTAGACTCCGGCATTAGGCTCATGAAAGATCTGGTGTGTCTAATTAGAGCAGGGTTGTGCAATATTTTTCAGACTAATGATTCCATTTAGCTTTTCATGATGGGCTGGGACTTGCATTCCCCAAAGGAAGGGGTTTTAAGAAATAGAAGTGAATGTGTCTGTTTCAAAATAAAATTTTATTCATTTAACCATTTTAGCTTGTGCAACGAGAACACATGGCCAAAGCAATTTGTTCAAAATGCTGCAGCAAAACCAGTGCAACCAGAAAAGCAAGGAGAACAGTTCAGTGTATATATGGAAGAAGAGGGTTTCCCAAAAAGGGAGTACCACAAAGATTTGTCATCGCATGCACATCTTGTTTACTTCAAGAGATAGCAGTCTCAACAAGCTCTCTCTAAATAACAGACACAGCATAGCAGATTCAATGTTGGCAGTTGTGATTAAAATTAAGATTAATACAGTAAATATGATTACACTTTATCTATACTTTATGTGTACTTTTTCTGCATTTTGTCCTTCTGTCTCATTACAAATGACAATTTAGCTGAAATAACTGGAGAAGCTGTAAGTGCATCAAATAAATTCATGTGGCTTAAATGAAGATTTCTCTGTGGAATCTGACTTCTATTTATGATATACATCAGTGTTTCTCAACAAATTTTAAGAGGTGTGCACTTCAATTACCAGATTTCCCAAAATTTTAGTGTCACATCTCTTGAAGTTATCAAGTTCAAGAAACACATGTTTTATGTTAGATGGAGTATGAGATAAGAGTCATTGCTGAATCTTCCTGTTAAACTATTTACATTCAGGTGCTCATGTGAACTAGAAAGAATAAAGGCATTTGAATGGGCCTTTTGGTCATTGTATATTTTCTATTTCTGCTTCAAGTGATTTGGAGAGAAAAAGAATTTAATTCTCATTTATGGAAGAAGGTACAACCCCCCCCCCTCCTATATTTACAAATACCTTACAAAGTTTTTTACAGCAACTATTGCCAAAAAAATTTGGCCTAAAGCCTTTAGGTTTCATTTTATATTGGAGAGCATTTTCTGGACTACTCATAGGAGCTCAAGCTGTGTGTTTCAGCGGTAATTCCAGGTGGGGTATTTAAATTTGCTCCAAACATAATACAGTTTGTTCATTTGAATAAAGGCAGTTCAGAGGCAGCTTATGACAGAACAGCTATTTTTTCAAATAAAAATACATTTGTGTTTAAACTCAAGGTTGACATGGCTTAAATTGAAGACATTTGGTTGAATTTATAGGCACCGAACAAGAGAAAAAAATAAGAATTTGTGAACTAATATTTAAGGTGGCTGAAATAATGGAGCTGCAGAAGAACCCAATCACACATCAAGGGAAATAACAGAACAAAATTAAAAGATTTAAGGTAACTTTTTTTTTGTAGCATAGATATGTTTGCATATATTTGTTGTTTCACATTTTGAATTCTTCTTGTAGTAGGAAATCTGAGGCTATAGAGTTGGTTCTCACTGGCATACAGAGTATATGTAAACTATCTTATTTTGTACTGATCCTATTTTGAAGACAAGTGTACAAGTTGTTTGGGAGTCATGAAGATCCCTGCTGAGTGGCATCTTGATACAGAATCAGTAAGACCACCAAGCAGTCTGCTTGCTAGAAGTAGCCAGCTGCTTATAACAATTCTGACAATTAGGGTCAGAAAACTGCAAGAAGAGAGTATCAAAGCCTAAGAGTATATTTCTAGACACAGTATAGGGGTCAAATGGCAGAGATCTAACCAAGCCTCTGAGTTATAACAAGTCTTTTTTGGCTTAATCTTTAATTGCTTTGGCTCTCTGGGATTTGTGAGAGTTTCAACCTTCCTCTCAGATATGGGCTAAGGATCCTTTTCTAAACCTAGAACTGTCTCTTTCATAGATCAGAAGGATGCATTGTCATAATATTATGCTATGATGTTAATGTATATATGAGAGGTCTCTGTGCATGTTGATAAAGCTAGAGATGTGCTGATTGTTGGAAGTTCCAAGAACCTGCTATATTCCAAAACAAATCACTACTGGAATGTTGATACCGAAAATTATAACTGGATTCTATAAGGGGAGCAAATATTTGATTAACATTTTAACTGAAATTACAAAATGCAACAAATCCAGACAGGTCTATCAAATATTGTTCAAAATACAAATAGTTTTATCCATTGATTCTTAGAGGATATCTATGAATTAGCAGGTGCCAATTAGCTGACACATGGACTTTTTTTTAAACTTTTTATATTCTTTGCATATTTAGATATTCAGAAGCAATATACGAGTTTTTCAAGAGTAGGACCAATGTTAGACATCCATGTGCTGAAGCTTTGTATTTTATAGTACCCTAGGGAAATACATATAGAGGAATCCACACACACAACATCAATCTACCATTACAGGTTACTGCTAACTCTTAACAAAAATCAGGAGTTGAAACCAGCAAGTTTGCATAGCAATTTTTCCCCGCTTTCTCAAGACAGAAATTGGGTAGCACTTGGGGTGATTAATAGTCTTTGAAATTCACTGTCAGATGAATTTCTAGTGGTACGACAGAGAAGAATATTATTACTCTATAACTATAACTTCTTTATCTTGAGTGATTTATTCACTAGTGGCACACTATACACTTGTTTACTGTCTTCATGCAGGTAAGTCATAGTGGTTTCTCTTTCCCGTTTTTGATCCCCATCTAATCTCTATCTTTCTGGGGTATGATGCAGGGACACACAGCATTATGCGGCTACTTTAGGCATATAATTTTACACTTAAATGAAATATATCACTTTCAATGATTAAATAGTATCTTTTTTTTAAAGGACACTGCAAAATAATAGTAAAATGTCCTCATTCTGCATCATGATTCGTTTGGAAAAGAGTTGGGGTGGATTTCTTTCTCTTTTTTTTGCACAAATGTGTTTCAAAGTACTATCTGTTTATTTTGCAAAGCTGATGGTTTATTTAAAGAAGTCTCACTGAAGGCACAATGCATTCACCTTGTCGACTTTAATAGAGGCAGAGAGAGCGATTAGAGTGCAGCTGTACGTGCGCTGCCAGAAACCAAGCCTCAGAATGTTTCCAATGTTGATAGACTCAGCTCGCAAAACCTTGTCAAATAAATCAAACAGTTCTGGGGGCAAACCCATGTTGTTTTAAAGCCACGAAATGGGGCAGTGGGTGTGGTTACTCATATGGTGAGTGGTGAATGTGTAGGTTAAAAAGCATTTTGCTGCACTGCTTTTCAGCAGATTGTTTTGGCCAAATGTCCGCCTTGCACAAGCCAAAACTCTGGTCGGTATTTTCACAATAGAGCCAGGAAAAACAAGAGAGGCTTAGCCTCTGTGAAAGAGAAAGGGAGAAAGGGAGAAAGGGAGAAATAAATAAAGAAGGAAAGAAAGAAAAGAAAGAAAAGAAAAAGAAAGAAAAAAGAAAGAAAGAAAGAAAGAAAGAGAAAGAAAGAAAGAAAGAAAGAAAGAAAGAAAGAAAGAAAGAAAGAAAGAAAGATACAGTGAAGGAAAAACGGTAGTCCTCCTGCCACTGCTTTACTCAATCCATATGTGGGCTTAAACACAGGAAATACCCACCAGTCACCGCAATCAAGCTAGAGGCCTGTGCACCAGAAAGTGCCTTGTGGAACTAATTGGATTCTATTAAGATTGTCACTGACATGGGAAAGCCTTCTGAAATTCCAAATCAGAATGTTCAGGCTTCTAGGATGCAAAGAAAAGGATAGCACTCTGAGAGCCAATGTATTAATGAAAATAGAAAAGTGATGTTCAAGTAGCTTGATTGGGAATGTTTTCCAGAAGCAAACAAACATCACTTCATCCAACAGAACTTATGCTTGGAGAATACACTTACAATTTACAAGTAATTTATAGGATTATTTGTATTTTTAAAAATACCTTGTTACCAATCCACATTATCTTTTTTTTTTCTTCAATCTGTCATGGGACAATTGTAAAATATGAAGTCTACTAAATTTAAAGTGGAAATCAACACCTTTCAAACAATTTCCAAACACCAGTGCCTGCATGCACATATAAAGATGCAGATATAAATATATACCAAAAATAAAAAAATAAGACTAAAGTACACATTACTTTAAAAAAAAATACATTACAGACTTAACTGTTAAAAAATTGAAATTAATTACTAAAAAGTTATATTTAGAAAATGGTATCCAAACAGAAACACTCACAGTAATCCTTTGTAAAAGTATACAATTAGGCTCGTACTGATCCCTGAAGTTCAGTAGTTTGTTTTGCTTTATTCTATTATGTTCTTGTTATTTAATTTATATTGTAGGAATACTAGATTGGATTTGACAGCTGTTACAAGTTTATTATTGCCAATAAATTTCAGTCATCTGGTGAAAATCTAATCTGTGGATTTTGTGATCTTAAAGAGTCTATCTATTTTGTCATATTTTCTATCACTGAACGTACATGGAATGATACATTTTATTAATTTAAATCTATCAAGCATAAAAATAGGTTTATTGCATTATTTTATGTAATCTTGTATAAGTCTAGTTGTTTTAAAAATGAGAAAGCTTTCTGTATACTGACTTATTTGGATATGTTAATCAAACTTCAGAGGTTCACTTTGGCATTCTTGTTATATGGGCACCCAGCTGAGGCAATGGCAAAACATATATTAAAATGCAAGGTTATGGTTTATACACTTGTGCTAGACACTGAGATACAGGATATAAGGACAGAATTTGTTTATGACAGTGATGCCAATGATTGCAACTGGCATTTAAGAATATAAACTCCCAAGATATGTGGAAGCAGAAGTTTAAGTTTATTTATTTGTCAAGCATTTTTAAGATTACAGGTAAAAAGTATAAACATAATCTGAATACATGAAAATAGTAAGTAAAAAGGAATATTAGGACAGGAACGGTAGGCATGGGGGTCAGCTCAGGTCTATTTTGCCTTGCATAGATGGAAAAATGCCTGCTTCTGAGAATATTAGCAGACATTTTACAATGACTTGATATCTGCCTTACTCAACAGCAAGAAGGAATTAATTGAGTCTAGGAACTGCCTCATTAAGAAAAGTTAAAGATACAAGAAATGATCTGAGGTGGATTGAATCAGCCTGAGTTATGACTGATTCTATCTTTTTGGAACATCATCAGGACTTACTTATTTGGTCACTTCCAGGGGAAGTATAGTGAATCAAAGACAGCTCTACAAAGGCAGAGCCAACAACTACAGCAAAGACCAAGGGACTGGTGAGTAGATTGGTTCCTTGGAGCCTCTCTAGATAAGGAGAGGACAGGAGATCACCCACATGTGATCCTTGCTAGGAGATTGCAGGACAGTAATTTTCCGCAGGTTTAAGTGCAAGAAGAATAAGGAATCAGTTTGCGAACTTCATTTTCTAATCAGTTTTGGAAATTGCCTATTAATCATCTAACTTGAGCTTTGTAACAAGTTTGAAAAGTCTTCATTGCGTAGGTTTATCTTCAACACTGAAGAAAACAAAGATTAATTATAAACTTAACTAGCTGAATACCTGTGCTCCTCTATGAAATATGTGATTGGGCTTGATAAATTGACACACGAGTTTGAAAATTAATGAATAGTTACAATCGGCTTCTCCTCTCCCCTTCTCTCCCCCAGGCTTGCCTCACAGAAGCCTGTCCTATGCTATCCCATTCTCTCCAGAGTTATTTTCAAGTTGGGAGGGGGAGTAGAACATCTAACTAATTAGCACCAGTGTGTGTTATAGTATAATAATATAGGAAATACTAATGCTCTGATGGTCATTTCAAAAAATCCTTTCTTAGTGAGCACCTAGAAGCCAAGAGGAAGTTTGTAGGCTTTACGGTTCTGGAGATTTTGTGATTAATGCATGAGTACTTTTTACTTTTCTACCTATAGTAGGTTCTTTCTTTTTTTTCTGCAGTTTTATTTTTTATTTCCATTTCACTTTCTCTAAGTTTAATTTGTATTAGATTTTATTACTGTAATTGAAATTCTTAATAAAAATTATATTTAAGGCCTGAATTATTCAATAATTTGAAATCTTTTTCCTCATCATCAAAGTTAAACTGGGAGCTATTAAAATTAGTAGACCTGTCCCCCTATTACAAATGATGGATGTAAAACATAGCAGGTATATAAATTAGGCTTTCATTAGGATACTTAGAATAAAGTTTACTTAATTCTGTTGAATCTCCTCATAAGATTTCCAGTCATATGTTCTGGCTTCTGTACTGAGAAGTCTCTATGGTTGCTGGGCTTTGTAGGACAAAGTCTCATAGAAAATGTGTTGCCATGGCAATAATGAGTTCAGGACAAGGCTGAGGAGAACTGGTAGTGAAAACAAGTAAAAATAAACAGCAAGAAAAGTAACAAAGAGAATAATTGTAGGACTACTGTACATTATGGAAAAAAGAAGAGTGTCAAAGGAAGTCATCCATGATTTTTTGTTCAAGTCACTGGAATCTTGGTCATCTGCAGAAATCAGAGGTTTTGTCAGAATGACAAAAACATACCCTCAATGTCATAACACAAATTTTGCTTTTGTGTTAAGTCATAATCCAAATTCAATACGTGTTTGCATTGAAAAGTCAAAATGCTCCTTTTGTTTTTCCTTTGATGCCACTGCTCAGACTGATGTATAAACTGTGGGTTGCCCATGTGGATTAATTTAATTTTGTAATAAGAGTTAGCATGATCTCCATGCATTTATGGATACAGGAACAAGGTTGAAGTGTTTTCAGGATTTCTTCATGAAAAGATGAAGTTAATCCCCATTTTTAAAAGACAGGACCTCTTCTTGAGTAGTTACATCACAATCATTGCTGAAAAAGCCCACAGAAGTTTTTTAATGGTTACTCTCCTTAAGATTTATTTGAACTATGGGAAAACAGAAAGGTTGTATATTATTGAAGAGAAGATCTTACAATAAAAGAAGGGCATTCAGATATATAGCCCATGCTATAGACTGCCTTCAATTTTGGTTGTAAACTTAGTAATATGTGAACCTTGACATACCTTTAATGTTACATTCTAATTCTATTTCTAATTAGAATATTATTATTGGAACATTTTAACTCTGCTGTGCCAACTATCAAAATTGAGTTTATTCTAGGCCCAGGTAAAAGTAATATTTTTTTCCTTTTAAAATGATTCATGGCTGCAAAACAATGTATTGTACTTAACCATCCATTAAATTTTACAGCCAAGGTGTAGGAATGTCCTATTTCTGAATTAAGACACGTGTGTAAATTCAGTTGCTTCCATGTCTTGGATCTAATGCATCTAATATAAAGACTCTCATTACGTTTCAACATGACAATATTTATGTGTAAAAAATTTCATTCCATTTGAAACAACTAACTAATTTGCCAAACGAGTTCCTTTTGATATTATAAACCCCTAATAGTAATGCAATGTTGTAAGACTTATTTTCCAAAAAATGAATCTATACAGTAAGTCAGGACACTAGAGAGAATAATACAGGATAAATCATTACCTACCTGATAGTACCCAGGGAATGCCCTTTCTCCAGATTTGATTGGACTGATAGAAACAATTGGAGAGAGACAATCTTATAAGTAACCAGGTCCTAAGTCATGAAGGACTTTAAATGAATTGCACCCAGAAGCATAACATCAGTGCAACAACAGAGCAGTTATGTTACATGGGTTAAGTAACTTGCATCAGTAACTAGTTGTATTGCTGCATTTTGCAACAAGTTCCCAAATACTCTTCAAGGGCAGCCCCACATAAAGCACACTGCAGTAGTTCAATCTGGAATCCACAAGGCTAGGAATGACTGTGAGCAGGATAACCCGGTCCAGAAAGGGTGTAATTGATGATACTTCACCCAAACCATCAGATGATTCCCCTAGCAACTTTATGTAGATGTTAAACAGAAAGGGAGAGAGTAACGAGTACTGAACCCATAAAGGAGAGGCTGTGGACAGGATTTCTTCCCCACTATCAACATTGACTAGAACTTCTTCCAAAGAAAGAAGAAGACCAGCACAATACTTTGCTACCCAATCCCAACTCCCAGATCTGTTTGAGAATGATACAATGATTGATGCTGTCAAAAGTCACTGAGAGATGAAGAAAAACAAGGATGGACACACCATCCCCATCCTAATCACACTAGAGGTCATTCAGGAGTACAATCAATGCCACCTCAGTCCCATGCCCATGCCCAAAATCTGACTAAAAGGGTCCAGATAATCTACTTCTTTCAGACTTTAACCACTTTATGTATACAACACAAGCACCTTTTTTATAATCTTCTCTAGAAAGGGGAGGTTGGAAACTGAATGAAAATTGTCCATAATATTGGAGTCCAGTGATGGACCTTGAGCTGGTTCTATCCGGCTCAGGTGAACCAGTAGCGCCAGCAACAGGAGGCTCCTCCCACCCACCCGGACATCATCACATCCTGTTTTTGACCCTCTGTGCATACGCAGAAGGGTATGTGCATGAGTGGAGGATGCACACGCTCACATTTGCGAACCAGTAGCAAAGGTAAGTGGATTTCACCCCTGACTCACCCCTGATAACAGGAATGTAAATATTTAAGGCTAGTACCAACATTGTGACATGACATTCTGGGAATGAATTTTGGGAATAAAGGACCATCTTCTAGTTGCCCAGGCTGAGAAATGCTCTAAGTCAAAATCACTGTTTATGAAGCAGAATGGTGGCAAACACGCAAAAGAAACAAATCACAATATTTCTCTGCGTGATTTGAACCCAAATACTTTTTTCTTCAGGGCCCCAAATTTAGTCACTGGAAAAACTTCCCTTGAAACACTGCTAGCCAGTGTCAATGGTATCAAACTACAGCAAGCAGTGGTTAGGCTCAGTGTAATGTACATGTGTTTGTACAATTCATATGATCTGTGTTTACTTTTTCAGATTCAGAAGCATCAAACGTTAAGGAGGCCAACTTATTTACTAGCCTGGGAAAAACTGCATGCTTTCTGCCAGTGAGGAATAACCCTTAACTTTAGAATCTGTTTTAAAGCAGGCAGTTAATATGATGGTATTATAAAGACTTTCCCATATAGTAACAGCTGCCATGATTTGGCTCATAAGTGTATTTGGGAAGGATAGAATTATGAAATTGGAGTCTCTACAAGTAACTGAATGTGGCATGATCAGAAAGCTAGAGCAATTACCGCACTTTCCTATTTTTGGACTTTAGCCATTTAAGGTTCATGGCAAGGAAAATTGTGCAATCGTCTCACAAATTAAAAAACATTTTAAAAAAATTAAAGGACATCTTATACTAACCTTCTTTTTTTAATGGTGACTTAAAACTATGCTTGGTTTTGTTGCTTTTCAGGGCATATTTGTGCAATTGAAGAATGTCAATATATTGCATTCCTTCTAAATTTTGCTGTATCAGGCTTGCCAGAATAAAATCCTTGTAACAATATTACCTGTCAGTATGAGAATCATGTGGAAAATATATAAAAGAAGGTTGAAGCAAAAGCCAAGTAATGTGCCTGCTTTACCAATGGAAAGTTTTCAACTGAAGCTTATGTAATATTTGAAGAAAATACGGAGGGAAAGTTTTTGTGTTTCAAACTCTCTTACTGAAGCTTTTAAATAGCACTAGATAATACAAATAGGAAATAGATATGCTACTGAACAATGTGCCCCCTTGTGGCATTAGATAGAAAGATGACAATATAGGTAACAGCATATTTTGTGATGTTTACAATATGCTGAATTATAAAATATGTTTTCCTTTATTTTTCTTTTTTTATATAATAAGGTATTTAAACATATGGGCCATAACCAGAAACAATAGTTTGATCTAAGTTCTTTTTAATGATAGAAAAAAATGCCAGGTTTCTCTTTTGTTTAAAACAGCTGAAGTTCTGCCTTGCAAAGTCTATGTCACAAATAAATGGGAGACTGAAAGAATCATAAGTTTAAAAAGTCCATTATCTCATACACCCAGAGTAAGTAGGTATTTGTCTGAATTTTCAATTTCAAATTACTTAAATCTATATCATGCAATTATGATATTATTAGTTTGATATGTTTTTTCCTATTTTTTTCCTTATGATCCCCCCTCCCCCAAATATGTATTTTATTTTATTCATATTGATGGAGGAAATTAATATGTCAGTATAGGCCACAAAGGATTTCATTGGTTAAATTGAGCCAGTTGCCATGTGCTGGGGCCTTATGATCATCATTTGTGACCTTCCCAGATGGCTTCTGACAAGCAAAGTCAATAGGGTAAGCCAGATACACTTAACAATTGCAATGATTGATTCAACTCTGGCAAAAAAAAGTCATAAAATTGGGTTCAACTCATTTTACTTTGCTTAGCAATGGAAGCTCTGTTCTCAGTTGTGATCATGTAGTGTCCATAAGATTCCCTCTGAACTTTATCTTCACCTGAAAAATTATGAAAGTATATTCAAAAGTATTTGATTATTTCATTTTTTTGGATCTCAGCCTCATAAAACCTATCAACAATTTCCAGATATTAGATTATTTTACCCCAAAATCTAAGGAAAATAAAAATGTATCTTGATAAATAGAGCAACAAAAATTCAAATCTTGAGATATAGTGATATACACTAAACAACATTTTGTAATGACAAGTTTTTTAAAAAATCTTTTTAGCTGGCCAGTTCAGAGTTCCTGCTTATACAATAACTTTTTTTTTCTTTTTATGACCCTTCTCTTAATTTGGGGTAGCATCAGCTGATTGAATGGAGCTGAGTTTTTATTGGCTGGATGCTCTTCCTGATGACTATATGGAGTTCACAGCAGATATTTTGTCTTTGCACCCTGATAGAGAAATATCTGTCACTACCTAGGATTGAACTTTCAACCTTCCTAGTGGGAGGCAAGCATCTTCAGCTCAAGGCCACCATGGCTGTTCTCTTGTAGAATATCTTTAAATAATATAAAATACTGTCATATAATGGGGATCTGAGAAACCTCACTATGAAAGGCTTGTGTTTTTATATTGAATAGTAACAGAAACCAATAAGTTAAGCAGTTTCAGTATCTAATTGCTGCAATTTAAAAGGCAGTGGATAGGGATTTTTCATAAATGCCACTAAGGATTGGTTTTGTTTGCATTGCAGTGAATATTAAAATAAATCTGTAGATTATTTCTATACAGCAGTCAAGTTTATAAAACTTTTAATTCAATTTCTTCCACATAACTTTTATACTGCAGATTTATCTATATGAGATCACTATCCTGTTACACAATTAATAATAATAACAGTAACAAGAGTTGGAAGGGACCTTAGAAATCTGCTCATACAGGAGACCTATACTGGGGATTTGATCCGCCGAACTGTTGAGCTTTCTGATCAACAACTCAGCATCTTAGCCACTGAGCCACCTAGCCAGGCTATTCAGTCGGCTAATCTAAAACTATCATATAGAATTCTCTGATGGGAAACAGAATTTATGCTTTTTTCAAAAATGGCAGATTGTCCAGATTTTGAGATATCAAGATATTCCCTAACTTTTACAGTCAGGTTCTTATTGTAGTTTGTATTCAGTATTTGTTTTCTATAGGCAGAACGACATCCAAGCCATCCTAAAAGTTTTATCCATAGAACATCGGTCTAGAAGTGTGGAAGTCCAGGTGCTGTTTGGCAAACTTGAAATAAGCATCAGTGGGTGTGGGGGGTTTTGTGTGTGTGTGTGTGTGAACAATGGTTTCTGCCTTGCTATTTTCCCATGTATTTCATTTTTATATAGTGTGTTTTTGATCATGGAGTAATGAAAATTGACTAGCTGCAAGCGTAGATCTCTGGTTAATGTCCTGTGATTCTTGTTGATTTTATGCACTGCTCCGACTGATTTTGACAGCATGGCTACTCTTGGAAATATCCACTGTCTTCTGAAATCTCATTCATTTAAAAACAATTTGTGAGGAGCAGTGACTCACAAAATTCCATAAATGGTCCTGCAACTTTTATCAAACTGACAGATAACAATGCCTTTTTCTCACAAAGGTCTTTAGAAAATTTGAGAATAGAATGACACAGACCTAGAATTTGATACTAAGAATTCATTAGTACAAAGAAATCCAAAATGTGTACAAATATGTGGAATAGGACTATCTCAAATCATCCGTGAATATTTAATGAAGGATTCACACCACTGGCCCTTTGTTAACTGAACTGTTACAAATAGGAAATCACTTCTTTTTCACATTGGAACATGACATTTTGGATACTTGTTATAAACAAATGTAAAAGAGCCAAACTTTGTTATTCGTTCATTAAGACTATACATGCTTTCATAAATGCACACAAACACATAAAATAAGAGATATTGAAAACAGGGATGTCAATACCATAATGCCACTATATATAAATCATAGTGCAACAATACCTGGTATATTGTATGTGGGACTGGCCACTGCACTTCAGAAAGAATATAGTGGAGCTACAGGAGAGCAACTAAGATGATAAGGGACTGGAGCAGTATGCCTAGGAAGCAAGATTTGTGGCTTTTTAATCTCGAAAGACTGGTTTGAGCCAGTTTGATGTAGTGGTTAAGACACTTAATAGTAGTGGAGAGACCATGAGTTCTAGTCCCATCATCGGTACAAAGCTATCTGGGTGACCTTGGGTCAGTTACTTTCTTTCAACCATAGGAAAGAGATAATGGCAAATCACTTCTGAAAAATGCAGACAGATTCCTAGAATTGGACAGGACTGAATGGAAGAAAAAAAATCCAGAAAGAAGGTAAATGAAACACCATACAGTAAATGACTATGATGTACAAAATTATTCATATCACCGAATGAAATTAAATGCTCAAAGAATCAAGATGGACAAAAATATATATTTTACACAGTACTTAACTAAACTCTAAAATTTACTACCATGATATCTGATGCTGGCTACCAGCTTGTCTAGATTCAAAGAAGAATTAGACTAATTCATAGAAGTCATAGGGATAAATGACTATTAGTCTTCTTGATGGCAGCATGACTGCCTTTGAAGGCTACTTGCTGGGAAATTAGGGTGCTTTGTTTTGCAGTTTGTTGGCCACTGTGAGAACAGATTGCTGGCGTAGAAGTGCTGGGGATCCATTGGAGCATTTCTTATAAACAACACTCTCTCACATAGATAAACAAACAGCAGGAGGTTCATTCTTAGAGAACTACTACTTTCCAGCTTTGGCAAACGTATCAACAGTACATGCTGCTCCCAATACTTATTGAGATGGGTGTCTGAATCTCATACTTTTTTTTTTTCAGGGTTCTTTTGTTGTTCTCTGTCAACCATTTCTCCTTTGGAACATCTGTTTGATAACTGACCTTCCTTCTGATTTTTGTTGGCTAGAGGTATTTTCAACGATGATTATATACCAATGAGTAAACCAGCTCACTGGTTTAGTTGTCTCTTATTCAGAGGTCAAGATTACATTTTTCTTGATGGATGCTTCAGGAAGACACTCAGATCTGTGAGACAGAAACAGTTCCCTGTATTTCTAGTAGTGCTTTTTTGGGAACTGATGAATTTTCTTGAACATTTTTTGCCTGTTTGTCTTTAAACAGGCTTTTGAGATATCTAATAGAAATCATATTATTTTTGCTTCCATATTCACTGAAAGTCATATTAAATTCTTCTTTTTGCTCTATCAGATATGGATTGTTTGAAGAATGTTCAAAACAAGCATAATCTCCCACTTGATATCTATTAGCCCCATATCTGCATTTTATTTCAGTTGCTGCCACAATAACCAAGCTGGGAAAGAAGACATCATACCCATCTTGTTACTTTTTATTTTACCTACCCTATCTCAAATCCAAATAGATTTTTATATGTTGTTTTCTGTGTGCATATACCTGGTTACCCTAAGCATTACAGAGAGATTTCTTCAGTATGACTATGACATTTTATTATAATTTTTTCTTAAGTTTCAAATGAACCTACCTTTCTGTACCTTGAGACCATTGTTTCATTAGCTGTTGTCTGAAATTACAGGATAGATTTTTATCTACTGCATCATACCCTTTCAGGTATATTTTTAAAATGTGATTATATTTCTTTCTAGTTATACTTTTTCAGATGAAATATACTGACTTGCTTTAGTGTCTCATCATAAGGCTTAATTGTCAGTCCCTAATCCTCCTCCTTCCTGCATCTGTTTCAACATCATAATTTTTTTTAAAAGAATCTTTTTCAAAATATGGTACAGAAAACTGGACTCAGTACCCAAAGTGCAGTCCAGTTTCACTTACCTTCGCTACCGGTTCAGAATTGTGAGTGTGTGCAGTGCTTTTGCACATGTGCAGAGCATCTATGATGACCTCCAGGTGTGTGGGCGGAGCCTCCCACCGCAGCCGCTACCAGTGCAGTCTGGTGCAGTCTGATCAAAATAGAATAAAGTGAAATTATTGTTTCTATTGACCCAAAATTTTTACTTTTATTAATGAAGTTGCATCAGATGTTTGTAGCAATGTTACTTTTCAGTTTATTTAGCTTATAATTAATTGGAAGATCCTTTTCATATATATATTTTACTAAACCAAGTAATTTCATCCGATCTATTCATTTATTTGATCTTTATTATATCTTATTCTATTGATCTCAGCCTACTTCTCTAGCCTGTCAAGATATTTTGAATTTTGTGCCATCTTCAGATTTCATAAGGATTTCTCTATTTCTACATTTAAATAATGAATGAAAATATCGAAGGGCACAGAATCTGTGACAGATCCTTTGGCACTTCAGTTAATTATTCTCATCAACCTGATGAACAACCATTAATGAGCACGCTGATGATATAGTTTTCAAAACATCTATGTCATGCCATCCTACATTGCTAATCAGAATGTAACAAGGTATTTTGTCAGATATTTAATTGCTCAAGAGATATTATGCCCATAATAGTCTTACACTCTAGTAAATGAGTTATCCAAGAAAAAAAAAGAGAATAAATTAATCCACAAGATTTGTTCTGATGAAGCCATGGTATCTTCTAGCATTCACTACATTTTCCGATATATTAATGTCAAACACATTGGTTTGTACCTTTTTAGGCTTATTTTTCAACATAGGTACATTACTTCTTCCCCCTTTTTAATCAACTGATACTTTATCCATTGGGGAGAATTTTTCAAAGGCGGTGGACAGAAATTCAGCTGGACCATATTTTTTTTTCAATGCCTTCCCATGCATTTTGAGCTGCTTTTCCAAATAGTTTCTCCTATCAGGGAATCCTATCTATTACTGCTTTGAGTTTAACATCTACTTTTTGACATCCAAGTGTGTGATTGCACTATTCTTAATTTACCCTAATATCAAGAATTCCAAAGTCTCCATTGCTTCTAATTTGTTAAAAGTGTTTTCTTATTAGTTAGGCTTTATTTAAAGACAAGCTATCCTCATCATTTCTAGAAGAGAGCCAATTTGATCTAGTGGTTAAGGCACCAGGTTAGAAAGCCAGAGACAATGAGTTTTAGATCTGCTTTGATCATGAAAGCCAGCACACTTTGGCCCAGTCACTCTTCTCTCAGCCCAACAGACCATACAGGGAAAAATAGGAGGAAGGTGTGTTGGATATACTCTCTTGAGGGTTTGTAAAAATAATAAAGGCAAGACTAAAATAAAATAAAATACAAGCAATTTCTTGGAAAGTTCACACTTGAAAGAGTTTGTCCCCTGGAACAGTTGGGCTAGTAAAATTTCCCATTGCTACTACCTCATTTGTCTTTGAAAAATCTGCAATAACACAATTTATGTTTCCTTCCTTTTCTTCCCTCCTTTCCTCCCTGCCTCCCTGTCATAGAAGAAAAAAAAATCACCCTAAGATTGTTCATAAAATAAGTCTAACTATTTTTAATCTAATATTTTATGTAATATTATAAATCGTCCAAGAATACACCCATTAAATTGCACCTAATGCCCACCTGGGAGGCAAAAATGTTTTGGCACCAGCAGCAACATACTTTAATCCAGGTTATTTATATTTCAATCCATTAGAATAAAAAGCCACATGCTTAATTTTTTACTCATATAAAAAAATGTACATGAAAACTTTTTAGCAGGGTTCAAGTGCTGGCTGCTGTTTTATGTAAGATTGAAAGTTAAAATACTCCTCTGAGAGAGGGGTGGGTGTATTTGAACACATTGTAAAACATATAAATGATAAATATGCAAGATTTAAAAAAGACAATAGATTTCAAATGAGTTCATAAATCTTTCAACTACACTGTACATGGCAAATTCTAACTATTTTACAGTGCCAAAATCTACCTGGTGGTCATTTTTCATTATATTGTATATTGCATATTATGCATTTACATTATATTGTAAATGCAATATTATATTGCATTTTTAGCAGTCTAAACCAAAGATGTTTTTATTTTTATTTTTTTAATTCTGCAGCCATCCTCTGGTCTAGACAGATAATTCTTTTGTGAGCTATTCCTTCTGATGGGTTTATCATATTTCCATTCCTATGTTCTGCTTTATAATTTTAATTTCTTCCTTGTTATGATGATGAGATAACTTTAGTGGATGCAGACCACTTAGTCAGTAGCCGTGAGGAAAGGAGTTTGTTTAGCTGCCTTCTCTCATTTGTCTTTGTTGCAAATGACCCAATACTTTGTTTATGTAGTTAGAAGTGAACTTTTCTTTTCTGAGCTTTAATTGATGCCCATCTAATGCAAACTCCCCCCCACCCCACCCAAAAAGCAACAGCTTCACACAAATGACTCTGTCTTTGGCTTCAGATCCCTAGGGCTCTGAGAGTTTCACTGCATAAAAATGGAGTGACTAAATATATCATACAATATGAAAAGGTTTGTCTTCCACTGAAGAACTCTGGTAAAGCTGTTTTCCAGCAGGGTAATTTTGTTTATTTTTTGACTGTGGGAACACAGCACAGTGGTAGTTTTGCTGGCCTGAATGTATTTAAAAGTATTTAAAAATCAGTTCCAGAAATCAGGAATGTTTTATACCTCAGCATATCAGGCACAATTCCAATCTCACATTCAGTATACACAATTCAAAATCACTAATTAATTATTGCATAATTAACAAAAGAGACAAGACGGAAAGACAAGCTAATAAAATAATTAATATTAGTAGAGAAAGGAGAAATAGTTATAAGGAACTAAATAACAAATAAAGCTCTTCAGACATACTACTTAGACTGTTTTTAAAAACTGCATAAGCCTTTAAGATGGCTGTAAATGACCTTGCAATTCCTATCCAGAATGTATTTGAGCAGGAAGTAAAACATTTTCCCAGTGGATGAAATAACATTGATTTTTGCCAATCTAAGCAAGGCTGATTTAAATTTTACATGTGGGTCCAATGGCTTGTTCCCCCTCAATTTAATAACTTGCAAAGCTGGACACATTTCAAATGAAAGGGAATGCATAGTTCTTAAGCCCGGCACTGAATATAGCTGCCGTGCATGTAAACAAGTAAACCATTATGTTTCTTATTGAGATAGAGAATACAATGATAAGTGGGGACTTTTATAAAACAAAGGGCTTCCTATTGCGAGTGTGGATAATCTTCCAGAAAACCCTGTGTTTTGGCAAATCACATCAGATTAATCTGTTAGGCATCTCCTTCCATTATCAAATTTCCGCTGGCTATCACAGTGGCAGCCTTATCGGGCACCCTCTTTTCAATAGCAAGTCCATTCCTAAGATTTCAGGTGCTAGCCTTCCATACTCCCCAAACAGGTGTCTCTACTGTTTTCAGGCAGGAAAGGTCCCTGCCGAGAAGCCTGGGAAAGGGCAGGGGTATCACTCACTGTTCTACCTGAAGGAACAGGTAACAGGAAACTGTTGATTCAGTGAATTGAACTTAATTGGCACACATTACTCAGCAGTAAGTGTTTTTGTGAATTAAAATCCCTTCAAAAATGTCCTGACAAATGCCTTTTCTTAAAAAGTGGAGGGGGTGGGAGAAGGGTAAAGGAAAGAAATCTTAAACAAGTTATTCTTACAGCGGTATTTTTCTCAGATATACAATAATGATGTAGTGAAATTATGACTGAAGGAATGCATCATAAGTTACCTTGATGTTATGAAGGATGCAAGGCAGGTTGTTGAGTTTCAGAAAAAAGTGGCTGATATTCCAACCAAACATACATGGTGAGCCTGAACCTGGTTTGAGAGCTCTCAACTGCTCTCAATAAAGTGCAAAGTGTGTCTTTTTCACATTTTCAGCATCCTGATAAGGTTAATGAAATTGAGCCTGCCTGTCTGTCAGAACGATCTAAAATGATGAAGAGAGACAAAATAGATGTCCAAAAAGTGTAGGAAGGGAAAATACAGGATGATTTGCTGGATTTAAAACAGCTCTTTTATTCAGTTCTTCTTCACCCATGTGATGATGCAAATCACAGCTGACTGGGTGAACAAATTACTGTTTCTTAGCCTAACTGACCTTGTTGTGAGGAAATGTGCAGAGAGGAAAATTAGTATTTTCCCTGAGATACTGGGTGGAAGAAATGGATATTTTTTTTAAAAAAAAATCCATTTATTTAGCTTGCTGTAAGGTAGTGCAAATAGCATGCCCCATCTTTCTTTCTCTCCCTTTCTTTTTCTGCCTGTCCCTTTCCTAAAGAATTTTATTCATGACCCTGAATATGGCTCCTGAAAAATTGACATATACTTGAGTGTAATAAAATAAAGGTATTTGAAGACAACCAGAGAAGCTAGTCTGCTTTCAGTTCTCACTTTGAAGGCAGGAGTACTAAAAAACACAAAGATGGCCCCAGTTATGCTTCGTGGGTAGGAAACATTTGATAAGCGCAGGCCTTGCCTTCCGGTGCTCCACAGCACAGGCTTTGTTTCATCTCTGAATGATTAAATGGACTGCAGAGCAATTATGAATTGGAGGAAGAAACAGCCAACTTGCTCCAGGTTTCCTCAATCAGCCTGATTGAATTTCTCAAAGGACACCATCAGCAGCCCTCTCAGTGACTGCTCCTGGAAAAGGTTGTACCTTGGAAGTGTGCTTTTCTTTAACTGCTTGATATTTCATTTCATTATGCCCAAATACATGACTTACAAGAATTGTACTTGCTATAAACTTCCAAAATGTTAGATTATGTCCAGTTAGTTTCAAATGACCAGCATGAATATGACTTCTCAGATACCATACTGAAATGTTCTGAGAACACTTAACACTTTTGAAAAATGCAATACATCAATACAGATAAAATGCGAAGATTTTATATCACTTATTTCTTAGTTTAAGTTAAGTAGATATTATGAAACATGCTATTGTAGAATAGTCGCAAGAGCTTACATGGGTTTACTGTGAAATATGTTGATGACTATCTTACTAGCACATCAGTTCACGATTCTAGTTGTAATTAGTTTAAATTTAGTTGATTTGCATAGTATTAATAGCTGACTTTGGAAAGAAGTTGTGTATATAGCTTTTGAATTATGATTTCATAATTGTATTATGTTCAATTTATTGCTTGTATAATAAATTAAACATAATATACTTTATTTTAGTATATGCCTTCATAGCCGGGGAAGTCTAGAATGCTTTTTACCACAGATTAATTCTAACAACCTAAGATAGCAAGTTTAATTTGTTTGTGCATGTGTACTATACATGGTAGACCACAGGGTGCACTTCCTGGCTAGTAGCATTTAGGGTAAGTTGGGTCATCCAGGCTTTCTTCTGCCGACTTCACCTTACATCCTGGTAAGTCTGACTCCAGCTTCCACTTCCTCATGGAATATTGCTAGCTTTTCTAGTATTGGTGGTACATATTTATCTAATTGCATTTATATATGCTTTCGAACTGCTTGGTGGACATGAGCTATAGGCAAATGATGGGAATTCACTCTGCCATGTGGTATCATGGAATCACTACATATATCATAAAACTATGCATACCAACCAAGTGCTCTACTACCAAAGTAGTAATAAAACCTTCCACATGAGAAGCTGCAGAAGAACATTATCTAGATGAGTACAAGTATACTTCAGCAACCTTGAACATAAAAAAAAAAAAGAAAAAGGAAAAGGAAACAGATTCAACAACTTTCAACAAAAAATGCCTGACAACCAGTATAGCATAATCAAACAAACTATAAAAAGAATAATACTATTGTATGTCAAAAAATCTCATAAACCACCAAGAGACTATTTCAACCACATGGCATTACCATAGCACACAAACAAACTAAACCTTCAAAACACCAAAAAATCCAGAAGCAAAAATATGAGTCGTTACAACAAATTCAGTGTAAGGACTGCAACAGCCACTAAGTAGAACAAACAGGAAGAAGACTAATAGAGTGTTTCCATGAACACTAAGTAACAGTTAGAATACATGATGAAAACATAATTTCACAACACATGGACAGACTGAACCATAGTTTTAATTGAGAAACTGTGAATATCCTGTCCAAAAATGGTAGAGAATTCCTGGAAGTCTGAAACTCAGAAAAGTCGGCCATCAACAGGCATAGAGAAATAAACCACTTCTACATACCAATCAAAAGAGGCAGTCAAAAAGCCAAAAAGGAAACAAAAGGACCCTCCTTACCATCAACCACCACCCAGATAAGCAGAGATTAATGCTAGACACACAATTAAGGAGCAAACAATACGCCAATCAAGGAACCAGCAACTAAGATAAATAAGCTTACTGTAAATAACAGTTTAGTCAACCACAAACCCACTTACTCCCACTAACACTGACAGAGTAGGCCACTATTACATAAAATGAGAGCAAACTCCACTTCCTACTACCACTGATCTTATCTAGTTTGGTAATGAAATATCTGCATGAAAACAACAAGCTCAAAACCCACCAAGGACCCTGCAAGATTTTAAAAGATTAAGAAAGCATAAAAGCGTATGATGAATGGCCTGTGCCAATACCTTGAACACTTAAAAATATGTCCACTGACTCTATTAAGAACACTTATGAAGCACTCTTATTAATGGTTCACTATGCCTTTTCTAGCCTTGCATAGCTGCCCTCAACTGCCTTCATTTATATGCACATGTCCAGTTCCTTCATTTCCAGTCAAGTGAGCCTAGAAAAAGCTAATGAATCAGAAAGAGATATTTTATTTAACAAGCCCTGATTTATATTTATATTATATTTATAAAACATAGTTATCTGTGAAAAACCAGCCATTAATTTTATGTGCTCTAATTAAAGTTGATTATTTTTAAAGCAAATATGATCTGCTATATATGTCTTATAGGTTTAATTAAGTTAAGGTCCTCCATTTTATTGGAAATGACAAATAGTGGCCTAATATTTATTTATAACACAGAACTGTTAACTTGACTTAGTATCTTTCTTAAAACTCATATTAAACCATAATTTCCTGCTGTAATATTTAAAAAAAACCCAATTCCTAGTTTTTAAATGGGATATAAACACTGTGAAAAGAAAATGCACTTTCCATTATTCATTTTAGGGTGATGTGGGTGATTTCGCATGTGAATAATTTACATTTACAACTCATTTGAATTTTTGCAAATCAAAATATTAGCAAGACTTTCTGTTTAGACAGGGAGTAATGAGTTGAAGTGGCAAGAGCTGAAACACACATGCCGCCCCCCCCCCAAAGCAAACAAACAATACATTGTGTAATTAAAACAAAAATAAAGGGCCTTGAGGCACTTCATAGGCTAAGACTAAGTTATAGGTGCTATAAAAGTCTTTGTCCTGCAAAGGAATTTGGAAAATAACCACAACAAGCTTTGTTCATAGGAATGTTTTGTCAGTGTTGGAAAAAGTCTTGGGCTTGGTGTAAATGCAAATCAGAGAACGAAATAGGCAGATGTTAGACATATTAAATAGAATGGCATATTAATAAAAATAAGACTTTAAAGCACACTTAACAAAAGCACCTTAACGTTTACCTTCACATCACACTAATTCTCTTAACATACAAAAAGTTCTTTGATTATCAGAAACCAAATTCTGGAAAGCAAATTAATATCCTACCAATAAGTTCCATCGTCATCTACTGAAGTTATTTATGGGATAAGTTCCTAAAACAAGTACATTTTCTTCCACTGATTTTTAAACAAAGTGGGGGAGGGGAGTGCAATATGATGCCCCAGGAATTGTCTCACTCTTGAACATTTGCTGGGCTTGTAATTGGGAAACTGGTTCTTAAGGTGTTAACAAGCTGAGTTTTCCCTCATTCTAGAATGTTTATACCTCCTAGTTCAGTTGATTAAGGCCAGATGGCTTGAAGGAGGTCAGCTGACCCAAGGCAGATTAAGAACCAAAAGATGTGGCACGTTAAGAGAGTTTGTCACAGATTTAGTATTGTGAGAAACTAGAAAAGAGAAGAAAATTGGAAAGCACAATAAGAGTAAGAAAACAGACTGTTTAGAAAGAAATCCTGTCTAGTTTTAATCTGGAGTGAGATCTTGCTTAAGTAATTCCAATTATCTGACAGTGAGAAGGACTAGCATTAGGCTGTTTTAAAGCATTCACCCAAATTTCTGAAGAATTTATGAACTCTTTAGGGTGAATGCTGTGAAAACTGCCTAATACTGCCTTCTGCAGCTATTGTTACAGATTACATTGTCTGTTCTTTGCTGGGTCCATCAGAAAAGAATGCTTATCTTTCAGCTACTTGCAGTCCTCTTTTTACTGAGTTACCGTATCTGCACCTTTTGATAATTAAATTCAGATGTGAAATAGGTCTTGGACTGCACTCAGATATAAACACATAATAATAAAACAAAAAATCTGGTTTAGTGTGCATGGGTCATAGTTGGCACCCTAGGAATGCATATGTGTTTTCCTTTCAAAATATTTTAGAAGCAAGGTAGCATTGCCATAATCATTTAGTGTTCAGAAAATAAGGTGTTATTTTCTGAGCACTAAATAATTATGGCAATGCCACCTTTTTTCTCAACTGCACACACACATGCTTCTACATGCTTCTAGTCTATTGCGTTGGCCCATGGGAATTTAAGTTTCCTGGCCAAGCCATGGCACAAAGCCAGTTAGATATTCAATCAGTTCCTCCCCCTTTCCACAACACACAAACAACCATATTGGGATAACAGCCTCTTAGCTGTGTGTAAGAAACAATTGAGAAAATTGACCCAATGAGAAATGATACTCTTTTAATAAAATGTTGCTTAGTTGGGTGGGTGGTCAGTCTGATGACTTAGTTCATAAAAATCAATGAGAAAGAAAGTTTATAAAATTTTGGGGAGGCAGCCACCAAAAATACAGGATTTTGACATCTACAGAAATAGTATTTGCTTGTAGTATAGTAAGGCCATCTCCTTTGAAAAAAAATCATATTCACATCTTTTAGATGATTTGTTTTCTTTCCCTATAGAAATTTCTTTTCCAAAAATTTTTATAAATAGGGATTATGGGGACTAAAATTGGAAAAAGTGAAGTAGACAGATTAATAACTAAATGTAAACTAAGAAGTCGAGCTTTTAATCCATGCTTATAGTGCTGTGTTAATACTATCTCTCTCTTTTGCTGATAATTTCTTTTTTATATAGCAGCCAGATAGTGTAATGGTTAAGTCAAATATAACTTATTCAACAAACCATATTTGTGAGCCAGGCCTTAATGTATTGTATATTATCCAAGTATCACCTTACCTGCATAGTCACTATTACCTGAACAGATATGTAGCGCTGCAAGTCTGTTTTAAATTATTTTGATCTCCTAGAACTAGTTTGCTAGTCAGGCATAAGGTATATGGCAGCAAATGGAAGATTCCTTGTGCTCAAGAACAGAATTGCTGCAGAATTTATTCTGCAAGCATCCAAGTCATATAATCCAATAGTCCTTGTAAGAATATGTATACAGCATTTTTAGCTTCCTTGCTGAATATTTGATATAGGAAAGGTATTTTTGCTTTCTAAAAGTTGAACTTTGCTTATAAATGGTTCTATTTCATTTTGTTCTACTGGCTAAGTGACAATTATTTTCTGATTGATGGCATATATAAATAAGTAAAGAAACATCAATTTATCCAAAAAAAAATCAAGGAGGGGAATCAAAAGCGAAGTGATCATAATTCTGAAGATAAGTCCATTTGCAGCTGCTTTCTTTCCTTTTATGAACAACTGAACATGATTTGGGAAATTATTGCTGAAGAGGTGATATTATTCACCTGTTCAAAATAAGACTAACTTGTGTTCTATTTTTACTGTATACATTTAAGATAATATGTTAGTTCAGTTTTAATTTAAAAACTGACCCAATCTAAGTGAAAAAGTAAATTTCTTATGATGCTCCTGAAGTATTTGGTTCTTATGGAATTAACCATTCAGTTCCAAATTAGCTCATATTGAATGCTTTTCAACGGTCTGATATATAGATCGTATGCCTTCTTTTAGAAGTATGCACCTTTTTACACAGCTGGCAAACATATTCTAGCTAGTAAGACCATTTGTAATTCTCGTTAACGACTATTTTTTTTAAAAAAAAAAGTTGGATGAAAAGTGATAATGCCACAGATCTAGTAGTCATTAAGAAGGTTTTCATACTCCTTTAGGATTAATTTGCACTGACCCAGAGTTCTGTATTTGCTTAACACAAGCAGTGGACCACTTTGATGTTATCTCCTTCTATCAACAATAGCATTCAGTTCCCTCCTGGGCTAAAACAGCTCTTATTCTTCTGAGAATTAGCTGTATTAATCATTTTGAAGTCCAAAAGCACATGATCATAAATTTTGTGTTGTATGAACCTTACTTAGCAAATCCCTGGACTCCCATTTATCAACTCCCTCCCCCCCACCTTCTTCCTGGATATTTAGTATATAGAGGATAATTTATTTCTGAGGCAGCACCTTGTGATATTCCTGATGTCCAAGCAAAGCTAGAAAACTTTCTATAAGAAATAACTTACAGAATAACTATTTCCTTATTTCTGTATGAAAGACATACAACTCTTAGCTACAGTCTGATTCCCCCAAGTGGTTGGAGTGAAAAACACATAGCAACCCTTTAGGAAGGTTTCGTTTTTTACTTTAAAGATATTTATTACAAGGAATACACTCCTTAAACATAATACTGGTTAAACCAAAATGTTTGTGACTTAACTTTGTCTAGAGTCACATACTGCAATAGTTAAAACTGATAAAACGTATTATGTCATAAGATAAGTGTATATTTTATATAATATATGTGTATATTGATTCAACAGCATAAAAGTAGAATAAATATTACAGAAATCTAAATAATGTAATTTGTTGCTTATACAGGAACCAAACCAATTATGCTAATTTTCAGGAAATGTGTTAATCGTTTTAGTTATAGTTAAAACAAATCTTATTTAGCATGATGTATGAATCTAGTCTTCATATATATATATATTAAATCTGCTATCCGTATTATGTATTGTTTACTTTACATGTGGTCCTCAAGACATTTAAAGTCCTTATTTAACACATCTTAAATATCAGAAGCATAGCAAATAATATATAGAAGTAAATTTGTCGAATTAGTTTACAGGTTTTTTTCTACAGAACCTAAACATCAACTTCTTCACTGTTGAAGGATAGTGAATCAGAGAAAATATTCAATTTATTCATTTCATTTTAGACCAATCAAGTCAACCATTAGCCAGATTAACAAAAGCATTTGGAAAATGGAAATTACATCATAAATTGTAGTCATGTGATGTTTTGTTTAACTATCACAGGGAAAATTGTGCCATTAAGTCCACATGATGACAGGATATTTTGCTTTGCAACCTTAAGAATGGAGTTGTAGACTCCAACTGTTGCTAAACGAGAGCTAATTGTATTGAATATTAGGAAGCAACAAATGCAGCATGTCATTAATAACCAAAAGTTATAGAAATAAGTATGCCCACATACGGATACATTTTGGGAACAATGTGCTTTACCTTCTGTAGTCCTAGCTGCTAACATTTAATACCAACTGCAAGACCCAGCTCTCAACCTTTTCCCCCTTCAATTAACCATACTAGATTTGGACTAGATGATTCTCAAATGGAGGATTGCTTCAAATATATAACATGAACAAAGATCATATGTAACGTGGAATTTTTGGTGCATTTTGAGCCTGGTTGCTTGTTCTCAGATGCTGTGTTATACAACTAAGTAACATCAGTACACCTGAGTGTGGGATAAGCTGCCTGTGTGTATATCTACCATATTTCCCTGAAAATAAGACCTTGTCTTACATTTTTTGAACCCTGAAATAAGTGTTTGTCCTTATTGCCATGCGCTCAAAAGCCCAATTGAGGTTATTATCAGGGGATGTCTTATTCTGGGGAAAACAGGGTATATTCTAGTATGTATAATCATTTAAGCCTCAGCTACATACCAGGATATTGTACTTTACTTAAACAAAGATAATTTTACAGACCTTAATATTATTTAAACTTAAATTACATTTTACCTCTAAAAAGAATACTTTATCCCCAGAATAAAATACAAATAAAAGAAAGTTTAATTAAATCTCAGAAACACATTTCACAAACATATTGTTTATTCTCGGGAAAAATCAACAAAACATTTAAAGTTAACAGCTCTAAAAAGAACATCGTAGATTCCACTGGAGTTCCTTCCGTCAGTTTCTGGGAATTTTTAATAACAAATAAAAAGATATAACAACCTCTGCTTTGGTGTGTGTAATGTAAACCAGAGGTAGCAGCAGGACTGATATGTCAGTGTTATTTTCCAACATCTACACCATCATAGTCCTGCAGCATATTTTCCTGAATTAGCAGAAAAACATTTGAAAGCACAGACATTACTCAACCTTTCTAGTTTCATTTTGGGATTAACTAGGTACTGTGCTTTTCAAAACTCTTACACCCATATGGTAAACATGTGGTCTTTGAAGAGCATTCTGTTCTAAACTTATCTGGATATCACTTTCTTATATAGCAAATGCTTCAGCCCTCAAACTACAACAGAGACACCAAAAATGATCAAGAAGTTGCTGGAGTCAGCAGAATGAACTTCAGTATTTCCTTCAGAATGTAACATAGTTAAGTTTAGAAAGCCTCACAAGATGTGTAAATAGAACACTATGCAAGGCAATATGTCTTTGTCAATTACTCTGTTAGGATATTAAATGGAGAAAAATACACAATTTGTGTCTTCTCTGAAATGCTTGTTGAAAGGCCTACTTGCATTTACTGCAGATGTAGGATTATTCCTATGAGCCATCACTCCTCATCTATGCATATCCAGTTCTTTTGCGCTACGTACATATGACTTACAGGTGCTTAACCTCTGCAGACATAGCCAGGAATGTTGCCTTGTGCATAAAACCCAGTTGTAACATTTTCACACTAGTGATTTATAGCACCAACCAGGCATTACTGTATAAAACTAAAGCTTGTCTTTATTAGTGATTTAATCACCATTGTGCCAAGGAAGCTGCAGATACACTTCCAGATGAAGCTTGATTTGTATTAACAGAATTGTGTCAAAGATCTAGATGATGCAGTGATCTATTTATAATCAGCCTGAGTTTTACTGATACCTAGAATTTATTTTTGAATTTAATTTTTTCTATCATATTCATTTACCAACCTTACCAATTTATTTTAATAACAGCAATTCATTGCCACGAAAACATTACAACTGAATCAGTTAAATATTGCTCTTAAATAAAGTGAATGATACTCATGAACATCTTTTCTTTCTCTACGATCTATATATTTTAATATAATTCCATGTCTTTCAGAGCAAGTCCTATATGCTCTTCTGCTTTTACAAAGCAAATAAAATTCCTTAAACAGGGAGCAATTATTTAAAAGTAAACCTATGTAGAAACTAAATATAAGGCTAATATTCTTATTCTGCAAACTTGTACAGAAACTGTGTACTTCTGTTTTTAAAAAAAGATAACACAAAAATTCTGGGGCATCCGGCCAGCAAATACTCAGCTCCATTCAGTCGACCTGACTCTATCCCAATAAAAAGGGATTACAGAGTCATAAAAAAAAAAACCCTATATTGTTCCTAACTTTTAAAAAACAGGGCATATAAAGTGTAAAATCATGAGGTTTCCTTTAGCGACTGTTTTGCTTAATGACCAAGTTGGTGTCTCAGTTGTGAATAATAAACAAGAACTACCTGGGTTAAAATTGCCTTTCACAATTACGGCATCATTCACCCCTTTCCAAACAATCACTAGAATATTATTTTAAATAGAAAGGGAAACTATTGCACTTTAGAATGCTAGCATATATATTTTTCAAATATATACATATATATTCTGAGGAAAGAGGTAGGGGACTAGGATACTAGGGCTTTACATGCTTCTAAAGATAATTTGAAGGAATTGGTCTTTTAATATTAATGTAATTTTTAAAATAACCATATTTAAAGTAGCATTTTTCAGCTTCACATGTAAACTGAAAAACATAGTGTTTAAATTTTTATTTATTATTATATTTGTTAAATATATTTGCTGCTCATCTCATTGTGGGTCTACTCTTATTGTGGTTTACAACAATAAAATAGGGGGAAAAAGATAAAAAATGAATAGTAGAGATGTTATTCCCATATCAGATCTGAAAAACTTCTTTTGAATAATTTTGTACGTATGCGCAGCTATAATTAGTACTATGATGTTAACATATTTGTAAATATAAATAAATATATTTATTATTATTATTTATTATTATACATTAAAATATATTTAATGTATTACAAGACTTGTACACTGAAGGAATTAACATTTAATTATTTTACTGGTATCTGGATACCCTGTGAGTAAAACCTGATCTTGAAGGATGCTATATAATTTTTAAAATAAATACTGGATACTGAAATAGCAACGAGCTGAAGCAAACGAAAGTGCCCCATGCGTGCTAAATGGATTTCACCAGATAAAAACATGTGAAAGATGTTCCATTCTCTCTTTTTCAAAAAGTAACTTTATTTATGATGACCAGCAGACATCAGGATAGGGTGTCTAGTAAAAGTTTCTCAAGCTGAACATCTTAGGTTGTTTTTTTTTTACACTTGAAAAGAAAGATCGTAAGTTACCTATAAATCCAGCTTGGCAATGGTGCTGAAAGGTCACCTGTGTATATTGTTTATCATGGTGTTAAGTTGACTCTAATGGTTTCAGTGATTCCCTAGCAAGGCAAATAGAAGTTCTTTTGGTCATCATGTTGTCTCGTAAATAATTGACCAGAGTTTAAAATTGGCCATAACATTTAGACAAAAAATAAACTGTAAAGCAGGCAAATAAAATACAGAGATTCAGGATTTTTTTAAAAAAATCATTATTGGGTGAAATTGGATGTTTTAAATTGTTTCAGCCAAAATATTTATTAATTTTAATGGGTTTTTTAATGTTTTATATTATCTGTTTTTTATCTTGGCTGTTCACCGCCCTGAGTCCCTTTGGGAGTAGGGCGGTATATAAATGTGATAAATAAATAAATAAATAAATTGGGTATACTATTCAGATGAATTAGAGGAGACATAAGCATCTTACCTCCTTGTTTCTGTCCATTGGAGGATTTTCATGATATTGTTTAAATTACATCTCCAATCTGGTAAAAAGTATCTCATAATTCATTTGACTAAATAAGCTGGTAGCCTCACCACTTTTGAGGGATAATAGTGTGGGGATCCTCAAGTAATTTTCTGGAGTAATTAGCGTCTCATTGTTTTGTCTGCTACATTATACTTCTGGAGGAATTTTTGGACTAGAGTGAAGTAAGATTTTGTGATTGACAAGCAAAAGAGAAATTCCATAGTTAACTGGATAGCCTATATTGCATATTATGAAACAGGAGCAAAGTGTTTATGTTATATTATTGTACTTTTACTGCAAGGAAAAAGGAGAGGTTCTTGTGAGATGTTTGCCTCAGGTGTTAAAATAACTTGACTGGCTTTAGGGAAACTACACAACTTGACATGGATTTTTCTATTCCAGGCAGCAAAATGACCTGGAATAGCCCTGAGAGTCTGATTTCTAAATTCCATTCTTTTAATTTGGAATATAGTATATCATTTCCTTGTAATGTTTTTAAGCTTCCATCTGTTACTTCTCACAGGAAAAGGGATAAATGAGTTAACACTTTACAAAAAGACAACTTGTCACCAGAGTTGGGGAATGGATAATCTAGACATAAAAATATAATTTGATATTTTTTTAATCAGATAGTATTTATTTGTACCTGGTTCCATATTGTGAATCTGTCTAATATGAGAGGACTGAGCTTCGTTAAATCATGTACTTATCATGACTTTCTTAGACAACTGTAACATGCTCTCTCTGGGGCTGGATTAAAAGAGTACTTGGAAGCTTCAACTGTATAATGTGTAATACTTTGTGTAGCATCCAGCAATTGCCAGAAGGAACATATTGAATATGCCTTCTGAATGCAATTTAATGTGCTAGTGTTAATCTATAAAGCCCATAAATTATATTCAGGATAGCATTTGACCATTAGAATAGGCTAGACTGGTTTAGTCTCGTCAGGAGAAGCAGGTGGTAGCTCCACACTTTAAGGTGGTGCAGGAGATGGAGATCTCCTAGGCCTACTGTTAAAAGGCCTACTAGCTATTAAAGATCTCATTAGCTCTGAACTTTTCTGCCTTTTGCCTTTTCTGACTTCTGGAATCAGTTTAAAGCTATTTCAGAGCTCTTCTGACAGAAATTGAGAAGTGACATATATTTTGACATCCAGTTTTTTACTACTTTTTAAGTGTATTGAGAAAATGTGGCAGGGAGTGTGAGAAAGGAAGGAAGAACAGAAAGGTGGAAGGAAATTTACCAGTACCTCACCAGCAGCTTTCCACATGAAAACCCACTGAGAAACCTAAATATATGTTGATTTATGGCAGATGTCCATGGTCCATATCCATGACCATGGGTTGGCCCCACTAGATAATAAAATATTGTTAAAATTATGTTAAAATTATATAAATTAATACTAACTGTATTAAATTTTATATGAGGCCCAAGACCATTCCTTTTCACTCAATGCGGCCCCGGCAAACCAAAGGGTTGGACAACCATAATTTATGGTATAGCCAGAAAATCCATATAGAAAATCCATGACTATCTGACATTACATATATATAGTATGTACATATAAGTATTTACAAAGTGTCTACTCAAAGGAAAACATCAGGTTTTGTTTTCTGGCTCTTTCAGATATGCTTGCCATGAGTATATTAGAGAACAAAATGCCAGTACCATAGAATATTTATGAATTATGCATGGAGTTTAATGTGTGAAATTCTCTACATCTTAACTTTGGCAAAAGAATTGGTTGTCTGCCATTTCAGTATTTCTTTCCAATATTATATCTAAATATTATTCTTGGATTCATACATATCTGCACTCCATCTAGTGATGTTGTCCAATTTCATCTGATTGGCATATGAATGCAAACTCAACTACCTGAAGTTTTCTGCCATTACGTCAAAACTTAGCCTTTGAAAATATCACTTTAAATTTCAGATTTATGCTTGCTTGCTTAATTGACATATTTAGCAATAAACATAGGTATCCTCAATACCATGTTCCTTCGCCACCAGTAAAATAGTGACTGTTCTGCAAACTTACTATATTAAAAACAAAATCATAGGTAATTAGTGTTCTAGTGACAGAACATTCATTTCCTTGCTAACAGATTACAGAAATATGACAGTTTATTCTTGACGTAGGTATAAGCATATTTGTTTGTCATAAAAAGTTACAGGATTTTGTGGTTTCATAGATGCCACTAAATTTTTTGTAATGTCTGTGATTTGTAAGGGGAATCATTTCCAGGGCATACTCCACAACAGCAGTGATATGTGAGGCAAACTGGCAAGCAAGGCTTATTTTGTTGCTGCTAATGTTAATCATGATTCTGGAAGCCTTTTACAATTCCATTTCAGAGATTGATGACTAGCAACCCAACAGTGAAATAGGTTGATGATTGTAATGTATCTTTGCCAAAGTGTGGGTTACAATCCTATTGCACCATTAAAATCATGTTTAAAATTATGAATCAAAAAGTTAGGGATAAATTCTTCATAGTTTTAAATCTTTTTACAATTAGAACTTTAAATTGCTAAATGAAAAATATGTATGAATTAACAGCTAATAAATTTAGAATACTGTTTTCAATTTAACTTATGTAGATTAATGTTTGTTATTAGAAGTATGCAGATCAGCTGTGATCCAATTCACATTCAAGATTCAAAAGTGGAATGACTTGAATGGAATTTGCTGTTCAAGATTCCAATACAAAAAAAAAACCCTTGATTCAAAACATTTAGTAATTAGCTGGTAGTGAAGATTTAACTGAGGGCTATAATAGAAGGAATCAGGGTGTGGGCTGGTCCACCTGAACCGGTAGTAAAAAATGCTACCAGTTCTCTGGAACTGGTAGTTAAAAATGCTTTAAAAAATAAAAAAATTAAAAGTTCTGACGATCACGCTTCGCTCAGCTGATCTTTGGAACTTTTTTTTTTTACTTTTTAAGCATTTTTTTACTACCGGTTCTCTGGAAATCCAAAAGCATGTGTTTGGTGTGGACTGTGCATGCGCAAAGAGTGTGTGTTGGTGCGCAATGCGCATGCGCATGCAGCATGCATCTGGCATGCACTGCACATGCACCCACACAGTGTGCACGGTACGCATCTGGGCAGCCACCTGTTGGCAACTAGCAGAGGATTTCACCACTGGGTGGAAGGAATATCGGGCAGTAAAGCCATAGCACTTATACTTATATACCACTTCACAGTGCTTTACAGTCCTCTCTAAGCAATTTACAGCATCAGTATATTGCCCCCAATATCTGGGTCCTCATTTTACTGACCTCAGAAGGATAGATGGCTGAGTCAACCTTGAGCCGGTGAGGATTGAACCCTGGCAGTCAGCAGAATTAGCTTGCAATACTGCATTCTAACCACTGGGCCACCACGGCTTTCTCGAATTATGAACAAATAATGAACAGTGATGTTATCTAGCCCTCTTGCCTGTAAGTAATGCTAAATTCTTCTGTTCCAGCTCATGAAGTTGTTCCTCCTTCTTGGACATTTGATATCTAATGGATATTATCATTTTGGCAGTTTGTCCCTCCTTTTCTTCCTGCCTGCCATTCACCATCCAATCCTATCTCATGCTGCAAGTTGTTCTGTCTTTATTGCTCCTGGTTCTTTTCTTTTTTTTAAAATTTGATTTATATGCCACCCTTCTCCGGAGACTCAGGGCGGCTTACAATGCGTTAAGCAATAGCTTTCATACTTTTGTATATTTATACAAAGTCAGCTTATTGCCCCCAAAAACTGGGTCCTCACTGGGTTTTTGCTTCTTTTATTTCACCTACTCTATTGCCATGCATATTATCCAATTTTCTCTAACAGAATTCCATTTTACAACCATAAACGCCATGTATTTCACAATTCCTTAGATTACCACTATCACCCAATATTCGTTTCAAGCATTAAAACGCCTTACCCATTCTCAGTATTCAATTTATTGGCTGGATGCCATTTCTTAAAAAGACTATACAAACTTTAAGTTGAACTGGGTACTAGGTACACTGTTCAATTTTTTTTTAAAATCAAGCTTTCCCTCCCACAAAGTTCTTAATAAAAATCAATTATTATCTGAACAGTTGCAATTCAGGGCTGGCTGGATTGTTGACAAGAACAAAACTTATCTTTTCTCGTAATGTTTCAATTTGTAATATTTGTGCCACTTTAAAAATAAAAGAAAAAGAAATGCACATATTAGGACCTTTGGGCATATAATACATTACAATGTAGAGAAACACTATACACAATAGCTGAACAGTAAGCACATTATCTTACATTCACTCTTGCAATGAAAAAGTTTGATTTGATACAAAACAAAAGCAAGACAGAAAAGTAGAAGAAAAATGTAGAGGGATATTTTGTTTCTTAGTGGATGACAGAAAAAGAAATGAAGAATCGAATGCCTAGCTAACATTGGCAACTTAACTCTCCACCTCTGTCAGCCATTACCTGCTGCACATCTGAGGGAAGCATCCTCTACCATGGAAGATGACCAAAAGAACTTCTGGCAGCCTGTGGGTTGCAAGCATGAAAACTTTGCTTTAAGTTTTTAGATAGTGTTGAATGAATGTTGTTTGAACTTGGTTGTTTTATTTCCTTTAATAACATTTCCATAATGTTACATTGCTTTTGATTTTTTTTTCTTTTCTGTTTGTATAAGATTGCTATAGGGTGGGATGGTTAACCTTTTTGGTGCCGAGTGCCCAAAGTGTACGTATGCAAATCACACGTGCATGCCTGAAGCCCCAAAATGCAATGCGCCCCCCCATCCATGCACCTCCCATACCGTTTTGGCTTTCAGGTTAATGCAGGAGGCTTTCCAGGACCAAAACAAGGCATGGAAAGCTTCCTGCACCTACCTGGAAGCCAAAACAGGGCATGGGGATGCCCCATGAGGCCTCCCACACCCTGTTTTGGGCCTGGAAAGCCTCCTGCACCAACCTGGAAGTCAAAATGGGGCACGGGGCACAGCACGAGGACCTCCCACACCTCATTTTGAGCCTGGAAAGCCTCCTACACCAACCTGCACCCCCTGCACATACGCCTTGCCCCACTCATGTGCATGCACATCTCCCACATGTGCCCTGCCCCCCCACACACACATGCGCGGCAGAGACCTGAAGACCAGCTGGATAGTGGGAGGTGCATGTGCACGCACGCACCGTATGACTGGGCTGGGGCAATGGCTGGCTTGTCCACAGAGAGGGCTGTGCATGACATGTGCAGCACGCGTGCCATAGGTTTGCCATCACAGATATAGGGTCATACTTTTGTCTCTGTAACAGGCCACTGCACTGAAGCTCTGGATCATATGAATACTTATCTATTCTAAAACAATATTATCACTTCCGATCATGCAGATCTAGTCTTCATGGCACTCATGATTCATATTTCTATCTCAGCTGACAAAATATGGGTAATGGTTGCCATTAAATCAAAGATGACGTTGGGCAAACAATTCTGATTTTAAAGTTACTTTTCTTTTGCCATTTTTATTTTTTATATGTTGTAACATTTGGGAAGTCAATAACAACTGAATGAAATCTGCATCATAAATAACATAAAAGCAAAAAAAAGAGCATATGATGGAAATCAAGAATGGGAACAAGGAAGAAAATCTACAATACAAATCTCACGCAAGCCTCTGAAGCAGCAGAAAGTGGATAGATATACCACAAACAGACACCTTCAGCAAGTAATTCATGCAACCGACCGTCCAGATAGATATAATTCTTTGGACTATGGTTTACAACCAGAGATTAAAAATCAACAGCTAATACAACATTCACATATATGTTGATTTTAGAATCTGGACATTTTTATATTTTCTCAACCTGTGTTCCTTCAAAAATAAAGCAGTACCTATTTTAATGTTCTTTACTGAATTTATACATAGATATAATAAACACAAAGCAATATGAATATTGAAATATAAATGAGCTTTAATGTAAATGCCACACTTCATTCTGAATAGTTGCTATATAGTAGTATCATGTTTTCATGATGAACTCAATTAAATAGAAATTATATAACAGAAAAGACTTCATAATTTATTTAAGCTCCATTTTGTTTCACTGTTAATAATAGTATATAATTTCAGTATATTTTCTAAGGAAGAACTGATGCTGAGATAATCTCCCAATTTAAATATCCCCAATTCTTACCCACTATTTAATTTCAAACATATTAATGCCATCAAAAGTTTTGCTTGATCTCCATAATTCACTATAAACCTGAAGTGGTGCTCTCCTTCCAATTTAAAAACTGCCACAGGTACAAAACTAAGACAAATTCAGCATCATGGTTGCATATTGCACAATGCAATCGTTTAATTAAAAAGAACCACTAAGAACCACTAATATCAAATAAAATACCTAAAAGAGCTGGATTTGAGAATGTCTTCCAAATCTGAAGTAAATAATGTGTTAAAAAGGATTAATTGAAATCTGTTACTTATTTAATGCAACTAATAAAAATTAGTTATTCTTTTTGCATAATTTTTCCAAGACCCAGCTAGAACCAGCTGTTAAATTTAAATGGAAACTGCTCATTGCAGACTCCATCCTGAAGAGCTATTTGGAGTAATATAAATGTCCTGCAGAAGTGTTTACATTTCCTAGCTGTTCTTTCTGAGCTCCGTTTGCTGAATACGACAGGTTTAAGTAGATCGAAAGTGGATAATATTTTAATGGTATTGCGTCAGTGGTTCCAGTTTTCTATATAGTCTCTTCTATGAAACCCTGAAATAAATGTTATGGCACTGACATTGGGCTACTCCAATCTGCAGAATAAAAAGTGTAATAAATAAAGCATATGTAACATTACTCTCATCCTCAAGCAGTTCATTTCAAATAGATTTAATTCCAATATATTACTGACTGAAGATATGTAATGCAATGTAATGGCAAGATTAAGCAAACCAACTTTTGCTTGTGCTGGGGATTGGACCAGAAGACCTCAAAGGTCCCTTCCAGATGTATTATGGTTGGTTGGTTGATTGATTGATTGATTAGCATCAAATGGAGAAGGCAACAGTTTTCAACAGGCAAAATTTGGTACGGAATAGTATCATACTGAGGTTCATTGTCATAGCCATTATTCTGGGAGCAAATGAGGAATGTACTCTACAGATTCCAGAGCCTCATTTAATCAAGGGCTCTCTTGCCCCAAAATTGTAAATGCTATCTAAACATTTGCCAAAATGCTTCAGGACTCACATTTACAGAATCAGATAGTTAGCGTACTTGCCTCTGCAACTGATAAAATCTATTTTCATGTTTGTAACTCTTTTTGAAGTTCTTTGCCCCAATAATCAAAGAAGTGTTCTTATTCAAATTGAAAATAAATCTCTCAATTTTAAAACTAATGTAGACTATATATGAAGTACATATATTTTATAATGAGCAGTGAGCAGTGTGTGTAACTTAATGAACAGAAAAAACATTATATTAATACATAAAAAATTTTCTCCTCACTGTCTACAGATTTTGGATTTTAATGAAGAATATTAGTTTTCTTCAGAACTGTCTCCAGCGTAATTTTGGGCATCCCTTGCCTCCTCTCCTAGTAACAGAAACAAATAGTTATGTTTCTATGCACCATTTATGTAGATATTCAGGAAACTGATTAACATTCATTGATGTACCTTGCTCCCTCTGTGTTGTTAATATTCAGTGCTCTACTTCAGGCCTGCTCATGTTCTGTGATATTTAGTAAGCTGTTTCACTTATAATGTGCAATTGTTATTATCTTGCAAAAAATAATGTTTTCACACATCTGTCCACCTCAGTATGAACTCTGTATATTATAAAGTTTCTGATAATTAGTTCTTCATAGAAACATTATAAATGCTGTATTGTGTGATTTCATAACAGAGTTGGAAGGGACTTTGGACATCTTTTAGTCAAACACCATTCAATCAGAAAACCCTATACCAGTGATGGCTAATCTTTTTGCCATCGTGTGCCAAAAGTGGGAGGAGTGCAGGGGGTCGTGCGTGCGCGTGCCCACACCCATAATTCAATGTACCCCATCCCCCCGAACTCTCCCTGCTTTTGGCACGCGATGACACAGTGGGCCCAGTAGGCCCATTTTTCACCATCCCCAGGCTCTAGAGCCTTTCTAGGATGGTGAAAATGACCTTCCCCACACCCGTGGAGGTCCTCCGGAGGCCAGAAACAGCCAGTTTCCTGACTTCCAGTGGACCCAGAAGGCCTGAAAATCAGCTGGCCAGTGCACGCATATGAGCTGGACCTGAGCTAGGGCAAAGCTTGCATGCCCACCAATAAGGCTCTGCGTGCCACCTGTGGCACATGTGCCATAGGTTCGCCATCATGGCCCTATACCATTTCAGAGAAAGGGTTGTCCAAATATCTTCTTAAAAACCTGTCAGAAAATTTCTCCTTAGTTCTAGGGTGGTTTTCTCCATGATTAGTTTCCATCCATTGCTTCTTGTCCTGCCTTCAGGTGCTTTGGAAAATAGGTTGATCCCCTTTACTTTGTGGAAGCCAACAAAAGATATCAACTCCATTTTAAAAATGTATTATGTTTCTACCCCAAACTATCAATTAAAGAGCTCAAAGAACTTTTCTTGGGGTCATCTATCATGGAAGAGAGGCCTTCCCTACCCAATAGGGACCAGGTCACCCTGAACAACATTTCTGAATCAATGTCAGAAAATGAAATAAGGATGGAAAAATATTATTGTTTTGTCACCTTTATTGCTACGAAGTAATCACTAATATGGTATAGTTAGATTTGCTTTGACTCTTCCTCCAATGGACCCTCTTTTGATTGAAAACATTCACAAGAGGAATGGGAAATGGGGCAATTTCCACTCATTTTGTCGTCTCCTCTATCATTCATCTTACATATCCAGAAATCAGCTCTGAAAGATTTTCTACTTGTCCAAGCAGATTTGGACAAACTCTGGGGAGACACTTTTAATCCACATATTAACTAATAACATAACATGTACATTTTTGACATGAATGATACTTGAGGAAACTTTCATTTTATATACATTTGGAGATGTTCCAATTTTGGGAAGGGGCTATTCTACATGATGAAGAAACAGCTTTGTGACAATTCTTACATACTCCTACCTGTAGCATCCATTTTGATGTTGCTTTGCAGATTGACATTTCCAGTAAACATTTGGAAGAAATGCTTGGAAGAAATGCTGGAAAACATTCTTCATGCTTTCTTAAAATAATTATGACCAAGGCCTGATATAATCTCACTGCTTTGTTTTCTAAATATTGCTCAAGGCTTAAACTCACAAGAAGTAAAACACTAAAAAGCCAGCAATGCTAAAATATTAAAATAAAAACAGTTTAAATATATAAGAAAAATGGGAGAAATAATTTACAAAGGCAATTCTGTAACTTTTTATAGTTATATTATGATTTACATTCATCTCTTTGAATGCTGTCCCATTCCATGTAACAGCCCTATGAATTAATGAACCTTTAATTTATCTAAAGGAAATTACTATATAATGTGAGGGTACCTGTTTTTTATAGGTAGCCCTCAGATTACAGTAGTAGTTGGGAGCAAAATTTCTGTTGCAATGTGGTGAAGTAGAAGCTTAATAATGGTGATTGGTTGAGTCTGTTGAAATTCCTAGCCTTCTACTTTAACTCTGGTGCCGCCACTTCCAACACTGATGAGAAAATGTACAAGTTCACCAAAAGGGCAATTATGGCAAGTAGATAGGTGGATGGGGGAAGTTGAAACACCCCTGTGGTCTTAAGTGTAAGTCAAGCCACAATATTTTGATCACATGACTGCAGAGGCACCATAACAGTCATAACTTCAGGAATCAGGTGTAAGTACCATTTGCTGTCATATCTTCAAATGGCAGTTGAACCAATGGTTGTTAAGCAGGAATGACATATACTCTGTTTTAAGTATTTAAGTAAAAATGTTATTAGACCCTACCCCTGAGACCTGGCAGGCCCCTACCCTCCTAGCCTTCAAAACAAACTTTGAAGACCTGACCTTTCTCGAAGGATTGAAATAGTGGGAGTTTGCAGCCTGATAAAGTTGTTCATGGATATGCAGTAATTTGTTGAGCAAGGGGATGTCAGGAGTTTCTATGGTTTTTAATGGTTTTTATGGTTTTTATTGTTTGTGAACCATCCTGGGCTATGTCACATAAGATGGGTGATTAGATAAATTTAATAAATGAATAAATAACTATCTTGAAGGGATCAATCAAATATTCTGGTACAAAAATACTGTAGAATATTAAGCAAATAAAATTACCCACTTTGTTTCTGTAGAAACTAATTCTAAAGCATATTGTTTGGTTTGGTTGGATTGTTTGGATAAGGTTGTTCTTAACCTTATCTTCCATTAATCACATTTTGCTTTCTTAAATTCATCCTGTTGATGTAAATATTTCATTAAATTATAACATTATTTGAAGAAAAGCTGTACTCTTTGTGTATTGTCATATTTTTCCCATATGGAAGAAACAGCAGATTAAATAATTGGACATGGTGGTAAGAATCTATTGACACCCTGATCACATATTGATAGTCTAATGATCCTAATTAAAGCTATTCCAAATCATTACATATCACTACATCTTGTAGAATTCATTTCCACAGGATAATGATGCATCATATAAAGAAATATTTCCTTTTTGTTGTCCTCAATCTGCTGCCAATCGATTTCACCAGATAATCCCAAATTTAAGATAAGAAAAATCTCCCCTCCTCCCAAACTTAATTTAAGAATTTTATAGGAAATAAGGTTGCATGTTATATATGTCTGTATTCTTACTTCTTTAACACAACGTTTTTGTAACATCTTCATAAAATCTCAGTAAAATAATAAAATCTTGACTCAGCTGTGGAATCATCCTGTGGAAATAAATTAGGAAGATGGGCAAGGAGAGGGGGAAAAAACTCCAGATTTTGCCACCCGTGAAATATGACCAAATCTACTTTCACTAAACCCATTAAATAAAAAACACTTGCTATTATTAAAGGAAAGCTTGAAAGTGTAAATACACTCATTCTCAATGAAATCAACACCATCAACCTGATTTGTAACTATTCCCTTAATGCTGCCATAAAGTTTATTGCACTAAAAACACTGGCCTGACATATTGCTTTCCTCTTCCCCAAGATGTGTTTCACCTTTTGTGGCATTGCTACCATAAATCCCAGGATCCAACAGCCCCTTGTCTGCAAGTGATTTCAAGTGCTATCATAAAAATGAAACAGACAGCTTAATTTGAGTTCCAGACTTAAGGAAACCTAACTAAAATATTAGCATAATTTCACTGAAGACAGAGGAAATTGTTTAAATGTGTGTATTAGAGAGTGTCTGCAATTCAATCCATTCTGTCAGTAAGCTCTTGGGTGCCACCCAGTGAATGATTTAACAGCATTGTTAAGGTGGTCTATAGACCATGATAGAGCATATTAATATATGCTGCTCTGAAGAGAGGCAGTCAAGAAAAGAGAAAGTAAGGATGTTTCAAAGATTCATGACACGTTCATAATAAGCTGTATATCTTCTCTGGAACATTACTGCTAGACACAGCAGTCTCTTCAATTTGTGTCATGGATCAATAATTAGGATATTTTGTTCTTACACATGTGTTTTTCCAGAGAAATTAATCTGGAGTCTTCCACATATATATGAATGAAATTGGCTTTTTTGAATTCACACAGGAAATGAGAGACTTGCAAAAACCCTAAAGCTAGATTTGCTAACTTTTACTCCAATATACTATTTACGGAATGAAGCTCCTCTGTTTGGGTTCAATATAGGTTCTTTTTAGGATTTACTAGTCTAAACTTATTATATCTGAAAGAAAAAGTTCTTTTGGCATAAGAAAATTAATTACATAAGTGGCTGGGCAGAGACATCAAAACTTTAGAGAGGATTTTGCAGTAGTTACTATTTTTATATTACAAAAACAAGACAAAATAAATACTACTGATTTGATAGTGAAAATATTAGAACTAAGACAATAGCAAAACACACTATAAAGAAAACCCAACAGATAATGTGTTATTTCAAAATTGTGTTTTATTTCTAATATGTTTCAGGCAGCAATGGATTGTTAGAGAATACTCTGAAATATATAGACTTCATTGCTATTCCTTTTTTCAAGAATTTTATTAAAATGATCCAAATATACAGATTAAAATAAAGACGACAGGAAAATGGTGAAAGGAAAAAAAGGAAAAAGAAATGTGTAGGTATAGGGAAAAGAAAAAAAGCATTGACACTCGAACAGTGGTTGGTCAGTGGTTGGTCAGTGCAATAAAGTACAGAAAGAATTACATCCTCAACTTTTTACTTTAACAAAGTAACAAATATTAGCTATTTCTGTAAAAACATACTATATTAGTGAGTAAAATCCAATATCAAGAGTTCATTTTTTTCTGCCTCAAGTTTCCAAGTAGACTCAACATCTACAATAACAAAATTCCAAATATATTTTGCAATTCCTTATCTAGTAATTCTAAGAGAAAAACTTCAGGTTTCAATTGTATGCTACTTTTTAAAATCTTCTGCATTACAACATGGATCTGGAGCTTCATTGTTCCATTCCGTGGAGAGCAGCACCAATGATCAACAAAGAGAGAATAAGAGGGAGAGGGAGGGAAGGAGGGAGGAACAGAGTGTGTGGGGGGAGAGAGAGAGAAACATAAACTTATATAAGGTTTTGTCCATTATGAAAAAATATAGAGATTATAGAAAACGTTTCTAACTATAAACTAAGAGGTTAATGTACAGTGTAATTTCTGTAAAAGAAAATAAAAAATTATTTCTTTATATTTTCATTCATTCTTTTTTCCCTGTACTTTTGTCTTTGTCTTTTCTTTTTTCTTATTTTTTCTTTATTCTAAAAATTGGTTTCTTAATTTTTGTCTACCATGTTAAAAATCTTAATAAATCTATTTTTAAAAAAATAAAAGGATGATTATTTTGAGTTTCATGATTGAGCCAGATATTTCAAACCCAAGAAAAGTATTTCTGTTAATAGTATTAAATTTTATATTTATATATAGCATAATGTTTGCCTGGTAATAGAGTTTATTAATGTCAGCAAGATATCAAAAAGGTGTGTTGAGAAATATAACCAAAATTCAAATACAAAACATTAAAAATAAATACATGTGTAATGATCTTCAGAATATGGAGAAGAATAGAAACCTCTGAAATCCCATTGGGAAACTGTAGAAATATAGAAAGTAGAGAGAAGGTGTAAATCAAAAGTAAAGTGATGTACCGAGACCAAAAGAAGATAAGCGTGATACTTATGGCAAGCAAATTACCTGGTCTTGAAGGCTTTTATACCATATCAAAGGAATTTAAGCAACACTATGGAATAGATGCACTAAGCATGTGCTGAGAACACATAGTCGTGCCTTTGTCATATGTGGTTTAGAAAGTCTACCAGGAAACTTCAGCTGGTCCCAAACCAGCCAGATGCTTACTGGATAGTCTTGATGCTACCTATTGTACCAGTGCTGTAGGAACTGTATTTATTATTAATGCATTCCAAGTACAATTTAAGGTGCTGCTATTCTTAAAGTCCTATGGGATTCAGAGCCTACGGATTTAGTACACTGCTTTCCCCAGTTTAGACAGAGACTTAGAAAGAAAGAAAGAAAGAAAGAAAGAAAGAAAGAAAGAAAGAAAGAAAGAAAGAAAGAAAGAAAGAAAGAAAGAAAGAAAGAAAGAAAGAAAGAACTGGAAGCCTTATATGGATTTTTTGTTGAAAGACGAAAAAATTGAATTGACGATTTAGGGATTTGGGGCTTAAGAAGCAAACAGTCTTTATTCATAAGTAGGTTCTATTTTGTTAGGAGGGATCTTTCCCAGAGGTGTTGTATTAACACCACACATTTATGTCACATACCATGATTTACCAGTTGCCCAGTAGTTTGATGTATATTCCAATGGGAGAATCTTGGCAGAGAAAGTAAGCACAACACCCTTGCAGATCTTGATTGAATAAGTCAAGTTGAATAAGAAACATGTATTTCTGTCTATGTTTGGTATGTATAATCTATACTGCATATAGTTAATGTGCTTCAAAACACCTCACATTAATTAAAGGAGGGTTATACTATAAAGCTAATAAACAAAAAGACAAAAGACACACGACAGAAGAAAAACACAAGCAAATATTTATCCTCTCTAGGCAGGGTAATACCATAGTGATCTTTTTAATCAATGGATAAAACTGAATGAAAAAACATTTTCCTTTTTGCTTCTGTAATTTCATGGCCAACAGTTAGAAGGAAGAAGAAATTCTTACAATTATTTTTTTCACCGATCAATAAATGGGTTAATTTGTTCTTCAGAAAACAAGCATGTAGTCTACAGTGGGGAATGGCTACAAAAGAGATAATTTACTTCTTGCTGGCAGGAAGGGAGTAGGGAAAGAATCCAAGGGAGAGCAGTTGGTGACAGTGGTTGACTCAAGAAAGAGACAGACCGAAGGAGGGGCAATTCTGCTTCATGGACAAGTTTAATGGACAGTTTTGTTGAGAAAAAGCATGATAAGAGTGATCATGTACTGTAGTAAAGTGACTGTCTTAATACTTCTACATTAGGATTGGGGGAGGGGGGTAGTGTAGATTGGGGTGGTTAAACATTAGGATCCTACATTAGGATTGGGGTAGTGTAGGTTAAACATATATAATATATTCTATAGATTCTGTTTTGCTTATATAATTTTCCAAACCTGCTTATTGAAAGCTAATTTTTAAGTACCATATAAGGATAACTATTGAGTTCATGATAACATTGTCATATAGCAGAATTTTTTTGACACAAATGCAGAAATTAAAACAAATAGCACTAATATTTGAGTATTAGTTGACAATGATATCACTAAAATGAGCCATAGGACAGATAAATCTGGAATCCCAAAATATCATATACTCTATACTCTATATGTTTATTCAGCAGCAATCATTGAAACATCTTGCCTTTTCTTCATTGCCTTTTTCTCCCACTATTTAAGAACAGATTCACAGTGGAGTAAAGGTCCAGATAGTTTATCTTTGCCACAAGAGATAGCTAGGGCTCCTAGAGCTGCCTGGTGGTTTCTTTAGATGATAGGAGAGGAAAAAAAATGGGACTTACCTTATGAGACAACACTTATCAGGCAGCAAAACCTCAAGGTCTCGCAACTGAATTTGTAAAACAATTCCACTGTAAAATTTTGGGCTCAAAATTAGAGTAGCAGTAATTAGAGTAGAGTAGGAACATTCCCTCGCTGGGTATTAGATCCATTATGGCTCACGTTTACACATGCAAGGCATTTTCCATGCTCATAGTTATCATATAATAAATATTCATGTAGAGCAATACATGAATGCTCTATCTTTCTCAACAATAAACTCAGTTATATTCTGGTATTTACGTATGTTTTTTTAAAAAGGAAATGACAACATGCCTAAGGTAATTGAATATGAAATGCTAATATGACAATCATATTTAATTGTGGATCCTTGTTGAACTGATCAGCCTAAACACCCTTGAACTGTCCTCTTCTCTGGTTTCCTATATAAGCTACTGCTACACAAATTTATTTTACTATGTGGTTTCCTAATGTGCTTATTTAGTATTACTAAATAGGAAAAAACTTGGCCTGAATGTTTATATTCTAGATTGTTATCCAGAAACTATATAATACCTTTTGTTGTAATAGCCAGATTTGGGGGGCCGGGGGGACAACACTAAATATATAAGGTTCATGAAGATGTCATTCTTTTTCTGTCCAAACAGCAGATGAGTTTTTAATGTGAATACATAACATTTTTTTAAAAATGACAAGATTTTGTCAGCATAATCTCATTATGCCTGTAGCCATTACAGTCAAAATTAGTTTCCTTTGCCTTAGTTTGGGTTGGATTCAAAACAGCTCTTGGAGGAAAAGGATCATTACATTAAGGTAGTCTGTTACTAAATTGAGGTTCCTATTATCCCAAGCTATGCAAAATCATGTTTTCTTAAACTATAGTGGATGAGATGAATAATCCAGGTATTGTTCATTGGTTAAGTTAGACATTTCCTTCTGATACATGAACTATAGATATCTAATGAAAGGAAATGTACAACATTTAAACTAAACTAACAACCGTCTAAAATTAAAATTCTAAAGACTATATTTTTCTAATTTCTGGGACAATCCCTTATTGTTCAGGAATACCTCTAAATAAATGAATAATTATAACTGAATGATTATAAATTATTTAGTTATGCTAAAACAGTTTTACACATGTAGTCCTGATGTACCATAGTATCCCACATATGTAAGCATTTTATAATTCAGAGCTTTTTGTTTGTATAGTTTGGCTCCTTGCCTCTAAATTCTTTACAGAGACAATTTGAAATGATAAAAATGGTAAATTAACTCTAACATTTTCTTGTCCATCTGAAAAGAAAAGATGGAAAATTGTCCATCTATTTCAAATCAGAAAAGCCCTAAAACAAACTTTCTCCTTGTCCTAGTAGCTAGAGGAGCAAATTCAATTTTCTTATTCCTATTTATTGAACTAAAGATTGAATTAAATCCTATTTGTTTATAATAATATCACAGTAGCCCTATCTAGCATACTTCTTAATTTCTAATGTGGGAGATGCTGCTCTTTTTAAGATTGCTAGTTTTGTTATTACTTTATAAGTAATGCTACTTTTAAAGATCAGAATCATACAACCCTGTGATACTATATGGAAGTGAAAGTTGGACTTTGAAGAAGCAGAATAGGAAAAATTTTGATGCTTTTAAACTTTAACGTTGGAGAAAATTCTGGCTAGCCAAGAAAAGAAATAAATAACCATCAAACAAATCAACCCAGTATTCTCACTCAAGGCAGAAATAACCAGGCTCGATTTGTCTACTTCAGGCATATTATGAAAAGTCCTAGCTCTCTGAAGAAAGCTCTAATACTGAAAAAGGTGGAAAGGAAAGAGGATAACTAGCAGCAATGTGGATGTATTTTTATAGTAGCAATGTGCACCACTGGAAGACCTGAAAGAGTAGGCTATGGATAGATTGTCATAGAGAATATCTAATTCTAAGAAAAGGAAAAGAGAAAATTACCAAATCATTCAAATTAGGAAGACATTTTTGTAGAAACAATATTGTGAATGATAGCCATGGTTTAAAGAAACATGTAAATTATTGTATAGGAAATGTTGAACTTATTATATAAATTGGCTCATTTGAGAACTCAAAAATTGTTGCCCTATGATGCACTATTCACGTCATAATAATGAGTTTAAATAGTATATAGATAAAAAAGAAATTGTTAGTTATAATTAACATTGTTAGGAAGAGGACAATTCCACTTATTCCCTGTCCTCTGTGAGAATTTCACTCACCATTTTATACAGGTAGTCTTAAATTTACAGTTGAGCCCAACATTTCTGTTGCCAAGCAAGACAGTTGTTAAGTAAGTTTTGTCCCATTTTACAACTTTTCATGCAAGAATTATTAAGTAAATCACTCCAGTTGTTAAATTAGTAATATGGTTATTAAGTCATCTGGCTTCCCTGTTGACTTTGCTTATCAGAAGACCACAAAAGACGTTCACATAATCCTGGGACATTGCAACTATCAGAAATACATACCAGTTGCCAAGCTAAAAGTATGTAGTGATTGTCAATCATCAAGGTCATGGTTGTCCCAAAGGTGCTTTTTTCAGGAGGCAACTGGACTTCCTTGTTTTTTCTTTGAAGACATTTCACTTTTCATCCAAGAGGCTATCTAAGGAATATAAATCCTCCCATTCCCCACTATGCTGTGAGAGCTGAAGAAGCTTCTTTAGATGAGAAGAAAAACAAGGAAGTCCAGTTGCCATCTGAATAAAGCACCTTTGGGACATCAGTTGCCAAGTGTCCAAATTTTGATCATGTGATCATGGGGATGCTGCAGCAGTCATAAATGTGAAAAATGGTCGCAAGTCACTCTTTAAAGTGCTGTTGTTACTTCAATCACTAAGCAAAAGGTTATAAGTTGAAGACTACCTGTATGTCACTGAAATGCAATTAGAAAGTTCTTGATTAGAGTGTTTGTAAGGAAAGTGATACAGGGGGAAACTGGCAGACTAGGAAGTCTTTGGTGCTAATGTCTTGCCTCTTTTCTCTGTACTATTAACTGTCCATAGTTGGCAGAAAAAATGCTGCAACTGAGTTCACCAGGCACTAATCTGAAGCAAAGTCTTAGTTGCAACTTAAGTTAAAGAACTCCAATTTTCCCATTGTTTAAACTCCGTAGTCACTGTAGATGAATGAATGCATAATTATGATGCTACCAGCACTATGTGATACAAACACTTCACTGCTTTAGCAAGTAATCTCATGCCAACATTTCTGTACTCAGTATCACACATAAGTACTCATGGGAATGTCTTTAACACAGGAAGTTGTTCATGAACTTTATTATTCTAAAGCAAATACATTGGTAGCCAAAAAGAGAAGGGAAACAGCCAACTCTTACTTCTTTCAGGACATCAGCATTAAGTATTAAACAGGAAAGCCAAGACATGCTGCATAAGCAGAAAAGCGCTAAAATGTAGGCTGGTATTTCCTTACTTTGCTATATAGGAAAATTATGGAATGCTTTACTGAAAAGAGGGTAATGGAAGCTGATGTACAATAATCAATGTCAGAGTTCACGGGAATTCAGTTTAGAGACTGAGCCAAAGCTCATTGGATAGATTGCCAGGTATCTTGATATTCATCCCAAATCTCTAATTCCTGGAAAAAATATAATGAAATAAAGAAGAATGGTGTAGAGCAAACTTTTTTTTCCTATAGTTCCTTCAATAATTGAGAATATAGCTCCACTCTTTTTTTTTCCTTATTTCTTTTAGATTCCTCTGAGAGAACATTTAGTTTCAACAATGAAATGAAAACCAGTTTTTATCTCATTCAATTAAGTGAAAAACAAGAAGTTGCTGCCAATTTATTGACAAAGTTCTTCCTTATGAAATGTTGTAGATGGAAATTAAATCCTAGAATGACTTCATGGAATAAACAAACCTTATATAAGTGGATAGAGGCTCTGCTGCTGTATAGACTAAATACTTGAGGATGGCATTGAAGTTGCTCTCCTCTTCTATTAAATTTATTCCTGCCTTACTAAAAATAATTATTCCTCTTATTATTTCTCTTACTTTGATTTAGCTTATCTGATGTTTTTCTTTAACCTAGTAGCAGTCAGACTTCCTTTATCAGAAGCGGAGAACATGAGCATGAGGTGCTACTAACTTTATGAACTGTTCTGAGACATCTCATTGTCCATTTTAAGAACAGAAGCTGAATGAGTAGGTTTTAAATCTGATATAGGATTGCTTTTAGTGTATTTTTAAATATACATATATATATTTAATATTTAAATATTCAATATTTAAATATTGTAAATATTCAAAATATTTACAATATTTTGACATACTCTACATAAATTGCTTTTCTTGCTAAGAGGCCACAATAGTTGTATACAGGATTATAAAGCAATGTTTCTAAGACATGCTAAGAATGCAGCAATAAAATAGTTACTGTCTAGACAAGGTTAAGTAGAAAACCATTATGAAAATGTGTATTTCAGCCTTACAATAGCTTGATTTTCAACTTTCTCAAGGAGAGAATGGTCAAGAAAATCTGAAGATGACTTATTCACAGAAATAAAAACTGCCTTCCTGGGAAACTTAAGGCTGATGACTGACATTGTATACAGAGATGCATTGAAGCTTTTAAAAATTGTTTGGATTATGGCAAAGTGTTTCTAGATAAACAGTTTGAGGTAGTGGTTAAGGCAGCAGGTTAAAAACCAGGAGATCGTGTGTTTTATCCCACCTTAGGAAAAAAAAACCCCAGCTGAATTCCCTTGGATTAATTTTCTTTCAGCCCTAGGAAGCAACTAATCGCAACTATTTCTGAAATCTTGCCTAAAAAACTGCAGGGAATAGTCAAAAGTCAACACTGATTCCATTGCCCCCCCCCCCCCCAAAATATATTTCTTAATCCTGATATATACTTCAGTCTGAAAAATAAAAGTTGATAGTACTATAACTTAGACAATTGTGGACATTCTTAAATTTAAAAATTAAGATCATACAAATTTATAATTTCAGGCAGAATTTCTCTGTGAAATAGTAATAAATTCTAGTGTATATTACACATCTTATCTATCAACTATCCCGATTGATGTTTGTATATGCCAACACAGAGATATATTCAGATGGCTCTGTACATACATAAATATATACGGGATGGAGAAAAATAAGTCTACTTCAAGCATGCATTACCAGTTTCCATATTTACCCTCAAGGAAAACTAATTTTAAACAACCATCCTACAAAAAGAAAACACGACAGAACAAACACTGTTTGTTAGCATATTTTCAGAAAATCCAGGGTAATGCTTCCATGTTTAAGATAAACTATTTTGGAAAAAAATCAAGCTTTTCTTTCAGATAAATTCACTATTTTAAAAATAATGCTCAGGGTTTTTTTAAAAAAAAATAGTTAAGAAAACAACTTTAAGAAATATAGTAAAATCCCATTAATAAGCATGTCTTTTATATAAAGGAGAGCTTTTAGAAACTGGTGAGTTTTGAGGAATTGGATGAGACTTTTTCTTCCAAAAGAACAGATTTTTGGTAAATTCTCCAGAAAATAATATTAATACAATATTACCACTGGCCAAATGGTAAGCCAGCAAAATTCCCCCAAACTGGTATCTCTAGAAACATATTGCAAATTGTCAGAGAGGTGAAAAATAAAGAGGAAAAAGTAGCAATCGCACATCAAATTTGCATATAAAGGTAAAAAGGTCAATCTCTCTAAGCTACTTATATTTAATCTTCACACTTGGCTTTCAGAGAAGGAGAGCATCAAGCTAATTAGAAAGGGCATCTTATACTCAATAGACATAAATATCTAAAATCATAAGATGATCAACAGATTCTCAAAGTACACCCAAGAGGTAAAATTCAGTATGTGGCCTGTATTTTGCATATTGCAATTTAGAATATGGAGTTAACCTCCCCTTAGGCAAATGTGGTGTGTTGCCATGAGAAATTAGTTTCTGCAAAGGGTGTGCCTGACTTTCTCTAGATTGCAGTCATAATATTTACTTAATGTTGCTAATTAGAGTTTTTGTGATTTACCAAATCCTGTTAATTCGCCTGCTCACTCCAGAGAGTAGATAGCTCTCATGTAAACTAAGATCATATATTTTCTTCTGCCCAACTTCAAACTTTTTCCAAGTATGCTGTCAATTATCCTTCTCTCAACACTTGCTATCTTAGATATTTCTGCATTTCCACACTGCTGCATCACAAAACATCCTGACCGCTTGCTTCAAAAAGATAGCTCTAACACATAGAGAGATGGACTTTGATCTTTGTTGTCCATTTCAGGGTCAAAGGCCTGTTCCCCACCCCCAACAGATCCATTCAATTCAAATGGGTCTTTTCATTTACTATGAGACCAAATGTTTTAGAGACAAAAACAAAAAGGAAAAAGTGATACGGATGACATATGATACATTTTTTTCTTTTGTGATTTCCACAAAGGTACACGTTATATATTGATTCCCCAAATACTGTAATAATGGTATTTCTACAGAAATTTGCATGCACCAGACAATCATATCAGAGACTGTGAGAAATGCAGAAAACAAATCAGTAGGTTTTGCCAAATATAATTGGTTGTAAACAAAAAATAAAACCCACAATAATTTAAGACAGGAAGGTTTACTTTTCTTTTCATTTATTAACATTGTTCTGAGACATTATTTTATTTTATTTTGCTTCTACGGCTTTCAATTCAGAATAGCTACATCTTTTTGTATTTTGAAAAGACTGCCCTCTGGTGCATGAAACAGGAAATGGCTCTTTTTGTTCTCCGTTTTTCCTCTATCTTAATATAAAAACGTGCCTAGACTCAGCCCTATAGAGCAGCATTTCATATTTCATTCAGCTCTGTAGAACAGCATTACATATTTTTCAAAGATAAGTTTGCTTTGGACAGACATATCCATTTCTTTTCCTTGGTTACCTGCAAAAAAATCAACGTCCGAAGAGTGACTACATACAAACCAGTTATAATATATCCAACATAAACATTTTGTATTCAAATTAGACCACCCAAATTAGACCACAATTTTCTATGAACTCTCTTAACTACTGGAATTATACTCAGTTCAGAACCAATTCAGAAGTGCCATGCCTCAGGGTGTGGTTGAAATTCTGATCAAATCCAGTTTTTGTTCTGTTTGGAAACCAAAATTAAGCTCATTTCTGCAATTCATTGTAATGTTTGATAACTGATTCCATTTCTTAAAATGAAAATTTTATATATGCTTTTGTATACACTCATTTGCTTATGTGCTGTCAAGTTGTTTTCAGGCTCCTAATAATCATATAGATAGATTTTCTCCATGACAATTAGGGATAGATGACCATCTACCCCTAATCTGTTCTTTCAAGTCTCCCAATGACACAGTCACCTCCACTTTACTGAGTCCATCCACCTTGCTGCTGCTTATTTCTTCTTTGCCTTCATCTTCTTCCTTCCACCTTTCCCAGCTTTTGAGCCTTTTCCAAAGAGCTGGACTTTGCATAATGTGTCTGAAGAAGGATAGGTCACAATTAATTATGTTGAGAATCTTAGTGAGAATGAAAATGGATTATTTTGATTCCACTAAATCCATTGCATGGTCCATGGCTGCACTAGGATGCACTGGAGGTCATGGTGAGAATGAGGATGGTTGGGACCCTCTACTGTTAAAGTTGCTTGGCTCTGTATTAAGACTTTTTAAAACATTTAAAAATATTCAAAGGAACCACCTACCCTACTTTACAAAATTTTAAAACAAAAGCAATCTCAATCCATTTTTTCTATTTATTCATTTTTAAACCTAGAAAAATTGCCATATCTCTTTCTAAGTACAGATTGTAAATGAAAATACATTTACAAAATACATTTACACAAAATAACCTGTTATTTATAATCTATATGTGTTTTCGTTGTTTTACATACCTTGAATATTGAACAAAAAGAATTATCTATCAAAAAAGTACTTGGGTCAGATTTCAATAAAGAGATATCAGCGATATTTGTTGTAAATCTCCACCAACTAACCTTTTCCTGTAAAAAAGGATCTTTTTACAAGGATTTATGAAATCAACTCTTTGGTGGCTATTAACAATTTTTTTTAGAATTACTTACGGCGCATTCTTAATTATTAATACTACATTTTGTACATGTTTTGTTTCAGCTCTATTTATGGATAATGATGATACAGAGATTTCTACCAGCAGGAAAGATAAACTGAGTGTGGGCAGTTCTTTAGTCTTTCAGAAATGTGGAAGAAAAACTTTCAAATAATAGAAATATATTTTATTTCTTAAAATCATAATAGGGTATATCTAGCCTTACTTCTGTCTTACAAATTGTGGGGACGTGATCATTCATCTTTTCTTTTTCATAAAATTTCTTTAGGAAATTAACTAGACTATGAACAATTCTCACTGGAGTGTGATTTATCTGGATTAACACTCCCCCACAAGACCCCAAAACAAAACAGAAGTATAGAAGTAGCAATTATACTGTAGTCCTTCCTTTGGCTCACAAAAGAAATATATTTCTTTTTCTGGAATGGCAACATTTCTATATATGTCTCAGAAGGCAATGCATTCAGGAAGTCTATCATATCTTAGTTTATTCAGGTTCCTAAAATCTGCCAGATAAATGGATTGATACCTGCTTTCAAAATAATAATAATGTATGAATTTTCAGACCAAAAAAACCTGGGATCACTTTTTGTGAAGTGCATGGTTTCTTTTGCAAGTAGAAGAGACCAAGTTATAAAATTACTTTCTTTACTACCATTTTATTTTTCTAATCTGCTAGAAATATATTGGAGCATATATTGCCTCCATTTAAGTCAACAAGGCTGATTTTGTGGAGAAGCTTCTGTAAATGTAATCCTTTACCATGGGTTTTGCACTAGACATTTTCTCAAACCAAAGAAGCAGCTCTCTTTATTGATGATATGAAAATTTTAACATTTTAGTAATTAATGTGATAATTTCATGCATCATTTAAACCCAAGTGCATAATAGCATATCCATTAACATTATGAATAGGATGGACAAAAAAATCTTCTTTATTTTCAGTATGAACGGTACAGATCTGTGCACCATTTAATAACTATTAAAGGAAGGAAAATGTTAGGACGACTTCTTCCCATAGTAGCAAACCTGAATTGTTGAAGTTAAATTGTTCAAGACTAATCAAGCTAATCCAAAAGAGAGGAAATTCACCCTTCAATTCCCAACAGATTCTCTTTAATTTTGCAGCCACACTGACAGGTGGCCTCATCACTCTTAGCTATGCAGACCACCTTGAAGATATCAGCACCAGCAGCCTTTGAAGTCAGAATAATCAGCAAGCCATTTGATACTCTATCAGATGAAATAACCTTGTCCGAAAAGGCTAGCTCTCAGATGTACAGATTGTCTATCAGATGGGAGAGAGGGAATCACTTGATATACTTTACTAGTGCAACTTATGGACCTTATAGGAGAATGTAGCAGATGCTTCTTTACAGCCAATATCTTTTTAACATGATGACAACCGCAGATTGCAAGAGAGTCTTTTAAACCAGTGTTTAAAAATAACAATGAAATGATATTGGAGCACCTGCTTATCCTTTATGAAGCCCAAGGATAGTTGAAGCGTAAGGTGAAGTTTATGTGAAAGCAATGTGAAAGCATTGGAAAGCATGTGTTTCCAAAAATGCATGTGTAATTGTTGCAGAAATTAGCTGTAATGCAGTATATGCAATAATTTAACAACTGGTTCTCACCAACCAGATTGAACAGGTTAGCTAACACCATGTAGCTATTTTGTTCATATCCTTGAAGATTTCTGTTGTCTATTTTTTCTTACTACTTATTTCATTGTATGCCAGGTGAAGAAATAGACTCCACAAATTGTATTAGAATGATATTTTATTGATATAGTTATCTTAATGGAATATTGAAAGTGCCTGGTGGCGCAGCAGCTTAAGCAGCAGCTTAAGTGGTATTAAAGTGACACCAGCTGCCTGCAATTATTGCAAGTTTGAATCTCACCAGGCTCAAGGTTGACTCAGCCTTCCATCCTTTTTAGGTAGGTAAAATGAGGACACAGATTGTGGGGGCAATAAGCTGACTTTGTATAAAAAGAAGACCGCTTGGGGGGGGGGGCGAAGCCCTACTAAGCAGGTATATACAAAAGTATGAAGGCTATTGCTTAATGCATTGTAAGCCGCCCTGAGTCTCTGGAGAAGGGCGGCATATAAATTAATTTTTTAAAAAAAGCATGATTGAGTTTTGCCTTTCTTCCTCTTATACTCTATGCAATTTCTACTGAGATAGCAACTGTTCTAATTGGTTGACATCATTTTGGGGAGATCCTCAAACATTCTGATTTCAACTAAAGTTCCTGTAAATTTGGCAGATCTTCATTGCCAACAAATATACCATGTTCTACTAATGATAGGATAGGATGGCCAATTTAGGAGATTGGCTGTCCTCAGATTAATTGTAAAGATCACCCAGATGCACTTTTTCACAGAATCTTCTACCTAAAATGGCAGGTTCATATGCATTGAAGAAGAAATTCTAGAAACAAATCAAAACATTTTTTTATGATTTCCTGCAAAAACAGTACCATTAAAGGCTAGAAACAATGTATTCTATTCCATGAAGTGTACAATGTAATGAATAAAAGCCAGTTAGTCAAGTCAAAAGCCAGTAAGAGACTAGAGTCATGGAATTATTTAAATCAATTGGTGAATCTAAATAATAACTGTTATGTCAGGGTAAATACCTAACTGTTTTACTATCGTAGGCACATGCCATCACAAGGGTTAATCCAACACACACACACCCCATCATCCCCATAGCCACACTTTACCTTCTGGCCACACACCCCGGGTATATATGCTTCTACCACGAAGTATTCCAGCTGTCCCAGAAGTATACCTGAAGGAGAAAGGATCAAGGTCAGTGACCTTTGATACCAAGGGCCTAGGAACCATCTAGGCCTGCAATAAAACATTAATTTAGGAAATACAAATTGTCCTGTGAGTTATTGGGCTGGATCCATCACTACAACAAATGGTAGGAGAGGATGGTTAGCCCATAACTCCAAGTAATGATTGAACCCAGCAACCAACTTGAAGAAACAAACAGAGTACAGACAAGGGCACTCACCAAGAAGATGGCTGCACAGCTGGCATCCAAGGGAACTACAGCAGAGGAAATGCCAGCAGAGAGCGAGCTGGACTCCAGCATGGATTCCCACTCTGATGAGGAGAGACTGCCAGAAAAGGCCATCAACTAGAAGAAAAGACAACGAAGAAAATAAATAAGTTTAAACTCTCCATCCTGAAACTGATGGAAACGAGCAACAACAAAGAAAACCTCATCGCGAATCTTCAGAGCCTCCTCGAGCAGCAAGGAGCAGCGATCGAGGCCCCAGAGACAAGCGAGGAAGAAATGACATAGGAAAAATGTAGGCCAGCCCAGTCGGATGACCTCGAGCTGGCCGAAACCTTTTTCACACCTTCTTCCCGGCAGCCATCTTGGAATGGCCACCAACCAATAGGAAGCCAGGATTTGAATTTCTTGGCGCAAAACAACCCGATCCCTGAAAAAGACAAGGGGCACCCAGAGAGCAGCCACAAAAATGAAACAAGCCCAAAAGAGAGATTGCCTACCAATCTCAAAGTCCAAAGGGCAATTGAGACACTGACTGCAGCATTCGGCTCTGCTTTCGAGCCTCCCGCAGCAGCCAAAAATCAAAAAAGAAATCCTGAACCCCAAAAGGGCATCAGGACGATCAACACCAACAGGACAGCTGACCCTCAGCCATTCGGAGAGACCACTCACACTGAGAGAGAGCGCCAGAACCTATTCACCTGCAGGAACGATCAACCGCAGGACTCGAACCCAGGACCTGCCACACAAACGACGCAAGACCAAAGAACGGGGAGAAGAACCGGCTACTCACCAGTCCCACGACCTCCACCAGGCTCCTTCACCCGACCGGAGACCAGCGGGCACGAGACTAGACCAGCCGCCATCGCTGCCGCTGCACCGCGAACGGGAGAAGTCCTCGACTTACATCCGCTGCCACCACGCCGCCGATCTTCGGAAGTCCTCAACCTGCGACCGCCTCGCCTCCTCACCTTCTTCCGTTCTTCGCTGGGGATCCAACTGCCCAGCAGTGGTGTCCGCCGCCCAGAGGAGACTCCAGACTCTCCAGGGGTGAGTCCAGCCTCCCACAGGCAGGCCTAGGGCTAGGCCTGGGAGCAGCAGCAACAGGATCCTCACTCCATGGCCTCCAGCGCGAAATGCATGCCCAGTCACCGCCTGCAACGAGAGAAACAAGATACATAGAGACAAATCAGTACAGACTTGCAACTAACATCCCAAAGCCTTATTGTGAGTTCAATCACACTATGGACCATGGACAGCTACCCCCAGTAAGTAATTATAATAGCAGTTTTGGATCTATCTATGCTAATCTACCAAAAATTACAACTGGATGGGGGTAACATCATAGAATGGAGTCAACAATTACAAATTGCTCTTATGAGGGAAAATGCACTGTTTCTAATCCAGAGACCCCCAAGAAACCCTGGCCACTAGAAATTGACAATATTCACCACAAAGCATTTTGTATCATGTGAACTACCATCCCTTCCACAATGTATCCTACCATTGATTATAACCTAACTGTATTTGAAATTGTACAAAATTTATGTGGCATGTTTTACAGCCAGAGTAGGGCCACTACCACAAGGATATCTAGGGAATTTCATTCTGCTAGGCATAAGCAAGGGGTCCCTATGAGTGAGCACATACTTAAGCTGAATGCAACAAGGGCAGAGCTCATGCAAAGGGGAGAAATAATTACTGAAGAGAGCATGATGAGTGTTATAATTAATTCCTTAGACAGGAGCTGGGATAACTTCGTGACACAATTAGACAGCCTCAGTCTGCAACACCTCTCACTAGGCACATTAACAAATAAGCTCATTGCAGAAGACAATTTGAAAAGGGATCGCCACCTAGCCAGGAGGGATATCAGACCAAACAGGAAGGTTGAATTCCAAGATAGAATAGGAAACACTCCAGAGTGTTACTCCTACAGGTCCAAGAGTCACATAAAAAGGAACTGTCCCAGAAACAACAGGGATAGGAGATACAATGACAATAGAGGGGGGGCGATCACCTGAACGCAGGCACATAAGAGAGAAAGGGCGAAGGTGGTCCCCCAATCCCAGAAGGCATCACAAACGAAGGGACAGCTCTAGAGACAGCAACCCAGGTTCCATGTATGGGCTCAAACATGACCACTCAAACACCATTCACAAGATAGACAGGGACACATTGCTTCTGGACTCAGGGGCCTCAAATCACACAACCTGTGACTCAAAACTACTAGAATCACTCTCCGAAGTAGACTTCGAGCTGATGGTAGCCAACCAAAGTAAGGTTCAAGTATTAGGGGAAGAGAACACCCACATACCACAAGTAGGGAAAGCAGAGGGGGTATTGTACATACTGGAAATACCCCACAACGTGCTGGCCATTAACAAACTAACACTGAACACAGACATTGAAGTAACATTCAGGGATGGAAAGGTCTACATAGTTAAGTAGGCGAAAGAAATAGGAAGAGTAAGCATGCAAGAGGGACTACCTTACTTCACACCCAACACAAGAAAGGAAGGAAGCACTGACTAGCACTGACCTTGAGGTAGAAAGAAACACGGGGACTGAGGGGGTGCAACAGGGAGCAAACAAATGTAAACAAAATGTCAACAACTCTGTATCCATAGGGAAACCGATGCATGATAATTACGCCCATCTTCTTCATAGAAGGCTGGGACGCATCAGCTTTCCAATTGTTAAAAAAAATCCCTGAGTGTACCAAAGGGCTCAGAGTAAAAAACTGTGATAACTACTTGGAGTGTTCAATCTGTAAGCAGTCAAAGATCAGAGTCAAAGCCAAACCCAAAAGATCAGAACAAACCATGGAATTCCCATTTCAATTGGTACATGTGGACTTGGTAGGGCTTTTGAGGCCATCTATCAGACATAGAAAAAGATTCTCTCTCACCATTGTGGATGACTTTACCAGGCATGGATATGTCTATTCTCTCAGACACAAAAGCGAGGTGTTCCAAAGATTTAGGGAATCCCACAAAAGAATAGAGCTACAACACAACATGAAAATAAGGCAAATAATGACAGACAGGGGTTCGGAATTTATGGCCAAGGACTTCACAAGGTGGTTGAGGGAGCAGGGCATAACGCATTACACTTCTTCGCCATTCTCACCTTTCCAGAATGGGGTCGTAGAGAGAAAAAATGGGGTGTTACAAACAATGATGAGGTGCACCTTGGAGGATGCAGGGATGGGGCAGCATTTTTGTTCAGAAGCATTGCATTACTCCAACTACACCCTGAATAGACTGTGGTCAAGCTCCATCAACAAGACCCCATACGAGATGCTTTACAAAACAAAACCCAACATATCCCACCTACACATATTCGGCACACCAGCTGACGTGCACAACCCCAGACAACTGAGAAAGAAGGGGGAGAAAATATCAAAAAGACTGAGGTTCATGGGTTACGAACCGGCACAAAAGGCTATAGATTCATTGATAATAACAATAGGTTCGTCGTGTCCAGATCTGCTGATTTCCATGAACACTCAAACTGGTCGAGGGTTCACTCAAATGAAGTCCTCACCAACAAGGACACACCCAAACATGATCAGAAGTGAGAGAAAAGAGAAACACCCAGAACCAACCACCACAAAATAAATACCAAAGAATGGAAAGAAGGGCACCCATCTCTAAAACTAGATTGCCTTACAAACAGAGAGGCAGACCACATGCAAGAAACTGACCCACCTCCTAGCAGACCAATCAGAGAAAACAGAAAAAAACTACCCAAGAGGTTAGAAGATTACGTCATGACCATCCACAACAATCAAATCACACCCAATTCATATGAGGACATTCTTGGCCTTCCCCAAGAGGAAAAAGAAAAATGGATATCAGCCATGGAGAAGGAGATGGACAGCCTCAAAGAACTACATGTATACTCGCCCGCTCAAGTCCCAGAAAACAAAAAGCCAATAGGGACCAAATGGGTATTCAGGGTCAAAACACTGGAAGACAACAAGGCCCTGTACAAGGTGAGGCTGGTCGCCCAAGGTTTCACCCAGAGGTATCCCGAAGATTACACTGACACTATTCACCCACCATCAGGGCCGAAAGTGTCAAGAGCGCCCTGGTGGTGGCCACCATCCTGGGACTTGAGGTGTTCCAATTCGATGTACATACTGCATACCTCCATGCAGAATTGGACAAAGAGATCTACGTTAAAGCATCACCTGGGTATGACAAAGGGGAGAACAAAACCTGGCTACTAAACAAAAGCCTGTACGGGCTCAAGCAATCAGGCAAGAGGTGGTATGACTGCCTAGCCAAGGCCCTAAGGTCCATGGGTTTTGAAGCCACCTCAGCTGACAAGTGCCTATTCACAAAGAGAGAAAATAACTTATTCGAAGGCGTACTCGTTTACATAAATGATATTCTATACATAAGCAAACATAAGGACAGATGTGAAAAATTCGCCACTGAATTGGGTAGCCACTTCACCTTGAAATCGCTAGGCAGGATTGACAAGTATCTAGGAGTCCATGTAACCAAAACCAACAAAGGATTCAGGCTCTCCCAAAAGAATAAAATCATCAAATTGCTATCAAAATGCAACATGTCAGAGGCAAAGCCTAGTGAAACACCCATGCAATCTGAGTTCCTGAAAAGCATGTACAATGAATCAGAACCATTCAACGACAACAGATTGTACAAGTCCACCATTGGGTCACTGTTGTACATAGCCAATTGGACCAGGCTTGATATTGCCTTAGTCGTCAACTTTCTATCCAGACACGTAAGCAACCCCACCGTATCCCACTGGAACGCCATCAAAAGACTACTCAGATACCTGAAATTCAGTATAAATGTGCAACTCTGCTTGGAACCAGACATATCAGATAAACCAAAACTAACCTGTTACTCTGATGCCGATTGGGCAGGGGACATAAAAAGCAGGAAAAGCACCTCCGACTATGTACTGCTACTCAACAACTGTCCCATCCATTGGTACACAGGGAAGCAGAAACTCGTTGCCACCTCAACCACTGAAGCGGAATTTGTCTGTCTATCCAAGGCTGCAAACAACCTAGTATGGTTCGATGACCTGCTCAACAATATTTGGACTGAGCCCTCGTACCCAATAATCATCCACGAGGACAACAATGCCGCAATAGAAATTTCAAAGGCCGATGCCATAGGTCAACGGTCTAGGCATATTGACATAAAATGCAAACACGTCAGGCAGTTTTCAGATATAGGCTTCATTAAGGCAGTGCACTGCGACACTGAGGAACAGACCGCAAACATACTCACGAAACCCTTACCACTTAAGCAACACGCATACTTAATATCAAAAATATGTGTTTATATGTAACCTATGCGTAACCATGCATGAATGTATACTTATGTAAACAACGCATACCCAAGCACAGTTAGACATTTAGAGGGGGTTCTGTCAAGATAAATGCCTAACTGTTTTACTATTGTAAGCACGTGCCATCACAAGGGTTAATCCAACACATACACCCCCCATCACCCCCATAGCCATACTTTACCTTCTGGCCACCCCCCCCCCGGGTATATATGCTTCCACCACGAGGTATTCCAGCTGTTCCAGATGTATACCTGAAGGAGAAAGGATCAAGGTCAGTGACCTTTGATACCAAGAGCCTAGGAACCATCTAGGCCTGCAATAAAACATTAATTTAAGAAATACAAATTGTCCTGTGAGTTATTGGGCTGGATCCATCACTACAACATGTTATAGCAGTTAAAAGAGTCAAGCTAGAAAGTCTCATATCTAGACTAAAGACACATCCTAGGGAAGGTTAATATATTCAGGAAAATTGATCACAGTTCCAGATCTCAATGTGTGTGCATGGGGTTCAAATATCCTTTCAAATATTATTTATAGTCTGTCAGCAGATCAATAGTAAAAACCAACTAGATGCATAGTTCCATAATATTCTATCCAAAATAGCAGGTTTGTAGTGTATTAAGGAAGGAATGCTAGAAACAAGTTTTTTTCCCCCAGGAACTTCTCTGTAAGGCATAAGAACAAATATTTCCATCTCGGATACTTTTCAGAGCAACCATTCCCTCAAATGTTAACTGCTGTTTATCATGATTTGTATAAATTCTTTCTTTCAAGGAAGCTGACCCTGATCTGGGTACTTCTCAGACTCTCTGCCCTCTGATTTTTCATTCAGCAGCAATAAGAGTGCTTAGCACTTAAAGATGGCAGAGCCAAGATTAGAGAGTCAGAATTTAATGCTATCATAGGAACTGGTTCTCTAATTCCATATTCTAATATTCTTTGACAGAGAAAAATACCTGTTCCTCATGTTAATTTTTATGCAACTTTCATTTTGTACTTTTTCTGCTTATGTCTTGTAATATAAAATAATATAGCATTTTAATGCCTTTTCCATTTCTGTACACTCCAACTTAGAGGTGTTATATATTTTAAATTTAGATAATAAATTTTTATTATATTTGACATACAACAAGATAGTAGCATCTTCTCTCTGAATTCAGAAAGGAATGATTGCTGTCGAGGGAACAATGAGTGCTCAGCCCCAGAAAGCTAAGTAATGTATTGGCAGCTGTTAGTACAATCTGAAGGCTACAGACGTTCCTTTCCTTCAATGCCTGGTGTTTGCAGATGTTTTATATCATGAGGTTTCACATGAGTCCAGAACTGAGAGCTACTGTCTGATTTATGAGGACCAATAGAAACAAAATTTCTGCTGTTACCTTCAAAGAAATCCTTGACGTGTTTGACATCCAGCACCTGAAGCAGATACTTGAGTATGTCATTATTACAACTTTTGACTAACTAAGAGGCATGTGTCTTTGATAATTTTATTTATTTTATTTTTATTTTATTTTATTTATATGCCGCCCTATCTCCGCAGGACTCAGGGCGGCTTACAACAATAAAATATCTAATAAAAATGTGTTAAAATACATGTTAACACCCCCAGTCCAGGCTGAACAACCATGTCTTTAAGTCACGGTGGAAGGTGCAGAGGCCGGGCCAAGTGGACCCCCAGAGGAAGTTGGTTCCAGAGGGTAGGAGCACCCACAGAGAAAGCTCTGCCTCTAGGGGTCACCAGTCGACACTGTCTAGCCAACGGCACCCTGAGTAGGCCCTCAGATTAGCCTCAGGCCCTTTGAGATTAGCCTCAAATGAAGTGTTGTTTTAAGAAAGATTACCGAACATTTCAATGAAGTTAAAACTCATACTTTGACTCCTTGGAGTAGTCTAATAATAATACATGGTAAATGAAAAATGTTCACTTTATGATTAAAAATCAAGTTAATCCTGGGATTTCATGTAAAACGGACCTCTAAAAATTTGTGATGAAATATATTTAATCCCTTAAGTATTTCATGTTATTGATGTTAGCCTTATGAGGTAGTCCAGATGAGTGGCACAACCAGAAGTAATTGTAAGGCTACATTAACAACCTTTTGCAATGGTAAATGCATTGTTCTCTCCTTTCCCTTTACTCTATGGAAAACTAGGGATGATCTGTTCCAAAATATTCCCAATGCAATTTTCCATTCTGTGGGTTGAGACATCTTTTACATATCAGTTGTCTAGTGTGCCGCTTTCCTTCCTGTTTCCCAAGGTCATTCCCACATACTATCACAATGATTGATCAGGCTGAGTTTTAAGTTTGCATTATATTGCTGAATATTTCTTGCTGAGGGTAGCCATGATCCAAAGTCTGCCCAGGTCTGGTCCACCAACTTAACTCCTACACCCTATGCACTTTCTTTTCCAATTATCAAAACTATGTAATTCTCTACTTGACCTAGTATGAGCCAGGTCATCTTTTACTTGCAATTTAAGATCTTTCTTCATAGGCAAGGTACATCTCACTTGAATTTGTTATTTACTGTCTCTGCCTGATTTAATTAGATATTATATTTTAATCTTGTTTTTGTTCCTTCAAATGATTTGTAATTACATGAGTCCCATCTACTATGGTTATATTATGTATTTAAAAAGTGGGTAAGATATATTTTTAAAAAGTAGGACTAAAGGATAAATAAAACAAGATAGTATCTAGAAAACATGCCCATGATCTGAAAACAATAACCATAATATACTCTTGGCAAACAGCTTCACATACTCAATTTCTGGAGCCAGTGGAATGCGCTGCTTTTCAAATTTAGAGTTTAGAACCAGAGTACAAAATATATTTCAAATTAATTAAAACAGAACCCAAGATTTTTCTTTGATTTTTGAATACCCACTTCCTTAGATATAAAAGATAGAAAAAAAGTTTTTTGGTTTTTTTTAAAGTGATATGACTCCAGTTACATATGTTTTTCCCAAGCAACTTTATCTTGTACCTTTGTTCTTAAAACACATGAATTGAACCAAGATTTTCTCATTCATCCAGGCAAATTATTTGACTTTATTGCAGTAGAGAAAAAACTTTCTTGTTGATTTCTATTATTTTAAGTCTATTTCTACTTTCTAAAAATTTCTTCAGTTTTTATTGCATTTATTGAACTATGAAAATTTTTTTAGAATGACTGAAAATAAAATGCATAATATACAACCTCTTAAATACAGTATATAAATGAAACGCTGTGCCTCTTCACTCAGATTCCTTGAAATATGTCTAACAGTCGCTCAATATTCAATGGGAAAAGGAGTTTAATCATAGAACATTATAAATGTGTTATGACTTTTCAATTTGAAAATATAAATTAGTTAATAAAATTGATTGGCCTAGAATACCCTTCTACTTTCTAGTCCAGACAAACTGTCAGATCCTAATCACTGGTCCCAGATAGAGAAACTTCACATTAGTGTCAGAATGACACTTCTGGTTGACGTTGCAGTGGGAATGGACTGGAAAATAGTGGGCTCCGATGAGCCATGTGAAATCCAGCCAGACAAATCACTGCCAGGAAGCTTTTGAGCTGTCTTATAGGGATGGTGAAGAAAGGAGATGCATTTTGTGGACCATGAGAAATTGGCAATTTCCTCGCTGGAACAGAAATAGCTCTCCCGAAGTGGCAGCGGAGCAGTGGCCATCTTATGGTGACCATCTTGAAGCTGGGGCAACCGAACCGAAGAATTGAGCAGGAGTGGCAATTGGATGGAGTGACAGAACTGGTTGAGATAAATGCCAACTAATACTAAGAAAAGTGGAAATTGACGTTTTAAAAGAATTCCTGAGCTTGGACTAGCGGTTACTGGGCTTTTGGGAGAAAACACACACACACACACAGGCGGAACAAAGAGAAGGCATGGATTATGATATAAAGAATCTAAGAGAAAGCTTTGGATTTGAAAAATTGAGAAAAGCAAAGATTGTAAAAAGGAAAGTAAATGATTTTGGGAAGAAAATAATAATTCATAAGAGAACTTTGAAAAATCATTGGACATTTTGACAAAAAAATGGATAAAATAGCCTGCTTTGTAATGGAGTAGAAATGGCGAATGCCATCTGCTGGAGGAAAGAAAAAGCATTGTAATGTTCTATTCAAATAGACAAAACAGAAGAAATAGTAGTTGGAAATTTCAACCTTGGCTGTATAGAAGAAGATAAATTGAATGCTGTGAGAAAAATTAAGGAGTGACTGTGTTTTATATCTGGGTGGTTGTTATTTTCTCTCTCTTCTGAAAGATAGTTTTATATTTGGATTTGACTGTTGCTGAATTGAGATAATAATTAATAATTGAGAAGAACATTTTAACATTAAAGAATAAAGGAATAATTGAAGCAGAAAAGAAGAGAAGATATAAGAAAATTATATAGACTTAAAATTTGACTAAGTATATAGCGATATAATGGGGGAGATATTAGTAATCTTTAAAATTGTCATAAAATGGAGTTACAGATGTATGAAGAGTTACTTTTGATGTTTAAAGGCATGTGTGAATTTTTAATAAGCAAAAAAGAAATGGAAAATTCAGTTAAATATATAGAAAAGGAAAATGAAGAGAAGTTTGAATGAGAAACAAAAAATTAACAATGTTGAAGAGAAAATATTAAAAAACATAAAAGCATAATAGAAATGGTTGGGAATATAAAAAGAGTAGAGAGGAACGAGGAAAGGAAAGAAGGGGGAAATCTGGAAGAGACAAGGTAAAGCTTTGGTGAGGGATGTTCAAACAACACAACAAAAAAAGATAAATGGAAGCCAGAAGATGAAACGTAACATATAAAAAAAAATTAAAAAGAGAATTGAGAAGTTAGAGTGAGATAAAGGGTCATGCAAAAAAATATTAGAAAAAAGGATGATAAAAAGATTTAGAGATGATGGTTAAAGATGAAGAATGATGGGGTAAAAATTGGCAAATATAAATGAGGTAGATTAAAAAATGGGAATGGGAAAGGAGACAATATAATAATAATAGTATTTTTGTTAGTTTTTAAAATTAGAATGGAATTTTAATTGTTATAGTAGTGGTAAGAAAGAAGAATTTTAGAATATACTGTGATATTAGCTAGATGAAGGCATTGAAAATGAAATGATAAAGAAATATGTAAGAATAATATGGTAGAAATGGAAAAAATAAGATATGGCAGAAAATGGTTATAAGTGCATATATGATAAAGATGAATGAATATTGTTTGTCTACACTAAATTTTAATAGATAGAAATGTGAAAATAAGCAATTTGATAATATTAATTTTGATATCAATGTAAAAAATGTTAATTGTAAAGAGAAATATAAGACTGAAAGTGAATACTTATGCAAAAAATAAGGAATAGAACATGTTTGTGATAAACCACAACAGACGGAAAGGTGAAAATAAGTAATAAACGAATATAATTAATTTTGATAACAATGTAAATCAAAATGAATATTTTACTGTTAATGATTGGATAGAGGATTTAGAGAGACACTTCCAGAAATGAAGGAAGAATTTAAACAACTGGAGGAATTGTAACTGAGAAGAAGCATAAGGCATAAAGTGATGTTATTTAAATACAAAATTGAAAATGATAAAAAAATGTTGGAAAGAAAATAATATGGCAAAAGTTGAAATAAGAAGAGATGGAGAAAAATGATAAATTTGTGATAAAGGATACATAAAAGAGATAAATATTGGAAAAAACAGAAAGATTAAGATATGTTATAATGATGGCTTTGATTATATATAAGATGTATAAAATGTGATCTAGTTAACACTCCGTCCATAAAATATGTATGATGAAAGGGAAACTTTTTCAATAAAACTTGTCTTTAAAAAAGTATCATTATCCTCGTGTATTCCAAAGACTGTTGTAGGCTACCAACTTTTAAGAAATTCCTCCAAGAATCTATTACTGTTTGTAATAAGTATTACTTACAGTGTATGCCAAAAATGTTTAAATAGTCTGATCAAGACTGAACACATAAGAATGAAATGCAAAAATCTACCTATTATAAGATTTTGCATATGGAGCTTTATTCTTTGTAAATCTAAATGTGGCTCATTTCTAATGTTTGGATTTAATATTATGCACTTACTTCCTTTACACAGAATAGCCGTCATTATTGTGTGATGAGTTTCACTGTTGATGGATATTTCTTTTCTTTCATTGTTGCCAGAAAGCATTTTACTCAGGGAATTCATCCCCAAACAAAAATGATATGTGATCTATTTTTTTTTCTCATTGACAAAGAAATAGATTTGATGTAGCTGACCTGGTTCAGCATCATATTTTTCAAATCCTACAGATTCAGAATTCATTCATAACAGATTTCAGAACTTGTGCAGTTACTGATGAGTATAGCTGCAAAATATTTATGCTACAAAATTGTCCTTTCTTTACTCAGCGTTCCCTATTAAATAATGAAAACCAATATGCAAAGTGACAGCCAGTTTATATACCTCCTTCGGATGCCTCTAAACATTTCCTGTAGTGTTTATTCTTCCTCTTGCCCACCATTCAGATTAACTCCAGTCTTTTAGCCAGAAAAAAACTGTTAAATATCAATCATAGCACAGAGTCACTGGCAGGAGACAAAATATCAGAACATTTACAAGCTGCTGGATTCCAGAATAAATGAAAGGATGTACCTTCGGCACCATCTCAGGCTACAGGCTGACATGTCTGTCTGCACCCCCTCAACCTGACCTTCTTTTAATGTCAGCTGTAACAAAGGCTGGGTTGTCAGCTTTGCTGCTGCACCTTTGGGCAGGTAACTGTATCATCTTCATGAATGATATCTCAGTCACATTCATGGCATGTCAGGAAGTCTTTAAAACTCACCTGATCAAAACAGCAGCATTTTCATATTGACCTTGAAGAGCAGATCAAATATTGTCACTTAGGAACTACAGATTATTTCCTTCTTTAAGACTTGTCAAGGCCAGTTTTGAAATTAAGGATTTGCTGCTCTTGACAGACTGAATGGCCTTTGAACGTTGGTGGTTGATTTGTAGTTCTGATAGTAGGAGCAGGAAAAACATGATTTCTGTTTTGCCATAATCCTGACATAGTGTTCCTAAATTACAGAAATACTTTAATCAGAAGCAAATACCATCCAGAACAGAAATATTGTCTATGACTCTTGCATTATTATCTGTCATATATTAATGAAATGAAATGAAATATTTGTCATCATGCTGCAAGAATTCTTGGCAGCAACAAATGGAAGAGAATGCAGTTCTTGCCTAAATTTGTTGCCTCAAATTACAGTCTATGGACTTTTTCCTCAAAAAACGCCACATGTAAATCAGCCAATTCTGTCTGGGTTGTTCTATTTCTTCATATTTATTATTGGACTTTGGTTTCCATTCCATGAATAGCTGGTTTAGAATAGAATAGAATCTGGAAAGCAGCTTTTATAAAGAAGACGCTAATTATATTAAATTGAAATCTGATACTTTTAATATTTTATTCTAAACATTTAATGTTTTCAAAAAGCTGTTGAAAAATAAAATAATAATAGTGAACAATTGTTATACTTTATGTATTTTGTGCGTGTATGTCCTTTCCTACATTAAAGTAAAAGTGCCATACATTAAATTACCATACACTCTTCAGTTCAAGCATGGTTGTATCCAGATTAATTTAGTTTAAATGGTTACTTCATTTGGTTCCTTCAGAACACGCTCCCATATATTATATCTAAAATAATTGTAAGTATATATACATACAATGCAAGGGTGGGTTCTACTTGCCTTTACTACCGGTTTGCAATGGGGCCGTGCATGCACAGAAGCTTCCTGATGATGTCAGGGTTGGTGGGAGGAGCCTCCCACTGGTTTTACTACCAGTTCTATAGAACTGGTCCAAACCGGGGACAACCCACCACTGATACAATGGCAGCATTTACTGTACTATAATAAATATTCCTATGTCTAAATATATCTAAGGTATGTCATAGGTGCTGGTTCTGAGTTAGTATCGGTCCTTTATAATCAATAAATCAAATCCTTATTATGATGATAGGCCAACCTAAGGAGGATGGGATATAAGCAATTCATATTAAAAAGCTAAAAGCTAAAGCTACTATTTAAGATATTAAAATATTAAGCAAAACAAAAATTACACAAAACTAAACATAATACACACCCACACATATATGAATGCAACACACAAATAAATTTTAAAAAATCTATGGGGGTAAAAACATGAAACAAATACAAAAACTAATAAAAGTTGGTCAGTAATGCAATGCAATGTCACAATACAAAACACTTTTGGCTTAACTCATTACTGGTTTGCGGCACACGTTATCATCTGATGTCAACTAAATAACAGAATTGGAAGGGACTTGGAAGGTGATCTAGTCCAACCACCTGCTCAAGCATGAGACAATTCTATTAAAAATACTAAAACTATTTTGTGCAAAGCAAAACTATTAATGCAGATAACATTAATAGTTTGGAAACAAACAAACCGCTGCTTGCGCTCCACAGACTTAGAGATACAGGCAGAATGTTGATTAAGAGAAAGCATCAAATATAATGGATTGTCTTAAATCATTATTGCTTGCACAAATATGAAATTAAAGATTGGTTGCCGAATATAATTAAAATGGTATATGATGAACCACCTCTGGCTGGCCCCAGAGTGGGGTGGGAATGGAGATTTTGCAATATTCTTCCCCTGGAGTGGAGTGGAAATGGAGATTTTGCAGTATCCTTTCCCTGCCAAGCCCACCAAGCCACACCCACCAAGCCACACCACGCCCACCAAGCCATGCCCACAGAATCTGTAGTAAAAATATTTGGATTTCACCACTGAACAAAACTGAATGTGTGATGTCCTCTTGGTTGTTAATTTGTGGTTAACTGTGTAAGGAATACATGAAGTGACATTAGAACTGTTTTGAGTGGTCATAAGACGGTGCCTATACTTTTACATGTCAATGATGTTATTTTGTTGGAGCAAATCTCTAATTATTAAACAGATTATATGATGGGTCAAAAAGTATGGATCAGAATGGATTGGGGAAAAAGCTGAGAAAGTTGTTGGATAATATTGAGTGCTTACAAAAGAAAAACAAGAAGTTTTAATAACAAAATGTAAGATAAGTAACAGAATAACACGAAGTTGGAAGGTTTAGTTTAGTTTATTCAAATTTGTATACTGCCCTACTCCCCGAAGGGACTCAGGGTGGTGAACAGCCGATTAAAATACAATATCATACAAAAGTTAAAAATTTAAAATAAATTAAATAATTAGGCTGAAGCAAATTAAAATCCAATTATGAAAGACATTTAAAAACCCAGTATAAAACCCATTATAAGGGTTAGGGTTAGGGTTAGGGTTAGGGTTAGGGTTATATATTATACATTATAAGGGAGGTTTAAGCCAGGCCAGCCTGATGAAATAGGAACGTTTTTAGGGCGCGGCGGAAAGTACGTAGGTCCTGTATCCTCCTTATCTCAGGAGGGAACTCGTTCCAGAGGCCGGTGCCCCCATAGAGAAGGCTCTTCCCCTGGGGGCCGCTAGTCGACACTGTTTGGCTGACGGCACCCTGAGGAGCCCCTCTCTGTGGGAACGGACTGGTCGGTGAGAGGCTATTGGTGGCAGAAGGCGGTCCCGAAGATACCCTGGTCCTAAGCCATGGAGCGCTTTGAAGATAGTAACCAGAACCTTGAAGCGCACCCGGAAGACCACTGGGAGCCAGTGCAGCTCGCGCAGGAGTGGAGTCACATGGGAGCACCACGTCGCTCCCATCACCACCCGCGTGGCCGCATTCTGGACCAGTTGGAGCCTCCGGGTGTTCCTCAAGGGGAGCCCCATGTAGAGAGCATTACAGTGGTCCAGGCATGAGGCGACGAGGGCATGAGTGACCATGCATAACAAATCCCAATCCAGAAAGGGATGCAACTGGCGAATCAGGCGAACCTGATAAAAACTCCTCCCGGCCACGGCCGTCATATGCCCTTCTAAAGACAGCCGCGAGTCCAGGAGGACGCCCAAGTTGCGAGCCCCATCTGTGGGAGACAATGACTCGCCCCCAATAGTCAGAGATAGTGTCAGCTGACTATATCGGGATGTTGGAAACCACAGCCACTTGGTCTTGGAAGGGTTGTGCCTGAGTCTGTTCCTCCCCATCCAGATCCGTACGGCCTCCAGGCATCGGGACATCACTTCGAGGGCATCGTTGGGGTGGTCTGGGGTGGAGATGTACAGCTGAGTGTCATCAGCGTACTGATGGTACTTCAACCCAAAACCACGGATGATCTCACCCAGCGGCTTCACATAAATGTTGAACAGGAGGGGCAAGAGAACCGACCCTTGTGGCACCCCACATACAAGGGGCCTCGGGGTCGACCTCTGCCCCTTTGCCCCCCCTGAAGGGACCTTGAAAGTCTTCTAGTCCAACCCCCTGCTCAAGCAGGAGACCCTATACCCGTGATGGCGAACCTATGGCATGGGTGCCACAGGTGGCATGCGGAGCCATATCAGTGGGCACGCAAACTCAGCTCCAGCACACATGCATGCACCAGCCAGCTGATTTTTGGGCCTTCTGGGCCCACAGAAGTCAGGAAACACACTGTTTCCAGCCTCTGGGGGGGCCTCGGGGGGGAGGCCATTTTTGCCCTCCCCAGGCTCCTAGAAAGGCTCTGGAGCCAGGGGAGAGCAAAAAACAGGCCTACCAGGCCCATGGTACCATCACATGCCAAAAGCAGAGGGAGCATGGGGGGCGGAGCACATAGAATTATGGATGTGGGCACACGTGCATGTGACCCCACCACGCTCCCCCCGCTTTTGGCACATGATGGCAAAAAGGTTAGCCATCACTGCCCTATACCATTTCAGACAAAATGACTATCCAGTCATTTCTTAAAAATCTCCAGTGATGGAGCATCCACAACTTCTGAAGACAGCTGTTCCACTGGTCAATTGTTCTCACTGTTAGGAAATTTCTCCTTAGTTGTAGGTTGGTTCTCTCCTTTATTAGTTTCCACCCATTGCTTCTTGTCCTGCCTTCTGGTGCTTTGGAAAATAGATTGACACCAATATTGGATATTGGAACATATTGGATATTGGAACACCACCATAATGTCACCCTAATCCTTCTTTTCACTAAAGTAGACATACCTAATTTCTGCAACTGTTCTTCATATGTTTTAGCCTCCAGCCCCCTAATCATCTTTGTTGTTTTCTGCACTCTTTTCAGAGTTTTAACATCTTTTTTTATATTGAATCCAATATAAAATCCACCATTTGGTCAAAATTGGATATAATGCCTTGGAGTCTTACCAAGGCATTATAAAACAGTGATCTTCACGTGATCTTGATTCTATCCCTCTGTTAATGCAGCATAGGATTGCATTGCCTTTTTTGATGGCTAAAGCACATTGTTTCAGTGTAATTGGTGAAATGGCCCTGGTAGTTACACCTTAATTTGAATTAGGTCCCTTCATGAAACATCCATATTACACACCAGTCAATCAAATTTTTCCAGCAATGTAACTCATAAAATCGAATAAAATATTGCTTTAAAGTCTATGAAAGTGGCATATGTATAGCAGGAGGTGTGAGCCCTTTATGGTAGACTAGGTCAAGAAACAGACACTGCAGAGAATAAATGAAGGTGATTTTCTTATTTTAGGGATTAAAAATAGAATCTTGAAGGCCTGTTCAAGTTTCTTTTAATCCATTTTAAATTAAACAAAATCAAGGTTTACTCTGAGTTTCTTTCTTGAACCATATGATCCCCCCCCCCCGTCATTTTTTATCATCTCTTTCAACTCTAAATTTCTTTACACCTTGCATGGTAGGTAATCTTGTGGTTTGCAAATCATAGTTTATGTTAACTTCAAATAGCTTCATCAAATCATGTGAAACCATAATTTTTTTAATGTATTCTGTCATATATATCAATATCTCTCTCCCTTTCTTTCTATCTATTTATCATCTGTCTGTCTGTCTGTCTATCTATCTATCTATCTATCTATCTATCTATCCATACATAAGTGGTCCAAGTCCAGCCCTTCTTGAATTCCACTCTTATCTAGCACTAATTTAATGTTGACCATTAATTGACTAGATTCTTGTGTATAGGCATGAATCATGATCAATAAATCAGCTTTACTGGAACTTAATGCGTGGTCCTGATTCTTTGTGCCTGACAGTATATAACTTTTTCTAAATAGCTACTCACCAAATCATAAGCATTCTCATTCATTTCTTAAGTACTCAATTACCCAATCACTTTTTTACTATCTATACTTAGGAAAGATAGATTCTTTGATTTTGTATTCTGTCATTTACTGTGGCACTATATATTGGGCAAGCACCAAAGTTTCCGTGGGTAACATTCCAAAGCAAAGCCAGATGTTGGACAATGCAGATGAAATGAAATTGTAGGTAAATCAGGAAGCAGTTGTCACATAGTTCCATACTTTGATCCACTTTACTAAAACCTAGGATATAATTGTGCTATAATGATCAGCACAATTTAAATTTCATAAAATACGTAAAGGTGGCTCTATGCCAAACATAAAAATGTAATCTAAAAGTAAATGTCTTGAATATGAATTGATTGGTTTATGACTTAGTGAAGAGAAACTAATTTGAGGAACAAAACAAACACCCATCTAACAACGTTACTGACATGTTTCAGGATCTGGATATTATCATTAATAATTCCTAGAACTCTCCCAGAGATCTTTCAGATCTGAAATTTAGCAAAAAAAAAAAAAAAAGGAGAACAACGCATAAAGAATCTATTTTAAAGGTTTGGTTAGTTGCCAGTGCTTGGGAAAAAATTAATTGTATGCAGAGATATGAAACAGTAATACTTCACACATGAAAGTTTATCCCTTCTTGCCAGAGAAAACAAAAATAAAGCCAAGTAAGCAAAGGTTTCTAATCGGTTCAGCCAATTTTTTTCCCTACTGGACTGAAAATTAGTTGGAACAGAGCAATCTGTATGTGTTTCCATGACAATGTTCTAATATAGAGAGAGGATAGTGTGCTAAAATCATAGGTCCTTATATTCTATTTGCATGATATAATGGAAGGACTAACCCACAGACCTCCAAATATTGCTAAATTACATTTCCTAATAGTAGTGAACAATACGGTCAATGGGGAGAATAGCTGGGAACTCTAATCTAAAAAGTTACAGATTTCTTTCTCCAATATACAACCAAAGGAAGGATTAGGTAATCAGTGTTCTCCAAATGTCTTGGCCTATAATTGTAAAAATGTCTGGCTATTGATTGGGGATTATAGGAGCTGTTATAAAAAATCTTTAGAATAAACCATATAACTTACTCTTGGCTTAGGAACTCCTAGGTTAAACATACACTATAACTCACTATAGGCAGCTTTGGTTGTTATATTATATTAGGAAATGTTTAACATGGACCGTTATACAGCTTAATAGTGATAATGGTTTATATTGTACTTTCATAAAGGATTTTGAAGCATACCTGAAATTAAGAAAAGAAAGGTTCTTATTTATTGCCCTACCTTCCCAAAAGGACTATCTTCAAGGTGTGGTTAAAAAAAGCCATAATGTTAGCATGATCAAAGGTCTGCCGTGTTTATTTATTTTGGGTGTGAATATATGCAAAGGACAAATGGGCAGAGCTTTGATTGCACTGTCATGACCATCTTGGGATTTATTGACCACACCTTGGGGATGCCCTGCTTCCCAAAGATGATCTCTGGTCTTTCAAAGACCATGAGTGCATAGTAACAGCTAATGCATAGTTGCTGCTACATGAACAGAAGACTAGACTTAGTATTTTTCTGCTACATGAACAAAAGAATAGACTTAGTAGTTTTAAAATAATAAGGAAAAAAAAGAGGGAAATAGGAATAATGACAAATTGTGATTTTCAAAATAGTAAACAATGAAAGAGAATTCACAAAATGAACTACCCAAGGAAACTAAAATAAACATGGCAGGCTACCAAATACTTGACTAATGAAAGTTATTAACTAGTCTCCAGAAGACAATAGGTTACAGAACAAGGTCAACTCATATAGAGCAGACTGATTAGCATCCTTGGCTCTACCACTAGAAAAGCTCATTTTACAAAATAATTTCAAAACACAGTTTGGTTCCATAGGTTTCCTTTTCAGGGAATCAATGCCACTATCATAGTTAGTGAAAGCATTGAGATTAACCCATAATATTTTGACTTTTTTTGGCACACATATTTAAATACTTCTAAGCACTAATATTGCAATTAATAGGGCCTATTAATTGTTTCATTAGCCAACTTTTTAATTTTTTCTCTATAATTTCTGCAACACATGCACCTAGTAATAGTGGTGCCTAAGACTCTATCTTTTGGTAGACATTACAATTTATCCCACAATTGAAATGAATTAAATGAATTGAATTGACTCCTAGGCTGAGCGAGCTAATGGGTTTCACCTGCAATAACTCCAAGCAAAGTCCATTTGGGACAACGAAATGTACCACAGCTAATCTACTTTTGCTATATCTCATTTTTGTTTTCTTTATGCAAAATCTCCTGAAAAGAAACTCAAATGTACCTAAAGAAACAATTACATTCAGTAACATTAAATTTATGCTACATTTGTGATGAAAAAAGATATATTTCAATTACAGGGTTAATTTAAATAGACTTTGCAGAATGATGTGATTGGCCTAACCATTTCTTATCCCCTCCTTTCCCAAGCTCACTCTATGATTAAAACAACAGCTTTCTTGGTGATAATTACTTCCATGTCCATGCTTAATTTTTTAACAGGGTTTCCCCCCATCCCCCACCACCTCCATCTTTACAGAGTCAGAGCTCATGATGTAGTTTCTTTAATACAAGACAAATACACTTTGCAGGGTCAGTTTCCAGAATATCTATATCTGCTTTGTTATACATTGTCCTGGAGAAAGGCTGTAGTTTTTCTTATTTAACAAAAATTATCACTGACTTTCTACCTAATCCTCCCAGAGATGGTATACAAAACTTAAAACAGAGTAAACCACAATTAAAATAGTGAAGTCCTAAATTTGCCAAGCCAACAGCACCAAACAAAACAAACCAGATATTTTAATTATTATATGTAGGCTGCAATATTCCAGATAACTTTCGTATCTCTGGTTTTATCAAATAGTTGTCTGGGTTTCTGAAGATTTAGTTATAATATATTTCATAAGTAGATGACAATCAGCCTTAAAATTGCACCTAGAAAATAAAAGATGAGTGCCAGAATACATCTGAAGAAGTTATGGCATTAATAATATGCCAGGATCTTCTATTAAATATACTTATTTGCATGAAGTGAGAGCAAATACAGTGTCCCGGGGTGGTTGGGAGATGACTCCCATTCATAGTCTTTGATCAATTGTTCCTTCAATGGGATTCTGAAGCTGTGTCCCCCTGGACTCAAAAGAAGTCATGTGCCACTGATGGCTCTACTCTCAGCACCTCACTAGATCCATTCCCTGCCCTTCCTGGAAACTGCCCAGAGAAATCCAAGTGACCTAGGAATTTCAGCCAAGTAGGGGTAATATACTTAAAACAGCTGTATCTACAAGCAAGATTTATTGTATACAAGGTCTATGGTATTTTGAAATTACCAAAAATATAAACTCTACCCTTTGACACTTAAAACTTTGCAACATGGAAGTGCATAAATGGAGCCACAATCTTTATATAGCAGACCTATTGGAGTGCATCTTTTTAAAAGTGCCATTATACTGAATAACAGAATCATCCAGATCTGCTGTTTCAATAGGGATGGTAGCACTGTAGCAGAATTTAGATTTTGTACCTCTCTATATCCAGTGACCCATCACTGGATATATTCATTTTCCCGCAGACAAAGTCAGCACCTGAAGGTGAGGCAAAATCAACAGATATCAACAGATCTAACACATTAGAAGATCCCAAGTAGCTTTAGGCAGAGACATTGCTTACTACAATTTGTTCTGGTTCATCTGCATGTATCTTGATCCATCCAGTGTTATGTTTGGTCATTTGTGGATTTTTCTCACTGGTGTTCAGTACATGTCAGAAGATCAATGTTCAGCACATTTCTTTTCTCAAATGATAATATAAAAACAAATATCCATCAATTCAGTTATAGAATCCTAGAATTTAAGATTTTGAAACCATCTTGAAAATCATCTACCTCAGTCTCCAGGCCAAAGTAGGATACTACTATTACTACGACAACGAAGATGACGACTACTACTACTACTACTACTGATGTTCATCCAGCCTTTGTTTAAAAATTTTAATAAAGCTAACTCTATCACCTTCTGAAACAACATATTCTAATATTGAACAGCTCTTATCACTACATTTTTCCCCATTACACCCAGCCAAAGTATATTGTGTGTAATAGGCAAGAATAATTATCAAAGGAAGGAGAATTATCAAAATTAAAGAGAGAGAGGAGAAACATTATTTAAGTCCTGAAAAGCAAGATAATATTAGGAAGCAGATCAGGCAATGCTTCCTTGATTAGTGGATTATAACAAGGAAGGAAGATAAAGCACAATTATATTGACAAAGTATGGTTATTACCAATAAAATATAGTATGTGTGTATATGTATACACACACACACACATATACATATATATTATTTAGTATATATAAAGTATAGTTTAATCTTCCTGTTAAACTGATTTTTTGATCAGATATACTTATTAGAGCTGTCACCTATTTCCCTTCCCATCTGTGCTCCCTTTCTCTCCCCCACTCCACCCCCCCATTATATACCCATATTTAAGAGAACAGGGAAAGAATCCTACAGAGGTTATCCCAGATGATATGCAATTACTCTTTACTACTCTCCAGAGCTTTCTACTTAACAAAACAAATCAGCACAATTGTTCAAGAGAGGTTCCATAAACATTGACAAAAGCCTGCAATTTTGTTGCCCACTTCATGCCTAATGGTCCTCCAGATGTTGCCGAAATAGACTATACTGATTGGGATTGTGGAAATTATATTTCAGCAACATCTGGGTGAGCATAGGTTCCTATTCTTGAACTAATATGTTGCTTCCCCCCCCCCCCCATTTGATCTCTAACCAGATGTCATCAGCTAAAACCATAGCAGCTGTAGCTATGACAAATCCAGGCAGGCAGAAAGCCAGACTGATTGCAATTCAGAAAGATAACTCAAAAGCAAATTCACTGCTCAATTATTTTAAAAATTGTATCCACATTTTACTGTTGGAAGCATGGAGAAAAACTATTCTAAATATTGCGATTTTGAATAGCTGATTTTTTGAATATGCGTTAGTAAGTTAGCTTTCTCAGCTTGGTTTTTAACTTTCATAAGAGGTTCACTTTATAAACAAAATACAGCCATTGCACCTTTTCAATATCCACTTATTTTTATGGCAAAATAAATAATACGTTTTGAAAGTAGGATATTTGAAGACACCGGTATCATGATTATGGTGACCCTGCCATCACCTATTGAAACTATCTGGATTTAGTCCATGTGTTTAAGAATCTTTTTGAAAAAGTAGGGTGGGAGGCAGGCAACCAAGCAAAAAAGTTATGAACAAATAACAAATATTATAAAACTCAACTTATAGCAGACATCTGTAGTGAAAAATAATTGAAGAAACCATGTTGCAAGGATTTTGCAAATCAAGATATTTCCATCTGATGATTTGCCATGTCTTACATAAAAGTTAAGTATAGGGAAGAAAAGTATGGAAGTACATCTAGGAAAACAGAAGCCTTTGCCCATTGTTTAATTTATATGCTCTTGGCTGTTATTCGTTTTCAGAAATAATATAGGACTTCCCATAAGGATATTAGTGCTGTGATAGTATTGTTGGAAGAAACATCCTTCTGGGTTCTGCTCCAAGTGGGGGAAAAGGCACTGGAGACATGGAGACTGCTTGGAAAGATGGTTTAATGGTGGACAGGATCACATGGCTTGAGTTCCTGAACATTAAAAGAGCAGATACAGGGAGTTTTCAGGTTTTATGATCTCTCTGGCTTTGAACTCCTGGGGCCAGAAAGAGTATCCTGATTGGTTGTCAGACTCCCAGGGGGTGGGGGCCTTAGCTAGCCTTGCTGGCTGATAGTCACATGTGCTTCCTAGGTCACATGTGGTGAGTTTCTGCTGTTATTGTGTAGAGGGCTAATCCTATCTTTGTTGGATCTTGGCAATTCCTACTATTGCTCTGCCTGAAGGAGGTAGATCTTTGTTATGTAGAATAGACTGGCCCAGGACTTAATGGCCCATTGACAAAGGGTGGGGGCAGGAAGATGGGAGCAGCTTCAAAACATGCTTATCCATTTCTCATCCAGGGAAATATAATATTCTGCCTCTTTTTAATACTTCCTAAAAATATTTCATTCCTCTATAGGTGCTAACTTCCTATAGTATCATTCCTATATACTAATTATTTCTGAGTACTAAACTTATATGTATGAACCAATATGACTAACTCTCAGTTCAATTATCTTGGATCCTTACAATCAACATGTAACTATGGTATGTTTGTTGCATTGAATTGAGACGATCATGTAAAATGCTCAGTACCTCAGTACTATTTTCCAAAGTAAATGCCCTTGGACTGTCTTAAAAACAGTTGATGTTTCCCTTAGATTTCACAATGAAGAACCCCTTAATTTTGGCTCTTTCCCCTGTTTCTCTATCCCAGAGATTTAGTTCCCTCAAGTGCCTTGGTAAATATTTAATGATTTAAAATGAAGTAAAAGCAGTGTTGGGCTTGCAGGAAAATCCTGGAAATATTGACTATTGATCCAGCTGCACAGAGTCAAATGACTTGAGAAAACAACTCCGTTTTTCACTTCACTGAAGCTGCAAGCAGCCACTTTTAGGATCATTACCTCTTGTCGGTAAAATACAAGCATTGTAAGAAAGTGCGCAGGTAGGTTTTGAACTCAGTGAACTTTGTGGGGTTTGAAATGGAATACAAAGGCATTCACACACATACACACTTCTGACTTGTCATGAATGCATCTCTTTATCACTGTAGCAGCAATTTATGGCTGAGTAAGGTACTTAAGATGTTCCTGTGATGCCAGAAGTTATTGTAATCTGTTAGGGTCTTAAGTGTCCACGCTGTCATGATTCTGTGCAGGAAAAGGTAAACAACACACATTTCTGTATAACATAAGGAAGTCAACATTTTTATAATTGTAAATGTCAGTACTGACAGCCAGAATTCAGTCCCTTAAGTAGAATTATATGGTGGAAACAATGTAAACACATTTTAGGCTGTGTTCAATTAAAGTCAAATTGCATAGGCAAAGAGAAAAAAGGATCCATAGTCTTTATTTTTCCTTCAGCATATTTGGCTAATTTCCAAGAAAAAGAATATATAAAATATGGATAAATGTGCCTCCCTCCTGCCCCCCCTCCCACCCCCAATGTAAGCCATGGAAGGAGCTACTGGACAGAAAGAATGTTGTTAGAACATTTGGAAATAACACATTTTCCACCCTTAACTGTGATAACTAATTGCATTTTGCACTCTTTACAAAACAAAGAATATCCTGAAATTCAAGTATCTCTCATATTTTCTGTCCTGAAGATTCTTTTGAGTAGGTGTTTGTATAAGGGATATAATGTAAGGTTGTCTGGACAAATTATGAACAGCTATATAAGCACATAGCAATCAATCAATCAATCAACCAGTCAATCAATTGAATTAACATACTGTAATGATAGAGGAATGAATGTTCTATTCTCTGATTTATTTTACTAGTTGTTCGTGTACAGTGGATATAAAAAAATCAACATGTTCTGTTAAAATGCCACTTTTTGAAATGTAAAAATATCAGACCAAGATAAATCACTTTAAAAAAATTTCTCATGTTTAATATAACATATAAGCTGTACAGTTCAATTGAAAAACAAACTGAAATATTTTAGAGGGGAAAATAACAGTAAAAATGTATAATGAAATTATTTATCTTGGCCTGATTTTTTTACATCTTTTTTTACATCTCAAAAAAACTGGCATTTTAATAATGGTGTATAGACTTTGTATATCCGTTGTTTTATTTTATTTATTCATTCGTTCTGTTTTTGTTTTTAAACTGTGTTGGTCATTGACCAAAGAAATATTATTGATTGACTGATTCATTGATATAAGCATGTACTATATTAGCTGCTTCATATACTAGAAACAGGTAGCCCTCAGGAGACAAAGGGTGAAAGCTTATCTATCCACCTCATGCCCTTATTCTGGAAAGTACACACTGTTTCAGTTGATATATTGCTTAGATATCTTTGTTGTGATTGTTATTGTGAATAAGTTTATGTGGCTCAGTGGTTAGAACGCAGTACTGCAGGCTACTTCTGCTGACTGCCAGCTGCCAGCAGTTCAGCTGTTCAATTCTCACCAGTTCAAAGTTGACTCCGCCTTCCATCTTTCCAAGGTTGGTAAAATAAGGACCCAGATTGTTGGGGACAATATGCTGACTCTGTAAACTGCTTAGAGAGGGCTGTAAAGCACCATGAAGTGGTATATAAGTCCCAGTGCTCTTTCTATTAACAAAAAAGATACTGTATATTGTAATATTAACAGTACGATGTAATTTCAAAATTAATGATGGAAGGAAGATAAAATGGCCTAGGAAGTGATATTAGAAGCAGAATCTGTGCTAGTCTATAAGCATAATAAAGATTTAATTTGATAATTAGAATGGCTCTAAAAATGACCATGTTACTCAATATATATTACCAAATTTGTTGGTGGAAAAGATACATAAGCATTCTTTCAGTCATCCACTATGCATACGAAAATCTACAGTTCTTGAGATCTTAACAGATTTCACATTCTAGGAATGTAGCCAGGAAGAGCATACACACTGTTGGTTCCAGCCCCAAATGTCTCAATAATAGGAGCCTGAGTAGCGTAGGGGAGTAAGGCCTCCTACAAAGGCAGCATTTAAGATCCAGCTGCTGCAATTACTTGTGAGTTCAATCCCAGGCAGGCTCAAGGTCGACTCAGCCTTCCATCCTTTCTAAGGTGGGTAAATTGAGGACCCAGTTTGTTGGGGGCAATAAGCTGACTTTGTATAAATATAAATATACAAAAGTTTGAAGGCTATTGCTTAAGGCACTGTAAGCCGCCCTGAGTCTCCAGAGAAGGGCGGCATATAAATCAAATTAAAAAATAAAATAAAAAATATGACAATCCCAACAGTAATATGACTACAACAAGCTTTTATTATATATTCGATGAGCATTGAATCTATTAATCTCATCTTCAGATCATAGGAAATTGATCTGACATTGTTTTAAACATGTTTTGTTTAAACCCAAGTAAATATGCTGGATTTCAGAAATTTTGTCAAATTAAACCTTTCTCAACATATAATTGTAACCTGTATAATGGTCTTTCTAGATGCTCTTGCCAAAGAAATGCACTGAATCTCTTACTAATCTATTTAAAATAATGTGATTAAGTATAGGAAGCTTCCCCAATGTAAACCAACCTTTAATTAAATTAATCTTAATCATATTTTTCAGCCCAGATATTTAAAGAAAATTTGATCTTCTATTCTTTCTTTTGAATTTATCAAAAAGGGGATGCATTCATATTTTTACTATCTTAATGGAAGTTTTATACTAGTGCAAACAAAGAACATGGTCTAAGATCCTAGCTCTAATTCTTGCTATGACATTAAGAAAGTTAACTTACTCCAATTTATAGATAATCAGACAGGAGATAACATTTATCTACCAATGAACCAAGTGTAGAAATTTCTAATTTATATATAGTAGAATTTTATACTCTACCTTGACTATTGTAATTCCATTAGTTTTTTCAGAATTTCTGATTAACAGGCAAATACCGGTAGTTGTAAATCCTTTCTTTTTAAAAAGGGAGAAAGATGACATGCTTGGTATGTACAGATACCAAACGTGTGTGTGTGTGTGTGTGTGTGTGTACACATACATATACACAGTGGTGGGATTCAGGTAATTTAACAACCGGTTCTCTGCCCTAATGATTTCTTCCAACAACCAGTGTGCCAAACTGCTCAGAAAGTTAACAACCGGTTCTCCTGAAGTGGTGCGAACTGGCTGAACTGGCAGTACCTAATTTGGGTAAGGAAATGTCTGCAAGCAAACAACCAAGATCAAAGAGCACCAAGGACTTCTCAATTATGTGAATTACAAGGTAAATTAATAGTCTCAGCAATAGTGTTCGTCTATGCATTAGTAGGTTAAGACTGCCCTCTGTTGTACAAATGAAGCAATGCATCAAATGTAAATGTCTTGCTAATTTACAAATGAAGAAGCCTTAATAAAGCCTTTTGGAATTTAGGCTTAATTAATGAATCTGAGTTCTTTTAAATTTTCATATTGCAAGGATACTCATTTGTGTTCAAGTACTGGTCTACAAAGGAAGGAAACAATAAACTCTATACTGAAGAAAATGTAGAGAAAAACCTTGTTATAGGCATTAATCTCAATATATGGAGAGCTTCAAAATGGATAGTAAACCTAGTCCCTCAAACTCCTTAGTCTCCATACACGCAACTGCAGGGTCTGAGGAAAAGCTTAAACTCAGGTTTATCTTTCTACACACCAGTACTAAGGAATCTAATAAGTAGACACTTCTATCAATGTAATTCTGCATTAGATTGCTTGCTAATTTTTAGGAAAAAATCTACATGAGTACTACAATATATAATAGCAGAGATAACAAAATATTACTTTGATATATTATCTATAGAATTTGTGGAGAAAGGGACATTGATTATCTGTTTTCAGTATATAAGAGGAGGAGTGTGTGTGTGTGTGTATGTGTATATACTGTATGTATGTGTTTGTAAAAAAATAAAAGTTGCAATTAACCCATAATTTGGAGATACTTCATTGCAAATATAAATAGTAAAGGAGCTATGATCAAACATTTTTTAACAAATATGCATGGAGAAAGTACCATTAAAATCAATTTTTTACAACCACATAGGAAGAATGAGGTTGTTTTGAGCTACTACCGGTATTAGCAAGTCAACCCACTGGAAATTAATAAGGGTTGTTTCTGAAAAAGTCATAAAGGAAAAGGAATAGATTTTGACTAAGTATATAGGAAGGAATTATTTATTGAAAAATCTCAAATTGACTTTGATTTCAGACTTCAAGAAATATAAGTTCCAAATATAAGTTCCGTCAAATGTCCTCCCAAATTTATGTTTATTGAAATGTCTTCCTAACCCTGACCTGATTATATTTCCATTTTAAAAAAAATGTATAAATGTAAGGGGCACTTGGATATAGTAGCAAATCTCATCAAAATCTATAAATATTTTCCACTTCAAGAATTCTGGCTACTCATTTTTCTTTCCCATGTTATGGGTATAATTTAGGCATCACATAATGCTAAAATAAATTATGACATGAATTTCTTTTACTTCTTAATATTTAAAAAGCCTTGGTAGTTGATTGTCAGCGAAGAAGGATAACTTCATTATTTTATTGCTGCTTTATTTCATATATGACTTTCTCAGAGGTTTAGATTCATTTTACACATATTTCCTATATTAATCCAGAGATTTTTATTCAATATATCAGGTTGAATGCAAGTAACTGCACCCACTAAATTATGGTATGGATCATTTATGAATTGGATCCCTATCTATTCAAGGGATTCTCAATTCATTAAGGGTACATAATTCTTTTTATGAACGAGCTAGGTCTAAACCTCTGAAAAACATGGCTGTTAAGAAGAATAATTTTCATTCATTATCTCTGATCTGCAGTCATTCAGACAGGCTTGATTATATTGGCACTTAGTAAAATGAGTCTGATGCAAACATTTGGCACCAAATGTGCAAGGTCATTGTACATTGCCACATGTTCTTCACACTCAGGAAGCTCAAACTGATACAGGAGCTGCTGATACAGTTCTACAGAGGAATTACTGAGTCTATCATCACAATAATCTATAACTGTCTGGTTTGGTTCTGCAACCCAACAGACACAGTCTTCAGAGGATATTTGAACTGCAGAAAAAAACACTTACTACCAACCTGCTTTCCATTGAGGACCTGTATACTGCATGAGTCAAAAAGGGGGCTGTGAAAATATTTATAGACCCCTCACATCCTAGACATAAACTGTTTCAACTCCTACCCTCAAAACGATGCTATAGAGCACTGTACACCAGAACAACTAGACACAAGAACAGTTTTTTCCCCAAACGTCATTACTCTGCTAAACAAATAATTTCCTCAACACTGTCAAACTATTCACTAAGGTTGCATTACTGTTACTATTAATCGTCTCATCCTTCCTATCACCCAACTTCTCCCTCTTATGGCTGTATGATTGTAACTTGTTGCTGTATCTTTACGATTTATATTGCTTATTTGTACCCTATAACTATAATTAAATATTGTACCTTATGATTCTTAACGAATGTATCTTTTCTTTTTATATATACTGAGAGCATATGCCAAAGACAAATTCCTTGTGTGTCCAATCATACTTGGCCAATAAAGAATTCTAATTTGAAGTTTGAATAAACAGTTACATTTTGCCAGTTTATCTGCTAAAAACAAAATTTTTGAATATAGTTAACTATCAAGCCCAATCATTTCCATTCACAGTTGAAGATGTGACATTTGACTAATAGTTTTTTATTGATTGGTGCAAGCAATTACATTGATTAAAAAATAAATAAAACTAATATATAAATAAAACAATATAGTTAAACAAGCATTATACAATAGTACACCAGAGGGCAGTCTTGATTCATGATATTGCTATTCACTCTTAATAGGTGATTTTAATCTCTCCATCAATGGTTTAGAGACAGTAAGTAACAAGAATAAAAGTACCACTGAATTCACTAAAGAGCATTATTTATCAGTATCCCACATTACATTCAAGGAAATCATGATTTCAAAAATGGTTCTTTTCTCTGTTTGGTAGTGGTTTATTATTCAAACCATCGTGAACTGGAATTCTGTGAATTACATAGAAATATGGGGACTCACAATTATTATCCAGGAAACTTTCTTGATATATAGCAATTTGAACTTCAGTTTCTAGAGTTTGAATACAATACATTAATTACTACTTTACGCTTGTTGCCTTTCAAAATTGCAGTGTTTTTTTCATAATAGTTTGGCACATATCCAAAATATGCATTACATATTTAAAAACTATTGAGTGTTGTATATAATATGATGGAATATTGACATTCATTATCTGCACTGTAGTCTTCTATTCTTGTTTCTTACAGAATATTAAAAATATTAATAGTAGTATTAGTAGTATAAAAATATTAATAGTAGTAAATATTAATTAGTAGTACTGGTCGTAGTAATAGTAGTAATAGTAGTAGGAAGAGGAGGAGGAGGAGGAGACCATTTTATGGGTGGGACAAGGCAGGGTACAAGTGATACTTCATGAATAATCACATAATTGTGCAAGTGATTTAAATGATATAATTTGCATCAGCCATGTGATGAGACTGACATAAATTACATCATTTACATGACTGCTGTCATGATTTGTGGAATCACTATAGTTTTTTCCACAAGTCTATGGTCATTCCAGTGGTGGGTTTCAAAATTTTTTACTGCCAGTTCTGTGGGTGTGGCTTGGTGGGCGTGGCATGGCTTGGTAGGCATGGCTTGGTGGGCGTGGCAGGGGAAGGATTCTGTAAAATCTCCATTCCCGTCCCTAATCCAGGGGAAAGTTACTGCAAAATCACCATTTCCTCCCGATCAGCTGAGATTTGGGAAGCAGAGAATAGATGGAGGCGGGGCCAGGCAGAATTTTTACTACCGGTTCTCTGAACTACTCAAAGTTTCCACTACCAATTCTCCAGAACTGGTCAGAACCTGCTGAAACCCACCTCTGGGTCATTCTGTATCACTGTATTTCAATACACAGCTCTTAAGAGTTGCTTTATCACAAAAACTTTCTTTCATGGAGCAAAACAAGACACAGAAAAATAAGAGGGAATACCCTTATAGGTCATGTAGACTGACCTTTCTTTAAGCCAGTTAGCTCGCTTCAATTTTTGGGAATCTGTATGCTAGAGGAAGAAATGAATAACCAAAATCACCAACATGAACTGAGAGGGGAAACTTTAAAAAGAAAAAAAAATGCAGTCAGTGTTTTGTCTGAACAGGTGGCAAAACCTGCATTATTCTATTGCTAGAAACAACTTGTATCTTTCCTACAGGGAAATTATTAAAAATTGTAAATGGTCCCAGGATAAATTTTTTTTGTTTGGGAAATTCTTACTTTAAAATAAGCTGATATCAACAAAAAAATTAATTAGCTTAAAATAATAATTTTGAGAATACATAACTTGTTTTTAATTTACAAGTCATGATTAAATTTAGCCTTATTTGACCTGAAAAAGAGAACAGTGACAATTTAGATATAGCCCAGTGACATTTCTCTGGGCTACTCCCATTTTTTAAAACAGTACGATGATAAAAGTAATATATAGAACATAAAATATTATATAATGAATATTATGTAACATTTATTATTTATAAACAACTATTATATAAATGCCCATTTTAACTGATCACTCTGCTGAACACCTAAGTACAGTTTTATGTCTAAGGATATTTAACCATGTAATATAACTATTACTATTATCCTTCTACTATCTTCTCTTATTAGTATCTTATGATTATATTACTTTCTTATTTGTATGTACACTGAAAGTTTATGCACTGGAGAAAATTCCTTGTGTGTCCAATCACACTTGACCAATAAAGCTATTCTGTTCTGTTCTGTGTTTGTTCTGTTCTGTTCTGTTCTGTTCTGTTCTCTTCTGTTCCGTTCCATGCTCTGCTCTGCTCTGCTCTGCTCTATTCATTTTGCTTACTGATTTTAGCAGCATTGTGGGTGCCATTTCTTTTGTTTTTGAATTTTTAACATATAGTATATAAAAGAGACATCTCAGTATTGTCTGGGTTTAAACTTTTCTCTGATATTGATTGTTCTTGTTTTTGATTTTGTTAACTTTAATTAAGTTTGGCTTAATTAAGGAATTGTTTGTACATGGATTTTTGGCTGTATATCTTTCCCTAGATCAAACAGAAGCAGTGGTGGGTTTGTCCCAGTTCACACGATTCGTGTGAACCGTTGGTGGAAATTTGGGCAAGGTTGCAGAACCGATAACGGTGGCCAGCTGGCCACACCCCTGAACCGGTTCCCCCAGTCACCCGTTGCTTGTCCCAGCCACCATGTTCATTGCCGCCATATTCTTCATGCACACCCATCCCATTGCCTTGCAAGCCCAATGGGATGCATATGTGCAAAGACCATGGCGGCAACAGCAGCAGCAGCAGCTTTTTCTGCTGGTATGTTTTGGCGGCCTGCAGAGAAAGTGGCTTGCAAAGAAGCCTTTTCGGAGGCTTTTATGCCAGCTGCTTTCCAGCCTTTGCAGCTGGTGTGGGCTGCTGAAAATTACAGTCACCTTGCCTTTTGGGCTTGGACCAGCCATGGAAGGTAAGCACTATAAACAAGGGAGGAAGGCGGGCAAGCAGGCCTGGCCATGGGGATTTTCAGGACATCCCTGTGCTGCCCCCACGCCACTGATGCCTTCAGCGGCAAAAGCAGCGCAGGAAAAGTCCTGGGGAATTCCGGGACTCCCTGCTGTTGACACTGTCGCCACTGCCTGCAGCGGCAAAAGCCACGCAAGAAAAGTTTTGGGGCACTGAAGCTTCCATTTCGACCCCTGCCCTGCCTCCACCTCCCACAGCCTGAAGCTCTTGTTTTGGGTGCTGGGAGGCATCACACGCAGTATTCCTTGGCCAGGCTGCTGCATGTGTTTGTGGCACCGCGGCGGTGTTAAAATCAGCATTGACAAACTCAGGCATGCAGCACTGGGGCCACCCACTTTGCTCATCCGCGCACTCATCCATGGCGCCGCTGCACAGCCCGATCAGCAGCAGCAAGAGCAGCCCAAGGTTCAAGCGGACATCCATCCCTGCGGCTTCCCTTACCTCTCTGAAGCCCAGAAGTGCCACTTCCTGCAAAATCAGCTCGCCTGCCTACCTGTCCCTTGCTCTCTGCTGTCTCCTGAGAAAAAGGGAAGGGCCCTGGCTCACTGTAGCAGCACTCTCACATCCAGCAAAAGTGCAGCCAGGCATTTTCCCTCGGGTCTCCCAATGTCACTCTCCTAGACTTCGAAGGAGGGAGGGAGTGAGAGAGTGAAAGAAAGAGAGAGAGAGACAAAGAAAATGAAAGAGAAAAAAGAAAGAAGAAGGGAGAGACAAGAAAGAAAAAGAAAGAAACAAAGAAAGAAAGAAAGAAAGAAAGAAGGAAGGAAAGGAAGGGAGAGAGAGAGAAAAAGAATGAAAGAAAAAGAGACAAAGAAAAAACAAAGAAAGAGAAAGGAAGAGGAAGGAAGGAAGGAAGGAAGGAAGGAAGGAAGGAAGGAACAATTCTTGGTAGGAGCAGTGGAGGGTGGGGTCCCCAACATTTCATCTCAACTTTCTATTTTTTCAAGCACGCCTTGGTTTTAGCTAAATTTTTTATGATTTTTTAAAATCTTAAATAATGTTAATATAATTGATCTTCAAAAAAATGGATAACGAACAATGTTAACCATTGCCAGAGGTTAAAGCATTCAGTTTTGATTGTGAAAATCAATCTTGCTAATTTACAGTATAAGCAATATGTTTGCAATTTTTAAAAATTCTGTAATTGAAGATGAAATAATATGTGTACATTCAGAGTTATTTTGCACAGGAAAGGTTTTAAAGATAAAACATGTTCAGATGTTCAAACATTCATTTTTTACAACAGGCAAGTAGGTGGCCACTTGGAATTATGCTAGTAGACTGCACTATTGAGGCTCTGTGTAGGAATCCAGGAGTAAATAGGTATTTGTTTTGGGCCTTCTTTTATACCCATGATGGCAAACCTATTGTTGTGACCCAGGCCCACATAGTTAGTATTAAATACAAAACAGTTCCAAAAAACGAACAGATTTTATTAAAAGAGCTGAGAATTACCTCATTCTTAGCGTATTCCAAATTAAATGAAAGTCAAGTTCTCAAAACACCATTCTTCAGTTTATCTCTGACCTTGGGATAATTAGGCAAACTGCCAAAGGCTTTTCTTGACAACAGTTCAGGAACAGAAGACGCTGACAAGAAAGAAATACATCCAAACACGAAGCAAATCTCTCAACAGTTGTTTTCTGGCAAAGAGGCCAAGAGCCGTTGCTGGTCTTTTAAGCCTTATCATCTCTTGGCCCTACTCCCAAGTCATCCTCTCTGCTTTAGCTGCACCTGCCTTCTGGCAGCTCTTCTCATACATGCATAGTAACAGGCTCCTCCTATTCCTCTGCCTCTCTACTGTCAGCCTCTGGAGGCTTCAAAGTCTGCACTCCCTGATGTCCCTGGTCCCATCTCAGCCTCCGATGCAGAGCCCTCATCCGAGCCTTCCCCAGCCTCCAGGTTTGGCCCATGTTCTTCCTCAGCCTCATTGCTGTCCATCTCCGCTGCCATCTCCTCAGGCTGCTGGCGGACCATAATACCTATGGCACATGTGCCACAGGTGTCACGTCTCTGCAGGCACACGAGCCATTGCCCTAAATCAGCTTCACCACACATGTGTATTGCCTCCTGCCAGCCAGCTGATTTTCAGCTGGCCCAGCCCACACCGCCCCTCCCTTCCCAGGAGTCTCCATGTGGGCCGTTTTGGATGCCAGGTAAGTACAGTGCTTGCACGGAAGTTCTGGGAGGTGAAAAATGGGCCTACTGGAAGTACCGGAAGTCCAGAAATGGTCTGAAGGGCTGGGGGAGGCCATTTTCGCCCCTCCCGGAGGCTCCAGGAATGCCTCTGGAGCTTGGGGAAGACGAAAAATGGGGCTTCTGGAAGTTCCAGAAGTCTGGAAACAGACCGTTTCAGTCTCTGGAGGGCTGGAGGAGGCTGTTTTCACCCTCCCGGAGGCTCCACGAAAGCCTCCAGAGCCCGAGGAGAGCAAAAACGAGCCTACCAGGAGTACTGTACGTCCAGAAACAAGCCATTTCCGGCCTCCAAAGACTTCAGGGAGGCCTCCTAAATGGGGTGGGGTCATGTACACGTGCATGGGGAGCAAGGGTGGGGGCGTGTGTGCATGTGTGGTGGGTGGGGGGCACCTGAGGAAAAAAAGGTTAGCCATCACTGTTCTATATATTTACAGAGAGTTCACCATTTCCTTGGAAACTATTTCCAGCAATAATCAATTAAATATACTATCTGATGATCCGTATTCTGGAGATGAAGGCTATCATAAACTCTTTCATATTTGTCTTCTTAAACAGCCTTTTTCTTGTTTCATAAGACTTAATTTCAGTTCCTAAAATTTGTTAAAAGAAATGTCCTTGAATTATAGAATATGAACATGTGTTCCTCTTGTTACTCATGGGAATAAAGTAGTTACACAACATAGCCACATAAAATATTCTACTCTGTATTAAGTGAATTAAGAAATACATTGCATTATTTAGGATGATGTGATAGGTAAAAGGAGAATGTTTAATCTTTGATATTATTATAAAAATATAGTTATACTTCATATAACTAAGAACCACACATGGAGCCAGTTAGCAAACTGCTATCTAACCTGCCTGAGTTCCTTTGTTCTTGTTGCATTTAAATTTATCTACAGCACATTATTGAAAAGGTTCGTGTTTTTAAAAAGAGGGGGAAAGGGTACCGTAATTGTAATTGTAATTTCTATGCTGATGATTCTATGTAATGCAGTTATTCCTCTACCACCCTGAAATGACAAGCTATTTAAATAAATTAAATGTTTTAAATACGTTAATTAACCTAATCAAGAGTCTGATTGTTTTCCCGCCTACTTCTTTCTCCTTCTCACTGGAACTTATTAGGCATTCAAAACTTTTTGTATGAGTTTTACAAGCAGAACCATTTCATTCTTTAACTTCTTTTTCCAATCTCTAAAATTTATTAACAAGTTGCATGTGGGTTCAGGCCCTGGGAGTAGCCAAGGTGTATAAGTAATTGTTTTATATAGTGGTTGGTTTTTTGGGGGGGGCAGGAGGGGGGCAGGAATCCCTCTTCAATTCAATTGTTGAACCCTGACATCTCCCTTGCCAGGATTCAACAAATGCCTGAAGTTTCTTTGGCAAAATTTCAGAAGTGATTTGCTTTTGCCTTCTTGCGCCTCTCTTCTTTTGCCTCTCTTGAGAGAGAGAGTGACTAGTCTACAAGCTGACTTTGTGCTGAAGATAGAACTAGAATTCTTCTTTGCCTTGTATCTAGTCTGGTGCCTTAACTACTACAAAGCATATATGCTCTATCTTTTATCTCATCTAGTGTTTTTCTGTCTTTTTGTACTTCCAATTTGAAGCTCTAGTGAATGAAAGAAAAATATTTTATGTGGTCCTTCCATCTATGAAATGCATACGTTGCTAAGCTTACCTGTAACCTGCTTTATATTCCTAAAGTAATTTTTGGAAAACATTAGTTCAGTTAGTCTTCATAAAGTAAAGTTGGAACTTCAAAACCATTTAAAGTATTAAGATATATTTAAAACAGCTTCATCCTCATTACATTTTATGCTGTAATTGAATCTATATTATCCATCCCTTAACTTAAACCACAAATACAACTGATTTATTCCTGTGGAGACATAGGATTCTTGTGGTCATTCAAATATTCCTGAACTGCAATTCCCAACATCTCTTACCAATTGTTCATTCTGCCCCCTCCTTGCAGGGCAAATCCCACTATATAGTATTTAGAAGGTCTGAAATTCCCACCATCTATCATAAAGAATAGCTTCTGTAAAAAAAAAAAAAAGTTGCTTAGGAATGTAATATAATATCTATTTGTGTGTATTGATTTGTATGCTGCTTGTATTCAAGTGGCTCACAGCAAAATTACAGTAGCGTCAAAATTCCTTTCTCATAAAATTTTAATTTTGTCATCAAGAAAAATTCTGTTATTTTTCACGAAACACCATTCCAGAATGTTCTCTATTCCCTGTTTATATCGGAGGGCTACCATTAAAAGAAAGAGAATAAGTAAGGGAAAAAGAAGAAGAAACTCCATTACCCAGTTGTAAACAGATTCATAGTCATATATAAATATAAACTTCAAAAAGTATTGATTTTTATCCAGCTATCACCAACCACTCAAAATATTATTGCAATCAAGGTTTTAATATAATGTATAAAAATATAATTATTTACATTTATAATATTGTTTGCATATAGAACAGTATAAAGTTAACATTCTATAGGACCAGAAAAGCTCAAGAGAAAATTCTTGTGATATAAAAGGCCAACTTACATATAACTATCCTAGACATAAATAAAAAGCTTCTTATTTCAGAATAAGGCAAGCTCATATTTCAAACTCTGTAGTACAGTACAGGAGTAGAATCAGTTGTCTCAATTCAACAAGAATATGCCTATGACTTTGATCCATGACCTACAAATTTCCTGGCTATGTGTAGACTTGTCTTAAACACAAGTAATCTGATGTAACGCTTTTGTGAAATAGACCATGAAGGAACAACCAGGTACAATCTTTTTGTCTTTGATTTTTAAAAAGAAACTGTCTAAGGTGACAGAAGTAGTCTTACTATTTGCGTAGCTGCCAAGAACATAAGATCAAATATATTATAAATTTGTGTTAGGGACTAATCTAGAATACTATTTTCCTTTGGTAACACTGTTTGGGGTTACTTCATATAACCTATCATTTGGTTCATGCTATTAATTTTAATAGTTATCCACCTGCATGTCTTCTGTTAGTTAAAAAGTTTTAGAACTGTTCTTTAGAAAATGATGCAAAAATGCCTTTTTAAAGCTACCATTTTATCTGAAATTTGGAGAGCTGTCCTTCCTACTTCATGTTACATGTTACATTTTAAGTGCAGTTTTCTTTCCAACTGAAGAAGTGGAGGATTTAAACACAGTGTAATAGTTTTTCATTGTTTCAGTTTGCTTTGGTCGATAGAAGACAATGTAATTGGTGAGCACATCCAGCAAGAACAGTCTTTAACTAAGCTGTAGTTCCACATAATCTGCTGGCTGTTGGGACATCTTTGGTGTCGGATTCTGGTCTTCCTGAAACCACAAACGGCCAAGTCTGTGAATTAAAATGTTTCCACGTTAGAAAGAAAGATGATATTTTACAAGGACCAATTTGCTGCAACATAATTTCCACCCATACTTAGCAAAACAACTTTTCATACAAAAACAGAAGTGGTTGGTTAATCAAAAATCAGATGTGATATATTTGAATTTATTAAAGATGCCCTCATTATCCTTTTCTTCCTATAGGATGTTAATAGCATTAAACAACATGCTAATCTAATATAATTCATTAGAGTTATCACTGTATATACTATAGCAACAACAAAGCAAAGACTCTCCAGAAAATACCTTGCTCAAGCCCATTATGTAGCTAATATTCTTGTTCGTTTATATCAACTGATTCAGACTTCAAAATAAGCTTTTGCTGTAAAATTATTTTAATTCAAATATATACATTTCTGTTGCTGAAACATTTGCCAAAAACCTTTAATGTGGACACTTTTTTGTCCCTAATCTACACACAAACTACTTATGTAAGCAAGTTTTGTGGAAATGGAAGTGAAACAGCGCCTATAGTTCCTTTATACAAAAGCAGTAAGAGAGTTTAATTTCTAGCCTATGGGTGAGAGAAATGTATATGCCATGGATTTGTTCAATCAGGCAGGAAAATAAAATGTCCAGAACATGATTTTATTATAGTAATTATAATGGGAATACATGTTTTTAATTATTATACAAACAATAAGCACATCAACGTGCCTGCCGTCCCTGTCTCACTGTTCCCAATTACACTATGTTTTGCCAATTTATATCCTTTTTTTGTGCCAATTTTTTTCATGTGTCCATGTCTATGTCTATTCTGTTACTTGTTTTCTTGTACTTGTTGATAAATAAAATACAATAAAATGAAATAAATAAATAAATAAATGATTGTATGGTTATCATTTTATTTATTTAATGTTTAATTATCTATTTTAAAGGTACAAATCGTCCTTGACTTATGGCCTTAATTAAGCTCTAAATTTCTTTACTGAGACAGTTAAGTGAGTTTTGCGACTTTTTTTTTTGCCCTAGTTGTTAAGTGAATCAATCTAGTTGTTAAGGTTGTTAAGCGAATCTGGCTTCCCCATTGACTTTGTTTGTCAGAAGATCACAAATGTACCAAGATCACATGATCACGATACATTGCAACCATCATAAATATGAATCAATAAATGAATGCTTGTAAGTCAAGGACTATCTGCACATGCCTGATGTTATAAAAAATATAATATAAGGCATATAATGTTGAGCCTGGATAGCTCAACAGACTAAAAGCCTGTTATTAACATTCAGCTGTCTGCAATTATTGCAAGTTCGAATCTCACCAGGCTCAAGGTTGACTCAGCCTTCCATCCTTTCTAAGGTAGGTAAATTGAGGACCCAGTTGTGGAGGCAATAAACTGACTTTGTATAAAATATACAAAAGTATGAAGGCTATTGCTTAACACATTGTAAGCCGCCTTGAGTCTACGCAGAAGGGCGGCATATAAATCTAATTTATATATATATATATATATATATATATATATATATATATATATATATATATATATATATATATATATATATGGGTAACTAACAATCAAATCTACAAGTAACAAAAAATACAGTAAAATTAAAAGTTCTTGCATGCCACCAGATGCCATAACTCTCCATAACTCAAGAACACAAATGCTGAGTTCATCTCCTATCCTGACCAGGGGTAGGTTGCTACCGGTTCGCCCCAGTTCGGACGAACTGGTAGCGGCGGTGGCGGAAGGCTCCACCCACCCACCCAGATGTCATCAAAAACGCTCTGCATGCGCAGAAGCGCTACATGCTTGCAAAGCAAACGCACAACCCGCAGGCTCCAATAGGAAACCAACAGTGCCGGGATTTGAATCCCACTACTGATCCTGACCCAACATCTGGGGAAAAAGCTCAGTTTAACAGCTGTCAAGGAAATAAGGAAGGTAGGGGGTTCCTCCATATCTTTAGAATGGGGTACCTATTCCATAGGGTAGCCACTGCGGGAAATTCTATTTCCTAGGTCAGTGTTGGCAAACCTTTTTGCCATTGCGTGCCCAGAAGGGGGGGGGGGCGGAGGAGGTTCGTGTGCATGCATGCCCACACCCATAATTCTATGCGCCCCACCCCACACATGCACATGTGACCCCCTTTCCCCCCGCTCCTGGCACGCGATGGCCCAGTAGGCCCATTTTTCTTTCTCACCTGGCTACAGATCCTCTCTATGCATCTGGGGAGGATGAAAACAACCTTCCCCACCCGCTCAGAGGCCCTTTGGAGGCCCGAAATGACTCGTTTTCTACCTTTTGGTTGGACAAGAAGTGACATTTTTTGCTGTCCCCAGTCACCAGAGACTCCTAGAGAGGCTGAGAGCTGAGCTGGTGTGCCAGGCGACATGGTTCCAGGTGCCACCTGTGGCACGCGTACCAAAGGTTCGCCATCATGGTCCTAGGTCTTACCAGATGCATTTAACATCATTTAGTTCAGGGGGCCACTCTATTAAGTTAAAACATTCCTTAAGGTATCAGGGCACTTATTCTATAATTTTGTTGTATAAATTAATTTAACTTGCATAGAACAATTTCACAGAAGCTTATCCAATTCAAAATTTTCTAGAATGCCCGCCCTTCACTTTCTATACAAACAACTAAATTTTTCATTATAGTACAAACTAATGTGGTGAAATGGGTTACAGGAGAGAAACCAGGTTTAAGATTAAGTAGGAATCTTTCCAAAAAAGATGGTTTCAGCAGAACCTAATTTATGTGGACTAAGCCACTTCAAGGAGAGCCAGGAAATGAATTCTGTATAAACATTAGCTCTCCTACAGTTGTCATGGTTATTATTGTGAAAAATTTACAGAATGAATATACATAGTCAAGCCACCATTTAAATTAGGCATTTTGACAATGCCTCTTCTACATTAGTGCTTATATTATTTTAAGGGCATTCTAGTATTAAATATATTCTCTTTTCTCTAAGTAAACATTTTTTTTTTTTTGGTTTTATTACTTTGATAAAATACTGTAGTTACAGAATCTTTATTAGACATATTTTGCAGTATCTTCTGCTGTATATTATAATCAACATCTGCATAGCTTAAAAACTGCTGCAATCATTAAATACAAACATGGCCAAAATTGTGGAAACATGTATTTTGGGAAAAGTGTATTTTCTAAAACTAGCTAATAACACCATTTTGGGGGGAGTAGTACCATAAAATTACATATCATTGGAAAGATAATTTAATTACGAATGTAATGCAATAAATTTATGAAGGATTTCTATTAGAATAGCACTTACAGTATAAATAAGAAAAGTGAAACGTAGAAAAAATGAGATATACAAAAATTATCACCATAGAGAAAACAAGATATACAAAAATTATCACGTCAGTTAATACTTAGTTGGGTAATTTTTATCATGAATTACGGCCTTACAACATCTTCCCATGGAGTGAACCAAGTCTTTTAGTTCTGCAGCTATTATAATGTGAAACCAAGATTTAATGATTGCTTCTATTAACTGGGGTTTATTGCTGGGTTGCTTCTGACTAACAAGTTTCTTTAGTTGGTTCCATAGATTTTCAATTGGGTTAAGGTCTGGGCTATTCCCAGACCATTCAGGCAATGGAATATGATTATCTTGAAACTTTAAAAAAAGTGGTTGTTAGCCATCAAACCTCAAAAATACACTTTTCCCAAAAGGTTTCCACAATTTTGGTCACTACTGTACATGTAAGTGTTGCTGTTACATGGATAGATATATTTCTGGAATCAAATTGACATGATGATGTTAACTATTTCTCTTTGGAATGTATTAAATGCAGTCATGTATAATTGGAGATGTTTACAGAAGGCCAATATAACTGTTACAGTATAATTGTAACAGTAACAATATAATTGTTACAGAAGGTAACAATATAAATATTGTTGACTCAAATCCCATACAGTTCAGACATGGAAAATCTGGTAATTTTCAGAAACAGATCACTACCATGTAAATAAGAGTTCAATTTCAATATTCTTAGACTTGAGCTATCAATGATTACAATAGCTTTATATTATTTTAGCCTAGAGAATAATCTGTTGTGTGCATTTGGCATTTGAAGTTTTTAATAGATACTTGATTGCAAATGGAAAATAGAAATAACAGAAGTGATAAAAATATGAAGAAAGGTTATGGTAAAATGTATCATCATAGTTTAGACACAATTAGGTACAGTCCAAATTGCTTCTTATCTCAAAATATGATGAGAGTGGAATAAGAATCACCATAAAAATCACCAAATATTTGATGTAATTTCTGTCTGAGTAATAATTAATAGAATTGGACTTTGTAGTTTAGAAACCAATAAAAATCTTTTTTTTTTTATTTTGAAGAACAGAAAAATAAACTTAATGAATGTTGATCATCTCATCTAACAGGGCAGTTAGGTAGATCTTTTTAGATGCAAACTGAGCTGAAAGCCATAGATCCTTGCATTTGAGTCTACTGAAATTGCAGGGTTGATTTAGTTTCTGCCAGCCAATTGCTCTGTTAACAAATAGATCAATTTTTTGTTGATTCAAAAAAGCACATCTTACACTTGATGTGGAAGAAAAAGAAAGAAAAAAATCCTGCTAAAAGAATTCATAATAACACATTTTTAAAAGATCTTTGAAAGTTTCCTTCCAGATAACATCCAATTAAGAGATATGCTTGATATGCTTGACTACCTTTCCTATCATTCACAGTTCCAAGAGTGGCAGACTTTTAAAAAGTGTCCTTATCTTTGTATACACTGTTGAAGTGCCTTTTGATACCTGCAGTTGCTCATCACCCTGAGCAATTCTCATGTGTCGAACACGAGAATCTGTTAACAATACTTGTAGACAATCCAAAAATGCGAAAGAGAAATGGTGTGTCTAACCACAAACCAGAGCTTTATTGAGAACTTAAGACAGTCAGTGAATGAACCATTCACTGATTCATCTTGCAAATTCTTGAATGCCTCTTTTAAATTAGATATTAGTTTACTAAACATTGCTTGTATTTGGGCCAAAGCAGGACGAATGTTTCTAAGGAGTGGAGAGCCAGATACATACTCTACAGAATATGAGATAAATACTCCACAAAGTATGCATGCTGTATAGAAAATACACACATTGTATATTGCAGGGGTCTACAACCTTGGCAACTTTAAGTCTGGAGGATTTCAACTTCAACTCAATGCAATGCTGGCTGGGGAATTCTGGGAGCTGAAATCCTCCAGACTTAAAGTTGCCAAGGTTGGACATCCCTGGTATACTGTACACATACTGTATCCTCCCAAATTTTAGATTCCTTATTGACTGATGAAAGCACTACTCTTACAGAGATACTCCTGTTACTCTGCCGTATTCTCCTGTCTCCTATATCTCTTATCTACAGTAATATTAACTTGAACTTTTTTTAAAAAAAACACGTATTTATATAAAAACAGCTGCTCTAAGACTGGCCAACCTAACGTATGTTCCAGGAGGATTGCAGAGACCCGCTGCCCGTGTCCGGAAAGCACACCCCGTGGTGCCTTCAAATGGGACTGAAGTCAAGCCCGCCTTCTGAAAGGATCCCGACGAGTCCACTTACCAGGTTGACGGGGTGCACGTAGCCCTTGTCGTAGCAGTCTTCTTGCAGCAACTGCCGCAGGTGGGCGATGTAGCTGGAGGCCAGGCGCAACGTATCCAACTTGGAGAGCTTGGTGTCCGGAGGCACCCAAGGCAGGCTGGTTTTCAGGCGCGAGAAGGCTTTGCTCAGGACGCGCATGCGGGCTCGCTCGCGCGCGTTGGCCGCGTTGCGCTGCGATTGCTTGCACTCCGGCGTCGAACCGGTGGCGCTGCGACTCGCCGCCGGCGGTTGCTTTTTAACCCCGCCGCCTTCACCGCCTCCCTTCGTGCGTTTCTTTTTGCTCGCCACCGCCTCCTCGTCTTCCTCGTCCTCCGCGTCTTCTTCGTCTTCGTCCTCCTCCTCCTCCTCTTCTTCTTCCTCTTCAGCAGCGGAGGAATTATCCAGCGAAGGGCAAGTTTCACCTCGGGGACGCCGCTTAGAGCGGGGCGGCGGCGCCGCCCGGTACTCCAGCTGCAGCTCCCTCAGATCCATCCGAGGCTCCGGCACTCCACTTGGGGAGCCTGTAGGCATTGCCCAACCCCGGGACGCCAGAGACGGGCGCCAGCCAGAAGGCGCCCCCTCCTAAGAGGAGCTCCACGACGGCTTGCGGGGGGTTCTTTAGCCAGCGGGTATATATATATGTGCCAGGGAGAGTGGGGCAAACCATCTGCGCGGGGCAAGAGGGGAGGGCGCAAAGATGAGCAGCCCGCGTAGGGGCGCGGCGAGGGTAAACTAGGCTCTCCGCGCGTCAGCGTCCCTTCGCCTGCCTTTGGATCTTTCCCAGCCCCTCGGGATCCGGGGTGGGTGGGTGAGTGGGGAGGAGCGTGCTGAGGTTGGAAAGCGCTCCAAAGCCCGTGATTGAAAAAGCCCCGCCTTAGCTGCGGTGAGCTGCTGTCCCTTTGCCGTCGGGTATAAACTTAGTGCATCCCTGGGTGCTGAAAAGTTGCTCAAGATTTTTAGCACCATTCGGACGAGAAAAGCTACTATTGTATCCGGTGCTCTCTGATTATGTTAGGTTTTCAACAGCCGCCTTTCCAATGTCGGACTTGGTTAAGAATGATGGGAATTGAAACCCAACAAGTTCAATTATCCGTAACACACAAATCTGACTTTAAAAACTTCAGAGGCTCAGCCAGTAAAACAGTGGACGGCTGAGGTTGAGGCGGGAGGGTCTTGTCTTACTGGCTGAGCCTCTGAAATGTAGATCGGGGTCCAATCTGGTGGGCGATCGGGCCAAAGCGAAGAGGGAGATGCAAGAATGCTCAAAGCAGGGGTGAAATCCAGCAGGTTCTGATGGGTTCTGGAGAACCGGTAGCAGAAATTTTGAGCAGTTTGGAGGACCGGCAAATACCACCTCTGGCTGGCCCCAGAGTGGGGTGGGAATGGAGATTTTGCAACATCTTTCCCCCAGGAGTGCGGTTGGAATGGGGATTTTGCAGTATCCTTCCCCTGCCACGCCTACCAAGCCATACCACGCTCACCAAGCCACGCCCACAGAACCGGTAGTTAAAAAAATGGACTTCACCACTGGATCAAATCGAAGTAGAAAGGATTCCATTATTAGCCAATTCAATTACATTGGAGGAAACGACGCTGGAGGGCGCGCTCCCGAGATGATTGGAAGTGGACGGATTTCCAACCCCAAGTTAGAGCCTTGCGGTGTTAGAAGTCGGTGGAAAGACCCGTCTGGTCCTGTCCTTCTGTTTCCTACGACGTCCGATCAGGCGCTCTCAGGACGGGACGCCCCTTTCTTTCCTTTGGGCGGATTCGATCTCCTTCCTAAAGGCTTTGGAAATCAAGGGAAATGTATTTGAACTGAGTTGGTGCCGGAGGTTCCAAAGTGATTCTAAAGTTGCAGCCTTTAGCCACGTCTAGAATCGACTGGATCTAGGTCTTACATTGAGAATTGGAGGGTGGACTGGTGGAAAATCCCTCACGCTCTTCTTTGGGACAGCATAAAGTCTGTTAAAACCGGAATGAATTGTTTGAACGCCTTCCTACTGGGGGCAGGATCGACTTTGGGAGAAACAATGTTAAATTTCAATGATATGAATTAATCTGAAATTAGCTTCTTTAAAACCAATGTCCGATTTTTTTTTAAAGGAAACTGAACCTAACCTGTAGCTAAAGTACATGGAGGCTAGTTTTTAAAGTCAGATATGCATGTTATGGATATTGGCAGGCTGGAAATAATAATAAAAGGAAACAAATTGTGTGCAAGGCAAGAAATAAATAAAATAATCAAGAAATTGGTGAGATTTGAACTGGTGAAAAAGCAAGCAAAACTCTTGAAATGAAATTTAGCTCAATCGTTTTTACTGACACTGCAGATTTCCAAGAGCATGAGAACTGATCTTAAATATATTAAATTTTATCAGAACAAGGTTAGCTGCTTGTGAAAGTCTTTAAAACCAAGGGTTTAGGACATGAAATAGTGCCTTTTAAAAATCACAAGGAAATTAGTGACATAATTAACTTTTGCATACAACCCTGGTGATCTGTAATTGATCTTCATTTACTTAGATAGAAACAAACACTACTTCTAAATAAGACTTCATTCCAAGAGTACTTTTAACAAAGATTATTTAAGCCTGACTTCACTACTCTTCCACCCAGCCAACATTTCTTAATACTATACCACATTTCAATTTTAAATCATATTTTAAAAAAATATGGACTTCAGCAGCTGCTTAATGTATCACATCTGCAAATCCAGGTTATTTTCTGAAATTAAATTTTGGAAGACTGGATACTGAACTGTCAGTCTCTGAATTTCATAAATGGCAGTTTCAGGATTGTCTTGTAAATAAAATATGTATGCAAATAAATGAAAATATGTATTCATTTATTTCTGTGTATTTGTGCCTTGTATTCCACAATTGAATAAAACTGTAAAACTGCTAGAACAGTAAGCTCAGGGGGTGGGGGGGAGGGGGAGAACCCAGCTGCAGGTAGGACAGCCAAGTACAAGAACCAAATATCCATGGTGCTGGAAAAAGTTTTCAGAATCCTCTGAAGGAAGACTGGGAACTCTCAAGAGAGAAAGTTATTGAAGTGTGAACGCTGTCAAAACTGCCTTCCCAAAAATATTTCTTAATGAGTTTGTCTGAGTCGAAAAAAATGCAGGCGATCTCGCAATGTTTAATGTGGGTTGTTCCTGGCTATTTTTAGATGGACCTGGATTCAAATCCAGAGTTTTCAGCGAAGATTTATTTCCCTGTAGCCCTTGACTGAAATGTCATGGAGTCTCATATTTGGAATCAATGGCAATGGATGATTCTCAAGCCTCACAAGAACAGATAAAACACAAAAATACAAAAAGCTAAACTTGATCCCTCATTCTTACTTGCCTAATCTGAAATTCCACTTTATGCGCATGTTTCTTTTTCTTTTGCAAAAAAACAAAATCGGGTTGCCGATTTCACTGTCTCTACTTACATAGAACGGATCGAGGCTAGGCTTAGATCTAAGGGTTTTGTTTTGTTTTGTTTTTTGAAACTTGGAAAACAGGTTTTTGAGAAATTCAAAATGTTGGTGGAAACGTATTTGGGAATGAGGGACCGTCCTGTCGACCTTCACAGTTCATCTCCAGATAGCGTGTTTTATCTGGATCCGTCCCGGATTATAAGGGATCGGTCTGCTAGCAATTCTCTTTTATGCACGTTCCCCTGGAAGCAAAGGGAATTGAATTCAGCGGATTTATCACAGTCCTGTGGAAATCCAGCAGCACATCTTTCTAATTTAGGAAGCAAAATGTCAGACTCCTAGAACGCAGTCCTGACCTGTGGAACCAACGGGAACAGTTCTACTGAAAATGGATCCCTTTTTTTTAATGTCTAAAGTGCTCTGTGTCCTCTCATCAAAGCCCTGGCCGCTCTATGACCTTGGTCCTAGGCAGCTTGGCTCATGGGCATCCATATGGAGCTCCATTCCTTATTAATGTGGATGAGAAGGATCGGACCATCTTCACGCGCCTTTCCTTGGAGTAGAGCGAATGTGCTGCCGAAGAAAGACGGGCACTCACAATGGCTGGCTTCGCGGGACGCACTTTGGCATCTTAACTGAAATGTGGCTAATGCCCGAGTGACCCAATTTTCTGGACTGAGGGAACAAGACCGCTATTTGGTTCGTGGATGTACGTGACTTCATTAAGCCACGGATTATTTGTTGAATACATTTGGATTCGTACAATAAAGCCAAGCTAGAACTGTGGAAACACCAGGGGTGTTTCCCAGGAAGCCTCCCCCCCCCCCGGAAGGGTTAGCGCTGAGCAGATGCATATTGAAGGCGGTAGGGGGCTGAAGATGCCCTTAGATTGATGGGCATAGCAGATGGATCGCGATGGGCCTCTGCAAGCCTTTCCTTCCATCCGCTCATCTTCCCACCAGCTTGGCGTTGGCACCACCTTCTCGCCAGCTTTGGTTCCTGGAGCCTCTTCCCGCGAGCTGGCTGGAGGGCTGGGGGGGTGGGGGGTGCTCGGGCGATCCGTGGGTACAGCTGGCAGACGCAGCCAAGCAGCTGCTCAGGAAAAGCCGCGGCCCCGTGTCATCTCAAGTCCACCCTCGACCCAGCGTATCTGAGGAGCTTCCTCTTCACGACCTGTCTCTCCCCCCACCCCCGGCGCTCCTTTCGGCTTGGGGGCGTCGGTGAAGCAGAGGGAGGGAGAACAGCAGCCTCGAGCGCCAGAGCAACTTTTTGCGGAAGGAAAGAGAAGAGGTTGCAAGCGAATCAAGAGGGGAGTGTTCCGGAGGCAGAGGTAAATCTGCAAAGAGAAAGGAAAGGAGAGGGGAAAGGAGAGAGGAGAGGAGAGGAGACAAACGCCCTGTCTTTGACTTGTTGATACAAATGTAGTTAGTGCTTCTTCACAAAATGCATGGGAAGGAAAGAGCTGGATGGTTTAAAATCCTGTTCTTGAATACTCATACTTATGCATTTGTACTTATTCCTTTACCTACACATTTACATATACCCTCACTGTCCCTTTCTATTACCTCCTGCGAGGGATCTGATGCACTGGGTGAGAGTATGAGAGTATTTTAGGACTTGTAATGCCCTAAAAAGGCAGGGAAGAGACAAGCAAAGTAAGTATGTAAAGTCCAACTAGTCTTCTTAAAATGACTTTGTTAGCTGGCAGAGAAAATCTAAAGGAAGGTTTTGCTTCCTGTAGGGAAGGAGGGAGGGAGGGAGAGAGAGAGGGGGAAGAGAGAGGGAAGGAAGGAAGGAAGGAAGGAAGGAAGGAAGGAAGGAAGGAAGGAAGAAAGAAAGAAAGAAAGAAAGAAAGAAAGAAAGAAAGAAAGAAAGAAAGAAAGAAAGAAAGAAAGAAAGAAAGAAAATAGGGCTGCATATGACCCCTCCTATCCTTAGAAACAATAGGAAATGCGGCTGGTCACTGACAAGAGTGGTCCTTTCCAAATGGTGAGGGTAATAAGCCTTTCTAAATTCAAACACCAGCTTCCACATTTGATAATAGTTCCAATGAAGATACCGAATCCAGCCACCTGAAATGTCAGGTAGAAATCTTTCCTCCTGTCCCCATCCATCGCTTCTCCCTAAATTACAGCCTGCAAAAAGGGGAAGGGAGTGGCAAAAGAATCCCAAGGAAGAATGCCAGCCAGCCATGATCCCATTTCATGGTATTTTGCTCCATTCTCTCTTCCATAATTGTTGTCCCATTTCAGCTATTTAATTTTCTTATTCTTCTATCAATTTTTTTAATCTGCTTCCATAAAAATGTGGTATTGGAGGATATATCCAGTCTATTTTGATGTACTTCAGTAACTTGGGTTAATGAAATGAATTTTGGATCAGATAACCAAGGATAAGACTGATGATAGATATTTCCCCTTATAAAGCCAAGATTGGCTTGGGGACTCTCCCAGGATTTTAATCATGATTCAGTTCATGCAGTGTCTCTCTATCTAAATTTTCCCATTCATATGGGTAAAATGGAATTCATTACTCCCTTTTTTCTCAGTATTTGGTGTATGGAAGAATGAATGCTACTCTGAAGTCCTTAAGCACAACACTGCCTCCTTTTCAAACTGCTATCCTCCATGTGCTTTGAGTATAACCTGCCTCACGTATCCCTAACTGATCATTGGCCATTCTGGCTATGGAGGATTAGAGTTGAGGTTCATCACTTCCCCAATTGGGAAGTGCAGCCTAAATTGTTTCAATTTGTTTACATTGAGGCTTCTAGTTTGAGTACGGCCAAAAAAAAAAAAAAAAAACCCTGTCGAAAACGTATTTTGGGGGCACATGACAAACAAACTTAGGCTTGTTGGACCAAGTGCCAGACACTTAATCCTGAATAGGTTTTATGACACTTTGGCAGAAGAACATGTGAATTCCCAAGGCCAAAAAGTTTAGTAATTTTTGTACTTCTTTACCTAACCTTCCTGGAAATTCCTGGAATTCTTTAGTCAATGTAATAACCAAGTACACAGACAGTTGACAATGAGAAAAATATTCTGATTCCACCAATGTTTCTAAATGTTTTTAGATCAGCTATAACTCAGTGTAGGTCCTCTCAGTAGGGGCAAGTTTTTAGTTGTTAAAATCACAGCTGTGACAATGTAAAGACAACTCAGGGGAAATTCCTTAAATCTCCCAAGAAATAAGGGGAGATGGGGCAGGGGAGAGGAAAAAAGAGAGGGGAGGGGGAGAGAGAACACTTGAAAGCCATATATAGGCATTGACTATAGTGTATTAATCCATCCTTTATTCACACAGTCCCTAAGCATGCTAGTAGTTTGACCTTGACATAAGAAGGTTGTGAATTGGGCTAATGACTCTAGCCTTAGCTCTAGTAATATAATGCAGACAATTTTGTTCTCCAGGATTTTTTTCTTAAAATCAGATACTGTAATTGCAAACTTTAAAATATGGAAGGAGCAGGACAGGGAAAACTGACACCAATCATTAAGCTACAGCTATACAGTACCAGGTTACTGTTTTATTTGGAGAGTGAAAAGAATTTGCCAACCTACAAATCAACCCTTACCAAATGCAGTGGCAGAGGTCATTATGCTTTGTTCCAAGGCCTCTTGGAAAGAATAGTTTGAAGAATGGCAAGGGTTTCACAATGGCTGTATTTTCATAATACACTCAACAGTGTGTATGAATTCACCTCATATGTTTAATTTATGGTTCAGTATATTAGTGAACTCAGAAAGTAAAGCATTTAAAATTAACCAGCTTCATCATTGGCATCCTTCACGCTAAAGAGACTATGGTATCGTGCTCTGGAAAGAGGTCCTAAAACAGCATCTGGTGTGACTAAAAAGGCCAATTCGAGAATGGCAATCCCTTCCACACTGAGGGCAGATACATTCTGTCCCCTGCCCAGACCCCAGATTTCTCTGGTTCCGGAACTGCCTCTTTGCCTCAGTCTGCCGAACAAGTGTCTCTTCGAATTGGAGAAGGCCATGCTGCATCTTTAGCCTCCAAGCTGAACGATCGGAGGTCAAAGTTTCCCAGTTGTTAATGTCCATTCCCAGGGCCCTTAGGTGCCTCTTGCAGATATCCTTATATCGCAGCTGTGATCTCCCTCTGAGTCACTTTCCCTGCACTAATTCTCCATACAGGAGAATTAGTGAATCTTTAGGAATCCGACCATCATCCATTCTCATGACATGCCCCAGCCAGCGTAGATGTCACTATTTCAATAGTGTATACATGCTAGAAATTCCAGAACGATCCAAGACTGCTCTATTTGGAACTTTGTCCTGCCAGGTGATGCATACCCAATAATAACCAGCTTCTGCATACCCAATAAGCTGAAGTATTATTTCACAGCTGGGCAACTAGAGAGCCCACTAGTTACAATGCCCAACATCAGTAGCTGACGTCCCTGAAACTGTATGAAGTTGTTAAATTGTTCATTGTCCAGATATTTGATGAAATGAGTTGTAGCTCACAAAAATGAGTGCCTTTTAATAAAATATATTAGTCTAAAAGTTGCTACCAGGCTCCTCATGTTTGGTTACTATAGATGAACATAGTTGTCCACCTAAGATGTATTAATTGCTGACAGTTTTCTTTCTACCCTAATTACAAATGGCCAGTTTTCCTCAGGTATCCCTAATGTTCAGCCCTCCTTCCCTGTGGAATAAGCAAGAAAACTCTTAAAATACTTCTTGGCGCCAGAAGAAAGCTCTTGTGTAATGGATATCTTGTGCGGTGAGAAAATGGATTCTGGCTTCATTGTCAGTCAGGGTTGAGAAGAAAGAGGGTGAAGAAAGCTATTCCTCTATAAAGCCACTGTGAAGTCCCTGAACTTTATGAACCGATGCTCCCATTAATGCCCTTCCTACTGATGGTTAGAATGACTAAAGTTTGGTTTGATAGATTTCCTTCCTTTTTTAAAAAAACAAATTGTATAAGGTGATAACTAACACTTAACAATTAGGTTTTTCTTCCTGAAGTTTGAGTGGGAGAGGGAAACTAGAGAGGGAGGATCTTAATCCCTTTCTCAACATTTACTGTGTTTGCATATGGCTTACAAATACAGGGCCATAATAAACCATATTACCCTTTAGCAAATTGTGTGAAGCCAAAATACAGTTTATTTGTTTTAGACAAGTTCATCATGTGAAAATGAGCATTGTGATTGGTTAATCATGATTTATAGCTTAGTGTATAGCCGTTTCTTTGCTTTCACTGGTATAGGTGGGGCTTGTCCAAGGCCCCATAATCCAGGAACAATGGACAAGAATGACTCAGGGTCAGGGATGTTCATGATTATAGATAACTAATTTTAATAATTAGTTTTGGGGTTGACTTCAAAGGTGCTATCCTGTGGAGGACAAAGCAATAATTCAGACTGGAATTGACTAAGGCATAGGGCATAGGTGACGATGAATAAAAGCCTCCTGATCCAGGAAAGACCCCAACCGTACACATAATAGATCTGTACAGAAGTCATCCTTACTTGCCCTTTAAGTGAAAACTGTAAGCCTAGGGGGCCTACCCAATTACAAACAGGGGGAGCACCAACTGTAGAATATATCTGAAATCAGAGGCTTTCATTTTCCCAAGATTATGTCTAAATCTGTTTATCTTTATCCAGAACCTCATAGACTCCAAGTGGTGGAACAGAACTTTAACTGCATCTCCTACTTAGCACAAAACTGAGATACAGCTGGATATCTAATGATGCATCACTCTGAGGAAACCGATGATGTTCCTAAGCAGTTTCATGTAAGTGCTAAATAAGAGATGTATAACAACTCTCAGTAAAGAAACCTAGATCTCAGGGTCTCACCCACTTACTACTACTAACTGTAACTATTCATTTAGGAAAAAGGAAAACCACTGTAAAACAGTATGCGACTCCACTGTATTGCCCACCAGTGATCTAGATGTACAACAGAACCAATGGTATAAAAAACTGCTGACCAATTAAACAGAATCAGCATATACCCCTTACACAGGTTCCACCATAAGTGGTCACTCAAAGTAATCAGTGTAAATTCTGCTGAAATATCCACACTTGAAACCAGGCTGAAAAGAATCCAAGTAACCCATTGCTTTCAGTGTTGTCTGTAACCACAGGACTATCTTTTCGATAACCTTCAAGAGTGGAAGACTGGTATTGCCAGATGACATGGAATCCCAATCCTAAAGATTTAGGTATAATCTCAGAACCCCTGCAAAGTTTACCACTGAATTTTAATATGGTAGAACAGGTACAAATTATCAAATAAATGTGGAATACACAATTTCACAATGTTATCGTCATCTCTTGATTTTGCCTACATCTTTCTTCTAGTTGTCTCAGTTTTGGCAAGTCATGGACAGCATGCATTCAAAAATTATTTGTGGATTTTGGTCCCCAAGTGTTGGGCAGCCTTGCAGCACAGCACTTCCATATAATCTTGGAATGGGACATCTTGCCACAGCCAATTTGTATGGAACAACTCACCATAGGGCAATTCAACAATTCAATTTCATTATTTAAAATAGTGAAATTAATTAAAACACTATTTTAATTTTTGTCATTCACATTTCATTTTGACTGTCCTTTGGCATCTTTTTTTAATGATTCTATTCCACCATTTCTTCAATATTAGTGTAACTCTTGTCCCGCAGCAAGTTGGCCATGGTGAGTTGTCCCGTGGCAAGTTGGCCGCACTGAGTTGGCTACAGTGAGTTGTCCTAGACTAGGGGTGTTAAACTGGCAGCCTGTGGGCTGGATGTGTCACACGCAGGCCACATACATCCCAGGTCCACGAAGGGGAAAAACGTCACGTGACAGCAACGTGATGCGAGTTTGACACCCGTGTCCTACATCCACTAGAAACCACAAGATAGGAAGAGGCAAAGCTTGATGCAAAATGACTCAATAATAATATTTTTATGAGAGAGGACAGGATTTTGAGGGGGTTCTCTTGGTTTTATTAAGCCTATTTTAGAAATTGTATTTCAGTTTCCAGAGAGACGTAATCTTCAGTAACTGTAATCACGAGGAACAGGGGAAACATATAAAGGGTTTAGGAATTCAGGAATTCTAATACCTTAGGTTGCTCTGGGTGGTTCTAACTAAAGTTATTTTTGATTGTGGCACAAAACTGTTTTTTCTCTTGTGGGATCTGATCTGATTCTCACAGAAATATAGAACAGCTACTAAGATTTCAGCTCTGCATAATAAAATGAGTTAATTTTTCAAGATTAAAAATATATTTTAATATTTGCAAAATAATGAACTTAATTATTTCATAATGCTGGGATATTCCTCTAACATTTTCACTGCAGATACCATGGCCTGATGTAGCTGACAGGGATTAAATATGGTGCATAATTGATTTGAGTGCAGCAGTTCTGATACTGAGAACATGCACCTGCCAACCAGATGTGTGCCTTGGTAACAAGGCTCAAAAGATCCATTTTCCCTCTCAGATTTCCTACTTAACTTTTCAATCCTAAATGTTTCAAGTTAAGCATAAAAGGTGATTTCATCACTGAATCTATATATTGTTTTGCCTGGGATCTGGAAGCTAATGGGCTTTCCCTGATCATCAAGTTGTGGGATCTAGCAATTTTTCCCACTCAAGAGAGTACATCTGTTGCAGAAAGTCATCCTTCAGACTGTAGTATTTTATAGGCAGGGAGAATGACCTTCCCTGGGGGTTACGGGTATCTGTCTGCTTTGGATGAATCCCAAATCTCAAAAAGAAAATTATGTACTGGTGTGAGACTCAGTTCATTTTCAAATTAAGGGTATTCAACCAGAAATAAACAGAATATGAAGTCCAATTGATGGTTTATGTTTAAGAATCCAATGTTATGCCTAAACAGTATACAACTCCTGTAGTGAAGCTTTCAATAAATGCAATATATGAGGTTAGGTGGGAAAATGAGGAGGTGGGTTTAGTTTTTATGATTGATGCCTCTTCTTAGGTTCCAGGCAGGGAATGTTTTACTAGGCCTTCCACTTAGAGTGCTTTTTGGGAGGTTCATATTTGAAACAGTTTATTATGAAGGGATTTTTTTTTACCGCTCTTTGCATTTTGAAAAAAGTTTATGCAGATTCTGCTATAACCTTCCCTTATTCCAAATGAAATAAACTGTTAAATACAAATAACCAGTAAATCATCTCTGGCTTTGTTGCAGTCCTACTACCAATTGATTCTATGCCATTGTTACTTATTGGTTTGTGACCTTATACTACTGATGCTATCAAATCTGCAAAACTCAGAATATCCTTAAATGGTAGCAAAAAGGGTCATTGCAACTATCTAGGTCTTGCTTTTTGCAGAGGACTCCAATAAATTGGGGAGGTGGGGCAATTTGCTTATAATCTGTGTTTGCTTCTTGAAAGAAAATTATATTGGGTTTCACAGCTGCAGAAAACATAGAACCATAGCTTCTGAAGGATCATTTGTGTCACTTCTCCTTCTTAAAGAGGTTGGACTTTGTTTGATCTCAACTAAAGCATGCTGCAATGGTGGGTGGGAATGACTTTGGAAGACAGGGAAAATAGCCAAAGCCAGAGAAATGATTGGATAAGAGACAGCCTAGTCAGCAGCAGGAATGTGGGCATGGCAAACACCCTCCCTGTCAGGTATGCTTCCTTCAGTATCCAGGAAAGGAGGACCCAGACTCCATTAGATAGGTTAACTGGTACTTTTACTAGATATGAATTGAACGCAACCATAGAAAGCAGGATTCTGAAGCAAAACGCGTGAAAGTTACAATTAGAAAGCATCCCCCTCCCTTGTGCACCATAAATCATCCAATCCACAGGTCTTCCAGAGGTCAGGTGGGAGCAGACGTCTGGCCATGTCAGCATCCAGGAATGCAGTGTCCGTTGGACTGATAACAGCTTAAGGAAAGGATTCGTTTCTCAGAAAGTTTCTAGAAAGCCCGCGTGAGCATAAGCCCCCCTCCCTCCGTTTCTATGACAACCGAAGCGGCAAAGCAAAACTAGCGAGGCTGACATTCGGCCCCCCTTCAGAAGAGACAGCTTCTAATCCTGAAATAGAGAAAAGAAGAGGTAATATCACAACAATTAATACCCATCATGATTCAAGGTTTATCAGGGTATTTGGTGTGGAACAGCTGCACTTTTCTAGGTGCCCTAATATCACGTTTATTCACCCACTCAGCTTGTGATAATGGGAAGTGCTTCCAGGCTACGAGATACTGTACTTTCCCATGATGTTTTCTGGAGTCCAAAATCTCTTTTACTTCAAAGTGTTGTTCCCCTTCTATGAAGATGGGGACAGGAGGAGGTTCCTTGGACGGACGTAGAGAGGATGATTGTTCCAGTTTCAGTAAACTAACATGAAACACTGGATGAATTCGTCGCAAGTTCTTGGGCAAATCTAATTCAACCGTGACTGGGTTAATGATCCGAGTAACAGGGAAAGGGCCCACATACTTAGGACCAAGCTTTTTTGATTTCTGCGAAGTTTGTAAATACTTGGTAGACAGATAAACCATGTCCCCCACTTGATAAGCATGTGCAGGGCATCTCCTTTTGTCGGCTTGGGTTTTATGGGCTTGGTGAGCATCATCTAACGCTTTACGAGTCACTGCCCAAGTCGCTCGTAGCTGATCGATCCACTCAATCAGAGAAGGGTTTTGTGGGTCATCATGAGGTAACTCTGGGATTGGCACAAACTCTTGTCCAGAAGCCACCTTGAAAGGAGTGAAACCTGTGCTGCTATGTACGGAATTATTATATGCCACTTCTGCGAAAGGCAGTAATTCCACCCAATTGTCTTGTTGGTAGTTTATATAACATCTTAAATATTGTTCCAGCACGCCATTGGTTCTTTCACAGGCCCCATTGGTCTGGGGGTGGTGGGCGGAGCTTAGTCCTTGGGCAGAGCCTATCAACATTAGGAACTCTTTCCAAAAGCTGGAGGTGAACTGTACTCCCCTGTCTGAAATTATACGTTTTGGTGCTCCATGTAGCCTATATACATGTTGAATGAACAACTTAGCAAGGGTTTTTGCTGATGGGATCTTAGTGCATGGGATAAAATGCACCTGTTTGGAAAATAGATCAGTTACTACCCATATAACTGTGCAACCCCCACTCTCGGGAAGGTCTACAATGAAGTCCATGGATATCTCTTTCCAAGGAGCAGTGGGCCTGGTCACACTTTGGAGAAGACCAGGTGCCTTCCCAGGAGGTCTCTTAGCTGAGGCACACACTGGACAGCTCGCGACATATGCCTCTGTGTCCTTTTTGAGCGCGGGCCACCAAAACTGTCTCTTGACGAGATGTAAGGTTTTGACAAATCCGAAGTGTCCCGCCACCTTGGAGTCATGGGCGTGTTGCAAAACAGTTACTCGTAAATTAGCTGGGACATACAATTTGGCTCCAACCCAAGCTAGTCCATCACGAAGTGTACATTCGTTTGAGTGAGATTGGAACCACTCATCGGTTTTTAAAGTCTCTTTTAGTTGCTGGAGCAACTCACCCGACAGACTTGGGTCACGTTTCGATTGTGCTCGGGTAGTCACTGGTGCTGCCAGTTGGGCTGACGGGACAATTGGACGGACAACTTCCTCCCTGGTGCTATTGTATTGAGGCAATCTGGACAAAGCATCTGCCATGAAATTCTTCCCGCCAGGAAGGTAGCGCAAAGTGAAGTTAAAACGGTTGAAATGTTGGGCCCAGCGCACTTGTTTTGGCGACAGCTTACGTGGGGTTTTCAAAGCCTCGAGATTTTTATGATCAGTCCAAACTTCAAAAGGATGTTTAGCTCCTTCGAGAAAGTGTCTCCAGGTTAGAAGTGCTCAACGTACGGCGAAAGCCTCCTTCTCCCATATGGCCCATCTCCTTTCGGCTACGGCTTATCTCAATTTCTGCATCCTCAGCTGCTATGTACCAACTGTCCAGATCTTCGGGAACCCCCCATGCTCTACAGTCGTGGTAGATTTCATCATTCAGCCCGTCTTTGAAACCTTCCAGCAAGGCTACCTCTGACCACCCTGTCATGTAAGGCGCTAGCTCCCGAAATTCTTGGGTGTATTCCGCTACCGATCTCCGGCCTTGCTGGATACTTTTCATACGGAGCCTCGCCTTTTGCTCAGCTAGGTGGTCCTCGAAACGCCTCCTAAGGGCCGCCATAAACTGGTTGTAATTCCGCAGCAGGGGGGAATTGTTATTGTGGAGTACCACCATCCACTCGGCTGCCACCCCCTCTAAAGCACTGGTGACACATCTCACTCGGGCTGCATCTGACAAATAGTCCTCGCCCCAGTCTTGCATGTGATTCCACACTTGGGTTAAGAAAAATCCCAAAGTTTTTGGGTTCCCATCATACTTTCCAGGAAAGGGGGGAATTTTAGGATTTTTCCGCCTGCGGGGTGGGGCCTGTAAGCCTGGGGGCCCCTGGACTGCTGCATCTCTCCTTTGACCACCCAATGCCTGGGATATATCTTTGTCAGCTCTCTCTTCCTTTCCCCCACAAACTCCTTCCTCAGGATCTATTTTAGAGTCTTCTTCTCCCCCCCCCCCCAGGGTATGCATAAGACTCACGGGCTTTTCGGTCTTCATCAATCTCACGAATGAGTTGAAGGGCTTGCTCCATTTTGAGGTGTTCCTTCTGCTCCTGCAGCCACACGCCTTCTCCTTTTCGGGGTCTGGAGGTTGTTACTCCACGGGGGGTCTTTCTCAGGTCCGGCAACCTTCCGACCCCTGTCGACCATCGGGCTGGCTCTTCCCTTGTTTCCTTCAGTTGTAAATTCTCCATCCATTTCGCAGCCTCTTCGGGTTGCTGGTATGAAGACATTGCTGAGCCATATGCTCCCATCTGTTCTGTATCACTTCCCTGATCAGACATTCTGTAAAGTTTTCAGCCCCCTCGGTGTGATCCGGGATGGCTGTGATGAGAATCCTGCTTATTGTCAGGTATGCTTCCTTCAGTATCCAGGAAAGGAGGACCCAGACTCCATTAGATAAGTTAACTGGTACTTTTACTAGATATGAATTGAACGCAACCATAGAAAGCAGGATTCTGAAGCAAAACGCGCGAAAGTTACAATTAGAAAGCATCCCCCTCCCTTGTGCACCATAAATCATCCAATCCACAGGTCTTCCAGAGGTCAGGTGGGAGCAGACGTCTGGCCATGTCAGCATCCAGGAATGCAGTGTCCGTTGGACTGATACAGCTTAAGGAAAGGATTCGTTTCTCAGAAAGTTTCTAGAAAGCCCGCGTGATCATAAGCCCCCCTCCCTCCGTTTCTATGACAACCGAAGCGGCAAAGCAAAACTAGCGAGGTTGACACTCCCCCTTAGTTTCTTATGTTGTAAAAGCAACAGTAAACTTCATAATCCAATTTTTATTCTACTTTATTATTTTAACATATGTAAAAATGTAACGGTAAAGGTTCTCCTCACACATATGTGCTAGTCGTTCCCGACTGTAGGGGGCAGTGCTCATCTCTGTTTCAAAGCCAAAGAGCCAGCGCTGACCAAAGATGTCTCCATGGTCATGTGGCCGGCATGACTAAATGCCAAAGGCGCATGGAACACTGTTACCTTCCCACCAAAGGTGGTCCCTATTTTTCTATTTGCATTTTTTACGTGCTTTCGAACTGCTAGGTTGGCAGAAGCTGGGACAAGTAACGGGAGCTCACCCCATTACGCGGCACTAGGGATTCAACCGCTGAACTGCCAACCTTTCGATCAACAAGCTCAGTGTCTTAGCCACTGAGCCACTGTGTCCCTTACCATATGTATTTATTATTAAATCTTTGTTCACAAAATCAGTAGTTGGAGAAGAAGAATTTAAACTTGATTTATGAGCCAAGTGAAAAGTGCTGTGAAATATGTATTGAAGATGGCATATTGTCAGTTCCACTCACTTATCACTAAAAAGATAACTAAGGATGCCACCCAGCTGAATTTCAGAGCATGAGCCCACCTGGATTGTAGAGAGCTTTTTCATGTCTTGCCCTATTTTTAAGTTTTTTAATTCCAACCTGGCATTTTAAATTCACTTTCTCCATTTAGCATTTCCAGACAAATCTGAAAGATAGTGAAATTGCAAATGTCTGTATAGGTAAAGCAAGCTTATCATAGGGAGATGTGTATTAATTTATTTGTTGTGTTTTATTAAAACTATAATAATGTATAATTAAATTTATATTTCAAAGTTACAGAAAATTATATAGCTCAGTCTAAATTAAGAACGAGTTTATTAGTAATCAATATGATATCCAATTAATTATAAAAAGAATTTTTTTTTAAAAAATAACACTTTTTAAGTTCAAAAGTTTGAATTCTCAGAGAGCTTGGAAATTAGAGAATAGCATCATTGAAAGATCTGGGTGTGAATTTATAGCCTGTTTTTGGGGAGGAAAAGGATTGATAAAGTTTGAAGGGATTTTTTAATGCAAAATCTATCTACTTTTTTTGGTCTTTATTTCTCCATACATGAGGGCTACCCAATTAAATTTGGAAAAATCCATGTCATCAGCTGATAGCAGCAGTCAAAACATGAATTTACATTCACTCTGTTGGATATTCCTTGGTTAGTCATTTATCCACTTCTAATATAATGTTTTATTCCCATCAAAATGGTTCTGTATTTTTTTTGTCGTAACCATTCATTGTTCTATTTGACCAAATTCTTTGGAAATGTTCTTTTTTCTATATCAGATGTTCTTAAACTGTGGATCTTGACCTATTGCAAATTTTTCTAGTCTTGGACATGCAGAGTATTATTGCTACCTGAACTCCCTCTCATTATTCTTGGACTGGTTGGAGAACAAAACCCAGAAGAAGTTCTAACAGGGATCCATTCTGAGTCCATAAACTAACTTACTGTGACTTCTCACAAACCAAGACCTATATGCAGTGTAATTATACACAAGATGTAACATATATATTGACCACAAAAATTGTGCACTGAAAGTTGATGATTCCCTAATGAATATTGCAAACATTGAGGAAGGGGTTTCCCAAAAAAGGGCATTCTTAATAATTATCAGTTAATATTTTGGACTTCTGTGTTGTTTAGCAATTTTGGTATCTTTGATTCTGGTTTCTACATGGGTTTCCTTATTTTCAGTACATTTGTTTTTATTTTTGTCTTTGACCATGACATTAAATAAATATATGATTCTCAATAAACTTACACAAGATTGCAGGTTGGGAATTGGGCATTATTTCATTTAAAAACATAACACAAATATGGCTGATACACAGGTACATATTAGTGCTGATGCATGCTGAATAATCAAGAAAGCCAAGAATACCAACAAAAAAAATTAGTGTGTGCTTTGATTGTGTTGCTCACACAACACAATCTAAGCACATTAGATTGTGGAATGTGCTTAGAAAAATGGAAAATCTAAAACATCAGATTGTCCTCATTGTCCTCTGAAACCTATGTACAGATCAAGAAGCCATAGTATGGACAGAAAATGTTGAAAGACAGGCTCAAATTTTGTAAAGGAGTCAGAAGAAGGTATATTCTTCTTTATTTATTTTACATACATGCTTAAGGTATGCATGGTTTTAGAATTGGTGGAAGAAACATTAATAAATTATGTTCTGTTGGTGACACTACTCTGATAATTGAAAATGTAAAAGAACTGCAAGCTTTAGTAATAAGCATTAAGGAGCACAGTGATAATATGAGACTAAAATTAAATATAAAGAAGGCTAAACTAATAAAAGCAGATAAAACAATCACCTTTAAAACTGACAGTGAAGATTTTGAAGTAGTGGATAGCTTCTATGTTTTAGGTCAACTATCAACAGTAAAGGAACAAGCAGTCAGAAAATATATCACCAGCTAATGGTTAGTAGAGCAACCAAAAACGGCCTTGGGAAATTATAGTCAGATGCAATGAAGATCAGATTCATTCAAGCAATGATATTCCCTGTGACACTCTATGAAAGATGAATAGAATAGAAACAGTACTGATGTTTTTGATGTTGGAGAAGACTTTTGAGAATATTGTGGACAGCCAAGAAAATGAACTAATAAAACAAATTAATCCAGAATTCTGCATTTCAAGTTCACGCACAAAGGCCTGGGCTCAAATTAATCTAGTTTAGACATGTTATATGAAGGTACAACACACTGGAAAAGGCTCTAATGCTGAAAAAGGCAGAAAGAAAAAGGACGACCAGCAGCAAAGTGGATACTCTCAGTTACAGCAACAATGAGTGCATTCTGGGAAGATCTAAAAGACCAGATTGGAGGAAAAGTATATGTCTGGTTGCTAAGAATTTGCACTGACTTGATAGTACATAATTAATCAAAACATACACATATGCACCCACCACTCAATACCAACTTGCAGTTGAGTTGTTTAAGGTAGCAGGTATCATTTACTCCAGGGTAGTCTTACCAAGAATTCACTGAATTAGTTAATTAAATTCAATCACTCAGTAGATTCAGGGAGAGTTAATCCAGATTTCCCACATTTCATTTTCAGTTCTTCCTTCCCCAAACTTCATTGTTTTGCATTCAACTGCTTTGAAGAAAATTTCAGTGATTCTTTTTCTTTGTGGGTGGGTGCTTTTTTGGGGGGGGGGGTACAGAATTTTTATGTATGTAAAGTACAGATATAAACATACTGATAGTAGCTGTTTGGAAGAAATACAAGTTTCTTTTAGTGTTTAGATTTTACAATTGCATAACGTATTGTCTTATTACGTGATTAGATGTAGATTATATAAACTGCCTAATAAAATAGATAGGAAGTTTCTTAAATTTATCACAAAATTCCATAGTTTGATTGTCTTTAAACAAACAAAACAAAACAAAACAAAAACAAGACTATAAATTAATAAGATTAATTAAGATTAATGTAGTGCCAATACAGGTTATAGTATAGTGCTTCTATTGTTCCTCAGAAAAAGAGATCAGTTCTGTTGATATTAATAATATGAGTTAATTTAAATTCATTATCTTGTTAGTTCCAAAATTGAGGCTTTTGAAGCATTTATAGGAGACTAAGTACAGTTTCATGATAGTTCATATTTCTTTTTGCTTCTCAGCAGATCATGTACTGTTTACAACTGTTTCCAATGAATGCACCTGGAAAAATGGAAGAAATGTGAGAAAATAAACCAGTACTGAAATCATGTTATGGACGCTTAGTTACAAGTATTTTAGCCACATAGCAAGAAATTAACAATGCTGCATTTGTTTTTTTCTTAATATATCTCATATTTCTTACTCTCATTCTGTAGGAATGCATTGTAATCCAAGGACACATTCTCATACATTCATTAATCCTGCTGCCCTAAAATGGTTCACATGAAAACTGAAAATCAAATGGCTTTATGCATTCCAAATCAGCTTTAGTAAAACAGGGTCATCCTTGAACTTGTCATCTGTTGAATTCCAAGATTTGATTCAATTACAGGATCTTAAGAATGGGGCATTTTGCCATATTTTCTTAATTTGAATGAAAGTTATTACATCTAACATCTTACTCTTAGGTCCCAGCTCACTAACAAATTATCAATAAAAAGTCTTTGCTTCTCTAATGTTAAGTAAATGGTCAAGTTCTTCTTTTCCGAAGAATATCTAGAAAGAAAAATAATTTCATTAGATGAGCATAAATACAGTTAATGCTGCAAGAAGAAACAACAACAAAGGCACTAATAAGTAGCTGTTTTAGTTATAAAGGGAGAATAATTAAAGGATTAACTTTAATAAAGTTAATGGCTTGAAAAGAAGTAGTTCAGGACTAATTTTAAGATCAGTTTTGATATTGTTACTGGTTCAGAGATTCAGGAATTGCATAAACTATACTAAGTGGGCAGTTTGTTACTAACTGAAGACTGGGTTCAGGTGCATACTCTAAGTGGACTTATTCTGCACATAACAATCAACGTCAAAATGGGCTATCTTTTTTTCTATTATTGACTGCATTTGTTCTGTTGAAAATTATAGGGCAGTTAGTAAACTGAACAAAATCTTAAGGAGGTGAAGCCACAATCAGAATAACAGAGTTGGAAGGGACCTTGGAGGTTTTCTTGTCCAATCCCCTGCTCAACAGGAGCCCCTATACCAAAGATGGCTAACTTTTTTGCCATTGCATGTCAAAAGCGGGGAGAGCGGGGGAGGGTCACTTGCGTGCCCACCCCCATAATTCTATGGGCCCTGCTCCCGCACATGCACGCACGACTCTCCTGTGCTCCCCCTGCTCCAGGCATGTGATAGCACAGTGGGCCCAGTAGGCCCATTTTTCTCTCTCCCTAGGCTCCAGAGGCTTTCTAGGAGCCTGGGGAGGGCACCAATAGCCTTCCCTATCCCCCTGGAGGCCCTCCAGAGGCCGGAAATGGCCCATTTGCCAACTTCTGGTGGGACTGGAAGGCCAGTTTTTTGCTCACCCCAGGCTCCAGATATACCCTTTCAGAGAAATGGTTGTCCATTTGTTTTTAAAAACCTCCAGTGTAGGAGCATCCACAACTTCTGAAGACAAGTCGTTCCACTGATTAATTGTCCTCACTGTCAGGAAATTTCTCCTTAATTCTAGGTTGGTTCTCTCCTTGATTAGTTTCATCCATTGCTTCTTGTCCTGCCTTCAGGTGCTTTGAAAAACAGTTGATTCCCTTTTCTTTATGTCAGCTGCTTAGATATTGGAACACTTTTTTCTCTTTTCAAATTCCATTTTATTTTGCAGATACCTCTCTTTCTCTGCTTCCTTTTATTTCTGACATTTCTTTTTGCTACCACTTCTACAAATTACTGTAGAAGAAATACAATGTATAGCTGTTGCCAAAAACTTAAATTTATTGTTTATGAAAAGCAAGGATTTAAAAGACTGAGGGCTGCATGAAGCCCCAGGCCCATATGATGACTAACCATAGTCCTCTCTAGCCACACTTAAAGACTGTTTTTGAGAATTATAATGGCATTATGTAACATCATTTTCAATGGAATTCCAATTGTAATTCTATCTCTGACTGTAGGATCAAAGAATTCCAGAAAAAAAAATATCCTCAGTTAAGCCTATTATTGATAACCTCTGTGATGTGATTCAAAAATTATTTACCAGCCCAAGGGTATATACAAGACATGGACTTCTTGTTTGAAAATTCTTCATTAGAGGATATTTGTTAAAACAAACCCATCAATTTGGTCTGAAATGCAATCCTGAGTTGTAACACAGAGAGGAAAATGTTAACCATTATTGAAAACGTATCATAATTATTTTCCTATACAACTCGCATAGAATTTGAGTCTCTCTGGCATTATTAACAGTGACGGTTTTTATTATTATATGTAGCATCCACATTTATTATTACAGGCAGCATTATTAGGGAACAATCATGAAAGAAGACCATTGCTTTTGTGTCCATGTTTACAAGTTTCCTAAATGGCTGTTTGTCTGATACAGAATTCTAGACAAAATGAGATTTTTGATAGTCTGAGTTTTACTTACATTTCTATCTTCTGATCATAACTATTTATGCTTGGATCATAGTATCTGGATTAGCACATAGTATCTGGATTAGTACCACTGGATTCAAGGACCCTTCCCTGGAATGATGCAAATAGTCATATAAAATATAACTTTTCCACATCGATATACTTATGGAATCGTTTGATAAAAGTAATTAGATGAGAGCACACACTTTGGTTAACCTAGCTGTGATGAATATTTCCCAATATGGTGTGTTATTTACAAAGAGAAATGATCCAACAGAATAGTTATTTGTAGACACTTATATAGATGGAAATACATTAAATGAATCTCAGAAGAATTGAATCATAAATGATTCCATATCTGACCGATGAAATATTCTTGGATTCCCTCTTAAATTCACAGTGCCAAACAACTTTATTGAACAATGTAGCCTATTTAGATTATGACTGATTCTTCCATTAGGGCTACAATAATTTACACTCGTCTGTTTTATGAATAATCACTGACAGCAATAAGAATAAATTACTGAGGTTATTTGCTTTGCCTTCTTTATCATGATTATGATATGATGCAATAACATTGATGCCTTATGTTGGTTATCCCTAACTATTATGTCTGCTAATATCTTGACTCTGTTATTATATTGTTTCATTATTGCATTTTCCCAAATGGGAAGTATTATATCAATATCTTAATACATTCAAACCATGTAGAAAATAAATAATTCATTTTACAGATTGCTCCACCCATACATACAAGTGAAATAAATACATTTCAGCAAACAATCAAACTAAAAGAACTGTTATCATTTGAATTGTAATAGGAATTCCATTCCATACAATGAATGGAAGTATGTAAATGCAATATAAGAAAGAAAGAAAGAAAGAAAGAAAGAAAGAAAGAAAGAAAGAAAGAAAGAAAGAAAGAAAGAAAGAAAGAAAGAAATCCACCTTTTTGCTGCAAGATCATTCTATTATCAGTCTCTCTATTGGGGACAGAGTGAGCTCCAAATAGAATTATTTTTCATTTGTAACTGTCCTATATTTTCTCACCGGCTGCTTGCTTCCTCCCTATCTTCCATTAAGAAGGGGGAAATGTTATAGCTTCACAGTGCCTATAGATTGAAAGCTCTTAGCATTATTGGTCTGGAAATGCCCCTGATTTCTTAATGTTTTATGTTCATTGGTTAGATTAACTTATTTTCATGATTATAGAAATGCTGAAATTGGCTCAAACTTTAATAATCAAAAACTTTATTTCATGATACCACTATAAATGATATCAACAAATATATACTTTACATCTAAACTTGCAATTCTGGTACAATAAGCTATAGCTGCATTTCATACTAGGTTGTTCAACAACAGCCTTTTTACCTTTTTTGGTCTGGATATGCATTACTTCGTTAGCCAACATCTGCTTTATTATCGTATCCAATTCTGCAATTCCAGAGTATTTAAAAAAGAAAAGAATTGTTCTTATCAGCATAGTGATCAGATTCAATCTTACTATTTCAATTAATGTGTTTTAACAGCTTCACATAGAAATGAAAACATGGGGATTGAAAATATGAAGACTGTAAGAATCCTTGCTAACAAAATGTCTCAGAATACTATCAAGATTAAGTAACAATTATTTGGATTACTTTCAGCCTAGGTTCAGACCAGGATACAATACTGAGGTAGCCTTTGTTGCACTTGACAATGAATTAGCCTGGGAAGGAGTATATCCTTCTTGGTCCTTTGAGTTCTTAGTGGCCTTTGATATCATTGACATGCTATCCTTCTGGACCATCTCAGGGACTTGAGACTGGAAGATATATACTACAATGGTTCTGCTTCTTCTTCTTTGGCTGGTTCCCCTCAGCGTTGGTGGAATAAAGTGATTCAACTGTAGACACTATTATGCAGGGTACCCTTGGCATTATCTGTGCCCGCTTCTTTTTAACATTTATATGAAGCAGCTGTAGAAGTCCCCTTTCTGTGGCAGTTGCCCCCTTTGATCTTCCCACTATTAGATAAAAACCTAGCTTTTTCTTCAGCCACCTGGAACCTGAATAAGTAGAATTCACACCTAGTGAAGTATATACAGTAAATGTGAGTCATGATCAACTATGTAAAAGATCCAGGGTTGCAATGTTTGAATTGGGTGGCCATATCAATCCAAAATAAAAATAAGAATACAAAATTAAACCCTGGATGCATTCTCATGTCTAGGTCTTAGCGTGGAAATATCTAGCCAAGCACTTTCTCTTCTAAAGCATACCAGACATACCAGAGATCAAAGTAGACAATTTCTTCTGGAAAGTCATAGCAATGATTATATGTGTTAATAATTATTATCATTTTTACATAATTGAATGTCCAGACTGTATTGTTTATTCTATTTATTCAATTTATATAGCTGCCCAGTCTCACACTCATCAGTCTGAATGGCTTACAATTAAAACATAAACAGTCCCAAAAAAAGAAAAAAGAAAAAAAGAAAAACAGCCATACAAACTACACACACATTAAAAACAAATTGTTAAAAGCCATACAGTACCTAGAGAGCAAGACGTTCAAGAACAGTTCAACCATTTTATGGGCTCCATAACATTCTGATACTCTGAATGCTAAAACAATCCCTATGCTGCTACTGTAGTCTTCCAAATTGTGCTTTTATTCTAGCATATGTTTACCTTAGAGACCCAGCTAGGTGCAGTGATTAAGACATCAGGAGATTGTGAGTTCTAGTTTTGCCTTGGGCACAAAAGCATCTGGCTGAACTTGAGCTAGTCATTCTCAGCCCTTGGAAGGAGGCAATAGCAAACCACTTCTGAAAATCTTGCCAAAAAAACTATAGCTACTTGTCTAGGCAGTTGATTGTATAGGGGAAAAAATGGCTCCCTCACTCAATCTATCATATTTTGATAAGTTGGTCTACATCTCCTAATACCAATCCAATTAGCAAAAAAAACCCCTTTTATTCTTGGTAAAAGTATGTAGGATTGCACTACATACAAATAATTTAATAGTATATGCAGAAAATTACATACAGATAACAACTGTTGATTGAATAGGCGATACTTTTTCCTCTAACAAGCATTTTGTTTGCCATGAATACCCTAAAGGAGTTACCTACCTCCCTGTTCCAAATACAGATTTCGTGTGATAAAATAGATATAAATTGAAACTATCTGCTTTGCCTTGCTTCTGGCTCTCTGAAGAAAGCTTCAGCATAGTGTGTTAGAGAAATTACTGTAAAAAAGCTTGTTAATAGAATTGCTAATAAAAATATTCCCACCAAAGTATTAACCAATTAATGCTATATAAGAAGTATCGGATGCAGCTGGAATGTATAGGAGAGAGTGTTCTCTCTTTTTAATGAATATTATTACTTTTGATAACATTATGCTTCTAGTCCAACTCCCTGCTCAAGCAGGAAACCTCTGATAGCCATTTGTCTGAAACCATTTCAGACAAATGGCTATCCAATTTCTTCTTAAATACCTCCAGTGTTGGATCACCCACAACTTCTGGAGGCAAGCCATTCCAGTGTCAGGAAATTTCTCTTTAGTTCTAGGTTGGTTCTCCCCTTGATTAGTTTCCATTCATTCAGACAGCTGTTGATTTCTGCAATTGCGTATCAGTAATAGAGGATCTCAGGATAGCTAGTAGAGAAGAATACTTTGGAATATCTTGGGTTAAGTTGAATCCTGATTTGGTTAGGATTCAGAACATTTTAGAATCTGAGTAGATGTAATATGGATTGGTTACAAACATTACAATGAATAAAGCAATTTTTGTTAGTCAGGATAAATAAAAGTGTTTGAAGGAGCATGCAGGTTAAGAGGCAATGGAGGAAAAATATTGTGTCATGCAAAGCCAGAAGTTGTGTGCATATTTCCCAAAATAGCTGGCCAGTACTATTTGAATGCTCCCTAATATGAACAATGACTATTGGCTTCGTGACTTTACCTGAACAATAGAATATTCTCTTGAAATCAAATCTAATTATTGGCTTGGGATCCTTAAGCTGTATGATAAAACCATCAATTTTAGTTTGGGGTTCAGACCTAGGCCCCTATTATATGCAAATATTCTTGGTATGATTACCATTCTTACTAAAAAGCATACCCATCAGATGTGGGGACATGCTTTTTAGCAAAAAAATACAGTAAAGGTAGTGTAGCTAAAAAGGATACACAAAGTTCAGTTTCTCTCCAAAGGTGATGCTATGAAAACTCAATCAATCAATCAATTAACATAGAACTGGATGGTACTTGGAGATCTTCTAGTCCAACACCTTGTTCAACCAACCACAACTTCTGAAGGCAAGCTGTTCCACTGCTTAATTGTTCTCACTGTCAGGAAGTTTCTCCTTAATTCCAGGTTGCTTCTCTCCTTGATTAATTTCCATCCATTGTTTCTTGTCTTGTCTTCTGGCGCTTTGGCAAATAAGTTGACTCCCTATTCTTTGTGGCGGCCCCTGAAATACTAGAATACTGCTATCATGTCTCTCCTAGTCATTCTTTTCTCTAGACTAGCCATACCCAGTTCCTGCAACCGTTCTTCATATGTTTTTGTCTCCAGGCCCTTAATCATCTTAGTTGCTCTTCTTTGCACTTTTTCCAAACTCTCAATTTTTTTTGTAATGTGGTGACCAAACCTGGATGCAGTATTCCAGGTGTATTCTTACTAAGTTTTATAAAGTGGTATTAATACTGCAGGATCTAATCTGGGTCGATCATTGGGGCCAGAGGTTTTGTCTTCTGAGCTTTCAGACTCATGCTGGAATCCATCTTCAGGGAACTTCTCTCTAGCCTTCTCTCTCTAGTATTAAATATTAATACTTCACGTGATTTTGATTCTATGCTTGTTTATACAACCAAGGATTGCATTAGCTTTTTTGGCTGCTGCTAAACTTGCTCCATCCGCGTTTAATAAACCTCTTCAAGTTAAACCTGAGTCCCATTCCACAGTGCTATCTCATAAACACTCAGCCAACACCAAATATGATGCAAGATTTATCTTCTATATATACACGCTTGGAATTTTTTCTCTTTTGTTTCCATCATAATTTATTACATGTGTTTTCAGTAGTTGGCTCTCCAAATGCTTTAACTGGGAAAAATAAACTCTACAGTTTAATGTAAGGAACAATTAGGAATGCCAAACTATTTTCTCATCAATCAGAATATTCAGTATTCTTTTTAAAGGCCTCACGTTAGTTAAACAGGCTTTTCATCTGGGACTCATTAGTGGTGGGATTGTTTTTCTCTCCTGTTTCTAACTAATGCACTGCTGAGAATCCAAGCCAGGTGTTTCTTTCAGGGCTGTTTCCTTCCAGCAACTCTATCTGAAAACTCTATCTCCAGGCACACCACATTAATGTAACCTTTTTCACTCATTCTATTTAATTAGTACACCTTGAAATTCCATACTGGCAAATGGAAGTCTTAATGAAAATCTCTACACTGAGCCTGCAATCTTGCAAACTCCCTTTTTGAAGCTGTTGGTCCTTGTGAGAATTAGCCAGTGTTATAGTTTGAATGTTTCTATGGGGAACAGTTAACTAGTGAATAATGGCTTCCTTTTGTCTTGGCTGTGATCTTAAACTAAATGAGAAATGTGCTTGACCTGATATTCTCAATCACACCAATTTAAGTGGAAAGTCTAAACTGAGTTACAGTAACTCAGCTAAATCCGTATCAAGATTTCTGCCTGACTTTTCAAAACAAGACAGGCTTGGTTTTAAGAACTTGCAGTCCATGACTCCAAATAAATCAAATTCCTGCATCACACTAAGCCAATGATGGCTAACCTTTTTGCTGTCGTGTGCCAAAAGCAGGGGAAGCACAGGGGGTCACGTGCCCACATGCCCACACCCATAATTCAATGCCCCCCACGCATGCACACACAACCCCCTCCGCACTCCCCCTGCTTTTGGCATGCGATGGCAAAAAAGTTACTGGGCCAGTAGGCCCGTTTTTCACCCTCTCCAGGCTCCAGAGCCTTTTTTGGAGCGGGGGAGGGTGAAAACCCACCCACCTCAGAGGTCCCCTTCCTCACCCACCCACCCCGGAGGTCCTCTGGAAGCCGGAAACAACCCATTTCCCGACTTCCGGTGGCCCCGGAAGGCCTGAAAACCAGCTGGCCAGTGCGCGCATGGGCGTTGGATCTGAGCTAGGGCAGCGCTCACGTGCCCACAGATATGGCCCCGCGTGCCAGCTGTGGCACTCGTGCCATAGGTTTGCCATCACAGCACTAAGGTATACAGTTTGTGGAGTCATACACTTTGTTTATCTAAACCAAATATATTCATCTTATGCCTTATCATACTTTAGGACTCCAACCCTAAAGTACATAGAAAAGGGATTCAGTCATACTAAGATACATTTGCTTTCTCAAATGTACTTTTGCTTAGGACAAGAAGATGCAATTGGAGAGATGTAGTCCTGCAGGTAACCAGGACTTGAGTCATTATGGATGATGAACAGCACTTAAATTATACTTAGAAACTGACTAGCAATCAGTTTACTGGGTTAGAGAATATGGTAAGTCATAAACTAGTTTTGGATAGGTGTGAACTGCATTCAATATTTTGGACAGGACAAATGCCCCAATGGGCAAAATAATTGGTATACATATACAACAGGGGTGGGTTCTACTTACCTTTATTACCGGTTCGCAATGGGAGCATGCGCAGAAGCTTCTGCACATGTGCAGATTGTCCATTATGACATCCAGGCAGGTGGGTGGAGCCTCCCGCCGCTTTTACTACGGGTTCACAAGAACTGGACAAAAGCAGGAGCAACCCACCGCTGATATGCAAGTAAGACTGGTATGTTTCTTTTGTTTCTGAAATTCTATACTGAAAACTTTGGGGTTTTTTTTTTAAACAATTGACATTGCAATTATTCATGAGAATTTGGATAGTTCAAAGTTTCCCTTTGGATGTTTGCATCAGGGTAATTTCCATGATGATTTTTTCTAGAACTGTTATCAGAAAGATCATGTAGAATATTGCCCTATCTATATTTGCAGCTATTTTGGTCTTGCATTGGGGACTGATGACTCATTACACTAGTTAATAATAAATGTGGTCAATAGGCATCTATGATCAATTCTCATATTTTCATAACTCCATTGTTTGAAGGTGAGCTTTTTTTTTCTTTTTTCTTTTTTTAATTAGATTTATATGCCGCCCTTTTCCGGAGACTCAGGGCGGCTAACAATGCGGTAAGCAATAGCCTTCATACTTTTGTATATTTTTTATACAAAGTCAGCTTATTGCCCCCACAAACTGGATCCTCAATTTACCTACCTTAGAAAGGATGGAAGGCTGAGTCAACCTTGAGCCTCAAACCTTGCAATAATTGCAGACAGCTGAATCTTAATAACAGGCTATTAGCCTGTTGAGCTATCTGAGGCTCTTTTTGTAGATAAATAAGTGGTAGGTACAATTAGTCTTTCCTGATCCCACAAGCAATGGTTATTACAGCACCAAGTATTAAAAGTAAATGTTTCATTTTACATATCTTCTGATTTAGCCTTTAGGCCTAAAGAATATGTTTAGACTTGAGGGCCTAAATACAAAAAAACTCAGATAAATCAAAGTAAATAAATCCTTGTATCTTAACTGACATAAATTCTAATACCTGAATTTAATTCAGCAATACCTCAAAGAAATAACTGAATGCATGAAGCAAATTACATTGCTTAAAATGGGAGAACCATTAGATTCATACTGATATCAGCAGAAAGAAAATTCTTAAGAAGTACAGCAGTTATTCAACCTCCTAAGATTTAGGAAAACAAGACATTTTACAGTTTTTGCTAATTACCACCAGTCCTTTTGGAACACAGCTGAATACTAGGAAGGATTTTAGTGCAAGACATTTTTTATACCATTAAGATTATGTTATTGCTCTAATATTGCAGTTTTTTTCAAAAATATGACCAGAAACTATTCTTCCTTCTTTGTTACATACTTATATCATTTCTGAACTGTGTGACTCCAAGATCTACCAACTAGAAACAAAATCCAGTGCTAAAAGCTAGTGGAATTATGTCACCATCTATATTGGGAAGCCTATAAAATACTTTTTTTTCAATGATATTATATAGATATAAATGCATAAGTGAGTTGGTAGGGAACAGTGACTCAGATATACTTGTAATTGCCTGACACCCTGGATTTTAATTCATATGCAAGTGGGACTGTTATTGTGGGAACTGATCTGTCCATCCTTTCTAGTATGATCTGATATCCTTATAGGTGTTACGTGGCTGCTGAAATACCACAAGTGTCAGAATCAGTTGAAAACACTTGCATGTAAATAGAAGCACACAGTACTTCAGCATTTTGACATATCTAAGAATGAGTATATGGACAAAATATCAGGTTGAAGAAATAAAATGTGCACAAACCAAAGAGAACAAGTTTTGCATCAGAATTATGCTTCCAATTACAGGTAGTCCTCGACTTACAGCAGTTCATTTAGTGACCCTTCGAAATTACAATGGCACTGAAAAAAGTAACTTATGGCTGTTTTTCACACAAGTGTTGCAACATCCCCACAATTTTGCCACGTGAGCAAAATTCAGGTGCTTGGCATCTGGTTCATATATGAATGTCCTGGTGTCATGTGATCTCCTTTTGTGACCTCCTGATAAGCAAAGTCAATTAACTGGAAAACCAGATTCATTTAATAATTGTGTTACTAACTTAATAGCTGCAGTGATTTGCTTAACCATTGTGGCAGGAAAGGTCATAAAATGGAGCAAAATTAACTTAACAAATGTCTCAAGTAGCAACACAAATTTTGGGCTCAATTGTGGTTGTAAATCGAGGACTACTTGTAATATGATAATTTATTTAAAACACTTTGAACTGCTCTTAATTCAGTATTCTGAGTCTCCTAGTGTGATAGTGTGACATAGATCTCAAATACAATCCAATATTGGCAACTTCACTGTTCTCTACTAATAGCAAGAAAACATTTGTGGCATGGTACCGTGATATACATAATTTTCTATCTTATAGAGTCAAACATAAATAGTTTGGGGGTTTTTTCTGGAATATCACCATCTTCATTAATCTGTTCATATCCTAGTAAATCCCTAGGTTTAGTCACAAAAATAATTTATTTAGGTCAAAAGATTAATGGGACCATCTGTTGGCTGATATATATATTTAATGATTATTTTATGACATGGAACTATAGGATATAAAAATGTTGTGCAATATTTGGGCATAAGAAGCATGAAATAATTAAAATATCCTTTCTGTACTAATATTACTTTATTTTTAATATTTTTAGACTAGACACTGTTTTAATTCATTAGTAATAAATACAGCGCATCCGGAAAATATTAATAGAACAAAGCCAGTGATAATATTTTAATAAGTATAAATGGAAAAAAGATTTAGGTCAAGATATTACAGGAAATTATTAGAGCTGGATCAAAGAGACAGATCTCATGTTTTTATTTCAATTAGAAATAAACTTCTATAGAATTATCTTTATATAGTATTGTAAGATCTAAAAGATTAAGATGCTTATTGCAGAAGGAATTATTTTGGAGGTACAAGTTTGTGTGTGTATGCGAGTATGTATATTTATCCTTCTCCTTGCAAATTTTCTTGGCAATATTTTTTGGAAGTGATTTGCCTTTTCTTCCTTTGAAAGGCTGTGATACAGTGACTGGCCCAAGCTGGCTTTGTTCCTAAGAAAGGATAAGACCTCATGGTCTACTGGTTTCTAGCTTGATGCCTTAACTACTATATACTGATTCTCTTATATACCGTATGTTGAATATGTGTTATTTACTAAATATTGATTTTGATTTTTTGAGAAGTAAGGGCTGAAACCTCTAGTAACAAGCCTCTAAGCTACGTGACCAAAACATTGTTTTATAGACTTTTGTTTTGTTTTCATCATTATGTTTTAATTGCCCCCTCGCTTATACACTTGAGGAGATGGGGAAGACACCAGGTGAGGAAGATGGGTAGAGGCAGCAGGAACAATTCAGTTGTTAACTTAAAGCAGGAAGTGGAATCAGGGGTGAAAACCCAGGATTTCCGAAAGAGGAAATTTGAGGTGTTTAGCCTTCCAATTATCCTATGGACTCAGGTGATGAATAAGAAAGATACTTGCAGTTAATCTGTTTGCAAACCAGACATTGACATGCTACACAAGAGGGAAAATTATATCATTTTAGCTAATAATTAGAGTGTAATCTAATTATTCAATGATTTCCTCATATGATAGAAAATTACCGTATTTTCCGGCGTATAAGACGACTGGGCGTATAAGACGACCCCCAAATTTTCCTGTAAAAATATAGGGTTTGGGATATACTTGCTGTATAAGACGACCCCTCTTCCAACGCACACCAAATAAAAATTAAAAAACATCAACTGGCTCACCCACAATGTAAAAGCAGCTGTGCTAGACCCAAAATGGCCCCTGCAATAAGCAGGAACCTCACACAGCCACAAAAAGCCCCAAAAAACAACTTTTACATTGTGGGTTTACACACACATACAGCTTTGTGAGATTTTGTGTGTTTGTGTAGTTAGAGTGAAACACTACAGAAACACACTAAATCTCAGAAAGTTGCACAAATTTTATTTTTTTTATTTTTTTTATTTTTATTTTTATTTTTATTTTTATTTTTATTATTTTTATTTTTATTTTTATATGAAAGCTAAATTTAAAACTTCTTAGCCTAAAACTTAGACCTAGCCTTTAAATGGCTAGGTCTAAAAAAGAACAACTAAAAAACCTCTTAATTAACTATTTTTTTTAAAGCTCCCAAAGGGGGAAAAAACTTACCCACTAGAACAGGGGTCTCTATCCTTGGCAACTTTAAGACTTGTAGACTTCAACTCCCAGAATTCCTCAGCCAGCTTTGCTTTGCTGGCTGAGTAATTCTGGGAGTTGAAGTCCACAACTCCCTGCCTGCTTGATTGCAGGCAGGGAGATTTAGTTGCTTGCTGATGCAATGGATTTCTTTCCTTTCCTTTTACACAACGTTTCAGTGGTTAGAAGATTTAGTTGCTTGCTGATGCAATGGATTGCAGGCAAGGCAAGGCAAGCGTTGCGGCTAGCAGCTAAGGTAAGCAAGCTGGAGGGGGGGGGATTTTTGCTATGTACCAATTAGGAGGCAAAAATTAGCAGCTGGGATGGCCAGCGTTGTGTAAAAGGAAAGTTTTTCCCTTTTACACAGCGCTTGGCCATCCAAGCTCTGGCGATCCCAGCTGAGTTGCCTGCTAATCTCAGCTGGGATGGCCAGCCTTGTGTAAAAGGAAAGTTTTTCCCTTTTACAGGGGGCTTGCTGATTAGCGGCAACTCAGCAGGCAATTCAGCTTGGCTCCTTAGAGCCATTTAAGGCTCCTCAAAGCCTTTCGGGCTGGTCTGCCTGGTTACAGGAGACCGACACCCGGCGTATAAGACGACCCCCAACTTTTGAGAAGATTTTTGTGTGTTAGAAAGTCGTCTTATACGCCGGAAAATGTATCCCTCTCTGGCGATAGGTTCTGCTAAATCTGTTGTTTTCTATGCATATGTGAAGATGGGAATCAATCTAGATGTTTTTAAAATAACTATGAAATCTGTCAATATGTTGATGCATAAGGAAAACCATGTTTAGTATACATCTAGTCCGTGACTTGCAACAGTTCATTTAGTAACTATTCGAAGATGCAATGGCACTGAAAAAAGTGACTTATGACTGTTTTTCACACTTACAATCATTGCAGCATGCCCACAGTCATGCGATCAAAATTCAGACACTTGCCAACTGATTCATATTTATGACAGTAGCAGTGTCCCAGAATCATGTGATTCCCCCTTTGGATCTTCTGACAAGCAAAGTCCATGAAGAAGCCAGATTCACTTAACAACCATGTTACTAATTTAACAACTGTAGTTATTCACTTAACAAATACGGCAAGAAAGGTAATAACAAACTCACTTAAGAACTGTCTCACTTAGCAACATAAATGTTGGTTCAATTGTGGTCGTACATTGAGGAATGCCTATAATTAGATCTAGTCTTAATTCAGATATTATGAATGGGTAGGTGGTTTTCATAAAACGGTTTAGATCCTGTGTGAGGGACCCAGTGGCTCAGTGGCTAAGACGCTGAGCTTGTCGATTGAAAGGTTGGCAGTTCAGCGGTTCCCTAGTACTGCATAATGGGGTGAGCTCCTGTTACTTGTCCCAGCTTCTGCCAACCTAGCAGTTCGAAAGCACATAAAAAAAATGCAAGTAGAAAAATAGGAACCACCTTTGGTGGGAAGGTATCAGCATTCCATTTGCCTTTGGCATTTAGCCATGCCAACCACATGGCCAAGGACATATCTTCGGACAGCGCTGGGTCTTCGGGTTTGAAATGGAGATGAGCACCGCCCCCCAGAGTCAGGAACAACTATCACATATGTGCAAGGGGAACCTTTATGCGTAGTATTTATGTGATGCCTGGTTGTGTGTGGCTTTTTTATTGATTGATTGGTATTTTGATGGCTGCCTATCAAATCGTATTTCTTTGTGCTGCCTAACACTAAATACCCAATACTCCTCTTATTTTCCCCACCACAATAACCCTATGAGGTGCATTGGGCTGAGAGAGACTGACTGTCCCAAAGTCACTCAGTTGGCTTTCATGGCTGAGGCAGGACTAGAACTGACAGATTTATTCTTTCTAGCCCAGGGCCCAATCCTATTCCCCTCTGTTCAACAGTCTGTCCCAACGGAGATGAGCACCACCCCCTAGAGCTGGAAACAACTAGCATATATGTGCGAAGGGAACCTTTAGATCCTGTGTCATCTGGTTGCTATCTGCTCCCTACTTTTAACCACTGAGGGGATGATTAGATATAAGTAAGCTTACACAGAGCACATCCAGACAGCCAGTTTAAAATTCTTAACGCAGCACAAAAAGATGACAGCATCATTTCTCTGTCTAAGTCTCTATAGCCTGTCTATAATAAGGGCAGCAATAGGTATTGTGGGATTTCTTTTGATTCCAATAAAACACAACCAGAGAAAATTGGCTGCAGGGTTCCTTCACTTGATGCCAGGGGTGAAACAATCTTTTACAAAATGAAGGATTAAAGACAAAAGATTCAGCTAGCAGAATTCTTTGTTTATATAACTTGATGTTGACACTCCAATTATGCCATCAGATTGCACACCTATTTGATGATGTACTCATCATGACCATGCTTAGTTTGCTTAGTTTACTTCCCTCAAAACCAGTTGAAACCAGTCGTAGTCTTGGATTGCTCTTCTCTGGAAGTTGAAAAGTATTCCCAGTTTCTTTACACAGCAAAGCTTACTACAACAGTTACGAGAAATATAGGTATTATATCATAAAATATATTTATAAAAGCTCTGTGTGTGCATTATATTATTGCTGACCGAGAATATTAAGATGCAGTATTGGGTTTTCCAGAAAATAGGAAAACATCCGTCACTCCATCTCTCTAACGTAAATTGAGGATGAGACATGAGGCAAAGTGTGACAAATTGTGAAAACTATAGTTTTAGCCATTTTTGCAGCTCTCTACAGAGGTCCTGGTTTACTACTTAGAATTGCCTTGATTTTGCTGCTTTCAATAGAGCAGCATCAAGATGGGTGCTAGAAAACATGGTAGCCCAGGCCATCTTTAAAGTAACATATCCATCAAACCCATGTAGGAATTTAGAGCACCCCATAAAGAAGTCTGTCTTTTGGGTTATTTCCATATGGTTCTAATAGATCACTGGACAGAACCTCTGGCCTAAGGTTGCTCAAGAGATCTTGATTCAGGTGCTCCTTTCCCCGAGGTCATGTTAGAATAATCCCATAAATCAAAACAGTCATGGAAGGAAACTGGCAGAATTGACTGGAGAGGAGAGGGTGTGCTCATAGTAGCTCTAAGCACCAATAAAAACCAGGCAGTTCCTAGCCCTTGAAACACCAGCATTATAGTTGCTGCTGAAGTGATTCAGATTCTGAATAAAGCAAGGATTTTGATGGAAGAAGATGAAAAACACCATTGCATATTGCATTATTAAAAACCAAAGTTCTCTGACCATAGTTATGCTTTGGGGATGAAGAGAAAGCTACATCAATGAGCTGTTAATGAGGTCATTATTTGAGCCAAAGTAAGAAGTATGAATGTCTTCACAATAGTTTTGCTCTTGCTTTAACCTGTGCTAGTGCTTTCCTATGCAGGTATCTTAATTTGCTGAGTCTTGGAGATGATAGATGAGGAGGATTCATTATGTGTCATCAAGTCAATGTTGATTTTTAGTGACCACATAGATAGATTTCCTCCAGGTGAGGAAGACAATAACCCAAAAGGCCATTTACGTCATTGCCTCATTTTTTCAATTCTTTGCCAGCCCCACAATGTTAAGAAGACACAAGGAGCAGAACCTTAGTTCAGTACCACTCCCATGTGCAAAAGGAGTCTAATTCATTTTAAATAAATATTTTACAAATGTAACATACAATTGTTTTCATCAGAATACTCCTTGGTGTCAGAATGTAATAAAGCCTTCCTAGACCAAATATCTTCACAACCATCTAAACCATGAGTGTCCAACATTTTGACTAGCTTGGGCCATATTGAATGAAGAGGAATTGTCTTGGACTGCATATAAAATATTTAATATTGTTAAAGTATATTAGTCACATAATGTTTAAAAATTATGATCTTGTGGGGCTGCATTACTACCAGTCCAGGGCTGCATGTGGTTTATTCTGTGTTTGCTAAACTCTTATTGCAGCAGTTGGCTTAACAACAACAATATATATATTAACTAGACTGACAAAATAATTCAATATTTTGGTTTGGTTTACACTCTCATGATAGTTAAACTTTATTCAGCCTCTGTTGTGGCTGATATATTTGGGATATAAAACAGCAACTCTAACCCCTCAGTCGTGCAACTATAACTTTCAGTACTTTGAAATATTGTTCATCTCAGGATAGAAATGAAGGAATTGTGATTCTGGCTTTGCTTTTGGTTCTCAACCTTTCCTTCCTTCTTGACGTTTTGTTTGAACTACATTTGTCCTACATTTTCCCCTAAATTGGGGATAAGACAAAGAGCTGGAAAAGCTGTGGATTTTATAGTCAAAAAGTTCTTTAGTGTCTTTTCTTTTTTACTAGGAGGTTCAAAATTTCTCCATTTTGGAAAGAAACAGCTGTGGAGGCTGATGGGGGGGAGGGATAATAGAAGAAGGATTTTGTATCAACTTTCTTCCCTGTGAAGATACAGACCTGACTCCATCCTCAGAAGGGGAAATCTGAAGACCCCTAAGGCTGTTGAGATGGTGTCCCTAGAGTTGCATTAGAAAGGTAAAATAACAGGTATTGAAAAAACTGCTGGATAGCTTTTGCAGGATGTTAACACCAACAGGGAATGAAGTTTTTCTCTGGTAATTACAGATTCACTAACAAGTAGCAATCATCTATCATAATCTATACTCTTTAATCCCTCATTTGCAATGTGCATTAAATATACACTTAAACTCTTGCTGATAGTTTAATGATTGATACACTTATAGATTGCTAGGTCTGTTTTCCCAAGGGAAAATTAAGTGCTGTGTCTTGAAAAATATATATTTGTAATACACATGCCATGTCTGATCTTGGGCATATGTTTTGTTTTAAAGAAAGAAAAATGAAAATAGCTACATCATTGGCTTGGAAAGTACCTTTTGGATTCTGGCTTTTCCCACAGGTGTACACCTCAGTGTCATTTTAAAAAGCACAACACAATGTGTGAACTCTCTTCACCCATATAAAAAATGGCACTAGTATTGGCTACTAATACTGGTGAAAGATGCTTTTCAGAGATAGAAGTGCATGCCATAAACATTTTCATTATCAATTTCTCCTTTCAGCATTATTCACACTGAATTTCTTGGAACTGTAATTGAATTTGTTGCATTAAATATAAGGCATTTACATAAATGTGTGAGAGAAAAGATTTATTTTGAAAAATGGATTTGGTTACTGTTTAAGAGCTCACTAGCTCAGAGTTCATATATAATTATATGTATTATCCCACTAAGACTAGCCCTTTCTACTTGGGCTGGCAGAGACAGCCTTCTACAGATGCCATTGCTCAAAACTCTCCAGTTGCTGGGATCCAGAAGAAAAGGCTTCTGTGCCATAACTCCCACCCTTTGGAATATCCTGCCCTCCTGAGTAAGATCTGTCCCACACCTCCTATCTTTCCATAAGAGCATAAAGATCTTCCTCTGTAAATTGGCCTGGGGACCCAATGGGGGACTTCAACTCTTAAAATGGCTGCTAGATTGACAGCAGACTCCACTTCCCTCCCCGCTCGCCTTTCTTCTTTATTAATCATATTGATGTATTTTCTTGATTTTTTTTCTTGTTTATTTTATTGCTCTACTATTTCACTTTCACTTTGTTTATGCTTCCTTTTTATTTCTTCATTTTATATGGTTGTGAGCCACCTAGAGTAGCCCCGTGGCAGGATAGGCAGCAAATAAATTTGACGATGAATATGATGATGATATGATGATGACAACAATAATTGTGTGTGTGTGTTGGAAAAAGCTGCAGGGACAATTATAACCCAATTTATTTAAAAATTAATAGAACAGAACACAATAACAGAGTTGGAAGGGACCTAGGAGGTCTTCTAGTCCAACCCATTGCTCAGGCAGGAAACCCTATACCATTTCATACAAATGGTTGTCCAAACTCTTCTTAAAAACTTCCACTGTTGGAGCATTCACAACTTCTGGAGGCAAGTTGTTCCACTAATTGTTCTAACTGTCAGGAAATTTCTCCTTAGTTCTAGGTTGCTTCTCTCCTTGATTGGTTTCCATCCATTGCAAATAAATTGCTTTATCTGTGGACTTCCAATAATTATGGATATGCGAACTCCATAATAACAGCTGGATGTCAACTCCTTACAAGTGACAGCATAATTTATTTTGAAAAGTTGCACTCTCTCCTTTCTCAATCAGCTCCTTTGGTTTGCAGCTTCTGCAGTACTTGTCTACTGCTATCATAAGCCAGCCTGCCTTACCTTCCTAGCCACTCCCTCTTTTCTTTTTCTAAATATGCTTTCACCAGTTGTCTCAATAACATAAGGCAAAATAGGAGGAGTGGTTCCCAAATGGCCACCCAGTTAGCTGTTGAAATTTGGTGCGGTTGAAATTTGAATCTGTGGTTTCACACATCCAGCCCAATGCATTGTTCTTTGGCCCTGCTGACTCATTTACATCATATTCACATACATTTTGTGTCTAGAATAGGATTAGACAGTTCTACCAATTGGCCACCCACATTTTGTAGAAATCCTGTGAAAACAGACACAATACACATAAAATACGTCTACTACACTCTGAGAATCCTACATTCAGTAGAGGACCCATGCATTAATCAGAAACTATGTATATGCTAAAGTTCACTGTTTTCTTTGCAGGCTGCATCAAACTCACTGTACTTCTTTAAATCAAGAACACTTATATATTGTTCTCATGTTTCTACCTTATTCATCAAAGTGTTTAACACGTTACAGGAGATACAAGATAGGTAGGCAGCAAACAGGTCCAACTCTTTCAAACAATAGAGGGGAAACCTATTGATTAAATATCACTCAGTGGAAGGAAGGAAGGAAGGAAGGAAGGAAGGAAGGAAGGAAGAAACCCTGCTCCCCAGTCTTGATTGTGCAAAAAGATACGTATTTAATCCCTTTCTTGAGAAACAAAACACTTGTGGTTTCTTAGCTTTTTTCTCTCGCTGTTTCAAATATGCAAGAATGATTGATTCAAGACACAACAGGAAAGTTTTTTTTCTCACTGTGGGTAGTGTTACTGCTGCAACATGTGTGCCTTGTTTTAAGCAATCTCCATGAAAGCAGAATACAAAGGACTCATTTGGGCCACAATTATTTCACATGGATTATGGAATCTACTGTATCTTACTTATAGAAAGAAACTACCATCACAGATGTGAACCACTCAGATGGACAGAACTGATTGATTTCACCACAGATAAATAAATTTCACACACAACTGGAAGAGAGGAGGATTCATATTTGAATAATAGGAAGGCATACAGATTCAGCCTTCCTATCACTGCAGACAGACCTTTGAACTGATTCATAAAAATTGCATTATGCAAGAAAAATGTAAGAAGATTTGAGATAAAATTTCAGTGGTTGTCTGAAGCTAATCAGTAAATGCCATAAAACAGTGTTATATGTAGCAGATACTCAAGTGACACTAAACTCTAGAAAATTCTGTATTTCAATTGTGCTCCAGCTGTGGCTTATTTTCTATGCTATTTAACCAAATACTTCCAGAACAAACAGTGGTTTATTTTTAAGGTTGAACAAGCCAACTCCCTAGTTTAAATGATCCACAAGCCAGAATTCCTGGTTTGATACTTACACTAGGCAAACCACAGACAGATTTATATATATCTGTTGATGGAATGGAGGCACATGGACTAGTATCCAGTTTGTGTACAGCTAAGCCATAGTTCTAGTGAATTCTGGTTTGTCATATCATTCAAATATTGTCTCTGGAGATTTTGGACAGATTTATTTATATTATATTATATTATATTATATTATATTATTATATTATATTATATTATATTATATTATATTATATTATATTATATTATATTTATTATATTATTATATTATATTATATTATATTATATTATATTATATTATATTATATTATATTATATTATATTATATTATATTATATTATATTAATTATATTATATTATATTATATCTGGTGGTCTTCTCTCCCATTCCTAACCAGATCCTTGCTTAGCTGTTCAAAATCAACCCAGGTAAGTTAAATGCTGCTAAGCACATGAAGAAAAGGCAGAATATAAATGTAATAAACAAACAAATAAATATGTTTAGTTTGGATTGTCCTTCAATGTTAAAAAGATGAGTCCACCACCATTCTTCATTGTCTACTTTCTGTTTTATTTTGAAATGAATTAAAAGGAATTTGAGAAGAAAAAATAGAATAACATAGCTACTAGGAACTTCATTTCTATGTTTAACTGCTCTTGTGGTGAGTTAGTACTACTTAAAAGATTTTCTGATCCATCAGACTGCTCTACCTTGGGACCTACATGGTTTGCTATTGGGGCTTGGACTTCACCCGAGCAACAATATTTATTTGTTTGTTTATTAAATTTAAATTTAATTTAACCTGCTCAGAATTTCATTCTTGCGGTTGGTGAAGAGAGCCCTGATCTTATGGCATCAAATCTTTAGTAAACAGTGCTAGCCAAATATACCCTGACTATTTTAGTTTGCCTTAGAAGTCAACGCAAATGCTAGTAATTTGGGGTTAATATTTGAGCCTGTAAAATGGTCAATGGTCACACAGGCTGAATGCACATAAAAAACGAAATCCATGTTCAGAGATATTAAGGACAGATGCTCCAGCTCTTCATTTTTAATCTTTGAGTTTATCTGTGTTCAAGCTGAATCACTTAGTCAGGATACCACTTCAGTTTTTTTTAAAAAGATATGATCTCACAGCTGTTCCCTTTATTCTGCCAACTGTTATAAAATACAGCACCCACAGACTTTATTTAGGTTTGTTTAGCTTAAACAAGTAACAGAAAAGGGAAAAGTCTACTTCATCTGATGCGTCTTCTATATTTTAGCTTTTATGGCTGTTTGGCATGGAAGTTATAAAAATACATGATAGATAATAATTTTCTTTTTTTAGCTTGAGCTTTAATTTCTTTGGAAAGCCTAGCAAAAAATAATGAGAGTTAGTAGTAAATATTAGTAGTATGCTTACACATTTCCCCTAAAATGCTTTTGGAAGCAAACTATTTAATTACATATTTATTTAAAACATTTATATAGCTGCCCACCATATACCAAATTCTGGATAGTTCCCTGTCAAACTACAGCTGCCAAATTAAGATCAAGTTTGAAACATATCCTTCTGCACATTAATTTTTACAATGCAGTGTCAGTTTAAATGCATTTAAATATTTATTAAATGCATATTTTATGCTCCGATTTGTATCAGAATGTTTGTAGTGAAATCTGTGCATAAGAATACAATGTTATTCAGAAAATGCATACCAATTTTTGTAGTCTTTCCCCCTAAGATAAATATCTACCAGGCCAGAAGAAAAGTAAGTGTGTAAAATGAATGTGACAAGCAATTATAATTCTCAAGACAGTTTCATTATATTTCACCAAGTGGAGAGATTATAAAAAACCAATATTATCAAAGCAACTTTTTTGTGTAGATTTATCTCATTGTTTGGGCAACTAATCACAGTACAGTATCAAGGATTCCAAGTAAACAAGTCAGACCTGAGGATGACCTTCTTGGAAAAGTTTTGCACGGTGAAACTAGAGAAAGAAGTTGCGAAGGAGAAAAAATATGTTTCTCCTCCATCAGGACCACAGAGGAGATTTGATAACAAACCCTAATCCAATCAGATTTACAAGAAATTTTCATCTATTTGGATTTTCAGTCAAAATTTGCTTCATTGCCACATCAGGAGTAACTAAGGAAATGAACAAGAGATGGTACATAGTGGGAGACAATGCGAAGGAGTGACCATAATGATAACTTTTACAAGAGCACCCGTTACAATGGCTGGAAAATCTCCCAGAGCTCTTTGGAATTCATTGACATCCATTAGCTTCTTAGCATGGATTGCTTTTAATGGATCTCCTATCCTTTGAGACATAAAATGACAGCTGCAGGTCTAAAGCTCAGCAGGAAGCAATTTGACCGTGACAAGTAGATAGATGTAAAATCCTCAACTTCAGCCCATTATCCTTCAGTTTAGTAGAGGAAGACCTATCGTTTCAGAGTGTGTCTTGCCATGTGTGCCAGGTCAGTAACTAATTGGAAAATAACAAGGTTTTCATGACTGTCTTGGAGTCCTGATCGTATCTAACAAAACAGTTTCAGCATGTACTGTATATTAATGTTTCCAAGAATCCAAGAATAGAAGACCTTAGCAACATCAATGTGATCATTTTGTTCACTTTTAGCTAGCAGATTGGGAAAATCTGCTAGCCAAAATCATCTTCCTGAGTGTCCAACATATTGGGGTCTAGGACAACTCACCACAGCCAACTCCCTGCAGCCAACTTGCCATGGGATAACACACCATGTTCAACTTACTGTGGGACAATTTGCTGTGGGACAAAAGTTACTCTAATATTGAAGAAATGTTTAAAAAATTATTGGAGGAAAAAATTATTAAAGAAAAGATGCCAAAGGAGGGACAAAATGAAATGTGAATGACAAAAATCAAAATAATGTTTTTATTACTTTAAATAATTAAACTGAATAGTTGAATTGAACCATGGTGAGTTGTTCCACAGTGAGTTGGTTGTGGTGAAGTGAGTTGGCCATGGTAAGTTGGCTGTGGCAAGTTGGCCACGTCTGTTGACTATGGCGAGTTGTCCCATTCTGAACAGCTTACTAAGCAGTCTCAACTGGTACAAGAATATAGTGGGGAAAAGGCTGGGGAGGGAAGAAGAAGACATATCTATAACCTGTCTGTCTATTCTTTGGCTGCACTGACCCCTTAGATTCCTGACAGACTGTTTTCAAAACTGGAAAGAGTAGGTTTAAAATAGAAGTTTCTTATACAAATTAATCTGAGCAACATATAAATAGGGTTACAATTTGTTCAACCTGGCCTATTATATTATTCTTCACCAGCAGCAACCTCAGAGTTTCTGGAATCTCAGAGAACGTTTTCTATTTCCTGATAGAAAATAGAATAACAGATTTGGCAGAGACCTTGGGGATCTTCTAGTACCATTCCTTGCTCAAGTAGGAGACACTGTACCATTCTGGACAGACGGCTGTCCAAATTTTTCTTGCTTGCTCTTCTTTACTTATTATTCTCCCAGAGTTGCTCAATGGTGAGATGGACAGCATACACATTTAATAAACAATATAAAAATAAACTTGTGCTACTAGGGAGAACAATCACGACAAACCAAGGTGGAGTAGTAATAATGGAGAGATTTCACACTGACAGCAAACTAGGGTTGTACTGTCAAGATTATGGTTTTACAGCTGCAACATCTGGCTTATAAAGATGGACCTCAGAAAGTTCCAATTCAAAGAAAAAATGATTGCCTTTGAATTGTGGTGCTGTAGAAATTTTGGATTACTTACTTTCCCCCCTTTTTTAATTGGAGATTGAAGCTGATTTCTTTATTTACAAAGTTTTCTTCTGCAGAGCTATGATCAATTCCTTCTGGTACAAGTTTCAATTTACTTTGTTTCAGTGTGGATAGAACTCATATAGGTTATGTCACTGCTTTAATTTCATTTTTACTCTGAAACACCCCTGAATTCCTGCAATTCCTACCTTAAAACATCCCCATTAGGTCTTCCCTTCAGTATGAAATAAAGTGTTGAACACCATGGGAGATTGCTTGTGACCGGGGAGATTGCTTGTGACCTGATTGTAGTGAAGTCATACCACCTGGCCATGAAAAGAAAGTTCACTAAAGGCCTATTTGTGCTTCTTTTTAACTGGGAAACAGGGGTTTTCCAAAAAACTGAATTCAAGAGCCAATACAGTGATTAAGGCATTAGGCTATGGTAGAAACAGAGAGACCATGAATTCTAGTCTAGCTTTGAGAACAAAACTAGATGGGTAAACTTTGGCCAGTCACTTTCTCTGAGGCCTATGAAGGAGATAAAGGATAGCTGCTTCTGAAACACCATGCCCAAAAAACTTGTCTAGGCAGTCTCCAAGAAAGGTACACAGTTAAATAAAGGTGAAGTGAAGCTGGCTTCCCCATTGACTTTGCTTGAAAGAAGGTCACAAAGATATCATATGATTCAAGGACCTTGCAATAAATATAAGCCAATTGCTTATATTTGTGTCTGAAGTGTCTGAATTTTGATCACATGATCTTGGGGATGCTGTAATGGTTGTAAGTGTGAATAATGGTCATAAGTATCTTTTTCAGTGCCACTGTAATTTCAGTCACTAAATGAACTGGTTTTTTAAAAAATTAGGTTTATATGCTGCCCTTCTCCAGAGACACAGGGCGGCTTACAATGCGTTAAGCAATAGCCTTCATACTTTTGTATATTTTTTATACAAAGGCAGCTTATTGCCCCCACAAACTGGGTCCTCAATTTACCTACCTTAGAAAGGATGGAAGGCTGAGTCAGCCTTGAGCCTCGAACTTGCAATAATTGCAGACAGCTGAATGTTAATAACAGGCTATCTAGCCTGATGAGCTATCTGAGGCTCTTAGATAGCTCTCTTAGATAACTGTTCTAAGTGGAGAACTACCTGCATAATATATAGAAGTTTAATGGTATGTGGGAGTGACCTTGGGAGAAGCCAGGCTCCCTAGGGAACAATCAGATAAGAGGAAGCGTAGCCCAGAGTTCCATAGTGGAAGAGCAAGAGGCTTAGGAGGGAACAGCCCTAAATTATTGGATTGTATAGGTGATAGTGGGATAATTGTTCTTTCAGACTTGCAAGATTCTGTTAAAGTAGCTTTATGATAAAGTAGAATTAGCATTTTTGTCTGGTGTACCTGGTAAAGACTGACAATTTGCCACCCATTTTTCTAGCAGCACTACAGGACAAAACCATTTAAGAAAATAGCCAGTCTCTCTCATTTGGTTGTAAGTAGTAGGTTTTGTGTTTAAGTTGTTTGGTGTTACATGGAATGAGAAGAGAAACCTAAATATAAAACAAATTTTTGAAAAATTATGTATGAAGTGTGTTAATGAAAAATGTGAATGGTTGAAAGCCTATAAGATTGCTATTAAAATGCAGGTGCAAAATGGACATTTTACTCTCTCCAGAGAGCAAGCTTGTAGATACTGTGAAATATCAATTAAGGTTTATAGTTGCCTTTGTTGGCTAAATATGCTTTTCATGGGAAATGTTCATCCTGCAATAATGAAGCAATAATATTGAGCTTCAATATACACTGAATTATATGGACATTTCTTAAGGAGTAGATTGCTTTTACAAGTAAACTATAGGGCATTCTTTGACTGTTTTTATGAGGTCATCTACATGACTTTCAGACAGGGCACATGGCCAAGTCCCATTCATACATCAGTTCATTAATTCACACAGCTGTCTTTATAATCTACCATCCCACCCCCCAAATTATTTTGTAGTTACATAGAAGGATTTTAAAAGTGTATTTCAAACTCCTCAAACTTTAAAAACTATGAAATAACTTATCTTAGTTCGCAAGCAGCAAACGCAACCTATGAAAGAAAATCACTCTAGGACAGATTTCTATCACCATAGAAATCTGTCCTAGATACTTTTCAGATATTATAAATAGTATAACTAGGCTCAAGATATTAAGCAATGTCTGTTTATTATAGTAGGGTGAGGGAGAGTTATAAGTCAGGGATAATATATACTAGAAAGAAGGCAATCTAGGACTGATGATAGATCTGGAAAGCTCAAAATCATAAAGCCAGAAGTCTAACGGAGTTCATAAATTGCTAGTTGTTGATTTATACCAACCAAGGCTTCATTTAATTTAAACAGAAACGGGCCAAGCCCTTGACTGTCTGAATTCCAGGGTTAAAATCTTGAACATACAGAAATATAGGAAGATAAAAATATCCATTCTGCTACTGCAAAGTTTTAATTCTTTTTACAGCTTTTATTTTGCAGATTGTGGCAAAAAAAAAAAAAATCCATTCAAGAGCTTTAAATCTAAAAAACAATTAGAAGTGAATGTATAAGTAGCAGTAGATACTGCATTTGTATGTGTTATCCATAAAGTGAGAAATTGTGAACAGTCCTTTCCCTCAGTAAAGTCAATTCTTCATGAGCACACAAAGAAAAAACACAGTGGGGAAACTTTCACATGTAAAAAGTTAAGAATAAAAATGTTTCAAGTGTGAAAGATAAGCCAAGAGCCAACAATTCTCAAGACAGCGATGTCAGTTCTGTCAACAACAAACTGCTCTGCTTCAAGACCACGAAGTACACACCACTGAATCCTGGAAAGGTTAAAAAGAAGCAGCATGTTTGAACTGCCATGGATATAAGTGGAACTGAATCTTGATGCTGACAGAGGGCAATCAACAATATGGTTTCAATCTAGCTTGTAGGAAAGATTCATATCTAGTTGTGCTGTGTTAAACTGAAAGACTTCTGCTAAGTTTGAACACAGTAGCTTACTTAAGCTTTGTAAAAGGGATTTACTGCTAATTCCTGGCCTGAAGAAACCCCTACATGCATTTGTATGACAGTCATAAAGGACCTTGGCATGAAAGCTCTCTAGCATCTCAAGAAAGGCATTTCTAATAATGTGTACAATACATTTTCCTGGGTCACTATAGTTATGGTCGGTTAATCAGTGGTTAAGCCAGGAGTCTGTGGCTCCAGAGTCACATGGGGCTCTTTGGGCCCTCTGCTGTGGCTCCCTGTTGGGTGATCCCACCACTGGCTGACACTGCCCTCGCCCTCCCCTACCAGTCACTCCTCACCTGGCCTGAGAAGATAAGGACAATGGCAGGGGATAGAGAAGTGGTCAAGGCAGAAAGAGAGAGATACAGAGAGTGGGGAAGAGAGAGAGACATAAAGAGATAGAGAGAGATGGGGGAGAGAGGGAGGGGAGAGAGAGAACTGTCAAAAGGGTTTTGTGGTTCCTGGTGTTTAACAATTGGTTTTCTGCCCTAATGACCCACTGGGTAGGCGTGGCTTGGCGGGGGTCATGTGACTGGTGCAAGTGAGTGACATCGAGTTGGCCATGCCCACTCAGGTTTTGTGGCTCCCAGTGTTTTCTTTTCTGTGGGAAACAGCTCCAAATGGCTCTTTGAGTGCTTAAGGTTGCAGACCCCTGGGTTAATAAAATAATATTGCTAGAATTAATCCCTGCTGAAGGAATGAATGAAATACATAAAATTAAATTCTGACTTTTTAAAAATAATGGATAAGAATTGATTGTTAAGAATTGTTTACCTTATCTATCACAATCTTTAAATTGTTACCAATAATTTTAAATTAAACATAGTATCTTCAGGTTGATAAAATCCAAATGGTCTTCTCCTTCCTCAAATTGTTCTCAACATGATCATGAACTATTTCTAATTGGAATATCTGTACTTCGTGACTGTGTTATTTCCTGTTTAATTACACTACTTAACATGCATTCCACACAAACAATTCCACAATAGTAAAGAAGGAATTAGTACCTCAGGGTTACCTTTTATGAAAATAAGCTAACAAAAGCAAAAGGGAACTTCTCCAGTTCTCTTTTGAAACCATCCATATTAGCTGTCATTGCTCAGTGAATCCCACAGTTTAGGATTCACTGGCAACAATGAATCATTTAAAAAAATGTTTTGTAAAAATTTTAAATTTTGGTGAAGCTTGTAGAAAGAGCTCTAAAAATCAGAGCTGTGTTGGATCCACCAGAACTATTGAAAGAAAAGGAAGGAATTATTACATCGTTCAAACTACAAAGTACACAAAAAACGAAAACATACACATAAATTTCTGCTATTCCTTGAACAAAAAATCCTCTTAGCTTCATCTTTCTATTATTATGGTTTTATCTTAATTTAATACTTTATCTTGTATATTGTATTATCCACATACTATGTGAGTGTATGTATGTATTGATGTACAGTATGTATGTATGTATGTATGTATGTATGTATGCATATTTGCTGGTGCTTTATTTTTCTTTGTATATCAGTGATTGCATGACCTCGGTAGATACCACATGCTCAATAAATAAAGTAAAATCTTTCTGCTCTATGAAGATTTTAACTACCAAACTGCAGCTCTGTAAGATTTTACAATGTAAAATCTCTACAGCTGACACAATTTGCAGGATAATTATTCAAACAAGTATTGTCCCTTTTGATAATGAGAACAAGAGTAGAATAATGGTTAAGTGCTGGCACTAGGAAAACTGAGTTTCTGAGTGCATAAAAATGTCACTTAGTGACTTTGGCCCAATTTAACTGTCATCCCAACTCTACACACAGAGTAGAGCTTTTCCATGGAAATGGAACTGGCTTGAGTTTACATACAACATACACAGAGACATATGTGACACACAGACATACGTGTTCTAACTTTCATATCTTTATCTCTCTCTCTCTCTCTTTCTCTCTCTCTCTCTCTCTCTCTCTCTCTCTCTATCTGACACACACACACATACACATCTATCTATCTATCTATCTATCTATCTATCTATCTATCTATCTACCTACCTACCTACCTACCTACCTACCTACCTACCAACCAACCTACCTACCAACCTACCTACCTACCTACCTATCTATCTATCTATCTATCTATCTATCTATCTATCTATCTATCATCATATACCTATTTATTCCATCTATCTATCTGTCTGTCTAGTCATCTAGCTATTATCTATCTTGGTGTTTCTCAACCTTGGCAAATTTAAAATGTGTGGACTTCAACTTTCAGAATTCTGGGAGTTAAAGTCTATATACCTTAAAGTTGCTGAGGTTGAGAAACCCAGGTTTCTGTAATCAGATTTAGCTAAAGTGCTAACCCACATTAACCTCACCACATTCTATATGTCTAAGACATATGTCTACTTTTACAAATGTTTTAAAAGCCAACCTTAAAGCTAGCAAGTGTGACATTAATGTAGGAGAAATGTGCCAGTGAAATGGTCTGAAAGAATTAAAAAGCGCTAAATGCTAGCAAAGACTATAGTTCAACAGATAATGAAATGACTGAAATGCACGTTCAAAGCTAATGTATGCCTAAAATATCCAGCTATTCCATCAACTTTAGGATTGAAACACTGCTGCACATAACAATGGCAAATGAGCCCGTGATAGGATAATAAAGTCAGAATAAAGTACAGAAAATATTGCTGAATTCCCTATCCTCTCCATCCCCCCCCACACCTTAAGATAATTGAAACAATTCACTTCAGTGGCTGATGGGAGCTTCCAATCCATCCCATTCCTCTTTACTAGAAAATACTAGATGACTCATGCACAGTTGCAGTGGTAGTTCACAGTTTCTCAAGGTATAAGCAAAGCAAAATAGAGTCTCTGATAGAATTTTTCCTGAATGGCTTGCTTTTAACAAGAGAGTGCAGAAGAATAGTCCAAGGTCAATCCACGGTTTTGAGAGCCAGGTCACAAATGTCAGCCAATCCAGAGTCAGAATTTCATGGACAGAATTTACGCAAATGTGTAGGAGCCAGAGATCATATATTTATTTTGAATAAAGAAACATGACTTTGAACTTCCTCTTAAATCAGCCTGCAACCAACTGCCATTAAGAGATTCATTTCCTTGTTTGGCAAGAAGCCTCATAGAATATCTCTGTTCTTTTCTCTATTCTATTTAATAGGTGCAAGGGCTAGGCAGCCTTACATAATCCTCATCTGATCCAACTGTTCAAGTGCCTGTTTTTGATTAGCCTTGTGATCTTGGCTTTCTCTCTCCTAGGGCTGACATTGCACAGGTAAAAATAAATTTTATTTTTCAGATTCAGAGTCTGAGGCCTGGACTCAGGCCTGGATCTGGGCTTGGGCTTTGGCCTATGTCATGACACTGTACCAGTGGTGAAATGCAGCCAGTTCTATTCGGCTCGGGCGAACTGGTAGCGCCGGTGGTGGGAGGCTCCACCCACTCACCTGGACATCATCACGTCCCGTTTTTGACACTCTGCGCATGTACAGAAAGTCCTGAGCATGCGCAGAGGTGCCACATGCAAGCACTCCCATTTGTGAACTGGTAGCCAAGATAAGTGCATTTCACCCCTGCACTGTACGCCCATAAACTAAAGGGCTATCCTCAAGTGAGATGAAGATGGTATCCCATTAAAAACATTATAGAAAAATGTCTAGTCTAGGACATGTAATTGGGCACAATTATCTTGTTTTGAGGTAACAAACTCTTTGTTCTGCTTGGTGACTTGGTATAGGAGAAAAATGATTGACTGGGATCAGACAAAGGACATTTTTAAATGGCTACTACCATTTCTAGTCTTGCCGTTTCCATGATGTTCTTTTATCATTATGTGGTAAATTAGTGATTTTAATGAACACAGATCATTGCTCCTTTTATATTTTCATCTTTCTGCTTCATCTTTTAAGGATTATTTTAGAGCATTTTGCATATTAATGGTATTGCAATTATGTATATGTAACTTATTTATTATTAGCTTTTTTTAACTTTTAGAAAGGAAGAACTAAAATGTTTTAAATAAATAAGAAAACAAATAAAAGCTTCTTTATCATAATTTCATTTCATAATTTCATTTAAAAAAAAACTAGTCAGAAGCCACAGCAGTGAAAATAAAGGAAATATTAATTAAAGCGTCCGTCAAGAAGCCAGTTTTGGAACAATGTGGATGGCCATTGGACAGAGATCTGGTATGACAGAAAGAAAATAACAATTCATTCATTCATATATTTTGTGAATCTATTTAATACAAAGTCAGCTGGTGCTCAGGTTGATGTAGCATGAAGGAAAATGTGGTTTCTGTCCTCAGTTTATTGCATAATCACCTGTAGTTATATACATGGTAACTTTGGGTGATGTTAATGCATCTGTTCTGTACTTAATAGTTTAGGAAAGCATCTCAGTGAAGCATTTATATAACTTATTTAGCTTGGATGTTCAGAACTATGATATGCTTTCTTATTTTTCACATTGAAATTGGCAATTTTCATTTAGCACTGAAATTGCTCCTATCTTGTGCACATGCTACCTTGAATTTAAATTGCCTTTAAAAATATTGTATGTGTGTGCACGCATACAAGCATACAGTTAAATTGGAATGATAGCTATAAAGTTAAAGTATCAAAATACATGAATACTTGGTTCAAATAGCACAATGATCAATATCCTGACATCAATATGTCAGAACCTGACATCAATATGTCAAGTTCCAAAAATCAAGAAAGACATGTGATTCTTCCAAGCAGTTTTCTTTATTGTTCCTTAACTGTAGACAGAATCTTGCCAAACTAAAGCATGCTAACACCTCAATCAAGCATAACCTCCGGAAACTATTAGGAAGAAGCCATTTTCACCCATTTTTCTCACACAAACTATTTGAACCAAGTTGTTCTTGCTCCTTTGGAATGCATTTCCTTTTCCTGGGAATCTGAACTGCATTCCATCACAAGATTGTTGTTTACAATGGAGAAGCTTGAAGTATATGTAATACAGTTTATATATCAAATATAGTTTGAAATAAAAATATTCATATGTATTCTTGTTAGTTCATTCTGAAAATGCTAGTTATAAACACAATTTACATTTATCATTCATTTTGCTTCAAGTAGTTGACAATGATTAGGAAATAAATGTTTTTTTATTCTCAGTAAAAAAACCAGCAAATTTCAAAAACAGCTTGCTAAATGATACCAGGAGAATCTAGCAATATGTTTGTCACTACATTGCAAATTATTTCAAAAGTAATGGGCAAATTCCACTTGTGATTTTTGGGCTCTCCACCTTCATTCCCACTTCACCACCACACACCTTCCAAATCTCTAAAGCGTTCTGCAGTCTTCTGGAGCTCTTTTGAAAGATGCAAAAGGAGTTGTAGAAAAACTAGAATGAAAATAAATTGTACTAGGAATGGCAACCTCACTTGCATGTCTAATATTTCAACCCATATGTATCTAGACTTCTATTAAATAAGTATAATAATATCATTGCAGTATGGAACTTTTCTAAAGATGGAAGTAATCTCACAGTAACTTTAAACTTAGTAGACGTCAGCGGACACCAGCACTTTTCAAACAATGATGACAACATGCTCTGAGAAATCTACATTTTTGCAGCTTAAACCCTGGCACCTGTTTTTAATTAATTTGTTAGTGATTGAGTTGTTCTTCCAAGTGCTGAGAGAGCACCTCGAAATCTGATTATTCCCTAGCTGTTATGATCTCTCAAATATTTTGGAATGTTCATCCTATAAATGAATGGAACAGTACAATCCTTGGTTAATTTAAAGGCATTTCACCCCTTGTAAATGTACAGTGAAAGATAGCCGCAATAAAAAAGATCCATCAAGGATCATAAAAATATATTTATTACCAGCCACATTATTTTGAACTGTATTTCAAGTACAAAATAAAAAAAAATAGTAAGAATAGCTATAATCCACAGAATTCTATACTTGGAACTACCCTTTCTTTAAAAACATATTAATGTTTTAAATATCTGGAAAAGTCCTTTGAAGCCAGAAATATAATCAAAATAAATAGTTACTACTTCTGTTACTGAGCAGCTTCGGTGATATTGAAATTACATATATTAAATTATGTGTTCTAAAATTTTAGATTAGAGCTGCGCATGGTGTGTTCACTGGGGGAGGGGACGACTTTTACAAGACAAAAAAAAATTGTATTTGTTTATCAAGTTATTTCTTTCCACTAAAATATTTTTATATGTAAAAATGTTTTGTTTTCTTTCATTAAAACCTAACATATAGTCTGTAGAGCGGGATTTTCTCAGGTGGTATAGTATTTTATACCTTGATTTAACTTAGTTATATTAAAGTGTTGTGAGTTTTACAGGGTCTACTTTGAGTTTCTAGATTTAGAGGGATAAATACTGAAGCATTCAGAGGTTTTTGCAGAGGTTTCATCTTGTGTCTCTGCAAATATTTAATATAAATATTAAAATATTTAATAAAATATTTATTAAAATATTTCAGAAGTTAGTGATGGTATTATCTTCTGGAATGTATCCAGGGGTGGGTTCTAAATTTTTTTACTACCGGTTCTGTGGGCATGACTTATTTTGTGGGCGTGGCTTGATGGTCATGTGACAATTATTTAGGATTTAGCAGAGGTACTGGTCCACCAGGCTTTTAACTGCTTGCAGAGATGTACCGATCTACCCATTTATTTTTTGTAAGCACCGGTCTACCCATTTATTTTTGCAGGCACTGATCTACTCATGTATTTTTTCAGGCACCAGTCTACTCATTTGTTTTCTTTTAACACTGATCAGTTGTAAGGCTGCCCTTTGAAGCCTCACAGCAAGAGTTTAAACAGTTTTTTTTCCCTCTAGCCATCAGCTGGGACTCAGGAGGCAGCAATAGATTGGGGGTGGGATCAAATAAAAGGTAAGAATAACACAGGGGTGGGGGGGGTGGGACACTGGGGGGTGGGGGGTATGTGGAGCAGAACCGATTCGGTGATGTCATATCGTCACTGCTACCGGCTCGGGAGAACCAGGCCGAACCGGGAGGAACCCACCACTGAATGCATCTTTTGCACTGAAATTGAACATAAACGCAACTCCTCACCTGCATCCCTCCCATTTCAAACCTGATGTAGGCTACAAATATCATAAGACATTTCCCCCCTTTCCACTTTGCAGCTTTGTTCTGAGGAAACTTTGCAGAGACAGGGATAAAAACTCTGTAGAAAAATTGATCAATACCTCAGTTTTAATCACTTGGATAACCCAACCCAGAGTATGTAGAACAAATCTGAACTAGTGCTCTTCAAAAAAAAAAAAAAAAAAAAAAATTAGGGTCTAGTTTATTCTTTTGATTATAAAATGATTACTGGTTCATTATTCCACCATTCCCTTGGAATTACAGTTACTTAGGTTGTGGTATACTAAGTATTTTGACTATTATGGATTAATTAATAGTATTTTGCTTGTTCTGTGATTGGTTGTTAAGCATTATATGAATATTATTAATATTATAAACGGGGAAAAAACTAATTTCTGCAGAGTATCATGTCCAACACTATTGACAAAACTATTGACTTTTGGCCATGGATTGATCCCAGCCTTTGATATTTGGATAGCCAGACTTTGAAAATATTCATGTACCTCCAGCCTCTCCCCCAACATAAAGTGTAATAGTATCAATGTAGTTTAAAGAATACTTGTAAAATGTACAGTGAAATTCAATATTTCAATATGAAGTTCAATATTTTTATTCACTATTTTAAATTGCTAACCTTTTAAAATGAAAATGTTAAATATTTTGAGTGATTTTTTAAAAAGCTAAAGATAACCAGTCATGCTGATAAAAGTCAGTCAAGAAAATTTGTTGAAAATGTTTTGGTGTTACAAGTGTTTTTGCCAGTAAAGAATGACCCCAGTATGTTGTCTGTCAGAAAATCCTGTTCACTGAGTATATGAATCCAGGAAAACTAACATTTCAACTGGAATTATATTATGAAAAAAACATTGTAAAGTTCTTTTATTATTTTTTTGTGATACAGATCAAATTAAAACACCAAAAGTAAATAGAATATTTATTTCTTACCCAACAGTAAACCTCAGTGAAATTTAATTCAATTACTGGTATTTACTTTATTCATAAGAGATCACACAAATAGGTTTCTGATTTTAAAAGGCCTCCTATACTTGAAAAAAAATCCTGTATGCTGGGAAACAATTCACCATACTGTGTTTTTACATATTTTATATATTGTATAGTCATAACGATGCAATACTGTTTTATATATACATGGAACAGGCTGCTATTTTTCTTTTCTACCTCTAGAATGGAGAGAAAGCAAGAACAGGCAAGTACAAAGTCTATTATAGCATGATATAATGCTAGCAATTTTTCCCATAGTGGGAAAAAATAAGCATAAGTGCTAAGAAATTGTGCCTCCAATCTATGCTTGGCCATGACTAAAATATATTTTTATCTGTGCATTCTCCTTTATGGCATATGCTTCCTGCTATACCTCTATCTTACTAGGATTAAAATTCTGCTGCTTAATCCTCGTCCAATCCAAAATTGACTCTCGGCACCTGTTCAAAATTCCCACTGCTTCCCTAGGATTCATAGACTAAAACATGAGTCAGAAGTAATGATACTTTGCTCCAACCTCTGGCTGACTTCCACAAGCAGTTTCCCATGAGAAGTAATAAGGGGGAAAAGGGGGGGAGCCACTAGAGGAAGAAACATGCAAAAGACAAGAATGGTTTTAAAACGCCTGGAAAAATCAGATCAGTGTTTTCTGCATGATGCATTTCAAAGCCATCTTTGCTTGATTCTTGAAATCAAGAATGAATGAATAAGAGAATAGCAGTACAAGTAGTTCTAAATGAAAGAATTGTTCCAAAACAGGTGGGGCAAAAGTATTTCCCTGATAATTATTTTCTTCAAAGTTCATGAGCATAAATTAATATTGGAATATCCAATTCCATATAGATTTGAACAGATATTCCTTCCTTCCTTCCTTCCTTCCTTCCTTCCTTCCTTCCTTCCTTCCTTCCTTCCTTCCTTCTTTCCCTCCCTCCTTCCTTCTTCCTACCTACCTACCTACCTACCTTCCTTCCTACTTCCTAGGAATTTTTGGGAAAGGAAAACTTGCTGATCACATATTTCCACCACTTTTTCTATAGCTAGATGGAATGAAAGAATTTTCAATAATCCATCATGTTTTATATGAACACTAAGTGAGAATATAAGATAAAAGTTCAGCTATTAAAGGTTTATGTCATTTCTTTGTAGGCAGTGAGCCCTGATTTTTATCATGTAGGCAATAATAATCACAGATTAATAATGTAATACCCCTAGTTGACATTGATGTAATTAATTTACTTCTATGCATCTAAAAGACAGCAGCCTAAGGAAAAGATCATTGAAATAGAGGGATTACAAGTGTAAGATATGCAACTGTAGAATTAATATTGGAGTAACACAAACTTCCAATTTTTTTCTGAATGTTTTCTTATGATTTCTAAATTGTGGTTACCATAGATTTAATCTATGACTAAAGACACTAGCACTCACAATATATATAGATGATCATTTTCAGCAGAGAAAGGGATAATCAGATTCACTTCTTTTGAGTTCAATTAAATATTTTTTTTCCTGTCTGCTCTCTGTCTAATAAACAAAGTTATTACTGCCTTGGTACTCAGTCAAATTCTTTTAATTCTTTAAATTTTAGGCAATTTAAATGTTTGTTCCACTCTTCAGTAGAAAAGCTTCACGCTTTCTTCCAGATTATTAATAATGATGACAACAATGATTGTAGACAATCCCTGACTTCAGGCATAGTCCGGGGGGAGGGGGGGGGTACAAGAGAGAGAGAGAGAGAGAGAGAGACAGACAGACAGAGACAGACATGGCAAGATCATTCAACTACATATTAATATTTTAAAGTTTAACTTTATTACACAAATCTGGTTCACTATAAACCATAAAGATCCTTTAAGTGTAAAATTTTTCCAACATGATATTGGCCAATATTTTTTTACTTTCACTGAAGGTTTAATAAATCCAAAAAATAAAAGTTATCGAATTAGTGTTTTTTTAATTATGCAAAATATACTTATCCTGCAGCCAATGACATTGCAATATAAGATACTCCAATTCTCTTTTTTAAAAAAATAATCTTTATTTACATTTTCAGTTAAAAACAACAGAAGAAAAAACAAGACATCATACAAAAAACATAAACAGAAAAAACCCATAAATTCCTAAACCACGCACATAAAACATAAAACAACTGTATCTTTATGCATTAATCTGATAGCTTAGTATCCTGTGTTATGTGTTTATATTGTAATCCAGAGAAGACAGAACATCTTACATATCTTTATACATTAGTCCGATCCTTTCGACCTCATTATTTTTATACAGTATATTCTAAATAGTATATGTAATTTCTCATCTAGCTTAAGTTATATTTTTCCTTTTCTCTACCCATCTATAAAATTTTTCCCACGATAGACATGATTGTGTTTGGTCTTTATCTTTTAATTTTTTAGTCAGTTTATCCACCTCAGCACAATCCAAAATCTTCTGGATTATAGCTTCCTCTGGTGGGATATTTTGGTTTTTCCAAAATTGTGCATACGTCAATCTCGCCGCTGTGATCACATGTAAAGCAAGATACCATACATCCCTTTTCATGTTCTCTGGCCTGGAGCCAAGCAGGCATGTCTCTGGGCGCCAATCAATCTTTAAATTTAAAGTCTCATTTAACCATTTTTTAATTTTTACCCAAAATTCCACTGCTTTCGGGCATGTCCACCACTGATGGTAATATGTGCCACGTTCATTCCTACATTTCCAGCATTCTGCAGATTATCCCTTAAACATTTTGGCTATTCTATCTGGAGGAAAGTGCCACCTGTATATCATCTTGTATATATTTTCTTTATATGCCGTAGACACTACTAGTTTCATATTATCCCGCCATATATCCTGCCATTTCTCTAAGTAAATTGAATATCCGAAGTTCTTCCCCCAGGCAATCATTGTGTCTTTAATTATTTCTTCACCTATTTCTATTTCCATCAACAATTTATATGTTTTTGAGATCATGCCTTTTTCTTGTCCCGTCAAAATTTTATCTAATTTTTGTAACTCACCATTGATACCTCTTTCTTTATCTCTGTTACATTTAGATTTAATCTGCGTATATGTCCACCAGTCCACTTGTACTCCTTGGGAATTCAATTCCTGTTTAGATTTTAATTTTCCTTGTGGATTCAGTAATTCTTTATATGTTAATTTTCCCTCGAAATTATATAGTTTGGGATATGTTAGTGCTTCTATGGGTGATATCCAACTCGGTGTCTTAGTATAGTATTTTTTGCTATTTTTTTCCCAGGTCCGAATTAAGATGTTTCTTATATAATGTCGGGTAAACCATTTACTTTGTGGGTTTTTATTTCTCCGAAGAGCCATATGCCAACCTTGGTGTATATCAAATCCTTCTAGTTTGAGAAGACGTCTATTTCCTAAAGTAATCTACTCTTTTACCCAGGTTAATATAGCCGCTGCATGATACTCCAAATGTATTATCCAACTCTATTTCTGTTAAATTTTAAAATGTATGACAATAAGAGATTGTTCTTTTAATACAGAGTTTTCCAAACTGTGAGGTATACCTCCCTTTGAGAGGTAAAGACAGAGTCCAGTGAAGGTATCAAGATGTAGCTGTACATATTTACAATAAATCCACCTTTCCCAAAGTTTCTTTGTATTGTTTTCATTGTTCAATGTGTATTCTTGTTGGTGTTTGGATTTTTAGGGAAAGTATGTACATTAACATTACACTAAAGAGAGATGTTATAGCATGAAGTTTAGGAACGTCTTGACTTCATTTATTTTAATGCACATTATTCAGCATGTACAAGAGTACATTCTGTAGTTTAAGCATATGTAAATTTTCCCCTAAGCTTATCTCAGAAAAACACTGAAAAAGATTTGGGCAAAAATTGACATAATAATGTAATATAATATGCATTAGCAACAGCACTAAAAGGGCTATCTTCTGTGTTAATTGTGGTGATTTTGAATTGTAGTTCTAACACACCTAGAGGATACTGCTATAGTAATACTGTTTGTAAAAGCAAAGGACGACTCTAGTATTTTATTAATTATAGACCAATAATAAAATACAATTGACCTATTGCTCCAAAGTTAACCTCAGCTTGAAGTTCAAATTAATGCCTCTATTAGCTTTTCCTTAATACAAAACTCATTTGAAAAACATTAAGTAGTTAAAATTTATTACTTTGGCGCATTCTGTCTTAACTAGTATTTTCTACATTGGCTGGGTGCATGTGCTCACTAAGCCATAACGAGGTTTTGATTTAGTTTAGTGTATTATATAAAGTGAACCATCAAGCTTTGTAAATCATGGCTTAGTGCAGGGGTCTGCAACCTTAAATACTCAGAGCCATTTGGACTGATTTCCCACAGGAAAAAAAAACACTGCTAGCCACAAAACCCAGGTGGGTGTGGCCAATTCAATGTCACTCCCACCCAGTCACATGACAACCCCCCCAGCCACACCTATCCCGATTTTGTGGCGCCAGGTGTTTTCTGTGGGAAATGGGTCTCTCTTTCTCTGTCTCTCTCTCCCTCCCTCTCTTTTCTTTCTTTCCTTTCTTTCTCTTCCCTTCTCTCTCTCGTTTCCCTTGTTTCCCTCTCATTATGCATAGAAGAAAATCCCCTTTGTGCATGCCCAAGATGGCGACCACATCCAGGGCTCCGTACTGACGATGGGCCTTTTGGCTGGCTCTAGAGGGTCCGGGGGGGTTGCAGACCATCGGCAACCCCCCGCCCAGCCAGCGGAACACTCTGCCAACACGCTGATGGGTTTGTAACCCGCCAGCGTGCTTCTAAAGGTCCCCGCCGCTTTTGCCGTTTTCGCCGCCTCAAAACAGCTGAGAGGCGCTGCGGAAGATGGCGCGGTGGGGGAGCGGCGCGGAGCAGCGAAACTGGGTTGAATGGCGGCGAGTGGCGAGCGGCGGCGGCGGTGAGAGGGCAGCCACTGCGGAGCCCTCAGCAGGCCTCCGGAGGTTCTTGCCGCCCAAAAACAGCTGGGCGGCGCTGGGCGGCGCTGCGGAAGATGGCGGCGCGGCGGGGAACAACGAGGATTGAGTGGCGAGCGGCGACGGCGGTGAGAGGGCGTTTGGCAGCTGGCGGTGGTGTATTCCCCCCCCCATCCCGCTTGTCCTCCGCTGGCCCTCCAACCATGCCTACTCCTTCACCAGCTACTTATGCTTTGGACTCCGGCCTTCCTTTAGTTTTTTTCCAGCAGTATTCCATCATTCTGCTGGCTTGTCCTCCGCTGGCCCTCCAACCATGCCTACTCCTTCATCAGCTGCCTGTGCTTGGACTCCTGGCCTTTCTATCAGCTCTCCCAGCAGCATTCCATCGTTCCGCTGGCTGGCCATTGGAAGACAGGCCAGCTCACGGGAGGACCTGTGGAGCCGATTCTGTTATTTCCATCTTGAGGGGGTGCCACCCCGCAGGATGAATTTGCCGGGCCACGGTGAGAGAGTGGCCTTGGACTTTCCAACACGCCTGCTTGATTGGACCATCGTGAGAGGGTGGTCTGGACATCCCCTCACTTGAGACAGAATGCAGAGACTCCTTGGCCGCTACCGTGAGAGGGTAGTGGCGTTTTTCTCCTGATTGACCTGGTCCTGCTTCAGGACATTTTTGAACCATGACTATGGACCATGCCATGCCACCACTTTCTGGTCCACATTTGTTTGGATGCTTCCTAGGTCGACGCTTCTTGCCCTGTGAGACTCCCCCCCCTCGCGGGTTTGGCCCTCCACATTATCGAGGGCCTACCTTAATGACGGGTTTTGGGACCCCGAGAGGTGGCATGTCACGAAAAGGGGATTGAGGGCTTTTAAAGTACTTTTTAAGGGGTGTTTTAGGGGACTCTGGGGTGGGGGAGGGTGTGGGTTTGGGGGGAAACCCAGGGGGGAAAGGGACAGGCCCGACAGTCTTCGATGCCACGGGGGGTTTAGTTTCTGGAGGCAAGAGGGCTCTCACTGAGCCCTCTGTTGAGGGTGGTGTGATAACTACGTTATGTGGGAGGGGCAGATATGGCGAGAGCAGGGGACCATATCGTGTGGTGGGGGCACGCACTCGCTGTCTTCGAGTGATTGCGTGCCCCGGTCCCCGGAGCTATTCCTGTTCCCCGGGTTGTTTAGAGTCTCAGGACCTGAGGCTCCGGCTGTTGTTGTGCAATGCGAGGTCCATTGTAAATAAGGCCCCCCTCATACGTGATCTTCTTGAAGAGGGGGGTGCGGACCTGGCTGGTATTACCGAGACCTGGTTGGGCCACGAGGGGGGGTTCCCCTCGTGGAGATGTGCCCACCGGGTTTCCTTGCATTCCACCAGCCGAGAGCCCAGGGCACGGGTGGGGGAGTAGCGGTCATTATTAAGGAAGGTCTGGGTCCGAGGGAGGCCACTGTACCTCAGATAGCCGGGTGTGAGTCCACCTTTGTGAGATGGGGTCCTGGTGGGCAGATGGGTCTGTTAGTCACGTACCTGGCTCCCTGCCACGTGGCAACGACCCTGCCCGAGCTTCTCAATGTTATAGCCGAGGTGGCGGTTGATACCCCCAAGCTTATAGTTATGGGGGATTTCAACCTGCCATCTATCGGTGAAACATCTGAGATGGCTCGGGAGTTCATGGCTTCCATGACGGCCATGGACCTGACCCAGGTAATTCAGGGCCCGACTCACATTGGTGAACACACCCTGGACTTAGTTTTTGTCTCTGGTCAGTGGTTGAGTGGTCATGATATTGGGGATATAGGTGTGGAACCCTTGTCATGGACTGACCACTCGCTCCTTCGTCTCGACTTTCTGACCGCTGCACCTCACCGCAGGGAGGCGGAACCAACTAGGTGGTTCCGCCCCAGGCGCCTGATGGATCCTGATAGGTTCCAGACGGAGCTTGGGCCATTTCCTGAGACACTGACACGCGACTCGGCTGAGGACCTGGTGGCTGCTTGGGATAGGGCAGCCGGTGGGGCCTTGGACCGAGTCGTGCCTTTGCGGCCTCTGACCCGGCGCCGAACTCACTTATCTCCTTGGTTTACTGAGGAGCTGAGGGAGATGAAGCGCCGGAAAAGACGCCTAGAGAGCGGTTGGAGGGCCAGTCGCTCTGAATCTGACTTGACACTAGTAAGAGCTCATATTAAGACTTACTTAGTGGCAATAAAAGCGGCGAAATCTAATTATTTCGCCGCTCTTATCGCGTCATCAGATAATCGCCCAACCGCCCTGTTTAGGGTGACCCGCTCCCTCCTTCATCTGAGAGCGCGGGAGGATCCCTTGCAGGGTCGTGCTGAGGATTTTGTTCAATATCTGGATGATAAAATAACTCAGATTCGGGGTGAGCTGGCCACTGACTGGGTTAGTTCGGGCGAGGTGACTGAGCCCAGTCTTGAGAGTGTTATCTGGGCTGAGTTCGATCCTGTGGCTCCTGAGGACGTGGACAGGATCCTGGGTAGACTGAATGCTACCACATGTTTATTGGACCCGTGTCCCTCCTGGTTGGTGCTGGCCTCCTGGGAGGTTACACGAGGCTGGCTCCAGGAGATTATAAACGCTTCTTTGAGTGAGGGTGCCCTACCGGCCGCTTTGAAGGAGGCGGTGGTGAGGCCCCTCCTCAAGAAGCCCTCCCTGGACCCAGCTGTTTTGGCAAATTATCGTCCTGTCTCCAACCTTCCCTTTCTAGCGAAGGTTGTTGAGAGTGTGGTGGCGCGGCAGCTCCCCCGGTACCTGGATGAAGCTGTCTATTTAGACCCGCTCCAGTCCGGCTTCAGGTCTGGTTACAGCACCGAAACGGCATTGGTCGCGTTGGTGGATGATCTCTGGAGGGCCCGGGGTAGGGGGTACTCCTCTATCCTGGTGCTGTTAGACCTCTCAGCGGCTTTTGATACCATCGACCATGGTATCATGTTGCGCCGGTTGGAGGGATTGGGGGTGGGGGGCACCGTTCTGCAGTGGTTCTCCTCCTACCTCTCCGACCGGTCGCAATCGGTGTTGACAGGGGGGCAGCGGTCGACCCCGAGGCACCTAGTGTGTGGGGTGCCACAAGGGTCGGTCCTCTCGCCCCTTCTGTTCAACATTTATGTAAAGCCGCTGGGTGAGATCATCCGTGGTTTTGGGGTGGAATTCCATCAGTACGCTGATGATACTCAGCTGTACATCTCCACCCCAGACCACCCCAACGATGCCGTGGAAGTGATGTCCCAGTGCCTTGAAGCTGTGCGGGTCTGGATGGGGAGAAACAGGCTTCGACTCAACCCCTCCAAGACTGAGTGGCTGTGGCTGCCGGCGTCCCGATATAGCCAACTGACTCCATCGTTGGTTATTGGGGGCGAATCATTGGCCCCCACGGAAAGGGTGCGCAACTTGGGCGTCCTCCTGGACCCACGGCTGTCTTTAGAGGAGCATACGACAGCTGTGGCCAGGGGAGCTTTCTATCAGGTTCGCCTGATATGCCAGTTGCGGCCCTTTCTAGATCGGGACTCCCTACGCACAGTCACTCAGGCGCTCGTCACGTCTCGCTTGGACTACTGTAATGCTCTCTACATGGGGCTCCCCTTGGGATGCATCCGGAGGCTTCAGCTGGTACAGAATGCGGCCGCGCGGGGGATTATGGGAGCGACAGGGCGCTCCCATGTGACACCTCTCCTGCATTGGTTGCCGGTTGACTTCCAGGTGCGTTTCAAGGTGTTGGTAATCACCTTTAAAGCGCTCCATGGCTTAGGACCAGGGTACTTACGGGACCGCCTTCTGCCACCTATTGCCTCCCACCGGCCGGTTCGCTCCCACAGAGAGGGCCTCTTCAGGGTGCCGTCAGCCAGACAGTGCCGGCTGGCGACCCCCAGGGGGAGAGCGTTCTCTGTGGTAGCTCCCACCCTCTGGAACGAGCTCCCTCCAGATCTGAGGACTATCGCTGACCTCCGGACTTTTCGTCGGGCTCTGAAGACTCATCTCTTCCAACTTGCCTGATCCCTCCTATTTTTAAACTTTTTAGAGTTTTAGAGTCTTATTTGGTTTTATATTTTCAGCCTAAATTTATATTGGTTTTAGTACGTTTTTAACTTTTGTATTTGTATTGGTTTTAAATTGGCTGTTCACCGCCCTGAGTCCGGAAGGAGAAGGGCGGTATAGAAATTTAATTAATAAATAAATAAAATAAATTGTCTCCCTCCATCATTTTCTCATGTCTCTTTTTCACCTTCTCTCTTGCATCTCTGTATCTCTCTTTCTCTCCATCCCTCTCACTCTCTTCTCTCTCTTTCCCTCCCTCTCTTTCTCCCCTCCCTCCCTCTCTCTTGTGTATTGCAAGTCTAATTGCAAATCTAGAGTACTGGCCCGGCCCAGCTGTGGCTGATGCCACTGCTCTTGCCACCACCATGGCCTGCTCGCTGCTCTCATCAGCACCTTGCATAGCATACTTAAATTTAGTATACTTCACAATGGCGGAGAATGCATCCCTTTCTCTTTCTGGAGCCCATTACAATGTTGAGCATCTACCCAGCTGGGCTAGGCCAGTGTCTCAGGGTGGAAAGAAAGTTGTGCATCTCCCCGAGCGACCGAGGTGCGTGCCGCACCAAGAAACGCCAGAAGAAGCACCTGTGAAATGAGAGGCAAGTACAAGGACATTTCCCTCCCACTCTGGAATATGGAACGAGTCTCCATCCCCACTGTCGCCCTTACCTTCTCAGGCCATGCGAGGAGTGACTGGGAGGGGAGAGTGAATGGCGGGGCCAGCCGGCAGGGAGCCACAGCAGGGGCATGAAAGAGCCACATGCAGCTCAGGAGCCACACATTGCCGACACCTGGGTTAGTGTGATACACATCCCATCATTACCTCTTTTGCTGAGCAAATGAAATTTACATACAGACATGAAAAAAATATACATATTAAGATGAATATACATTCCATTTTGCCAATAATATAATTCTGTTCACAAATCAGAATTACTGTACAACATTATGGTACAACATGAACTGAGAGTATAGCATAGAATTATCAAATATTCTTCCATAGCTTCAGTTTCCAAAGAAAGACAAATAGTGGTGTGTGAGATGACTTTATGGCTGTTCCAGTAGAACAGAATATCTATGGTACAGGGTTGAACTGTGGAGGAACAACAACAGTTGGGGAGAGATTGGACTTAGTTTATTTGTGATTATGTAGTGATTTAAGCTGATCCCTCTTTTCACCCTTCCCCTAGCTCTGCCAGTCCTTCTCCTACACTTTATTAAGTAACATAATCAGTGCTAGGGAGTGGGGTTTTCCCCATGTCTATATATATATATAATAGTTTGCACTACCGAGGTTGGTGAGATACAGCTTTCTCCTTTATAGTTTTTTGATTAAAGTATTGTTATCTATTTGATAGTTTGTCTGGTGTTAATCTCTCTTTATCTCTTTGTAGGCTGCTGGAAATGATGTATTCGGGACTTTTTGTTTCATTCTAAACTCTTTGAATGGTGTGTAAATTTGGTTTATCTTTATGTGTTTATTGATGGATTATTTCTCTGAATGCCAAGCTTCCAGCTATTCCATATATCATTGGAAAGATATTTTCCTACAAATTTCTCCAGACAGAAACATCCCCATGAGAATAATGCTGGATACTTTAAAGTGTCTCTCCCTCCCCCCCTCTCCCCTTCCATCCTCCCTCCCTTCCTCTCTCTCTCTCCTTTTCTTTTTTTTTTCTTTTCGTCATATACATTCTGAAGTGCAACAGGAAGAGGATATAGATAGAAAAGCTCAAGTGAGTCAAAGTGATTTGCTTTGAGTGAATATAACTACTATTACATTATTCCACATAATTTAAACAATTTCAAGTCACAATTCATCGATCACTTCTTGAAAGACTAAGCTAATGCTCCATCAAATATTATGTTTCTTGGGCAGCCCAGTGCTGCCTTCCATATTTCCTGCTCTATACTGACATAAATAATCTTTTTTAATCATAGCATGAATTGTGGCATTAAAAACACAAGATAAAGGTTCTATAAAGACACTCTGATGCTGTCTAGACTGAAAAAAAATTGGAAATCAGAATTGTTTTCAGTCATTCCAGTACAGCCAGTCAGCTAATTATAGTGTTTTATAACTCTATGCCTTTTAACAGATGCTTCCAAGGAAGCCATCAGGAGAGGAGTATGCCATGCTAACTCCATCATATATGTGAGTTCAGAGTTGGATGAGGACAGGGAATAGGGGGAAAGTAGGAGAGTCAGTGGATGGCTGTGAAAAATGTCTGATCTTACCAATGGTGCTGGCAGATTTGCAGCTGCTAATAAGCATTACCTTTGACAAAATTGTAAAAGATATAAAAGACCAGATGAAAGGTTGTCTGGGACACAACAAAGCTATTAATGAAGTTTATACAGAGCATTACATAATTTCCCTAAATTTATAGCTTTGTAATCAAATCACAAAGCAGATTAAGGATAGGAATTTAAGAGCCCTAGCTCTACTTCATTTTTTTGAAAATCAAGAGGATTTCTCCCCTCCCTTAATTGCTTTTCAATGAATTATTTGGCATGTTCTTTTTTTTAAAATACAATTTTAAAAGTGTATATTCTAAATCATATAAATTAATTTGCTAAGAATTGGGTTCAAACATACTAGAAAGAATAAAATCCCTGAAGTTCCCTCATACTTACCAAACTAGGATTTCCTTCTGGATCAACTTTGTGAAGGAGCTGGAGAAGAATATGCTGTATGACCAGAAATCTGTTCTTTCAAGTCTCCCAATGATGTGCATTGTGACTGAGTCTGTTCACCTTTTCCTCTTCTCTTCTCTTCCACTTTTTCCAGCATTAGCATTTCCAAAGAGCAAAGTATAAACCTTCCAGGAAGATCAGTTTCCAACTCAAGAAAATGTTATAAAATTTCAGCAGATAATTAGTTGTTGGGCTCCCCTTCACTGCATTCAAGTGGAAAGTATACAAACATCTGTGTGGGATGCTCTATTTTGTTCCTTCATTAAGAAGGAAGTTGGACACTGAGACCTAAATGGCCCCTTCCTTTGGGTTTCTACAGTTCTTTGTTTAGAACCAGTCCTAGGAAAATTTCAAAGATTATTCTGGTCTCTGAAAACTTGTTATCTGATCTTTATCAATTTATAACATTGTTCTTGTCTATGAAACTGTATAGAGTTAAATATGTGCCTAAAATCAAGGGGTGTTATTATGCTTAATTAAGGCTGAAATTCACTTGAGATAGATTACATGGGTACAATCCAGAGCATGGAATGACTAGTTCTAAAGGAAGGACCTCATGTATTTGTTTCCAAGCATCAAGGTTGGGTGTGTTTTCTTTTTTTGTTTCTTTTTGAAAATATTTAAAATTCCAAATTTCAAAAGCAATATGTAATATTCCTTGACTTTGCTGTTCCACATGAGGGAGGGTACCCACTGTACTCAAATAATTGCTTGAATGCACTTAAAGTTGCTTTCTGGATTGTGTCCTATATGTCCATTAACTATAAATCCATTTCCATTTATTTGAAACCCATTAATAGTTCTAAGTTTCATATTCTGAGCCCAAAGAGCAGGGGGGCACATTTAGATTTAAATGATTCCAAGGGCTTGTTCCTACTTACATTGACATGAGTTTCTACAGATGGTATTATCACAAATTTAGTTATCTAAATTTCTTTAATAAGAAAAGAGTTTTATGCTGTCAACATAAAATAAGTTTGCAGATAACTTCAAAGGACTTCATAGATTCAATGGTGTTTCTATTATGCCTATCAGACCTACTTTGTGGTGGCAAGGCTGTTGTTACTTCAAGCTCCATTCATGTTCTCTTAGTTTCTTTAATGTGGGCAAAAATATGCTCTAACCCTGTACTAACTGAATAAAAAACTTTCGAGTTAGGCCTGGCAGTGTAAATGAGAGCTAAACTCAGTTCTCAGTGTTAAGGCTGGTCTGACTTCTAAATTCTGCACAATAGGAGCAAGTTTAATTTTCTTGACAAATAGCTCAAATTTTTAGTCCTCAAAAAATAGAATAGAATAGAATTCTTTATTGGCCAAGTGTGATTGGACACACAGGGAATTTGTCTTGGTGCATACACTCTCGGAGTATATAAAAGAAAAGATACATTCGTCAAGAATCATAAGATACAAAACTTAATGATAGTCATAGGGAAACAGTCAATATAAATCTTAAGGATACCAGCAACAAGGTTACAGTCATACAGTCATAAGTGGGATAAGATGGGTGATAGGAGCGATGAGAAGTTTAATAGTAATGCAGTTTTAGTAAATAGTTGGCAGTGTTGAGGAAATTATTTGTTTAGCAGAGTAATGGCGTTCGGCAAAAAGCTGTTCTTGTATCTAGTTGTTCTGGTGTGCAGTGCTTTAGGGCATCGTTTTGAGGATAGCAGTTGAAACAGTTTATGTCCAGGATGTGAGAGGTCTGTAAATATTTTCACAGCCCTCTTTTTGACTCATGCAGTATACAGGTCCTCAATGGAAGGCAGGTTGGTAGCAATTGTTTTTTCTGCATTCTAATTATCCTCTGAAGTCTGTGTCTGTCTTGTTGGGTTGCAGAACCAAACCAGACAGTTATATATATAAAATTTTATATTTATATATAAAAATAGAAGTGGATGGCCAAGCTATAAATGCCATTATCTCTGTGCCAGCCTCTTTCTTTGTCTCTTGCTTAACTTTGTGGCATTGTTTTTCATTGTGTATCCATGTTTCTAAGTGACATAAGAATATTGAGAGCAAGCTACAACCCTAACACAATCAAGTCCTGCTGGTGATGAGAGGATCTTTCCCAGGCAGGGTCAAACTTGCCAATCACCAATGCCAGTCCACCTGGCCTTCAGAACAGCTAAGTGATCAAACTTAGCAAAGTACACTACCTTATAAAGGGACATAATTCCTTTTTTAATAAAGCTTTTACTACACGTAGTAGAAAGTAATAGTAGCTGAACTAGAAGAAAAATGAAAAAGGACAGAAAGTTTGTACTATTAGACTTGCAAAAATCTGTTAATGCAACTTTGCCATAAAGTAGAATAAATTCATCTAATCATATTCTGTCTGGTTGCCCTGGAGAACTCTATAGAATCTTGACCTTTAAATCATTCCTATGGATTACAGGATTTCATCTTTCATCACTCTTTGGTATTTAAATGGAGCCTTCAAAGCTTTCACCAGCCTACTTTGTAAATCCCATAAAGAGCCATCCTCCTGCATTTCTTGTCACAGCTGTGCCATGTCCAGTTTCTTTTCTTGATTTGTCTTTTATATTCCCATTTTGCTAAACTCAGATTTATTGTTTTCCATGCCTTCAAAATCTCTAAAGTCTATGTTAGATGGAAAAAAAGTTTTCTTATCATCTTCTAAAACTTTAGCCATTAAAATCTGAATGTGTTTCAGATTATTAGTTATCAACATATCAGTCAATTTTTCAAATAACACTTTAAAATAAGAAAATGTTATAGCCAGCTTTATCATTTTAACTCTTTTCTGCCTGGTTCTTCAGTACTCTCTAGTGTCCATTTGCAATCTTCATCAAGTCTCAATTTCTTACATGGGTTAAGTTCCAGTTCAGTCGTTTCCTATCAACGTATTATTTAATTATGACTTTTTCAATTCTTACAGCAAACATAACCAATATTCCAAATCTCTATGGTGTCCCAATTCATTTAATTTTTTTTAAAAATCAACACATTCCCTTTTTTCCCCTTTTCGCCAATTGTATATTATTTTAGATTCTTAAAGAACTTTTTAATTTTTTTTTAATCTGAAAAACATAAAACCTACCAGATGCCAAATTAGCTTTTCTGTTTTGAAAGTCTTTAATATTCATAAAGTGGTTAGACTGAACACTTCCTAAAATGATCAAAAGTGAGTTTGGCTGGCTTAGTGTTCTTATGAAAGGCTCTGCCTCTGCTAAGATGTTGACTCTTGGTGTTCAAATTTTGACAAATTTAATAGTTTCTTCATTGTTAATTACTTTCCAAAAACCAAAACAATGCTTTATGGCCATCATCAGATAGAATTTGCAGAAATATAATATATTTCTGCACCAAATGCCTTGGTGGCACAGCAGATTAAAATGATGTTAAGTGACACCAGCTGCCTGCAATTACTGCAAGTTCGAATCTCACCAGGCTCAAGATTGACTCAGTCTTCCATCGTTTTGAGGTAGATAAAATGAGGACCTGGATTGTGGGGGCAATAAGCTGACTTTGTATAAAAAAGAACACTGCTTAGGGGGGCCCGAAAGCCCTACTAAGCAGGTATATACAAAAGTATGCTATTGCTTAACATATTGTAAGCCGCCCCAAGTCTCCGGAGAAGGGCGACATATAAATTGAACCAATAGATAGATAGATAGATAGATAGATAGATAGATAGATAGATAGATAGATATTATTGGCTAAAAGGATATTGAAAAGCTTAGTTATAAAAGTGAACTGTAGCCAAGGGCTGACTATGGAAGTGATAGAAAATTGCCATTTGTAAACTGTCAGCCATACTATGGAGAAAGAAGGTATCTTAGACATGTGTCTAAGATATTATCTTGACATATACCCACCATTTTCAAAAATTGCTTTGAAGTCCTGAACCCCATTGATAAGGATCTAGAAAACTGTGGAATAAAATCAAAGAAATTGTTAAGGATGAATGTGAAAAATATTGTCAAAACCAAGAAACAGATGAAACAATTATGGATGTCAAAACAAACACTGGAAATTTAAGAATAAAGAATAAAAGAGATGGTAAAACCAAAAAAGAGAAAGATCTCAGGAAGGAACTTAACAAAGAATTTCAGAGGGCTGTTAAAAGAAACAAGTATTACAACATCTGTAAAGACATCAAAGATTAAAACAATCATAGAAAATCAAAGAAGCTCTTCCAAAGGTTCTCCAAACCCCAAAGGATCCTACCTCAGACTGATGTGCTAAAGACATCAGAGAAAAGACATCATAGAAACGCATTTGAAGAACATCAAACAAACAAATGATTGTCTAATATATATTGAATACTGTACAGCAATATATACATTCCCTACATATAAGAATCTTTAGTATGAGAAAGTAAACTTAAATCAGCACTCCAGTTATTTCCAAGATTATAGGAATTTATGGAATATCTGTAGAAATATGGTAGCAGTAGAAAGGGTTGTTGATCATTCAGCATTTGGGGCTTACATACATATATATACTGAATAGATTTGGATTTTTTAATTTCAATTTCAATTTTAATTTTTCATTGGTAGTCAGCACAGGGATGAGGTGTATAACCTTATGTAGTTAGAAATCACATTTTAAAAATGTGACGGTACCTGAAAATTGAGGACAATCTGGATAATGTGATCATATAATAACATCACTAAATCATGAAAACCAGCATTATTAGAAAGCAAGTTGGAATACTTCGTGTTTCTACATTATGATGAAGATTATTTTGATTTTGGGGACATTATACTAAGTGAAAGATTCCACTAAACAAAAACCTAGAAACCTTTCAAATTTCAGAGGTTGTTGATGGGTCCAAAAAAGGAACCACAGGCAGAATTAGAAATCCATATCTTCAATTAAATTATCCAAGATTTGAGCTACACATGGTGATAGAATTTTTGCTGTTTTGTTCACAATGGTCTCTCACAATATACTTATTGGGAGGGCACCAAAATAGTATATCTGCATTACAATTTTATTGCATCATTAACTGCATATTTTATGAACTCGTCTGGATTTATTCAAGCAAGAGGAAAAGCAATCGAGCTATTGGCAAAAAGGCTTCTGGAAGTAAGGCTGATTGAGTTTAGTGGGAGTTGTTATTGAATAAATAATATAGGATTATACTGCAATTGTGTGTTAAGATCAAGATTTCAATCCACATGAAGTCAACCTAAAGTGAAAGATTTGCTTATTTTTATAACCCAATTGTCATAAGAGAACAGAAAGTTGAAAAAATAAAAAAACAAAAATCAATGTTCATATTATGATCTTATTTATTTCATCCAAAATGTAGTTGGATGATGATTTTACAACTCTGGAAGAGTGAAATCATGACTCACAGTGCCTATTTATTTTTATTTCTATCTTGCCTGTATTATTTTTAATAAATAACTCAAGGCAGCAAATGCACTTTCTTCTTACCATTTTCCCCATAATAGCAATCCTGTGAGGTGGTTTGGTCTCTCTATGGTTGGATTTCTTTCTGTCAAACCTGATATAACCTGATAGTTATTAACAACATTTTTGTTCATCCTTTTAGAGATCAAAGTAAGCAGCCTTCTTCCTTGTTTTCAGCTCAGGCACCAAGTGATTAGACACCTGCACCTCATCATCTCCTCCACCCAATTTCCCCTTCCAAAGACTGATTTCATTATCTATGGCCCAGATTCAGGAAAGCACTTAAGAGTCTGAAGCACATGAGTACGTGCTTCTATGAATCATTCTTTCTATATGGGATGGGAGGAAGATTCATACAGCTGGCCCTTTTTGATCCCCCATCCCCATTTCTAGCCATATGTTCCTGAGCTGAACCCAGCAGGTACCCAGATTACAGGCTAAAACTTGCACAAAGCACCAACAGGAACCATAGAACTGACCAGGAATGACACAGAACAAGCTTGATTAGATCATCTAAGCGCTGAACAGTAATGCTGAACAACAGTACTTCCCTTCAAATGCCCAGAGGTTGACTGCCTGGATCGTCAAAAATGGTATCTGTTTCTCCATCTCATTCGCAGAATGCTTTGGAGCATCTGTCAAATTTCTTTGCAAGAAGGAAAGATAAGCAGATTTTATTGACAAGAGCTGGCAGAGATTGTTGACAACACTTTTCTTCTGTTTCAACCTCACTCCATCTCTTTGCATTCTCGCTACTAGGCACTGCTTCCCAATTTGAGAAATCCTCATGTCTATATTTAATTGAAATATAGAAGCTAAACAAGCTGCAAGCTGATGACAATCATCTTCTAAAATAAAAGCAAAATGTTTACTTTTGGCTAACATATATCTAAGATACGTACCAGAAACCGGCAACCTTCCCCTGAGAATTTCACCAAAATTTTCTTTTCTATAGGAACTTTCTTCTTTGTAGATTACAATACACAGCAAAAATGAAAGTAAACTTTTCCATTAAATTGAAACAGAACAATGGAAGGGGTCTGGGGCCGGGGCAGCATTTATTAGAAGTGCTAAGAGACAATTAGATTAAAGGGAAGAATTCAATCCCTATTAGTAGTCATAGAAATAATACCATGCTATACTAATAGTGAGGCCACTTTTGGAACAATACGTCCAGTTCTGGCCACCCATAATACAAAAATGATGCTGAAGCTCTAGAAAGATGCAGAGAAGACCAACAAAGATGATAAGGAGTCTAGCTGAATTGTATTATGAACAGCTAAGGGATCTTGCTATGTTTAGCCCAAGGTCAAAGGACCTTGAATTCTGATACATCTTCTACTAAACTTATTTTCGCTCACATTGAAGGCTTGGCACCTTCAACTTACAAAAACCTCAAAACAACAATTGATCTAACTCTGGATAGATCTCTGTGTTTCCATAGTGAATTATTGCTATTTTCTTCTTGCTTAAGGCTAGCTGGCTGCATAATTCTGGGAGTTGAAGTCCACAAGTCTTAAAACTGCCAAGTTTGAGGACCCCTGGTTTAGCCTAATGAAGAGAAGGCTTAGGGAAGACCTGATTGCAACCTTCCAAGGGATTCCACAGGGAAGAGGGAGTGGTTTTATTCTCTATAGCACCTGACGGCAAGACAAGAAGCAACAGGTGGAAGCTGGTCAGAGGGAAATTCAACCTGGAAATAAGGAGGAATTTCCTGAACGTGAGAACAATTAATCAATGGAACAGTTTGTTTCCTGGTATTATGAATGTTCCATTGCTTCAAGAAAAAATTGGACAACCATTTGTCTGGGATAGTATAAGGACTCCTACCTTGGGCAAGAGGTTTGGTCTAGAAGACCGCCAAAGTCCTTTTTAGCCCTATGATTCTAATAGTAGTTGTTGTAGGAAAGAAAAGCTGATTTATTTTCTTACCACACTTTAATCTACATCAGGGCTATAAAACTCACAGGCCGTGGGCCAGATGCGTCACATGCTGGCCATGCCCATGCTCGGTTTAGGGAAGAGGGAAAAGTTCCGATACATTATTTGACACCATCGTGATGATGCAAGTTTGATACCCCTGATCTACATATTACCTTTGTAAGCCAGTACAAGCTGTTAAATAAGAATGGCATCAGCATTTTCTACATCAAAATATAAAATCACAAATTTTGCAGAAATGTTTACTGCCTGAAGTAAAAGATAACATAACACTTTTGTCAATCTTTAAAGAGTGATTAGAAAAGTAGCTGAACAGACACAGATAATAGATCTTGCTCAATAGTAAGTTTATAGTTTTCAGAATGTTATTTTCAATTCTTGGTGCTACGTAGTGCCTAGTTGCTATCTATCAAATGATTTCAAACTTTATTACTTCTGGAGAAAAGACAGTTTGATGAAACAGCTAGACAATGGGTCAACAGTGAGCAGAAAAACTCAATTAGAGGGGAAAAAATAGAATATAGTATTGTTGTTACCAGCATCAACCATGATGTCTTGACTTGGCTTAGGAGTAGAACTCACTTGGAAGATCCAGGTATAGAACTCATTTTTGGCTGTTAGTCAATGGGATTAAAATACAGAATTTTGTAGGTGGTTGGTTCATTTGACATATGTCATGAATATATAAGTCTAAGTAAAAAATGCCATTAGCCATTTTTTGTAGCCTCTACTTTTGTTTCTTTCTAAAATACCATTATTTCTATTCATAGAAACCACAAATAATTCTACAGGATTATTTAAAAATTCATACTTTGTCTTAATTTTAAGAATAAAATAATAATAGGAGCCTGAATGGTGCAGCAGACTAATGCTACTGTTAAAGGTAGTATTTAGCTTCCAGCTGCCTGCAATTACTGCGAGTTCAATTCTCACCAGGTTCAAGGTTGACTCAGCCTTCCATCCTTTCAAAGGTAGGTAAAATGAGGACCCGGTTTGTGGAGGCAATAAGCTGATTTTGTATAAAATATACAAAAGTATGAAGGCTATTGCTTAACGCATTATAAGCTGCCCTGAGTCTCCGGAGAAGGGCGGCATATAAATAAAAAATAAAATCAGTAGAGTGATTTTATTCTTAAATCAAATTAAATTTAAATTAAATTTAAATTAAAACAAATTTTTCGCCCAAAATAATTCCTGCACCCTTTATCTTGAGTGGGATATTTCAGGTCAACTTGACAGTTTTAGGAAGGGTTTAGATTTTTATGAAAAAAAAAATCTAGTATTATATTAATATACTTTTCATTCATAAATTTCATAATTACAATCAACCAACATTGAGGTGGAACCACACATTCAAGCCTTCAGGTATGGAGAATGGCTGGAGAGATTTGTTTCCAATCTTTTGCAAATCAAAGACTTGATTCAAAATCCAAAACTCCCAATTAATTACACACACATGTCATAAAAGAGCAGTTGCTTTTCTTCCCGTATAATGGAATATATTTAATTAAATTGTATCTCCTTTTTGGATAAAAGTGATTTAAAGTTGAACTAATTCAGTGGGAATATAGCCTCTTATAAAAAGTTAAAGATAAAACATGGGGTTTTTTCCTTTGAGAACAATCAATATCATTTTTACTTTTTGGCAAAACTGAAAAATACTTTCATGCAGAATTGCCTTTTCTTAAGAGATAAACCTTGACAAGTGTCAGATGATTAATTTCCAGAGTTTTTGTATTATTATTCCATAGCAAACAAATGATATAACAGTGCTTTGGGAAAAACAAAATGCAGTGTTCCATGGCAGTGTTAAACTCATAAAATATAGTTTTGACTCTAGCAAAATGTTTTTATTTTATAAGTTTATGTTTCATAGCATACTGTGATAATTCTCATTTTGGACAAACAAGAAAACATTCTCATTTTAGAAAAAACATTTTGGATCATTGTATGAATTGTGTGGTCTTTGTGATGATTCAGTTTGAGACCTCTGCTTTCTCTATATTTAGATCACTATTTATCAACCTTAGTAACTTTAAAATGTTTGGAGCCAGAATTCCCTGGCTGAAGTTCACATATCATAAAGTTGCTGAGGTAAAAAACACTGAGGATATGTCGAAATTATAGCTTGAGAAGACCCAGTGATCTACCAGGAGACTTTGAGCTATCCTGTGACAATCATCCCAACCTTTATCAGAGGATTGTTGAAGGAAAAATAGGAGGAGGAACATAATACCACTTTAAATTGTACAAAATAAAGGTAGGCTATAAAACAAGTAAACTGAAGATTTATTTCTGAGTAAAAATTAACTATACATTTTTTTAATGTATAGTTTTTAATGTTTAGACAATACTTATCTACAATATGCAGTATCTGTTTACTCATCGTCATTTTTGCAGGATTCATTCTTTTTCTGTATATCATTAAGAAGATCTTTCCTTCTGAATTCTACCAATTGTAGTTTTTCTATAATTCCTATTAACTTAACTATAGATTTTAATGTAAGTTTATTCAATCCTCTGTGTTCCCAGGAGCTTCCATATCCTCTTTCCTTATACCCACTTTTTACTCATATTGAGGAAAATTGGTCTATCTTGTTCTCTGTTATTTTTTTCCCCAGAACCTGTGCTTTTTTTTTTTGCAGTCATTACATTTTATTCTATTTCTTTCACTTTTCTTTCCTTTTCTTCCATGTACATTTTTTTCCAGGAAGTCATTCTCGAGGCTTAAAAAATCATTTAGTTCAGAAAATCCCTCTTTAGGGTCTATTGGATCCCCTCTATGAATGTTTTTAAAAGGTTGGTTCTCATCCTTTCTATGGTGGAAAAGTAATAAATTTGAAGAAACCTTGGCACATGTGTTATGGGTGTGTCCATTAGTAATTATTATTGGTTAGTTATTATCAGTTTGGTGAACCAGATTCTTGGAAATGATTCAGGGTTAAAGATGTCATATATATATAAGATGTATACAAATGCCAAAAATCTGGGATCTTTCAATTTATGAAGAACTTGGCTTTCAACTTATGAAGAACATATTGCAAAAAGTTGTGATTATGTACTTATGCAAGAATGTTTGTATTCTAAAATCTACATCCGTAATTAAATTTGTGAACATCGGTTTTTGAATTTCATTGTACTGAATGAGAGGCAAGACCAGACAACATTTTCCTGTGTATGATCTCTATATAACATATTGTTCAGAGAAAGAATCATCATAAGAATACAGAAAAATGATATAGTTTCAGCAGTGTTAGATGAAGTAATATTTTTGTTTTATTCAGCAGTCCGGTGTTTTCTCCCCCCCACCCCTGAGTTTAATACATATTTTCCTTCCTTATTTCATTATATAGCCTTTTTAATATAACATATTATAGCCTTACACAATAGTAATGTTATATAATTAAATTACTATTTAGTTTATGTCCCACATTACTCAGTAGTAGCCATATTTTAAAATGTGCTTTAAACTTTAATTCTGCACAAACACACACACATACACACACTTCAAATAATGGTGTATTCCACATTTCAATCTTTTGTTATATTTCTTCACTAATTTTCTCAATCTTTCTTTATAAACGATCATGTTTTTATATTGATATTCATTCAGTTGCCATGTATTACTATAAATATATGTTTGCTTAAACCATGTACTCTAGGCAGACTATACTTTCCAGCCACCATTGATATTTATTCTTAGGTCTTCAAATAGCCTTACCAGTTTTTCCACTATCAAATCATTCCTCATTATAGTTTCTTTTTATCTAATAGAATTCCCTTCCCCAGATTGTCTTCATCCAGAATTTTGCATATTTTTCTACAAATCCCTGAATCACCAATATATAAATTCCATTTTCAAACATGAACATAGCTTTAGTGACATTAACTCATAATTCCTGAGATGTATTTTTTCTCTTTATTAATTACAGTAAACCTATTCTTTCCAGTATTTGATGAGAATTATAATTCAAATCAGTTATATCCCTGCCCTTTCTCGTAGTTTCACAGTTATATGTTGTTTTTTCTTTCATTTCCTTCATTTGTTAATTTATGCTGTGATCTTCTTCCATTCTGGGACACAATGTTGCATATCTATGGCTGATACCAAACATTTTTTACTTTTGCCATCCAGCAAGGCTTTGACTAATTGAGCCATCCAGAAAATTGCTCAGTGAAATCAGATCCACTATCCTAGACTTCTTCAGACAGCAAGCAAGCATTTTGCTGCCTATTGGGAGACTAATATAGATCTATTTCGGACTTATTGGTCCTCATCAGTTAACCACACCCTTACCATATGTTCTGCAAATTTGAAAAACTTGGTTTATGTAGGAAAATACCCGGTTGAAGAAAAATACATACAAAAACCAACGATAAGAGAAGAAAGCAAATACTTAGCCTCTACGGGGAGGGAACAGATGGTAAAGGTGTGGCTAACTGATGAGGACCAATCAGTCCGAAATAGATCTATATTAGTCTCCCAATAGGCAGCAAAATGCTTGCTTGCTGTCTGAAGAAGCCTAGGGTAGTGGATGTGATTTCACTGAGCTATGGCTCAACTTGAGAAACTTGGTTTACCTAGAAAAATACCCGGTTGAAGAAAAATACATACATGCATACACACACACACACACACACACACACACACACATATATATATATATATTATCTACATCCTATCTACCTAGCAAGCATAGCTACTCTGTATCCTTCCTATCCCATCCCATTAATCTAGCAAGCATACTAATAGTCACTGAGCAATGCATCCTACACGTAGATTATAAAAACTGCCACTGAAAATTTCTGATTTCCCACTGAATGTTGGTACATAATATTGAAAAGAGGAGCAGACAGTGGTACAAAATAGTTGCTGTGGAGCAACACACAGCCTGCAAAGGTTATTTACTCCTGAGATTTATTGAGCTTGCTCTTAATTAATTAATTAAATTTATTTAGACTTGTCTCTGCATTGTTCAGCAATTTTGGAAGCTCCAATGTTTTCATCTGTCTGTCTGTCTATCTGGCTGGCTGGCTGGTCTTGGGCCAATCATACTCAGTACCCCAACCTACTGCAGAATTATTGTGAAAAAAACAAAAAGCGGAAGGACAGCAATGAATGGTGAATGGAGCTCCTGAACAACAAGCAGGATATAACACAAACAAGATTAACACCCAGTTACACAATATCTCTAAGTCAAGATGTCTACTTTAATAAGTATTTTCCAGCTAGCCAAAATAATGTTGCTTGCTTATTCTTTTAATCATAGTAACATTAAGAAGTCAGCCAGTGCACAATGGTTATTATGGTGTTTATCCCTATCTGCAGAAAACAATTGTGTTTTTATTGACTCTGAATTTTCTGTATATCTAGCTCATAGTAAATAAAACAAATCTTGAAACTTTGGCAAATCATTAACATTATCCAGTTAATAGTTGATTCTGCTAGGCAAATCCAAGCTCTAGCTCAGAAATTAACTTTAGCTATACATGTAGAAATGGGGAAGGCTACAGATTCATTTTCCCAGTCTCCAGATGTAGAAAGGTATTAACTGAGCACAACACAAAAACATTAAAATGTCACTAAAACAATTTGCTAAAGAAAAAGACGAGAAAAGGAAAAGAGTATAAAACAAAACCATGAGCAAATAAGAGATTATTTGTACTATTTTTCTTACATTGAATAATTATGTCCCAGCAACTGCTGTCAGCTCTTAGTGACTACATATTTTCCAGGATAATCTGTCTCTAACCTAGTCTTAAATACATATTTGCTGTAGAATATATGCTGTAAAACTAAAATCAATCAACTGTTTCTTCCACCAAATTCTTTAACTACTAATTAAATACTAGCATTCACTAGCATTCACTGCCATCTAGTGTTATGATAGACTACTGACACTGCCAATATTTGTTTGCCGTAGTCATAGCCCCAAAAATACATTTTAAAAATGTTGACACAAGTCATTTAAGAGGAATTGACACAAAATTACTAGATTAAAAGAGAAAAAAGGGAAACATTTCCATGCCCACAAAATATTTTCGTCAGAAGCAAAAGATATATGGTTATTTGATATATTCCGTATCTACAGTGATGGTTTGCTGTTAAATCCTAGTAATTCTGCTCTATGCAATACAATAATATTGATAATAATTGTGTATGCATCACAAACTGTGGCAATTTCTTTGTATCAGCTTGCATATAATATCATCAGACCAATCTGCCCTGTATAAGTGTTCTGGGAATTTTGGTCCCAGTACACCTGGAGAGCCCCAAACTGAGGAAGGTGGCTCAGCCTGAAAACCAAAAACTTCTGAAAATAAAACATTTTTTTATAAATGGAAGTGTGACTTCTATGATGATTACTGGCAATTCTAGAAACTCTAGAAACACATGTGGAAGGTACCAGATAAGTGTGGAAATTGGGGGGACATTAGGCAGATTCCAACTCAGAAAGTAAACTAGAATTCTTCCTTGTGTAGTTCTGCAGAAGCAGACAGATTGGATAGTTTCAAATGAGAAAATCATCTGTGGATTCCTAAAGTGGAATAATAATTTCCTTACACTTTTAAAGAAAGTAGGAATTTACTGGATGGCTAAAATAATGTTTAGATTTTAAAAATTACAGTCATTACTAGAAGAAGACATAATGAAATGGATAAAATGCATTACTTCTCTTGTTTTAGAAAAAAGACAACTGAATGGTATAGAAATAAACAGGTTTATTAGGAGTTTTACTAAAACGGGAAGATGATTACAATATCTTTATTGTGCTTCACATCTACACAAACCATAACATCATTTTACCTGTTGAACAATATATATTTTATCAACAAAGCCAGCTTTGGGTTAAAACTAAAAGAAGCATTAGTTAGAACTTCTTCAATACAATAGTTTAAATATTTTTATTCTAATATTTTATTACTCGATAACAGTGCTCATCATATATTCAGATTGTTTTATCTTAACAAGTCCATTGAACTTTATGGAATTTACATCTGAGTTGTTATGCAGTTGTAATTTTAGCTAATATATGATGCTGACTATAGTTTATTTCTGTTTCTATAAGGCATAATGAATGTACCACTGGATAAAGAGACATATGGTTTTATATCCTTTACTCAATTAATTTCCCATATGATATAAAAGCAATAATTTCACATGCAAAGCATTTAAAAGCATTGGGCTGTGATGGCGCAGTGGTTAGAATGTAGTATTGCAGGCTAACTTGCCCACACACCAAGAGTTCAATCCTGACCGGCTCAAGGTTAATTTAGTCTTCCATTCTTTTAAGGTAGGTAATATGAGGACCCAGATTGTTGGGAAAAATATGCTGACATTTGTAAATCACTCAGACAGTGATGTATAGGACAGTATATAAGTCTAAATGCTATTGCTATTGCTATTACTAAAAGAGGTGCTTTTAAAATGTATTGACATGAGCAAAGCACTCCCTTTCAAAGCATTAAAGCAAGCACATCCTTTGGAAGAGTTGAATCAATAGAAGAGAATATCTGCAGCTCAGGATTGAACTGTGAGCTCTTGGTGCTTTCTGAGGTTAGTTGTTTGATTTCAGGCATTTCTTTACTCAACTTGCAATGCTCAAAGAGCAGCAAGGATTCTGCAAGAGTTGAACCAACATACAAGATCAAACCTTCCACTGTACAGTTAATGCTCCCTCTAGGAACATCAGCAAAGCAAATCAGATACACAGATAACTAGGAAAAGCATAAACTTTCCAAAAGACACAGTTGCTTTACTACCACAAGGAATGGTTCTTCTCCCATACCAACATTCTTTGTAAATCACTTCTTTCAAATACTTTGCACAGACCTATGGATTTGTTTTGTTTTAAAATGGACCAGAGGTATTGAGAGAGTTAAGTTTCGATTGGCAGTTGAGGCATCAGGCTAGAAACTGATACACTGTGAGTTCTAGTCCCAACTTAGAAACAAAGCCAGATAAGTTATCTGAACAATTCATGTGCCTAGGGAGAAGGCAGAGATAAACCATATGCAAAATCATACCAAAAAACTGCAGGAACTAGCCCAAGTAGTTACCAGGAATCAACACTGACTCATAAGAATGTGCATGCATGCATATGGGCATGCACCCCACCCACACAAGACACTGTGTTTCTCAGTAAATTGATACAAGCACAACTGGAATAAGCAGCAACACCCAACACCTGACATTTTCTAGATGGATTTATACTCAATGATGAAATGTAAAATTTATTATTACCGGTTCTGTGGGCATGGCTTGGTGGGGGGTTAATATGACTGGTTGGGCATGGCCAACTTTTTTTTTTTTTTACTTTTAAAAGCATTTTTTCAGCCGAAGAGGTTGTAGAAAAAAATGCTTTTAAAAGTTTTTTTAAAAAGCCTCTGATGATCACGTGGCTCAGCTGAGCATGGGGAGGGGGGAGCAGGGATTTTTGCTACCAGTTCTCCGAATTACCCATCGCCATCACTACCAGATCAGGTGATCAAGTCTGAACTGGGAGCATTTCACCCCTGTTTATACTCCAATTTTCAGAGGCAGTTTGAAATATTCTTTGAAGAATATTGTGGGAAAATGCAAGTTGAAAGAATCTTGAAGAATTTTAGAGGTGACAAAGCATTTGCCAATCCTAAACACAGAAGTATTTGTTAAATATCTGAACAAAAATATTTAATTACCGGTAGTTGATGAATTAAATGTTTAATCTGCCAAAAACATTTAAAATTTAAGCTTTACTTATCAAATTCATTTATTTATAATCCACCTTTATTATTTTTACAAATAATTCAAGGTGGTGAACATATCCAACATACTTTCCTTCTCTTATTTTCCCCACAACCCTGTGAGGTGAATTGGACTGCAAGATAATGACTAGCCCAAGGTCGCCTAACCAGCTTTTATGGCTAAGGTGGGGCTTGAACTCATGGTCTCTTGCTTTCTAGCCCAGTGCCCCTCCTATAATTATTCCCTACAATATTAGAGGTCAGTCTTCAATATTTCCTATTACCAGACTTTCAGGAAAACCAGTTTAATGTAAATTAAATTGTACTGACTCTGAGAAGCCAACTATCATATTAATGTCTTTGACATTCCGAAGAGATAAATTTGGCTTAGTTGGCCTGAACTGAATTCATCAGCAAAGCTGCTACTGCATTAATTATGCTGTGTGTTAATATTTAAGAAACTAAGTCTTTTATATATTCCCATGTTGGAAACATTTTAATATATGGTAATAACTAAATTAATATTATACCATGCCTCTATAGAAAAGCCTATAAATACAGAATACAGAAACTTATGGTAGTTATGCTGAAATAAGTTTTTGATTCAGCCAGTCCTGGTTAGCCACTATTGCAACATGACAGTGACCAATCATCTATAGGAAGGCAAGAGAAAGGGAATATCCAGCATTATATAGCCCAGTATTTGCTTATTAACCATCTTGACTGGAATTGAGGGGACTTGCTAATCAATCCATAAACCACATTGACGTACTACTGTCCCACAAATGGCAACTCCTGTGCCACTTTAAAATGCCACAGCGTAAACGTCTGTTTCCTACAAGGAAGCTATTTTATATAAAAAAAAAAATATGAGGATAGTTGTAACCAAATTAGGCACATTTCGATTTCACTGCTTTGAGTACTGTATCCCATTTACTGTTCTTATGTTCCAACTGCTCTTTCCTAAATTTGTTCTGGAATAAATCATTTGGATCTTCATCCTCTGCCTCAGACATTATTTCCATCTTTTGTGCAACTAGTTTAAGGAGACTGTGCTGCTTTTCCACCAGAGTTGCAATGTCCTTAAGCCTGGAGACCAAAAATATACATTTGTTATAGGACAAGTTGATAAGTTATACAAGCTACACCAGGATTGACAACGAGGATCTCAGAGCTACATGCACAACCTTATATTTTGGTCACACCCTCTGAATCCCTCTAAAACTTGTTTGCTCTTATTTAAATTTAAAATGAAATAAAATGAAAAGATGTTTAATTTTTTTGTCTTAATTCCACTGACATCACTCAGAAAACCTAAAGAAGGTTTACATTTTAATACATGAGATTATATTATGGATGATATAATAAATAAATATTAAAATGTATTAAATATGAAAAGATGATTAAGATACTTAATGAATCTTTTCTGAAGATGATGCACTTTAAATTATTTTGACAATAAGATTTCCTTTTGTGGACTTCTGGTTTGATGTCACGGTGGGAACAGACTGGAAAATAGGGGGCTCTGATGAGTCCCGCAAAATTCAGCTGGACAAACCACTGCTGGGAGGCTTTCGAGCCATAGCCATCTTGTAGGGATGGTGAAGAAAGGAGAGGCTTACAATGCGTTAAGCAAGAGCCTTCATACTTTTGTATATTTATACAAAGTCAGCTTATTGCCTCCACAAACTGGGTCCTCAATTTACCTACCTTAGAAAGGATGGAAGGCTAAGACAACCTTGAGCTGGTGAGATTCGAACTTACAGTAATTTCAGACAGCTAGTGTTTACTTTGAGCCTGGTGAGATTCGAATTTACAGTAATTGCAGACAGCTGGTGTTTAATTACAATGCTTTAGTCTGCTGATCTATCCAGGATCAAGTTTGTCACTTAATCACTGTTTTCTCAATACATGAATAACAAAGGCCCTTCAATTTATATATTTCATAATATATAAAATATTCAAATATTATTTTGAAAATTGAAAACATTGGAAATTTTGTATGTTGTAAGACTAACTTGATTGTAATGAGGAACATAGCCTAAGATGTATGTCAGACTCTTTCACTATCTCCAGGATTCTCAGAAATATACTATGAAAATTATTGAAAAATGGTTCAGCAAATGCTTGCTTCTGCCTAGAGTAAAAATAAAGTCCACAGTCATTTGTATTGTTTTAATAATACTACTGAAAATAAAATACTGTCCTGCAAATAAAAATAATACCCTGCAAATAAAATCCTTTGCCTGCAAAATCATAATTGATTTCTTACTAATAGAAACTTCATTACTTTATTTCCCTAGCATAGAACTAACAAATACCTGTACTTCTGTTTCAATACTTCTAGTTCTAATGTTGTATCAGTACTCTGTGTATCAGTTGCTGTATTATCCCATCCAAAGCAATACTGGAACACAGTCTATATAAAAAAGAGAGGAATTAATAGAAATGATAAAATTCCTCTAACAAACTTAATATTGTACCACACAGAAATAAAAAAAAATATTTGAAACTTGTAAAGTGTCTTAAGTAGACTATTTTATTCATTCTTTATTCACCTGAATAAAGCACCTGAACACAGGACAAGAAGCAATGGATAGAAAGTAATTAAGGAGACAATCAACCTAGAAGTAAGGCAAAATTTCCTGACAGTTAGAACAATTAATCAATGGAACAATTTGCTCCCAGAAGTTGTAGATACTCAACACTGGATGTGTTTTTAAGAAGATCTTGGACAACCATTTGCTTATAATGATATAGGGTTTCCTGCTTGAGCAGGAGGTTAGACTAGAAGACCTCTAAGTTCCCTTCCAATTATGTTATTCTGTTATCCAAAAACCAGTTATGAGTCTGGTGGAGTTATTGTTCTCTGGTTCTCTTGGTGAACTTCAAACATCTCTCCTTTTGGCTTACCTGTTTGTCAGACCTTTCTGCTTCTTAGCTCCTCTGATACTCTGGCAGGAGACTAAAGAAATGCAAAGAGCAAAGAGAAGGTACCAGCATCTTTCCTCCTTGCATTTACTGCCAAAACAACCATAAGAAGTAATAGAAAGTAGATCATGAGAGGTCAATGTCTCTTTGCTTTGAGTTTTATTGTTAGCTTAGCCTCTGGCAGCCATTACAAAATTGAAAGATTGAAGAAGAATTGCATTAGTCTGGCCCTCTCTATTCTTCTCTTCCTATTTCTGGGGCTTGGAAGATGGATAGAAATCATAAATGTCAGTCATTCTTGTTTTTAACTTACCATAAAGCCACAATATCTAGGTCTATTAGGATACACAACAATGGATTCTTGATCAACTCTACTGAGAAACCAATATGGTAGTTTTTTTTCCAGGTTTGTATGAAGATTAACCTAAGAGAAATAAATATATCTTTAATAAACTTGCTAAAAGCATAAAACTAAATTATTGTGCCATCAGAACTGGGCTATCCATTCAGTTCCTAGATTAATTCTACATGCAATATAGAAAAATTGTTATAAATTTAAGCTTAGGTAAGGTTGATTATCCTATTTGGATAAAAAAAACTAAGTTAAGGTTTTCCATCTCCCCTCACAAAAAGATGAATAGAAAAATTGATAAATTAATCTCTGGTCATGTCATTTCTCATAACAGCATATTAAAAGCTTATATCTTAAGGATAATGTTTTATATAATATAAAGCTTTAAAGTAATTAGAAATGCTGACAAAATTTTCAATCCTGGGAAATCCAAACTTAATCCATATTTGGATTAAGTATTTCAAAGATTAGCTGGGCATCATAACAGGCATTGTTAGAGCACGTAAGTAAAAGGCATATATATAGGCTGTAGCATGTCAGCAAAAGTATGTTGGATAGCAACATAGTTTTTAGATTGCATAGAGTAGCATGAATGTGCCCAGGAAAAAACTGGACTTTACTTGTGCAATCCTGACCAAACTATACTCAAACTGACTGATTTGGTTCTTATCATTAGCTGGATATATTGCACAGGGACTACTAATCTTACTAACATGCTTTACATGAAAACTTCAATTAACAAGAGGAGTGGCAGATGTCATTATCTATTAAATATCTATAGGCAATCTGGCAAAAACTGCAGCATAAGAGACTGAATTGGAATGTAAGTGAAGCAAATGTTAAAGAGCATGAATAGAGCTGTTGAAAAAAGAAAAAAAAAGAAAAAACTGAAGAAATACTATACTACAAAGTGTTTTAGAAATAACAGTGATGTGTTAAAGACTGAAAAAAAAATTGAATTGCATAAGCCATAAACTGGAATAATTTTCTAGAAAAATCAAGCTATAAATGATGTGATATAATTGAGAAATGGCAAAGCTGCAGGTGTAGATAGTATGTCTGAAGGAAATACGCATGTACTGTCTTGTGCATGGCAGGTTTATTCTGGGTGCAAATTGGAAGAATGCTATTATTGTTTCCCTATACAAAATAGCAAGAATGTAAACAAAAGGTTAGGATTAGTTATGCCTGGGAAGAATTTTGGTAAAAGGATATGACGGTGGCACTGAACAAAATTTGGGAAGTAGAAGTCAGTTTGTGCAAGGTAGGGTATATATAGACTGCATTTGTACTAGTCATTGAAAAATATATAAAAATGAGAAAGTTTATTGTACATTTGTTGATTTAGAGAAAAATCTATGAAAAAAATATATAGTTTAACATTTTATCACAAATATTGATGGTTATTCAATGGCATTAGAATACATGATGGAAGTAAAGTGTGGGAATAAATAGAGAGCTTAGTGAATTGTTCAACACTGAACAGGAAGCAAATAAAAGATTTAAGATGTTTCATATTTAATACATTTATGATAGAAGGCTTGTAGCAATGACATGATGGTTATGGATGTGAATATATGCCAATTATACTCATTAGATAAGAACATCATTTGCAATGAATGTTAAGCTAGACTGAAACAACCAGAAAAGTTCAGTAATGAATCAAATATCAAGTTAATTCTGTTTGACAAGAATTTAAAAATTCGTGATATAGCTAAGTGGTGAAAGACTAAAACAAATAAAAGAATTTGGGTAACTTGGTAGAACATTTGCTAGAAGTGAAAATGAATGGACAAGATTTAAGATGGGCAGATGTTAGCAGAAAAGTAGTAGTACTAATAGTATGTGATCTGTTGCAAATAATAAATTTGTCAAAAGAAATAAAGCTGCAAATATAAGCATGCTTTCACCACCTTGATAAATGGAAACATTTTTAGGAGGAATATAAAAATTGAATTTAGTTGGAGTGGGATTCTTCAGAATGTGATAAAGCAAAGACCAAATGTTGGATGGAGTTGATGAGATCCTCAGGAAGGGAGACAGAATAGAATAGAATAGAATAGAATAGAATAGAATAGAATAGAATAGAATAGAATAGAATAGAATAGAATAGAATAGAATAGAATAGAATAGAATAGAATAGAATAGAATTTTTTATTGGCCAAGTGTGATCGGACACACAAGGAATTTGTCTTGGTGCATATGCTCTCAGTCAGTGGTGGGATTCAGCCAGTTCGCACCACTTCGGGAGAACCGGTTGTTAACTTTCTGAGCAGTTTGGTGAACTGGTTGTTGGAAGAAATTATTAGGGCAGATAACTGGTTATTAAATTATTTGAATCCCACCACTGCTCTCAGTGTACATAAAAGAAAAGATACGTTCATCAAGAATCATAAGGTAGAACACTTAGTGATAGACACTGAAAATTTTAAATAACAGAAGGCAATGTCTGAAGCAATATGTGATTATAATGAGAGTAAGAATGATCTTTCAAGGTTTAAAAAGTAGGGAAGCACTGTGGAAGTTCTTATTTTCTGATCATTTACCTTTAATTTCTTTGGAACACTATTTTTATGTAACATCTATGCTTTGCATAATGTTGCATATTAATAAAGGGCTTAGTGTGATGGGTATGTATGTACATATTCATTCCTGGATTTTAATACATTAAAGTTTCTTTATTTTCCTTTAGGTTTCTAGAATTTCATATAACTTGTCAGAAGAATAATTCAGGCAACTTCCCAATTATTTTTAAATTTACTTTCCCAGCAGCAAAGGAGGAATATGAACTCCTATATATACTGTAATCAATATAAAATTGATCGTGCACTGCACAAACCTGCATTGCTATTCTTTTCATTGCAGCGAACTTTTGCACCTCTGCAATGTCACCAACAGCCAAACCAATCTACAAAACAGAAATCAGAATTAGTAAGGGTTTTCTTTATGCTTTCCAAATATCTCAATCTTGTTCAGTTAAATCAGTTTTACCAAAATTAAAACTAAAAAGTCCTACCATCATAACAGGAACCTAACATATATTCTTCCAAAGGTGCTTTTTCAAGAAGCAACTGGACTTTCTGGTTTTTCTTTGAAAATGTTTCGATTCTCATCCAAGAAGCTTCTTCAGAGTTGAAGAGTTCAGAGTTCAGAGCTTAAGAAGCTTCTTGGATGAGAGGCGAAACTTCTTTAAAAAAAAACAAAGGAAGTCCAGTTGCCTCTTGAAAAAGCACCTTTGGGACAACCATGACCTGGATGACTGAGAATCTCCATAGACATATAACATATATTCAATAAATCAACATATCTGTTTGCATACAAATCCAGGAAGAGTTTTGTATAATACAAAAAACAAGGATGGCATACAATAGCACTTCAAAAAATTAATGCAGTAGTTCAAATATAATTAAAATAATTAATTCCTTCGTATCCTAAAAAAAAATCAGAAGTATCAAGGGAAATAATTGAAATAATGGATGTCCACCCATCCATTATGAGAAAAAGAGGCACAGGTTCAGACACTGACTTAATATTTCTCTTTTAACTTCAAAGTTCAGCAGCCATCAGAAATACACTTCATAGTGAATTGATGGTCCAGGTGGAATAAGTAGAACCTTGGATTCCTTCATCTGTAGCCATTTAAAAGCTTTTCATCTGCCTAATTCATTGCCCCTCCTCCCCAATAGACTAAATTGAACAAATTTGAAATAAAATGCAAATAGGTATCAATTACAATTATAATCAACCTAGATACAATATTTTGAATCACCCAGATTTTCAAAGATGGTCCCAAGATATAACATATTACAATAATCCTATATGGAAACTATTAGAAAGCAGCTTTTTCTGGTGCCTCTGCATTGCGTGTGTAAAAGATAATGGAACTTATTGTTCAGGTATTTCAGGAACGATAATAAACAATCTCATAATACCACTTGAGCTGTTTCTGGATGGCAGTCATGCAGTTTTGTTGTAATTTCTTCAGTGACTACAAGCATCATAAATAACACATTAAAGGAAGTACAGGTACAGCTAGCTGTGTGATTTGCCTGCAGAAATTCCCATGTACCATTTCTTTAAAATTTCTTTAATTAATCTCTTAAGAAATGCAGACAGTGGCTGATGTTTGTTAGTCAGAATAGACTGCAATGGGCTAAAACGAGGATTCTTCCCATATTAGGAAAAAAACAAGATCTTATTATTTCTGCCCTCAACAAGCCAAAAAGGAAATGTTGCTGATTCCTGTTATTTATACCTAATAAACTTCAGCAACTGCTCCCTCTACATCTTTAGCAATGTATTTTCGGTAGACAAAAAATAAATAAAATAAAATAAAATAAATTTATGCAAGTTCCAAGTAAAGCTGTCAACATCTGAATATTAATATAGTTCATTCTTACCAGCAAGTTCATAAGAAGAATCGGGATAAGCAGAGAAAAGATAATGAGAATTATAAAACTCAGGAATGGAAAAGGGAGTTTATCAGTGAGCATTGGTTCAAGGAAAGCCTCACGGTAGTTGTTATCTCCTAACATCATGGAAAATGTTTGCATTACTGAAAGATATGGAGTGCCATATGTTTGCTAAAAGGAAAAAGAGGAAAGACGGTAATTTATAGTAGTCTGTTTTCAGACTCACACATAATTTCCTGGTTTTTCATAGGTGTTCTATTATCTAAAATGTTACTATTCATGTTCTTTTAAATATATCTTTAATTTTCTATTTAACAGACCTAATAGAGATTGCGATAGATTTTTAAATGCCTTCAGTGCTCACATTAAGCAATCCAAAGAAAATTCATGGATATAATTTTTTAATCTGCAAGCATTTATCACTGGTAGGAAACAAGTATATTTTGATTTTTGATTTTTGAGGGCATCTAACCAAATGTATCTATTGGTTGATACATTTGGTTAGATGCCCTCAAAAATAGTCATTTAAACTCTCCTTTTTATGGCTCAGGTTATCTATGCATGTTGAGGCATATCCTTTCCAACAAAACAGTGAGCTGAAGTAACCTACAACTTAATTTTCTATTAACAGCTATTTGGTGCCAGAAACACCAAATTTATTAAGAAAATAAATATGATAATAAAGAGTGATGATTTATTTCTGATTAATTTTAGTTAACAGAATTTTAAAAATCAGGTGATAGTAAACAGACACTAGTATGTTTATGCATTAAAGTTATTAAAAAACATCTTCATGTTGTCTAAATTCATGCCTCAAACTCATGAAACAGGACTATCATACTCAGTTAATGAAACTTTGATTTTGTTAACAGCCACTCTTCTGTTAACAGTAGCCACCACCTCACATTTTAGTGTATCCATTAAGATCTAGAGAACATCAGCCCCAAGATGCTGTTGTCTTCTTCTGTCACATTTAGCTTGACTTAAGTAATAACAATCCCTTTGAGCAACTCAAGTTATTTTAATAAAAATTTTTTTGCTTTAAAATAATTTCGTAAAGTATTTAATATGATATTTCAAACCTGTGAACCAAGAAGAACATAGAAGCTGAGCCCAAATGCTAACATCAAAAAAAAGAAAACAATAACGATCCGTATCAGAGTCCTCAAAATTTCCCAAAACATCACAATATATATTCCATAATTTTCAAATCTGGGAAGAGAAAACACAATATTGAACTTAAAAAGGTGTATAAATAATTTTTTTAATCTGTTAATCACATGACACATTTGAGAAGTCGTCTATTTATAAAGATCACTGTTATTTTATTTGTCTTTATAATTCCCCAACCAAGAAATGTTTCTAGATAAGATTCTCATTTTAGTAACTGCTGTTTCATTAATTCTGATTCAGTCCCCATCCTCTTTTGTCTTTTATGCGGATAGAATCTGGTCCTCATGGGTGGACCAGATGTGGTTGCCTTGTATTAAAATATGTATTAGTTATGATAACTTTTTATGTATGCTGTAAATCTCACATTTTCAAACTGAAGAAATACTAAAGAAGAGCTTTCTCCTTTTGTTGTAATATGAGAAACTAAAGTACTTTAGTTGAATGTTAAAAGATTCAGAATAATTAAAGTATTTTTCGTAAAACTGCTGCTGTCATGTAGTAATGGGAAAGATAATGGCTAACAATGGCATCTAATTATACTCACTATTATTTCATTATTAGTTGAGAAAAATGGTAGTTCCTGGAGAACATAAATACAAGTACAGTGTGATTTAATAACCTTGTCTTGTTTATGTATGTCTAATAGGCATTGGGGTGTCATTGCGGAAAAATAACTGGATTATATTAAGTCCTTGACGTCAATATCTAGAATATTCCCTGTCTTCATCTGATGAGCTGCACCCAAGAAAATTGGTATCATAGTGAAAAGCCCTCCTGTCCCTTAGGAATCATTTTAATACAACTGAGTCAAAGGATTGAGATTAACTTTCTCTTTTCCCACTATCCCAAAGGTGCTTTCTCTGAATGAGAAGCAGAATATCTTCAAAAAACCCAAGGAAGTCCAGTTGCCTCTTGAAAAAGCACCATTGGGACAACTATGACCTGGTTGAATAAGAATCTCCATAGATTTTTCCCACTATAATGGCATATTTCTTCAAAACTTGTCTCTAATAAAAAAAATCTTTCTTTCTTTCTTTCTTTCTTTCTTTCTTTCTTTCTTTCTTTCTTTCTTTCTTTCTTTCCTTCCTTCCTTCCTTCCTTCCTTCCTTCCTTCCTTCCTTCCTTCTCTTCCTTTCCTTTCTTTTCCTTCTTTCCTTTGTTTGACTGCATGAAAGGGGAGGCCATAGCTTAGGAAAAATTGGATAGCTTCAATAATAAACACAGTTATTTGATTTGATCTCACACCAATCTGATTTGAATTCAGCAACTTTAGCAATTTTATTTATTTTGTACCTATGTCTCAATTTTCAGATATCGTATTAGGCTCATAATTTTCTAAAGCTATGATATTTGTATATTTTTGAAATATAAATTACCATTCTCTAAAAACAGGACACATTCATTTCTATACTTATAAAAAACCTATGGATTTAAATCATTCTACAGTGGCTCAAAACCTAATATAGAATAATTTATTAATTTGTAACTACATTCTTGAAGATTCTAACTTACCTTTGTAAATAAAGCAAGAAGTTTGTCCAAGCCAAGAGTATAGCAATTGCACCACAGTCCCACTGTAAACGAATTGGTAACATCACAAATAAAGATGACACAAAAATGATACTTGTAGTATAAATTGTCCAGTCAAGAAGATTAGAATAATCCAACAAGTAGTTTAATTTCTAAAATATAAAAAAGTTAAGTATTGTTGAAAATGAAGCAAATCAGATAGCATATTATTATTTCAAAGCAAATTAAGGTTACTAGGAGTCAAAAACTAACTTCAACGAACAGGAAAAAAAATCATAATGAATAATGAGTTTCTTCATAAAAACATTATTTTATGTTTATTTGCACATAAAATACTTCACATAATATTATTAAATAAAACCCACAACATTAGCCAATACCTGTTGGAATAGCTGTATTATCTCTTTGCAGATACCAAATAAACTCATGATAAAAACTAAAGACATACAAACTTTAATGAAGTTTGAATCCTGAAATGAGAAAAAAAAAACAGGAAATGATATTAATGGGTAAATGGAAAACAATTTTCATTTTGCTTTTAATGTTGCTTTTAATATATTGATGGGAAAATTGCCCAATATCTTGAGTTATTAGTAATATATAAACTTGAAAACTGAAGTCTGATGCCAGATGGTAGAAGATTATCTTACACTATTAATAAATATTGCGGAACTACAGAAATACAGAATCATGAAAGTATTCCTTAGAAAAATAAAAGTAGGTTGACAATGCTCAAATTTCTAAACCAAAACTATTATACTAGTTTTCTATACTATATTATATTAGTATTCCAAGACTGAAACTAAAACTCCCCAGTATCACCTAATTGGGAGAGAAGAGACGTTTCTGAGGGCAGAAGGATTCCCCGGCTCCAGCTCCAAGTACAGAGGAAATAAATTATACCTATTATCGTATGAGGCATTTCTAACTCCACAGGGATTCTTTCTTACTTTCTTCATCTTAGTGAATTAACTCCATGACTATTATCTAAGTAGCATTTGTATAACATGCAAGCTATGGAAGACAGTAGCCAAAATCCTTAACAAGTTGTGTAAATACAGAGCCAGGTCTTTAACCAACCTTACTATACATGTTATGTGAACTCAGCTACTTATACAGCACAGTAAATATGCTGTAAGGGACAAAATAACATGCAATGTAAGTTCCACCATTTCTTCCAAAGTGATGTTTTTGTTTTATCCATAATACATACAAGCATTATTCGCTCTAAAATTGCTGGGCAACAACATGGACCAATAGATAAGAACATTTGTAGCTCAGGGTAGAAATGAAAGGTCCATGGTGGTCATGGAACTTGCTTGTTTTCTTAAAGATGTTTTATTACCAAATTAGGTAACATCATCAATGCAGGTTTAGGTTGATGGGAGTGGTCTTGATGACCAACACTGACAAGGTGTCTAGAACCGTGATGGCGAACATGCATAGCCATATCAGTGGGCATGCATAGCCATATCAGTGGGCATGCACATGCACGCTCCAGCCAGCTGATTTTCGGGCCTTCTGGGCCCACCAGAAGTAGGGAAACAGGCTGTTTCCTGCCTCCGGAGGGCATGGGAAGGCTCGTTTTTCTTTCTTACCTGGTTCCAGATCCTGTCTATGCATCTGCAGAGGGCGAAAACAGCCTTTCCCCCTCACTCGGAGGCCCTCCAAAGGCCTGAAATGGCCCATTTCACAACTTCCGATGGGACTGGAAGTGACTTTTTTGCTGTCCCCAGCCTCCAGAGACTTCTAGAGAGGCTAGGCACAGCAAAAAACATCACTTCCTGTCCCACCGGGAGTTGGGAAATGGGCCGTTTCAGGCCTTTGGAGGGCCTCCGAGGGATTGAGAAAAGCTGTTTTTGCCTTTCCCAGATAAATAGAGAGGATCTGGAACCAGGTAAGAAAGAAAAATGGGCCTACCAGGCCATTGCGTGCCAAGAGCAGGGGGGAGGGGGGATTGTGCACTCATGCGCAGGGCAGGGTGCATAGAATTATCGATGTGGGCACATGCGCGCGTGACCCTCCCCCACCCCCCACCCCCCACCCCCTGGCCCACAATGGCAAAAAGGTTAGCCATCACTGGTCTAGAATAAACTCCACTCCTTATTACCACTGATGATATTATCTAACTTGGTAATGAATGGGAAAACCAGCAAGTTCAGAGAGTACCAAGGATATATGGAACAATGTTGAATAAGCATCATCTTAGTTATCACTTCTTTTTTGACCTTTTCTCACTTCCATTAAAAACCTTGTTTCTTGAATGTCTGCAAACAGATACAACTAGGAACAGAGGTTCAATCTGTGAGTCTACATAAGGTTACACAATTGTGTGCCTAGGCCTTTATCCCCAATAGACTAAATATTGGTTAGTGTCATCCCAAGTACCACTCCAAACATTGTTGATAAATTGTCATTTTTAATTATAAAACGACAAATCTTAATGGTTAGCAACATAAACTCAATTAATCAAATTTAAATTTAATGACATTTATTTTAGTCTTGATCGCTCCCTAATTTATGCCTATTGTTATTTACTTTTTTTGGAATATGTCTGTTCACTTCACTGAAAGGAAGTATGGCAGCATATCCCTGATTTAGGGTCCAATCAAGACCAAGGTAACCTCAGGAAAGATCATACTAAAATATTTATTTAGAGTTCTAATGGTTCTAGAGAGTTCCCTAGATTCCTAAACTGCATACTGTAAGTAAATGCAGATATTGAAAGGAAACATATTATTTTGATCTGTTCCACATGAAAGTCCTAAAATATCTATTTGAAAAGAGGTGATTTCCATGTCAATAAAATCAATCAATAAATGCAGCAGAATGTACTTTAAAATGTTAATGTTTCTGCAAACTTGAAATACTGCTTTACAGTTCTATTTACTACTACTGTAAAAACTTATGAACTGTTTTTCTAGATCAAATTAAGATCTTTCTTTTCCAGAGTTCTAATAACAATGATTCTTGGAAGATCACAAAATAAATGAAAGCAAATGCACTTATATGTGCTACTTAATCCCAGCTTCCAGTTCATTGCTTTATTGATAAATTCAACTACAAGCCAATGTAATGAATTAAAACCATACCTTATTATCAAAAGGTCCATATTTAAGTGTTGCATTGAAACAAACATCTGGCTCTAAATGGGTGACCAGGAGGGTAAGAGGTATTAAGCCAAGGGAATACACAGCCAGATTCAAAATATGTGCTCGGAAACCATAGGCCATCCTATAAAATAAAATTGTATTTAGTATGACTTTCATAATATAAATCGTAGCATTTTCTACTTCAGCAGGAAGAAATGTAAACAAGGAAAGGCTCTGAGAATAAAATCTAAATTGGAACATCTTTTTAATAATTATGTTTATATTTACTATATTTGCAATTGCCGGTTACTAAGGGATATCATAACTGTCATGTGTTCTTTCCATAAATCATAAATTTGTAAGTCGCCCATCTTACCAACATCAATCAATAAATAAAATAAAATAAAACCTGATTTAAGAGGTCAGATTTCAATTAGAACAAAATGTGAAAGAATTTTTTTTTTCAAATGGCTACCTACCATTTCATAAGTAAATATTCTGTACAAACAGGATGACTAAGCAGTTCAACACGGTTGTGACGTACCATGGCCTGGGTAAGATAGGAAAAAATAGATATACGTCATTTTATATCCAACCTATTATTTATATTAAACAATAATATGATGGGGTTATTATTGATTGTGGAACAGTTTATAATATTCTTAAAATGTGTACTTATACATGTATTGGCACAAAGATGAAAGCTATTCTACATCAGCAAATAGATGTATTGTAAGCAGTGGTGGATTTCTACCGTTTCGCCCCGGTTCGGACGAACCAGTAATGGCAGTGGTGGGAGGCTACACCCACCCGCCCAGACATCATCATAGATGCTTTGTGCATGCACAGAAGGTTCTGTGCATGCACAGAAGACAGTGCACATGTAAAGCGTGCACACACACTCACTCACAGTTCCAAACTGGTAGCAAAGGTAAGTGGAACCACTACTGATTGTAAGGCATGCATTCTGCCACCAGTTAAATATGATTTTAACAATTTAGATTATCAAAATGGATAACTAGAAAATATATGATTATTTGGAGTGGGGTGACAGAAAAAGTGAATCACAAGTCAGTTCTAATGAACTACAAATGTAAGGATAGTACAGAATATTTCAAATGTCCTAGATTACACTTTCAGTCTCTACAGAGGGGTCCCCAACCCTGAACCCTGGCTCACTACCAGGCCGTGACCTGTTTGGAACTGGCCCATGCAAACAGCAGGTAAGCACATGAGCCTGGATAAATCTCTCATCCAGTGGTGGGTTCCTCCCGGTTCCGCCCAGTTCTGCCGAGCCAATAGCGGTGACGATATGATGTCACCAAACCGGTTCTACCCCCACCCCCACCCCCATGTAATTCTAACCTTTTATTTGGCCCCACTCCCAATCTATTGCTGCCTCCTGAGTCCCAGCTGATGGGCTATAAGGGAAAACTGTTTAAACTCTTGCTGTGGGGCTTCAAAAGGCCGCCTTACAGCTGATCAGTGGTAAAAGGCAGTTTGGTGGTAGACTGGTGCCTGCAAAAATAAATGGTAGACCAGTGCCTGCAAAAATATATGAGTAGACCAGTGCCTGCAAAAATAAATGGGTAGACCAGTGCCTGCAAAAATATATGAGTAGACCAGTATGTGCAAAAATACATGACTGGACCAGTGTGTGCAAAAATACATGAGTAGACCAGTACCTGAAAAAATAAATGGGTAGACCGATACAGCTCTGCACGCAGTTAAAAGCCTGGTAGACCAGTACCTCTGCTAAATCCTAAAGAATTGTCACATGACCATCAAGCCACACCTACAAAATAAGCCACGCCCACAAAACCTGTAGCAAAAATTTTTAGAACCCATTCCTGCTCCCATCATGCGAGCAGCGGCCATCTTATGCTCACATGTGATGCTCCCCAACCTCCTCCAATCACATGGAACTATCCCTTTCCCCCCTGCCAGATCGCCAGGCCAGAAAGGTTGGGGACCTCTGCTCTACAGTATTAAGTATGATTTCACATAAGCATAACTTACATTTAAAGCAAGAAGCGGCTCATAAATTACTCCCCCATTCTCTTTAAATTTCTTCTTAAGTTTCAGTGGACACTGAAGATATCTGAAGTTATATTCAATCTATGCAAATATGAACCAACACAGTTTATTATTTCAATAAATATAGTCAGGGTACAGGCATATATATAGTTATGTACACATGCACCTACACACCAATCTTTGATATTATAATTTCAATTCAAAGAAATTAAGGAATTTAAAGTATTTGGGTGATTTATAAAATGTTGATGCAATATTTACTATTGACAGTATATATTCCATTTTGGACTTTAGTGCTAAACTTAACTTACATTTTGGTGACAAGTACATGTCATTTTAAATCACGGTCATATAACAATTCTGTAAGCTATTCTTCAAAATTAAACAATTAATTTTAATTAAATCAACATTAGTCAATTAAATTTAATATAATTGCTTCTTAAACTTATTTTTATACCGTATACACACACATGTACATATATACATACACATATACACATACATAATATGAGGATCCCTTACTCTGCTTCTCTGTATTCAACACAAAAGAACAGAAAAGAGCATGGAAGTACAATGTTTCTGTGGATTTAATTTAGAATAATAAGCTATAGTTTAATGTATTATGCAAATTCAACTGATTTTTTTCAGTGAATTCCTATTAAATAGTAGTTAAAACACATTATCTAATATATAACAGCTGACTATATGTTTCTTGCATAAGAATCACAGGACCATTAGTACATCAAAATGCTTTATTAATTCTAAAACTCCTTAATAGATAAAACTGCTTGCATTTTACTTACACAGAAGTCTTTAGATCCTTTTTCATCAGGTGATTCAATAATGCAATTGTCTAAAACCAACTAAGGAAAAATAGAGAAACATTTTTATGTTTTTTAAAAAAATTACTAACAAAATTATGCCATCATATTATCCATCATTCTGAATGATGAAAAGTAAATCTAAATTGAAGTAGTTTTGAATTTTTCATATTCAAAAGCACATTAAAGATTTGTTTTAGGTTCAGAGACATGTGGTAAAGGCTATTCTATTTAAAGGATTTCAAAGTTTAATCATGACATTAAGGATAGCCTTAATTTTTCTCTATTGTTCACAAGGGTAAGATGCACTCCTATTGCCTCCATAATTTAAACACCTATTAACATTTAAGACAGCTTTTCCATAGCACAATGATGGAGGCAAGTTTTAATACACACACTCATCAAAGTGTTTCAAAATTGGTTTGATTCTAGTTCCAGAAAATGGTGATTTTTAAATATCTTATTCGTGTCAATCTATCTAACAGTATGAATCAGTGGTGAAATCCAAATTTTTTTACTACCGGTTCTGTGGGCATGGTTGGTGGGCGTAGTGTGGCTTGGTGGCCACTCCCAGGGGAAGAATATTGCAAAATCTCCATTCCCACCCCACTCTGGAGCCAGCCAAAGGTGGTATTTGCCAGTTCTCGAAATTACTCAAAATTTCTGCTACTGGTTCTCTGAACTGCTCAAAATTTCTGCTATCGGTTTTTTAGAACCTGTCAGAACCTGCTGGATTTCACCCTGGTACGAATTTAGTGATTGTATCTTACAATTATGAAAATAAAATAGCCTGACAAATGGATTTGTTCAAAATGGGCATTCTTTCTTCTCTGCCAAGAGAATTGTCTGGTGTTTTGGAATCATTCTTCTTTATTTTACTATCAGAAGATTTGGACTTGTACATGTAAAATTAGTTCTTTTTGTAGTGATGTTCAAAACGTACTAACAAATGTAGTCACTAATAGAAACAATTACATAAGAAGAAAACAGGCCATATTAAAGCTTAATACATGGCATAAGGAATATCTATAGGTTAGATCAAAAGAAAAATGAAGAGAGATGTACACAAATATTCGCAAATTTCACACAATACTATTATCAGTCTTCTCCAACTTTATGCCCCTTTGCAGTGGTGGGATTCAAATAATTTAAAAACTGGTTCTTTGCTCTAATGATTTCTTCCAACAACCAGTTCACCAAACTGGTCAGAAAGTTAACAACCGGTTCTCCCGAAGTGGTGCGAACTGGCTGAATCCCACCACTGCCCCTTTGGGATTGTAGTTCCAGAGTCCCCCAAACTGGATTGTAGCTCCAGATTTCCCCAAACTGGGGGTATAATGGGATCACAAACTGGAAAAATTAAAAACACCTTTTTTGTAAATTTAAGGGTTAAACTCGAAAAACACCTAGGAGTTCATGGACAGAATTCCATGTTGTTTTTTTCATAACAATAGAGAAGTAGCTTGACACTGCCTTAATTTGGGGGGGGGGGAGTGGGATAACCTTCTTAAAAGTTACATTATTTACTAAATATAAGCTTACTTTTAAACATTCGGGAAGATATTCAACCATCTCTAGTATTGCACATTTATTTATAGAAGAATCGTGAGAAAATGTTGTTATAGATTCTTCCCATCTGGAAAAGAATAAGTTGAAAGGATTCAGAATGGGTATTTGTAGTGATCGAAGAAAAAATACATTGCTGTATCTTCGACAAGGATAAAGTTCCATTCAGGTGATTCCATGCAGTTTTCTTAGCAACAGTATAGAAGTAGTTTTCCATTGTTTCTCATCCAAATACTAAGCAGGCCCTATCCTGCTTAGCTCCCAAATCAGACAAGACCACTACGTGCCACTATCTAATCAGAACATCCATGTTTTTAAAACGATTACTGCAAAAAATGTTGATGTTCAGCTCAATTACAGACACTGTCACAACAAAGTAAAAATGAGTAGGCTAGGCAATGTTTAGCATGTTGTATTATAGCAAGTTCTTCAAGTTCTTGAAGTCAAGTGATATGTCACAGCTTTAAATAGTTATGTAAGCATGACATACTATTGCTATTATATGTTATGTGGGGAAAATATCTTAAATTAGCTAAAAATTGGCTTCCCACTTCTATATCTACACTTTGTGAGTATACTCATTATAAATGTAACAGGAAAGGTGAAAAAAACGATACAGGTATATTAAGCTGACTCAAAAAGGGAAGTTAATACTCTGAGTTGCCTGTCTGAACAAGAACTAATGTGTGTTCTTTAAATTGATTTGTATACCGATGGGACTATAGCAATAGCACTTAGACTTATATACGGTTTCACAGTGCTTTACAGCCCTTTTTAAATGTTTACAGAGTCAGCATATTGACCCCAACAATCTAGGTCCTCATTTTACCCACCTCGGAAGAATGGAAGGACCTTGAGCCTGTGAGATTTGAACTGCCGAACTGCAGCTAGCAGTCAGCTGAAGTAGCTTGCAATACTGCACTCTAACCACTGCGCCACCTCAGCTATATTGAAATATAGCACAAAACTCATTTTCTTATAAAATGAAAAATGCTTATTAGTTTATGCTATATTAGACTAACATTAAACCATAAAACACAATGTAGGATTTTGAATTCTACAAATATTTTCTATCGAGATTATAATAATGCCTTCTAAAATTCCTCACTTATCTTGGGGGGTGGGGAGATGTGGTAGGGAGGGGCATATGATAGACCTTTTCAGTAGGGACATGCCTTCTGTGGAAGAGCTTGTTCTCTTGAGTGGCCTTCAGCAACTGGAAAAGTTGGGGAAACCATAAGAAATTGACTTGCATTAATAGCACCAATAGTTTAATTTTTATTATAATTTCTGATGTCAATGTAATTTTTATAATTATTGTTTTATTACCTATATTTACTTATAATCACACCAAGAATATGTTAAAAACTAAAATGTGGATAAATTTTATAAATAAATAATTCTTTTCAATTATCTCTTTTGGGGACTAAATATTTTTCAACCATTTTTCCTGGTTTCCAGGAGTCTTACCATTTTAGTAGTTCTCATCTGAACTTATTTAATATCCTTTTCAACTATGGTGCCCAGAACCAAACTAAATGCTTCAAGTGATGTTCAACAAGGGCAGAGTGGAATGGAAAATGACTGTGCATGATCTAGACTTGATGTTTCAGATGATGAATGCACAGAAGGTAACATTTGTCTTTTTAGCACCGTGTTTCCCCCAAAATAAGACCCTGTCTTATATTTTTTTGAACCCCAAAATAAGTGCTTGGCCTTATTTTCAGGGAGGTCTTATTATTTTGGGGTCCGTGGAGCAAGATGGGGCTCCTCTTGCCATCTTATTGATTTCCAGCTCTGCATTTAAATATTTTCAGGGAGGCTTATTTTCACGGGGAGGCTGATTTTGAGCATGCGCTCAAAAGCCCAATTGGGCTTATTATCAGGGGATGTCTTATTTTCAAATAAACAGGGTAGCTACATTTAACTGCTGGCTCATGTTTAACTTAACTTTCACTACAGTGAATAGAATTTAGCAGAGATAAATATAAAGTTCTGCACTGGGTCAGGAAAAATATCCTAAGTCAAGAAGAAATATAATATCAGGACCTCTGACTTTCAGTAGTAGATGTTCGCTAGTAAATAAAAGTTGTGGTTGACCTCCTGATCACCTTCTCACTTCATGAGGGAATTAGGTAGGACTGGATTTTACAGAGTGGCTAGTCATTTGTTAGGGGAATCAGCCAATGATACAGGACTGGGAAGAGTGACCAGTACTTTAAAAGAGAGAGAGAAAACTCCTAAACAGATTTAGGAAGGCTTACCTTTTATGTAAAATGACAGCATTTACAACATCTTTTCGGCCATTGTGTATGGCTTCATGAAGGAAAGAAGCTTCAGCTCTGTTCAGGAGAATTTTGGCATTGTCATCAAGAAGTAATTTCACTGCTTTTGCGTGGCCTTCTCTGGCAGCAAGATGAAGAGCTGTATTCTTTCCCAACATCCACCCCAAGAACAATTCATTAAAATAATGCCATTACTCTATGAAACAAACATCACATGGAATTGAAATTGCTGTATTTTTTTTCTTCTGGTACATCACTGCCTCTGTTTCTATCATTTCCTCTGACAAATTTCAAGATGTAAACATCAAGATGCAAGGATATTCATTCATGTTGCTGCGTGGTTATGCAACAATCCCTCTAGAATGTCCACAACGCAGGGAGGTGTGTCAGAGATTCATTTTGAAACCCATTTTTAAAAATGAAATTCAGAATTGTTGATATGATCTGTAGCTTCACTTCTGTGCATACTGAATAGCATTTAATTCTAAAGAATTAACAATTATTCAAATGTTTCATTTTTGGTAAACAGGAAATTCAATGTTCTACTTTACAAAAAGTTAACTACATACCCAAAATATTATTAATATTTGGAAACTGATGTGAAATCTTATTCATGGATATTAAAAGATAGACAAAAATCGCATTGCATAGATAGGGTGTTGCCAAATCTTATCATATTTAATAACATTTGGTTGATATATATTTGAAGGGTAACCCAATATTCATTCCAAATAGGTATTTCATGCATATATGTATTTGATGGAAATATAAATGGAAAGACAGGCACCAAGAATCTTACTGGCTAAATTGATGAAGGCGGTTTTATCTTACCATATTTCCAAAAATGTAATTGAACATTTATTGAGCCATGGTGGTACAGTGGTTAGAATGCAGTATTGCAGGCTAACTCTACCTACTGCCAGCAGTTTGATCCTAATCAGCTCAAGGTTGACTCAGCCTTCCATCCTTCCAAGGTCAATAAAATGAGGACATAGATTATTGGGGTCAATATGCTGACATTTGTAAACTGCTCAGTAAGAGCTGTAAACCACTATGGGGTAGTATACAAGTTTAAGTGCTATTGCTATATTTATGAGGAATTAGAATTTAATTGAATACCAACCTCTGCAGGCTTCACTTGAAAGTTATTATGTATCTTTTATTAAAATATTTGCTATTATTCTGATCAACATACAGTATAGCAAATAAACTCCTTGGTTTACAAGTAGCTAGATATATTTTGGGCATACTGAGACAGAGATTACATTTTGATCTGAGTCTTCTAAATATTTAATTTTGTTTAACTTTATGGAAAATTCCACTTTAAAAATATGTGTTAAGACATTTCAGAATTACAATGGTTTATAAGTATTATTTTAAGAACTTTCAACAGCAATCAGATTTAGAATTGTATTTGCCTGATATACAATGGCAATGTAAGCCTGTCGGATTCCTCAAATGATGTATCGTATTCAAAAAGAGGAAAGTTGATTTTTCTCTGTTAGTAATGTAAAAAAATTGAGGATGTATTAACTCATTTGGGTTAGTTGTGTCCAGTTTTGGTTTCTTTTGGCAAGAATATAACCTATATAAGTATGTGTTTGGGTACATGCTTTCAATTTAAAGATGTCAATGTTATTTTGAATTCTACTGCAAAATCCTGGAATCTGACTATTTTGCAGGAATATTGGTTACAGTATATTGAACTGTAGGAAAACAATATTGTAGAGATTGTAAAAGTCTGATATTAATGACTCTGATATTAATGACTTAATTTAATAGATATACAATATTTCAATTTTGGAAAGGCTACTTTTTCTGATATAAGTGATTTTCATCAATTTAGTATATTAATTTTTCTCAGACACACTATGTGAACACCTAGCTCGCTAGACAAGACTCTAATAGAAATAACTGGAAATAGTGATATAGCCATTCTTGCCAAAAGAATGACAAGCAACTACAATGCTTTGTGCTCAGTTACCCAGAATAAAGGCAAGTGATAGAAAGCACTCCTGTTTCAGTAATAGCTAAATGCATCCTTGCAAGTATGAGATAATAACAACTGAAACACATTCTTTAAGTTCCAATATTATGTAAGAGCCCACTGAACTACATAGTACCTAAAACTAAAGTATAACTAAAAATTACAGAGAAACTTACCCCTTCGTCATTTACTTTATCAGTGGCTTTCATATTTGTGTTCAAAATAATTTGCATTGTACGAGTATATCCACCATAAGCCGCATGATGCAAAGCTGTCCAACCTTTATAATCACTTACCAAAAAAAAAACAGAATAAAATATTCTCACTTTGTTATAACAATTGAATGTAAATCCAGGGTGTTTAAGAATATAAATCCTCTGTGTGTGTGTGTGTGTGTGTGTGTGTGTGTGTGTGTGTGTGTGAGTGTGAAGGAACATATACTACTGTATTTTTCGGAATATAAGATGCACTGGAGTATATGACGCAACTTAGTCTTTGGGGAGGAAAATAAGGGGGGAAAATCTGCCTACGCGGTACTCATCTGGCTAGCGTCCTTAGTCTGGTCAGCTTCAGCACATTAGTTTGCTGGTTTTGAGCCCGTGCACGCACTTTTTATCCCCTGCTTGGGGATAAAAAACAGCTTCTAAATCTTCTAATGAACTTTGGACAGAGAAGCAATGAGAAAAGCAGGGAGATGCTTCACTTGCTCGCTAGCGCCTCATTAGGGCTGAAAAAAAAGCTTCTAAAGCACAGCTGAGCCTGGGGAGCAGGCAAATCACTTCACTCGCTAGCGCCTCATTAGGACTGAAAAAAAGCTTCGAATAAGATGCACCCAAATTTTCAGCCTCTTTCGTGTGTGTGGGGGGGGGGGAGAGTGCATTTTATACTCCAAAAAATACAGTATATAGAAGAAGTGGCAAGTAATAATGATGTTTGACCCTCAATGCTAACAACAAACTATTTTTAACAACTACTAAGTGACAGATGATTTTTAACTATGCCCTGAGTCCATGGCACTCAAAAGAGGATGTACTTTCTTTTTCACCTGACTGTATTTCCCAAATAATTTGTTCCTTAATAATTCAGATTGTTGTAAACATATGTATATCAAGTATGTGGTAGTTGGGGGCCGGATGTATGTCAGCCTTACTTAAGTATAAAGACCAGGAAGTCAAGCCCACAGAATGATCAGACCTATACTTTATTGAGATAGGCTACACTAACAGAATCTTGCAATTTACCTACCAGAGAAAGAGGGCACCTTTCTTTAGGAGAAACTGGACTACCTTCTCATGTCCATTTTGAGCAGCCAGATGTAAAGGTGTCATCCCCTTCTTGTCTCCTTCATTCAACAGTCTAGTATCTTCCATAGCCTCCAGAAGTCGAAGACACGTGTTGATTCGTCCATAGCTGTATGAAAGATACATGTCCCGTTATGAAGGATAAAGTTTGAAATAGAAAATGGCCAACGAGGAAAGATTTTCAGTCTTACCTAGCTGCAAAATGTAATGGAGATTTCTTGTCTCTGCTTTTAGCGTATACAGAAACATTCATTTGAAGAAGGATATTCACAGAAAGGGGTACGCCTTGTTTGCATGCATAATGTAAAGGAGTGCATCCTTCCTGATCCTCCTCAATTATAAGATCGCTAATATGTTTCATCTGTCAGATATAAAAGTGGTACCTTTTAATAGAATTCTAGAGAAGTTAGAAAGTTATTTTGAACTTGCATCCTAACTAATATGTTACTAAAGATCACAAAAGAATGTTTCAGGATACAACAGGCTGATGTTGTATTTATAACATGTTTTCAATGCTTTAGGTTGTTATAAATCAAAGTTCACTTTTAGAATGAATGAATATAATTTAATGATTGAATATTCCAACAGAGTGATTTACCATAAGAAATTCTGATATTGTTTGCTGCCTTGAATTCGGAATATACCTTCCTATTGAACTCTAAAAAGTTCCTATTGAACTCTATGCCATTTCATGGTATAGCTCTAGGGAACACTTCGATTTTTCTGCTGAGAGGTGTTGAAAAGTGATACTCAGTTGAAAAAAAAATTAGAACAAAAAGCTAAAAACCACAAAAATGTTTGCGATTGAACTTTAGTTTTTATATATAACCTGCATACCAGTAGTATTGCAGATTATATATATCCATATTATTTCATCCTAAGTATTATTTATTTATTTGTATCATGCCTATTATTTTTACAAATAGCTGCAGACATATCAAACACACTTTCCTCCTCCTATTTTCCCCATACAACAAACTTGAGGTGGGTTGGGCTGAAAGAGAGTGACTGCCCAAAGTCAGCCAATTGGCTTTCATAGTTGAGGCAGAACTTGAACTCACGGTCTCCTGCTTTCTAGCCTGGTGCCTTAATCACTAGACCAAACTGGGTTTAAATAGGTATGTTAAATGCCGTGAAGAAAATAAAAATACAGGTAATCCTCGATTTATGACCACAATTGAACCCAGAATTTATGTTGCTGAGTGACAGTTTTATTAAGTGAGCTTTGCCTATTTTATGACTTTTCTTGCCACATTTGTTAAGTGAATCATTGTAATTGTTAAATTAGTAACATGGTTATTAAGTGAATCTGGCTTCCATATTGTCAGAAAGCCGCAAAAGATGATCACGTGTCCCCAGGATGCTAGGATGCAATTGTCATAAATATGAAGCAATTGTCAAGCATCCAAATGTAAGTCACGTGACCATGGGAATGCTGCAATGGTCATAAGTATGAAAATGGTCATGTCACTTTTTTCAGTGCTGTGGTAACTTTGAACAGTCACTAAATGAACTGTTGTTAAGTCGAGAACTACCTGTATTAGTTCTTAAAATATTATTTGACAATTGATTATTAATAGTTCCACAAATTTTCTTTACCTTCAAAAAATCTTCATTCAGATGCTGTAACCCTCCAGGTTGTAGGACAGTTAGATGTAAAAAATTATGACCAAGGAGATCTTTTAATTCTACATTTGCTCCTAATTTGAAAAACAGATTTTGATTTCAAAACTACTGACCAACAATTTTACTTGATCTTGCTCATAAAGTGTTTTGTTCATTTTGTACCTTTTGAAAGTAACAGATTCACAGTTTTCCATGATGCACAGGAAGTTGCAAGGAGTAATGGTGTTCTACCCTCAATGTCAACACTATTAATATTTGCTCCCTGTAATGAAAAGTCCATCAAAAATACAGTAATAGATAGATATTAATGATAACCTAGGGAATTAGACTGTATATATGTATGTATGTATATGTCAACCTGCAAAATTCTCTTTCATGTTTACTCCTACTTTGTTTCTTTGTTGCCATTCATGGGGGGAGGGATGGGGAAACTTAGGAATGTAGTGCCTCAACTGCTAGTCAAAACATCTACCAGCTGGCATTTGAACCAAGGCCATGTCAACAGACACCTGTCAGAGCTGAGCGGGAAGCTATGACAGACTTGATTGGCCCATATAACCTAAAGGACATGGGGGAGGGAACCTATTCTTTTAACTATCCCTGAGCGCGGGAACTATTTAGAGCTAGCTTCACCTTTCTAAATGCCAACATGATGTACCCAACTAAAGGGTTTCTTGAATCTGAGCAAACTATAAGAGTCTTGACTGCCCTGAGTTCATTAATTGGAAGGAAGACAGTATGTATTTATGTATATACACACATTCAAACATATATGTATATACACACACAGCTTTATTTATATATATTATATCATCATCATCATCATCATCATCATCATCATCATCATTTTAGCCATTGGCTGTCCACTGCAGGAAGAGGCTTCTACCACATGTTTCCAATCTATTTGGTCCTGAGCTTTCTTTTGCCAGTTGGATCTGCAATACTTGCTGATGTCGTCAATCCATCTTGTTTTAGGTCTCTTTCCCAGACACTTTTTATCAAGTGGGATCCATTCTATCACTGCCTTGGCTCACCTGCCATCAGTTCTGTATATATTATATACAGTATTATAAATAAATGTATTTATATATTATGTATTTGTCTATGTATTTGTGTGAAAATGTTCTTTGTTTTGAATCCGATAGTCTATTTCTCTATTTAAATAAATCATAACAGCAGACATGTTAACGAAGGATGACATAATATTGTATTCAAGATGTTTTTACTGACTTCTGTTGTTACTGCATTGGTCAAACTACTTAATTGGGATACTGTAGCAATGTAGTATAGTTTCTTAGACCTGATACACTGGCAGAATTTAACCTGCAATGATACTATAAAAGGCTATGAGCACCATTGAACTTATATGTTCCTAATATTTGTGTTCCTCTTGTAAGTTTACTGTATCAGCTAAACAGGAAATTAATTTTTTAAATCATGGCTTAATGCATGTTACTATGCAAACTTGCAGGAAGTTTAATACCAATCTTTATTGCTGTTCATTTAAAAATTCAATTAAAGCTAAATGTTTACCTTTGAAATGAGATATTCTGCCAGTTCACAGTGATCAAACAATGCAGCCCTAGCAGAAAAAAAAAGGAAGAGCAAACCAAAATGTCAAAATGAGCACATAATAGTGAAATAAAAAGTTATATTTTGTCTCTAATCTACTAGGACGACTCTCACCCTCACACTTCTTTACCCTCCTACCATCGGGAAGGAGATACAGAAGTATAGCCAGCCGCACAAACAGTTTTTATCTGTGAGCTGTCAGACTCCTGAATAAGAAATAATATCATAACTATGTCAAGGATGAAATGCTCCCAGTTCAGACCGGATCGCCCGATCCAGTAGCAATGGCGGCAAGTGGTTCAGAGAACCGGTAGCAAAAATCCCTGCGCCCTCCCCCCCAATGCCCAGCTGAGCCGTGTGATCATCAGAGGCTGATTTTTTTTCTTTTAAAAGCATTTTTTCTAAACCTCTTCGGCCGAAAAAATGCTTTTAAAAGTTTTTTAAAAAGCCTCTGATGATCGCACGGCTCAGCTGGGATCGCCAGAGGCTTTTAAAAGCATTTTTTCTACAACCTCTTCAGCCAAAGAGGTTGTAGGAAAAAAATGCTTTTAAAAGCCTTCAGCAGAAGAGGTTGTAGGAAGAAAAATGCTTTTAAAAGCCTCTGGTGATCCCAGCTGAGTTGCCTGATCGTCAGAGGCTTCTAAAAGCATTTTTTTTTCTGCAACCCCTTTAGCCAAAGAGGTTGTAGGGGGAAAAAAGGCCTATAAAAGCCTCTGGCGATCCCAGTTGAGTTGCCTGATCATCAGAGGTTTCTAAAAGCATTTTTTTCTGCAACCTCTTAAGGTTGTAGAAAAAATGCTTTTAAAAGGAGAAAAAAAGTTGGCCACGCCCATCCAGTCACATTACCCCCCACCACCAAGCCACTCCGACAGAACCAGTAGTAACAAATTTTAGATTTCACCCATGAACTATGTAGTATGATAGAATGCAGGGCTGGTGCAATGTGTAACATGTTCACACTGGTACAATAGGACTGGGTGTTTTGTTAATATGATTTATTGAGTAAGGGATTTTCTGTCTTCACTGTGAGTTGGGGACGGGTGAACTGAGGGAGTTCAACCAATCTCATTGTATATATATTGTGCACTGACAATAAAGATTTGAATTGAATTGAATAATTTTTATCAGTTGTAGGCTTCAATCATGATACAGTAATAGCTCTTCCGAGTATAGAATATATGAACTTCTAACTGAGCCTTGGTGGCGCAGCAGACTAAAGTGCTGTTAACTAGCACCAGCTGCCTGCAATTACTGCAAGTTCAAATCTCACCAAGCTCAAGGTTGACTCAGCCTTCCATCCTTTCGAGATAGGTAAAATGAGGACCCGGATTGTGGAGGCAATAAGCTGACTTTGTATAAAAAAAAGAACACCGCTGGGGGGGGGCGAAATCCCTACTAAGCAGGTATATACAAAAGTACGAAGGCTATTGCTTAACGCATTGTAAGCCGCCCTGAGTCTCCGTAGAAGGGCGGCATATAAATTGAACTAATAAATAAATAATAAATAAATAACTGTAATGTTGTTCCCTTATTGTTGTTCAGCACGATAAAGGAGCTTTTCATGATTACCATAACTGAAATCCATGAGCTGTTTAGTCCAAGTAACTTAATAGTAATACCAGTGTTCTAAAGATGCCCAGTTATTATTATGACTGGTTGCCCAACCAGGGTTTAGATTGGATTTGCAGCTTTATGCAGCCAGCCAGTCCTTCCCAAAGATCTGACCAGGCAGATGTTATTTGATGGCCTTAAAAGTATAATTGCAGAATGTAAGCTGTTCCAAGAAAAGTTGCTTTTAAACAATTGACTGATGGCAATTTTGTTAATACAGATGTTGCTTGAGATGGTTTGGAATTACCCCAGGGTGCTTATCGTTATTGGTACTAACTTTGCTTTAGTTGTGGTTCTAAACTTCTGTTTATAGGTCTTGGTGTTTTGAAATTTTCTACAGTTCTTTTTCTTCTATTCTGTTATACAATTTGTCAGAGTTCTGGTTTCATCCTCAAAATAAAGTTAATTTCCAAGCATCAAACTTTAGGAAATATTCTCTTTATTGAGCGATGCAGCCGTGCCCGACAACCATGCAGACAGTACTGGCCCCTCTATCCAAAACCCCTCCTATTCCTTCCCCATTCACTGCTTCCCATTGGCTGTCTTCCAGATCACTCTCTCTTATCTGTCTCTTCAGCACACAGGAATGTCACCCCTCCCATACATCTCCCAGGAGACTGAATTCACCGAAAGCTTTTCTAGGTGAAATGTCAAACTTTTTTCCTCATTGCTTCTATGTCAGTATTGGAACAGTGACATAATTATTATTTGTTAAATTTGCATACTGCCTGATTCTCAAAAACTCTGGGCAGTTCATAACAATAATAAAAAAGAAAATTCAATAAAATCAATAAAAGATGGCAATGAAGTGAGAGGTCTCATTCGCCCTTGCCAAAGGCCTAGGTCAGGGGTTTCAAACTCATGGCCTCCAGGCCACATGCATCACGCACTGGCCATGCCCACCCCCACTTTAGTGAAGGGGAAAAAAGTTGCAATATGTCACATGACGACAACGTGACGATGGAAATTTGACACCCCTGGCCTAGGTTATTGAAACCAGTGCAAATAACTTCATATTGTTGAGAAAAATTAGTAAGAAAATACCATATCATAAACAATATAGGGAGTCTAGGTAAAACCCTTACCTATGGAGCAATGTTTCCTTATTTCCATCTAATGCATTAATGATGGATTCCTCTCCTTTATAAGATGACATCATTAACTTGAGAATCTCAGTAGCTCCTTGGGTAGCAGCAAAATGAAGAGCTGTGCAGTTGTCATTCTATTAGTGGAGATATAAATCAAAAGAAAATTTACAATTAATCTCTATATGAAATATTTCTGAAGTCTTATTAATTATATAGAATTCAACATAATAGATGTAATCTAGATTCTTCCTTTTTGAGTCTTCTCAAATTTAGTTTTTAGGCAACATTTCTTTTTTGCAAAATAAATGGAGAAAATATTGCTCTTCATATCTTGCTGAATTACAATTCAAAAAGTTCCAACTATCATGAGCTGTAATTAAATATCTCTGTTTTTTTACATGAAATAGAAAGCAGAGAATGTAGAAAAAAAGAAACACGATTTCTGTGTATTAAAAAAGAAATATTAAAGAAATATGATTTTTCCTATTGCAGAAGCAGCTAAGAGTTACTAAATTATGAGATAGAATTTGAATAACTAAACATACAATAAAAGATTGCAATGCATGAATTATGTGCAATATCTAACTCTTTCAACAGGAATTTAAAACTACATGTGTTTATTACAATTGATGTAGTGAAATAAATATTTGTTTTATTAGATTTTACCTGTTTCAGATCAATCTGTGCTCCATATTCAATGCACATTTTAATCATTTCCAAGTCTCTGCTTTGGACTGCTAGATGAAGAGGACTACATTTCCCATTATTAGTAAAATTAATATGATTTTCAGGTGAATACCCAAGTTCTATGCCTTAAAAATAAAATAAAAAACCCTATGATATATATTTTATAAGACAAGAAGAATTAATTAACAAATTTACTGATTTGGTTGTTAAAATGTTAAAATGTTTAATAATAAATATAAAAATTTAATTAAATAAAAGTTTATTCAAATAACTTCTGTTCATTTTACAAGATTTTATTCAGCCCACAAAGCTTATCAAAACTGTAAGCATTCTAAAGCAAGGAATCCTGACAGAGTGCTGTGTCATCATAAAACCTATATGTTGTTCCTTCCTTCCTTCTTCTGTTTATAAAATCATTTGTACATTTTGTACAAATGTACAAAAAAATACATTTTAATTCAGGAGCAGGCAACAACTGTCCACTCCAATCTAGAACTAGCCAACATTGGCTTTAAAATTCCAAATAACCACTAAAGTGGAAGCAAAGTGTTAAATTTTTCTGTATGTCTCTCTGCTACCATCTAGTAGTATCATCTACTTCTTTGCAATCCCGCTCTCATACAGATAGTCCTCCACTTACAACAGTTTGTTTAGTGATTGTTCAAAGTTACAACAGCCCTGAAAAAAGTGACTTTTTCACACTAACGAGCGTTGCAGAATCCCCATGGACATGATTAAAATTTGGATGCTTGGCAACTGGTTCATATTTATGACGGTTCCAGTGTCCCAGGCAGTGGTGAAATCCCAATTTTTTTACTACCGGTTCTGTGGCTTGGTCGGAATGGCAGGGGAAGGATACTGCAAAATCTACATTCCTACCCCACTCCAGGGGAAGGATACTGCAAAATCTACATTTCCTCCCTACTTCTGGGAGAAAGATATTGCAAACTCCCTATTCCCACCCCACTCTGGGCCAGCCAGAGGTGGTATTTGCCGGTTCTCCGAACTACTCAAAATTTCCGCTACTGGTTCTCCAAGCTGCTCAAAATTTCCACTACTGGTTCGCCAGAACCTGTCAGAACCTGCTGGATTTCACCCCTGGTCCCAGGGTCATGTGATAACCCTTGGTGACCTTCTGACAAGCAAAGTCGGTGGGGAAGTCAGATTCACTTAACAACTAGGTTACTAACTTAAAAACTGCAATGATTCACTTAACAACTACGGCACCGCCCTGAGTCCGTAAGGAGAAGGGCGGTATATAAATCCAAATAAAGATAAAGATAAAGAAAGAAAAGTTGTACAATTGGGCAAACTCACTTAACAAATGTCTCACTTAGCAATATAAATTTTGGGCTCAATTGTGCCCATAAAGCGAGGACTATCTGTAATCCCATTTCAAGATATTTTGTTATAAGAGAGTAACTCCTGAAAAATCATTGGAATTCTTTTTCATTATTTTGAGTAGTAACAATAACATAACTCTGATAACATTTTAATACTTTGTAAAAGTAAAGGTTTTACATCAATAAAAGCTTTATCAATAGCAAAAAAATTATGTGCATGAGGCAGCATTTCCCCCTTTGTATTACCCCCTTACATATCTTACAGCCACTTAAACCCTACAATCATATAATATTTTACGGAGTCACGTCTGAGTACTATTTCAATTGTAAACAATGTTAATGGATGGTTTCCTAAATGTATTTACCTCGCTTTATAATAATCTCCAAACATAATTTCGAACCAGAAAAGGCAGCTGCATGGACTGGCATACAGCCCATATTGTTTGCTTTAGTAATGTCACCGCCATTTTCAATCTACAAGAAAGAGAGAACCAGTTATGAAATGACAAGAACACTTTCATACACACTCACTGCATACACTACCAAAATAGATTGTAAGAAATGAAAATATTAAACACTGGCTAATTGATACAAATGTGTTTTAGCTGGCTATCTCTCCCAATTGTGTAATTGAGCCCCAAAAATCAGAAAGAATAGAGGAAGTTGTACTTCTCAGTCAGCTGAAGTACATCTTCCTCAATAGAGAAATATTATCCTAATTTTCCCTGGAATAATTATTAGAATTCCCATATAGTCAATCTCTTCCCTTAGAGGATGGATAAAGTGATCAAAATTTGCAGAAACAAAAGAAACAAGACAAATGTATAACTCATTGCAATAAGATACCACTTGATTCACTTCCAGTGTTTAGATCTTTTAGATCTAGTCAATTTAGATCTTTTTATTTACTGGGCTTATATGTTGCTCCATCATTATCTGCACTGAGTGACATATGCAAATCAGGTTAAAACAATAATTGCAGTAATAAAAATATACCACAGAAAATACAATAAACCTCTAACAGCTATATTATACTTACACACCAAGCAACACAGATCATATTACAGATAATCCTTAATTTATAAACGGTAAGTTAGTGATCATTTGAAGTTCTAACGAACCCACCCAACGGATTCAAAGTTCCAATGATCATGTGATGGCAATTTATTATATTTTTCTGGAAACGTAACAACAGCTGTGTTTGTTTAACAACTGCCACAAAAAAGATTGTAAAAAACGAGCTGTGGTGGCGCAGTGGTTAGAATGCAGTACTGCAGGCTAACTCTGCCAACTGTCAGCAGTTTGATCCTGCCCGACTCAAGGTTGATTCAGCTTTCCATTCTTCCAAGGTCAGTAAAATTAAGATCCAGATTGTTGGGGGTAATATGATGACTCTTAGAAAGGGCTGTAAAGGACTGTATATAAGTCTAAGTGCTATTGCTATTACTGTTGCCAAAACTGATCTGGCCATATGGTGACTCACTTTACAACCATTATGAAATTGTGGGCTCAATTATGGTGGCAAATCAAGGATCCATTTCTAATAAAATGGATACTCCATTATAAGAAGGAATAGCATTACAACATTGCAATCCTCAAGAACACAAAGTTATAAAAAGATAGTGTAAGTAGAAGACAAAGGATAACTCAGACACCCTGACAAAAATATATACATTTGTTATACATACCAGAAGTTTCAGTGCTTCGGAATTATCTTTGTAACATGCTACTAATATAGGCGTATTCCCACCCTCTCCTTCCAGATTTACATCTGTAGTGCTGCATTCAAGGAAAATCTAAATATTCAAATAAAATATAAATGTTTTCTGTCAACTCACTGTTATACTATTCTTAAAGAGGATATACTATAACTGTAACAAGCACTCATATGATCATAACTGGCAGACTTACTCTTATTATCCAATTATAGATCACTTGATGGTTTCTGACCAGATTTGTAATTTAGGGCTGTGCTTTAAAGCTAGTATGCAGTTAGTAGAGTTAATGACAACCTGTTTTGATATGTTTTACACCCTATTTTCAATGCTCACTGCTGTATTGTATTACTGCAAAATTCCAATATTGCAATTTTTTAAAGTCTAGAAGTTAAAATAAATAGAAGCACTTGTTTGTAAATTGAATGCATATACTCTAGACTTCCCAGGATCCTATAGTAATCCAGTGGTGTTTAGATATACTTTGTATGTAAGCTACTATATAATAGTGGCTTCAATTAAGTCTGAGTCTTTTGTAATGGCACAATTAAGAAAATCAGAAATCATTATGCTAAATTCAGAGTTAGGGCCTGAAGATTTATGGAAGCCACCAGGGAGCATCAGAAATTGTTCTGCCTGCCTGCCTTTATCCCACTCAGCCTACCACCCTTCCTTCCTTCCTTCCTTCCTTCCTTCCTTCCTTCCTTCCTTCCTTCCTTCCTTCCTCCCTCCCTCCCTCCCTCCCTCCCTCCCTCCCTCTCCTTAATGACTACCAGGTTTATTTAATGACTGCCACAAAATAGGTCATAAAATCCATAAAATCAAATGGTAACCTCCTTAATGACTGCAATGACTTATGACTGTAATTCTGGGCTCAATTATGATTGTAAATTGAAGACTACCTGTATTGGCACATTTAATTAAATTCTTCTTGGTTTCGAACAATTATAGTTGTAAATTAAGAACTATCTATCTATATATAGCTTAATAACTGCAAATAAGACTGTCCAATGTAATAATGACAATCCTGGGCAAGTCTCTGGAGTTTTCTTATAACATTTTTGAAAGTGGTTTCCCATTTCCTTCTTTCTAAGGATAAGAGAAAATAACTAGATGTTTTGTGCCTAAGGCAGAATGAGGACATAGTCTTCAGTTTCCCAGGCTGGGACTTGAAATCACAGCATCAAACTAACTTTCAACTCTATGTATACAATACCAAATGGTATTATCTTTGCTCATCAGAAAATTCCATTAAGGAAGAAATCTTACTAGGATCCAATTGCCTTCATCGGTGAGAAATCTTAGTTTCCAGTTTGTGCTTGTTAATCCTGAGCCCTACACCAGTGGTCTCCAACCTTTCTGGCTCCACTGACCAGCAGCGGGAGCAGCAGCAGAGGGAGTGGGATAGTTTCGTGTGTACAGCCTAGATCTTGTGCATGCACAAATGAAGCTTCACTTCCGCCACCCAGTTCCGAATAGGCTGCGGACTGATACCACTCCGTGTCACGGAGCTTGGAGACTCCTGCCCTACACTTTCCATCACTTTAGCTTCGTTACATCGGAACACCCACTATTTTCAATATAATTTCCTGATAGAGCTAGTTTGGTGTAATGGTTAATGCATCAGGCTAGAAACCAAGAGTCTGGGAGTTCTAGTCCTACCTTAGGCATGAAACCAGCTGAAAAAACTGTCCAGGCACGCACCGGGAATCAATAGAACTCAAAATATCAAAAAGAACGGAAACCAAACCTTTTCCTGAAAGCCTAAATGTTAAAACTAGTTTTAAACCATCCTCTGTATTTTGCCTTCAATGAATAAAACAAAATTGCTAATTTCTGTTATCTGGTTGCTTTTAAAAACTGCAGAACAATATCAGAATTTGAAAGATTAGCTTAGCTTCCACTTGGGAGATAATAAAATGCAGCATTTTTCATCTGTGTAGAGTTCAGCATCTCCAAAAATCAAGATGTAGCATATTAATCCTCATTTATTCACAATAAATATCTTATAAATATCCATGAGGTGATCTTGTTTTTTAACTTCACTAACTTGTATGCATATAAATTTGGAAATGGAGCTTTACCTTAACTAAATCATTGCAAAGATACAGCACGGCCCAGTGAAGTGGAGAAACCATATTGGAATTAAGGATGTTTGGATTGGCCCCTCTGCTGAGAAGTAATTTAACACTTTCAGTCTGTTGGTTTTTTGTAGCCCAGTGAAGTGGTGTATTTCCAGACGAGTCTGTTACGTTTAGAGCTATGCCAAAGACAGGACAATTGAGTAAGTGTTACTTCACATTTTATTTCACATAAAATGATATTGTATTTTATATAATACTACTGTAATGAACTGTAAATGGAAATATAAATTCAATGAAGGAACCAAGCTTTACAGCAGAAACCTTATTCTGTATGTATTCTCTAGAGTCTGCATTTAAACCATCAAATGTAGATGCATGCTTGTAATATGCTCTCAAAAGATCAGTAAATGCATTTCATACTGCATGAATTTGAGTTGTAAATTGAGTAATGTTTGATTTATGACCTCAGTTGGAACCAGAACTTCCATCAATATGTGATGCGGTGGTTATGTGACTTATGTGACCACGCCTGATTTTACATCCTTTTTTGCCTGTCATTAAGTGAATCCAAATTTCCACTTTTCCTTTGCCCATTGCCAGGAGCTGGGTGGGAAGGTCGCAAATGGTGATCACATGATCCCAGGACACTGCAACTGTTATAAATAAGTGCCATTACCAAGCACCCAAATTGTGATCACATGACTACAGCAATGCTGTGACAGTCATAAGTAGGATGACCAGTCATAAATCACTTTTAGCATCATTGTAACTTTGAATGGTTGCCAAACAAATACTTGTGAGTCGAGAACTGCCTATATATGCATTTGTGAATAATACAGAAATTGTGAATAATAGAGAAACTGTGAATAGAAATTGTGCATTTCTAATTTTCCATCAAGAAGCTATTGCTATGTCACATCAAACACCAGGAGCGATACTCTGTGAGGTGCTTCACAGATGTCAACTATTTTCTTCTTTTGCCATTGAATTCTATACAGTCCTCCATTCTATTAAAGAAATATTATCTGTCTCCTACAATCAGGGGCAAGTTCCAAATCCCGTCACTAACGGTTTGCTTGTGTGCATGCGTATGCACATACGCAGAAGCACCTGGCTCTGCCCACCCACCACCTCTGCTACCAGTTCACACAATCTGGTGCGAACTGGTAGCAACCCACCACTGTTTACAATCCCTCTCTAACAGTCAACCTCCTCCAGTATCATAACCCCAATATATAATCAAAATCTAAAAAGCTATTTCCTGAGTGCTGCAAAATATGCAGACATTTAAAATGGAAGGGAAGACCTCCCAGAATATGCTAACAACTGGACTTCCACTAAACACATGGCTTTGATTATAGAAACAATTTACCAGGTTCCTTAAATTTGGAACAATAGCAAAAGCAATGGCTAAAAGTATCTTAACGGAGAAACACTGCACCATCTCTAGCAATAACATATACAAAGCATGATGATTACTCAACAGATTGCTCTGTTTGGACGTTGATTTCCTGTCAGATGGGAACTTTTCAGAAGATTGAGATAACTTGTGTAGTTTTCCTTTCATTATCTAAGCTTTTGTTCTCTCCTTAACATATTCCTCCAAACTGGGATGCTTTACATGGATCAAACTATGATTGGTACAAATCACTGTTTCCCATTTTAGTAGTAGCCATCTCTCTATGTACACATGCAAACTCATATTGATTTGAAAAGTTTTGTGATTAAAGAAACTAATTAGAAAAAAGCTGCTTCATCTGAGCATGGAGGAATATGCACTAACCATACTTCCCTTGCATATGTTTCTGATAACTTTAGAATGTCTGCAAGAATGCTTGGAGAAAAACGTATGTGTCTGTGTTCAGATGAAGCAACTTTCTTCGAACTAGTTTCTTTTATTACAAAACTTCTCAAGTAAATATGAGTCTGCAGTGCATAAATAGGCATTTTTGAGTGCAGCAGAGTGTGTTATTAATGATTATCACGCTTTATTAAGTCCAGCACTCCGCATAATACATGACAAATGGTAATTTACTCTTTGTTGTCCTCCTGAGTTACTAAATTTGCATCCAGCCTTAACCACAACTGATTTTGGCACCTTCAAATGAAGAATCATCCATGATCATTTGCATTAACTCAAGTTGACCTCTTCCTGCAGCATGGTGCAATGGTGTAGCATTCAACTGATCCAGTTTCTTAAGTCCTTCCCGATTCTTTTTAATGAAACTTCGAAGTCTGCAAGTACTTCCATCTGAGATCACCTAATTGAGGTTTAAGCAATTTTAGTTTGGTACCACAGAAATTCCAAATTATATTAATGTTTCTAAGTAGCTCTTTATTATGTAATATGTTGGCAGTGAATTATCACTTAAATATTCATTCATCACTACAAAGGTTCATCGACTATGGTAATAGCAGAGCTACAGTTATTTAACATGACTTTTAATCTAATTACTACAGTCTATTTTATTTAGATCTAAAAGAATCTTGGGAACATGAAAATAGTTCTGCTGAGTTAGGCCTAGCCCACCTAGATAGCCTCTTCCCCAGAAAGTATTAAATTTCTATGCTGAAAAATATTTGAAGGAATAATAAGTAATGCAACAATTAGATTGTAGAAAAAGCTATATTTTAGCATGAGGCTAAAAGTGTATTAAAGGACAGTAAAGTGTTAAGAAAACAAAAATTTCAACTGTTGTAAATGGCAAAAATATATAAATAAAGTTCCTTTTAGATTAAATTTTGAAAAAAAATCTTTCAGGATTTTAGCTTTTATCGTCCGACTTTATAATCCAAATTATAATCCATTCTCCTAACAATGTTATATATGCGGTTGAAATCTTAAATGTGGAAAAAAATCTTAAATCTTAAAATGTGGAATACAGACACATCTATTTATCTATAAAGTTGGAACAAACATGAATACTATCAGATTTCTCTAGAATATTTTAATAATCAATTTACTATTGAGCATAGTAAATTATTTAATTTACTATTAATATTTAATATTAATACTATTCTGCAGAAGACTTGGTACAAAAATTAAATACACTTAGCTTTCAACAATTAAAATTCAACAATGTTAGCTAAGAACACTAGAAGCACAATGGGAGATTAGAATTTTGGCTTTTGAGGCTACTCAGCATTTTGAATAAAAATTATACATGAGTAGATTTCAGCCAAGAAATTATTTTAATTTAAAGCAAGGGTTTGACAGATTTTTCGTGAATTGCACTAGTTTTCAAAAAAATGCTAAGTAAATATAATTTTTATTTGCTAATTGTTTAATTCTCAGCCTCAGTGTTTCATTAATGTACAGCACATGCAATCACTGAGTCATCTTCCAGCATTTTTTTTTGCCAGTTTTGAAGTGTTATGTTAGATTCAGTAGATGCAGTCTTTTCTGCAACAAATCATTTGTACATTTTGCAGCTCAGTGAAAGTTTCACCATTTTTATTAAGCCATTACTTTTGGCATGGCTTTAAGTGAAAGATCTCAATATCAATCTCCAAAACAGAAAACTTATTTTGAAAACCTAAAATCTGTTTTCCCATACCTAACACAGAATCCCAGTATCTGTGTACAGTTAGATCACCAAATCCAACATCCTTCATCTACCTGTGTAAGGACCGGATGGTGCACCTAGAGCTTTCCAGATGAGCTGGGCATCAGTCCCCAAGTCCCTACCAAACTGGGAAACGGAAATTTTAAAAAATCAGAAAAGAATTGAAGAAGCTGATTCTAAATTGGAGGGGAACGATCAGGACGAAATAGTATATAGCTACACAACCCTTCAATATTCTCCACGATCCTATGGATTGGTCAGAGTCCGGCGCAAGACGGGGCTTTCGCTTGCTGTCTTTTTCACCTCCTCTGCAGAGGTATTGCTCCTGATTCTTTCCATCCCCCGGCGCGGTCAGCATCCCTGCCCATAGCACTCGCTTTGTCTTGATCCGACCAAGCCACTCAGGATCGCCCGTCTTTCTCTCTCGTTTCCCACCGGTTCCCACGGGTAGCTACAGTGGGTGTTGCGCACAAGGCACCTTACCTTAAAGACATCCTGCGAGGCCACTGAACAAGTGTCGGCTTCGCACACCACCCCTTCGTAAGAAGAAGGGTGCTGCTGCTTCTGGTCGCGGCTCTGAAACCACTTCAGGATCGAGCGCTTCATGGCTAGCGTGCTCCTGGCTGGCGGGACTTCAAGAGACAACCTGAGAACCGGGACGCGAAAGAGAGGAAGTTGTGGAAACACCCTACGCTCGCCTCCCGAAGTGAACCCCCCTCCTCCGACTCGTCGTTTGTCGCGACACGCCCACGGGGGGCGGGGAAAAAGAGCGGACGGCGCGTGGGAGAAAATTGGTTTCTTCCTTAAGTGGCGGACGTCTGTGGGACCATGAAGAAAGTAGGGTTAGAACAGTGGGCAAGCGAACAGCGTTTGGGAAGCATTTCCTTCTACTGGATTTACCTTCTTCAGTACGCAAACAGCGATTAGGAAGCTAGAAGTCCCATCTAGAGCTACAACTCCCATCCCTAGTAGGAAGTCTCACCAGGGAGTTGAAGTCGCAAGCAAGGAGACCAGCATCTGGTGAAAGGAGGAAAGAGACCTCGCCAGAAAGTAAACGGCCGCTGAAGACCTTAGGTTTCAGCATTCTTCCTATTTAGCTTTAATAGATGGAACTCTGAAACCAGCAGCAAAGTGGTATAAAACTGCTGCCCAAAGACCAACAATTGAGAATGATAGTTTTCAATAGTTTTTAATTGGTTCCCTTTGCAACATCTATTTTTCTTCCTTTAAATCCTTCCTTCCTTCCGTCTATATAACAAGGAGGAGGAATCTTTGCTACAAAAGCTGTCACAATATAAGCATTAGTAGCAGATTTATTATTTTAGTTTGGATGCCTTCAAGTCAGTGTTGACTCCTAAGACCTGGCAAGTCACTGCAGTTTTCTTGGTTAGATTATAGAAGTTGCCTTCTTCCTAGGGCTGAAAGAGAGTGATTGGCCCAAGGTTTTGTCCCAAAGATGGGGCTGGAACTTCCAATCTCCTGGTTTGTAACTCAATAACTGCTACCTCAAACTGCGTCATAGTACCTGAATTAGTTGATTTGTTTGTATTTTTTTTAATTAATGCATTTTGGTAAATTCCAGCATTACCTGCGTGGTGCCACCCAGCACATTTGAATGCCAACAAGCTGGGGAAACGAAGCCCAAAAGTTGACTGAAGTAGAAAAAAGTAGAGTCAAAAAGAATTTGCCCACCATCCATTTGTCTAGTCAAAATTCCTTCAGCCCTGTTTTAGGTCAAAATTATCTCCATAAATTTTAAAAAATGTGGGAACCTGTTTTTCCTTATGTCCACATCTGGAAATAAAAAAAGTAGTTTAAAAGAAAAAAAAATCTGACTTCACCCATTCACCCTTTTTTTCCTGCAGTCCAAAACTGCCAGTCAACCCTGATATGATCCAGCTACTTTTATGGATGTCTCTGGAGAGAAACCAATATATTCTAAAAATGTCCATTCAATGAAAACTATAGGGTTCAATGAAATGCTTTCAAGAGAAGCAACACTGATTTGAACTCTTCAGTTCTTCATCATTGAGGATTCTCACAGTTGGCAGTTCTGAAAACCAAAAAAGATAGAATAGAAAGAGAAATGGGTGGAACAATTAAGATGGAACACAATGGTCTCTGTCTTTCCATGTTTAGTTTGAGATAGCATGAATATTTCTGTATATGTTCACATGTAATATATCTTTCATTTGCATAATTTGTTTGTTTGTATCCCACCTTTATTATTTTTACAAATAACTCAAGATGGTGAACATACCTAATATTGCAGGATCCAATCTGAGTTGGTCACCTAGACCAGAGGTTTAGTCTTCCGACCTTACAGACTCATCCTGATTAGGGAACTTCTTTCTACCAGAATATATGCTTTGTGCTATTCTATGCATGGTATTTATGTTGTGCCTAGTTGTGTGTGGCTCAAAGGGACATGGTGGTTCAGTGGCTAAGACACTGAGCTTGTTGATTGAAAGGTCAGCAGTTCAGCGGTTCAAATCCCTAGTGCCGTGTAACGGGATAAGGTCCCGTTATTTCTCCCAGCTTCTGCCAACCTAGCAGTTTGAAAGCACATTAAAAAATGCAAGTAGAAAAATAGGAACCACCTTTGGTGGGAAGGTATCAGCATTCCGTTTGCCTTTGGTGTTTAGCCATGCCGACCACATGGCCACGGACATGTCTTCGGACAGCGCTGGGTCTTCGGGTTTGAAATGGAGATGAGCACCGCCCCACAGAGTCAGGAACAACTATCACATATGTGCAAGGGGAACCTTTATGCGTAGTATTTATGTGGTGCCTGGTTGTGTGTGGCTTTTTTATTGATTGATTGGTATTTTGATGGCTGCCTATCAAATCGTATTTCTTTGTGCTGCCTAACACTAAATACCCAATACCCCTCTTATTTTCCCTACCACAATAACCCTATGAGGTGCGTTGGGCTGAGAGAGACTGACTGCCCCAAAGTCACTCAGTTGGCTTTCATGGCTGAGGCAGGACTAGAACTGACAGACTTATTCTTTCTAGCCCAGGGCCCAATCCTATTCCCCTCTGTTCAGCAGTCTGTCCCACTGAATCTACTGGTGCTTACTCCAAAATAGAGAACCAGTTTGGTCTAGTGGTTAAAGGCCCTGAGCTAGAAACTGAGATAATGTGGGTTCCTTTCACTCTGCCTTAAGCAAAAAGCCAGCTCAGTGACTTTGGGCCATCTACCCTCTCTTAGCCCTAGGAATGAAATTGCAAGCCACTTCTGAAAAAGCTGGTAAGAAGATTATCTGGACCTGTACAGGTAATCACACAAAGTTAAGACTGAGTTGAAGGCATACACAGACACAAAATTTCTAAAGTAAGAATCTATGGGGTTAAAGAATCTTAAGGAAAGTTATGATTTAAGATTCACTATCTGATTAGTATATGTATTATTTTTTAAAAAATATAACTGTAATTGTAGTTGCAAATAATAACTTTTGCTAGTATATATGTGTGTTTGCATATATATGTAAACACACATATCTGCAACCTGCATGTATTACTTCTAATTATTTTGTGATTTAGTACCATTGAACACTGTCTGGAACAATAAAATCCCAGTTTCTCAGAATAACAAACATTAGTATATTTGTAGACTCTTGATTAGGTTTTTTTAGACTGCAGTTTTTTAAAGCTTTGTGAGACGGCAATCTTAAAGGACTTGTTAAAAATTTTGGAAGGACATTTTGAAAGGAATTGGTTCTTAACGGATACTAGAGAGAATCTGAAGCTTAATGACAAAACTTCATATATCTTTTAAATGTATTTACATAAGATAGTAAATCTAATAAACAGATTAAAAAATAAAATAGTTTTCCCCAGAGTGGACTGAAAAGGCTTTTATATGTGTTCGTGCAAAATGAGCTTGATAATGGTAAAACAATGAACCCATTAGGCGAAATTAGATTCATTGAAGGTAACCTCAGAGCAAACCTTTGATGAAAATATGACTGTTTAATAAATGCAGTATATTGAAAAAGAAGAATCTTTTCAAATTTAAGATTCTGTTAGCATGATCTAAAGCATATTTATTTAAAACTAAATCCCATTGAATTAGTGGGAATTACCTGCAGGTAAACTATGCATAGGATTACAACCATAAAATGGTCCTACTTAACTAAGTTAAAAATATGACACCTTAATGGAAGACTAATAAGAGTATTATTATGTAACAGAAGGCATATGTGGCCTGTTTCTATGTTAAAATATTCTGATATTTGATTAGTCGTAATTTATTTTTATTGTGTTCCAAATGAGATTTTCGTTAAAAGTTCTTCTCTGAAACCTCTTGAGAAATTTATTTGAGAAGTTCTCTATCAGTAATACCTTGGAAGTATTTATTTATTTGCAATAGTTTGGAAGTTCTATTTACATATTGTTTTAGCCTAATATATAGCATTTCTTCAAGAGAAAAATGGAAGATTTGTAAAAAAAAAAAAAAAAAAAGATGCAGAAAATTAATTATAAATTGAAAAGCAGAAAATAATTTGTCCTAAAGAATGCTGAGTAAATTGGTAGATCAAGCACAACTGGAACTTTAAAACAAAAAGGAGATTAAAAAGAGCTTTCCAAACATGGCAGGATTGTGAGAAAATATTAATACAGAAATTAATATATATTCACATGGACTAAAGAGGATAATAAGAAAAACAAAGATACAAATAACATAAAACATTAAACTTAGGAATTAAAGCAGTTGACAAAAGTGATTACATCTGTTCAGGTTTGCTGATTTTCTGAAGAGAACAATTATGTCAAATGTATATCTAAAATATAAATAAAGAAATAAAATATTTCTGTGGCCAAAAAAAAATGTTTTCCAGAAATAAATTAAGAGTAGCCCACTATATTACAGAAAGCAATGTGTTGTCTTACCTTCTGAAGTACTTTTCAAGGATACAGCTCCTGGTCATTCATGACAAACCAAATACTGCTTTCTGTCTTGTTATCTGCTGTTCCTTTCAGATAGTTCAGAAAGTAGAGTGGTGGAGCTCTTCCCCCACTTAATAATCTCTCTTCCTGGGAGAGTCATTTATGGGAGGGATACTTGGCCAATGAATAAAGTGCTAAGACCTCGTTTTGATTGAATCCTTGAGAAGCCAACCCATTTTTATGATGAACAAGCTTTTATGATGAACAAGAAGGTTTCTATAAACCTTCGATGATAATAGAGCTTCAACTTTGTTAGGGAGCCATGGAAGGTCACTTTCTGAACTTTTTGATGAACTAATTGCTTTTAATGGATAGTCTAAATAGCAATACAGAAATGAGGTCTGTACCATAAGATGTGTTCTGATATATTTTTTTTAAAAGAGAAGTAGAGAGGAATATAATCAACATGCATCTTAGTTCGTCGAAATACATTACAACTTGTCAGAAACCTTAGGTGTTGTTTCTTGTTTACCCTGAAAGTAAATTGTTTCCTTCTCTTGAATTCATGAAAATATGTTTAAATCCATTTAAGTAGAATTATCAGGAAAAATGGGCATGAAGGATTTTATTAATTTAGCCCAAATAAAAGCATATATCACAGAATCCCTTTTTAGGGACTTTTGCTGAAAACACTTTAAACAATTAACAATCACTTCTTCCTTATTTATTCGTTGATCCTTCTGGTTTTTTTCTCTGAAAGATGCTTTGTTTACATACACCAGGAGACTTAAAACAGAAATGGGAAACATTGCATAGTTTAGGTAAAGGTAAAGGTTCCCCTCGCACTTACGTGCTAGTCATTCCCGACTCTAAGGGACAGTGCTTATCTCTGTTTCAAAGTGAAAAAGCCAAGGCTGTCCGAAGATGTCTCCATGGTCATGTGGCCGGCATGACTAAATGCTGAAGGTGCACAGAATGCTGTTACCTTCTCACCAAAGGTGGTTCCTATTTTTCTACTTGCATTTTTTACGTGCTTTCAAACTGCTAGGTTCGCAAAGCTGGGACAAGTAACGGGATTTCACCCTGTTACTTGGCACTAGGGATTCGAACCGCTGAACTGCCGACCTTTTGATCAACAAGCTCAGTGTCTTAGCCACTGAGCCGCCACGTCCCTTCTGCATAGTTTAGGGAAAAAAAACTTTGTGCAATAGAGTCAAATATAGCTTCCACTTTTTGAATCATGTACAGTATATATAAGAGACATTCCAAGTGGAAAAACAGTTTTTACAAACACCTTGCTATGTATTTTTCTGATTAATCCTGATTCATGATGGTAATTATAAGAGTGAATGATTGATTATGCCTAGAAATTAAATAAAATACAGTATTCTTGTATTTGTTAGATTTGTATTTTGTTCAAGAGCACAAGGTTGAACACACAATGTTTCCTTATTCCATTTTTTTTAATAACAAACCACCTATGAGTTAGGTTGGAATGTTTTACAACAAAAGATATGTCTTTTATTCTTATTATTTGTTAAATTTATTTACTGCCTACTTACATATCATCATGGGCATGTAGAAATTAGAAATTTGTCTGCATTGGTAGCATGCAGGTACAAGTGCAAAGGCTAATTATTTACTAACATTAGCTAAATCTAATATTTAACTAATATTTTACTAATATTAGCTTATTCTAATAACTATGTTATTGCACATGTGTATATATATGTGTGTGTTTATGTCCGTGTACTATATATATATACACCAATTAATCAATAGAATGAACTATAAAGTAGTAAGTTACTAGAGAAAGGGTGAAAGACAATAGGGAGAAGGAGCAAATGCATTGAAAGCACTAAAATTCTTGTGCTGATTTTAAAAAAACCCAGAAAGTAAAGGATTCTGTAGAAACAACTGCTTTTTAATAAAAGTAAATGGGCATGCCTGATATACGCTAGTGTAGTCATCTAATGGATTTTTAGCAGCCCTATAATATAAAGATCAAACTATGACTGATGTTAAAACTTAAAAGCTGCAAAAGAGACTCAGAAAAATGGAAATGCTAATTTAAAAAAGTATTAAAATGGACTAGAGATGATTTGGAGCAAGCTAAAAATAAGTAAGAGGAAAAAAATATCATTTGATTTGAACAGAATGTTCAGAGTACAGCAAGACAAAAACATATAAAGGAATTAATATCATTTGTTCATACATATTTTTAAAGGTGGCACTTGGTTTACTTACAGGTTAGTTCAAGGATTCATTTGTTGAATAGTTGAGAAAGTATTTACTTTGGGTGGTTGGATTTAGTGAGAGAAAGGTAAATATTAGAATGGAAGGAAGAGCTGAAGAAAGTGCTAGAGAATTAGAGACTGAACATGAGAGTTTGGCATAGTCTAATATGGTGGAGATAACACCGGCATAGAGGTTGTTTTGAGAGGGTGTTGTTGAAGATGATGAGGGACTGGTAACTAGATGAGAGAAAATAGAGTAAGAAGAATGGAAAAGGACAATTCCACTCTGCCCTTAGGTAAGAAAAGGGTGTCTCAGCTACCTTAATGGAATGTATTTCATTGTACAAACTTCCCACCACCACCACCACCACACACAAACTATATATCCCCCAAAAGGGAGAAAAGAGAGAGAGAGAAAATCTTTATTAAATGCTGGCCAGATAAGAAAAAAGGGCATTGCGGGATTTCAAACAGCTCTCAGATAAATCACAGCTTTCCAGTGCTCTGCTTCCAACTTTTATACTCAATGGACCATGATAACTGTGCTGGTTCTCATCATAAATGTTTGTTTGCACTCTGTTCCAGTTTTGTATATTTTCTTCGTGTTTGAACTTTCCAGTTTCTTTTTCCAGTTTATTTGTACTTGTCATGCAGTCATGATACATAGATGTTTCCTCCAGCCTATTTCTTTTTGATCAGTTCTTGTTGGTGCCAATTGATAGTTTAGTCTTCATTCTTCCGCATTCATCTTTTGTTCTTCCCTTTGCTCCTCTTTTATAATTAATCAGATAATAATTAATAGTAATTAATTATTTGGTAATAGATAATTAGTAATAGAAATATACAGATAGAATAGAATAAAAATAAACTGTGAATATTATATAAGCAATGAATAAAAATGTAAACAGAATACAAGTATACATTAGGTGCCCTTGATAAATGCAAAATAATACTGTATTGATTCAAAACATGTTAGCAGAAGAATCCACAAACTTGGTATGTATTATGAGATGTGGCTTGACAATTCTGAGGATATATCTTATCCTCATTAACCACTGGATTTCTTGTTCTACACCAGACAGAGAGAATGGGTGGTTGTGACTTTTTTTTGAGTATATGGTCTCCATGGTGAAAATTGGCTTTACACAGTGAATTGCAGCCCTAACTCACTAGAGAGATCATATGCTTGAGCTGGTCCTTCATTTAGAGCATATGAAGTGATAATGGAAGATGTTAACATTTCTCCTTTGCCATAATAAGATAGCTTACCCCTTATATAATACTGCATATGGCCCAGCTAGATATGTTAAAGTCCTGAACTTGAATCTGTGTCTGGAAACTGCAAGAAACTGTATAAGGTAAAACAAATTCATATTGCATTTTACTAAAACAAAATTGCTTGTTATCAATAGATGTAAGGGTAATCTGATAATATCTGGTCTGGAAGTTACTCATGATGGGGTCATGCTTCTTCTTGAAGAAGTTGTTTTGTGACTTGTGGAGGGGACATGTTTCTTTGAGTTGTGGCTCCTGCTTAAACCAGGGAAGCCTACTTTCAGCATTGAATAATGCATCAGTTACGACCATAGATACTTAAGGTCTCCTACTTCTACTCCAAATTAGCAACCAGTAACCTATTTCACTTTTTCCACCATATTGGCCAAATGATGAGAGATTGCAAAATACAGGATACTGCTATTGTTTCTACAAGGTATTAACAATCACATCCATTTGCCTATGTTTATTCAAAAGGGAGTAGCATGGTGTTTGTATATTATGCACTTCTCTGTCAATACATCCTTGTCACACCAGATTTTCCTCTTGAGCACCTGCTCCAAATCTGACCATTAATTTCTTTTCCAGGTTTGGAACACTGACTTACCAGGCTGGATCCTAGTTGCAGTTTGCTTCTGAGTTTAACCAACATATCAAATAATCACAAGTATGTAAATAGATGATCACTAGCTTAGGTCACATGGAAAATAAAGAATCTTAAGAAGTGCATGATAGCACAAAAAATAATCTTTGCTTCAATCATGATTTCCTGAAAGAGCTTCTTGTTTGCTGATTGTTATGAGCTACTTGAGGACACTCATAAGTTCACTCAAATATAAATTGTTAAGTGGTGTTGATACAAAACTAACCATAAGCTTCATCAAATTTTCCTGTTTCTAATGACAGGAAGTTGTTATAGCTCTCAAGTGTAATTTCATTCTATTGCACATAAAAGTACAATTAAGTGACATCCAATCAACCTTATGCATATTCATTACTACGCAAATGTCTCTCTAGGTAGATTGTGGGATTACTGTTTGTATGTTTACTGCAATTTGCTGCCTTCCTGTCACAAAGCAATAGACCAACCTGTTTTCTTGCTATTCCAAGCCAGAGTGAGTTGTCCATATGGGATGAAATAACAAAGTTTGCATGAGAGAATGACTTTGTCAAAGTCAAGAATATGTCAATAGCAAAGGAAACTTAAAACTCTCAAAATGTTGCTGAACTTTATTCCCAATGTTCCTTAACCCATTCAGGCTGGTTGGATCTGCTGGGAACAATTATTTGGAGGGCTACATGTTCCCAACCTTTGATCTGTAAGAATGAACAACTTAGATCAGGGAAATAATGAAATAATGAAATGAATGATATTTATTCATTAAAAGGGAGAAAGGGATCTCCACAGGACAGAGATAGTGGAATGATGATAAGTTTTTAAAATTTCTCTAGAAGACAGGTTCCTGCAGTTTTTTGCCCTCATTCAATGGTCATTTTAGTTTTAGGACTATACAATTGGGTCTCAGATAGAAGAGATTCTCTGGAAACAATAAAGATGAATATGTAGCAAAAGCTGTTGGTATAGATCAGCTTCCCAAGAACTTAACTTGGCCTCTCTAGTATTTTTTTAATGGCTTCGTATTTAATTGTTCTTTAAAACACTCATTAAAAAAAGATTAGAAGTATGAGCTACTAGCTGGTCTCATTTCCCTTTTACTGATAGAAAACTTTTAAAATATTTGTTTTACTGTTTTGCTTAGGTATGCCATATCTTGGCTGAGAAAAATCAGAATGACCATTAAAAGCAGCCAAAAGTAAATGCTTTCTCTATCTGTTTCCTATATTAAGTGGGTCTCTGGATTTTTGCAATATGGTGTTTTCTATTTTTTAAATATATTTTTATTATTGTTTTGTATTTATCATTGTTTGGTATTTTTAAAAAAAACATTTTTTGATCATCTGTCAAGAGAACATGTTGATGATGCCTATATAAATATTGAACATATTGTGAAAATATAGTAAAATGTATTGCTTGTCGGAATCCAGCATGGTCCTACCAAGAATATATCATGCCAAAGCCTTTTTTTGGGGGGGGGGGATATACATGACCAAATTAACTGGCCACAAGAATGCAGTGGACATGGGGTACCTTGATTTGAAGAAAGCATTTTGTAAATTTCCTAGAATATTCAAGTAAAGATGAAAACTAAATGTGAACTGCATTATATCAAAGGAATATAGAGCTGACTGAACCTAATCAAGGTAGAGGGAAAAGTTGAGTGGCGTTTCACTAGACTCTGTTCTAGGCCTTGTTCTCTTGCAAATGCTTCTAAATAACTTCACAAACTGTAATAAAGAACAAAGAAGAGAAACCAAGGTAATAGCTTGAAAAGAAAAAAAATAAGAGGAATGTTAAAATGCAGTGATATATTTAGTCTGGAAAAGACAAGACTATGGGAAAATGCCCTCAATATATCCATTTAAAGAAAAAAATTAATAGAAATAGTTAAAGGCACTGATATATTTAGTCTGGAGAAGTCAAAACTATGTGAAGATGTCTTATTGTCAACATGACATTTTTAAGGGGAAAAAAGGGAATGGTTAAATACACTGGTAAATTTAGTCTGGAAAAGACAAGGCTATAGGGAAATGTGAAACCTATACTGAACAGCTGTCATGTAGAAGGCAAGGCAGACTTGTAAAGAGATGTTCCAGAAGATAAGAAACAATGGGATTAAATTACAAGGAAGTAGATTGCAGATGGGTATCAGGAAAAATGTCCAAACAGTAAGAACTGTTCAACAATGAAACAGACTGCCTTGGCTGACAGATGAATTCTTCTTTGCTGGATATGTTCATTTGGACCTCTCATATTTGTCTGCCCTATCTAACCCCTAGGATTATCTTAAGGATGATAAAAATACATTTGGTATTTGAAATATCTTAATCTCAAAATGCCTTGTGACAGTTTTAAAGCTTGTTCCAGAAGTATTCTGAACTTGAAATGGCCATGTTTTCGAACTCAAATCTATTGGCAACCTATTTCAAATCTATTGGCAACCTATTTCAAACAAGCGCTTCAAGCTCAAAATATGGAACTTTGAACTTAAAACATCTAAAATTCAAAACAACTTGCACATCTCTAAAATAAATAAATAATAAAAAACATGACTGTCACCTGAGCTCCCAGAAAAAGGCAGGATTTGAACATAAAAGTTAATACAGAAACAATAATATGAATATTGAAGCTCTGAACTTTTCATTGTTTTGATTTGTTTACATAGAATTAGGAACTGAGACTCAATTGCATTGTTCTGTTACATTTTCCAGCTCATAGAAAGAATATTCAATTTATGCCCAAAACATTTATATTAATAATTTATAGACAAAAATGGAATATATAATTATTGAATTCCCTATAAAGTAAAAGTATTTATACATCCTTTTCTGCAACTATGCTCCAGCATGGTTTGGTCTTGTGTGTAATAGTTATCACCAGGATGTGTACACAAATGATGAATCTTGGTTTGATTTGCCATTCTGTATAGACATAACCTTTAAACATTTCTGTTTGATTAACTTGAACATGTTTATAAAACTTGCAGGTGCTATGTGCTAATGGATTCAATTAGAAAAAGAAAGGCACCAGTTGATCTAATATGAATAGTAAAATACTTACTTTAGGCAGGTGAGCTAAAAACATTTGTTGCATGAAAAAAAAGTGGTAAATTTTAAAAGGGTGCCTTTCGTATTCCCAGTGTCTCTCTTTTCAGTAAAAACTTAGAAGTTCCAAACTGGAGGTATATCTTTAAAAATTATATTACCAAGCACTATGAAAAATAAAAATAATACTCTATATAGAGTGTAACATGCACTCAATTTAGAAAGGCAATCAGGATTATTTCAGTTTCAAAACAGAATCCAAGAAGTTACATTCACATTGTCCAGGGAAGGTATATTTACAACCCACTGAAGTTAGCACAATTCTAGGAATCTTAAGTTAATCCTTAAGTTTATATTCTTCAAGGTTACTGTTGACCACTGTTTTAGTAAAGAAATATTAGCTATATCATCTAGCATACGTTATGTAATTTCCCATATTCTTACTGTGTTTAGACTAAAATTCTGCATTGGAGAGATGAAATATAAATTTTTAAAATGCAGTTTTACAACATAAATGTTTTAAAACTAAAAATGTTTTTAAAATGTTTTTTTAAAAAAACAAATGTTTAAAAACCTGTCAAAATTCTTAATTAGTAGGAAATATAGGAGCTGGAATTACTTTTAATGGAAAATGAGTGAAACATTTAAATAAATAATAAAATTACCTATAGAAAATGTTCCACCAGGAAGCCATCTATTCCAGCTGGTGAACTCTCTTACATTGCATATGGTAATGTATGACATGGCATGAGACAATATGATTTGCCAAAAATGAAAAACAAGCATGACCTTAAATGAATTTTTCTGTTGTGGGGAATGATAGCTTCTCCCTGACTTGTAGTTATTTTAAAAAGAGTGGGAACAAAATAAAAGGTAATTAAGTTCTTTAATTACCATAGCTAAGCATGTTTTCTAGAAAATAATCTAGAATTTAAATTCTAGAACAAAGGAAAATGAATGGTGGTTTCCCACAAAGTATGCTTTATTTTAAGATTTTAATCATTTTTATTCTTTATGTTTTAATGGCTTCTGCAGATATTTTTGATTGGGTTTTTTTCTTTTTGGATTATCTTTTGAATTCTTTTGGATTATCAGTTTTGCAAGCCATCCAGAGTTACAAAAGTAATATGGGCAACTATATTTATATACATAGATAAATAAATAGATAAATAAATAAATAGACAAATAGTCACATACATAGGACTTTGAACTTGTTTTTCACAAGGTTCACCAGTATTTTTTCAGTCAGTCCCAAATATTTCTGCTAGAATTACAGTTTTCTTCTGATTAATGTCAGGTTCCAAGTAACAGCCCCAACGGGAATCAAAACTCTGAGGCAGATGTTAGATATGCCTCAAAGTGTAGATTTATTAGGCGTGTGATATTGGCACATCTGGGGAAACCCGACTCTAAAGTTCCTCAGGTTTGCTCCTAGTTAAAAATACATTTTTCCCCTCCTGCCCATGCAGGCCATCACATGGTCCAATCAGGAGTCCAGGTTCATCTGGACTCACATCCTACCTTCTCACACCTGGTGGGAACGTCCTTGGTTCTCAGAGTAAAGAATCTTGTTTTGGTTACAGAGCACTCACTATCTTTACCTCCCACCTCCCGTTCCCACAGCTTGCCCAGCCTACGCTGTGTTAGCCCTGAAGACGCCAGTGAAAATGGCTCCAGGGCTGACAACTATGTTCTAATGGTTACAATAAAATGTTTATAACAAAATGTTTATAATAAAGTGTGAGAGTTTGGGGGTGGGAAGGAGGTACTTTAAAAGAAACTAAATATCAAATCCCCTGTCAATATCCCCTCGTTGTATTTCTCCCGTTCACTTCTCTCTTGCATTTCTCTCTTGCATTTTGGGAAAGAGAGACAATGGAATCCATGCTCAAATTCCACATTTTCTGTCTATTTAGTCATCACCTAATAGTGAATTGGGATTTTTCTCTGACTCCATTCTCCATCCAAGGAAGCCAACCATTTCCTAATACAGTGGGAAGAAAGGTTAAGGAAGTCACTGCTAATTAGGTCTAAACCATCTGAACAGTTCCATTTTCAAAAATTTATTCCACCTGATGGCAACCATAGAGACATCAATTCCTTTTAGCTCTTACTATTGGCATGAAATTTTAAAGCTTTTATTGCCAGAGGACTATAAAGCACACCATTTCTTACTGTTCATCCCTTTGCTTCTGAAAATGCTTTTTAAATAGGAAATTACAGATTTTAGCAGGTTACGTTAATGAGCACTTAAAAGTCCACTCCTCCAAGCACTGGTGAATATAAATATCTGCTTTTCCCATTCTCCAGACTGTTCTGAGATTTGCCTTCTCAGCAAAGATTCCTTATCACAGTATTTCTCAACCTTAGTAACTTGAAGATCTATGGACTTCAACTTCCAGAACCCCACAACCAGCTATGGGCTATTCAGAATTGAGAAACACTGTTTTAGCATCAGATTGCCTTTTCCTCTGTGGGTTTGACCCACAGTTCTCAACAAATGCTAAAAAATGGAGCCACTAAGTCTAAAGCATTAAAACTGCTTTTCTATGAGAACAACGCTTTACCCGCTGTCTACCTCAGACTCTTTAGAAAAATAATATGACTGTTGTTCTAACTTTTGTAGAATGGGAGATAAACACGTTCCACTCTCATGCTCATCATGCTCTGCTAACACTTAATAGAGAGCTGTGAAGAGCTCAACTGTGAACTTCAGAGTATCCAGAATGTTCCCAGGCACATTTTTCCTTCAGGATGACTTCTCTCTCAACCATGCCTGTCCTAACAATATGGTGCAGTTGGCAGATTTGCTGTGGTCTTAAAGGCCTCTAAATTATCTTGCAGGGACTAGCAGACAATGTGAGCTTTAACATTAAAAGTCACTGTCAGCATCTATGCTGTCATGGCATGGTCACAACTTCATCAGGGCTGTACATGTTCATTTGTTTTTTTTCTTTCTTTCATTCAATCATGTTCAATTCTCAGTACCTAACTGGACAAGATCTTGCACAGGTAGTCCTGAATTTATGACCACAATGGAACCCAAAATTTCTGTTCTTAAGCAAGACAGTTGTTCAGTGAGTTTGGCCCCATTTTATGGCCTTTCGTGCCACAGTTGTGAAGTGAATCACTGCAATTGATACATTAGCGGTTGTTAAGTGAATCTGGCTTCCCTATTGCTTGTCAGAAGTTCGCAAAAGGAAATCACATGACCTTGGGACAGTGCAATAGTCATAAGTATGAGCCAAGCATCTGAATTTTGATCACATGATTATGGGGATACTGCAAAGGTCATAACTGTGAGAAATGCTCATAAGTCACTTTTTTTAGTGCTGTAACTTTCAACGGTCACTAAATTAATTGTTGTAGGTCAAGGACTGTAGTTTTCTTGGCAAGGCTTTTCAGAAATGGTTTGCCATCGCCTCCTTCCTAGGGCTGAAGAAAGTGACTGAGCCAAAGTCAGCCAGCTGGCTCTGTGCTTAAGGAAGGACTAGAATCCATGGACTCCCAGTTTCTAGTCTGATGCTTTAACCACTACACCAGAATGGCTGTAGTGGTCCAATATCCATGTTATATGTGCCCAAATTTACTTTTATAAATTGCTATTTCTTTTTCTTTTTTTAAATCATGCTAATTTCCAGGAAGTAGTGTTTAATGTCAGGATAAGTGAAGCAGTTTCCACATTATTCCTATTGACATGATGATCCCATTGTTTGAATTAACAGTGTGAAAATGTACGGCTCAGGGTGCTCTTTTAAAGAAAAAAGTAGTATTAACACTTGTTTTGGGAAATTCTTTTTGCCATTATATGGAATATAGATAGTCCTTGACTTACAATCACAACAGAGCCCAAAATTTCTGTTGCTAGGTGAGATATTTTTTAAGTGAGTTTTGCCCCATTTTATGAGAGCTATGACATGTTATATTATGCATAGCTTGACTTTATTGGCCGTCATTTTGCTTCTGAGTTCAGTTTGGTTGCTATTGATGCCCTCCAAAAGGGGTGCTTCTCTCCCTATACTCCAAGATACTATTGAAGAACTACTTGTACCCTGAGGTTTGACTAGTCCTAATATTCAGGCCAAAGTTTGTTAACTGCACTAATTTTAAAAAATCCTCTGTTGTGTTGTAGATGAACATGGTTTTTAAGGAAGCATTTGGTTAAAATTAGTAGGGTTTCTGTGCTCTTTCATTTTTGTTAACCAGTTTTCATATATTTACTCTTATTTGGATTTTTATGTACATTTTTAAGATTGTTAACCATCACATTTTTTTGAGGAACAGGTAGGACATGAGCTTTTATATATATGTACATTTAAATATATGTACATTCGCATAAAATCATACATATAACATTTTTATTTTTATAAGATTTAGGATGTTGTAAAATTTAGGATTGTGTTCTTATTGCACAAAGTCCAAAGAAAACAGATAAAATATAAAAAAGAAGGAAACCTATGTTTGATTAGGACAGGTGTCAGAAATGGTAAAAAATGGTTTACAATATGGGGCACATAACAAGGCACATAACAACATGAAATCCCAAAGAATTAGCAAATTAAATACATCATGGTGGCATCTGCGTCACTGATGCCAATCTGTCATGTTTGATTGCCAACAATTTTAAAACTCTGCTACTTGACATGAAATATTGAAATTACCTCTAATGGCATTAATGATTTTTATGAAAATAGTTAACTGAGAAAAGAAAAAACTATTTTTATGTCTGTGTCCCATGCTGGCCAATTTTATAATCTCATTATGGAATTAAAGAAAAAGAAATGGAAATATATTTTATTCTCATATTTTCAACCCAGGTTTTAAAACCAAACAGATGGCTAAATAGACTTTGGAACAACTGACTCATGAGATGATCAGCTATATTTAAAAGAGCAAAGCCAGAGCAGATTATCAGATGATCATCAGATTATCTCTCAAGAAAGTCTCCATCTGCCTCTAAGTAAGTAATTATTATGATCATTGATGAGCACATAAAACATAGAAAAGAAACAGTAGATTATATGCATTGAATTGTTTTACATATTGAACATGCTTTCATCCACAATTTTCTCATTCTTCATGAACATTCATAAAACATATAGTTAGTATACTTTCCTGGATACTTGTCCTGGACACTTACCTAAAAGAAATGTCATTCTTACTCATTATAAGTCTTTATAATAATTAGCACAAATTTATTTATTTTATTTATTTATTTTATTCGATTTTTATACCACCCTTCTCCTACTGGACTCAGGGCGGTGCCAGATGCCACACTGGCTATCAGTTCCATGTGGCCAGATATAATTCTAGTGTGTTACATACTACAGACTGTCCAAAACAGTCAATAAAAATACATATTATGACTACTGTTCTTTGATTTATTATAGGAAAGTGTAAGCTGTCTATTTGCACTAAAGCAATAATATTTTATTTGCAAACAGTAAAATTAAACTAAGAGTGAATTTTTTAAGCGTAACTTCAGTTTAAATCACCTATTTATTTTCAACTCTAATAACCAATATTATATCCTGAAATGTATAGAAATGAATAGAATAAAAAATATTTAGTTTCTTTATTATTAACAAAGACCTGTATGTAACATCAGTCCCAACTTCTTAACTGATAATATATATGTACAATTCAGCAGTAACACATATTATTACATAGATTGATAAATTATATAGATTGCCACTGATGTTAAGTACTCTTATAAATAATTATAGATAGATTTTGTGGTGGTTTGTTATAGAATATGTGGAATGGAGCATTCTACAACTGAAAGGTGAAAAGGCAGGTGTACACTTGGTAAGCTACCATTATCACTTTGCCAAGTTGTTGTATAGGGTGTCAATTGTGGTAGTAGTTACTTCCCTACTATTTTTTTTTTGTCTTACCCATCTCTTTGCTGCTTATAAGTATGAATAGTTATAGACATAGGATATAGCCACAAATTGCTTCCTTTCTCTGCTGCTGGTACTACAGAACCTGGTGATTAATATTATTCAGTTTAACATACAGTAGATACATAAAAAATTACGTTGTTGTAGATGTACCATTCCTTCATGGAAAGTGCACATGTACTGTATAGGTCCAAACTTTCTCAAAAAATATTCTCTTCCCAGTTTGGATAGGGTTTCTAATTATCTAGCATTTTAAAGCAAATAATACAGTTTTGAATAAGTAACATTTTATCATCTGCATTGGCTATCCAAATGTGAGCCCTCTGGATGTGTTAGATTGCAACTCCCATTCTCCAGAGCCATGATGAGACAAATAGAACACATTGTGAAGAAAATACAAGATAATTGTATAGCAGATAAATGCAGTAATTGTATTTGAAAATATTCAGTTTACAATGAGATTACCTATAGTGTCTTAATTATTTTTATCTTTATTTGTGGAACAAAACTTCCAAATAAAAATTTCAAGCTATAAGCACTTTCTTTTCTTTTTATTACATTGTTTTGGATGGTAGAGTCAAAGTATTGGCTTTTGAAATAATTTTTTACTTATGAGAAATATTATTGTAAACCACTTGATGGCAACCATGCAGTTAAAATCAAGACTGAACTATGAATGGTGACATCAGATCTCAGCACACAGTGCTAAGCCATGGAAATCATAAATCAAAGTGCAACAATACAAAGGGAAAATCCCTCAATAAAAAAGGTAGGGTGATACTAGCTTTTTGTTTTAATATGATACTTACGAAAACCAGTACCTTCAGAAATACTGACTGCATTACTTTGCCTCAGGAAAGCAAAATATATATTTTAATTTTTCTGTCTATCTGTCTCTGTTTTTCTCTATATATTTCAAATCGTATTCTTCTAGGTATTTCTTGATATTTCTGTTATTAAAAAGGATATGGATTTTTTTTTAAAGTATAGGAAAGGCAAAACACTCATATGTTTATGTAAACCATGGCAATAATACCCAATATAATGTTTCTAAAACTTTATTCTCTCAGGATCCTTTTAACATTTCTAAAAATTATGGAAGACTCCAAAAGAGTTTTGTTTGTATGGCTTATAATTATTGGTATTTACTGTATTAAAATTTAAAATTGACTGTAGCTACTGCTTTTCATGATTGTTTGATGGTTTGATTTTAATTTTGTATTATTTTTTAATATAGCCTGACAAATAATTTTAATTTTGACAATCCCTGAGAGGTCTTGGGAAACTTATGACCATGTTGGGAATCCACAGAGATCCACTTTAAAAACACTGACGTAGGGTTAACTTTGTACCTTTTAAAGTTGGGGAACTAAAACTCCACAAATCAATCTAGATTATTAAAATGTTTTGTCAATCACAGACACTATACATAGCTATTTCATAAACAACTGAATCTGTACAACCAATATGCCAGGGTCTGGAAATTTACTGAATATATTCTCAGCAAATGAGGAGCTTTCCCGTTTATAGATTTCAGATGCTACTTTTTACTGTTTGGAGAGAGCTATAAAATAGTCCTGGAAAATTTCATCTCCTTGCAAATATATCTCGTGTTATCAAAATGCATTTTATGTCCATCTATATATTAAACTTGGTTCTATACCGTGCGACCTATCAAATTTTACTTTGCAATACAAATAAATGAAGAAGGAAGAAATTGTGAAATACGAAGGTTCTATGAATTGCTAAAGATGTTTCTTTTGTGAAGTGTGGGAAGTATCAACCAGACTTCTTAAAATTTATTAAGGGAATTATTTCTATAGCCCCCACCCGAAAATACTTTGAATATTGTTACATAAGTTACAGGAACATGACACATTAATATCATCATAGGGTTCAGAATATGTGATTTTCTACTTCTTGCATTTCCTGACAGCAGTGTCTGAAGATGGCAATTGTGGTAGCCTAAACAAAGTGTCTATTTTGGATATGTGTCCATATCTTAAGTGCATGCAAAAGGCTATGACTTTATTGCAGTATAGTACAATGATCACCCTCTTGACTTTTTCATGCCCACACAGAAAGATAAACCATTGTTTCCTAGAATCATTTCAGCAGGAAGGAGAATTTAGAGTCACATATGACTTCAATGCTGTTGCTGTGAAAACTAATGTGCGGCTTATGTTCTGTATTTAAAAGAATTTTAGCAAGTCTAATACCAGATCATACACTTCAGGAAGATTTGAAAAACATTGATCTTAAATGAAAGGATGCAGAGACAGAAGCTGCGGATCAAGAATTGTGGAGTACGCTTGTAGCCCAATGTGCTTAGCACAGGACGTGATGATGAATGCCAGATCAACAGTATTGGCCTGTTTTACAGAATGTTTTACAGAACGTGAAAGCCAGAATCTTTGGAAAAAATGTTATATTGCTAGATCAAAGGATGTCTTCATCTCTGATGGTCTTAGTCTAGCCAGCAAATCATAAATTATCTAGCAGTGAAACCCTTGGGAAAATATTAAATGCAAACCCTTGTTTTCATCCGTTGTGCCATGATATAAATCGGATTTATAGGGGAAGTCTTTACTATGCAACAAAAACAGGATTGCATTTATTTAGGCCTCTCAGAATGAGTAAATTTATTAGGTGTTTTCAGGGTGCATGTGTGTCACTGTTGTGCCATACCAAAAACTGATGATTTATCACAGTTAGATTGAAGGCAGAGAGAGAGAGAGAGAGAGAGAGAGAGAGAGAGAGAGAGAGAGAGAGAGAGAGAGAGAGAGAGAGAGAGAGAGAATAACAGAAAACTGCAGCCTTTGATGAGCATTTAAAGGATGGATAATTTTCATGTACTGCCTGTGCTTCAAGCTTGTGCTCCTGAAGTACTGAGCATGTAGTCCCAACAACAGGATGCTTCTTGCTATATTTGCACACCATCAATTCATTGATTTTATCTTTTCTCATTTAATGAGTAAGGGCCAGATTAAATACAAATGAATAATTTGTAAATCAAATTTCTTAATCATTTCCATTAAGTAACAATTACAGCTAGAAAGGAAAACATCTTCCCATGCTGGCTCATTTCTTTTTTACTCTGGTATTCATCTTTTAACATATCAAAAGCTCACCAGTGCAACCACAATTTTATCCTAAATGGGGAGAGAAAACCTCTTGCTACATACCAACATATACAGGTAGTTTTATGACCACAAGAGAGCCCAAAATTTCCATTATTAAGCAAGATATTTGTTGAATTTTGTCCTATTTCTTGTATCTTGTCTTTTTATGTACACTGAGAGCATATGCACCAAAGACAAAATTCCTTGTGTGTCCAATCACACTTGGCCAATAAAGAATTCTATTCTATTCTATTCTATTCTATTCTATTCTATTCTATTCTATTCTATTCTATTCTATTCTATTCTATTCTATTCTATTCTACCCTACCCTAAGTGACTCTGGCTTCCCCATAGACTTTGCTTGTCAGAAAGTTGTAAAAGGCTCACATGAACCCAAGACACTTCAACCGTTATAAATATGAACAAATTTCCAAGTATCTGAATTTTAATCACGTGACCATCGAGATACTGCAACGGTCACAACTGTGAAAAATGGTCTTAAGACCCTTTTTTCAGTGTCGTGGTAACTTTGAACAGTTACTAAACAAACTATTGTAAGTCCAGGACTAACTGTAGTTCCTGGGCAGTTTTTTCCAGCCTTCGGAAAGCTTTCTGGTCCTGCTTGCTTAACACAATAACTTCAAGATAGAAAATACCTAAAAGTTAAACTTAAAATAGATTTAACAAACAAATAAAAGCCAGCCAACAACAACAACAAAACCCCTCTTAAGATCCTTACCATATAACCAAAAGGATAAAGAAGAAAAAAAAGACAATTTCAGGTCTGTCTGTGAGACATGTCACTCATGTTGCAGCTCTGTCCTACCCTGCTAAAAACCTTCAACCACCTCCCAGCAGTTGCCCAAATTAAATGCATCTCTTGGGCACCAAATATTGCCGACTCATTTTATAAAGAAAGATATAATAGCTCCAGCATAGAATTTTTTTAAATCCGAGCAGTATCCGTGTAGGTATTCCAGAGCAAGTCCCTGACTTTAAACAACCAGCGATCCAAACAAGCTAAAAATAACAGGACAATGTGATAGTAATTATTCTTGACATAATAAGATGTGTATGAATGGCAGATGCTGATTTACAGATGATCTGTGTAAATCCCCATTTACTCCGTAAACGCAATAGCAGGGGAACTGAATGCTATTTATATACTAGCCCCAGATAATCTCAATTTAATTTTAACAGTTGGACTTGCCATTCACAAAAAACATCCAGTTCTTGGAATCACTTCACAGCAGATCTGTGCTACTGATGTTTGATATCTCTCACAGGACTCTACTGATCTCTGCAATGTTTATGCCGGCATCTGGGATTCTCTGTGCAAATGTCAGTCCATTTCCTGACTGCTGAGCATTTAAGAGTCTTCCAGGTTTAAGTCCAGAGGCTGCAATGAATTAGCACTGCCACAATAGAAACATTTTTTATATATATGAACATTTTATATATATGAGGGCAGCAAGGTTCACTTAGGGACTTTTTTTTTTAAAACACAAAACCTTGGTATGACCTCGCTTCTTCTGAAGTGGTCTTCTAACCTTTTCTACCACACAAAACAGTATCATTACAAATTACTCAGTAAACAGGCAAACATATTAAATAGATAAATGCACTTGACAATTAGTCCAAATGAATTTAGGGAAAAAGAATATTAAAATAATCTTATTTCTACAACTTCAAGAGAATTAAAGATCTTTTCTACACGCATAAGAGATTTGGCAGGTTTTCATAGGTGTGAAAGGCACATACAAGAAAATTTCATTCTCATGCTAATATGATTTTTTTTAAAAAAAGGAAAAAGAAAGAATTACAGGCAGAATAAATACAGCTAGATGGAAAACATTGAAAATGAAAGAGTATGCACTCTTTTTAAATTTTATACCATTACTAATAAATAATAAAGCAAATGTTTATCTTGTCTGTCTGAAATTGGTTGAAATTTCCAATACTGAACCCTATTTTTGAAAGAAGGTACGATGGCTCAGATCGGGGTGTAATGGCTCAGTGGTTAAAGACGCTGAGTTTATCAGCTGGAGAACTGACAGTCTGGATTTGAGACCCAAGATCCACGCAACAAGATGGGTTCCTGTTATTTGACACAATTCCTGCCAACCTAGCAGTTCTAAAGCATGCAAATGTAAATAACTTAATAGGTACCACTTCAATGGAAAGGTAACAGCGTTCTGTGTGCCTTTGGCATATACCAGTGCTAGCCAAATAACCACAGAAATTATCTTCAGAAAACACTGGCTCCCTCAGCCAAGAAACAGGGATGACTACTATGCCCTAGAGCCAGACACGTCTGACAGAGAAACCTTTACCTTTGTAGTTAAGAAAAGACTGTAGTAAGAAATGAGATAAATCCTGCTTCACTGAATTTAACAAGCCCTTATTTCCCTTATAGCCCTTATAAAGTATGAGCAGGGCCGGATTTAGATGAAAAGAGGCCCTAGGCTATTCCACTTATGAGGCCCTTTCACCTCCCATTTTTTTCGGTTCAGTGCTTTAGTGTTCACTGTTTTTAGAAACAGTGTAACAGTGTAATTTTAATTTTGCTAACAATTTGAGTCTAGGCCCCTCTTGATCTTGAGGCCCTAGGCTGAAGCCTAGTTAGCCTATAGGAAAATCCGGCCCTGAGTATGAGCAAATACTTTATTTTAATTCCCCCCTCCCTCCCTCTCCTGTGTGTGTGTATACGTGCAGTCACACATATTTAATAATTTAATTTTTAATTTAATTTAAAACATATATAAAATCACTATATATAAACTGATGTTAATTTGTTTTAAAAATACACTGTTGGAATTTTCTTTAAAGATATTATATATTAATGACAAGCAATAGAGATTACTACTATTACATAATAAATCATACACTATTATACCCAGTGGTGGGATTCAGCCAGTTCACACCACTTCGAAAGAACCGGTTGTTAACTTTCTGAGCAGTTTGGCAAACTGGCTGTTGGAAGAAATCATTAGGGCAGAGAACCGGTTGTTAAATTACTTGAATCCCACCACTGATTATACCCAATATTATATGTTTAAATAGAAAGTTGGTGACATTAGGAAGAAACCATTACAAAACTGTTGATGTTGAAACAATCAATTTAACTTAAACTACACATACAGTGATGTCCAGATTTTGTTTCTGCTTCAATACAAAGCCAGTTCAAAGCGTAGTTTTATTAAACCAACTTTTAGTTTTGTCTGTTGTACCCACACATGCTTCCTGGAATGTGTAATAAAAATATCAGGCTATTTAAGTGTCAAATATATATTATTTCATATTTGAATTTTATTCAATTTTATTCATTTATTAAATTTCTATGCTGCCCATCCAGGATTTTAGGCTTTTCTGGAAGGCCAGGAGTCTGGGGGCAGAGCTCACCTCTGATAGGAGAATATTCTGGGGAGGGGGGCACAGTAGAAAAGGGTCTTCTCTTGGATCCTGCCACTGAAATTTTTTGCTGACAGGATCCACATTAAACCATTTTATTTATTTTATTTTATTTATTTAAATTTGATCGATTTTATTCAGATCAATTACACTAAACCTAAATTGTGTACAGTTTAAATGCAGCACTAATTCAAAACCTGAGAAATCATACATTTCATTAAACTAGTTCGCATAATCTGGCATACATATGTTCTTTCCAAAGTACATAATCACATCTTTCAGAACAATCCAAACTCAAATGCAGTACATCCAAAATCCTTCATAAATTGAGATAACATATCCCAGATAGTTGGAAAGTAATTTAGGAAAACATTGACCTTCTAAATCTCTTACTGCCTACCAAGTCCTAATCCATCAGATTCCTTATCAGATTCCTTATCAGATTCCATTAGATTAATAATATTTTAACAATAAGGAATGTCTAGAGGAGGCACTATAATATGTACCAAAATTCCTTCAAATTTATTACAGCTTTAATAAAGATGACAGCCAACCTTTTTATAAGATTCTTTTAGAATCTCTTAGAAAGATTTACAGATCTGAATATTTAAATTAAATGAAACATGTCTAAAATATGTCTAACGATGACTGAGGAATATAGCATCCTTCAGTTCCTTAAACCAAATTTCCAGTATATTAACCTCATTCATTTTTGTAAAAAAAGAAAAAAAGAAAAATTGTTAAATGTACCATAGTGGTAAAATGATGAGAGCCAGTTCGATGTTGGTTAAGGCATCAAACTAGAAATCAGGAAACCATGCGTTCTCATCCCACCGTAAGCACAAAGCCAGCTGGGTAAACTTGGGCCAACCACTCTATCAGCCCTAAAAAAAAAGACAAGAGCAAATCACTTATGAAAAACCATGAGAAGAAAACTGCAGAGATTTGTCCAGGCAGTCTCCATGAATCAATGTTGACTCAAAGGCACCAAAGTAAACTGAAGTAAGGTAAACTAAACTCAATGAAAGTAAATAAAATTAAATGCTTAATGTCAGTGAAAATCTTCTCCAACAGTGAACTCAATTTTCTTGGAGTTTTTGAAGCCACAAGACAATGGAAAGAAAACATTTTCCAACTTATATATGTCACAACATATTCTCTGTTGTAGCCCCAAAGATAATTTTTCAAAAGGCAACTGGATTTTCAGTTCAGAACTGAAGAAGCTTCTTGGAGCAAAATGTGTTCAAGAAAAACCAAGTTGCCTTTTGAAAAAGCATCTTTAGGATGACTGAGAATCTCCATAGACATCTCTGTGTTGCACTTGCCTTATGGGATATTGCTCTTCCCAAACTCCAATTCTACTGGCTTTTCATAAAGAAAAGAGCCTAAAAGTCTATCTGTTTCCCCAAATCTTGGGTTAAATGGAAAGTGAGCCTGGTTCCTACAGCTTCTATGTTGGACGATTTTTGAGTTGGACCACTTGCCTTTGCACTGTATTGATGACTGTTATCTATGTTTGTTGATGGTGATGGATGACTGAGAATCTCCATAGACATCTCTGTTGTTGCACTTGCCTTATGGGATATTGCTCTTCCCAAACTCCAATTCTATTGGCTTTTCATAAAGAAAAGAGCCTAAAGGTCTATCTGTTTCCCCAAATCTTGGGTTAAATGGAAAGTGAGCCTGGTTCCTACAGCTTCTATGTTGGAGGATTTTTGAGTTGGACCACTTGCCTTTGCACTGTATTGATGACTGTTATCTATGTTTGTTGATGGTGTTTTAAATTATTGCTAGATATCCTCCCAGAGTCATTTACTAAAAGAGATGGCCTAATAACTAAATAAATTTGGTAAGCAGCTAAATTGAAGAAGGCAGAAATAATATTTTCCTAATGATTTAATACTCAGATCATCCATTGACTTTCCCCAACTTAAGACACAAGTGACTGGATTCACATATTGCACTAAGCCACTGTACATCATGGTTCACAAAGATTGACAGCTTCTTGACACAAGCAAAATCACTCTGACTGAGTGCAGAGTGATTATATGTGGAGTAGGCTTCCAGCTTCTATGACCTACCGGTACTTTCTTTTTCGCTCTCTAAAATGTCAAGAGCTGATAACCAAACCTGATAAGATTTAGAAACTTAGAAGAGGAAGAGAGAGGGAGGGAGGGAGGGAGGGAAAGGAAAGAAGGCAAGAGAGAGAGAGAGAGAAAGAAAGAAAGAAAAAAGAAAGAAAGAAAGAAAGAAAGAAAGAAAGAAAGAAAGAAAGAAAGAAAGAGCCCGTGAACTTATTTGAGCAGCAAAATAAAATGAAGTTTATGAATTTCCCATGCAAAATTCTATTCCTAATTCTTCTTCATTGAAGCAGTAGGATAGTCAGTGGGAGTTGTGCTATGTAGTTGTTGCGGCCTTTGGAAATTTGAAATTGATGAATTACTACAAATCTCTCAGAAATCAACTAAGTCCACAATTGAATTTACATTCTTCATATCCTATGTTAGCTAAGATGAATATTGATAGATGCTAATATAAAATATGGATGCTAATGAGTAAAAAGTAAAGGCTAATATAAAAACCCCAAACCCAAATCAAAACCTCCAACACCATTCCAATAAAAGATAAAATGATCTTTGGATCAATTATTCACTTTGAAGCCATTGCTTCAGACATGGATGTAATATTGGTGTAGAAATTTATTATCTGTCAGGTTTCTTTGACCTAGCATTTGCTTTTCCCAACTATATTTGTCTCTTTATTGATGATTCTGTCCTCTCCCACCTCAAAATTCTTTAGTCTTAAAAGCTAAATGCAACTTCACATCAAGTAATGTATCTATTGGAACACAGTTACCCATAATAAATTAAAGACAGTCATAGAATTTCTTAAGATTTATCAAATCGATACTAGAAAACATAACTACTATATACCAATGAAGGAATAAATGGCTTTTCTGCTTGCACTTCCTTCAATAATGCCCACCACTACTCTGAATCAACTTCAATTCTTAAATCAAAAAGACTTTTAATCCTGTACAATAGTATTTTCTAGGACAGAAGCGACCAAATAAAGTAACCCGTCCTTACCAGAATTTTAATATTGCGCCTTAATGAAAAGAAAAAAAGAGTATCCATCTCACTTTTTCAGATAATTATCCTGATCATAGCAGAAACAAGAAATGAACATCTGACCAAAACCCCTTGTTTAATTTCTTGTTGAATCAGTTATGAAAAGGAACATTGGGTTTGGGAGAACATTATTTTTTACTTAATGCTTTCTTGCAATCTAAAATGGAGATGTTTGTAAAACGTTGTTCAATAGTTCCAAAAGTTTACACTTTAAAAGTATGTTGTAATCTTTGGTTTGCTGATTACACTGTTCAGAGGCAAGAGAGTAGAAAATTGTATGTACTATTGCAAGTGGAATCCATTTTATTTTGAGCTTGGAAGAATAAATATATAGAAGATGTATTTAGAAGACAGTAGTCCCAGCAAGATAGAATAGTTATTGTACTGCATCATCATTATCATCATCATCATCTTTATCATCATCATCATCATCTCCTAAACGTGGATGTCACACAATTCTCAATGACTCTGGGCATCTGCAGTGATAAACTCTTTTAGCCTGTGATGGGTTAACCAGAAGACAGTAGACCTATTCTGGGTAGATGTTCAAAAATATGAGATCTGAAACTATACAGCAAGTAATATAAAGAAACAGCAAGTTAATTAGTTATGTAGTGAACATGAACATTAAAAAATTATAGGACTTGAAAGTTCTAGAAAGACTACAATAATTATTTTAGGAAGCCTTCAGTAATATGTTCAGAAAGCATTCAGAACTTAATATGATTGGCCATTGGTAATTCTCAAATCAGAAACAGATAATCAATTGTAATCAGGCATCAAATTGTAATAGGAGAATTTGCCAGAGAAATAATTGGATAATTACTTGAATGTTAAATGAACAGTGAATCTATTACATAGGGAATAAATCAGACTTTCCAAGAAAGGTCACTGGATATTGAATTGAATGTATTGTAATCCAAACCAATGAAATTGTCAGATGAATAATTTAACTAATAAACTATCCCTAGAAAGTTATTCATAGTATTCAAGTATTCATGAGAGTTTCCATGCCTCTTATTTGTTTAATGCATATACCTAAAGTGAGAAAAAAAGCCCACACTTGCTTATTTGCATATATATCTTTTTTATGGGACTATTCAAAATTGGTGTGGGAACAGAATGTGTTAAATTGCACTTATTTCCTGTGAGTAGCAATTCCTGTCCTTTTTTAGAAGTGTGACATAAAGGTTCTGAGTTTATGCAGCACCCATATTCCTTTGCAAATTATTCTTGTTACATTTTGTAATGGGAAACCCAGAGTGACTTGTGTTAGGAACTAAATCAGAGGAAGATTATTTAGAAAGCATTACATGAATGGTTGGGCTTCTCGTATCTGTTTTGGAATCATAGGAAGACAACTGAATGTGCTATGACTGGATATTCTCTATTTCAGATACATCTATTCTTTAGCTGGGGCATAAAGAGACAGAGAGAGATTGATATATAATATAGATATATAATATAGGTGTCTCGGTGTGTGCACCTCTATAACTGTCTGGTTTGGTTCTACAACCCAACAAGACAAACACAGACTTCAGAGGATAATTAGAACTGCAGAAAAAAATAATTACTAACAACCTGCCTTCCACTGAGGACCTGTATACTACACGAGTCAAAAAGAGGGCTGTGAAAATATTTACAGACCTCTCGCATCCTGACATAAACTGTTTCAACTCCTACCCTCAAAACAACGCTATAGAGCACTGCACACCAGAACAACTAGACACAAGAACAGTTTTGTCCCAAATGCCATCACTATGCTAAACAAATAATTCTCTCAACACTGTCAAACTAGTTACTAAGTCTGCATTACTATTGATCCTATCACCCATCTCCTCCCACTTATGACTCTATGACTGTAACCTTGTTGCTGGTAGCCTTAAGATTTCTATTGACTGTTTCCCTATGACTATCATTAAGTGTTGTTGTACCTTATGATTCTTGACGAATGTATCTTTTCTTTTATGTACTCTGAGAGTGTATGCACCAAGACAAATTCCTTGTGTGTCCAATCATACTTGGCCAATAAAGAATTCTATTCTATTCTATTCTATTCTATTCTATTCTATTCTATTCTATTCTATTCTATTCTATTCTATTCTATTCTATTCTATTAGAAGTTGAATAGGCCACAAGACTAGTAATTCCTGATAGCCCTATCATCCAAGAATCAACTAAACTGTAACCATATCTAATGGCTCACACATTTCATAACTTAACTAGTTTAACTGTCTTAATGCCTACAAAATGCTTAATATTGAATAATAAATAACTTTACACCAGGGGTGAAATGCTCCCACTTCAGACCAGATCATCCGATCCGGTAGCAATGGCGGCGGGTGGTTTGGAGAACCAGTAGCATAAATCCCTGCCCCCCACCACCATGCTCAGCTGAGCCGCAGGATCATCAGAGGCTTTTTAAAAAAAACTTTTAAAAGCATTTTTTCTATAACCTCTTCCAACGAAAAAATGCTTTTAAAAGTAAAAAAAAAAGCCTCTGATGATTGAGCGGCTCAGCTGGGATAGTCAAAGGCTTTTCAAAGCATTTTTTTCTCCAACCTCTTGGCCGAAGAGGTGGTAAAAAAAATGTTTTGAAAAGTTTCTGATGATTCCAGCTGAGTTTCCTGATCGGCAGAGGCTTTTCAAAGACATGACTTAGCAACTGAACAACACAACAGCTTTCTACCAAGAAATACTTGGAAACAGGTCTCAGGGCTCCTTTTTTAAAATTTATTTATATGCTGCCCTTCTCCAGAGACTCAGGGCGGCTTAGAATGTGTTAAGCAATAGCCTTCATACTTTTGTATATTTATACAAAGTTAGCTTATTGCCCCCACAAACTGGGTCTTCATTTTACCTATCTTAGAAAGGATGGAAAACTGAGTCAACCTTGAGCCTGGTGAGATTCGAACTTACAGTAATTGCAGGCTGCTGGTGTTAATCACAATGCTTTAGTGTGCTGACCCCCCAGGCCCAACTCCTCGCAACCTCATGGAGCACATCATGCCAGGAATGCCATCCTTCACTGTCTGCCAGAGTCTGCCCAAACCCATAGCATTTCCAATCAAAAGGCAATTGGTAGATAGCCTATAATTTTACCTTAGGGGAAAAAAACTAAATGGCTAACATAAATGGACAATGTCAACTGAACTGCTAGTGAAAAACAGGTCTTAATCTACCTACGAGTATAGTGGATACAAGCAACAAGGATAGACAATAAATGATCATAGGAAGAAAATACACACAGTTCCAATGGCTTTAAGCTCTACAATTTTGAATAATTAACACTTGAAACTATGCTTTGCTACTGGTAATAATTAGCAGTAATTTCCTAACTGATATTAGAAGATTTTAAAATTTAGAAATTTTAGAAATTTTCTAATGATTAAATAAGTTTTGTTGTGTTAGTTATGAAATCGTGTCCGGCCCATCATGACCCCATGGACAACATTCCTCCAGGCCTTCCTGTCATCCTACCATCCAGGCCTTCCTGTAATCCTACCATCCTCTGGAATCCATTTAAGCTCATGCCTACTCTTCAGTGACTCCATCCAGCCACCTCGTTCTCTGTCGTCCCCTGCTTCTTTTGCCTTCAATCTTTCCCATAATTAGGCTCTCCTCCAGTGAGTCCTTCCTTCTCATTTGAGAAGGAAGTATTTGAGTTTCATCTTCAGGATCTGGCCTTCTAAAGAGCAGTCACGGTTCCTCTAGGACTGACTGCTTCCAAGGAACTCACAGGAGTCTTCTCCAGCATCATAGTTCAAAGGTCTCAATTTTTTGGCGCTCAGCCTTTCTTATGGTCCAACTTTCACAGCAATACATTGCAACTGGGAAAACCATAGCCTTGACTAGATGCACTTTTGTTGGCAGGGTGATGTCTCTACTTTTTAGTAAGCTATCTAGATTTGCTATAGCTTTTCTCCCAAGGAGCAAGCGTCTTTTAATTTCTTGGCTGCAGTCCCCATCTGCGGTGATCTTGGAGCCCAGGAAAATAAAATCTGTCACTACCTCCATTTCTTCCCAATCTATTTGCCAGGACTTAAGAGGGCCAGATGCATGAACTTAGTTTTCTTAATGCTGAGTTTCAAGCCAACTTTTGCACTCTCCTTCTTCACACGCATCAAGAGCCTCTTTAGTTCCTTTTCACTTTCTTCCATTAGAGTAGTATCATCTGCATATTGAGGTTGTAAATAAGTTTACTTATATATAAGTAAATAGTTGTGAATTAAATTGAATTTAGTACTTTATTTGGCCAAGTTGATTAGACACAGAAGGAATTTGTCTCCAGTACTGAAACATTCAGTGTATATGCAAAGCAACAGAGAGCGAATAAAAAGGAAGGAGTTGAAACAATTTATGTCCAGGATGTGAGAGGTTTGCAGATATTTTCTCACCTCCCCTTCTGACCCGCACAATATACAGGTCTCCTATGGAAGACAGGCTGGCAATTATTCTTTCTGCAGTCTTAACTATCCATTGGAGTCTGTCCCTGTCCTGTTTGGTTGCTGTAATTATTTAATTTACTTACAATTAATAAAAAATCACTTTATATATTCAAAAGATAAAGGAAAGTAACAACTTGGAAGTGGATAATGACTAAAATATCTGTCAACAAAAAAGCTACTTAGCATATTGTTCAGAATTAAAAATTACTCTATTAACTTTTTCTCCATATGATCAGCACCAAAGCAAAATTGAAAAGAAAAGCAACCATAACTTGGGCAGAACACAAAACTAAAGGCTACATTCCTATAGCTCTTTCGTTTAATTTATTATAGACCTTGTACCCAATAATAGTTTCATTTCAGCTTGGTGATGAGCGCCAGAAAAGGCATTGTACTGTGATATTCATATCTAAAAATAGACCTGGATCACTATCAAACTTGTCCTTTAAATTCTTTGCCCTCCCTCCCTGCTTTGCCCCTAAGGATTTAGTTTGTTAAGTATCTGGGATCACCATAAATTTTGCAGCTTCCAGGCCTTCTAGTCTGAGGCACATTCAACACAAACTGGGAAATATGGCTTCTCATATCTGAGATTCCACACTTTAGCTACCCTCTGATCCGGGAGAAATATGATACTTGTATTAGACTTTACAATTCAGAAATTTAAATCTTTATTAAACATGTTGTTACATACACCACTATCACCCTTATATCCTTATGTCACCCATATTACTATAACTATGACAGAGATTTAAATAGATCAACAAGTTTAGGTCTACTTTACTTGTCTCAGTTGTTAGGAATATAATATAATATAAACATAAACATTCCTTTTTTAGGGAAGATCTCAAACTACATTGAGCTTCTCACTGAATAGCCTTCTTTAAGTTAAGATCATTCTAGTACAAATACTTTGGGGCATGTTAGAGATAGCAGTCCCAGCATACATAAAGTATTGGTTATATCATGGTAGCTATATACCTCAATTGCTATTTGATCTTTGTTTATTCCCAGGGCAGTGTTACTTGAGTGAGGGTACCAGGTGGTATGGCCACCATGCAGTTAAGCTGGGACTGGACTTTTTACCTTTTCTGAATTTTTTTTAAAAGCCATTTTTTAACTTTCTTAACACATTTTAGGGGTTATGTCACATGCCACTAAAATGTAATTGTTGAGACTACAAATAAATTATTGGGATCTTCCTACGTATGTTGTATGCTTTTTGAAGGTATATTTCATAGCCTCCTAGAATTAGAAGAAGACCTGTAGGCCACGCTGATTTCAATGTAAGAATCCAAATTAAGGCATTTCAAAGACCTATTTGTCTAGCTTTCTTTTGAACACTTCCAATGAAGAGGAACCTAAAAACTTTTTGGTCAATTGAATCAATTGTCAAACTCCTTTTATTGTTCAGAGATTTCTTCAAACCTTTGGTCAGAATTTTTATAGAATTGAATTATTTGCTCCCTAATATTTGGAATTATATTTCTTTTGATGCTGCCTAAAATTATATTTGATTTATTTATAGCCACATCCCATTGCTAACTCATATTCAATTTGAATGTATTTGTACATGCATTCCTTCAAGAAGCCAATATAAATTTATGTTACTACTTTAATATTTTGATTGTTATATGCATTTTCATGATTGTTATATGCATTTTCATTCATTCATTGCCCAAAACCAATACATTGTTTTTATTGCACAGAGCCCTTTTCTAATGCTCCTTCTAAGGCCAACATTTTTCTTTAAAACTTATATCCTCCTTTTATATTTTCTGTAAGGTGCCTCCTGAATAAGCTTATGATTCTAAAATATATTAGGCTGTACTAATGTTGGAACTTTGGAAAACAAGTTAGTTCATATTCTTTTTTAAACAAAGAAAGTGAGATGTAATCAAGGTTGTGACTGGTGAGACTTCCATATATTTTTCCTAGCTGAAAGCCTTTTATTTGTACACTCACTGCTGGGTAAGAGCTCCAGACCTTGAAACATTTCTTTTTCTTACAAAAAGCCCCTCAACCAAATTCTATTTTGGGAAAAAAAATTCTTACAAGTGAGTCTTGCAATAAGACTGAGTGAAACAGTCACTTCAGGCAGCAGATTTTGAATGTAATGGAAAGTTAGCGATCGAAATGCAATTAATTGATTCTTTGTACTCTCATACTACCTCCTTATAAGCTCCAGGCATTTGGTTGGCCTTGGGTATAATGTCTCTCAGTTTAGAAAATGACAGGCATCTTTACTGTTTTAAGCATATCTTTACTTACCATTTAAACCACTTCTGTCCTGTGCTTATGTGGTTTTGGCAACAGCTTGCAAGGTATTCCCTCTACTGGAGGGAATTACAATTCCCTGCTATTCTATCCCATCACTTTCTCCTGTATAGTATATGTATATGTATATGTATACGTATATGCATGCCTTACATATGTGGGATTCACTTACCTTCCCTATTGGTTTGCAAATGTGAGCGCATACGCACAGCCTTCTGCGCATGTGCAGTAGTCGCACATTACATCTGGGAGGGTGGGCGGAGCCTCCCGCGGTTGCTGCTACCGATTCGCACAATCCGGACAGAACAATCTCACCACTGGTACATACATGTATACACTTACATACAAACTTGTGCAAAATTAAATTGCATTATTATATGTACAGGGGGCACAAGGGTCAGTGGTTAAAGACTGAGCCAATCAATTTATCAACCACCTAGCAGTTCAAAAGCCTGCAAATCAGCGGTGGTTTCTATTTACCTTTACTACTGGTTTGCAATGGGGCGGCACGCACAGAAGCTTCCTGATGACATCAGGGTCAGTGGGCGGAGCATCCCACCAGTTTAACTACCAGTTCTTGCAAACTGGTTCGAACCCGGGGGCAACCCACCACTGATGCAAATGCGAGTAGATTAATAGTTACCACTTCAATGGGACTGTAACAGCATTCTGTATGTCTTTGACATATAGCCATGTTGGTTACATGACCACAGAAATTGTCTTCAGAATGTGCTGGCTCCCTCGGCCAAGAGATGAGCACCTTACCCTAAAGTCAGACATGTCTGACAGGGAAACCTTTACCTTTTTTATTATATGTACAAAATGTACATGCATGTAGGCATATAAAAAGCTTCTCTTTTTAAAAAAAACAAAATAATGTTTCTCTTTGTATGTTATTTTTGCCTTATCTTTAACATGACTGTATAATAGCATAATCATACAAGCCAGCCCACTACAGTGAGGAAAAGGAGTCACGTATACCATCTTGAGGTCCTGAATGAAAGGCAGGATACAAATATAATGAATAAAGTCTATAAAGATTATGTATTTGTTCCATGAATGGGGAAGACTGTACTATTATTATATAAGTTACTATTATATATTGCACTAGGACTGTGATAATTTCCAGGATAGTTGCATGAGTTGATTGCACACACACACACACACAAACCAAACCAATCCTAACCTATTTCTTATAAAGTTGGATGAAGTTTCATACAGTCCAAAATAATGTACATGTTTATAATTCTATGACTGTGGATAAAGGTTTGATGGTCTCTGTCTATTTCAAGAGAACTCAAAATATTCATATCACTTCAGTATTTGTGCCCTTCTCATTCTAGGACTCAGAACCAATGCATAATTAATTCAATTCATTCTCATAGGATCTTATCCCTAGCAAAATAAAATAACACTCTCAGGCAGTAGTCCTTTTCCTCCATGGAAGCAGATTATATTCCATGTTATTGTCTGTTTTTGCCCATTCTAGGGATGAAGGAGTTGCTAGTCCAAAAGTGGGCATAGGAAACAATTAAGCAATGGAAAATCACAGGCAGGCTTCAAGCAGAGTCCTAAATGTCATGGCATATTTTAAGTCGAGCAAACAAGAAGTTGAACAGGATTCTTTGCATTCATAGGTGCTCCTTTTCACGTCTTCAGAATGTCCCCAGTTGTGTTGATCCCCTTTCCATGTCCATCTCTGATCACATAGCATTCTTGGTTTCAATAAAATTCTGGGTTTTTTGACATCAGATGCATCAGATACAATTGGAATTGCAGATGCAACTGTCCAGATGAGAAATCAAGTCAATCATGAGAGCAGCAGCTAGAATTTAGGGCCAAATATATGGCCCACACAGCTCTGCACTGCTATCAGAGCAGAATGATTGGATGACCTCAAGAAAAGCAGCCAAGAAATGCTTAGTAATCTGAATGTTGCCTGAGCAAAATATGTCACCATAGCTTCATGGCTTGTCTTGCTTGTGCAAGTATAATTTGTTACTTGGGTGCACCCAGAGTAATCACAATCTTGGTGCTTTATCACATGGGATAGATTATGCACAGAGTAGTGATTGCTGACACTTCCTAAATACTAAGGTGACAGTAGAGCTTGAGATCATAAGGCACTACACTGCAAGATTGTCTTACATAGTTATAACAAAATGAACACAAAATGAACCTAGTACCAAGAGCTTTTTTTTTAATTGTCAATTTCATCAAAAGGCATGGTTATTTTTTTGCCCATTAAAAACTGACCTTTTCAGAGTATTTATTCATTTGGAACACATTCTTATTAGTCTGAATTTGAATTACAGGATCAATAGAAAACAATAAAACATTGACATTTTAATCCTATCTTTGCTTCAGTCACTTTGTTCAGAGTTGGCATTAGATCACTTCTGTTTGCGTGTATAGAGAGAGCAATTTAGCATCTTTATCTGCTGTGTTTGCTCTTTTTTCTTCAAATGGAATTTGAATAAAACAGAAAACTTTCAAGAGTGAATGTGTTCTTTTTAAATATCCCAAATGAAAGATAACTACTTTATGTGGCCTGTTTTTAATTATTTATTTTCATCCTAAGAAACCTTTATACCATTGTACTCATGCTATGTCATTATCCTGGGCAGTTTGCCAATACAAACTGAAGTAAAGCTCTTTTCACAAAATGAGTGAAACTCACAAAACTATCATCAAAGTTTACCTGAAACTCATAAGCCAATCTTCCTGTGTCTTTGCCTGTGAGATTTTCCAAAGAAAATTATATTCTACTTTGCTTGTACTTACAGCTAGAACATTGTGTTCTTCTCTGAATGAGTTCTTTTGTCTTCCTGTACTATTTAATGCAATTTCCCATCTTACTGTTGAGAGTCACTTGGTATCAAATGGTTGTTTGAGAACTGCAAGTTGAATAAGATCAGGAGGCTAGCATAAGTCAAACCAATATAACAAGGCACAGATATTTGACCATAATACATTAAATGTTCTTGAAAAACTACATTTTTAAAAATTTCCCCTCGTGGCATAGAAAAGGGTTACTTGAGAGACCAGATTCTTTTATTCATTCTCCCCATCCCACCAGACCTCTACTAACAGACCTAAAATAATGTAAATAAAATAAACTTTATTATCATTTTTTTTATTGTTGGCACACTGATACATATTAAAAATAAAATTCTGTTGCCTGCTTTCAAAAGAAAGTATATACTACCCATACCCATACATAACACACATATATACATGATTGCTTCTGCCAATCTAGCAGTTTGAAAGCATGTAAAAAATGCAAATAGAAAAATAGGGACCACCTTTAGTGGGAAGGTAAACAGCGTTCTGTGCGCCTTTGGGGTTTAGTCATGCCAGCCACATGACCACAGAGATGTCTTCGTACACCGCTGGCTCTTCAGCTTTGAAACGGACATGAGCACCACCCCCTATAGTCGGGAATGACTAGCACATATGTTACCGTTATATATGATTGATTATATATATATATATATTCTGCTTTGGGTACCATGCAGAGTCCTCTTGGAAAGTAATAAGGAAAACAGATCGGGAAGAGGATGTGTAATATCCCAGACGATACTAAAGACCTACTTATATGCTATATCCTAAATAGCAGATATGTTATAGATTTCAACATCTAGGAAGCTACATTTTGTGGACTCTAGGTGATGTGTTTTTTCTGCAATGGTACCCAGTTTAAGGAATCTCTTGTCTGTGAGATGAAGATGGCCTCATCACTTCTGAGCTTCTATCAGTCCTTTGAGACCTGGATGTGCCAGCATGCCTAGGGGCCCCAAGGGATGGTTGACTTCGTGAGGGGACTCCTTTATTTATTTATTTATTGGTTAGATTTATATGCCACCCTTCTCTGGAGACTCAGGGCGGCTTACAATGCATTAAGCAATAGCCTTCATACTTTTGTATATTCCTGCATATAGTGCTTTTGCCCCCCCCCCCAGTGGTGTTCTTTTTTATACAAAGTCAGTTTATTGCCCCCACAATCTGGGTCCTCATTTTACCTACCTCGGAAGGATGGAACGCTGAATCAACCTTGAGCCTGGTAAGATTTGAACTTGCAGTAATTGCAGGCAGTTGGCAACTAAGTGCTACTTTAACAGCACTTTAATCCTCTGCTCCACCAAGGCTCCTTAATAGACAAACATTGTTTGTCTATTATTTCTTTTCTTTTCTTTTTTATGTTTTTATAATGAATTATGATAGTAGTTTTACATATTTATTCACTGTTTTCAGACTGCCCAGATTCATTTTTGGTGATACGGGTAACTATATAAATCAAATAAATTTAAAAAATAAAAAAAAATATTTAGAAAACAATTCCAATTACTTATTTTCTGGGGTGAAATTATAAATGGAGATGGGGGGAGGGAGGGAGGGACAGAGAGAGAGAGAGAGAGAGAGAAAGAGCTGTCAGAATATTTAAATCAAAGGTAGGCCACCAGATCTATACTGGATTGATTGATTGATTGATTACATTTCTATACCGCCATCCTCCCGAAGGACTCAGGGCGGTTTACAGCCATATTAAAACAACCCAACACAAAAAATAATTTAAAGCAGTTTGGCCGTTATTAAAACCCCTAGCTAAAACCTCTTTAAATCAATTAAAATCCATTTAAAATTTATCTAGTGGGTCAGGCCGGCTTGCTGGAACAAAAGAGTCTTCAGAGCCCAACGGAAGGCACAGCAGTCGGGAATCCTACTTATATCCGGGGGTAGTTCATTCCATAGGGCAGGAGCCTCCACAGAGAAGGCCCTCCCCCTGGGGATTGCCAGCTGACATTGTCTGGCCGACGGCACGCTGAGGAGGCCCTCTCTGTGAGAGCGTATCAGACGGTGGGAGATAATTGGTGGCAGAAGGCGATCCTGTAGGTATCTTGGTCCTAAGCCATGGAACCTGAAAGAGTAAGTTGATCACTCTATAAGAAATAGCAATAGCACTTAGACTTATATACCTCCTGTTAGTGCTTTACTACACTCTCAGTGTGATTTACAGAGTCAGCATATTGCCCCCAACAATCTGGGTCCTTATTTTACTGACCTCAGAAAGATGGAAGGCTGAATCAACCTTGAACCAGTCAGGATGAAACTCCTAGTGTTGTATACTGAGCATGATCCAGGGAAGCGCCCCCTATTAGAATGGTATTAAATGTACTAGCCCGTGATTGGTTGAACATATGAGCAGTTACGTGATTGGTTACTTATGTTTTGACAGTACTATATAAGAAATGTCACAGCCAGTTCTCTGTTCTGTTCCATACATGTATTACCACAGTTTTGTTGTTAGTTCATTAAAAGAAGTTACCTCAGCAAGGAGAACCCAGTTCACAAGCATTATTGATTTGAAGACAGTATTTATTACCTAGCTGTGGCCAGAGTCAGCCTGCAGTATTGCATTTTAACTACTGTGCCACCATGACTCTTTTTTGAGCAAAGAGAATACAGTATGTTCTGTGTATCTCTTAGCTGACATCTATAAGTTTGGTGGGTTTTTTCAGGTAGTCTACACTAGACCTAAACAGAAACTGATACCCATAGACTGTTTTAGACATTTTCTCCTAATAGACTAATAAAGGTTGAAGACTGCCCTCCTTCGTGCCATAAAAATACTCTTTCCAAATGACATCAGGAATTTCTGGCATTGAAACTAGTAGCCAAATCAGAAACATCCTTAAATGCCCCAAGAAATGGAAAACCACCATTCAGTTATTTCTGTAACACTTCCTTTAAGTCAAGAGTTTGGATTTATAAATGGTTTCCAAAATATTTTTTTAGTTTAATGTTGACAAAAGTAAGATATTCCCGCTTTCCAAAAAAAAAAAAAAAAAAGATCATTTCTAATGTATATCCTACCCAGAGCCTCAAATTAAATGCATATTTCTGGACAAGATTGTGTGGGTTACTGCCTGCACATTACTTTCTGCATGATGTAATTGCATATGAGCTGTTCTTTCTGTACTTAGGATTGCAACTGAATATCCTGATTCTATGGACTGGTTTAATTTAGCATCTAAAAAAGTGATCCCTGTCAAAGGCTTAGTCACGTTCCACTGCCAGCACACAGAGCCCAACTGCCTTAGCAAGGCAGTATGTAAAGAGAAATCAGGTTATATGTTGATGTTTTATTCTTTCTCCTGCACAAACAATTTTCAATTTGCCACAGCTGTGTCAGATTTCTTCATGAAGGTAAGTGACTTCCTTTCTTAAAAATCAAAAAGCAATCAGGCAGGCATCATTCCTTTAGTCAGAGAATTTCACATATAGTAATATTTTGGTGGATAAACCATTGCTTTTTTCATGGAAATCTTAACAATTGTTACAACCTCATTGGTTTAAGATAATGTCCCATCACTTGCTTTGGTAGAGATAAAACTCTTCTCACAGTTTACTTTTTGATTTCACAGCCTCTTCTTGCCCTTTCCAAATGTTTTGTTCTGAGGGAAAGCACGTGTGTGTTATAACCAGAAAGCTATTTGCAGTGGTGACAAGTACAAAAAGAAAGAGCAGGTGTAAAGTTAAGTCATACAGGAAAACATACGGTATATCTTGCTGGAGCAACCATTGAAGGCAGGCACATATTATTCGGTACTATAACCAAATCAAACAAAATATGCAAAAACCATCAGTTTCAATAATATCCCAAAATATTAGATACTTAATTTGGTATATAATTAGGGGTAGGGATGGCTTTATTTATTTATTTATTTCTACATTGTGACTACTTTACATTTATGTCTACATTGTGACGTAGCAGCTCAGTGGCTAAGATGCTGAGCTTGTCAGTCGAGAGGTTGGCAGTTCAGCAGTTCGAATCCCTAGTGCTGCGTAATACAGGGTGAGCTCCCATTACTTGTCTCAGCTTCTGCCAACCTAGCAGTTTGAAAGCACGTAAAAAATGCAAGTAGAAAAATAGGGACCACTTTTGGTGGGAAGGTAACAGCGTTCCGTGCGCCTTTGGCATTTAGTCATGCTGGCCACATGACCACAAACACATCTTTGGACAGTCTGTCTCTTCGGCTTTGAAATGGAGATGAGCACTGCCCCCTAGAGTCGGGAACAACTAGTACATATGTGCGAGGGGAAGCTTTACCTTTACATTGTGACATTTATGAAAATTTCATCCATAAAATTTTCAGTAAAAGTAGCTTGAAAGTCTATAAGATTATGGAGCTCAGGCTTCATTTAGGCAATTAGCAAGGAATTTCAGGTTTATGACTAATCCACTTCTTCCAACAGAATTTAAATATTAGCTCCTTTTAGAACTCTTACATGGAACTATCTGTATTTTCACTCAGCACTAGGACACGAATCCAGATGCAGTTGCTATGGCAAATGAATTTTTCTTCCAAAAGTTAGCACTTATTTATTATTTGCATTTCTTGTATGGCAAAGTTCATGAGAGGATGTCATAAAACATTAATAAAGTTAACCCATTAATTTGAAGAGAAGCATTTTTGTAAAATATCTTACTATTTCTTGGCAGATTCTCCCCCACTCCCTTACCTTGCATCTGATTCATTTCCTAATTGCTCAGCAGGTTTTCTTGAGTGTAAATCCCATTGAATTTAGTGAAGTCAGCTTTTGTTTAGACATGAATCAGATTGACTTCTCTGCTTTCAACAGGAAGAAAGGAAGGCATGGATTACCGTTGAAACGTCTGATTCTCCTTTCACATCAAGTTTCTTTGGGTCTTCTCATCTTATTTTGTCATTTTCTCCCCAAAAGGGATGGACTAAAATAATCCATTTCAATGCGAACAAATCAGCCCTGAAATTATCTTTTCTATTTTAATGAATATGGTTTAAAATGCTGGAAGAAAACTTAACATCTGAGTTTTAGTGATAGCAAAGAAATATTTGCAGGAAATGAATCCTTCTCTGCAGGAATTGGCAGGAAAGGATTATGGTAATGTGAGAGAATTTCTGTTTCCCAGGGCCTTCTATGAAGAGGATCCTATCAATGTATGACTCAATTTTTGAAATAATCTGATAGATTAATTCTTTTTATTTAAAGCTATAAAATGAATCAGAGAAAATATGCAGTAAACCCAAGACTTTAGCATTTTAGCTTTCATTTTACAAACTTGTTTACTAATCCTTTTACTTCATTAGACAAAAAAGAATGGAAGAAAAATTACAGGGCTAGAGAAATAGACCGGGTGTGAATAATAGGACTATTCTAATAGGACTATTCTTGTTCTAATAGGACTATCCAGATTTCAAGGTATAAAAAAAAAGCTCATTGGCATACTAACCTGAATAAAGTTTACATGTGAACTTGCCTCTACTTTTAGTTATTTGTGGTAAAAGATTGTGGGGGTATTGAAAAGGAATAGAAGGAGAATAAACGTAAGTAATTGGGATAGTTTAACTTGCAAATGGTAATTCAGTCCAAGTGACAAGAAATTGAGAAAACATTTCTAATCCTTCAGAGAATCCCTCTGAATGAACGCAATATAAATAAAAAGGAATCTGGTAGCAACTTTTCTAACTAATAAGTTCTATTTAAACTAGTATTATTCAAATTTGGCACCATGTGGGACATCAACTCCCAGCATTTCCCAGCCAGCCAAAAAAATTAGTTGCATTCCTGGTTGTCTTGGTGTTACTTTTTTTTATTGTTGTTGTTTTTTCTCTTAAAATAAAGCTAGGTTTGTCTCATTGTTAAGTGTTCGCCAACAGCTATGTGCAGACTGCAGGGGACTGAATAATCTTCAAATTACAATTCTGCTGATTCTTATTATGGAGAGAAAGAAAACATTCTTAAAGAAACTTGAGAAATGCTTTATTATTTTGGCCAGAGGTTTGCAATTGTTTCCGAAAACTGATTGCGCTTTTAATGTCTTTTTCTCTGCCTTTGGAAATGCTGGTGAATTTTACTTCATTGATCCATCTTGTTCTCCCAGGCAACTACCAGCAATGCTGTTTGAGAAAAATCTGATGCTGTTTGAGAAGTATGCTGAGAAAGTAACTATTACTATGTGTGGTATAAATGCTGAACTAAGATTTTACTTTATTTATCAACTAACCTACTCTTATGGAGTAATACCTAACACAGTAGAAAGAAACAAAACAAGGACAATACTAATAATAAAATAGTAAACAAAAATACAAGAAATGTGTAATGCATGGAAGAGCATGTACACTAATCAACCCAAAAGACCCAAAAGCTCATTGAAAAAGCCAGTTTTTACAATCTTCCTAATTCTAAATAAGGAAGGCATCCTTCAAGCTTCCAAGAGTTATTATTGCATCATCAGATAATCGCCCAGCCGCCCTGTTTAGGGTGACCCACTCCTTGCTCCAACAGGGGGCGTGGGAGGACCCCTTGGAGGGTAGAGCTGAGGACTTTGTACAATATCTGTTTGACAAAAGCGCTCCGATTCGGGAACAGTTGGACTCTAACTCCAAGTGGGTAGATCCAGGGGAGATGACTGGGGCAGGTCTTGAGAATATTATATGGGAAGAGTTTGACTCTGTGACTCCAGAAAACGTGGACAGGATACTGAGCAGTCTGAGTGCAGCCACATGTTTACTGGACCCGTGTCCCTCCTGGCTGGTGCTGGCTGCCCGGGAGGGGACACGAGGCTGGCTCCAGGGGATTATAACTGTGTCTTTGAGTGAGGGTGTTTTCCCCGCCACTTTGAAGGAAACAGTGGTGAGGCCCCTCCTCAAGAGGCTTTCCCTGGACCCGGCGATGTTGGTAAATTATTGTCCCATCTCCAACCTTCGCTTTGTTGCGAAGGTTGTTTAGAGTGTGGTTGCGCAACAGCTGCCCCAGTACCTGGATGAATCGACCTATCTAGATCTGTTCCAGTCAGGCTTCAGGTCCGGGTACAGCATGGAGATGGCATTGGTCGCGTTGGTTGATGATCTCTGGAGGGCTCGGGACAGGGGTTGTTCCTCTGTCCTGGTCCTATTAGACCTCTCAGCGGCTTTTGGTATCATGCTGCACCAGTTGGAGGGGCTGGGAGTGGGGGACACTGTGCTATGGTGGTTCTCCTCCTTTCTCTCTGACCGGTTGCAGTCTGTGTTTACAGGGGGGCAGAGGTTGACCCTGAGGCCCCTTGTATGTGGGGTGCTGCAAGGATCGGTCCTCTCGCCCCTTCTGTTCAACATTTATGTGACGCCGCTGGGTGAGATCATCCGTGGTTTTGGGGTAAAGTACCACCAGTACGCTGATGACACCCAGCTGTACATCTCCATCCCAGACCACCCCAATGATGCCCTCGAAGTGATTCCCGGTGCCTGGAGGCCGTACGGATCTGGATGGGGAGGAACAGACTCAGGCTCAACCCTTCCAAGACCAAGTGGCTGTGGTTTCCGAGATCCCGGTATAGTCAGCTGGCGCCATCTCTGACTATTGGGGGTGAGTCATTGGCCCCCACGGATGGGGTTCGCAACTTGGGCATCCTCCTGGACTCACGGCTGTCTTTAGAAGGGCATATGACGGCCATGGCTAGGAGGAGTTTTTATCAGGTTCGCCTGATCCATCAGTTGCATCCCTTTCTGGATCAGGATTCGTTACGCACGGGTGGTGATGACTCCTGTGTGAGCTGCACTGGCTCCCAGTGGTCTTCCGGGTGCGCTTCAAGGTTTTGGTTACCATCTTCAAAGCGCTCCATGGCTTAGGACCAGGGTATCTTCGGGATCGCCTTCTGCCACCAATAGCCTCTCACTGACCAGTCCGCTCCCATAGACAGGGGCTCCTCAGCGTGCCGTCGGTCAAACAGTGTTGACTGGTGGCCCCCAGGGGGAGAGCCTTCTCTGTGGGGGCACCTGCCATCTGGAACGAGCTCCCCTTGAGATAAGGAGCTTACAGGACCTACGTACTTTCTGCCGCGCCTTAAAAACGTTTTTATTCCAACAGGCTGCTCTGGCTTGAACCTCCTCTTTATACTGGGTTTTTAAAATGTTTTACATAATTGGATTTTTAAATTGTTTTTTAGCCTAATTATTTAATTTATTTTAAACAATTTTTAACTTTTATATGCTACTGTATTTTATCTTGGCTGTTCACTGCCCTGAGTCCTGTCTGGGAATAGAGCAATATACAAATTTGATAAATAAATAAATAAATAAGAGTAACATGTTCCATACTTCAGGGACCACCACAGTGAAGACTTCCTGCTTTACACCCAAGTACAAGAGCCTCTGCAGGCTTTTTTAAGATGGCTGAAGCAGACAGGTAGAATTACCTGTCTGCGTGAGCTGCACTGGCTCCCAGTGGTCTTCCAGGTGCTGGTTACCATCTTCAAAGTGCTCCATGGCTTAGGACCTGGATATTTATGAGACCGCGTTCTGCCACCGATGGCCTCCCACTGACCAATACGCTCCCACAGAGAGGGGCTTCTCAAGGTGCTGTAGGCCAAGCAATGTCGGCTGGCGACCCCCAGGGGGAGAGTCTTCTGTGTGGGGGCACCCGCCCTCTGGAATGAACTGCCCCCGGGGATACACATGATCCTCAACCTGCATACCTTCCGCCATGCCCTTAAGACTCTACTTTTCCAACAAGCTGGACTAGATTGACAAGAATCTGGACTCAGTGTTTTTAAATTCTTGGGTTTTTTAATTTGTGGAGCCAAAGTATTTAATTTGTTTTAAATTATTTTTAAATTTTGTATGCTAGGTTATTTTACTGTGACTGTGCACCACCCTGAATCCTTCAGGAGAAAGGCGGTATAGAAATGAAATAAATAAATAAATAAATACTGGCAAATCAGTGCTTGATTGAAAGTAATTAAATAGCATATTCTTGATTTGAAAGGACAATACAATATTAAAGAAAGCATAGTAATAAATATACATTATCATGTACATAACGGGTATACAAGAAACAAACATGTTTTATAAGTAAGAAGGAAAGGGAGTAAAGACAGAGATGTTTTAGCTATTTCCAGTAATAAAGTTTCATAGTATATCAGTATATCTTCTGTGATTGGGAATGTGTGATGAAATATTTGAAATGTTTATACAAATTACTAAGCTTGAATAAAAGTGAGAAAAGTGAAAATGGTAGTTGGGAAGGACAAGCATAGTGAGATTTGCTATCTTTGTCAGTTTTAGATAAACAAATAAAACTACCTAAAACTAAAAAAAACCAATTATTGTTTTGGTATTATTTTTATTAATGTGATATTGATGCAACAACTATTCTCAGTTATTTTAGGATGATATTTTTTTGAAAAAAATGTTATTGTAGCACATGCTGATGTAAATCATAACTTTAAAAAGCATTACTAGATTTGAATATGATGATTCTGTTGGCCTTATTATAGTAATTTTAATTTTGATTAACTGCTACACAGGTAACTTCAAAGTTCCTACTTTCCATTTCCTTCTATGCTTTACAGAAATTAAACAGATAGTGAGCCTGGATAGGGAACAGTAGTTAGAATAAGTGTTGGGATGATACCTTGAATGAAGAATTATTTCTGCTACAGCAGAAATTATGGCAACTCCTCCATACAGCAGTATTTTTACAGTGATGAATTTATAGCAGGGGTCCCCAAACTTGGCAGCTTTAAGACTTGTGGACTTCACCTTCCAGAATAGCTGGTTGGAGAATTCTGGGAGTTGAAGTCCACAAATCTTAGGCTGCCAAATTTGAAGACTTCTGACTTAGAGCTACATATGATCTCCAAACTACTATTTCTACTCTTAAAGTCCCTCCTGTTGCCCCATCAAATTTCATTTCCTGTTTTCAGGTGGAAAACCTGAAATCTTATACCAGACTAATTTTTAAAAACAGGAAACTTTCTACAGAAGAAAGCCTCATCCTGACTATGCAGCTATACTCACTTTGTATTATTGCCCTGCCGATTAAAGTTTCAACCACAGCTCAAAAAGAAGAGTAACCATGGTTCCTAATTCTTCAGTAGCTGCTAAACATAGTGATGTCATCATGTCATGAGTCATTCTTTCTCAAGATAATCCTAATATTTCTTTTTTTTCAGCTTTGCTTCTGTCCCTTAGTTGCATTAAATGCCCATGCTTTGTCTATGCTTCCATATTTGTTTTGACATGAGCCTTTATCTATGCTTCCATATTTGTTTTGACATGAGGCTAGAAACTATCATTTTTTCCACTAGACTAAACATCCAATTTTTTTTTAAGCTGCTGCTCCATTTCAAAACCAACAGAGGGAGCAGCAAAGGGATAAAAGTACCCAGCTATGCACTGAGAACTGCAGATGTTCTTTTCCAGTTCAAGAACTTTCTTAGGATACATCCAGATACATGATGTCTCCAGAAAGGTCTACAAAAAGGAGTGGAATTACTTGTACCATCTGTTTATTTTGATTACCTACTGAAATAACACAGACAGTTTAGACGAATTGTTGTAGGAGTAAAAGTATTAGTGGGGCTCAATTTTTTGTAAAGGGATTGGGATCACACAACAAGATAGCTTAGGTCAGAGTTTTTCAAGCTTGGCAATTTTAAAATATGGATATCAACTGCATGGATGATTGCTGAGGAATTCTGGGATATGAATTCTACGTATCTTAAAGTTGTCATGTTTGAAAAACAGTGGTTTAGTTATTGAAGTGGAAAAAATGCTAGTCCGGCAAGTGGCTTTCCAATCTCTTTTTTAAAATTTCCAATGATTGAACATCCACAACTTCTAAAGGCAACCCGTTCCACTAATTAATTTTTGGGAAATTCCTTCTTAGTTCTAGGTTGGATCTCTCTTAGATAAGTTTCTGTCCTTATTTCTTGTCTTGCCCTCAGATGGTTTGGAGAATAGATCCAAACCATTTTTATGACAGCCCCTTAAATATTGGAAGACTATTATCATGTCATCCCTAGTTCTTCTCTTTGTTAGACTAGGCATACTTAGTTCCTGCAACCGTTCATCATATGTTTTACCCTCTAGCCATCTAATCATCTTTGTTGCTCTTCTCTGCATTCTTTCTAGTGTCTCAATATCTTTTTTGTATCACAGTGACAAAAACTGGATGCAGTATTCCAAGTGTGATCTTACTAAACCAGTACATACCTGTACTAATACTTCATGTGATCTTGATAATATTCCTCCATTGATATAGCCTAGGACTGCATTGGCTTTTTTTGACAGCTGCAGCACACTTCTAGCTTATACTTGAACAGTTGTCCATTAGAACTCCTAGATTCTTCTCAGGGTTATTGCTGTTGAACCAGGTATCACCTATTCTGTACCTGTGCATTTGATTTTTCTGTAAAATCTTTACTTTCTCATCATTGAATTTCAGTTTGTTAGATAGAGCCCAGTGTTCAAGTTTGTCAGGATTCTTCTGGTGTAAAGTGTTGTATATTCCCCCTAGGTTGGTGTGGTCTGCAAATTTGATGAGTTCTCCTTCTAGCCGGCCATCTAAATCATTTATGAAGATGTTGAAGAGTACTGGGCATACTTCTCTTCATGTAGATGTAGTTATATTAAGGACTACATATTAGTGTGGTTTCCAGCCAGTTATTTATTTATTTGTTTGTTTATCAAACATATACAAGATGACAAGTATAGGTATGAACATAAACATAAACAAAGGAATAAATACAAATAAATGGAGATAGTAAGACAGGAATGGTAGGCACGCTGGTGCACTTATGCACGCCCCCTTTATGGACCTCTTAAGGGAGTGAGGTCCATGGTAAACAGTTTGAAGTTGAAACTGTGGGGATTTGAGGCTGTAACAACGGAGTCGGGTAGAGCATTCCAGGCATTTAACACTCTGTTGCTGAAATCATATTTCCTGCAATCGAGTTTGAAGCGGTTTACCTTGAGTTTGTATCGATTATTTGCATATGTACTATTATGGTTAAAACATGTTTATGGACCCATCTGGTGGTGATGCTGTCTATTCCACATTTTTCTATCTTATGTTTAGACTTGTTTGATTCAGAAAGGAAAACCATACAATATATTACAAAATTATATTTTTCAAAGTAATAGTTGGATGTGAATTGTTTTCTATTTATGATTATTATGATTATTATTTAATCTGTAGTGAGATTCACAGCCTTTGAGGCTGGTTAATAGCCAGCAGCTCGAGTCCTAACCAAGGACCTAGGAACTGTTAAGGTATCGTCAGAGAATGTAAGCTGTTCTGAATAAGGTGGCTTTTTGTAGAGTCAAAATGTTCAAGTCCGGTAAATTTAGAATTTCTAAATAGTGGGGTAGCTCTTTGGGTATTGCTCCAAGGGCTCCAGTTACAATTGGGATGACACACAATTTCTTTTTCCACAGTCGCTTAACTTCAATTTGCAAGTCCCAGTACTTCATGATTTTTTCTTGCTGCTTATCTTCAATTTTTTATTATTATTATTATTATTATTATTATTATTATTATTATTATTATTATTATTATTATTATTATTATTAATTATTTTGTTTAAGAGATAGTGAATCCCAAAGGAAGAAGGTTATTTATATAAAAAACCAAGAACACTTTCTTAGGTGTCACTTTTAACAGAAGGGGACAATCTTGACACAAGGATTAATCAGATTACTCAGGCGGATAAAATCTAGTTGTTCTGTACAACATAAGTGGAAGATAATATGTGATAGCATACAGTTTGGTGGGATCTGTTTTAGAAATGTTTGGAGTTATAAAAAGGAGGGTTTGCTGGGAGTAGAAGAATGTTTACAAACTTTATGATCTGCAGAAAGTAGAAAATATGCTTTTTATTCAAGTCTACTAGTTAACAAGGACAATATGTTCAGATTAAAGTAGACACACTGTTCTGAGATTAGTAGTGAAAAGAAAGGGAATTATTTCCTGGAGGTACATCATGCTCAATTGAAGCAGATCATCACAGGAGCTCTGTATCAGTATTTTGATATATTAATTAATTTTCTGAGATTCAGAGAGAAGACATGCCGTACAGTAACCTTCCCTCCTTTATTTCTACAATTACTGGAATAAGTTAGAGGCACAAAAAGGAAAGAAGTTGTTAGTCAATTAGTAAATGCTGTCAACCAGGATGTTTCTTCCAGAATTGGGAGAAATGTTCCCGATTGAAATTTATTTTGTTGTTGTTGTTATTTTGTTGTTTTGAAATGATGATTTATGAGCAAGAATAAGTAGATTAATAACCACACCTAAAGATGACTCAAGGCCAAATTCTGATGATGTTATTGGCTGAAGAATTAGGATTTTTAGCATCTCAACCGTGCTTACAATTTATGTAGCCTGTATTAAATTGATTTTTTATAAAAACAGAAGTGAGATGGGCAGTATAGAAATTTGATAAATAAATAAAATTAAATGCCATCCCCAAAGAGAAAGAAATATACTGATTAGGGATAATATTTTTGAAAACAGCGTGAGTGAGTTGTGTACAAACATGTATATAAAATCCTAACATCTGAGGGAAGCCTGGTTTAAAAGCCTTAATATGAATCTTTGCCGCATATATAATCATTGATACAGATTTTCTTAATATTTCTGGTTTCTTTGATCTCTTTGGGAGATTCCTCTGTCATCTTTTTAATCCTTTTTCTTTGCTTAATTTTCTTTCATGCTTTTTTGGGGAGGGGGGGTTCTTAATCCTCCTTTCATGGTACCTAATATATCAATCTCACACTAAGTGTCCTGAAGAACATATAGGTATATTTTCAATTTAATCAAAAATCATTAATGTGAGTTTGCTGCCTTGATCATATATGTTTTTGTTTGTTTGTTTGTTTTTGGTGGATTTAGGAAGTTACGTGGAATGTGGTCGTATATTGGACAAAACAATAATTTATTAAAGAGGCTGGCTTTCCTTTATTCTTAGTGGAGGGCAAATGCTCAAAATAAGGAAAAGGAAGAATAAGGAAAGATATCTACAAACAGTTTGGAGGGCAGCAGAGATAAATGTGGTTAGCAATCATGGATTGGCTATCCTACTTATCAACAAAACTCCAGCATTTCCCATTCACTAAAGAATATGGAATACTACTGAATATTGTAGGAGTAATATGGCAACAACAAGCTGATACAAACTTTGAACTGGTTTAACCAGAACAGCAAAGCTTGTAAGTGGACATTAGGGAGTTATCACTTTATATTCATCAGACCACAACCCAGCAAGACTGTGTAAATATAACCTACGCAGTACAGGAGTTATATATAAAAACCTCTGCAATCCTGGAGCAATTTTCTTTGTCAATTGGTTCAAAAGACTACCTGCTTGGAACTGTGATATCTAGAATAAACACAGCAGAGATTGAAATTCATCTTCTTCACAAAAATATGGTAAATTAAAATGGAATGGCTGAATATATACACTAATTGGAATCATACATATAAATATTAACTCAAATATGGGTGAAAGTATAGTCTAGTTCTTTACCTCCATGTAACATTTAATAGAATGTCACTTTTTCTATAATATATACTTTCTTTACAAGAATACAACTCTCCCTGCAAAGTCTATGGTTATGGTCATGTAATATTAAGAAGGAAGACTCCTCTTGACTTTAACAACACCCAGTGGGAACTACTGAACTCATGAGAACCACAGATTGAAGATACAAGGAGTGTTTTTACATAAAGGGTTTGTTGAATACAGTTATCAGAAGATGATAATGTAATACATTAACATTGAACGTGCTCTGTTTAGCAAGGTCAGTGCACAATCAGCAAGAAGCTGCCTAAGGATCTTCAATCTTTAAGTGACCTGTATAGTCTCATCCAAGAAGCATCTTGGATGAGAATCAAAACATCTTCAGGGAAAAACAAAGAAAATCCAGTTGCCTTTTGAAAAAGCACCTTTGGGACAACCATAGACATGTTCATCTGTTATATACAGTGAGAAGGCTCCCATCTCCACCCCACCCTTTGGGAGAGAAATCAAAATATCCACAAATTAGCCCTTATATTTTCATACCTTTAGTTCAGCCTTTCCAGTCCTCGCTTATGTTGGACTGTAACTCTATCAACCTTAGTTAATATTATTAACAATCTGTGCTGAACTCTAGTTCCCAGTTAAGTCCCCAGGATAGACATTGACCATGGTGGTGAAGGATGCTGGAACAATCATTCCATATTGGCATGGAATGACAAGGATTATAGTCCAAGTGACCTAGAGGTCACCAGACTGGGGAAGACAGCTTTTGTCTGAGGTCAAAAAAAGAAGTGACACATTTAAAATTTAATTACTGAGCTATAGCATAGCCATGTTGCTCCTAAAATCACCTTGTCTATCAACTTTGGCTCATCTCCCATAATTCTGCATCATAATTAAGATGCAGTGCATGTTGAAAAGTCATTAAGCCTTGGCTTCTAGGCAAAACTAGCCATCCTCATTTATTGAGAAACAAATCACTAATTAGCCAAATTACCATTCCTGATCTAGGGATGGAAGAGAAAGTCATTCACCTCACATCTGAATGCGAACTTTACCTGATTTGAATTTTCTAAACTAATACACAAAGTGAAATGCTGTTATTCAATAGATTTTTTCTGAATTTTATGATACAACAGTACTTCTGTTTTTCAAATTAAAAACATACTGACATAAATGTGTACATTACAAAACATCCAGAGAAATATTAATGTGCATGAAATTAATATATGAAAAGGATTTTAGAAATTAGGAAACTGCATGAATATAAAATTGGGAAAATATATTCATACATTTAAATATTATTGCAGATTTCAGCTAAATATACAGATTGCAAAATGTGGTTTTTCAGTTAATTGACTTGGTCATAATTGTTTAAATGTAGAGATTTGCAAGTTTATCAGTATTTTTCAGTTTCTTGAATTCCTGATCTAAAGTTTTGTTTTCGACCATCATTGTTTCTGTTTCTAGATATGCATGAAATATTTCTGCTAATATGTATTTTATGAATATTTCCTAGTATGCATACCTTTCACATATAATTTTAATTCATTTGTGTATTTTCCTAAAGTAATATACTTACATGCGTACAGTATTTTTAGTATGGGTATACAAAATTTAATGTATATAGTTTATTGTAAAGCAAATCACTTTACAAAATTAATCAGCATACAAATGTGTTCTATATATAGTAATGTGTTTATTGGCTTGTAAATTAGGTGATTTCATACAAATTTTCCTTGGAGAATCTTCTGAAAGAAAAAGAAACCTAATTAATTTACAGTTCCATATTCAAAGATGCCCACATCTGAACAAATTAGCTTAGGCGATGCTTTTTATCATATTATTGGCATTTTCCTATATACTTCAAAGGATTTTTGTCTACTTAGAATCTCTAATTCATGCAAAAGTCTTTGCCCTTGCAGCATTTTGCCCTTTTTATTCTGTTCTGGCTAAAAAACTGAAAACTTCAGAGCCTTCTCCTAGAACAGAACAAAGAACACAGGAATCAATTTCATTTTCTAAAAACAGCCCAAACCCTGAATGTTGTGGTTCTTCTGAAAACAGCATCTTGTTCATGATATGCCCTTCCTGGAAGGAAAGAGTATTTTCAGTGAGCTCTTCTTGATTCTCTTGTCTTATGAGTTTCCATTAATAGAACTGAGAATAGAGAAATCCAGAAAACCACACAGATGGCCTGGTTGAAGAAATTTATCTACCACTAACACACTGACTTTATACCTGTGACACTGTGTGAGAAAATGAGCACTGCCTCTAATTTAGCCTGTGGATCAACAGCCTTCTTTAGCCTTGTGGCCTCCAGATGTATTTGATGGCTAGTGCAAACATGAACAGCTGGAGAGCTTACCTAATACAAGGAGATGAGGGGCATCCATTTGGTGAAGGCTATTTTAATAACAGAAAGGAGAAAAAAGCTCCTTCCCAGTTGTAGCAATATAATTGGGATGGGTAGAAAGTCCCTGGTCCAGCCTGGCAAGTAGACCAAAGCATTTGTAAGGGAACTCAAGTGTTTTTACCCATTTTTCTCTCCTCAAAAGTAGCTATAAAAATTGTCCGGGTCTCTTTGAACAATGTCTTTGTTCATTTCCAAAGTTTATTAGCTGATGTACCAGCTGAGATTTCTATAGGCTACATTGCACTAGAAGGCTTTTCACTGTCTCCCAGGGATGAAGACATCTCCTATTTTAACCTCCTTCTTTCTGAAAAGGCCCTAGACTAGTGATGGCTAACCTTTTTGCGATTGCGTGTTAGGAGTGTGTGGGGGGGAGTCCGTGTGCCCTGCCCCTGCAAGCATGACCCCTCCCCCCTCTCCTGGCATGCGATGGTATGGTAGGCCCATTTTTTGCTCTTCCCAGCCTCCAGAGCCTTTCTAGGAGTCTGGGGAGGGCAAAAATGGCCTTCCCCATCCCCCCCAGAGGCCCTCTGGAGACCAGAAATGGCCTGTTTGCCAACCTCTGGTGGGAACTCCTGCACACTGGAGCTGAGCTTGTGTGCCCACCAATATGGCTATGTGTGCCACTTGCCATAGGTTCGCCATCACGGCCCTAGACATTATATGTAGTTGAATGAGAGTTGCCCATTTCTTATCCTATATTAGTGAGGCTGTCATTCCTTAAATCTTCATAGAGGAAACAATCCTCCAAACAGTGTTGAATTACAACTTTCAGAATCCCTTAATAGTGGTGACGATTCCTAGAGAAGTTCCAACTTTTATTTCAACCTTCCAATCGAATGGAATCGAATACGAATCAAATTCGTATTCAATTCCATTTATTCTATTCCGCCTGAGACAAATGGCTTTGTTTTCTTGAAAGGTATCCATTTATTAAGTTAGTGGGGAGAGAAATTAGCTATGAAGAGAAAATGTTTTAATGAAATAAGACATATATCATATTAATGATAGAGATGAAGATGAAAGTCATAGATTTATTCAGTAATCCACAACTGAAAAATATGAAGATAAAACAAGATTATAATAGCCAAAAATGGCAGCTTTATAATACCCTTTTTAAAGGAACTAGTGAAGAAAAATGGCTTTATAAAAGTAAGAAATATGCAACTTTATTCGTTCATTCATTCGTTCATTTATTCAATCAACTTCTAGGACAACCAACTGCAAAGATTCTGGGTGGCCTAGAAACTAAATAACATCTAGAAACAATGAAGTTAGAGGAAAAAGGCAATCATTTTCCCACCCACAGACATAGTGCCTAATACAAGGTCTAGGGCAGAGCTGGGCAATTGTGGCTCTTTTACAACCTGTAAAAGAGCCACAATGGCTGTCTCAGGAATTCTGGGAGTTGAAGTCCACAGGTTGTAAAAGAGCCACAATTGTCCATCCCTGGTCTAGGGGAATAGCCACATTTTTAATATGGTTTTAAATGTCAGTAAGGTGGTACAGTCATTCTGAATGCTGTTCCAGGGGGCAGGTTCTAGACATGACCTTCCTTCAGAGTCCTGATAGATTGTTTGATTGATGGGACTAGGAGTGAGGAAACTGTTTCAGATCTTATAGGAAGGTTAGAAACCATAAGAGTTAACAGTCCCTCAAATAACTATTGTAGACCCCAATGTCATGTAGGGCTTAAAGATGATAACTAGCAAACATACATGTAGTACCACTATATCAAAATATGACTAAATAGGCAAGGAAATAAAGTTGAAGTTGTAACACAACTAGGGTTTTGCAGTTGCGCTAACTCCTAGTGAGAAGGGAGGAGATGGGCTGATCATTTTGAAGGTGTTTTGATGGAAATGTTCTTCCTAGTTAATAGCATTTCCAAAGTCATGGAAATAAATATCTTAAATATCATAAATATGTGTGTGTGGATCCAGCATGTCTAGTGAATTATTCTGTAAGGACAGTTAAGATTAACACCATATTAAGAAAGAAGCCATAGGAAAATCAGTTTGGACATATGCCTAAAATGGTACAATTAGATCAAGTTATAAGTGATGGATTGAGTGTGCTTTCCTATACCAGCCCTGAGGACGAAACAAAGTTTTTTGGGTTTTTTTACCCAATTAGCTTTTTGGCACAAATTATACTATGAAGCTAAAGAAGGAAATGGCAGTTTGGCGTAGCGGATAAACCATCAGGCTAAAAACTGGAAAACCATATTCTAATCCCATTTTAGGCTCAAAGCCATCTGCCTAACCTCGGGCCAGTTAACTCTAGGAAGAAGGCAATGGCAACCACTTCTGAAAATCTTGCCAAGAAAACTGCAGGCCCTAATCCAGACAGTTGCCAGGAATCGGCACTGCCTTGAAGGCAGTGCACTCCCCCACCCTCAAACGAAACAAATCCACCCAATACAAAATGAAAGGAGGATATACTTCCCAACACCATTTTTTAATAGGCCAGAAATTACCATTTCTCTCCATGATTTCTGAAAATTGATAGTAATGATTTCTATAAGTTTGAGGAGAAAATAACATAAATCCTAAAATAAATCTTCCATAAATTTAAATAGCAAAGAAGCCCAAGTCAATTCCCAGAAAGAATTTAAACAGCACAACCCCAACCATTATGTTAAATATATAGTAATATCCACTTGGCAGCATTATTTCCCCAAAGAGCCAGTTTTGTCTGGTGATCAAGGCACCAAGCAGAAAACAAGAAACTGTAAATTCTAGTTCTGTTTAGGAATGAAAGCAGGCTGGGTGATTTTGGGCCAGTCACTCATTCTTAGCCCAGCTCATCTCACACAGTTGTTGGGGGTGGGGGAGAAGGAAGGAAGGACAGGACAGCAAAGAAAATGTAATGATAATGAAAACAACTCTGCATGTATTTTAAAATGACTCTCACACTTTGACATTCCCTTGGCAAAAAGATCAGGGGTGACATGATGGTTTTAATTGTAGTTGTCAACAGATAATTCTATTCTTAAGGGTATTTTTAAAGGAAATATTTACATTTTTCACACGTAGCAAAAAAAAAAAGAATCTAAGATATTTCTGGCAGCTATGTGGAAAGAAATACTGACAATATAAACTCTGCTGCACAGCAGATATAAACACACCCACCACAAGTGAAAGCAGAAACAAAGCCAGCCACTACCAGCTGAACGCATGGAGGCCTGTTGATGACCGAATGGTGAGAGAAAGACGCTTACATATACCCCAGCAATCCTCCCCCCCCCTCCCCCCCCACAAATACTTCACAGGGTTCCTCGGGTTAGCTGGAATTAAAAACTTGGCTGCCTAGTACAAAGACCAACCTAGCTCAACCTGAGTCAATTACACGGGGGCGGGGTCGGGGGCGGGGACGGGACTATGAAGTATGAACCCTTTGTTGGTGAAAGTCCAGGAAGCCCGCGCCTAAGTGCTTCTAATGTACGTCTGACTTTTGGCCTTTGCACTCGTGTCCCTGCTGGGAAGGCGACCAGATGGGCAAATATTGCGCGTGTGCGTCCCCTTGTAGCGCTGGGTAGAAAGTAGCTGCTTGCTCGGTTTACGCGGCGCATCCACTTGCTGATGCACACCCGAACGCGCGCATAGAGGCTCGCTGGCAGTCGCCGCCGCCAACACCACCAGCAGCATCAGCAGCAGCACCCAAATCCCATTGCAAACAAAGAGAGATGACGGCGGGGCTGCTGGAGAGCTCTCTCGCCTCCTCCGTTTTGCAAGCGGCGACCGCCCGCAGCCTTTCGGCTCTGCCTTCCCCTCTCCCTCCCCGTAGCTGTCCTCCTTCATCCCGCAGGCGGTGGTAATTCGGGAGCCGGGATTCAGAGCAAGGCGAGAGGGACGTCGCCCGCGAGGGAGAAGAAGAAAGCGGGGCGAAAGATTCTCTCTCTCTCTCTCTCTCTCTCTCACACACACACACACACACACATGCGCGCGCGCGCGCAAGGACTCACACAACCAAAACAAACCTCGCCCGCCTTCACCTCGGCGGATTGTCAACAGATCATTTGCAAAAAGAACCCGAGAGCAGGAGTACCAACCGGAGGGGAGGCGGCGGGGGAATTCCGGGCGTCTTTTGTGCTTTCCCCCGCCTGTGTTTATGCTTGAACGCGGTCTCGCCGAGTAAGGTAAGCGGGAAGGAGGGGGAGAACAGAGGATTTCTGCCTTTTGCCGGAGTATGGAAAGAAAGAAGGCGATGCATGAATCATCCCTGCTTCTTCCTACCCGGCGGATAGTTGACACACGGCTCCAAGTAGTAGCTAAGTGCGGAGAGATGCCTTCAGGTACGGTTTAGGAGCAGGGGCGTGTGAGGGGGGGTGTCTCTTTTCCACCCCTCCCGCTCCTCGTTTAATGCCCACAAAAAGTGTCCTGTTTTGTTTTGCTTTTTATTTTTTATTTGTTGAAAGGCGAAGAGCTGGTTTGACAGACATCACCTGCCTCCCTGAATGACTGCAGCGGTAGGATTGGGGTGATTTCCCGTGTAAGGTGAACCCCTAACAAACGGTGACATGCATAGTGAGGAGGACATGCTTCCCAAGCTGTCAAAAATGAGAAACATAAGACCTCGTGGCCACTGAGGTTGACATTAAATATAGGTGCCTTGTCTTCATCGTGTCGGGGATGTTTCAAAGAGCAGGAAGAAAAGAGGGAGAAGGGAATATCTCTCCTCCCTTCTTAAACCAAGGTATGTTAAAGAGGAATAATTTGCAAGTTGTCAAATGCCCATCCGAGTGTTAGCTGTATATACAAACAGTGTTGCCATGTTGTATACTTTTAAGGAATGTCTTCCTTTCAATATTTATGCGGTGGAGCATCTTTTTGCTTAAAACAAACTTGAAGACCAAGAGTACCACTTGCATACCTTTGGCCATCTTCATGGTTTCTTGGATTTATTTCAAATTGAACTAAATGCCAAACATTAATATAAAAAATAAATAGTACATTTTACAGCTCTTTTGATATTTTAACTTGCCTACCACCACCACCACCACCACCACCAATCCAGCTGCTTATATCCCTACAAATAAAAAAAGAATAGAAACTCCTGCTTGCTCCTTTGCCTCTGAAGGCAGCTTTAACATACTCAAGAGGCAGAACTGTCACTTTGCAAATAAACAGCGATCAGGCTTCTACCTCTAAGAGAAACAGACTTCAGTCAATAATCCTTCCACATACAGTAATGCAGAAAAGCTGCCAGGGCCAGTTTAATAGGAGAAGAGAAGCAAAGTAGGCAGGCTTCTGAAGGGAGAGACCAGCTGGAGCCTTGCAAGACCTTGGCTTGTAAGACAGAAAGACTGACTCTGTTCAAGTTTGCCTGCCTTTCCAGAACTCTTAACTGAGGTTCAAGAAAGAAAAGAAGGAAGATCTGTCCTAAGCTTTTCTTCAAAACACAATCTGAGGTTAGTATCCCTGTCACGGTCATGGGTTTAAATAATGGTCATAAGTAGGTATGGTAAAAAGCATTTTCTGAATGACCCAGTGAAGAGTTTGATCAGAACAGTGAGTTACAGCCTAACGCCAAACCCATTTGTTAACCAAACACATGCAATATATCTTTAAAAATCCATCATGCATTTTAAGCTATTTTATTAAATGTTTTCAATACCCCAGTCATTCCCTATTCAATGATTGTCATCGTAAGGATTCACCCACCTGTACATGGCTTTTTCTGATAATTGTCAAAACATCTTGCCATTTGAACCAGGAACCGAATGATGCTGTAAGCACATTTACGTTTGTTTGAATATTTTGGGTTAATTGGACATTCATGATGCCTATTTCTATTACCACTGTTTTTATAAGCTTGATTGGTGTCTTGCGGTTCAGCATCTAAAAATGTGAAGTTAAAAAATAAATACAAAAACAGATTCACTGGAGTGCTTATAGTTCATGTGCTTGCTTTGTTCTCTGATTTTCAGCACATAAAGATCATAGTTAGCATGCATTCATTCCTAAAGGAAGAATATTTCATAAACTTTTTTTAAACAGGGAACTCCTTGGAATTCTGCGTTTCATTTATATTGTTATAATATTTTAGAAATGACTGTACAGTTCACCATTCAAAATGTAGGACAAAGATTATATTTTCTGAAAAACAGTGAAGATCTTCTGATATTATTGTTGACCACTCCAGAAAAGATTATATCCTTATGTATCTACAGTCCTTTAATATCTATAATATAGATTACAGCAGGTATAGAGAAACAAGCAATTAAAGAGTCTAATAATATAACTTATCAATATATGTATATATGGCATTTATATTCTATTGCTGCCCTATATGCATTCTCTATACCTATACTTTGATTTGAAAATTAATTTAGGAGACTTGACTTGAATCCTTCAGATCTTTGTTTTGACAATTAAAAATTCAATAACTACTTCAGAAATACAAATATTGCTGAAAATTTTTAACAAAAATTTTAACAAAAGAAATGCAACTGAATTCATACATTTTCAACTATAATGCTTGGTAGTCATCTGTCAAATATTTACCTCTCTTATTGTACTATCTGACTCACCCTTATGAAAGAAAGAAGATTCAGTGCTGTTAAAACTTGTTGCATCAGATGACATATCAAGCATATTAGTTTGCTTATTTTGGTATTGCAAAGACAAACAATATTCCTTCTGGAATTATACTACCCATATAACTTATATACAGATTCATACCTCACCTTTAAATCAAGGACTGTTCTGGTTATCAATTTGTTTCCAGTTCAACATGTTAATGATAATATTTAAAGTCCTTAAGAGCTTAAGTCCAGAATATCTTAGAAGAATTGCCTTTCTTCATATTTGCCTACAATTCAATACTGAACCTTTTTTTATAATCCTGTTGTGAAGTCAGGCCAATAGTGTCTTTTTCATGGCTGTACCTTAAATATACCAAAAACTATTGAAGAAGGCATTTGCTTTACAGGAAATATCTCATTTTAACTTCTGCATCTGCCTACTTCTTACTGCCTATTATTTACTTTTAAACTCTACTTCTCCCCTCTAATTTAATTTTATTATCTTGTATTGTAACTCCCCAGAATGTTGTATAACACAGAAGTTTGCTTGAGGTTGATAGCTGATGGACCCTTTCCTCCCCAAACTGTTGCCGCAGCCAACAAAAGCCTCTAAAACTTGCTAATAAGCAATACTTTAATATGATCAAAGAGGGAAATATTAAATAGATGACTGGAGAATAATTATACTAACTATATGTTAATTAAATAAGTGTTAAAGATAGATTTTTTTGTAGCTCCATCCACTCATTTTTGGAAAGGGTTATACCAGTCAAAAGCCAAATCCTCTAGGTCTGGAAAATGTTGTAATTCACCAATATAAAACTTTGAGTGGGCGTAAAGGATAAATAAAAAAGAAACACTTGTATTTTTTTTAAAAAGGTATTTTCATAAATATACATTGTAGTTTAAAAATATTTATTATTTCTAATGATATGGCTCCCCATTTCACATTCATGACTCTGGATGGCTAATAAAAGTAAGAACTGTATGAATTGTATAATCATATTAAAACATATAAAAACCTTAAAAGCACAAGCAGCAGCCTGCATACAAAAACCACCACCACCGATGAATATAACTATTGCCTTCTAAAAAGCCAGTAGGGTAGAGGCCAATCTAATCTCCAAGGGAATGAAATTCTAAAGGGCAGGAACCACAGCAGAAAATGTTCTCTTCCTAAGCCCTAATAGATGGAACCTCAGGCACGACTCTTCTGATATAGCAAATGTCATAATCAGAAGGAGGTGGTCCTAAAAATAATGCATCCCGGTATGTTGAAGAACTCTGTGGATCATTACATGCACCTTGAATTGAACCAGGAAGCATTCTAGTGCAACTTGCAGAGATGAAATATAACATGCTCACGTAACTGTCTGGGCCGTTGCAATCTGCTCCTGCTGTAGCTTCTAGATGCTGTTCAAAGATAGTCTCACGTAAAATGTTTTCTACTTTTAGTCTTTTTTACTTTACATTCATCCTACATTCATCCTAAATAACAATATATTTAGAGTAATATAAGCTTGATAACCATCCATAACTCATATGCTGGATGCTGTTAATCTGTATGACCATGTATAGATGTGAAATCTCGACTGATCAGCAACCATCTATAACTTTAATTTTGTGCCCTCTATAATCTCTGTATCACATTTTAAAAGCTTCTGTGACTGCTTATCTTTGGGTTATAAAATACAGTATAAACAAACAATATCGTTATTTAGGGAGCAAAAAGTTAAGGTTCATGTTCAAAAGAGAGAAACAAATATATGCAGTATTAGGGCTGTGCATTACTTTGAAAATAGTCTGCAAAAGGTCTTCTGAAGTGGATAAAAATGCTCTCATTGCCCTTGTTTGCAACTCTTTTTTAAAGTAGTTCTGTCTTTCCCAGGATCATAATGGCTGTCATTTGCAGCTGCCATGTGCTGCCCGCTTTTGGAATCAATTCTAAAGCATCGTATAGCCCTAATATACTTTAGGAAAAAAGACAAGAAGATAAAGAACAAAAACAGCTCCTGTCATGACATGCTGATTGATGTTTAGTACAGATGAAAACTGTGTGTGGGAAAACACAATAAAAGATTTTAGAAAATGGGCATGACACCTGGCTAGAAGATTGAATAGAAACATTGTATTATATGTTACAACATTTTATTGCAGATTCCCCTCACAATAGATAGTTTGAATTTTTATTTTAACATCTCTTCGGGAAAATTAAACAATAGCAGCATACAATCATATTTTTTCTGATTTTTTGAGAGTGAGGAGAACTGCAATTGGTGTAAACACTCTTTTAATTTTGCTACTTTATAATAATTGTACTAATGATCCATACACAAATATGGATCTTCGAGCATATGGATCTTAATCATAATTCATGTTTAGGAGGCAAGAGAATTTCGAGTAATTCTACTTCTCCTTTTCCTGCTGGTAAAGTTGAGAGACTAATGGAGGGCCATCCACATATCTATGCTTATGGTTAATCGGTAGATGCAAGCCAGGAAAGATCCTGCTTGCATGTACCATCTTCCTCCTGTGAACTTGAAACTTTATTCAAACTGAGCTGCCTTCTTGGTGGATGCTTTTTATAAGATTTGATTGAGCTTTGTATGGATCAATGCTTCTACATTTCTTAGTAAGAAACCCCTTTTGTGGTAAGATTGTAGACAAATAAATTGTCACAGTTCATCCTATCGCAATACAGGCTTGTGCCTTTTCTACAGCACTTCCATTCTCTGGTCTGTGCTAAACTGACCTCTTTGCCACCTATAATGATATACATACATACATACATACATACATACATACATACATACATGCTTTAGCTTCTTCATCCTCCTTCCCTCCCTCCCTCCCTCCCTCCCTTCCTTCCTTCCTTCCTTCCTTCTTTCCTTCCTTCCTTCCTTCATTGCCTCCCTGCTCTCTCCTCCTCTTCCTCCCCTTGTAATGCACTTTGACAACTGCTCTGGAGAGAGGACTCTGGAGAGGGGAAACATAAATCTTGGGTAGAAGCTGATTGGATATAAATATTACAATATAGGAAAATTAGACAGAAGAAGGAACCATAGCTTAGCAAGACAGGAAGCCTCTATACCTGACCCATCTAACCAGGTGTTTTGACACCACTTGGCAGAGCTAGAAAGCAGATAAGAATTTTCTAAGTCTGCTTGGAGTTACTGGACTTTAAACCTGGAGAGGTCTGAGAGACTTAACTAATGTTTTTATGACTCCAGGAGTCATGTTTTTAAGATCCAGGAGGGAGAGGAAGTAAATTTCCTGCCTGATCCTCTGGAAATTTCATTTATTTCCATATGTTCACCAAGTATTTAGTGTTGAGAACACTAGCCAGTGGGCACAAAAACAGTAAGCTGCCAAATGTTTCCAGCAATTCAAAGGCCTCTAACAATTGCTTGCCTTCTCAGAACTGGAACAACCTTCAGAGTTCAGTCACCTTCAGTGTTACCTGGAGCTATAAAAAGAGACTCCCAAGATAAGTCAGTGAAAAGGAGACCATGACTCAAAGTGCAACATCCAAATGTTTCCCATCTTATATTTGAACTACCCAGATTTTTTAGGCAGAGATACAAAACTGACTTGGACAGTTAGTTTGAAAGTGTCATGGAAGACTAGAAAATACATAACTTCACTAGCACAGAAATCCTCAACTGATTTTTATCAGGGATGGGATGTTAGGATTGTTGTGGGGATGGGGAGAGAAAGAGAGAGGGAGGGAAACAGAAAGAAAAGAAGAAAAAGAAGAGAAAGAAGGAAAGGAAGGAAGAAGGAGGGGGAGGGAGAAGAGAGAAAGGAAAGAAGAGAAGGAAGGAAAGAGAAAGAAAGAGAAAGAGAAAGAGAAAGAAAGAAAGAAAAATGTGGATGTCATACCTGTTTTAGCAGAGAAGTTTCAGCCATCCCGAAATTAATTACTTTGATCGAAGAAAAGACTTTAACTCGCTTTTTCTCTTGTAACTGAAAGAAATGAAATTTTAATTTTGGGATTTGACAGAATTGTTTATGATTATAAAAATATTATGTACCATTGAATTTTAGGCAAACAGTTTCTGTTTGTAACTGTATCAAAGAAAAGTTGAAAGTTACTTTTCTTTCTTTTATACCTTGCATTTTCCTTTCTCCTACTGTTTCCCCTTTTAATTTTTAATTATTTTTTATTTTATTTTATCTTTTGTAGAAATTCAGTTTCATACACACACATATAAACAGAAACATACATACATACATACATACCCTGTGTCTGTGTGTTTATACAGTATATATTACAATCTAGCAGTTCGAAAGCATGTAAAAAATGCAAGTAGAAAAATAGGGACCACCTTTGGTGGGAAGGTAACAGTGTTCCATGCACCTTAGGCGTTTAGTCATGCCGGCCACATGACCACAGAGATGTCTTCAGACAGCGCTGACTCTTCGGCTTTGGAACAGAGATGAGCACCACCCCCTAGAGTCAGAAACGACTAACACATATGCGCGAGGGGAACCTTTACTTTTAATAAAATGAACTCCCATTGATTTCAGAGGGTTTTCTCTTTCTTTTTCCATAATTACTGCACTTCAAACTACAGAGGGATGGATTTTTTTTTAAGTTGTGTATCTTTCATTTATATTAGTTGCTTTAGCTTTTTTTTCTAAAATAAAGTAAGCTAACAATGTAAAATTTAAGCAGGTAATAATTTAGTAATGTTATGTATTATTCAGACCCCAAAAAATCTATTCTAAGTTGTTTAATTTATATTAGAGTAGCATACCAATATATTTCACTGTAAATCTGCATTTTTTGGGTATAAAAGGACTTTTCAGTTCTTTTATACCCATTAGCAATAAGAGCAGTCACTGCGGTAGCCACAGAAGATGCAGGAGTGGTTTTAATTTGCCACCAATCAAAATTCAATTATGTCAGCCTATGTGTTATGTATATAAGTTTTGGCGGGAGATTCAAACTACAATGGATCAACTGTGATTGGTCAGCGACCTGGCCAGCAGAGTATAAAAGGAGTGAGTTTTGCCTATAACCTTGGCTGAAATCTCACCCTGCATTAAAGAGCTGTTATCACTACCTTGCTTCTGCCTCCTCAATTGCCCAACTCAACACTATGTCTATGTCTTACTATAATCTAATGTATAAAAATTTAATTCTGAAAATAGAATAGCCTTTATTTACTATGCTTCTGTTCTGGGTTTTAACAAAGGCTGTACAATTGCTGCTCAAAAGGTAGCAATCCCAAAGGGTCAGTTTGGGCCATTATATCCTACTAAGCTATTCCAAATCAGAGTTCCAGGCAAAATTGTTTTTTTTGCCTCACCCCAAAATTTTAAAGGAACAGCCAGTGATCCAGAATTAATCATGATTAAATAAATCTTTAAAAAATCATTTGTGTTTGGGTGTGTATACACAGGTAGTTCTCAGTTTACAACCAATCATTAGCGACATTTGAAATTATGACAGATCTATCTTGGGGTTATTTGCAATCCAGATTCAAAGTTCTATTAGTCATCCTCCCACGGCACCACCTACAGTCACACAAGCAAATTTTGGGAGCTTGGCAAACTAGGTTGTGTTTATGGCCATTTACACGGTCCCACTGTCATGTGATCACATTTTATGATTGCTTACCAAAAACTTTCATTTACTTTTGGTACACAGCCACACTGTGCTTGCTTAATGAGCCCTGCAAAAAACATTGTAAAATTGTTTCATAACTATCATTACTTACTATCGTGATGGGCAGGCTCCATTAAGATAAGTCAGGGGTGAAATCTAAAATTTGTTACTACTGGTTCTGTGGGCGTGGCTTGGTGGGGGGGAGTAATGTGACTGGGTGGGCATGGCCAACTTTTTTTTTTTTAACTTTTAAAAGCATTTTTTCTACAACCTTGAGGTTGCAGAAAAAAATGCTTTTAGAAGCTTCTGACGATCAGGCAAGTCAGCTGGGATCACCAGAGGCTTTTAAAGGCATTTTTTTTTCCTACAACCTCTTTGGCTGAAGGGGTTGCAGAAAAAAATGCTTTGAAAAGCCTCTGACGATCCCAGCTGAGCCGTGCGATCATCAGAGGCTTTTTTTTTTACTTTTAAAAGCATTTTTTCGGCTGAAGAGGTTGTAGAAAAAATGCTTTTAAAAGTAAAAAAAACAGCCTCTGATGATCGTGCGGCTCAGCTGGGTATGGGGGGAGTGCACAAGGACTTTTGCTACCGGTTCTCTGAACCACCCTCTGCCATCGCTACTGGATCAGTCAAGGACAATATATATACACATATACATAGATACTTATAATATACGTATTAGTTATAATGGAAATTAAAATGGCAGGCCCTTGATGATATATCAGAGTACGGGGGCCCAAATATGTAGATTTTTGATTGGTCATATTCTGGAGTAGGTAAGATAGAAGTAAATTGCATATAGTGAGGATAGAGTATGCAATGCGGTAAAGCAGTATTTTGCAGCTTCACTCATTTTAAATTGTGTAACTTCCAGTCCCTGAATTCTTCTGTCAATATAGTAGGAATTCTGGGAGTTAAAGTCCACACATCTTAAAGTCACTGTGACAGAGAAAGACTGACATAATTCATGTGGTGGTGGAGGTGATGGGAAGGTGGTCTCACTTGCTTGATAAAGGAATAAATATGAATGATGAGCTGGACATAGGCAGCCAGTGAACTAAGCAACAAAAGATAATTCTAGTGCTTTGCAAAGCATGACTTATTGTTACAACTGTGTCTGAAGCTAAATTACTGTACATCAAATACACTAAAAATGCAAAGATCCACGGGAGCCTTTATTTTCATAAGAATAAAAAAATATTGCAGAATTGAAATCAATTTTTAAAAAATCTCCACATTTCAACACATTTTACATTCAATATAGCCTGTCCACAGCGACATATATAAAAGAATATAAATATTAATTCTAAGTAATTTGTGGTTTTACGTCCCAAGCTGTCAGCAGCTTTTTCATAGGGCTCTGTTTCTACTTTTCAAGAGATCTCACCTGTCCCCTTCCACCAGCCACCTGGCACTCCCCTCACCTGGCTTTTGGGGTTGAACTAAAACAAATTGATGCTTCACCCTCCTTTGTTCTTTCTTCTGTGTTTATTTTTAACTACCTTTCTTGGTGGCAAGAAAGAAGTGAAAAGGAACAACTCCTAGTAACTAGACACTATGGATGAACTCAAGTTGGAGGGTTGGGAACTTCTGGTACTTCTGCTTTAGAAGGGAAGAAAAAATCGCAGGAGGTGGGAAGCAAGACAGTCAGGATTTCCCACCATGGGGCTCCAGGGGAAACATAACAGAACTATATTCAGTGTGGGTATATTCTGCAGCCTCAGTTAATCAATTAATTTCTGGAATTAATGTAGAGAATTCTCTCTATATTTACATGTTATAGACATTTTTTTCTTTCTCTTTGTTAGAAAAATCAAGATGTTTCACAGAAAGCAGGATGGACCTTTCTGTTTTACAACATTGCAAAAACTAGAAGCAGGAATAAAACACCTACTGATATTTTCAATTGAGAGTTCACAGCAAAAACATAGCTGAGTTTTATCATGACTTTTTACGTCTTCATCTGTCCATTTACATTGAATGAATAGTTTGTTTGTCTGAAAATAAATAAATATAAATGTGATTAAAGCTGTTTTCTTATACTCATCATTGATCAATGGAGATCAATCTTTACTAATTCTTATAATAAATGGAAATGATTTATTTTCATAATATCAAAACAAAAAAAGCTTTACATGTTAAATAAAGTATTGCTGTTCATTTCTTTTTTTGTTTATTTATGAGAATTATAGGTTGCCACAATTTGTTGCAATTCTGATCAACTTACAAAATACAATAAGAAAAACATGGTAGAAACACAGTCGATATTATCAAAAAAGAAAGTCTAAGGGGGGTGGGGGGAAATTATTACACATCCAGATCAGAACTTCACATGCGGGTTCTATCACCCACTCTGGTCCAGGATCCAGGGATAACCAAATGGTAAGGGCTTATTTAAATAGGGACAATTTTGTTTAATATAGATGAAAAATGATATTTTTCTCCTAAATCTCCTTCAGCAAATTGTTGTTAAGTATGCAGTATGTTTGCATTTCTACCTAATCATTCTCCCATAATAACATTCCACTGTTTTGGGAAACTAATTTTTCAAATTATTTTTCAGCATTGCAAAAGTTGCTTTCTCTTTTTTCTTAACAATACATGTAGTCAATATAATATTACATGATCCTATAAGAGTATTATCAGAAATGAATGCTCCTGGTTAAAATCTTTATTATAACACTGAGAGTTGCTATTTTGCTGTACTAAAATATGCCTTTTTGTCCCCTTTTCAGCTTCAGAGATGGAAGAACTTATCTAAGAAGGACCTAATTTACCATATCAGTCAACTTTAATTCTCTTAAAGATTCTGGCTTTGTTGCCACGTCCTTATCAGGATGGCCGAAAAGGCTCCAGATATGAACAAAAAGACATCCAGGTCTACACAGTCTCTTCCACCAGAACCAGTGGACATAATCAGAAGCAAAGCATGTTCTAGGAGAGTGAAAATCAATGTAGGTGGACTCAATCATGAAGTTCTATGGAGAACTTTAGATAGACTTCCACGGACACGTTTAGGGAAGCTCAGAGACTGCAATACTAATGACTCTTTACTAGAAGTATGTGATGACTATAATCTTAATGAGAATGAATATTTCTTTGATAGACACCCAGGTGCTTTCACCTCTATCCTGAATTTCTACAGGACAGGAAAGTTACATATGATGGAGGAAATGTGTGCCCTCTCTTTTGGCCAAGAATTAGATTATTGGGGGATTGATGAAATATATTTAGAGTCCTGTTGCCAGGCAAGGTATCATCAGAAGAAAGAGCAAATGAATGAAGAATTAAGGAGAGAGGCAGAAACAATGAGAGAAAGAGAAGGTGAAGAATTTGATAATGCTTGTTGCCCAGACAAAAGGAAAAAACTCTGGGACTTGTTGGAAAAGCCCAATTCATCAGTGGCTGCAAAGGTAGGAACAAATACTTTAGAATTTGTTTATGTTGCCTATTTATATTAATTAAAAGCCAATCCGTATTATTCATTGAATATATTATAATAAGAATTACATCCCATGAAATGGTGTTTGTTAATTTGGGGTGGGGGAAAATATATTTTATTTCAAGACATCATGTGGGCAGCCTGTGCTGTCAATCAGACTTTTGAAGTTTGTTACATCAGATTTTTTTTCTATATATTTTTCATATATATTTTGGTATATATGACACTATTTAGAATTTATGGGATGTTTCCTTCAGTATAGTAGGAGAAGTTATGATAGGCAAGGTAATAAGTCAAAATGTTCATGATATCAAAGACATCTTGATGTATTAAATCAGAAATATTTACTTTTACAATGTACAATTTTGTTCATAAGTACATTCTTTTGAATTCAACAAAACTTTCAAGATAATTTGATTGCATAATTTGGCTTTCATGAATCCTTGTACAAGCAAAGTATTGAAAGTATAACAGTATAGTATTATGATAATCCAGAATTGCTAAAATCCCACTTATTGTTAGTATTGAAGACTAATATTGATAAAGGTTGCCAGATTGCCCTTGTTTGCAAGAACAATGAAACTCACCAGAAATGGAAATGAAAGCAGCAGCTTCCTTTTGAATCAAAATCTTAACCCTGGAGCCTCATTTCCCTAGTAAACCAATGAACTGGAAATTAATTTCACCATTCCAGTACAGAGTCTGATTTGCTTGGGAAGAGACAATCAGGATTCCAGTTTGGAATGTTATGAAAATCTTTTGCTCTCTCGTTGGTTTCTGCTTAATTTTATTCTTTCCATGAGTGGGAAGAGTTAAGTGGAGGTTGATTGGGCTTTTTATACAATTTTCAGCATTCTGGATTATTGTTACTTCAAATATTATTAAGTATTAAATATATAACATTTCATTGAATCTTATTAATACAAAATGCCTCTCCACTTAGATCAGTTGTTCATAATACACTGGCTGTGTTTGTTATAGCTTTGTAACATTGGTTACATTGGTTCCTTTGATTTAACCCTATAGAGGTGGAATTGGTGATGATAGGCTGTTGAGTCTGACAAACCTTTTTAAAAGGAAATATTCATTCTGAACATTTTTCTACTACATGTTTAGGCTGATGTTAAAAGATCTGTTCCCAAATTGGCAAGCTAGTAGATCCTTTGCTTTTGTCTCTGGGAAAGACATAAATACATTGTTGTTGTTTGGTGCGAAAATGAACAGTGTTGAAATCTTTTTAAATAGGCAAGTTTTGAACATTTTATCCTGTGTGAAATGCAACAAAATGTGCCTCTTTTTTTTTTTTTTTTTTTTTTTTTTTTGTAAATAGAAAGAACCATATGTCTATTATGACTTGTGGGCATTACAAATACAGGGTCACGTTACAAGTTGTAACGAGAAAATGTAAAGAGGTCTTTAGCAGCTAAACAAATAAAAAAGAACCAAATTACAGCACCCAAGCGTCTGGATAGCAGGTTTCTTTTTGTGTCTTTTAATTGTATTGTTCCCTACCCATCCATGCACAATTTTAAGGTATACAGCCTTAATTTCCAAGGAGGATTTTTCCAGGAGCCACCTATAAATCTTCCACATTGATCTGAGAACTCTGACGAGCATGTAGGAGTTTACCAGTGGATGGGGAAATCAAGAAATGCCAGGGGTATTTGCAAGATGTGATCAAAAGAGGCAATCATACACTTGTATGATTGAAGCTCCATCTGTTTCTTATGTGTGATGTATGTACAACACATACAGAAACAAACATGCAACGTTTTTACCACATCATTTCTTGAATATTTTGACAAATTTTATTGCTAGAAAATTTGGAGATGTATGGTTAGCCTAGCAGGCTACCCTAGATTCTTAGGCCCATTCAGAACTAGGTTACAATCCTAAAGAGAATAAAAATAGTGTGTGTGTGTGTGTGTGTGTGTGTGTGTGTGTGTGTGTGTGTGTGGGTATTAGTATGTATGTTTATAGCAGTTAAGGCACCAAGATAGAAATCAGGGGCCCATGAGTTCTAGTTCCTTTTTAGGCATAAAGCCAATTGGGTGATATTGGGCCAATTACTCTCTCTCAACCCCAGGAGGGAAGCAATGGCAAAGCACTTCTGAAAATATTACCAAGAAAACTTCAGGGACTTGTCCAGGCAGTCACCAGGAGATGAAAGTTGACTGGAAGATGCACACAGACAAGGCCACAGATTCCTGACTGGTTCTTCCCTCTTCTGCCACTTAGGATCAATCCAGCTTGCTGTGAATTTTTTCTCTAAGAGCACTTTAAGTAGTTCACGTGTGTTTGGGATGCATCTCATAGGTCTGGCAGTGAACGGAGGTTACATATTTATTGCGGGGAATCTTTATGCACCACACAGATAAGGCATTTGTGTCTGTGATCTCAAAACTGAGGGACTTGTCTTTCTGGAAAAGTAATTCCATGCATCAGATTAGCAGTTTACTAAATGAAAGCAACAGGTGCCAGCTTTATCTTTGTTGTATACAATTCTGCCAACATTTGTTCTGACTGTTCAAACAGAACTGGAAGTCCTGCCACTGCTTAACAGAATCCCACCTATAATTTGTTATTAATTAGCCATTCACCCAAGATCCCAGAGACTAGTCTGTGGGAGATGGGCCATGTCATTGAGCTGACGCATGAAATCTCTACCGAGCAAGACAAGATCAACATTCCCTGCAACATAGGCAGCTCAGTGATCCAACATCTGTTGATGTTAAGTTTGCAACATACTGCTGGTCTGCTTTCATTGCATAAGGAAAGGAGGACCTTTGAATGAAACCAGCCTTGCCTGGGAAATGAAATGGTGTGATTTTTACATCATCTAATACTACTGTTCTAACTCTCGCTTGGAAAAATGCTAGGACAAAGTCTAATTTGGCTTTGTCGCTTAGGGGGCCCTGTATATCCACATCTCAAGTCTTTGTCGATTTTATTTGGCTTCCTTTAAAAAGTTCCTTGGAAAGATGCTACAAAGAGGGTGTTGAGGGAAATACTGCTTCTTCAGAGAGCTATCATTTCCAGGGTTTCCTATGTAAAAGTGATTAATGTACCAATTTAACGTTTCAGTTTGAACAAATGGTTTGAAAGAAATAGCAAGATGCTGACTAATAGATACAATTAGAAACTTTAATGCCTATTAGCCAGTCTGTAGCTAAAGTGAAAAACATAGTGAGTCTTTAAGACCTGGCACGAATATACTCATCTGCATTTCAGACTATGCAGGGAAGTGATTTCTTATTGATTTCTTATTCTTTAGCTGTAATTAATGATTTATTATGCTAAGCCTGTGCGTTCATTGTTCTAATGTGTCCACCCAGACTTAAGAAATAAAAAAACACAGAACTGTAGTTGCTGATTTTAAATTTTACAATCATAGCAGTGACCCTAGCTTTCCATTTCTGAAATATAAAATAAACTCACCAATCAAATAATTTTCCATCCTATGCCCTCTTCTTGTATTGGATGGGGTGAAAGAAATATTCAGAAATTGTGGAAACTTCTTCCCTTGAAAAGAGCTATTGGGTCATTCATTCTTCTGAAGCATAAAGCATATATTTAGAAGTAATTATTATAATTCTGAATATGAGTATGAGCTGTGGTATTCCATGATGATTTGTACTACATCTGCTAAACTGGGATCATGTTTGGAAAGAATTATAAAAGATTCCAAAGATAACACTGCCTTAGTATTTTCATTGTATTTATTATTAGATTTATATCCTGGCTTTATTTTGTACAACTCAAGGTGATATTCATACTGCTCTCAGTTCCTATTTTGTCCACAATAGAATGTCTATGAGGGAAGTGCACTGAGTAAGTGAGTCACCCAATTTTCATGCCTAAAGCAGGATGAGAATTATGATCTTCTAGATTCTAATCCAGTGCCATAACCACTACACCAAACTGGTTCTCTGTTATAGTACACATGGGCTAAAAAGCTGTAGGTGAAGTTAGAAGAGCTCTCCTAGCTGACCTTATAAGATTGAGTTTGCTTTCAACATGATGAAATCTAAAGCTGAGGTTTAAGCTTTTAGTGATGGCATTGGCATTCTGATATAATATCGAATGAAGGAAATTGATGTATGCTAGGACTTGATGACATATAATCAATCCATCAAAAGAAATTGTAAAACCTGATGCTAGATGATAATTCCCAATATGTCTCACCATTGGCCATGTGCTGCTGCGAGATCAGGGGTATCCGGAAGGCCACAACTTCATCATTTCCAGATGATCAAATGATCCTGAAATAGCACAGTGAAACCTCATTTTATCAGACCTTGATACAAAAACTTCACATGTACTGTCCAAATGTTCACTGTGATTTATGCTATTTGCACTGTCATTTCTCAAATGAAGCAAATTGTCATTTGTATCATTTTTCATTATTTGTAAATGGGATGCCCTATTCTCCAATTTAACAGCTTTCTTAATATGAATACATGAAAATCAGAATTTACTCTATATTAACATTGCACATGTCTCTCAATAAATTAGTTTTAACATTTAAATCCATTTTGTACATAAATCAGAGTCCCCCAACTTCTGGAGAGGAGAGAGGGGGATGGTTCCACATGAGTGGCAGGCAAGCATGCGCTCACAGCTCCATTTGCACAAGTGGTGGGCACTCGTGCAAATGGAGCATGGACGCACTTGCCCACTGCCCACACAAGTGGAAATGTGCACGCTTATGTGTGCTTGCCCACCAAACTGTTCCAAACTGTTCAAAGCCCGGTATTTGGCCGTGGCCCAGGGGCTGGGTCCCCTGACCTAGATTATGCTTCAATCTCTGTTAAAATAATTCAGACTCTTTCCTTGTTTCACAGATGAATGAAAGAGCATTAGCTGTTCTCTGAACATAGATTGTTTCTTTAAAGTTCCTTTAAACTGTAAAAAGAAAAAAAAGGAAAGGTAAAAGTTTCCCCTGTCCAGTCATGTCCGACTCTAGGGAGCAGTGCTCATCTCCATTTCCTAGCAGAGGGAGCCAGCAGTGTCCGATGATGCTTCCATGGTCGTATGGTTGGCATGACTGTAAGCCAGCAGCTATAGAAGGCTTCCTAGCTATTTATCTACTCGCAGTTGCATGCTTTTGAACTGCTAGGTTGGCAGGAGGTGGGACAAGAATGGAAGTTCACCCCATCATGTGGTACTAGTGTGTCAAACTGCCAACCTTCTAGTCAATAAGCCTAATATCTTAATTTATAACTTTATAAACTTTAAATTCTGTTAAGTAGCTTGGGATATATTAGAGGATAGTAATTGTTTAGGTTGATGAGTTCAGTTAGGTCAATGTTCCTATGATAAACCAAATGAGACAAATAACAAAGTTTTGAAAGCCTGCTGGCAGTAAAGCAGGCCTGATAATAAAGCAGACGAGACACTATAAACTAATGTTATAGTCTTTCTTTCCTCCCTAGTTACATATTATTTCACAAAATAGATATGTAATATGAAAAAATGGTTCTGTTGCCATTGTACAAAAAATGTATGGTTATGCCCCAAAAAGAAAATACCACTATTGAAGCAAGTTGATCTCTCATGAGAGCATGCAGTCTTACTTCTTACATTATCTGATAGAGGTCTATTTTTTTTAAATAGGGGATGGATAAAGTATGCATTCCTGGATGAACTTTCTTCTTTATTGTGACTTCTAAATATAAATTCTAGCTTAATCCAAGATCAAGTAAAGCCTTGCTAATGGATTTGTCAGGTATCCAGGTGATCCCTGCTAAGACAGAGTGCAGCACAGAAACGTAAGGATGATGCATATGGAAATGAAAAGTAGAAGTGCCTGGTAGTAATCAGAATGTTAAATATATCCTGAAATTTTGTGTGTGTGTCTGTGTGTGTGTCTGGGAACTGTGTAGTTCCCTCCCAAATGCTTACGTACAGAAAGAATTTGGAAATAAGGAAAGTTTATTATAGGGATAACAGAAAACAGGAAAGATACATTTCAAAATGGAGAAAGAGAAAGATATGTCCTGAGGAATCTTTTCTTTTGGCCTTTTTCTTGAGAGTAAACATCTTCACTGGATTCCTGATAAAAACATTCACAAGCTCATGGTCTATCAGGTTTTAGACTTGGTTCAGCTGTAAACTTCAGCTCTCCAGACCATTTTACATGGTCAGGATTATTTTACCTAGCAGAAGGCTTCGAGCTTTGATCCAGCTCAATTAATTCCTTTATTGCAAATTAAGCCACATACAAACCGAGGATTTGTCCATGCAGTACACAAAAATCAAACTCGTTGTATAGGTTTATTTCCCAGAGTTTAAGTTCTGCCTTTTCCCTCTTGCCTTTCCAAATCAACAAATGTCTGCTTTATGGTCTTGAAAGATATTCATCCTTCTCTTGTCTTGGAACCCCAGGTTTGTACCTTGCCAACTGTATTCCTTACATCCTAATATGTATATTGTAGTACTCTACTAGTTGAATATCCCCACAAACAAAATCATATCTATCTTACCTTCTGTAGAGAAGCATCTCTTGGCAGCTTCCCTCATTTATTACATTTATTTTTAATAATTAAAGTGCAATAATAAAGTGCAATAATTCCTCAATATTGGAAATTATACAGAAGTTTCATGTGAGGTTCACAGATTATATATTAAGAATGCAACAGAATGCCAGTTGATAATTGATTTTGTTTTAAAAGCTGTTGTATCTATGGTCTGGTAAGTCAATTATTAAAATATTATTTACCATCCATGGTTTCTAAGCAAGGTATTGTGTAACTAATGATTCAGCATTATTTTTAGTTGGCACAACTATGAAAAAATAAAACCAGTATTTGAGCTATCTTATCTTAGCAATGTTTTAATGCCTTAGTGAATTATGTATAAGGATTCTTTTTAAGTCATAGCTTGGATTATTTGCTAATATAATAGGGCAATAGTACTGTATTGCTGCATATTTTGGGGTGGAGGGAGACATAATAATAGCTAAAAGTAGCCTTAACTGTAGACAGTTCTTCATAACTCAGTTACGGTAATACCCGGGATTCTGAGCCATAACTGTCTATTTGTGACCTCCAACAACCAAAGCAATGACTCTGCTATTCATCAAATTTGCCAGAGAAAGGGATATTTTCTGACATAAGCTAGGAGGATTAAAGGGTCTGCATTGGTTTTGCAGCTTTGGATAATGACTTATGTTTTAAATTCTGTGGTAAATTTCATTACCTAGATTTCCCAAGCCTAAAATCCAGGATATTTGTTTTATATCATGAGCTAAATATTAACAAAAGTTCCTCATTGAAAACTGAGAGACCTAATGGCTCCATCACAAAACTTTCTAGACAGTGTTTATTCCTTTTTGCTGCTCTAATGAATGACCCTAAATCTAAGATGTGTCAAGTAGCTTAGCATTTTATAAATAGATCTTTAAGTCATGTGATATTTACAGTAAATAGACAAACATATTTGATGCTGCCTTTCACAGAATTGCATTGTTTCATACACATTAATTTAAGTAGTTAGTTACCTGTTGTTTGGAACAGGGAGGTAAAGTTACAATGCAATTAATGGAGTTTTTAGAAGTACTGTTCTAGGAACTTCCAAGGAACATAGCAAATTCACAAGACGTTCCTGGGTGCTGTCTTTTACATGGTGATCGCTGGCTTGCCTGCATGATGTAATAGCACACTTGGGCAGACAAAGGCCCAAAGATAACATGGTTGAAGAAGTTTACATGTGTGTGTTGTTTACACCAGCAAATGAATGCAATGTGAAAACTGTATGCTATTCCACAGGAATATCTTGACATGGGGTGGAAACATTACAATGCTGCAATCCTCAATGCTATGATATATTAAAGTCTGAGTACATCAGAATATCACAGTTGTCGAAAGAAAAAGAGAATGTCTTATCAGAAAGGTCCAATCCAATTCTTAAACAGAGAGCATCTATCTCATAAACTGAGATGGATTGAATGGAAGTCATACAGCGTAATGCTGTTGTTAACTGTATCCATTGAATAAATAAAGCCAAATCATGCATTCAGATATGCCTCCAAACGTAAATTGCTGGATTAGTGAATATATTGTATTTCCTATAGGATTTTATATCCTACAAAAATCAGTTTTGCCTGATAATAATAGGAAATAACTGTTCAGTTAGATGGCATAGTTGTTTTAAGGACTGCCTTTCAAAATATAGAGTGGTAAATTGGATAAACTCCTATGGGGAGAAAAGTACCTTAGAAAGGTGGTTTGATTAGTTTCTTTAGTGTGGGAACTGTGAAGTAAAAAATGGCAAGGTAGAATGTACCCTTCTTAGTTTGTTTGCTTGTTTATTCCTACAACTCATGTTGTAGGAATAAACTTTTAGCAACTTACACTATTAATATAAGAAAATTAGAAATAAAAATGATTTAGAGAAGGCAAATCTTCTCTGAAAAGCTGTAGAGTTCTTGAAGATGGCATTCCTTCATTTGTGGGATGCTTTCTTCCCATATTGGACAGGCAGATTTTACTCAGAGAGGGTGAATATGGAGATATTCAGATCTTGAGTAATGTGATGTTTTGATGATAACAACCAGTGCCTTGAAATCTACCTGCAAGTTAATTGCCAGCTGGTATCATACCTGTAGTAGTTATTTTCTGTAGCAAACCTCAATACATCTATAAATATCCAGCCTGTTGTATTTGGAGATTCTCAGTTATCCAGGTCATGGTTGTTCCAAAGGTGGTTTTTCAAGAGGTAACTGGACTTTCTGGTTTTTCTTCGAAGGCATTTCGCTTCTCTTCTCATCCAAGAGGCTGAAGAAGCTTCTTTGATGAGAAGTGAATCAAATTGCTTAACGCATTGTAAGCCGCCCTGAGTCTCCGGAGAAGGGCGGCATATAAATCAAATTTAAAAAAAAATTCCCAGAAAAACTCACACAGTGGCTCTGGACCAATCATTCTCTGTCAACCAAACCTGTCTCATATGGTGATTCTTGGGAAGAAAGTAAGAGCAGTAATGCCTCCTTGGGAGGAAGTCATCTTTTGGCTCCAGTTGCTCTAGTTATCCAAATGTTTTTGTTCTCCCCTGAGTGATGAAAACCAACTATTGCAATAGCACAATAACAGCAAAGATCTTCCCCTCTTCCAGGAGTGATTGTGTTCCCCAGATTTCAGATTTCACTTAGCTTACATTGAATGCCAATTGACGCAACCACAAAGGTTTGATAGTGCTTAAAATAGCAGGGGGTAGGACATTCTAGATTTATCCCAAGGACAGCCAAGTAACAATAATACAGTTCCGGATGTCAGCAGTCAAATCTAGGATAGACTTTTGGAAAAGAGTTGGCATTCTTTGCATCGCCCTGTTCCTTTTAATGTATCTTTGGCTGATGTAAAACTATGCAAGCCAGAATTTTCCATGGTGTGACATATATGGAAATCAAGATCTGAAAAATTATTCATATTGGAAGAAATTTTTTAGAAGTTTACATTTTTTTAAAAGGTACATTCAATCCTGTTCCCTCTACTCTCCTTTTCTTCCTGGGAATGGTTTCAGATTTCAGCTTGTTTATTATATATTAAGAACCTGGTCCATGTTTTTCTTGACAGTTTTGTTCCAGAGTATTATAATCATATTGTTAGGTTTGTTGATCAATCGGTTTTAGTGGTACATACAGTAAGTTCTACTGAAGAAAATGATTGTAATTTATTGAACATGATAGCTTATGGTTAAAATGAAGAGAGTAATCTGCAAAAGATTTCAAAATTAGGTTCATTCCAATTTATCCTTTCCTAGTGTGATACCCTCCCATATGTTAAATTTGGGGTGGTTGAACTTTTTCCCTTTTAGAAAGAACTTATTCCAAAGTACAGGCAGTCTTCAATTTATGACCACAATTGAGCCCAAAAGTTATGTTGCCAAATGAAAAATTTGTTAAGTGAATTTTTTCCCATTTTACAACTTTTCTTGTTGTAACTTCAAATTGTCACTAAGTGAACTATTGTAAGTCGAGAACTACCTGTATTAGAACACAGAAAAGCATACTTTAAATACATTGACTCATCTTATTTGAAGGATTGCGTAGCTATTGATGCTTAGACAAATCTGCCCTTCCAGTCTTAGTCTTAGTCTTTCCAAAAGCTGTGTAGCATAAAAATGGTTCTTTAAATGATCAAGTATTGACTATGTTGTTTTACTGGTTTCAGTTTTTGTGTTTTCATTTCAACCTTCCCACTTATATCCATATATGGTTTAAGGTGGTTAATATAAATCAGTTTAACAATCATCTATGTCCCGTTACATATATTGGAATAACATTGGGCTGACAAGTTGTTATCTTAACTATGCAGCAGTTTCTCGTTGGCAAATGCATTTGCATAGACAAAGAAGAGCCTTTGACTTGGGATATTTGTGTTCCTGCTATGGAAACTGAGAAATTGTGGAAGCTGAATGGAAGCTGAAGTTCAACATTTATGGAAGATATTGGTTGCATATTAAGGGCTTAGCCCTAGGTTCATTGGTAATTCATGGTAATATTCCATTATGTCCACCCAGTTAATCATTTACTTTGTTCTTTGACCAATAGTAGAAAACATACCCACACGCTGGCTAGTTGATCTTTGCACATGTGGAAGCGCCAGAAACCAGAAGAGCAGCTTCCTGGCACACATGTGCGCACCAGGAAGCGAGCTGCTGGTCTTCAAGTGTGCATGCGGGCCAGAAACCAAAAGACCAGGTGACTGGTGCGCATGCCCATGCCGGAAACCAGAAACTCAGCATGCACACCAGGGAGCTGCTCTTCTGGTTTCTGGTAGTGCTCCCCTCCTCGTGCGCACGCACTTCCATTTCGGCACTCGGTGCCAAAAAGGTTTGCCAACACTGATACATATCTTTAGGGAGAGTACTTGTTTCTTCTAACTTGGAGAAAGTTAATAGAATAGAAGAACCCAAATAATGTTAATTTGCCAGATCTAATTTTTTTCCAAGTGGTTTGATATTTATACACCAGCATTAAGGGACTAAAACCATTATAAATAGCAATAGTCTTTGTCAAAAGTACTCTAGCCTACACAGTATCTGCCTGCATTCATAAACCAGAGTTAGCACACTGTTGGAGCATCTGAAAAACTACTTTAAAAATTTAGATTGTTCCAACAGGGCAAAAACTTGGCAACCAACTTGGCTCCACAGGGATGTTGTGCCACTGATTTAACTTCAAAGTGTTTAATAACTGAAGTACATAATGTCTTCCTTTTCTTAAGGACAATTTTGATATGGCAGCAATATAATGCTTTCAGTACTTTGTGTTTTAAAGAAGGTAATTTTACTGGCCTTCCTAATATGGCCTTTGGGGTAAGATCAAAAACATATTGCTACATATTTTAGAATATAGAATAAAGAAATATAAAGCTGATTTCTTCTGTCTTCATTACATGTGCGTGTGTTTGTGCATGTATGAATAAAATGTATACTATCATATATTTTTGTTAAAGTATATCATAATGCCAAAGATTTATTGTAAAAATAGAAATGTCAATGAAAGCCATAAAACAATAGAGCTATTTAATTCATTATACAGTAGCTGTTTAATTAAATTGAATTAAATAATTCCTATTCTAATAATTGTTGCTGATATTATTGGCAATTTTAGAAAATGTAAGCATCCCTAAATATCCTTTGTCACTTTCTGCCTAAATGTACAACCTCATCTCTTGGGTAGGAGGTGAGGGAAGGGAAAAGAGAACCTTGTTTAGATGAATCAACATTTCTTTCTTAAGGCTTTTGTTTGTATTTCAAACAAAACGTGAACTTTTTTTTTTTTGCTTGATGATGGAGTATGAAATTGAAAACAGTAAATTGTTATTGGTCTTGTAAAGATGCCATGGATAGAATATATTTCTGATTCTGTATAAGATTTGTCTTTTAGCAGGATTAAGGTGTACATAGGATGGTCCTAAACATTAATTAATTGTTATCCAGGCATTACAAATATTTTAATTCGTTTGCATCAACCTTACCAATTCATTAGAATTGAATTCAATAGTTGTATTGAACATTTATAGGAAAATATTTTTTCTGCATGTCCCCATACCTCTTTTTTCTCCAAGAAAAGAATTCTGCCAAGGAAAACCGACCATTCTTAGCTGCAATAGGGCAGCTAAGAAAAATACCATCTTTGCTATGATTTCCAATAAACTAGACAAGAATCATAGATTATTCTTCAAAAGGATAACATCATGATGTAGTATCAAATGACCCTGGAACTGGTAATAAATTGGTGCAAAAAAGTGATATGGAAATATCTTTTGAATGTGTTACGTTTCTGACTGCAGCAGATTCTATTGCCTATAAGAAATTTATGAATTTCTCCCTATCTCCAGGTCTGAAAAAGTATTCTTTCAGTTATGTACATTAACTGTTGGGATAAGAAGTTTATGAAGATAGTTTCAGAACACTATTTAATTGTAGAAACACTGAGATCAGTAACATTTTTTAATTAATCAACTTTCAGAATTACATTACCCATTAAACTGTATTTGTTCCTTCCTTCCTTCCTTCTTTCCTTCCTTCCTTCCTTTATTCCTTCCACCCACCCTCCCTCCCCCTTCCTTCCTTCCTTCCTTCCTTCCTTCCTTCCTTCCTTCCTTCCTTCCTTCTTTTCTTAAAATGGTTCTGCATTTATAAAGTAAGCAGGCATTGACATTTTCAAAATTAAATCAAACTAAAAGGGAAAATACATCAAGATAAATTCTACTTAAAACTGCATATTCACTTTTAAAATGTCAGTTACCATTTAGGTCCATACTTTAGTTTCCAGAATAGGTTGGTGTTATAAGCCAGCCAGACCATACAGTTGGAAAGATAGATAAAGAGATAGAGAAATTGGGAGGGAGGTAGGTGGATGGGTGGGTGGGTGGATAGAGATGATAGATAGATAGATAGATAGATAGATAGATAGATAGATAGATAGATAGATAGATAGATAGATAGATAGATAGATGATGGATGCATGCATTCATGGATGCAAGGATGCAAGGATGCATGGATACATGGATGGATGATATGTAGATAGATACAGAGGTAAATAGATCCCTTCAGTGTAAATGGTGTTATCCATGAAATCTTAGAGTGCCTTCAGTGACAGGATTTTGCTGTTTAACAAAAAAATCACAATATTTTACTGTGTAAAATACTTACTTGGAGTCCCTGCACCAATCTGTCTGAATGCACTAATTTGCATAGTAATACTTTCTTAGTCAGAAGTACTTGGTGATTTCAGAAGAAAAGAAAGGATTAGAAGAGAGAGAGTGCTTTCTATTGAAATGCAAATAATATACACAACTTACCGCAAAGAACTTGATGACTTGACTATATTGGGAAGTACAATTATAGGGGTTTCCTTTCATTGTATAGTTTCCAGCTTTCCTATGCCTGCTACAATTGCCTCTGCTTTACATTGTGCAGTTATCTAGTGAAAGAAATATTAGAGGGAAAGAGCTCTAGGCATTTCAGCTTGTGTGTATTCAAGAAGAGGAGGAGATTTGAAAAATACCCTAGCACAAAACTCACATCAGTAGTGGCTTTGCATGCTGCTATAAGTATAGCATACCAGGGTTTTCTTTTCCTTTTATGAAGTGGCAAAAAAAAAAAAAGTATTTCCATTTTTAACCATATAAAAATGCACTCTTTCAAATATGGTGGACAGTACAGGCTTGCAGAAGATTTTATTCGTAAATTTAAAAAGCAAATAGGAGACTAAAATCCATATTTTGTTTAGTTTGAAATGAATCACTGGTAGAGGATAGAAAGTTGCAAGATTTCAGGATTCAAGATGAAAAATACTGAGTAATTTACTGATGGTTTAGTCTTTGATGGGAGTAAAGTAGATAATGGTTATTCATAATTAATTTACCTCTTTTCCTGCTATCATATTTTTTCAGAGTTCCTGAATAGGAAAAAGGGACGATTAATCACTCCGTTTCTTTGAAACTTCTGGCTATATGATGGTTTTATATTGTGTTGATCCCCAGTTTCAATAAAGATATAACCCCTGCTTATACAGTATACAAAAATACAGTATACAATTATACAGTAATCCAGATTAATCTTTCTTAAGAGTATATTTTTTTCATGGAGGAATCATGTCTGTCACATATCTTGAAGCCAAAAAATAAGAATGTCTTTTAAACATTAATTTTATTTATTTGTCAAATTTATATGCTGCTAATCTTGTGGTCCGAGCGGGCACTGAACAGTTTACAGCATAATAAAACATATTGAAATAAAAACAATTATGAAATACATAAAACAGACTTAAAATGATGATTAAAATTACGGAAGATTAAAACTAAAACCCCATAGATTTAGAGTGGAGGGGTAGTGGTAGCTTCTCTGTTACTACACTAGTCATGGCCCCATGCCAAATGGCATAGCCAAGTTTTAAGGTATTTACTGAGGTGCTAGAAGGGGGAAGACTTCACCTCCTGTGGCAAATTTAAAGTGATGAAGATTCTGTGATGAGTAAAATCTGTTCACCTACATGGTCTAACTGGAAGAGGATGCCATGGATGTGCACCTTAGAGACAATGACAGAAGAGATACAGTTTTAGTGTGATCAAGAGTGTATGGATGCTTTAGTTTTACACAACCTAAGTTGCCTAGAATTGCTTGGGTAAGCAGAATATAAATAATGCTAAAGAAAGAGTAGAACGAAAATTGGATGTATAATATTCTAAGTGATTCCCCCACACATTATTCTCAGAAGATTTCTGATTAGCTTCTTTAATCAATGTTTTTTTTTTAAAAAAAAAAAGAAGTTTAGAGACTGATTACGTGAAATTTTAAACAGGAAGAAAATCAACATGCTTGCTATATCTCTGATGTCTTTTTTCCAAAAAATGGCAAACTCTAAAAAGTATTTAAAAATTGTTTTAAGATATTCCTTCCCAAAACTATTCTATTCCAAATTAAATTCATACATGTCTTGATTATTCCTAAATTCGTCAATATTACTGGATTTTTAAAAAAAGGGGGGGGACTGTATGTTTTATATTGAAACTTTTTGGATTAAGAAAGAAATATCTTTATATTGCTGATAGGTCTTGTTCAAAAAAGCTGAATGATTCAAGTGCTTTTAATGCAGCTTTTTATTGGTTATGACTAGTTACATTTTGTATGGTTTATAAAGGAAAAATAACTCCAAAACTATATTATTTGAAATTGTAAAGGTATATTATTATTATTTTATTTTACCGCTTTATTATTTTTATAACTTAATCAAGGCGGTGAACTTCCTTCCTCCCTCCCTCCTGCTATTTTTCCATAACAGCCTGTGAAGTGAATAGTGCTGGATGAGAATGGCTGGTTCAAAGTCACCCATCTGGCTTGTATGTCTAAGTCAGGACTATATAACCATCTTTAAGTATATTTTTTAAAATTTTTGATTAGTAAAACATTTCTAATTGATACATTTAAATCTTATGAAACAGGTCATCATTATACATCTACTTTTTACAACTTCCTAGGTAATACTTCTAAAAGCTTCCATGTTTACGGTATGAATTTTTCTACTAGCTAGTTTATGATTTTTAATACCTTGTCCAATTACAATATCAATGATTGTAAGTGATTGATTAGGAAACAAGGCAGATTGTTTCCTAAATGATTCTTGATGTTGTAAATGATTGAGACTAGGAATTTATGTTTTCTAGTAACTGCCCATTTCCAGTATCAATTTGCTTACAGAAAAAAGCCTGAAAGAAAAACCAAATCTAGTCTTGTACCAAAGCACAAGAGGAAATGTGATCAATTTTTTACAAGAAACTTAGGGTGGTTCTAGTCAGTTTGTATTTGCCAGACAATTCATTTGCAATAGATCTGCTCTTCTTCTGAATTCTCTATTAGCATTGATAAAACATTCATATAAATATCTGGCTGAAACTCAAAAGCAATCAGTTGCAGAGTTAGGAAATTTTAGACTTAAATATTTGTTTGAATAAATAAATCTGCCTTCTGTTGATTCTCCAAATGTAGATTTTTAGAGATTATGGCCCCAAAAATTCCTTCAGAAGAACAGTAACAGCAAAAGTGATTTAAAATACGAGTAATATTTCAGTTATACCACCTCTTGCTTTCAATCTATCCTGACAATGTTTCCATCCTAAATATCCTAATGAGCTTATTAGTAAATGGTTTCAATAAGTTGTGCTGGCAGTGATGGGAACAGCATGAGACAAGATTGTTGATTGACTCTCAAATGTTTGAGAACTCTGTTTGCTGTCTGGCAATATTATTTTCTGTGTCCCAGTTGTTTAACTGAGAAAGGTTTGTAATCATTGACCCAAATCAATATAGCTATATACTGTACTTCTAAATTATGAATTTTGATTATGAGCTGCGGTGGCGCAGCAGTTAGAATGCAGTACTGCAGGCTACCTCTGCTGATCACCAGCTGCCAGCAGTTTGGCAGATCGAATCTCACCAGGCTCAAGGTTGACTCAGCCTTTCATCCTTCCAAGGTCAGTAAAAAGAGGACCCAGATTGTTGGGGGCAATAGGCTGACTCTGTAAACCACTTAGAGAGGGCTGTAAAGCACTATGAAGCAGTATATAAGTCTAAGTGCCATTGCTATTGCTATGTTCTGTTATCATGAAATCTTGGTTGGTTTCTGCAATATTCTGCAATATTTTTTTCTTTTTCAATAACATTGTTTCAGCAACTAACTGAGATCCTGGGAGTGGGGGAATGATATTTTTATCTTTGAGAGAAAAATATTTTATTTCATAAGGTGCTTAGAACAATTTAGGACTTTATGATCAGGGTCTGTCTGATTATCACATTGACTTGCATTGCAGTTTTGCACTGTAAATAACCCCTATTTCATACGCAGAGTATGAAAAGAACTCACACATCTCTAAATGTTTGAAGTCACTCCAGAGGAAACCAAGATTGGGCAAATCAAACACAAGTCTACTGATGTATTTAGCGTTGTGCATCTGATTTTTACATTTTGCTTGTTTTTTGAGAAAAATATTAGTATGTGGTCCCGTATATTTGATAAAGTGTATCATAATTGGTATGTAAAGAATGGAAAGAAACTGAAGGAAATTTTCTGCCCTAACTGTTGTATAACTGTTGCTGATTATTCATTACTTCCTTAAAATTCATTACAGGAGAAAATCTCCATAATATAAATTGTGTACAGTACATGGATTTCTTTCAGTACATGGATTTCATTCCAAAGCAACATAAATCCCATGCAAAATGCATTTGGGGCTACTTGCAGCTTCTTACAGTACAAGCTTTTGATATAGTCAAACTGCATATCATGGACATGCCCAGTGACTTTGGGTTGAAGTGTGTAAGAAAAGGATTGTTTCTCTGCCTATTATTTTCAACAATTGAAATGTATCAGGTACCGCTTTCCTTATCAATATGGTTGTTTTTGGATTTGGACAACAGCTTGTTTCTCTCACAATTACTTTGGGAAACAAAAATAATATTTCTTGACTTAATTGCTGAGAGGAGAACCATATGTTATTACATGTATGCCTGTATTATTATATGCTTCTGATTTCTAAAACAGGATATTCCAGAATTGAATTTCAGTGCATTTCATTCAGCATCCTGTAGGCTTCCACACGCATCCACTTCTTAAGCCAAAGATTCAAAGTATGTGTCCAAAGCTCTTACATTTCTGAAATATTGAACTAAATCTGTCAGTAACACTAATTACAGTTTGATACAACAATGACTAAATCACGATCTCATCTAGATTCCAGAGACTTTAATATTATTTATTTATTTATTTGCTTAAGTGTATTGGCTGACCAACTCTGGTGACACTATATAATAAATATTTTTATTGGATTTATATTGAAGAGGATTTCTCAGTAGATTTGGAATGCCAATAGAAGACAGACAAAATTATGAAAAGTCTTTGGGAAATTAGTATAAATTGCCTAATTGGTTACAAGTTGCACCATATGAGGAGATAATGTAAAGCAAGGAGATTTGGATTATACATGTGGGTAATGACCAAATTAACTTTTTCTGAAGGGTTTTTTTTTAGTGTGGGGTTGGAGTTTGATTTTGTTACTTTTTTAAAAAAGCTGTAACACTTCTCATTAGGGATTGCACTTCAGTTTTCATGTGTTTCCTACTTAAAATTGAGAGATGCTGTGTTAGTCATTTAAACACTTACTATAGGAAATGTTTCCCTGGCTATAAAACGAGGGTTTGAGGAAGTGAGAGGTAAGTGCTCTTGGGCCTCAGAGTACCCATGCTTTCTGCAAGTGGACAAGCTAGATTTTATTACAGGATCATAACAAACCCAACATTCTGATTCTTGTAATTGTAGATACCCAGATATTTAATTCTTATATTCCCTGACATAACATGCTCAAGTGAATATTATTAATCAGAGGTGCATTTCAAAAATAAGAGCACAGATACAAACCAATGCATGATTTATCCCCACAGTATTTTCCCTACTCCTGCAAGTTGTTTGACTACCTCATGTAATGCATTAGACACAGTTAACCGTGTTCTCATGAAATGATTCTCTTGAAGTCTAAATGTACATTGGCATTAGCTATGCTATGCTATAAATGCAGCTGGTTCTTTTGAGGGAAACGGAAAAGCTTGTTTTAATCTGGAACAAATGACTCAGATGAGAGCTCTTAAATTACAATCAGATTGTCTTCTACTAAATCATGCTCACTTGCAAAAAGCAACATAACAAAATTAAAAACAAACCAAAAATATGACAGCTGGCTAGGGCCTGTTGTGACAATAAGTGTCTCACATGCCAATATTTTAATTTGCATCCAATAGTTGCAACACCATAATCATGCCTTTAAAATGCTGGTGAGAAATTTCTCATCCAAATTCTACTCATGAATGAGAGCACTCTTCCTTTGAAATATGAGTATGTTGGCATTGAATCTTTTTGCTAAAAAGGCAATTTCCCTTTTTAAAAATTTTTTTGCTTGCTCCTCCTTTCTGTTTTCCTCTAACCCATGTTGAAAGTTCAGAACTGTCAGGACATCACACCTAAAAAAAAGTTCATTTAAGATACCCGTAGTTCTCATTTTCCATCATTTTCCAGCTTATAAAGCAACAAGTATGAAATAGGCATCTTTAAACTTATGCCATCATAATATTTTTTTTAGTTTTTCTCTTTTAAAAATGCCCCTTAATTTTCCTGTTATAAAGAAAAAGCTTAGTCTTCATTTAAGTACATAAGGCTTTTTTAATTAATATCCATTTATCCCAATAGTTTCAGTGCCATCAACAAGAACATCTGGATTGTGGTCAGTGTTTTATATAGATAAGTTTGCAAAATATTAGCATATTCCAAACAAAGCTACATTCTGCACATCTCTGATTTTAATGCAAAGGATTAAAATATATATTTGCCATCTATCTTGAAATTAAGGAAAGGTTTATATCTAAAGAATACTATGAATACTATGTTTTTTACTTTATGTTAGTGTAACTGCTACCATTGAAGAAAATTAATAGTTTCCCCTTTTCCCCAACTTAGTTCTAAAGATATCCTAAAGTTTGAAAAATAAGCTTACCATTTTTCTTTGGTCATAACATACAAAAACTCCATAGTACAGTGGTTCTCAATCTTTTCTTCACTATGGATCCCCCCCCCCCACTTAAATACCTTTTGTCACCATGGGCCATGGCCATGGACCACCAAGACTTAACTCAAGAATTAAATCATAACATTTCTTCAAGCATTCGTGGACCCCTGTGATAACATCATGGTCCCCCCAGGACTCCATGAACTACAGGATGTGAACCACTGCGATAGACCAATTTATTTAACTATGCCGGTGTATGTATGTGAGTATGTGAATTTGGGAGGGGGGGCTGCAAATGGGGAAGGTTAGATATCTTGTACATCCAATCAAAATTGGACCATGATACACTTATATTTGAGTATTATACATAAAGTTAAAAGGAGAGCTGAACAAAAAATATTTTGATTATTTCAAACTGTATTGAGTTGTCATAACTTTGGAGATTCTTTTTTGTCGAAAACTATTTTGCACATAATTTTTCATTGTTTCCCCCTTATATTGCAATGTTCTCCCATAACGCATTGTAAGCCGCCCTGAGTCTCCGGAGAAGGGCGGCATATAAATCAAATTTTAAAAAAAATAAAGCCAACATTAAGATTTGTAATTATTTGCTTAATTCATATTAATTTTATCCATGGGTAGGTAAGATAGTCACCAACTAAAAGGATTATATGTTTTAAAAGGAAACAAAACAGCTCCAAAAATATACCAGGTAGTAAAGATTTAACTTGTGCACAGCTGGACTAAAATTTTGTTTTGAGATTTTCCTTAGATCTGCTGCTCTTTTCAACAGATCATGTTTTCCAGTCTCTAAATTCTTTTTTAAAAGCCTCTATAAATCTCCATGTTCCATATATTCAGTGTGCTCCAAATTTTCTAAAACTATAAAGTATTCCTTAATGTTCAGAAATAATAGCACTATTCATATCTTGTCTGCTGATGGCATATGAAGAGTAAGATATGAGAGAGTCCAAGGTAACTTACCACTTGACATCTCACATGAATCTTAACCAATTTTTGTTCACTTTCAGTCTAATCAGTTCCATAAACTCTCCTATACATACATAGGCATCTCCTATTCACTTCCATATATGGTTAATGAAATTTATTTGCCTGTAGAGAATCCTCTATATTTTGAATATTATTATGTGTGAGTAATCTACTTAGAGTCTCCTGGTTTTATTATTTACCATTATGTGATCATTGTTAACTATTGTTATCAGTATATTTATTAAGATACATAGCTGAAGAATAAGAATAGCCTGCCTAGAACAAGCCAAGGCATATCTTATTCCAGCAGCCCGCCCACCTTCAGTGTATTCATAAGCAGAAAATGAAAATGTATTGCTCTCTTTTAGTTGTTCCCTGCAATTGGTATATGGCTGCTCCCAAATTGGAGGTCACATTAAATTCCAAGATTAATATTCCTTGATAGACATGCACCATTACCATTTTATGGTAATGAATTCCTCACGTTAATAATCTGACGTGTGTAGAAGACCTTTTTTGTCTGCTCTAAAACTCCTTCCAGTTAGCTTCATTGGATGTCCTTTGGTCCTGGATTTCTGGGGGAGAGAGAAAAACTTCCTCCTACTTACTTTTTATATATCCATGCCTTATTTCATACCGCTCATTCATGTCCCCATTGCATTTCCTTTTTGTCAACCTAAAAGAATCCCAAGCATGACAGCCTTTGCTTTTCATGAAACTGTTTGATCTCCTTGACCCTTTTGATTGATTTTTTTCCTGCACTTTTTACACAGCTCTGTTGTATTCTTCTTCAATGTGGCAACCAGAACTTCATATCCCACTAGTTTCTCTGTCATTAACATTAAAACAAAAAATTAACACCAGCTTAACTGTCTAGAGCTTATGTGAATAGTAAGCTCTTGCCTGCCACCAGAAGGAAAGCAAAATAATGTAGCCTAAGGTGTGCATCCAGAAAATGTACACATTTCCATCAAATATGTCTCCGGTAGTCTGTGTGGGTGTATGTATGTGTTGGGGGAGTCAATAGATAAAAAGCATTTCTCTGTTATGTCTTTAGGCTTTTAAGCAGCTCTGTAAGGAAGAATAAACTTTTGGAAACAGCCTGATCAATTTGTGTGGAGCTTTAAAAGTCAGTATAACCTGCCCAGAAGTTGATGAAATGTATTAAAAACTGTCTTTCTTGTGGGTGTAATTGAAACATGGAAATCAAAGAGACTGCAGTGCCTTGGAAAATTAATTGTAATTGTAGTGAAATACAAGACAATCTGATGCCTCAGAAGTAAGAGTAAGGTATCCATATACTTCCTGAGGATTTAAGCAAGATTTTCTTCTGTTTTATGCAATTATTTTCCTTTAAGATGAGCAAGAGAATCAAATCAGGAAAAAAAATCTCAAAAAAATTATTGCAGCATTAGTTTATGTGCTTGTTTTTATGTGTATATGTGTGTGTGTGTGTGTCTGTTTTATATGTGCATATGGGTGTAAGTGATGTGGCCATCTTCACCCCAAAATCCTGATCTCAGTGTCCCTCCTGTTTCTGTTTCATCTCCTTTCAAGTATTGGACCAGTTATGGTTAAGACACCAAGATAAAAACCAGCATATGGTCAGTTCTATTCCCATTATAGGCGTGAAAAACTGGTTGGGTGACTTTGGACTAGTCACTCTCTCTCATCCTAACTCACCTCACAAAGTTGTGAGGAAAATAGGAGTAGGAAGGTGTATTAGACATTTTCACCACCTTAGTTTAGTTTAGTTTATTAGATTTATATACCGCCCTTCTCCTGAAGGACTCATTGAGTTATTTATAAAATAACTTAATTTATAAAATAATTATAAAGTAATTTATAAAGTAATTTATAAAATAACCTTGAGTTATTTATAAAAATAATAAAGGTAGGATATAGGTAAAAGTACAGGTTTCCCTGTCAGTCATGTCTAACTCTAGGGTGTGGTGGTCATCTCCATTTCTTGGCTGAAGGAGCCAGCATTGTCCAAAGACAAAGGCTTCCGGAGTTGCGGTATAGTCAGCTGGTGCCATCGCTGACTATTGGGGGTGAATCTTTACCCCCCACAGAGAGGGTTCGCAATCTGGGTGTCCTCCTGGACTCACGGCTGATTTTAGAAGAGCATATGACGGCTGTAGCCAGGGGGGCTTTTTATCAGGTTCATCTGATCTGCCAGTTGCGTCCCTTTTTTGGACCGGGATGCCCTGTGCATGGTCACTCACGCCCTCGTCACCTCCCGCTGGACTACTGTAATGCTCTCTACATGGGGCTCTCCTTGAAGAGCACTCGGAGGCTCCAACTGGTCCAGAATGTGGCCGCACAGGTGGTTATGGACGCACTTTATTATGCCCACATAACACCTCTCCTACACAAGCTGCACTGGCTCCCAGTGGTCTTCCGAGTGCAATTCAAGGTGTTGGTCACCACCTTTAAAGCGCTCCATGGCATAGGACCAGGATATCTATGGGACCGCCTTCTGCTGCCAATAGCCTCCCACCGACCAGTTCGCTTCCACAGAGAGGGACTCCTCAGGGTCTATCGGCCAAGTTATGTCGGCTGGCGACACCCAGGAGGAGAGCCTTTTCTGTCGGAGCTCCTGCCCTTTGGAACGAATTGCCCCTGAACATATGTACAATCTCTGACCTCCGGGTCTTCCGCTGTGCCCTTAAGACCCTACTGTTCTGACAGGCGGGGCCATCTAATTGAATGATTTTAAATTGAGGTTTTAAATTTTGGGGTTTTAAAATTTGGCCAAACTATTTAATGATTTAATTAATTTTTAACTATGATATTTGTACATTTATGTTTTTAAATCGGCTGTACACCGCCCTGTGTCCTTCGGGAAAAGGGCGGTATATAAATAAAATTATTCTATTATTCTATTCTATCCTAATTTCTATGATCATGTGGCCAGCATAGCTATAGGCCAAAGATGCACAGAACACTCTTTCCTTCCCACCACAGTGGTACCTATTAATCCACTTGAATGTGTATGCTTTCAAACTGCTAGATGGGCAGGAACTGGGGTAGGAATGGGAGCTTACCTGATTTTGTGGCACTTGGGTCTCAAATCTAGGCTGTCAACTTTCCAGTTGACAAGCTCAGCATCTTTAATCACCAAGCCATTGCATCCCTTTAAAGGTGAGATATAAATACATGAACAAAATTATGGTAAATATCAACAAAATGTATAAATCCTCCTTTTCAGGTTTCAGGTTTCTCCTTAGCAAAATAAGATTGTTTTTGCAAAAATCGTTTTGCAAAAATCGTTTTCACATATTGGTATCTTGAGTGTTATACTTTAGTTTATGTCTTAATTGTACTCATTTCAAGCACTGTTAAACACATCCTGAAGCCCAATCTCCATTATAAGCACTGAAATGAATACATCTGATAGCATGAATGCATATATCCTATCAGCAGATCTGTTCTTTAGCTCAATGTTTTATCAGAGCTACCTTTCCTGCATGCATTTTCATTGGGAGCACTGTCTGTGTGACAACAAACAATTTATTACACAATCTATACATTTTCCTTACTTAGATAGTGCTTTTAAGACAATTCTCTGTACATTCTCCAATAAATCACCTGAAAATATCACTTGTCTCATGCTACTACAAACAAGCAACAATAAACATATACCTCTACATTAACTGGACAGTTGATAAATTTCTTTAAAGAATATATTAATGAGTAAAACTGTTTAATTCAGTAAGAGATTTATTAACTGCATACGTATCTTATGGATTTCCTGATTTTTACCGTTCACATATCTGAAGTGGATACAACTAATCTATACAGCAAGGACTAAATCTAATTAGGAAGAGTGGAGTGGAGGAAGGTACTCTAGAAATATCTGGAAATCTTCACTATCTTGCAGGATCAGTGTAACTTAACTTCACCTGGTCAAAGGCTGAAACACTGCTATTTAAAACTCTTACGTTTTAGCAATAGCAATAGCACTTAGACCGATATACCTCTCCATAGTGCTTTTCAGCACTCTCTGGGTGTTTTACAATGTCAGCATATTATCCCCAACAATCTGGATCCTCATTTTACTGATCTCAACCTTGAGCCCATTCAAGATCGAACTCCCAGGCTGTGGGCAGAGTTTGTCTGCAATACTGCATGCTAACCACTGTGCCACAGTGCTTTACTTTTTGACAGCTGATGACAGACCTCATCTAGAGTAGGCATGCATTAGCCAGTAGTAAAGTGCAGATGGACTCCTTTTAATCCTATAGTCCTTTATTTATGCTGATTCAAGAGAGAGAAGGAAACTGGATTGTTTTAAAGTAATAAAATGCTCCTCCCCCCGAAGGCAAAGGACATTAAATATTAAGTATTTTCAGGGGTGAAATTCAAATTTTTTCCCTACTGGTTCTGTGGGCGTGGCTTGGTGGGCGTGGCAGGGAAAGGATATTGCAAAATCTCCATTCCCACCCCAATCTGGGGCCAGCCAGAGGTGGTATTTACTGTTTCTTCAAACTACTCAAAATTTCTGCTACTGGTTTTCAAGAAGTTGTTAGAACCTGCTAGATTTCACCCCTGAGTATTTCCTCTCAGGAAGAGACTTTCTTCAGAACTGTTCCTCTGAAACTTAGAAGATGAAGACAGAAGGTCTTTTCTGAAGCTACCCTGGTCTTATGGATAGGTTGCTGTTGAGGCTTGGATGGCCTCCTCACTAACCAACTCTTAGGAAGCAAATAAATACCATATGGTTTAATGCTGCTTTCAGAGTTGAGTTTCTGCTGGCTTTCTTTTATTTTTACTTATTTTAATGAAGGGCATTGTTGTTATAATTTTAATTTAGTTTCTAATCGTTCGTTTTTATTGTTGTTTGATTTTGCACTGTTGTAATCCATCTGAAATCTATTGGCTAGATCAAATAGAAATGAATTCATATATTAAAACACGCTGTATTCCTATATATTTAAATAAGTAATTGAAACAGATATTCAGTTTGTCAGGATATTATAAATAGCATAGGAATGGTTATTTATAAGTTGCAGAGTATACTGACAAAACTACTCAATAATATTACTTTATCATATGATGAAATGGTTGGACAGCTTCCACTTTTTGGAGTTATATAGAAAAATGAATTCATTTGAAGGGCAATTATCCTTTATTTCCTTTCCCTTGTCATAAAAATATGATTGGATAAAGATTAACAATTATACAGGAGGAGATGAAAACTAAAGAGAATATGACACATCAACATTTTCTCAACACTACTATGTGAGAGAATCAAAATTTGTGGAAATGTTGCAAATAGAAATATAATAGTTTGAAAGCAACAAGTTTAAAATTACTTTTGACATAATAAAAGTTGCATCTTGGAATTGTGATTCTGAATATTAATATGCCATTTGTTCTTGTTATTTATAGTAAGGTGTTTCCTCTCTGTACTGTTTTGCTATTGTTTTTTTAATTTATGAAGGAGGTAGACAGAACATTACATCGCAGTGTTTCCTTGCTAACTCTTGAATGGAGAATAGAAAACATGTTTGTGTTGATGAAAACTAAGGTGATCTCACTTGTCTTCCTACATTTACCTTACTTACACTTACACTTAACACTTGTCTTCCTACACTTCCTACACTACACTTAGTTATCTTGTTTTTATTATTTGTTCCTGCACTACCTATTACCTTGCTTTTATTATTCTAAATTCTTAGGCTTATCATACTCACTTTAAGGATAGGTAATAGAAAACCACAGTGAGAATCACTTTGGTGTAGTGGTTAAGATCCTGGGCTAGGTGACAACAAATTCTAGTCCCAACTCCACTAAGTTGATAGCATAAAGATAAAAGTGATATTTATTGCATTTATGGACTGAAATAACTGTTAGAAGGTATTATTATAGATGTCCAATCATATTAAAGGGAAAGGAACTAAATATGGATCTCGTGACAGCAGGTTAATCATCCAAATTAGGAACTTTTCATGTATTCATAGTTCTAATGGTATCTATAATTTCTTGTCAAGGTAGGTAACTTGATCATGTATAGTAGGAAGAGCTGTTTTTATATGATATACACATTTATTGCTTTCTTCCTCAAGTACATTTGACATGATATCCTGTTTTGTTTTGTTTTGTTTTCGAATTGTAACATACTTTATGCCGATTTCCGTTATTTGAAGATATAACATAACATTGTTGTAGCTATTTCAGCTGAGAGATTAGTAATTTATTTTACTTCTAATATATTTAATTTATATTATTCAGTGAATATACTAAATATTCAGTGAATATTTTTGGATGCATATAAAGAAAATTAAATAAGTTTAATTTCTGTATGTTTAGCCTACAGATAGTCCTTGACTTATTGTATAACCACAATTCCATCATTGTAAAGTGAGCCATGATGACACTGGACCTGATTTTATAACCATTTTTACACAGTCGTTAAGCAAATCACATGATTGTTAAGCAAACCCAGCTTTCTGAGTTTGATGCTTTTTTTTGTCTGAAAATGTTTAGGAAGGTTGCAGGGTAGCCTGTGAAGAGTTTGAGCCCATGGAACCTGAGGAACAAGGCCTTTTCAGCAGTTAGTTCATGCCCTTCTAGGCTTATTAAAGGGCAGAAGGGGATACAGGATTGTTTCTGGTTGGTAGTTAACTCCTTGAAAAAATGACTTATCTAACCAGCCTTTAAAGAGACAGTGGTGCTCCTCCTTCTCAAAGGACCATCACTTGGTCCAACAAAGCTGGGCATTGCTTGGTCCAACAAAGCATTCAGTTTCCAATCTTTATTTCTTAGTGAAGATTGGAGCTACAGAAGCTCCAATGGCAGCTACAGAAGAGTTTGGATGAAGAAGATTAGCTAGATCTCTTTTAGGTGAGGTTCAGGCCAGTGCTTGGGACTGAGAGGACATCAATCGCACGAATGGATAACCTCTGGCAGGAGAGGCATGACAGAAGCTCATTGATCCTTGACCTCTCAGCAGCATTTGATACCATCAATCACATTATCCTTCTGGGCCAGCTCCAGGAGTTGGGGGTGAGTGGCACTATGTTGTGCTGATTCTTTCTTCATCTGGATTGGTTTCAGTTGGTGTTGATAGGCAGAGAGAGAAAGAGAGATCCAGGCAGAGGCCTCTGCTTTGTTGGGTGCAGAGTGTTCTGTTCCCATTCCTCTCCTATTTAACATCTACATGAGGCTACTGGGTGAGGTGATCCAGCTTTATATTTCTACTTCAGGCACCCTCAATGATGCTGTGGATATCCTATCCCAGCAACTGAAGACTGTTGGGTTGGGATGAGGCAAAATGGGGTCTATCCAACCCTATTTACTTGTCTTTTCCAAGTAAATTGCTAATTCCTTTCTCTGTTGGAGGAAATCATCACTGTGGTTTGTTCTATGTAGATTTACCGTATCAGTTTCTTTTTTTTTAAATTATACTTTATTAATTTTTTATAGATACAAAAAGTTTTCATTTCTATTTACATCGGATACGCAGTGTTTGTACATATATACATAAGATTGCTTGGTGTCACTTTTACCATTTGTTATTATTTATTTAACACACCTTTTATTCCTGTTTTTTGATTTTCATTCATCCATTCGTACCACCTTTCCCACACGGTATAGTACTCTGAGTTTTCATCATTATTTAATTCATAGGTTAATTTGCTCATCTCTGCACACTCTAATACCTTCCTAAGTACGAGTTCTTCTGGTGGCAGGGTTTTTTCCTTCCAATATTGGGCATAGGCCAACCTGGCAGCTGTAGTTATATGTATCGTTAAGTGGGTCTTTGTTTTTCCAAGTCTCTTCTTCGCTATTCCCAGGAGAAATAATTCTGGTATCAGCTCTACTTCTTCTCTAATTATTTCCTGTAACCATCTCCCAATTATGGTCCAATATTTTTTCGCTTCGGGGCACGTCCACCACATATGAAAGAAGGTGCCCTGACCGTGGCCACATTTCCAACAATTCGGGGACATATTAGGGAACATCTTTGATAGTACCTTATCAGTTTCAAGTACTTACTAACCCTTCTGTTCATAAGGAAAGAATTAACAAAGGCTTAGCATCTTGAACTAAAGCTTAACTGTCCTATTCAGCTTCGTGTATTTTATTTTGCTTGCTGAAAAAAAGGTATCAGAATTAAACTATGTTTTCTCCCATAGAAACTGGGAATGAAAGTGAAAGTTTGTTACATTATATGTAAAATGTAATCCAAGCTATAATAATGGGTTTTCTTCATCATATTGGCAAAGCTGCCCTTCAGTATTATGTAGAATTTACATTAAAGCCAAGTTTGATTTCTTTTTTACATTAAATTTGTTATTTGGCTTTTCTTGCTGTCAAGCTTTTGTCTCTCAGTGAAATCAACATGTGGTGCACAGTTGTAGAGATAATTGTAATGTATTTTAAAAGCAACAGTAGTAAAGGCATCAACAATAATGTGATTAGTACAGGGAAACGTAAAAATATCTGCATTTCTGCTGCTTTGAAATAGCACAGTTAACTGCAGAAAATAGTATTTTCTGTGCCTAAATATTGGAGTTAACAATAATTAGCTGCTTTCATTCTGTACATAATTACATAATCTTGATAGCACACAGTGTATTTGTTTGTTGTAATACAGATTCCACCACCCAGCCAACAGAATTTGAAGAATTCTTTAGAAATTTACTTGGTCACTGCCCATGCTAGTGACAGACTGTGCTTATATCTGCAAGAAAATGTTAGGATCAATTAGTAAATAAAAGAGGAAATGCTTTATTTTTCTGTTTGTTAAGTAACTTTCATAAATATGTAAAACAACCACCCAATTAGCTTCCCATTTATGGATTTCAGTCACCAAAATTTTCAAGACAAAAATTATTATTTTGCTGAGAATTTTGGAAATTGAACTCATGTAATTTTTTGTAACTCAGCTGAGAAAATGTGATGCCAGGAATAAATTATTTTGTTTTCTTTGGAATGTGCTTAATTTACAGTTGTTTTAGTCTTTTTGAAATCATAGATTCCTATTGAATCTAGAGCAAATTTCATGAAGATAGATTCTTTCTGTCTTTCTGTTGTCTGTCTTCACTTTTGCCAACTTGAAATGCTGAGAGTAAAGAACAAGTATCACTGCCCACTCTGAGCTTGTTCAGGTCCTGCTGCAACAAATATCCCTCATACCATTTGACATAAAAGAAAAATAAAAGAAATGGGATAAATCCAAAATCCATCTCACTCCTGCTTGGTTGACATGGACAAATGAGGAAGAACTGTAAAACTATTAAAGCAGCAGTTGCTTCTTTGATAATATTTGACATTGGGGAACTGAAAGAATAGGTGAAGCAAAGATTTTTTGTTTAGTTTTGGAAAACATTCATGTATACAATCTCAAATGAAGATTCTGTAGACATTATCAAGTCAGTATCACCTCCTCCATGATTCTTGATTGTGGGTATAAAAAATATTTCAAAAACTTTGTCCCTCAACTGCACTTCTTTACCTTAGGTGAAGGAAGGTACTCTATGCAAGCTTTAGTGTCATAGGCCTCCTATGCTAAAGATGAATTAGGGTTATATAGGTTCTGTCTTTCCTTGACGGGTCTAGGACTTTTCGGCTTGAAACCTTGGCCCTGCTTGTTCCTCCTCAAGGGTTTCTCCTCCACTTTATTATCCACAAATTGTGGCGGGGCAAAAGGATGCAGGAGGTTCAGCCGAGGAGGAAAAAATAGATAATAAAGCGGAGGCAAAACCCTGGAGGAGAAATAGGCAGGGCCAAGGGTTCGAACCGAAAAGTCCCATTCTGTTCCTTGATAGCCCAGCAATCTCTCTCAAATACACAGAGCCACACACAGAGGCATAGCTGATGGATATTCTGAGGCCAGTGGAATACTGATTTGCATAAGTATTGTTGCTGCATTCTTGGACCAGGTGAAATTTGGACAAGACATTCCTGTTATACAATTTATCTTTTAGCTGCTGCATTAACAGCAGCTGTCCTTATTTGCCAAATTCTGTGTTTGTTTTATTCTATTTGAATGAGTACATCAGATGATCAAATAGTATCATCATTTCTGTTAGTTGCATACTTTATTTAAGCTCTGTCTCTTGTTTCCTTGCCTGAAGGACAACATCTAGTAATTACAGTCCTAAATGATAAAATCAGTACAATAATGAAACATTGCAAATTACTAAATCAAGGCCAAATACAGCACTGGTTATAATCAGAATCTAATCACAGGCAATGTGGCAGAAAGAGGGGCCAATTTATCCTTTGTGCCAAGAAATAGTATAGGCCCAGGTGCTAGATTGTAGCAGTCCCTGAGTGGTGATGTTTCTACTGTCCCTGCTTTACTTCCTGAGTATTTCATTTTCATCCCAGCCAACTGTTTTGGCAAGTATTGTTGCCTGGCAACTCCTGGACAGATTCCCCCCAATATTGGCATCAAAAGGGCTCCCACAAGGACAGCTAAAAAGGATACTGAACATTGAATATTTCCTCATATGATACATCTGCAGACTTCTTGTTTTCATCTTTCTTTCTGTATAATGTGGCATTCATTTACCAATGTCAAAATGTATCTTTCAAGAGGAAAGGCCTGTGTTATGAAACAAAGAGAGGAAAAACCTAAAATCCAAATGTTTCTGTTTTGATCAGAGTGACTTAAATATTTCAGGAAAGGAAGAGTAAAAGTCTTTTTCCATAGGTGGAATTTTTCTGAAGACAGAAGGCACTTTTTAAAAAATGTCACAGTGAGCACAGTACGACTATGACTTCAGTGATGGTTATGAGTTTAGTCTGCTTCTTGTCATTTTAGAATCAAAATAGATAGTGCACCACTAATAGATTCTAGAGGCTGCCAGCAATCTAGCTTTGGAGGGGAAAAAATCCAACTAAATGCCTGTCAACATTGCCAAGCTCATTTTTTAAAAATACATTAAATATCATTACAGACAGCAATATTTTTGTATCTATAAAGCATCTGAGTATCTGCAAAGTGAAGACATAGAAATATTTTATCAGTTCTTCACTAATAAGCATTATTGACCGAGTATAGGGAATTTACCTTTTGCTTTGATAAGTCTTCAGATAAACACCATTTACAGTATAAGAACTACCAGGCGATCAATAAATATGAAGTTGCTAGCTATGACAGGGGATTCAGACATCTTCAAACACTTATGTGATGAAATGGCACTTGCCTAGCAATCAAATTTCATCATGTGTTCCTGTAGAAAATGCAACATGAATTGCTGTCCACACTTGTTAGTGTCCTTCATCAATGTTTTAATTCGATGTGCTCTGTGAAATTTATTTATATTATTTCTTTATTTATTTGCATTCTACTTTTATTATTTTTACAAATAATTCATGGCAGCAAATATATCCAATACTTCTTCCTCCAGTTTTCCCCATACAATTCTATGAGGTGGGTTGGGCTGAGAGACCCAAGGTCACTAAGCTGGATTGTATGCCTAAAATCCTAGAAATAGAACTCACTCACTTTGTAGGCTGGTGACTTAATCACTAGACTAAATCAGCTAGCGTGGTGCTTTGCAACCTTAGCAACTTTAAGATGTGTGGACTTCAATTCCCAAAATTCCCCAGCCATCATGTTGAAAAATACTAATGTAGGATATTATTTATCACAGGGTGATAAAAATCTATTCTTATATTCAGAGGTTAAATTAGCTTTTTCCAACCTTGCATTTATTACAAATTCAACTGTCAGAATTGGGAGTTGAACATCCTGGCTAGGACTTCTGTGAACAGGCTCAAGCATTCTGAAAGTTACTAGGATTGCTTACTTATACCGTACTACGGTCACATACTAATTCTTGTGTTGTTTTAAAGTAATAAATACAGTATATAATACTAACAAGGTTATTTCTGTATATATTAATCTACTTCACATGCACACTTAAATTATTATTCTAAACTTTTCTGCGCAGTGCATTTCTCCAGGCAACAAGTAGTGTACAAGCATAAGATTAGTATTCTTTTAGCAAAGCTACTTTCTATATATCCTGTATGGTGATTCAATAATATTGTGTTCATGATGGATTGAGATTATTATTGTCTGTAAAAGCCCTAAACTATTGAGTTATTAGCTGTCAGAATAATTACATATGCAGTATAAATGGGGTGTGCTTGATTGCTAGGATTAACCCCCCCCTTCCCCCTCCTCTTCTTTCACTTGGGAGATCCATATGTGCATATGTGTTTTACGTTCATCACAACACTGGGAACAGACTTTATGCAGCTGTTGCATTTATTCAGTGCAACCCTCATCAACTCTCTGTCTGCAGAGATTATGGGTTTATACTCCTACACTATTCCTTGGATAATGACATAAACTCTAAGTGTAAATGTAGATTATCTAATTTTAGTCAAGGAGCAGTAAATTATTCTTCAGAAAATGCAGTATATTGGCTTTCTTTCAGGAGCAAATGAAGCAGTGGGATATGTACATTTTAGACAATCATTGTTCGAGATGAACAATCACTACTGAAATAGCAAATCTGTGAACCCCTAGAAGCTAGCAAAGTTATAATCAGAAGCCAACAAGGGTTTCTCAAAAACAGATACCGGACAAATCTTACTGCATTCTTTGACAAAGTGACAAAATTAATGGACTAGCAAAATGCTGTGGCTATAATTTACTTGGACTTCAGTAAGGCATTTGACAAAAAAGATTACAACCTACTACTTGATAACATAGAAAAATGTGCGTTAGACAGCATCAGCACCAGATGGATTCTGAACTGGCTGACCAACCACATTTGATGTGAAGTCCTTAATAGAATTGCATCTACATGGAAGGAAGCATGCAGTTGAGTGCCCCAAGGCTCTCTCTTGGGCCCAGTACTCTTCAATGTCTTCATTGTTGATTTACACAAGGGGATAGAAGCAGAACATATCAAATTTTCAGAAGACACCAATCTGGCAGAAAGAGCCAACAGTCCAGTGAATAGGCTCAAGATAGATAAGGATCCTGACAGAACTGAATACTGGGTCCTCTCTAACAAAATGAAGTTAAATGGTGAGGAAAGCAAGGTTCTACATTTAGGAAAGAAAAACCACATGTATAGGTAAAGAATAGGCAGTGAACTGCCACAACAGTAGTAACTGCATTGATAACTGGACTATATTATTTCTCTATGGCACTGTAGTTAAATTCTGAGAATTGACTTGTTTTTCTTGTAGTCAAAATATTTTATACTGAAATTGTATTAGACTAGAAATCTGCACAGTAAAAAATCTCAGATAGTGATTAAGACTTCTAAAAGAATCTTATCCATATATTGACAGGTGCTGAAATTATGTGCTTTGTACGAAAGATATATAATGATCCCAATTTAACCCAAGAAAACCAGCATCCTCCACCCCCTCCATTCTCTCTGATGTTCTCTTTGCAATGAGATTGACAAAAAAGCTCTGATCAATAACCATATACGTCCAATATGACATTTATTATAATATGAACCAAAGTTACTACAATTTTCATTACTCAATAATTCCCTTTTTTCATCAAAGTGGATACTATACAAGACTGACCTTGAAAGTTAATATTTTATTTAAGACTTGAACAGACATATGCATACCACAAAAAGACATTATTTTCCTTTGTTTAAAATACATATTTTTGCTTATATTATTTTTGGAAGAAAATACAAGTATGGCAATAGTAGGAAAAAGTGACTATTTGGCCAATAAGGTTATTTTCTTTGTTCATTGAAGCCGTGCACTGGATGATATGAACATTGCATGTTGCTACAATCTTCATTGATGGTGTAGAAGGTCAATAGAATGAATGTTAAAGTTACTGATGTCCTCAAGACATCAAGTGATTTACTTTGAAGAAGTGACCTCAGGTCATGAAGCTGGAGGCCGGATATACTGCAAAGAAACAAAGCTTCTGCAATGTCTGGAGAGACTTAGTTAAGTCAACTATGAGATTAAAAAACCACGTCAATGAAACTGACAGCATAGACTGGCTCTGCTGTTTTGATTTGGTAGAACACAAACCTTTCTTTGGTTTCTCACAATAAACCTTATTCCATATGTATTTTTTTTTAAATATAAGAATATACTGTAGGAAAGTATGCTGACAATCACAGCCTCAGACGATAATCATGGTTAAAAATATGTAAATATGCATACATGTATTGTAGGACATTATTTCATTCACAAGAAGATTAAGAATATCAGGCAACTAATAGTACATTGTGAACCTAGACACTAGGAGAAGAAAGCAATGGTAGCATGCGGTAGCAAAAATGTGGTGCTTTATCCTAATTTAAATCCTACAAGTACACTCCAGTCACTCTACACATCTGATGAAGTTTGCTCCTATATCTCACAAAAGAATGACATTTGTTAGTCAGAAAATGTGCTACAACACTCTTTCTAACTGTGAGTATAAAGCACCTTTTTCCATTCTAGTGTCCCCCAGCTCTCAGAATTCCTAGCCAGCCTTTTTAAGGGTTTTGGAAATTACAATCCCAATATAATTAGATGAAGCCAAATTAGGGATGCTGGCTTTGTATCCCTTGTTATTTTATTTTATTTTTTGTCAGAATAATATATAGGGGCACAATAAATAATATCACCATCGTTATTGCAGCATAATAACAATATATCACCCTATCTAGGTGACTGGATTGGAGAAGATTGTAACACTTGTACAAACAAGTTTGTTTTTCAAACTTGGCAACTTTAACAAAATTGGCATGCTGGCTGGAGAATTCTTTGAGTTAAAAGTCCACTGATCTTAAAGTTGTCAAGTTTGAAAAATACTGATATTCAGTTAGCCTCTGTTTAATTACTTTCATTGAAGAAGACTATGCTATTTTTCAGCTTCTCACCTCCGACAATCCACATGGGTAATCACTTATTGCTTAGCTTGAGACTGAGTGTTCAAATCTTTTTCCGTTGGTCTGGCCATGCCTTCTTCAGACTTTTTCACTCAGTTTTACTAGCAAGACTGGTGTTGGATTCCTCTGAAATATATCAGAGAGATTATTAGCTTAATTTCTGTTGGTCTACAATTAATTTTACTTTAAAGTGCTTCGCGGACTGTCTTGATGTTCCGGTAGGGCTGTGCAACGTTTGTGGATTGGAGATTGACAGGAAGCTTTCCCTCAGCTGCTGGCGATGTTCTTAGTGTGTCTGGGGCTCCAGATCGCTTCCACTGCCCATAAATTAATGATTGCAGCTTGCCAGAGGTTGCTTCGTGAGGCACCTCTGTGTGTTTGTTTGACGCTGGTGTGAGGCTGGTTACCAGCTTGCTGGCACAACCATTTCTGCCCCACAGCCCTATCGTCATAATCGGCTTCAGAGTCATTGCCTGAAAAATCAGGTCACACTCCGCTTCAGGAACTGGCTTCACAGCACTCTGAGGGCAATTCAAGCCTTCGTGCCAAATTTCTTGCCTCCGTGTTGAGCCGTGGTGGAGCTGAGGAGCAGTTTCAGCTCGCGCCCGCCATTTTTGAATCTGACAGCTCAACTGTCAGTCGCGGCGGCTGCATTGTAAAAAATATAATTTTACAAGCCTTACTTGCTGGCCAAGGGCTCAGGCACTTGAACTAAAGCCGAGCCTGGTGAAGCAGAGTGCTTTGAGGGCTCTGTCCCCACTGTGCTGGGTTCCTGTGCCTGTCATTCCTCCTGCTGTCAATTCTGGCTGGTCTCTCCTTCGTCTAAGGACCAGAAATTTCACACAGACACCAATTTGCAAGACTCCAAGAAGACAGGTTTAATTTATGATTGATACTATATTTTAAAGTTTGGATTTATTCAGTTGTTTAAAAAAAACAAAAAACCTTGATCAGGACTTGAACTTTAATAAAAAATTTTAAAAATTCTCAATTTGAACTGCAATTTGCAGCCCACAGTTATGGCAGATTCTGCTTTATTATCAGACATTGAGGGTGAGCCTGCACCTCCCATAATGCACACAACGAAGCATACAATTGCTCAAGGTGCTAAAACAGCTTCTAAAAATAAAGTGGCTAAGGATAAGCCTTCTAGTAAAACCAAAAGTAGTGATAAGGTTGCAGAAAGGCGCCACAGGACATTGGAGCACCAATTTGATAAAGTAAGGAGGCAAACTGATAAATTATCAGTACATTCTGAGGTGGACGCTTTGATTCCTACAGAAGGGGTCTCAAGTCAGCAACTGTTCAGAGGCTCAACCTTTGATGTTCCCTCCATATCTTCCTTGCCACAGGGTTTGGCAACTCCCAGTTCTTCTGGGGTAGTTCGCCAGTTACCAGAAACTACCTTTACACCTACCTCTGCAGGCCTTTGGGCAGGTCAGCAGCATAACCAAAATTTGGATGTTCAATCCTTAATTTCAGAAGCCATTTCAAAAATCTTGGCCATTACTGTTCAGCAGGGCACCAAGTTGCAGTCTACTGAACCACCTTCTACATATCAAAGGCCAATACAGGATTATACTGATACTGCATATCCTTCTGAACATGATCTTACTGATGTAGAGGGTTCTACCCTAGATGAGGAGGTTTATGACCATTTGCAGTTATCTGATGATGAAGGGATGGAGAATGATGTACTAGCTTATTTCGCCCTTCAATATTCAAATCGCTACTGCACAAACCTAAATTAGCTACTAATATAGGTTTGGAGGAATCTTCCTCTTCCCATGATTCTGACCCTTCTAATATCCATGGGCAACTATTTAGATTACCCAGGGCTGACCAAGAATGTATGCCTTGTCCACCTTTGTTTTCTGATGTAATTCAGAAACCGTGGACCCAACCTGGATCCCTTGCTGGTCCTAACACACATGATAAAAGAATGTATTGTGCTGCCCCTACCATGGACAATCTACTACAATTGCCGGCAGTAGATGCTCCGGTTGCTAGTCTTACTTCTTCTATTTTGTCTAACGATATCATGGAGTGTCTTAGGATGGAGGATCGTAAGTCAGAGTTGTCTCTCAGAAAAACTCACCAAGCGGCAGCTTGGGCCATTCGGGCAGCCTCTTCTGCCTCATTTTTTAATAGACCATCACTTATTTGGCTCAGACAACTGCAGAGCCGCATACCGCCTGAGGCAGCACATTTACATCAAGATATTAATAAGGTAGTGGCCGCCAATGAATACTTGGACGCATCATTGGATGCGGTGAAGTTTGCTTCCAGGGCTTGCACAGACTTTTGTGGCTTCGTCACTGGAAAGCTGATAACAAATCCAAATGGAAACTTGCATCGTCTCCGTATAAAGGGTCACGCCTTTTTGGAGAAGCTTTAGATCCAGTGTTAGTGGAGGGATGTGATAAATGAAAAGTCCTTTCTTCCTCCTAATGGAGACCAGACTGCAGGTCAGCATCCTACTCATACTGTCAGCCCTTTTGTTATGATTCCGGACCCGGTGGATCCTATTACCAAAGACCTTATCCCCAGGGATTTTACCAGCAATCTGACCGTGTAACATTCAGGGACCGTGGCAGAATCCAGGCCCAGTCCAAGAGATTATTTCGGGGTACTGGACAACCCCGGGGAATTTTCCGGGGACATTTTCCGGGGAAAATGACTCCCAGCCACAATCCCCAATTGCCGGCCGTCTACAACATTTCTACCACCAATGGGACTCCGAATCAGCGGATGCTTGGATTCGATGAACAGTACAGTTCGGACTAACTCTGGAATTCCTCTCCAAGCCCCCAAGCAGGTATATTCAATGCCCGGTTCCTCATCTCCAGGTAAAGAAACAACGTATGGAAAATGAAATTTGGCATCTTTTACACATCTGGATGTAGAGAAACAGACTCAGACTCAACCCCTCCAAGACTGAGTGGCTATGGCTCCTGGCATCCCGGTATAGCCAGCTGGTTCCATCGCTGGCTATTGGGGGTGAAACGTTAGCCCCCTCAGAGAGGGCTCACAATCTGGGTGTTCTCCTGGATGCACAGCTGTATTTAGAAGACCATATGACAGCTGTGGCCAGGGGGGCCTTTTATCAGGTTCACCTGATTTACCAGTTGCATCCCTTTCTGGAGCAGGATGCCCTGTGCACGGTCATTCAAGCCCTTGTCACGTCCCGTCTGGACTACTGTTAATGCTCTCTACATGGGGCTCCTCTTGAAGGGCACTTGGAGACTTCAACTGGTCCAGAATGCGGCCGCACGGGTGATTATGGGTGCAACTTGGTGCACTCATGTGACACCTCTCCTGCGCGAGCTGCACTGGCTCCCAGTGGTCTTCCGGGTGTGGTTCAAGGTGCTGGTCACCATCTTTAAAGCGCTCCATGGCTTAGACTCAGATACCTACGGGATCGCCTTCTGCCATCGATAGCTTCCCACCGACCAACACGCTCCCACAGAGAGGGGCTCCTCAGGGTGCTGTCAGTAAAACAATGTAGACTGGCGACCCCCAGCGGGAGAGCCTTCTCTGTGGGGGCACCCACCCTCTGGAATGAACTGCCCCCCTGGGATATGTATGATTTCTGATCTCCATACCTTTCTCTGGGCCCTTAAGACCCTGCTATTTTAACAGGCTGGCCTCGCTGAATAAGAATCTGGATGGGGTATTTTAAATTTGTGGATTTTTAACTCGCAGGGCCAAATTTATTTAAGAGAGCCATGTTGTCCGTTAGTATCAAGACATGGCGACCCGATACCTGGGCTTGGAAGTGACAAAGTGCGAGCCTCACTGCCCGTAGTTCCAACTAATTGATGCTGTCAATCTATAGTCGGCAGCTTGGGCTACATAAGCATCAGTAGAGGATATATGCAGGGCGGCTTCTTGGTCATCTTTATCTTCATTTGTAAAGCACTACAAATTAGATATTTATGCCTTGGCTGAGGCTTCATTTGGGAGACATGTTTTACAACGTGTAATTTCTGCCCAGGACCTTGGGAGTATTCAGGTCCTCGCCCAGGGTCAATAAGCTTGGGTAGATCCCATGTGGATTGTCGGAGCTGAGAAGCTGGAAAATGGATGTCCCTTTTCAGCTTCCTGCGATGATAATCCAACCCTCCCTATGGTCTGTCTGCTCCAAGGCCAGGGTGGTTCTTTGTGCTTCGTTTACAGGTACTGGCTGACGCTTCTGTCATAGATTGAGAGGCGGATTGACTGATTTCTGGGTGGTGTTTTCTTCGCGCTTGACTGCACACACCTTTGTAAAAAAGTCTGAAGAGGGCGTGGCCAGACCAATGGAAAAAGATTTGAACACTCAATCTCGAGCTAAGCAATAAGTGATTACCCATATGGATTGTCGTCATAGGAAGCTGAAAAGGGATGTTCAGGTGAGTCAATGTCCATTTTTCAAGACAGACTCTATTCTATTGTCACTCACAATCCCCAATAAGCACTATTGAGCAAAGCCATACATTTCTAAATAGACATGTACGGTTTAGTTAAGAAGTGTCTCTTTTAGAACTTGGTTTTTTTAGTGAAGGAAAAAAGAAGAATAAAGTTAGATGATAGTATTGTATGCTAAGATTGGATTGTTAAGAATTAGATGTTGTTAATTATTGTTATAATTAAACACTGTTATCTTCCCACATTCTCTTACAATTTTTTTAATGGCATAGTTTTTTAAAAAATTTTGCCTGTGTTGTAAAATAAAAATTGTTAAACTTTTTATCCAGTTTCATGTTCCAGAATGCATTATCTATTGATGAGAAACTACTTTTTAAACAATTAGCCAAAGTTACCACCTCTTTTTAAACTAGTAATTGAGGCTGTTATTCAAGCCAGGGAAAAGACGTGGGTGCTTTAATTATTTGAAAAGTGAGTGATGCTTTATATGGGCACCCATATGTTCTGAATGAATTCATTCAAAGGATTTTCACAGTACTAATAAAAACTCTCCATTGCTAGCAAACTCAAACAAATTTGGCTGATCTCTGCGAGTGAGATTTTCAGATTTACAGCCTAGCTTAATCAGAGAAACCCAGCTGCCTTAGCTGATTTGACAGAGCTTCTTCTCTGTCTCCTCTCCTATTTAGAAATGCTATAATCTGTTTAAGTCCCATGTCATAATGAAGATTATGAGATACAGTACGTCAGTGTTGTGTGTGCATGACAGCAAGGGTTCTCAGTTGTGAGCTGGGAATGACATTGAAGCAAACTGTTGCCTTCCTTAAAAAACATTCTAATTTTATGGTTTCACAGTGGCTTGGTTCAACATTCCTTTTTTGCTTTTATGTAGAAATTTAGAAATACCTACTCAAATTTCTACTTTAGAAATATCTACTCATATAACTAACAGCAAAAAGACACAAAATGCAAAGGCAAAGAAATTAAACTAACATTTTTGGGAAAACATAGCAGAACTATTTCTTTTCGGACTAGACTTTGATTTAGAAAGCTTTGTATTTATTGACAGTTCATTCTGCTTTCATTTGAAACTTGTAACCGATAAATGTATTCATAATTTAGTTTTAGATGGTGGGCGATAGAAAACATACATACAAAGTCTTTAAGAAAAATATAAGGTAATTAGAACGTCTTTTAAGGTGTATCTTAAAAATATTTAAAAGTTATTTATCTTTTCCATTTAGATATAGGTTAGGACTAACGTGTAAATAATGTTAGTTTCAATATATGCATTTAGGTGTTTGATGCACAGCTTCTTTGCAAAATGCATAATTATATATTTAATCCATTTTTATTCTGCTTGTCATATCAGAAACATCTCAAAATTATATATGTAAGGAAAAGGTTTACAAATCAGAGGTGCTATTCAACAGGTTCTGACTAGTACTGGAGAACCGGTAGCAAAAATTTTGTGTAGTTCGGAGAACCAGTAAATACCACCTCTGACTGTCCCCGCCCCCATCTATTCTCTGCCTCTCGAGTCCCAGCTGATCGAGAGGAGATGGGGATTTTGCAGTATCCTTCCCCTGGGAGTGGGAAGGGAATGGAGATTTTACAGTAACCTTAATCTGCCATGCCCACTAAGCCACGCCCACAGAACCGGTAGTAAAATTTTTGAATCCCACCACTGTTTTGACCATGTATTCATTATATTCCTACTAATTTTTAAAATTACAGCTATGTAGTAAATCAATCTTTTTAAAAGTACAAACTAAAACTACACACACACACACACACACACACACACATATGTCTTCTCAGGTTTTTGCGGGTGTGCGTATGTAAAAAGTTAAAATCTCAGGTGTTTTCCCATGGCATTAAAAGTCTGTTAGTTGAAATGCTTAAAATCCTGGCTAAAATACCAGCTTAAGATCCTCCAAAATCCCAACAAAACACTTTGTAAGGTCTTTTGAAACTCTGGCTAAAATCCTAACCAACATTTAAAAGTTTTCTTTTTGGCAACGTTTCGACAAGCTCTCTAACTTGTCATCATCGGGCCCCATCTTTCAGTTTGGAAGCTGTGGGTATGCTGCGAGATCGGAGTTGTCGCTTTTCTATGTTCGCTGCTGCTGACATGTGCTGGTTAGCCTGCAACTCTGTGATCTGATTGGAGGGCAGCAGTTTTTTCTCCTGCTTCATTATCCTAGCTGCAGCCTGACTGCGTGTTAAAGGCCCAGCTTTCTCTGGTTCCCTATTACTAACTGTCAACTGCAAAGAAGATAGGATTCTGGTAGGCATCACAACACCGCTGATTGCTTTTTGAGATCTTAGCCTATTTTCTGGCTCAGTTGGTGCCAGAAAGGCCAACACATGAAGGCCACGGGACATAATATCTACTTCAACAATACTAGAACAGTGCTGAAAGAGGAACATCTTAATAAGAGAATAATTAGGGAGGCTATCAAAATTAAAAAGAGGCCGCAGAATATGAATAGACGAGATGACATTTCTAGGTTATCAAGTATTTGGAGACCTGCACTGAGGGAAACTCGAGTTTTAACATCAGAGGATAGTAGAGATCCCAACAGGCAACCAGTGGTGTTGTAATGCCTTCTCTCTTTGCAGATGATAGCTAGCAATAGAGAAAGAGAGAGAGAGAAAACCGAGCCAGAAGATAGGCTGAGATCAATAGTCATTGACTTAGCAATGAATTCACTATTATTAAAAAAAATAGAAGATGTTATTGTAAGGCATCATAGAATCTCTGCTATAGTAACTCATACATTTGATTAGTTGAAAATACTGCCTTTCCAAAAACAGATGGACCACACATTTCCAACAACCATTTTCTGATACTTGAAATAATATCACTTTTCCAATTTCTTAGTATAATTTTATTTTGCCACTGTTTATGATTGAGAGAACTCCAATTCCTGATTAACAGTAAAATACCATACTTTGCAAATAATCAATATTACATTAACATTTAAAGATTTTTCCATAAATCTACTAATAGACATTAATATACAATTCCAAAAGAAATATTAAATTATCACATGACCATATCATATGGCTTAAGAAAGCTCTCAAATTTCTTAGACCTCTGTCATTAAAAGCTTGATGTTTATCCTTTCAAATACATTCCTACTTTTGTTGCCTTATGTGCCTTATCTGCAGCCAATACAGGAACGTCCCACATTTTTAGATTATTTACCACTTTTATTCTTAAATTTTATGCTTTAGTTTCTCTTTTGGAGCAGTACTCTATGTGACCTTCTGTATGTAGCTTACCTGATTGGTTGGACTCTACTCATAACCAAAATATTATGACCCTTTGGGCTTTATTATTCTTGTTAATAAATCCTTCATCTTCTCTTGTGGCGTATTTCCAACTATAGATTGAAAGTTTAAGGTACCTTATTTTTGCTTTCTCTTCTTCTACTCTATTTGGCAATAATAGTTTTATATCAATAATCCTATGTACTACAAAGTGTCCCACTCTAATCAGCTAATTAAGCCATAACATCTGAAAGGGTTCCTGAGCCTTTAAATGGTCTCTCAGTCTGGTTCAGTAGGAATCATAATCATGGGAAAGACTGCTGACCTGACAGTTGTGTGGAAAACCATCATTGACACCCTCCATAAGGAGGGAAAGCCTCAAAAGGTAATTGCAAAAGAAGTTGGATGTTCCCAAAGTGCCGAATCAAAGCACATTAATAGAAAGTTGTGTGGAAGGGAAAAGTGTGAAAGAAAAAGGTGCACAAGCAGCAGGGATGACCGTAGCCTGGAGAGAATTGTCAGGAAAAGGCCATTCAAAAGTGTTGGGGACTTTCACAAGGAGTGGACTGAGGCTGGAGTCAGTGCATCAAGAGTCACCACACAGAGACGGATCCTGGACATGGACTTCAAATGTTGTATTCCTCTTATCAAGCCACTCCTGAACAACAAACAATATCAGAAGCGTCTTACCTGGGCTAAAGACAAAAAGAACTGGTATGTTGCTCAGTGGTCCAAAGTCCTCTTTTCTGATGAGAGCAACTTTTGCATCTCATTTGGAAACCAAGGACCCAGAGTCTGGAGGAAGAATGGAGAGGCACACACTGCAAGATGCTTGAAGTCCAGTGTGAAGTTTCCACAATCTGTGTTGATTTGGGGAGCCATGTCATCTGCTGGTGTTGGTCCATTGTACTTCATTAAGTCCAGGGTCAATGCAGCTGTCTACCAGGAGATTTTGGAGCACTTCATGCTTCCTTCCGCAGACGAGCTTTATGGGGATGCCGACTTCATTTTCCAGCAGGACTTGGTACATGCCCACACTGCCAAAAGTACCAAAATCTGGTTCAGTGACCATGGGATTACTGCGCTTGATTGGCCAGCAAACTCTCCTGACCTGAACCCCATAGAGAATCTATGGGGCATTGCCAAGAGAAAGATGGGAGACATGAGATTGAACAATGCAGAAAAACTGAAGGCCACTATTGAAGCATCCTGGTCTTCCATAACACCTCAGCAGTGCCACAGGCTGATAGCATCCATGCCACGCTGCATTGAGGCAGTAATTGATGCAAAAGGGGTCCAAGTACTGAGTACATAGGCATGCTTATATTTTTCAGGGTTCCGATATTGTTCTATGTACAATCCTTGTTTTATTGATTTCATGTAATATTCTAATTTTCTGAGATTATGAATTTGGGGTTTTCATGAGTTGTAAGCCATAATCATCAAAATTATGACAAATCAAGGCTTGAACTATCTCGCTTTGCATGTAATGAGTCTATCTCATATATTAGTTTCACCTTTTAAGTTGCATTACTGAAATAAATGAACTTTTGCACGATATTCTAATTTTTCGAGTTTCACCTGAATATTGCTAGAAAAGGAGGATAAATTTTGACCAACTCTTTCTCATCATTCATATAACTACATTGTATATGGACCAGTATTTATAGTTATAAAGGTACAGGTAAAATTTTTATAACTCCTTATAAATGAGAAATCATTTGTCCCTTCTGTAGATCATTGTTCTTGACAGTAAATTGGCAAATATTGCAATTCAAGCTGTCATTGTTGATACTATTATATTATATAGATTCTTTTCTAAATTTTTAATTTTGGTCTATCTCTGAAATACATCTTCCCCATTATAATTGCCTGTCTTTTGTGATCTGAACCAAAATAACTGCTGACTGAAAATTTAGAAGAATTTCTGCATAGGTTTTTTTTTTTGAATTGTTTTTGAGACTTGGAACAAGCAAAGCTTTTCAACCAGTATTAATGCCGTTCTAAAAGGCATTCATAATCTTTCCAGAGCACATTTTGTAATAGTGTTGAATAATTTGCATGACAAAAAGTGACTTTGCCATATATAAAAGACATTGTTCAAATGTTGATTGCAGCCATTAAACTCAAGTGCACTAATGCTCTTTTATACATGCACCAAGTTACTTCTTTATGCCCATACTACTACCAAAACTTTCTCTCTCCATCTCTCTTTTTCATTTGTTTTTTAATCACCACTTTTGGCATTAATTTTGCTGTTGGTTACTGCCTAACTGCTGCAGTTGGGAGATTAAAAACCCTGAAAGTGTAACTATCATACTTGTATTAACCAACTGTGTTATTTAAAGTTCCTAAAATATTTATCATGTTGTCAAATATCACAACTTCTAAAACTGAACTATAACTGTGACTGTTAAATATCAAAAATACTTTTATGCTAGACTGCTATCCAAACTGTCAGACATTGTGATACTCAGCAAAAACAACATTTGGAAATCCTTTGAGCCATAATATCTGAATAAATGCTAGGGTATTATACATTGACATTCTAGAGATTTATAATTAGGAATTCTTTGTACCAGTGATATATTTATCAATTAAGAAAGTCTTACTTAAGATGCAGGTTAAATATCACTGGAGGAAGTAAATTAGAAGGAAATTCTGGAATCTGAATTAAATATAATTTTGAATAATATTTTTCAAAGTTTACAAAAACAGTAGCTTGGGACAACTGTAGCCAGAAGTACCTTTATCCACTTTAGACAAGTGTGCTACTTGCGATATTTCCAGAAAACTGAGTCCTAGAGATTGGATCATTGTAGAGCAGTGTTTCTCAAACTTGGTAACTTTAAGATATATAGACTTCAGTTCCCAGAATTCCTAAGACAGTCATGTTGTCACCATCCTTCCCGACACCATGCTGGCTGGGAAATTCTGAGAGCTGAAGTCCACATTTCTTAAAGTTGCCAAAGTCGAGAAACATTTTTGTAGAGTATTCTGCATAGACCTACATATAAACTGGCCCAAAATGTAAGTAGTACATTTCATAGTAGTGAATTCATAGAGATGATAATGAGACATGGCTCCTTGGAAAGACATTTGGGCACATGTGAAGATTTTGCTACTTCAAATGGCGACATATCAGGACTTTCTTTGTTGTATGGTGTTATTGCATTTTCTTTCAAGTTGTGTTGTAATAGTATTTGTAGACGACATTTTCAATGGATCCATATATTAGCCAAATCAATCAGTCAGTTAGTTCTCATCTTTGAAGAAGGATAGGGAGTAGACTGTTTGGTGTGGGATGGCAAATAAAATTCCTGGTATCCTGTATGCAAATAATTTAAGGTTTTTAAAAATACCATAATCAAACCTTTCATTGACAACTAAAGATATGTGTCAGTAGCTCCTAGATAATTCCTACAGAATTATGTCTCTTTCTCCATAGAAAGCTTTTTCTGGCCATCAACTTTGTATAGACAGAAAGTATTTTGCTTTAGCAATTAACAAGAAAAAAAAACCCAAGAAGTTTAACTCTTATGGGCAAAGAGATGAAAAGAAAAATATTGTCTGTGAATTCTGCAGATTTTGTGGTTGCTAAACACAAGTATTTGTACTTGTGCCTTGAAACAGTTTCCAGAGAGAAATTCATGTTAGTATATTTCAATATATCATCTTTTTGTGCCATTTTCTCCTTTCCAGAGTTGCAAGGCAGCAGCAGTGGTTACCTGACAGTGCCATGTACTCTACAGACCTTATGCCTACTCAAGAGTGCCAAGGGCAATAAAAGGGTGGAAGAAGAATGGATGGATGGATGGATGGATGGATGGATGGATGGATGGATGGATGTATTTTGGATCCATCCATCCATCCATCCATCCATCCATCCAGACTACCATCTCCTACAGTTACTTTAGGGTATCTGCAGCTGTAAAGCTATTAAAGCTATTGAGCATAGCTTTAAGGGTAACCATGAGACATGGAACTTAATATTTAAAGTATGTGCTTACATATGTGCTTTAAAGGATTTGCATATGAGGAAGGACTGAAAATCATGTGTGTACTGTAATGTTTTCCAGACAAATATCAACTATTCAGGCAATTTCCAACCATGAAAGAATGCTTAATGAAGGGGGAATTATTGTAGTAAGAATGTTGTCCAGCCAATGACCAGAAAATATCAACACATTAGACCTTGTTGCAGTTCAAAGTCTCCTGGATATAACCCTGTTGATCTAGCAGGCTGTGATACATGTAAGAAGTTGAAATCACAATAAGTGCTAACTGTGAAACTTGATTCCAACTGTGATAGCTAGAAAACTCATTGCAATCAGTGTTTTGCACAATATATAGTATTTGCTATATATCCAATACTAACCTCTGTATATTTTTATCTGAGGACCTGGTAAATAAAGATGACAAGGATTTCCAGGAGTCTGCTCCATGTTCCATAATTTCAGCATGATGTGAATTTAATAATTATGATCACTGTATTTTGAGATTAAGAAGTTCTTTGCAGCTTTATACAATCCATAGGTTATTTTTTTTATTTTATTCGTATACTGTCTGTTCAAAATAAAGAATTAATATGAGGTCAGCTATATTTAGCATTTTATAAATATAGCTCAGCTAGAAGTATAAATGAAGCTGCAATAATTTAGGTCAAAAATGACTATTGGATGCTCTATAAATGGAAAGATTTTGCTTATGGATATTTTTACAAACATTTTAGTGAAAAATAGAAAATTTTAATAAGGCACAAATAAATCATTTCTTATTATAACTTAAGCTACTTCGTGATTCTTGTTGTCATCTGTACTAAGGGAAATGTCCAAAATAGAATTAACATGGTTTGCAAAGCTAAAAAAAAATCCAAATTGATATGAGATGCAAACTGTAATGATAGTATTGCTACCATTAGCTTTATTTGGTGTTGGGTTGAATTTGAGACCTGAATTATGTTACTGCTGCTTTGTAAAGAAATATATCTTATCCTTACTTCTAATTCTAATGCAGTTGATGGGGTTGGTAATTTCATATTACTTTGAGATCCTCATCCAGCAGTTCTCAGAGCCGAAGAGATTTCGGTTCCCATGCAGAAGGCAGGGCTTTTTTTCAAGCAACTCTTGGTAGCCTCTTCTAGCTCCCAAACCAGTCAAGTAAGATCTTTGAGGCTATGTGAAGAACCTCAACATAGAGGATTACATTATATTTTCCTCTTGTGAGAAAAATCATTCCTCCAAACCATCTCAAAGGAACAAAGAACAGCCACTTGTATTACAGTACTGTATTTGGTGATAATAGTAAAAAAAAAACCATTATTAAATATTTACATCTACAGTATATTATGCTAATCTATGGTTTGAATAAATTAATACTCTTTGTGTCTATATGTTAAACAAACTATAATTTACAAACCATAGTGACTAGATTCAAATATGCTAAGCGAAAGTTGAATAACTTTTGTTTGTGTGTGTGTGTTGCATGCACATTTGTATCTTATATATTATATTTTTTACACACTCATTGCAAATATTTTTAGGTCACAATGCTATAATTTCCTAAAGCATTAGACTTACTGAGAGTTGTTGTGCTGTAATACTACATTTCAATGATAGATACTTACCAACAGGTATTTTTTGTCCGCGTAGCCAAATCATTTCATTTATGGTAGTTTAGATGCATTCAAATCAAATTGTCTTTGAATCTTTTAACACCCAAGCTTGCTTCCCCCCCCCCCACTCCTAACACCCACACATATCTGCACAGATGGAGAGATGTGATAGATCATGGAATTAGCAAACCCAAAGCTTTTTTTTTTCTCGCTACATTTTTAATCTACTGGAGTCTAAGCACCCCCACCTCTGCAGTCTTTTGATCTACAATTTTATTCAAAGTGAAAGAAGTACTTAACAGGACATCTGTTCATAGCATGTGTTAGCTTTCAGCCCTGAGGTTGACCCTTCAAATGTTGATTCCTTACAAATAGAAAAGCTTAATTAACATATGTTCATAATAGTTGGTTTATATACATCAACCTCCATTGGCTTATTTCTGGCAATAGAAATAATAGCAGTGCAGGGGTAGCTGATGTTTCTATGTGCCCATGTCTACTAAGAATTACAAACAAGGCTGTTGTCTATGTAGACCTCTTACCTACTCAGAACTGTGCCAGATCTGTAAAGATCTTTATAAGGAAAATTCTCCATTCCAAATTTTAAACATAATACATAATAAGTTTAAGTTTGGCAATATTAGCTATATTTTCTAGTTTTTATTTTAAGTATAACTTTGACAATATCAATTGTTAAATCGGGTGAGTGAGGAGCCAAGAGCCAGGTCAAAGTGAACAACAACTCTTTAATGTACAGTGAGAATCTAGCAACTTTACCATAGAACAGCTCTCCTTATATATCTACTTGCCAAGTGTGTTAGCCAATAATCATCAAGCTTTTTCCCGCTCTAATTTTCCATCCAAAATTAGATATATAACACTCCTCCCCTCCCAAAAGGCATTTAGACAACTATTCACATACATAATCACGCAGGTGACTAGGGCATTCCCTGATTGTAGTTGACTTGCGCAATTCAATTCTGAGGCGGGGATTTGGGCTGATTGGAGGGACCCTTTGTCTCTCCCAGCCCAGCCAATGGAACCTCCTGGATTTTTTTATGGGCGTCGCACTCTTTGGATGGTGCCTGGCTTCTTGAGGGGGCGGTGCTGGACACCGAAGTCATCAGGTAAGTCCTCCAGCCACTTCGGGTTTGAGTTAATTGTTGGATAAGTGATTGGTGAGTCAGGGACTGGTTTGTCTGTTTTATAATCTGGCTCATCGGGCATTATTTGGCCCAGACATTTTCTTAACTGGTCGATATGTCTGCACCATACCCTTCCATTACCAACTTTGACAATGTATGACCTGGGCCAGACAATCTCAGAGATCTGCTCAGCTACCCAGAGGGAACCGTCGGTGTAATTCCTTGGGAAGACCGGGGACCCAATAGAAACTTCTAGTCTTACTTTCAGCTTCCATGTACCCCTCAGGGGAGTAATTCGGGTGCAGCCTATCTAGGGTGCAGTGGAGTCTCCAGCCCATTAAAAGCTCTGCGGGACTTCGTCCCATTGCCATGCACAGGGTAACATGTTGGGCTGCTAGGAAAGTATCAATCCTGGCTTGCCAGTCCACTGGCCCGAGTCTGGCCAATGCCTCTTTGGCCGATCTCACGAATCTTTCCGCTTGACCATTAATGGCCAGATGAAAAAATGCTGTGAGTGCGTGATGGACCCCTGTCTCTACTAGGTACCCCTCGAATTGAGTAGCCGTGAGTTGAGGCCCATTGTCTGACACCAGGGTGTCCGGTAGCCCATGCATAGCAAATAATTTCTGGAGCGCTTTAATTACAACCTCCACAGTGGTGAGTGCATTAATATGATCTCCAGCCACTTAGAATAAGCATCCACCACGATTAGAAAGGTTTGACCATGGAATGGGCCAGCAAAATCGATATGAATGCGGGACCATGGTCCCTGGGGCCTTTCCCACTCTTCGGATGGGGCCATGAGGGGAGCGGGGGGAGATTCTTGACAGGGGGTACACTTGGTCACTCATTCAGCAATGCTGTCGTTCTTATTGGGCCACCATACATAGCTCCTCGCCAATCCCTTCATCCTCACAATTCCCAGGTGCCCAATATGCAATGTGGTCAACACTTGTAACCTTAGATACAGCGGAACAACCACCTGGTCACCCCATAACAAACAACCCCTGCGTAGACAGCTCATGTTGTTTATAGATAAACGGTTTAAATTCCCCGCCAACGGGGCCTTTTGGCCCCCTATGCACCCAGCCAATAACAGTTCGCAACACAAAGTCTTTAGCAGAGGCCCTTGCAACTTCAGCAGAAGTGATAGGGCCAGAGTCCATAGAGTCAATTAGCAGAATAGGAATGCCTGGAGTCAGGCCCTTCAGCAAGTCTGGCAGTGGGCATCAACTCAGGGCATCGGCATGCCAAGGCTCTGACCCAGGCAATGGATGAGTCGATAAGAGTAGGCAGTCAAAAAAATAGCCCACCTAGTCAGATGGGGGGACATGGCTGCCGGAGTGGGGTGATTCCCAGCCAGGGCTTGGTGATCAGTAACAAGTTCAAAAGTTCTTCCAAACAGATACTCGTGAAACTTCTTAACCCCCGTGACAGCTTCCAGGGCCTCCCTGTCCAGCTGGCTGTTATTGCTCTCAGTGCTGGACAGGGTACGGGAGAAATAGGCGATGGAGGCTTCTAGTCCATTCGGCAGTCTATGACTCAAAACAGCCCCCACACCAAAAGGGGAGGCATCACAGACTAAGACAAGGGGAAGCAGTTCATTGTGTTGGATGAGGAAGCTGTCAGCTGAGAGGAGTCTCTTGACAGCTGCAAACGCCTCGGTTTCTGCACCACCCCAAACCCACAGAGATTTTTTGCTAACTATTTGTGGAGTGGTTCAGCCACTGTCACTTTGTCCTTTAAGAAAATCAAATAAAAGTTTAAAAGTCCCAGGAATGCCTGTAGCTCCACCCTGTTCTTTGTGATTGGCGCGTTGTGGATAGCTCTGATTTTACTTTCCGTGGAGGTGTATGCCTGCCCCATCAACCTTGTACCCTAAAAATTCAACAGCAGGCACTGCTATTTGACATTTGTCTTTTTTAACTCGCAGTCCCGTGTTTCTAAAAATAGTCAGCACCCGCCTTAGACGGTCCACTAGTTGTTGCTTGTCTGCTGTAGTGACAAGAACATCATCAAAATAGGGGATGACCCCCAGTAGTCCTTGCAGCAGATGTCCCATCACGCTTTGGAATAGTCTGAGGGCAACACTAATCCTGAACTGTAGTCTTGTGCACTTGAAGACACCTCTGTGTTTTTCCACCTCCCATTTTGCATGGTTGATCAGTATTAGAATGCCCTGCCATATGAGCTTATCCAGCTCCTGATCTATCCTAGGCTTAAGCGCAAATGGCATTCTCCTCGCCTTCATTCTTATGGGGGCTCTATTAAGGTCCAGATTAAAAAAGGTCCATACTTGCCAGGACGGTCATCAAAAACATCTTGGAATTTACATAGTAGGTTGTCTGTTGGGCCACCACTGGTAGAGTGAATTTCGGTAACCCCCATGGCCAGGGCTATGAATCAGTCGAGTTCTAGGAGGCTTTGTAGACATCTGCTGACCATAGTGATGGGCAGCCGCTTGTTGAAATGGCTGAATTTCACTTGGAACGTCCCACAGCCTTCAACGGGAATGCGATTTCCTTTATAGTCATTTACCTTAGGTGCTGGTGCTTCCTTGGTGCTTGGCTAATGTGGGTCTGGAATGTCTCGAGTGTTTTGGAATAGGCGCTGGATGTTTTCGTCCTTCTTATGCAGTCACAGCTGGCCGGCTTGATTGATGAATGCTCTCTGTTTGTGACGGGACAGTTGACTCGCCCTTCACACCTGCGCCGAATGTCCCTTTTTGTCACAGCGCCTGCAAATGGCATCTTTGAATCAGCATGTCTGTCTCTGATGGACTCCCCCAGAAATACCGCTTATTTCTGTCCATTTTGAAGACATCCTCATCGCCTTCTTCATTGCTATCAGTCAGGGCTGGTTTTCTGTGAACAGGGGTAGACTTTTGTGCCACCTGGGGTGGCGCCAGCCACTGTAGAGATTCTGCTGCCTTGCTACAATTCATGCACTCTGGTTTCATCTAGGGCAGTGTGCAGTGTGAGGTTTGTCTTGGCCAGCAGCCGCCTCTAGAGGCGAATGTCCTGGACTCCACATATTAGTTGTTCTAGGAGGACATCGTCTAGATTGCGGTACTCACGGTGGGTGGCGGCCTTGTGTAGTGCTGCCATGTATGTGTTAATCGGTTCTCCTTCCTTCTGGAGTCTTTGCCGGAACTCATAGCGATGAATGAATTTGGACAGCACAGGGGCACAGTGCATCCTCAACATGATCTGCAGGACCTGCCATGGTACAGACTGCACCAGTGTTGGCTCTGACAGCGATTTGGCCATGTCAAACATTTCAGGGCTGCAGTGACTCAAAAAGAGGACTTGCTTCCGATTGTCGGATAGCCCTTGGAGGTCATTCGCTTCAAAGAAGCATTCAAACTGTGTCATGTATGATCCCCATTTTTCTTTCATGGGATCGAACAGCGTTGGTGGTGCAAAGGCGGACATTTCTCTGCTGTGTTTGACTCATGCAGACTTTCCCGCCTGGCTGGATTCTATTGTCAGCTCTTATTTTCACAACCTGTCTACATCAATCCCATCCTCATCGCCAGTGTTAGATCGGGTGAGTGAGGAGACAGGAGACAGGTCGAAGTGAACAACAACTCTTTAATGTACAGTGAGAATCCAGCAACTTTCCCATCGAACAGCTCTCCTTATATATCTACTTGGCAAGTGTGTTAGCCAATAATCATCAAGCTTTTTCCCGGTCCAATTTTCCCTCCAGAATTAGATACATAACATCAATAATTCATTTTTAAAAAATCAGTATCTTATAATTATCTAATGATATACTAGGATATGATAGGAGTAGATTCAGGCCTGGTTGCTCTGTATCTTTCTTTTTTAAAAAAGAAAAATCCTCCAGAAAAAATATATATTCTTAATTTTCTCCTTTAACTTTTTTTAATTTAAGAAATTTCCTTAAGAGGTCTAAGTTCAATTCATTCAATCCAGATTCATCCAACAGGTTGAACTGTTTCTTTTAGCTTTCATTCTGCCTTTGGCCTGTCCTGAATTGGAATTCTGAATATCTATTCCTCCCTCCCTCCCTCCCTCCCTCCCTCCTCATGAAATCAAATTAATAACCCAAAATCTACATTTTAATAGGTAGCAGGATCAGTTCTAAAATTAAAAAGCTGAATATGATTATTCTCAAACTGAAGCAAGGAAGTTATTGGCCATTTAAAATAAAATAAATCAGAGTGGCATGAAAATAAAAAAAATGCATATCCTATGACCTCTGTATTCATTTGCAGACACAGTCTGTGCAATTTCAATGGGTTGACAATTGTATTTCTTACAAATAATTCATAAGATTGCTTCCTGTGAGAACGTTTACATCAGGAGGCACACTGGCTTTCACAATACATTGTAGTAAATGCCATGCTTTAAAGCACAGAAATGTTGTAGAATCTGCCAGCTCTGTAAAGGCTGGGCAAACAAAGAACTTTGGGATTAGGCCAGAAAACAGGCACACATTTAGAGGAAGATCACTTAAAAGCACTTACTGTATTTTAAAAGGATAAAATATTATCATCAGGAACAAAGAGCCTGCTATTTTCCATTTAGAAATGGGTGAATTGCTGTTGTTTGCAATTTTTTCCATGGCAGAAGCAAAAAACAACAAAAAACAAAAAAATACCACTATTTCAAAATAATTGGTGTTCTGAAAGAGGTCCATAGTTGTGGTTGATAAAAAAAAAGTTCCTCATTCAAACTTACTTTTATTTCAAAAAGTATGAAAAATACTATCCTGTTCATCCATTGCTTGAACAACTGAAAATATTCTTCAGGGATATACTGTACAACTACAGTAAGTGCCAATATCAGTTCTTATGAAATTTGCTGAAATAGAATTTGCTTTAGAAATTCTTCAAAACAAGAATGTAACTTTGAAGAAATTCTCATGGGTAACTTTTTTCCCCGACAACTTAGATAATTAAAGGCCTGAAGACAGAAACATATGAAGAATGGTTGCAGGATTTGTGTTTTTCTAGTCTGGAGAAAAGAAAGACATGATATACCAGTATTTGAGATGTTGCCATAAAGAGGAGGGGGTCAACTTTTAAGAACAATTAACCATTGGAACAGCTTGCCATCAGAAGTTGTGGATTCTTCATCACTGGAAGTTTTTAAGAAGAGACTGGAAATCACTTGTCTAAAATAATATAGGGCCTTGGACTAGAAGACATCAAAGGTCCCTTCCAACTCTATTCTGATTGATTGATTGATTGAAATGGGCAAAGAATGTATTTGAATCTCCTGCCTGCCACTGTAGAGTCACCTCTCCAGCAATCTCCTTGACTTCTACTATAGGCAGAGAGGAAGCCTCAGTGTGCTAATTCCAGGACAGGAGGATTCTACTTTAACAGGACATTGAGGAAGAGACTATAATCACTGATGATTCCTAACCAAATTAAATTTGGGACTAGGTTGTTTAACATAAGGTCTCCAGCATTGGCAACTTTAAGACTTATAGACTTCAACTTCCAGAATTCCCCAGTTAGCATGGCTGGATGAAGAATTTTGGGAGCTGAAGTAACAAGTCTTAAAGTTGCCAAAGCTGGAGACTCCTGGACAGATTCCCTTTGTTTCAGAGAATGTCTACATAAGAATAGTACTATCCAACTCCCTATCTCATTCACTGTAGTTCAACTGAATTTAAGACAAAGACATTTCCTCAAGTTTCTTCCTCTTGTTTTCCCACTCACCCATTCAAACCTATTAAAGAGTAAAGTACGAGATAGATACACAATTTGAATGTCTTTTCACTAGGAATATCAGTTGATGTCTCTCTGGAAGACTACTGTTCTGAAAAATTGCCACTTTTTCAGTATTGTGTGTTGGTAAAAAAGGCTCCTGTCTTCTTGCCACTGTGAATCTTCGTACCTTTCTGAAACTTATTCTGAATTTATGATGTTGGAATAAGCCTGATGGATTTATGACATTCATGAATCAGACAATTAAAAACAAGTGTTTTTAATTAAGAATCTTATGATTCTTATTTTATTATTTATTTATTTATTTATTTTATTATATTATATTATATTTCTATACCGCCCTACTCCCGAAGGACTTAGGGCGGTGTACAGCCTCAAGATAAAAAGCATAATACAAAAATTAAGAGAGATTATTAGAACACATTAAATAATTTAGGCTCAAGACAATTAAAAACAGATTTAAAACACCCAATTTATAAAATTTAAAACCAGATTAAAAGGAAGAGTTAGACCAGACCAGATCTTTACAAATATATTTTATTTTTTCTTTAGGTACACTGACAGCATATGCACCAAAGACAAACTCCTTGTGTGTCCAATCACACTTGCAGAGAAGGTATTCAGCCGGTTCGTACCGGTTCATGCGAACCCATAACAGAGATCACAGGTGGACCCGCCCACCCGCCTCTCCTCTATGCCATCCTATTTAGGCACGTTTTCGAGGCTGGGCGTATGCATGGAAGGCATGCAAGCGAGCAAAGCACATGCACAGAAGGCTGGGCGCATGCACAGAAGGAGCATGTGCAAAGCGAGCTGGGGCTCACAAAGCAAACTGATGGTAAGAATATTGGAAACCCACCGCTGCACACTTGGCCAATAAAAAATTCTATTCTAATAATAATTAAGTAAACACCATTAATGAGGATAGGACAAGGGCATCTCCTGTTGAGATTTTCAGATCAGGAATTATGAACAGTCAGAATGGTAGGAGAGTAATAAAGAGATGTACCCCAATTCTTTACAACCTCCGAAAATTATGGTAGACTTTTGGAAATATCATCCAAAGAATTTCTAAAAGAATACTCAAACATCCTGAACATGAGGTCATAAAATAGAAGTTTCAATTTTATTGGATATTTTATGCAGAACGGGATTTGAGGCATCTATCATGTAAAGATTGTATTAGATAAAGTAAAACCTTTTAATTTTTTTTCTCCAATGAGTAATTTGAAATTTGAGATAAAATCAAAGATGCAGTGGCATTGGGAAGATTGTCTATTTCTCAAGAGGTTACATTTATCAGAGAGTAATTTGACCAGGCTGTTTCTTACAGTTTCCTTAACTTCTTTTCTCTCAGGATGGTTTTTTTTCTAAGCTTATAGGCACACTTCCAAACAAATCACTAAACCACTGTGCTCCATCATTACAAGAACAAATGGTTCTCGAGGCTATTCACCCTGAAGGAGGTGTTTTAACATACAGAGAGCTTTATTAACTAGCGGAGCTGCTGCGCTCCCGACAGCTCTCTCGCACCGCCATTTTAAAAGCCGTTATTTTGACAGGAGAATCGCCTCAGCTGTTTGTCGGACCGTTCCTATTTAGCAGGTCCTTATTTGCCGCTTTCCTTCCCAACTTGGGCAAGGATTCAGTGAGGCTGTTGGCAGTTATTTAAGTTATTCTGAGCAATTTAGACTCTTTGTGGAGCTAGTGACGCTCCCATTTGTCGTCAGCTCTCCTAATTAGAGCAATTAGCCCTGGGGGAAAAACCGCTCTCTCTATTGCTATTAAACGTTACTGCTGATTGAAGAGCTTACCTCCGCTATTGTCAGGACCTGGTTAATTAACGGGTCCTTAGTAATTTGCCTTTCTGTCTTCAAAGAAGGCTGTTTTCAAGTCAGCCTCTTTTGTGGAGTTTTTCGCGCTCCCTTCTACTTGATAGGCGTGGCCTACAGTTTGAGGCTTGTGAGTTATAACGGCACCTTTCCCTTCTTCGCTGGCATTATTCACCAAGCAGTGATATTGAGCACATTTCTGGGGAGAATTGAGTCTCACCCTTGTGTGTATAAGGTGCCTCATTTAATCAGTTCCCTCACATAAGATTGAGGGAGGCTATTTTTGGCTCAGATATTCATATCTGATTAGACAGACAATTGTGACTCCACTCAAGTGAGAATAATTCACAGCAATTTTTCCCTTTAAGGCTGCAAGCAAGAGTAGACATGGCCGTAAGGCCTCTGTGCAGCAACAGTCCATTACGGCCCAAATAGAGTCAGGGTCTAACCCTTCTACAGAGCCTTCTGGCCTATTAGCTGCTGAGACCATGATTTCTCAGGCTCATAATAAGCCTTCTGCACGTTCTGCTTCACATACTGGCCAACATAGAGATAAGATAACTAAACAACTGGCCTCAAAAACTAAAAGACTCCATCTTCCAGAACCAGAGCATGTCCCTATACTCCAGGAACGGGAGGCTCTTCAGTTACCACTTACTCCAGATCAGATTTCACTTCAAGATTGTCCCTTGGACATTCACACTGCAGATCTATGGGGTCCAGGAGTTACAACGGCTTCTCTGACATCGGATCCTGTTCTTCAGGTTCCTCATGATCATCCTCTTCCTGTTTCTACTTCTTCAGTTCCCTCAATTCAGGAAGTAGACCCAACCTCTGGTCTAGTTCATACAATTCTGAGTCCAGAGGACATTCAAAAAATGATTACAGCAGCAGTACAACAGTCTTTAGCTACACATAAATCCTCTCGTTCTGAGCAAGTCTCAGCAATTTCAGTGGTATCTCACTCATCTTCAGCTTCAGAAGGCGACGGTGAGGACGACATATTATCTATTGCGGCTTCGCATTCTCCAACTCCTTCTGGCGTGAGTCGTCCATCTATCTATACTGATCATGATTCTCAAGAGCCACAGCTGTCAGAGGACGAAGACCTTCCTCCTGAACAGCCTCCCTTTACTGGTCTCTTCCCTCAGACTTTATTCAAATCTCTTCTATTTAAGGCGGTCAATGCAGCTCAGTTGGGTAATTCTTCAAATCCCAAAACTACTCCATCAGAAGGTACGCTAAATCCCTTATTTGCTGAACCGCCTAAACCAGTAACATCAATACCTACACCTCCTCTTTTTCTGGACGTCATCCGGAAACAATGGACCTCACTACTTCTGCTCCTGTACCATCTACCACTGACCGGAAGAATTTCTCCGTTTCTTCTGAGTTGTCCGCCTTGCTCCAGGTTCCCACGGTGGATGCACCAGTTGCTGCCTTACTTTCTCATTCTACGGTTCCAGGGGATCCTGAAGAGAACCTGCGTCCTGAGGAACGACGATCGGAACAGGTCCTTCAACGAGCTCATGTAGCTTCTTCATGGGCCATTCGTTCTGCTTCTACTGCATCATTTTTTAACCGTTCTACGCTTCTTTGGTTAAGTCAACTTCAAGAAAAGCTTTCTACATCTGATCCTAAACTTCGTCAAGATATAAACAAGATAGTTGCGGCGGTCCAATTTTCCGCGGATGCAACGTTGAATGCGGTTCGCTTCGCTTCCAAGTCCTTAGCTTCAACAGTAGCGGCTAGACGATTAAATTGGCTTCGCCATTAGTCTTCTGACACCCGGCATAAATGGCGTCTAGCATCTGTCCCTTTTTCGGGGGAAAAGTTATTTGGGGAACCTTTAGAAGCCTTCTTAATAGAAACCAAAGATAAGAAGAAGATTTTACCCACTATTTTTCGTAGGGGAGATTCCAGATACTCACCTTATCTTCCTCGTAACCAGTTTCGACCTTCGGATGGGGGTCCGGGATCCTCTTGGGGTATGAATCAATTTACTCCTAGACAACGAGGTTTTCAGGACAGACCAGGAAGGGGTAGGTCCTTCATGTCAAAACGGCCCTTTCGAGGGGGAGGGGGTCGCTCCTTCCGCCGCCGTCGCTAGTGAGGTTCCAGATCCTCCCGTGGGCGGCAGATTGGGTCTTTTTGCCGCTACGTGGGAACACACTACTTCAGATTGCTGGGTTCTGGCCTCCATTAGATCGGGTTTGGCCATCGAATTTGTCTCCACCCCTCCTTCTTATTTCATCCGTTGTCCAAGGTCGAGTAGTTCCGAGCGTAGATCTCTGATGAATTCCGCCATTGAACACCTTTTGAGTATTAGGGCCATCCAGCCGGTACCCCGTGAAGAGTGGGGTAAAGGGTTCTACTCTCGGGTCTTCCTCGTACCTAAGTCCTCAGGTGGGTGGAGACCTATTCTAGACCTTAAACGTTTGAACCAATTTGTCGTTTATAGACGATTCAAAATGCAATCTTTACGATCCATTTTAGACGGCATTCGGAGGGGCGATCTCCTCTGTTCAATTGATTTAACTGAAGCATACCTACATATACCCATGAAGGTTAACCATAGAAAATTCCTTCGTTTCTTTTACGAAGGGAGACATTTTCAGTACAGGGCTCTTCCCTTTGGGCTTTCATCAGCCCCTCGTACTTTCACTAAGATATTAGGGGCCCTAGCAGCATTCCTTAGACTTAAATCTATACGTCTCCAGTGCTATCTAGACAACATCTTAATTATGTCTTCATCTGAGGTTCAAGCCCGGTCAGACATTGGACTGACGGTTCAGACCCTAGCAGCCCATGGGTTTTCTATTAATGTTGATAAGAGCCACTTAGTCCCTTCCACTAGGATTGTCCACTTAGGAGCAATCATTGATTCTCTTGAGGGAAAAGTTTACCTATCAGAGGAACGCCAAAAGGGGTTATCATCTATGGTGACCTCTATTATACGAGATAAAAGAGCCTCTCCTTTAGTTGGTCGGAACGTCGTTTACTCTCCCTCAGAGCAGAGCACATTTCGGGCGAATCGAACATTCAAGCGGATGGGCTCAGCCGTCAATCGCTGGATCAATCCGAATGGCATCTGCATCCACGCATATTTCAGGCAATAACGAGTCGTTTCGGCGTACCAGTAGCAGACCTTTTCGCGTCCACAGAAAACGCTCAGGTACCCAGATTTTTCTCCCGTTACAGCAATCCTCAAGCGGAAGCAGTGGATGCCCTACGCTCTCCATGGCCTCCAGGCCTTCTGTTTGCCTTCCCTCCGATTCCTCTCATTCCGAAAGTTCTTCGAAAAGTTGTTTTGGAAAAGGCAGAGGTTATTCTGATAGCTCCTCACTGGCCGAGGAGGTCATGGTTCTCCGACCTTGTGATGTTGTCTGTTGCCCCTCAATGGACTCTGCCTTGTCCAACAGATTGCCTCAGTCAAGGTCGGATTCTTCATCTGGACCCGCAGTGGCTACAACTGACCGCTTGGCGGTTGAGCGGGACGAACTTCAGCGTGGCGATGTCCCGCTTGACGTCATCAGCATAATCCAGGCTTCTCGTCGTCCTTCTACGAATAGAATATATTCGGCTACATGGAGAGTTTTCTGTGACTGGTGCTGCTCTCAAAATATTGATCCTCTCAAAGCTTCGGTGACACACGTGCTTAGGTTCTTGAGGGCAGGTTTACTTAAAGGACTTGCTCCAAATACCTTAAGACGACAGGTGGCAGCAATTTCGTCATTGTTATCTCTCAACTCCATTCATCCTTTATCACAACACCCTCTTGTTAAGCGTTTTCTACGAGGGGCTTCCAACCTATCTCCTCCACCGTTACACAGATATCCTACTTGGGACCTTACCATTGTGTTAAACTCACTTACCGGTCCTCCATATGAACCATTACAAACAGCCAGTCTAAGACTGCTGTCATGCAAAGTATCATTTCTAGTGGCAATCACATCTGCTCGCCGCATATCAGAAATTGCGGCTTTGTCAATGAGAAGCGATCTGTGTATATTTCATGAGGACCGAGTAATTCTTAGGTTGGATCCCACGTTTGTTCCGAAAGTTAATTCTACTTTCCATCTACTACAGGAGTTAATTTTACCAAACTTCTGTCCTCATCCTTCACATCCTTTGGAACATAAATGGCATACATTGGATGTTCGCAGGGCTCTTCTTATTTACCTTGAACGTATGACCGATTTTCGTCGAGCCGAATCACTTTTTGTGTCATTTCTTCCTGCGTCATTGGGAGCCAGAGTATCATCTTCAATGATAGGACGTTGGATTAGGTGCACCATAGCTACAGCATATGAGCTTCGATCTTTAAATCCACCTTCTGCAGTGACGGCACACTCGACAAGAAGTGCTTCAACTTCAGCAGCCTGGTCCACTCAGGCTTCTCTACTTGAAATTTGCAGAGCGGCTACCTGGACTTCGCCGTCACCATTTATTCATCATTATAAGATAGACCAATTTGCATCAGCTGAAGCTTCATTCGGACGTAGAGTTCTTCAGAAAGTTATGGGTGATGGAGAGTCATTTGTCCAGACTGTTCCCTCCCAGGTCTTGGGACGTTAATCTTAGGTATGTCCCATTCCTGACTGCTGTCTCCACCTCACAATGGAGAAGGGGCGTTGGTCCTACCTGACACGCACCTTCTCGTTGGGTGGAGACAGCAGTCAGTCCCTCCCTATCAGTCTGGATGTTATTAATGTTATTAATGTTTATTTGTTGTTGTTCATTCCACACTTTAGCCTGTCTTCGTACTTCACAAAGCTGGGAGCCCCGTGATCAGGGGGCGGGATTTAGCTTTGACAGGCTCAGTCCTTATCTGAGTAGCACGAGCACAACCCATTCCTGACTGCTGTCTCCACCCAACGAGAAGGTGCGTGTCAGGTAGGACCAACGCCCCTTTCCTCCTATCTTGTTGTCCCACACTTGTTTGAAGGTTGCAAAATTATTGACAACTCTAGGGTGCTGATGTTGGTGAAAAGGCTGAAATGAGAGAGGAAGAAGGCAGCACAAGTGCCTGCAATTTTGCTAATAGCTTGCTTTCATGTACTGCAACTAGACAGTAAAAATAATTTAGTTTCTTTTATTTTTATTGATGATTTTATTGTGGTCTAATTCCATTTGTTTGTTTGTATCCTGCATTTATTATTTCTACACATAACTCAAGGCAAGGAACATATCCAGCACATCTTCCTCCTTCTATTTTCCCAACCCTCAAGAGATTGACTTGCCCAAACTCACCCTGCTGGCTTTTTAGGGCTAGGGCAGGACTTGAACTCATGGTCTCTCTTTTTCTAGTCTGGTGCCTTAACCACTAGATCAAACTGGCTCTCTAAATACACAGTATGCTATTCTGTTTTGTTTTTACTTCTTTGGAATAAATCTGGCTTCTCATGGTAAGAATCATTGTAGTGAATGCATCCACATGATAAGAGGTATTAGATAAATTATCAGCAAGTAAAGTAGCTTGGTTACCTTTAATCTCTACAGAAATTAACAGTCTATTTTGAGCACAGTTTCCATTATGTAGCATGGAAGATAGGGAGATATATTGAGCTACTATCACTTAATCACGTAATTGAACATAATCCTTAGTTCTGATTCCACAATAGGGATATGGTTATTCATTTCATATTCAGTGTGTATTTAGACTCCTGACAAATCCCGACAATATTGTTAAATTGTTTAGTTATAAATGCAGGGTGTAGTATTTATACTTCTCCTTCCCCATAAGTATTTGGCAAATAACTATAATTTGGAGAGGAAAAGAAGTTAATGTGTTGTATTGAAATATTTGTAGGCTCTTTGATAGCATAGAATTTCAGAACATGATATTGTCAGGTATACTGTGGATGGACACACACACACACACACACGCAAGTTTATATATGGAATACTAATACTTTAATTATTTAAATGAAACCTATTATTTAAAACATCCTCTTAGGCCGCTCATTGAAGTGAGGATATAACTAAGCAAAAACATGCTGATTTACACTGAGAGAACACTGAGAATCCATATCTGGCTTTTCTGCTTATACCAGCTGTAAAAATGGTTCAATTTAAGATAAAGCATGATACTAGCTTTTGAAAGCACGGCTTTATTAATAACGTGCTTTGTAACTTATTGTGCAAAATGTGGAAATATGCTGTATTTTTTGTAAATATTTTCAACATATTCCAATAAATAAATATTAGTGTTTTCACTTATTAGATATCTTAGAAGTTCTACTCCAATAAAAGAACAGATTTCACCAATCAGACCAAAAATTAACACTAAATATAAGCAATTTTATGAATAGGCATTTTGTACAACTGAACCATCTTTCCTTCTTTAACCTGTTTCTTCTGATATGTAGAAAAGATAACATAAATGGAAGATGCCATTCTCCCTATACAGTTCTTTGAATGGGACAGATTGCAGAACAAAGGACCCAGAGTCCATCTCCTTCTTCTTTGACTGTGATTAAGTTTTAGAGTGATAAAATTGAATCCACAAAGCGCCGGTGGGTCATATTATTTCCTGTTCATAAAACAAATTGAAAATGGTATAGGACTCTGGAGTGCAGCTATTGTCCAACAAGTAGTCAACCTCCTACCTGATATTAAGCTGGAGGTTTCACAGGATTATTTCTACAATTTGCCTTAATGTTCTTAGGAATGGATAATCTGAAAGCCTATTCCTAAAACACACACACACACACACACACACACACACACACACACACACACACACACGAAAATCAACAGCCTTGGTGACCAGGTGCTGTTACTCATTGTCTTCTATTCACATCTAATTGTTCCCACAGCACCTTACACAAGTTTATTTTGATGGCTTGGAAGCACATTCAATAAAATAGATGTCAGCTAATAATACAATGCAATAGAAAAATAGCGGATTTAGCATTGTATGCCAATATGAATGCAAACTAAAGAAAATATCATTATTAGCATTTTTAATAAATGCCAAAATAATTATTCACTAGTCCATAATTCTTTTTCATTTTGCCAAGCTGGAAATCAGAGATGCAAATAATTTAACAGGTTGTTAGCTGGAATTGCATAGCTAATTAATTTTCCATGCTCTTGCTTGGAAAATTGTTCCTGATATATTAGATGCATTTTAGTCTTGATGGAAGTACATTTTTCTTGCAGCAGCTGCTTAGTAGAATTGGTGTTAAACAAATTTATAGTGATATAGAAGTCAGAAAGCAAATTTACTAAGCAAATGGAAGGCTGCTTGAACTAGCAGTGTTCATAATGCTGCTAATAGAATGGACAAAAACACATTTTTTATAAATATAGTGTTTATTAATGAACAGTTACAACAATTTCTATCTCATGCATCTGAAACTTTTCTGGAACTCCTTTGACAGAAATCATATGCTCGAATGCTTTATGCAATAAAGCAGAACCTTATTGGTTATAAGGATCACAATTAGACTAGAAGGAGCTAATAATAAATACTAATATCAAACCCGGACTACATATGTTTATGTAGCCAAAGCCAGACTAAGTCGGTAGCCCTTGTAGAAGCCAATATTTTAAATAAATTACTTAACTGATTAGTGAGAAAGGATTCTCTTCTGTTTAGCCAATCTACCCGTTTTGATAGTGCTTAGTGATAAGCACCAAAAACTATACAAATAAGTATAATTTATCTGCAGAAGTACTTTCCAGACCATTCTGAATACAATTTAGGATTTGTTGTTCTGGGGCCACAATTATAAGAGTTGAAATCCACACTTCTTAAAGTTGCTAAGATTGAAAAATACTGTTTTAGGCCAGAAGCATATCCAGCCAAAAGCAAAAGATAATGGCAGCCAAAGGAATTCAGCTTTGTGAATTAGACCTGATTCAATTCATAGTGGAGATCTGTATTTTAATTTACTACCACAGATGAGAAAAAATTAGATGTTGTATGTAAAATACATGGCTGAAATTTGTTTTGTTTAGCTGGTTTTATGTGGAATAGCTTTATTTGAGATGATATATGACATCTGCATATATATTCCCATTCACCTTCCACTGAAGATGAAATAAGAAAAAAACATTCTAGCTTTTAGACCCGTGGCTTTCTGCTGCCATATAAGAGAAATAATGCCTGCAGCCTATTTGTAATTCAAATAGTGGCCTTGAGGATTCTACAACATGAGGATTCTGCAAAATGAGAGTTCTACAAAGGTAACCAAAGATAACCAATATGAATTGGACAAAATCCTTAACAGGTCAGGTCAGGGAGGTTGCTATTGTGTGCTCTCTTTTTTAAAAAAAAAAAAAAAGCAATGAGAAAGAATTCATGGTTAAAAATTAAATAGACTCTTAAATTAGCATTATAACAATTTGCTGGCATTATTGTAAGCATTATGGAAACCACTATAATTCCCTGTGGAATAAATGTGTTTATATCAGACCATAAAAGCTCCAACTTCACTATTTGGAAAGTAGGATCTGTATTGTTCACCATCCCCATGCATGTCTGTAGGGTTTTGCATGCTTTAAATATTATCTTGAGGTAATTCATTGAGTTAAATTTGTCTTTTTAGTTTTTTTGTGAGGAAAAAAAAGTACCAGTACTTTAAAGACACTATCCAATAAATTTAACATGATCATATTAAAACTTTTCTTTTTGTTAGTTAGCAGGCCTTGCACATGATACACAAACCTCTTTTATGAGTGTTTCCTATCTACTATTTTATTGCAATTTGCAAAAGATACGTGATTTAGTTAAATTTGAAAGACATGAGTGTTAATTAAAATCTTCTTTACTTTTCCTGTAAGAAATAGTTATTCTTTAAGTTGCAAACTGCATGTATCAAATACATGAATCAAGATATTTTCTAGAATAAAGAAAGCTCTAAAAAAATTAATCCATTCAATATTTTTTTCCTGTAGAGGATTATTTTGAGTGGAATTGATATGCAAAAATCTTTGGGAGGCTATTTGTTAACATATAGTATATTTAATTATGTCTAATTACATTGAAGCAGTTGATTACTTCAGTAAAAAAGAGTGAATGATCCAGGTTGTAGAATCACAAATGCAGGATCTAAGCTCTAAAGTATGTTGTAAATGTAAGACATTTGTTCAAATACAGAAATTGTCGCAAAGATTCATTGTAGTGAACATACTGAGTGTTGACAGTCACTCATGCTGTAGTCACTTTCAGATTGGACTACTGCAGTATGCTTTACATAGGGCTGCCTTTAAAGAGTATCTGAAAGCTCCATCTAGTATAGAATGCAGCATCATGGAGAGTGCTAGAAAAGCACATGTTATACCTCTGTTACTTGAGTTGCATTGATTGCCAGTTTGCTTCCAGATCCAATTCAAAATGCTGGTTTTAACCTTTAAAACCTTCATGGTTTGGGACTGGGCTGTTTAAAGAACCATGGTTACATCAGTCTACCCCATTGGATCTGGCAAGGCAGGCTATGGGTACTATCAGCTAGCATCATGCAATTGGGGGGCTCCTAGGAGATGTGCCTTCTCTGCTATGGCAGCTGCCTTATGGAACTTCCCCTAAAATTAGATTAGCTTCATCCTTTATGACAGTTTGGAAGTCTTTCAAGACCTGATAAGTATCATGCCTGCAGTTCCCTGGGAACCTGAGACAGGCTTAGATGGCTCCATTACTGGGGTGACAGTTTATATATTTCTATGTCTGTTGTTTTATTGATTGTTGTACACTTTCTGGAGTCACTTGGATGAAATGGACATATACAATTTTAATTAATAATCTAACAAAACAAAACACATCAAAACAAACTAACTAAGGAAAGGAATATAGAATTGAATTTTCTTCTCTCATTTTCAAATAGTTGAATTAATTTCATTCTCCCTAAGAGATAAAAGCTTTAAGAAGAGCTCTTAGAATCAAAGAAAAGGTAGGGAAAATATCTATCTGTCTCCTACTCATCCAAACAGAATTTCTCCATTATCTTTTTATAAGAATCAAGGTTACATCATGTCGTATCACTCTCATCCTTTGTGATGTACAATTAAATACCAAAATGCAAAGTCAATATAACAATGGGCAGTGTTTTTAAAAGCAGAAGTCACTATCTCCAATGTACAATGTATCTGTCTTTATTATCTAAAGGGACTAAAAGGTCACGTGTTTGAGCTGTTTCCTTGATAATTTACACATAGGAGTAGCAGGCAGGTCATGAAAGGACTTCAGCAGAACTCCTACTCATATTGTCAGACATGACTGGTAAAACAACTGTCTCCTATTACTGCACACTGGCAGTTTCTGTATAGTAACATCCCTCTTGTCATTTTTTGAAGGATTCAACACACCACAGGAATGACCTTTGGAAATTGTTGAATTTGCACAGCAATGGTGAGGTTCTTCCATGACAGATAGCAGCAATTGCTTCATTTACCTATTTTAGATTAATACTTGGAAACACGTATTCCAAGAAAATTAATATTCTTCTTTAATTCATTAATGATGATTATAAAGATATAAATAAGTTTTGATAAGATAAATAATATCTTATCCTTTGGGATTTGCTCATTGTTGCATTTTCAGCATGGCAAATTCAGTCCAATAACTGTTGTACTTTAAGTGAATAATTATCATGCTTAAACTTTAGCAACATTTAAACTTTACAAATAGAACTCCATGATCCTATTCAGCTAATTTTATCCCCAGTTTGTATCATCTGAAGTGAAGATGTAAAGTACTGATATCAGTCATAGCAAAAATAATGAGTCATGCTAGTAACAAAGGTTTCCACAGGATGTAATCATGAACTTTATGTTGATCACATAACACACATATATAATCTTAACTCAGCCTTCCTCAGTGGGGCACTTCTTAGTTATGTTAGATCAATACTCCTAGAAGCCTAACCAAATTTGCCAAAGGTTGGTTAGAAAAGCTGAGATCTATAGATACATTATTCTGATAGATCCCATATTGGAGAACTGATGCTAATAGAAAAAAAAGTCGCCTTTAACATTTTGGTAGTGTCACGCATTACAAAATCAACTTGAAGTTCACAGTGATATATCTTGCAAACTTTGCTATATATATTTGCCTTGCGATCTTTATTTTTGTAGTTTATTCTAAAGTCTTATATTTAGCAATGCTCTAAGAATGTCTTCTATCTTTCCTGTCAGTAACATAGTAAAAATAATGTTCAGTTTTTTCCTTTCCAGATTAGTTGTTGATCTTTACCGTAGCCTCAAGACAGTAATTAGAATTGACTAGAAAGTTAAATGTTTGCTTTTCCATAAGTAATACTTAAGCTTTTGTTGTTGTTTTCTGTATATATAAGCATTAAACTGAAACATAACTCTGTGTGTGGATGTTCATATTTTCTCTTTTTTACATTAGACTGAATTCTGGACAAAGCTGTTTTGCTAAATTCAGCTGCCATATGAAAAGTTATCTATTCCTGATTTAAATGCTACTGAAATTAATAGGAACCACATGCAGCAAAGTTGCTTAATGTCCAATACATTGCCTTCTTTTGTTTTCTGACAGGCAACGGTTTTTACATTCTTAATGTGAGGCATTCTTCAGTGTAGCATAAGTACAATGTTTTCAGTTTGCTGAAATACCTATTGCAGGAATTATCGTATTTAAATTCTGTATATTGTTGTAATTTAAGTTAAAAATTTAACAATAGTGAAATCAAAGCCCATTGTTCAGTCAGTGCTCCACGATGCTTGCAATTAAAGTAATGCAGTCCAAAGAAAAGTTTATCTGTCTTTATACTAGGTGGATGGATGAATGTGTTTTATATGTCTTGATGCTGGCTTGTCCCAGATCACTTTTCAGGTTTAGTAGGAAAATACTGAAAGTGTCAAGCAAAAGTGATTTGACTTATTTTGAGTTGTATGTTCCCTCTGCATGGATCATCTGCTGAGGGAATCAAATATTAATAACTTCTGGTCATCACATTTTGAAGTATGAATTAAACTGATTTGTCAAAAAGATATTTTCTAGAGAAGAAAATCTTTTCAAAACCTTTCTTGTGTTTTAAAAGCTATTCCTATATTTAATGAAGAACATCCCACCATATAAGTTAGAAATCATTTAATCATTTTATATGTTATACTGAGGGGCGAAGTGGGAGGCTAGGAAATAACATTCTGCCCACTCAGTTTGTGCATTGTCAAATGTTTGGGCTGGTGAGTGCCGACAATGCGGCAGGGGCCGGGCTACAGGTCCACCGACCCAGGTGCTTTTCAGGCCCTGGCCCTGATGGCCTCTGCAACTCTCGTGCCAGCTCTCTGAGGCAAGCCCTTCACTTCTTCCCCGTCCCACCCCTCCCCACCTGCCACCCCCAATTTGTGCCCCCCCCCCCGCAAAATAAGCCCAAGCCCTTATTTCGGGGTTCCAAAAAAATGAGACAGGGTCTTATTTTCGGGAAAACATGGTATCTGCATACAAATGCAACAAACAATAAATCAAGCTGTTTTAAAAATGTAAAAGGAGTAGTATTCCTTAGGCTCTATTGACACTGTTTCCATTGCGAATGAAGGCAAATATACATGTCTCAGGATAATGTTTCAGGATCTAATGTGAGTCAGTCACTGGGACCGAATATTTATTCTTCAAAGTTTTTGGGTTCATGCTGGAGCCCATCCTCAGGGAACTTCTGTCTCTCCAGAATGACTCAGATTGGATACTGTTTCCATTAACTGAAACTTAATGTTATACTTTTTCTCAACTTTCTAATGCAATTGTTTCTAGCATATGCTGTTGTTATCTTGTAACTCCCAGTCCACTGTGATTGGCCATGAAAGCTGGGAGTTCCATGTCACTGAAAGAAAGAAAAAACAGCTTGGGTTTGCATGCCAATAATAGATAGTTTCTCACTATCATACAATTTTATCAAAATATCAAATTTCAGATTCCATACTGAACAACACTCAGTATCCCAAGCATGTTTTTTTTCCCTATAAATTTGGCTCATTTCCAGTCCAAAGGCATGTTTAAGTGTAAATTTGAGGGAAAGCCTTTTGTGATATTTAGTTTTGTTACAAACAAAATATATTTGAGTCCGTAAGGAGAAAGGCGGTATATAAGTCTAATAAATAAATAAATAAATAAATATTTCATAGCACTGAAATCTATTTGAATGGTATTGTTTGTCCAGAGCTATGGACATGGTGTTTTCCCAGATGTGCCAGTTTACCTATTCTAGTAAATAGAACTTTGAAAACTGCTTGCTTCAGAGTTTTTACTTGGAGTTGGGTTTTTTCCTGGAATCCTGACATTGTTATTAGCAGGAATGAAAATATCAATATAGAACAAAAGATTGAGAATATTTTCCTAACGTGAAAATAAGAGTAATGGTAAATTGCTCTGCCTATCTTTTTCATTTTGATTCTTTTTGTATAATTTTTTTTGGAAAGGGGCTGCTTTCTCTTGCCATTGGTTTTATTGCACTAATCTCCTGTGATTTGTCATTCACTTTCAAAATGTCAAAGTGAAGCAAATCAGTTTAATTTTCCCAAATGATAAGCTTATTCGGCTTACACAGAAGACTCCCGAAGACTAGTGGCTGCATTTTCATCTAAGAAAGCATACTGCTATGAAAGCAATACTGCTGGATCAAAAAAGATAGAATGAAGGCTCCATGAACTCCTGCCCCTGAAAGAAAACCTTGAGAGTTGCCTTGACTGAACTCTCCAGTTCTCAGATTGTAATTTTTTAATGTGACAGTAGGCGGAAGTTACTAAATACATGATCAGAGAGTAATCCTATCAACTATATTAAATTTAATTAAAGTCCCGGCATGGCCTTCAAGGGTCATATAAGGCGATCGGCTTAGAAAAAAGATGCATATTCCTGCCCAACCTCATTCTATTTTTGTCTTCTTTAGTGAAAAATATATAACATAATTTAGGCTGGAATACTATATTTAGTTGGTTGGAGGAAAGTCTTGGGTAGGTAAACCCAGCATTGAGCTGCTATTTCAAAACAACTTTTTTCTGCTCTAGAATATTTCAAGTTCAAAACACCAGATATCTTGGCTTCTGTAGTTTCTTTTAAAGAATTCCTTAAGAGTTTAAACCCTCAAGATGATTATTCCTATGTTGATATGCACTGTTTTTCTTAAGTTTTCATAAATGAAAAAGATGATTAAGAGAAAGAGTAGGTGGTGGATTGCAGGGGTGGAATTTTTCATGCTGAAGAAATGTCATTTTTGAAATGTTCCCCAAATACCAAGGTGACTTATAAATGGGGTACAAGATTGCTACAAGAAGATGACTTCAAAAGGTCCAATTACACATGGACTCGGTGCCAGATTGTCTTACCTTCATCCTCCTCCTCTTTTCTGGTTAGACTTTCTGTGACAGTGTTCAAGGTACAGATGAAGGAGAGAAAAATATCGCAGAACTTAATAAGTTACATAAGATCCATTCTGGAAGCAGAAACTCTAATATACATACATAAAATGATGCTCTTTGTTATGATCTTTTTTTCTCTACATTACATTTTTATTTAGTTCAGTGAAGTAAAATGAACTGGGCCTTCTTATCCTGTCATACCCAATTATATTCTTGAATATGTATCGAAGTTTGGATTTGCTTCAGATGCAGGTATAAACAATTTATTTGCCTTTGAAGTTTAAATTATTTATTTTCACTAAGAATTTGTCTAAATAACTTGTGCCACAAAGGTACATAAAACTTTTCTTCTTAAGAATGAAACGAAGGTTTAAGACCATTATCTTTATGGTATAACAAACATATGATGTAATCTGCTGCAGTTTCTTTTATCTAATGTTATACTCAACTTTGGATAAAAGTTGAATGAAAATGTCAAATACTTTTATTCGTATAAGTAGACATCTTAAATTGAAATTAATATTGATAGAATTTTTATTTCTCTTTATTTCCAATACTTTATCCAAGTAGAATGTCAATAATTTTAATTAATATTATATAGAATCATTGAATTGAAATAATATATCAAGATTTACAACAATGTTGCAAAAAGGGGGATAAGAATTTTTTAAAAAAAGAATGAAGCAAAGGTGTCCACAATATTTGATGCCTTTATCAGTTTTTAAATTTTATTGGTGAAATGTAATAAAATAATACATAAGTGAATGTTCAATTATTAAATTAAATTAAAAATTAAATGCATACAATGATTATAAACTAAACTAGAAAAGTGGGAAAAATCAATAAAAATCAATTCAGACTATAAATTTATTAAATTTAGACCATGTCCCATCTTTTAATTTTTACAATATAGAAATTTCATAAATTGATAATGAATACATGTCTTTAGCTTATTCCAGTATATTAAGGGAATAAATTATCTCATCTATGTGAAATAACAGTTGCTCCTCAAACTCAATGAAGCCAAAATTCTTCATTAAATATCAAATTTCAGAGGTATAACTCAATATTATACATCTTCAACTAGTATTTTCCCCCAGATCTATATTAGTATATGCTGTAACTTGGAACCAAAATGTAGACCCCCTGGAAAGGACTAAACTATACAAAATAACGAGTCCTCAAATTTTTTGCAATATGAGCTCAAGAAATTTAGCATTCAATCTTTTTTTTAAAAAAAAAAACATTCATTAAGCAGATCACTTAACACAAAGCAAAGTATCCTGATAAAATAATTTTTATTCTCAATTTAAGCTTTAGTAAGGTAATAATAGTTACTTTATTTACAGCTTCAGTAAGCTAATTAATTATCCAAAAGAGCTAAAATATTTTTTCTATAGAGAAAAAGTTCACATTTAGTATCTAATGCTAAAACTCCTTTAATGTCTTGAGATTCTGTTTAAAAAAGCTAAAGGTTTAGAATTAAAATAGAAATTAAAGGAAGCAAAATACTTCCTTTAAAAATAAAAGGAGACAGGTGTCATGTTATAGCTATATGTAACAACTTAGATGTACAATATATTCATCAACAGAAATATATTTAGTTGTAAATATATTTAGTTGTAAATATGAATAATGTAGAGCCAGTCTGATTTAGTGGTTAAGGCATTAGATTAGAAAGCCAAAGACCAGTATTTCTAGTCCTGCCTAACCCATAAGAGTCAGCCAGGTGACTCCTCCTATTTTCCCCACAACAACCCTGTAAGGTGAGTTGGGTTGAGAGAAAGTGACATGGGGAAAATAGGAGAAGAAAGGTGTGTTCAATATGTTCACTGCCTTGAGTTATTTGTAAAAGTAATAAAGCCAGGATATAAATAAGCAAACAAGTTTTAGCAAAAGGATGAAAATACCAAATTGTAATCCAGTGTACAAAACCTGGTGGAAAACTTTGTATTATTAAAATACACTTCAAAAAGTTGTCTGAACTATAACAAAGGCCTCTTCAGCCTGTAGCAAAATGAAGACAGCCAAGTCTGATTTATTTGCCATTATAAAAGTCCAATAAAAATAATTATCAATTGAATAGTATAGATCCCTGTCTATTTGTTATTTCTTATTAATTTGGATTGACATAGACATAGACAGGTAATACATTCTATGATCTCTACGCTTATGTCATTGTTTGTGCCTTGGCATCATGATTAAACAGCAATATTGCTCAAGGCTTTGCACATCTGATAGAATCTTTTTTGCTTTAATATTACTATAATATAAGCCTTAGAATGAAGGAAGAAGTCTATTAAAATTAAATATCTCATCATAAATTTCTCATAAAATGATTAAAACAGCATTGTTCCATTGTGATATAAACTTTATATGTACATGAGATTAGCACAACACAATAACATCTCTATCTATCTATCTATCTATCTATCTATCTATCTATCTATCTATCTATCTATCTATCTATCTATAACATTCATATAGTCCCCCATTTTCTAACTAAACCTGGGTGGTACCAGTGGTAGGATTTAAAATATTTTACTAATGGTTCTGTTGGCGTGGCTTGGTGAGTGTGGGAAGGATACTGTAAAATCTCCATTTTTTATTTTATTTATTTTTATTTTATTTCAACTTATATACTGCCCTTCTCCCCGAAGGGACTCAGGGCGGTGAACAGCCAAATTAAAACACATATAGTACAAATATTAGAAAAAAATTTAAAATTAAATTAAATCATCGGCATTTCAGTATTAAAATCTCAAATCTGCAAGTTAAAATACCCAATTTAAAACCCAAAAATCAATAAAAATTTTAAAAACTCCATTAAAACCAATCAAACTAGGCCGGCTTGTTGAAATAAGTAAGTCTTAAGGGCCTTTCGGAAAGCGCGGAGGTCCGGGATCAATCAAATTTCAGGAGGTAGCTCATTCCACAGGGCGGATGTCCCCACAGAGAAGGCTCTCCCCCTGGGGCCGCCAGCCAACATTGCTTGACTGATGGCACCCTGAGGAGGCCCTCTCTATGCGAGCGTATTGGCTCGTGAGAGGTTATCGGTAGCAGCAGGCGGTCTCGCAGATACCCTGGCCCTATGCCATGGAGCGCTTTAAAGGTGAGAACCAACACCTTGAAGCGCACCCGGAAGACCACCGGAAGCCAGTGCAGCTTGCGCAGGAGAGGTGTCACGTGGGAGCACCCTGTCGCTCCTATAATCACCCATGTGGCTGCATTCTGGACCAGTTGGAGCCTCCGGGTGCACCCCAAGGGGAGTCCCATGTAGAAAGCGTTACAGTAGTCCAGGCGAGACGTGATGAGTGCATGGGTGACTGTGCATAAGGAGTCCCGATCTAGAAAGGGACGCAATTGGCGCATCAAGCGAACCTGATAGAAGGCCCCCCTGGCCACGGCCGCCATATCCTCTTCCAAGGACAGCCGTGAGTCCAGGAGGATGCCCAAGTTGCGCACCCCCTCTGTGGGGGCCAATGACTCACCCCCAATAGCCAGCGATGGCACCAGCTGGCTATACCGGGATGCTGGCATCCACAGCCACTCGGTCTTGGAAGGGTTGAGACGAAGCCTGTTCCTCCCCATCCAGTCCCGCACGGCTTCAAGGCACTGGGACATCACTTCGAGGGCATCATTGGGGTGGTCAGGGGTGGAGATGTACAGCTGAATATCATCAGTGTACAGTTGGCAACGCACCCCAAAACCACGGATGATCTCGCCCAGCGGCTTCACATAAATGTTGAACAGGAGCAGCGAGAGGACCGACCCTTGCGGCACCCTGCAAGCAAGGCGCCTTGAGGTCGACCTCTGCCCCCCTGCCAACACAGACTGCGACCGGTCAGAGAGATAGGAGGAGAACCACTGCAACACGGTGCCTCCCACCCCCAAACCCTCCAACTGATGCAGCATGATACCATGGTCGATGGTATCAAAAGCCGCTGAGAGATCTAACAAGACCAGGACAGAAGAGCAACCCCTGTCCCGAGCCCTCCAGAGATCATCCACCAATGCGACCAATGCCGTCTCCAAGCTGTACCCAGGTCTGAAGCCGGACTGGCACGGATCTAGATAGACGGTTTCATCCAGGTACTGTGGGAGCTGTCGCGCAACCACACTCTCAACAACCTTCGCAATGAAGCGAAGGTTGGAGACAGGACAAAAATTTGCCAAAACAGCCAGGTCCAGAGAAGGCTTCTTGAGGAGGGGCCTCACCACCGCCTCTTTCAAGGCGACAGGCAAGAAATCCTCGCTCAAAGAAGCATTTATAATCCTCTGGAGCCAGCCTCATGTAACTTCCTGAGTGGTCAGTACCAGCCAGGAAGGACACGGATCCAATAAACATGTGGTTGCGTTTAATCTCCCCAGAATCCTGTCCACATCGTCAGAAGTCACAGGATCGAACTCCTCCCAGATAACGTTCTCAAGAGCGGCCTCAGTCACCTCGCCGGAATCTACCCAGAGTCCAAGCCTTCCCGAATCTGAGCGATTTTATCGTTCCCACCCCACTCTAGGCGAAGGTTACTGAAAAATGCCCATTTCCTCCTGAGCAGCTGAGACTCAGGAGGCAGAGAATAGATGGGGGTGGGGCCAGTCAGAGGTGGTATTTACCAGTTCTCCGAACTTCTGAAAATTTCCACTACTTGTTCTCCAGAACAGGTCAGAACCTGCTGAATACCATCTCTGGTTTGCACCCAATCACAATGGAGCAGTGGAGCTTATGTTGTGATGGTGCAACATTGCTTTTGTCATTTTCCCCACAGATACATGCATTCCTCTGCACTGAGGGAATACAAAGAATAATCACAGAAGCTATGTCTGGAAACCAGTGGTGCTTACATAGTTCATAGTTTGAATCATAATTATTAACTGTAAATAGAGATTTAAATAAAATAATCACCTTTTCTGAACTTCATATGATAAACTTAAAGTGGTGAAAATTTTAATGTGCTGAAGTTGCTGGCCTGGCCTGTCAATTTGATGTTATAAAACATTGATTTTGCTTGGCTACATTGCTTTAATTCTTTTTTTTTTTTGTAAAGTTTTTTTTTAATATACATCAGTATGAATACATGAACGGTGAGGCATCTGGGTATCATTCATTTGGATACAAGTAGTAATGATAGTATTAATATTTGTTATTTAGATCATACTTATGTAATTGTATTGTTATTATATATATTTGTGTTAAAATATAGGCCTTCATTATTTAATTGTTCAGCATTTTAGTCCAGCATTCTAATGAAATAACAATATCATTAAAACATACATAGTGTCACCATCTTTCAATATCTAATCTTTACATCTAGCTTACTTTTAGTATATTATATAGAAATATGTATAATAATATTTCCCTATTTCTTGTTTCTGCCTCTGTTCTAGTTCCTAGTAAAGCTAGTCTTGTATTACAAAACCTTTCCTCTATCCATCATCTCTTGTCCATTTTAATATTTCAATTCTTCTTCATTTTTTTGGTTTGCCTCCCAAACTCCTCCTTTTGTTTACATTGTTTTAATTCTGATCATGAGTCCATATAATGATCTTCAAGGCTTTGCTTTTTCTTCGTGTGGAATACTTTAGTACTCCGTGTGGAATACTTTAAACTACTTTTTTTAAAAAAATGGTCAAGATTCTAATTATTTCTTCTGTAGGTTTTTGATGTAATCACAATATTTAAAACTTACTCAACTCCCCAATATTCTAACCCTGCTAGAAGCATTATTTTTCTCTCCTGATATGCTACTTGGGATGACAAAAAAGGCTATTGTCATCAGAATCACAATTTTTGATACTGATGCTATTCTTTTAATTTCCTGTGTCTTCTCTATAGGCTGGATACTATTTTTAAAATTAATTTTGCATTGTTTTTCATAATTGGAAAGAAATACATTGTCAGATTATTTAGATTTTTCACCCAGACTATTTTAGTGAGAACTGAAAGGAATTTACCAGCTGAAAGGGAGAAAAAGTAATATTTTTCTTTCAGGAATTTCCAATAAATGAGTTGAAGTGCTTTGTTCTGTAAATATATCTCTAGACTAGAAAAGTGAAGTGATTATAGGAAATGATTGTGTCATTTTTATATTAAGAATTGTTTCAGAATCCCCAGAGCATAAGATTACAATGTAAACAGTAATTATTTTTCCAAATGTGTGACCTCTCCAAATAAGTACTAACAAGTAGGGAATGACAGGAGAAAATAATACAAGTCCCAGTCTACATAATGATTTCATCTGTCAGAGAAAAGAGATCTAGAGAGATTGAAGTCACAACTGCACTTTTTCTAAAGATAAAACAAATGGCATTATATTTGAATATAGGACATTACTAATAGAGAGTGAGAAAACACTTTCAGTTTATGTAGTCTTGTCAAGATGGGTGAAGATGAACTATCCTATTCCTATTTGATTCAGTTCTCTCCAGCAAAAACATATGTGTTCTACCAAGAAATTTTGAAGGGCAGGATAAAGGTTTATAAGTGAAGCATGAGACTAATAGGAACCTACTGGGTTTATATTTCCAGGAGTAGATTAATTCCACTCTAGAAGGAATTGGAGAACTGGTGCCAAATAGGCAAATGTTGTCCCTGTCTTCAGAACGGAAAGTTATATCAAACTACAGAACAGTCATGCTGTTATCAGTGTCTGAGAAGATGTAGAGCAAATCATATGGAGATTGATCTATAGGCATCTTGAAACAATGCAGTAATTCTCAGAAATTAGAAATGATTTTTCAAAAAGTAAATCTTGCTAGATTAATATTACCTCTTTTTTGATTGGATGACTTTCCTTATAGATTGATTTCAGCAAATCATTTGACAAAGTACCACTGGGCATGCTGATTAGCAAGTTAATTAAGAGTGGGTTGGATGCCGTAATTCATTTTTATTTATTTCATTTATTAAACAGATTTATATAATTGCCAAAGTCCAGTGGATATATCCCACCCCAAAATCATCTGACAATGTAAATTCCCGATCAAATTGGACAGAAGTATTGGGTATATTGCCACCAGGATCAGTTCTAAGTTTTCTGTTCTTCAATATTTTCATCAATGATTTCATGATGAAGTGGGGGAATGCTTATCAATTTTGTAGATTACAAAAGTAAAATTTGAAATGTTTGTGGAGATTCTCAGTCATCCAGGTCATAGTTGTTCCAAAGGTACATTTTCAAAAGGCAGCTTGATGGATTTTTCCCTTGAGGAAGAAGAAAATGTTTTGCTTCTCATCCAAAAAGCTTCATCAGTTCTGATGGTGGGGGATGGAAGGATAGATATTGACAATTGAGACTGGATAGCGTGCACGGTGGCGGAGTGGATATTTTTTTAATTTTAAAATAAAATATTTCAAATTTTTATTTTAAATAAAATATTTTAAATTTGAAATAATCACTTCTTCTTTGGCCACCATAATTGCAAGAGTTCTGTTCAAATGGCAGTGAATATTTGGAAAATTTAGTCTCCTCCCATTCGAAAGCAAGCGCAAATGGTTTCTATTCTGTTTTGTGGATCTTTTGAAAACTAGTGAGGAGAAAAAAAATCAGTCTTTCTTGTCATTTGAGATAGAAGGCAAGATTTGACAGAGCCCTTTGTCAATTTCACCCAATAAAAGGAAAAGCAAATGAAAACAGCCAGCATTTCCTAATTCTGCTATTGAATCTGCTTTTTTAAAAAACAAACAAAACCTTTCATAACAGAGGCAGACTGGTTGGAAATATCTGTCAAAGATGCTTGTATTCAAGAGGAGACAAAGTCTTGAATTGATGGTCTAAACAGCCCTTCCCACTGTAATTATTTATAGCAATGGAAACTATATTCATTCTGTGCAGTATGAAAGGATGATTGAACCTTTCATTATACATTCATCCCAACTCAGCATAATTTTTTGCCTTAAATGTACTACATCCCTATTTTTTTGTTTGTTTACCTATCACATTAGTATAGCCACCCACTTCACATAGTGACTCTGGGTGGCAGACATAATAAAGCAATCCAAACATAAAACCCTTAAAAACAACCAATTTAATTTAGATTAATTTAATCTAAATTTTTAATTTAGTTAAAAAAATAAAAAACAAAATGGCAGAAAGGCATACAAGAGAGTGCGCCTATTATATAACTACCTAGCAAACTGCTACTATATTATAATTCCCCTAGCCAATTGACACGTTTTAAGGGCTCTTCCATTTCAAGTTCGACAATTACTCGAGATTTTTTTTCTCTCCCTAGAGAAATTAAGACTGCTCATCCGCTGAATTCTTCTTCCCAATTCTAATTGCCATGCATTGATTTTGCATTACTTCTTGAAATAATAATTTTAAAAATCTTTCTATTTAACCTGTTGGGAGAAAATCAATATATCTACTATTAAACCCAAAATATCATCACAAAGGTTAAGCAGAGTGTCCCTGCTTCTTGGCAGAAAACACTTTTTGGGATTGAAGAATTACAAATGGCAAATGTCATCTTGGCATTCAGTTTATGAACAGCAGCTGACAAGTAAAAGCATTTAAAGAGCATTTCAATCACTCAGTCTGACACCTTTTCAGCTTCTTTGGCTGTCCTCTTAAACAGAAAGAGATTCTTTACAACATTCTGTTGAATTTCTGGAGTAGAACAGAACAGTAAAGGGCAAATCACTAGTTTTCTTGAAGCAGCCTTTTTGCAATTGTACTGTGGATTTTTGCAACGCATTAAAATGGTCCTGTATATCAGTTATGCTTGGGCCTTAAAAATGAAATATTTTGGCTTTATAAATGTTTCAGATTTATAGAAATTGTAGTTTACATGAGGTTGATATTCATTCATTCATTCAATCAATCAATCCATCAATCAATCAATCAATTTTTATTCTACCTTTATTACTTTGTAACTCAAAGCAGTGAGCATATATAATAGTCCTTCCTTGTCTTATTTTTCTCAATATAACAACTTCCCTGTGAGGCTGAGAGAGAGTGACTGGACCATGTTACCCAACTGATTTTCATGCCTGATTTCTAGGCTAGCATTTTAACCACTGCTAGGTACAGCTGTGTTCTCTGTGCAAGCCAGAATAAAAGCTCTGGAGTCATATGAGAGACTATAGCCCTGTAATGGTCTAACTCTGTCTTCATACAAAGAAGGACTTGTTCCATTTTCAACAGGAAGCACTCTCCTGCCAGATCATATTGATCTTGCTCCAGCCTGCTTTGGTGGCTGGCTGGAGCTGAAATGGAGGCTCTATAATGAGGACCACATACTCAAGAAACAGTAAGCCAGCTGTTCAGTGCCACAGTAAATAAGGTGTGTGGATGTGCCCTACTATCCAACACAGTGCAATTGTGACAATGTATGGGTGTGTGGTATGTATATACAGATTTTATCTTTCATTTTATTATGCTTGTAATTGATAATGGATCCAAAAATATGAAAGTAATACATTGAAAGTCAAACAGGTTTGAAAGGTTCTTGTCAAATGGTTGACAATAAAATGAAACTACCTGGAAGGAGGTCTGTTTGACCCAGCTCTTAAGGATTTAAGCAAGAATGAACTTTTGCTTTTATTTTATACAGAGAGGAAGAAGGTGAGATCTTTGCATTTAAAGTATCCTTGAATATTGCTTTATATTTTGTAGAAGAGCAGCAATTTGAGAAACAGTTAAGCTATAAAAGGAGAAAGATTCAAAGAAAAAGAGATATTAGATATCTGTTACTAAAGAGATTTCTATATTCCCTACGCTCAATCTTGACTAATTTAAAGTTATATTATTTTTCAGAAGATACCTGAATGTTTTGTACTTTATATTAGTACCTGAAAACAAGGCCAGAGTTCCTTTTGCAGGAAGTTTAGTTCACATTTTGATATCTAACCATTTAGTCTCTAAATGTGTATCTTGGAGTTAATTTACATTTACTCTTTTAAAACAGTAGGAATCAATAATATTTTTCTGTGCCTTGGCAAATATTGCATTGTTGCTTGGGATCTATCTATCTATAGAAGAAAAAAAAACCAATTCCTATTTCTAAAAGACCATATTCCAATACAATACATCTACTGTAGGACAATGCACAGTTATAATTGATTCTTTATCTAGTAAAACAAAGAAAATAACTTTCTGGCTGTTTGTTGCAGTCTCTGTTTTTTTTCTCCATTTCTGACCAGGAGCCTAGAAATACGTTGGACGTGCTAATAGTCTTTTTGGTCTCTGATCAGGAGAAAGCCACCATTTCCACTTGCTTATATTTTTGTCAATACAAAAAAACACAATGCAATATTTTTTGAATAGAGTCCTTGCTGCAAATCAGTATGTTTCATTTTGTCTATTTAAAGGATCCCTTTTATTGTAATGTAGCTAATTATCAAAAATACTGACTTTAATAACCACATTTTCCCACTATCTCCCTTCCCTTTTTCTTTGACTCCATAGATCAGAAGGTAAAACCCTCCTGTTGGTAGGTGAGAGTTGCTATAGCAAATTCTGCATCATTCACCAATAAGTTGACAAGTGCAGCTTATAATGCTGGGGTTTCTCTGTAAAGCCCTGTGTGCCCTAACTCTTGGTTACCTTCATGACTAATTCCTCCAAGTGATATCGACCCACCCTGTAGTGTCGGTACAGAGGGATGCTTAGGGTTCCCATTCCACAAGAGATGGCATCAGAGGTAGGTTCTATTTACCTTTACTAGCAGTTCGCAATGGGGCTGCTTGCATGTGCAGAAGCATTTTGATGATGTCTGGATCGATGGGCGGAGCCTCCCACCGGTTTTACTACCGGTTCTATAGAACCGGTGCGAACCAGGGGCAACCCACCACTGGATGGCATGTATGGAGTACAGCAAACTTGGCTTTTTTTAAAAAAATTGATTTATATGCCGCCCTTCTCCTACTCAGGGCGGCTTACAATGCATTAAGCAACAGCCTTCATACATTTGTATATTTATACAAAGTCAGTTTATTGTCCCCACAAACTGGGTCCTCAATTTACCTACCTTAGAAAGGATGGAAGGCTGAGTCAACCTTGAGCCTGGTGAGATTCGAACTGGTGTAATTGCAGACAGCTGGATGTTAATTACGGTGCTTAGACTGCAGAGCTATCCAGGCTTTGTCCTTCATCTTTGACATATTCCTTACTGAGTTTTAAATTAATCTTATTTGTTGCTATATGATTTTACTCTATGTTGCTGGCTGTAAATCATCCAGAATCTTGGGCTAAGCGATATATCAGTTTTTAAATAAATAAATTGATGTGGTTTTAGGGATGCAGAACAAACCCATAAACATTTATCTTCAAGTCACTTGGAACATAGTTGATGGTAGGAGTTCCTCAGTTGCTGACTGGGCAGAGATTATACAGGAGAGCTACATTTCAGTCTTTGCACTGGGAAAAGCATACATTTTGAAACCGCTTATCCAGCAATCATGCAGATCGTCTTTTGTCTTTTGTTTCTTGTTTATACTTATTTTTTAGTATCATTTAAGTGAAAAATGTTGGTTATTAAAACAGTCGTGATTATAGAAATGCTTCATCTCATGGTGCTCAGTTTGACAAAGCATTGAGGCCAGGTCAGTTGACTCAAGCAGAAACCTCTACATGGCTTTATTGTAATCACACTGTTCTGATCATTAAAAACATCTGGTTTAAAATAAATGAGTAAGACCTAGAAAGCAGTACTGTGCCATTCTCCATTACCAGTGAAGGAGAATATGCAATGTTGTTTGCTGAAAGTAAATTGCTGAGTTTTCAAACTGGTATGAAATAATAGTGATGGGGACTAAAGCCACATGCTCAGGGAAGATAACGTATGGTCACACGCAACAAAGAAAAGGGCATCCGTGGGGAATTGCAAAAGCAATGAAGCAATGAAAATACAAGACTGGATATGTCTACTTTGTGTCAAGCTCTCAGTTCAAAAATTGAGGAATACGGAATGCAATTTTTATGTATTGAACTCTTCTTCTGAAGAGTTCTTTGGAAGGCAAGAGCTGTGAAAAATGGTCAGAGAATCCAAGATATCTACACCAAAAGCAGATTCTCTGTAACAGGGGCTGAGTTGAAATTGTCTGAAGCAAGCTGTAATCAATCATACTCAGGATGGGAACCAGATACAAACTGCTACAGCAAGCCAGTGGCATCTCTTTGAGGTAGGTGCAGTTAATGTACTGCTTTGTTGAAAGTATAATAACAATATCTGGCAAGTCTGCCAGTGTTTCTTCTCTGCCCCACTGCCCTTCCTTTCTCTGTATATGTTCAAGTCAAAGCTGAACAGCCATGTGTCATGGATGGGTTAATTTGGATTCTAGTATTAAATGGGGGTGGAGAGATTGAATTAAATAACCTCAGTGTTCCCTGCCAGTTCTGTGATTCCATAACTCTATGATTTATAGTTCAGGCGTAACTGCAGACTCTATTGAAGTAACTTTAGTAACTTGCTTCATTTTTTAATAAAAATTTGAACATGGAATAAAAGCTTTTGAAATGCTGTAAAAAATATACAGCATATTTGAGAACCTTGTGGATTTCAGGTAAAACGAGAAGCCTCAAATATTTATTTATTACATTTGTTTAGCACTATAATCTCCAAGATCTCCCCAAAACTAACACAATATACAGCAATGTCCAAACATATCATTATCATATAGTAGTCAAATTTAGAGAAACCAATTGATTATATGCCATCAAATCATTTTCATATGTCACAAGTCATATATTTTCTCCATGACAATCTATCACTAACCTGTTCTTTTAAGTCTCCAACTGTGCACTCATCACCACTATAAATTAATCTATCCACCTTGCTGCTAATCATCTTCTCCTTCTTTTTCCTCCCATCTTTCCCAACTTAGAACTTTTCCCAAAATACTGGGTTTTTTAATAATGTATCCAAAATAGGATAATTTTGGCATTGTCATTTGTGCCATATGTGAGAACTCCTAGCTGATTTGTTCTATGATAAATTTGTTTATTTTCTTGGCTGTCCACAACATACTCAATACCAAAGTTCAAAGGCATCAATATTCTTCCTATCGTGGATCTTTAAAATCCAACTTTCACTTCCATGCAGTGGAAACACCATGGCTTACATGATTCTTATCTTGGTAGATAAAGGCACATCACAGTATTTGAATACCTTTTCAAAAATTTTCTTGGTTGGTCTACCAAGTGCAAGTCTGTGGTGTATACCTTTTCTGTTAATGATTGATCCTATAAGGTATTCTTGATTATCAGTATGGGTTGTCAGTTGTTCAATAACTTGGGTACAAGATAGGAGTGAATGAATCATTTAATTTTGCTTTTGCTTAGATTCTTCTTCCCTATGATGCTCTCTTCTTCTTCCCTTAGAGCTCTCTGGGCTTGGTAGTTTTCTTGCAGACATTTTATTATTCAAACTAGATTATATCATCAGGACCATTCTTTTCAACCATTAAAATCATTCACTCATTTTGGCATTCTGAATTGCTTTGACTACTACTTTGGAAAATTGGAAACTGTACTAAATTTTTGACATAAATACAGCCCCCAGTTACTGTTTTACATTTCTGAAATAGGAGTAGTCAATATGGTACTTTCCAGTGTTTTTGGATCAGTGAATGGTCATGCTGGTTGGGATGGATGGCTGCCAAAATTTATTTAAGCCTGGGCTTTGTTCTTCTAAAGGAGTGTATTTTGAGACTCTTTTTCAAAGGCATTAGAGCAAGATTTTCTCAGAAACTGCACTGGCTCTTGAAATACAGGGAAAGTCTTTGTGTAGTTCTATAATCTTTTATGGAAGCAAAGCTTCTATAAACTTATATAGTACTGTTGTGGCAGCCATCTTGACTTTTTTTTTTAACCCCCAGATAGTCCTAAGTGATGTATTCATGGAATTGAGTTCCTGAAGGATAAAATGGGTCTTTAGAATGAGTTACTGTGAGCTGTACATGGTGGGTGCCTATGCAAGAAAATATTACATTTGCCTTACAATATAGCATTGTGAAGGCCTCAGAATAGTGAAACAAGATGTAGCAATAGATGTTGACTGATGACAAGACTTTCTTTCATAGATGCCATGGATGTCAGGTATGCTTCCTTCAGTATCCAGGAAAGGAAGACCCAGACTTCATCATAGGTTAAAGATTGGTACTTTTACTAGATATGAAATGAACGCAACCATAGAAAGCAGGATTCTGAAGCAAAACGCACGAAAGTTACAATTAGAAAGCATCCCCTCCCCTGTGCACCATAAATCATCCAATCCACAGGTCTTCCAGAGGTCAGGTGGGAGCAAACGTCTGGTCCTGTCAGCATCCAGGAATGCAGTGTCCGTTGGTCTGATAACAGCTTAAGAAATGGTTTCGTTTCCCAGATTTAGAAAGCCCGCGTGAGCCTAAACCCCCCTCCCCCCGTTTCTATGACAACCGAAACAGCAAGGCAAAACTAGCGAGGTTGACAATGGATTTGCAACTAGGCTGTTGATTGGGAGGACATAATATGAGGCCTAAGTACAATTTCCAATCATCCTAATTTGTTACCTTGTAGTGGTATCGTGTCTGGGATGTTTTTAATGCATTACCCTTCTGCTTTATTCCAGTTTTCATTACGGCATTGGAACAGTTCCTATTAGTTTTAATTCATTCCACCATCATTTGGTTGGCTGCCTATTCCCTTCCCAGCATGATAGCAAGTTTTCATTTCCAGAAACAGTAGGACAGGTAGGGGTAGGATGGCTCAGCTATCTTTCAGCTGAGCTGAGGAGGGAAGAACTGTGGCCTTACAGTGCTTTGGTACTATTTGGTACTATTTGGTACTATTTGAAATTTCATCAATAGAACATAGAAGATGCAAACATGCTTTGCAACCTTACTTTTGCAATAGACTGCCAAAGAGCAATTGATGTAGTTTGTCTCCACCATTCCACCATTCCCAGCTAAATCTAGCTAGAAAATCTTTTGTTCATGTAATCCCACCTTTCTCCTCACCAAACTGCTACCTATATTTAACTGGCAGTATTACCTTGTCTGTCTTCTTATGTACTGATGTGTGACATCATCTGGGTCAAGGGAGAAATTCCAAAATAAGTAATAAAATTTAGCTTCATTTCACCTAATTTACATTTTAAGAACAGTAAATATAGTCAATAGGATTATTCTTTAATAATGAATATTATAATTTCCCCCTTCTGGTACTCTTCACTACCAATGTTAGAAGTCCTCTGGGACCACCACTTAAAGGTTTTTGAGGTTGCCTAAGGTTCTGGGACTTGAGATCTAATATGTATAATTTGTAGGATCCCCAGAAAGTGATGCCTATGAGTTGTTTGCAGGATACAAAAAGGAGTTGGTGCTGCTGAGAAAAATATGCAAGAAGGGAATCCATCGAGCATAGTAACAGGAATAGTTGTTTCTTTTCCCAAAACAGACAGTGAATCCTTCCAGGCTCCTTGTCTCCAGAACAGATTTTGTTAATTGTTCCAAATTCTGACAGTGCCAATCAGTATAGATGATGAAATTGTAAATAAAAGGTGTCTGGGAGAATCAAGATCCTTTCTGGGCTGAAAGAGAAGGCAATTGGCTCCATGCATTACACTCCCCATGGTGTCTGAGAGTTGGCAAAAGAAAGCTATTAGCTTGGTCTCAGTTCTACTGCAAGAGCCCTTTCAAGTGGCCAAAAGCTGTGATGAAAAGCCAAGAGAATGGCTGACTTTGGCCTGGCTCCCCAGTCTAAACAATTTGTTGTTTCAGTGATGACTACACTGCTCATATATTTGCTCCCCTGCTTGTTTCCTTTTCTAACTTCCTTCCTGCCTGCAAGCCATTAGTCTTTGCACTAAATCTTTGAATGCATGGAATTAAAAATAAATATTTCTTACGATATCTTATCTTGGCTGCACTAATGATAAATAGTTGATTTGCTTCTTTTAAAACTACTTCAGAACTTGTATAGAATCTTCAGAAAAACAGCCATGTTTACTGAAATCATTTTCAAATCTTGTTTGTATTATTTTCAACTTATGCTCAAAGCTGCTCACGATTCACACTGGTAGGGTAATAAGTGTTACCAAGTTTGCTACTCTGTCTCAATATGTACATGTATGTGTGTGAAACAAAGGGAAGAAGTGTGCTTCCTCTCCTCCAGTTCTCACATTATTAGCAAGTCTCTGACTGTGGTAAATTTGCCCTGAGCAGAAAAAAGACCTACTTTTCAAAAGAAGGAAATAAATTTCAGCTCCTTCAGGTGGAAATTTATAGTCCATTTTTTTCCACTTCACCACTGATACAATACTTGTGTATATTCCATATACCGGTCATTCCTACATTTCACATCTATTGCCTCAAAGGTTTCAAATGTGGCATGGGAAGAATAGCCCACTTTCTAGTGGAAATCATGGTTTATAAAAGAGGAATATATTTTAATATTTGATTGTTCACCGCCCCCAGAGTCCCTCTGTGAGGGAGATGAGTTGTTTAAAAAGTGTAATAAATAAATAAATAAATTGGAGGTTTATGTTGTTATTGATTTTATTTTTTAATGCTTTGTCATATTGTATATTAGTAAATGAAATAATCCAGCTAGGATTTGACTGTGCTCCTGTAGACAAGGCCGCATTTCAACTAGAATTAAACATGGCCAGAAAAGTCAACTCAATTCTACTGAAAGACTTTTGATCCAGCCTCAGAGTTTAAACTCTTGGTGCCAAGATCCACACACATTTCCACAACCAGCTTCTAGTATTAAGTGGCTGAAATGTATGACTCCTGCTCTAGAACAAACCAAACTGGAATATTTATAGAGAAGAAATGGTGTCTTACATATAAAATAAATGAGAATGTTTATGGATCACTGTAGCAAGAGAAATTTTTGCTTATTTATTTATTAGACTCTTGTTCTGCCTTTATTATTTTACAAGTAACTCAAGGCAGAAAACATACACAATACTCCTTCCTTCTGCTATTATCCCACAACAACCCTGTGAGGTAGGTTGAGTTTTATTTTGGTTTAGAAGGATTCAGATCCTTGATATTGGCAAGTCATGCAGCATTTGATAGATGAGTTTCCTTCTCCTTAGAGAAATAATTTTAAACATGATTGTAAAATATTTTGAAAAATATTGTTTTCTGGATTTAGTAGCAAAAGAGTGCTTAGTGTATGCACTTTAGAAAGTTTAACAATGGATTAAGGACTCAGTTGGACTTGGAATGACAATATTAAGCTTTTCACAGAACTCGTCCTTTGAGAAATTGTTGTTTACCTTTCCTCAGTCAGAAGAAGACACTATGACTTTAATAGTTGGACACTATAGTGAGTTAGAGATTAAGAAAAGAATGGAAGGAAATATTGTAACAGTGAACTTCCTGATGGAAAACTATGAAAAAATTATGAATATTTGTGATAAATGGTCTTTGAAACACTAAGAAATAATGGATAGATGTAAGTAATGGAAGAACAAGATACTCTGAATAAGTTTGAAATTAATGTGAATGTGTGTATCAATATGGCAAGTTATGGAAGAAATGTAGAAAAGAATATACTTGGCTTTCAATTGAAACAGGATGGTGCTTAAATGCCTATAGGAAATATACAACTATCAAACTAGAAAAGAGATTGACATTTTTTTAAACTGATTATTCAAAATAAATCTATTAATAGTTATAAGGATTTTTTGAGAAGTGACAAAAAAGGATGAATCAGGGGTGGGTTCTACTTAGCTTTACTACCGGTTCGCAGCAGGGGCGCACGCTCTTCTGTGCATGCGCAGAAACATTTTGATGATGTCGGGCAGGGCCTCCTACGGGTTTTACTACCGGTTCTATAGAACCGGTGCGAACCAGGGGCAACCCACCACTGGATGAATTCCTCTTACTGAGTTTACAAATGAGACAAGCTAAGGTTCTGAAAGATTTTTGGTGAGGGAGGGTAAGGAAGAAGAAAAGATAACAAGAAATCAAATTGTAGGACTCTATATGAAAGGTTAACAATTAAGTTTGAATAAAAAATTAAATTAGGGAAGGAATACAAGCTGGGTTTATTCAATCAAGGTTAAGATAATTAGATATATTTGACAACCCTTACTGGATTTTCATTGATAAAGAACGAAAGATGAGGATTTTGATTTTGTTTTTAGCTAAAACATGAAATTCAGGATGAATATATTATTATTTAAGATATGGCAATAAATTTACTTAAATTATGTGAATTTGTTGGAATGAAGAGGATTTTTTTTTCTTTTTTACATTTTATCTTTTTATCTTTTTATAATTCGTATAAATTTTATTCTTTTTGCCTGTAATCTCTAAATTATTTGAAAAAATGCAAAAAGGGAACCAGGTAGTGAAACATAGGCTGAGAACAAGAAAGAGATGCGAAGAAGATAGAATATTATTTCTGTGAATAGGGCTTGCTTCCAAAACATAGCAGCCTCTAGAATTCTTTGATTATGGTTCCTATCTTTTCTTCCATTACTTACAAAAAGATTTTGGATACTTTTGAGTTTTCATAATTGTTATCAATCATATCCGTTAGGTAAAGGATGATAGAAGACAAAATAAACAATATTTTTTTTCAATAGTTCAGTTGGACTGTAGAGATGGAACTCTGGTTTCACAGGTTCAACTCTGGCTGCAAGGAGGCTTGTTTTGAGTGCCAGTTTGGTCCAGTAATCTAGTGTTTAAGACACCAGGCTAAAAAAATAAGAGACTGTGTTGCCTTAGGCATGAAAGAGATATCCAGGCTTTTGCAATCAATGTATGAAAGAGGGAAAATTCAGGAAAGGATCAAAACAGAATATTTCCTAATATCAGTTTGCACTTTTGCTATAGGTAGGAATGTGATTTGAAAAGAATACTAAATTATTTCTTATAAACTTTGATTTTAGCTTTTGCTGAATCAAAAAACAGTTTTACCAGGAAGAGAAGGAAGGCATAGGATTCTATTTTGTCTTTAGAATACTTTTTGTAGAAATTCCAAACATTGGATTAGACTATTTTTGCTTAAGAAAATAGACTTCTCAATATGTCATGAAGCATATATTGCTTGAACAATACTGTTTTATTTCTCAAACAATATACAACTAAATTCACATGATCATTGTATTAGGACAGTTTTAAATTTATTTTATTTGTAGGAATACAAAAATCCTAGAAACAAAAATAACCAGTCTGTTGTTGTATAATGGGATCTTGTTTTTGCCTCATCCCAGAAACTCTTGCGTTTATATCAAAGAAAAGCCAAATGGTTATTACTGCATTCAACATCCAGTGGCTATTATTGCATCCAACATGCCCCTAGGATATCAGTTTTTAGCTGTTATCAGAAAAAGGAATCCACTTCCACATAATATTTGGCCATATTCTAACTGCTGATTTATAAACATGTACTGTGTCAGGAAACAATACTTTTAATACACACTGTCAGGAAATAATAATTACATAGAAATAGTCTTAATGACACAATTACATTTTGGGCTGCAAATAATTGTCTGAGGTTTGCAATGGTATATAATAGTCAGCAGGCATAATACAGAAGGAGAACAAATGAACACTTTTAGGAAAGAGCAAACATTTTCTTGAATTCGTCAGAAAAGAATGTATTGCTTCTGTCATCACTGTTTCTTGTATTACTGAATGCTGAATGGAATACAGTATGCATATAGACACACAAACATAGAGGAAGAGGGAGGGAGGAAGAGGACTAAAGGGGTAAAAGCGTTCATTCCCTTTCTTGTAATGCAATGCCACAGCTCCCACCAAAAGGAAGACTCACATGAGATAATATCACAGACAGTGGTGGGTTTCAAAAAAAATTACTACCGGTTCTGTGAGCGTGGCATGGTGGGTGTTGGATTGCTTGGTGGGCATGGCTTGGTGGGCATGGCAGGAGAAGGATACTGTAAAATCTCCATTTCTTCCCGATCAGCTGGGACCCCGAGGTGGAAAACAGATCGGGGCAGGAACAGTCAGAGGTGGTATTTATCGGTTCTCCAAATTACTCAAAATTTCTGCTACTGGTTCTACAGAACTGGTCAGAACCTTCTGATCACAGATATCACAGATCATCTCCAGTTCAAGCTTCTGCCAGAAAATATAACTGCTAGACCTTTGCTGACCTTTGCTATTTCCTTGCAAGTTGTTGATAGTCCCAACCAATAGAGGCACAACATTTACTATCAGTTAATGATGGTAAGTTTAATGGAGAGTATGCTGCTGTTAAATCAACAGAGAAGACATGATGATACATCTTTATATGCAGATTATATCTCACTATTTAATTTCTTTCATAGTGGGGAAACAGATCCTTTGGAATTTTCACTGCAGCCTTTATTGTTACTCTATAGTATAAATAAAGAGCAGATTGCAGTAGATAGTTGATATGTCATTTAAAAGCATGTACTTACAACTCTGCTTACACATTAATTTTAAAAGAAACTCTTGACCAGCTTTATAGAACACTTGAAACTTGACTGGGAGAACAGTAAGTCCAAATACATTGTCTGTTTTCTTAAATCAATGGCACATTAGTATGCAGTGCTGAAATATTGATTCCTTGTAATACTTGCAATGATTACTTTATATGACTCCTGCTATTTAAGTCTGCTAATATTTACATTGGTTTGCATAGCAACATTTTTAAATGTAGCTGCTTGCTTAAAATGTACACCATAAATTATACCATTTCCCTATCTCTTGTATAAAGATAAGCTTATTTTCATTTATTTAATGAGGTATCATTATGAAGTGCCAGGCTCAATCACAACTCCTGAGAGTTTATTTAAAATATAAAATATGTTTATGAAATGAGATACAAAATTGTTTTATATTTTAAAATATAAAAACAGTTTTATAAAAAAACAAATGAAAACAATAATGGTCACCCCCCCCCCCTCAAATTCTATTAAACCTATTAAATCCATTCAAGCAAAATGAGTGGGTTTATGAGTTTCTGTAAGTCTGCAAAGGAAGGTGCCAAGCAAACCTTAATGGGCGTGGTATGTAGACACTGCAGAGAAAGACTGAATTCTCTGAATTCTCATAGGGGCAGGATGTTCAGCATCTTCTCCCTGCATGTAGGTGCGGAAGAGACAGATTGTACTTTAAGGAGATGGCCCTATGGTACTCTGGCATTAAGCATTATGGCTTCAAATGTTAAACCAGCCCTTTGAATTTGATCTGGAAGCCCACTAGCAACCAATGGAGAGACTGAAGAACACAAATAACGTTTGCAGTAGCAGCCGACCACAAAATTGACTAGAGAATTCTGGACAAAGTAACTCTGTTCTACTTGAGTTGTTTTTACTCTATCCAAACCCCAGCAGCCTCCAGACATTGGTTCAAGGCTTTCTCAAACTTAGCACAGGGTGGAAACATAAAGTTAAGCATCATCAGTGTATTGATGATATCTCACCACAAACTGTTGAATAACTTCTTCCAGCAGCTTTATATAGATGTTAAAAGGAGAGAACTTAACAATCTTTGTAAATTGGTCAGTAAGATACCATGATTGATGTTATTAAAGTCTTCTGAAATGTCCAACAAAATAAAGGAGATGGGTTTCTACTTTCAATGTCCTGACATCAGTCATCCACCATGGCAATGAATGCTGATTCCATCCATGCCTGTATCTGAATTCCAGTTGAAAAGCATCTATATAATATACTTCCTGTAGGGCCCTTTGTAGCTGACACTCCACTTTCAACAACTTTTTTCCCAAAGAGGAGGCTAAAGAAACCTAGTTGTTAAATAAGACTGGATTAAGAGATGGCTTCTTTGAGAAAGAGCACACCATTGCTTCTTTCAGGTTGCCAACTTCATGCCATCTTGCAAAAAAGTGTTAACTTCCCTACAAAACAAACCCTATGTTGATTGTACTGTGCACCACCCAGAGCCCCTCCTTGTGGAAGAGGGAGTTTAGAAACATGAAATATAAATAAATAAATAACTTCTCGTGTCCCATTCATTGTTGAAAAGAGCCAGGGGTGATATAGATCTAAATCAAAGCTAGTAATGTTCATATTGCAGACAACTATGTACACTAGAATTACTATCTACAACTAGATAGTGCTATCCACTATCACTTTAATTATCAAGGCTTTAACCAACATCTTTGGAGTATCAAAAAAAAAAGTCCTTTCCAAGTTAATGTCTTATTTGTGTTTCTATTTTAGTTGTCTTCTCTGTTTTATAATCCATGATTTTTTAATTTTTCAGTATTTCTAGTTCCTATATTTCTACATCAGGAAAAATTCACTTTGCTTCATTATTGTATAAATTGAGAAAGACAAAGAAGAAGGGAGGGCAGGGGAGAGAGAAAGGGAGAAAGAGAAGAATAGATAAAAATATCTGCATATGTAGAAACATAGTTTTTAAATTCTGACAAACACACTTGAAGCAGGCCTATCTTGAGCCATTATTCAGTTAACCTTGAGGAAATTTGTCCAACACAATCAAAAAACTATATGTTAACAAATATTAGGATTAGTTAACACAGATTTAAGGACATTTTAAGGATATGAGTTGTATACTTTGTTCCCTTGCTTAGATCACTTAGCTACTCCTGCCAATAAATGTAAGAACCCCTGTCTAATTCTGATTTTCTTCCATTCTTACAGAGACTGGGGGATGAGCAGATCAAGTGCACATTTTAGTAAGCAAAGAAAAAAAATACTACCACTTCAATAATCAGAGAATGCCCACTAACGTTCATTATTTTACTTTTCTGAATACTGCAACAATTGAACAGTTTGTACTGACCCTTTTGGTTAGAATAAGCACATTTTCACTGCCCAGAGAGAACATATGGATATAAAGTAAGGAAGCTTAAATTCAAAATCCAGCTCATCCATGAACTGATGGATCTAGCTAAGTACTTTATCTCCCGGATTCAGTTCTGCATCCTCGACTGTAACCTGAAAAATTTTAATTGTAGGACTGAATTATTAATAATTGACATGGAAGAATTTCATTACACATATGGATAAATAACAAAGTACAATGAGAAACCTTGTTGTCGGCTTGTGGACTTTGCTAGTTATGTGAAACCAATTGAGGACAAAGGATTTATACATTTCTCAAACTCATGTTTGTTCCTGAGTACAGGTAGTCCTTGACTTACAACTGATCATTTAGTGACCATTCAGAGTTGCAACAGAAAAGGTGCTTTTCAGTCTGTAAAGCCTTTCCAGCTGTTAATGTGGAAATATTGTGGATGCATGGCCCCTCATGGATGCATGGCCACATTTTGAGTGCTTGGCAACCAGCTCATGCTTATGATTGGTTGCAACATCCTGTGGTCACATCATTTGTGACATTTTTTGGCAAATTTCCAGCAAAGAAGACAGTAGGTTTGGAGAATAGTATCAATCTAGGCAGTAGGTTTCGTGATCGTAATTTTTATAGTTTTTGCTTCTTTTGCTTTTCTTAGCTTGATGGAAAATCTTCTGGAGAATTCTAAAAATATTTTTATCTTCCTAATAAAAACATTGCACAGCAGCAAATTATCATGAAACTGCAATGGTATCTTAAACAACAATATTTAATGCAACAGTAGACACAGAAAGATTTGAGACAATAGTATAACTTGAATGCACATTATTCTAGAAGCAATATGTTTTTGTATCTATCCACATCACAGGTCAACCTCCAAGAAAAAGTTAAGCCAAGCAAGTCTTCTTTCAAAATTCATGCACTACTGTCCATAGATATGTACTTGTATTACTCCATAACACATCTTCTGCTTTCTGACTGACACCTGGCTCAGAGGCAATAGGAAACAGACAAGATAAGCAGAAATTAACAATAAATATAGAAAGGTCTGCAGGGGTGGGCTTTATTATTATTATTATTATTACCATCTTCAGCAGAGCTTCAGGATTGTCATCAGTCAGAGTTTGACATCCACGTGGATTCTTTCAAAGAAAATACTGGATATGTTCTTCATTTGTCTTCTCCAAATTACAATAGCATTGTGAAAAGAACATGACTGCTTCCTTCAGATTGTCCTGTTTAGCAAATTGGCTTTCCTTTCAGCCATGTGTTGGACACTGAAGGTGTGAAGCACATACTTATTCTATGAAGAAGACAGTAAAGATGAGTAATGAGAATATGATTGGGTGGGTGCAGCAGAAATATCCTGCTGCTTCCTCTCAGCTGCCATAAAACATAAGAACAGAAAAATCAATTAAATATTTGCTATTTTCAAGTGAATATGGCCAGAAATGAAATTTCTGAGCAGTACTTCCATAAGAGGAAAAATTACTATTTATTTATCAGACATCTTTATATGACCACCCAATTCACACATGGTGACTCCAAAGCTCGATGTTTTTGAAAGGGATAACCAGTGAGGGTAAATCTATCTTTAGATTTTTAGTTCCTTTGTTTATGATGTCATCATATAAAATAAAAATTATGAGGACTTTTTCTTTTGCCAGATTCAAGATTGTTTTCATTGTGACATACGTACATACGTATATATGCATATATGTATATATATGTATGTATCTCATATCCATGACATATCCATGAGTTCTGGATTATAGGGAGCCAAGAGCCAACTAGACATCCTGAGCTATCTCATTGCTCATCCTGAGCATATTATTGCAGCACTATGAGAGCCAAAGAAGAGTGGAAAAGCTTAGGGAACAGGTGGAATAGTTGTAGGAGAAGGTATCTTCATTGGTTGACAAGATAGAATTATTTCTTGGTGAAATCAGGCGATTTGGCTTTTAAAAGCAAATAATACCACTTTGCTCTTCAGTAGCAGTTCCTTCTGAGGAGGATTCTGGTTCAGGAGCTAAAGAGTAGCTTTTAGGAGTTCCTCGCTCATTGACTTTGGGCTCTGCACTGTGTTCAAGCATATGGTCCAATTTTGATGGCTTTTTAAAAATAAGAACTTACAAAATATGCAAACCTTTCATAAACAGTATAGAGATGATTTTTTAAAAGAAAGAAAGTAATGTGAGAAGAAGGCAAATAGACCCAATTCATTCTTCTATGGAGGAGGCATTAATGTTTAGCTGTGAAAAATTTGAGTCCAAATTCATGCATGTTTAACTCTTTGGTGTGGTGGATTAGGGTAACCACCTCTTTTGTGGGGGTGAAAACGGGTACAAAAAATATATAGAAAGTAGTTCCAATATGATATCCATTCTGAGCAGAGTTGATTCTAATGCCGATTAGATTAGGTTTATTTAGAATAATTTTTCAATGTACACAAATATCACACATGGAATCAAAAAACATGGCTATTTGTTTTTAAATATGGGAGAAACAGGCATCACTTCATATCAGAGTCTTGTCCCTTTATCCCTACTATTTGCTCATCTAATTTATCTTCTCACCTGTGAGCATCTGGCTGATGTTTGTCATGTTAGATTGAGATGGAGAAAATATTCTTTTTAGGGATTACAGTTAAGTAAGGCTGAGAAATAATATGAATTGGCTATGCCTAGGGGCTCTGATTCTAATATATTATTCTTGTATCTGATAATTTATTCTTACATTCTAGTACTAGAAAGAAATATCAGATTTTCAATGAATAATTCACTCACTGGAGCATTTTGCACTGTTCCTGTGTATTTTATATTTAATGATGAAATCAACAGAAACATAAAGATATCTAAATAACCTAAAATATCTAATAAATGGACAATAGACATTGGCTGTTCTAGTGCATTAATTATATTTAAAAAATCAGTTTTCTTCTATTCACATGATAAGGCATTCTCTCAGATAAAATTATTTTTTCAGTATGTATGTGAAGAAAAATATATACTGTGATTATATCAAATATCTAATGTCTGTGCTATCTGTATTCAAGAATAGCACAATGTTCTTTTGTTTCATCCTTTCCTGAGAATTTAGATTCATATCAGAGCTGTATTAAATCATGTGGTTTAACTCAATTAGCATTATCTCTTGCATAGAAATTCATAGATAATTTATAAATAAAATTTTGGGGACAATGTGCTAATGGTGAAAATAATTTACCAGCAATCTACCTGAATTGTAGAACAAATGGCTTTTTCTAATTTTTGAAGGTCACATGCTCTATGAAGCGTATACTGGGTCTATCTTTCATTATACCTATAGTATTCATCATTCTGAGTTGCTGTGTATCTGAACAGCCAAAGAATATGCAAAGGGTCATAGTCCGTCAGATCAAATCTAATCCAGCATTTTGTTTTTACAGTAATTTATGAGAAATAGTACCCTTCTAATGTTCCTCAGTAACGGTATTTAGAGATAAACGTCTATCTAATACTGGATGTAGTGATGTGTAGTTATTAATAATCCACAAATTTGTCCAATTTACTTTTAAAGTCATCCAAATTGGGAACCATTCTGCATCTATCAGGAGTTTAACTTGTACTGTGATATGAACCATTATATTTCTGATGTGACTACATAGGTCTTCTTAATAACTGTCTTTACCTGGGCAAATCATCAATTATTCTGCTTATTTTAATAATTTAGGTTGATCATTGTGGTTAGAGTATTATTTTTAGTGCTCTACTTGTCTCTTAATGCTATTTTAAACCGCAAACCTTTTTATTGCATTTTGGATTCATAAGATTATTTTTGCTATGTTCCCTTTTTTGATAAAGGAAATTTTCTGATTATTCAAATAAATACATGAACACTTTTTAATTTGCATTGATTCTGCCAATTTGATTTATTAAATGGCTTGGATTCTAAGGAGTTAGAGTAGCAAAGTATTCTGAGATCCTTTTAAATACATCCTTTTAATGTAAATAGCAGAACCTTGTATGTTCTTTACCACAATATTTCTAGCCCTTCCTAATCTCTCCAATAGCTATTTTGTAACTTTAAAGCAAATTTATGTAATCTCATGTCTTCAGATTACAGGCTGGACCTCAGTTCTCAGAAGTCAACACATTAAAAGGACATTAGGTTAGGGAAACTTACTCTCAAGCAAAAGGTTGCAAAAGAATTGTACAAAAAAAGTGGCCCAATGATTTGATGAAGGTTAGTTGATCCTAGCTGCAAAGCATCGCTTTGAAAACTGCTTATTGTGAGTCTGCATTGACTGAAATACACACTCATATTATAACGTTGTTTTGTTCTGATTAACCATCTATTTTTAGTCTTTCATATGCTGTGGGTCCAAACATCTTTAAAGAAATATTGTCTGTTGTGTGTGTTTAAAAAAATGACTGTGGAGTCTTTGTCATTTAAAATGAAATTGACAGTGCAAAGGAAGGAGAATTTCCATCCCATTAGGTGCTTTTAATTGCAGTTATTATGAATGGTCTGACTCTTTCATACCTGAGTTGCTGCAAAGAGCAAGCTATTTTTAGCATTTCGTAGCCCAAAGCGACTGTTGCTACCCGACCAACTGAGCCATATCCAAACACATGTTTCCATTCTGCAGTTTCAAGATGAGTAGGTAAATTAAGTGCATTACCTGATATGTCAGTATTAAAAGAAATTAATGAATATTATACAGATAGGCACTGGGATATAAAGAAGGCATGAGAAATGCAGAAGTGAAGATTGTGTTTAATAAGCACACAAAGATCAAAATGTAGAAAAAATATTTTAAAATGTATCTTAAATAGAAAACACTCTCCTTTCGGAATATAGAGTAAAGCAAGGAATTGCTTCTGAAGAATTTTACACACTTGCAAATAAATGTAAAAGTGAAAGTCATGGAAGTGGCTTTTGCTTCCTCTGTGTCATAGAATTGGTCTGTCAATGATATTTAATTAAATGATATTTAATTATATAAATGATATTTAATTAAATAAATTGTCCATGAATGAGCAAAATTATTGGATAGAAGTTGATTAATGTTAGTAAAGAGAAGGGCAAGCATTGCACCTTGATTCACATCGGAATTAAGTCATTTCACATTTCTTTTAATAGCAATGTTGGTGCATCACTATCTTGGCCTAAAAGGAACCAGTATGTCTGTTCAAATTTCTTTGGCTTCCATTAGTACATGAAAATTTAGGAATATGGGTATATTTCATCTTCATTTAGCACCAGTTCATAAATATTTGATTTAATGTTTAGCTATCACTTACTGTTTCCTAATAATATGGACATCCTGTTGATATTTCTAAGTATTCCAAGGTTATGCCAAAGGTTCTTGAGTTTTATATTTACTTTATGTTCTTGCCTAGCAATGTGCTGTGACTCAGCTAGAAACCAAGTTATTTTGTTGCCTGAGGGAAAGGACAAGATGTCATTATCTCTCTTTTCATACATAGAACTGGACGGATTGGCAAATTACTTTTCTGTTTTTTAAATTTAAATAGGGTATCCTCTCGATCTCTGCTTGAGGAGAGCTTATGGGGTCCCAGAGTTGACTACCACTTGGCTCTCTTCTAGCATCTTCAACTCTTTGTTGTCTGAACCAGCTTTGTCACTCTATCAAAGGTTAAGGCCATCCTTAATGAGCATAAAAGATTGCTAAACAGGATTCCAGACTTTCTAAATTCAATCTAAGATACTATCTATGTTCAATCTAAGACTACCTATGTTCAATCTAAGATACTATCAAGTATAGAAGAGTAGGGAGGCTATTAATTAGTAGTTGCCTGCTATTCTAGTTATGTTCAGTCCCAAGCAAAAGTAAAAGATAACTGTTCTCTGGGCAATAATGAGGATCTAAAAAACAGGCCTGACATTGTTTTTCTATGTTGTGGAGAAGTCAACATAAGTATAGAGCTTCACCACCATCTCCTCTACAAAATAACACAATTTTCACATTTTAAAAAATGTTATAAAGACTAAGGATAAATTCTATGGCATTAAACACAAATTCCACTGTAAAGATTATGCAGTGTTGTAAATTTAGGGGTTCCAGTTTTCTTATATTTACTTCAATAAAAACATTTTAATTAATTTCATTCATTCCAATCATCAGAGATTTTCTTCATCGCTTTTAATAATAATAATTTAAAACAAAAACAAGCAAGTGGGCACACAATTGAACAAATTACTGAAAACACTAATTTGACAACCATCTTTTGCATGTAGGATATTGTAAAATGCTTCTTATGAGTAAGATATGATCCAATACAAGAGCATTCCTTTCTAGCTAATTTTGCTATCCAAAACAATGCAAAGTATGTTTGAAACTAGGCTGTGATAGCAATTTTATTCATCATTTTACCTTATAATACTTGAATAAAGCAAAGTCTCTGATTAAATATTTATAGTGTTGATTATACCTCATGGCATGTATAATATATGCATATATGTGCAGTGCACCCACCTCTTTTCACCCTTACAGTAATAGGAATGTGTGCTTACACTTTCTCACTTTTTAAAAATGCTTATTTAATCAGTGTTAATTAAACTCAATTGTTTAAAAAGGCAAGTGTATTTTTGTCAGTACAATCCAAATTTTACAAATTTTTATTCTTGATCTTCAAAACAGGACAAAGATGTTGCACTTTGTGTCAACTACTCTACATAAAAAATTAGATACTGTGATTTTGCATACACGAATTCTGTGAAGTATTGAAAGGCAAGACATAAAGCTCTTTGCAAAGGGAAGATGGCACACATTATTAAAAACAAGAGCTTCCAAAAATATATGTAACAATGTTTTTAATAAAGTAGTAGAAGTGTTAGAAAAATGATGCGTCTCTGTGTTTTCCTATAATATTATATACATATGATAATGTAGTAATAATTGGTTCATGCTTGATGGATTGGATGTACAAGATCTCTGAGTTTTTAATGAAAAGTTTATTGACAAGAAGTACTTCAGATAGTTACAAAGGCATGCATAGAACAAGTCATACAGATGCAAGCCATGGGAAAGTTAGCAAGATGTAGTATGAGTGCTCAGAGTGCAGCTGTAGAAGACAATCTAGTGCAGGTTCAGAAAAATGGAGAAAGGGAGCCACTGAGAAGCAAAGGTCCATGACATTCCAGAAGTTAATAGCAGAGAAAGTATTCAACCAATCCAAGAGTCAAGAAGCATAACAGAAAACAAGAAGAGAAAGTCCAGGGTCAAAGAGTTGTTTCCAACAGAAGGGTAATCACTAGCTACTGTTCCTCAGTAAGGGAAGCCATGTCTTTATTAAAGGTGTTGGCATGTTTTCTTCTCAAGGAAGCCATCAGTAGCTGTCCAGTGGTGGGTTCCAACTGGTGTTACCACCGGTTGTCTTCATGCACACACTTTGCACTCGATTGCCGCACGCATGCTCACTTCACTCACACACGCGCTGAACTTGCACTCCACTCAAGCGCATTAAGTTTCTGCCCAGCTGAGGTGCAGCAATCCACTATGCTGCTCCTATCAGCCAGGCTAAAAAATGAGAAATAAAGGTAGGAATAACACAGGGGCGGGCAGGAGGGCCCAGCTCCCAGTCAAAGAGAACTGGTTTGGTGACATCACATCATCACCACCCAAACCAGCCCGGACCTGGAGCAACCCACCACTGTAGCTGTCACATTTTGGGGCTGGGCACCTTTCCAGGATAAGGGCCCTCAGCACCTGACTCCAACCTTACCTGCTTCTGATGATTAAATGCTGACTGATTGATTGTATACCAACTCTTGAGGCTTGTCTACCAAGTCCTGAGGCTTCTGGGTCAGGCCTTTGGCTTCAGTCTATGACCTGTGAGCAGTTTCTTCTTTGAGTCCCTATAAGATTATGCTTGTAGCATCAATGATAATATCTAGCCCTCCTGCTTTCTGCCAGCCTCTTTTTCAGTTGCCTTTGATTTTTGCAAGCATCAAGGCCTTCTCTAGTGACTATTACTTTTCCAGTGTGTGTTTATGTTGGGATATTAGGAAGACTAGATGCTTTCAAGATCACACCTTCAATATCTTGCAGCAATCTTCCTTTTTATGACAGGCTTGAATTTTGTGATTTTTTGAAAATTAATGTTCACTGTTTCTATTAGTGTTGTTTGTCAAATTAGAGACAATATGGTAAGAAAAACATCTATTACAGTGGAATAGATAATGTTATTTTTCTTCTCTATGTAGTGTAGCATTTTCCTTTTCGTCTTCACTCTTTTTCTACTGCATCGTGGGACCAGCAGTCACTCTTGGATAAGACTCCTATCTGACCTGGACTGAGTATGCAATTTGAGAAGCTCTTCCTCTTCCTGTCTTCCTGTTGCTTCCCAGATTTCAGACTCTGTCCGTCTGAAAGGACTTATTTTGGCTGAGCTAAGCAATTCCACCTTTCTCCTTGCGAGTTTTGATTGTAAATTGTGGTTAATTTTTTTTTGGAGGGCTCCCACGGATCTTGTCAAGCCCTCGTACCAGCAAAAACGGCTCACGCCCAAGCCTGCTGAGGACCGCCTCGGCAGTGGCTGCATGACCTCCTGGAGTCCAGTCAAGGTCCTGCTTCCCATGTGAATGGCTTCGGCCAGAGCCTGTTGATGGCCGCTTTCAGTGCCAACTCTGCCGGCTGACAGAGTCATTGGATAGCGTCCCTGGGCTTTGCCCATACGAAGCAGCATGTTAGACCACAAATCGCCACTCTCCATGCCTACCCTTTGGCGATGTCTGGGAATCGCCTCCTTCGACTGGTGGCCGCTTCCAAGAAGCGAAACAACCAGTAAGACTGTTCTTTTATTGATGGCTCACAGCGGACAGCAGGGCAGCTTCTCCTGGCCTCATGGCCTTGGTGACCATTATGAGGTTTCTGGCAGTGGCCATTTTGGGCCCAATTCTTGCAGGCCGCCATTTTGATTGTCGTCTTACCGGTCACCATTTTAATTAGCCTCTTTCAGCCAGGCCGGCCGCCATTTTCGTTGCCTTTGGGGATTAAATTCCCCACTGCTCAACATGGCCTCCATGTTTACCAGACGCCAGGGCAAACAGCCGCTTGGCAGGACCACACACCAGCCTGGCCTCAAAGAAAGGGTGATCTTCTAGGGCCTCCCAGGACTCCAAGGCTAGGGAGCGCGAGGAGCTTAAATGTCATAAGGCCTTAGAAAAGGTTATTGAAAAGGCCATTAAGGCCACTTCCCCTCCAGTGACAGTACCTATGGGCGATCAAGGGGCCCCAGTTGCACCTGTGGTTCAGGACTTCCCCCCCCCCAGCCTGGTCTCCTGATGGGACTCCACCTTCTACCTGCCCTGGTCGGGCTGAGGCCAGTGCCAGGCTCTTCGGCCCTATTCAGGCTCAGGACCTTGTAAATGTGCAGCACCCCCTTGAGGTTTCTCCACACCGGGAGGTGATTCAACCCCAGGGTTTGGGGGATTATCCTTCTGACCCTGATTTACTGGCCATTATTCAGGGGGCCATCCAGAGGGGCATTGCTGCAGAGATGCAGCACTGGATGAGCTCGTGGGTGACTGAGCATTCTACAATCAGGGATCCCTTCATCTGTCTTAGGGCTCAGTTGACTTGGACCACAACCAAAGCCAGGCTTATGTTCGAGCTTCATCTAGCCAGGATTCTGTTGCAGGAGAGGACTTTGGAGAGCCAGGACTGTCAGATAATGAAGATCTAGCTCCCAACCAGCCATCATTGGTCGGCCTGCGGTCACTGATCAGCCTTGGTGGCACAGCGGACTAAGTGCTGTTAAAGTAGCACTTAGCTGCCAGCTGCCTGCAATTACTGCGAGTTCAAATCTCACCAGGTTCAAGGTTGATTCAGCTGTCCATCCTTCCGAGGTAGGAAAATGAGGACCCGGATTGTGGGGACAATAAGCTGACTTTGTGTAAAAAAGAACACCACTTAGAGGGGCCCCAAGCCCTACTAAACAGGTATATACAAAAGTATGAAGGCTATTGCTTAACACATTGTAAGTCGCCCTGAGTCTCAGGAGAAGGACGGTATATAAATCTAGCCAATTAATTAATTAATTAATTAATTAATTAAACAGGATGGTAAGGTCTGGTCGGCCTGTCCCGATCCACCTGCTTTCTCAGCTTCTGGGAAAGCTGGTGTTGTGCATCGGCATCATTCCATGGGCACGTCTCCACTGCAGGGCTCTGTAGTGGATCCTTCTGCCATATCAACGAGCTCACAGGAGCTCTTCCCCCAATGGATTAGGCTTCCCCCAAAGTCTGCCTCTCCCACACCTGGTGGTCCTCCCCAGCTCTACTCAAGGGCTGGAGCTTCAGATTTCCCCCCTATTTGGTGCTCACAACGGACGCCAGCCTTTACGGCTGGGGAGCCAACCTGGACTCGGATTTCGCTCAGGGCCGGTGGACTCCAGTCGACTTGTCCAACGGCATAAACTGGCTGGAGCTCCGGGCCATCCATTTGGCATTGAAAGCCTTTCACACCACCATTCAGAACCATCATGTATTCGTCAGGACGGATTACGTGGCCACAAAAGCTCACGTAAATCATCTGGGGGGGACTCACTCCCGCCGCCTGATGGGGGAAGTGGAACGCCTTGGTCAGTGGACAGATTGCCACTTGAAATCCATCCACGCATCCCACATCTCCGGGTCCGCAAATGTGCAGGCGGATCTCCTCAGTAGGTCCACGGTGGACCAGGGCGAGTGGTGCCTCCTTCCCTCCATCTTCAACGAGATTTCATGATGGTTCAGAGGCCCAGTGGTTGACCTGTTTGCGTCCAGCTCCAACCACCAAATCAGCTGGTTCTTCTCCCAGTTTCCGACACAGGGCATAGAGGGCATGGATGCTCTGAGAAGTCCCTGGCCTCTGGGCCTCCTATAAACCTTTCTGCCCCTGGCAATAATCTCCAAGTTCATCCGCAAGCTATTGGCCGAAGGCGCTGAACTCTTCTTGGTGGCACCACATTGGCCCCGCCACCCTGGTTTGCGGACTTATTGGCTCTGTCAGTGGCTCCCCCCTGGCGGCTTCCCCGGGACTGAGGGCCCTCTACTTCATCTGGATGTCAATTGACCGCATGGAGGTTGAATGGCAGCTCTTGATGGACTGTCGCCTTCCCGCGGATGTCATCGCTACTCTCCAGGTGGCTAGACATCCTTCCACCAACCATATCTACGATTCGACATGGTCATCCTTCTGCGGTTGGTGTGCTTGACAGAGCCTGGCTCCCATGGGGCCTCCACTGAGCTGGTCCTGGATTTTCTGCAACACAGGCTGTCGTCAGGTTTGTCGCCCAACACACTGCAGAGACAGGTAGCGTCCGTCGCATTGGTCTTGTCATATGGGTCCCTGCAACTCCTTTCCAGGATCCCACTTATTAAACAATTCCTCAAGGGTGCCTCTAATGTCAGTCCCCCAGCCCTCCAGAGATACCCCACCTGCTATCTACCCAAAGTCCTCAGGGCTCTGACTCAGGGGCCCTTTGAACATCTACGGGAGATGGGTCTTCGTCAGCTCACCTACAAGGTGGCCTTTTTAGTTGCCATTACCTCGGCCCTCAGGGTTTCTGAGTTGGTGGCCCTCTCCACTAGGTCTTACTTGTGCCTATTTCACAATGACTGGGTGGTCCTTCATTTGGATCCTTCATTCCTTCCAAAGATCAATTCCATCTTTCATAGTGCATAGGAGTTGATCCTCCTCAAATTTTGTCCCAACCCGACTCATCCCTTGGAGCGCACGTGGCTCACACTGGATGTCCGGTGGGCACTCCGCATCTACCTTAAATGGACGGCCTCATTTCACTGCGTGGAGTGTCTCTTTGTCTCTTTCTAGCCGGTGACCTTGGGCCATCAGGTGACATCATCAACCATTGGTCGCTGGATCTGGACCACCATCGCCGCGGCCTACGAGGTCCAGTCCTTGCCAGTCCCATGCAACATCACTGCCCATTCCACCCGTAGTGCCTCCACGTCAGTGGGCTGGTCCACATAGGCATCGTTGGACGATATCTGCAGGGCCACCACTTGGTCTTTACCTTCCCTGTTCATCTGCCATTATTGTATTGATGCCGGGTTTTACAGCAGGTCCATTCGGGGGATGTTGATCTGGACTGGGTGTCTCCCGCCCTATAGGAGGTCTGCTTTGGCATGTCCCAATTATGACTGCTGGCCCCACGATGCAGTAGAATGGGCCTTGTCTTACCTGAACGCCCTTTCTGCAAAGCAGTCACCCCCTCCCTGGGTTTCCCAGTCCTTCTTGTAGGGAGGGTTGGCTATTAATCCTCTTCTCTCAGCTCAGCTCTCCAGTCTGCAGATTCTCCTTCGTGGGAAATCTGGGAAGCAACTGGAAGACAGGAAGAGGAGGAGCTTCTCAAATTGCAGACTCCGTCCAGGTCAGATGAGGAGTCTTACCCAATCTTGACTGCTGGCGCTCAGGTAAGACAATGCCCATTCTATATATACTTTCTTATGTACTTTATGACTGAAGGCTTGGCAAATTTTAATTGTACATTCATGAAGGATTCATCAATGCTATTAATGCATGAAGAGAAAAAAAATGTCATCAAGTAGGTTTAATGATCTGACTCCAGTTCCTTGAAAATGCATAATTTACACATCTATCAGCTTTGCTATTGTTCTTTTTTTTTTCTTCCAGTCAATGAAAACAAAGCCAGAGAGGGAAAGACCTAGGCAGGGGGAACTTTTATGATCATTCAGTGATAGAGATGATAAAATATATAGCTAAGAGGAGTTTCCAGTGAAATCCATCAAGCTTGCATCTGCCTCTGGATCTCTTCAAAAATATGAAAATATATAGACTTGAGGATAGCATAGAGTGCAAGAAGAGAAAGTTCTATTGCATAAACAAATATGTCTTCAGTTTTCCCTTATTTCATTTTCTTTCAAATTTTCAGAGCAGACCGGTCTCAGGAATGATCACTCCTATATCTCTCAACTTTCATTATACTAAAATTTGTTTAATACAATTCACTTGGAAGAAGGAAAAGAGAGAAATTCATATGTGATCTACTATTCTTTTTAATATGCCTTGCATGTGTGACTTTAGACTTTCACCCAAATTTAGATTTTTTCTTTATTTTTAATCTTATTCAGTGTAATAACAACTTTTATTTATTTATTTATTTATTTATTCAATTTCTATACCGCCCTTCTCCCGAAGGACTCAGGGCGGTGAACAGTTAAAATGACATACATATAGAATGTGAATATAAATAATTAAGCCAGTTTGGCTCAACAGTTAAGAATCTTCAGCATAAAGATTTAAAAAATTAGAAAAGATTTATGCCAGACTGGCTTGGTGAAAAAGAAAGGTCTTAAGTTACTTACTTTCTGTACTGAGATTACCTCTAAAGGTACTCTAAAGTTGCTATTGAAGCCCCCTTTATTTTTTCCTTTCCTCTCCAAATTGCTTCTAAAACCTTGCTTTCTTTCTCATCTTTGTCCTGTCCTAACTAAATGTGTCTTTACAATATTTGTGTATGTTCTGGAGTGGGCTTCCTGCTGAAGTATTGTACATGCAGAACTATCATATCTGGGCTGCAGAGTTTTCTGGTTATCCAAAAAGCAGTGGTTTTACAGATTTTTGCAGACCAGAACAAGAAGGCTGGTAGTCTTAACAACCTGCAAATGGTATCAAATGGAAGAACCATTCTATGAAGTCAAGAACTGAAAGAACCAATCAAAATATTAGACCATCATGAAGAGTCATCAACATTGAATGTATCTTTACAACAATCATTATATGTAGCAAACACATTTTTTAATTAAGAAGCTGTTTTATTATGCATGTTGCCATGGCATAATTCCTTTCAGATGCCATGAAAATGTATCTGAACAATTCATATATAAATTCTATAGTTTTATTGAATAGGTACTTTAATTATTAAAAAGTGATTTACATTCCCAGAGAAAAAAAATTAAAATGAATTGAAATAAAACTGAAAAGCATTGAAATAGAATGAGAGATAATTGTAGAGAATCTTTGTAGTCATGTATAGAATGTTTTCTTTGTTAACACATTAGTATGAAAAAGAACAGAGAATTCTAATTAATTTTATTCATTCTTATAAATTTGCAATGACCGTGCAATATGAAAGTAAACAAGCAAGTTAGCAGAGCTTTCTAATGTATTCATGTGGATTCCTTTGAATTAAGAATTTTGTTGTGTGAAACAAAAATAGTGATTATGACCAATTTATATAAATATCCAATGGGCACAGCAATGATGGCATATAACCTGCTTCATTTGCTTTCAAGATGAGCAAATGAGTATATTTTACTATTAACAGATTTCTGGCATTTCATCCAAACTTACACTGTTCCCTCACTGTGTTGAACATTTATTCTGTGCTTCAGTAAAACACAAATCATAGTTCTTTATCTTTTCTTTCTTTCCAATGAGACAGATAACTATTTGCGATTTTATAAATAGAGTGAAGCATATGTATTGGCAACAAATATCGTTTTACCCCATGTCAGTAAGATTCCACAACCTTCACAAAAATGTCTCTATAGAACTAAAAAGAGCAACTCTACAATAAATCATGTGATTTGAGCATCAGATCTACTTGGGACACATTTTTTCTCTTTAGGAATAATGTATTAATTTACATATTTGTTTCTAAGCAAAGGCAGACACTGAGAATTCCAACATCACCAGTAATAACACAGACAGCTGTTTTATGAAAAGATTTATATTGAAATAATCACCAAGGAAACCAACTGTCCTTTCATTTTTTAAGAGACTGATCATTTTTGAGATAAGAGTTTTTAAAGCTTTTTTATTTCCTTATTTGGCATTAACTATTTTTATTTTAACCAGCTTCTTCACTGGTCCTTTCTGAACTAGCAAATTCCTTCAATACAAAAATGAAATCAGCAGCAAACCTATACTATTATTGGGAATTGAACCACACTTTAAGGTGGTATCAAAGGAACCATACGGAATAACTTGTATTCAAAGAGAAGCCAAAGAATGAAAAATGCAAACAAAAATACAAAGCTACAAGTTCCATGGGATGAGCTTAATATAACATTAACATTTCTTTCATCAACATTTCTTTCAAATATATTGGCGTCTGTCTCTCATATTTGACTGTATTGACAGGAAATTATAGATGTTAGACTTTGACATATATGGAGGTGGGGGACATTTTATTCCATTTCCTTCTTTTCTATTTTAAACCAACAGTGACTTCTTATAATGTCTAAATCCAAATAAACCGATTACCCTTTGCAGTGTAGGTTTTGGCTCCCAGGAAAAAGGATATAGAAATTTAGGATTATATTTTAATCTTTCTTTTAATGTTTCTGTTATGCTTACTAAAAGGTGTTCTGGTGCTTGATATCATGTGGGAGATATGAATCATTTATAAAAAAAAGTATTTGAGGATGAAAAAGCAGATGGGGAAGACAGTTTTGAGCTAAAATGAAATATGGTGCCTAAATCTGTCTTCCAAAAGTATTGTTTTTTCCCTTCTCTGGAAGAAAAAAAGCTTCAGTGTTTTTATTACATCAGAGGGCTTCTGATTTTTTGTGTTGTACTTTCAAGTTATGAAAATGGTGTAGAAATTATTTTGTGACATACTTCACTGTAGCAGTGAAATCCACTTACCTTCGCTACTGGTTCGGGAACGGGAGCGTGCATGCGCTATGCATGCATATGCACCTTTTCTGTGCATGCGAAAAGGCTAAAAAATGATACATAATGATGTCCCAGCATGTGAGTGGACCTCCCACCGCCGGCACTAGCAGTTCGTACAAGCCGGATAGAACCAGACATATTTCACCTCTGCTTCACTGTTATCTCTCTTGTTGCCTGCACTTTCTGACCTAAAAAAGCCCACTTGGAGGTATGTCATCATTATATTTTTCTTTGGGATCTAACTGAAGTGAAGAAACCAGGGACACTGAATTCCCCTAGAATGTTAGGCTCCAAAACCCAAGAAAAACACATAGTGATTCTTCCAAGTAGACAAAATCTTGTCCGACTGAAGGAAACTACTACCTACATAAAACATATACTCTGGGAACTACAGTATTAGGGAGGGGCTGTTTTCACCCTCTTTCTCTCATACAATGAGAGAGTTCAGACTACATTCCATAGCATACTATGATGATAATTTAATAAACGCAAGTACCCTCCTCAGATATACTTTGGCCCCGTTGTAAGCAATAAGTATAAGAACAAACTACTACATGTGTAAGAATTACTTAATTGTTTATTAGGTTTCTAAGGCTGATTTCTAAGTAATTCACCAATTACATTGGATAGTTTATAGGGGTTAAAAACAGTAGAAGCCAAACTTCAGATTAAAAGAAAATTATATGGAGGAGGAAAGTCACCCCCACACTAATATATTTACTCAATGATTATCCTAGGAAAGTATGTCAAAATAATCTCTGCCTTGATTGAATAGTAATAGTAAACCATAACTGATGCTGAGCATGATGTGTGAATCTAGCCATTCTGGCTTACCAACTTCATTCAAACTATCCATGGCCGCATTTTGCATATTTTTAATCAATAATTGTTACTTGATTTCTCATCCCTCTGCTGCAAAAAAGTAAAATAAATTTAAGCATAATATTACCCAATTTATTTATATCATGTCCTTGATCAGTTTATTGTTCTAAGGTGTTTTTTATAGCTATCTCTAATTTTCTTTTATGACAAGAGTTAAAAATGCATTCCAACAATTATTTTTGTAATAAAGCACCCAAAAGCAGGTTTTGGAAGGGCTAATGGATACTGAAAGAATAGAAAGCTAAAAATAATTTCAATTCTATTTATAAGAATGTATTTTTACACTTTTCTCTTAGGAAGTGCTAACATAGGTTAATTATTTATATCTATAAAGATGAAATTGGTGAAAACAGCTTTTGGGTTGTTGTTTTTTTCATTGGTTTGAATAATTTGGAGTTTGAAAAATATATTTCTGTGGAGATTCTCAGTCATCCAGGTCATGGTTGTCCCAAAATTCAAGAGGCAATTGGACTTTCTGGTCTTTCTTTGAATATTTTTTTCTTCTCGTCCAACAAGCGTCTTCAGCTCTGACTGGATGGTGAGGAATGGAAGGATTTATACTCCTTGCAGACAGCTGATCATTTGCATTCTTTTAGAGAGTTGCTGGAGGTTTGTCCTCAGAGTCACAGTACTTTGGAAATGTTAAGAAGGCGCCACATTTTTCACTACTTAGGTGACCATGATGACACAGATAAATCTCTAGATGACCTCAATGACTCTCTAAAAGAATGCAAATGACTAGCTGTCTGCAAGGAGTATAAATCCTTCCATTCCCCACTATCCAGTCAGAGCTGAAGAAGCTTCTTAGATGAAAAGTGAAACGTCTTCAAAGAAAAACCAGAAAATCCAGTTGCCTCTTGAAAAAGCATCTTTGGGTCATTAAAATAATATAATTCTAGTGCTATTTTTTACTCTTGTCAAAAGTTACATGCATGTTGATGTAGATCTTTCTGTGTTCCAGACAAATTTCACATAAAGGAAACAGTGGAAAGTTTGAGCTTTTCTATTCTATACTTCCTTTGAACAGTATACTGTGGGTGGATCTAGGAGTGTACAAGCAAAAAAGCTGTAATCGTATAATTAGTACTAGGAACTGAGTCTTTTTCATGATGTTATACTAGCTTGGGGCAAAAATAGGCTATTAAACTGAAAGTTCAATTCTTACTTAGGGATATGCTCACTGAATTCCATTGGTTTTATTTCTGAGTAGTCATACATAAGGTTACAATCTTGTTTTATTATATTTAATGTATAGCGAGGGACATATTAAGTATTTTCAACTGTTATTCCTAATGAGATGCCAGACTTTATAGAGAATTAGGATAAATAAAGCCAGTTTAAATTTACAGTATATATAAATCTTATAGATGAAAACCTTACATATGTAAAAAAAACCCATATATATAAACCTCATTCTAGAAAGTAGATAATATATTTCCTATTCATATTGCAGTAAAGAGAAATGAAAAAGAGTTATTTGCTTTTGGTAGGGCAGGAGAGAATTTATTCTAGGGAGTCCCTGCTCATATTCTTGATTGTCTGAGGAGATTTAATTTAACCTTCAGTAGTTTGATGTTCAGATGTACAAAGCAATAAAGATGAGGGAAGGAAGGAAGAGCCATTTTACAATAAAATGCTTACCTCTGATTGATTTGCACCTGTCTTCCACCCTTATGTTAGGATGCCAGTGAAATAATAGCTGAAATGAAATCATGATGGAAAGGTTCATGTTAACACAATTTATTACCGTTGAAATAGATTTTTCTTGAGGGAAAAACAGTTCCATTAGCCAAACTTCTACATTTCATCCTTTTTATTTCAGAGTGGTTGGATGGATTTTTTTTAAATTTAATTTTAGGATGTATTTTGAGAACTTGTTATTTCTGCAGTTTATTATGTATTTTAGTGTTTTTTGAATACAATATTTATAACAGTTATAATGTGAGTGGATAACATTGTCTAGAATTTATGAATGTCATTTATTATAGTTAAAGATTGATATTCACTGTTGAATTTAATGTTTGTATGATAAATTAGATGAATTTTGCATGTAGTAGGACAAAAGAGGCAGTCTGGCATAGGGGTTAAGCCATTAGGCTATAAAACAGGAGACTGTGAGTTCTGCCTTAGACATAAAGCCAACTGGGTGACCTTGGGCTAGCCACGTTCTCTCAGCCTTAGGAAAGAGCTAATGCAAATTTCTGAAAACTCCTGACTTACTCAGGAAGTCTTCAAAAATCAAAAACATATGAATGGAAGAAGAAAAATAAAAGGAAAAATGCTCTGCTCTTCTCTAGCACGCTGCTTGGAGAATCCAGGAGCGTGGGTAATACATTTCTGGGATGCAACAACAGCCAACGTAATATGTCTCATTCAGTCATATAAGCTAGATAAGATGTGACAATTCTGGGAAGTAAGAAGGGAGAGATACAATACCCAAAGCTGATAATCATTAAAACCTTAGGTTTTAATCTATGAGACAATAGACAATCTAAACAATCTATGAGATGGTCTGTTAATTTCATACTAATATAATATAATAGAGGTTGAGAGAAGATGAATGCTGGTATTCTTTTTTTTTAACAAATAAACAGAAAACATTATGCTGTTTTAATGTATTGCACTATTTAACTTTGCCTTTAAGCTATTTAAAGGAGACAATTGAGAAATATTGCCTAAATCTGTTTTATCCCAAATGCCCAGATGTTCCAAGGTTAAAGGTGGAATCGCAGTTAAGTCTCATTCAGATGGCCATCTCCAATAGCACGAAGGGATGATTCCATAGAAGACACTAAAACACTAAAATATATGCACCTTGGATATAAGTAGGATGAGGTTAAGCATAGCATCTTGCTTTGCAGTGCAAATATTCCATATCCCGAAAAGGAGGAAAGAAACCCCCCCGCCAAATCTATTTAATAGAGGGGGAAACATTTTTTCCAAGTCCAGTTCTACTTAGTGCGTGACATAATCGGAATTACAATGAGATGATTTGGAGATTATTTTTGTCCACAGCCTATAGAGGTATTTTTGTTCCTAATATTGCAGTAGCTTGAGAAAGAAATTCAGGCTCTGTTCTGTATCTTTCCGGGTTTTGATGTTCTTTCAGAAGTTGTGGGAGCTTCATCATTGGAAGCTTTCAAGAAGAGGCTGGACTGCCATCTGTCAGAAACGGTGTAGGGTCTCCTGCTAAGGCGGGGAGAGGGGGTTGGACTAGGTGAGGTACAAGGTCCCTTCCAATTCTATTAATCTGTTTATTTGTTTATCTGTTTGTTTATTTTCAAAGATTTCTATAGTCTCCAACATAAAATGTTCTATAATGCAATTAGAAATTATGAATTTGGCTGACAGACTGGAATTCAGTCTTTAAGATGTTCAAAGACCAAGATTTCCATCAGATTTATGAACTCTTCTCAGAAGCTTGATATGGTTCACTGGGCTAATAATGCAAAGAGCACTAGCATAACATGTAAAGTTTTTTCAGGGTTGCTATTATCTATCTATCTATCTATCTATCATCTACTAGAGCATTTAGATAAGATTCAGATCAGATGTTTCAAAACCATTCATGGTATCCATCAAAGTGTTCCTTCCCCAAGCTGGTGATGGGGAAAGATGTCAACTCCATTGTTCTTAGACAGTTGTGGCCATACAGATTGCAAATAGCAGGAATTGAAGTGAAATATTTAGACAGCACTATGTTGGGAAATGTATTTATGTTCCTAAAAATGAGACAATGTCGGGCCTGCCTCCATTCAAAGCTTAAAAAAGAAAACCCCCAACTCCATCGAATTAGAGAAAAGGTACTTTTACTAAATTTGAAATGATAGCAGAGAAAGCAAGGTAAAATCTAATTCAAAACATGTGAAGGTTACACACTGAAAGTCACCCCAAATCCCTCTCCCTAGGGTCTAGCACTGAGAGTCCAATCAACATCCAATATGATGTTATGGGAAAGCTCCTCATCAGGCATTTCTCACATCTAGAGTCTGAGGACGGTTGGCCTTGACAGAGTATAAACAACTCCACTCAGCACAATAATTCATGAGTACAAACCTCCCTTCCAGTTCTCATGGGACTACTTCACACCAGCTCATTTCTCCATCCCAAATGCCCATGCCCTCCTCCCCATTTCTATGGCAGCTAATAGCAAGCACACTGCAGAAACCCATGCTGGAGATTTGGCAGACATTCAGCAGAATGGGAAATACTGCCCAGCTAGCATAGCCAAAAACAATTCTACTAGGGAATTCTAAACTCTGTATCTGAAAGGGGATTCGTGCAAACATTTTGGTCACAGCCTCTCTTCAAGTCTTTTCTTTACAATGCTGCCATTTATCAACCAGTGGTGTGTCTTGTAGCAAACAGCATTTATTGCTCAGATTACTTTTTAATACTTGGAACTTGAATGAAAGAGAAAATGAGGTCATGGCCTGTCTGAACAGATAAATGAGGTATTCATGAAAGGCTTCAGACCACATTGAGCAAAAGCAAAATACTGTGTTACCTAATTTATACATGCTAAATACAGTGCTACAGCTTATGAAAACGCAGTTCAGTTCAAGGTCTTGTTTCCCAAATACCCTGACAGAAAAATTAATATACATTGGGAAGCTCGTATTTATTGTTTATTGTGTGTGTGTGTGTGTTTATTCAAAATGAAAGTCAGTTTGATGTAATGGTTAATGGCATTGGATTAGAAGCCAAGATGTCATGAGTGCTAGACCTGCCTTAGGCAAAGAAGCCACCTTGGTGATTGTGGTCAGTCTCTCTCTCTTAGTCCTAGGAAGAAGGCACTGACAAAACCACTTCTGAAGATATTGTTCTCATAGTTTCCTGAAGTCAGGATTGACTTAATGGACAGTAACAACCATAATTTCAATATAATTTTCATCGAAATGAGACTATATTGGTTTTTAAAACCGTGGTGGCACAGTGGTTAGAGTGCAGTACTGCAGGCTACTTCAGCTGATCACCAGCTGCCAGCAGTGTGGCAGATTGAATCTCACCAGGCTCAAGGTTGACTCAGCCTTCAATCTTTCCGAGGTCAGTAAAATGAGAACCCAAATTGTTGGGGGCCATATGCTGACTCTGTAAACCGCTTAGAGAGGGCTGTAAAGCACTATGAAGCTGTATGTAAATCTAAGTGCTATTGCTATTGCTAAAATATTCTAATTATATCAATTAGAAAAGAATACCTACAATGCAATTAACATACTACATTCTAAAAAGTAAAATCTTTTCAGCTGCTGGTAAAAGATAAGCTTTATTTTTAAAAAAGTAAACCTATGTTTTTTCTCCTTAGTGAGATATAGTAATGAATACACTAAGTTCTACCAAAGCAGTTCTTAGAATCTGGCATAGGTCCTTCTTCTTTTGCATCCAATATTTCTGTCAATGTTTCATCAATTACTGTAGTGTTCCAACTTGGTAATGACTCAATAAGATTTAATTTTGTCTTCTAGTACTACAGCATCTTGTAATTAATGAGTATTTTCTAAGGTATCTTGGATGTTCACATCTCTTTTATAGATAATTTCAATTATATTCCTTCTATCTTTGTACATTGGCTTTTTTTATGTTATCAATTCAAGGCTGGAATCTCCTTCTCAGTTTAGAGAGATGTTTTGGAAGACTTTCTTTGATTTGCTGTGTCTGTTTCTGTCATATATATTTTAATATTACTTCTTATGTCTTCTAACAGCACTCTGAAATTCTATATTAAGTTCCTTTCTGAGATCTTTTTCTTTGATCTTTGGTTGTTTTCTCCCCTTGCCAATTTCTACCATATGTTCTCACATCCAGTTTCCTGTCTTCTGTTTCTTAATCTTTGGCATTCTCTTTCCACTTTTATTGTAGAAACCTTGGTTTCATTCATAAGTTTTCTATGAGGTTCGAAACTTCAAAGAAATTTTGATGTACTCCTTGAAAATGGTGGATATATAGTCAAGGAACATCGTGGAATCTTACTTCTTCCACTTGACTTGATTTATAACTTAAAGATGATCATTTGTGATCTGTTCCACAGGCAGCTCCTTTTCACACCTGCAGTTATAACTGATCTCTTCATATCATGATTTTTTTGTGTTCTCTGTGTACTCCATCTGGTCATATTTTGATAGAAACTGTTGAGTCATTTTTTCTGTTTCATTTTAGTTTTCTAGTATATGCAGTTGAAATACGTTTTCTTTATTATTTTCAGCTCTGGTATTCTAGTCTCCAACTACAAACAGCATATATTGCTTGCAAGTTCTTTCCATTTCAAATGGACCCTGATCATAAAATTCCTCCCCCTTCTCTTCTTTTGGAAAGTAATGGATGGAAACTAATCAAGGAGAGAAGCAACTTGGAATTAAGGAGAAACTTTCTAACAGTGAGGACAATTAACCAGTGGAACAGCTTGCCTTCAGAAGTTGTAGGTACTGCCTCACTGGAGGTTTTTAAGAAAAGACTGGACAACCACCTATCTGAAATGGTATAGGGTCTCCTGGTTGAGCAGGGGGTTGGACTAGAAAACCTCCAAGGTCCCTTCTAGCTCTATTCTGATTGATTCTTTTGCATCAATCTTGTAACATGAACTTCGATAACTGCTTTATTATAAGATTACCTGTAAAGTCTAATTAATATAATTTTGACTTCAGTTGCATTGTATGCAAGTTCTGTTTTCTTCCCAATTAAATGTAATGTCATTCTTTTTTGGTTTTTCATAAGATGGAATCTTGGGGATTTTATATCTCCAGGATCTGGTGACATGTCATCTTTCCCCTGGATGGATCTGGTTTGCCATTTGGGAGTCCTCCTCGACTCACAGCTCCTGCTCAATGAGAGCTCCTGGAAACTACAACTGTTCCAGGATACAGCGGCACACACAGTGTTGGGTAACTATAGGTTTGACCATATTATACCCCTGTTGCATAAGCTGTGTGATCCCTCAGTTTCTTCCCAGATACAATTCATGGTGTTGATTGTTACCTTAAAAGCCAACATGACATGGGACCTTGTTAACCCTACGAGAAAGTTCAAACAAGAAGCACAACAATGAATATTAGCTCTCTCTTTATTGTAAAGTTTCATTAACTGAATCTTGCAAGTCTGAAAGTACTCCTCCCTCCCTCCCTTTTCTTTTTATTCTCTGAAAAACTAGGGAGGGTACCTTCTGAAATACTTTCCATGTCCCCTCTGCTTTAATGAACTGAGATATCTTTTGCATGACAGGTGTTTAGTTTTCAAGTCTTCCTAGGATGGCCCTTCCTGACATTATCTGCCTATCCCACCAGAGCAGATAGGATGGGCATGCTCCAGGTCCCTTGCTTTAAACATTGCCACTTGTAGGTCATTGGAAGCAGTAGTGGTTTCAAATCCCATCGCTACCGGTTCACTTGTGGGAGCGCGCATGCTCATGCGCATGCACAGAGACATCAGGATGGGTGAGCTGAGCCGTCGCTACCAGTTTGCTTCGCTACCAGTTTGCCCGATCCGATACCTTTTCTGTTGCAGCCCCTGACTTGTGGCATACCATTCCCCAAAATATTGCAGCCTCACCCCTACCCTTTTAACCTTCAGAAGAGCACTCAAGATCTACTGTGCCCCAAATATTGGGAAAAGGTAAGGTTAGAGTCAGAGAGATTATGTAGATTGCATCAGGGGAATATGACTTTGGCATCACGTTTTTCTGCTGGTGGTGGGGGTTATTTCTTTTACTGTTTTTGTTTTTATAGTTTTATTCTTGGTTGTAAGCCACCCAGAGTTTGGTTTTAAGATACATATCTATGCAAATATTTTAAATAAATACATAAAAATGCTTCTGAGGTTTCATATTTCCAATGTACTTCCCTTTGTAGTTTCAGATTTTTTTTTCCTGAATGCAAATTTCAACAACTATATTCTAAAAGGCTTTAATATGGTTGTGTCATAAACACTGTTGGTATTGCTAAAATATAATAATAATAATAATAATAATAATAACAACAACAACAACAACAACAACAACAACAACAACAACTTTTCCTGGGTAATACGTTGAGTACCATTCAATCTGACAGGCCTATCATTTATTTATTTATTTAAAATTTATATGCCCCATCTCTCACTGTCCGAGGCAATCATCCAGCACTATATCATCAATCACTTTATATTGTCTGTCTATGTGGCTTTCTTTATTAAATACAGGAGTAGTTTATCTTTGCCTTCTCTTAATGCAGTATAAATGGATATCTTTGCCATTGTCACTTTCTGCCCATGGTCGGTGCTAATTGCTTTAGCTGCGCAGCTGGCATGATCTTCATGCCTTGAGTCACCCTATTGAGATTATATTATATTCATTTTGTTTCCTTTTTCATGTCAGCAATAGATTGCACTCAGTAAGAAGAAGATTTTAATGAGTTGTGGAAAGGCAGAAACTTGACCCTGAAGCCTTATCTAGGTATTCATTTTTCTTGTATGAGGGCTAAATGTGCGATAGGGCAGTAGGAGCACATTGTCTTTTCTGTCTTCAGTGTCAAAGTTGTCCTTTCGTTCAGAAGAGCGGTCTGCTTAAAGGTGTGTAGGTGGCTTAGTCAACTGAATCTCCTCATGACATAACATGGCTGTCAGCAATGCAGCATCCACAAAGCAAAATCCACGACTTTTCCTCACATATTTACTGTATGAGCAGAATTCAGAATTTTGTATTTGAAAGGAGGAGGGAGAAAAGATGGCCATTAGCCAGTGCTTGTCTCTCTAATCTGCTTTAATGTGGAGCCAATTTTATTCTGAGAAGTGAAAAAAATGAGTTCAATTATATAATAGCAATACGTAATTAATGCAATATTAAATCATTACAATTATTACAACGTTATTAAACCCATAAGTATAATAATTATGGGATGTCCCAAGTGACAATAATATTAATCTTCAAGGATCTTTCTTAACAGCACACTTTAAACAGCAGTAAAAGTCAAGAGAGAAGCCACCATTCATATCTCCCAGGAAACACTGTTCCCTGAAGTTAAGGCCATAATTAAAAAGGCAATGATTTCTCATTTTCCCCAAATTTTCCTCAGGGAAGATACCCTCAGCATTTCTATTCAGGACATGTATACTGTAGGGGTAGGTTCAATTAGAAGCATAGTCTTGCAGATAGTTCTACAAATATACAGGTGCCTAATTAATTAGGGCTTGATAAATCAACACCAATGCTTTTAATTGCACCTAATAGCCTATTAGTGACTGTAGAGAGTAAGGATGATGGCTTTGACAGAATTATGTCAGATCTATTTCCAAGATAACGGGGCAAAATATACAGCTCTGCAAGCAGTTAAAAGCCTGGTAGACCAGAACCTCTGCTAAATCCTAAAGAATTGTTTGTCACATGACCATCAAACCCTGCCCACAAAATAAGCTACGCACACAGACTGGTAGTAAAAAAAATTAGAACCCACCCCTGGTATGAGTGATAGATATGAATGTCTACCAGTTATGGCTTGCAAATCATCTTCAGAGACTAGTTCATGTAAAGCATATTGTAGTAATCTATGTAAGAGGTAACAAGGGTATAACTTACTCTTCAGGGCTTCTTTCCTAGAAGGCTGAAACTGGTGCATCATCCAAAACTGGTGAAAGTCTTCCCTAGGCTCAGCATTCATCTGGGAAAGTTTCTGATGAGTTTGAATTTGAAACTGGTGTAATATAGCACCAAACCGAATAGCATTATCATAACCCAGTATTTCCAATTCTCAACCTTTGAAGATGGACCTGAAGGACATCATGAAGAGCCAAGGTGGCACAGTGGTTAGAGCGCAGTACTGCAGGCTACTTCGCTGACAGCTAGCTGCAGTTCTGCAGATCAAATCTCACCGGCTCAAGGTTGACTCAACCTTTCATCCTTCTGAGGTGGGTAAAATGAGGACCCAGATTGTTGGGGGCAATATGTTAACTCTGTAAACCACTTAAAGAGGGCTGTAAAAGCACTATGAAGCGGTATATAAGGTCTAGGTGCTATTGCTACTGCTATCAGTGGTTTCAAATGACACTGAAAGACCCAAAAGTACAGGAAAGTTTCACCCTACCATTCAGGTGCTGATAGAGATCAAGCATCAGGACAACCACTGTGGCTTTTGCCTCTGAAGCTAAACTGGAAAAGATCAAGGTAATCTATTTCATCTAGGTCACTATGTAAACCCACTACTCATTCCCCAACTTTTCCTACAAAGAATAGGTTGGAGATTGATCGTTGTCCAACATGGGCTTCTCGGTAACGTAACAAACTAACATTTTTTTTTCAAATGACATATAGATAACACCCCTGACTAATCAATCCCCTTCCTCCAATTTTTAATGTTTCAATGTTCTATAAATCCCTTGTGACTTAGCTTTATCATCAGGCCTGGAGATCCCAGGGGACTAGGAATATCTTAAAATGGCTCTAATATTGTGTTTAACCTACTTTCCCCTGTACCAGATAGTTGTATTTTTAACAAGACTATTTTAATAATTGCTTTTAATTGATTTATTGTTTTATTTTAATAAAACAATAAATGCTGTCCAAAGTCATTTCATGTGAGATTGACAATGATACAAATTTATTAAATAAATAAGTAGCATGTAGCACTGTTTACATTGTCCAGCAGAATATCAACTATTTCACCCTCAGAATCCAGATTACTTTATAAATAACTCAAAGTGGCAAACATGCATAATAGTCCTTTCTCCTCCTATTTTCCACACAACAACCCTGTTTCGCCCAAAGTCACCCAATCAGTTTTCATGCCTAAAGTGGAACTAAAACTCACAATCGCCTCTTTTCTAGCCTGATGCCTTAACTGCTGGACAAAACTACCAGAAATTAGCAATCTTATATTATCTTGGCCCAGACATCTCTTCTGCAAAATTATCTGAAATATAACAAAATATCTTGAATGAGAATGCTAACAATTTACACAATTTTAGATGCTGTGGAGGTAATTTTGGGATGTCAGAATTTACAGGAATGCCGTCGGCCAAACTATATACTGTATATTGCCACCTTAATCATTTAGGCCTGAAGTATAAACTCCTTAATTTTAGGAACTCAATTTAGCTCAAACTCACATACAACAGCAAACGCTCCTTAAAAATTAAAGAGAGTCTCCATAGAAATTTGTTTTTTTATTAAAGAACAAATTTACAGAAGGCAATTTAAGGTGATGTTTCTCCCTCATGTGCTTTTCCCCTACTTGTTCATACAAGTTCAAAAATGTTAATAATTTGACTATATTAGCACTGATTTTTAATTTATGGAATTAAATCTTAACAATAGGCAATATATTTTCTAAAATATGTTTTAAATCCTTCTAAGTAAGTATTTAACCATATCAGTCTCATGAGCATTAGACACATCCTTAAAGATGTTACACCCTGCCTACTACCAAGTGTTACACTGTTACTGAAATTTCTCAGTGGGATTTGAGTAATCATTTTAGTCACTAAGAAGCAGACCAAAGGTCATCTTCAAAAACTTACTGTGATTCATTCATCTTTTTCATGTTTCAGGAATGTATGTTGTCCTGAATGCTGCTTTTTTATTTGATTTGAATTTGATTTTTGTGCTCCTCTAATTTTGTTGAAATTCACAAGACAAAGGAAAGATGGAAAACTGCTAACTTTCAGTATTTATCTAAATTAAGTAATGTGGACATATTATAAAACACACATTGTCTTCCATCTGTTTGCCCATTCTAATGACCTGTTTTCTAAAAGGAACTGAAGCTTTATTACATTGGAAATTGAAGAATAAGGAACAGATCTGGTGTCAAGCTGGGAAAAATCTCTTCAAATAACAAGTAACAGAACATAGGTTTGATCTCAGAATAAATCACTTATTTTGATCAAATGATATTGAAGTATTGAAAAGTCAAATAATATTTTTTGCAACTACCTTTCTTAGAATAAATTTGTTCAGCATTAATCTTGGAAAACTTTTGAACACTTGCTCTTTAAAGCAATTTGTAATCTTTATGATGATTTAACATGTATGATAGGTTTGTGGCTGCTCCATAACATTTACTACATCTTTAATCCATGATTAAATGGACCATAATGATCTATTTATCATTATGGTATTTACTTTATGGTATTTACCATTTTATGTCAACATCATATATAAATAAAACAATATAAATATTCAGTACAGCATAGAGAAGAATGATTGATTCTCTAATAAAAGACTGGGGGTTATTTATTATTATTTTATTATTATTTCTTATTTTTATTTCTTCTACGTTTTTTTATTTTTTGTAAGCCCCCTGGAGCTGCCGTGGGCGAGTAGATGGCTATATAAATTTTCCAAAATAAATAAAGAAATTGATCTGACATTTTGTCAAATCTGTTTAATTTGCTAATTTATGCATGCCTTGATGGCTAATATTATGTTTCTTCCATGCTTTTTACATTTTAGAACCTCACACCCATTTAATATTAATTAGGGGCACGAAACCTGGACTGCAGCATTTGACTAATCAATCACAAGACATAGAATGAAAGATGATGATAGAATAAGTGATAGTGTAGAGAATCAGGGAGATGACCCTGATTAAATAGGCAAAATAAATAGCCATATTGTATAAGCAAAGTTCAAGAAACAAGAATTTCTTCTTGAAGAAGATGAACTCTCTCACCAACACTGATAGGGCAAGCCAGTAATATATATTAAAAAACAGCAAATCACACTTCCATCTAGCACTGATGTTGTTACCTAGTTGGCTAATGAAACAAAAGCAATGAAGATCAGAAAGCTTCAAGGGTAGAAGTAATAATATACTTTGTATATTATGTACATTGAATCTTGATCAAATAAACCAATATTGTATTCTTTCCTTTTACTTCTAACAGTCTTAATCTGTAATTCATCTGTAATTCATTCAACTATTATCTAGGATTTTATTTTTCTTCTTTTCTTCTTTGTCCCATTCTGCAGAGGTCTTTAAGATTTTAACAATCCTGTTTTGTAAATCCATCCAATAGGAAAGATTATTCATTCTCTTGATTTGTCATTTGTATTTCCACTTTAAATTTAAAAACTTCACCAGTTTCTTTTGTGGATCCAGGAAAACATCATTTCTAAGTCATTGTCATGCCAGTCAAAATCCATTTTCAATGCCATCTCTATCTTGTCAGATAAAATTTGTTCTGCATTTGTCATTTCTTCAATAACATGTTCTGGACATATTGTATTCATAGAAGCAGACATCCTTACTGACATTGATGATATTGTGCTTACTAATTTCTGATTCCATTTTTCAAAAAGTATTCTTCAGTATTTTTATTGTTATATTGTTTTGCATCATTTTATAGACTTGTATATCTTTCCTCTATCTAATATCTTTCGCCCCCTGTAGTATCAATTTGTTGAAATCATGAAATTGCTTGTGTTTTTATGCCATGTAAAAACCAAAACAGGATATTTCCCATAACTATACATCTACACTAGACTAAGTGCAATCTACTATGCAACTGAACAACATTTGTATTCAACAAAAGAGAATAGTTAGTAATCCATGTAATTCATGGAAGGACAGTTTCTGTTTTAGTTGAAGTATTACAAATAAAAAATCTTGATTTAAAAAAATTGTATATCATTCAGAGATCTAAATTGGGGGGATCTTTTCTAACTTTGTCATCTGGGCATGAAACTGTTCTTCTCTTATTTTATAATTTATAATTTAAGTCTGACTTTTTTTATGTTCCCCTTTTGTGTGAAGACTTTAGATTAGTTATTTCAATCCTTTTTCTATTAATTGTTTAAATTATATCACTACAAAACTTTGTGTCAGTTACTATAAAACATTTTCTTTAAACTGGTGATTAAAATTTAAATATTTAGTGTGAAAGTCACCAATTAGTCACATATTAATAAATTCATTTGAGACACAGAGCCTTATATTTTTACTGGATTCTAATTTCTTTTGAGAGTGATTGGTAGTTCTTTCTGTTATGAAAAATAATTTCACAGTGATTTAAAGAATAGCATAATTAGGTCCTTTGCAGAGGATTATTGAAAATAACATTCTGGTTACAAAAAGGAAAGTTTTTTCCTCATATTTATTCTTATGAGTACTTTAATCAATTAATCAATTAAAGCATCAATTATGTACATTTATAAAAGCAAAAGATTCACTTCTGCTTCTGAATGAACATAGTTACTTAGGGCAAACTTCCTTAAATCATTGTAAGTTAATTAACTTAATTTTCATTGATTCAATGGATTTACTTGAAGTCTAATTAAATCTAGGCCAATTCAAGTATATGTAGGATTATTTATAACGAAAACACAAACTTAATATTCAGTTGAAAAGTCTTACTGAATTTGGTGATGTTACTCCCAGGTAGGACAATTAAAATGGTAAAACTAAGATTATTTATTTATTTACTGCCTTTGAGTAAGTCTTTATTCCTGTGACTGCACAGAGAAGTGTAGGAAGTTTTCTTGGCAACATTTGCAGAAGTGGTTTGCCTTGTTCCTAAAGCAGAGAAGGGTCATTGTTCCAAAGTCATCCAATTGGCTTTTATGCCTGGAGCTAAACTAGTTGTTTTCATACCTAATCCATGCCTTAATCATTAGAGCAAACATCCCTTATAAGGACTATAGTTAGACTATATAGGACTATCTTGGCATTGGGCGTACCAATTGGAAATTCTCGAAGTCATTTGTCTATGGAGATTCTCTATCATCCAGGTCACGGTTGTCCTCAAAGTGGTTTTTCAAAAGGCAATTGGACATTTTTTCCCTTTTTGAATATTCTCATCCAAGAATATTCTTCTGGAAGTCATCATGCCAATATAAAAATACACATCCTTGAGCCCTAGGATGAGACTTATATATTTCACATAAGAGATTGATATTGTTTATAAAAGACATGTAGTAAGATGTGATTTCTCTGATTAATAAACAGATATTGCAAGCAGATTTCAATATTCTATTGTTAGTGGACACCTGCATTTCCAAATAAAATCAGTTTCTGATTTACCAGAAATCCTTATAATTTACATGTAATTTAGATGTAAGTCCTCTGTGTTCAATGAGATAATATTTTTAAGTAAATCTGCATGGGATTGAGAATTTTATTGTGAAAAAATATATAAAAGTAGAAAGATGGGCATAGAGGCGGAATTTTAAAAAAACTAACATTCAGGGATATTCCCAAGCATTATTAACAAATACTAGTTTTTCCAGCATTACTGGAAGTACATCGTGAATTTGAAAGTTTGGAATGATATAGAAAATATTTGTTCTCTCTGTTTTGAAAGATAGTTGTTCATGTTCCAATGTGGTTCAGGGAAAGAACAGAGGATACCCCTAGAAAAAACCTGTTCTGTAGGAAAGCAAAGGGCAATTAAGGCAAATTGAATAGGATTCTATATATAGCAAAGATGTACATTCATTCTTAGCACTTTCTTCTCTTTCGAGCTGGTGATGTTCTGATGTTCCCAGGTACATTTAGAAAAGCTTTACATCTTTATTAAATTATCACTCAGAAATGGCTGATTACTATACAGACTTCAGAATTTACTGGTAGTATCTATGTAAATAAATTCTGAGATTTTCAACAATTAAAGTCAGGGATAGTTTGAAGACACATTTCCACAAGTAGTAAACATGTAAAGACTATTAGTCTTCCTATCTGACAGAGGGAATTGAATGGAAATAATAGTTTGAGGACTATGCTTAATTAAGGTAAGCATGCAGATTATGATTTGAGGTTAAACGACATTTTTCTGTATCAGTTTTAGCACTTTACCCTTCCAAGCAGCCATTGGTTTTCCAATTGCTCTTTAAAGTTTTAATTTTAATTGCTTATATCAAAAATGATGTATGGTAGAGCAAAACAGTTTTTTAAAAGTTTACATGCCCATATTACAATAATTGAAACAGAAAAAATAGCAATAGTATGAACAATTCAGTTTACCAAATAACAAATTATTAAGGTACAAACATGGCTTGTATACTCCATTTCAACTCTTCTGATTTAATGCATTCCAGATGCATTGGAGTAATACCCCCAAATTTTTCAGTCAGCATAATTGCGTTGTTCAAGAAGAAAGATGCCAAGATGAAGAAGACTGCTGGAATCACAGAGGTCCTATTGAACTCAATGGGGCTTAGTTCAGAGAAAACATATTTTGTGAGGTCCTGTCAGTCTGCATGTAATTTCTCATCAATGTGTACAGTACTGCTGAAACTAGAGCGCTTGTTCGCCTCAATACTTGATTAGCCAAAATGTCTGACTAGTTATAATAAATGAATTATGCCTGTTCATAAGATATAGCCATTACCGTTCATCAATGTTTCAACATTTCAGGTATGTAAATTAGATTTGAAAGCTGTCATCAGTCAACTCAGCTCTTAATCACAGGTTGGAACACTTTCCCACCCATCTCAAATTAAGCAGATTGGAGTACTGTGCTCAACTAAATGTTGAAACTCATTGACTTCTGGATTTCAAATATCCTGTTGGGAGCAAATGTGATTTAAAAAAAAAAGAATGTAAAAAAATCATTTGGAACCTTCTTACTATGTGATTTTTCTTTGACACAGAATTGACAAAATATTTCCGATTTATTGTTCCAGATAGAGAACCATTCTTGGATCCCCTTGTGCAAATTAACAATAATGCCCACTTGATGAAAACCCTTGATCCCACATAGCCCTAATGAACTATTGATGCTGTTGAAGTACAAAGGAGTATTACTGAAAGCTAATTCAGAAGTCCATTCAAATAATATCTGACATATTTACATACAGCCCTTATACTATAATATCTTCGCTTCGTGTCTACTGTAAAAGTTTGGAAACAATATTATAAGGAAGGGCTTTGAGCAGATCTACTTCAGCTTTCAGCATAGATGCTTTCCTGAAACATTTGTCACTTGTACTTTATAGTGCACAGATTTTATGGCTCCAGGCAGACACTCTCAATATGTTTGAAGTTGTAACAGAATGTGCTCTGTCAACTGCACTATAGCAAGTTCATCAGACAAGATGCTGCTTCTGGAGTAAGCACTTAACTAGCTATTTGATATTTTCATGTCCTGTCCTGACATTTTAGAGAACTATTATACTGAGTGTACATCACCTCATGAAGAATAAAAGGCGTGAAATCAGTTTATATTCTAAGCACATAAATAGTTGAGTTAGGATTTAGGCTCAGCGGTATTAAAACCCTTTTGCTACCTCATGCACAAGAACTGACATAAAAGAGGACAGCATAAATTTTTGACAATGATAGTCCATTTGGGGATTGAAATTCCAGATAACCACTGGAGGACAGAAAAAGAGATACAGAAAACTTTTAACTCTTTGCTGCCATCTAGGTCGTATATTTGGGGGCAACTGAAATGTGAATAAAATGGGGGCAAAGACAGACTTCTTAACTACCAGATATTTGCAGCCATCATTCAATTTCTTTCCCAAACTCCATATGGGAATACTATTTTGTGATAATATAGAATTTCTAGGAGGAAAATAGAACATTTTCTTCAGAGAAGCGTCCCGGGGAATTCTAAAATACCATTGCCCTGCATTTGCTCCTAGACTGATTCTAAGTAAAAGCAATTGCCATCAGCCAATACGTTCTCTTTGCCACTGAGATGAAGCTAGCAGGAAAACTAAAAATGAATCTGTTTTTCTCAATTGTTTTGCCTGTTTGCGTATATCTCAATTTCAATTTAACAGCTTTCAAATGAGAACTTTTACCACTTCTAAAGATTGTTTTGCTTCAGAAGAAATGAATAAGTGCACAGAAATGAAAAACAATAAAGAATTATTGGAGCATTAAGCATGAATACAGTATATAAGGGAATGGCATCAAGGTAAGGTTTTTCATAATGTGACAAATGATGTCATCTCCTGCTGTCCAGGCAAACAAAATATAAGCAGAAGGGATTGATTTGAATACTGCAGTAAAAAGATCAGTTATTCTCTACATTGGATGCATCAGTGCAGAAAGAAAAAAGTAAGTAATGAATCCAGAAGGATACGAAATGCAAAAAGTACACACTGACAATTACATTGAAGCTACTGATAGATTCTATTGCTTTCCATGAGTGCCTACTTTAAGCTTGTGAATAAGAGAGTAGGGAGGTGCTGATATGTTTTTCCACAGGTGTAGAATTTAGCAATAGTACTTAGACTTATATAGCACTTCACAGTGCTTTACAGCCCTCTCTAAGCGTTTTACAGAGTCAGCGTATTGATCCCAACAATCTGACTCCTCATTTTACCAATCTCGGAAGGGTGGAAGGCTGAGTCAGCCTTGAGCTGGTGAGAATTGAATTGCAGGCTGTCAGCAGAATTAACCTGCTATACTGCATTCTAACCACTGTACCATTACAGCTCATTGCCCATTCTAAAACTTTATTCGTTTATTCTTTCTTATGTGGATTGGTCTATTTCAAATAAATAAATAAATAAATAAATAATAAAGATGTTTTGCACATCAAGATGTCTTTGTGCAACCATCACAAAAAAAACATAATTTGTGTTATTTCTGCAATTGTTATATGACACCATCATGACTTGTTCAGATGTCTATACTCATAAGCAATCCTAACTATTTGCACTATTTGCATACACTAGTCTTATTCTTTTTCAGGATAAATTGTGTTTGCTGTACATAAAAAATAATATATACGAATTAATGGCATGAGATTTAAAAAAAGATAAACCTAGCTAAAACTGGTTTATAATAAAAATAAAATAAAATATGGCTCCATGTAGATTGAAACGCTATCTAGAACAGCTCCATGTTTAACATCTACCTAAACAGGAGTGGTATATTGTTTATTTAAACATTGATTCCTACATCAGCCATAATGGGTTGAGTTAACATATAGCATAGTTTACAAACGACAGTGCCTTGATTCACATAATATACCAATCTAAAATCAAATAACCCACATCTATCTTAAAGGTGATCTATGAATTTGGAAGGGTATTTTTCCCTGACATGATCAATAATATGATCATTACTAATAATGTATTTAGGGCCTGTTGTTTTTCAATATCTCTGCTACCATTGTATAAATGTTTGGATTTTGCAGTTCAGACATCCTATGTTTTCTTGCAAGTAGTTTTCCTTATAGAAAACTTTTTATGTTATTTTCTTATTTTAACTGTAGCTAAATGATACAGTTATCCAGAGGCTTCTTTTTCATACGTACTTTTTAAAAGTATTTATTTAAAAAAATACACACCATCAGTACCTAGAATTGCATTTATTGGGAAGAAACTAACCTCTAATGTGTAATGAATGTGGGAATGATCTTGGAAAACATGGCAAAGATATACTGCTTAGGAAATAGTCAGATAAGAGGAAAGGTAGCCCACAAATGCATAGTGGTTAGAGCTAGAGGCTCAGGCGAGACTCACCCTAAATTATCAGGCTGCAATGACGAGAGAAAGGAACTGAACTAAGGCTTTAAATACAGAATAACAGAATTGGAAGGGACCTTGAAGGTCTTCAAATCCAACCCCCTGCTCAGGCAGGGAATCCTATACCATTTCAGACAAATGTTTGTCCAATCACTTCTTAAAGCTTCCAATATTGGAGCATTCACAACTTCTGGAGCCAACTTTTAAGAGCTTGGATAGCTCAACAGGCTAAAAGCAGACTAAAGCCTGTTATTAACATCAAGTTGTGTGCAATTACACCAGTTCGAATCTCACCAGGCTCAAGGTTGACTCAGGTGTCCAACCTTTCTAAGGTAGGTAAATTGAGGACCCAGTTTGTGGGGGCAATAAGCTGACTTTGTATAAAATATATAAAAGTATGAAGGCTATTGCTTAACGCATTGTAAGCCACCCTGAGTCTCCAGAGAAGGGTGGCATATAAATCTAATTTTAAAAAAAACTTGGTGCACTGATTAATTGTTCTAACTGTCAGGAAATTTCTCCTTAGTTCTAGGTTGTTGGTTTTCTCTTTGATTAGTTTCCATTCATTGCTTCTTGTCCTGCCTTCAGGTGCTTTGGAGAATAGTTTGACGCCCTCTTCTTTGTGGCAACCCCTGAGATATTGGAACAATGCTATCATGTCATCTTTGGTCCTTCTTTTCATTAAACTAGACGTATCCAATTCTAGCAACCATTCTTTATATGTTTTATCCTTCAATCTCTATATCTTTTTTACATTGTGGTGACCAAAGCTGGATGCAGTATTCCAAGTGTGGTCTAACCGAAGCATTATAAAGTGGTATAAACACTTCACATGATCTTCATTCTATTCCTCTGTTAATGCTACAAACAGGATAGGATAGGATAGGATAGGATAGGATAGGATAGGATAGGATAGGATAGGATAGGATAGGATAGGATAGGAGTTGGAAAAGACTTTGGAGATCTTCTAGCCCAACCCCCTGCTTAGGCAGGAAACCCTATAGTGTACCATTTCAGACAAATGGTTATCCAATTTCTTCTTAAAAACTTCCAGTGTGGGAACATTCACAATTTTTGGAGCAACCTAGTCCACTGATTAATTGTTCTAACTGTCAGGAAATTTCTCCTTAGTTCTAGGTTCTTTCTCTCTTTGATTAGTTTCCACCCATTGCTTCTTGCCCTTCCCTCAAGTGCTTCGGAGAATAGGTTGACTCCCTCTTCTTTGTGGCAAGCCCTGAGTTATTAGAAGACTGCTATACAGGCAGTCTTCTAATATCTCGGCTTGCCACAAAGAAGAGGGAAATATAGCCAGCATGAGTTTTCAAATTTGTTAGGGTCAGGAGCCTGGCTTGGCTGCAAATATCTGTCCTGGTTGCAACAATTTGCATACTGTATAATTTTAAACCATAATTAAGAGTTACAATATCAGCAGAAATGAGGCTCTTCAAAGCCCTGGATTCATGTGCTCCACACAATCAGGAGGATAAGAAAAAGCCAGAAATCGGTTTTTGGTTTAGCAAATGTTTGGTTAATTGCTATACGAAGACCAAATATTATAGTTCAAAATAAATTCTTCTCTATAAGAATATATAAATTTTGACCTATAGCATATATACCATTATATTCACTTGTGATGACATGCCAGAATTGGGGAATATAAAAGTCAGATAAAGTTTATAAGTCAAAAGGATTTTATTTGGGCTTCTCTCTCCTTGCAGAAGGAATACTAAAATATAAATTGCACTTCATCTAGCAATCCCAATGTTGTCCTAAAATAGAAAGGACTGGGAGGTATAGTGTAACCACATCTGGAATTGTTGGCCCAAAGCTGATGTGGCTAGGAGAGCAGTCAAAGGACTTCAGTGGCTGATTATAGATTTCTTTGCAGGTGCCAGAGTCCAGTTAGTTATTTTGACAGGACAATCTGGTATGTCCAAGCAGAAAGTCAAATTTGAGAGACCAGGCAGGCACAAAAGAAGCATATATGAAAATGAATGGGATGGCTTCAGTAGGTAAAACAAATTTTCCCAACATTGAGGATCTATCCTGTGCACAGGCATAGCTTTGTACAGGACCATAATCTCTATTATTATCATTGCAATAGATTGAGCCACTTCATATTTGATATATGTTAGAAGGCTATTTTTATTAGAAAAAAATCATGATATGCTAATACAGGTCTATTTTAAATCTTTTTAAAAAATCATTATAGGTTCAATTATATTTTCAATTTACTAAAAACAAAAATGAATTATTTAAAAGACATATTTATTGTTGGTTTTTTTTTCTTTGAAAAAATGACTTCATTTGTGGGTTTCTGCCAAAGCCTTTGACTTCCTGCCCTGAAATTCTTTCCTGAACACCAGGATTAACAATCAGAAACTGAGTATCTAATGTTTACACAATGGGGTTAAATATATTGATTGTAAAGTGCTTTTAAATTTTGCAATTCTGTAATAAAATTATGAAAATGGGAATAACAGCTCAACTGGATTTGATTCTCTACAGATTTTTTTTTTGCCTTGTTACTCCTAAACTAAATGATATTGTACAATATATTATTGTATCTTAACTTTATCAGGACTTACTTATGGTCATTATATCTTCTGGTTATCTTCCATTTGAATTACTACAGTGCACTTTACATTAGGCTGTCTTTGAAGCCCATTAGGAAACTTCAACTGGTCCTGAAAGCAGCAGCTCATACAGTAAGGTTTGGCCATGTAACACCTTTGTTGCTGAGCTGTACTGGCTTCCAGTTTCTTTCTAGGTGCAAATCTATTTGGGGGTCATCATCTTTAAACTTCTACATGGCACAAGGTCAGATTATCTGTGGGACCACCTTTTCCTAGGGACATATACCAGTCATACCAGGTCAGATAGGGTGGGCAAACTCCTAATCACTTATATTCCCCTAAATATTCTTCTTATAGAAAGCTAAGAAGTGTGCATTTTCATGACAATCCCTACCCTATGGAATGTTTTTGCCCTTTGAAGTTTGGCAGGCTTCTACCCAGGGGTGAAATCTACCCAGAGATGAAATCTACTTACCTTCCTTACCGGTTCGGAAGTACATGTGCTGCACTACCCAGTAATGGGTACCCAGTAATGTGAGTAGAAAACACATTACGTACTGGTTAAAACCAGGAAGTAATGACACCTGGGTGGATGGGCGGAGCCTTGCGCTGCCATCACTACCGGTTCTCCGAACCACCTGCCAAAATCGCTACTGGATCTGGTCCAAACTAGGAGCATTTCACCCCTGCTTCTACCCTCTTAGCCTTCCATAAAGCTTTGAAGACCTGGATCTTTCCCCAAATGCTGGGATAAGATTGGATAATAGCATGTTAGGAGGCAGAGTTGGTGCCAGGACTTTATTGTGTGTATTGTTTTTAATGTTTTAATATTCTAATCTGTTTGGTTTTACAGTTTTAATATGATTTTATATGTTATTTTAACTCTTAATTGGGAACTGCCTGGAGTTATTGGGCTATATAAATATTTTAAATAATAAATTATTCCTAACTTTTTCTTAAAAGAAAAGGCTAGATAATGTTCTGTTCAGTGTTCTACGGGTGGAAATCTGAAGGCAGCTTTCATTTGGGATAATAACCCTTAAAATAAAATCTCAAGACATGGCCAGACATTCCGCTTTATAGTACTAGTCATTAACTGGAATGGACAAACAACAGAGAAGGCAAGGGCACACTTAAGCAGGTCTTCTCTTAGGGCACACCAGTCCCAATACCCTAGAATTATCATGCTTTCAAAGGTTACAGTACAGTATTTACAAAGATGGACAATGCTGCGGTGCAGGCCAACCCTCATACAACAGGACTGTAGTGCATAGATGTACATTACATGACAATTTAGAAGCCTGCATAGTCATCCTATAGGTTACATGGTTCATGTGTTTACTTATATATTTAATAAGATACTTTAGTCATTTATGAGGTGTAATTCATGAGTGATATGCAGCATATATTTCAATTGTCTTCTGGCTTTGGCCTGCTTAGTGACTCAGTCAATCCCACTGAGACTTTTGAATGGGCGTGTAGTGCTTTTGATGGAACTCCAAAGGGAGCAAAGAGATTTTAAAGTGTGTTCCATTCAGAACAGAGCTTTGAAATGGCATATTCATTTGAATGAAGACTACTTAGCTAATAACAAAGGCCACTTTGTAAAAATGGATTGGCCTTATCTGTGTTTTTAGAAGGCAGCCGATTCAATTGAAGAGGTGGGGGTGATACATATAGGCCGAAACGGACCATTTTGAAAGCTTCTCTGCTTTAGCATTAAGGAAATAGTATGGGGCCGCAGATTACCTTGCAGCAATAAGGTGGAAGAAGGGGAAAAAAGAAATTGGAATCGTAGGAAGAAAGAGAAAACGGATGGCATAGAGATAGATAAGCAAGAGAAAGAAGAGAGAAAAGGGGGGAGTTGAGCTTAGTTCCACCCTCTACTTGGCTCCCAATAGACTTTTCCTATGCTTTATCAGTGATTCATTCTTTCAAAAAAAGGGGGCCCAGTCCTGCCTTTGCATTCAGCTTTTGAGTTAAAGGACCAATTTATATTATTTTTCATTTTCCTCACAGAGTTCTTTGTTGTTAAAATCTGTGCAGTGCAAGGAAATCAAATTCTGTTTTTGAGGCTTTTTTCCCAGCTTTGCATTTAACTACATAGATTTAAAATAGAGCTGTATTGATGTTCACAAACTGATCCAGCCAGACAGCTCAGTTGCTTAGCCTTTAAAGGACTGTCAGTGGAAGACAGCACTAAGGATAGTATAAGCAAAGAGAGATTCGTCTTTTCAAAATCTGACTTTGTTTTCATACATATAAGACTCCGGAATACTGTTACTTCTGGAAGATTTTCTTTTTTAAATCACATATTAAGACACCTAGATATTTGTTTATTTCTTGGCTCAAACCATTGTAATTTTCCAGTTCAAAGCAATAAAAAAATGTTATGATAAAAATGTTCATTAATTCAACCAAGGATGTCAGTGGAGAAATGGTCAAAAAAATCATGATGGAAGTTGCACCCACGTGACTGAAATCCTACCTCTTTCTTATGTATGTTGAAGCCACGATGTGCAATCCTAACTAACAATTTGATTGTTTTTATACACATTCAAAACCATAAGGACACCTCAAATTCAATTTTTATGAGTTTAATTAGTTGGAATTGGATAATTATAGAAATATTTATTACCTAGAATGTTTGTAGAATGTACTCCATACATGTTAGTATGGAGTAGCTGTTTGGAACAACCCCAGGTTCAGAGCTTTTATTCGGTTTGGCTCAGGCCACATTGATGTATGCATCATACTTTAATTTTCATGAACTGTTTTTATTGTAGTAGAAGCATGTCTTCATGAATGTGTGTAATACAGAAGAGCACTTCTTTTTAGTCTGTTTTAGATAATACTACATCTTAATATTACAGTATATTATATATGTTCAGAGGATGCACCAATGAGGAAAAAAGTGCCAAAAACAACAGGTAGTCCCCAACCTCCCCAATGACTGCTCAAAGTTACAACAGCCCTAAAAAAATTACATTCAACCAGTCCTCACACTTATGACCAATGCAGCATCCTGATGGCCACATGATCAAAATTTTGATGCTTGGCAACAAGTATGTTTTTACAGTGGTTGCAGCATCCTGCGGTCATGTAATTCATCATTTATGACCTTCCCAGTCAGCTTCTGACAAAAGTCAAATGCGGAAGCTGGAGTTATTTAATAACTGTGTGATTCATTTAGTAACCATTGCAAAAAGGTTACAACCTAAAATTGGTTGTGACTCACTTAATAACCACCTTGATTATGAACAAAATTCAGGTCCCAATCCACCTGTATATCAGATTATATATCAATCTTCTAATGGTTAAGGCACCAAGTGTTGTGGCCTGTACATGGCCTGTGCAGCTAGTAGCCGATTCAGACAGTGAGGAGGCTGGTGTGGTGCTGCGCCAGCAGCCTGTGCAGCTGGCACTCGAGTTGGACAATGAGGAGGCTGGAGAAGATGTGGCGCCAGAGGCGGGGATTCAGCCAGGGCCTTCATAACCTCCAGAAGGTCCCATAAATGAAGAGGACGAAGAGGAAGAGCCTCTTCTCTATACACGGGCGCGCAGAGCTGCCAAAAGGCAGGAGTGGCTCCTCAGAAGGAGGTTTCCTTGAGAGTAAGGCTTGGGGCTAATTGGCCACTCCCTTAGCCTATTTAAGGAGGAACACCGACTAAAGCAATTTGCAAGGAACAACTTCGTTCACATACCTTCGTGTCTTGTCTTGCTTATCTTATCAGCTTCCTGCAAATTGCTTCTGGGCATTGTGTCAACCACAGTAAGCTTTCAGTATTATTCTTTGAATTCTTGGCGGCTGTTAATGCAGTTAATTAACTGCCGTTGTTATAAAAAAGTGGTTTATTTAGTAAACTAAGGTTTGAATGGACTTTGTGTGTGCTGCGTTCTTTGGGGTCCGTAGCTGGGGCAGAACACCAGGCTAAAACACGAGACTGTGAGTTCCAGCCTCACTTTCTCTGATTCCCTTGTTGCCTATCTTGGTACAAAGCCATCTGCTTTTCCTGCATCTCCACGTGCGTCATGCCACAGTTTAGTCCACTGTCAGCTCTTCTGCCATAGACTGACCCTTTGGACAAAACTACTTGCCTGCTGCTTTGAAGTCAGGACTTTAAGAGTACTGGAAATAGGGAAGATGATGTGCTTGAGCCTGGCTTTGGGGGGGGTGGGGCAAGAACCTGTACAAGCTGAGGTAAGTGTTGCAGTGCCAGATTGTGACAATTCCAATTTCTCTGAGCAAGTCAAGATTTACAGTAACATCTTACTAGGAAATGCAATGTAGAGTATGCAGAAACCACACAGGCCTGAAATAAAATAAATGCAGTAGCCTAATGCAATAAAAGAGGACAAGATTCAGAGTAAGAAAGAAGTCTTGTTGCACTATTAGCCATTATCCTGCTGCAAAGCAATATATTACACATTGTCTGAACTGTACCTATTCAGCCCATCTAATTATTCAGAGTCAAATTTATGAAGGACATATTATGCCAACACATAATGAAATTTTTAATGTACTCTCCTTTCCTTGTAGCTTGTTGGTGTTGCTCTGTATTTGCACAAGATTGCTCTTTTCAGTTTCTCTGTAGTCTGCACACACCAGATTTTTTGGTTAAGTTATGTTTTTGCTGCCTTCCTGGGATGCGTGTACATATGTGAGTAGTAGAGCAAGCAAGAAGAGAGGCATGACATATCATTTTAAGCACAGTCATTTAAGTATTTAATAGAAAAAAATTATCAAGTTCCAGAATTTTTAAATAACATGAGTGAAAAGTAAATACAAATATTTTTTTTATTATACTGATCCATGTTTGAAAAAAAATGAATGAAGGGGAATAAAAACAGTTTGAAGAAACACTTCAAGGAACCTGGATAGCTCGCAGACTAAAAAGCATTGTGATTAACTCCAGCTGTCTGCAATTACTGTAAATTCGAATCTCACCAGGCTCAAGGCTGACTCAGCCTTCCATCCTTTCTAAGGTAAACTGAGGACCCAGATAAACTGAGTTTGTATATATATATAAAAGTATGAAGGCTATTGCTTAACACATTGTAAGCCGCCCTGAGTCTCTGGAGAAAGGCAGCATATAAATCAAAAAAAAAATTTTTTTTAAAAAGCAGCGTAAAGAAATAATTTTATTGTGCTTTCTCCACACAATGAGAAGCCCTGTTGTCTAAAACTCTCCTACTTGATGAAGAGAGATCTCTGAGTATACAATATGGCAGGGGTGAAATCCAACAGGTTCTGACAGGTTCTGGAGAACCGGTAACGGACATTTTGAGCAATTCAGAGAACCGGTAGTGGAGAGTTTGAGTTGTTCAGAGAACCAGCAAATGCCACCTCTGACTGGCCCCAGAGTGGGGTGGGAATGGAGATTTTGCAATATCCTTCCCCCAGGAGTTGGGAGGGAGTGGAGATTTTGCAGTATTCTTCCCCTGCCATGCTCACCAAGTCATACCCACCAAGCCACGCCCACAGAACCGGTAGTAAAAAAAATCAGATTTCACTCCTGCAATAAGGGCTTCAAAATTAATGAAGCTAGACTCTGCCTAGATGGGTTCGTGCTGGTCTAATATTATTTAGATGGAGATGAAAATGATTCCTATGAGGATGAAGGTTCGTTCTCCAAGTTTGTGGGTTGGTTTCCGAACATTTCGTTACCAGGTTAGGTAACATCTTCAGCGGAGTTTCGGGAATGTCAGGGTCAATGTTCTTCTGTTTATAAGAATGATCCCTATTCGGTATTTATTGATTTACTTACTAATGTTTGTTTTTCATACCAACCTACAAAGTGTCTGTAAGAAAAACAATAACAGAAATAAAATCAATAAAAATGGATAGTGAAAACCAATAAAAGCAACAATTTAAGTAATACATATCAGTTTTGTAGAATGATAGTACATCTATGTATAGATTTTGGAATAAAAGCAAACAAGATGTTTTTGAATGCAATATTTGTTTAAACAATAACATTGCACAAAGGTTGTTACTTTATATTCTGTACTTCTGAACACACGTAGTTGGTTGCTCTAGAAAACAGGGAGTTTAGGACTAACAAAACCAAGCTGAACAATCTGGATAGAGATAGATAGCAGTAGAGAATTCACGGGTTTTTTGTTTGTTTTTTAGAACAACTATTTATTTCAAAAGTGTACATGACCACCTATCTTAATCAGTTTGGAGCCAGTTCAGAACCAGTTTGGTCTAGTGATTAAGGCATCAGGCTAGAAAGCAGGAGACCATGAGTTCAAGTACCGCCTTAGCCATGAAAGCCACCTGAGTGACTTTGGACCAGTTACTCTCTCTGAGCCCAACCCAAATGACAGGGTTGTTGTTGAGGATATTATTTATAAAGATAATAAAGGCAGGATACAATTAAATTACATAAAATAAACCTAAGAACTCTAGGCAGCTAACAAAACTCATCCATAAAATAACACAGTATAAAAGCCATAGAAAAGCCATAGAATCTCCTTAGACCAGTGGTGGGTTGCTACCGGTTCGCCCCAGTTTGGGCAAACCAGTAGCGGTGGTGGTGGGAGGCTCCACCCACCCGCCTGGATGTCTGTGCGCATGTGCAGAAGCGTCGTGTGTGCATGTAAGCATGCACCTGTGAGCAATCTGGTAGTGGCCAAAATTGAAACCCACTACTGCCTTAGATATATAAAAGCCATAAGACAAAAATAATTTAAAATAGCAGAGGCTCCATATTTTCTTCTAGAAGGCTTTAATCAGTGGAAAGGATCACGAAACTAAAAGACAGATGGTAGAACTCCAGATCTCAAAGACCCTATCCATTTGCTCAGGACTTACAGTTTCACTTTCTCCCCAGATAACCAAGGACGACCATGCTCCAGTCAGTTACATAGGACCTTCATAGCCAGAATTCAGTTCCAAGGAAATCTGAATGACAATTGTGCATTGTCAGATTCACTCTTTGCTTCCTCTGGTAATGCTCTAGACATCTCTTGTGCTGTTTCATCTTTGAATTCCTAAAAGGACAAAGAGGTCTTTTGGGATCCATGAACTCAGAGAATCCATCCAGACACAATCTTATCCAAAGCTGCCATCATTCCAAGGCCTCAGTTAAGCCAAAACTTCGTTACAGAATTTCAGGTCTGCTCTCTGGTACCCTATCTGGCATCTGGAATGGATAAATTGGTCTTTCTTTACTGCAGTGGGAAGCAACTGCTGAAAACTCCAAGTCCACCAAATAGTAATCTGCTCATGTCAAGGGACTGGTAACAACATCCTCCACATCATATCACTGTCCAGATCTAATATCCTTCTCCCTCTCTTTCTTCCCCCCTCCACAAACTGTAAATTGGACCATGATCAAGTCCCCATGGTGTTTCCCATGGTGGCAATGAACTTCTACACTGACTTTGATTCAGCATAGAGAAGGCAAGTTGAAATACACCCCCCCCCCCCAAACTTAAGTCTGAAAACATTTACTTCCAGATCAACATCAAGCAGATTAGGGAGATAGCAGGGGAGACAGCAAGGGAGATAGTTATACTAGCAGCAACTCTATCTCTTCCCTAAGACCCTCTCTGCTGTCATTTAGAAACCATTCTGATTTTTGCAACTTGAATCTGATAGATGTAAGGAAGATATATTATATGGATATCTTAGTCCAATTTAGCAGACCTCCGATTAGTTTTTCCTAAAGATCAGCTTTTCTTATACCTTTCACGTCTAATTGGGTATTTTCAAAGGGAAGAAAGAAATTCTGGATAATTAACGTTATTTCTACTTGTGATCAAGTTTGTTTTCACAAACTCTCATTCAACCTTTAAATAATTATGCTTCAGAACAACAGATAAATAGTAAAGTATGCTTTAGGGAGCATTCTTCTCCAGCTTGTATAATGTGTATAGTTTTATCACAATGCTTCAGAAATGTTCTATTAAAGATTGCAATAAATTGCTTCCTCTCTCCCACCTCCCGCCCCCCGTAAAGGGGCATTCCATATAAAGTAGTAGATCCTGTAGGGTTACTGGTATCAAAAATGAAACTGAAGGGCCCTTATTTCAATGGATAAGAAACATTACAATTAGTCAATAGATACTAGGACAACGATGGCTAACCTTTTTGCCGTTGTGTGCCAAAAGCAGGGGGAGCACATGGGGGGGTCGTGCGCACACCCATAATTCAATGCGCCCCACCCCCCATGCATGCACACGTGGGCCTCCCCTGCACTCCCCCCACTTTGGCACACAATGGCACAGTGGGCCCGGTAGACTCGTTTTTCACCCTCCAGAGGCTCCAGAGACTTTCTAGGAGCCTAGGGAGAGCGGAAAAGGCCTTTCCCATGCACCACCCCCAGAGACCCTCCAGAGGCTGGAAACAGCCCGTTTCCCAACTTCTGGTGGGATCAGAAGGCCCGTTTTTCACTCTGCCCAGGCTCCAGAGGCTTTCTAGGAGCCTGGGGAGGGCGAAAATGGCTCCCCCCCCCCGGAGGCCTTCTGGAGGCTGGAAACAGCCCGTTTCCCGACTTCCAGTGAGAGCAGAAGGCTCAAAAATCAGTTGGCTGGGGTGCACATGTACGCTGGAGCTGAGCTAGGGCAATGCTTGCATGCCCAGAGATGGCTCCACATGCCACCTGTAGCACACATACCATAGGTTCATCATTACGATAATAGGACTTTAAAAAGAAATAGAGCCACATTCAGCAATATGACTTAAAACAAAACGTAGGGAATGATACAGCTCCTGGTTTGAAGAAATCCTGTTCCTTCCATCCTTTGACAGACTTTTCGTGCTCACGTAGTAGTGAGCAGGACTTTTTTTTTTCTGTCTTGCACTAGTGCTGCCAAGCAATTATCTATAGTTGATTCATCCCTTATCATGTTTCCCTAATAACACTTCTGGGCTGAAGTAAAGTAGAACTCGGGGGGGAAATGAAAATGATGGTGTCTCATTCATTACCTGATACTTTATAAGATCTACCCCAAAAAGAAAGAATGCTTAGAGACCAGGTGTATTTTAATTGGGTTCTCCTAGTCCCATGATGGTGAACCTATGGCATGCGTGCTAGAGGTGGCATGCAAAGCCCTCTCTGTGGGCACGTGTGTCATCACCGGCTGCTCCTCTGGTTTCCAGTGCGCACTGGCCAGCTGGTCTTCGAGTTTCTGAGGCTCCGGCGCACACACATTCCGGTTTGAGCACTGGGTGCAGAAAAGGTTCGCCATCACTGTCCTAGTCTATAGACTTTGCCCTATCATAACATTTTGATTAAGCATTTTCATTTCATCGACATTTCTACTGATTGTTTTATGTGATGAATTTATTTTCACAGTTCAGGACTGCCTGTTTTTTTTAATTAAAAGCTTACTGAATTATAAAAGACAATGTACTAAAAGATTTTTCTTTGAAATCATTTTGCTTTTCCTCATTGACTTACCTGTGAACAAATTCCATTGAAGTCACTGAAGCTTAAATTCTATTCAGATATAAATAACTGCTGAATAGAATGCAGTTATAAAGTGTAATTGTAATGATGTAGATCTCATTGAGCTCATTTTTTTGTAACATGTTAGCTGGGGAATTCTTGAAGTCTACACATCTTATAGTTGATACATTTGAAAAAACACTTATTGAAATTCAAGTTTATGCCATAATATATAAGGTGAGGGACATCTGAGACTTTTAAGTGATGTATATCAAAAGTAACAGAAACTCATTGGAAAAAAGTAGCAAAAGGAAGTTATCATAGTTTTCAGAGTATAAGGCGCTCCGGACTATAAGATGCACCTACCTTTTTGGGGAGGAAAACAAGAGGAAAAAAATCTGTCTCTGCCTCTGCCTTCCAGCAATTTGCCTCCTTGCAGCAAACATCATCCTTTAATTTCATTTTCAGCACAACCTGATTAGCACAAGGAAAAAAAATCTGTTTCCCAGCAATTTGCCTTCTTGCAGCAAACAGCATAGGCCCACGCGGCAATAGGCAATGGCAATCCCTGCAGCCTGAAACAGCTGAGGGTCAGGAGGCCGATCCAACCGACAATCAGCTGCTTGTGCTAATCAGGCTGTGCTGAAGCTGAAACGGGCTGTTTTCTGTTTGCTGCAAGGAGGTAAATTGCTGGAAGGCAGAGGCCAAAGGGTGGGGGCCGGTGGGTGGGCGGTGCTACATTTGGTATATAACCCTAATTTCCCCCTCTTTTAGAGGGGAAAAGTGCATCTTATACTCTGAAAAATACAGTAACTATTGAGTATGGGTAGGGAAACTGGCATACTCAAAGTTGTAGTTCAGGAACTGATTACATCTTCCAGAATCCCTCACCATTGGCCACACCAATTATAACTTCTCCGTGTTAGCAACATTTGGGAAGGCATGATGCAAGCCAGTAAAATTTGTGAATTGAAAGATTTAATATCCTGTCCCTCATTTATTAGAATGTTTAAACCTGGGTCTACCATTAAGGGTTTTATCATTATAAAGTGTCATTTCAGGTCCAATGCAGGTTATTTCTATGCTCAACAGTTAAAGATACTGAGTTGTCAGCTGGAAAGCTGACAGCCCAGGTTCGAAACCCAAACACCACACACCAGGGTGAGCTCCCATTCTTTGCCCCAGCTCCTACCCACCTAGAATGTGAAAACATGAAAATGCGAATAGATTAATAGGTACCACGTGGGAACGTAACAATATTCAGCGCACCTTTGGCATATAGACATGCTGGCCACAGGACCATAGAACATGTCTTCAGACAATACTGGTTTCCTCAGCCAAGAAATGGAAATGAGCACCTAGAGTCAGACATGACTGGAAGAGAAACATTTACCTTTACTTTTGCAAACAAGCAAAAACATTCAATTATATTCAGGTGTATGGTAGCCACAAGTATTGTTACTCAAAGAAGATAGGAAGACTGCACCAGATTAGTTTAGCTTAGCATCCTGCAGCATCTATCACTTAACAAGTGCATAGTTTAGTCTAAAGAGAGGTTTTCTGTGCCTATAAAGTAGAAACGATAAGTGTAAGCGAAACTCAACAACACAAAATCAGGTGAGTCTTTAGTGGCTGCAATCATAGTTCATTGTTATATTTTATGGTTATAAGGGTAGAAGAATTCAAATAATATGCAAAGAGCCTATTATAATAACAATGCAGAGATGTCAGCCAACAACTGTCTGTCATGCTATTAAAACAGAAAATAGGGAAGGAAGGAAGGAAAGGAAGGGAGGGAGGGAGGGAGGGAGGAAGGAAGGAATTTTACTGGGAATCAGGATAGCAACAGAAATACAAGTTGCTCAAGCTTGTTTTCTTTAATTTATATTTTTATTAAGTATTTTTATTGCAATAGTACTGTCTTTCCCCCCAAATAAGACTGGGTTTTATATTAATTTTTGCTCCAAAAGATGCATTAGGGCTTATTTTCTGGTTAGGTCTTATTTGGGGGGGGGGAATTAAAGTACTAAATGCACCTGTCTGGCTGACAATCTTAACTGAGGCTTATTTTGGGGGTAGGACTTATATTACGAGCATCCTGAAAAATCATGCTAGGACTTATTTTCAGGGAAACAGGGTAAAAACTAGTACATACCAAACTTAAAAAAGAGGAAAAGACTAGTAAGAAAGAATAAATAGTGTAAGAAAAAAAGAAGAAAGGAATATGATAAAAAAAAAGTTGCTTCCCACTTTCATTATAAGTATACAAATTAGCACCTCTTCCCCCACCCCATAAGGTTGCAGATATATCTTCATCCCTTATCCAATCCCTTATCTATAAGCAAATTTATAAAACATCCATTTTTATTCCTGGTATCAGCAAAAGTCTGTAATTTTTTGTCAGAACTTTACAGATAAATGTCTTATTTTAACCTTGATCAAATAAACCAACTTTATATTCCTTCCTTTACTTCAAACAGTCACAATATTTATCTCATTCAAATATTGTTGTAGTATCTAATTTCACACTTCTGCACAATTCTTCAAGGGTTTAACAAGCCTCTTTTATAGATTCAATAGACAATATTTTCAGAGTCATTCCAGGTTTGCCATTTGTATTTCCCTTTTAATTTTTAAAACTTCAGCCAGAATATCCAATAAAGTGTTCTTTTCTCAATCATTTTCTTGCCCTGTCATTTGTAATTCTACTTTAGAAACTTTTTTTTTCTCATATCAAACATAATTTGCTTCTCATCTGTCATTTCCTCATTAGCATCTTTTGGATGTAATCTATCCATAGAATAAGACATCATTCCCTACACTGTTGATAATGATACTTATCAATTTCTGGCTCCATCCTCAAAAGATGACCTTTAATACTTATATGTCATTTTGTAAGCTCCTTATACAATTATTCAATGACTGACACTAAAAAGAAGCTTCTATTGTTTTCCCTTCTACTTAGATTCTTTAGTTCCATCTAGTGTCCAGTTTCTAAAATCATGAATACACTTATCTTTGTTATGAGCCAAGATAGACAAAATAATTCTAATAATATCACAAGAAGCTATTATTTGTTTATATTAATTCCAAAATCTCATAGTAAAAGACAATATTCCAAATTTAACTGGACTCTTAATCCATTTGCAACTTTATTAGATAAAAATCTTATTTAGTTTTTGTTGCTTGTTTAATGTTCTGTAAGTTCTTAAGCTTGCAATTAATCTTACTTTTGTCCAGAGTTGAAACTACCAAAACTCACTAGGCAACTTTTCAAACTTATCACCCAAATAATACCTAATATTTTTAAGATGGTAAATAGGCAACTTCCCAAAGTCTTCAGAAAATGAGACTTATGCTAAAATATATTATTTTCAAACACGAGATTGTAGTGTGCGTTATTCATATTACATTTTCCTATATAGTCACTTCAATTAGAATAAAGCTGGAAGGGACCCTGGATGCAGTTTTCCAGATGTGGGCTTACTTAGGATTTATAAAGTGGTACTTATACTTCACATGATTTTGATTCCATGCCTCTGTTTATCCAACCAAGAATTATATTAGCTGTTTTGGCTGCCGCCGCACACTGCTCGCTTATGCTTAAGTGATCTTCCACTAGGACTCCAAGGTCCTTCTCACAGTTACTGTTTTTGAGCCAAGTTTCATCTAATCTGTACTTGTATCTTTGGTTTTTCCTGCCTGTGTGTAAAACTTTGCTTTTCTCCACATTAAATGTAATGTTGTCAGATACCGCCCATTGTTCAAGTCTGTTAAGATCTGCTTGGATCCTGAGCTTGCCTTCTGAAGTGTTGGCTATTCCTGGCAGCTCAGTGTCATCTACAATTAGTCATAGAATATTTAGATTTACAGGGGATGGGAGACTGTAAGAGATGTTTCTGAAATAAAGTATTTTGAAATTATTAAAGATGTGGGACTCTGGCACAGAATTTAACAAATAATCTTTTGAGCAAAGGCAAGGATATAAGTATTGATAGAAAGGTCTTTTTTTTTAAAAGGACAAACATTTTTTCGTAGGGAGAAGAGTGAAAGAGATGCATTATTATAATTGTTATCTTTCCAAGGGCAGCTGCTGTCATGAATACTAGGATGGTATAGTAGAGACATCTTCTGGTGAAAATGGGAAAAGCTTCCTTGAAAATAATTCACAAGAATTCTACTAAGAATTTTTGTGCAAGATCATTTTTGTATGGTAACAAACAATACTGGAAGAAGATTCCATTATTTTCAAGAAGTGCAACGTGAAAATGGCAATACTGGTTCTAATATATTGGTTTTCTATGTGTAATTGAGTCATTTTCATATATTTTATTTATTTATTTTATTTGGCTTATATGCTGCCCTATCTCCCAATGGACTCAGGGCGGCTCACTATTATAAAATACACAAGCCACAATACAAAGTTAAAATCTAAAACCTAATAAAATTTAAAACCCTTAAAACCTCGTCAGTCCAGGTCGGGGAACTTGAATAACCAATTTTTAATTCGCGGCGGAAGATGCGAAGGTCAGGAGCCAACCAGAGCTTGAAGGGGAGTTGATTCCAGAGGGTGGACACACCCACATAGAAGCTCTATCCCTGGAGGTCACCAGCCGACACTGTCTAGCTGACAGCACCCTGAGCAGGCCCCCCTCTATGGGCGCGAAACAAGCGATGGGATGTCGTTTCTGGCTGCAGGTGGTCTGCCAAATATCCTGGGCCTAATCCATGTAGGGCTTTATAGGTCATCACCAGCACCTTGAATCTCACCCAGAGGGCAACCGGTAACTAATGCAAGTCACGCAGGAGGGGTGTAACATGGGAGTATTGGGACTCTCCCATCACAACCCGCGCAGCTGCATTTTGCACCAGCTGAAGCCTCCGAGTGGCCCTCAAGGGCAGCCCCAAGTAGAGAGAGTTACAGTAGTCAATACATGAGGTGACTAGCGCATGACTAACTGTGCATAGGGCATTGTATTCCAGACTTAAACCACATGGCACATTTGCTAACAAGAACTTCATTGCATGCAACAATATTTTTCTCACAACTGTTCTAGAGCATTTTCCATGTCTCCAGTAGTTTTAGAAACTAATTATTTATGTTTAACACTGCAAATATACAGATCACTGATGGGTTGCTACCAGTTCTCCCCAGATCGGGTGAACTGGTAGCAGTGGTGGCGGCGGGAGGCTCTGCCCACCCTCCTGGATGCTTCTGTGCATGCGCAGAAGCATCGCACATGTGCAGAAGCATTGCATGCCCGTGCCCCGAGCGAACTGGTAGCGAGGGATTTTGAAACCCGCCCCAATACAGATATTCAATCTATTCAATCCTAGCTTTGAATGAATCATATTGTCTTCATTCTTCTGTATATGTGCATAGAATTTAGGCTTTTTACAGTGGAATGAGGCTTTGAAATCAGCCTTAATATTGCCAGGCAACTAAGGAATCAGCCAACGCCAAATCTGAAAAATAATGATAGTTTAAAGCATCACATATTCAATATGTCGTGAACAAGAAAACCTGCTGACAGATAATGATACCTATTGTTATGGGAGAAGTTCCACTTTTGTGTCCATGTTTTATTATTATGCTTTTATCAAATTTACAATAGCTAGAGATTTTAAAAAAGAACTTTGGTTTACGATGCTTTCAACTACATTGGAAATGTAAAACTAGAAGCATGCATATTCTCTGATTGAAGTGGTAAAAATAAGGTCCAATTAATAATACTTGAAAGCCAGTGTTTTTAATGGATAGATGCAGTAAGTTTTTAATTTTTAACATATTTTTAAAAATATATGTTGATGCAGATGTTTGACTATACAATCATTATTTTACAGACTATGGCTATTTTGCACCATACTCAATAAGTTACTTAGAATAATTATTCCTAAATTTCCATAAAATCGTGTGTGTGTGTGTGTGTGTGTGTTTCCTTCTATTAATTCACAATGCCTTCTCAGATCTGCAAAAGTTTCAGTACTTACTGAACTGTGATGAAGGTTAGGTGACCTTGAAGTTTTTATCTGGTAATTAATCTGTTTTAAAGGGTTTTTATAAGATTTGTCTATTTATACATTCATTGATTAGAAGTATATTCCCACTTTGTAGAGAAGATCAAAGCAGCATACATAGTTTGCCCTCTTCTTCATTGGGCTGAGAGACACTGGCAACTCTGTAGAAGATACAACGTTGATCTGGATGGGATAGCCTTGCCTGAAAAAAATAAATAATAGTCTAATTTAGCACAATTTTATCAAAAGGTTTTTTAAAAATTATTTTAAAATTTTAAATTCCGGAGCTCGCAGAATGTCTGCTTCTTTCTTTACATATATATATTATAATGATATAATAATAATACATAATAATGAAGTTATTAAAAACATAACTTTGTAAAATCATATACAGTAATTGCTAAATTGTAAGTACCACTAAGTACTAACATTAAGTCCATGGGGAATATTCAGCACTACAATTGTGGACAGCTCAATCAAAAATCTGTGTTTTTCTTTTCAGCATTAATACTGAACTTTGCACCTTACATTTTTGTGATTACTTTTCATATTAAGTTAAAAAATTTAAAATTAGGCATGCAGCCTACAACATTTGATGGCAATTCCTTAAAAAGTCAGTCCAACACTAAAATAATTATTATTTTGGTTTGTGGCAATTTTGTATTTAAAAAGGTCATATCTTTTAATATACCGACTGAGATTATATTAGAATGATGCAGAATTCAGAATGACTCATAGCCAGCTTTCATTGAAGTGATGTTCTTTGAAACTTATACTTCCACTTCTGGCCAATGTAGCCAAGTACACAAAACAAGTTTCCAGGCTTTCCCAAAACTGGCTCTCTACTTGCTTTTGAAAGATAGTTAGTTAGTTTAGTTAGTTAGTTACTTTAGTTAGAATGTTTGCAATTAAAAATGTGTCCAGTATGCATTTAGTAGGAACAAATTTCATTTGCTTTTTTTGTTACATCAAACATTTACTGGGCACATAATTTAGGATAACAATAGGAAAAAAAATATCTTATCTTGCTATGAAGTGGGAGTTATGGTCTAATGTACTATTCTTGGAAAGCAGCTGATTGAAAAAAAATGCTGAACTGTATAATCTAATTAAGCTTCTGAAATAATTTGAGTTGTATTAATGGATCTTATTCCCAAATATGTACATCTTTGGAATTATTTAGGATAGCATTGTAGCATAAGTTAGGTTTTCAGTGGAATTATTATTGTGGACTAGCACTTCAGATGAATTAGTTAGGGATACTGGCAATAGAGAAGCATATCTAATTGCAGTGAGTCAAGAACAGCGGCCTGTAATTCTCTGTAGAGATTCTCAGTCATCTAGGTCATGGTTGTCCCAAAGGTGCTTTTTCAGGAGGCAACTCAACTTTCTTGTTTTTTCTTTTGAAGACATTTTGCTTCTCATCAAAGAAGCTTCTTCAGCTCTGACATGTCTTTCCACTATCCTGTCAGAGATAACAAAGCTTCTTGGATGAGAAGTGAAACGTCTTCAAAAGAAGAAACAAGAAAGTTGAGTTGCCTCCTGAAAAAGCACCTTTGGGACAGCCTGTAATTCTGTTTTTGTGCTATTTCTTTGGTTAAAATATAAGCATTCTTTGTGATTTGTTAACCACAGTTTTCTTATTTATCTTTCTTTTTAACAGATTTTGGCCATTGTATCCATATTGTTCATTGTACTATCCACCATTGCTTTGTCACTCAACACTCTACCTGAACTTCAAGTAATTGATGAATTTGGACAACTAAATGACAATCCTCAGCTAGCACATGTTGAAGCAGTGTGTATAGCATGGTTCACTATGGAGTACCTTTTGCGTTTTCTGTCATCTCCAAACAAGTGGAAGTTCTTCAAAGGTCCATTAAACGTCATTGATTTGCTAGCCATTTTGCCCTATTATGTCACCATTTTCCTCACAGAGTCCAACAAAAGTGTGCTGCAGTTTCAAAATGTCCGCCGTGTAGTTCAGATATTCCGTATCATGAGGATACTGCGGATCCTTAAACTTGCTAGACATTCAACTGGACTTCAATCTTTAGGATTTACCTTACGAAGGAGTTATAATGAATTGGGTTTATTGATACTATTTTTAGCTATGGGAATTATGATATTTTCCAGTCTAGTGTTTTTTGCTGAAAAAGATGAAGATGCTACAAAGTTTACAAGTATTCCTGCATCATTCTGGTGGGCTACCATCACTATGACCACAGTAGGTTATGGTGACATTTATCCCAAAACTTTATTAGGTAAAATAGTTGGTGGATTGTGTTGCATTGCTGGAGTGCTAGTAATAGCCCTACCCATTCCCATCATAGTAAACAACTTCTCAGAGTTCTACAAGGAGCAGAAGCGACAGGAGAAAGCCATTAAAAGAAGGGAGGCGCTTGAACGAGCAAAGAGAAATGGAAGTATTATCTCAATGAATTTAAAAGATGCCTTTGCTCGCAGTATGGAACTGATTGATGTAGCTGTTGATACTGATAAAACTGAGGAAGCAGCCAATTCAAAGGAAACTCCCGATGACAACCACTTATCTCCAAGTCATTGGAAATGGGCCAGAAGGACAATATCTGAGACAAGTTCTAATAAATCCTTGGAGAACAAATACCAGGAAGTGAGCCAGCAAGATTCACATGAACAGCTAAACAATACAGCAGCAACCTCCAGTCCTCAACACTTGAGTGCTCAGAAACTTGAAACATTATATAATGAAATTACTAAAACTCAGTCTCAGCCTAATCTGAACTCCACCTACCAAGGTCCTTCAGTGAAACCTCCCCTCTATGAGGAGGAGATAGAAATGGAAGAGGTTACTGGACAAGGAGACACTTCTATAACAGGACCCAAAGAAGTCATCCCTGATATGAGAAGCACTTCTAGCATTGACAGCTTTGCCAGCTGCGCCACTGATTTCACAGAGACAGAACGGTCACCTCTTCCTCCATATTCCAGTTCTCATTTGCAACTAAGATTTCCCTTTGAGTTTTCTCAATTAGAAGACCAAACATTTATGAAAGATAAAATGTTTGCTCCCAAGGATACCTGCTTTGATTATTCCTCAGTTAATACAATGATGAGCTCTGAGAGCTGTCCTCATCCTTTCCTTCATGGTCACTTTCACTTTGACAATGCCATGGGGAGTCCCAGAAGTTCTTTCAGAGGAAGCAACCCTTTAAAATCAAGGTCCCTTAAAGTTAATTTTAAGGAAAACAGAGGTGGTGCTCCACAAACCCCACCAAGCACCACAAGGCCATTGCCAGTGTTGGCAACAGGAGACTTCCTACAATATACCCCTCAGCATATCAGCACTATCCTCTTAGAAGAGAATTCACCACAGGGAGAAAGACCCATGCTGGGTGCAGATTCTTCTGGAGCTTCTAAGCAAGCATGCCCTTTGTTCCCCAAGCAGAAACGTTTTTCTTTCCCTTCCAAGGAGAGAAGTTTTACTGAAATAGACACTGGTGAAGAAGATGACTTCTTGGAAATCCCTGGCATAAGGCACAACAGGCAGTTGGATATCAAGGCAAACTGCTTTGGGGATAAACTTAAGGATGGGAACTATGTAACAGAGGACTCTGAAGTCAGTTCTTCTTCACCCAAACATTTGGGTCATAACTGCACTCAAGACATTTATCATGTTGGAAGGGAAATAACAGGGGACAATAATAAAGAAGATCACAAAATGGAAAACCATTTATTTCCCCCAGAAATCCATACAAATCCTAGTGATCCTGGTTACTGTCCCACCAGTGAAACCAGCATGTGACTAATTAGGACAGCAATAATGACAAAACTTATTTCTTAAAACTGGAATTAGCAATGCCTATGAATTAAAAAAGGGAAGCCTCGAAAGTAAATAAAATATTTTTGCATGGCATGAAGAGTTACTTAGTTTAAGTACAATTTAATTTAAAAGCAAACTTTTTTTTCTGACAAAAGGTAAATCAGGAAAAATGCAACAAGCACTGACTAAAACAAAATGCTCTTTTCAGAGATGATCTTCTTCAATGCTTAACACTGTTAATACTTTCATTTACGGTTGTAGATAATTTTAATTAACTTTTATTTTTCCTTTTGAATTTCAGAATTTGCACATGAAAGGATGAAATGTTGATTCATATGTTAATAATAGTGTGAAATAAGGTGCTTTGAGTCTGCAAAATGCACATTTTGTAAATAAGTTGGATTTGCTGGAACATCTCCAGTTGTCAAGAATTTGTAAAAACAAAAACAAAAAAACATGTTTCTTGGGGCAGATACTTCCTTCAAGTCCACTGCCTGGAGGATTTGTATAGACTTATGTTGCAGAATTGCAGCTTATTCTTAGAGCATCTTACTTATCTTGTTTTCTCTTTCCAATCCCCATCCATTGTACGCTGTTTGTTTAAGAAAATTGCAGTGTTTTCTCATTTCTTTGTGAAGTGAACCATAGCTTCAATTATTTTTATTTGCATAGATGTTGTGGATGCATTTGCAGCTTCTTGGGGGTGGGGGGGGATTCTTAAGACTGTGCAAGATTTAATGACCAGGAATTGAACTTTTGTCATACATGCCAAATTGAAAGCAAACACAAATCCATTACAAGAAATACAGTTATTTTTATGGTAATAAAATGTGCCAAATGACATAAAAATGATTATTTTATCATAAGACTTTAACAATGTTGTAATGTTGCATTATTGTTAAAATCTTACTATTTGTAGACTTCTTGTTATTGTATATCTGCTGTTTTCTTTAACAGTAGTGTGTCATTTGCACATCATTTTTCATCCCAATTTAGTTACTATTTGGTTTCAGAATGGTGTACCAATATCATTTCATGAATCAACCGAAAGAATTGTCACATATGAGAAGTCAGAAAATGTATCTTTCAGAGGAGATTATTGAGGTTCACACATTGTGCAAAGAAGCAATGCAGAGTATGTGTGTTTAGCTTAGAGTATGCAGTGGTGGTCCATATACTGTGGTCCATATACTGTGGTATAGGACTTAAAATGTGTAAAACCTACAATTGTGCTTATTCAGCAAAATGTCTGAATGCCTCAATTTTGCACAAGGTAAGCTGAATGAAGATAGGTTCACTCATAATTATCACCATTTCCATGTAATTATAGCAATTAACATGCAGAAAATGGAATATTTTGAAACCTCCATTGTTCACCTTCATGATAGCTCTTCCATCACAAGCATTCTAGTCAATCTTTTTCTTTTTCCCCCAGATTTCTATAACTAATTTTGCTAATAAAGATTTAATACATTATTTTAGAATCAGAAAATTCAGTAGGTTTAAACAGCATTTTGACTGTGTTACTTTTTTTAAAAAAGCAACAACTTTACATATTTCTCAGTTACACGTATTCTGTAGGGCCAGGGAGCACAATTGGAAATTTAGAAACTTGTAGGAATTCAAGGAGGGGGGGACTAGAAGTACCGTCAGCTAGCAAAATTCACTTAGATCAGTCATTTTCTCTAACAGTCCACCTTACAGCTATGCAGTATTCTCTTATGGGATGAAGTAAAAACAGATCCCTGTGTAAGTCTAGGAGAAACAAATGGATATAAATCTAGCAAATAATATAATAACCCACATGATACAAATGAGAAGATATCTTCTATGGCTCAATTGATCTCTTCAGAATTATAGTTTAGCTTTATCAATTTTCCTTAATGACAATAGGCAAGTGACACATTTTCAAACAAAACATAGGATTATTTTAAAAATGCATGATACTAAAGGCCCACACATAGCTTTGCAAAGTGCCAACCCATATACTTTTTTCCCAGTTAAAAGAAGATTTTTAAAGCACATGAATCACTGAGGAAAAACATATGTTGCTGATTTTTTTGTATTGATAAACAAAGCTCAAAATTTCCCCTAAATTTTTTTAAAACACAATTATTCTTTTGTTATTTGCACCAAAACAGCTTTCAGTGGAGAAAATGTACTGTACAGCTCATGAATTTTACTTCTCCTAAATACAGTTCCATAATTGCAAATTTATATTTCACTCTTTGGACCAAATATTAAGCACAGGAGATTATCAGTTTCAAAAAAATGTTTTTTTAAGTTCCTCTTAAGACTTCCTTTTTCTATTAAATTATATATCTTCAGATCCATATTTTATTAATTTATATACTGGGGCTAAATGTCATTTCTAAACAGCCAATGTCTGGTCATTAAGTCTCAAGGTATTTATTAGTTCTTAATGAAAATCAAAATTACTTTTATTTTTGCATAAGATTTGACTTAATTGCATGGCAATCCACATGATCTGTTTCAATTACTTATATTTTGTTCCATAAAGTTCCTTTATTTCTTTATCTTATTTCACAGTTAGATATTCCCATGAACGGAGAGAAAATGCTAGCTAATACTTTTTGGGAGATGTTGTTTTATTATTCCAGTTTATTTGTTTATTTATGTCCCGTATACAGTTTCTGCCTTTATTCAGACAATTGAGTAATAGTTAAAAATAAAAGCTAAATGAAATGCTAGCCTTAGATTAAAAAGAAGCAGTTTGCTCAGTAATTTCAATGAAATCATGATTTTCCTCATAATGTCTACTCAAAGAAAACTCTTGGGAACTACTATAACTTCTGAGTTAAAGATCTAAACTTCAAAAATGAAAATTTGTGCTTCTCAGATTGAATGATGAATATCTTTCTGTCTTTATAGTCCTGATGTTGTATCACATGACATGGACATTTTAAGTTGCTATCTTATAGATGAAAAAAAAGAAACTCATGTATTTTCTTTAGATGCATTGAAATATTGTAATCTGTTTCCCATACCAAGTCTGTTCAACTATTGTTTCAAAACCTTCTGCTACTGAAAATATAGTTTTTAAAATCTTATTTCAAATAAGTTTGCAAAGTAATTCAACTGCTGCTACTGAAAGCTGATCATCTGCTTAGGAAAAGAAATTGAAGTTTTATGAATTGCTCTTATAATAGTGGTAAAATAAAAGATGCTTCTTTTGTTCTGTAGAGATACTGCTACTAAATGCCATGTGCTCTTATTCTAAAACAAGTGTTTAGAACTAGCACCTCATTAAAATAGTGACTGATTCTAAGGCAGAAATACAGGATCTATGACTTTCCTTTCTGCTGAATTTAAACTCTCAGCTATTTATTTATCGCCATAATGGCTAGAATTGCTGAAATTGTCCAGCTTCTCCACCCCAGCAAAAAAAAGAGAAAAAGCCATTTGGCCTGATAATTCAGAATGGCGCCCAAGCCACTAGGAAAATATACTTACATTTTCCTGTAAATAACGAAAGATTGTTACATTGTTTTATTTTCACAATCACAAGCTTATGAAATACATTAATGATTAGCCCAAAATCATTAAATGGCTGGAATCCTATGGAGGGATTTGAATCTAAACTTATCCTACTCTACACTCTAAACTAGCTAGCTAACTAAATATCTAACTAAATAACTAGCAAACGCTAACATTTTTCATCCCCTATTGTCTAAAATAAAAAACTCTCAACATATTCACAAAGAAAACTTTTGCTTGATTTGGATATTTGTGTCACATAATCAATAAGTCAATCAATCAATAACGTGTAGCAAATATCTTAATTCACCAAGGTTCATTTTTCATAATTATTTCAAAAGCAACCCACATTAAAAGAATGTTATGTTTTCTTCATTTTAAAGTATAGAACATTTATCATAGAAAGTGATTGTAGTACTCAGCTATGATGAATGTACTGTATAACTGGGGTTTGTTTGTTTTTAAAATTATGCTGTAATTCTGTAAAATATTTGATCCACTAAATGTCTTGAGGAAATTGCTGAGCCAAAGCCAGTATGGAAAAAAGGAGAAAGAAAAATATAATTTTTGTGAGTATGCGTAACATGTTTTTAAAAAATTATTTTTTATATATTTGCCTGTTAATTATTGTAGCAAAGAGCAATATTAAAAATTTTCATTCTAATCCTCTTACATATTAGTTATAATTGAAATCACCCTTTGAAAAATATCAATTAATTACAGTGGTCTATGCTTGGGCAGTCAGGTTCATTCTTCTAGCCAAGTTCAGCTGAAGTCAATGGGCAAAAGAAAGAACAAATAAAAGTATCATATTTATTATGTTGAAAATGTGAATAAATAAATATGTCCAATTCACAGCAAATTTTCAAGGAAGGGAAACAAAAATTATCTAAAATAAAAATGTTTACAATCTAGTCTTAAACATTTCCCTTCTACTCTAAAAAAGGGTGAAAGCAGTTTCCCCACTTTTCACATTCCCCCATTGTATTGACAAATTGTCAGTCTAGCTCAGAGCTGTCAAAGTCCCAGGCCGCAGGCCGGATGCGTCACGTGCTGGCCAAGCCCACGTCTGGTTTAGCAAAGGGGGAAAAAATCCTGATACGTCATGTGATGACGCCATGACGATATATGTTTGACATCCCTGGTCTAGGTCTAATCTCAGTAAGATCAGTAGTTGTGCAAAGAAATCATCAGTTGTGCAAAGAAATCAGTAGTTGTGCAAAGATCAGATGTTGCTGATACAATCCCTAGCAACTCTCACAAGGCCATGTGGGCTTGGGTTGTTGAGAACTGCAGTACTGAATTGCTTCCCCAGTTCATTTATTGCTACTACATAGTAGAAAATAGTAAAACAACTGTGTATTATGCAGTTCCTCCCCAACCTGGTGTCCTTTATAATTCAGTTTATTGCTCATCCACATAGAAGAGAAATCCCTGACATTGGATTTAAGTGTTTTTATACTGGTGTAGGACAGGGTAGGACAAAATTTTCTTCCACAAAATGCACTTCCAGATATCAATGCTGCTCAAAAAAAACCACTGCTCTTATCCTCAGAACTGATTACTTTTAGGAAGGGTCTAGTGCAGCTAGATGAAAAACTGCCATATCTGCATAACCTACTGTATGTGATGGAAAATATCTTTTGTTCACGCCTAAGGTGGGGGGGAAAGCTTACAGTAGGGTTTTTTTTTAATTCGCCTGGTCCAGAGCACTAAAAAAATTGCATCCCAAGTCCCTGGATGTACAAGAGAAATTGAGACTTACGCTTCTTTATAGCCTCAGCAAAATATGCAACTCTAGCCACGGATATGATATACAAGTTTGTTTGTGCTGATGATTAAATACTTAGGGATAAGTTTCCTAAAAAGAATATTGCTTGTTACATTGAGATAACTGTGCATAATTATTAAATGATGAAATACGGTCTCATGTTTATAGGTAATATGTTATAACTGATATTTGTTTCTTATCTACAAGTAGCAGGGATTCCATTTATTTGAATTTAACATTGTTTTCTTCTGAATGCTACGAATGCTGAAAGGGGAAAAAGCACAACAGTATTTGATGATGATGATGATGATGATGATGATGATGATGATGATGACTTCTTTTGCCATAATATGTCTTTACTATTCAATTTCAAGGAATGGCAGCATTTTATTGTGAAATGCTAAATTACTGTAACAAGTTATCCTTGTTTTTGTTTTTAAAACTAAGAAATGTATTTTCAGTGGGAGAGAAAGACATACACATCTTGTCAAATGTCCTTCTACTGCCTTTATAAATGCCCCATATTTTCAAATGGAAAATTTTGCTAGTTTTCTTGAGCCTATTATTCATCTTTTAAGGGCGGCTGCTGGGCTGAAAATAATACTCATATAAAACACTGCAAGAGTACTTGCTTGCATTATTTATCAGGAATGACTTAGTTTCATCATTTTGTATGCCAGCTTACCCCTTACCTTCTTCTGTAGTAAACCATTAATAGAATTTCACATATAATAGTATTCATTATCAATGTGTTTGTATGAATGTTTCCATCTCAGCTGCATTTAACATCATGAAAAGGAAACGTGATGTTTCAAAATTTTCCTTTCCTATCCTTTTTTTCTTTCTTTCTTTTGAATTCTGTTACATTTGCTGATCAAGTAAATATTTGTGCACAAATCAGCATATAAATATGCATGTTGTAGCTGTATTGTACAATTGTTCAGCATCAAGATACTTATTTATTTTCTGTCAAATGTCTGTAAAATAAATGGCATTGTTCTCCATTTCCGTCTGCCAGAGTAAGCAGAACAGTAAAATAAATGTGTAAATGAGTCATCTGTGTCTCATTTCAGTTCTCTGCATGAAGCTCCTTTGCCTTCAACATCGCATACATATCAAAGTCCCAATCCATAGCAATTTTTAGTTTCATTTCAAGGAATGGGGGAAACTGTAGAAAGAAATATTCGCAATGCTGAGAAATAAGACAGGCCTGCCATTTTCATCACTTGCCTTTTCTTTCAATAGTTACTTTGTAGACTAAGCATGTATGGCAGCAATTGCCATGAGACTTTTCTGGAATCAAGCCCAGAGTCCGAGGGCTAAGCCTAATGATTTGAAACAAGGCTTACTTCACCATTCCATTTTACAATAGCCTTTTCCCCCCCCCAATAATTGTGGTCTTACATTCTTGACCTGTGCATGCTCTAAAGCAGCAACAGTGGGATTGCAGAGTATTGCTGATTCTACCTCCTGAAATTAGCTTTGAAGAAAGGCTGCTAGGGCATCTTTCTCAGAAATGGCACTTTGGATTGGTTGCCATGAATCAGGCTGCTGCCTTCGGACTGGAGTCTCAAGTACCCAGTGTGGCATCCCACATACCTATGGCCAACTCTCACAGGCTCATCTGATCCTAAAACAAATTGACTATTTTCCAGCATCTTGATTTTCAAAAAAGCCTCTAAGCCCCAAATTTGTTCCATGTGCATTTTTGAAATTTAATGTTTTAAAAGATCCCTGGCCATAGTCTGATATTTGTAAGTATGATCAGTAGCCTACAAAAATAGCAAAAGCAGATTTTTGAATTAGAATAAAATAGGGCGAAAGCTATGAGATTATCAGTTAATAATGTGATAAATTTATGTTTTGTAACCAATTATGTTTCCTATGGAAGTCATTTCTTCAATGAGAACGCTCCCCAATAGACAACAAAAGATTGAAGACCCCTATCCTAGGGCTTCTTCAATATAACTGGAACTTGTGTATCTCTCTCTCTTCAGTAAATTTATTATCGTCTGGTACAACAAAGACCTGTAGATCTCATTGTGTTCAATATAGAAGAATTATTTACAAAAGCATAATTATGTTACTTTTATAATACTGTAGGTTTTTTTGCAATGTACCTTGAGGAACGGGATGATATCTGGAAAGACTAGGGAGATTTGAGTCTTTTCTACTTATTAAGCTGTGAATGGCCATTTGAAAGAAATTTGGGGCTTGAATGGAAATTAATGAACACAATACACTGGTGACAACATGATTCAAGCGCAGAGCCTCAGTGTGATCAATATTGAGAAAAACATTGTCCATAATGGTATTTAACATCTTCACCAGCTCATGCATCAGCCCCTAACTAACTGTGGATGCTCTCAAGAATAACTAAGCAAAGTTGCACTTGATTGGTATTTAGGTTTGATTGGGAAGTCTATCAAACATCCCTTAGGAAGGCAATGACAAACCAGCTGGGTGCATCTCATGAATGAAGGCAAATATATGTGTCCCAGAATAATGTTGCAGGACCCAATCTGGGTCGGTCACTGGGACCAGAGGTTTAGTTTTTTGAGCTTTCAGCCTCGTGCTGGAGCCCATCTTCTGAGAACTTCTCTTCCACCAAAATGTTAGCGAGACAGATTCTGGTGAGAGAGAAGTTCCCTGAGGATGGGCTCCAGGGTGAGTCTGAAAACTCAGATTGGATACTATTTACTCCTGTTCAGAAAGCAACACTGAAGTCATGCTCAAGAAAGTCTTTACCTTAAATTTCATCTAAGATTCTATTGCTGTGAATATCATAAATTAATTTTGTACCTGTTTAGTAGTAGTTTCTTTTTGGTGTCAGGAATTCATTAATTAATTAAGCGACACCCCCCCCCCATCAGTAGCAACCAATCAGATACAAACTGTGGCCGTCAGGATGACAAATAGAAATATGCTTCAAAACCTATTTCCAATTTAATTTTCCCATTTAATTCAATCCATTATTCCTGATACTTTGACACTGCAAGGTTGCCAAGTGCAGGGGTGTCAAATGGTGGCCCGCGGGCCAGATGCGTCACACGCAGACCATGCCCACTCCAGCTCCACGAAGGGGGGAAATGTGATACATCACGTGACAGCAACGTGATGCCGCGAGTTTGACACCTGTGGCCTAACAGCTTCTTGTTGCACGACTGTGGATTTTTCTCAGGAAGCCACTGAGTACAACACTGAGTACAGTGTGGCTGGTAGTATTGGACAAGATCTCTATCACCCCTCACCATTGGCCATGCTGGCTTCAGTCAATGGAGGGGAAGTTCAATATCTGGATGATGCCTGCATGCTAAGCAACTCTGATGTATCATGTTGAGGAGTTATTCTGAAGTTCACAGTTTTAAAAGGAATCCACATCAGCCACTGCCATTCTAATGAAATCTGAAAGAAAGCTTTTTGACATTGCAGTAACAAAAAACCAGAATGCTTCTCTTAATACTTTACCCAACAGCCTGCATCAATATGTACTTTTCAGGTATGTTAGAGTAAATAGTTGAGTAAAATAACTAGCTAATTAATTATTTCAGGTTAGGAACAATGGTATTTGTAATCCAATTCATCTGGAGAATAGGAAATTTGAGAATCTCCTTCGTTTACTATTCAATGGCAGTTTATAAACTATCAGGCTGACTAAGAAGATCCCAAAACTCATGTATTCTACTAAAATTCAACTTGATTTCTGCAAGCACTCAAAGCCTGCCTTTTATAGCTATAAAAAAAGAGAAAAAAACACGAAGTAATCCTAGTTTTAACTTCTATCTTGGTAAACATTCTAAGTAATGAATGGAATAGAGTAAGCATCTGTTGTAGACATATTTGTTATGTTTTATCTTAAATATATAAAAATGGGATTTATCTAAATGCTAAAAAATATTGCATATATGATTGGGATCCTCTGAAGAAAAACCGTAAGTTTAGCCTGGTTAAGGGGAAAAAATAAATGCATACGAAGACACTTGAGGTAGGTGACTTAATTTATTTATTAATTTTTTATAATTAAATAACTGAAAGAAATAGTTTAGATACCTCACTCCTTCAGATTTTCAACAGTAAAGAACTACATTAACTACACAAATTCATTTTAAAATCTAATTTGGAATTCAAAATGTATTCCTTGAGTTTTATTGTTGCCATTAATCTCCCCATATGGACAAAGAAATTCTTATGAATCATATTTCAGCCCTATCTATACTCCAAAACTCTAAACAGTCCAGAAATAATGTATAAATAGGCATCACTGATAATTCTACCTAGGATTGGTATTCTATCCATTTTTTATGTGTATGATGTTTGCATATATTCATTCAAACATTCTCTTTGTATAAAAAACAAATATTGGCAAGAAAAGGTTAAGTTAAATATGCCCTTTAACATATTTTATCCTAAAGATAAATATGTCCAATTATGTCATTACAGACAATGCATTATGCTTCACATATTTATAAACTGCTCCGAATTAAAACCTCAAAGAAATCCAACATCCAAAAACGAATTGTGCCCCTATATTTATTTTTACATAGGGTCTGCCATTATATCAATTTATAGCAAAATAACCCAGTCTGATTTCACCAATCATAATACAGGTAGTCCTCAACTTACAACCATTCAGTTAGTAACCATTCACAGTTACAATGGCAATGAAAAAAGTGACTTACGACCGTTTTTCACACTTACGACTGTTACAGCATCCCATGGTCACGTATTTATGTCACGCTTTTGACACCATTGACCATGGTATCTTGCTGCGCCAGCTGGAAGGGCTAGGAGTGGGAGGCACTGTTCTACGGTGGTTCTCTTCCTATCTCTCTGACCGGTCACAGTCTGTGTTGGCAGGAGGACAGAGGTCGACTTCAAGACACCTTATTTGTGGGGTGCCACAGGGGTCGGTCCTCTCACCTCTTTTGTTCAACATTTATGTGAAGCCGCTGGGTGAGCTCATCCGTGGTTTGGGAGTGCAATGCCATCTTTACGCTGATGATACTCAGCTTTACATCTCCACCCCAGACCACCCCAATGATGCCCTTGCAGTGATGTCCCAGTGCCTCGAAGCCATGCGGATCTGGATGGGGAAGAACAGGCTCCAACTCAACCCTTCCAAGACTGAATGGCTGTGGATGCCGGCGTCCTGATATAGCCAGCTGATACCATCGCTGACTATTGGTGGTGAGTCATTAGCCCCCACAGAGAGGGCTCGCAACTTAGGTGTCCTCCTGGACACACGGTTGTCTTTAGAAGAGCATATGACAGCCGTGGCCAGGGGTGCTTTTTATCGGGTTCGCCTGATTTGCCAGTTGCGACCCTTTCTAGATCGGGACTCCTTACGCACAGTCACTCATGCCCTCATCACTTCCCGTCTGGACTATTGTAATGCTCTCTACATGGGGTTCCCCTTGAAGTGCACACGGAAGCTCCAACTGGTCCAGAATGCAGCTGCGCGGGTGATATTGGGAGTGACATGGCGCTCACATGTGACACCACTCCTACGCGAGCTGCACTGGCTTCCAGTGGTCTTCCGGGTGCGCTTCAAGGTGTTGGTTCTTACCTTCAAACTCCTCCATGGCTTAGGACCTGGGTATCTACGAGACCACCTTCTGCAACCGATAACCTCCCACCAACCAGTACGCTCCCACAGGGTAGGCCTTCTCAGGGTGCCATCACTAAAGCAATGCCGACTAGTGGTTCCCAGAGAAAGAGCCTTTTCTGTTGGGGCACCTACCCTTTGGAACAGGTTACCCCCAGGGATACGAATGATCCCAGATCTTCGTACTTTCCGTCGTGCACTTAAGACCTTTCTTTTTCACCAAGCCGGTCTGGCATAAATCTTTTCTAATTTTGTAAATCTTTATGCTGAAGATTCTTAACTGTCGAGCCAAACTGGCTTAATTATTTATATTCACATTCTATATGTATGTCATTTTAACTGTTCACCGCCCTGAGTCCTTCGGGAGAAGGGCGGTATAGAAATTGAATAAATAAATAAATAAATAAATAAATAAATAAATAAATAAATAAATAAATAAATAAATAATAAATAAATAAATAAATAAATAAATAAATAAATAAATAAATAAATAAATTTATGAAAGTTGCAGTGTCCTGGAGTTATGTGATCACCTTTTGTGATCTTCTGAGAAGCAACGTCAATGGGGAAGCCAGATTCAGTTAACAACTGTTACTAACTTAATAACTGCAGTGCTTCGCATAATAACCATGGTAAAAAAAGTCATAAAATGGGGCAAAACTCCCTTAATTGTCTTGCTTGTAACAGAAATTTTGGGCTCAATTGTGGATGTAAGTTAAGTATTACCTGTAGGACAAATGTTCTGAGTGAGAAAACAAGTCAAAGGAGGCAATGGATATTCATGGATTAAATTTAGACAACATTCATATTTGCCATATAAGGGAAATACTTTGGACCCAATTTCAGTGCCCTGGAATAAAGCATACCCAGCCTCACCTGTCTCATTTCAGAGTTAACTGCCCACAAAGCTCTCACTCTCTTTGGATGTCTAGAGTGTTGACATCCTACAATTGTGCTGGAGATGATCAAGAAATAATAGAATTATATTTCAGTGGCTGGAAGCGTCCATTCAATTGGGCGTTTTTCTAGTGACCAGACAAAAAAAGTCAATCTTTGATCATAGGGGATAAGATGCATTTTATTATAATTTGCTTATATGCCTCTATGTTTTGTGTTTGTGACTGACTGCTTCCTATTTTGGCTTGTTGTATTAGGTGATTCTTAATTGTAGAGGTAGATTATTAGATTGAATAAGAAAATATGTTACTTGTATGTATTTAACAATGATTCAACACACACTCCTTAGGCATCCCATCAATTTTCTGAGCCACATTTATGTTAGGTCAGTGCAGACATCTGCTAATATTTTCTCAAGCATGTTGTCATTAATAATTTCAACAATTTGCCACTACTTGTATCTTTCCTTGATCCCAATGTCATTTCTTAAAGTGAAAGAAAGTGTACCATCTTGGCTGCTTTTTTTTTTATTTATTTAAAGAGAACATTTCTATAAATGTTAACTGGGAATTCAAGGGTTCTTAACCCATGTAAAAGGCATAATGTCAGATAGGTCATATAATTCCAAAGCTGTTCTATCAAAAGGCAATTGGACTTTTTTTTTTTTTGAAGATCTTTCACTTCTCAAGAATGTCTTCAAGTAAAACAAAGTCCAATTGTTTTAAGTTTAAATTTACTTTATTGTCATTGCACCTTGTACAACAAAATTGCCTTTTGAAAAAGCATTTTTGGGATAACTATGACCTGGATGACTGAGAATCTCTATAGATAAATAGGTCACATCCAACACAGGTGTCATGTTGAATTATGGATAACCTATTTGCTACTTTTAAAAAATTCTGCCTTCAAATACAAGTCAATGTCCTCCTGAAATATTGGACTACACAAGATCCTCTAAAATTTTCCAGGTGGCAGCTAACTTTTCACTTGGTCAAAAACAAATGCAACCATTTCTCTATTAATTAAAGTATCTCTGCTTAGCCATATGGTCAAAATAAATGTCTGGCGTTCTTAAAGAGTTTAATATACATTATTTTTCATACCCAGGGATCATAGATAATCATTTTTGGATATCATGTTGTATGTGTCAATGTCCACATTAAGAATCATGTTTATAAAACCCATCCATTTCTTTTTTCTAATTTGATTCCCTCTCTTCAACCAACCTATTCATTGTCCATACCCCGTCTAATTTCATTTTAATCTGCTTACCAAAAGTTGATGGCAGCTGAGGAAGAGGCATTACAAAGGTTAAATATCCTGAGAAAGTAATTTTCTCTCTTTGCAGCAAGTAGCTACAGATAGTCCTTGACTTACAACCACAATTGGGACCAGAATTTCTATCATTGCAGCCGTAGGTCAAATCAGACTTGATATTACAATTTTTATAATGGTCATAAAGCAAATTCAGCTTCCCTAATGGGTATATATATATATATATATATATATATTTGTTTTCTGAGGTTTTCGCGGGTGTTTGTATGTAGGTCTTTGGTTATTTGGGTTTTCTCCCACGTAGAATTGGAAGTATCTTGGCGACGTTCGACGAAACGTCGCCAAGATACTTCCAATTCTACGCGGGAGAAGACCCGAATAACCAAAGACCTATATATATATATATATATATATATATATATATATATATATATATATATATATATATGCTGGAAATCGGTAAATAAGGGTTACAAATCATGATCATCTGGCTATAGGATACTGAAACCAATCATAAATGAGAGCCAGTTGCCAAGTGCCTGAATTGCAATCATGTGACCATGGGAGTGATGCAACTGTTGTAAGTATGAATACAGGTCATAAGTCTCTTTTTCCAAGGCTGCTGTAGCTTTAAACCATCATTAAATGAATGGTTGTAAGTCAAGGACTATCTGGAGTAAAAGAAATGTTTTGATCTGGTGTTGGAGGCAGCTTCGTCAACTCCTCAAACAGGAGATGTATGTTCCCCCTGTAAATTCAGCAGAATAGCTGCTCCAGGCATAATTCCTATGCATCTAAGTATGGGGTGCAAACGTTAGCCTTCATTTTGGAGGGAAGGACTTTACTGTATGTGTTACTTGAAGTTGCTTCCTCACCAAAGCTACCCGTTTAGCCCCCTGAAATCACAACCACAAATCATTTTAACTAGGCCACTTCAACCAATATATAACATTCAATTAACTATAACTGAACAGCAAATGTCCAATTCTTTTTTGTTTTCATGTATTGATCTATACTCATTTATTTGTATCATCTTTATATGACAATGAATCACTTGGGTACTGTTACAGTTGTATTTTTACAGAAAAATATGTGGAAAACAAATAATGACATCAAGGTAGGGCTTGAAAATATCTTAAATCACTTTGGTGCTAAATTTTCTTTACATTTGTACTTATAATGGTTACAAAATAATAACATTTTCTAGTATGCAGTAATCTTGTCCTATTATTTCCTCTACTGAAACCATGGTAATATTTTAATGGGATTTGCTAAACTGTTCATTTGCCAAGACACCTATTTTCCTCTTCAATGGATCAGAAAAGTTATATGTATAATGATAATGTTTTCTTTTCTGTCATGGTTATGTTCATCGCTGCTATGTTATTTCTGTTGTTTTATTATGTTTTTATTCTGTTTAACTGTTACTACCAGACTCATGAAATGGGGAGTCATATACAATTATTAAATAAATAAACAAACAAATACATAACACTTTTGTTCATGGTAGAAAACCTTGATGGAAATTTAAGTCAATTGGGGTGTCTTCTGAATAATGTACAGGATTATTCTGTGCATCTGGGTCTGTTTTTTTTATGTTCTCAAGATTTACTGTTTTTATCTATTAAGTAGGAATGCTCACTTTTTATAAAAAAAGCAAGCATTCATGATTTTTAGTCCCACGGCTGTTTGTTTGTTTCTCAGGTTTAAGTACACCTGACCCTAAACATTTTATTAGATCAGTACATAGGGAAAAACATATGTATGAAGCAGAATATATATCAACATATTTGTGGCAAGTAAATGGCTCATAATGAACAGCAAATACTATTTACTATATTTATAGAATAACAATTCAATAAATAAATACCAACTGAAGTATTAAAAAATGACCGAGATTATGAAGCTAATCTAATCTGTATGAGAGACCACAAAGAAGAAATGGTGGAAGGCACAGAGCAATTGTAAAATAAAAATGTTTTCATGTTTTTATTTTATTTTACTTACGAAATGGCTACAATGTAGATTTCCTAACACAGGCTTTTTAATACTGAAAAATTAAGATGTTGAACATTTTTATTAAACTAAAATATTATTATTATATTGTTATCCTGCCTTTTTAATATCCAGATAGTCCTCGTTTAATGTCCACTTGTTCAGTGACTGTTCAAAGTTACAATGGCACTGAAAAAAGGAACTTATGTTGGGTCTTCATACTTGAAGTTGTTGCAGCACTCCTGTATTCACATGATCACAATTTGTACACTTGGCAACTGGCTCACAATTATGACATTGTAGTATGCGATAATCAAGTGATCAGCAATTGCATCCTTCACTGCAGACTTACGACAAGCCAAGCCAACAAGGAAGCCAGCAGGAGGGTTGCAAATGGTGATCACATGACTATGCCCATGCAGGATCCATCAGACAACAGCAATTTGGACTGTCAGAACTGCTGCCATAAACTGGTACAGTCACATAACCTCATGCATTACAACTGTATCACTTACACACAAGAGTTCCCTGTCTCAACTGCCAAGTATAAGCAATCATTATATACCAAATATTTCTGCCTCTTATTTTCCACACAACAAACCCCAGTTGCATTAGCTGTTATGCAGCCTAACCATTGGGGTTTTTTTTAACATTCTCTTCCTACACAAAAATTATTTCATTTATTCAGCTTATTTCCAAGTTTATGAATAGAGATGCGGTTGTCAGAAAAAGGCACACAGGCAAGTAGAGAATTGGTGTCCTTGCCAGTTTTCATCTCTTGAAAATATTATGAAACTCCTTATAGTGAAATCATAACATTATAAAGAATAGGGTTCCTAAGAAGAAGAAGAAGAAGAAGAAGAAATAAGAAGAAGAAAAAGAAAAGACAAAGGCATAGAGCACACAGATCCTTGGGAAGTCTTAGGAAAGATAGATGTTATTAAATAATAGGAAAGAAAGGCTTTATTGAATCGTAGGATTCCTAAGGAATCACTTTGTAATGAACCTTAAGACAGTATACTATATTTTCAAACTATTAAAACTTCTCTCTAAATAAATGGTGTTATTGTTCATATAGTAATCATCATCACGTGTTAATGCTGAATGTCTGGAAACAACTGAAAGAGGTTGCTAATCTTGACTGAGCAAAGGGCAACATTGCAAAAAAATTCAGAATAAGACCATGCTATGGATTAAGAGAGGGACACGGTGGCTCAGTGGCTAAGACGCTGAGCTTGTCGATTGAAAGGTCGGCAGTTCAGAGGTTCGAATTCCAAGTGCCGCGTAATGGACTGAGCTCCCGTTACTTGTCCCAGCTTCTGCCAACCTAGCAGTTTGAAAGCATGTAAAAAATGCAAGTAGAAAAATAGGGAACACCTTTGGTGGGAAGGTAACACTGTTCCGTGCGCCTTTGGCGCTTAGTCATGCCGACCACATGACCACAGAGACGTCTTGTACAGCGCTGGTTCTTCGGCTTTGAAACAGAGATGAGCACCGCCCCCTAGAGTCGGGAACGACTAGCACATATGTGTGAGGGAAACCTTTACTTTATGGATTAAAAGTAAACATTTATTAGAATGACAGTCATTGAACATAGTGGAATTTCCACTGGATGAGTACATTGATGGTCCATTTATCCTTTGCACTTAATAATTATTTACAGCTCTTAGAGCGGTTGCACACTCAGCATCGCTGACACGATCTCCAGTAAGGAAAATTGCGGGACCGAATAGGATGCCGCGACATCTTTCTCTAGGTGCGCTCACATTTTCTGCGCATTTCAGCCCTTTGTGTGATCTTAATTCAGCCTCGCCCAGGATCAGACTTTCAAAGAGCTTCTCCGTCCGTTGATTCGCTCTACCGCGATTTCTTTCTGCAATTCCCTCCAAAAAAGGAAAGTGTAACGTGAGACCACCCTCATGCCCCCATCCCGCCGGCGCAAAAGCAAGAGAACATTCATCCCTAAAAGGCTGTAATGTCTTCAGGAAGGGCAATTACGCTCCTCGCATGTCCGCTTCTTCCTGAATTATTTACGCTTCCCACAGCACCGTGAGGAATATTTGAACTGAGATCAAGTCGTTGCTCTTTCCATTGACGGGCTTACTGCACTCGTAGTGCCTCCTCGGTTCATTTTACATGACTTACCCAACCCCGTGCACCGATTCTCATGACACACCAAACCTTCTACTAGACAACAGGCTAAATTCGCACAGGTCGCTAAAATGATCTGAAACTGGCTAGTTTATAACTCACTCTATCCCAAACAAAAAAGTTTACTTGCCAAACTTTCAGGATTACCGTTCATTTTATCATTTTAAACCAGTCCCTTCCGTCAAGCCTTCTCAAGGTAGGGATTAGAAATGGGCACGTGGAGATCATGGTATACACTCTTTATGTTGGAAGAGAAGATAAAGAAGCGTTAAGAAACGAAGGGAGCATGCATGTACAGTGTAAATAAACCAGCGTTTTTCATCATGATCGCTGTCTTCCAATACTTGAAGAGCTGTAACAGGGAAGGTGGTGGGGGGGAGGGGTGTCGATTTATTCTCCATAGCATTTAAGGGCAAGAAAAGAAGCAAGGCTGGAAGCTGGTCAGAAGAAGATTCAACCTGGAACTAAGAGGAATTTCCTGACAGCTAAAACAACAACAATGGAAGAGCTTGCTTCCCAGAGTTGTGGGTGTTCATTGCTGGAGATTTTCAAGAAAAGATTAGACAATTATTTGTCCAGGATGGTATAAGAATTCCTGCCTTGGCAGAGAGTTAACCTACGAGACCTCCTAAATCCCGTCCAGTCGTATTTATTTATGATTCGAAGCTGTGTGGACTTCACTTCCCAGAATGCCTCAGTCAAGCGGACTGGTTGGAGAATTCTGGGAGTTGAAGTCCACATATCTTTAAAATGTCAAACTTGCAAAACACTAACGTAAACTTTCGCATTTCATTCTGCGATGGGACAGGCGTCACGAATTGCAAATGTTTAATGCGGAGAAAAGAGGGAGAGATTTAAGCCGAGCTGGTCGGGCGATCCTTGCAGCTTCCACTCTCCTCGCAACAGAATCTTGCAAGCGGGACTCAGAGAACGTTCCATATTTCTTTTTCTCCACAGAGCGAGAAGCGCGAATAAGGCACGTGACAAGAGAGAAAGGGGACCCGCTCGGCCAATCGCTCGGAGGGAGGGCGTGGCCAAGAGTGGAGCCCTTCCCGACAAGGACCGTTGTCATAAATGGCGGGTTTGGAAAGCGGAGTGCCAGATTTGAAAATGGAGCAGACAAGTGATTTAAGTATCGCGAGCGACGCCGTTTCCGTGCCCTGGACGCCGGCGCAGGCGGACTTTGTGGGTTGTGGCGCCTCAGAGGGTAGTTCTTCGGGCCTCTTCGCTGAAGTGGAGTCCGTAGCCGCTGGATGGATGCTGGATTTTGCCTGCCGCTGCCTGTGCCGCCATTTTTGCGAGGGGAACCGGATCGACTTTGAGAGGAGCAGAGACCTGGCTCTGGGTAAATTGGATAATTTGGCGGGATGTGGGAGGCTGGAGTTGTGGCCCCTTTGCTGGTGCTGGGTGTCCCAAGCCCATAATGCATGGCTCAGCCGACTATAGAACAGAGGTCTTCAAACTTGGCAGCTTTAAGACTTCTGGACTTCAACTCCCAGAATTCTCCAGCCAGCATAGCTGGCTGGAGAATTCTGGGAGTTGAAGTCCAGAAGTCTTAAAGCTGCCAAGTTTGAAGACCTCTGCTATAGAAGCTGCTTGTTTCCTCCCCCTTGGCTTTCTCTACAACTGGGGCAGTGGTTCTGCCAGCCAGGCGTTCAACGGCTGCATTTCTTTTCTTGTCGTGGTGACGCTTTTTTACACTTCTTCGCTTTATTTAGTTATATATGCACTGCCTTTTAAAAGAAATGTTTCTCGGAGCAACTTTGTATATGTGGCTGCCAATCTCATACAGTGGTGGCTGTCAACAATCCATCAACCCTTTCCCCCCCTGGACACTTTTCAAATCCATTTTTTTTTTTTTGTCACTATTTCAGTAATTTCTTTTGAATATTTGTAATTTTTGAGGTGTCTGTTAACGGAACATTTGTTGTTAGTTGCGAAGTTGTGTCCAATCCATCGCGACCCCATGGACAACGTTCCTCCAGGCCTTCCTGGCTTCTACCATCTTCTGGAGTCCATTTAAGCTCATGCCAACTGCTTCAGTGACTCCATCCAGCCACCTTGTTCTCTGTCATCCCACTTTTCTTTTGGCTCTTCTCCAGTGAGTCCTTCCTTCTCATTAGGTGGCCACAGTATTTGAGTTTCATCTTCAGGATCTGGTCTTCTAAAGAGCAATCAGGGTTGACCTCCTCTGGGACTGACCGGTTTGATCACCTTGCAGTCCATAGGACTTGCAGAGCATTACAGAATAACAAATATTTGAGGAGTTCTATTTTCTCTCTTCATTGATGTTCATTAGTGATTTATAGTACAAAGCAGTAGTGTCTAAGGGACCAAAATAACTACCAGTATTTCAAATTGTCACATTGGGGGAACAGATGGGTTAATTGTTTACTAACTAGAGAAGGTATAAAGTATTCAGTATAAACTGCTCTGAAATGTTTCAATCCTAAATACAATTATTTGGGAGTCAATTCTATTTAGTATTATAGACAAGGTTACTGATAACCACACAGTGGCACTGTAGGAACAAAATCATAACTGATATGTCTGCTTTCTTTTTTCAGCTGTTATCAAAGGGTTGCACAAAATAGAAACTCATCAAAGGGAAACAGTGTGCCTCTGTCAGCTGTTGACATATATTGCGGAAGGAAAAATATTTGGTAAAACATTTTAATGTTTTGGCTTTGGAGAGAATTCGTAATTAGATGTTGGCAATCAACTATGTTTATTTATAGAAGAACATGTTCTTGTAACTAAAAAATAACTTGCAAAAATGTATACACATATAGTCTACACAGTTGTATCTTTCATTTATCTTTAATTGTTAAAATATAAACTAAAATTATTAGAAATAACCACTGTTAATAAAAGCAAAAGAGATCCAAAAATTTGGTAAATTGATTGCAACAAACCACATGTTTTCTGAAATATGGCCTTGTGTTCTTATGCTCAGCAATGGCAATTATCTGGCTCTGCACTAGTGGCAGCTTCAAGTCAGCAGGATATTTTAGTATTTGTAAACAAGTTATCCTTAATCTTGATAGGCTAATACTGACGATATTTTGCCAGCTTACTACTTAGCCAGTAACTTTATATAAACTCCACAAATACTGTGCACTCATAAACCTAGTCTAAGAAGTGTGCATTTGATATCAAAATGGAACATATCGTAGGGGCAAAAGATGAAGAAGCTAAGCTACATATGTTTTTGGCTAGAGATTAGGCGTTAGTTCTTGATGTGATTGTATATTATAGTTCTCTGTCTTAAGGAATTACAGTCTATGAGCACAATATGGTATGATTTTGATATAGTGATTGCTGTTGCTAAGTTCCTCCATTTTCAATTAAAGTTACAAAAATTATTTTATCCTGATTGCTTGAATGGTTCTGGAATTCCTAGCTCAAATAAAAATAATACAGAGAGTTGTAGGGCTAATCTTGTAAAATAATGCATTTAATATAAGTTCATGTTGTCTTTAATCAGGCATAAGCCCATATCTTGTTTAGAACTATTGTTCTGAACTGAGGACCCTAGGTAGTTTATTGTAGTTTTTCAAATACTGTTAACAATGAGTAGCAAAATAAAATTTAAATGATCTTTTATTCTCTGCTATTTGATTTGCACCCTCTCTAAATTATATCCACAGTTTGGCTTGGTATTTGACCAGGCTCTGTATAACAAGGTATTAAAAAGGACCTGAGGATAACCTTTCAAACCAGAGATTTCTTAAGATTGTTCAATTATCTCCCTAACTACCTCAGTTGAATAGTTGATGATCTCTATTTAGCAAGTTTTCTTCTGTGAACCAAAAATCAAAGGAAGAAATTGACTTCTAATATGATGACTCATATCTTTTCTATATGGAAGTTTAAGTTTTTGATTTTTAAAATACTATGCTGCTATTTTTACTTCTTCTCATTTCTCTTAAGATTCTGATTTTGGAGATGACCAAAGACTTTCACCACTGGAAAATGCTTTGTCAGTTTGGATTTCATTCCTAAAAACACAAAGCAAACAAGATAAATTGCAGAAAGATATCAAGTACTTAATTCAGATTCAGGTTTGTTTGAATATATTGATCTACAATATATTCTAGAAATTGTTTGTAATTTCTCTCGGGTCAGATCAAAATGGTCATGCCATAAATTGAGATAGGACAGACGATGTTTAATATTTTAAATTTCTTTTCCCCTATGTTAGAAACTACTTCAAAACAATCACTATGTGTAGGCTATCCCCACAATAATTTCCATGGAAACTGTAAAATTCACAAAATACAAAAGATAATTCTTTGTTTTCATCAAATCCATCATTGCATCTTCAAAATTCACTTAGGAATTTAAACATTTACTGAGTTTACAGTTAATTGGCAACAGCATGAAATCTCATGATTTGTAGTCTGTGGCAGCATAAATGAACAAAAAGAAGCTCTATCCAGTTGTGGAAAAGAAGAGCAGAGTTGTGCACTTGGATTAGTCATGTTGGATAGCCACAAAGCATAGAAGAGAATAGTACAAGGGAAATATGGGAAATGAAAGTGTTGAATAAGATACTCCCAGGATCAGTTCCAGTTATTACACTAAGGCAGCTGGACATGCAGGACTAGCAGCTGTCATAGTCAGCCTCATTCCATAGGCCAAACATGCTTCTTTTTTCTGATTCATTGTCAATATTGCTTAATTCATTTTACATGTGGAAATTCCTGTATCCACACTGAAATCAGGCAGGGAAAGGATGAAGCTGTCCCCAACAAATTATCCTGTCTGTAAGAGTTCTTAGTAGTAGCAGGGAGGAGATTTTCCTGTCCTCCATACCAATTAATGGAATTAGTGAAACATTTATTTGGATGATGGATGCCTCCATTGTGCTGAAGGGAAAGAACAGAATAAATGCTCTTTGGCACCATACATCAAGATGAGTTGCCACAGGGAAAAGTAGAGTTCAGAAACCCCATCACTTTTGATGGATGGAGAAAAACTTGCCCCCGTTGATAGGGCTCGCAACTCGGCTGTCCCTAGAAGACCATCTAACGGCTGTGACCAGGGGGGCCTTCTCACAGCTTCGCCTGGTGCGCCAGTTGCGCCCTTTCCTGGACTGAGATGACCTTCGCACAGTCACTCATGCCCTGGTTACTTCCTGCTTGGATTACTGCAATTCCCTCTACATGGGCCTGCCCCTGAGATGCACCCGGAGACTCCAGCTGATCCAGAATGCAGCCGCACGGGTTGTTACAGGAGCCCCTCGTTACTCCCATATAACACCCCTCCTGCGTCAGCTGCACTGGTTACCAGTGGTTCTCCTGGTCCACTTCAAGGTACTAGTTCTCACCTATAAGGCCCTACATGATTTAGGTCCAGGATATTTACAGGACCTTCTCCTGCCTGCTTCCCACCGTCCTGTTCACTCACATAGGGCCGCTCTCCTCAGGGTCCCGACGGCGAGCCAATGTCATCTAGCGGTGCCTAGGGGTAGGGCGTTCTCTGTGGGTGTTCCCACCCTCTGGAATGAATTACCTACCGAGCTCCGGACGGCTCCTGATCTCCGCTCCTTTCGTCGGGAGCTGAAGACTTGGCTGTTCAAGCAAATAGGCTGACTCTGATTCTGGGTTTATTATTTATCATTAATTAGTTATTTGATTTAAAATGCGATTTTATTGTACATGTTTCTTAACTTGTGTTTGCCGCCCTGAGTCCTTCGGGAGAAGGGCGGCATATAAATACATGTAATAAATAAATAAATAAATAAATAAGTTTTCTTGTTCCCAGATTTATTATAAAGAATGGAAGTCATTACTTAAAAGTTGTCTCTTTGTAGGCAGTCGCTATATATATGGAAAAAGGATATTTTCAGGAGGCTGAAGAAGTGATAGAAAGACTTTTTCCAGAATCTTCCTGCAATGAGGTAGTATGTTCAATATTGAATTAAATTAGACTATTGTTCTGAAGCCTTACAAAATATTTTTAATATGTGATATTTTTAAATGATCAATGTGCAGATTTACTGAACTAATAAAACAACTTTCGGGGTTTACTCTCTTCTAGTCATTGTTAATTTACAATCTATGAAGGCATTAAACTTTGGGCAAGCAACCTGTGCCCCCAACCTGGTTTTGTGACCTTTAGGATGCATTACTGAAACCAGTGATTAAAAGTATTTTAATATTGCAGATAATTCTGCAATATTTTCGCTGTTTTATCTTTTACATTTTGAACAGTAAAATAGATGCATTACATTTCTGGCACACTGAATGCAGCTATTTTCACTAATGTCTAATAGTAAAAAAAAACCTAAAATGTTAGCTTTACTAACTAGTTACAGCATACCAAGCAGCCTTTTGATATCCATCTATGAAAAGTGTCAAAAATAAAGTTGTTCTCTATTCTATTAATGTTAAAACAGACATTAAAACCTCCAGGAATTTTCAATAGTCATATCTTGCCAAGTTAAGGTTTCTGATCCAATTTCATGTCTCCTTACCTATTCAATTTCTCTGTAATAATTTCAAATATTATTTTAAACTTCACCCAATTCTATTAAAGTTTTAAAGAACTTAGATTGTGGATTTTTAATCTTATAAACATCTGGAGTCACCATGTGTGAGTTGGGCAGCCATATAAATATTTTTAATAAAATAAAAAGAGGAAAAATTCATACTGGTGACATTGGCATAAGATTTTTTTTTCAGTTCATTATATTTAGATATTGGATGTTGTATAATTTACTGCTTCACTGGTATAAAATCTTGGAAAGTGACACCATATATTTATTGCTGGATTGGAAAACTAGTGGGGAAAAAAAACTTAAAGGCAGAAAGAAAAACAGAAATTAATACAAATCATGATATATGTAGGATGGGATGTTTAATTGAGATGTGGGTATTTAAAAAAGAATACTATGGAATGGAGGAATGTAAAGGAAGATTAGAAGAGGATGTTTGGCATGAGATGCATTACTTTGGTTGCCCAGGAGTTTGACTAAAGACAATGAAGAACCCTGAACTAAAGAAGCTATTACTATTGTATCATCTTATCTGTGCACAGTTGTGTGAAAATTATAAGGAAATGCTGAAAACTTCTACAAATTCTAACAAAAGTGAATTTGTTATTATTAGGAAAGATAATTTGCATGTACTTACCACTTATATTGTATTTATATTATTTATAATGGAATAATATAGATTTAATTTCCTACATTTTGGTTTCTGGAGGCAAAACTAATATTCTGCTTCTTTTAAAATATATACCATTGGCAGTATTACCGTACAAGCACAATATGTAATATTTATTCTGACTTTCTTTTCTTGTAGCCTTTAAGAATGAAGCTTTCTGCAATATCAAAACAAAAAGATCCATATCATCCATTTCTTCGATTTTTCAGTTTTAATCTTTTGACTGAGAGAATTAAAACTTATATCAATATTTTCTTGAAAAAAGAAACCAACAATTTTTTAATGAAGGTATGTTGAAAATCATAGTAAAATAGAATAAAAGTAATATATACTAATTCAATTATATAAATGTTAATTATACAATTAACATTGCATATTTATACATGACTGAATATCTTACTCATTAAAATATTGGAAAATATTGGAAAATGTTCTAATTGTTAAAACTAATACTATACAAACTACCGAATTTTAAATAACATCAGAATAATAGATGCAATAGACCAAATGCATAACATTGCAACAAGTTGTAGCTAGGATGGAATTATTTAAAGGATTACTTGTGTCTTTGGACTTGAGAGATGCCTGCAGGGCAGAATTAGTTCCACGAAAATTCTACAATTCTAGTGATTTAATCAATAGATATATCCAGATTCTTATCCTCTGAGGCTTTCTTTGCATTACTTTCAGTTCCCACCTGATGTGTTGACTGAATGTAGCTAACAATTTTTGCTTGCCCATTGCTCTTCATATCTGCTAAGCAGTTGTAGCTAGATCCAGGAAGTTATAAATTCCTACCTACATAAAAAACCTCATTAAAGTGGTTATTATTTTTGGAAGGGGGAATAATGGAATGAGAAAAAATAATTATTTTCTACTTGAATAAATATCATGCTGCTGAAGTGTATGATGGCTGTTTCATCTTGACTATTGGTCTGAATCTACAGTTATTAGGCTTTGCCCTGCTCTGGTTATGATTTACAAGAGGTAGTAGCAGGAACACAAGACTTATCTCTGATTCATTACATCTCTTCTGAACTGAAGCGTTACACAACTCTAGCTGTTAATTATATTGCTGTCTTCATTTTACATTTTTATTAATCTTGTGTTTTAATTCCTTTCTAGTAGTATATGGTAAAAAGTGTTTTAGGAAGACTGGGAAAGATATGAAAAGTAGTATTTCTTAAATAAACATTGCTGTTTTACAGGAAGCTACAAAAGAGGTGAAAACAAAAAGTTCGGAAAACATAATGGTACCCATACAATGCGACAGTACAGTTGAACTTGAAACAAACAAAGAAAATCATTTGGAAAATACACCAAACGCCCTATTAAAGTATGACTTTCCTTGGAATTTGCTAGTTTTATATCAAAATGAGTAGTTATCTTGAAGGTTGCGGAGTTTTCTTTTCAGCTTTAACATATTCTGGTAAATAAATGACTCTCTTCCTAGTTAATTTTTTTTAATGTATTATATGTTAGAAAAGTAGGCATATAGTTAAATTTAACGAAGAATGGTATAATGCAAGAGGAGAAAAGTTTCACCATCCATATAGATGTTCTCTATCATGTCTCCTTTCTTTCATTCTCTTACAGATTACATAAACATTCCTGTTCCTTACCTGGTCAGTCATTTTGGAAGCCAAGGCAGATACCAATTTCCCGCAAGCCCCAAAATACAAAACGAAAAACTCTTCAATGTAAGTACTACATAATTTCAGTATATCTGAACAGGATGGATACATTGGAAATATGAGAGGAATTGGATTTCCTTCCCCACAATCCATGCTTCAGAGTCCCACCTTTCACTTAAAAAAATAGTCGCTCATTGAAAGCAAAATATAGACCAAGATATCAGTGATCATTCTATAGCTTGGCAGGCTTTATGCTTGATGTATTTCCATTTATGTTGACTCAGTTCAGCTTTCTTTGTGCTAATCTCCATACACCTTTGAATCTTAAATCTAATACAAGACATATCTTTATTCAGAACATTCTTTAATAAGCTTTCTTTTTCCCTCTTAAAAATGATATCCCTTTGTTTTATTTTTTATTGATTCACTTTATTCTATTTGTTGTATATGTTGCAGTCCTGCTGCTAATCCCCTAACTAAGTGTAGTTTAATTACCATATTTTTCAGGCTATAAGACACTTTGGACTATAAGACGCACCTAGCTTTTGGGAAGGAAAACAAGAAAAAAATATGCCTCTGCCTCCCAGCAATTTGCACATCGCCTCCCATTACTGCCACCACCTATTGCCACCTCTGCATACCCTTTTTGGCCTCTGCACGTCCCATTTTTGGTCCGTTCCAGGCAGTGGGGATTGCCACCGATGCCTATCCCCAATGCCTGGAACAGACTGAAAATGGGATGCGCGGAGGCAGCGATAGGTAACAGAGGCGATGGGCAGGGGTGATCCCTGTAGCCTGGAATAGCTGATTACGGTATTCTGGGAAGCAGATCCAACCACTAATCAGCTGCTCATGCTAAATCAAGCTGTGCTGAAACTGACCAGGCTGTTTGCTGCAAGGAGGCAAATTGCTGGGAGGCAGAGGGTGAATGGTGGGTGGATGGGCGGGGCTTCAGTAACATTCACTCTGTAAGATGCACAGACATTTCCACCCATTTTGAGGGGGGGGACGGAAGTGCATCTTATACATCGAAAAATACGGTAGTTATCCATTAAAAATGCACAGTACTTCAGGGTTCAAAAGAGGTGTTTGTATTATTTTTCTGAACCAGGTAAAAAAAATCTGCAAAATACTACAGATGCTGTACAAGATGAGTTTCTGCCAGCTTGTCAGAAGAAAAAGGTATAAACAAGAAAGGTTCAAAATAATGTATTAATATAAAATAATATTAGTGAGATTAACCAAAGAAACAGCATTTTTCCAAAATATTTTCCTGCTTGCCCAAGAAGACTGCTGTCTGTAAGTATGGTCTGATACATACAAGATCCGACAAAATAAAAGTACCTTGTCATTTCCAATCCAGGATGGCCATGCAGAATGGTCAAACTTAATGTAATAGGAAGAAGTGTAGTAGTGTTCATATTTTCATATTTATTTACTTCTTTATATGCAGGTATTTCTTAATACAAATTTTGTAGGAGGTTTGCAGTAAAAAAAATAGACTAATATACAAGTAGGATATAAAAATAAAATCTAAAATGATGAAATTTAAAGGACAAAATACAGTGGTAGAAGGCAACCTTCCCCAATTGTTCCAAATGTCTGAAAATTCAATTTGTATAATACGCAGCTTATATGCCTGAACAGTGCTGACTTGGCTTATTGGAATTAAAATCCAACATATCTAAAGTCACTCTACAAATGATCTACAAAATACTATTGAAACTGTGATCTTTGCATGTTGTCCAAAAGGTTGTGTCTATACTATATCATAATAGTGTATATTTAGCCAATTATCAGTGAAGCCAGGGTGCCTTGTCTTATTTGGCACTTCTGTTACAGCTGGTTAGCAAAAGGAAAAGCAAAGAATTTCTGCTGTTACATAATTCTCATATATTCAGACCCACAAAATACAAATATTTGTCAGTGGGTTTGGCCCCTCAGATTTTGGAAACTGGTTGTCTCTGGCTTTTATCAGCTTTCTATTTCAACTGCCCCAAGTTCTTTGGTGTTAATGATATGATATTCCAAGGAAATTGAACTTGCTAATACATATGCAAGAGAACTCTGTTCAGAAAAGTATTAATGTTTCCATTTTATAACGCAAATCTAAATGCATATAAGCATTTGTAGACTTCTGCTTCTTTGTACTGCTCCTTTCAAATAATCTCTATATTGGAGTCTGTATTTTGATACAGTGTAACAGGTTTGCAACTCAAATTGTAATTAAAAAATCATGACAATCACTACATTGATATTGGAGATAAGACTTATGGTACATACAGAAATCAAGAAATTGCTGTAGTTTAAGAAAACAATATTGCTATAATATTCAAGTTGCTGTTTTATGAATATTAACAGATGTATGTGTGTTTGTGTTTAGAAGTAATAAAAGTAATTTCTATTATTTCCCTGTAATTCTCATATCTGAAATAATCATTTGCTTTTCAGAAAGCTTTTCATTCTTTATAATAGAAATAGAAGAAATAGTTTTTAAAATGCTGATATCTTGTAAAATGCAAATGCTATAGGCTTTAATTATGGTTTGAAGAATGAGTTAATAGAAATATAATGTTCTTGCAGCAATTGCTAATTAGACTAATAATTAAAGTGCTTGAAAAGAAACATGTTGTAATACTTTATTTTAATTTTCTATAGCGATGGAAGTGGGAAGAAGACCAGAAATTAAAAAATGGTGTACAGAAGTTTGGAGTTGGAAACTGGATGAAAATTCTTCAGAATTATGATTTTAATAATAGAACCAATGTTATGTTAAAAGACAGATGGAGAACTTTAGTTAAGTTAGGCTTGGCCTAAATTGTTTTTTCCTCAGATATTCAGCCTATTACTTACCTCTTTATATTTTGATGATGAGGTCATGTCTTAAATGAATAAACAGGAACCATTTTATGTAATTATAGTTCCTTAAAATAGTTTTTGGTGTCTTCGTTGATTCTTGAAAATCTAGAGGTGATAAGATGTTAAATTGAAATCTATTACCTAGTTATCATCTGAATAAAGCTGCTTAAGACAAGCAACTTCAGATTGATTTACCGTATTTTTCAGAGTATAAGACATAACTTTTTTCCCCAAAAAAAGAGGGTGAAAATCTGGATGGTTTTATATTCCGAATGTAGCCACGCCCAGCTTCTCAAACAGGTTTCAGAGGCTGAATGGAGCTTCAGAAAAGAAGCCGCCAAACAGCTTTGGAGGTTTTTTTTCTGAAGCTGTTTCAGAGGCAGAAAAAAAAAACAAGGCACAGAGCTCACCACCAAGGAACCAGTTGCTAAAATTCACCTCTGGGAACAGCTGATTGGGGGTATTCCGGGAGGCTGATCCACCTGCCAATCGGCTTTTTTCTTATTTTCCTCCCAATAAACTAAGGTGTGTCTTATACTCTGGTGGATCTTATACTCCGAAAACTACAATAACCTTTCATTCTGGAGAGCTTGTAAGAAATTCAGACTAATATCTTGCAGGATTATACAAATACTGTAAAGTTAAGACATAAGTCTTAAGCAGACAAGTTTAAGATTCATGTTGGATCTGTTTAATGAGGACATCTTCATTGTTCTATGCAAAAGGGGCAGGGAGACTAAATTTTTCAGTGCAAGAAATACTTTAACAAAGAAATCATGCTTTAGAACATAGGAGAATTTCTGCAGCTCTTTCCATAATCTTTTTTATATGGCTCGGAGACTCATAATTTGGCTGCCTACAATGCTTTATTGAGTTAACTATTCAAATATGAACCCACTATGTTCAACTTGTGGGCAACACTGAAGTGAAATGTAGACTACACCTGGAAATTCTAACAAATATATTGTGTTTTTAAGTTCAATTCAGAGTGCTACCTTTTTATTTTGTTAGCTATATTATAGTTTTTTGTGATCAATCATATTAAGTAACTTCTCCATTCTTAATCAGCAACTCTTTTATTTTAAGGAATGTCCAAAGAACTACATAGGAGTTGTATAGTATTATGTGGGAGCAATATTTTGAAGAATCTTATGAATATAGGCATTTATTTGAATATCTTTCTTGTTTTAGAAAGTCAACTTGTTTTTCAGATTTGATTGTCATTTGATGTGAGGCTTTGATCAGTAATAACACTACTTTTATAGGCTTGCAAGGAATTCATTCTCAAATAGCAAAGGGTAGCTAATCTGCTATCCTTCAGATAAAATAAGATAGGATAACCTTTATTGTCATATTTTACTGTGAGATACTGGCACATATTAAGAATGAAATTTTGATGCCTGCTCTCAAAAAAAGTATGGACGTGTGTGTGTACATATACACAAACATACATACATCTTAATCACTGTCCATTTTGAATACATAGCAGAAGGAGGAAACTTGAGAGTTCACAAGGTTGATACTATATGGAACAGAGCTGAGACTGAATCTAGATATTCTACTTCCGATAAAATGAGGCCTTCTCCAAGAAGGTAACAAGGCAAACTGGTCATGGAGAGGTTGTATAATGTTGTGAATGACACTGATTCCAAAAATAATGAGTGCATCAGATTGATCCTTGCAGTACTAATGAAATTTAAAAATTTTTAAATGATTCCGTAGATAAGTCTTTCAGTATAGTCATCACAGTGACTTAAATGATAATGCTGAGTATCAACTCTGGATACCAGTTACAGTATCCTATCCTACAGTCTGCTTCTGATTTTTTTTCCTACCACGCATGGAACCTTGCTATCTTTAATTCACATGGAGCAGACAGGCTGCCAATGGCTTAGTCCTAGATTTGGCTTCTAAGAAGCTGAGGGATCCAGTTTGATGCAATGATTAAGACATTAACCCCCAAACCAGGAGAGCATGAGTTCTAGTCCTGCCTTAGGCACAAAGCCAGCTGGGTCACTCACTCTCAGCTCTAGGGAGAAGACAATGGCAAATCACTTACCAAAAAAACCTTGCCAAGGCAACTGCAGTAGTAATCAGGGTAGTTGTCAAGAGTCAAAAACTGATTTAAAGGAACACCCCCCCCCCCAAAAAAAAGAACTGTGATGTTACTAAATATACTTCTGGTTTAATCTGAGTAACTTCCACTTCAAATATTTATTTTCAATTATAAATAAAGCAGACATTTTTCAAAAGAACAAATGTCACATTACAATTGATTTATGCAAATGATTATCCAGTTTATCTGTTTTAATTGCATTTTACATAATTATTAGTACTGAATTCAGGGAAGACCAATCTAACTTTATATAGTTCATTAAACTTTATTCATTCATACCAAAGACTGTAATGTCAAAAATTTATTTCTCATTTATTCCATACCTAAAATATTTACATAGGTCCAGTGCTAGATTTCATACTTCAGGTAAATATATTAAAGTATATATTCACTCTGCTATGTAAAAATAAAACTATGTACAAGAGGGCATGAACATTCTTCCACTTGCTGAATTTTCTTCCACGTTCCATAGCAGGAGGGATTTCCAACTGCTTGCCAGTGGAGAATTGCATTCCTAAAATGGAATGGAAATATATTGTCTTAATGGTATAGATATTCCTTCATAGAACCTTAATATCCTATTGTGAGGAATGGTGTAAATAATGACTTCCCTATTTGAATATTCTCATAGATAGCAAACAGTTACAAGGACACAACAGTAATTTTTATTACCCACATAAGAGCAAATAGTATTTTCTTGACTGAAGCAGTTGCAAACACATAACAAATACAATGGGATGCAAACAGTGACATTTCTTGAACATATAGATTCTTTCTCATTCAGGATTCTGGTATCTAGCAGATAGTCTTAGAAAGAGGATCATAGTACACCTATGTGTCATTTTGAAATGGTTCTGAAGAGATACTTCAAAAGGCAAGGGAATGGCAGCCCTTTAAAGCAGATCTCCATGTGATCATGATAAAAGATGATGCTTTAACAAAACTACTCATTAAGACAATGTCATCTTTCATATGACTCATTTAAGTCATGTCTCCTTTCCCACTTCCTTAGAAGCCTAAAAATAAACGTGGCTGTTTTACAGAAATGTATTTATTTTCCCACAAATTTCTAAATATCTCTGCTGAATTTTGTGCAAAACATTCACAGCAATTATTGATATTTCTCATGCTGCTTTGAATGGTCTTCCAGTTTTCCAGCTTTTGAAGAAATGCAGGTGGAAGGAGGAATGGTCTCCTTGACCATTCCAATATTAGCAGAACTCTTAATAGATATGTTTAATCTAACTATATTTGTGATGGTATGTGGGAACAACCTTGGGAGATGGGTGGAAAAGTGCTGCCTAAGGAATGAAGAGGTAAGAATAGAGAAGGAGCCCATAGCTGTATAGGAGAAAGAGAGAGAAAAGAAACTCAGAAAAAAATCCTCTCTTAAGTTATCAGCCTGTAAAAACAGACAAATTGGTGATTTGTACTTTTAGACTTGCAAAAGGCTATTAATGCAGTCTTACAATAAAGTAGAATAAACTCTAGTTACGTTTTTTGTCTAATCTACCTAGGAAGGCTGACCGTTCTATGGTTTTACTGAACCAGAATACTTCCTAAATTTGCAGAAGAACTCTATTATGAGGAATTTGATAAGCTCCATGAACCTCAGTGACGCAGTGGTTAGAGTACAGTGCTGCAGTCTACTTCTGCTGACTGCTGGCTGCCTGCAATTTGGCAATTCACATCCCACCAGGCCCAAGGTTGACTCAGCCTTTCATCCTTCCAAGACTGGAAAAATGAGGACTCAGATTGTTGAGGGCAATAGGCTGACTGTAAACCGCTTAGAGAGGGCTGTAAAGCACTATGAAACGGTATATAAGTCTAAGTGCTATTGCTATTCTCTTAACAATGAAAATACAGAAAAAATTCACCTGGAATTCATTCCAAATTATAATTTGTATGAGCTAAGATGCCCCATGGTAATTAAAATACGGCTGCTAAATTGTCTTAATACAATTATGAAGATAAAAGTAAAATGAAGTGATGGAACAATAAAGCCAAGAAAATAATTAAAGGCTAAGATACTGGAAGCTGCAAAGTCTAAGTTCTCTATGTAGCCAAATTATGGAAAAGAGATCATTTCTAATTGTAATTTGGTGGAGCACAATTCTTGGATTTTCATGAAAAAGAAGCACAGCCATTATTTTCTATACTTCTGTTTAAAAATTACAATGTGAATCTCACATGTGCAGGAAGTTCTCAACTTATGACCACAACTGAACCCCAAATTTTTATTGCTAAACAAGGCAGTTGTTAAGTGACTTTTGCCCCATTTTATGAACATTTTTGACACAGTTGTTAAGTGAATCACTGCAGTTGTTTAGTGAGTCATGCAATTATTAAGTGAATCTAGTTTCCCCCACTGACTTTCTTGGAAGCTGGTTGAGAAGGTTACAAATGGTGATCACAGGCCACTTGGACACTGCAACTGTCATAGATGCATTGCCAGTTACCAAAAGCCTGGATTTTGATGAGATGACCATGGGGATGCTGCAGTGGTCATAAGCATGAAAACCAGCCCTAAGTCACTTTTCAGTGCTGTTGTAACTTTGAATGGTGACTAAACAAATAGTTGCAAGTTGAGGGCTAACTTTACAACCAGATTCTTATATTTTTCCCTGTATACTATCTAGCACAAACCATACGCATGCACCCAGATCCTTGTGATAGGTTGCTTTATCTCTAAAACTGGGATAATTTACTAATGTGACTGTCAACTGAGTAAGTTTCTATCAAAGCCTTTACCATAAGAAAATAGTTTCAAACAGATATTTTGGCCTCAATATCTTGTCTATATTGGAAAATAGGCTACATGAAGCCTGAGTGTATGTACTCACTGCTTATTCTAGTTGAGAAATCTAAGCAAAGACATAAAGGCTTCAAAGCAATCTGAACAAAATACTAACCAGGGATGGGATTCAGCCAGTTTGGACCGGTTCAGGTGTTAATTTTAATCTGGTTTGCCAAACCAGTAGTTGCAAGGACTGGCTGACCCCGCCCACCCTGCCTCTCCCAGGAGTCTCCACGCAGCCCATTTTGGATGCCAGCTAAGTACATGGTCTGCGTGGAGGCTCTTAGAGGGTGAAAAACGGGCCTACCAGAAGTTTTGGAAAATGGGCCATTTTGCCCTCCCAGAGGCTCGAAAGGCTCCAGAGCTTGGGGAAGGCAAAAAACAGGTCTACCAAAAGTACTGAAGTCCAAAAATGGGCCCGTTTCCGGTCTCTGGAGCCCAGTGGTGGCTGTTTTCGCTCTCCCAGAGGCTCAAGGAAAGCCTCCGGAGTCTGGGGAGGGCGAAAACAACCCCTCCGAAGGTGTAGTAGGCCACACCCACCCAGCAACCTGGTAAAGAACCGGTTACTAAAATTTCTGAATCCCACCCCTGGTACTAATTCTAACCATTGAAATTCACAAGCTTGGGGTTGGAAATTGAGATAAAGTTATACACACAAAACTGATTTTTTTGAAGGGAAAAATGTATATAAACCTAATATATGTCATGTGTTGGTTTGAGAAATTTTGCTACAAATTCATAAATGAAACAATATATAGATGCTAAAGACTTTGTATTATTAATAGAGATTCAGATAAGAAATTTAGTTGCTTACCTATCAGTATCAGTTCCATCTCCAGGACAACGATAGCTATCTCTTTGCATTGCTGGCTCCTGGCAGATTACACATACTGTATAGCCTGCTCGAAGGTACTGCATCCATCGAGCATACGGGCGAGTTTCCATAGAGCAGTAAGGAGACAATGATTCTGTTTTAAATTCCACACAGTAACTCCTTTGGGGAGGAAGTGCTTGTTAATAATGCAAGAATAAATCTGAAAGGTAATTATAGCATATATAATCTATGAAGTCGTTAGCCAAAGTAGTTTCCCTGAAAGTTAAAAGTAATAGTTAGCAGCTATGGCTCAGACTCTGATGTGTAATTAAGACTACTAAAAAAAATTGGGGGAGACTGAACTCCTCATGCCACAATCCTGCAAATATCAGAGTGAACAACTTTCTCTTCATTGAATCACATCTGCCAATAGCGAGACCAACCATTTTCTTAATAAAACACCTTTGTCTTTCTATACCTCTTTTGTTTTCTTTTTGCCTTTCTCTACTCAGCAGCAGATGCCACAGATTGCCTTTACTAATAGTATGAGATGGTCTAATTTCAAAAGCCACTTACAAATAATAAAGACCATACTTAGCTAGACAGCCACAGTTTACCCATCTCTATAATACATGAGAGATAGTGAGGAAGCCAATGACTCTACTAGGGATAAGCTCATTGGGCTTGTGTTACTAGCATTGGGAACTACAATTCCCATATGTGGGTTTTTATAGTCAGGATTTTTAAAAAGTGTTTAAAGCTTACATATAAAATGTATCATTTTATTTTAAATTATTTACCTTATTTTAAATTAGATAAACATTAAAATGGGTTTTTGTAGAAAAAAATATATAATTGTTCATGCTTTGCAAAAATACTGCTTTATTTCACTTTATTATAGGCAGTGCTATAAAACCCTATTTTTCAACAAATAAGGCAGTTAACACCAAACGAACTGAAGAAAATTATGTGTGAAGAAGAAAAGCAATGGCACTTTTCAGAATTATAGTTTTAGTACAGAAACTGTTTTAATCCATCTAGTATGGATAGTAATACAAAATTACCTTCTTCCAATTTGAAATATCCATATGTATATTAAATGTCAAGACTGCATATACATGTTTTGACTGTGAAACAAATACAACAGAATTCAAAGAAATTTATCTCCAGAGAAGCTGGTAAAAGTTTTAGCTGTAATTACCTAGAATCTTCTGTTTCTGAAGACCACCTTGGATGTACAGCTGTCTTTTTTCTTTCTTTACTATATTCAGAAGTAGTTATGAATGCAGGAACTAGGAAGAACAGAATTATTATGAAAATAAAATGTGTAAAGCTAGTGTTGCTATTTTTTTTTAAATTAGATTTATATGCCGCCCTTCTCCGAAGACTCAGGGTGGCTTACAATGCGTTAAGCAATAGCCTTCATATTTTTGTATATTTTATACAAAGTCAGCTTATTGCCCCCAAAAACTGGGTCCTCAATTTACCTACCTTAGAAAGGATGGAAGGCTGAGTCAACCTAGAGCCTGGTGAGATTCGAACTGGTGTAATTGCAGACAGCTGGATGTTAATAACAGGCTTTAGTCTGCTTTTAGCCTGTTGAGCTATCCAGGCCCCTACTTAACTGAGAGTAGAAACTGTATAAAATAATATAAAACTGGACAAAGTTAAAACTGCCTGCTCCATCCTTTGGTATATAGTGGTGCTTAAAACTTTGTGAACCTATTTGAGTTTTCAATATTTCTGCATAAACATGATCTAAAATATGATCAGTTCTCTACACAAGTCCTAAAACTAGATAATCCTAGTTTAGAGAACCTAATTAAGCAAATAAGTAAAAATGTATTGCTCATTAACGAAAACCATCCAAATCAATATTTTTGTGTGGCAAAAATATATGAATTTCTAGGATTATCAGTTCATTTGAAGAGAAATTAGAGTCAGGTGTTTCAATCAATGGGATGATAAGTGTTAGGGTAGGAGATCCTGCCTTTTTTAAAGAACAGAATTCAGCATATTCAATATCAAAGTCTTATCTTCTCAATACAGGGATGTGGAAATGGCAAAACAAAAAACTACGAATTAACTATAAGCTCCTACAGGATGCTAAAAAAAGAGTTCTGGCTTTACTAGACCAGATATTATATTATGATGCCTGTTGTTTGGTATGGTTAAAAGGTTGGATAATTTTCAAAACTCAAGTTTATTAGAGCTTGAAGGTTCTGACTTAGGATTTGGGTAACATGCTTATTTTGGTATAATAAGATAAAAGTTAAACCTGGTTTTCAGACTTATATTATTAAATAATCAATTGGGCATATATGGTAGAAATATAAAAGAAGATTGACTGACTGGCTATCGCCCATGAAGCATTACACAGGAAAGAGATGCTATTAGATTCCAAATGGATGACATATCGAGATTTACTAATATTTGAAGAATATAAAAACAAGGGAACAATTAGTAAGTGAAGGATTCATTTGTGATTGGTTTAATTATTACAGAGTTTCTGAAAGATTTAAACTTGATAAAAAAAGTGTCTGCAGGAATTAAATTTGAATTGGACATGAATGTATGTTCTGGAGATGACCACCTGATTGCTGAAGTTTAAAAAATGTTAGTTATGATAAATCTAGAAGATGAATTTGTTAAAAATGGTAAAATGGGTAAAAAATTTTAGTTACAATATAATTCTAGACCAATGGGAGAATGTATGCACCAATGGTTTAAAATTCACTGTGAATTACAGTTTGAAAGGTTTTTATATGATGATGAACTGTTGGTATTTTGCTTTAGATAGGCTGCAAAAATATATAAAGGGATTTCCAACAAGTTGGAAATGCAACCAAAATCCAGGTATATTCTAATATGTGGTGGTCTTGAAAGTATGCTAAATCATACTAAATAAATACAATATTGACAATGCAGAAAATATTTAAATTACAAATATTAATGAAACCTGAAGCTTTTCTTCTAGGTATTATGGACAAATCAACTGAAAAACATTTGGGGGCCTTATTTCTTTACATGGTGACCACTGCGAAGATTGTATATGCTAAGTATTGGAAGGAAAGGGGGATGTTCACTGTAGAAGATTGAATTAGCAGAGATGGCAAAATTAACCACTCTGATTAGAGATAATGGATTAAACAAGTAATAAGACACTGGAAGCCGTTTGAGAAGGATGGAAATTGTGTGTGAGACAAAGAGAAGTGGGAAGCATGTGTACCATCTCCACAATCTTTCCCTTCATGAGTTGTGTATTCCAGGCAGCCAGCTTTTTCTTCCAACGGAGGACAAGGCTCCCCACCATTTTTTGGCTCTTGTTGTATAATACGTGTACGCATCCGGAAGGTGGGTTTACATTGCTCTGCACAGCCACTCCAGTGATTCCATTCCCCCACAACACACGAAACAGCTGCAAAAGAATTATAAAAATACTGTCACAACGAAACTCATGAAGTCATTTGTTACTGTCAAAGTTTTATCTTTTCTCTATAAACATTTAGCGAAACTTAATTTAGTAGGTCACACAGCCTGCTTTTTCCTGAAGAAATAGATTAAGAAGATCAGAAGTTAACACTGGTCTGTCATTTTTAAAACTATTGTGGAAATAAAGGTGCTTTAGAAAGCAATTTTTCACCTGCCTATCCATCTGGGCCCCTACTTCAATAACTTTCCTCCTCTTCTTTCTTTTCCAAAATAATACCCAAACCATAGCTTAAAAATATCTTTGCCCATAAAATAATTTTACTTTCATATTTGCAGGGCTGTGGAGTCGGGAGAATTGGGACATTTAAACTTGCTTTTTTTAAAATTCCAATCTAAATTTAGTAGGAGTTGGAGTCGGTGCATTGTTTGCCAACTCCGACTCTGACTCCAGGTACCCCAAATTTCCTCCGACTCCGGCTCCTCGGCTCTGACTCCGGCTCCGACTCCACAGCCCTGCATATTCCTATGTTCTAATTCCATTTTTTCAGACCTATAATACATAAGCAGTCTCTAAAAAGTGGTAGCTATATCAATACATACATTTTTCAGAACATTTCAAAGTCCACCTTTTAAATCATAGGATAGGAACTACAACACTAACCAATAAAATATTGGCATGGTTGACAGGCCTGTAATGATTTCCTTTACCTTCAATTTATATGGCCACCCATCTCATTTTTATACGGTATGATACTAAAATAGAAGAAGGTAAGTTATTGAAGAAATCCTTCGTTGTTTTCTCTTGTTTCAAAGCAAATAAAGGTGTTTGCAAGTTTAGAGTGAGGGCTAGCACATGTTACTTGTACTGCTGTTGGGTTCTCAAAAGCCTACATGGTGAAAAACTCTTGAACTTTTTGCAATTTATAGAAAATTTAGAAGGAAGCTGATGCCAGAAAGGAAAACCTTTTTGCATATTGAATAGTGCATGGCCATGTATCCCTGCTGATTATGATTCAAATGGAAAATGCTTTCCAACATTGCTAAAAGTGCTTAGGACTCAGGATTAAATAATTGTTTTTAAGCCTAAAGTGATACTCAGCATAGTTTATATAACATCACCTTATAGATGATGATGATGAACATCACCTTATAGGCTAGTTGAAAATTCCTGTATGTTTATTTGCATGTGTTAATATATGCATCTGGTTAATATTTGTACTCTAGTCCTAAATTTGCTATTTCCCAAACATATGCATGCCAAAGTCCCATTTTTCGGTTCTGATGTCACAAATTCATCAGCTGCTTGAAATACCTCCTGAAAATCCAATCTCAGTTAAAACAAGACAGTTTTCATTCAGTTAAGCCAATAGCTCATGGAGGAAAGAGAAAAACAATTTGAGGATTTGTTTGGAAGACAGGCATAAAGCCAAGTTATTGTTTACTGACATTTATAGATGTCAAGCATGGCTAAAATACATTTGATAAAAAATTAAAATTGGAACAAAAGTGAAAAGTTGGAACTTTGTCTTTTAACCAAAAAAAAGTGACAATCTTATCCCTGTGCCACCAAATCAGTGATAGTCGGCTACCAATAATCTCCTCCATACTTCCCTCTGTTGTTTATTCTCAGACATACGTAGTTGGACAGCACAAACAATAATTTTGGGAAGAGAAAAACAGATAAAAAGGAGAGTTAATTTCCTTGTGCAAGCAACTGTAACATACATATGTATCCATAATACCATTAAGAGGGAAATCCGTTGCCCCAAATTCTACCTTTGCTTTCTGTTTATCTCCAGCTAACATCCAGTCCTGATTAAATGCATCCTGTCTAAATGATTTCATGACTATGCATGGATGAATTCAGAGAAGCCACTTGCCAATCAGATTCTGCTCTTCTCTGATGCGGGGTCCTTCGACCGTGCTCCACAGATTAATCCATATAATCTATTTCACAATGCACCAATTAGAGCAGAAACAAAGCTAGCACACCAGTCCAAGATGCTGGTAAAGCAGACAGCCCCTAAAAATTTGTGCCAACAGTGCAAGGGCAATCTCATGATTGAGAAATATTATACAAATTGAAAAGTGTTTCCTTCCATTTGCCTTTGAGCTGCAAAAATTGCCTCTAGGATTCTTATTTGACGGGCGTATTCCTATATCAGTTCCCCAGCCATGCAAAAAGATGCTTTATGTTCTTTTTTAAAAACTGTTCCAATGAGGGGGCAAGGGGTTTTTGTTTCTGTAGCTTGGATCTGACTTTTAAAATGTACTTTTAAAAATGCAGAAGCCAAAACTTTATGCATACATTGACTATTCAATACTACATTATCAATGACTGAATTCTACAGCTAAGGCTGCAATCCTTACTATGTGTTTGGATCTTCCCTATTTTTATTTTTAAATGACTATACAGAGAGGGCCAGAGCTAAAAAGACAGGTGGGTCTTTTGAAGTTCATTATGGCCTCTGTCATAGTGGAGCTCACAAATAAAGTATTTGTACTGAGAGTAAGAAACAGAAGGATTTAAGAGCACATTTAATTTGTAGGAAAGGCAATTTTCAATATATCTACTATGATTTTGGGTACAAAGGATAACATGATTTGAAAATTCTCTGAATGCAGTTGCATTTTATACAGCACTGATCACATTTGTTATTCTGGGATCCAGTATCCCTTTTATTTAAATTTTGAATAAATTCCTTCTGTTGCATTTACAAAGCATTTATATCTTACATAGAAGTGACATTGTTATAAACTGCACAAGGATTTTACAGAGAATCTGTATTATTCTTCTTCTCCCCTCCCTCTCCAAAAAAATCACAAATCCAACAAAGTTGTTGCATTTATACATAGTTACACACTTTTTAATAACTTGATTCAATTTGCAAAGGAATCCATTGCCTTCATTTTGAAAGTTTAAACCTGCCCTCCAGATACTCATTGAATTTTGCTGGAGTCTGTTCCTTACATTTTTGTCCTTCATTTGGATTTCCATATTCATGAAAAGTCAAGAAAAGTGGGTGGGTTTAAGTTTTGCACCAAGTTTTCGTTACAGAACTTTCCTTCCTTTGGGGAACAGGAATAAGTGAGAAGGGAAATGAAATAGCAGAGAAAGCCGAGTTCCCATGACAAACTAGAGCAGAACAACACACAATTTATCATTCAAGCTATTGGGGAATAACGGCTTGGCATTACATTTTGTGAAGATAGTGATTCTGCTGTCGAGATTCCAAAAGTTGTGTAAAACCAACCTGCACTTGCCAAGAAGTAGCCACCTAGCTGGAGTTTTAAGAGATGCGGTTTATTCTTTATTATTTATCCCAATTCCAAAAGCAAAGCTTAGTTATCCTCGAAGACATTGGGGCGGGGGGGAGAGGAGAGAACCACATAGTTTCCTCTACTAGGACCACTGAAATCCGCCCCTCACTACCGCCAGGAGTTTTTTGGAGACAAAGCACCGCCTCATGGAACTTCGCTCGGCGGCAGGTGCTTTCAGGCGCCCGTCGAGCGCCGTCCCTTTTTCCAGCCTACCTGGGCACGCCTGGCCGTAGTCGTGGCAACAGTCGCCGGTCTGTTCGCACGCCTCGTCGCAGAAGCAGGTCCCGTAAGTTCTGTCCAGGCGCCAGCCGGTGGCGGTGCACGTCGGATCCCGGCCGGGACAGCAGCGCCTTTCCTCGACGCAACCCGCTTCGGCGAGGCGCCCGAGCGTCGAAAGCGCCACCAGAGCCAGGAGTCCCGGGGCAGCTCTGATGCCCATCTCCCTGCCTCGAGGGCACGGAACTCGCCGGTCCGGGGTGGGGGCGCCCGAGCGTCGGTCTCTCGGCGCTGCGGGGCGAGCCGCGAGTGCGGAAAAGAAAGCCGGACCCGCGAGAGTCCGTGCAAAGTGGCCGCTGCTCTTTCCAGGAAGGGCGGAATTCTGCGCGGCCGCGCGCTTGTCTCCCTCCCTCGGGAGAGGGCGAGGGATGCTCTACCGCCGCCGCCCGCCCTTTCACAGCAGGGTCGGGAACGGGCGCGGCTGGCAGAGAAGCGCGCCAAAAGCCCGGGGCAGCGTCGCTCCGCCTCTCTCTGGCAGCAGCGGCTGGCCTCGTTCTCCGGGTCCTCAGACCTTTCCTATAGGGCCCTTCATTCCTAACCGAGAGTGAAGCCTCAGCTGTGCGTTTATCTGGAAGGCACGTAACTTCATTTGCCCTTCATTAACTACAGAGTTGGGTGGCTCTTTTTAACCTACGAAGCCCTGCCTTTAAAGTATGCCCGTTCGGAAAAAAAACACCTTTCCAGCTGCCTCCTCAATGACATTCCAATAGTTAGGAATTCCTCCAGTGAGTTTCTTTAGGACTGGAGATGTGAAGAGTCAGCTTGGCTTCAACCTATACAGGTGCGAAACAGTTTAAAAATAAAATAAGTTTGGGAAAGCCTGAATGAAATTTCAAGCATTATGAAAATTAGTAGCAAAATACCCATAAAAAGAAATTAGTTTAAGCAACTGGAATGCTTAATGCATTGTAAGCTGCCCTGAGTCTCCAGAGAAGGGCGGCATATAAATCGAACTAATAATTAAATAAATAAACTGGAAGAGATTCCAGTTTTTACAGTGGCTGTGTTCAGACAAAGCGTGACTTACTTGTATGTGATTTAGAAGCTATATAACACTAATGTTTTGTATATTATAATTTATGGTTGCGAGTGAGATTAGGACTGCGAACACCTTACATGTCCATCATCTGGCAGCAAAGAGTTGAAGTTTCTATATATTTATGATTTATTCCATAAATTGTGGTGTTACGCAAGGCGTAGCTTATCACATTTTATATGACAGGAGTTGTGTTTTTTCTAAACTTGTAAAATAAGTCCTTTCTTTAGCACAATAAATTATGTGGATGCATTTTTGTTTTCTGCAAGGAGTTCAAGGCAGACTACAATAGGTAGTTCTTAATTAGAAAGTCTGAACACCATGAGATAGCAATTTCCAATATGTTGATTTTTTTTGCAGCAAAAACAACAAAGTTTCGTATCTTAAAGGGGAAAAATAGCAAATATATTTTGTGTTAGATAAAACAGATTATTATTTACAAAAATTTACACCATTGTCAGCTCTACAAGTAAATGAGATCAGAAACTGACTCTATCCTATACTATTGGGATATGCCACAGTACAGTAGCTGAATCTTGCAAGTCTGACTACCTTCCCTCTCTCTTATACCTTCCCTCTCTCTTATATATGAATCAGAGATGAACCTGCCTGAATCTCTTCTAATACTATTCTCTTTCCCAGGACAACTTAAGGAATGTTTCAACCTTCATTGCTTAGATAATAATTCTTGCCTTTTCCCCTCAAGGTAATCTCCCTGACCTTCTACAGTCAGAAATGAACAAACTTTTGATAGCCAAACCCAAAGAAACACTCTTACAAAAGTTGTAGTGGACGAACTAACGACACATGGAAGTTGGGACCTCCATTTTTATTGGGTTTCTTGGGAGAGGGTTTTTTTCAACTTTTCTTAAACTTTTCACAGCAAAAGGAAGAGAAAAATAAGTAATAATTACATTTAGGAAGTCCTTGTATTACAACTGTAATCAGATTCCACAATTCCAACCTTAAGTTTTGACAGTTGTAAAGTGGGTCATTATATACCAGACCCAATTTTACCATTTTTTTGTGGTGATTGTTAAGTGAACACGGCAGTCTTCAAGCAAACATCATGGTTGTTAACTGAATCCATTATTCACTATGAGACAGATTTTGCCAGAAACCAGAAGTAAACACAAGTTTCTGGCAAAGCATTGTGAATCGTGGTCATGTAATCACAGGGCTCTGCAAATGGCCATAAATGCAGGTCAACTGCCAAGCAGCCAATATGTGATAACAGGAAGGGAACATCGGAACTTTGAAACCGGTCATAAGTAACTTTTGGGTAGTTCAATGTAATTTCAATTGGTCACTAAACGACCAGTCATATGCCAAGATGCATCTGTAGTGTAAAGCCTATTTTGGGGTCTGCCAATTATTTTTTATCTTTCAATTTTGGGGAACCATGGTGTCCCAATTTATCAGGGTTATGGGAAGAAGAGAATTAAAAAAAATCAGCCCAAAGAAGTTCTGGACTAGCAATATTTAAATTTAAATACCATATTATAATGGCACTTAAATAATTCGACATTGATGATGAACATATAGTATATGAATATTTATATCTGTCATTCAGCAATAAATGGCAATATATGGAGTAACAGCTTGTGTTCATGGGCAAGCGACAAATACTGACATAACTTTATAAATTATTTTATGAAAAATAATCTGTATTAAACAGTTTGTAGATTCATTTTTCTCCAATGCTTTCTTCCTCCAACAGAATTTATAATCTAGGCTTTAGGGGAACAATGCAGTCTCTGAAACCTCTGAGTGAAATCTTCCAGAAACTGCCATTACTTATTACTAAATTGTCATTTTTAACATGACAAAATGGAAAAGCGACTAAATATCTGAGCGGAGAATTATATTTGCTGTGCTTTTTAAATTATTATAAAATATTCCGCCTTCCAGGTAAAACGATTAGCAAAGTGCATGCTAAATTGTTTTAGAGTAGAACTTTTAAAACCGTCTTCCTAATTTAAACTTTCTTATACTGTGCCTAAGGTTATAATTTAACTAAATTTGGAAAGATGTGATTTAATGCGAAATATTCTGGAAAAATAAAGATTTAAAAACATATAATCTATGAAAGCCTATCAGAAGCACATATAAAATAATATTATTTAATTACCTTTCTTTAACTTGCAAAGAAGCTATTAAACAAAAAACAAAAAAATTAGGGTGACAAATATTTTTTGAGAGTAGAACACCCAAAACAATCCAATGAATATTAGCATCCCCAGTAGCCACAAAAGGCTTTTTAGGATCCTTGTATGAAAAATGAAATAAAATTAAGCAGCCTGTTAAAGAGGATTATGGTGTCTGGTTAGCAATGGTATAAATATAGGAAAGGCAGGAAGGCAATCATATCTCCTTTTGCCTATAGACAAAGAAGTCTACCAGGTTATCTCCTCCTTCCCCAGCAATCCCCTGCAAGCTTTGCCAATATATATGTTCAGGAAAAAAAATCCAGATGACTGACTGATAGTAGTGGAGAATAATGTTTTTTGAATCCTGTTATTGCCGCATCTGGATTTTTGCAAATAAAATTATGGAACCCTAATAAGGTCATAGTAGAAAACAGTTTGGGGGAATGCGTGAGCCAAGGGTACTGCTGCTGCTATTACCTCCACTTTTGCTATGTGGTGGATTGTTTCTACAAAGGGGAGGTGGTGTAATGGACTACATTACAGTCCATGTAATACAGTCCAAGAGTGGGGCGGAACAAGAGACAACACAGCCTGGAATTGAATGATGACATAGGAAGAGAATTAGAATCCCTAGAATCTCCCAGGGTATATCCTTCAGGGTAAGAGTAGTACAAGTAATTCTCAATTTATGACTAATGGAATCTATCCATTATTATTGTGAATTATGACAGTCATAAAGTGGGTTATCATGTGACTGAACTGATTGTATGGTCTTTTGGGGATGGTCATTAAGTGAATCTACAGCTGTTAAAGTGAATGCCATAGTCATTAACTGAACCATTGTTTGCTATGGGGCATTTTGGCCAAAAACTGGAAGTAAATGCTGTTTTCGGCAAAAACATAAATTTCGGTCATGTGTTTGTGGGACTCTGCAGTCATAAATGTGGGCCGGTTGCCAAGTGCATGAAATGTGGTCACATGACCGGAGGTAACTTTCAGAACTTCAGAATTAGGTCCTTTGGGAGAAGGGTCAGTCATAAGTGGAAGATTATTGACATATGTTTAGTTCAGCACAAATTCTGTCCATTTGGAGTGAACAAATAAAAAACTGAACTTTAGCTGGATTGTTGTATGTCATTGTTGAGCTGGGCCTGAAAGCTGTCACTCCCAACTGAGCTGTTGCTTTGGCAGCAGTTGCAATAAGAAGAAGAAGCCTAGTAGCTGCCCTGGTAATCTCTAGTATTCACCTCCTTCCTCACTGGTTATGAAGGATTAAGAAGAGAAGAATAGAATAGAATACTGTAATTGGGAAGCAAAAATCCAATACGTGTCTGCAGAGAAATACCAGAAAATCAAACTATAGATAGTCCTTGACATACAGCAGTTCATTTAGTGACCATTTGAAGTTACAATGTCACTGAAAAAAAGTGACTTATGACTTTTTTCGCACTTACAACAGCTGCAGAATCCCATGGTCACTTGATCAAAATGTAGATGCTTGACTCATATTTATGATGGCTGCAGTGTGCCTGGATCATGTGATCACCTTTTGCAAAGTCAGTGGGTAAACCAGATTCACTTAATTGTGTTACTAACTTAACGGCTGCAGTGACTCATTTAACAACTGTGGCAAGAAACGAGTCATAAAACGAGGCAAATTCATTTAACAACTCTCTCAGCAAAAGAAATGTTGGGCTCAGTTGAGGTTGTCTAGCTGAAGAAAGCAACAATTCCATACAGACATCATCTGACATCATCTTCTACATGATACACATCTTCTAGTTGTCAGTTGGGTCTTTGCAGCTCAGCTACAGTATGCCTGACAAAAAGATTTTGAGGCAGCTGAGTGATAATTCCTCTGAGCACTGAAAATCAAAAAGTATTTCGGTAACAGGAACTTAAGGGAGGCTTCAAGCCAGACACAACTATCCATCTCTGTTCTTCCACAAATTCATCTCTGCATTCACATATTAGTTAATAGCAGAAACTTCAAGGACTCGGTACTACAAGGTTAGTTGTTTTACTGAAAACAAAGAAAATAGTCAAATAATGTAGAATATTTATGTGATATAGAACATAGAAATAAATCTGCCCACATTCTAAGCCCTTTCTTGCACCGTTTTTGGGTCAATAGAATAATGGTCATTTTTTCCCAGCCATGAAACTGGAATGCACCTGTTCTATGTTTACACAATCTATTGGGTCTCAGAATTTCTGCTTCCTGCCTCATCAGCTTCACCTCCTTCACGCCATAATTTCTCATTCCCCTCATTCAACCTGGAGGTACCAGGTGCATCCTCCTCTCCTCCCCATCCATGTGAGACTGCTTCTTCATGGTTTCTGTTGACCTTTGTTCTTCCAGAACATGTGCTGCCCCAAACGTATTCAGCAGCTCCTTTCAAAGACATCATTTTCTGCCATTTATGTTGCTCAGCATCTCCATCGTCAGCTGTCTTTGATGAATCACCAATAGTCATCCCGTCTAATAAATCCTACTACGCAGCAGTTCTTAGAATAAAAACAGAATTTTTGTTTTTCTGCCTACTCTTTAAATCTCTTTTCTTCTCTGGGCCAAATAGTCCCTTGTGGGATAGCATACAGTTTTACACAGCAGAAAGAATGAATAGAGAGAAATTCTGAAGCTAGGAATATAACTTTTATCTGAAAGCATCCTTGAGTTTACTACTTGTGTGAAAGAAAAATAAAGACAAGCTCTATTTAAGGAATAGCATAGTGCTAGGAAAGCCCAAGTGACTTCAGGGTATAGTATGTATAACTAAGAGCCTATAATGTGCTCTTCTGCATTATGGAGAGAGAAGAAATCAGATAAGTACTTGACCTGCACAGGTCAGTGTCAGAAAAGAAAGATGACTGAACTGTGGGAGGAAGCAATAAAAGCTCTGGAAATATCAGCTTAACTAATACTGTAGGTGGCTTGTTGGACCAAAGTGCAAAATAAATCTTTTAGAGAAGGACATGACATTAAAGTCCAGGGTCCATCTACTAAATGTCTCTATATTTATTGCTGTGGTGAAGAGGCTTTGAGATGTCAAAAACTGGTGTATGCAAAGTTGAATTCCATCAGCTGGGGGCTATGGTGCTCCTCCTTCCATTTCTGTTTCTTTTTCATTTGGAATAGACAGAGATCACTGCTTTGGAATTTCTCTGTTCTTTTCTCTTCCATTCATCATCATCTTCCATTTCTTAGTTGACTGAAGTTTCAGAGCTTTCCTCCTGTCCAGGGATATCATAAGAGGGACAAGATTGCCATCTGTTCTCTGGGAGAAATTGCTAGAGGTTTCTCCTATTGAATCTTTACTTCGTTCTAACACCAAATTGCAAGAAGAGGTAGTTCTAGTTTACAGAATATATATCTTCATCTGAACTCCGACAATTCCAGAACTCTGTCCCTGGACTTCATTCAGGGCAGTCTCCATCACTCTTTCAGTGGACATATAAGTACCTTTTCCTTCTGAATAATTTGTTCTCTCTCCTTTCTCCCACAGAACGAGAACCTCATAACCTCAGTTTTTTTGCCTCCTGCAATTATGATGGAAGTATTGAGACCAAGTGTGCAGAGAATGATGCGTGTGATGCAGGACTAGGGCAGAATGGGCAGTGATTTAGCAGGAAAAAAAGTTACAGGATTAAACTGTACAAGTAGAGGAAATTTTCCATCTAGCTTTTTAGACAAACTGCATGTTTGTCTAAAAATTTTCCATCTAGCTTTCCATCAAAAGCTAGATGGAAAATTTCCTGTACTTGTACAGTTTAATCCTGTAATTTTTTTTCCTGTGGAGTGGAGAAATGTGGTGGAAAACCAGAATAGGTTTCTAAAAATCAGCACTGAGCAGCTGCAGTTACTGGAAAAAATAGACTGCCCGAATGGGAGAGGACTGGAAAACATTTTGTGAACAGATAGTGATATCCATGGGTAAAATTGCAACATTAGAGTAGAAGAATGAATTGAGTATAAGTGAATGCAGCCCACAAGTTAAAAAAATGAACCAATTAAAGTATTGTTCTTAGGTAACATCATCTCATCCAATTCTGAATTATGGAAAGAGGACAGATGGAACTCTCCATGAACTGATAAAATATTTTGCCTAAACAATGCCACAAATTGAGGACTTCTATTATAAATATGTACAGGCAAGGCAACAGTTCTGGAAAACATGTTGAATAAATATATGAACTATCTCAAAAAGATGGCATTAGAAAAGAAGTAAGATGCCACTTAATTGTGCCTAGGTCCTTGGTCTATGATAAATCTTTAATAAAATACAATGAAACTATCTCAAAGCCCTTGTGTGAGGAATGAAAGGGACAGGTTCCATCAGTCCAGCTAGCTTATTAGTGAAAGACATGACACAGTAAAGTATGTCTTACACTAAAGTGGTAAGAAAACGCATAAAACTTGGCATCTGTTTCAATGCGTACCCACCAAACAATAGAGAACAATGAATCATATGAAATACTCCAAAAGCTCCAGCTAGCTTATGTTGGATCATAGCTGCAAGCGTTCCTCTGTCAAGGAAGATGACACATATAGCTGGCCAGTTCTTTGCAAGAAAGAGGTATATTGAAAATGATATCATATTCTTGGGTTTTGATGAGGAACAAAAGCTAAAATGAGAAAATTGCACCCATCTGACCTGGTACTTTTTGCCAACAAATCAATAGCTGGTTGTCAGTTGCATCTTTTTCCTAAAGGAGGAAGTATTGACTGTATGGATTGTGTCTTTATAATCTGTCAAATAGACTACCGAAATTTGAAGATACTTACTGGTAAACACAACTGCCTGCTTGCTGATAGGGAAGCCAGTACAACAAGGTGATTCTAAAACTGTAGGATTGTACTTGATTGGCTCCCAGGTGTGATTCAAGGTACTAAATTCTACCAAGATCTCTATGGCTCAAATCTCAACTGCCTTCTGAACCATCTGCTCCAGGAGAATCAAACAGGTAGAGCAAGAGGACATGATACAAGTTTATGTACACATGCACATAGGCAGATACCAGCTGGTAAGGAGTCTGAAAACTGGCCCTCTCCATCAAGTTCACAATAGCCCATTTTTCGTTATTCAGAAAAATAGTGGAGACCCTGGCTTTCCATAGAGCTCATGGAGAGCAAACTGTCATACAAGTCTGCCAGCTCCTTATTGGCAGATACTATTGGGCTGGCAGACATGATGATGGTTACTGGCTGTTATTGTGGTTTTAGGTATCTTTTTGTCTTGTGCAAATAAGGAGTCTAGAATCTATAAAGTAGGCTGCATACAAATAAATAAGAACTTGGGGAGAATCTGAACTTCAGGAATGAGACTGTATCTCAGTGAGAGAATCAGTGGGAAAATGCACAACCTCTTCTTCACCCTTTCCAAACCCATCAGTATCATCTACATAGTTGGCAGGCAAAACACGAGAGAGTTCCAGCAGAGGAGTGGTGAGTGGTGAAGATTTGAGGCTCTTCAAGCATATTTTTTTGCTTGCCAGAGAATCAAAAGTTGCATTGTCTTCATCTCAATGTATATGTGGATTGTGAATTGAAAGACAGTTGATTCCCAGGTCTGTTGGAATATATAACAAGGGGAGGCTAATTAAAATTGCAGATGGTTCAAATTTCCTTTGCTGCTGCTGCTGCTTCTTCATCTCCTTGCATGTGCTATTTTAGCATCATTTATGTTTATTTGGTACTTCCTCAGGGAACTACTTTAAATTGATTTTTTGAATGACTTTGTAATTGTGGCAGTGTGGCAACTGATCTTACCCTTCTCCTCATGTCTAATGCTGCTTAATTACCCCACTCAATTTCATCAGACTGTTGCTGCTGGCACCTTGCAAGAAGTTGGATAGTACCAGGGCCCATTGTCTTTATGATTCTAATTAAAAAATGAGGTTTAAAAAGTAAGTTCATTATGTCAAAGAAATCATCCTGGAAGTGAACATGACTTTAAGAACCCTTTGCCTAACGAGATTCTCTCTCCATGTAAAATTACCTATCTGAATTTCCAAGAGGCATCTTGGCAATGCCTAGTGTTCATTAAAAGCATTACTATACTGGGAAATAGGAATTACCCAAGTATTATTTTAATACTTAATTAAATGGTATAAAATATTCCTGTCCTCCAATAGTTTGTTTCTGATTCTGCAAGATGCATTTTATTCCCTAAACTGGAAACTTTAAAAGTGATTTTCAACTGCTGTGGGGTTCTGTAACCCAAGTTCTAATTTCTCACATATGGACATAACCAATATACTATAATTATAAACCAAAAGGTGTGTGTTATTAAATTACAAAGAGGCCAGAGCTAGGCATCTTTATTAAGATGTTATTAACAGGAAAAAAATTGCACTTCAATAAAAATACCTATAGATCTTGCAATCTAAGATTACTAAAAGAATCCTTAAGTTTGAATCAGCATGAAGTTTGCCTTTAGTTCTTTTTGAGGTTGGTCTGCAGCAGTTGAAAAGAAACAAAGCAGAAATAAATGGAAATGATACTGTTTTGGAAATGTTGTTGAAGTTTTGTTTAATGATAATTAATAAATTATAAATAAATAACTTTCATCTTCCACCTTTAAGTTTATTTCAAATTTCAATAGCCACAAAAAATACTGAATATTCAGCATAAGCATCAGGTCAGTTTTAAAGTGTGTTCCCTATATAGTAACTGTTAGTTGATAGAATTCCAGATCTAAACACTCCATTCATATGATCAGACCAAACTTGCACAAATACAATTAGTTCATTTCTGTTTGCTTTTGAAATATTTAGCTGATGGCAAAAAACAATAAGTTTTCAAAAGTTCTTTGTTTCATGTCTCTTTACCTTCCAAGCTTGTTTACACACAATTATTTCCAATAAAAGAAAGTTGGCATTCTCAGGGATAGAAATAAGATAGCAACATGAATTTTGGTATTATAATACCAAAATCCTGTCTTTAGAGGATCACATGACAGCCGTGGCCAGGGGGGCTTTTTATCAGGTCCGCCTGATTCGCCAGCTGCGGCCCTTTCTAGATCGGGACTCCCTACGCACGGTCACTCATGCTCTTGTCACTTCCCGTCTGGACTACTGTAATGCTCTCTACATGGGGCTCCCCTTGGGGTGCACCCGGAGGCTCCAACTGGTGCAGAATGCGGCCGCGCGGGGGATTATGGGAGCGACGGGACGCTCCCACGTGACACCTCTCCTGCGCGAGCTGCATTGGCTGCCGGTGGACTTTCGGGTGCGTTTCAAGGTGTTGGTAATCACCTTTAAAGCGCTCCATGGCTTAGGGCCAGGGTACTTACGGGACCGCCTTCTGCCACCAATTGCCTCCCACCGGCCGGTTTGCTCCCACAGAGGGGGCCTCCTCAGGGTGCTGTCAGCCAGACAATGCCGGCTGGCGACCCCCAGGGGGAGAGCCTTCTCTGTGGCAGCACCCACCCTTTGGAATGATCTGCCTCCAGAGTTAAGAACAATCTCTGACCTCCCAACCTTTCGGCGGGCTTTAAAAACCCATCTCTTTCAGCTCGCCGGCCTAGCCTGATTCCTATAATATTTTATTATTTTAGTGTTGTATTTTGAATATGTAATTAGTTTTTAATTCTATGGCCACTCATATTACTATTTTATAGAATTTTAATCTTTGTATGTTTTGTTTTTTAATTGGCTGTACACCGCCCTGAGTCCGCAAGGAGAAGGGCGGTATATAAATTCAAATAAAGATAAAGATAAAGATAATGTTAATTTTAGAAAAGACATTCATTTCAAAGACAATCAAATGAATTGTAGGTTTGCGGGTGTGGAATAAAAACGTCAGTAATGCCCTTATTTTTTCTATATTGATTTTGTTTTAGAGCAAGCAGTCATTTATCTAACTTCCATTAATCCTCCAATTACATCTAGCTAAACGATTGATGATAAAGCTTGCAAATGATTAAAAATATTTGAACCACAGAAAGTGTCCTATTTATGAATAATTTTATAGAAAATCATTTTCAGGGATGAAAAAGACATGGGCAGTTCTAACACAAGAAATCTAAAATATGTTTCCAAATATTTTGAAAAAGGTTTGTAGGTGGTTCTCGAGTTATGACCAAAAAGGGGCCTGCCCACCATGGTTGTATCTTGTAATGGTCTTAAAATTAGTCATGTGTCTGATTCAATTTTATAAGTTTTTTCACAGCGGTCATTAAGTGAATGCAGCACTTGTGAACTTATGAGTGCAGTTTTTCTGAAAACTGGAAGTTAATACCAGTTTTTGGGAAACCTGTTCTAAAATATGATCATGGGATTATGGAACACCACAAATGGCTATAAAGGCAATTACCAAGGGCCTGTGTTTACTTATTTGACCAATATTCCAGTACCCAAACTCGGCCATATCCATCTCTCAGTCGCTGGACTGTACCAACAACTATATTCTGCCTAATAGTTCATATGCCACCATGGGCATTTGCAGATACTAAACCCAGTTCTTGTAGCCTATTATTCTTAAAAATCACTTATGCAATTTCCTGCCATTCAGATGCAGGAAACATACAACAAGAGAATACAAACTGTAGAAAAGCTTAATAAGAAAAGTTTAGAAGTAACTTAAATACCTGATATTTCCCATGTATATGATATGACTCCAACCAACAAACCTGAACATTCAATCCATAAATATTAGAGAACATGTGTTAATTCAATAATTAGCATTTTTATTAAGGTACAAAATATTTAGTTCAAATCTCTACATAGCCGTGAAACCTACATAGCCATGAAAGCTCTCATACAGATACATATCCTGAATTCCTTTGAGAAGCAGAAAGATAACGTGTAATGTACTCAGTTTTGGTTTTCCACAAAGTTTGTTATAGGAAAAACCTGCAATGAATATTGAATAGATGTAAATAAAAACAAGAATTCAAAATATGCATGGGAATACATACAATAAAACACAACATTGAATGCTCTAATTTAGAAAAAGAATTAGAACAAAACAAAATTAACGGAAGGGCAATGAAAGGTATACCAGATTATTTAATACTAAATGGAAGCTCTTTGTAACCTGACTTCACTAGATGCATTGGAATTACAACATCCAAAATTCTCAGGGAGTGTGGCAGTAAGCTTTCATGGATAATAATTAAGTGTCTCACTATAATATGGATTAAAATGTTCTTTTCCCCCCACAAAATTGTTTGCTTTTTAACATAATTTTCTTTATCAAACTAGCATATAGGCTTACAAGTAAAAAAAAACGAGAAAAATACTCTAGTTCTAATGCATAATTCAATCTTACCCTGTGTCCTTGAAACCAATGTGAAATTAATATATAGAATGATTATATTCCTGTGGGGATATTTCATACAGAAATTCCAGTAATTTTAAATGGGTTTTCATGGTTTCGCCCACAAATTCCTTTATCTATGAAACTTTGGGTAATTAAGTGTAAACCAATCAATTTTATGTTTAGTTCGCAGCAAAGTATTCCCAATGTTACATTCAATTCCTGATTCAGCTTGAATCATACATCATTGTCTACAGTGGTGGGTTTCAAAAAAATTTAACACTGGTTCTGTGGGTGTGGCTTGGTAGGCGTGGTGTAGCATTGCTTGGTGGGTGTGGCTTGATAGGCATGGCAGGGGAAGGATACTGTAAAATCTCCATTCCCTCCCTACTACAGGGGCAGGTTACTGCAAAATCCCCATTTCCTCCCGATCAGCTGGGACTTGGGAGGCAGAGAATAGATGAGGGCAGGGCTAGTCAGAATTTTTACTACCGTTTTCCCGAACTACTCAGTATTTCCGCTACCGATTCTCCAGAACTGGTCAGAACCTGCTGAAACCCACCTCTAATTGTTTAGCGAGCCAATGATATGATTGGAAAAAAGGATTCCAAGAGGTTGCTGATAAAAATGCAGGACCCTGTTCTCCTAGTGAAATATTTATTGGATGAACCTAACCAACACCAATTTATTAAATAAATGACTAAACAAAACATGATTTAGTGTAATGTGAAAACCATATGACAAACTACAGATTGGCTGGGTTTTCTCATTACATTAAACTATGTTTTGTTATTTAATAAATTACAATTGACTAGTTTCATTGAATAAGCTAAACTATGTTTTTTTGTAACTCACAATGGCAGAATTCAAATAACGTACTGAAATAAAACCAAAGAAATTACTTAATGACTTTGCCCAATGTATATATCCAGCAGATTTTAACTGCAGTAATAAGCTGTTCAAACTGGGCTGATATCTAGATACAGAAAGACCTTGTTTTATATCATTGTTCTCTGTAAATGAAGATGTCAGGGATCAATTTTGAGATCTTCACATGTGAAATAAGTTTTCTTCTATTTAATATGGTCTTTCTCTGGGTTCCAGTGTCCTTAACAGTCATGTGGAAGCCGTATTTATTTACTAAATTGCTAGGCCACCCATCTCCCCTATAAGGTGATTCTAAGCCTTATTCCACAGCTGTAGTTTTCTCAGAGATAATGATGAGAAAGTTTGGATCTAATGGTGTAGATCTCAAGAACACCAAAGCTTCAATCTGGAACCTTAAGAAATATAGAAGAGATAATTAAAGTTGACTATAAAAACTCCAATGAGTAAGATTATGTTTTAAAAAAGTGTTTTCAGATCCAGCTTCCACCCTGATGCATGAAACTTTTCTAATAAATAGTTGGGTAGATGTACATCTATGCATACAGAAAGAGAAAACACTGCTGGAAAAGATGGATACAAGCAAACTATATCTCATTAGACTTCATGAAAGGAGCAGAGGTTTTCATAATATTTATATGAACATTTATTTAAACATCAGAGACCTTCAACACGTATAGTTTCAAATGTAATATTTCCCAGACATTAGCTGCAGATTGTCTAAACTAATTCCCTCTGTTCACACCATATGTGGAACAATGAGTGAGATTTTATAGCACAGTTCTCATTTTCGGGGTTTTTTTACTGGATGTTTAAAATCACACACATATATGTTAGCAGAATAAAATAGCATTAGCTATACAATCGCACCATTGGAAACTATGTTCCTTTTCAACCTTAAAAGGAAATCTTTAAAGTTCCAAAACTGAGTCCAAAAATAGAGAGAAAAAGAAATTTGTGCCAAGTTTGTGGGTAGTTATCTTTTTCCACTCTTTTTGTTTAGTTTAAAAAGGCTTTTAACTGAAACAATGATACCGACACTTTTCATTAAACACTAATAGCTGGAATCTAAGACCATGAATTTGAAAGCTTATGCTTTCTTTAATTGAGAATAAGTCTACTGAATTCCATATGATTTGTTTCTAACATGCTGCACGTTAACTCTGTATTGTTCTAAAACATACATAATTTTAGGGAAATTCCTTTTTTATCAGTATTTATTTAAGAAACTGATACCCTGCTGTTCCACTTTTCGGTATTAATCAGAAAGCTAAGAAGTAATACCAATAAAAGAATAATGTAATACAATTAAACATTCCAGAAAAAAGCTACAAACAGGAACACCATACCTCCTCCTTTTTTTTTTTTGGATTTGATTTATATGCCGCCCTTCTCCGGAGACTCAGGGCGGCTTACAATGCATTAAGCACTGAATGAAACATTCTTATGTTTCAATTACAATGTTGTACAATAACCTAAAATCAGATGATTTAATACATATTTAAATTTAGTAACAAACATCAGTCCAATGTCAGAACCTATGACTTTATGCTCCTGCTGAAAGGGCTTCATGCCATCTCTATAGGCAGATTTGTCAATATTCATTTCTAGAGTTAGAATACAATCCTAGGCACTAAATAACCTTGCCAGAAGTATTGTCTCATGCGGAATCCTTGATATTAGCCAGGTCTTGAAATTCATCTTCATTAAACCACTATAATTCATTCTGTCAACTTCGCCAAACCTCGCAGTTTCTGGAATGTCAGCCCCACCTGTTTCTGGAGGACACGAAAGAAGAAAGAGAAGCCCTCTCCTCATGGTACAGAATGGTACTTTGAAAGAGCAGGCAATATCCTCATATGAATCCTGGGGAAAACTCTGCAAGCAAAACACCTGCACAAGACCAGTTTTCCTAGGTGAGTTCATATGTACTGTGTTGTTGCGCTTGATTGAACTACAGTCAAAAATGCCATGCAACAATTATATCCTGCTTCTCAATATATACTTGATAAAATCTAAACATGAGGTTAGTAAATTTAGTTATGGAAGACTACATATCCTTGAAAAGCTTTTTAATTGCCTAAATCAAATAGAAAGCTGCAAGCTGGAAGTCATATAGTGGTACCAGTTTTAATTTGCAATAAAGGTTTTTGCTTTCTAAGTCACCTGTACTATAAGACTGGAGCACAGCATGCGGCAAATATCTTTACAAGATCATACAGATGAAGAACCACTCTTAAACTACAAGTCCAGATCTGGGAGTATGGAGTCTCGTTATTATAAGAGCTTTCTTTGATTTGCTAGATAGGATGAAATTGCAACTTTCCAAGTTTCTAGCTTGCGAGACTGTGATCCAGTATGAAACTGGACTGAAAAACATCTAGATCAGGGGTGTCAAACTCGTGGCATCATGGTCCCGTGACGTAACGGGACCTTTGCTAAACTGGGCGGGGGCGGGGCCAGCACATGACACATCCAGCCCCTGGGCCACAAGTTTGACACCCCTGATTTATATAATCTTTCTTCCAAGATGGCCTGGAGTTGTTTTGCCATCACCCTGGTTAGGAAACAGGCCTAAAAGAAATAGTCTAAGCTGTTTTTTCCCCCAAAAAAGAATGCACTATCACCATTTTTCATGTCTGACAATACCTCTCCTTTATTGAGGAACAATTGAATGAACATGAAATTTTCTCTCCCTCTCCCCTTTTAGAACTAGCCAAGAGGGAGCAAGATCAATTCTTTCAGAAGATGTCCTTTCCCTATCTTTTGGATACAAGCCTTCTGGAATATTCCTTCCCTACTTAATTTTGGTTTGGAGATATGGGTACATTTAAACACTGTAGATTGTTTCCAAGCTCAGAATGTCAAGGGACTGTATACTCTTTAAATTCCTTTCTTTTCCCTTTTTTTTCAAGTAGTTGAAGTGCCAAAACTCTTCTCAGAGAACAGACCTCCCAATTTGTTTGTTTTTTCTTTCTTTCTTTTTTTCTTTCTTTCACATACATAGGTCAAAGATCAATTCTGATCATTACTCACTATAACGAAAGGCTGTTTTAACACCTTTTCTGAAATATGAAATTTACTTCATATGTCAAGAGAAAGTAAATCCTTAATGGCATGAAGAAGTCAGAAACGAAGATTATAAAAAGGATTTGCAAAGGAATTCAAAATTAAGAGGCACAAGTAGGGAAGTGCACTGTCTACTAAATACAAATGCTCAATTCGTATTCTCCATATAATGTCCTGCTGAATTCCTGCTAAAGGCAAACTGCAAGGCAGCAGCCATATTAACGCACTATTTCCAATTCCTTGAAAGTGTGGAATAAGGTTTTAATTGTACATCAAGAGAGAAAATATAAACGTAATTGCATACCACTTAGTTTTTAGTGTTGACTACAGTATTTTATACAAGAGCCAGTTTCGACTAGTTGGTTAACGTATCAGCCTAGAAATTGGGAGACTCTGATTTCTAGTTTCATCTTAGGTACCAAGCCAGCTGATGATCTTGGGCCAGTCATTTCGCTCAGCCCTAGGAAGGAGGCAATGGCAAACCACTTCTGAAATCTTGACAAGAAAACTGTAAGGACTTATCCAAACAGTTGCCAGGAGCCAAGACTTATTTGATGGCACATACACACATATACACAAAAATAGAAAAATGTATCATATGAAGCTTTACTCGGGTTTCAAATAAATCAGTGCAGAGTCAGAAGTTAAGATGGCCCAGCATCTTAAACCAACTGATACTAAAGATCAGATTTGCTTCTGAACTTCCTTAAAACCCTTATTTAGAAGTGTTTTAGTATGTTATATAAATCAAGTTAACATCCTCCCTCTTTTGCTGGACACTTTTCTTGCAGGAAAGCTTACACGAGAGCATAAGCAGAACAGACCCCTGGCCCATCTAGTCTGGCAATGTTCTCACAAGGCCAACCAACTGAATAAAGCCCACTAGTCTCCCAGCAGGTGACTTTCAGAGGCAGGCACAACTACTATCAAGGTTAATAAACATTGACGCCCCCCCCCCCCGAGTTCCATGAATTGGTCTAGCTAATGAGTGTCCAATCTTTTGGTTTGCCTGGGCCACACTGAGTGAAGAGGAGCTGTCTTGGGCTGTATATAAAATATATAATATAGTTAATGTACATAAAAATCACATAATAATGTTAAAAGTTTACACTTTTGTGGGGCTGCATTTTCTAGCTGGCCATGGGTTGAACACTCCTGGTCTAACTCTTTTTTTGAAGGCAGCCTAGCTGGTAGTCAGCATCACATCTTCTGACAGCAAATTCCAAAGCTCAGTTCAATTAGCTATTTTTTTGTTCATGCCTACGACACAAGGATCTTCTAAGATTGGTGGTTTGTACCTGGGCCAGACTAGTGAAGGTTTAATAGCATTCAAGAGGGGGTCAGACCCTGCCCTCTTGTGCTTATGTAGAGATTCTAGACTAGTTCCCTCCTTGACTCCTGCCTCTGTCTCAGCCAATCTCTCTCTGACAGTGTTGTGTAAAAAAGATAAATTACTTTTTGTCTGTCCTGATTTAACTGGGTAACCTCTGCATCCAGTATTTTGTGAAAAGGAAAATAACTTTTCCTTTTCTACTTTATTCATACTATCCGTATTTTTGTATAGCTTAATCAAATCCTTTCTTAGCTGCCTCCTTTCTAGATTGAAAAGATCCAAATTTCACAACTTTTCCTGATAGGAAAGCAGATTCAGCCCTTTGATCACCTTATTCCCTTTTCTGAATCTTCTTTAGCTTCACTACATTCTTTTTGAAGTGTGGTGGCCAGAAATGCACATAATATTCCAGAAGCAGTCACACCATTGCTTTTTATAAATTGATTTATCTAAAATCCTGACATCTGTATTTCAGTACCATCTCTATTGTTCCTCAACTGTTGTGGGCCTTTTTTATAGCAAATGAGTATGGTGTGATACTTTCATTGCACAGTTTACCATTAATGTAGCAGAGGTCAATTAGAATAAATGTGCCTGAAGAGACAGGGTAGCATTGAGTTTCCCAACTTTGGTGACTTCCAGATGCATTCAGTGCATCAGAACTGCCCAGTCAGCAGGGCTGTTATTAAGAATTCTAGGACTTGAATTGCTGAAATCTGAAACACTGGGCAAAGGAGGTAAAAATGTTATATTTTTTTGAATATCATAATCAGATTTTCCTCATCATCCTCCCATATATGAGAAAGGAGCAAAAGTGTGAATGAACAAAACATGAACTATTTTATTAAAATATTACAGGTGACCAAGTAAAGAAAGTACTTTCCCCCCAAACAGAATGGTGGTAGATTGTTTTACATGCTCACAAAAGCATACTTCGTTTTAATTCCAAAATTCTTAACACAATGTATGATCCTAATGATTTCCTATTAAGTCCTTGCCTCTGCATATTAATAATGTATCCTTATTCTTGTTTGGAGTACCCAGCCTGATAGAGCTCTATTTTAGATAGTTTTAGAACTGGATCCATGGGCAAAAACACCATGGTTCTGGTTTAACTGTGAACCATTCAAGCTGGAAAAGTTCAACTGAAATTCATGCTAGAGCAAGGCCAAGACATTTGCTCAGAGCCGCAGGCACTCATCCCCCATCCCACTAACTCTACTGATTAGATTGGTGGTTGAATGTTATTTATAAATTGGGGGAAAGAATCCAAAGACTGTAAATTAGTTTAGAGGGTTAGCCTAGTGAATCTATGCAGGCTGCATAGAATATTCCTCTTTGTCTTCTTGAGTGCTGCTGCCCGGCTAACTTGGTAATTTGCTAACTGGAAGAACAGCTTCATTCAGCATAACAGCAGGGTTGTTTATGACCCAGGCAGTACAGAAAGCATTTTTAGCCTGAAATATGTATGGAATTTTGTTTTGCTGGTAATTTGTATTCTTCAGGTTGCATTAAGGTAATTTAATTTATTCTAATAATATCTAGAATATAATTATATAAATAAATTTAGGGTCTGCCTATGTGCTGAAATTGTACTTGAATATAATGGACAGCCAAGAAAACAAACAAATGGATCCTTGAACAAAATCAACTCTGAGTTTCACTTATGATACAAATGGTCAGATTCAAATTATCCTTTGGACACATATTGTGAAGACCTGACTCTCCGTAAAGGTTCTAACGCTGGGAAAGGTAGAAGGAAAGATGATGACCAGCAACAAGGTGATGAGCCTCCGTTTCAATAATGATAGCTTTACTGTTGAAAGATCTGAAAGACAAAATTGGTGACAAATCATCATGGAGAAAATCTATCTATGTGGTTGCTAAGAGTCTGCACCAACTTGATGGGCACATAACTAAGAAAGAAAATGGCCTGAATATTCAAAAGGAACAACTTCAAAATTGAGAATGCTTCCTAACATCTTCCATCTGAAGCAGTTGCTTCATTCTGCTTTATGGTAGAGTTGGGCCTGCCTGGTAAACTGAAGGGTTTTGAATATAATGGCCTAGATTTATACAGCAAGCTAATCCTTACTCAAGTAAATCCTATTTTGATTTAGTGCATGCTGAGAAACAGGCCAGCAAGTATTTCCAGGAATATCAAGTAGATATTACTTTTCAAATCCCATCTTAAAATCTACTTTTTGTGTAAATACTTTGGCCAATCAATCTAGTTTGTTTGCCCTAATGCAACTCAGTCTATAATTAATCTTATAACTGAAATAATTGCATTTTGCTTCTTGGTTTATTTCTACTGCCCCACATTTTAGAACTGGTTCACACAATGTTTTGAACCATGATGTAGTTTTTCATATTTTGGTTTAGTAACCAACTGTAGCTCATTCAATAAATCATAGAAAAAGAAAACTATGTCTTCATATGATTCATGATTTGTGTGAAAAATTCTCATAATCCAAGTTTAATTCTGGATAATCATCACTGTTTATTGCTAATAAAGACACCCACCCAAACCCCTCGATTCATATATCATGCTGAGCAAGACTGGGTGTATTTGGTTTTGGCACCAACTGTAATTGTGGTTTATTCATTGAATCATGGTTAAATAATCATGGTTTTATGCAAATCCAACCAAGGTAGACAACAATGAACAATCATTTCATATAAGGAAACTACTTAACATTTCAGTTCCAACCTGAGAAGTCAAGAAAGAAGTTTGCCTGTAATTGCCAAATGTTTCTTGCCTGCCTGGTTGTAATTTACAAAGGAAATGACTTGGCATGTATCCTCTTAACTCATTAAAATGATGCAGTTGAAACATTAAGTAGAAATCATCGCTATTATGGCATAGCTATTTCCTGAAGGCATTATCCACAACTCTGAAAGGGCACCATTATCGTATGAAACTGTTCTTTGCAAAACTCTTGATTTTGAAAGAAGTCTTTGCTCTTTTAATAGGAGACTGAATTGATGGCATTGACCTTTTTGAGTGTTTAATCTGTTGTTGGGAATGAGCAATTTGTGCAACAAGTTTTAAAGTCCTTTTAATTTACACAATACTCCATTTTCTGTTCAATAATAACATTAGCTCTTTGGGGAGAAAGGAACCTGTTTTGACCAGGGAGCAAGGAGAGCTTGAGACTTTCATCCATGGGTGGTATATATTTTACCACCCACCATTCATGTGAATCACCCAAGGAACAGAAGCCAGAGAGCTGCAACAAGGGTCCTAAGTGAAAGCAAACCCAGAGCATACTTCTTTGTGGGGGATTAAGCATTTCTCGGTATGCTACTCCTAGACAAAAATCAGTACAGGCTGCCCCAACCACTCTGTGGGCTGAAGCATAATAAAGCTGAAAATTCCTGAAGCCTGAGGAAATTTATAAGCCAAATGTGCTGTATTTTAGAACTTTTTACAATTGCTTTTGTTCTACCTCCAGTGGAGTGATCTTATTTTGCTAGTAGGAATGACAAAACAAGAATATTTTCTGCAAGGAAGAATTTCTTTGTTGCTTGCAAAGCTTCTGGATCCAAGTCAGTATTTTTCAATTTTGCCTCCCAAATTCTTTCTCAACGTGGAACAACTGCTAGACATAAATCTCCTAGCTAGTATGGTATGGGAACTCTGGGTGTGGCAATCCCAAATCTATCTGGATGCTAATGTAAATTACCTTAATGGCTGAGACCTGCATATATCAGGCAGTGGTATAATATTTCAAATGTGGGCTGGGACCAAGGAAATACAAATTTAATTATCCAGTGGACGATGGAGCTTCATGGATGATTTTGGACAGTCATGGGTGATTTTGGACAGAGACATTATTTCTCAGTCCCACTTCCTTCACAAGATTGAGAAAATAAAATTTGAAAAATTGTGATGCATGCTGTTTTGAGTTTGCAGAGGAAAGGCAAAATATAAATTTTGAGTTTGCAAAAGTTTGCCAGTTTGCAAAGGATCAGCTTCTGCCACATGTATTATCTGCGCCAGTAAAGTTTGATTGTTCATTATCAATTCCAAGAGATTTTTTCCAAATGCCTCATCATGATAATTAGCTGGGTTTTCATCATGTGGTTGTGGATTATTGCTGCTGCAATTTTACTGCTTATGGAATGCAAATGCTGGGTCCAAAGTTTTGTAACTTTTGTAAAATTGCATGGAGATTGTAAAAACTGCAACACATAGAATAGAATAGAAGTGGAATAATATATAGTAATGAAGCAACTATTTGTAGAAAATTATGCATGGTTGCATATTTTGCCTACTACCAATTTGATTACATTTAATATTGTTACCTCTGCAAAGTTTATTTTGGATTCATTTGTTAACTTTTTTAGTTTTTTTTTTTATTTCAATGGAACAGAACTCATAAACATTTCAAGACACAAGTGTCTTGGGAAAAGATGGCCAGTCATTAATTTCATATTGTTCTCTGCCTCCTAGTGGACAAAGCCCCTATTTCTCACTATGCTATAAATGAAGAAACTTTATTTTCATTCCTCCTATATCAAAGTATCTCAAATACAGTTATTCCTATTTTATTCTCTGCAGAATTCATGAAACTTGCTTCTTTTTTCACCAGGGAAATCATGATTGGATTGCACAATTCTTACCCAAAAAACAGTTGACTGGATTTCATTGATACTACTTGAGGTCTATTATAGGAGGGGCATGCTAGTTTATGGTGACAAAAAAAATCAGCAGAAATATTTCCCAACTAAGTAATTTTACTGAAAGACATCAGATTTTTTTAATGTGATGTATGCTATCATCTGTCAGCAATGCTTTTCTAGATTTTACATAGGACAAACAGGACGGACTTTGTGCAAAAAAAGTGATGGACACAAATTTGTCCTTGGGATTCAAAACAAGGACAAAGTAGTATCAGAACATTCCAACATTTCAGGACACTATAACAGACATCAAACTGGCTTGTTCAGAAAATCAGGACTTTGGTGCTACCATTGAGAACAAGCTGCTGAACATCAAGTGGTTTCAAGCAATCTCAGGAAGTCTTATCAAATATCATAGATTTTTAACACGTGTTCATTGATAAGTACTGGTAATCTGTTTCATATGGATTAATAGGGCGTTGTTTTACCTGAACGCCCATTCTGGGAGTGGAAAGGGCAGTGTTCACTCATGGGTTAATGCCATGATCCAGCCCAGATCGAGTCCAATTGTTGGAAGCTCCTCCTCCTCCTGCTGTGTCCCAGCTTTTTGGATGAGGAATGATCAGACTATAGACACTCCAGTTGACCTGAAACCAAGAAAACAAGAGAGAGTACACCAGCGAAACGGACCGGCGGAGAAGGGCGGGGGTGAACACTGCCCTTTCCACTCCCAGAACGAGCGTTCAGGTAAGACAACACCGTTTCTAGACGAGGGAAAGGCCAGTGTTTACTCATGGGATATGCCAAAGCCCATAATTATAGGGCTCTTGGCCCGGTTGATGGAGAAGCGGTGAGCTGACAGAACCTGGAGGGTGATATCCAGGTCCCGCTGTGCTTGGGCTTCCGAGCTCGACTGGATGAGGAGATCGTCCAGATAGGCCTGGACCCTGACTGGTAAAGCTCAGAGGTGGGCCGTAAGAGCGGCCATTAATTTTGTAGAAACTCGGGGAGCCGAGGATAAGCCGAAAGGGAGTGCGCGGTACTGATAGTGTCGACCCGCATGGCAAAACCTGAGAAACTTGCGGTATGCCGTATGGATAGGGACATGTAAATATGCCTGTCAGATCGATCGACGAGAGGAAGTCCCCATTCCGAATACCATCCAGAATGGATTGTAGTGACTGCATTTTGAACCATCGGTAAAGGACCCAACGGTTCAAAGACTTGAGGTCCAGAATGGCCCTCCAGCCCCCGGACAATTTCGGGACCATGAACAAGCGAGAATAGAAGCCGTGTCCGTGCTGCTCCTGAGGTACCGGTTCGATGGCCTGAATTTCTGATAAGTGTTGAATGGCCGATACCAACAGGAGCCGTCCTGCCCGATCCCCGGAGGGAGGGCATTGTAGGAATCTGTCCGGAGGGGTGGAAAGAAATTCCAGGGAGAGGCCCCACCTTACCGTCTCCCTGACCCAAGCGTCTGTAGTTGTGACCTCCCACTGGCTGGCAAATAGAGCCAGGTGGCCCCCAATGGGAGGAGCGGACCTGCAATCAGCGGGATTTGCGGAAGGGCCGCCCACGGCCCCCCCTGGGGGAACGTCTGAACTGACCCCTCTGGTTCTGGGAACCTTGTCGATCAGGGGGTTGGGAACGGGGGGGTAAGAATCTCTGGTTTCTGGAACCAGAGAAATTATAGTCGGGGCGAAAGGAACGAAAGGGTGCAGAGGCCCGATGCTCCAATCTGCAGGATTGATGGGGAAGGACGCGCCGTTTGTCCCTGGTCTCAATTAGTAGGGGATCCAGAGGAGCCCCGAAAAGGTTAGGGCCCGCAAATGGTGATGAAGCCAGGTGCCATTTAGATTTTGCGTTCACCTGCCACTGACGAAGCCATAGGAGGCGACGGGACGCTACAGTGGCTCCAATAGATTTAGCTGCGAAACGCGAAGAATTTAAGGTCGTGTCCGCGGAGTATTCTAGGGCCGCCAGGATCTTACTAATATCCTGCTGAGAACGGGAGTAGGAGAGGGGAAGGCGATCCCTAAGCTGCCTAAGCCATAGGATGGAAGCCCGATTAAAGAATGATGATGCCATTGAAGACCTGATAGATCAGGCGGAGGCCATAGGCCTTGACCAAGGAGTTATCAAGTCGTTTTTCCTCGGGCTTTAAGCTCTCTTCGGGAGGAGCTGCCAAATTACTAGGAGCCGAGAGAGCCACGATGGGAGGGTCAATGGTGGGAACCTGAAACAAGGACGAAACGTCCGGAGACAAGTTATATAGGCACCTATCCAAGGGATTGGGATTCGGGCCTGACACAGGATTGGTCCACTGATGTTGAAGAACGTCTTTGAACAATTTCAGACCCGGAATTTCCTCAACTTCCGAGACTGGTTCCTCAAATAGGGAACTGAAGTTTCCGGGGCTTCACCCAGAGAAGAAGCGGCGGGGCGGGCAATCCCTAGGCGGGTTGTGACTTTTGCCTTGTGGAGCAAGGACCTGAACAATTGTGACTTGAATAAGCCTACAAAGGAGGGCTGGTCGGGGGCCAGGTCCTTGTCATCAGACAATTCTTGCTCTCTAGCTTCCTGATCTAGAAGAGAAAGGTGATCCGAGGTTACAGAGGGACCCCCTCCCCCCCAGGTTTGAAGGAGCAGCATACTGGGATCCTTCAACATCCACCACTTGTGAACTGGGAGAATCGGAGACCCAGGATGCGGTTCGACGTTGTAGCTCAATTTGAACCCCTTTTTGAATAGCTTCCTGAATGAAGTTGGCCAAATCTGGAGTGACAGAGGAAGCGGGGGCTAAATTAGTAAGATCAGGAGGGGGGGCAGGAGTAGGAGGCTCGGGGGGGGGCAATGCAGGTTGGGGAGTCAGAATGGGGCCTCCTGAACCTCAGATTGCAATTCTGGGCCAGAATGATCACAATCAGGGGATAGTTGTGGCAGAGAGGTGTCAGAGGGGGCCCTGATCCCAGAGGGGGTGGAGGTGGAAGGAGGAACATTTGAATCCAAAGGAGGGGGGGGCACCGAAGTAGAAGGAACCTCTCTCAGAGTAGTCTGCTTAAGCGCTTTCTGGATTGAGCGCTCAATTGCCTCATGAAGGCGAAGTTCCTCCTTGGCCTTAGAAGCCAAAGTCTTGGCCTCCCTAGAGGCCTGAGTCCCTTGGAACATTTTGAATGAGCTGCAGAGGAAGCCCCCTGGGAGGCATCCTCTGGTGCCAGGCGTTTGGTTGCCTTAGAGGTTTTGGAGGCCATCGTGACCTGTGGGAAGAGCCAAAACCACAAAGTAAGGTAAATGAGGCCTAATCAAGGAATTCAAAATGGCCACAAAATGGGGAGGATTCAAAATGGCGGCCACAGTATGCAGAGGCCTTAAAATGGTGGCGCCACGAGGCCAGGGGCTAGATATAGGCCGGGATGGAAGTTCAGGCCCTGGTGTTCAAATAAACGCCGCCCTGGCAAACGTTAAGCCGTCCCCTGATTACTGGTGGTCCCCAGGACCGGAAGGAAATTCCGGAGCCTCAAAATGCTGCCCCCAAGCCTCTGGCCGGTCTTGCCTGAATTAATGTCCCACGAAGATCTGCGCCGTCCACGGAACACTGCTTCTTGAAGAGGGCGTGTGGGGAAGAAAGCCCCAGCAACGCCAAGCGAGGGGCATTAAAGATGCATCCCTCACAGCCGCCTTGACGAGCCGATGAAGGCTGGCTGGCGCACAGCCCATCGGTCGATGAAACGCCGCGTTCTTGGGCGGCAAAGGCCTTTGATCCCAGCTGAGAGGCGCTCACGAGGTGGCCAAGGCAGAAAGCGGCTGGCGGCAAGGCAGAGTGGAGCCTACTACCAGCAAAGCTGGGAGGCTCCGCAGCGGACTCGGGCATGAGCCCTTCTCGCTGCTGAAGGGAGAGGCTCTCCACAGGGGAGAGCCACAGGGGAGGCCTCAATCCCCTCGACCGCCGAGGTGGTTGGAAGCAAATGGGCGCGAAGCCCCTTTATCCAGGGAGTCTGCAGACAAAGCACTATGCATATCCCTGCTTTTAGTTAAATTCTTTTAAATTTTTTGAAATAGGCCAAATGCTGAAATTGAGAAGCCAAATGGAGCGTCTGATCTGGTACAGATCGAGTCCAAAAGCTGGGACACAGCAGCAGGAGGAGGTGCTTCCAATGATTGGACTCGATCTGGGCTGGATCATGGCATTAACCCATGAGTGAACACTTGCCTTTCCCTCGCCTAGAACTGCATAATCAACATATCATCGCCTCCCTCCCACTCTCATCTACCTCATCAGCCTAACCACTCTATGTACCTGATGAAGTAAAATTGAAGATCATGAAAACTTCTGCCTTTAAATAAAACATGTTAGTTAAAAAGATGTTCCCAGATTCCTTCTGGTTACCAGAAATTCAATTTATCTTCCTTTAATTCTGCCAGAATTTCTTCTTCTCTTGAAGAAACATCCATCCTTGCTTGGTCATACTTTTCTGACAATTGTTTTAAGCCATGATAGGCAAGGATCCAAGAAAGAGAAGCTAAGCCAATTCACTCAGAATACCCATGTCTACATTTTCAAAATGCGACAAGCATGCCAAAGGATCCTTAGGCACAACATGAATCAGAACTAAACTTGAGGCAGTATTCAATCAAGAAAATGAAAGCTATTCTATTCTCGAGTGCAAGGCTAAGGGTTCACTATGTTTGGTTTTTACTCTACACTACATGAAGTTTGCCCAGGTATTTCAAATAGATTTGCATGGCTCCTCTGAACAAATGCAATGCCAAGTCACATAAACACAGCAGTTAATAACCTAAGGCACCCAGGACCACAGTGAAAACAATAATCCATATAATAAAAAAATAACTATGTACTGCAAGCTGAAGAAAAGAAAAAAATGTGCCTGGAGTTTTAAAGAATAATACTGTTGGGATCACACTTCCTAATAAGATAAAGACTACTATTTGCAAATTGTAGTGACTAGGTACTATACTTACTTCGGTTTATTGCAATATATGAACCTGGACCCACTGCCAGGAAAAAGTTGCCAAAAAAGGGCATGTTTTCTCTTAAAACCACTGATAAGACTATGCACTAGATGGTACCTAAAGCCATGTTCACTGATAGCTTCCAGATGTTCCAAACACCTCCCACAATTCCTTACCATGATGTGGAGAATTAAACATTAAACTAGAGTAGTTTGCTGTGTTCCCAGATTTTATATATTTGTTGGATTATGGGTGTTTTATGCTTACCTTAATTATGTGTTTTAATCTGAATTGCCAAAAATGGAAATTTGCTGCTGCTCAAAATTAGCTTGGATTGGGGTGATTTATAAGCCAACATTTCTAGTCACATTATTTTTGTTGCTTTTTATTTTAATAAACACCACTTATGAAGATATAAGAACTTAAATTGTCCCAATAAATGCATATAACATGATATTCTATGGAATTTGGAAACTATCTACTCTGCCCAAATCCAAAGTTTCAATTATTTTGTACATTGTTTCATCAATTACCTATTCAGTGATATAAAAGAAGTGCTTGATAGAGAAATCCTTTGGCAACAGTCTCTTAATTAAGTCAAACACACAAAACTATGATTGTTGCAAAGCTGTTGTTTCATTAATGAACTCTAAAGCCCAAGACCAATAAACAAACAGGTGATTAAAAGTCAAATATCTGCAAGCAAGCAACCAAGCTCAAAGAGCACTAAGGACTTCACAGTTCAACTCTGAGCTACAGATTTTCTCTTCTGTTGGAACCAGCAGTTACCAAACGTTCATTGAAACAGGTCTGTTTTACAGGTCTACAGAGAGCTTCCTATTTCTGGATTTAATGTAAAAAAGCAGCAACCCAAAAATAAATAAAAACCCAACATAACTATTTGTCAAGATTCCCCTTCTATCATTAGAATGTACCTATCAAGTTGCAGAAACCAAACTAATACTGTATCACATTTTTTAGTGATTTCAGCAGTCATTCTGGATGTTCAATTAAATATTTATTTTATAAAGTCCTGGCTTCCCCATGGAAAAAAAACACCCTGCAATTCACAGAACAGTAGCCTAGTTCTAGTTCATACAGAGGTCAGGTAATGTAAGCAACTGATGGATTCAAGAGCTTCTGAATGTGTTCTATTGTTTATACCATTGCCTATATCTTCCACAGTGGAGAAACTTGTTTCTAATTAAACAGCCATCCCACAAAAAGAGATGCAGAGGAGGGCAAAGATCCCTTTGCCCTCATCTTCATTTTATAAAAATAATAATAATAATAATAATTTTTATTTTTTATAAAAATAAGGCTACTTATTTTTATAAAACTACAAAGCTTTTTGCTTTCGTTTGGCCAAGTTATAACTGGAAATGAGATTATACTCTTTCCATAAGAGAAAAGAATTAGGATAAGGAAACTCGGAGCTTTCTATGTGCAAAGCATATGCTTTATCACTAGACTATTGATATTATCTTCTACTGTATTTCCTTATCGCTTAAATTGTATTAGTTGGATTGTTGCCTAAGCAGTTCTAAGAAATTTAGAAAGACGAAGAGGAAGATGGGATGTGATTTCATTCAGCTAGTTTGTCTTTAAGACTAGCAAAATCCAGCATTGCCTTACCATCTCAGGATGTATTATAGTGCTCAAGGTAATTTTGTAATTCAGATTGTTCCTGAATACTGCATTAGTTTTGGCCTAATATAACTTTAATCAGATCCAAACATCATGGCTACTGTTTAATGAAATGATGTATTTAATACTGCACTAACTCTGGAAGACTATGATACATTATTCATCAATAATTATAATGTTGTGTTACATTAGCAAGTTCTAAAACCATAGATATAAATCTATAACAAGTATACGAGTGGTGAAGTCCTTCGAGGTTTGCCCCTGGTTCATTGTGCGTGCATGCACGGTACATGCCAAACACGTGGTGCACGCATGTATGCATGTGTGTGCGTGCATATGCAGTGCACACAAAATGCATACTGTACACACACAAGCGCAGTGTGTGCCAAACGTGTGCTGCATGCGGAAAAAGGAGGCTTAAGAAGACAAGTAGAACAGCGAGGGGGGAACAGCTGTGCCGTGCAATTTAGATTCGCTAGAAAACAGTACTTCCTGCTTTCTAGCAAATATAAATCGTGCAGCACAGCTGATCATCGGAAATACCAGTTCAAATGAACCGGTAGCATTTCACCCCTGAAATATATCCTTGTTCAGAAAAGTAATGTGTACACATATAGCAGGAAGAGTTATATGGACTTTCTCCATATAACTGTTTGAATAGAAGAGGTACATATATTGTACAGCATTATGCTCTTAGTATAGCTGTTTCAAACTTGTCCAAATATGTTGGTCTTTAATGTATGGCCAATATGAACATTTGTCCCCCTGAGAATTTATTTATTTGGCTTTTATCCTGCCTTTATTATTTTATAATTACTTTATAAAGTAATTCAACATAATATTTCTTCTTCCTCTGCTTTTTCTGCTCTACAACCCTGTGAGGTGGGTGGGACTAAGAGTGGCTGGCCCAAGGACACGCAGCTGCTTTTCATGTCTAAAGTGGGGCTAGAACCATCTCCTGATTTTTAGGTCAGCACCTTAACCACTATATTAAAGTAGTAGGAAGAGACCCAAAGTCCTACATCCAAATTTCACTGTTATGGAGGTTGCTTTATGGCAATCAGCACACCTAGAATATTTAAAAAGAAGTATGAAAAATATAGGGAGGAGGATACAAATATAAATTGCTACTCAAAATCTGAGATTGATGGATTGATGGATTGATGGATTTGTAAATGCTTCAATATTATAAGCACTTTATTCCTTTGCCCCACCTGGCGGCTAATTGTATAATTCAACAGGCCTCCTAAGAAGGAAGTGCCTTGCCTGAAAACGTGCCTAAGCATCTTGCCAAGTACAAATTCAAGATATGTCAACAACATAATGGCCCTGGAATGATATGAATCTTTTTGGAAAGTTAAGTCTGACAATGTATAATTCAAGCAGAAAAATAATTCAAATGCAACCATATTGTGTTATGCACACTCAATCCTAGGGATGCTGACCAACTGTTAACAACTTTGACCCTAATTTGGGGTTTATTTGATCTTGGTATACCAACAGAGACACTGTTGGACTTGATTTTAGAAGAGCCCAACCACTGTTGAAAGACAAATAAAAAAAAATTCTCAGAAGTCAGGCAAACTTGCTGAGTTTCCAGTTTCTGAAGGACATATAAATTACTACTTAGCAGGGGGGCATTAACATGAAACCCAAGATATAGTATCACATTTACATTTGATCTTACCAAGCACTTAAAATATCACAGGATTTCTTCATAGTACCTCTTTTTTCAACTGACGAAAGTAAACTCAAAGCTCTTACACATTAATAGAAAGATTAATTTGAATAGAAGGGTCCAAGATAAATGCATATACCGTAGATTCTGTTCACCCAACGTTCTGCTCAAGATTGAACACTGCAGCAACAGAGAATGCTTCTATTACTTCTTCTAACACTCAATTTACCTATTGAATTAGTTGTAGCTTTCCTAATATGGCACTCAGACTCATTCATTCTTCTGTTCCTCTTCTAAAGTATTTAGCTAGTCCTCCTCATTTTGCATCAATTAGATACTTGATAATCATCCTCTCAACTCCTAAATCTAGATCTTTAACAGAAATATTGAACAATATACTATGGCATTTTAACTTAAACATGTTGTGGATCCATTCATGTCTACTTTCTTTTTGCCATCATTCAGTCAATTATTAATCCAACTAACAGATGTATAATCTAGTCCATACAGTGTACAATGTTATAAATGAGAATATTAAGATATTTTTTCATACATTTTGCTAAAATCAGAATACATTATGTGCATAACATTCCCTAAAATATTACACTAGTAATACTTTTAAAAAGGAGATAAAAAGAGATAAGTAATAGGCTGCTCATTTATTTTTATTTCTATCTAAGTGCAACAAATACTATATGTTAGTTAACAATCTACTCAAGAACCTTGTTCAGTACAGACATGAAGCTGACAATTTTATAATTTCCCAGGTCCTCTTTCTTCACTTTTTGAAAGATAAAGAAAATACTTGGTCTCCTCCAAGGACTTCATCAGTTCTCCAGAAGTTCTTATAGATTACAATTACTTGTTCTGCAATCATCTTCAGGAGTTCCTGCAATACCCTAGACTAATTTATCTGGCCCTGGAGCCTTGAATTCTTAAAATAGGCTTTGACTGTCTTTGTCAATCCTGAACTACAGTTATCTCCTTCCACTGATACAGTAATGGCCATTTATGTCCTTTCCCAGAAAAGACAGGTGTAAAGCACCAGAAAAAGCAGCGGTATAAATTGCATAAATAAATAAGAATCTTACTTTGACTTATAATCAGCAAACCACAAAGGTTTTTACAGCATGTTATCCCTGCTTAAAAGTGGGTCATAGAATTCTGCACCGTGTTGAAAAACAGCCTCATGTGCTACCCCAATTAGGTTATCAAAACATAAATGTTTGTGTTAAGATATGTCAATTATGAAGTTCTGATGGTGTGTGTCCCCTCCCAACCCGGCAGTCATTTGACTGCATTTTGGCCACTCAGCACCCATCCCACAATTATTGCTGTTTGCAGCATCCCATGGTTACATGACCACAATTTATAACACTTTTGGCAAAAATGGGCATTTACTTCTGGTTTTCAACAAAAACGCCCCTTGCAAACAATAGGTTGCAGAACCACCACTGCAAAAAAGATCATAACATCAGGTCAGTCAAATGATGACCTGCTTTATGACTATCATGACTTACATCTGTAATTGCCAGGCTCAGTTATGGTCATCAGTTGAGGACTACCTGGACAGTATGTTAGAATTATACTGGTACTAGAAATATAGTACCTAATTTAGAATTAGAAAGTATGTAGTGCTTTTAGATTGTACCAGTTATTCTTGATGTTGTGAAGCATGAAATAATCAGTAAAATTCCAAAGAATGGAGAAACAGTTGTCAATAAATATTAAATGACACAGAACGAAATGACTTGTGAAAAATAACTAAATTTTATAAGACAAGCACTGTAAGCGAACAATCAATCTCAGAGGATCATACAATTTGCCAAATAGTATCTTATGTGTTATTTTACAAAAAGTAAAATAACTTTTTGTATCTTAATATCTTCACTCACCAAGTTTAGGAGGGCTCTAATTGCCAATCGTTGTCAACCTGACGTTCTAGGTTCCTTCCGGTCAATAGCTAAAATTAGTTGTATTTAATTTTGGCTTACCGTATTTTCCGGCGTATAAGACGACTGGGCGTATAAGACGACCCCTGACTTTTCCTGTAAAAATATAGGGTTTGGGCTATACTTGCTGTATAAGACGACCCCTCTTCCAACGCACACCAAATAAAAATTAAAAAACATCAACTGGCTCACCCACAATGTAAAAGCAGCTGTGCTAGACCCAAAATGGCCCCTGCAATAAGCAGGAACCTCACACAGCCACAAAAAGCCCAAAAAAACAACTTTTACATTGTGGGTTTACACACACAAAATTCCACATACAGCTTTGTGAGATTTTGTGTGTTTGTGTAGTTAGAGTGAAACACTACAGAAACACATTAAATCTCAGAAAGTTGCACACATTTTATTTTTATTTATTTTTATTTTTATTATTTTTATTATTTTTATTTTTATTTTTATATGAAAGCTAAATTTAAAACTTCCTAGCCTAAAACTTAGACCTAGACTTTAAATGGTTAGGTCTAAAAAAGAACAACTAAAAAACCCCCCAATTAACTATTTTTTTTAAAGCTCCCAAAGGGGGAAAAAAACTTACCCAATAGAACAGGGGTCTCCAACCTTGGCAACTTTAAGACTTGTAGACTTCAACTCCCAGAATTCCTCAGCCAGCTTTGGTTTGCTGGCTGAGTAATTCTGGGAGTTGAAGTCCACAAGTTGCTTGCATCAGCAAGCAACTAAATCTCCCTGCCTGCAATCAAGCAGGCAGGGAGATTTAGCTGCTTGCTGATGCAATGGATTGCAGGCAAGGCAAGGCAATCGTTGCGGCTAGCAGCTAAGGTAAGCAAGCTGGAGGGGGGGGGGGATTTTTGCTACGGAGCAATTAGCAGGCAAAAATTAGCAGCTGGGATGGCCAGCGTTGTGTAAAAGGAAAGTTTTTCCCTTTTACACAGCGCTTGGCCATCCAGGCTCTGGCTATCCCAGCTGAGTTGCCTGCTAATCAGGCAACTCAGCTGGGATGGCGAGCGTTGTGTAAAAGGAAAGTTTTTCCCTTTTACCCGGGGCTTGCATGTAACTCAGCTGATTAGCGGCAGCTCAGCCGGCAATTCAGCTTGGCTCCTTAGAGCCATTTAAGGTTCGTCAAAGCCTTTTGGACTGGTCTGCCTGGTTACAGGAGACCGACACCCGGCGTATAAGACGACCCCCGACTTTTGAGAAGATTTTTGTGTGTTAGAAAGTCATCTTATACGCCGGAAAATACGGTAATTTAATTTATAATAGTAAAAATAGAAATTAATTTTTAATTTATAATTAATTTATAATTAATTGGTAATTAATTGATTTGGTGGACAATAATTAATTAATAGTTAAAAGTTCAGTTAATAATGTTCACCAATAATTGCTATATGATCACCTAAAAAGCAATAATTATCAAAATTCTCTTTTTAACATAGAGTAATGTACTACTCCCAAAATATATCTAAATTATTGTCTATAACTTATTTTCTATACCCAACTTATTTCTTAAAACTAATTTCGAACTATAAATATTATATAAATATATAAATAGTACAAATGCAAATAAGTTAAATATAAATGAGTACCCTACTATATAATAAATACTATAAATAGAAATAAGTGCAACTATATATACAATTATATATAAATACAATAAGAATGTGTATACTATATAGACAGAGCTATATGTAAGGAATTCTTAAGAATTAATTGGTTTACAAGTTAACAGTTGATATCCAAGTATTAGGTAGAAAGATTTTCAAAAAACATCAATTGATATCTGGTATCAAAATTATTGTATAAGATGGGACTCTTCTTTTTTTTTTTTGCCCCTTTTTCAAATATCAAATATGTGGAGTTCTTTAAAGTCCGTTAAAGTTCTTTAATACTCAGCCTCCAAAATATTCCAAATCTTCCTTTTCCAAGTCTGTTGATCAAACACAATGCTCTATGGCTTTTCCACTGCTAGATTGTCCAAGATCAGCCTTTTCAGTTGTCTCCTGTCAGATCTTTGTAATGGCTGCACTTCCTGTTCTCTAGAACACTCAAATCACCTTCCAGTTTACACACTCACCAATAGATTTGTGGCAGTACGCAACAAAAGGAATATCCCTCTGAAGTCTTATTTCTTACTCTTGCTATGTCCACCAATCCTCTTCTTATGCAAATAGTTCCGATGATCTTTGTTTTCTCCTCTCTACCGGCCTGTCGGACTATCTCGCCTTCAATTCGCTCTTCAAATTCAGTTGCAGCTCACTCCTTTCTGAGTCCTTCACGCCTGACTCCACCAGCCCCTTCTTCCGATGTCACTCTTCACATATGCAGGGAAAGGTGTATTAATCCAAATTCAACACTGCAACATCCGATCTCACTCTCTCCCATCTTGTTGCTGGCTACCGCAGCCTCGGGTCTGCTATTAGCCGGCAGACGCACATGTGTTAGGTTGACAGAGCCGCCTGGTCTTGCAAAAAGCGGTTGCGATTCGCTTTTTCGCTCATCCGGCTCTCTCTATCGTCCGCGAAGCTCTCCAGGCTCCGCGCCCCCGAAAGGATCCCCAAAACACGGTGACTGACAGTGCTGAGGAGCAGAGATTACTCTCTCGGCACCATGTCACCGCAGATTGCCAACGGGAAGTCGAATCTTATGTCTTATTTTACAAAAAGTTACAAATACTTTGTATATAATATCACACAAGCATTGAGTATTGATAATACCGGTATTGCTTTTTCCACAGCTTAGCAATGAGATAGATGAAAAGCAATCTGAGATTATGGAATATGGCTAAATATTTTGCACCAAACTATTTTATTAAACCTTTGATTAAACTGTCAGACAAAAAGTGGACATGTGTACACTGCTTGTAGTTTGTTTCTGCTATATTTGATCCAGACTACAGATTGTCTCATGTTGGATAATCACAAATCTTGTTTTTTGTTTCCTGCCCAGAAATGATTGTCATTATTGAATCATTTATATGTTAAAGTAGGTCAATTTTGTTTTCCTCTTCTCTCAAATCATCATTTCTAGATGGTTGTGTTTCTGGTTTTTCATAACAATCACAAATACACAAAGATAATTTCAGCCTCAATGTTGTTCATCGTGAAAATAATTTTTATGCTTTTGGAGTTCCAGATTTTTCACTGCAGGGCAGCTCTGTATAACTAATCCTTTCAAAATAAAGTAAGCATGAAAATGAAGACTCTACGTAACAATCACAAGACAGCCAGATGGTATATTTCCAACTGGGAAACATTTGACCTTAAATATCGGAGACATGACAAAATGTTCTGTGTCTGTTATTAGGAGCTATAAACCAATTCTGGACAACCATTTGTAGAAAGTGATGTCAATATATATCATTCCAGTGAAAGTGTATAACCAGGAAATTACATAAATTGTGATATGAAATCAAAATGTATGTATTATTTATTTATCTATTTATAGGGATTCTGGGTGGTGTACAATAAAATGTTAAAATATAAAACAACATAAATAAAAGTTAAAAATCTAAAAAAAAATTAAGAGAAGGCAAGACATTAAAATTAATTTTAAAAAGTGAAGGCTAGGAGAGTGGGGGCCTGCTTCATCTCCATGGGAAGAATATTCCATAGGGCAGGGGGGAACAGCAGAGAAGTCTCTCTTCATAGACCCATGATGGTGAACCTGTGGGCCCTCTCTGTGGGCACGTAACCATCGCCCCAGTTCAGCTCTGCTGAACATGCGTGTGTGCCTTCCGCTGGCCAGCTGCTCTTTGGGTCTCTGCCGCACATGTTCAGGGGTGAGGGGGATGCATGCAGGGGGCTGTACATGCATGCATGGGGGTGACCGCATGCACGAGGGCCACATGTGCATGCACGGGGGCGGGACACACATGGGAACTACACATGTGGGGGCCATGCTTGAATTGCATTTGCGGGATTCTGGCACGTGCACATTCATGCACACACGTGCTTTGGGCACTCGGTCTGGAAAAGGTTAGCCATTCACTGTCCTAGACCCTACCAGTCAGAATTCTTTAAGTGACAAAGTCTGCAACATACATTCCTTGCCTGATCAGGTAGGACAGGCTGGTAGGACAGGCTGCAAAGGAACAAAGATAGTTCTGTAGCTAGCTTGGCCCCATGCCATATAGGGCTTTATAGGGCACAACCAACACCTTGAATTGGAGCCAGAATCAAACTGACCTCCAGTGCAGTTCATAGAGCACAGGTGTTGCATGTGTGTGTCTGGGTGCCTAAAATAGCCTATGCAGGTTGCATTTTGTACCAGCTGAAACTTCTGGATATTTTTCAGAGGTAGCCCCATGTAGACTACATAGCAATAATCCAAACAGGAGATGACCACAACATAAGGGACTGAGTGGAGAGCCTCCCTATTCAAGAAAGGGTGTAACTGGCACACAACACAAAGCTGAGCAAAGGCCCTTCTAGCCACAGCTGTCACCTGCTCTTTGAGGAAGAATCATGAGCCCAGGAGGACCCCCACATTTCACACTGGGTCTGTCTGGAGTAGTGCAACCCCAATCCAAGACCAAAGATGATAAATTCCTGGATACAGAGGGGACCATCCACAGCTACACCATTTTACCAGGATTCAGCTAAAGTCTGTTGTTCCCCATCCAGGCCCCCGCAGCTGTTCTGGCCCCGTGCCCAGAAATAACCTCCCCTCAGACAACCAGAGGCTAATGAACTGGCAGGCAACCAAGTAAGATGATAACAAAGGTCGGCAGCAATCCACAGCTGCTTGCCAACATCTTTATTAAAAGGTCCGTCACATACACACAAGCTGAGACGCAGGGCCGATTCAAAACCGGGATCCACGAATCTTTGTTTTGTTCGTCACAAAGATATGGCTACAATCCCTCACTTATATAGTCTGGTAGGAGGCGTGGTCCACCAGCTAATCACGACCACGCCTTTTCCTCTGCTGGGCTCTCCTGTCTCTCCGACGCTGGCGAGGATCCAACCAAAACTCACTCCCCTCGTCAATGTCCTCCTGTGGCTGTGGGGACGAGCTTGGCTCTGGGCCTATCTCCTGCCCTTCGGTGTCCTCCGGAGGCATTGCCAGAGAGGAGAGTCCTGGAGAAGGAGGCCTTGCCAACTCCTCTCCCTCACTCTCAGAGTCCTCCCCTGCTGATGACGCAGGCTCAGGCAACGGAGCCACAACAGCAGCCTCCAAGCATCACAAAAGGATGTCCACTGCATCACTCACTTCACCTGGCATGGAAGTATATATTATCAGTGTATGGGTGATACCTCATCTTGCAGTGATAGATGATCTCACTCAGCAATTTCATGAAGATATTAGAAAGGAGCAGAGAGAGCTTGGAGCCTTGTGGCACCCTAGAAAGCAGGGGTCTAGATTCTAGAGCTGGGCTCCCTATCAACACTGACCTCAGAGGAAAGAAGTGAACTATTCATCCCCAACTCTTCCCAAAAGGAAGACATACAGTATATTTCTTCCCAAAAGGATACTATGGTTGGTGGTATCAAAAACTGCTATGAGGTCAAGAAGTTCAAGGATGGATGCACCGCCCCTATCCTGCCAGAGATAATCCACGGATGCAACCAATGCCATTTTGGTACTACAGGATCAAAACGTTCCCAGATAACTGGGTAAATCTGCTTCCTTGGCATCTCCAAAGGACTTGTATCACATTTGGTATCTAACTGGAAATGAATGAAAATTCCTCTTCATGATCCTATAGATAGGCCTCTTGGTCAACTTGGGATGATGGCAGCACTTGCTCATAGCACAGATGGAGCCCTTGATTTACCACTGTTATAAGTCAAGGACTATAACTACAAGTAATCCTTGACTAAACTGTTTGTTTAACAATGATTCAAAGTAACAAGGGCCTTGGAAAAAGTGATTTACGACCTGTCCGAAGTTCTGACCATTGCATTGACCCCACAGTCACCTAATTGCAATTTTGTACTTGGCAAATGGCTAACATTTACAATGGGTTGCAGTGTGTAGTGGTCAACAATCACAATTTGGAACTTTCCCAGCTCATCCCCAAACAGCGATGTTGATTGGGAAAGCTAGATTTGCTTAATGACTAAGGTAAAAATGATCATAAAAATGGTCATAAAATCATGTCTGGTCATGTGATGTCTTGTTTACTAACTACATCAGGTAGTTTCACCAAGGAGTATCCCATATTTGCTCAGCTTTATATTGTCACAAAGTGCCTTTGGATTTTTTTTTCCTGCATTGCCAGTATGCGATTAACATTCTGGAACTCAATCATGATAGAGTTCCAGAATGGAACCCACAATGGAGAAGTCAATGTGGTGGGCAGGACCATGGCTTGAAGTCCTGCCTTTCATATGTGCACATGAACCCGGGTTATCAGATGATTTGGTGGGGCATTTTCATTCTCTTTCAATATAGTTGGATTCATTTAAATTTAATGGATAGATAGTATGTTTCATAGGAACTTTGAACTTCTTTAGCAGCTGCTTTTAATTTTAGGTTAAGTTAATTAATTGTAAACAATTTATTTTAATTAATGCTTATGCATTTTACTGTTTCATTAAAATGTCTATCTATGCCTTTAACATTAAGATGACTTGGAAAAGTTTGTTTTTTAAGGCATAGAAATAAATAAGGCAAATACCTCTCTCCATAAAGCACTATAAAGACAAAAAGCCAATACAATCCTAGGCTGCATTAATAGAGGGATAGACTCAAGATCATGTGAAATATTAGTACCACATTACAAAACCTTAGTATGGCCACACTTAGAATACTGCATACAGTTTTGGTGACGGCATAAAAAAGATGTTGAGACTTTGGAAAGAGTACAGAGGAGAGCAACAAAGTGGATTACGGGGCTTGAGGCTAAAACATAGGAAGAACAGTTGCAAGAATTGGATAGGTCTAGTGTAGTGAAAAGAAGGACTAGGGGAGATATGACAGCAGTGTTCCAAATATTTGAGGGGCTGCCACAAAGATGAGGTAGGCAAACTATTTTCCAAGGCCAGACAACAAGCAATGGATGGAACAAATCAAGGACAGACGCAACCTAGAACTAAGGAGAAATTTCCTAATTGTGAGAACCAGCCAACCAGTGGCATGATTTGATTTCAGAAGTTGTGGGTGCTGGAGGCTTTCAGGAAGAGATGGACAGCCATGTGTTTTAAATGGTAGAGGCTCTCGTGCTCCAGTAGGGGGTTGGACTACCCCCAAGGTCCCTTCCAACTCTGTTATTCTATATATTATTCTCCTGCCATTTCATAAACACAGTCAAGGATCTGGCACATAGACAGTCTGCATCCTCCCCCCACCACCCCCAGGGGACTTTAAGAGGACTTTACTAAATTTTGGTTAGGTAGGAAAAATCTGGCTTAAAGGAAAAAGGCACACACGCAATATTTTTCCTACCTAACCAAAATTTAGTAAAGTCCTCTTAAAGTCCCCTGGGGGTGGTGGGGGGAGGATGCAGACGGAGCTTCACCTCTTTATTGCGGCTTCCCGGTTGCCTAGCGACTGGAGGCCTCGGTTCCTTGCCTGCTCCGGCCGGCGACGCGGTAACAAAAACCGGAAGGGCAGGAATGCTACTGCCGCTGCTACCGCCACAGCCGGTGCCGCCGCCCTCTGGGTGTCGGCCGCCGCGGGGGATCATGAGCGCCTCGGGTAGCTTCCGTCTCCCCCAGTTCTGCAAAGACGAGGGATTTGGGTGTCGGTTCGCCCCTCGTCCTCCGTTGCCTTTCGCCCCCGGGAGCGGGGCGCAAGGGCCGCTATGAGTAGCAGCCAGCAACGCACCCACCTCGACCAACGCGGTGCGTGAGGGAGCCCGGCGGGGTGCGGGACGTGGGGGAGGGTAGCTCGAAGGGTTACCACCCTAATGAAAGAAAAGGGAAATTCGGCAAAAGGGTTTGTTTGGAGTGTTCCCTGGCACAGGGCCAGCTACCTTACAAGGTGGTGGTGGTGGTGTTTTAATAAAAAGAATGGAGTATTTGGACTTTATCACAAAATGGCACGCACCTATGAATACACATGGAGAAGTCACATGGGGCTCAGACCCAGGTAGGCAGCCTCTGAACCTCCTTTTTGCTGCCCATCTGACCGTGTTTGGGTGGCGGAGTTTAGCAACATTTTGAGACACAAACCTTGCAGGTTTTGGTAACAAAAGGGTATGTTGAGTTGAGCTAGAACCCTAACGACACCGGGGTGTGCTGTATCCCTGTTGCTGAAGACAGGTGTTTTCTTTTGTATCATTTTTATAGAAAAAGAACGTTGGATAGAATTAAAAATTACAGAAACATAAAGAGAACATTGGAAGGGAAAAGAGATAAAACGATGAAAAAGTGAAAAAGAAGCGGGGGGGGGGGGAAGAGAAAAATATTTTAAGAAGCCACTTCCAATCTTCTTTGCAGCACTTGCAAACATAGTTATTACCATTTCCACTCTCCCAAATGATGTAACATGGTTCCGTTCTTCCAATAAACTATCCTTTTTAATCAGTAAATTCCCATATCATAACTTTTATCCATTTTTGGCAAAAAAAAAAAAATCTATAAAAAGTTTCCAGCCTTTTATACAATTCCTTCCTAAAATAGCCATTTCAGTAAATAAATTGCTTTCTAATCTCAGATTTTTTTATAGTCTCCTATCTAAGGACTAATTAGGTCTGATCTTTTAAATACCAAAGAAAAACAAAACAAAATTCTTGCCCTTACTTATTGGTGGCATCATCTCACTTACCAGTAATTGCAGCCCTCAGCCCCTTCCAAATGCTAAGTATAGTCCACTTTGGATAGTGAGACGAGCAGCATATAAATTTAATAAATAAAAATAAGTAAGTGAAAATGTGTTTGATGGTTTGGAATGTGTAAGTCCAGATACTATGATATGTAAACCATACCTTTACCAAGGTGAGTCTAGTCATTTCAAGAAGCTATAGTTAAAACAAACCATGGAATAGAATAGTGTTTGAAGCCAGTCAGAATCACAATTTTCACTGAACTAATGAACAGCATGCAGATACTTCTCAAGACTATTTTTTTAGTGACAGTTTAAATTACAGTGGCACTGGAAAAAGTACTTTACGACCATTTTTCACATGACCATTGTACCATATCACGTCAAAATTCAGGCATTCAGCAACTGGTAGTATGAATTTATGATGTTGCAATGTTCCAGGGTCATGTGACCACTTTTGCGACCTATTGGCAAGCAAAGTCAACAAAGAAGCCAGATTCACTTAACCGTGTTAACTAACTTAACGATTGGGTTGACTCGCTTAACAACTGTGGCAAGAAAGGTTGTAAAATGGAGCAAAACTCACTTAACAACTGTCTTGCTTAGCAACAGAAATGTTGAGCTCAGTTATGGTCAAGGAGTACTGTATTGGATTGTAGCCTAAAAATGCCAGATGTTAAAGAAAAGAGACAATTAGCTGCAGAAAATAATGTACTACTGATGCTTAAGCATACTTTTTACTGTATTCTGCCAAAAAAATGTACAAATTTAAGAGAGAATTTGGCAGGAGGATCACCACCATCTATACTAGTATATCTCAACCTTGGCAATTTAAGATACAAAGACTTCAATTCCCAGAATTTCCTAGCTAACATGGTGTTTTGGTTGGTCATTGTGAGAATAGAATGCCAGAATAAATGGGACTTGGATCTGTTCCTAGTGGGTTTTTCTTAACAGCCTTTTCCCCCAATACATAAATTAAAAAACTAGACTATAGTGACTGACCATGGAGCTAAAAATGCTATTGTCTAAAGTTAATAGAGTATGACTTTCTAGTTGAAATAACTGAGCAAGAATGTGGATCGTGTGATTTTGCAAATAAAGACATTGGGAAACTTGAAATTTGGTTTGAGAAAACTATTGATTTGGAAAATTTGAATAATAGCCTTGGTTGGAACACAAAATCAGAAAGTTAAAAATTAAGCCTTCTTTTCAATTGGTTAATTGCTTTATTTTGAATATTGTGAGGAAATGCTGTAATAGCAAGGTAATCATTCAAAAGATTGGTTAACTGTACAGGCAGAACTACTATGTATTGGTAAGATCCATCTATGTATATACTCCTAAAACTTTAAACAGTTGCTAAACAAATGGTTCATAAGTCAAAGATATAGAACCTCTGTATATTAGAATCTCTGTCATTGTTGAAGGCATTCAGAAACCTGCTAAAGAAATAGCTTCAAATGACCCAACAACGCACAGATTGCCTAGCTAAACTATATAACCAGGTATAGTTCTGGTAGCTCCATAATTAACTATCCTCTATCCTATATTTCAGTGCAGCTTTAAACAACCTGCTTGACTGTTCTAATAAACATTAAACCTAGTAACTTTTGAATTGGACTAATAAGGCTGCTGGATCTGAAGTCTGCAATTTTTGTTTCTCATGATCAAGGATTCTGCTTTGCGTTTTACATGATTTACCTAGCATTAGGGGCTGAAGAAAAATCTCATTAAGCCACACTGTTCAAAGAATAGCCTTAAGATATGGCAATTGGGGTCTACCGTAAACCTGTCTTTGCTAGGAGAGAGTAATCTTTTTTTCACAGCTGCCAATCCCAAAACAAAGAAGTAAAGCTGCCTTCTAAAAGTACCAAGCATTTAAGTGCATCTTTTTATTTTAAGTTAGTAACATGGTTGTTAAGTGAATCTGACTTCCCCACTGACTTTGCTTGTCAGAACATCGCAAAAGGTGAACACATGGCCCCAGGATACTGCAATCGTCATAAATACAAGCTAGTTGCCAAACAGTCAAATTTTGATTACATGCCCATAAGATGCTGCAACTGTTGTATGAAAAACAGTCGGAAGTCACTTTTTTCAGTGCCATTGTGCTGAAAATGGTCACTAAACAAATAGTTGTAAGTTAAGAAGTACCTTACACAGTATTTCATTTGGATAATTAATTTTAATTGTAAAAATATACACTATATTATTGGGGAGGAAAGAAAATATATAATTCAATAAAATAACTAGTTCTTGCAGAAATAAATAAATCTCATACATACACACATTCACACACACTCTGTCTCCTCCATACATACATACATGCCAGTACTTATAACTTATTCTTAGGACTCAATCATGGGGTGTCCTGCTTTATGACTGCATTGTTTAGCGATGCAAATTACATTCCCAATTGCTGTCATTAAATGAGGATTATTTGTATTATCTGATAAACAATTTTGTTAAATACATCATTGTCAGTTTGGAAACTATGACTTCCTTTTTCTAGTATAATAATGTAATATTGTAACCAAAACACCAACACCAACATCTCATATCCTCCCTGTTATTTATATTGTGTTCAAGGCTCATTTTAGAACGAAACCACTGATAAACAAATTTACAAATTACAACCCATTAATAATTTACTGATGTTTTCAACAGTTGTTTGGATTTATTTTGCAGTGGATGTTGAGATGCATGACAAGTTGAAGAATCCTCCAGTACAAGGATTTGTCTAAAAGCTTTGTAGAAAACCTTTAGTTAAAGGTAGCCCTCTGGGTATGATGGCAATTGGGATTGAGAAGTCTCTGGCTAAACAATGCAATCATAAAGCATGATATGACGTGACTGCATTGTTTAGCGATAATAATTCCAGCAGTCTCTGTTATTGTTGTTAAATGAAGATCATACAAGTTGTTAAGTGAAAATCTTATGCTATTGTGACTTCCAATTTCCTGCTGGCTTCCCCATAGACTTTGCTTGTGGGAAGCCAGCAGGCAATGACAGAAAGCACAACTTCATGACCACAACTTGCTGCCACATAATTGTGAGCAAAGTACCTAGATCACAACCTTATGACCACAGGGAGAATGTGATAGCCAAAATTCTGAGGACTTATCATAAGTCCCCTTCATTTAGCATTGTCGTAACTTGATTAGTCACCAATTGAATGATCGTAATCTACCTGTATTACAAAATGCAGTGCCTACATCTCTCCAACTAACTGGAGACAACTCTATGCATATGTAACTGATGCTGTGCGACTGTTCCTCTAATTCTATATAGCAGGGGTCTCCAACCCTGACAACTTTAAGACTTGTGGACTTCAACTCTCAGAATTCCTCAGCCAGCTTTGCTGAGGACTCGGTACCTAATTATCTGAGGTTCTTTTTTGTGTTCCTTGACACTTTATGTTCAGCACAGAGTGACCAACCTTATCTGAGTATTGACGTGGAATGTGCTCCAAAAAAGTACACATAGTGCCAGTTATGATACCTTTGTTGATCTCAGGAAAACAATTATTTTTATGGCTCAGATATTTCAACATGTTTTATTGCTAGTTTAGTATTTTATTTCCTCAAAAGGTTTGGGGCTAGGGTTGATGTGAATAGTAATCCACTTTATCCAGGGAGCATCAGAGCTGGGAAAGTTATATTAGTGCCTTGCAAGAAAGATTTAATGAGATATTCTGGGGTTTCTGTGTTTTTACTGATTTTGATTATTTTGTCTTGTTGTGTGGAATCTAGATATAGGCATATATAAAATATTTCAGTAAGTATGGATTTGTTAAACAATTTAGATCTCTTTTATAAATAGGCTAAATCAGTGATGGCTAACCTTTTTCTCTTTGGGTGCCAAAAGCGTGTGGCACCCATAATGGAATGGGCCCCGCACATGCACGCATGCCCCTCCAGACTCTGCACATGCCTATGTAACCCCCCCCCACGCGATCCCCATACATACACGCAAGGGGTGGGATTCAAAAATGTTAGCAACCTGCACTATGGCGGGGAGGGGGTGTTTTCACCCTCCCCAGCTCTGGAGGCTTTCTTCAAGCTTCCGGGAGGGCGAAAAAGGCTTATCCCAGGCTCCAAAGACACTCCGGAGGCTGGAAACCTTGGGAACTTCCAGGGGGCCTGTTTTTCACCCTCCCCAGGCTCTGAATGCTTTCTCTGAACCTCCGGGAGGGTGAAATCACCCTCCTTCAGGCTCCGGAGGCTGAAACGGGCCCGTTTCCGCATTTCTGAAACGCTCGCACTGCTCCCCCCACACATGCATGCATATCTCCCACATGCGTCCTGCCCCTGCGCAGCCCGAAAATCAGCTGGCTGGCAGGAGGCGTGTGCATGCATGTGCAGTGGACATGAGCTGGGCAATGCCTCACATACTTGGAGAGGGCTCTGTGTGCCAGCTGTGGAACGTGTGCATAGGTTCACCATCACGGGGCTAAATGCTTTAAATTGTTTCTCCAGTACTTGCAACTTTATTAGTTAATGTTCTATGTCAGTGATGGCTAACTTTTTCCAGACTGAATGCCCAAAGTGCGCATGCGCATGAATGTGCATGTGCCTGAACCCCCAAAATGCCATTCATGCAGGGCCCCCACATGTACACACTCCCATGTGCCCCACACTGTGCATGTGCACGTGGCCCTCGCGCATGCAGTCTGCCCCCCACATGCACCCCATCCCCTCTGCATGTATGCACAACTCCCCTGCATGCGGCCCACCTCCTGCACATGTGGGGCAGAGACCCGAAGAGCAGCTGGCCAGCGGGAGGCAAGCGCGCATGTGGCAGAACTGAACTGGGATGATGGCTCACGTGCCGAAAGAGAGGGTGCTGCCATAGGTTCACCATCACGGTTCTATGTTATTATTATATTTATTTTGGGATGCCAATACTACAGAAAGTGTTGTGTTACTAAACAAAATTATAGCTGTCATTTGATAAAATATCTCTTTCCCCCTTTGCTTAACTATATATGTAAGAAGTTGATTTGAATTATTTGCCTAAAAAAGAAGGGAAAAATTATAGCTATGTTCAATACAAATACTTTTTTCATTATTCTATAAAATATTTACTTTTTTCCCCAATACAGATTTTTTTTTAAAAAAAGTAGTGATTTTTTTTTACATTTTCAAATGAAAGCAAAATATTTCATTGCAGATTTACAGGTAGATAATGCCAAACTCCCGAAGATCTCTCGTTTTCCAAAATGGTGAGTATTTTAAACCAAGGTCAATTAAATTCTTTTTTTTTAAATCTTAAAATGGTTTATTGTTATAGAAAACATGATACTTTGAGTCTACTCTAATCTAGCATTTCCAGATAAATATATTTGTAGCTCTTAACTGAGGCAGACAGTTCACTCTTTTTTAAAATAAGGGAGTGGGATAAAAAGAGGGAGTCAGACATAAGTGGTATGAGAGCATGAAATTCTCCTAAATTACTGTTTGCTACATCTGATCAAAAATACACTGCAAACTAGTACTTGGTAGAAAATATATGTGAAAGCTGTAGAAACAATATACAAATGCCATGATGAGTTTATACCTACAAAGATCATATTCCATATGACACTTGAAGCAAAAGTTGGATTGTGAAGAAGCAGAATTAAATACTTTGGGCACTTTTTGAAACTTTGCTGTTAGAGAAGACTCCTAAGACTACCATGAACAGCCAAGAAAACAAACCAATGGATCATGGAGCAAAATCCAGCCAGAGTTCCCACTCAAGGCACAGATGCCCTGGCTCAAGTTATCCCACTGTGAACACAGTATGCACAAACCAAACTCTCTGGAGAAGCTCTAATGCTGGAAAAAGTGAAAGAAAGAAGACCAGAAAGAAAGAATGACTAGCAGCAAGATAGACTTAGTTACAGTAGCAATGAGTACATTGTTGGAAGATCTGAAAGATTGTCATGAAGGAAAACTGTTTATGTGATCCCAAAGAGTTAACAACAGCTTGATGGCACAGACAATAATCAATCAATGTCTGAACCAAAATAGGTAGAAATTATTAGCAAAGTATTTTTCTATTGAATGTAGTCATGAGGTTATAATTGTGCCATATTTTTTTTGGATGGTGATTTTGAGAAAGACATGTTATTTTTTATCTTTTTTATGGCACGTTGGAATTTTTTTTAAATTTTTTAAAATTTGATTTATATCTCCGGAGACTCAGGGCGGCTTACAATGCATTAAGCAATAGCCTTCATACTTTTGTATATTTATACAAAGTCAGCTTATTGCCGTTACAAACTGGGTGCTCAATTTACCTACCTTAGAAAGGATGGAAGGCTGAGTCAACCTTGAGCCTGGTGAGATTCGAATTTACAGTAATTGCAAACAGCTGGTGTTAATCACAATGCTTTTAGTCTGCTGAGCTACCAGGCTCTTCTTTATTCTTAATAAAACATATTTTGGTAGATAAGTACATTTGGGATACACCATTTACTATTTTAGGATAGAGAGAAATTGAACAAACTGAAATACCTATTTGGAAACGTTAAAGTGAAATGTATAAAAGAATAGATAGCTAAGACAGTGATAGCAACGGTAGTATAAGATCTGTTTCTTTAATAAAACTATCTTCTGCTTTTGGAAGATTATTTCTTGCCTAAGACCCTTGATTTCTAAAGAGTGTCATTCAATTTCCTTAATAAATTAATAAAAAATGGTACTGAAATCTCTGAAAGCCAGTTTGCCTACTGTTACTATATGCGTGAAAGGTTCTTTGTATGGACTACATACAAGATCACATGCGAAGAGCAAGAACACTACCCTTGAAGATTTTCCACACTACTTTAATATACCATGGCTGATGTTTAGGAGTTTCACATAAAACTATTGATATAGAAACAGATTCCTAAAATATAATGTTTAAAACTACCCGTGATAGTGTATAGAACCTGTCAGTTAGCTAAACCAATATTGCTTAGGGATGATCAGTTAGGGAAGTTTCTATAACTTGGTCCCTTCAGATCTGTTGGCAAGTATTTCATCCTCCATTGGCCCTTTTTGTCTTGGAATTCCAGAAGTTGTATTCCCACCTCTAAGAAAGGGCCTTGATTACCCCCCCAAAAAAGGAAGGTGTGTTTGAAATTAAAGGTAGCACTGTAACCAGATTCTTTAGTGACTTGTTTATCTGAAATATATTTGTGCTTTATAACCTTTGAAAAACATTACTTATTTGTTGTTTTTACATATGCCCATGATGTTCCATTTTTCTGTCTGAAATAGGAAACATGCCACTTTACAGCCAATCCCAAAAGAAAGAAAATTACCATTTCTGGCACCTGATAATAAATTCCTGGATCGTAAAGGAAAATTATTTGAAAGTGAACCATTTATGGATAGTTGGAAAAATGCAGTTTTAAAGACAAAAAGAATTAAACAAGGTAAAACATATTATAACAAGTTTGCAGGAAATTTGTTACTTATTAAATCTAGTTTGTATTTTTATACAGGTGTTGTCACAATGTTACATATTTAAAAAGATTTCAAAGAGTCTTTCTTCCACAGATTTATTAGTGTTTTGAATTATTGTTTTGCTATGCTTGATGTCTTACATTTGAGCATTTGTCAATTGTTTGGGAAGCAAGCCTGAAGGCAATTATATAAATCTTTTATGTAAGTAAAATAAGTCAGTTATATTTACAGTTTAAGTAATAACTATAATAATATTAGCAGTATATGATTAAGATTAACATTTTCAAATTTTTTTATAGTTGTTTTTTGGAAGGATTTTTCCTTATGTTTGAGGATATTGTCATTCAAAGTTTTCTGAGATGGATGTATTTAGGTCCATCTACTTAGGATGCAGTTCTATACAGACAGCACTCTAGTTACAAACAGGTTACATTCCAAGAGGCTATTGAAAACTCTGTTTTCTTTCCAAGTCCAATAAGCATAAAAAGCATACCCAGTTCTTACCCTATAGTATGAGTAGAAATTTGGAGAGGGTAGAAATGGGAAAGGATTAGTTTCTGGCACTAACTGTTCTCTATCTTCTGCTGACTACTGGGACCTTCTAAGTTAGAGTTGTGGACAGATTTATTGGCTTTAGCAAAAGTTTGCAACTTGAAAAATAGTAAGTAATATCTATATAAATATACTTGGGAGTAAGTCTTATGGAACTCTGTGGAGTTTATATTTCCGTTACAGCTTTCTTGTCTGCATGTTTCAAGCAGATGATGGGAATGGAGTTGTCACGATGAAGACAGCTTTTCATTTTTGTTTCCTCTCTTCTATTTTGAGCACTTAACATACTTAAAAATGATTTCATAGAAGATGCTCCCATTATTGAGGATTGTTTCTGTTGTAGTTTTGGGTTTTTTCCCTAGACAGCCAAGTTGAAAGTATTTGTAGGTAAACATGTCCTTATTTATTCTGGAGATATTTCTCTCATTGATTTCAGTGCTTGATTTCTATGCATTTATAATTAAGGTTAGAGTATTTGAAATTCTGATGTGATATTTCATGTTTCCTATTTTGAATTATTTTCCTAAGCAGAGTATGCTTCTGCATATGGCTTGAGTGATTCCAATGAAAATACTACAATGCAGTGTCTTTCTCAGAGTACGGAGGAATATCCTGCAATACCAAATCCCCTTCCTGTTATACAAATGACACAAAGTTGTGCTAATAAATTTCCAAACAGGTATATTATTTTACTTTGCGTTTTAATATGAGGAATATGCAAATTTTATTTCTCAGATTGTACTGCACAGAATAATTTACAGAATCATAAGTGCCATTTCATTCCCAAATTATCCTTGTTTGTATAGTTCATTTGATACCACCAAAATACTTTACAAAAAATAGGTATTAACAGCTCCCGTGATTCATGGATCAATCATTATTGTATTACCGTATTTTTTGGACTATAAGATGCACCGGTGCATAAAACACATCAAGATTTCAACAAGATAAGCAAAAAGAAAAATGTTTTTGCCCTCTCCAGCTTATAGGAGCACTCTGCAGGCCTCTCAAAGCTTCTGCACACCCCGATTTTGCTAAAATAGGCCCATTTTTTTGCAAAAACAGGATGTGTGGGGCGGGGCTTTGGGAGGCCAAAAATGGCAGTATTTGGTGTATACAACACACCAACATTTTTACCCTATTTAGGGGGGCGGAAAGTGTGTCTTATACTCTGGAAAGTATGGTATTTGTATTTCTGATGTTAACCGACAGTCCTTAGAAATTATAGCAATATAAGGGTTAGCACCCAAGAGTCACTATGATTGTTGTCAAGATACTATTCCTGAGTAAAATACTTTCTTATAGGCTCAGATTCCAGAGTTGATTCTAATTCTTGTGTTTTTTTAAGAAAAAAGTAATAAAGTGGTAAATACAAAGAATGTCCTGTCTATGCCTTAAAGGACCTCAGTTTAAGGCTTTTACTCTTACCAAATTTCCAATAAACTGTACCCAAAACAGTTCATGATAAGCTATTAAAATGCTATTAGAATAACATCTGAACAAACAGTCTGTGACAAAACATTCAATAAACTAAAATAGGATAGCAATTCAAAAACCACCTGGTAAGGCAACAATAAAGCTAATTTGCAATATTCATTATTGTTTAGTTTAGAGTGAGTAGGAGTTTACTCTGGTGGCTAGATCAAAGGGGAAGAAAGAAGTGGGACACTGATCAGTCATTATCATTTCCTAAGTCAACTGCTAATGCTAGTCTTTATTGTTATTATTTTCATCATTTTAGCTCTGCTAGTAATGAAGATTCCAGATTGCCACCTTTATATTTGCTTCCATCTACTCTATCCCAAAGTTTTTTTGAAGGCTACTACAAAAGCAGGTAAGGCTTAATTTCTTTTTGAAAGGAATTTACTTTACTGTAGTATTATATTCTTTATGTGAGCAAACTGTAGGCCACATATATTACCTACATAACTATTTTACAGCCCCAGAATATCACTGGCATGGGCGAAGATAATTTTTTTGTCCCTTTTAGGAAGAGGCAGTTGTTTTTGTAGCAGCCAGAAGAGTTTAAAAAACTGAAGAGATTTGCTCCGATCCTTAACATTTTTTCTCTTCTATCTTCCTCAAATTTGTCAATTGCAATCCTTCAAAGCTTAAGATCAAGAGCTAGTTTGGTGTCCTGGTTAAGGCACCACACTAAAAACCAGGACACTTGTGAGTTCTAGTCCAAGTTTGGGCAAAAGGCCAGCTGAGGATCTTGGGCTAGTTATTGTCTCTCAGTCCTAAGAAGCAGGCAATGGCAAACTATTACTGAAACACCTTGCCAGGAATCAGTGTTGACATAAAAAAAGCAATTGAAGTAGACAGTCTATTTCTGGTACACATTGTTCTAAAAAAGCCAATACATGGGGTAGCTTGAGTAGACAAAAGCTTCCATCAAGCTTACACTTGGAATCAGATCATTTAAAAAAAATAAACATTCTGTTCCATGGACCCCTATGGAATTGGTTTATTATTTTAAAAAGAAATTACCTGTCATTTTAAATGTATAGAAGTATTCCATGTTGTTGTATAGAGCAAGAAATATGTAAGAACGGTTACTTGGGAAAAAAACAGCGTAGCAGAACAGAATAACAAAGTTGGAAGGGACCTAGGAGGGCCTGCTGCTCAGAGAAATGGTTGTCCAATCTCTTCGTAAAAACCTCCAGTGTTGGAATACCCACAACTTCTGGAGGTTGAAAAGTTCTTAAGTCTTGGGAAGCAAGATAATATTCATAAGCAGCTTAGGTAAGTACCTCCCTAGCTCTTTGAGGTATAAGGAGGAGAGGTAAAGCATAACCTGACTTTTAAGATTCTCTTATTTTAGCCAATCTAAATAAAGTTATTATTAACTTTATTTCATAGTATGATTAATTGAGATGCATTGTTTTAGTTGTTTTCTTTCATGTGTTGCATTTAGTGATAAGCACATAATAAAGAAAACTACTACTACTACTGCAATTGTCTAAATCAGTGTTTTTAAAAGTGTGGTCCAAAGACTCCTGGAGGGTCCACAAAATCAAATTACTTGCCAGATATTGAAGATAGTTGAACCCATCTTTCTAATAACTGTGGTTGGAGGACAAAAGTGCATACTGGTGTTCATCAGTTGTGTAATTGTACATTAGAGATTATACAAGAGTGGTACTTTGAAATTGCTCATTATGACTTATCCAATAGATGGCAGCATCTAACCAACTGTGGCTGATGTAATTAGATCAGAGCTATCAACTAATCAAGAGCTAATCAAGATCAAATTTGATTAGTATTTGGATGGAAATTCCAGATCTATAGATTAGACTGGAAAATCAAACAAAACCAAAAACTGAAGAAAGCAATAGCAAACTGGACTATTTGTGGAGAAAACTATATGGATTTGCTTATGTAGTTATCAGAAGTCTAGGTTATCTTAGGGAAACCATTATTTCCAAAGACAAAATCTTATCTATTCAAGCTAGTATACAGTTCCTTTACCAAATATTTTAATTGTATTTTTGTGCAATACCAAAAATTAGGGGATGGTCACAATTGAATTCAGTGTAGCTTAAAGTGTCAGATGTGATAAAGAATAAATTTTATGTAATTGAATATGCTCATAATACAGTTTTCTCAGATACTTTGCTTGATTCTTCTAGATATATTTCATTTCCATTTTCCTTCATCTTAGCCAGCATTGCCAGATGGTTATGAACTCTGGGAGCCATAGTTCAAGCATCTAGATTAGTGTTTCTCGACCTTGGCAAGCTGAAGATGCTGGCTGGGGAATTCTAGGATTTGAAGTTCACACATCTTCAAGTTACAAAGATTGAGAAACATTGATCTAGAAGATACAAGGCCATAAGCACTTTCCACATTACAAATTGTGAAAAATAAGTGATTTTAAAAGGCAGATTTAATTCACTTACACCTGTGATGTATTATCATTCTTTACAGGGGAGACATTGCCATGGGACACCCAATCAAAAAAGAAGTGCCTTGCATATCAGCACCTCTGAAGAACTCCGAACCACACTGTCAAGCTGGAGAGTTGAATACTGTGAGGTAAGGTGGTTTGAAAGCGCAAAGATAGCTAACTCTCTAGTGAAATGCTGAAAGTTAGGGTTTTAAATTTTTTTTTACTAGGCTATTACCTAAGTGCTATTTTTGATTTAAACTAGCATAATTGCTTGGTTTCAACAATTCAGATTTCACATTTCATTTGTTATAAATTTAGGAGTTATTCTAGTGATATAAATAAAAGCTTAAGATTTGAGAAAATCAAAAACCTACTTGACTGATTATATCTGGTAAATTTGTGGAATACACTATACTGCATCTGAATAAAAACCACAATAAACATTTTTCATGAAAACAAATAAGCACAGATTAAATATTATACTCTGATATGGGAGTAAATTCCACTATCCAGAAAGCACTGAATGACTTTGGGATAGTGAGTGTTTTTTCTTAAATTTAAATGATTTTGAGCTCTTGAAATAAAGGCAAGAATGGAAATGTAATCATTAAATGTAAAGAAAATATCCTACCCAATGAAATAAAAATGCTATTTTCAGCAATTTAGACCTTCAAAATGGTTTGTAACCTGTAGTATGTCAGCATTTGACTTTATATGACAATTCTGTATCTCCAACTACAACTTCAGTATTTATTAAGAATACAGTACCATTTAAAATGTTGGGTGGTGATGGCTACTGAATCATATCATGAGAAATATTAAATCAATTAATTGATTTTTAATTTCCTTCCACAACATTGACTTCATACAAACAATTATTGGTAATTAAAATGTTATCCTTTCATTGCACATTTATAGGTTGAAGAAACTGAGTAAGTGTTCCAGACTGGCTTCATTTCCAGGAAGAGTCAAGTACAGGACTGGTAAAAGAGCCATTTCCTACTTCTGCCTTTATTTAAAAATTAAGCAAATTAGTATTTTAGTATTTTATTTATCACAAGTTCTTTTACATATACCCAAATCAGTGGGCTCCAAAATCCAAGAGAGCCAATACAACCACACAGGTCCCTTGGCAACACACAAGCACTCAAAGGCTAGTATTCACTGCTTGCTACTCCACTCTTTCCTACTTCTACCACACTTCTGCTAGGCTTGAAAAGGACAGGACAACAGCAGCAAAGGTGTTAGCCATTTTGTAGGTAACCTGTCCTCTCCCACATTGTGAAGTCTTCTTCCTGTTTTTACATTCACTATTGAATATTATTTTCTCTAAAATATGGGCAAGGAATGGAATCTAGAATAATTTCCCCCCATATTGTAAATTTTAGATCCGTGATGGCGAACCTATGGCACTCATGCCATAGGTGGAATGCAGCACCCCCTCTGTGGGCACATGAGGGGTCACATCAGTTCAGTTCTGTCGCACATGTGTGCACACTTCCCAATGGCCAGCTGGTCATCGGGTGTCTCCCATGTGTATGGGGGGGGATCGCGTGCAAGGGGGCACGCATGCATAGATGATGGTGGGATGCGTGTGGGGCTGCACGCACATGCACAGGGGGGTGGGACACATGCAGGGGTGCATGTGCAGGGTTGGGGGCCGTCCATGCATTACATTTTGGGGGTTCGCACTCTTTGGCCACTTGTCCAGAAAAGGTTAGCCTGGTTTAGATCCTTTGAGAAAGAAAATATTCTGACAATCAAAGTAGGCTCATAAACATGCAGGTGCTTGCATTGTGGAAGTCTGTTCTGCCTTGATTTAAAAATAAAAAACCTATAAAAAATTTATTTATTTATTGGTTCGATTTATATGTCGCCCTTCTCCGAAGACTCAGGGTGGCTTATAATGCATTAAGCAATAGCCTTCATACTTTCGTATATACTGCTTAGTAGGGCTTTCGGCCCCCCCTAAGCGGTATTCTTTTTTCTACAAAGTCAGCTTATTGCCCCCAAAATCCGGGTCCTCATTTTACCTACCTCGAAAGGATGGAAGGCTGAGTCAACCTTGAGCCTGGTGAGATTCAAACTTGCAGTAATTGCAGGTAGCTGGTGCTATTTAACAGCACTTTAGTCTGCTGTGCCACCAAGGCTCTTATATAATAGAGTAGGGCTTATAGGCTTGCTATAGGCAGTCAAATTGCCATATTAAGAAGGCAAGACCCCTTATCAAGCACTAAGACTGGTTCCCTCCCAAACATCAGTGGAGGATAAAGTCAAAGAAATGAGTCACTCAGGCAGAACTACCTTTCTGGGTCTTTTTGCTAGAATTCTATAAAGCAGCACTCTCGCCAGCTTTAGCCACTTTGAGCAGGGCAGAAAGGGAAAATGGGGATGAGCTGCATTTGTGAGAACTCATTTCGAAAGATAATAAACACATCAGTTTCTTCTGTCAGCAAAGTGGGAGCTCCTAAAATGCTTTGCTTTAGAGGTATTGGCAATCAATATTTAGCAATAGCTTCAAATGCACATTTCAGTTAATTGCAATTAAAAATTTGGCATTGTAATTTCCATTTTGGGGGTTTATTTCTGTTGCAATTGATTTGCTTGAAAGAGTAATTATTTGTGATAAAATATACTGGTAAATGCATTTTTTAATTTTAATAACTCAGGCTTCTAATTTATAGCCATCTCATACAATTCTCTTCTATTTCTAACATAAATCTCAGAAATAATTGATTTTCAATTTCTGTATTTCTCAGAATATCTGGATTGCTGCTACGAATTAGATTTTAATGTATATTGAATTTATTTATAGTGATGTCCTATATTATCAATTTTAGATAGCTTGTGGAATATTTGCATTTAGTTGGTAACAGAAGTGGATGAATTTTGACAATTTCACCCCAAAGTTAAGAGTATAAATGGAAGATATTTGAAGCTTTCCACTCCCTTATAGACTAATCTTACCACTCTTGAGCATAGAGGCACCTTGCCTCTTAAGAGTTCTGCTTTTCATTCTACCTCCAGTTCCAAATACAGAAAAACATGTGGGCTAGAAAAGTTCATCTCATTCTGTCTGATAGCATCCTACCACCAAAATACTCATCTAGAAAGGTGACGATTTAAATTGCAACCTGATTCAAATGTTGTCCAATGTTGTTCGTATGCTGCATTAAGCCATGGTTTACTAAGTATGTATAGTGAATCAAAATGAAATATTTAATATAGTGACTCTTAACTGACTAGCTGGGGAAAAGCAACCTCTATTATGTTATTTGACTTAAATCACAAGCTACATAAATTCAAATCCTTCATCCAGGCTATAAATTATATAAATTACCTCACTGCAAAAATCAGTGCTAGCATGCAACCTTCACATTTAATACACATTTGTGCAATTGTACTCTATGTTATCATAACGCACAGCACAACTGGCAGAAATTAATCAACCTTTGCTGATCTCAAAAATAGCAACAGCACTTAAGACATATACTGCTCTGCAGTACTTTACAGCACTGAGTGGTTTACATCAACATATTGCCTTTAACTGGGTCATTTTACCCACCTTGGAAGGATGGAAAGCCGAGTCAACCTTGAGTCGGTTAGGATCAAACTCCTGGCAGTCAGCAGTTAGCCTTGTATAGTTGAATATGGTTATGCATTTGAATAGCAAACCATCATGAAACCTAGGGCTATATTCTTATTCTAAAAATGCAGAACACCCCAAAAAGCACTGATAAGCCATTTCTGTTGTGGCCAAAAGAACAGGAGTATGTCAGTGGAGTCTTCCAATTGATTATGACCCCAAGTTTGTATTTTCCACATGGTTTTTTATACATGTATCATTAAATAAAAACCAAGTAGAATCTTTTTTCTTCTTAGGTTACCGATTTGCTGATCCTGCCAATGGAGCCCCATCTCAGTTCCTGCAGAGACTTGCTGAATTAGCTGCTCTTGAAAGCACAACCATTTATGAGGAGAAAACCGGAAAAATAAGGAAGACCAAGAAACAAGAAGCATAGACCCCAATTACGCAAGGAGCAGGCTCCTTTGCAATTAATATTTTTGTTTGATCTCCTTTTAACATATGTGTTGATCAGTGAATCACAATTAATGTAAAATAATAATTTGATGTTTAATAAATGTATTATCATGGTTATATTGTCCAAACAAGTTCAGTTTAAAAATTGGTTACTCAAAACGGAAGGAAAAAAATCAACTTTCAACCTCATCTAAATGCATGCATCCTTCTCTAACCTATATTCAAAGCATTTAAGCTAGGGCTGTCAAACTCCTGGCCCACGGGCTGGATGCGTCACACTGCCCACGGCCAGTTTAACGAAGGGGAAAAGTCCCGATACGTCACGACACTACGATGCGAGTTTGACACCTGATTTAAGGTTTTATTCCCAGCAAGCAGAAGGATCTATGCATACTATGCAAACCTAGTCATTGTGATTAGGTTCATTAAATTGTGTTCATTAAATTAGTTTATTTTTATTCTTGGAGACTACCAGTAAGTCCCTACTGTTTTCTATTTCAGAAGCGAGATGGGCAGCATAGATAGTAAGTAAATAAAATTATCTGTAAATTATTGCCTGCAATAATGCAAAGATCATAAACCTAATCATAAACCCAGAATATGCTGAATGTATGACAATAGAAATTTTTTTGTCCATTTCTGCAATTATTAGATGATCTCTCTCAATCCTAAACATATTTCTGAAGTTGTAGGCATTTCCTCCTTTCCCAACCATTCCATTGAATTAAAAATGTAATGGAACCTGCCCATTCCATTCATAACCCAAGAATTTGTGGGAGTGAATCTCGCACCTTGAACGGGATCACTCCCTCCTTTTGCCCACACATTCGCTAATTGAATGTGTTGCTTGTTAGATGCACGAGGCATTTCAGGTTGGGGAAGGCCATGGGGGCCTAGTGATGGAACAGACTACCTGCCTAAGATCACCCAAGGCTTCCCCAACCCAGTGAAATACCTCATGCTCCCCACAATTGCTTCCCCCTCCACCTACCTGCCACACTGGGTCATTTACAGTGCAAAGCTCTAACAGTCTCCTCTGCTACACATGCCCCTCTGCAGTCCCACTTTGGGATGTGCAAGCCTTGCTTGGCAATTTGCCAGCCTAATCAGCTTTGTTTAGGCCTCGCCCAGCACATTGCAGGCCAAAATGGAGCTTTGGAGGGGATAACTGCCCCTTTAAAGCTCCATTTTGGCCTGCAACATGCCGGGCAAGGCCTTCAGAGGCCTAAACAGAAAGTTGGAGGGGTGGACCCGCCCCTACAAACCTTCATTTTGGCCGGCAAGGTGCAGGACAAATGTTCCAGAGCTTCTGCAGTTGCTCGTAAGGGCAAATAATTGCTATGGTGGTGCAAGATTCATAGTTTTGAAACTTGTTTGTAAACACTAGGTGGCACTTCACTAAGGGAACGCTTGTAACTTGGGTATTACCTGTATTCATGCACCACACCGTTCTTAAACCATGCTTAAACTTGCTACAGCAGTCTCGGGATAGATACCATAATCTGGTTTGATTCTAATTTACCATGTCGGAAATCAGCTGTTTGTTTATTCAAGCCATGGTTAAAATATATGAAGAGCATTGTGATTACTTCATTAAGAATGCTAGGGTTTAAATTGATTCATTAGCAACTAAAAATAACTAACTATAGATTAGCACATTTATGAAAGCATAGCATACAGGAATGGGCAATTGATTTTCCCAAGAGGCCTCATGAGAAACTGGGAGTGTTGCAGAGGACCAAACAAATAGGGTGAACTTAATTCCATTCAATTGTGTGATTACAATTATTTACTTATTTATGTTTAATTTCTAATTTTACCTCATGGGAGCCAGACAGGGACAACCAAAGGACGGGATGTGGTATGCAGTCAACTTCATTTTACAGTGGCCTGTATTTAAACATTTAGAGCAAGGAAAAGAAGAGACCATTCTTTTCCTTGCTCTATTATGGAACTTTTTCCTTACGTCATGTTCAAGTATCAGGAAAAAAAATCATGGTATTATTCTTACTCACTTAATAGCCCAATGATTGACAAGCAACTTAATCAGAATTCTTATACTGTACCATGTTTTACTTTACTTTTACACAGGGCCCAGTTCTCTTTGTAAGCAATGCCATTTGGACACCAAAAAGAAAAATAGCTAGATGTCAAGCACTGATTTAATCAGAAAAGTATTTCCTGACTAAAAAGTGTATAGCGAGAAATTATTTATGATATTACTATAGGGCCGTGATGCAAACCTATGGCACGTGCCACAGCTGGCATGCGTAACCATATCAGTGGGCATGCGAGCTCAGCTTCCGGTGGGACTGGAAGTTGTCAAATGGGCCGTTTTTGGCCTTCGGACGATCTCTGGAGGGGTGGGGAAGGCTGTTTTTGCCCTCCCCAGATGCCTGGAGAGTTCCTGGAGCCAGGTGAGAAAGAAAAATGGGCCTACCGGGCCATTGTATGGCAGGTGCAGGGTGGGGGTGGGGGGTTTCGCATAGAATTATGGGTATGAGCATGCACACGCGTGACCCCCCTGCCCCCCCTTCCTGGCATGCAATGGCAAACAGGTTAGCCATCACTGCTGTAGGGGCTTTTCAGCAATTAAGTCAACCCAATAATATAGAGCATGTATGCTTTCCTTCCAGTAACTGAATTATAGTTCCATTATCTTATCCTACTGGTTTATTGAAAGAAGCAGGAATAAGTGTATGTGTCTGAAATGCACAATGTATGATATCAACGAACAAATTACTTAACATAATGACACACTACTTAGCTAAAACTTTTACCCTGGCGAAACAGGTGTTGACAGATAACTGAAATCATCATGTGTCTATGCACCGTACAGATACATCTTGTATTTACTGAAGTTAACTTATGACTCTCAGGTTATTTAATAACAACATTTACTTCACTATTCTACTACCTAATTATATTTAGTGGAATCAGAATATTCAGAAGCACTTCATGTACCAGTAAAATAATTTAACAGTGCAAGCAGTTTTCATAGTTCTCTTTATTAACAACGTGTAGAGCAGTCATCTTCTGAGCCTCTAGGAGAGAAGAGATATTAACACTTAAAAGAAAACAAATCACATTTCACAGAGAAAAAAACTAAATACAGGTAATGTATTAAAATTTCTGAAAACCATCAACTTACTATATTGCATTTACTTCCCCATTTCTGAATCGAGGACCACACAGAACCTTTGAGTCATACTTTCAGGGGCTACATTCTACAAAGCAGATGGCAACTAAATGGATTGGCTACAGCCAGCACAAAAGCTAAATTTTATTTAAAATAAAGTAAGTTTATTTTATCTTATGCCTCAATAAATATTTAATCTATTCTTCCTTCCCTCACGGCCCCAGAAAGGCAACATTTAAAACCCATTAAGGAAAAAACTAATTCCTTTTCTGGTATTTATTTAAAGCACAGAATTAACAACATAACAGCACTAGTAAAAAAAATATGAAGATCAAAATTTGTATGTTGGAAATGCAACCATCTAACTGTATCTTACCATTAATTCATCCTCCTAATCATCCTGTTAATCTGGTCCTCCCTGTTTCCTGCATCACCACCTTCTACAAAATGAGTTGTTTTTTTCTTCATTCCACCCCTTGGAGAAGATAGCTTGAATGGCCAGAGAAAGTTGTTTGCAGCTTTGAAGTTTTTGCCAACAGTATAGATTTCATGGATCAAGTCTTCCATGCAAATAATGCCATATTTTTCTGAAAATTAAAATGAACATCAGAAAATATTCAGCCTGCAAAATGTTCTCACTTGCTCATGAAAGGCATATTAAATATGCTGAGTCTGGTTATTTTTACCATGCTCAAAATATTTCAACCTTCACATCCTGGCAGGTTCAGATATGAAATAAAGGAAATCTGTCAATCAACTAAATCTACAGGATCAGTAAAGGTAGTGTCTTGAGAACAAATGAAAATCTAGAAGAACCAAGAAGAATAGGAACATTACTGTCTCTGGTGGACTTTAAAAAGAAATAAAATTCTGATTTGCTTTTGTTGTCCCTAATGACAAGAGCAAAAGAGTTTTCTTCCAGGCAATCAAATCCCCAAAAAGCTGTAACTGGAGAACCATAAAAAAAACAATACAGGTAGTCTTCGATTTATGACAATTGAGCCCAAAATTTTTGTTGCTGAGACAGTTAAGTGAATTTTGCCGTTTTACAACTTTTCTTGCCACACTTATTAAATGAATCACTGCAACTGTTAAATTTAGTAATTGTTTGAATTGGCACACTTTTCTAGGACTTAAAACTTCTCCTTTTGAATCTTCCTGGGAGGTTGCAGCAGAAGTGTTTTAACTAGAAATCTAGAGTCCCCAGTGTGGATGACAGGGAGTCCAGATCATCAGATCTCCTGTGCATATGCATCTACACATCCTAGTAACAAGGCCACATGAAATACTGTATTTTTTGGACTATAAGATGCTCCAAAGTATAAGATGCACTTAGCTTTTGGGGAGGAAAACAAGGGAAAAAAATCTGGCTCCCAGCTATTTACCTCTTTGCAGCAAACAGCAAATAGCCTGGTCAGCTTCAGCACAGCCTGATTTAGCACAAGCAGCTGACTGGTGGTTGGATCAGCCTCTCAGAATATCGCCTATCATCTGTTCCATGCTGTAGGGATTACCACCGCCCATCGCTGCTGCCACCTATTACTGCCTCTGCACACCATTTTCAGCCTCTGCGCATCCTGTTTTTGGCCTCCGCACGTCCCATTTTTTGGCCCGTTCCAGGCAGCAGGGTTGCCTATCCCTGCTGCTTGGAACAGGCCAAAAATGAGACGCGTGAAGGCCAAAAATGGGGTGCGTGGAAGCAGTGGAGGGTGGCAGCAGCAATGGGTGGAGACGATCCCTGAAACCTGCAACAGCTGATAGATGATATTCTGGGAGGCCGATCCAACCGCCAATCACCTGCTTATGCTAAATCAGGCTGTGCTGAAGCTGTAAATTGCTGGGAGGCAGACGCCGAAGGGGGGGGGGGGCGGCGGCGGGGGGAGAGGCTGAGCTTTGGCAACCTTAGTTGTATAAAACGCACAGACATTTCCACCCACTTTTTTAGAAATCAGAGGTATTCTATCAGTCAATTAAAAACTGATCATAACTATCAATGTTCGATTCAAACCATGCTAGTGGAAGAATATAGCCTTTGCTTGCTCTTATATAAAACAGAAAAGTCCTGTATTTACTACAGCAAAAACAAGCCACAAAGTCCCCAGGTGAAGCACTTGACCCTCTGACAAACCATCTGCTCAGTACTTTACTTTTCTGATTATTTATGTAACTAAGTCCTTTCATTCAGAGAACCTTAAAACAGTAAAAGATTAAATGTCCCAAGTATAAATAGGTACTATACTGTAAAACACACTCACTTAAAATTTGCCAATTATTTTCAAATAATGGAAATGTGCAAAATGTGTCAAAGTCTAAATAAGCTTGAAAAAAGTAGTTTCAAGTTCAAAATAGATTGTTCTGGCCATTTTGAAAGTACTCATTTCAGAAGTGCTCATTTTGCATTTTGTTTTGAGCTCCAAGTGGTACTTTCTCAACTTTGGAACACTTTTTAAATGTTTGGAATAGCTGTTTAAAACTCAAGAGCATTGTCTTACAAGTTCAAAATGTTTCAAATTCAAAACATTTTGCATGTAACTAATTATTGATTTGATATACATTCACACATACGTGATCTTGCAGCTTTTAAATACAAATATACCCAAATTATTGTTTGGATTTATAATTAAAAATGTACTGTTTTAATTCCTGCTGTATTAGAAAATGCATATTGCATATTTTAAACTTCTGGATTGTTAATCTTTACTATTATTCTAATTTGTAAGATCTCAAGGCTCAATGGAGGTAATATTTATCATTAGGTTTCCAAAACACAATTCTTCTAAGCATTATAAAAATTTCATTACTTCAAAGTTACAAGTTGTTATATGAAACTAGATTTCAATCTTGTCAGAAAATATAATCCATAGTATAACATTTCCAGTGAAGTTAGATGTTTATAGATTGAAACATTTTGACCTCAGATGTTTTGAACTCATGTAACTGTGTTCAAAAGTAAGCTGCAAGAACAACAAGAATTTGGAATTCTAAAGCCTTATCCTGAACACTATATATTGCTGTGTTCCTTAGCTCCTATTTCATGAAACAATAAGTTACCAAAATTTGAAAAGGCAGCTCAATAATTGAGCAAATATACATTATACTACATGGGTGTATAAATTCATGGGTGAATTTTCAAAGAAACATAGAGTCTGCACACACATACACACCCAAAATATAACTGAGATTATTCAAACTAGCACATCAGGTTGTAATATGTACCTCAAAGAAAACATACCTCAGGTTTACAGGTATAGATATAACTTAATACCATCACTAGTTAAGTGACAATGCAAAGTAAATTGTACTTACTCAGGCTTTTCTTAATCAGAGAGTTGTCAGTCAAAGGTATACGCTGTTTGTTGATCTTCCCATATCCGCGCTTATAGATCAGCTCATGCACAGACTTTAAGTTAGGATATCTAGAAAATAAACAATTGCTTTGGTGTAATTACTGACAGAACTTTATTTCAGTCATTGGTCAATAAAAATACAATCAATAAAATGAATACAAAAACATATTTTGCATACTCTTCTTACATACTGAATTCATTTGGGATACCTAGCCCTGCCTAACTTGCTCAGAAAATTTAGAGTAAAAGATGGAGAGGGCTAAAGGAAAAAAAAAATCCTGTAATTGTGTTATATACTAATTTTTTAAAAATGTTCCTACTGAAATCATGACACTCAAGGTAGTTCTCAATTTTAGAAGTACACATATAAACAATTAAGAATATTACTTATTTTACAGTAAGGTACATATGCACATAGCCATTAAAATATTTCTAAATACCTGCTTGCCAATTATTTTCTAACGAAGTGTCTTAATCACAGGAAGATCAAGAAAGAAATCCAGACAAATCTTCCAGGCTTCTATAGTCTGTGGTTACCACTGTCTATGTGTCAAATTCTATTTTAAATCATTGTAAAGACATTATGAATGTCTCCTTCTGTAGTCATTAAGGAATGAGCAGGTACACAAAAAGAAATTATACTCTTATGCTAGACCAAAACCATCATGGCAAATTTCTGAGGGACTCATGAGAATAAGAATGAGGTACTATTTGTTGATAATGCCCCTACTTTCTCAATAAAGTAAGAAAAGTTTTTAATCTTATAACGCTTGTAGTACCATGTTTCCTATAATCATAGTTAGCAGGCCCCAAGTCTTACACAGTCTAGTATAATAAAACCTGGGTTGTTTGAGGACCGGGTTGCAAATCTCTTCTAGATCAAAGCATATACTGTAAATGGCAAATCAGCATATACAGTACTAAAAAGTGAATGCGAGGACTAACAAAAGGTATATTTCACCAGATTTTAATAAATGACATATCCTTTTAAAAAAACCAGTGATCACTAAATGTGATTCAACTTACCCCCAAGCAATGTAGGGTTCAACAATCCTCAGCATGTTAATGGATGCCTTGTTGAGTTTCACAAATGTCCCATTAAAAATCTGCCTCAGACGAAGGAGCTGTAGTACCTTTCGAACCTTGGGGCTCACGCCATTAATTCTAAATGACAAAATAGAAACTCTTTTTAGCATATACGTTCAAATGTACTTGCTAATAAACTTGCATCTATAAGCTAACATACAATACTAAAAGTTTCATCGTATAAAATATATATAATTGTTGTCCTACATTAGTAACCTGTTCTGTAATTGAAGGATGCAAGTCCATCTATTTCTTAGAAACATCAATGTGCTTTTCTAAACTTATTCTTGGATTTTTTTTTCCAACATTCCAGCCTACCTACACACAAGATTTTTTAGTGGTTTCTCATTTACTAGATCCAATCCTGCTTAGCTGTTATGGTATCAACCAAGGTAAGCAATTCCTGTTATCTAGCTAGGAGCTATGTAAAACACTCTTCTACAAAATTTGATCACCTATACCCTAAAAATGCATTTTCTTAATTAATCTGAACTAAGAAGCTATTGGAAATTAATTATGAAGGTATAGATGATCAAACATAGCATACACTGGTTACTACATGCAAACATGTAGTGATCTATAGAACTCACTGATTTGTGCATGGAAACTTCCAGGGAATTATGAAATGTTTTATTCGCAGTCCTGACCACACTTCCAAAGGCAGTTTCATCATCTCCAGAAGTAAAAGCTTAGAACCAGAAGCTGTTTGAGATATCCTGAAAAGGGGGGCCTATTTCAGGACTGATTACCCCAGAACACTTCAAACTGCTTCCAGTTTGGAGAATCTAGTTCCAGCAGCTGCAGAACCACTCTCTCAATAGCCTGGTTTCAAAGAATATTTGGAAGAATCTAGAGGGGGAGCAGAAAGTTCCAGATTTCTAACGAAATTTCTATTTCTGCATCAGTGAGCTTTTCACATCCCTGACATATTATCCTATATTTTTCTCTATACGTCTGCATATAACAAACACTCATTTTGTACCCAACATTTGCTAATTTACAGTTCTTCATCAACAGATCAGTAATATACCATCCCTTTGTATGCAAGACGTTGAACTTCAATTCTTAGCTCATTAAGTTAGAACAGAAAAAAATCTTGTCTGAAACCTTTCAGGCCAGTGTCAAAAATGATCTGACTCTGTGACTTCATAGAGTATATAATCAGTACAATATTGGGATAGAAATAAAGCATTAAATTCTACTTAAAACTGCCTTTAAAGTGTGCATAAATTGAATACTGAACAAGGTAAATGTGATAAACAATCACAATCTCCTTAATACAAAATATCGACATCTAAATAAAATTGTCTAATTAGTATTGGCTTGAATTGTTTAACCGTGGCTTTCCTACCAGGGCTTAGATAGTACTACACATAGGGTTGTTACACTTGTTTACTTACCCTCTGATCCTGATTACAAATGCCAATTTGGGTTCAGCAGGTACATAGTAATTGCCAGCTTTGCGAGCCATGCGTGCCATGCGAATCTCACGACGATACATCTGCCTATATTCTTTGTGGTAGGTCTGGGCTCTTTTATAAATGACTTTTCGTTCCTCCTTTCGCAACTGAAATAAGAATGTTATATTGATAAATTTATCTTTTTCTCCTCTTCATTTATTTATTGTTTATTTTTTATCCTCCATTTAACCTCACATCTATGTTGTCAGGAAAAATTAGACATGAAACCAAATGAATATGAATTTTAATTTACTCTTGTCATATTACTGCAATTTATTTTTTATTTCACTTCAAAGACAACATAGCTCCAAGACAGTAAATTCTTTTTTAAAAATATATTTTTTTCTAATTTCTAATCAACTTGTGCTGGTTCTCAATTTTTTTAAGGCACTTATTTTAAAGTAAATGCTTATTCTTTTTAATCTTTATCATCTATACCTTTTTCTTGCAGGGAAGGGCAAGTTCTCAAATTTTGGTAGATTCAAGCCAAATTCAAGCTAAAGAAGAATAAAAGAATTACAAGAGACCTTGGAGGTCTAGACTAACCTCCTGCTCATATACATATATATATATGTGTAAAGCAGATTAGGATAGACAAGGGTTTTCAACGAGAGAACAGTGAAAGCAGGAATTATTTTAGCAAAGTACAATTTAGGAATGGCTGAAAAATCCTGAGTAGTGGACAGTTTTCTAGCATATATCTTGCTAAACCATGTAAAATTAAAGTGCAAGATATAATAAGAAAAAATGAATCCAGGATCTATTAAGAAAAACATGTTTTATTAGAAGCTAGGATGATTTGGAAATGAACAAAGTAGTATGTGAATCCCAAATAAATTGGATTTATTTAATATACTACACTGAATACAGTCCATTCCAGGGAAAAAAGCAGAACACTCATAATAAAAGCACAATGTTTAAGATAAGCTGCTGTTTTGCTTGAAATGGGAAAACCTTGGGATTCTGTAATGCCACACTGCTACAAAACACTAAAAGAAAATTCAAAGTAAAGCTAAAGATAAATGCAGTTTTTGCAGGTTCATAATTGATTACTGTCTCTTCAGATCAAAATGAAACATACCAGAGCAACAAATGAAACCTTTGACTTTAAATAAAGTCACACACTAACTTGCAATTTGAAAAGATTTCATATAGATTTACTTGCTGATAAACCAAATAAACATAATGTGTCTATATTCTATGTAAAAGAGCATATAATTCATTATTAAATCATACTGGATTTTATTGTTTTATTCTACTCTTATGTAAACTGTCATAGGATGTGTCTCATGGGGTAGATTAAAAATATAGTATTTACCTTCTTTTGGACCAACAGTCTCTTTATACGTTTGGCCTTTAAATCAGCAAAAGCCTTCCTTTTCTTTAAAAGGCTTTCTGGCACGGAAGGCAACTTCTTCTTTCCTCTAAATTATAAAGCAAATTGACAAAAATTATTCAAGTGAAAATATTTGATAACAAGTAAAATGTACCCAATTTTTTTAAAAAAACCTAGAACTGCAAGAAATATAAGCACACCAGATAATTCAGATATACTTTGTTCTTAACTTATTTGGCTCATTTTTGCAGTTTTTATGGTATTTATTCTAATTATCCAAATATGCATCATCAACCATTCTTAAACTATCAGTCACAAAAACACTTCAACTCACTCTGTTACTATTGCACGTTTTGCCCCACTAAAATAGTTCTAAAATTTACAGAGAAACCAGATTTACTACTGATAGATAGAAGTTGGAAGACATTTATTTTCCGAAATCATGGAAAAAGCAGGAAGAATTCCAAGGTTGGAGTATTTTTTGTTTTGTTTTTTGCCATTTTCAACGATGAGTACCGTGGAGTTTCGGGTCCCTGATTTTGAGTGAAGGGCCACGTTCCTTGCTGTCTTCCATTCACCCCCACTGTATGCGTGGAAAGTACCGGGAGGGAATAGCTAGGCCTAGATTAAACTATTAATCCAATAATTGCTTAATCAACCAATAATCAAACAACAGTGGACCTAGGAAGCCGCAAATGCCCTCCTCCGTTAGAGTTCTCCCGCTCTGAAAAAAATAAGTTTCTACAACACTCAACGCGATTCATTACAGCAGGGATCCAGTTCTCAGCCACATCTCCCTAATTAACCCTTCCAGACAACTGTTGCACTAGTTTAGGGAAAACCTTTCAAGTTACAAAGCCATGATAAAACTTTTTTAAAAAGAAAGGCTTGCAAAGAAAGTCTTAACGCGATGGATGGCAACAGATTGCCTCGCAAAAGCATTACTTACTCCTCGGCCGCCATGGTCGCTACCGGAAAAAGAGAGACGGGGAGCATGCGCAGAGAACATGAACTGTCGCTTAGCGGGCCAATAGATGGGACTGCTGAATGAGAAGCCCCCGCTCCCGTTTAGCTGTCTAAATTAACGCCTGCACCAAGTTGACCAGCTTGGGGACCAGATTAGTGCTGAAACGAACGCGGAAGCTGTTGTGACTCCTTCAAATGGTGAAAGATTTTTCCATGCTTTCGTTTTTATTGCCAACCAGGGTAGGCGATAAAGAAGGGATGGTATATTATTTTATCAGTGTATTAAAGTAACCTATTTTGTAATTTGATTGATAATACTACCTGTTTTATCTCTTCGTATCTCCTTTTCTAGGCAATCAAACTGTCGTCTAAATATAAAGGACGTCTACATGAATAGAATACAGTATGCCGTAACCCTTACTGTATATATAACCCAGGTTGGTTAAGTGGGGCTTTCTCCTAAAGCTTTTCCCAAGTGCCTTTTCACTACTCTATGGAAATTGGAATACATCTTGGGGATCACATTATATTGCACGGATTTACATTCTATTCTATTTACTCCATGTAAATTTCAACGTCCCTGTACGAAGAGCAGCACGTGTCTGGTTTCTTTAGCATTTGGATGAAAGACTGGATGGAAGTTTGGTAAAGGCAATCTTCATTTTACTGCCAAGAAAACTGCAGACTGTCCATCGTGTCAAGCTCGGCTTGAAAGATGCTTTAGTTTACAGTAAATCCTGTTCATTATGAGTACAATGGGTAAACTGAATCCGGAGGATGGGAAAGCCTAAAAGACGATAGAAAAGCCAAATGCTTACGTAAAAACTACATTCCCTAGCATTTCAACCGTAGGCGGGCAAAAGAGAAAAAAATGAGCTACAACATGCTACGGGAGCAAGTCTTTCTACATAGAGGCATGTAGTCAGGTGCATTCTGAAGTTACATCATTGGCCGGTTAGGAATTTTGGTGTCTGTAGGTCACCTCCTTAACGTCAGCCTTCCCAATCCAGCTGAATCCGGTGTGACGTCACACTCGTGCAGAAATCCTTTCTGAACTTGATCTTTCAGCTTGATCTTTCAGTTTGGTGTCCGTATGCATTATCTCGGCCGTAAATTCCATGGGAAATCACTGCTTTGCAGATATCGAGAAAGTTTATGTGGGATAGGAATAAATCAACTTTAAATGTCCTCCAACTAATTTGGGACCGTGTTGTGGATCAGATTGATCAGATCTTCAGTTATTGGGAATGGTGATGGGAAAAAAATTACACGTGGAAGTGGTCTTGCGGACTAGACGACGGAAGTGGTTTCAGGTAGAAAGCAGCGCACCTCTCGTTCCAATTTACACAGTTTCCTCCACTTGTAAAGAAAAATAAGGCGTTCCACTCAATAATGTTCCCGATTCACATTGTTTCCGGCAGGGTTAGTCTGTTACAAGAAAACAGCAATCTCAAGCTAAAAACCCACTCCTTTTGTTCTGGAATCAAGATTAACAATCTGAGATATATTTATGCGATGGTAATTTTATTCAAAGATGGCATAGAATTGTTGACGGGTTTACAGATCACGCTAAACTAACTCCCGGTTCCTCTTCGTGTGCACTGTAAGTACTGCGTGAATTTAGCCACGGGGACTTCTACTCCTTGGTCACACCGTGGTTGACCAGGGAGTGCTATACTCTACTCAGGTGTCTGTTGACTGAAATGGGATTCGTTGGCAAAGGACGCGCGCCTGGGCTTGTTCGCCCACACCGGGGCCGAATCTGTGGACGCCGCCAAACAAAAGAAAAAAGCCGCGAGTTTTTTTTTTTTTTCCCTCGGTGATGGCTGGTAGGGACTCGGTCGTGGGGGGCTTGTCCGCTCGGTCCAGTCCGGGCCGTCCGCCAAATTGTGAGGGTGGCGCTGTTGGGCGAAAATGTGTGGGGAGAAACGGTTCGGAATGCAAAGTGGGCGACGAGGAGGAGGGGCCGGGCTGCGAAGCGCAGACGGAGGGGGGCTTGGGGGCGGGCTGGCGTTCTCGAGCCGGGGCTATATAGAGCCCCGAGCGGTGCGAACATGCTCACTTAGCGGGCGCTGCGCGGAGCCCTGGCGTAGGCGCGAGGTAAAGGTTGCAGGTAGGGCTGGGAAAGGAGGCGTGGAAGAGCGGCAGGGCGCTCCAAGCAGCCGCTTCTTAAGACTCCGTCGGTATTCTAGCTGAGGCAAGCAAGGTGGTCGCAGCGCGCGCCCTTTTATAGGGGAGCCCAGCGGTGCGCGAGCGGGTGAGGCAGGACGAAGGGAAATCCGAACTTGTACTTTGCTCCCTTACTTTGGCCACTTCCCGCGTCGACTCGCCGCGTGTAGGTTTGGCTTCTCCTGCAAGGGAGGCAAGGTGGCCGTTAGGTAACAGGGCTTGTGTTCGCCGCACAAAACAACCGCTGAGTCAGAGGCGGGGAGGAGTTGCACTCTCTACAGGTCCGTCCAGGCCAGCCAGGTGTCTTTAGAGAGTGTCCAAAGAGTGTGTGTGTGTGTGAGAGAGAAACTCTTGCCGGCCTCTCTGAAGAGTGGGAGCCACTCTCCCGAATTGCTCGAGGCAAGGCGCGTGAGAATAGGGGCTCTTCCTGCTTGGAGCTGGCACGCTGCTTTTAACTTGTCGAGCCGGTGCCCAAGTCCTGTGCGGCGCGAGCAACCCAGCGCCCTCACGCCCTCTCTCGCGCCGTCGCCAGACGGGGCTCCCCGAATCCTCCGAGGCTTCTCCGGCTCGGCAGCCATGAACATCATCCTGGAATTCTTCGTGGTCACCTTCAAGGTCCTTTGGGCGTTCGTGGTGGCCGCCGCCAAATGGCTCATGCGCCCCAAGGAGAAGAGCGTGGCCGGGCAGGTGTGCCTGATTACCGGCGCCGGCAGCGGGCTGGGTCGGCTCTTCGCTCTGGAGTTCGCCCGCCGCCGAGCACGCTTGGTCCTGTGGGACATCAACTCGCAGAGCAACGAGGAGACGGCGGGCATGGTGCGGCACATCTACCGGGAGATCTCGGAAGAAGCCGTGGTCGCGGCTCAGAAAGGTAACGGGCTTTGCTGAAGGCGGGTGGACCCTCCGGGGTTGGGCACCGGCGCGTGAGGCGGCCGCCAAATTCTCCAAGGAGTCAAGAAAAGTGGGCATCGAGTGTTGCTTCATTCGAAGGGGGCAAATTGGACTTGAGTGGGTATCATGAAATCTAACCTGAGTTGCGCTGAGATGAGAAGGGGAGGAAAATTAGGAGTATGAGGGCCACAGTTGAAACTATTACTCTTGATAGCCCAAAAGGTGCCTTTTCAAGAGGCAACTGGACTTTCTGGTTTTTCTTTGAAGATTCTCATCCAAGAAGCTTCTTCAGCTTCTTACTTTTATTCTTCATTCTTATTGCTATTGCTATTTCTATTTCTTGATAGTGCTTGGAATGGAGTTTTCTGTTTCACTGAGTTCAATGTATATCTAAATGAGACCTTCAGAAGCAATATTGTATCTAAACTTTCGTAGAATAAAAATATTGACTGGTTCTGGTCCAGCGCTAAAGGTAGGAATATCCAGATGTTTTGCAGGAGGAAACATTTCCAAAAGTCACTAGGAGGTTCAGTGAGTTGTGTTGCTGCTTTGCAGTCTCTCCAGAGTGATTTGCCTGCTCTTCTTAAGGGCAGCAGGCTTGAAAGTATTCAAAAGTTTTGGCTTTAGGAGTGGAGGGTGGAGGAGAAGCGTTGAAGGGTATCCTTAAAACTGTGGTTCTTGGAGAAATATTCTCCCAAGAAGTTTAGGAATTTGGGCATTTTTTTTGTTTTGTTTTGTTTTGTTCAGCTGCCTGTGGTTGTGATAGCATTGTATTATAATGTCTCCTAGCTATTTGTATTTTATTTTTATTATGTTTTGAATGCTTCGTGATTGTTTGCATCCAGAGTCACTGGGTGGTTGCACAAATTAAATAAATAAATTTCCATGTCATTCTACTCCATGACTTTGAATGACTAAAAGACACGGGATAAATATTTTAAAGTTTAAGGGTTCCAAGCTTACAGAATTCTATCCTAGTAGGAGCTCGGCTTTTTTAAATAGATTGTTACAATTTAAGAAATAGACAGTTGCTATAAAATAAGCAAAAAGTGCTTATTCTTGACATAAGCAGGTAGGAAGTGGCATAATTTGCACAATGATATAAATAATTTTAAATAATGTTAAACCCACTTGGTAGGAAGTCTTAATTACAGGTAATACAGTAGCACTTATTCCCAGGTAAATAACTTAATGATTGCAGCCTGCAAAATAAATAAATGCTACTAAATAAAGCCTTGTTTCTGAACAAATATGGAAAAGTTAGGTCTACATGTCCCTACTGAGTTTGGGGTTTCTCTGTTTCATTTTTTAATTAGTAATGGTGAATTCCTTGGTCATGTTACCTTCCATTTGGCATCAGTAGATCACTGCTGAAGATTAGCACTGTAAGGCTTGGTACTTCATTGTTTTGGTATGTAGTTGTCACACTTTATTTTTTGGAACAGGACTAACAAGAATCTTGTCAAACTGGGTAGATTAATAATTGCCTCTTATTTCCTGGTATGGAAACACTGAATATATATTTAATTAAATTCTTATTTGTCCCTCTCCTTTGCTTTTCTGGATTTCTGTAAGCAGCTGGGCATGGTGAAGAGGAAGTGCTACCTCCCTACAATTTACAAGTTCATACATACACTTGTGATGTGAGCAACAGAGAGAATGTGTACAAGACTGCTGAGAGAGTCTGCAAGGAGGTTGGTGAAGTCTCAGTCCTTGTGAACAACGCTGGTGTTGTTTCCGGCCACCATCTTTTGGAATGTCCTGATGAACTTATTGAGAGGACTATGATGGTTAATTGCCACGCACATTTCTGGGTAAATATACTTATTTCTAGTGGGATGACTGTATGACTTGGTTACAGTAAGCTTTGATATTCTGAACATGAACAAGGCTATTTACTTATACTTAGTTCATTTTCATGTTTTCATTTTTGCTTTGTCCTTTCTCTTAAAGTTAAATGATGTTTAAAATTAGTAGCTTTTTTTTGCGTAAGACTGTAGCTTCAAGATGGTTTTGCCCTAGACTGTTGTGCCTTCTACCTTTTTGCTGATCTTTGTAATCAATGAGTCTGATCTATAGAAACTATACTGCCGTGAAAATAGTAATTAGACATGTTTGTCCAACCAACATCTCCTACAGATTTCAGTAAGGGTTGGGAATGTTATAGATCTTCCAGTTCAGAGATATTACTATAGAAATAACATTCACTCATGAGTTCTGTTAATTCTCCTTTTGAATTATATCATACAGTTGGCTTGTTAGAAGTTGTAATATATTTAATGTGTTATCACAATGAAAAAAGGCATTTCTTTTTGAACATGCTTTACAGCCTGATTTATCTAATTGGAACTGGCTACAAGAAAGTATTGTCTCAAAAACATGAAGCTTCACTACTCTGACTATGATCATTGCTCAACAGAATATTTTGTCTTTTGAGTAGTAGCAGCTGTATGAAATGCCAAGCAGAAGTACATTCTAGCCTTGTTTTCAATCAAGGTTGGTAAATGTTCTATGCTGTATTTATAGTCTACTTTCTGCTCTGTTGCTATTTGCTACTTTGAATGACTGTGGCTTTCATCACCTGTACTGGCATTCCTAGAGGGGCTTTACTTCCAGGTAAGTCTATAGCCAATTGAATCTAAAAAGCACTTGAGTAATGGAAATGGTTACTTGGCCCCCTTTGCTTTTTTTGGCAGTCTTAAATCCTCTAATGTTGAGAATGCTATTTTTATTTTCTGTTACTGTTTCTGATTCACACACCATTGTACAGTAGTCATCATCCCAGCACCTGCAATGTTGATATAGTTTGTAGCTCTTTGCTACTGAGAATCTTAAATACACACTAAACGTATTTTAGGAGAGAAGAGCAGACAAGTAGTTCATGATCCTTCTGTCAAGCTTATTCTTTCGATCCGTACTGTACACTGTTGAGTGACTTGATATGAGAGCCCAATTCATTACATACCAGTTGCATAATTCAAAGAAGTTTGTGTTTAGTATTTTACAAAGAGAAAGTACTGTAATTAAAAACTTTTTCTGCTAGAAGGATAAATATCCTGTTGATACTTAAAAAGGCAGAAACAGTGCTAACTTCACAAATTGGATTAAAGAAAAAATATAAAAATGAGAGGCATTGTCATTCATTAAATTCCTGAATTATCTTGTTCTTCATTTTGGCAACTAAACCAATTATTTACAAATTTGTGTGTTTTAAGGAATCATTTCTAAATCCTCAACTAATAGAACACTTAGTTATAATCCTGTAAGAATTTATTAACAAATAAGCACCATAGCGATGAGCAGAATTTGAATAATGTATGTAGGTTTATTGCAGCAACTTTGATCTAGCCTTATTTCTGATTTTTTTTCTCTCTGCTCTGGGACAATAGTGTTTCATTTGAAACAGATAGACATAACAATACTCTAAAAATGACTTCAGATCTTGTATAGTTGTATAGTTTTAGTTAGCAACCACTACTTTAGTTCCATGTACATGATTTCTGTAGTTCAATGAAAATGTCTTTAGGAAGAAATTATTTTCTTGTGTGGATACTTAGGCGTCTCTTGTTTTCCAATCCAAAATACGAAGAGCACAAAAACAATTAAAACTAAAAGAGTCTGAGCTATTGACATCTGCTACTGATTATCATAAATACACATGTCATTTAGTATAGTACTATAGCAAGTCTTTGTTAGTGTATGGTGACAACAATTGGTCGTCTACAATTTGAATTCCATTGTTGATTAAGCTGCAATCTTTATTCCTAAAAACTTGGGTGATATCCTGGCTTCTGTTCATCTATAGTACCTAGTAGAAAGGGGGATTTGTGCAGATTTCTGCACAAGACCCCCAGAATGACTCTCATGGGACAGTTACTGCTTTTTCTGTTGGTTGATGGATGGCTTTCTTCCACAAGGAAGACACAATGGGACACAATCCTTAGTGTCATTTTTAGATGCAGTGCCAGTTCATCATCAAGTATTTTTAAATATATGGGATTTTTATTTTTTTTTAAATGGTACTTACAGTTTTTAGTCTACATTAGAATTCGTCAGTCTTCAATTATTTATAAGCATATAATTATCTCACTGTGTCAAGTGGAAAAAAGATTCCAAATCTCTTTTTGGTCATGTTTGGAATCCATTATGACCACCTCATAATCTGTTCTTAAAAACATTATGCTGTGGTGGCACAGTGGTTAGAATGCAGGCAGTCTCTGCCCACTGCCAGGAGTCCAATCATGACCAGCTCAAGGATGACTCAGCTTTCTATCATTCCAAGGTTGGTAAAATGAGGACCCAGGTTGTTGGGGGCAATATGCTGACTCTGTAAACCACTTAAGAGAGTGCAATAAAGCACTGTGAAGTGATACATAAATCTAAGTACTATTGCTATTATGTATTTAAAATGTGATATTCTGTAATACACATTTCATCTGCAAACCAGGGGTGAAATGCTCCCGGTTCGGATTAGATCACCCGATCCGGTAGCGATGGTGGCGGGTGGTTCAGAGAACCAGTAGCAAAAATCCTTGCCTCCCCCCGCCCAGCTGAACCGCGCAATCATCAGAGGCTTTTTTTTAACTTTTAAAAACATTTTTTCTACAACCTCTTCCTCTGAAAAAAATGTTTTTAAAAGTAAAAAAAAAAGCCTTTAATGATCGTGCAGCTCAGCTGGCATCATCAGAGGTGTTTAAAAGCATTTTTTTATGCAACCTCTTCGGCCAAAGGGGTTGTAAAAAAATGCCTTTAAAAGCCTCTGGCGATCCCAGCTGAGTTGCCTGATCATTAGGGGCTTCTAAAAGCACTTCTTTCCTGCAACCTCTTAAGGTTGTAGAAAAAATGCTTTTAAAAGTAAAAAAAAAAAAAAAAGTTAGCCATGCCCACCCAGTCACGTTACCCACCCTCAACAAGCCATGCCCACAGAACCAGTAGTAACAAATTTTACATTTCACCACTGCTGCAAACTAATAAAACAGCTTAAAGTATCTATAGCAAAGGAAAAGGAATTGGAACTTTAACTTTTCCATTAAAATACCCATGCGTCACATTAAATATATGTATTTCTTGTTTTTTAATGCAAATATTTCTAGCCCATTGAGCTTCAAGAATTGTAACACTGTCCACTACTAAAATTATTCTTTCTTAATTATAACACGAACAAGCAAAAGTCTTAATGGTAAGTACTATTGTTCTTGTAGAAATATAGTTCAAAATAGGGCTGCTAATGAGTCTAACAATTATAAGAAGAACAACATTAAGTATATCATACCTTTGTATATAATAGTCCATTCTAATAAAGATAATGCATATTAACATAGTTTTAATATCGGTATAGTAGAAAATAGTTTTGAGTATCTTATTGTCTTCATGCCATGCCATGATGCACCTTTGAGAACATAACCCACTTGATCTTATATATACAATATTAGAATAAGCAGTGCACCATATGTTCACATTCATTTTTTATGATGTGGCTGAAAAGTATACCTAATTATTCTGTTGCTACTTTATTTATTGCTTAGACGACTGCCTTAGAATCTGATTCATCAAATTTTGTTTTAGCTAATCTACTTTAATATCATGCTGGAAAAAATCTACCCATTATATTTTTCAGGGGAACTTAGAGCTATTGATTGCAATTACTGGTCAGCATGATTTTTCCTACCTCTTCAACAGGGTTAGCAGTGAAAGTGTACTACCAGTTCAAGTGCCATTTTATATGAAATTATTGGACCTTCTATTATTCATTTTATGTATTTATCATGATTAAGACTACCTGAGTCATCCCAGATTTACAAACATCCTTCCCAATAACTGTTTTCCCTAATTAGTGTTGATACGTATATCTAACAACACTGGATTGAAATGAATGGGAAAATTCATATAAGAAAGAAAGCTTAAATGCCAAAGTGCAAAAGTTTAAATATAGACCAATTGACTTTTTTAACAAGTGCTTTTAAGTATGCCCCCAAGTATCTTTTAGACAATTGTTCTTATCTCTGCATTTTGAAAATGGCTGAAAGTAGTTGTATCAAAGTTGTTTCAGTATGTGCTTTTTCATCATCAATCTTAACTCCAATTTTTATTTGTAATAAGCTCAGCAAGCTTGTCCACAGATACATACCTTTATTGTATGTATTGTATGTAAGATTTGTAATCTTGGATTTGGAATTAAGCACAAAAGAATCTTAACCAATTGACACACTTTCTGTGATTGTATTGAATGATGGTTGTTTTTATGTTTTGTTATGTTTAAAAATAAAAAAAAATCAAAAAAAAATAAAGGAAATGTTAAAAAAAAATCTTAAGACTTGAGGTATGCTTGTTGAATAGAAATGGAAAGCCATGAAAGCTGATGGTTATTAAAAACTCTCTTTCAAGTTGATAGAAGTTGAAGTCTTTTGATACTCCATTGTGTGCTTGGATTAGTTTGTGCTAGGAGCTTTAGATTAGCAATAAATAGTTTAGATTAGCAAAAAAGCGCAAGTATGATACTCAGTTCTAATTATATATTGCACATAAATATATTCACTGAGGAGTTAGGAACTCCTTAGTGAATTTGTTCATTGTTAAAATATCTGCTAAGTGGCAGGTGGCTCTTATGGCTTGCATAGCTTTAACTCATAATTCAAAACATTTTACACCTTTGCTTCCTATTTATATATGTAGTTTTGAAAAGCCCTTTTTTCTTATTCTTTCCTTTGATCAGTCTCTATTTACAAAGAATTAGATTCAGTTGACCTAAGTAATATTTGTTGATCTCACTCTTGTGATACTACCTTTCAACTCGACAATGGTATACAGATGAAACTATCTTAAGTTAAAAGAAATGAAACTTTCTATCTCCCTTTTATCTATTGTGGTTGTCTATGGCCCTCCAAACTCTTGAGCAGAAGTCTTCTTCCCCAAATTCTTTCTTTGGAGATACCAGAATTGAATGTATATTTTTTCACACATCTACAATATGAAGATAACACAATAGTATCTGTTGGCACCGATTTCTTTATTTTTTCAAATTTGGAAAGCTTCCTAATGCCATAGCAACTCTAGACAGCATGCAGTATTAAAAACAGATTATAACAATTTTTAAATGACAAGGAAAACAACATTCTCTTACACAATGCACTTGCACATGGGACCTAGCCCAAGGCAGAAGGGGGGAAACCATGTTTCAACAGCCCATTCCATATCACTAATAGGGAAAGTGGACTTTCTGGCTTTTTCTTTTGGAACAGTCTTCTGTTGGAAACTTCACCTGTCCTTTATGAGATCTGTATCTGATAACAGGCATACAGAAAGCTCTGAAATTGAAACTAATGAGCTATGCTTTCCAAAACTGGGACTATACACTAGTGCTCCTCAATTGGTGACCCCAAAATGCGTTCAGATTGCAAATTCCAGAATTTCCTACCAATTCTATCTTTACCTATATTCCCGAAGTTTTTTTTTAAACTTACTTTTTTTTTGTCTGCTTATCCATAGGCTTTGAGTAAAAAGTATTTTTGTTATTGTTTCCAATTTTTCCTTTTACTGTATTTTAAAATATTTCTATTACATTCTTCTGCAATACTTAATAAGGTGTAAATGCTTTTCAGAATGATTCAGAAAACTTTAAAAAGCCAATTGGTGGTTATTTGTAATGAAAAGCAATGTAGAAATTATGCAAAATTAACAGCAGAAAGAACTAACATTATGTTCTATTTTTTAAAGGAATGAATTTCCTTTTTATAGTAGGATATGTGCATATCCTGCTTGTTCCCAGAATCAAATTAAAATGGGAGTGATACACATTACACTAGGAAGTATGTGACATAATACATCTGGGAGCAATATTTTTCTTATGGGGGTAGGGATTGCGAGTAAGAAACTTATTCTGTCACTACCTCATTATGTCAAAGATGTGGCATTTTATTGTCACCACTTGGCCTATATATTTAACTTAATCTACTCATTACAACCTAAGTCATTTTTTGGTCTGGTATATATTTGCATACACCAATTCAATTTCCAAACTGTTCTGTTGAACATAATGGAGTTTTCTTCTGAAAAAAGTATAGAATGGTGTGGTAAAAAGGCAAATATATTATAAGCAATTTTTTTTCTGTTTATTGAAAGGAAATTAGTCTGTTTTATGCAAATGTCAATTATCTTTAATTGAATTTCTAATCATGAAAAAAATGTTCTGGCAACATTGATTTGTAAGCTATCAGCATTGCATATTTACATTTACTGATGAATCATTTAAAGTGTATTTCTAAGGAAGGCCTAATTAAATATTTTTGTTTGATCTTATTTCTGAGAGAAACCTTGTATGTTCTTGCTATATTTATCATTTTCTACAGAATTACAGATCCCATGTGGTTTTTTCCATCTCCAGTTTGTGGAAAAAGATTTTTGCAGTAAATGTCCATTGTATGAGAATGAAGCTTATTTGGTGGTTGTCTGTCTAGTAGATTTCTCAGATTTCCTTTCCTAGGGCCATCTCCAATGGAATCTTTCTGAAGCAGAATGGAAAATAACACTAAGATCTGTAATCCATTCTCTTGTAATTACAGGAAGTCTTTGGAACATTTCCCTCCATAAACAGAAAGATATTTTGTCCATGTGGAAGGACAATTCAGATTTAAAATATTGATTTATTTTGATTTCAACTTCTAGATCAATATTATATTTTACTAGCATTGTGTAAAAATGATGTGTCTCATTCTTAGATGTATTGAAGTAATCCCTTGGATGTTTTCTGCCTTAGTAGAGCTACAGGTGATTCTCTTCCTTTCACTGTTCTCCATCTCAGTGAGGCCCCATGCTGGAAGACGCCAGAGGTATAGCTGGTACAGCATTCTGCCTCTCCTGGGATCAGTTTATAAAAATTCCAGAAGCAGGACGTGGACACAATGGTGTGCTTACATTTCTCAACAATGGATATTTAAATCGAGTCGGGTGGTAAATGGCAAGGTTTAAGTATTTGCATTATTCATTGATTTTTAACCAAATGGCAACAAGCTTTGGTGCTAATTGAACAGGGGTGAAGGATTTTCACAACTAGAAATTGAATGTGTTAGTAGGTGAGATTTAGAATTTAGGTGCTAGGAAACTTCTGTGTAATGAACAACTAAAGACAAAAGGTGACTCCTTTTGGTGGAACTTGGTAGTTTAAAAATAAGCTTTTGATGTTTTTTTTGTTGTTCCTTAGTAAAGTCTCTGCCAACTTTCTTGTTTTCCTTCCTTAACATCCTGAATTAAAGTGTGTGGGAAATATAGAGACAAAGATTGCTAAACCCTTAATTTCTTAACGCATTTCCCATTTTGATTTATTTGTTTTCTTAGCTCATTTTCCATTTTGGCATTTGTTTTTTTGATGGTACAGTAAGTAACCTGTGTAGATTGATTGATTATGTGTCATTGCAACCACATAGATCTTTCTCAAGAACAAAATGGGTGTGTATAATCAACTTTTAAGGTTTTTAGTCTTCAACTGCAACTTTCAGAAGCTGTTGGAAACCGAAGTTTCTCAGGTACCATTTAAGAAAGTTGTGGAATCAAGAGACTCGTAATAGTTTTCTAGGGCCTTGTCCTGTTTCATTTGATTTTGTGCTTATTAGATTATTTTAGTTTGGATTGTCTGCCTGATTTGATATTTATAGCTGTTTATAGGGGTTTTCTATGCCATCCAGAGCCCATTAGGGGTGGGAGGCTAATATAATAATTGCATTATTATTATTATAGTTATTACTGTACATTGACAAACATTTTTATCTATCACTTACATATGTGGATCCAAGCAGATCCACACTGCTTGGATCCACACACATATTATGCCAATACATTATAACATCATAGGTTCTTGGGAAGAACTCAATGCATATGAAGGACAATACCATCTGAAAACCTGGCAGATGTGACATTACATTGCTCTGTTTACAGTAATAATGAATAATGCTATACGGTTATATATTTATATTTCTACTTTTGTCCTTTATTTTTCCTGACAGTTGAAATGAAGATTAGATTGACCAAAGACAGATTACTAGATAGGCTTGCTGCTCCTAATGCTTTTGTTGTTTTTTCCCCATTTTAACATTTCATATTATCCAGTATACAGTCAATGACATAAAAATACCACAGTGCCATTGACTAATATAAGTCCTTGTAGAGTGCTAAAAACAATTGTACTGGATATAAATGAAATAAAATTTTGTGATGCTGTCCTCCAATACCAGTGTCTTAATACAGAATCATAATTCATTATCACTACTACCATTTATATTCTTCTGTTTAGTAGCAATAAGATCTGAGTTTTCTTGACACACAATTTGGCACTTTTTTTGAATCCCACACTAGAGTTAAAAGCAATTTCTATGCGTGTACCAAGGGAATTCCTTTTATGGCTATAAAAGTAGTTGAACCAGTTCCTTTGCAACTGCATAGAGTATGGTTAACAGTTGTTCTCCTAGTTGCTCCATTAATTAGGTACTGGTATTGGTAGGAACCATACTAGTTATATCGCTTTATAAACTAAAACTTGGCTTTGATCTACATTTCATTGTTTTATTCATATTTTCATATTTTTCAGTTGAAATTTTAGTCCTGTGTTAAGTTATGTTATGTTATGTTGTTTTATCCTTTCACCAGGATTTCTTGATACTTTTAAAACTAGAACTAAAGTAATAAAGGAAGAGGATATTGGAAACTAAGTTTTCCATGAATAGAAATATCTTAGCCCCCACCTCATAAAACAATATACTTGCTGTTTCATTAAACTAGTTTCATTAGGCTCCCCTCCACCCCCCCCCCCCCAAAACTTTATAAGACTATAGTAGTGGAAATAACTCAACAGCTCTTTTTTAAAAAGTAAGATTAAGGATGATGAATGAAATTATCCTGATGTTATGGGAACCTGGCTGCCTCTAATAATGAGGCTAGGTATGTTTTTAAAAAGATTTTTGTGATGATAGCTAATTCATAGCTTCCTTCTAAATCTAGATTGGTGCTTTTTCATATATTAGCTGCATTTCTCCTCCATTTTACTTAAAGACTCAATCAGGAGCAGACTGAAAAGTTTGGTGAAGTGGTTAAAGTTAGAAACCAAAAGACTGTGAATTCTAGTTTTCTCTTATGCATGAAAGGCAACTGAGTGGCTATTGGTGAGTCTCTTAGTTCAACCCTGCTCATAGGTTTCTTGTAGAGTAATTAGGAGGCAGAAACATGCATATAGTACCCTGAGCTGTACAAAAATAGGATATAAATCTTAGAGTAACTATGTGTTTATGTTTCTCTATTCATATTGCAAGTTTAAAAATATAGTGTTATAGTCAAAGGAGAAACTTTGAGTCATAAAAGGCAAAATTTGCTTCATTAATTTTATTCATTTATTTGGTATTATTTATCAAATAAATACCATCTTTTCTTATGGTAATATTGTATGCTTATTTATAGTTGGATTGTAAATAACGTAGTGCAATTCTTGCTCAATGTATTCCCCCACCCTCAAACTCTCACATACTTAAACCGGTATTATATCAAGAGTTACTGAAAGAGATATTAAATCTCAAACTAGTAGTCCATTTAGCTCATCATTGTTGACATTGACTGACAGCAACTGTCCAAATCTACTTACATATTCCAGAAACTGAACTTGAGATTTTCTGCAAGCAAAGTTTATTCTTTCATGGCAGAGTAGTTCTCTGCCTCATTGTATGAAGGAATTCATACATTTTACCGGCAACTAGACAATCATTGGCCTAGAATTGTCTTTAATCATGATTTAACAAGCTTGACTTTGGAGATTAGATAAAGTAGATCCTCTTTTCTCTCAAGACACATATTTGTGTATGGACCTTAGATTTTGCATTTCTAATTAATGTGACTACCTGCTCTACAATAAGTTTTTAGAATGTTTTCAAGAACTCCAAAGGAAGATGGTATGGACAGATCAAACAAGCTATGTTAATTCTGGAGAACATATTTTAATTGGTAGAAGCAAGAATAGAATAACTTTAATCTTCTGTCATCCAACAACTGCACATAAAATGCTTTGTCTGGTGTTCAGAGCTCAGAGTTAATAACTGCAAGCAAAACTCTGGTTCAAGGAACATGTGAAAATTGTTAAGTCATTTCTGATTGAAAAACAAAGTCATCATAAAAATGAAATTAGACTGAGTCAGCTTTAGTAAAATTATTTAAGCCAACAGTTATTTAGAGAGCAAATTCATATGGCATCATATGGTGATTTAAGTTGGGGAGGACAAAGGAGAAGAATCCACATGTGTGTAGAATTGATATATAGCAGTCCAAAACTGAGCCTTTATTTTGGCTTACAGATACAATCAATTTGGCAGATATGCAATTCTAGCACATTATCTCTTACTACAAGCACATGGCAGCTGCAATGTGACACCTTATAAATGTTTTACTATTTCAAATGGATTTCTGCATGGGGAAGTTCATAAAACTCCACAGAGGCATATCCAGGTGTTCTGGGATGAGATTATAAAAGAAACCTTGTGGAGGTTTTTGTTGTTGCTGTTGGGTACTTGAGTACTGGTAAGAGGGAATTGGCTAAATGCTGCTTTTAGAAGCTGCAAATAATTATAAATTTTGAAATGCAGACAATAAGACAATCTTTGGGAGAAAAGTTCTTGCATTGTAATACAACCAGTGGTGGGATTCAGGCAGTTCGCACCACTTCGGGAGAACCACTTGTTAACTTTGGCAAACTGGTTGTTGGAAGAAATCATTAGGGCAGAGAACCGGTTGTTAAATTACTTGAATCCCACCACTGATACAACTTTTCACTCATACTGTAATGTGCATTTATGGATATGGTCACTGATATCTAGCAGAAGAGATCTTCTATAGTTATCTTAGTGGCCTATGGCCAATTTAGAGAACGTTCCTCCCTTTGAACTTGTCCTGTGTCTGAAAGGCTGATCCATGGTAAACCTCATTTTAAAGTAATTATTTAAAAAAAAGCCAGGATCTGGAAGCTGTCATCACTATTGACTCAGCACATGTTACAAGCCTTTGATTATGATGGTAGCATTTTTATCTGAACTATATTAATTGTTTTTACATATGCATCAGAACATTTTAAGTAGAACTAGTTTCTTTTTTATCTATTTAATTTGATGACATGCATATTTATCTTTAAGAGATTAAAGTGTATTTTCTGTCAAGGATCCTAAGAGTTTATCATGTTTATTCAATATTTGTTGAGTAATCCACAGTTGGATATATTCTCCCCTCCTCCAGCCAAATCAAATGAACTATTTTACATTATAATTACATATAGTGCATTAAATATAGGTTTAGATTTATGTAAAGTTATCCTATAGAAGTGTACTTAATACAGTAACTGAATATTTTCAGTAGTCAATTAATTAGAACTACAGGTACTATCCTGTGTAAGTTTATGTAAGGCACTTTTGTAAATTCATTTTACTTTTTGCTTCAACAACTTTACTTAAAATAACTTCTATTTTTAGTTATTTTTTGCTTAAATTTCCATCTTGGTCCCGAAATGAAATAAGCAGGTTTCAGATTGAAGGACTGCTTAAATTTGACAACATTGTTTTACCTTTGGGCTGGCTCATCAAAGATTAAGGCATTATTTCTTGTGTTCTTCTTTGCAGACCACTAAAGCATTCCTTCCCAAAATGTTGGAACTGAACCATGGACACATTGTCACTGTTGCAAGCTCTCTTGGCCTGTTTAGTACTGCTGGAGTAGAGGTCTGTTCAAATTTCTTAAAGCATGTTTCTTGCATGTTGAAAGAGTTTGCTTTTATCACCAAGCTTGGTGTGCAGGTAATATGTGCAGCACTTGGACAAAACAATTCAACTTTAAGGAATCCATTAGTCAGGAGTAACTAATTTAGTTTCTTTGGAAAACCGGTGAATTAAAAGCAGTAGACATTGCAATGAGACTACCACCAGCCTTTTCAGATCTTTTATAGAAAAGTTTGTTGTAAAGCTACCACTATAGAAGAAAAATAAGAAAAAAAACCTAGCCTTAATTTATGAAATCTCAGTGATATGAGAATTAAATTTAATATCTCAAAGTATTATTAGGGTATGTTATAAAGCAGCTTTTTATCAACCAAGCCAACTCAAAATTGTTCTTATTACATGGCAGCACATCTCTAGAGGCTTTATCTAGTGCTGGGAGATGCTAAGAAATTAACCTGGGACCTCTCTCACTGAGCCATGTGTCATTTGAGGATTCTAGACGTTGTAATAGAGCATTCCTGGTTCAAAAGACATTGGCAAAGTTATACTAGGTGTTGAAGTGAAAGGATGGATTTGATTAGAATTGGTAATTTGATAGAACTAGAATTGGTAACTGGTAGAAGTAGAGCCATATTTTCTTCCTCCTTCCTTCCCTTTTTCCTTCCTTTTGTCTTTTCTTCCTTCTTTCCTGAAAAACATAGTTGAATAGTTATGCCTTTTGTTTTTAATTGTTTTGTTGATGATGATTGTTTCTAATATGATTAAGGTTACATTTTTTTTCTGGCTATTGATAGGTAATAGCAGGAAGGTATGCTGAGATAAGGTGATCTGTTGGCAAGTCTATTCACCATGTATTGTCTCTAGCATTACCAGCATATTTCCTTTGCATCTCTTTGTTGCTTAAGGTGCTTAAAACATCTGATCAAAAGGAGGATATTTCTTATTTTAATAGTGAAAGCAGCTAGAGTGACAATGGGAGGAACATTGTGGGACACTGCCATTGGGACAGCCTTCTGTCAGGGATGCTTCAAACTGGATTCCTCCTAGGAACACGGGGCATGGACTCAGTAGCCTAAGTGCAACTCTGTGGTTCTGTATTTTCCCAGGATATTTGTAAATTCTTCTTATATTATAACAGAATTTATAATATAAAACAGGTTTCTAACATCAGCAGTATATTTTTCTTTTTTACTACTGAAGATAGGATGACAAGCAATTATTTTAATTAGGCCCATAAAGAAGGGACAAATTAATAATTTTAGTGTATTAATCTGAAGAATGCCTGACTTTTGTATCATAATCTTCCTTCCTTCCCCTGCACCTTCCTTCTTTCTCAGTACCCTGCTAATGAATGTTTCCTAAGTTTTAAACTAAACTTTACATTATGGACTAAGATTCTGGTTTGCCCTGATACTGCTCAGACTTAGCTACTAATGTGAAAAAGTCCAAACTTTCCAGTTTCTGGAATCAAAACCATTGAGCAAACCTAAGAAAAAAGATGCTACTTAGTGGCTGTTTCTGCAAATTGCTTGAGGTAGCTCTCCTTTCTCTAAAAGAAAACAATGGCTGAATTGAGAAGTGGTTTTCCCCCCCCCCCCTTTAATGCTGCTTGAAAGACAGAGAGCTTTTTATTTCTTCAAAAAGCTACATCAAAGAATGTTATTTAAGTTGAAGTTTTCAAAAAGACATTTTTATTTAATAAAAGTAAGATGATCGGTTTAAGTCTGTTTTTTTTTAAATGTGTGACTTGTTTCATGCTTGTTTTTTATATTGCCAATTTAGGATTATTGTGCCAGTAAATTTGGAGCTGTGGGGTTTCATGAGTCCCTGAGCCATGAACTAAAGGCAGCTGAAAAAGATGGCATTAAAACAACACTGGTTTGCCCTTACCTTGTAGATACAGGAATGTTCAGAGGTTGTAGAATTAGGTAAGTAGGCAAGTTTTTAAAAAAAATCTATATACAGGTCATTCTTGACTTACAACAGTTCATTTAGTGACCATTCAAAGTTACAACGGCACTGAACAAAGGGACTTACGGCCATTTTTCACATTTATGGCCATTAAAGCATCCCCATGTAACATGATTTACATTCAGATGGTTGATAAGTGACTCACATTTATAATGGTTGCAGTGTCCCAGAACTTATTGGAGGTCTTCCAATAAGCAAAGTCAATGGAAAACCAGATTCATTTAACAACCATGTTATTAATTTAACAATTGCAGTGATTCACTTAACAAATGTGGCATGAAAAAGTCATAAAATAGGATAAAACTCATTTAACAAATTTCTCAATATAAATTTTGGACTCAATTGTTGTCATTTGAGGATTACCTGCATACAAAAAATAATGCAGCTGTATCAAATACATTACACATAGCATCACTCTACTTGTATTAAAAAATTCTTCATGAACAAAAGCATAATAAAATATCATATTTCCTATGTTATGGAGAAACATGGTCCAATATATTTAAAAATATATTGGATCAGAATCTAATGTGGTAATGTTTAAAATAGTTCATTAAACTCCCAGGGCTGGTTTACAACCTATAGTTCTGCTGTAATTGTAAGGTACTATTTTTAGTGTAGCATAAATGCCTCTTATATTAAATACATTTGTTATTATTTATATAATATATATTAAACCTTTTAGATTAAAAAGCATTCAATGTTATAACTCAAAGTTAAGTCTGAAGTTTGTAATCATGATATGTGACCCTGATTATGGCTCATTTCCTAAACAATTAAAATTCTAGTAAGATTCTAGTTTTATAATTTCTTCTCTAGGTAATTTAATTGGCTTCATTATTGGTATTTGTATTATGCTACTGAGTTCCAACTATAATGTATAGTACTCTTAGATTTTATACTATGTGTATTATTTAGTTTTTGAAAGCGCATATATTGTGGGAAGGATGATTTGTACTAAGCAAGGACCTCATCTTATTAAATTAGTAAAACAAACATGCTTGACATTGTCTTCTGTCTTTGTGTACTTTTTATCTAATATATTTTTTAAATGTGGCTTGTTATTTTTATTTTTTCAGAAAAGAAATAGAGCCATTCCTTCCACCTTTGAAACCAGATTACTGTGTAAAGCAAGCTATGAGAGCTATACTGACAGATCAACCTATGATTTGTACACCTCGTTTGATGTATATGGTTACCTTCATGAAAAGGTTATTATCTAGATCTACTTAGTAAAATGTACATATTTCAGAAATAAATGGGCAGTGTGATTTTTGGGATAGATGTCCAGCTTTTACTTCTAATTAACTCAAGTATTATTGCTTGTCAAAGAAAATGTAATAGCACAGAGAGGCCCAGGAATCTATAATCATTTATAATTTATGGGATTGATACAACCAGTTCTCAAACTTGGCATAAGGCAGTGTTCATTCTATAAAGGAGAATATTTGTAACTCAGTATTGAAATGAGAGGTCCTTGGTGCTCTCTGACCTTAGCTGTTTTCTTGCAGATGTTTTATTACCCAAACAAGATAACATCATCAATGCTTGACAAGGAAACAACTAAGCTCAAGGAGCACCAGGGATTTGCCACTGTTCATTCTTTCTGTCTCTTCTAGCATTGTTTCCTCTTCATTAGCAAAATGTATGAAGTAGCAGTCCTTCACCATCTACTACTTGAGATTTTTGGGGGGTAATAGTAGATATTGCATGCAGATTCTTTCAGGTGCAAAGCATTCTTTCTACCCCTGGACTACTAGAACAGCCCATCAATATGGGGAAATCACTAGAGCAATTGTATTTCTTTTGAAAGAACAGAAACACAAAATAGTATTCATTGATACTGTACCAAAAAGGAAAATATCCAAAAAAAATGTGCCTGGAGAATAACAAGGACACATATCTTGGCCTTACTGGCTTAAGAGGCATGAATTTTGCACAATTAGAGTTTTAAGTTCCACAGAAATAAATGATCAGGCTAACTAAACCATTTTCAATCTATTGCTGAGGAGCCCTGAAAAGTTAATAGCTTCATTTCATTTATTTATTTGTTTCTCACCTTTATTATTTTTACAAATAATTCAAGGTGGTGAACATGTCCAACACACCTTCCTTTTGCTATTTTCCCCACAACAACAACCCTGTGAGGTGAACTGGGCTGGGCTCAGATCCCAAAGATCCAAATTTTGTTATCAATCATAAATGTGAATAGAATGCCAAATACTAAGATAATGTAACCATGTGGGGGACAGATGGCCAGAAGTATATTATAGACCTTAAAGCAAGCTTTCTGAGCTGTGGCAATTCTGAACAGTCATCAAACAACTGGTTGTAAACTGAGAATGACCCATAACAATTTTGGTCCCCTCCCAAATGTGTTTGGGAGGAATCATAAAAGTGAAATTAAGAAACAACACATCTCCTTAATCAAAGGCATCTGGACTGTTGCATTCTATGATATTCTCGCTGTTTTGATTTTATGGATTATTTATTTCTTGGAAAACCACCTTCCCTTTCAAGGAACTTCACAAATCTGTATAAAGCCTTATTAATTTCCTCAAGGGCTCATACCATTTCCAATGAAGTCTCTAGATACAGTGAAAATAGAAACAGTAACACACGAAAACAAAAGCAAAGTACCAAGGAAAAAAAGAATGAGGCATAGTGCAAGTATTTTGAAGTAAAAAGAATGCTAGCAAATGTTTCGATGTGAGGCCCTTTTTGAGTATGGAATCTAGCCAAATGGTCCTTCTGGTCTTTTGGCCTTGAGTATTTTTTTTAGCTAAAAATGAGTAAGACTTAAGAAAGGAAATACATATTGGTTTTAAAATAGGTAACTGTTTGATGAATTGTTATTGCTGATAAAATTACTGTACTATTCTACAGAGGCATTATCAATAGCTCATTAGTTAAAACAGTCAAAAGTGTGTGCAGCCAAGACTAAGCCACCCTGGGAAGCATTCTTTAGTGAAAAATAGGTGGGGTTTGTGCTTCAGAAGAAGCCCTTTAATTGTTCATAAAACACACTAGTTCTGTACAGAATAGTTTTATTAACATCGAGAGTCTGTAGCTCTTTGGAACAATGTTAGGATTTTCACTATTAAAGCTTTTGACTCATTGTATTACATTCAAAACATTTAATAATAATAGATACTTTCATTACTTTAGCCTTAGGAATCATTTGTTCCTGATTTGTTGATTTTGTAGAAGAGAAGCAATAATTTTTGAAACTTAAACTTCTATCCTTAGCCTATCATATCTGAGGGAATCTGCTCTAGATAGTATTTTAATTTTCTTACATTTGTTATTGCAATTTTTAAAAGCAAATAACCATCTTTATCGCTCTTTTTACAATCCTATTTATCTGTTTTCTTGTTTTAGCATCTTACCTTTTGAAGCAGTTGTGTGCATGTACCGGTTTTTGGGAGCAGACAAGTGTATGTATCCTTTCATTGCTCAACGAAAACAGGCCACAAATAACAATGAAGCAAAGAATGAAATATAACATTTTATAAAGGACTGTTATTAGTAACAGAATTATTATCAAATGCTAGAACTGTATTCTGGAGTGCACTTGCATTTAGCAGGAGCAACTGTTAACATTTTATCATGACATTCTCTTGGATCCTATACCTGAATAGTGAACAGGAAAAACATTTTTTTTTTACATATTGTATGTAGAGTAATCAGAATTTCTGAGAACCATGAGAGGCAAATTTATAAAAAGTAGTGATCACCCTTGTTCTCTTGAAAGTTTATTAGATGTACAGTAACATGCTACTCTTTTTATAGAGAGAAACTTTGTATGATTTTTCTTGAGATGGTCATGCTATTAGACGATTCAATTGTTTCATCAATTGTTCATTTTCTTGTGATGTTTTCATGGGTTGTCATTTACATTATGTAATGTAGCAGGGGCAGTGCTTCAAAAGCTCACTCAGTCTGTGTGTGATAATACATTTTAATTACTTTTTATTTTCCAGTGTTGCATATATTGAACCTAAATATGTCTTCATTAACAGGAAGTTTGGAATGCTTTCAGAATGGAAAGTCATAATCCATACCATTTCTTTCTGTTAAATAAGAATATATGGCTTGCATTTAAAATCAACCACTCTAAAAGCCAACTTAAATGGAATTGGATGGGCAAAGGAATAAACAGCTAAATAGTCTTTCTAGACTATATAGTGAAATCCATTTCCCTATCATTTATTACTGTCCAATAACCCATGTTTTTGTTTAAAATTCAAAAGCAAATTGAATTTTAAAAATCATAGTTCTCCAGCCAATTGTCACATTAAAGAGTTACATAAACAAAATGTAATATTATTAGATGCAACTTGAACATTAGAAAGACTGTAAATTTTTTTTAAAAAAATTGCATTATAGAGCAGAAAACATTTTTTACCTTTTTTTGTAAGAACAATTTTGTGCCTTGAATTTGGTGAACTGTATTAGTAGAATATTGTAAAGGTGAACTTCTACCTCTATATCTAAATGTATATCATTCATTTGTAAATTTGTTTAAGAAATTGTGACTTTTTTTAGAATGTCATGTTAAATACTGACCAACTTTTGTGGTTATTAAAATTATTCACTTGTTCTTTAAGACATAACTTGGTTGGATTTGAGGTACTTTTTTATACTAATTATGTTCCATTTCAACACAGGATGTTTTAACAGTATCAAAATATATAGTTGTAGTTGATGACTTGGTCTATTCAATCCTAATAGTTCCACTATTTCCAGTGATCTTTAGAGGAGCAGTGCATTTGCTTCAGAAGGCATTATTTATGGGAGGATAGCTTTAGTATGTACTGCTGTTCAATTCTCTACAATATGGATTCTATTGCATGTATATTCCACAAAATTCAGATCAAAGTTTTAAAAACAAGAAGCAGCTGTAGAAAACTACTGAAATGATACACTCTTCCAGAAAAAAGGAATTATTGGAGACAATGCTGTATATTTTAAACACTTCTTCTGGCCACTATAAAGTACTATATTCTGCTATCCAATAAATAACCAAAATTAGTTAAGACGTATAATGGGAATTATTTTTCCCAGCTTTGGTTCGAGTATGGCTATCAAGTTCCACCTCTGTCACTGGAAGTTTTCTGATAATCTTGACTGATCTACAAAATGATTTTTACACAAATAAACTACTGATATATGAATAAACTACTGATACACAAATAAACTACTGATACATGAATAAACTACTGATATAGTACGATTATTCTGATATGGTTTACTATATCTCTATTAGGACACGCAAGAGAGATTACCTTCTGAATAATCTTCAGCATTTGTTGGTTTAAAAGTACTGAATCTCTGTCCAGAAAAGGGGAAAACCCTTCTCAACCCAGTGCTAATCAAATACAAATTTATTTCTTAAGCTAACAGTTCAAAGAGATTGCAAAAAAAAAAAAGGCTATATGTTAAATGAATATTCAAAGCAGTCAATTTTAATGCATAAAAATTAGCTAACAAGTTGAGAAAAGAGTACCTATAAGAATTTTATATTCAGAGTATATCCAATTGAAGAATGGATATTAATCAGAATAGAGAGCTGGCAGTGACCAGCTGTAGGACTTCTAGTTCAGTTCAGTTCTATTACATGGAATTAATACTTGGTTCATACATGATATGAAGCCATAATCTGATTAATTATAATTTGATTAAACCTGTTGATTAGAATTGCAAATGCGTTAAAATCAGAGTTGGGCAACTTGTAACCCTAGCTGTGTAATTGGCTCTTGAAGACTTGTTTTTTTCCTAATAGTTGCAAGAGTCATTTCCATCTACTTTGCTATATTTAAGTTTTCACTATTTTGAAATGGAAACCACATGGAAGCTGCAGCCCAAGTTTAAAATGAACTTAAATTCTTATCTTATTCAAATACCTTAGATGCTTATGGTCCTGCCTACTGCAATCCACCCCTTAAAATCATTAAGAGCAGCATCCTGAACAGAGCCATAACCACTATCTCCATGACAGCATTAGTACCTTGCTTACATAAAGGTTCTCTACAGCAGGTTTTCTATTGTCCCAGATTTTAAGCTACAGTCTCCATCCCATTTCGAAGATACTATTATCCATGTTCTTTTTTCACACATCACATTATTCACATCAAGGTAGAACTTGGAAGATGGTATTGGAGAGAATTTTTAAAATCTCTTGCCAGATAACATCTCTTGAGAATTATGATTGACATATCCAAACAACAAATTGTTTTCTGGAATTCCAAATAAATAAATAAATCAGATTTTTTTACATATATATTTATGCTTTTAAGTAATTTTTAAAAATATTAACAAATAACCTACCTACCTAATCCACAAAGATCACGGGTCACTGAAAACTGATTGTATTTTAAAAGTGCCCATATAATAAAAGCATTGTCAGGCAGGACATATCCAATTTGTGCTTTTCCCAGTTCTATGGTGAACACCAGCTGTGTTTACATAATGTATTTAACCAGATCAGCTAAAGACCTAGCAACTGCAGGTGCATATCATCTAAACTTTGGTTTGCAACAGAGTTTTTTAAAAATAAAATATATTTTGATTTTGATTTGTTCATGCTGGTTCTTCTGTAATAATGGTGTAAAAAGGTGATTATTTGTTCCACTAGATTTTTCTTTCCACAAACGGTTGCTTTCTGCAGAAAAAGGTTGGAATTTGAGCCAAATATGGAATTTCCAATTATGGAATGTATAGACAGTATCATCTATTTATTATTAAATTTGCATGCCACCCGACCTTTCCCCCCTCCCCAATTGGGTTGCTCCCAACAATCAAAGATAATACAATATTATATTTCAAAAAAAGGGGAAAAAGACTAAAACTAGCAACAATGAAAGATACAAGGGATCCCACTTTCACTTACCAAAGGCCTGATGAAGAGCCAGGTTTTCATGGCCCTTCTAAGTAACAACAGAGCTGGGGGCCTTTGGATCTTGAGGAACCTCATTCCAAGGGGTAGTTACTGTTACAGAGGGTGCCACTTTGGGGATCCTGATAGATTGCATTGTTTAATTGAAGGAACCTGGGATTTGCCAATCCTGCAAGTCTGAATTGGTGGCTATATACACACAAAATATAGCACATATCTGTCACAGTGAATGTAAAAAGTCACAGCCCGTTTTGCAGAATTCATATCAAATAGTGAGTCTAAAAAAGATGATGTTTGGCCAGTAACCGGATAGCATGTAACGAGGAAGCACAGTATCAATCTTTGGAACTATCTTTGCAACAGGGCCTCCACTTCTACTCTCAACCCTAGCACAGAAAATTTACTTATTCTTTGACTGTTATATAATCTTCATCCCAAACACACCTATCAAACAAAGTCCACTCAGATGAGTTTTTTTAAATTGTTACTACAATTTTGAATTAAGTAATAAACTCAAAAGCACACAATCTCCCCAACTGATCTGATCTCATATCTGATCTCATATCTTAATTCTCACACCATAAGATTATTTTCCACATTTGCTGATCTCTCACAACCACCCTTAAGCCTCCCTTATTGACATGCCTTTATAATCAATTGACTTGAAGAAAGATTGCCCAGTTCCTGAAAATAATCAGTACATTCTTTTCTTTGCAGAAGGAATGAGTACATGTAATGGAATACCATCCAAATAGACTATGCAGCATTTCAGAAACCCTGAAATACATGTTTAACACAGCTTCCAATTGAAATGTGTAGATATCTGTTCATGATAACTGGTTATCCTCTCCATCTGTGATTGTTTCATTGATTAGTGACCAAAGCTGAATCAAAAGAATTAGGCAATTCCTTGAAGTTAGGCAAATCACTGCAGCTGCATTGAAAAGCAGGTATATTTCTCTGCCACATAAAGAAAAATTATAAATGAGAAATGTATCTGAAAAAAGATTAATGGGTACTATATCCCATTATGGGTACTATATCATTATAAAATAGATAAAAGGAAATAAGGTAAAGGTAAAGGTTCCTCTCGCACATATGTGATAGTTGTTCCTGACTCTAGGAGACGGTGCTCATCTCCATTTCAAAACTGAAGAGCCAGCACTGTCCAAAGACGTCTCCATTGTCATGTGACCGGCATGACTAAACACCAAAGGCTCACGGAATGCTGTTACTTCCCACCAAAAGTGGTCCCTATTTTTCTAATTGCATTTTTTACGTGCTTTCGAACTGTAGGTTGGCAGAAGCTGGGACAAGTAATGGGTGCTCACCCCGTTACTTCAAACTGATTACTTCAAACTGATTTAACACTTTTCAGGGATGCATACATACCATTACATAAGACAGTGACCACACTATATTTTTTCATATTTATACTTAGTGTTTACTTCATGCGCTGAATCTGCTAGATGATTGAATTAATAACTCCTTCCTAGATTTTAATTTGACATGTAGTTTAAGATGGGGAATTTTATACTAAATCTTTGGAGCATTTTATTCAAACTGTAAACCACTATGATTCAGAAGGAAAGTCAAGGTATGTGGCTGCCCAGACTAAAATGGTGTCTAAATACTGTAACATTACCACAAATTGATATAATTCTACTCTTGGTGCCTAGTTAACAATGAAACTATTTGATATTCCCTCATCTCCTCCTGATGAATCATAATGTGTGTTTGTAGATTTTTTTTACATTTCAAGAACCATTATAACTAAAGTTTGAGAAGAATCGTTTACCCCAAAAGGCTGACAGAGAAGAATTTTTAAATGTGATTGTGTAAATACTTAACTGTAAGTTAAGATTTAAATGACTGAGACTGGATATTTATTTATGCCAATTACACTGAGTACACCTTATTTTGAGGAGATCTGGAGGATTGTGCTGTAAACCTACTCTGGCCTGACAATTTTCATTTTCTATAGATAGTAGACCTATACATGGGTTGAGAGTCAATTCTGAGTCTAAAAAATTAACAAAATATTTTAAAAGGCTATAAATATGGCCATCAGAGCCCTATTAAAGATTACTGAAATGCTATGACAGCTATAATCATACTTCCTGGTTACTCTTCAGCTAAACTCTTCTGGAAATCCTATAGTTCTGTTGCTATATTTCATTCCAAAATTTTACTTTAAAAGAATAAGGAAGACATGGGTGTAACAGAGGTAGTAATTCTCCAACTTCAGCTTCCTTTAATAACATTTGAACCAAAGTTTAGTGGCAGTTTCAGGATAGAAACAACTTATAGTACTATACACTTGTATAGATTTTATACTAGTTTAATTGCAATACATCAAACCTCGGTAATTAGAGTTTGCTGGTTACTCTGTCTCTCTTTCACACACTTGGCATACATAGATACACAATTCCAATGAGATGCCAAAGCTCTAAAAAGGAGCAATGATTGTTAAATCAGGTGAAATCTATAAACTTCAACTCTGTCTTTTTAAATGATAGAACCTTAAATCAACAGATTATATGTTCAGTTTCTTTATCACAAGAAGAACCTGTATCAAACTTACAATTAATTAAATAAAACCATTGTTTCAGTCTGGAGGCTCGTAAAAAGAAAAATGGAAATAAGCATTGCATACTTTCTATGATTGTAAGCTTCCTTTTTATGAGTCATGAGAGATTCACACTTTTGCATTTTTTTGTACTTCTCTCCATTTCTTGTGGCTATTTTCATGTATAATAATAAAAAATTTAACTGATCATTAAGACATCAGTGACACTGCTGAGTACCCATGATTGGCAGATCTTTCTAAAATTATCTTTAAACTGAATACTTATAAAGAATATGAAAAGTGATTATGCTTAAGTGATTCAAGCTGGTCTTTTTTTATATATTTCTTACTAAATAAGCTACTAAATGCAGTAGAGGTAAGCACCTTGCAAAATGATTGAAACAAGTAATTAATAATACATCCCTCAGAGCATAAGACATTCAAATGGACAAGTATAGACCTAAATTCATTTATAGACCTAAATGAATTTGAAAACTAGGATGCCCTAACTGATTTGGTTGCCATGCATCATATTGTTAAGTCTTGGTCTTATGGTGTCTATCTCACCATAAGATAGAAGTAAATAGGAAGAATGAAAATAAACATGCCTCCAGATACTAGATCCATACAATATAGGGCTTTATAATACAAGTTGAGCACTACAAATTAGGCTAGAAGTACAGTTAAAGCTGGTGAAATATTTCAGAAGAGTACAAAATGTTCAAATTCAGTTAGAGCCCTTGCTAATCTTTTAAAACTATGTACTTTTTAGCAGCCACTTATTGAATAAAAAATGTCTCATTAAGAAAAGTTAGGAAAGAAGAGCAGACAAATTTAAAGTAGATGTATAAAATATATAAATATACTTTAAAATATATTAAAAATAGATTTAAAGCATATACAATAAAACAGTCAAGCTGAAAAGCAGGTTATAAATATTTGATATAACTTTTCAAAATCTATCATGTTGTATTCTCTTACAAATGTAACCACATTATGGGTGCACCATAGATTTGTAAAAGGCATTACGATGTTGACAGCCTCATTCCCTTTAATAAGGATGCCTAAAATAAAAATTGCTTTCTGACACTTTCTCTGAGCGATCCATTATAATCCCCATGAACTTTTTTACTGGTTAGTTAGTTAACCCAGGCTCTACCTGTATATATAAAGTTAGGCAGTTTTCTCCGATGTGTATCACTTACACATTGCTTGTATTTGTGTGTGTATGCCACTTTCAAATTAGTCCTGACATCTGGTGTCTTCCTGGGTAAGTGTGCACTTTTGATTGCAGTATCTTGGTAGTGGTTTGTCAGTGCCTCCTTCCTGGGGCTGAGAGAAATTAACTGGTCCAAAGACACCAACTGGATTCATATCCAAGGTGAGAATCATTATAGCCTGGTTTCTAGCCCAGTGCCTTTAACTACTACACCAAATTGGATCTGTTGGTTATTGGAAAGCATTCTGGAATAAGATCCTTCTGGATAATTTCAGTCAATCCTGAATTGTTTGACTACATCCAACAAATTTTCAGCTCACTGCTTATTTCAAAATTAAGGCAATTTAGGAAGGAATTCTTATTTCCTCCATTGAAAAAAAAATTCCTCTGTTATTTTTAATATTCTATGCTTTCTGTTTTTAATCAGGTAACAATCTTTAAAAGGACAAATCCTCTGATCCATAATCCTTAAATTTATGCAAGAGCCTTTTCTTAGGAACTTTATCAAAGGCTTTTTGAAAATACAAGACTACAGTAGCTGCAAGCGCTCCTCTATCCATATGCCTAATGAAGTTCAAAAAAGTTGGTAAGGCAGAATTTAGTTTTGCAGAAACCATGTTGATTTTCTCTCAATGTTGTTTTTTCTTCTTAATGCCTAGCTTTTCTTTTGTATAATTTCCACCAATTTTCTAGAAACAACTTTCTAATCTACACATTTCTGGATCAATTCTAGATCTCTTTTAGAAACTGGTATAACAATACCTATCGTCTAACTCAATTTTAGATGCTTTTTTTTTTTTTCTTTCAGGCAGTGGTATCAACATCTACAAGAATTGTCAAAAGCAGAGAGAGCTTTTATCACGCTTCCATGATTGTCATTCCCATAGATTGGAAGATTAGCAATTTCAAAATTGAATTCTTTGAGAATTCTTGGGTGGATGTCTTCAGATCTCATTATTAACAATTAAAAAATTAGTAAAAATCTTTTTTCTCCTGTTACTATTTAACTTTCTAAAGCCCAGTTTTATTTGCTGATTGCGTCCATGCCTTGTATTTTATTAAAACAGCCAAACTTTGTGTGACTCAGCAGCTCTCCCACAATTCACACATAGTTAACATTTCCTGAAAACTGGGATTGGTGGTTTCCTATTTTACTTCTGAATCCTAATCTGACCCGTTAAATAGGACAGTATTGTTAAAAGTTTTAGGATACACTTAGGGAATCTAAGCTCTGGGCCTGAAGACAATTTAGGAGGACCTTTTTGGGTGGAGGAATGGTATTTAAATAAATTCAATACAGTTAGTTATATTACTAAATTTTCCCTTTCACATAAAATCCTGAAGACAGTCTAGTATGCTGAAAACTCTTGAACTAAACAAGTTGAAGGACAGAGATATATTGGAATAACACAAATTAAATCTGCACCAGGCCTGAGAAAATGAGCAAATGCTAAAAACCCTTTGGGAAATTTTGATAGCAGCTGGTGCTTCCTGTTCCTGCATGTATGTGTGCGGGTGTGTGTTTCTTTCCTGGTTTACTGTCCAAGAGGAGTAATTCCATCAGGCTAACACAAAATACAAATGTTCATATGGCTTCTTTCCACATGAAACGCCTATGCCTCCCTTGCATATGAATATAATCCTATTTAGGATCTATTTAATCCAGATTTTGCTCACCAAAGTTGATTTTTAAAGTATGCTGCTTTACTTGCCTGTAATTCAGAAGATAATAGTTAATAATTAATAGTGCCATCCTAAGTCAATTGTCCACTTCCCTTTTAAGACTTGGCTATATTTGGTGACTATTGTCATACTTGATAACAATAAATTCCGTCGTTTAACTGAATTCCCGCAGGCTTAGTTTCAATGCAGGATCTTAAATTCTACATTAAATTAGAATAACTAGAATGGGAGGGAACATATATTTAGGCTAACATAGTCATAGTCCAACCTATATCTCCACAGAATATAAGTCATGCATGTTCTATGAACATTTTTAGAGTGCTTCCAACAGTTGAGACATCTCTGAGTTCTTCTCTACCGTAGGTTCAGGAAAAAGAAAAAACTGCATAAAGCATCAGGCTAGAAAGCAGGACATAGTGAGTTCAAGTCCTGCCTTAGTCATGAAAACATCTGGGTGACTTTGGGCCAATCATTCCCTCTCAGCCCACAGGGTCCCTGTTGTAGGGAAAATAGGAGGAAGGCCTGTTGGATATGTTTGCTGCCATGAGTTGTTTGTAAAAATAATAAAGGTAGAATACAAATAAATAAATAAAAATTAAAAAAGACATCCTGTTTAAATGAAAATTACCCTTATAGGTAGGCAAAAGAAACTCTTAACATAGTTAAAGGGCTCTTTCAGGCGGTAGTTATATTCTGCATTGGCCTACCCATTTTTTGTCCAATATCTGGACAATCCTGACTGGGATCAAATTAAAACAAATAGATATAATTAATAAGAACAAATCTAAACAGTTTTTCCACCTTTTAAAAGTGTCCAACTTTTTATTAGTTTAGGTTCAGTTTATACAACTGTGTAACACATTTGTAACACATTTGTGTTGACAGTTTTCTTTGAATTTTCTAGAAGAGCATTCATCACAATGAAAGGTCCTGGAGTTACATATAGAAAAGTTCTAAACCAAGGACGAGCAATCCTTTCCCTTTATGGGTAGTCTGCTGTTGCAAGAGAATGGCAGTAGTGGGCAGGGCTGAAATAAATAAAGTAACATCAAAATGTGGATGGAAATATACACATTGGTAATATCTATCTTTTTTTCCCCATGGAGAATATTATGTGTAAGAGGCAAATCACAGAGATTGTGAAAGTGGGCTGAAGGGCCCTTGTAACTTGTAAAGCTATGAGTTGCATTAGCATAGTTGGCAATGTGGGAAATAATAGTTCGTCTTCATTCTGGACTCTATGTCTAGTATAGAGTACTTAACAATGGACTCAATTGCCAACGGAAATAGTGGAGATATGTTCAGGTTGTGTGTATATTGCCATCTCTCACACCAGCTTTAATTTAGATTTCTGCACTGAATAGGAGTAGGAGGTGGGATTTGATGACTAAAATAACCCATTCCAGTTCAGATTCTTTGATTTATGGATTTAGGACTGTTGGTCATCACCTCCGCCTTATAGAGAAAGGCCACGTGTTAATCTCTGTGGGTCTGTGATCAGTGAGAATTATGCTATCCACTTTTCATGGGCATAGTATTACCCAACCATTACAGTACAATATTATTTCCAAATACATTATTTTCTTCCAGAATAGCTCCCATTTAAGATTTAAGAGCAAAATATTATTTAAGATACTTGTTTTGAAAAAAAGGCTGATTTTTATTCAAAAAAAGATGATTTTTATTCAACCCTGGAGTCATATTTAAATTTACATAAAGCTAATGGCTATTTATATTCTTGAGCAGGAATTGAAATGGCATTGAACAAGCTTTTCTAATGAAGAAGAAGGAAATAGAGGGACACAGAGCTGAGTTCTCACTGTTCCACTAGAGTTTAGATTTTAATTTATATGTCAATAAGCAGACTCTTGTTAATTTATCAAAGTACTTCCACTGAAGAATATTTAACAACATAACTATGCAACTACAAATTTACAAGAAAATGGAGAATTTCCCTCCACTTGACAGGATTATAGTAAAAGCAATGCTCTTTGATTGGTTGCTGATGATTCAGAAAATAAAAGCCAGCATATTGTCTTTTGGCAGGATAGTTAGAATGGACCTTGGCCTCTATTCTGAATAAGCAATGACTGTATCTTCCAACTACAATGTGTGTGGGTGTTTGTGTGCAGTTAAGGAGGGAGAAAAACGCTTCAGCTGGATTTTTCTTTCACATTACAGAAAATGATGCAAAACTATGAATGAGCAGCAAAGTGATAATAGAAATACTGGAATTTTTCCCGCCTACTAGACAGTCTGGTATTTTGTGAAGTAATATATCAGTTTCTTTATCACTGCATACAGTGACAAAAATTCCTCTGTATCTAAAAAAAAATTTCTTAGCAAAGTCTCGCTAGTGGAGTTTGTTCCCATGTGGTGCTTAGCATTATGACAGGATGCCAAACTTAAGATAAGCTCCATAGACAAAGAGATTTATCTTCAATGAACACTCCAAGCTGGAATGCGAAATGGGGGGGGAAAACATTTATAGAACTCAGTAACACATTTCACTTCCAGCGAATTGCTCAGGGAACTTCCCCAGATATTCCTCTGAGAGGAAATGTGTCAAGGAATCTGGGTAAGGGAATTATTTAAGAATGGTAAAAGGAGGATGAGTTGAAGAAGTGTTTATGGTTGTAATAACTGGAGACTTCCAAAGGCGGTTTTCCACATTTTATGATTATTTTGCAATTATTACTTCATCTGATATGGGCATATATGTAACTGTGGAGAAAATAAGCCTGTAGAAATATATTGTCATGATTTTCCCTAACATGATACCAGTATTAACTTTCAATTGCAAAAAAACACAAACAAAAACAACCTACCATAAAGGTGTTCTATTGTGTAGTTATGAGATTTGTCTAGAATGTTAGTCTTCATGTTAGGCATGTCATTAAATCTTAATACTGCAAATACCCAGTCCTTTATTTAGGAACTTGCTGACTGCAGAAGCTTCACAAACACAACTAGATGAATTGACGTATTTTTCCAAGAGAGATGACTTATGTACATAGAAGATCTGCCTACCAGAGAATGTGGTACTCAATCTCATCTGCTCATTGTTTACACAGCAATTCTTTCAGGCTCACAAATCAGCATACCCAAATTTCTAGTTTCAACCCTTACAAATAGAGGTATTAAATTTGAGGTTTACTTAATGTACTACTTTTTCTTATATGTATATTAATATCTATATACTAAAACCATAAAATAATAATGTCAAAATTTCAGCTCATTATATAAACAGGAACACATAATTTAGGCTTACATTCTAGAAAAAGAAATATAGCTAAGTATAATTTACACTAACACATTTACTATCCTTTTCCATACTTTTCTATATTACGAACCATCCATTCATAAACTTCTTAATTTTTATTTTATTTGCTACCATTTGTCTTATAAACTTCATTTTTCTCTTTTTTGAAAGTCTTATGAACTCCATCCAAAACTACAACTTTTTCAGTCATCCTTTTCCTTTCAACCTATTCATGTTTCTTTCGTATGTTTATCATGTGATTCTCAAAGTACTTATTTGTACCAATCATTCACTTTCCCCTTCAGTGCACACTTAATTACAACTTCCACTTCCAATGCATTCATTATGTTTCCCCAGTATGCATAGCTGGATATGAATGGATAAGATTTCTGAATAGTAGAATATCAATGATAGAAGCTGGTCTAATCAACTTTAATCAATTGATATGTTTATTCATAAATATATATATATACCACAGCATAAGTGAAAACCAACCAACATATGGGCAAACAGCTTGATATCGGCTCAACCATAGACCCAGGTTCTCAGGATCAGTGATGGTCCAATAAGGTAGACTAGACTAAGAAACCAATGTCATATAGGTCAAGTTTATTGCACCAGGAACTGTTACAGAATCTTGGAAATCTGAATGTTCTTTCCCTTCCCTCACTTTTTTTGTGTGTGAACTAGAAAGGGAATAGAAGGACTCCCAAATTGCACATAGAATCCATCTGTGGTAATCGGTTGACCAATGTGGAGAGCTATAAGGAGAAAAAAACAATAAAATTTAATCCAAGCTACATTGCTATATTTAATCCAAGCTTTATTTAAAAGAAAACTGATACAAAATGTTCTGTATGTTGAGAACCAATTTGGTGTAGTGTTTAAGATGCTGGCCTAGAAATCAAAAGAAAGTAAATTCTAGTTGCATCTTAAACATGAAAGCTGACTGGGTGACTTTGAGCCAGCCACTCTCTCTTTGTCCAATCCACCTCACATGGTTATTGTTGCAGGGAAAACAGGAGAATGAAGGAGTATTATATAGGTTTGCCACCTTGAGGTACTTATTTATATAGTAATAAAACTCTTGTGTTTGTAACCCTTAACTAGGTGTAGTAGTGTACTATAAGGCAAAATATTTTCAATCAAGGTATTTCAAAGGGTGTAATTTACAGAATATGTCCAAAATCTAACTCCAGTGGAATTAAAATTTGGCAAATGTTATAAAGCACTTTATGATGTACACTTATCATAAAGCAAATATCAAAGAATGTTTCTTGTGGCCAGCTCCTGGTTGACTATGCTGTACAGTTCAACATGGACTACTTTCAAGGCAGATACATCCCTGAATATCTCACTGAATTTTTAAGAACTTTGGTCAAAAACATTTGAAGTTCTTGCCATTGTTGAAGGCACTAAGAAATTTGACAAGATAATGTCTCTGAGACAATGGCCCAAGGGATTAAGAGTTTAGTACAGTAATAAAGGTGGGTAAAAAAAAATCTTTAAATTAAATAAATATACAATGGATGGTACTGTACATATTATTCGATCTACAATCACCTAGATAGATAAAGCATATAACAACAAATGCCAAAATAAAGAAGAAACATTTTACTGGATATCCACGGTCATGCAAAAAAACTCAAAAGTATTGGAAAGAAATACATTTTAAATTAATTAAATTAAATTAATTTTAAAAACTGAAGCCACACATAGGCATAAATCCAGAAAACAAGAATGAAAAATACCAGAGTTTACCAAGATACATATTAACTAGCACTGTGATGGTGAACCTATGGCACACGTGCCAGAGGTGGCACGCAGCACCCTCTCTGTGGGCACACAAGGTATCGCCCCAGTTCAATTCTGCTGCACATGTGCACACGCCTCCCGCCAACTAGCTGGTCTTTGGGTCTCTGCAGAGCATGCATACAGGATTTGGGAGGGCATGTGGTTCATGCATGGGGCATGTGCATGCGGGGGCATGTGTGCGGGGGGCCACACGCATGTGCAGGGGGTGGGATACATGCACGGGGTCCATGCACATTGCATTGGGGGGGGGTTGCATTTTTGTATTTGTATTTAAAGCTTGAGGAATGTGCCGTTGATCTGCCAGCTTGGATTATATGGGCTACCATATTTCATCAGAAGGTATTCAGATGGTCCTGTGAAAGCAGAATCTATTTTATCTTGGTTCCTGGTCCCTTAGATTTTCAGGGATATTGGCCACTTCTATTATTTTACTCCTGATTTTGTTCATTGTGACGCAAGATTCTTACAAATCTAAGAAAGTAGTCTTCTTTAAAAGGGATTCCAATCTCCAAAGACCTTTCTCTTACTCAGACTTTTATTCCCCAATCCGCTCTCAACCTTTTTGATCCTACACCTTGATTTGACTTCTTTCTATATGTCATACTTCTAACATTGGCTTTAATTTCTGAAACTCAGAAGGCAGAATTATTCTTTAGCAGGTGAAGTAATTTCATATCTATAGGAACAGGATGCATAAGGCAAAGTTCTGAATATGGCTTTCAAGCAACTTCCCCAATTCAACCTTGTGAGGGGAACTGCCCAAAATAATTATTTTTATATTTCTTATTCCCTAAAGGAGGATGTCTCATAGTTCTGCATGATAGCTGGTTAGCTGAATATTTTAATTATTTAAAATTATTCACTTGCTAGTCCATAATTTCTCCATATTTGAGCGGATATTAAGATCTAATTTTCTTCCTTGCCACACCTGTTGTACCAAGCATTCCCTTTCCTTTCTGCATGAACCATGGGACACACTTTTCTTGGGTTTTATTTTGTAGCATGGCCTAAGTGGTAATTCCGTCCCCCCACTAAAATGACTCAGTTTATTTCCATCATGTTTTCCTTTGCACTCTGAGAAAGCTCAACAGCTACCTTAGAGCAAGACTTTAATTGTTATGCAAACTATTAGGAAGAAAACTGGCCTTTTGCCTATGATTGAATTCACTTATAGTAACTGAATTTATTTTTCCACTTCCATGTCTCATTTCAGGCCTCAGATGACTACCATCTATCTTTCCACTTTCTCTAGTAACTTTAACAACACAGAAACTCCTGAAGAAGCAATAAGATCTTAATAATCTTCCTACAAATTAAATGCTGACTGACATCACCACAAAGGCCACCTACATTGCTATTGGAGATCACATATGCCTTTCCACAATTTTTTCAATCTAGATAACCATCCAAAATGCTGCCTGCCAGGTTTATTACACTGTTATTTGTAACTGCACTAGTTAATTCAGTCATATTTCATCCAATGTTTCCAGCTATAATGAAGATTGTTATCTCTAGAAAAATGCTAGAACCTCCACTCCCACCTTCACTTTATATAGGAGAAGAGTAACACTAGTGTTTTAATTATAAGATTCAGCCTTCACTACATACGTATTTGGGGAAGGAGGCAAGTGGTGAAATCACTCAAATGCTATGAGTTAAAATACTTTTGTCAGATGTCAGGATGAAGTACATATTGGCAGTATTTGAATGATGAAGCAATCATCCATGTTGTCATTTTGACCTAATTGTGGTTTGCTAGGGATGCCATTGGCTTTGTAAGCAAATCACATGCCATATTTCAAGATTCCTTAAAATCTAAGATTTGTTTAGCTACACCAGCCACATCTGAATTATTTTTCCACTTTTCTACAGTGTTTTCAACTTCTGTTTTACCACCTTCTTCTTAGATACTAATAGCATCAAGGTACACTGTGCCGTAGTGGCACAGTGGTTAGAAATTCTGCTGACTGTCGGCTACCAGCAATTTGGCAGTTTAATTCTCATCGGCTCAAGGTTGACTCAGCCTTCCATCCTTCCGAGGTCGGTAAAATGAGGACCTCAATTGTTGGGGGCAATATGCTGACTCTGTAAATCGCTTAGAGAGGGCTGTAAAGCACTGTGAAGTGGTATATAATTGTAAATGCTATTCCTCCTTGTTGGTTGACTGTAAACTGCAGCCCTGCAAGAATGGCACTGAGTTGAACATTGACTAGCCATGAGCCTCAGTCAAAAAACTGGTCTGTCAATTTCTATCTGTAGGAGAAGGAATGGCAGAATCTGGGGCAAAGTGAAAAGAGGGATCAGCCTAGATTCCCTACATAACCACATGTGATCAGTGTGTTATTGCTTAACATATTGTAAGCTGCCCTGAGTCTCCGGAGAAGGGCGGCTTATAAATCTAATTAAAAAAAAAAAGTCAAACCCTCCCTTGAGTGCTGTTGACCCTTATCTAACTCTAATCAGGTGCTGACTGTCAGTTGAGAAGATTGCTGTGCATAGGCTTTTAGCAATAAATCAGCTTATTTGAATTTCACAAATGGACCTGGTCTTTCACATCTGACACTGACATAACCAATGGATTAACAGCCATAAAGAATGCTGAACAATGCTAGGGTGTCCCCTGGGGACAATGCAGGTTGGCCTCAACTCACCATCACAACAAGTGGGCAAGGGCTACTGGTTCAAGGATAGAAATTGCTAAAGAAAGAAGATACTAACATTAATAGTATTTGTTTAAATTCCACTTTTTGTCACATCAAATCATTCTCACAGAAATCTCTAAATTATCCTTCCAGTCACTTTAGTTTCATCACAAATCATTTTTTCCCCAATTTTATTCTTAATTCCATACTCTACTGGAGTCTCTATGTTTGGGCTTCTCTATCCATTTACAAAACATTGTAAAGGCTGTTCATTTTTTCTGTCTCTTTTAATTTTAACATTCTTCACTCCAGGGGTGAAATGTAAAATTTGTTACTATTGGTTCTGTGGGTGTGGCTTGATGGTAATATGATTAATATGATTGGGTGGTTGTGGCCAACATTTTTTTTTATTTTAACTTTTCAAAGCATTTTTTCTGCAAATGCAAAAAAAATGCTTTAAAAATCCTCTACTGATCAGGAACACAGCTGAGATCATCAGAGGCTTTTCAAAGCATTTTTAACCACCTTTTCTGCTGAAGAGGTTGCAGAAAAAAATGCTTTAAAAGTCTGTCTGATGATCCCAGCTGAGTTGCCTGATCGTTTTAAAAAATGCTTTGAAAAGTCTCTCTGATGATCAGGCAATTCATCTGGGATCGTCAGTGAGACTTTTAAAGCATTTTTTTCTGCAACCTCTTCCGAGAAGAGGTGGTTAAAAAAATGCTTTGAAAAGCCTCTGAGGTCCCAGCTGAGCCGCAGGATCATCAGAGTCTTTTTTTTTACTTTTAAAAGCATTTTTTTGGCGGAAGAAGTTGTAGAAAAAATGCTTTTAAAAGTAAAAAAAAAAAGCCTCTGATGATCATACGGATCAGCTGGGCATGGGGGGGAGGGGAGGGGGCGCAGGGATTTTTGCTACTGGTTCTCTGAACCACCCGCTGCCATCGCTACCGGATCGGGCGATCCAAACCGGGAGCATTTCACCCCTGCTTCACTCTCTTTGACAACATTCTCTGACCAATTTTATTCTCTGTACAATCAGTTTTCTTACTGATTGATTATTTTCAGTGGGCTTATAAGCAGTTAGCTTAGTATTAAAATGATTATATATATAATAATAGTTCATCCAAGGTCAACTTATTCAAAACCAGTAACCACTAAAAATAGGTGCATATAGTACTCTGACCTCATGCTTGAGGAAAAAAGCAAGTTTTCAATGTCTTACTGTGTTTCCCCTGTCTTATAATAAAGACCCTGTCTTATATTTTTTTGAACCCAAAAATAAGTGCTTGGCCTTATTTTCAGGGAGGTCTTATTATTTTGGGGTGCACGGAGCAAGACGGGGCTCCTCTTGCCATCTTCCCTGATTTCCAGTTCTGTCCCTCTAACCCTAACCAGAGGAAATGGCGGGGATCGGCTGCGCATGCGGTTAAATATTTACAAGAACAGCTTATTTTCGGGGTGGGGTTTATTTTAATGCATGCACTCAAAAGACCAATTGGGTTTATTATTAGGGGGATGTCTTATTTTTGGGGAAACAGGGTACAAAAAGACAACAAAGTCAGAGCCGTTTTAATCTCACAGAGTATGCTGCTTTACAGAGCAAGCACTAGAACAGAAAAGACACATCTCACTTTCATCAGATAACATAATTTAATAGAAGAAACTTCTATTCTATTGGATCTTATAAGATGAACAGAAATCATTGATAGGATCTCAAATAACCTGGTTCTGTGCTGTGAAGAGCCATATAACTGATAACAGCAGCTTGAATTGTATCAAGAAGCCTGCTAGAAGCCAGTGTAGTTCATGAAGCAGCATCAGAGGTGAGTTTCAGCAAGTTCTGACCAATTCTGGAGAACCGGTACCGGAAATTTTGAGTAGTTTGGAGAACTGGTAGTAAAAATTCTGACTGGCCCTGTCCCCATCTATTCTCTGCCTCCCAAGTCCCAGCTGATTGGGAGGAAATGGGTAATTTTACAGTATCCTTCCCCTGGAGTAGGGTGGGAATGGAGATTTTACAGTATCCTTCCCTTGCCATGCCCACCAAGCCACACTCACCAAGCCATGCCACGCACATCAAGCAACGCCCACAGAACCGGTAGTAAAAAAAATTTGAAACCCACCACTGAGCAGCATGGTGTTATATTGGCATATGTTAAGTATCCACACCATTCTACTAATTTGTAGCTACATGCAGTATATTGACACACACTCAGAACCTTAAATATTCAGACTTGAGTATTGCTTAATATTGAATATTTTAGAAGTGATTGTTAGATGTGTCATTTATTATTTCATTAAAAAAAACCTTTTAGTTACCCTTGCTCTTTTTGTTGTTTCCTATTACCGGTAATTATGTTAGTTCCTTATTTTCTTAATGTAAGAATATAAGGACTAGTGGGCAATCTAATCAAGGATTCTATTCTTACAGTGGCCCTTAATGGTAACTCATGGGAAGCCCACAAGCAGAACATGATGGCAGAGTGCTTCTTCACAATAATGGGCTTTCAGAAGCATTGTCTTTGATGCTGGAATCCATCATAACCAGTAGCTGTTAAAAGATTGTCCTCCCCACCTACCCCACCTACAATTAATTTATCTCGGTTGGTAGCTATCGAAGGCATTCAAACTGGTAGCCAGCTAGTTGCTTACAGGAAGGACATGAACAAAACAAGAATGCAATTGTAGTCTCCAAGGAATTTGTGCCCTTAATTTTAGAGCCTGTGAAAATAAAACATTAATTTTATTAATAAAAAATAGCACTTGGACTGCAGGCTTGCGTGCTTGCATTTCTTTTTATAAAAGCAGGTCAATAATCCAGGGTTCATGAAATATTCTCCTTTCTAAAATATTTATCTGTAAGGCAATTAACTTGTATTCTTGAGCAAAAAATTCTCAAAGAGGTTTGACCTTTTTGGCTAACGATTGTGGTTTGTTAAATTCCCATATTTATGACTGAGAGTTATAACTCTATGACCAAATTCCACTCAATTTCCTCTGAATATCTCATTAAAACCTAAAATGACCAATGACGTTCCTTGACTATAAAGGTAGAGTGTGTGATAAAAGGTTGTTAAAATCATTTTCAAATATAATATTTTCAGGAATTTAGATTTAGAAGGAAGGAAGGAAGACAACAGGAAGTATCTCTTTCCAAGTAAAAAGAAGCCAGATGTCATTTGTTTATTGACCGAAATATGGGAACTTGGACCACAGAGCATGACGCGGAAACTCCATAAGAAAAACAAACATGATAATTTAAAATAATTAGATTGTAGTTACTGTAAAAGCACTCTGTGGAATGAGGTCTTTCTTTGGAAAGGAATAGAAAAATAAGGGAATACAGAGAAAACAAATTGAAAAAAGAGATACCAAAATATATACACAAATGTCTTTTGATAAATTAATAACTCTTGACTTCTTTCCCAATCCTTTCCCCCTCACAATACTATTTATGCTACCAATGATTTATTTCTCTCAAATACACATTACTTTTACTCCAAATTTTTTCATTATTAGATGCTGACTCTTCCTACCTCTTTTCTCAAATGCTCCATTTGATTTCTGGCTTACTATTAAAAGCATTCTGCAATATCCAGGAGCCAACATTGTGTGAAAGGCACTACACTTTATTGAAGCTGAGAACTAGGAAGGCCTGATCCTAACTGTAGCTTTATTATCATGAAATGTTTTTTTTTAAAAAAAAGGTAACTTGTAAATTAATAATTGTCATCGACCACAGACTTAGTTTGGCGATCAAGGTTGGTCATCCTCTTAATGGGTTCTCAACCGGGAATCATGCTAAAAGCTCCAGCAATGCCAAGTAGTATTCATCACTTTTCCAACCCCTTATTTTCCCAGGTGGGAGAGAGAATATGAGATGACCTAAAGTAGCAAGTGTCATCCTTGTGCTTTTATCTATCTTTTCCCAAGGAAGATAGAGAACATTTGGCATTTCTTTATATGAAGAAAAATCTGGATCCCTGTTTTGCTTTCCATAAACAAAAGTATTCCATTGAGTTTGCCCCACACAGACCATTCAAGTTATAGGGGCTACCAGCACACTTTGGGCTAAAACTAACAGGTGACAGAGAAAATGATGATGATGAGAATGGTGATTTTTGCAGAGCAGAGATTTTCCTCACTAAGGATCAACTTAATTTTATCCAACAGAGCATGAGTGGAATTATTCCGATTCAGATTGCCATCCTTATTGCAGATCAGGTTTAAGAATATTCCTGAAAACTTCAGCAATATTTCCTACTGTCTATAGCTGTGTTTCTCAACTTCAGCAACTTTAAGATGTGCTTACAGGATTAGGGAATCCTGGAAGTTGAATCCCAGATACCTTAAACTTACTGAGGTCGACATATACTGCTAAATAGGATACTGTTCTATTTCGCAGACTGTTTAAATGTGCTGTCCATTTAAAGGGCTCTCTAATCCAAGTTATCAGGCAGCTGGACAACAATAGACACAGGGATTATTATCTTCCTTTCATGGATAGAAGATTGGATTTCTATTTAAATTACCACAATTATTTCCAAATTTATACCTGTGCATTACACTTACACTTATATATTACATGTACAGATTATGCATTACATTATATGCAATATATACTTTGTGCAATGCTTGTGTTCTTTGTTTTCTTTATTGAATGAGTTTCCTCACTTTGACTTCAGCTTATGCCAACTAGCCCTATTCTATCTTGAGAGCCAATGGAGGGCTGAACCAAAGAGATTTGCTAAGGATGCAGCTGCAGCATAACCAGGAAAAGTTGCCTGTCAAAAGTAGAGGGGGCCAACCCAGCTAGCAGCAGTGACTGATTGATGCAGTCTTCTTATTTCTCCCTCATATAATGTCCTGTAATATGTTCTGGATGTTTCATTTTCTCAATTTATTTTTCTATCATTTTTCATACACTATTATTTTAAGGGCACTGGAATATATCTAGAACAGAAGTAACCGAGTGAACAGTATGGATATTGGAAATCAAGTCCTATAAGGAATGGTTGAAATAGTTGTGCAAGTTTAGTTTGGGAAAAAAGTATTAAGGGTGCTTTCTTTATCTGAAGGGCTGGTAGGGAGAAAATAGAAGAAGTATATTCCCATTGCAATGATCAGAAATTCTAGAAGATGCACTTTAATTACATTTCAATAGCCATACCGGTATGCGTTCAAGTTAATTTCTTTTTGCTGTTGTTGTTTGGTATGATTAATATCATATACTGTTTTTTAAAAAACTTTTTAATTGGATTGTTGTTTTTAATTGTTGTAAGATACCCAGAGCCACTTAGGTGAGATGAGCAACCATATAAACCATATAAATAAATCTCCTACTTTTCTGTTCATAAAACACTCAAACCTGCTACTATAAAATGAAACAAGAAAACAGTTAAAATAGTTTTTAAAGCTTCCGGCAGTCCTTGACCTATGAGCACAATTGGGATGGAAATACAGATGTTGCAGTCATAAATCATGGAACCAATGTGAATGGACTCATTTTTTTGACATTTTTCATGGCAGTTATTTAGCATATCATAATTGTTAAGGGAATGGTATAGTTAAACCCAATATTCCAAATGAATTCATTCCATTGCAAATAACAGTTTTATGGCTGTAGGATGCTGCAAAGAGTCATAAGTGTGAACTGGTTGCCAAGCAACCAAAGTATGAGCATATGACCATGAGGGAGAAGCAACATTTTGCCATAGCTAGAAGTGCAAGTCATAAAGCACCCATTCTAAAGCCATTGTAACTCCAGTCATAAAATGACCAGTTATATGTCACGAACTATCTGTATTAGTTTACCTTAATAAACCAGTTCAAGCTACTCCACAATGTATCACAAAGAAATAACAGAATTGGAAGCTAATTTATTTAAAGTAAGATAATATCCTTTTAAATATTGGTTTTAAAAATTGGGCTTTTTCACCGCTGGCTGCCTGGAGTGCAATAATCATTGCTTAATAATGAGACTGCCATAGAATTAGTCACATATCTTCATCACATACCTCCTGAATTAGTTATATTTGGATGCCATTTCATTTTTTGCTTGCTCACTTTAACCTTTGAGGTATTCAGAACCATGAACCAATTACAGCAAGAGCTAACATAAGAATGATGATCAAGATAATGATTTACTACACTGGATCTCCTATCAGGGTTAAAATGACTCAAAATGATGCCATGGTTAGATAAAAAAAAGTGAGATTTCTTTGGCTGCCTTGAGCCTTTGCGATTACATCTTTAACACATCAATAACTTACCCTCGGGTTATTGAGGCTTGCAGGGGCATGACTAATCGGCAGATGAAAGTGTCTTTCTGGGGATTAGCTCTAATGAAAAGAAAAAGGATAGTTATTTTGTTTGGTTGAAATCTTCCATAAATCAGAGCAAATACTGACAAAGCAGGTTCATACAGGAAGAATGAAGCTTTTGTAGGTGAAATTAAGGAAAGGAAAGTTTTATATAAATCACAGGCTGAAGTTAGCATTTGTGAGAGAGCCTATGGGAACAAAACTATTTAATGTCAGGTGTTAAAAAAGGATGTTTGGTTATTTTTAAAGCATTCCCCTTTTAAATAATAAAACATAGATAAATGGGGCATCATTATTGCTCTTTCTCTTTCCTCCTTTCTCCCTCCCTTCTGCCAGAATTACCACCCAGATTTTGCAGTGGACAATAATAGCCACCATGTGCTGCACAGGATTGCAAACTGGTGGTATCGTATCGTTGGTGTTGTTAAGATTGAGACTGCCCAACTCCAGAATTATGGTTTACACTTTAAAAGCAGAAATATATTAGAGAGACAGTCTTAAGGGTCTAGACATCCATATACCAAAGATTTTTTTTAAAAAAACCCAGCATGGACAAGGTTCCACAAACACCCAATCCCAATGTCTGACAGGACAGTCATATTTTTAAATCCACCCAAAAACCTCTGGGACATCATTAGCATTGGAGCTACATGGATTTTTGAGGGGTTGCCATTTCAAAGAACAAAAGAATCACACAGAAGCTCTCCTTTCGAATCCCAACCCCCATTGTTTGATTGAAGGGATTCAAAGCAAATTGACTCAGCCTGATCTTAACAAGACAGAAAGTATAGGAGACAGGTTGTCCCTCAATTATCTGGCACTATGCCATGAAGAACTTTCTAGTAATAACCAATTCTTGAATTGTACCTGGAAGCTCACCAGTAACAAACGCAGCTCATGGGCAGTAGTATCATATGGGTAATACTGCCTAAAATACTTTATTCTGGACTTATTTTAGTCTCTAAAAGATTTTCAGGAGCAGGTCCATATAGAACACTGCAATAATTGAACTGCGCAGTAATTAAGGCGTAAGTGACTAAGCGGTTTCACAATTCAGGAATAGGAACACAATTCTGGAATAGGCACAACTGGCATGCCAACTAAAGCAGTGCAAAGTCCTACTTGGCCACAACTATTACCTGCTCTTTGACTAGAAGTTGCAAGTCCAAGACTCCAAACATCTAAATCTGTTTAGCTTCTAAGCTTAGAAAAGTTCAGCCAGGGAGACTCACCTACTGAGGTTCCCAATAGAATTATAAAATTTCTACCGCTATATTTTTTTGTTTTAAATTATGGCTGACTCATTTCATATGTTATTCCTTTACCAATCATATGGTATTAACTATTGATCAATATTATTCAGTCATTTGTTATTGATAATGTGGTTGCACAGGAGTATGCCCCTTTGATCAGTATATTGAATTCAGAGCTTGATTTCATAGCTTAGATATTAAAAGAATAAATTGACCCATAGTACTGCAACTCTTAGAACTGATGGTGTATGACTGATATGGCTTTTTCAAAATGCCCACCTGCTAAATGTTGATTTGCTTTTGGGTGTTTCTGAGAAATTAATTTTAAGCCACCAATTATGCATACCATAAATGGTCATACTTCTTCAAAAGAATATTTTAAGATGGAAAAAAATACAAAAAGGGACAATTAAAATAATCAGGAGTTATAATGAAAAAAATATACAAAATCTGAGGGTTTTTTAGATTAGACAGGAGTCTAATAGAGGTGTAGAAAGGTTTAAAAAAAAAAAAAACTTCTCCAGCAATGTTTTACTCACATTGAAGTAAAATGCAGGAAGATTAGGATGTGAGTAATTCAGTTAGTTTTAAAAGTGAATCAGGCAAATTCATAGAAAAAAGACTATATAGCACCTTGTTTTGATGGTTATGTTCTGATTTACAGGCAGCATACATTAAAAATCAGCTACATCAGGGAGGAGAGCAGTTTATATCCCATTGTCCTATTTTAGACATCCTTAGAAGAAAGAGATGACCATTCTGGGATGCAGAATGCTGGACCAAATCATTCACTAAAGCATTGATTATTATTATTTTTAAAAAATCAAGTAATGTTTTTCTGTCTATAAAGTAAACAAAAGTTTACATAATGTTTTTGTATCTGTGAGAAAGACTAGTGATTGTCTATTAAAGAGAATGAGCAAGTACTGTTTTTCTCCCCATTCCTTAGTGTTTCCATTCAGGGACTCTAAATGTCAAGATGACTGCTTCAATCACAAAGTCACCACCTTAATTTTTTAACCTACCCACAGATGTCTCTAATTTTCCTAAATCTCAAATGATAGTGAAGTTAATTTTTCTTGTAACTAGCTCAAAGATGTTATCTTACGCCAAAAAAGTTTCCAAGGGTGTTTTATGAATATCTTTTGGTTAATTATACAGAGCTGCTAACAATCAAAGGATTTGTTTTAATGTGTCCATGCTTTTCTTAATATTAACATATTGTCATGTATAAAATATTTGATGAAAAAGATGAGCTAGCTGTTTTAAAACCAGCTCTGTCCATGTGGTATGAATAACTATGAATTCTTAATAGAGCATAACACAAGTCACAAATAAACAATTCCAAGATTTTAACAAAGCAGCCAAAAGAAATGATTATATTATATATTCTTAACACCTTCTACATTAAAAAATCTGTTTTTTCAAGTTTATGCTTTGGTTTTAAATTACTTGGGTTTAACATTCTGAGTCAGCAAAGAAAGAACCTACAACAAAGGGGGTTTCTGGAGATGCACTGCCACAGCAAAGGTTGAAACAAGCTGCAGTCCTGTGGGAGAAATGCATATTCAGCATCCTGTCAGTGTGCTTTGCCATTGACTTTCTGGTTGCTAAGGAACAGCCTTGGACAAGCTATTGCCCTTCTGTCCTAAGGGTGGGATTCCCAGACTCGTTCAGCTGGCCACTTTAAGAAATGGAAGGTTAGACAACATCCATCTTCAAGTAGTTTTTGTATTCAATTTGTGGGTCCATGGATAGCGTTCTCACTAAGATCTTGTTTCTAAAGAACTTGCCTTTGTTGTTTCTTTCTCTGAGTAAGAAGTAGTGCCTTGTCAGGCAACATTTACCACACTTGCCCACATCTATATTTCTCCTGGTCATCTAACGCTGGAGCAGAAGAAATATTCATAAATGTGTCCTCTATCCAGTTAGTGGCATCTAAGCTAAGCATCATGTACCTCTTTAGTTTAGGCTTAGTATGTAAGTTCAGTACAAGAGAGTATGTGCACGCGTGCGTATGTATCAGAGGTGGGTTTCAGCTGACCAGTTCTGCAAAACCGGTAGCAGAAATTTTGAGTAGTTCAGAGAAGTGGTAGTAAAAATTTTGACTGGCCCTGCCATCAATTCTCTGCCTCCCAAGTTCCAGCTGATTGGGAGGAAATAGGCATTTTGCAGTATCCTTCCCCTGGAGTAGGGTGGGAATGGAGATTTTACAGTATCCTTCCTCTGCCACGCCTACCAAGCCACACTCACCAAGCCATGCCACGCCCACCAAGCCATGCCCACAGAACTGGTAGTAAAAAATTTTTGAAACCCACCACTGGTATGTATGTGTACGTATAGGTGTGTGCATGTGTATGAATGTATGTATAGGCATAGGTATATATGTATAACACAAAATATTATAATAATCAGCATGAGACGTTTCCTAATACTATCTTTAGTACAAATCCATAATGATGAATGGGAAATATGTAAACATATTTTGTCCAGAAGTTTTATAATTTGGGATATACATTAAAATGATCCAAGCACTCATGAACTGATTGAAGAGATGAAGAAACCTTATATCTACTCTACACACGGCAATGGATTAAACACATATACTGTAAGCTTTGGGATAATACAATTCTCTTTGGAGAAGACTGGAGCAAAATAGGTATTTTTTCTTATTATTTTCTTATTATTGCTATCCTAGGAAGAGGCTTATGACTTCCTTTTCTCTCCTTTTACTTAGTCTTCCTTTTCTCTCCTACATAGTCAGGAAGTCCATTTTGTTACTTTTAGCTTCCCTTGAGTTCCCTAAGTGCTTTAGCCGAAGTTACTTTTTACTGATATTACTACTTATTTGTACAATTCCTTGGTGATCATGCCTATTTCTCAAATCTTATTCATGTTCCCTTTAATTCTTAGTTCATTCAAAGAAGGAAGGAAGGAAGGAAGGAAGGAAGGAAGGAAGGAAGGAAGGAAGGAAAACAATACTCTAATAGTTTCCTAAACTGACTCCTAGCTGCACTTTTCCTTGTTAGAATGATATGCAATTGTTCTTCCAGTGTCTTATTTTTGAAGTTCCCAACCCTCCTGTATTAACATTTCCTTTGACCTCAAAATTTCTGTCCATGGAATCTGACCCAGTATTTCTTTACGGTTGTTGAACTTGGATATTCAGAAATGTTATGTGCATAAAATAACTAGATTCCAATTTTAATTTCAGCAGCATTTGACCCAAGATGACAAAGTCACTTCCTCCCAATGCTCATGCTGTCTTTGCCTCTTGAGTGAAATCTCTATTTGTTAGGATCACATGCAGGAAAGCCTGTTGGCTTCTGGAAAATGAGACATTGAGCAAGATCAGAGGAGATTTTAGGATGTGGTAAACTTGACTGATGTGGATATTTTAATATTATCTACCAAATTAAAATTTTAATTTGTAAAGCAACTATATTTAAAATAATTTCTTCTCAGCAACTGGGAGACAGTAGATTGCTTTATGACCTAAATTTTAAAATAAAATATATGATTAATATGGATGGACACACATGTGGAGGTGGAGGAGGAATACAATCTCATAGCAATGTCTATTTTGCTGTGGGAGATAAAAAACTAGATACACTGTGCAGTTAGATTCTATGACCCACAGGTACTTGCACATTGCATCCATTTGAATCTCTTGTTTCAGACTGGCATGGGGAAAGCCAGGACATTTGAGACCTATCTTTTTAGCAGGGGTGAAATGTAAAATTTGTTACTACCAGTTCGGTGGGCGTGGCTTGGAGGGGGGTAATGTGACTGGGTAGGCGTGGCCAATTTTTTAAAAAAACTTTTCAAAGCATTTTTTCTAATGCTTTGAAAAGCCTCTGCCCTTCAGGCAACTCAGCTCGGATCATCAGAGACTTTTCAAAGCATTTTTTTACCACTTCTTTGGCCAAGAGGTTGCAGAAAAAAATGCTTTGAAAAGCCTCTGATGAACCCAGCTGAGCCGTGCAATCATCAGAGGTTTTTTTTTTACTTTTAAAAGCATTTTTTTGTCAGAAGAAATTGTAGAAAAAATGCTTTTAAAAGTAAAAAGAAAAAGCCTCTGATGATCATGCAGCTCACCTGGGCATGGGGAGAGGGGCACAGGGATTTTTGCTACCGGTTCCCCAAACCACCCGCCGCCATCACTACTGGATCGGGCGATCCGGTCCGAACCGACAGCATTTCACCCCTGCTTCTTAGCCACTGAAAATTCAGCTTAGTGCTGGTTCTGACTGCTGAGACTTTATTTCTACCTGTCCGATGAAATACATCTTCCAACATAAATTGCCATTTTTAATAGCCTTAAAAATATTAGTACAGATGTTTTTAACATGCTGAATTATACTCAAAGCCTTGCAGCTGGATAGCAGGGCAAACCATAGGCATTGTGCTTCAAACTTCAATGTTGGGCATGATCTGACAAACAAAGCTCCACCACTTTTTACCTGTATACAAAAAGAGTTTCAATTCCTGGCCACACCTGCCATTTTGACCTTGTTAATCTCCCTTGAAAGATGGTATATCTTTTTTTACCTCTTTTTAATTAAGTGATCTTTCCCGTGCTTCCAAAATGACACTAAAATGCCTAAAGTGCATGATTCCTTATACAAAAAATCCCTATGTTTCCCCATGCAAAATAGTATAGTTAATGATTGGATAAATTTTATAGGAGTTACATTGCTACACTGACCTTTGAAGGAGCTATTCAAGCACAACAGCATACAAAGTGTCACTTCTATTTGTGCATTTTCTGTGTTCAAAATTCAAGATGATTGTTCATGACATTAAAGCCCTTCCTTCCTTCCTTCCTTCCTTCCTTCCTTCCTTCCTTCCTTCCTTCCTTCCTTCCTTCCTTCCTTCCTTCCTTCTTTACCTGGTCACTCATTTCAACAGCCCATTACAACACATATAATAAAGGGAGTCTTGATGGCATGTTTATGGATGCCATCTTGACTTTTTGACGTCTAACCTTACCCCTTGCAGATAGCTTATGTTCATGAAAATTCTTATTATATACTAGATTTTACTGGGTATTTTTGTTCAGCAAATGTGTCTATCCATATTTTTCTTAAAACAGTATTTGAACATATAAAAAATAGGACTCCAGAATATGAGAAGACATTCATTGCAGACAGCTGCAGGACGGAAAGTACAGTGTAATTGAGTTCTTGCTATTAATAGCAGGTGATATATGACTAATCTGATTTCAGTCATTTACAAGTCAAGAAAGAGAGACACAACTGCTGTATAATGAATGGATGAGATTTTACTGCATTGGATATGGATCAAAATGCAGTGACTAAAAACACTCAGTTGATACAATGGTGGAGCAAATAAAAACACAGAACAAAGTAAAAAATGTATTTCACACAATGGAGAACAGAATTGAGGAGACAAATGTTTCATCAGTCAATAAACACGAAAAGAAATTTAAAAGCACCACAATTTTCACCTGAAATATGTTGGGACTAATCATTAATATATAAGCAAATATCTACATTTCAGCTTGAAACAACTATAATGTAATAGTGGGAACAATGTATAATGCTGACATAAAAACAAGCTTATATGAAGACAACAACTAAAAATATCACAGCACTACTCTTAATTTGAAAAATTATCACTTACTTTTTTGAGGACAAAAGCTGAATTTGTTCTATATTACAAAAAAGTAAACTTAATTCATTGTTGATTTCTAGTTTTTCCTGAGTTGGATTTAACTGTAAACTTAACCTTCATCTACCCTTCTGGGTCAACTGTTAATTACTTGCTTTTTAAGGACTCCTGTTATTGGATTAGATTTTCAGTATCTCTGGAGAAGCCTAAATAATAATTATTTTTTTTTCTGTGTGGCTAGGAAAAAAAAGTCAATATTTTCTTTCTTTTCCTCTTGCTCATAAACAGTACCATGAATATTATGGTACTGTCTCCACATAAGACTGAAATAATAGCATTAATAATTGATTTTATTCCTTTCTACTTACACATCATATTGCCTGATGACAGGTTTATAAGGATGCAGTGACAGTCATGGATGCTGGGATGTTCCTAGATGATGGTCTTTGAATCTTTGCAGTCCTGAGCAATTGTGCCTGAGTTAGTCTGTTTATTGTCTAAATTTTCTCCCAGATGCTTGACACTTCTGAAAGATTAATACATTAACAACAGCAGTAAAGTCCAGGTTTGCACATCTTCAAGACATTTTTATTAGCAAATGGCACATGAGATTCAAAGGTCACCTCAAGGGGAGACTTTTTAAAGTTGAACAATAATATTTATGTTCAGATACTATGCTGGTGAGATCATGTGGTAAATGGTTCTGATTAAATGAGCTAAGACAACCATTACATATCAACTGATAATTCTCATCCATTTCTTACTTTCTTCTGTGTTGCCCACTTTCTAAAAATATCTGCCTGGCCATACAGATTAAAAAGAAGCAGGAATAAGATCCAATTATCTCATCATATTCTATGCTTGAATAATTTTGTTTATATGAGCAGCATGTAAATTTAATAATTATTTAAAATAAATTAAAAGCTGGTACCAGCTTTTGAAGTATCCTCCTATAAGAATATACAGAAAAAAATGTATTTTCATATTTCCATTATTCTATTAGCTACTCATTAATCTGACATGTTTCTATTATATATCAATATCATTCTGGCATCTGATCAATCACTTTGGATTTCATAATTATACATTTTAAATCAGAAGCTAAATTTTGATCACATTATATAATAGTGATCACTTTCCTAGATAAATGGAAGCAAAAATAAGATTGTGAGATTTCCTATTTTGTTAATGTCCTAGCAAAACAGTAACTCTGGAAGATGGTGATGAAAATAAGCATTATGTTGTAAGGTTTCCTGAAAAAAGACCATCTGGAAATCATTTGAATGTCACCCTGAGCTTTCTGCAGCAAGAACATGGCATAGGTTTGCTAAATAAAACTTTTCAATAGGCTGATAACTTCTTGGAGAGAACTTTTCTTAAATATTCTCACAGTTCTTTCTGGTGTTACTGTCACAAATGATGACAGTGAATACATTTTTTTTAATTAAAAAAGGGAATTAACATAAAACAGTTTCATTGTCACTTCATTTAAGTATTTCTGATTTTATTCAGCAATTTTGTAACTCCTTAATGAAATATCAACCTAGTTTCTCACGCAGTTTGAAGAATTCATTCATGGGAACCTCTGTTTCTTTTTTTACCCACAACATGTATCTCTATTTCTTTGAAGAAAGTATTACAACAAAAGCAAGTAATTCTTTTGAATAAGAGCACTAGTTCCCATTTAAGGAATTCCAAGGATAAAAAGGTGAAACACATGGATCTATCCGAAGTCTTTGCTAAAATAAAGTAGTAAAATATTTATTATAAAACTTTACATGGCAGAATAAAATTTCACTAATAAAATTTCACTAAAATAAGCGCAAGTGTGCACACACACACGATATATAACAGGGGTGTCAAAATCACAGTGTCACGGGATTGTCATGTGATGTATCGGGACTTCCCCCTCTCCTTTGCTAAACCAGAGGTGAGAGTGGCCAGCATGGGACACATTCGGCCTACGGGCCGTGAGTTTGACACCTCTAATAAATAATGTACCGGTATATCAATATGTCAAAAAGGGTGCCATCTGCATTGCACCTTTCATTATACTATAATTTCAGGGAGCTTTACAGACACATACACATATACAAATTAGAGAGATCTGATTGAAATAGGACTGAAAAGAAATGAATATTCTCAGAATGAAGGCAATTATATTTATTCTAAGTAGCATTACCTTAGAGTCCCATCTGATTAACAACATGGCTTTGAATTCTTATGTTATTTTCTAAATAAATCCTAACTAGATTGAGTAACAATGCAGGATGAAGAAAGAGCTTTATTAAAATAATGAAATGACTGTGAATTAGTTACAGTACTTTTAATCTCTATGAAAGCCCAGAGCTAAAATGCCAGGAAGGGAGCATTAATGAAAACACATTTTGTACTGTACTGTTTTTTAATCATGGAAAGATTAGGACATAATGTGGCATGATTTTAACAATAAAAGCTATAAAAAAACATGAAGACAACGTCTACTTCATGAAAACATTAGCCCTCATTCATTAATAGTATATGACATATCACTATGGTAATCTTTTAAAAAATCTCCATAGTAGTGAAAGGTTGAATAATACCTGTTTTCTATAAGAGGAATATGTAATTCTGGACATTTTGACCATTTCTTGGGGCATCACAGGAAATAATCAAACAAATAAAGAAATAAAAAAAATGAATTCTCTGAGCAGTAGACTTGTTTGAAGACTACAGAATCTGAGTAGCACAAATGTTTGGGATAAATTGCTGGATATCCACTGAAGTCACGTTGGCTAGGGTCATTAGATTCTGAGATCATTAGATTCTGGAGATTCCTGAGTCTTGATCATAGAAGCATATGTAATTTTCTTCAGGATGTTTTGTGCATCTAATGGGGATTTGAGGATTGGTTCTTAAAATCAAATACTAAAGTGAAAGAATTAAACAAAACATTAAAGTTTTATAATACATTTTGCTATCTTTTAACTCTTCCCCTGTGATTTTCTGAAAATCTTTTCACTATATTTGTGTGTGTGTGGGGGGGGGGGGAATGAATGAAAATCATATCCATGAAGTGTTCCAAAGACAATAAGTTTAAACCCAGCATATTTGCAATGAACTGGGTCAGAATCTTGATAACTTGATGCTAGTCAATTTTTGTTAAACTGAAGACAGAGGGAATATCAGACACGGACAAATTCTTTTTCCAAAGCCTCTTTGAATGATTTTTAAACAAAAGAGCATCTGCATAGATATATAGAAATATTTCTCTCCCTCAGAAGATTTTATAACTGCAAAAAAAGCCCCATAGGTTATGAAACAGATGTCTTTACACATTTCATGTATTGCTTGTTTTCTGTACAGATATAGCAATGCCAAAACACAATGCCAACAGGATGCACAATTCCGTTTTTTATTTGTCTTGGCTCCTCTTCTTATTATAAATATGTCTGGATCTGGCTGGAGATGCATGTTTCCAATCAGCTTGGTGGTTTTTAGCTTTCCTTAAGCCAATTAGCAATTAGAAAATCATACTTAAATTTGTTAATTTCTTTCCCTTTGGTTCTCTTTTGTGGGAAACTGGATATCGTAATGACAATTTAATAACATCAGGTCATCCTTACAAAAACAGTTTGCATACAGAGGCTACTCTAGAAAAACATAGTTTCAGTTTGGTTCTTATGTTAATGACAATGTTTTTCAGTTGATATGTAGTGGTTGTCTTAACTAATTATTTTAAAAGCATGGTTCCTATTATAATATCAATGCTTTTCAATTTCTTTCCAAGGTGTGACTCAATAGTTCTCCTGTGTATATGTGACATTTATCTTATACGACTGGCACACATTCTGAAGATTGGAAGGAAGCTTAATCAAATTCTTCTATAGAAAGGACACTCTTTAGTTATTTCTATATTTATTAATTCAGCTAAAACATGCCTATTTCAAGATTTAGCCTGAAGGCTCTCAGAACAGTGTACTGAATCAAAGCTACACAATCCCTGCCTTCAGGCTTATAAAGGATGCAGTACATTAAGAAAAGAAGATGATGGTGGAGAAATAAAACAAGATGATTTGGTCAAGAGCTCTTAATATTTTATGAGCCATTATTTAAAAAAACATTGTCTTTAAAGCAATAATGCTTCTAAATCTTCAGCCAATCCACTGTTTTGGCTTACAGCTGTCCATTTCTAAGTTAATTCTGAATTCTTATAATCTTTAAAGAATGTTGTTAAGTAAATCTTCCCACAAATGCTGGAGCAAGTTGAGTAGGTGTGAGCAAATAGCAATGAGTTAACGGGGACTTATTTCTAGGTATTATATTGTTAATTGACTTAAGATTTTTTGACAACTATGTAAAGAAGCTTACAAAATTAGATGAAAGAATAGAAATGTCATTGTTGGTGGGTCCACATTATGAGCTCTAAATTGCAACCCAAAGCCCCCCGAACATAAAACTTATAAAACAGTAAAAGGTTCTGAGAAACACAAAATACCAACAAGAAAGAAAGAAAGAAAGAAAAAAAGGAAAGAAAGAAAGAAAGAAAGAAAGAAAGAAAGAAAGAAAGAAAGAAAGAAAGAAAGAAAGAAAGAAAGAAAGAAAGAAACAAACAGAAAGGAGGGTGGATGGATGGATGGATGTGTGGTATGGTGGTGAATGCCAGTAACAACAGAAAAGGGTGACTGGGCACAGAACAGATATGATACCACCAAAGCAAACTATAGAAAAAATATTACAGAATAGTTAGCATCTGGAGCAGCCAGACTTCTCTTTGGAAAATCATCAGAGGTAGATGATGAAATGAAATGGCTCTACACTGCAAGGCTTGGGAACATGGCATAAGTCCTCAGTTACTGAACAGAAAACAAGTGAGGCCTATTGTCCAATGGGGCAGGAAGTTCTCTTCCAGGAAGGAATGAACAGATCATAGACATGGGACATACTAGGTCCATAAAACCACTAACTGGAGTTAGGTGCAAAAGTGGCTTTAAAAGGCAGATGTAGAATTGCAGAACAACATGCTGCTAAGCACTTGTAAATGATATTGTTCTCACTCTAAAAGTTTCCACATAAATTATTTCACAAATTAGTTTCTGCTGAATTGCTTCTTTCTTGATTCCGCTAGCCTATTTTAGAAGGTGCAATTGTTAAAACATTGCAAGCCTGAAATCCTTCGTGATGTTACATTCCCCAGAAAGTTACCAGTAGATTCTGATCTACTTTCTGTCTCACTGAGTTAACCATTTATTACCTTAAAAGTACCAGCACTTTGAAACAAATAAACACTTACACATTGTAAGCATTCTACCTGCCACAAAATGGTCCAATGGCGATACTTAGGCCTAACTACAATCTGTGCATGTTTCCCAAGAGCAACATCATCAAAACTTGATTCATTAGAACAGTGTAAAGACTGAGAAAGCTCAGTTTTTTTCTCCAAGCCAAAAAAAAAAAAAAAAGCTACAGCCTACATCACTAAGGGTTTATCTGGAAGCAGTTTAGATTAAAATACATCCCAACGCAGCAAATCTGCATTTTAAATAAATTTACCTTCAGTATGGAAGATAAAATGAATTCCCAGGGCTAGCTTTGTGCAATTAATTGAATACAGGAAATCCTTTGGTTAAATGGCAATTGGGATTGGGATTGCTGTTGCTAAATGATGCAGTCATAAAGCACAACTTCATGTGACCACACTGCTTAGTGACAGCAATCCCTGGCAGTCCTGATTGCCATTGTACATCCAAAATGTGTGGGATTACAGGAAGCAGAGAGAGGCAGGAGTCTCAGGTAAGGAGTGTAGGAGTGCTGCGAGGATGGGTGTGTAGGCCCTGGAAGGCTTGATAGATCTGGTGCAGCTACATACAAGTCACGGGAGCCAGAGGAGGGTTGGTGGAGGATGCATGAGTGTGTGCGTGTGTGCATGCGGTGGGTGGGAGAAAAAGTGGGAACAACTGTACCGGAGCAACTTGCGATCTTCCCCACTGGCTTCCCCACTGGCTTTGCTTGTGGGAAGCCAGCAGAGCTCATCAATGTTGTCATGTGACCACAATTCCTTGTAGCATCATAATCATGACCCAGGCACCCCAGTGTCTGGATCATGATTATGTCACCATGAGGATGCTTAGATGGCTTGAACTTCCAGGGTCAGTCATATCTTAATTTTTTTCAGTGCTGCTATATCTTTGAGTAGTTACTGAATGAATGAATACAAACTGAGGATTACCTGTAGTATCTCCTAAAATAATTTCTCAAGAAAACCCTTCTCAATAACCCTTGACTATCAGTGTCTTTTCGCTTTAGCTCTATGAGGTTTCAGGAAACGAAAGGCTTATTTCCCATCATAGTCCTTCTTTTCCAAAATATTTGATTAGGTTATAAGTTAATTATATATCAGAATATTTCCAAAATATTAGGAAAAGCATTTTTAAAAAATGATATATATATCAGCCACATCTCTTTCTATCGTATATTGTTTTTATCAAGATTGATTTACTGTTCAAATTTGTCAGTGTCTTCCTTTGAAGATCCAGGTAATAAAAATTTATTAGTAATTGAAACCTTTATTTGTTGTTGTCGTTAGTTGCAAAGTCATGTCCGACCCATTGAAACCTCATGGACAACATTCCTCCAGGCCTTCCTGTCCTCTTCCATCCTCTGGAGTCCATTTAAGCTCATGCTTACTGCTTCAGTGACTCCAGCCAGCCACCTCATTCTCTGTCATCCCCTTCTTTTACCCTCAGACTTTCCCAGCATTAGGCTCTTCTCCAGTGAGTCCTTCCTTCTCATTAGGTGGCCAAAGTATTTGAGTTTCATTTTCAGGATCTGGCCTTCTCAAGAGCAGTCAAAGTTGATCTCCTCTAGGACTGACCGATTTGATTGCCTTGCAGTTCAAGGAACTTGCAAGAGTCTTCTCCAGCAAATCTTTATAACTTTATAACTCCACTTATATCAGTGGATTTATGAGTTGCACAATCAAGTATAAAACTTCAGATGAAGTTTGAGCTGTAGCTGTCAAAATTTTAAAGTCAGGATGAATATTCAGGCATTTACGTTGAAATGATAATAGCAACTTGATCTCTTAACCAAAATGTTCTAACCATAATGTCACATATCTTCATATTCTTCGTTATTAGGATACGAATGTTGGAAATAGGATGCTGTAAGGAAAAAATTTCCACCATACATCCTTATGGGGGATACCTTTGAACAATAGTTTGGATGTTGACAACCATTTCCTTGTAGGTCTCTTCATGGTTCTCCCTCCTGGTCATGTGACTGAGATCAGTGCATATAGACTAACCTGAGCTTCCGAGTGGAGACAGACACATGTACCATATACACATAACAGATACTACATAGAAGAAAATAAAGATGCCTTCTATGACTGCTGCTGATAAAGTGGGTGAGAAGAATTCAAGAAGTCATATTCTGCATGCTTTCCTTATCTTGTTTTCTCAGTTACATAATCAAATTACATATATAACTTGGAGGAAATTCAAGGTTTTCATTCCAGATAATTTTCTATTCAACATCAATCTTGCTGCAATATATATTCTAGGCATTTATTTTTTTTAAAAAAACCATCTTTGTTTTTGCCAATTTACTCATATTTACTATGTTGAATTAATTAAGTTTTAATTAATTTAATTCCATGGAATTTCTCTTGGCAACATTTTTCAGAAGTTCTCAGACCTAGCCTTAACTACTATACCTGACATTCAAACCAGGGATTATTGATACCTATACCACAGCTATGCTATAACTTACATTTTAGCTAATTTCACATATAGAAGAAAATTTCTTAGATGGGAGGTATTTTTTCTAATGTGGAATAAAATTCTTTGAAATCTATATATTACCAAAACTCTTACTGTCATGATATTTAACTACGCAAAATGATATATACATAAGACAACAGTTTTTGAATTAAGGTACTTCAATTGGGCTAACATATAAAATATGTTCAAATCTGGGACACATGCTTTCCAAGAATGAAATTTGGGGAAATTGTGGCTGTTTCATAGCTAGTGACTGCTACTGTGCTGTTATGTGGTCACATGATCTTCATTTTCAGTGTTCTGTGACAGTTTCACAGCCAGTCTTGCAGTCCCTCGCTTCCTCCCCCACCCAGCAGCAGTGATTTACCTGCCTCAAGGAAAGGAACGAAAAAGGAAGAGAAGGGAAAGGAAGGGAAAGGAATGGAAATTTCCAATGTCTCCTGCCACAAATATCACGAGGGAACTCAATGGGGAAGCCACAGGAAGTTGGGAGTTGCTCCTACTCCCACTGCTTTTTTGCTTGTCCTTGGTTATTCTATTTCTAGTAAGAAAATATCTCAGAAACAATGACCCAATGGGGCAAGGGTTGTCCAATATATTTTTATTCCTTCCTAATTTTATAAATTGCTTTTACAGATTGATATTAACATTTTGAAGGCTTTAGAATTGGTAGGTTCATGTTTGGCTTAAAGATACGGAAATCTATAAGCCTATTACTTGTTTAATTTTTTTTCTAAAGTCCTCCGATTCATTCATAATTTATCTTAGAGTTCAAGCACTTGGGGAAGTATATAACCAGGGGTGAAATGCTCCCGGTTCGGACCAGATCGCCCAATCAAGCAGCGATGGCAGTGGGTAGTTCAGAGAACCAGTAGCAAAAATCCCTGCCCTCCCTCCATGCCCAGCTGAGCCATGGAATCATCAGAGGCTTTTTAAAAAAATTTTTTAAAAGCATTTTTTCTACAACCTCTTCTGCAGAAAAACCTTCGGCTGAAGGTTTTCAAAAAAGTTTTAAAAAAAAGTTGGTCACGCCCACCCAGTCACATTAACCCCCCGCCCCCACTAATCCACGCCCACAGAACTGTAGTAGCAAATTTTACATTTCACATTTTACAGTTACTGTATATAATTGTAACAGATGTGATAGATTGATGAAATGTCTCAATATGACTGTGACCCCACATGAATACCAAGCCAATATTGTGTTCATAATACCCCTTGATTCCAGTCCATCCTCTTCCATGACAACAAAAACCCGCTTCTCATTGGCATCCATTACATATGATAATATACAAAACTCTGCATGCAGATAGTGGATATTGACTTAGAACAGTGCGATCTGTGAGTAAATAATTTAGAAATGATACTTCTATGTGCTCCAAATCTTGAACTCATCTCTCCCCCCACCACTTAGGTGAAGAATCATAAATCAAATCCATTTGTTTTGTTGGGATGGTTTACAGAAGGAGATTTCTACTACTATTTGTTTTGCTTTTCTTGAAAGATAAAAAGGAAAACATCACACATACACATTTTTTTCACTTTAAAGACAGGCAGGATATAATTTCAAAGGCCTGTTTGTTTAGCTACAGATGCTTTTGCTTTGGACATGTCTTTGAATATCACATTTATTTCAAGAATATATTAAGAACAAGAAAAGAAAGATTGTAGGACTCTGCTTCCACAACAAAAAATGTTTACGTTTAACTGCCTGTCAATCCATATATAGCCTGACATCTTTAATTATTTGTCAACAGCAACAAATTATTTGATGGAAGCAAATAGCTATCTGTTAAACTCTAATTCCAGGTTAGCCTACCCATTTTAGTGTAATTTATAAAAAGTGCTTTAATAGTCACAACGTAATTACAATTATGCAACATTAATGTATAATGTACGCATTCATATGTATTCTCCTTTTGAATTGTTATGAAGTTTTCAGAGCTGACCAAGGCTTTGAAAACCATACAAAACTATCTATGATTGTTCCATGGTAATTTTGTCTCCTTAGAAAACCTAGCACACATTAATAGGCCAACTTGTTGAAGGACTTTTGTATTTATATTGCTTTAGAAGGCAGATTCATGGATATAAATAAGTTTATATTGTAGGATCATACTCCCATGAAATGTTAAAAGATGTTAAACCAGTGTCTCTGTAGCTCCCTATTTAATGGTCTGTTTGACTGATGGATGGTAAGTTAGACTTCCTTTTAGTCATACAGATTGCCAGAGTATCTTAGCATCAACCACAATTTAAAAGAAAAAAACAAACATGGAAAAAATGGGAAAAGAATAAGTTCTTACAGTTTCAATTAAGAATTATATGGAATGGAAATAATTTAGGATAAAGGAAGTCAAAGTCAGCTAGTAAGAGCAATATAATATCTCTGCCCTTTTCTCCTTCCATTGCAGTCTAATAGAGTATCTGCTTTTCTATGCCCATATTTGGAATGAAGAATCGGATATCACCCTTTTCTCCACAATTCTTTAGATATGATACATATTTTTCTTTTCCTAAGATAATCATTTATTTGGCCAACTAGGGGGCTCACGGGAGCATCTTCTGATCTGTAAAGCAGACTTTCCAAACCATCTTAGTTTATCACTAAAGAGACTTAACATTTTCTGTACTTTTTTTCTTTTGAACATTGTAACTTACTGTGATTCCAAACAACAGAACCTAAAAATGTGAAACTTAGAATAAATGAGCAATTGTAAATAGTGCCCAAAATGTACAGTTTTACGAATATTTAAAATTTCCATGATTGTGCCTTTCCTTTAATTCACACTGGAGTACAACAGAGTCAAGAACTGCTAGGAAGCCATTGGTAATACAACTTTGTCCCTAATAACAACTGATGTCCTGTCCACATCCCATTCCAATCTCTCCTAGTTCCTTTAATGGAAGTGTCTATAAAGATCCTCCTTAAAATATGCTTTTCCAGCACACTTAATGTCTTTTAATGTCTTTCCAATTAAATCCAGATGTGAAAAGCTTAAGGAACAGTTCTCAGGACTGAAAAAGATGACATAAATCTTGCAGCTGACAGAGATCCCACTGAGCTTGGTTGGGGAAACTCACAGAGGACTTGTTGTGGGCCAGAAAAGCTGCTGGGTATAAAGGCAGATGTGTACACTTCTACTGAAAATGCTGAAATAAAGGAAAGTCTTTTGAAATAGACCAGGATACTGCAAATCCTACAAGATCAGCCCAATCCTGTGGGTATCGCAGGCACCCAGTGAGCCTGTGATCTCTCACAGTTCCCATTACCCCAGCACAGTTAATTAGTACAGTGAATGCTAAGCATTTCACAGGAGGAGGTCCTTCCCCTCCTTTCTCTCTTAATGAATAAAGGATCTCCTTTTCTACAAGAACATCACATGCTGTTTTCAGTGGGAGTCAAAAGGATTGCACATTTTGCAGGATGTGTTCATCACCCTACAGAATCTCAGCCAGCTTCCTATCCTTACACAAAGCTGTCCACGGCCTGCTTACAAGATGTCATATTAATTACAGTTTTTCACTAATCTGATGAGAATTTATTTACTCCCCAAATTGAACAATGCTGCTATATTGTTTATGCAGCTGGCAACTGCCATTATTCCCCAAAGTAATTTCTACAGAATATTTTTTCCTCAATAGGTGGTAAGAAGTGGATTTTCCTCCATGTTATCCATTTAAGGGAACTGAAAAAAATGTCCATAAAATTCAGTTTCCTAGGAATTGTAATAGCTGATTTTAAAGCTACTGAAATATATTGCAATTATTCTGTAATTGTTCCACATTCAATTAAATATAACTATAAATGTAAAACAGGCGTTGCTTACCTGAACGTCCCTTCTGAGCATGCTGCTGGAGAATCCAAAGTGTGGGATTATTCTTAGTCAATTAATCAGAGACTGAGTGTATGTTCCTTTAAATTTTTTCTTGGTCAGGCCTCCTGTGCTCGGCTGAGGTCAATTTTGTTCACAAAGGCAGAACAAAAGAGTCCAGATGAGAAGGAAGGAAACCCAGGCCAACCAGACCTGAAACACAGAGCTCAACAGGGTGGGTTGGATTTTCTAGCAGCGTGCCCAAAAGGGATGTTCAGATAAGCAACGTCCATTCTCCAGGTGCTGCTTGGAGAATCCAAAGCACTGGATATACCCAAGCAAGTCAAATTACGGGGGGACATCAGATAGGTCCGTGGTGGCCGTCGAAGTCCAAACTGACTGCAATATGCGACAACCAAAAGATGCTTCAGCCGATGCAAAGGAGTCGATCTTATTGTGTCTGATAAATGGAGATAATGTCGTCCATGTGGCTGCTCTGCGATTTCAGAGACGGAAGCCTGAGTAGCCCAAGCTGCAGTAGTAGATATGCTTCTCATTGAGTGGGCTAGGATTTTCCCTGGCAGGGGTTTGCCTTTGAGTGTGAACGCCTTACAGATGCACGCTTTCAGCCATTTGGTGGAAGAGGAGACCTTCTTGCCCAATGAAGCTGGGAGGAATGAGACAAATAGGGCTTTGGGCCGTCAAAAGGGCACCGTTTGTTTAATGTACCAATGAAGGGCCGTCCTAATGTCCAAGGTATGCCACTGTTCTTCGAATGGATGTCTCGGATTGGGACAGAAATCTGGAAGAACAAGTTCTTGCACGTGATGGAACAGCAAGTTGACCTTGGGCAGAAAGGAGGGGTCCATCTTCCTTTCTGCCCTATTAGAATGGAAGACACATAGGTCGTCCCTCACCGACAGGGCAGCTAGCTCCAAAATCTGGCGTGCGGACATTATCGCCATCAAGAACACAACTTTGAGTGTCAAGAAACGGAGACCAATGGATCCCAATGGCTTGGCGGGAGGTGAGGTAAGGGCATGGAACACCAGAGAAAGATCCCATGTAGGATAGTTGTGAACCACCGGGGGGCAGAGGTTGGAAGCACCCTGCAGGAAGCTCCGAATCCGCGGGTTGTGTGAGAGGGAACGTTCATCGCCATTGGTGAGGACTGTGTCCAGGGCCACGACATGTCTGTGGAGCGTGCTTAAAGCCAGGCCTTTCTCGAAACCAGCATGCAAGTAGTCCAGGACCTCAGAGGCAGATGCAGTGGTCGGATCTGTGTGCTTGGATGTGCACCAGGAACAGAACAAACACCAAGTAGCATTATATATCCTTGTCATAGAGGGCCGCTTGGAAGCCTGGATAATAGAGATCACCCACCCCGAGAGGTTGTCCTTTGTTAGGAGGATCATTTCAAGTGCCAGATGGTCAACTGGAGCCATTGAGGCTCTGGATGCAGTATGACCCCTGGCTGAGAGACATCCTGTCCTCTGGAATCCTCCAGGGATGGGCGATGGATAGGCTCACTAAGTTCACGAACCATGGTCTGCAAGGCCAGTGCGGAGCGACAAGTAGGATGTCCGCCTTCTCCAGCAGGAGCTTCCGAATCACCCTTGGCAAAAGTGGGAGGGGAGGGAAGGCATAAAGCAGGCCTGGAGGCCAGTGGCAAGGGAGACCATCAATGCCTTCTGCCTTGGGGCACAGGAACTGGGCAAAAAACCTTGGCAGGTGGGTGTTGTTCTGATGGGCAAAGAGGTCGAGAACAGGGTGACCGAACTTGTCCGATAGCTCGTGGAAGAGGGACGGGTGAAGGCACCATTCCGCATGGTCTATCTGTTGCCTGCTGAGCCAATCTGCGTGAAGATTGGCTGTCCCGGAAATATGCTCTGTCTCCAGTGACAAGATATGCCGTTCTGCCCAGGAGAATAACCGGATTGACTCCTCCATCAGGGGTGCGGATTGAGTACCGCCCTCGCGATTTACATGCGCCTTTGCAGTCACATTGTCTGTAAGGATCCAGATGTGTTGACCCTGTACCAGGGCTTGAAACTGGAGCAGGGCAAGCCTGAACGCATGAAGGTTGAGCCAGTTGATGTCGTTGGCTAACTCCGCAGGAGACCACTGCCCCTGCATCATGTGGGACTGAAGATGTGTGCCTCACCCCAGGAGGCTCACATCCGTTGTGACTGTCACTCGAAGAGGGTCCTGCAATAGGCAACCATCGAGCAGAGCTGACGAGGACCACCAGCGTAGGGAGTGTTGCACCTCCCACGGGAGCCGGACCCGCGACCTGGAATTGCTGCAGCGGGTCTTCTGGTATGGTAGGAGGTACCACTGCAATGGCCGAGAAAGGAATCTCGCCCATGGAATAATAGGTATGTAAGATATCATTTTTCTGAGCAAAGTTGACAAAAGGATCAGTGGTACCGACTAAAGTGAGAAGACCTGGGCTACCAAGGACTGGATGCTGCAGAGGCAGTCTTCGGACAGGAACACCATGCCTTTCTCAGAATCGATCACAGCACCCAGGTGCAAGATGCGAGTGGTCGGGCAAAGATGACTTTTGTCGACGTTCAGAGTAAAACCGTGTATTTGTAAGGAGTGTGACACACTGGTAAGGTCCTGCAGGGCGCGGTCAGTCGAGGACGACAGGATGAGGATGTCGTCCAGGTAACAGTACAGTTGTACGGCGACCTGCCTCAGGGAGGCTGCCACGAAGGCTAGCATTTTTGTGAATGTCTGGGGGGCCGAAGAAAGGCTGAATGGCATGGCCTGGTACTGAAAATGCTGATTGGCATATGTGAAGTGGAGGAAGTATCGATGTGCTGCGTGGATGGGAATGTGCAGGTAAACTTCCTTCAGGTCGAGTGATGTCATCAGATCTCCCGGTCGTATGCAATCCAATATTGACTGTAGAGATTGCATCTTGAACTGATGGTATTTTATAAATTTATTGAGCTCTTTGAGATCTAGGATCCACCTCCAAACCTCGAAACCCTTGGCCACCAGGAAAAATATGGAATAGAAGCTGGTCCCTTGGTGTTCTATAGGAACCGGCTCTATCATGCAGATGTCCAGGAGGTGTTGGATCTCTACGGATATCAACCTCTTTTCCGGGTTTGGCGAAATGTGGCACTGGATGAACCTGTTCGGGGGGTTGGAGTGGAATTCCAATGTAAATCCCAGTCTTATGGTTTGAAGGACCCAGGCGTCTGATGTGGTCTGCTCCCACTGGTCCCTGAAAAGGCGAAGACGGCCACCAATGGGAGTCGAAAGATGACCGTCATTTCCCTCTTCTGAAGGATTGGATCCCCGGAAAGGCTTCTTATACAGGGGTTGTCTGCAGCCCCTCTCTCAGAAATTAGAATGGTCCGAGGACCTGTCGTAGCCCCGGGAGTAAGAACAGTAAGTATAGAACCCACTGGGTCCAGAGTCAGTCCGAAAGGGCGGCCGTTGGAAATATGGTGTGGACCTACAGTTCGCCCGTCTATAAGAAGAGGGCATTACTTTTCATTTATCTTTATCCTCATTCAGAATAGGATTCAACACATTGCCAAAGAGGTTGGATCCTTTAAACGGTCAGACGTCATTTGGATTTGGCGTCAGCCCTCCAGTGGCAAAGCCAGAGGAGACGACGAGAAGTGACCGAAGACATGAAAGCCCTACAGGTGAACTTGGCCGCGTCCAAGGACGCATCAGCCATATATTCCATGGCTGCTAACAATTTATTTATGTCCTGGTGCAGCTGTTTGTTGTCCGGAGGGAGACGATCTTGCAATTGATGGAGCCAAATCAACAGGGCTCGGCTAAAGAACAATGCCGAAGTGGCCACCTTGATTGCCCAAGCAGCCTCTTGGTGGTTCTTTCTGAGAACAAGTTTCACCCTTCTGTCTTCAGAACGCAGACAGTCTGCAACGTTATTGGATAACATGGAAGACGAAGTCAGCTGGGCCACCGGAACATCAACAGCAGGCAGATGCAGCTGATCTTGTAGAACAGGGGCCAAACAGTATAGCTTTTTGTATAAAGCATTCAGCGCTGTCGAAGAGCCTGGTACACCCCATGGGCATTGAACCACCTCAGAAAATAATTGTGGACATGGTATAAAGTCCTTGTCCACCCTGGGGACCTAGAATAAGTCATCAGGAGGCCGAGAGGCTTCAGAAGATTCGGGCTGTACACTGGAGTGTCCATGTTGGTCAACACCTTGGCCTTGTGTAGCAAGGACTTGAAAAGGGATGGACAGGACTTCCGGTTTCGATCTCTTCGGCGCTGGGCGGCTCGTTTGATCGTCCGCCGCCCCCGCCGCTTGTAGAGCCGCTTTATTACTTCAAAAGCGGCTTGGAACGCTCCCCCTTTGCAGTGGGGGGGAGCGAGAGTGGGCAGCAAAGGTTGAACCCCAGAAGTGCAGCCAGGGTGGTCTCTAAGCCCTGGTAAGCGCTTTTGTTGGGGCTCCCTATTTAAGCTGCTGAAGCTCCGAGCGGCGTGGGACTTCTGCCTGTCAGAACAAGCTGGAGAGGAATCGAAACGAACGAAGCTAATTCCCAAGTGAAAAACAACTAGCTTGGTGAGATCCTTTGATGAATATAAAGTTCTTAATGAGTTTTTCTTAAAAATTTGGAAAGCAAGCTGTTTGAAGTTAAAGTGTGTGAAAATGGCGCTTGATCAAAGCAGAGTCAGTGAAAGCGGAAGGAGAAAGTGAAACAAGAAAGCGAAAGTGTGTTTGGCTGTAATTGGACTTTGTTTATTCACAAGTTTTACAAGTTTTTTACAATAATAGTTCTTTAAAGTATCTTTTCCTCATAAAAGTTAATGGAACTTGCTCCTCTTTTGTAAACCTGGGGAGATCAGGAAAAGGAAGAAGATTCTTTTCTTTTTTGCCTGGATTTAAGCTCTGTACAGGCATGACTTCAAAGAGAGCAGGGGGGGATTCCCCCACACACCAAACAAAGGAAAAGCCAGTGTCAGCTTCAAAGCAGTTAAAACAGACACAGGATTGTGATATAGAAGATTTGAAAGCATTTATACAGAAATATATGGGAGAACTCTCTGGCCAAATGAGTAAATTGGATGAAAGGTTGAATAAAAATCAAAAAGAAATGAAAACAGTGGTGGGGGAAGTTAAGGAGCTGGTGGAAGAAAAAACTGAAGGATTACAGCAGAGTGTAACTAAAGTAGCCACGGTTCTTACTGATGCTTTACTGGCGATTGAGAAAAAAGTGGAGGACTTAAATCTTGAGGTTGAAGCAAACAAAAAGGAAGTAAAAGAACAGATGTTTAAGGTGGGGGTGCAAAGCCAGAGGTTTGAAGAGGAGATTACCATGCTACAATTTCGAAATATGGAATTTGCTCTAAGATTAAGAGGCCTAAGAGAACATAATCGTGAAAACCTGAGGGCAACCTGTGTGGAGGTGTTGGCGAAGATTTTGAAAGTTGAACCAGAGGTGGTGGATAATAGAATAGACAAGCTGTATAGAGCCAACTCACGCATTGCAAAACAGAGAAACTTGCCAAGAGATGTTGTAATTTACTTTACTGAGAGGAAATTGAGAAATGACATTTTGCAATACTCTTTTCAGTCCACGCTTCTACATGGTGGCAATCAAATTGGGGTTTTCAAAGAATTACCACCAAAGATGTTAAGAGACCGGAAAGACTTTGGTTTCCTTGTGAATGAGTTGAAGCGGCGTCAGATTCCATTTAGGTGGGATGTCCCTGTTGGTATTGTTTTAAGATTTGAAGATGTGAGATATCGTATCAATTCGGTGGAGAAGGCGGAACAGTTCTATAACAATGTGTTGAAAAAAGTTCCTTCACCTCGCTCTTCTACACTTATACCTATTGAAGATATCTCAGTTGAGCAGGTTTTTCAACAGGGACTGCTAAAGGAAGGTCAAGAAGCCCCAAGGGAGGAAATTCTAGGTGCAGTAGGAGGGGTATTAGAAGATTCATTAATAGATATCCCTGAGGTGAAACCAAAGCAATCCAGAGCCACAAGAGAGGTGGAACCGGATTTGGATTTACTGATGCAAGAACCCCAGAACCAACGTATAACCAGAGCGGCAGGGAAACAACGATTGGAAACATATCGGGAGAAGACACCACAGGAGGTGAAGGAAGCGAATGGGAAAAAGTTATACTCAGAAGCTGTGGGAGGAGCAAGACCGAAGACGTCGGAGGTTGCGGGAACTCTTCGCGAATTGCTTCGAGAGCTTCAGCCATCGTCAAAATGATACTTAAAATTTTATCTTGGAATGTGAATGGTTTGAATTCACCGCAGAAAAGAAGAAAAATATTTCACTATCTAAAACAATATAATAATGATGTTGTCTGCTTACAGGAAACTCATATAAGAACCCAGGACCAGAAGCTTTTAATCTCAAAAATTGGATTACAATTTATATCTTCTAGTGGGGCCAAAAGAAATGGACTTGTCTTCTACATTGCTAAAAGAATACCAGCTAAACTTATAGAAGCGGACGATGAGGGGAGATATGTTGCTGTCGTAATAACTGTACAGAATGTTGAAGTGCTTTTAATTGGCATCTACGCCCCGAACCAGCAACAGGAAAGTTTTTATAAAATGTTGAATGAGAAAATTTTGCAGTGGAATTACAAATCTTTCTTGATCATGGGAGATTGGAACGGGGTGATTGATGTAACATTGGATAAAAAGACATCGGCCAAGAAAGGGAATAAGTTACCACAGACTTTTTTTGCCATGAAAGAAGAATTAGAGTTGAAGGATGTTTGGAGAATTCATCATCCAGATGAATTGGATTTTACTTTCTTTTCAGATAGACATAAATCTTTCTCGAGAATTGATTTTATGCTGGCTACTACTGATTTACTTAATGTAGTGACAAAAACAAAAATTCTTCCTAGAACTTTAACAGATCACAGTCCAGTCTGGATTGAGATGAACCCAGGCAAGAGAGAAAGGAGATCTTGGCGTATGAATGAGAATATTTTCAGACATGAAAAGTATATTAAGGAGCTAAAGGAACAAATTAAAGAATTTTTTTATATTAATTTGAATAAAGGTACACCCATTGAGATAGTTTGGGATGCATGTAAGGCCTATATGAGGGGTGCACTGATACATATGAATTCTAGACATAAAATAATTCGACAGAAGTCGAGATTGGACTTGGAGACGGAGATAAAGGATAAAGAACAATTGCTCATTAAGAATCCGACTGACGAAAAGGTATTGTTAACTATAAAACTCCTGAAAGATCAATTTCAAATGCTGATGGCTGAACAAACAGCAACTAATCTGCAGTATGCTAAACATAATACTTTTTGTAACGCTAATAAACCTGGCAGATGGTTGGCTTATACTTTGAGGAAACAGCAAAATTCACGTATGATAAATGCTATTGAGTATAAAGGGAAACGAATACATCAGCAAAACTTAATACATCAAGCTTTTTTAACCTATTATTCGAAATTGTATCAAGCCGATAAAGTTAAAGAAGATCTTATCGATGAATATTTGCACAAGAAGAGAGTTACAAAAATTTCTAGCACACAAAGTGACAGACTGGAGCGACCTATAACATTGGAAGAGATTTCATATGCAATAAAACAATTGAAATTATCTAAAGCTCCTGGGACAGATGGTTTGACAGCAGTTTTTTACAAGACCTTGCAAGAGGAACTGATAGAGCCTCTTAAAGACTTGTTTTGTAATATTCAACAGGGGGGAAAAATACCTCCCTCGTGGAAGACGGCTTTTATATCATTGATACCTAAAGAAGAAGACTCTGCTATACCTGAAAATTTTAGACCAATATCTCTCCTGAATACGGACTATAAAATTTTTGCTAAAGTATTAGCCAACAGATTGATGCCAGTTATTCAAGATGTGATTCATGAAGACCAAGCTGGTTTTATAGAAGGCAGATACATGAAAGACAATGTTAGGCAACTCATAGATTTGTTGGAATATCTTGATGAAAAGAAACAGATCTCTGCGGTGCTGGTGTTTTTGGATGCGGAGAAAGCCTTTGATCGAGTCAACTGGGATTTTCTAAAAAAGATTTTGCATAAGATGAATTTTGGAGATCAGTTTATACAAGCAATCTCGGCAATTTATCAAGAACAGACAGCACAGATTATTATTAATGGCAGTTTGACTACTAATTTCAATATACAGAAAGGGACAAGACAAGGCTGCCCATTATCTCCACTATTGTTTATTTTGACGCTAGAAGTGCTGCTGAATGCTCTACGGGACTCGGACAAAATGAGTGGAATAGTTGTAAGGCAAATAGATTACAGAACAAAGGCATTTGCAGATGATCTGATTGTTACCCTAACACGACCTTTGGAATCTATCATACAGATGAAAAATATTATAGAGGAATACGGTCTGGTTTCAGGTTTTAGCCTGAACCAGAAAAAGACTAAGATGATAGTTAAAAACATGCTGGAACCACAAAGGAAAGAGCTTGAAAGGGTGGCAGGCTTTGAAATAGCTACAAAGGTGAAATATTTAGGGGTTCAAGTTGCAGCATCTAATAAAAAACTCTTTCAAAATAATTATGAAGAACTTTGGCATAAGATTCAAAAAGATCTTGATACATGGAAAAAACTGCAACTTTCTCTGCTTGGTAGAATTGCAGCTGTTAAGATGAATGTTCTACCTAGATTTCTGTTTCTGTTTCAAATGATTCCGGTGCTTAAAAATGATAAATATCTGATGGACTGGCAAGCAGGCTTAAATAAATTTATTTGGAGTGGGAAAAAACCAAGAGTTAAATTTAAGATTATGCAAGATGTACGTGAACGTGGTGGCCTTAAAGTTCCAAATCTACGTTTATATTATGAAGCAGCAGCATTGATACAGGTCGGAGATTGGATTGGAATAACCAAAAGAGATATTTTGAACATAGAAGGCCATGATTTGCAATTTGGATGGCATGCATATCTACTTTATGAAGATAAGAGAGACAGTGTATTTAATAGGCATATTTTAAGACACGCTTTGCTGAGAGTTTGGAAGAAGCACCAATTTCAATTGGATTACAAAATACCTTTGTGGTTGGATCTTGGGCATATTTTGCCAAAAATAAAGTCACTCGGGGGGTTGTTGTACAAAGAGATACTTTTTATTGATGGGGGCAGTTGGTGTTTGAAGTCTTGGAATACTCTGTTGGAAGATGGAGTCAATTTAACTTGGTTGCAGTACTTTCAACTTCAAGCGAGATGGAGAGAAGATCAGAAAATTGGACTAATGCTACATGAAGAGGACTTGATGACTCAGATAAAATGTAAAGGACCGATGCATATTAAACGATTGTACAATTTACTGTTGGAGAGAGATTCAGAGGGGGAGTTAGTTAAAGATTGCATGATTAAATGGGCACAGAATTTTGATCAACCAGTAATGTTAGAAACATGGGAAAAGATCTGGGTCCAGAACGTTAAATTCACGCAAGCACAGAACCTAAGGGAAAATTTTTATAAAATGTTCTATAGATGGCATTTAGATCCCAAAAAATTATCATGTATGTATCCAAATGTTCAACCCAAATGTTGGAGGTGTGATTGTTTGGATGCAACATATTTTCATATTTGGTGGACATGCAGGAAGTTGAAACCATTTTGGATTAAACTTTGGTGGGTGATGCAGAACATTTTGAAGAAGAAGTTGGAGTTTTCTCCTCAGTTCTTTTTGTTGGGAATAGTTAAGGGTTTTTCAGTAATTGATACTAGGTTAATATTGTATATGATTTCTGCAGCCAGATTACTGATAGGTCAATATTGGAAGAAAGACAAAGTGCCTACCATAGAGGAATGGATATTGAAGATGTCTAATCTGGCAGAGATGGCAAAAATTTCTGCATACCTAAAGGAAAGGACCCATGAAGCTTTTGTCAAGGAATGGAGGAAATGGGTTGATTATATGAAGAAGAAATATCAAAGCAAGAAATTTCAAATAGTGCTCAGTTGAATTAGAGTTAGAATGTATTTAAGTAAATGTATGGATAGTTATGTGGTTTATTATTATTATTAAACTGAAGAATTTATAATAGATGTAGAGTTTAAAATTTAAGATCACTAAATGTTAGTATAGTTAGTATACTTAAATAATTGTATGAAAGGTATAGTTATATGGTTAATTATTATTATTAAAATGAAGAGTATATAACTGAGGTATAGATTTAATTTTAAAGAGAATGTATTAAGCTTATTTAGCTAAATTGTCTTAATCTAATAGATTTATAAGTATGTGAATGTTAGTGAAGTGTTAATAGTTAATTTCTTTGCAAAGGGATCTCGCCTTTAAAGAATGTTGAATATGATAAGATTAATGTTTGTCAAATAGCGGAAGTCAAGGGAGGGGGGAGGGATAGAAGGGATAGGATGGGGGGGGGGAAGGGAGGGGGAAGGGGGGGTCTTTATATTATAAAATGTAATGTAAAACTTTTTCAATAAAAAAAAAGGGATGGACAGAAAAGTCTGGTCATGGGAGGTCAGTCAGAAGCCAGACCTTCATCCTCAGAAAACTCCGTGTAGCTATCATCCCAAAGTGAATCTTCGCTGTGGATGGAATACTGATAGCCGGAAAACTCCTGGCGATGGTCCCAGCTGGCTGAAGCCGGTACTGGAGGAGGTGGTAGCACAGGTGGAGGGCAGGCAGATGGAAGAGAGACCGCAGCCAAAAACCTGGAGATTGTCTCTGCGACAATCGATTGCACATCAAGGGGGAGGTTCAAATGGAGACCTTCTCTGGTGTGGAGGCCCACTGCCATGGGTGTGAAGATGTGGGGCGCGCTGTTGTTGGCCAGGTTGCAGGCAGCACCCCAGGATGGAAAGGGATACCTGCTGAATCTGTCTGGGCAACATTGTCCTTGGCGGTGGTAGTAAGTGGCATATCAGAACATGGGTATGCTTTGCCAACACGGGCACAGAGGAGACAATTGCGTAGTCAGGTGCCGCCAAGTTGGGCACAGGTGTCCTCTGTAGACCCGATGTGTGGGCCCATTGTCTTGCCAGGTCAAGCTCTGGCGTTCCAGAGCCATGTGTCTCCATTTCTCAGCCTTATTGGGTGCTAAAGCCTGCTCGGAGAAAAGTACAGTCTGAGGAACGGATGCAGATTGTTTGTGCTTAACCCGCACCCTTAGATTTCTTGGGGGAGAGGGTGGCAGCTACAAGGCTGTCAGGTTGCTCCAGATCGAGGACAACTCAAGGTCAGCCATGGTAAGAGATGTCACTGGATGACAAATATGTAGTAATAGTATGTAGCAAAAATATTTTTTTTTGTAATTAGAAACTATGTACAAGTCCAATCACAGCCCCCAACTCAGAGTCCATCTCGCAATATGGGCACTGAAGAAAAGTATTTTGACAAGCAGTCCAAACAGAGTAAGTCCAACAGTTTGTACAGCAGCAGCCTGACAGCAGTTGACAGGAAAATGGCGACTGGGCAGGAGTGGAACCACGAGCCTTCCAATGATGGGCACCCCGTCTGCATCACCAATTGCACAAGACAGTCACTGACAAAATGCCATGGAAGGGCTGTGAGAAAGAAGCCTCAGCTGCTCCATTAACAAAAGCGACAATACGAGAGAAACCTGAGTGACAGGGAGAGGAACCGTCACCACAGGCAATCCAAAATGGCACAGGGCGGGAAACCATCACTGAGTGCCTCCACCACCGGCCAAGCAGGTGACAAAATGGCGGCGGGTGGGAAACAACCCTCTTAGCCGAATGCCCTTCGGGAACTGGGAGATCAAAGCCGCTCGTAAATTGAGTCCGGCGCTGTGCTTCGTGGAAAGGGGAAAGCGCGAGCAATCAATTTACCACTCCCAGCGCAGCGAATTCCCAACTTCTTCAGAGTATGTCCTGACAAGTGGCAGTGACTCTGGGGCCGCCCGAGCTGGCTGACAGGCAATAACGTGCAAAGAGGTGGTGGCAGTTATGCCAGGAAGCCGGGAACCAGCACACACACAATTAGCAATTAGCAATTGTAGCAGCAATTAGAGGCAGAGGTAGCCCAGAATGGACAGAGCTCTGAAATTCAATAAAGATCCCCAAAGGGAACAGGGGAGCCCCTGGAGCTCCAGGGCATTCACCACCTTGTCAGCCAAGCCGATGAAACAATGAGCTATAGTCCTCAATATCAAAACAATAATAATAAAGTCCAGGAGATGAAATAAAGCAGGAACAACCCAAAGCGTGGAGAATAATTAATTAATCAGTTAGCCAGAGCAAGCCAAAACGAGTCTCTGTAGATCGACTGAGTGAATAAAACTGACCTCAGTAGAGCACAGGAGGCGTGACCAAGAAAAAATTTAAAGGAACATACACTTAGTCTGTGACTAATTGACTAAGAATAATCCCTTGCTTTGGATTCTCCAAGCAGCGCGCTGGATAAGCTAAAGTTTTCTCTGTCCAGATGTGTCCGATTCTAGGGCATGATGCTCATCTCTCTTTCTTGGCCAACGGAGCCAGAGTTGTCAGAAGACATTTTCTGTGGTCATGTGGCCAGCATGGCTATATGCCAAAGGCACACAGAATGCTATGAATACTCCAACACTGCAAGTTTTTAAAGAGATTGTCTGAACCATTTGTTTGAAATGGTATACTGTTTCCTGCCAGAGCAGGGGGTTGTTCTAAGAAGATCTCCAATGTCTCTTCCAACTGTTATTCTGTTATTCTGCTATCTTCCCACCAAAGTGGTACCTATTAATCTACTTGCATTTGCAAGCTTTTGAACATGGGCAGGAGCTGGGGCAGGAACAGAAGCTGACTCTTTTGCATGGTGCTTGGGTCTCGAACCCAGGCTATCAACTTCCCACTTGACAAGCTCAGCCATCACTCTCTCTATTGTATAAATAAAGACTATAGATATGTATTATTTATGTAATAATATAAATTTATAAATATAGATATATAAATGTATATAAATTTATTAAGAAATAAATAAAATCCAAACATGAATAAAAGCAAATATACATGTCCCAAGATAAAGTTGCAGGATCCAATCTGGGTTGGTCACCGAGATCAGACGTTTAGTCTTCCAAGCTTTCGGAGCCCATCCTCAGGGAATTTCTCTCTCACCAGAATGTTCAAAAACTCAGAAGACTAAGCCTCTGGTTCTGATGACTGACCCAGATTAGATTCTGCAAAAGTAAACACTGTTTTTATAAGAACTATTATATTATAGAGCATAGGACACAAGTACCGGTAAATGAGAGAATTTCCAAAAGAAATAGCTTTTTGAGTGGTATTGTGGATGATCACAGCAGAAATACTCTATGGCAAATGAGGCATTTGTCTTAGCATTACAAAAAAGCATAATGAGCCACATTACCAAGCATGGTTAAACAGACTTTGACAGATGATGATACATTAACTGTTCTCAAAGATCTGCAACAATTTTGCTTTATGCAGTATCCTAACCTGATCATTACAGAAAGGAACAAGAACTCTCTGTGGCTCCAAAAATTTTTGAATTTAGCGCCCACTACACAGAACTTCTTCAACATTTTCTGTGCACTGTAATTTAATGTGATAGAATGTGATTTTTTAAAAGGGGGAGAGTAATTATATTAACTATATTAATCACATTCATTTGAAATGTGAATTACATCAAATTTAATATTTGTCCAGTCCCTGCCATTTCAGTGTCTTTATTCTTTTTTCTGTTGGAGGTGCTGCCTCCCTTCAAAGACCATGTCTTATCCCCCAAATATCGTGTGCCTCTTAACTTAAATTAAGAAATTAATATTTGTAATAGTAGCATTAAGGGCTATTTCTTGGCAATAAAGTAAATTATTTATTGCAGATGCTTTTTGAATAAAAGACAGTGAAATGACAGTGAATCAGGTTCTACCAACAATTTTGAACAAAGTCCATTTCTGTTCCATGTGTGTGTGTGTGTGTGTGTGTGTGTGTATGTATATATATATATATATATATATATATATATATATATATATATATATATATATATATATATATATATATATATATATAATATATAATATATATATATATATATATATATATATATATATATATATATATATATATGTCTTTAGTTATTCGGGTCTTCTCCCGCGTTAAATTGGCAGTGTCTTGGCGACGTTTCGACAAAGTCTCATTCGTCATCTTCAGGCTGGTGTTCTCGGCTTCGTGCCAGGAGCACGAAGCCGAGAACACCAGCCTGAAGATGACGAATGAGACTTTGTCGAAACGTCGCCAAGACACTGCCAATTTAACGCGGGAGAAGACCCGAATAACCAAAGACCTACATACAAACACCCGCGAAAACCTCAGAAAACACACACACAAACACACACACACACACACACACACACATATCACACTGAAAGTATCTATGGCTCAGAAAAAATAGAGTGCATGGGTATGGGCCAGTAAGGTCAAAAGCAATAAACTGTACTCAGAGCTTGGACAGGGATATGAAAGAAAGGTCACATTTGTTCCTGGTCACTGATTTATTTAACCCAGGTTGGCTGCTTCTGCTGTAAACTCTAATACAGCTCACAATGCAAAGTAATCCTAACTTTCAATGTTTGGCAGCTAAGAGTTGGACATTAAGACGGTGGTGGTGAAAATAAAATAAGGAGATTCACTGTTAGTATTTCATTCTGTCACTGGAATGCACTAAGACAGATCAGTTTTGAAATTGTTAGAAATGGCTTGTTTGATTCCTCCTTGATATATTAAACATGGTGATATCTGATTTATCTTTTCTCCCTTGAAAATTTCTGGCAATCTTTGGGGGACCAAGAAACTGCTAATAAATCCAGTGGATGCTGTTGTCTTTTCAAGAGGTGTAGCACTACTTCATCATAGGCCGGGAAAATACATCTCAAATTTCATCCTCAAGAAACTACCTCAACTAGTAGTTGCTTCATCTGGTTCAGAAAAGAATGTGTCCTTTTTTTTAAAATAGGGAGAACACAGCGAAACTATCATTTTTTGCAGTTTTGTATTTTTTAGTAAACTATTATTATCTAGGTTTCAGGTTTTAGTCTGATTATATTGTGTGATTATAGATAAATGATATGTTTATAAGCACTTCAGTGTTTCAGTCACTAAACAAGCTGGTCCAAACAATTAAATTAGCAGAAAATCATACATTTAACCAACATTTTTTTTTTTGAAGTATGAATATTTTATAGATCCATATGGAGTATCTTTACCTTAACTGAGTATTTAGTTTTGATGGACATGAAAGCAAAAATTACTGTATTTTCCTGCGTATAAGACTACTTTCTAACACACAAAAATCTTCTCAAAAGTCGGGGGTCGTCTTATACGCTGGGTCTCATTCCCCTGTAACCAGGCAGACCAGCCCATAAGGCTCTGACGAGCCTGAAATGGCTCTGAGGAGGGTCGTCTTATACGCCCAGTCGTCTTATACGCCAGAAAATACGGTATATTAATTTTAAAAAATAGTAATTTTACATATTTAGACATTTAAGCAACAATGTGAAATTCTAAGACACGTTTTCATGGACTCTGAAACTCTTAAGCTATGTGAAGAACCCTAGTGTGATGGAAATTTTTCTATGACTAAGAAGGACACAGGAAACTAATTGCTTCTGCTTCCCATTAGGAGAGAACTAGATAAATGTGAACACAGACAAAAATTGCTAATGGACAATTATTAGAACTATTTGCTACCAGGCATTTTTCCATCTGGCTAAAACTTATTTGACACTGCTTAACCCAACAACTGCAGCCCCGCTTTTTCTCCAATTATTCTAAAGGCAATGCAGTGTAGTGACTATGATGTTAGGATTTGAACAGGAGACACCAATTATAGTACTTCTTTAGGTATGGAAAACTGGTTGGGTAACTTAGGGCCAGTTACCTTCTCTTAGCCCTAGACTGGGACCTTGAAAAACCTCTATCTGCTAACTTGCAGTGTACCAGCTTGATAGAATATGATATTTAACCTTCAGTGGACCAACTGCTGATAATAAGTACACACACACACACACAGACATGCACACACCATGGATACATAAGGACATTAAGGGTTCCCTTGCTACTTGAAGTTTAGGTCAGAACAGGATCCAGTGCTTTTCAGTTAAGCCTCCATCCACTGCAACAGTCATCTCTCAGAAACAGATATGTTGCCCTTCATTTTGATGTTCCAGAAAGCAATTAGGACCAAGCTCTTTCATAAAGGTGTTAATTGTTAAAATTATTGCCAGAGGAAAGTTGCCAAGGAATATTTTATTGAACTGTATCATTTGATTCTATTTAACTGCATTTGTTAAGTTTTGGCTACCTCCTACTTTGCCCACAACAACATGTCTATTTGACCTAATGTTATAGTCAGTCAGCTACTCTGCCTGGTAAAATACGTGGTCTTCTAGAAAGTGCTTTGCATTTTGTTGGGGAAGTTATTTCTGTTACTCATTTATTTTTTAAAGGCTTGTTAGTGGGTTTTGCAGTTCAGCCTAGGGCTCAAATTAGCCCATATAATCTGTGTATAATATGCATATTCCCATAAGAAATCCCGTATGATTATTCACATTTGTCCACCACCTGGTCACCATCTGGTCATCATCTTGCTGCATGTTTATAAAATTTGTGTATGGCAGATAGACCATGTGAATATACACTAAAGTGTGTGATTCCTTTTTTCGTTCCCTTTTTAACCACAAACATCTGGTTTATTTGCTCATTCATGAAAAAAATTGCTTGTAAAATAAATTTTGATTCAATATGTTATAATCAGTACATTATTATTGTGACAAACTAACAGGTGTTTTGAACTTCAGTTGCATCAACATACCTATTTACTTAAATACCAGACTATTAAATATCTGAGAGAATCAGTTGTCATATGCCTTCTTTTCTCTTGCAAACCAATAGATAAATACAAAACCATCAACAACAACAAATCATATGGAATGTGTATTTGTATTTGTGGAAAAAGAAGAATTCTGCATGAGCAAGAAACTGACAAAATGAGTATGCACCTAAAGTTGTGACTTGGTATAAGATGGCTTCATCTATTCACAATAAAGATATTATTATTTATAGATGAGGAAGTTATACTATTTGTTCAGCCTACCTATGAAGGCCAAGCAGGTTGTGGAATATGTCTCCCCGAATAAAGTCAATTCAGTAACTTCTGAGAATATAAGATGTTTTAAAACAAGCTATGGTTCATCTAGTTCAAGGCTGGACAATCTTTTGAAACTGCAGCACTTAGTATTTGAAAAGAGTTTGAAGACTGCAACTGAGAGAGTGATGATGCAAAGAGATGTGGCTTGGGTTGTTGAGTTCTGTGTGTCATGGTTTGGGCAAAGAATTTTGAATATGTTTGTAAAAGCAAAGTTAAATTTATTTTTTAGCAATTATGATAAGAGGAGACTACGAGCTTTGATAAACAGGGCTCATGAGCTATATACAACCCTGGGATAGCAGAAGATCAATATTGTTTTGAACAATATTGTTCAAATTAACTGTCAGGTGTTCTTCTGATTTTGACATCCCAACTGTATCGGGAAATGATACAGATTGAATACTTTTTCCAGGCCTCACTGTAAATGGTATTCTGTATCAATTGTTCAATTGTCTTTTGTATGGTTTCTTTGATTGCTGACTAACTTCAACCACTATTTTGAATTTCATGCACAATACTAACTTGGCATCTTCCTTATGGAATTATTTGAAACTTGGAACATTATAAACCTTGGAAAAGTACCAGAGAAAATGTGTACACAAGTTAACAAAATACAAACATTTCTTGGACATATGCCTCTGTTTTCATCATAGATTAGAAAGACTCTCTAGATAATATGCCAAGTCACTGGACCTGATCCAGCAGGGATCATAAAAACTACCAGAACACTATGTCTTTGATGATGTGCTGACAGAAATTTCCCACAAGTCTTGGTTATCTCCTGCGTCCCCTCTAAAAGTAACTAACTTTTTTGTTTCACAGGCTCACATTAAACTACACTATCTAAAGTATAGGAAATAGATGTTATTTTCTGCTATAATAGCAGCTATCTCGATTGTAGATGGAATTGAAACTGCTCCAGGAACTTGTTTTCTGGATTGCAGAAAATATTCTAATTATAAGGGTGGAAAAACTGTTAAAGACTGCAGAAATTTAAGGCAAGATTATCTCCCAGACAAAAATCACCCAACAGAACAAAACATCTAAACCCTGTTCCCACTTACCTTGTCATCATTAATCTATTTAAACTTCATTTACTAGCAGTTCTGGTAGGTAACAATTACTGAAGACAATTTGGGAATCACCCAATTTCTCCAGGAAGTTCTAGGTATCCCAAGAACCTGACCCCACACAAATATTGACAAGGTAAAGATGTTTCATAACATCTTTACCCTGTCCCCACTGGCCAAGCAGGACCAATGAGTGTGAAAGGGAAAGGGAGAAGGAAGAAAGGATAACTAACAGGAAAACTGGTAATATTCTAAGATCCAATTCATACAAAAAGATTTACGTCCCACTCACTTCAAACCCTATTCAATCTCTCACAATTTGAGTTCCTTTCACATGGCTGACCAGTTAGCCTAATGTAGCATGACTGGATCTGTTTGGTACTAAATCTAACATAATGTAGCATGACTGGATCTGTTTGGTACTAAATCTGGCTCCTTTCTAGGATTCTCACAACACATTTAATTCCCAATTTAAAAACACTGGGGGAACATGGCTGAAAAATTTGTGTAGCATCTATAAGACTCAGTCATTTATTGTGACATAACCTTTTTATGATGTATACCAGTGGTTTTCAACTCTTGGTCTGCGGATCCCAAGGAGGCATAATGTCATCACAGGGGGTCCACAACGGGTTGAAGAAATGTTATAATTTAAATCTTTTGTTAAGTCTTGGGGATCTGTAACCATGGTCCGTGGCCACAAAAGGTATTTAAAGAGGGTCTGTGGTAAAGAAAAGGTTAAGAACCACTGATGTATACTATAGTCCCCAGTATGACAGCCAGTTTGGTGTAGTGGTAAAGGTATCAGGCTAGACACTGGGAGTCTCTGGGTTCTAGTCCTGCCTTAGGCACAAAGCCAGGTGGGTGATCTTGGGCCAGTCACTTTCTCTCAGCCCTAGGAAGGAGGCAATGGCAAACCACTTCTGAAAAACCTTGTCAAGAAACTACAGGGACTTGTCTAGGTAGCCTCCAAGAATCAGACAGGGCTGAACAGAAGAAGAAGAAAACTGACCATAACAAACAAACAAACATCACAATGTATTCTTAATCTTTAAAATAGCGAAAACACATTGGTGTTTCTCTTGCAATCAACTAATATGGCGAACCCCTGCTAGAAAATATTGAAAGTATTACCCTTACTCTGAATAAGAAAAGTAGAAAAATAAGCAATGCATTGTTTAAAAATTGTTTTAATGAATTTTACAAGGTGTAGTGGATCAAAAGACATGATGGAGAGAGAGAGAGAAAAAAAACCCAACAGTGAAAACCATGCTACTTGCATGGATTTCAGATGAGATTACCATATTTTTTGGCGTATAAGACTCACCTTTTTCCCCCCTAAAAGGGGGTGAAAATTTAGGTGCGTCTTATACACTGAATGTAGCCCTGCCCACCCACTGGCTCTCACCCTTTGGCTCTGCCTCGCAGCAGTTGCCTCCTTGCAAGCAAACAGCAAGAAAAAACAGCTTCTTTCAGCTTTAGCACAGCCTAATTAGCACAAGTTGATTGGATCGGCCTCCCAACTCTCAGCTGATTAGCTCTCAGCTGTTTTGAGCAGGGCTCTGCTGCTTGCTACAAAGAGGTAAATTGCTGGAGTAGATTTTTTTTTTCCTTGTGCTAATCAAGCTATGCTGAAAACGAAAATGAAAGTAAAGCAGGCTGCTTGCTATTTGCTGCAAGGAGGCAAAATTGCTCAGAGGCAGAGGGAGATTTCTTTTTCTTCTTTTCCTCACCAAAAAAGGTAGGTGCATCTTATACTCCAAAAAATACAGTATATCCCCTTTAGACTGGCTACCTTTCTGGAAGGGGCAGGAATTTCAGAGAGTTTGCGTAAATATCTTTGGGATGATATAAACAGAAATAAACAATGTATAAGAGATCATGTAGTAAATAAAATATTGAATGTCTGGTATAAATACAGAAAAACAGTAAGTCCAAATTCTCTTCTCTTGTTTTGCTGTTAAATGTTTATTTCTACAAATAGAAGAGCATTAAAAGCTCAATGAAAAACTAATAATGTCATTTAGTTTTTTAAAAAGAAAGAAATGCTTTAGTTATCCATTACTTTCATTTTCTAGAATATCTCTGTGTTATGCTTGCATGTGAAGATTAGAACAATAGTAGACAACTGGAAACATCAGTCTGCTTTGAAGCATGTATTTACAAAAAGATTGTCTGTGTAAGACGGTCAGTGGTCTCAGCCCAAATGATTTAAGACTAATGGATTATTGTATGATTTCTAAATTTATTTAAGACCATTTGTAAGGATAGTTCAGAATCCAAGTGTACTTAATCTGCACCAGTGGTGAAATGTAAAATTTGTTACTACCAGTTCTGTGGGTGTGGCCTGGTGGTGGGGGAATGTGACTGGGTGGGGGTGGCCAACTTTTTTTTTTTTTAACTTTTAAAAGCATTTTCTCTACCTCTTTGGCCGAAGAGGTTGTAAAAAATGCTTTTAAAAGCCTCTGACGATCAGGCAACTCAGCTGGAATCTCAGAGGCTTTTAAAAGCATTTTTTTTCCTATAACCTCCTCGGCTGAAGAGGTTGCAGAAAAAAATGCTTTTAAAAGCCTCTGAGATTCCAGCTGAGTTGCCTGATCGTCAGAGGCTTTTAAAAGCATTTTTTTTCCTATAACCTCCTCGGCTGAAGAGGTTGCAGAAAAAAATGCTTTTAAAAGCCTCTGACAATCCCAGCTGAGCTGCGCGATCATCAGAGGCTTCTTTTTTTAATTTTTAAAAGCATTTTTTCGGCCGAAGAGCATTTCACCCCTGATCTGCACCATCATCATTATCAACATCTTCTCCCTGTTAATATCTCAAAATATTAGTGAGGATTTCCCTCTTTAAAAATCAGATATATTCTTGGCAGAGCATTTTCTTCTCTATGTTTAACACTGTAGCTTTAATAAAAACTCTAGTTTCAATATATTTATACAGATGTTAAGTTTAATGTTGCAATAACTTCCTAAGTACTTTTTAGGGGAAAAAGAATCAAAGATCTGTTGGTAAGATTCCAGTCCTCCAGTAAGGAAGCCAATTTTAGTGACATCATATCATTTTGATAACTTGTCAATATTTTCACATTGAAATTCATTAAGAACTGTCAAGTACATAGAATGCAATTTCAGTGATGTCTTGATTTTTAATCTTTCCACTAAGAACTCCACATTCAGGATTTTATGTTCACAAACCACAGTTATTTTGCATATATTTATTCTTCATGTTCTGCAATGTGAAAAAATATATTCAGGTATTCTATCCTTGTTAGCTAATACAGGTAGTCCTTGACGTACAGCTGTTCACTTAGTGACCATTCAAAGTTACAAAAGCACTGAAAAAAGTGACTTATTACCATTTTTCACACTCACAACCATTTCAGTATGACTGTGTACCCATGGTCACATGATTTACATTCAGATACTTGACAACTGGCTCACCCGGGGTCATGTGATCCCCTTTTCCAACCTTCTGACAAGCAAAGTCAATGGGAACATCCAATTCACTTAACAAACATATTACTAATTTAACAACTACAGTGATTCACTTAACAACATGGCAAGAAAAGTCTTTAAATGTGGGGAAACTCACTTAACAAATTTCTCACTTAGCCACATAAATTTTGGGCTCAATTGTGGTTATAAGTTGAGGACTGCCATGTTTCCTCAAAAATAAGACCCACCCTGATTTTTTGGATGGGCCATATATAAGCTCTACCCCAAAAATAAGCTTGGAGGAATGGGTGTGGCTAAAATGAGAGAGCGCATGGGGGCCTACAGAGTCCAGCAGCAGCCACAAACCACCAGCCCCTTGGTGCAGCACAAATACTGGTAAGTCCGAGCGTGGAGGCAGAAGTGGAGGCGGGGAGAAGATAGGTGATCCAAATGTACTGTGCAGCTGCCTGACTCACGGGAGACTTGCAGGAGGTTTACACAACAGCACTGGCAGCAGGCACGGGGGATGGGTGAGGAAGGCTATCCCAAAGCCCCATGTGGGTGGCTGCAGGCAAGCCAAGAGATGGTGGGATGGAGTGGGCGGCATGTTGGAATCGCCTCTGCCTGTGTCTGCTATGAACTTTTCGCCCAGAGGGAGATGAAGCTTTGTCTGGAGCAAATCGCTCTGTTCCCAAGCATTCCATAGGCAACCAAAGACTTTACACCCAGATGGAGAAATAATGGAGACTCAAAGCTTCGTGTACTTGCAAAGGGGACGGTTTCAATATAAAATGTCAGCTGAATGTACTGGACATTTGTGTTACCTTGAGATATAAAATAAAACAAGACTAGTACAACCTAGAATACCAATCTACTTAAATCTAAATAAAGTGCAAACATAAATTATTTTAAATATATATGTTTTTTTTCCCTTAAATCTTCCTACCTCTAGCCTTAGTTGTCTTTATAAGAGGAAAGTATATCTTGGCAAGGTTTTTTATTTCTAATTTTGATCAGTTTTTTAATGTACACTATTAACTTTCATACTGTACTACTTCTACATGACTGCTTGTCAAACAGATATCTCAGCAACCAAAAACAACTCTTTTTCTAATTTAAAAACAGAATTCTTTGTCTTTAAGCTTCTACATTTAACTTTTCTTTCAACAGTAATATTTTTTAGTGATGGGGAAAATGCACCTACTATTTAACTTTAGTGGTGACTTAAAACCCAAAATAAAGCTCAGAACTCATTAAGAGTTAAGGCTATTATTCAAAAACAAAGAAGGCACATGTTATGAAAACAGCTTTTAAATACTGAGATAATTTATCTTCATTATATCAATTTGAAAGCATTATACTTGAGGGAACACTTATAACATCATGTAAAAGGAGAAAATTATGAAAAGTATGTGAAGATTATGTCTATGAATAAGGTACGTAAAAGTATGTAGGTATGTAATGAGGTACATAAAAGTATGTAGCAATGGGGTTCTGTGTGTTTGTTATTCAGGAATTTGTTATAAACAGGGTTAATTTCTAGATTTGGTTACACTAAATATGCCGACATTTTATATCTTGTTAAAATGCTTCTTTACATAATTCATTGTTCTAAAACAAAGCATGCACATTGTTGGGGGCTGGAAATGAGTGCGGTTAAGTAGAAGTGACAATCAAGTTGCATCCAAAAATAAGAATATTTAATGGGGAGCTCTGGCAAACTCTTCAGAGGCATGGCAGGAAAAAAAAACAATGTGACAATGACATGCCCCACAGTTCTGATTCACAACCCCCTCTGAGATGACAGCCTTTCTCTTTGTACACTGCAGCAGGAAACAACAATAATGAGCAATTCAAAGGAAGTTTGTCTTTCCTAATAAATTTATACAAAAATGACACACATGGTTTAAAAGAAGCAACACTTAATTTAACAGGGAGAGAAAACAGACTGCTCATTAAGCAACTGATTCTGCAAAATGCTATGCTAGTAGCTCTCAGAACTCAGCGAATGTGATCTGTAAGGTAACAGAACCTTTCTCAAACAGATCCTATTGGTACTGCTTTGTACTAGTTTTAGCTCGCTTACGTATGAATACAGGCACACAACAAATTAGAGGCTTCAACAAGATTGACACCTCCATTTACTCACACACAAATGGCTAATACATGTGACAAATATATATAACTTTTTAATTTAAAGAAACAGCTCGCTCAAACATGGTTGTGAAAGTAGCAATAGATATATTAGATGGATAATTTTTATTTTTTTTGTTTATCAAATTGTTTTTAGAGTCTGTGAAATCTTGCTAAACTCACTTGAATTCTGCATCATCCTAGATGAAGGATTGTTTAGTTTCATAATTTAGTTTCATAATTCATTGCAAGTAGATGATGATGACGACGACATCAACAACAACATTATTATTCAAGACAGGAGTTTAACTTTTTCCACTGCGAAATACATTCTTCCTGAAGTTTGCCTGCTCTGTATAATATCTGTTTCAAGAAAGGTTAGAAAAAGATATTGGAGGTCTAGAAAATGCAGTAATAAAAACCTGAAAAGTAAATATAAGGTAGTTTTTATAAAGGTAGTTTTACAGCCAATGCTTCTGTATGCCAAATTCTCTGCCAACCTGTACTGAAAACTAGTCACCCGTACCAATATGAACAGAGCTTCAACTTGCATGAACAATCTGATGAATTGCCCATAAAAATCTGCTGAATGAGATGTTGGGTACTCATTAAATATTACCAGGTAAAGGCTGTTTACAGCATCTGTTTTCTCTCAATATTTATCACAGATAGGTAATTCCAGCAGTTAGCCGTCACATGCCCAAACCTCCTAATTCTTGTTTTTACTGGAAAATCATGCACATTTTGTTCTAATTAGAGCACTTAAAGTGGGCAAAGCAGCCGAGGAGAATGCTATGCTTTGTTCTTGCCACATTCTTAGACTGAAAATTGTTGGGACAAATTTATCCATAATATAACACAACTAAAATCTTATGCCCTGGAGGAATCAGGCCCCTGAAAGTTCAGGCAACCAATTCCAGATTTATTCGATCATATGAGAGTGCTTATTCACCCGTTAGGAATCCCATAACATTTTCATTCAGCAGAGAATTTTTTGCTGGATTCCCACCTCTCAACGAAGAGAAATTAACATGCAATCATGCATGAAGATGTCTGAGCCAGCTGCCGTGTATTTGAAGTACGCCCCAGGTTAAGATTAAAGCATGGTATCGAGCCAAGTAAATTGACCTAACCAGCAGTTTTCTCTAAAAAGAACACTGAACAGAACGATAATACCGCTTTTAATTTCCTTGCGTCAGCAGCAAAGATAACATTTGATCGTAGGTTCACATCATTTACAAAGGAAAAGAAAATCACTTACACACACATAAGAAATTTTATCTACTCATTAAATTGGCAAGAGAAGCAGTGAGGTAGCTAGAAATTTACAGGGAGGAATTAGATACACAGATAATGAAGATTTTTTTCCCTTGCTTCTCTTTCTCCTGAACTGCATATAAAAAGAAAATCCTTGCCCACTACTGATCAAAATACTGCTTGATAGCAGAGATTAAAGGAAGGCGCAAAGTATTTATCATATTATTTTATGTTTCAGTCAGTTCTTGGGCTGTAACCTTGAGATATTTAGAGGGAGAAAAAACTACAATATACTCACAAAAGAGGTGCAGCCTTTATACATCTTTGCCAACTTTCCTTAGGTATGACCTTCAAGCTCAATTTGCCATGCAATCAATACTTTACCATGAAGATTCATGATAATGAAAGCATTTTTGTTACACTGGCATCTGTCTGCTACGCATTCACATAAAAGCCTTTTCATACATTACAGTTTCAGGTGTATAGTCTAACATATACTTAGAAACATAAAGCACTTTGGCAAAGAACAAAGATTTTTAAAAATCCCCAAATCCACCATACAAGTTGAAATTTAAATTTATTTATGAATTCTAGTGCTAAGTCTTGCTATATATTTTCTCACAAAAGAAGTAAAATGGTTTTCAAATCCATCTTTATCCAATGCTGTCAGTACCTGCATGCATTCTTTCTCAAGAGCCTCAGATAGCTCAACAGGCTGCCTGTTATTAACATTCAGTTGTCTGCAATTATTGCAAGTTCGAGGCTCAAGGTTGACTCAGCCTTCCATCCTTTCTAAGGTAGGTAAATTGAGGACCCAGTTTGTGGGGGCAATAAGCTGACTTTGTATAAAAAATATACAAAAGTATGAAGGTTATTGCTTAACGCATTGTAAGCCGCCATGAGTCTCCGGAGAAGGGTGGCATATAAATCTAATTTAAAAAAAAACATGCTCAACACCTCAATAGGATACATACCATGCCTGATACACTTTTATATATTTTGCATGAAAATTCTGGGCTCTTCTCTATGAATTATACAGTATCTTGCAATCTGTTCTCTTTTAAATTTCCAATGCTATTGTCTGAGCTTTCTTTAGCAATAGATGCACCGGGGCTTTCTAATAATTCCAGGACATAGTGGCCATACCACTGCAAGCATTGTCTATGCATTCATACATGATCTGATAGATGAGAAGGGCCTCAAAGTGGCTGCCTTGAGAACAGGACATTTCAAAGTTTTAAGGAGTAGATCTCTTCTGGTTTTGTATGGCTAATAAATAGATCAATACAAAAAAATCATGACAGTTCTATATGCTAACTATAACATTCTTTTCATTTATATTTTATCAAAAGATGCTGACACCATTGGGGAACAGGTGGTTCAGTAGTTGCTAGATCCAGATATTGTGAACACTTCTTTAACAAAAGGGAGCATTACATGCAGTCTTGAAAGAAACTATGGTGCCCCTTTTCTAAAGAGACCCTTACTTTGTGTGGCCATATTTGACAGATATTGTTACTTCTGTGCTATTCAGAAATAAGAGCTCTTCCAAAATGTTCTTAGAGAAAGAAACAAATATTTATCAATACAAATTCCAGTATTAAAGTCATACAGTCTGTCCTATCAAGAAACTTGAACTATCTAGGTTGTAGAGTCAACTAAGTAGTCTATGTTAACAAACCCTAATAATTATTGTATTGGGTGAGGCTGTGAAAGCTTATTAATTCTAAAAATACATTTTAGGCTAATTTTAAAGTATTTTAATGTTAGTTAGTTTCCACTCTGGTGTTATTAATTATATACATTTTATAAGTTAGAAATGCAATCACTTATTAAATCTCCCCATATATAAGAATTCTCTTATACTTAGTGCTCCTGTCTCCTTCCAAGAAAAATTTATGGGCATTTGCTGTGTATTTATCCTTTCAGGAGATCAGAAATATGAGTAATAATGTTGTATCATGAGATGAAATGGGGATTTCACACTATTTTAAGAAAAAAAAAGTTACCCTCTGACTTGATTGACATACTCATGCATGTCAGTCCTTCAAAGTAGACTGTATTAGGAAACCAAGGTCATGTAGGTCAATTCTACTTTTATTGTAAAGTTATAGAAACAGAATCTTGTAAGTCTGAATGGGCCTCCCTCTCTTTATCTTTGTATGAACTAGGAAGGAGTTTGTCTGAGATGTCTGTGAATGTTACATTGCGATCCCTTACTTAGAAGTCTTTTCTCTGTCTGTTGCCTTGGCAGCAGCTCTTCCTTCTGTCCCTCAAGGTCATTTCCTCTTTCCTCTACATAGATTAAATTGCTGTCCTTTTAATTCTTGTTATAATTTTTCTACTGAATATTTTTAGAGATTAACAAACTTTCTTTGAACCATGTTTTGAACATTCCTAGATAGCTAAATTCAAATTCATACAAATTAAATGAAAAATTTATGAACAAATATAACTAATATCAACATTTTAAAAAATAACTTTTCTGATTTTACTTTCATTTCATTTACAGGAATATTTTTGGGGAGTTAGTTATTATTTCTTTAAAAAACAGAGTCTCTTACTGTACAAAAATCAATAAAAAATTAAAATATCCATTAGGATATCTACATGATTTGCTATAGGCTTAATTCGTTTAATTAATACTCTTCTAAGTTATGAAAAGGTAAAACAGAAAGCTGACTTTAAAATCTGAAGCTCATGTTTTAGGATGATCAGTTGCATATAACTCTGATCAAAAGTAGAGCAAAGCCACTTAAATCAGCCATATATCTGGTAATCATACTAATTTGTAAATTCATTTTGATGGTTATACTCTGATTAAGTGAGGTTTCCACCAACTGTATATGTTGAATAATCTTACAAATAAATATGATACAGAAACACGGATTTTGTTTTTCAGAATACCAGTTCATAATATTATAAATTAATAGAACGTCAAATGTGGTTTGCAGAATATTGTTTTTCTTTTTATCAAAAGAATTTTAGAATTAAAATCAAATAAAGCAAGAAGCCTTGTGAATACTGAGGGATCTGTGAGCATACTGATACTCATGATACTTTGCTAGGTCTAGACAACAGAACCAGAGTGGGAAAAACAGCATATAAAATCCCTTAATTTACCCTTAAATTAAGGGATCTTACACACTGTTTTTTCCCACTCTGGTTCTGTTGTCTAAACCTGTAGAAAGTATTGTTCATCAAAACCTCACACAGAAAAAGCTCAAGTATAAACTTTGCAAGTATTCTATACAAAATATTCCATGCAAAATGTATATCTAATTCTATAGCTTATTATAATGCAGGTAGGCTTCGACTTACCACATTGAGTCCTTGGCAGCCCACAATTTCGGTAATAAGTCAAGACAGTCCTTAAGCAGGTCATCATGTGACTGTGCCTGATTTTGCAACCTTTTTTGCAGCAGTTCTTAAGGAAATGAGACAGTCATTAAACAAATGTTGTTAAGTGACCCCATTGTTCACTATGGAGTGATCTTTGCCAGAAACCAGAAATAACACTGGTTTCTGGCAAAAACATTATAAATGGCCATAAATGCAGACCAGTTTCTGAGTACCCAAAATACAAGTGACTCAGACATCAGAACTTTGAATTTTGGTTATAAGTCATTTTTCAGAGTCTGTTGTAACTTGGAATGGTTGCTAAGTGACCAGTTGTAAGTCAAAGACTACTTGTAAGTGAGCTTTTCTTAGCATCTAGACTATAATACAGGTACTAAAAATGAAAACATGTATAGGTGAAATATACAGTCAGAGCATAAATTAATCTTCTTTACTTAGAATATTATCATCTTGCTACTTCATAGATAAAAACCCATTGTAAATTGCTTTAGGGCAGAATTCCTATCCTCCAAATAAGGCTATGCAATTAAGCCCTAACTTTAAAATCTACCACCGAGTTTACATAAAGAAGAATTATGAAGTAACAGAGTAATTTAAAACTCAACATTGAGTTTAAATTTTCACTACACTGCAGATTAAGTTACCTAAATACTTTTCCTCAATTTTACTGCAGAAGCTAGAACAATATTTCATTCCTCTTCAGAGGAATAAGGAATGTTATCAATATCTTTAGTAAGAAAAATAATCGTGGATTGCTCTATAGGAGAGCGGTGATATCTATGAAGTTCACATCGTATTACAATGTGAGAATTTTTAAATTTAAAACAAGGAATAACATTTGATCAGTTCTTTTCTTTTTGGATCACACCCTCTAGCCACTGATTTAGATTTTTAAAAAGTATGGAATTTAAAATACAATATCAGTAAGTATAGATTGCATTTGTATTGTATTATTTTGCTTCCTTTTAAAATATATTTTTTCTTAAGCAGTGCAACTTTAGAGTTTATCCCAATCCCACAATCTTAATAAAAATATATATGGGGATTTACATAGATTTCTAACGGCTCTTAAGGTACTCTTTTGTGTAGTCATTTGGAATTCCTGGTTAAATCATGGACAATGGCAAGCAGATTACTGGTAGATCATTCAAGCATCATCCTAGGGTCTTCCCTTCTCATAGTTATTGCTTCTAATGTCTCGTACAGTATATCCCAGTGGCCAGCCGGCCTCTGATCAGCTTTCTGTCTTTTTTTCATTCAATTGCTGTTCATTCTGGTTCCTAATTTATTTAATTTCTGTGAATTTTAATATTAATGTTTTAATGTTTCTATCTGGAAGTGAATTTTTGTCTTTTGGGGAAAATGTAAGGAAGATAAGGGTGCTATAGGTCATGAAAGCTTACACCTTTCGTCCTTGGATTCAACATAAAAGAATAACAAGATTTGGGACCTTTATGATGTTGTAAGGTGCCAAGAGTTGCTTGACAGTGAGATGAGTGGCTCATAAATTTAATTAATTAATAAATAAAATTCCATCATGGCATATCCTACCAGCTTGTTTGTCTTCAATCTTCCTAGCCACTCCTCCTCTCCCTCAATTTCTTTTTTGTGTTGCCCTCACCTTGACCCACATCCACCTGAAAGAATTCAAGCAAGTGTGGAATTTTGTGCATATTGTTTTGCACATCCCTTCTATTCAGCCATGTTTGAGCTAGCAAAGAATTATATGAGTGTAGAATTTGCTATCGGCTGCCAATCCTTATTCTGATTAAATTTCATTGTTCTGATTCAGTGCCTAATGGTCCTGTCCTGATTATTCATGTGAGCATAGCAAAGTCTAAACCTAGTATCTCTTTGAAATAAAAGTTAAAAAAATATTTATACACCTATCAAGAATACTGAAATCAATGTACAAATGAATGAATACTCTCTGGTTACAGGAACAAAAAAGAACAAAATAGACAGGATGTCTTCTCTTTATGTTTAAATTGTCCTCCCTTTACTACAGCTCTATTCCCAACTTTCCACAATTTTCTGCTCCACTAACTTAAAAGTAACTTCCTTTTTTAAAAAACAAATGACAACTTGAGTGACTGATTATATTGTGCCAACACTTTGTTTTTTTTTTCTTGGAGGCCTTGGTTTAAGAGGATGGATGTTAGTATAAATGACAGAAATGGAGCTTCACATAGGATTTCACTCCTGTTCAAAGACAAGCAAAGGCAACCTCAGTGAGGAGCAATCAACTTGACAAATGGATGCTGTTCAACCCTGTGCCTCCCACTGAAACTAGAGAGCCTGATTTACACAATTTTTTTCCCTGTAAACTTAAAGAGCAGCAAATTCCAGACAGACTTAATACTGCTTTGCTGTACAATGGGTTGAGCTGATAATTCTACTCATATAATGAAATCTGATAATAGTAGGGAGGAAAAAACACATCAGAAAGAATGGAACACATTAACAGTCTTATAAAAATACACTTAAGACTCACAAATCTACAATAAAAAGAAAAACAAATTGGTTGTACCAAGGAAATTTTATGTGGTTATATTACCTAAGGTTAAAACAGTTCCCCTGATATTTACAACTCACAGTATATCTAGCAAATAAAAGCATTTAAATATAAAAAAAACTTTGAACACATGGATGTGTTGTCCGTCCCCCCCCCCCCGGCAGTACTTTATTGATAAATGAAATAATGAAAAAGGAACAAAGGCATTCATATTTGGATTTCTTTCCTCAATATAGCATTTCTTAACTGCTTAAAGTGAAACATATGTATTTAAGGCATTTAGACTTATTAAACTTAATAGGACATCTGAATCAAAATGTACAGATTGTGCTGTAATCTACTTCATTTTAGCTGTGCTCTTCTATTATGCGTAGATCAAGTTTGGAAAGATCCTGTTCTTATGAACCTTTCATAAGAACAGAACTTGAACCATCAAGTTCTGTTTTTATGAACAGAAATCATAAGAACACTAGGACCATTGACATCAATAATTTTCACTGTAAAAGCTGAATATTGTGAACATTTCAGTTTCCTATTTATTTTTCTGTAGTCACAAATAAAATAAATTGGGGGAAGACCCCTTATATAAACATTTCATGCTGGAGTGAATGGACCTCAACAGCTGCTGATTTGGTGACACTGAGAACTCCAGTGGAGCTGTCCTGCTGAATTAACGTCTTGGAACTGTTAAGAAGAAACTTCAAACAGACCTTGTTTAGCAGGTGGTCAAAGCTTTCCCTCTGTGGGGATCATGTGAAGACTAGCAGAACAGTCACTCAGTCATGAATCAGGCCTGTCAATAGTTGCCTATTTTCTCAACAGGTTTCTCGATCATACTCCAAAAGCATTCCTCCCACAACAACTTACTCTTCTATGAAGCTTCTTACAAATTGCCACCAATTGGAGAGCAACAATTTTGCTTGTATTATTAATTTCAATTATTGATTTGCATTTAATGAAGAACAAGAGTCAAGATAATTTACAAGAGGCGTACACATTTTTAAATAAGCTAATTTGAAGCTTATTGCAAGCTGTTGCAAACTGAAAGTAATAAGTTGGTGCTCCAGACCAGAAGGCTGTATTTGAGAAGCTGTTTATGAAATATGTTTCTGATGTTCAAGCCTGAAGTTTTCACTATTGTTCAGGATGCCAACAGAAAAGCATAAAATACTCTCTCATAATTTTAATTTCTATTTTTTTTTCTGATGGAGTTCATTTTTTAAAAAAATTGCACATTGAAAAGTAGACATCAGGTTGAACTAGTACCTTTTTTCCAACACATCCAATTTACCAACTAGGGGAAAAATTATTTTGGGAACTGCACAAGTCATAGACTCAGCTGCAGCCGAGGCCAATGAGAGAAGCATGTCAAAAAAGTTAAGATGGTGGCTATAATTGCATGACCAAAGCCCTGACCCTTTAATATATGCAACTATGTAAAAAGGTCAGGGATTCAATCACATGGCCATCTTAGGTTTTGTGATACCCTTCCCATGCAAATACCCCTGATGCAGCCAGAAGTTATATAATCCAAACTTAATTGTGGTATCAACAGAAAAGGGAGAAAATAATCCTATCCTGAATAAAAATAATCATTTAATGGACTTCTTTGTATAATTATTTCAAGGACAATTTTCCCTGGGTTCAGCTAATTTGTTGAAGGAATTAAACAATATACTACTATATCTTTACAGTATATACTACTATTTATTCATGTAAAGAATGGTTGGAAAGCCACTATTTTAGTTTCATTGTAAAATACAAAATCAAAGTTTGAGAAAAATAGTTTTGCAGACAATGTAAATCTACTTCAGTCTAAACACTTTAGTAAGTATATCAAAATGTTAAACATTTTTTCTTTTAATGCAGAGCAACATGGAGCTTCTGTTCATGTAAAAAACAAATATAGGATTTTTGATTTTATTTTAATTAATATAATGAACAATGTAAATAGTCTGGTGCTCAGTTTTCATATACAATTTTTGTCTATGTAAAGGGTATTTGTCTGTATGTGTTTGTATCTCCCCCCCCTCCCCATTGTATATGTAAACTGGTGCACCTGACTGAAAGTGTATTTCTAAATAATTCAAAGCAAACAATGCTTTTTTCCTTAAAATATTTAAAATTATGATTTTTTTGCTTTAGAGAACATTGAGGAAAATAATTTTTAAAAGTGCCCTCCATAAATAAAAGTTGCAAATCATAAATGAAATATCAGAAATTAAAAACAAATGAATACAGGATTAGAGGTTTTTCCATAAGGTTTCTGATTTTAAGTGCCTTCTTATAATTGTTTGATAAACAATCTCCATGGGGGAGTTAAATTGACCATACATGCTGCAGAGTTTAATAACTTCCAAGGGCTCTGAGCACCATGTTAAATTAAACTAGAAAAGAAAATTAGTTCAGTTTGATCACTTTAGCTGTACATCAACATTTCTTCCACACCGCTGAAGAACATGAAAGTATAATGGTAGTTCCTGTCACCTTGGTTCTGAAATTTATGGCATATTACTTCAGTGCAAAGACTTGTTTAAATACAATGTGCATCGTCAGTGAATTATAGATACCACCTGCTCTTAATTTAGTTTTGGAGAATAGAGATTACACAGCCACAGAGAGATTCTGATTAAGTATACAGCTATTCATACACTAATTTTATAATGCAGAATAACAATGGAGATAAGCATGTCAATATCTCTTTAGATATAACAAAGAGAAGAGTCTTCTTATGAGACTCAGAATAGTACTCCACAACATGCCACACTGCTGCAAATGCTTGTCTAGGGTAGAATAGAGAGTTTCAGCAGTTTTTCTTTAACAGACAGAATGGACAAAAATATTTGGGACTTAGAACAAAAGCATCTCACAGTGTAATATTTCAGGCAGTCACTTTAATGCTCAGAAAAAAACGAAAAAACTCCCTTGACTTGACCTTCATTCCCACCTGAAAAAAACTAAGATCTGACTTCGTTAGTATTTGAATGGAGACCACCAGAAAATCCCTGGATTGGTTGGTTATTTCTAAAGCTGCCCAATTTCTTGATGATTGAGCAGTACACAAAGGTAAAATCAAAATAACAGAACAACACTAGACAGGAAGAGGATCATCTCAGTTAAAGAGACATAAAATGTTTCACATAAGAAACCCATATCCACATCTTAGGCCAATGCCTGGAAAAGGAACTCATTTTTTCAAGGTTCATTTAAAGAAGAGTAGAGTTGAGGTCACTTGAATCTCTGGGGATAAAAGCTGTTCCAGAGGACAGGCACTATGACAGAGAAAGCATGCCTCCTGGGTCCCATCAGCTGGCACTGTATAGAGACTAAGGAAAATGATATTGATGGAGATATGCAAATGAAGTATCAAATAGATTTTAAGTCCAAATTCACATTGACAGAAAACATTCAGGAGAGGCTTAGACAGGTATAATCTTGAAAGATTTTGTTATTATATATAATAAAACCTGTTTTAGCCTTCCTGTGGATTTGATTTCTTGAACTGGACTACCTGTTAGGATCTGTTTAATGAATAGGATTCAGAACATGCTGACTCAGGGCAGAAACAATGGAAGAATAACAGTCCCTCAAATAATAAGACCTATGGAAGTAGGAACTGGAAGCATCGCGGTGAGACAAGCTCCACGAAAATCTAGCTGAACAAACAAAATCTAGCTGAACAAACAAATGTAGCTGAACAAAGACTCAGGGAGTCTTAGGACCGGAACCAACCTGTAGGGACAGTGAAGAAGGAGAGGCATCTCGGAAGACCAAGAGGAACAGGCAAGTTCCTCAAAAGGTCGAAGGCAGTTCTTCAGACCGGCATTGGGGGTGGCAGCCATTGTAAAATGGCCACTCGGAAGCTGGGGCAACCGGACTAAGTTTTTGTGCAGGAGCGGTGTTTGAACGGAGTGCTGGTACCAGGTGAGTTATTAGCCAACTCACAGGTAAAAGAAAATTTCAAATTGGATTAAAAAGTATCCCGGAGCTGAAAGGAGTGGCTAATTGGCACTTGGGAAATTCTATGGAGGGAGAAGAACAAAGAGAAGGCTAAAATACTAAAGCCCAAGGAAGTTTTTATATCTATAATTGGATTTGGAAATAATAATAATAATAATAACAATAATAATAATAATAATAATAATAATAATAATAATAATAATAATAATAATAATAATAATAATAATAATATAATGAGAAAAAATAATTTAAAAAAAGAATCAGAAGAAAAGTAATTTTTATGTGGATTTAAATATTTTTGACAGCTTTGACATTTAGTTGGTTTGAAAATATTGTCTCTCTCTTGAGAGAGACATCTGCTGGCTGAAAGAGAGTACTGCAATATTTACTGGAAGGAAGAAGGGAAAATAGAGCTGTGACCTTGACCACTAAAAGATAATTTGGAATCTGTGAGAACTTTTAAGAAGTATCTGTCTTTCTACATTGCTTGGTCTCGATTCTCAATGGCTGTGGAAGATACAAAGATTTAACTTGAAGCGGACTGGATAAATACTTAAATTGGACATTATTTGAAAACGAAAAGAGACTATATGGATTTTAAATTTTAATTAAATATGATATAATTTAAAAGTTTTAATATTTACTTAAATTGGCAATAAGGAGTCTTGGATGTGTGAAGAATTAATTGAGATGTTTAAAACTAAAGGATAATAAAAAGTCAAAAATTTTGCTGTAACACATAGAACAAGAGAAGGTTCTAGGTAGCCTGTTATTAACATTCAGCTGTCTGCAATTATTGCAAGTTCGAGGCTCAAGGTTGACTCAGCCTTCCATCCTTTCTAAGGTAGGTAAATTGAGGACCCAGTTTGTGGGGGCAATAAGCTGACTTTGTATAAAAATATACAGAAGTATGAAGGCTATTGCTTAACGCATTGTAAGCCGCCCTGAGTCTCCGGAGAAGGGCGGCATATAAATCTAATTTTTAAAAAAAAGGTGGCAGAAGAGAGCATAAATGAGGAGCAAGAAAATAATATCGAATGAAAAGGAATTGAATGCAAAAAGGAGTTAGATGATTTCACTTCGATTTACAGTGGGAAAAAAAAAGAGTGGATGGGGGGAAGATCCCCCAAAAAAGAATCAATCAAAGGGTAAAGAGGGAAATAGTGGAAAGAAATTAGGGGAAAACATAGGCAGAACGATTCAAATAATGTATCTAAAAGTGAGAAAAAGGAGTCAGAAGAAAAGCTATAACAAATATTTAAAAAGAAAGAGAAAAAAAAGTTAAGAGAATGGAAAAAAGGAGAAAACTACCAAGAAGTGGAATTTTGGAGAGACCAAAAGATGGTTAAAGAAGGGAAGATTAGTGGAAAGGAGGGAGGGAAATAAGTTAAATATTAGTTAATTTAAGGGAACTGTATTAATATTATTAATTGTGGATGGTTAATTAAGTTGAAGGGTTTTAATGTAAGATTTGAATATGATAATGTACATTGTTTATAGTAAAACAGAATAGCAGATGAAATGTGAAATGGTAATTTGGTTTAATTTTGAAGACAATTTTAATTAAGAGACAAAGTTGAAATGTTAAAAAGCAGAATGGGGATTTTGAGAAATATATTTTGTAATGGAGAAATAAGATAATTGATGTTATTGTAAGAGATTAGGAATTAAGGGCGGATAGTGATACTGTTTATATATTATGTATTAAGAGAAATTAAAATAAAACAAGTATGGAAAAAGAATATTATGGCTGAAATTGGGAATATGTAAAATGGACTTGGGAAAAAAAACAATATGGTAGAAGTTGAAATAACAAGATATGGTGAAAAATGATTATTTGTGATAAAGAACTATACGAAAGACATGAATATGGAAAAAATGGGAAGACTGGAATAGATTAAAAAGTTTAATATATATAAAATGTATAAGATGTGACCCGGTCAACACTTTGTTCATAAAATATGTATGATGAAAGAAAATTTTTAATAAAACTTGTTTACAAAATAATAATAATAATAATAATAATAATAATAATAATAATAATAAGACCTATGCCATGTAAGGTAATAATCAACACCTTGAACTGCAGCAAGGAGCCTATTGGTAATAGGTGAAGTTTGCTAGAGGTTAGAATGTAGTACTGCAGGCTACTTCTGCTGACTTCCGGCTGCCTGCAACTTGGCAGTTCAAATCTCACCAGGCTCAAGGTTGACTCAGCCTTCCATCCTTCCGAGGTCAGTAAAATGAGGACCCAGATTGTTGGGAGTAATATGCTGACTCTGTAAACCACTTAGAGAGGGCTGTAGAGCACTGTGAAGTGGTATATAAGTCTAAGTGCTATTATTATTGCTATTTGGTGGCATGCCTGTAATTGCTCTTGCTGTTCTGGACCAACTGAAGCTGCCATATGGTCTTCAGAGACAGCCACATATAAAATAAATTGCAAAGCCTATCTGTGAAATAACCTAGCCAGGAATAACCATGAGGAGGGAGTTTCAATCCAGGAAAGAGTGCAATTGGTACACAAGACTAATCTGTGTGAAGACTTTCTTGGCTAAATATGCTAACTGTTCCTTAACCAGGAGCTAAAATCCCAGGAAGACCTAAAAAGGTACACTAGTTCTGCCTGGGGAAGTCCAACCCCATTCAGAACATCCCTGAATCTGGAAGATCCATACATGTCCATTCCATTTCCTTGATATTGCTAAGGGTGAGTTTAAGTATTTCTTCCCCATCCAGATCCCCACAGTTTCTAGGCACTGAGACAAGATCTTGACAATATTATTTAGTTGGCCAGGAGTCAGGATATACAGCTGAAAATCATCAGTGGACTGATTATACCTGACCCCATGCCAACAGATGATCTCACTCAGTAGCTTCATGAACATGTTAAACAGGAGGGTGAATTTTTTAGCCTTGTGGCACCCTGCAAGTCAGGGTCTTTGGATTTGATCTCTTCTCTCCCATCTACACCAACTGCAATTGGATACAAGGAGAAAAACCAACACTAATGCTGTGCCTCCTGGTCCCAATTCTCATAACTGAACCAGAAGGATACACATAATTAAATCTACCAAGCTACCAAGCACTCAAAGACAGCAAAGACGGTTGTATCACCTATACCCCAGCTCTGCTAGTGGTTACTGACAATTAAATCATATCATATCAGTATATTATCTCACTAAGAATCCTAACTGAATAGCCTAGCCATTTTTCTGCAGCCTTCTCCATAAAGAGGACATTGGAAGTTGAACAAAAATTTAGCAATGATCTATTGAAGAGTGGGCCCCTTCATGGCAGATGGAACCACCTTCCTTTCAAATACATCATTACTGTATGGACTTAACCATATGTCACCTCTGAATGCCTTCAACAACCAAAAGAGACATGGTTCTCCCAAGGATCCTGTCTACTTGCTTAGGAGTTAAATAAACTGAGCACAATTGTGCCTCATTTGCCTTGAACTGTGTCAATCAAACCCTGAGAGTATCCAAATGATTTTTATGATCATATTCTTAGAATTCTGCACAACATTCCTGTAGATGTTCCTGTGTCCCATCCTTCTCTTATACACAGAAAGATTACCTTAAGGGAGGCTGATGGATGATTATCTACAGAGGTAGTAAGAACATGAAAATAGATATATTTTATCACTCCTTTTGTCACAGCATAATCCCTAATGTAAGATCTTCTACATGCTCAGTTGGATTTACTCTTCATATTTCTCCAATAGTGCCATAGACATTTCTTCTGTTTCACATTTTTTGATGATGATGATGATACTTTTATTCATTAAACATGAAACTCAGTCAATTGAACATTTAAAAATGTATCACAAATATTATTGACTGGCACTGATAATTGATATGGGTTGCTGCCAGCATCCTAGGTATCGACGAAGTACCTTCTTAAAATGTACAATGTTCTGACTAGCACAATTTTTGCAGTTCCGCTGGTGTTATTGCAGGAAGCTGCAATTTCTTGATATATTTTGTAAAATTCTTGGATAAGGGGCCAAGTGCCCCTATGACAATGAGTATCACTGACACATGTTTCATCCATAATCACGTCATTTCAATAGCCAGATCGCAATATTTTGTGATTTTTTTTCTAGTTCTTTTTCTTCAACTCTGGCATCACCTGTTACAGCGATATCAATATATTGTACATTTCAGTTTTTGATGACTGTGATATCTGGCATGTCGTGTTCTAAATGATGATTCGTCTATATTCGAAAGTCCCACAAGATCTTCACCTTCTCACTTTCAGCAACTTTTTCGACTTTGTGTTCCCGTTACTTTTCGGATACAGGTAAATTGTATTTTTACATAATGACCAGTTTAGCAACTCGGCAATTACTATTATTATTATTGTCTACCTATCAAGTCCTTAGATGATGATGATGATGATGACGATGATGATAATAATAATTTCTGACTATAGCCATTAATTCTCAGATTTCCTGGTGCAATTCTTGAGACCTGCAAATCATTGTTGTGCATTGTTCAGAATCATCTTTGGGGAGATGGGCAGTTATGCAAATTTGATTAACAAAATAAATAAGTAAATAAAATCTTGACCATTTCAGAACACATTCTGGGCAACTCAGTATAATTTTGTTATTAAGCTCATCTACACTTAACCATACCTTCTCATAAGCAGTTCCTTAATTTCACAGTTTACAATGTGTAATAATGAAACAAGAAAAACTCGATCCATATTTTCTTGTTTGTTCAAATTGGAAAATTATCACTACTAACTTTGGGACATGTTAGAATATTAAACTATCTTCCATTTAAAAATTCCTCAATATTTTAGTTGTTCTAAGGCGCTGGATTTGGAAAAAAAAATGGAAATGTGATTCCAGTTTAGCAGTTACACACAAAAGGAGGAAAGGGGCTAGATATATAAGCAAATGACTCAAGCCTATCTTAACTTATTTAGAATTCAGTTACAGTATTTTAGTGTCTATACTTCCTAAAATGTCTTAAATATGATACATGCTTCTTTGTACCTGCAAACAAAACTAAATGATCTAATGCCCCAAGTCACATAATTCTTCTTCTAATTTTAAGTAGGTGGTAATAATTCCATTCATATGACAAATCTTACTAATTTCTAAAACACCGCTTCACTTCTTAAGCTGTTTATTTTACAACCACACATTAATGCTTACACTTTTTCAAAATTCAACATAGCAGTATAGTTTTAATGTAGAAAGCATATTGACAATAAACTTAGAAAGTAAATTGAATGAATTTCTCCTAGAACTTCACTAACTGTAAGCACACATTCAGACACCTGGGATTATGAGTAAATATATATAGAATAAGGTGCCTATAAAAATTCACAAATATTCAACAAGTTTAATAAAGAAAACATAGCATCTCTGCTTCAATGATTAAATTGAGTATACTTTAGCTTTTCAATGACTATTACTTATTAGTATGGAGGCACCTGGAAAATATTAATTCCATATAGCTGAAAAATTATTCTTTCTTTTGTATATGCTGAATGCAGATGTTAGTTGGTGCCAGAATGGGTGCAGGAGGATATTAACCTCTACCATTGGAGGATGAATAAAAGTTTCACATCAATATATGCAGGAAATCATCATCATCATCCCTTAAACAGGAAAAGCTCAAATCTCCTTTGAACTTGAGAGGACTAAATTATGTAAACTTCTTTTGGGAACAGTCTAAAATTTATTTTAATACATTTTTAAATTTTTAAAATGTTTTAAATTTAAAATATTTAAGAAAAAAATAAAGGGAAAAAGAATAAAATGAAAAAGAACGTAGTTGATGAAAAATAAAATACCAGTAAATAAAAAGAGTATTTACAATTGTCATAACATTTAACTTTTATCATTTCATTAATTAATTAATATAAACTAGACTCATTATATCATTTTAAGAAATAATTGACAATAACCACAAAACACTAATGTTTATATTACAATGTGTCACTATAATTTATCACTGTTCCTAAAATAAATGCACTTAATTCTTAAAATTAATAATTTTTAAAAGGCCAATAAAATAATATTAAGTTCTAAAGTTTCTCCAATTGTATCTGGTAATTATATTAAAATATTTATAGACATTAAAATTAACTCAGGCTACTAATATTACATTAAATATTTCCATCTTAAAAACCTGTACTGAGTATTTGAGTGTGCCAGATAATATATACAGAAGTCATTCTTGCCTAAATTAAGTCAAAGTTCTGCTCTAGATTATACTCTTAATTTTGCCATTACTAGTATACGTTAAGCTTGATTTCCCTATCTGCTATTATTAGCAATTTATCTCTTTTCTAATGTGGGCCAAATTTGTGTTACCATTAGTATATAATATATAATTTAAAAAGTATTATTTAAAAAGTTATTTTTTAAAATTTATTTTATCTAGAAAAATTCCTAGTAGAAAAAAACAGACTTGCATTATTTTTATTTTTAAAATAATCTTGTGTATTTCTTTCCATTACTTTTAATGTTATTGTATGACCATCACTACCATCGTTATATCACATATATAATGTTCTTCTATATCAAAAATATTTTCCACATTTATTATTCTATGGTTTTATTATATTTTTGCAATTATGGGTGCAGTTATGTATTACTTTATAACATTTTGTACCAATTTCTTCTTAAATTATACTTTGTGGCAAATTTTACTGAATATTTCCATAACTTCTCCCACTGCTGTAATGAACTTGTTTTTTTTTAAATTGCAACAATTTAATCATACAGTCTTTTATTTATTCTGTATCCCTGTCATATTTTAAGAGCAATTGTATACACGTCCAAACAGGAGGTCTTATTTCTGTGTGATTTTAAACCTCCCCCACAGCCCCTTCTTTCTTGAGATCACTTTTATTCTTCCAGATAGGTGTTTTGTTTGGGTTTTTGATTAATTTTATATCCTGAAATTCTACCTTCATCAGCTATTTTGTAAATTGAGTCTAGTTTAAGGATTTCTCATTTGGTAGAATTTATTTATTTATTCATATTTTGTATTTCTAAACCACCCTCTATCTCACACAACACAAGTCAAATTGCTGGCATTCTTAATTTGTAATACTACTACCTTTTAAATATGTTTTGAGGTAGGGATGGGCAAAGCAGCAGGTAAGCCAAGCAATCTTTCCATTCAGCCAGCCCTTGCTGGTTTCCACATCCACTTGAAACATGAACTTTGTTTAAAAGTTTCCTTAAAGAACACAGTAGTGGTAATAAATAGTGAGAAAATAAGAATTGCCCAAATCTATTTTTAATGTTTTTTTACAAGTTGTAGAAGCACAGCAGAGAAAGAAAATATATATAAGAACACAAAACATAGCATGTAAATTTAAGCAATGTACTAAGAAGAAAGATAAAAATTATTTTTGCCCATTATTAAATGTGTTAATATCAAAAATATACTTGCTATAAATATGGACAAATTATAAAATTTTCTATGGATATAAAATTATAGATATATTATTAAAAAGTATATTTTATGAAAAAGGACGAGAAAAAGGTATGTCATAATAGTTTGAAAGGCAACTTATTTTCATAATTAAACTCCAAAAAGAAATGAAATTTTAAAAAGTCAACAAATGTACGATGTATATTTTTTTCCACAGTCCCAAAAGTGTTCATATTGCAAAAACCAGCTATTATATCTTGTTAATTATATACAATTAAATTACATTAACTGTATGTTTTTAATAAAAGGGGCAAAATAAATTTATACAACAGATCTTTTTCTATTCCAATCTATTTAATCATTTTGAAATTTCTCTCAGATTGCATCAGTGTTTTACCCATTGTCAAATTGTAAGATGGCATCTATTGTATATCATTGGTGATGCATTAAATTAGTTGTTTATATTATAAAGTCTAAACATAGGAGAATCTTTTGTGTGGAATTCCTTGTCTAATTTAGCCTCCCAAAGCAAATAGCTGTCTTTTTTGTTTAGTTAATGCACCACTGGAGAACCTAAAAATGTATAATCTTGTTACCATCTACATATATACATCCATACATACCCATCATGCTATTCCTTTAATGATAAGCAATGTTTGTAGACTGCAGAACAGAAGTACAAAAAAATGAGAGGAAGAAATTAAAGGTGTAAGATAAGAAAAAGAATAATAGCTAACACTAATTTACACAAGCCACATTCATAATACCTCTCATTGCTTTACAAACTATCCTGGCTTTCCCAACTCCAAACACAACTTCATTAAATTTCTCACCTCACTCTTTTCCACACTTTTGTCAGCTCCAGACAGACAGCCTGCCATGATTGTGACTACCAGATTCAATGAGGTGCAGAGGTTAAAATGATGGATTAGGAACGGCAGGATTCTAGACTCTAGTCTCCCTCTAGCTACTCAAGGTCACTGGATGACTTTGGGCCAGCTCTAAAGATGGTTTATTATGAGGAGTAGAGGCCTTGTTCTGTGCTTAAACATAAGCATACAGTATATCAAGTAAAAATACTAATTAGTAATCCCACTAGCTCAGTCTTGCAATTCCTCTTGAGCAGTGACCCTTCATGCATCCATTTTGTAATTCAATCCTAATTCATTTTCTAATAGGACTAAATCACCTCAATGTAATTCTTTCATACTGATTATTCACTTTTGTATTCAATTCATATTCATTTTTCCTCTTAATCCTAGACCCTGCTACTTCTTATTTTACAAGACAGATTTAAATACCCCATTGCGACGACATTATTATTATATTGCTCAGAGCAAACCTAGCCCCCATGTTACATATATAACAAAATGGGCAAAGCAGTAAATACACAATGCTTTATTTCCAACCAAATTAGTCTGCATTTTTGCTTAACTGTTCCTTGCGGTCTTTAATTGTTTTCTGCAATTGTTTCTCTCTATCCACATTATACAATACATCTTCTCATTTTTGCAACAATTACATTATACTTTCCTCATCCACAGCTTGTCTAATTTCACCTCTCTACTAATCATTCATTTTATACTCCCCTCAACATAATTCTACACACTTCTTTAGCACTATATAATGCAGTTCTTTTCACTCTGTTCCAAGTAACTGTCCATATTCTCCTATCCTATATCTAATTTCTGTTCACTTTGTTAGGACATTAACTTAACTTCTACTATGTTTTCCCGAAAATAAGACCCTGTCTTATTTTTTTTTTGAACCCTGAAATAAGTGCTTGGCCTTATTGCCGTGTGCTCAAAAGCCAATTGGGCTCATTATCAGGGGATGTCTTATTTTGGGGGAAACAGGATAATCTTTTGCTTAAATATAGGCCTCATTTCCCCACCCCCCCTGCAATTCTTCCACTTTTATTCTGTCTCTCCATCATTTGTTTCCCCCTGATCCGCTTTTGGCATTTCCAAATAATGGCTTGAACCACATACAGAATCACATATCATTCTGTATCCTTCACCAATTATCTCAATATTTTATCATAAACAATCATGCTTTTAGATTTATGTTCTTACTTTCCCCTGAAAAATATGAATACAATAAACTTATGTTTGAGCCATTTTCTGGCTAAAGACCTTTTTCACTGCAAATATCAACAGTCACCATTAACATTGATTCTTGGGCTTTGAAATGATGCAATCACTTTTAATGCTCTTTCGCAATCCTTTTTCCAATTTAAGCATGTTATTTAATAAAATAACCTTTTCTCTTGAATCACATTAATTCAAACTTCATCTACAGAACATGTATTATTACAATTTGCACACAATTGCATTCATTAATATTTTCTCACATATGTACTTCTGACATATATTTTACATTTATAATTATCCTTACACTCTCTCTTCTCTGCCTGTGTCCATCAACTCCATTCCAATATAATTTCATTAAGATCTAGTAGATAAATAATACTAATAATGTATTAAATTTATCTGCTGCCAACTTCCTATGACTCTGGGTGGTTTACCATAAATGTTTATAAAAACATTTAGAAACAAGACAAAACAACAAAAACAGCATAAGAACAATGATGGCAAAGAAAACAAACCCAAAGAACAAGAAAGGAAGAAAGGGTATCAATCACCTTCATTAAAGACCTGAGAAAAGAGCCAGATGTTCTTCAAAATACCAGTAGGGTAGAATCTTCCTCTTTTACTTAGTTTCATAGGAACACAGTGTAATTTGTTTTTCCTTTTTTTCCCCACTTCTTTTACTAATTTATAATCTTGCATATGGTATGATTGTCATTACATGGGCCACTAATACTGATTTCCACTGGTCATTGTGTTTTGGCCAATCAAAACTTTCAGGTAAGTTTTTTCATAAAATAGAGAAGGTATAGATTAGCTGATGATACCGGTATCTGTTAACATCAACTTCTGAAAACCTAGTAATATAATGTGATTTTTATATAAATATATACAGTTATAAAATTATAGTGTGCAAAATTACATTTCTAAGACAGAAAATATTTCAAAGCTGATCTTTTTAGAAGCATATACTTTTGTCTGCAAAAAAAAAAAGAAGAAGAAGAAGAAGAAGAAGAAGAAGAAGAAGAAGAAGAAGAAGAAGAAGAAGAAGAAGAAGAAGAGGAGGAGGAGGAGGAGAAGTCAGGACAAAATTTTATTTACTTTAGTCTATGACTTATGCAACCATAAACAGTTTACAAAACAAGAACATCCATAGCAATTAAAACATCCTCAATAAATATAAATTAACTAACTACAATACAATAAATTGAAATATATGTGATAATTAAAATAAAAAATCATAAGAAATAAAATAAAATCAATAATTAAACCCATATAAGAAAATAACAGTAATAAACTGTTCAAGCAAAAACTCCTCTCTTCGGTAACTTCTCAAATGATAGAAAGCATTAATTACCTTAATATTGTTTTATCTTTCTAAGGATGTTTAGCTTGGCTACATGACTGTTACTTGTAAATACTGAGAAAATAAAACAAAAGGAGAGATATACACACCAATGGTTATTCGTTGGTTATTCTTCACATCTTATAAAGAGGATTATCCATATGTTTCTCATTTCCTTAACTGGGTGCATATATATGGCCAAGTTTTTATACTGGGAAAGAAGTTTGTGATAGTTTAGATATCATAAAAAGATTCACTTATACATTTATTATACAAATAATGTCAATTTTTCATGAATTAATATTTGGATACTAAATATAGAATGCATAGTTCTACATACTACTGACAGAAGAATACTTCTAATCAGATATTTATTTACTTAAATTGTAATATACTGTCTCTATAGTTTTGAATATTTTCTAAATTTTAAGTTTTATCCCCAAAAGCTATGAGCTGGTAGACCAGATCAGGAAACAGAATACAGATTTAGAAACTTGAAAGCCTGAAAAGTGTTTTCTGTCCCTCTCTATTATATTCAAGATTGTTAAAATGGAGTCAATTTAAGTTTCTTTTAAGTATTTTCATCTTGTTCTGGACTTAAATCATTTTTGTATAACTGCATCACATACTTTTTCCAAATCTGTCTCTGGTTCCTAACAATATGCTCCTAATCTAAGGAAATTAAATTATTTGGAGAATACACAATAAAAGAGTTGGAAGGGACCTCAAAGGTCTTCTTGTCCAATCCCCAACCCTTCTCAAGCAGATACCCTGTACCATTCCAGAAAAATGGCTGTACAATCTCTTCTTAAATACCTCTAGTGATTGAGCACCCACAACTTCTGCAGGCAAGCTATTCCAGTAGTTGATTAACCTAGAACTAAGGAGAAATTTTCTGACAATAAGAACAAGCAATTTGTCTCAGATCAAGAAATAGATTACAACATAACATTACATTTGCTTTGAAATGATTAAGAATCTACTGAGTAATAAATCTGATCTAAGTATGGAAGAGCACTTGGTCCTAAAACTATTATCTTTGCAGTTAAGCCTTTGATCTTTTAATGAAATTCTTCCATTTCTTGGGACAGATAACAAGAACAGAAAGAAAAGCCAAAGTTAAGCTTTTGCATGAGACTGCATGATGAAGTGATGGAAAAAATAAAGCCTGCTCAGTGAAGAACTTTGAGCAAAGCTACTATTGAATCTGTTTCAGAAAATATCCTTGATCAACATTCAAAGGAAAGAATTAAGAACTCTTGGTCAAAGTGGGATTTTGTATTGTTTTCGCTATTGTGACATACCCATGCATGGTTTATTGAACAAAAGAATAAAAGTACAGAGAAAGCATTTCAGAATTATGCATACCTTACAGAAAACTTACTAATAACTAAATTTTAGAATATACTGCAGTTCCACTCTGAACAGGAGGTTGCCATTAGTTTGTTGTTGTATATACTGAGATGACACACTTTGCATATTTCATAGACTGAAAAAATGTACAACTTCTGCTTTCAGTTGTCTCTGATTTTCCTATCCTTTACATGTTATGCACATGTAACCTGAGACTTTTTATTATGTATCTTTCCTACTCTTATCACATTTTTCTGCCTGATAGACCAGAAGTGAGATAATAGACATTTTAGTTCTGTGTTTACTTAGATTTATCTTCTCCAATCTAGTGCCCTTTAGATATAACAAAACTAAAACTCCCAGCTTCATCGCTGGGAATTTTGGAAATCGTAATCTCAAAGTATCTGGGATATCAGACTGGGTGAACCTGGCCTAAATACTGAAAAGATACATAATAGTAGCAATTCTGTTTTGTGGTCCAGTTAAATCATTCAGTTCAGATTCTAATTGCATTTGGGATACAACTAATAACTTACTTGTGTAGAAGAAACTTGACATTCTATGCAAATACATTGTTTTTATAGTTTGTGTGCCAGAAATATCTCCAACTATTGCCAGAAAAGTAAACATTCTGTAGTATATTTCCTACACATGAGAGAAAAAGTAACTTAATATGAAACAGAAGACAAAGAAAGGATTGATGTATAATGGTTTCTATGTAAAAAAAAAACAAGAAAATGCCAAATCATCAGAAAAAACATGCCATAATCTTCCAGACACATGTAAAACCTTATTGGATGACTATAATAACTGAGACATTATGATTGAACGACACATTTTCATGGTGAAAGATGAGATTTGTCAACTACACACTTACATTTTGACAGTGAAAAATGTGACAATTCTTATAAATTAAAATAATGAAGTATTTTCTGAATTTAATTTAGTATTAGTAAATGCATATTAAATATGATTTAATTAGTTTTTCAAATAGAAGAAAATAAAGTTATCACTAGTAGACAGAAAACTTAATAACAATTTTTTGGAAAGGATGTAAAATATAAAGAACCATTGTTTGTCATTCATTTACATATTATAAACACTGAAAAATAACATCTCATTTTCTGTTGTAGTAAAAAACTACAGTAAACATTAGGAATAAGTATTGAAAATGAAAGTCAGAATCACTATTGTATAAACCTCCACAAAGTTTAGTTTATAATATGGCATATAATTTGTGTTACTATATATCAAAAGGATTTTATAACTAGAAAAGGATATATTTAAAGGGAACTGTAGATTAAGAAAAGGATCAGAGATTACTAAGCAGCTAAATGGTGTGTGGAATATTTTATATTTAATGGACAAATTCATATGACAAATGGTCAGGAAAAAATCAATTTATAAATGTGTAAAATATCATGAATTGTATTCAAGCATTTTGTTAAAAATGTACTTCTGACTATAATTTAAGAATTTTATGTAAATATTTTTCTGCTTCCACTATGTTTTTGTATTTACATTCTTGTTCTGATTATTTCTTGAAATATATCTGTAAATCTATTTCTGTTATTAATTGCCTTAAATATGGCTTTATTTATATATTTTCTGCCTCATCAGGAAATTATTTGTGTTGTTATGTATTACTTAATATTTGCTTGAGGGATAGTACACGATTAATTTGAGAAATATTTATAGTATTTTAAAATAAAGTAATAAAAACAGAAGTTATTAAAGATAGTTATTAATTTTGTTCAAGCTAAAACTACATTAAAATACTGGATTCTGGGAAGTCTTGTGAAAGCAGCAATAGATTTTCAGTTGATAACCCATAACAAACAACTTCTGAAATTCATTACCACAGATGTAAGATAGTTATGAGTTCACAGTGCATTCAAAATGATTAGCTATATTAATAGATGACATGACTATCAACAGCTGTTTTCTATGATAGCTAAAAAAGGAACTCCGTGTTGTAAAAAAATATATGTAATTAGCAGATGTTAAATGCCAGCAGAACATTCATGTTTTTACTATAGATAGAACTGAATTAATCTTTCCATTATTATGATGAGGCATGCAAAATTGAATAACCACAATTTTTTATAATTTTTATTATAAAATAATTTGGAACGTTCATGATTTTGGAACAGACAAAAAGAATTTTGGAACAAACAAAAAGAAATGGAGATCAATTAAATGTATTCAAACCTGATTATGGCTAGCTCCAGTGGAGCTTCCAATTCCATGAAAAATTCTTTTTACAGGAGACAGAATCAAATAGATAATGCATTCTCTGCCATTCTATCACTGTAATGTATCTGTAACAGAATAATATATATCATTTGGTTAAGATCAGGGCAGTACAATAATTCCAAAAGCAGATGGAAGTTGTAGTTTTAATGGTTTCATACCTGCCACAAATGGAAAAATGAGGAAATTGGCAAACAGAATTAACATAATAACATACAATAATTCCAAAAGCAGATGGAAGGTGTAGTTTTAATGGTTTCATACCTGCCACAAATGGAAAAATGACAAAATTGGCAAACAGAATTAACATAATGACTTCATAAATTCTTTAGCTCACAAGGATTCAAATAGTATTGAAATATATTTATAATTTTAAACAAATCAATTTAATCAGACCAAGGTTAGCATATACTGGTGGAAGTAAATAAATCGATATTATTTTTGATCAGCTATTCTTTCCAATAGTTCATTTTAAAAGTTTGCAGGATGGTTGATGTAAAACCATCTTGCCAGCAAACTCCCTTGTAAGAAAAAAATGTATTGGAATATCTAGAGAACTAGGGAGAACTATACCTGGCGAACTTCAGCATCACTCAGTAAACGAAAGCTGGTTTGATTTGTAGATTAGAGTGCCAATGTATTATGGTCACCATATTTTCTTGGAAAAAATGAACTGAAAAAGGCACTATCTAAAAGAGATTCATAAGAATAAAAAGCAGTTTACATTTATCACTTTGCTTTACACGTCTTTATTTTAAAATTCAAGAGGAAAATCAAGAGAAATGCATATTCTAATAAACATGTAAAATCAAACAGTATTTATTTATTTTATTTAAAGACAATTCAATTTCCATATTTTTCAGAAGAATGTGAAGGACTGAGCATTATGTGGTACTATTTGTACAATAAAAGTTAAATGACCAAAATAAAGGGCAAAACAGAGTTTTTAAAAAATAAATAAACCTAAAAAGTTGAAATTAAGAGCTGTCATTTATAACAAAGGACATACGGTGACTGTACAATATATACATGGTATAACATGCAAACTGAAGTAGAATTCTTATTTCAGCCTATTTGATGACTTTTTTTTGCTTCTTCCACATGCTCTCCCTCATCATATTTATACTACGTAGGCAAGCTAAATTGCATTTATATTTTTTCAGTTCTTCCTTATAGAAAATATATTGCTTCTGTTTCCTTTAATAAGTGCCCCCCAATCACTGAGGTTTCTTTTTACCAAAATATTGTTATAACATTCTTTTTACTTTCAGTCTTTCTAAAACAAGTACTTCTTAACTTACCAGTTACTTAATAATTCCTGTTTATTACTCAACAGCAGTTACATCTCTAGTTATTACATTATATATGTGTATATGTCTGTATGTGACAAAGTTGCTCTGAAAATACAAGCCTTTATTCAGTGATTTAAAACTGATTATGTCTAACAGATACGCCTTTGAACTATGACTTGTTTTTTGTACTAAAATTCCTTCTTGGTTCCCACTCAGTGACATGAAATATAATCTAGAGGCCCCACTTCCAAGCAATGTTTCTGTTGCCAAGATATCAGATTTTCCCAGTACCCAAAAGGCAGTACTTTGCTGCTGAAAACAACAATCTTTTAAAGTTGTTATAAAATGCAGTTTAGTCTGTGTATCCAGGGAAAAACAACAACTTAGTGTTCATTTCAAAATTTCAATTAATTACTAAAATTTATTTTTAATTTCATTTATTTCTTTGAGACCGAAGAGTAGTGGAATCTATTAGACCCACATTTGTCTTACATAGCAATTGAAGGACACACATTTCACTTTACTTGAAAAAAACAATGCATTTCACAAAGTCAAGGAAGGGAAGCAGCTATTGAAATGTAGAGTTTAAGAGAGAAGGGAAGCAATTCTCTGAACTCTTTTTTCATTTCTGAAAATTTCAGAGTAAAACACACATTCTCTAAGACTTTAAATAAGTATGTAAATTCCCTGTATATTTTTATTTGTAGAAAGGGAGCAATTTGGCCCAAAATCCTCCCCCATTTCTTGGTGCTTCTCTTCTATGCATGTTTGAAACCTTATATGGCTTGCCACCTAGGTATGTGGGATCAAGGAATCTGTCCTATGATGAAGTAGTGCCTCATTTCCAGGAAGTGAAGGGGACCCAAGACTCCCATGATGTCCCTGTTCTCTATTATGGTTTTTCCTTGGAGAAAAGCTTGGCTCCATCATTAAAAATCTTCCAAATTATTTCAGAGAATTTTGGGATGAATTATGACATCATCAAGGTTGTGTTAATTTGTAACTTTGAATAGCTTACATTTTGATTTATTATAAACATTTGTTGTATTTTTTTAATGGTTGTAAACAATCAAGAGTTATGAGATGGGGTGATATATTAAATAATAACATCCAACACGCACATCTGATAAATCAAGCAAGAAAAAAAGTATACTTCCTCTACACCAAAATGAAGGGAGATATTTAGAAACTAGATTAGAAGATTATCCTGAAGTTGGTTCAATGGTTTTCAACAACTGTGCTGCAGCACACTGATGTGCCTTGAAAGGCCTATAGATGTGCTGCATGAGCTAGAGTCCCACCTCTGTTAACATCACCAGGGGTGAACTGCCTCTATTTTGCTCCTGAACCCCAGTAACATGTAACATCATGGGACCTCCATTTTCATGACCCAGAAGTCCCACCTATGAAATGAAAAAGTTTGAAAAATGTGAAATGGATGGCTGCTGAATGCTTTTGTCACTTTTGCTGACTGAGCATGAACTCAGGAGCATAGTGCAAGCAAGCATTATATATCAGTCCTATAGCCTGAAAAAACAAAGGTACAGCCCTGCTCAGGAGATAGAAAGCCTCAAAGAGTTTGGATAACTTGCACTTTCAAAACAATATAATGAAATTTCTATTTTCTATAACATTGAGTATGCTAAATTTCTTTTGAGTAGAAAAGGAAAAAATAGAAAGTAGGAGAGAGTGACTGAGCAGATGTTTATTGAAGCAAAGTGCAGTTTTATTTTCTTCCTATGGACTATCTATTCAAATTACGTCTGAATTCATTTTACAACAGTATTCTGGAATTGTATGCTCTCGCTGCATATAATGCTAACCACAAAATTTTCCTTCTAATAAAGATATTAAGCCAAAAATAATGGCGCAGTGGACTAAGTGCTGTTAAAATAGCATTTAGTTGCAAGCTGCCTGCAATTACTGCAAGTTCGAATCTCACCAGACTCAAGGTTAACTCAGCCTTCCATCCTTTCGAGGTAGGTAAAATGAGGCCCCGGATTGTGGGGGCAATAAGCTGACTTTGTATAAAAAAGAACACCGCTTAGGGAGGACCAAAAGCCCTACTAAGCAGGTATATACAAAAGTATGAAGGCTATTGCTTAATGCATTGTAAGCTGCCCTGAGTCTCTGGAGAAGGGCGGCATATAAATCGAACTAATAAATAAATAGTCTTGTGATTTCCATGTATTATTCTGTATAATTTGAAACATTTTCTACAAAACATTTCTAGTTTAAATTTTAGCATTTTAATTTTAATGCTTTGAATCGTGTTCTCAACTATCATTGGAATACTTCTTGGAATTGCCACAGATATAGAATTTATTATTTGGGCAAGGCAAAAAGATTTGAAATTCGAAAGAGATAAATTTTTTTAAATGGTTAAGAATGTTATATGGTTTCCAAAGAAACCAAAGGTAGAGAAAGATGAATAGGAAAAAAATCCTAAACATAATTTACAATCTTATATTGTCTTAAAATCACTGAACTTAGTGAAATGTACTTCTTGTAAACATACACACAACAATGTTGTCTGTTGGCCTATTTCCACTGGAAAATGGATAAATAAAACTTGAGGCACGGAATGAATTACTGTGCCAGTTTGTCAGGAGTTTTATATTACATGAATGATGAGCTAATGTTCCAAACTTCATTAATCTATCCTTTAAAAATAAAACTTCAAATCAAATGTTGACAATTAACAGACTGTGCTTTCATCCTTGGATTTCAGAATATTAAATAGCACTCAGCTTTTCAATGGCTCAGGGAACTAAAGGTTATCAGATGGTGACATCAACTGATTTGCCCATTCATCTAAGTGCATCACAAAGATGGATATAAGCATACAGAAAAAGGGCAACATCGTAACACCGTATTGTGTTGAAGTTTACTAAAAAGGATGTGAGACTACTGATGTATAGAAGTTTTGCAGCAGCAAAAGGTTCCCCTGTCCTGTCATGATCAGCTCATCTCTGATTCTTAGCTGAGGGAGATTGTGTTGCCTAATAGACGCTTCCATCATCACCTGGCCAGCATGAAAATGGAACGCAGAAACCTTCCCGCCAAAACGGTACCGACTTATTTGTTCACATTTGCATGCTTTCAAACTGCTAAGTTGGCAGGAGGTGAGGCGAATAACAGGAGCTCACCCCATCATGTGACCCTTGGGTCTCAAGGCTGGGCTGTCAGCTTTCCAGCTGACAAGCTCAGCATCTTAACCTGCTGAGACATTTCATCGCACATTGCAGCAGCATAATAAGCAATAAATAAATCAACAAATAAATAACATATTTTAACCTGAAAGAGTTAAAATGAACCAGGAATGTGGCACAAATTTGATTTGAATTATAAAATTAATTTTGCCACACTACACAGGGTTTTTTTCTCTTTGTATGCCAAATACCTGATTTCGGAATTTATGTATCCAGACCCGTTGTCCCTTGGAGAAACTAATTCTTCAATCTCTGTGGTAACCCAAATACATTTATTCTACTCAGCTACTTTTTACTGAGGTTCTTTGAAGATTTCTAATTCACAATCTCAAAAGACTAAGGGGTTCAACGTAATGATTTGTTGGTTTCATTTTCTGATTCTCTGTATTTCACTCTCAGCTGTTTTTAGATGCTCTGCCATGTCTCTGTATTTCCATATTCCTGTCCTAGAATTATGGCCAAGAAGACAACTGGCAAACTAGAAGCTTAGAACAGGAACTGTAGGTAAAGGCTTTCAATCTTTTACTCTTAAGCATCCATTTATTATTTAGCTATTACATCTATTGGCTGTAAATAATTAAAATATATTTTCTGTTTTATTTCCATGCATTTCTATGTAAAAATGCATTAGTCTTCCATTAAGCAGATATCAATAAGATTAAAAATGTAATTATGTGAACAAATTTTCCCACACCAAAGCTTTGCTGCTCACAGTTTGAAAACACATTTTTGTCTGGTTAGATGCTTTCTTCTCTTAACATTTATTAGCTTTAAAAATTATTTTAAAAGTGATGGGTGACAGTGAAGTTCATGCATCCAACCCATGAAACATACCCTGTGTGACTCAAGACACCAGCAGGGGTTTCAGAAGGTCAGACAGAAATAAATTAGTAATAAAAAACCTCTATGTCCTTCAGTGAACAAATCCCTACAATTGACAACCTACTGCCATTTGCCAGGGTGAAATCTGCTTAAAATAATGTCTAATATTTATTTATTTATTTAAACAATGAAAAAACCTCTAGTTGCAATGAATTAATGTGATACTGCTTCTGATTTAAGTCAGTACTTGTTAGAGAACCCATATAATTACTTAATGGGCAATATAGTTACAGGAATACTCATATATTTGTGAACTCTTTTGAATTGTTAATGTCTCTGCATATATATGACCTAAAGTCCTAAAACTCAATTAAAGACAACCCATCTAAACAAATGAGTCTTCTTCATTTATTCATTTAGGAAAATGATTCAAAGCTCATTGTGGGAAAAGTATTGAACTTCTAGCATTTCAAGCAGAAATTAAAGTCAATCAATGAGATGATAATCCCATGCAAATGTGGGAAGACCTATTTAAAAGCCAGAATTCAGCAGTGCTGTGGAGTCGGAGTCGGAGTTGAGGAGTCGGAGTCGGAGGAAATTTTGGGTACCTGGAGTCGGAAGTACAAAAAACTGAGGAGTCGGAGTCGGTACATTTATCTCTCGACTCCACAGCCCTGGAATTCAGGGTAGTCACGATCAATGTCCATTCCTTACAATATATAGATTTGGAAATGTGTTATGGCTTAAACAAGGGAGATTTTTGAGAACTTCTGAAAAATGAGAGTTGATGTCCACCAACGTTACAAAACTATTTGGACTCTACCAGTGCACTGTATTTAAGAAGATTTTTAAAGATATGATTTGGGCTTTCTATAGAGTAATTCTATTTCAGATGGACATTTAAACATTTATTAATATGATTCTGCCAAGAGGAATAAGATTCAAATAATGTCATGCTCAATTATATATCAAACCTTGGAATTTATCTATGAAGTCTTTTGGATTTCTTTTTTTTATTATAATTTTTTATTTTTTAATATAATAATTCCATCTTCAATTAAACAGTGTGTCATCCGGGTACAAATACCTTTGTAAAATGATAATCAAGATTTACAACAATATTCATTACATCAACATTAATTCTATAACGTTAAAATGAAAATATTAATAATCATAGTATTTGCTTCTTTCTCTCAACATATATTCTTTATTTCACTAATCTTTTTCTTTTGTTTCCCTGTTTCTAACTTCCATTTTTGTTGTCTAACCATTGATAAAATAAGTCCCATGTCATATAATATTCAGTTTGTTCTTTCTCCTTAATTGCTAGTGTTAATCTATTCATTTCTGCACATTCTAATATTTTCCTGATCACATTCTCATCTGTGGGGAATCTTTTCATTTTTCCAATTTTGTGCAAATACAATTCTAGCTGCAGTTAATATATGAATAATTAAATATGCATTTCCCTTACTATATTTTTCAAGTAAAATCCCCAACAAGAATATTTCTGGCTTTAAATCAATATGCTGCTTTATCATTTTTTCCAGCCATGCATGTATTTTTGTCCAATATTTTTTTTTGCTTTTGAACATGTCCACAGTACAAAATGATTCTGTACAGGTTAAACCTTTATTTGAGTGATTTGCCAAGATAAAGCTTTTGTAATATGCATTATGTATTTAGGATTGTTTTCTCATTAGTTTCTTTTCTTTTTTGGTATTTTTAATAAACATTGTATATTTTTAATTCTACTTGTTGGTATTTATAGGAACAAATCAAAAATATTTTGGTACTTATTTATGTCTACCAAAAAAAGCCAGATTGGAAGCCTTCACAGCCAAAAATGGAACTGAGGAGCCTGTTTTGCTGGCAGAGTGCTCAGGCCACTACAGCCACCCGACATGAGTGATGTCAATCTGGCCATTCCCATACTGGGCACACCACCCCAGCCCCTCAAGGTCAAACACAACCCTGATGCAGCCCAATGAAATTGAGTTTTATACCCCTGGTGTAGAGGTTATGGTTAGGATTAGGTGATTTTGCCTAGGTGATTTTGGGATCAGTCACTTTTTCTCTCTCGCTCAGCTCAGCCCACTTCACAGGATTGTTGTTATAAGGAAAAGAGGAGGAGGAAAGCGTCAGGTATGTTTGCTGCCTTGAGTTAATTATAAAGTATTAAAAGTAGGATAAAATTCTAATAAATAAATTAAATAAATAAACCATTTTTACATCTGAAGTAACAATTAATTCATCCATACTTTAGTTTCTGTCTTTTCTTGAGTATTTCTATTATCTTTTAACATTCTTATCCAGTTTTTCTTCCAGAAATATTAATCATATCTTAATGTTGTAAGTTTTATTATGCTATACTATTAGAATGTATAATCTAATATAGAATAATTGTACAGAGTATGATTTTAATTATCTCTATAAGATTCACTTATTTCAACAGGACTTTCTAAAACACTCATAACATATTCTCCATTTGAGTTACAATAATAGCAAGACAAAAAACCTCTAAATTAAGATATCTGGAAACTATTATAAAGCTATTTGCAATTATTGTTAATGTGCAATAAATACAAGATGAATGCCAAAATCTTAGTCTGATTTCTCTTAATATGACATTAAAATATCTTTAATAACTCTTATTTCCTGAAAATACTGGAGGTTTTGATTAACAGCAGAATTAGATATTTTGCTAATCTCACAAGGGAGCTGCTAATGACTCAATCCCTGTGGAATAAACCTAAATACAATGCAAATACCCATATTTAAGCAAGACCACTTCCAAGATCATTAACCATAAGGGCCTGTACATTTACATGTGATAGATAATACAATCACTGTGTCATGAAACATGTTTGATTATTACTCCTCAGACCAATTAATTGCTGGGTCTGCCTCTTAGTGGTGAACTTTTGAATCAAGGAGGAGATAGAAAGCCGCTAAATACTGGTAGCGCCTTGCTAGAAAAGCTCCCTGCTTGAAAAATCTCCAACTCAGCAAGTGTAAAATGGATTTAAATGTTCTTTATAATACACAATGCAGAAACAAAATGAATACTCTCAGGTGTATGAAAAAGTTCAAAGTTACTAGTTTGGAACTGCATGTTAGCTAGAAGGAAACTGATGACATTGTGTGGGTCAGTGTAGTTAGGGATGATCATAGAAACCTATGCGCCAGTCCAGGTGGATCTCACTTATCAACTGCGTCATTCAATGACCATTCAGAGTAACAGTGGTACTGAAAAATAAGTTTATGATCAATGCTCATATTTACAACTTTTGCAGTGTTCTTCAGACATATGATTGCCATTACATTCAGTACATGTTGTTCTTGTCTGATCTGTTTCTCTTTTCTTTTTCTCCCATGCAGAATGAAGAGTTTGGAGAGATTACAAAAGAGTAAAAAGACACATAATGGGGAATACACATTGAAAGGAATGCAGTGGCTCTGGGATCCCTGAGTGCACTTGGGGCTGGGAACCACCAGTGTGCTATGTAAGCAGATCAGTGTATTTCCCATTGTGTGCCTGCTTGATCTCTTGTAATCCCTTTCCCTCCTAATCTCTCCACTTTGTGGAGGGGAGGGGGTTGGAGAGAGAAAAAATGGGTTGGGTGATTGCCAACAGAGATCATTTTTTCTTCTTCCCCACCATTGGAGAGTGAAGAGATTGCTTTAAAAAAAGGGAAGGGGATAAACAAAAACCAAACTATCTCTCCACCAGTTTTTTTCAATATGTATTCCCCATTGTATACCACTTATCTCTTGTAATACCTTCCTGTCCCAAAAATATAAATACCAACACTATTTCCCCTTCTGCTAATTATTCCAGCACTGAGGTGAGCATGCCAGAGAGAGGAGATATGGAGGAAAAGCTGAAGTAAAATCATTTAGGAGGCAAACAAAAGGGCGGGTATGAAATTGATTAGTTTTGTCAATTACAGGCAGAAGCTGCAAGCTGGCTATCCTAGTATCTGGGTAAGCATTCCAAAGGGTGGGAGGAATGGCGAAAGGAAAGCAACGACATCATGTGATTTCCATTTATTGGTTGTTTCACTTAACAACAGAGCTGGCGGTCCCAATGCAGGTTGCTAAATGATGACATTTTTATAGTATCATCCCTAATATATGATATTACAAGAGTTTATGGAAAGAAAACAGTCACAGAGAAGCAGAACAAACTAAAACAACATAGATTACTAGAACCAACTCAATGGACATTATTATGAATAAGTGAATTCTATATCACTGCAAAATGTTTTAATCTGCTATGTAGTATTTATTATACTTTGAAATGTACAAAAATATTGAATAATGTTCATATTTGGCTTTGGGCTGAAGCTGATAAAACATGTCTAAACTTTTAGACTGATGTAACTAATTACTTATTTTCTTTTTGGTTTTCAGGGATACAACAATCCTGGAAAGCAGTTTAAGAAAAGAATGTGACTGACCCAACACAGCTCACAGATGAGTGAAAACTAGAACTAGGTTTTATTCCTGTATTTTAATTTCAATCTGCATCCTCCCAGGCTTTTTAGATTACAGTTCTTTACATTGGCGACACTTTCCAAACTATCTTGAAAGGCACAAATGGGAAGTACAGTACTAGAAAAGAGAGGCACAAAAACATTAATGGAGCAACTCTCCCAAATATGTGCAGACTGAAGGCAAACCAACAATGAGAAGTTAACTAACTATTTTTTTAGTGTAATCTAAATTTAATTCAATGTCATTAATATGATATTGCTTCTATATCCATTTTGTCATGTTCAGAATTAGAATTTAGTAACTCTAGATTAATTCTAAAGGCTGTTTTAAAGGCACATGTACCTTTAAGGCCACCAATGGTACATTCTTATTATACATTCAATTTTTTCTATTAAGTTGAGTGATATTCAACATCACTGTTTCAATTTTAAATTAGTAATATATATCTAAATCACAGCTATACAATCAAACTAGACAGGCTTCACTAAAATGAATGAGAACAACCAGAGAGAGAAAAACAAATTTATTATTCTGTATGACATGAATTCTGCTGACAATAGCTTAATATATCCACCAGCAAAATCCTTTTTTTAAAAAAGAAATTCATAACAAAAAAAAATAGAGGTTGCCAAATATATAGAGAGGGGTCTCAATCACCTCCTATTTCATCATAGGCAAAGTAAACATCCACAAAGATTTAAAAAAAAACTAGTTCAAAGCCTGCTAACCCTCTACGTATAGAATACAACACAGTTCTTTTCACAATATGTGTTCTTGCTGAATAACTGAGCAAGCTGTATCCAATATCGGTGAAGAATTAAGGTAGGTTTAGTTAATAAAAAAAGATCATATTTCAAATAATATTTTGTTTTCTGCCTCAGTGAAAATGTTTTTCACCTGCTACTAATTCTCTTCTTGTTAGTAGAACTGTTATTTGTCTAAAGTGAGAATGAAGAAAGATTTTATGCTTGCTAGTGAAGCCAGATCTGGAATGCATGCAAACTAATGGGCAAATGGTACTGATCAATCTGTTCAAAACTGTTGAAAATTATGATGGTAATTCAATTATAGCCTCCCAATATGACATGGAGCAACCAGAGCTATTTCCATTTGTGCAAAAAAAGAAAAAGAAAACCTCTTTCATTCTCCATATGCTGGAAGTTTACAAACTGATATTCTCCAGTCCAATTCTCTCCCCGCTCCCCATTTTAATCGATGTTTCTGGCTTTTCTTTTGAAGAAATGTTTTTTTATAAATTAAATGCACTGAATTTAATTTTGAACAAGTATCACCCGACAAACAATTCAGCACTATGCTTTTGCTTTTCTGTCTGTAGCAACTTAAGCTTTTTGAAGTGTTGGCTTCACTCCAGTAAAAGGTTGGCATCTAATTTTATCAAAGATTTGCTTAACAGAAATTTGGCAGAAAGCACAAGCTGCTTTGTTTAGTACTGGTAACATTATTGTGAGAGGTTCTAACAGTTTTACAGCTATTTTAAAAAACCAAACTCCAGTCTATCGGTGTTAAAAATGTCTATCAGTGTTAAAAATGTCACGTAGTTTCAGGAATGAGTTATATTATGGAGCACATTATTAAATAATTCAGAATTATGTTATTCAATTCATGATCACTACACCTGTATTTTCTTATACATAATATTTGCATTTTAAGTACCAGTACTTCCATTTCGTTCAGTACTCTGCCACTAAAATGAGCTCAAATAGGGGAGCTTCTCTTCTTTCAATGGGCCTAACCAGAATTATGTGAAAATGCTACACATAAAATTGGGATGCTTCCTGAACAAGATTAAACTGCACCATACAGAACTGAAACGAAGCAGAAGAGTATCCCAAAGTCGCAGAAGAATTACAATACCAAACAATAATGCTTTATGTGAACATGTGACATACTAAAATATTTTAAAAATACAATTCCTCCTCATTTCTCAGCAATACTGTTCAACCAGATGCCTACTGTCTTCTCAATTCCAATAATTATGTGAAAATGCATATGTGCACAAAAAGCTAATTTTATATGGAAGCCCAAATTTAAAAGGCCTTTTTTGCTATAGGAAATAGATACTGCAGATGACAACAAATTTGGTTCTTCATTGCATCAAACAATCGACTACAGGGATGTCAAATTTGTGGCACGCGGGCCAGATGCATCACGTGCTGGCCACGCCCATGCCCGGTTTAGCAAAGAGTGAAAAAGTCCTGATATGTCACGGGATGCCGCTGTGATGTTGCAAGTTTGACACCCCTGATCTATTATGACTTACCAAGTTTAAAAGAAAATCAGAAGCCGATAAAGGAGAATATTTGTAGCTCAAGGTTGAAATGAGGGGTTCCTCTCTAAGCTTGTTTGTTTTCTTGTGATTGGAATTAGAAACAGAAACGGAAAGCAGAAAAAAGCCCATGGAGAGTCAATCCAGTTTATGTTGTTTTTCTCATCTTAATTTGGATAATAGGGAAATTATTAGATTAAAAACTGGCAAGATCAACCATATTCTTTGCCAGACCAAAGAACATAATCAACTTCAGATCTTGAAGAATAGATTTACATAGAGCTATAAAGACCTAGACTGCCTGGTGAAGATAAAGAAACTTGCAAAAGAAAAGACCTACTGAAATCAATGGGACAAAATAGTCATACCAGTTAGGGTTCACTAAGCTTAATCTAAGCATGACTAGATCTGGAAACTACATTACAAATTTACACAGTTTTACCAGGTAACAGTAACAAAGTTGGAAGGGACCTTGGAGGTCATCTAGTCAAGCTCCCTGCTCACGCAGGAGACCTATGCTAGGGATTTGAACCAGCAAACTGCCAACCTTTCTGATCGACAAGCTCAGTGTCTTAGCCACTAAGCCACCTAGCCAGGCCTAAATTCAAGAATGCATGGCAATATCTACAATAAAATATCATGATATCATGTGCAGATCAGGTCAACCTTGAACTGGGAGCAGGAGAGAGGCATAACAAGTTCAAACTCTACGTAAAGAATATCCACATACAATTTATGCCATCCTAAATGGGTTAATTTTAAAAGTTATGCTACAGAAATTTGGATTTCAGAGGCTTGGTGCTATTGCTTTCCCTATCATAAGAAAAAAAAACAGCATCAATTTCATGCAACTTTCAATGTCAGTCCAAACACTTCAATGTTCTTCCTTGTAAATATCTGACTTTACTTGACTAACTTTACTTTCTAAACAGCATTTTTCAAAGCTTAAACTGAGAAAAGCAGAGAAATCTGTCCTCAGGTGCTGCACAAAATTCAAAATAAAATACTTTGGGGCAACTAATTAAACAACAGATTAGCAGAATAACAGAATAACAGAGTTGGAAAGGACCTTGGAGGTGTTCCTAGTCCAATCCTCTGCTGAAGCAGGAGACCTTATCCTATTCCAGACAAGTGGCTGTCCAGTCTCTTAAAAACTTCCAGTGATGGAGCACCCACAACTTCTGAAGGCAAGCTGTTCCACTGGTTGAGTGTTCTCACTCTTAGGAAATTTCTCCTTAGGTCTAGGTTGTTTCTCTCCTTGATTAGTTTCCATCCATTGTTTCTTGCCTTCTTGTGCTTTGGAAATTAGGTTGAGCCCCTCTTTTTTGCAGCAACTCCTCAAATATTGGAACACCACTAATATATAATCCTTGTAATCCTTTTCACTAAAAGATTAAACCAATGACTCTATCTTTTTTTGCTCTGGGAGAGAGTCATCTAATTAAATTAAAATAGAAAGGGTTTTTTTTCTGTCACCACAAATATTCAGCAATCTGTACATACAAATACACCAATAAACTTATGAAAGAAGGTACTTTACTAGTATAGGATACTAACCCAATCTCTTGACTGTGAACTGCCACTATATATAATAATAAACAATAATCTATCACTGAAAAGATCAGTCTGAAATCATAAAACTACTCAACCACTCTAACAATATGAAAGATGACTGGTGAGTTATAAAGGTATAAATGTCATCTCCATTCATCTGCTTTAAAAGGTTGGGGAATTCTCCAATGAAGGTGTGAAAAATAAATAAAATGTTAATTTAGGGAGAAGAGAAGGTGGGAGTTCGTCATCTCTGGAATGCACTTTAGAGATCAAGTCATCTGCTGCATTCTATTTCTCAAAAGCACTTACATATTATGATGACTAAGATTTATTATTAGGTATAAAACTTCAAATAAATGTGCCTAAATGCTTTCAAACTGGCAATTTATGTTGAATAACCCTTGATTATGAATCTATAGCCCTTCCTCTTTCTCAAATTAACGATATTTCTTGGCTATTGTTATCAAATGACAGACATGCACATAATATGTGAACACATCCTAGATTCTATCAGTATAGGTTTTTTTAAAAAACAACAACATGCAGGCCTCATCCATAAGAGCAATGCATGTTTTCTGAAAATGCAGATTCATGACGATAGCTTCAGAATGCCAATCATTTGGGAGAAAAAGACTTGTTTTATAACTCAAGAAAGGTTATGTCCCTTAACTAAGTTAAAGTCAACAGGATAACTTTTTCTGAAGATGGCCCTGCTGTCAGAGGATAGGGTTTTGTTTTTTGGGGTTTTTTTTGGAATACAGGAGCTTTTTTCTCCATTGTCTCCAGGCTACATTATGTCAGGCTCCCACTGTGTGCTTGGCTGTTAATTGTAAATGATTTAGGATTTAATATTTACATTTACTTTGTTGTTATTTTTAATCTGTTTTAAACATCTTTATATTTTGTTTTTGTTTCTAAAGTTTTTAAACTACCATGAGTACATGACAGCACAAAATGTGAGATTAAATCATACAAACCAAATAAATACACAAACTTTTTACTTAAACAGGTGTCATTATGATATATGCACTCTGTTCAAAAAATTATTGTAATGTTTTACAGGTGATTTTCTAAATCATGTCCAGTCCATTTCAGACCAATACAACCTGTGATAGCAGAATATTCATAGCATGGACAAATCCAACCCGATTAGCATATTCTAGAGAAAATAAGAATGCCATTTGTTATTGCGTAAAGCATGAATATATATATATATAATTATATATAATTAAAACATAAATAAAAATTCATATAAAAATTCAGTAATAATGTTCATTACAAATTTTTGCCCTCTGTATAGTTTGTTCATTTTAATATATATTTATTTATATGTGCAACACATCTCACAACTGTGACTCCTATTTACTACATGACCTTACTTTAAAGAAGAAAAAAAACCAGATTAGGTTGATTATTAAATTTAACCCAAGTCCTTAGATCTCATGCTGCAGTCACTGGTGAGTATCAATATGATACTGACATTAACAAAATTGTTCTGAAGTGCACCAAATACAGATAAGCTGTCTATTTTCTGATGAACAGTTGCAAAAAGTGTCAAAAAAGCAAAAATACTGCAGTTGCACTGCAGGGCATATTGTATGCATTAAACCAGGGGTGGGTTCTACTTACCTTTACCACTGGTTCGCAGCGAGGCCATGAGCTCTGCATGTGTGCAGAAGAGTTTTGATGATGTCGGGATTGGTGGGCAGAGCCTCCCGACGGTTTTACTACCGGTTCTATAGAACCAGTGCGAACCGGGGCAACCCACCACTGCATTAAACATAAAACTAATCTTTGCAGGTAGAAAACTGAAAATAATTTACCGTATTTTCCGGCGTATAAGACGACTGGGCGTATAAGACGACCCTCCTCAGAGCCATTTAAGGCTCGTCAGAGCCTTATGGGCTGGTCTGCCTGGTTACAGGAGAATGAGACCCAGCGTATAAGACGACCCCCGACTTTTGAGAAGATTTTTGTGTGTTAGAAAGTAGTCTTATATGCAGGAAAATACAGTACTTAACTTTATATAGACTACAGTACATTTAACCTCTGAGAAGGTCAAACTTCTTACTAGTTAAATGTATTGGTGGGAGGGGAAGGAAGTTTTGATACAACTTTGAGAGGTGGTAGTAAAATTTCAAAAGAAAAGGAAGTGTCAAAGCTAAGATTGTTGAGGGTATCTTCCAACCAGGACACTAAAATTACACATACTCTGACCATCTAAAAGCAACACCAGAACACAGGTAGACTTGATTTCTACTAAATAATAATAATTCTAAACTCCATCTGAGTATGCTGTAATATTTGTTTATTACATTTACAAGCTGCCCATTTCCCAGGACTTTTGTTCATCCTATTCACTGTCAAGTATTCTGCTCCTTATATAATTTCAAGTGACAAAGATGCTGCTGTAAATATATCCATTTAATAAATATACTCAATTAACCTAAATATGTTTTTATTTGTTAGTTGTTTGATTAGCCAGTGTGGTAGTACATGCATGGTAATATGTTAACAAGGAGGATCTGCAATAACAGTTGCAACATAGCGGGAGCTCTTGGGGTTATGGTGAGATCTCTGTCCTTGGGACGTCAAACTCCATAACAGAAAAAGTGGTGGGAACAACTTATGGAAGCAATTTGACTTTGCTTGTGGGAAGTTGGGAGGGAACGTTGCAAATAGTGATCATGTGACCACAGGACTCTGCAACTGTTGTAAGTGCGAGCCAGTTGCCAAGCACCCAAATTGTGATAATGTGACAGAGGGATGCTGTGATTGGAACTTCATGGACTTGTAGTAAGTACCACATGTTCAGTTTTTCATAACTTTGAACGGCTGAAGAATGAGCAGTTGTAAACTTTAAAAAAAATCCTACTTAAGTGTTTTAACATTACAAATTGCAATCTTTTTGTACATAGCTAGTATGATTTTAAAGATAATCTCTAAAGATATGGTTTAAGTTTAAGGCAACCTGAACTATGACAATGCTTTATTCAGTACTGCAAAGTGTTGTTAAATATTTGACTCCATTAATTTGAAATTAATTGAAGTACACTGCCAATGCTTTTATTTAAGAATTGCTAAAGGAGGAAATGAATCTGTTGATATGCTTATCTAGCAAAAATAAATATAATCAGGCCCTATTTCCAATAATAAATATTGCTTGTACAACATGTGTTGCTTTATAAGTAATATGAATTAAGAAAAATTCACATCAAGTAACAATCTTGAAAAAAATGTTGCATTTTTTAGCTAAAGATTAATTTGAATTTATATGATTTTCCCTTTTTTATTATGTGAATAATACCCCGTGAAGGTAGTTTTGAATGTTTACATATTGAATAACTTAAAAGTATAACAGTGCATTGAACTATACATGCAAGGATTGTCACTGGAAAACAAAGATAGGCTTATGATTTAAAACATGGACAAGTTAATGATTATTGCTTGAGAAAATAGAAATTTCTTTTTATTTTATTCTTTAAAAATAGGGTGAAGTATTTTGGTAGATGTACTTTTATTTTTTAATTGGAAACCTGCTGGAATACAATAATTTATAAAGGAAAGGGCCTTTAAATCATGAACAGAAAGTGCTTTCTGTGGTGAGAAAGTGAAGAGACCAGAGTGACAGGCATTTGACAACTCACTAAGCCATTTCCCACAAAGATTCTGTTCAACTTTCTCCTTGGTGCTCAGTGATCCAGCACAGAGCTTCTTACTCATTCCAAAAATTCAGGCAGCCAAGATATTAAGCTGAACTTTACAAAAGAATATGGGTAGGAAGCCAAAATCACAAACTCCTTGAAACTCTAAAGGTATAAGTGAGAATTACAGATAGTATCTGCTGAAGTTCAGTAAGAATGAGGCAAGCGGTGATCAGCTACAATCTTGGCAAAAAGAAAACAAAGCTTCTGTTTTTCAAGATGAAATAAATAATGAAGGTGGGGAAATGGGAAAGACGCACATGAACGGTGACTTGTAATTGTATCCCACAGCTAGCGGTAGTATGGAAATAACTTGGCAAAAACATTATCTTGAACAGAGTTTTGGCACTGTTAGAATAAAACATATCCTTAATGTGTGTCAGCGCACTGCATATACTTCCTAGCTTAGAGAATGTAGGCTGCAATATGTGACTTGCAAAGTAGTGTGTAAGTATTTAACGTGCACAGAATAGTATTGTCACACTTGGGGTAAACTGTGCTGTTGTTTTTGTTATGCTTGAGTCCCACTGCTCAAAATTTGCCAACACTGACTGGTATTGTCTTTACCATTAATAGGGAATGTAGCATGTGTACAACTAAGACAAAGATCCTAGTTTATGTCTTTTCAATCTTACTCAGTAGCATTATATGAAAGCCCCTATTGATCAAAACCATGATGGGTGGCAGAGGTCAGTATCTATAGGTTCATTTAGCATATGGAATATTTTATTTTGTGCCCAAACAGTTGAGACTCTGGGCAGTGTACAACAAAGCACAGTAAGACAATGAAAGATTTAAAAAATTCAATATCAAATAATATAACAACTAATATAATAGTCAATCAGGATCAAAGCATCTTGAAAGTAGGTGATCTTAATGGGCATGAAAAACCAGGTCCATGTGAAGGTTCAATTTAACTGATTGTTAAAAGCCTATGCACAGGACTATTCTCAACTAACAGTCAACACCAGTTAGAGCTATATAAGGTCACTAGCAATCAAGAGGGTCTGGACTTAGCTTGTTTATGGGTACAAACTCTGAACAGACTCTAAACTGGTCCCTTTTTTTAGCCCTTCTGCTGCCTCTGCCCTCCTACAGGAGCGTCTACTTTCTTAGAACACTGGCTAAGTTTACAAATGCTGTGCAAGATTTGTTTTTATTTAGATCACAATTATAATACGAAAATATCTGAATACTGGTTGTAAAGGGTAATTTATTCCAATCTATTATACCTGTCACATATTTCAGTTGTTTTGAAGGCTATACTATACATCAATGCGATTTGGATGGCACTCCTTTTAGACCTTTAGCTTTACCACTTGAGGATGTTCCATTCATGAGGAATTCCCTTGCAATTGTAGCTGTATTCTTAGTGACAGGAGATATACTGAAAAAACAAATAGATGTCTGGCTCATTTCCTTGGATGTCAGATAGTTTATGGAGGCACTGGGGGTGTTTTGTTGCAGCTGGTTTCCATTGATAAACATCAGGAGGCAGATGAAGATTTCCCCTGGGTGCCAAAATTAAGAGCAAAGATCATTCAAGATTTTCATGTAATTTTAATATGTATTCAATTATTTCTAATTTTAAACAATGTCTTTCCTTCAGTTACTTAGTATATACAGTAATCCCTTCCTGTTTGGTTAGGTAAGACACTCCAAACTAAAATGTGTAATCAGGCAATTTGTGTTCTCTTCCTATTAGCCATCATTGTCTATTAGCCATCATCATCCCATAAGTATATCTGATTTTTACAAAATATAATTAAATTTATTTTCAGTGTGATTCAATAGACAGAATATCAGATCTGGGTCTATGATTCCTAGGTTCACCACTTTGTCTGAGCACTCCTGGTAATGTGGAGGGGCCATAAGGTTTACTTTAGTCAACTTCAACTTTGCACATGTACAATCCAAGGTCCAGGCCATATGTAAGAAACATTTCTGCTTCAAGCCTTAGAGAATTATTGCCCTCTATAAGACAATTTCATAATACAGTTCAATGTAGCCATTATCTAACCTCCTTTTTATTACATAAATAATAATTTAACACATATATTAGTTGTTGATAATATGAAGTTTCTACAATTATAGATCTAGACTTAAGAAAAAACTTTACTTTAAGGGTTTAAGCAAAGTACTTGGGCCAACAGTTTATTTTTCACAATATGACTAAAAAGGCAATATCAAATCACATTATAACAAATAAAAATTCAGATTGAGAAATATGAAAATATTATTTTACAACTATGAGATTAATGGACACCAAGCTATACTGTTTTCAAAATGCTATATAAATTTATATAAGGATGTTGCCACTAATATACAATAGTTAACATGGACAGATATTATATAAGTATTTAATGTGTGTGTCAGTTGCTGAGGGACACAATTGCACTCATATGCTTCTCATAAGTACACATAAATCACAATGAGAACAGAATATAGGACTGATGGGTCTTTGGCCTAATCCAGCACAATTCTTCTTTTATTTTGGGAAATCCAAGATGGTTATCCATGGAAAACTCAGCTGGCAGCTGCAACGCACTGTCCTTAATGCACAGCATATTGAATTTATTAATTTCATTGTGCCTTACCTGCCTTCACATATTATAACTGGAAAATACTCATCTTTTTGTTCTATAACAAGTAGTGAACTACAGTGGTAAAGCAGGATTTTCTTGATATATCTACAGAAAAACAAAACAAAAGGCAACACCAGCTCAGGGAAACTGGAAGTCCTCATGTTTCCTTTGAATTGGACCAGTGCAAATTCAGTTAACATAAAAGCACTACAGATATATAAGGATGCCACATCTTTAATAACAGAACTGAAAAATACAGAAATAATAGAATTAATATGATGAAAGAGCACCCATTTAAAATTCCTGTACAATACTATAAACCTTCTAAAACCACATCAAAAAGTACAGATGTCTTGTTCACTGATGTAATATCACTTCAAACAAACATTTCACATGCTCTCTCAGCCTTTTCAGTGTTTTTACATGATCCACCCAAATATCTAACTGCTGTCTGGAACAATAGTTGGGAATTCTTCCAGATTACTAATCTCTTTAAAAGTTAAAACAACTAATATGCATCACAGGATGAAGAAAAGGCTCTCTGTCATAATATCCCATATGTTTCTAAATTGCATCCACATTATTGTAATATGATCATTCAATTAGCAATAAGGACAACGACTTTCCACTTATGTAACACCTTCTATTTTAAGGTTTTTGGAACCTATGCAGTATACACAAAAACAAATTGTGTCACTGAATACTCCTTTGAGGTTTCTGCTATCCGTATTATCTAGAAATAACATTTGAAATAAAATTGTCTCAGTCCCTATAATAAATGAAGTATTTTTTTACTTCATTGACATTTTAAATACTCATTTTTGAATTCTCACTTTTATGTTTAATGAATAACAAAAGTACAACAGTGTAACATATTAATTTCAGTTCTGCTTTTCTATTAAATTAACTAGCCTCTTTCCATTTTAAATTATCAATAGTATTTAATAAAAAATAATTGAATTAATTTCCACTTTCTTGTTACTAAGTGTGTTTGCTTGTCATTTTATAAAGAATATGAGCAACTATAAAATTATGAAATCCCTTGCAAAATATCCTGATGTTGTCACTGTAAATATTATCCATCTTATATCTTATAATTTTACAATTAATTTAATTATAAAAATCTAGTCCGATTACACCTTGAAAAGGAATGTATGTATACATGACTAGCTCTGCTGATTTGTACAGCAAGATATGCATTCCACTGAAAGAAATGCACTGTAGAAAAACAGTAACTACAGCCCAATATATATTTTGGTAAAGAATTGGTTTTCAATGAGTAAAGAATATGCACACTATCTGCTTAACTGGATATATCGATAGATTATAGACAGAAAGACAGACAGACAGAAGACGGGTGTGTGTGTGTGTGTGTGTGTGTGTGTGTGTGTGTACACATGTACAGGTATCCATGGATCTTTCTCTCTCTCTCTCTCTCACACACACACCTATATTTATACATACATATATAATACATGAATATCTGTACACCGCCCAGAGTCACTCTGAGACTAAGATGGGTGGTATGTAAGTTTGATCAACCAATCAATCCAGAAATACCTGATTCTTTAGGTTTTAATTGATAAAGAATAAAGAAGTCACAATAAATGCTCTGAAACCCTGAACTCACCTATGAAAATAAATCTGCTAACTGAAATTGTAACCTAATTAAAAATACATCTTGGAACACTATCCTTATATATTATTAAATATTACAACCTAAAAAGAGAATAAAGACACACAGCTAATGGAATCAGAAACATAGATGGAAACTCAGAAGTGCGAATAACAGCAATGATAAATTACAGCTAAGTATCATAAAATGCTTTCATTGACAATACATTTGCATTATCACTGAAAATGTATTATGGGCCACAAAAATCTGGCCATAAAATGGAGGATTCAGAAATAGATATTAAGCATAATAGTACTAAGCAATGCTAAGCAATATTCATAATGATACTCCCATTTTTAATCCCAGAAAGAAAAGTCTCTTCAGCCCATGAAATGTTTATGCACATGCCTTTATAGTAACAGAAAGATATGATAGCAAACTTTAATGAAACTATAAATTGACAATCTTCAGATTCTCCAAATTATTTTGCATCTGTTCACAATTAGCCTTGGGCCAGGAGTAGGATATTGATGTTTTTCTTAATGCTATCAAAGGGCAATCTTATCTCTCATATGACAAATGACCAGTTTCTTAACCTTGTTGATAGATGTTGCTGACACAAAGCCAATGATAAGTGAATAAATAGCTTAATATGGCTATAAATAAAAACATAAATGAAAAAATTGAATTAATTCCAATTATTGCACTTTCTAGAAAATGCTACTGACAAATTTTTAAAAGATGAGGTATTCACCTATCAATAGTTGGTAAAGGTTTATTCTGGTAAAAAATTATAACTCCTTTGAGCTGAAACGTAGCTTTATTCAAAATTTGGGAAATTTTTGCAGAATTCTTTTATAAATGCAAAGAATAAAGAGAAGTCCGTAAACATGCACATAAATGTCAAGTGTACATAATTTTCAACAACATATTCAAACTCAGCTGTTTCTGTGTAACAAAGTTAAAAAAGCAGAGTTCAATATTCTTTTTCTGTTCTCAAAAGTTGTCCAGCAACTTCATAAAGTAAAACAATTACTTGAGAAAAATGAGAACATTGTGAAAAATGCTGAGACCAATACTAAGGTAATACAATAAATTCTGAAAGCATCTCAAAATATAGTATGAACCTAGACCATAAAAAAGAGGTTTTGAAAACATATGCACTGGAAATAAGGAAAGTAGATAGACAGTATCACTTAACAAAAATAAGTAACAAAAATGAAATTATAAAGCTCCTCATAGGCGCTTTATAAAATTCCCTCAAAAGTTTTAGGGAGATCACTGTCAAGGAATTTAAGAGAGTATTCCTATCTTGCCCAACAAAGCATCAAGGTACAGAGGTACTGATTCCTTTGTCATTTTTTTTTTTGACAATTATGGAACTTGTGTTAAATATTATTTTTGGCACATTGAAGAATCTAAGGGAAAAATGCACACACTTTTAAAAAATAAAAGTCAAATTAGTAAAACACATGGCAACTTGGTGTCCTATAAAACTTTAGACATAGTAAAAATGTACAATATATCAACTCATAAAACAATCTCTTTCCTAAGTACTAGATCAGATTTTAGCAGATATGAAATATAATGAAGGCATTTTATTCAATTTTACGTGGTTGTACTTATCATTCATGGAAAATTCACAAGTGTTGTAATAGCCATTGGAAAGCTCAACTAACATTCCCTGTCCCTCGATCAAAAGAAACACGTGGAGATACGCAAGGAAGAATTCACAAAATTATTCAACACAAGGTCTATAAATGTGGTTCTCATTTCACAAAAAATACTTGCAAGTATGCTGCATTTCATAGTATCTGTCTTGGTGTATTTTGTTTATGCAAAAAAATGAAGTAAATGACAATGTGTTTCTGGGAGATTTAGTCAACTAGAGATTAAAAATGTTTTCACATGTTTTCCTACCTGATGCTGTCCAAAGATCAGAAATAACTATAGTCATGCAAACTTGAATTTGTAAAAAAAAAAAAAAAAAAAAAATCACCCTATGACATGAATATCTGTTTTCCCCATGCTTTTTCTTCTTTGTTCCTTCGAAGTTCATTAGTTCCTGCTGCTTGTTCACCACCTGAAATCATAATCATCTGTTTGTGACATCACAATTAGTTACTGTGAAAATGATTAGTGTGTCACAAACAGATGATTATGATTTCAGATGGTGAACAAACAGCAGGAGCAGATGGACTCCTAAGGAACAAAGTTCCTGGTTTCATGCATAAGTCCAGAGTAATAAATGAGTTACGAAGAAAAACAAGTGTTTTGAAATAAAAGGTTTTTTTGATTTTCACATGAACATTTTAGATGTGCACAGAATTTATTCCCAATGCATATAGAAAAACTTGCATTCCAACAAGCTTGGTGAATTATGTTCAATTATTATTTTAAAGTTCAAAAGCTAATTTACTTGATCTCCTTGGTTGTCTGACTGAAAATATATTATTTGGAATTAAAAATATTTACTCTGATTCTTGAGGTATAGCTATAGTTGCATTATTTTTTATTGGGCAATGATACAAAGAAATATTAAGTTATTATTTTAGCATTTTTCATTACTAAAATAGTTTTCCATTGCACTAAAATTTGCATATCTGTCATAACATTTTTCTAATAACTGTGAATCATAGAAAATACTATTTGTATTAATTTTTAAAAAATATTGGGGGAAAAAACAAAATGACGTTTCTACTACCAACTGTTTTCTCTCAAATTATTTATTATTTTATTGCTATCCAGGAATAGTCCTAGGCCTCTAATATCATTCATAATTTTAATCAGGGAAGCTTTGAATATAACACAACTGATCTTTATTACAGAAGCTTATATTTATGTTTCTATTAATTATATTATATTAATTATATTACATTAATTATATATTATATTATATATTTATTATATTATATTTATAATATTATATATAATATATATTATATATTATATTATATTTGTATATTAATGGCACAGATTTAAAATAAAAATATCCCATTTATAACAGCGCCAGAGATTACATCAGAATGCTACAAGTATACTACAGATCAGAAGACTAGAAGTAACAACACAAAATTTGTGGTTGTTCACCTTCAAAAACATCTCTGACCCATCTGGGAAGATGTAATGATAAAAATGAAATAAGCTCCATAAGATATTCCCATAAAACAAGTGAATGGTTTTGACTGCTCTAATCAGAGACCCATTATTGAAATTGTCCTGTTTCAGAATGATGGAAGAACAACAGTATGGACATTTTTAAAGAATGCTCTTCAGTATTGCACAGAGCCAAGGTCTTAAAAGAACAGGTTCCATTTCCATCTCCATTTCTAGCTCCAATACAGTTTTGTATCAAGCAGTAAGAAACCCAGAAATATACCAACATTTTCCCTATAAAAACAAATCTCAAGTCCTCCATTCTCAAAGAAAGTGAATTTTCGTCCCTCTAACTCTGTTATTCGATAGAGTACTGTTTCAATAGTGTTCTGACATTGACATTAGTCTTAACTTTCTCCTTAGTTTCTAGTAGTCCCCATTCCACACTGCCCAGCTGATTCTGCTCTTCATCTAACACTGGGTACTACTCATTCCTTAGCTGGGGACTGTTCTTCACAGATTGTGCTCTGCCAGATCAATTCTATCATATAATTAACTTCCTTCATATTCCACCAGCCCTGAACCTTTTCTATTTTTTTTTGTAAAATAGTTTTTATTAAGCATTTTTCACCTTTAAAAATAGAAAAAAACATAAAAAACAATAACAAACAAAACAAACATAACAATGTATTGTATTTTTACAGCCTTCCACATTGGCATGCATATTCTGCTTTTGTAATTAGCTCTTCTTTTTTACCTTTCTATCCTTTATAACAACTATAACAGCCATTTTAACCATGCTAGCTACGTATATTTACATTATAATTACATAATCAGTAATTTAACTTTGACAATAATTAATAACTTTATTATTTAATCAATATTTATTTAAAACTTCTATTTCTTATTTAGATTTCTATTGTCTAGCCACTTGTACATTCTATTCCATACTTTGTAGTAGTCCGACTCTTCTCTTTCTATAGTCATTTTGTCCATTTCTGCACATTCAAGTATCTTTCTGATCACTCTTTCCTCTGATGGCGTATTAATCTGTTTTCAATCTTGTGCAAGGGCAATCCTAGCTGCTGTTAATATGTGTAATATTATATATTGCAGGCTTTTTTCCATTCTTGGGTCTAATATTAGCCCTGAACCTTTTCTAGATGATACATTTTTTAATTTTCAGCAGGTTCTGACATTCCATCTTTTGTATCTTCCCTTCTTTCTATTTCACTCCACTTTCATAATCTCCTTTAATTCTAAAACTCCTTCACATTTCCAACTTTTGCATTTTCTCCTAAACAGTTCCTTAACACCTGCAATTTTCTATCACAATATCTTTCACACATACTCAGTAACTCGCCACACCAAAAGGCAAGGAGGCTTGTGGGAATCTCAAAATCTGTGTGGATCTTTCTCTCCACCCAAGAATTCTTCATCACAATCTCTCTCCACAGTTCTGCAACCATAAATAAGGTCAGCTAAGGGGAACCGAAACCAATCACTTTTACAGAGAATTAGCAGAGGGGAACAGCTTCCCTACAGCCCACAAATTTTCTACTTAAAATACTATTCTTCCCTGTGCCAGAATGCTAACTGAGAAATGTGTGCGTGGAATACAATTTGTCTTGTTTTATAGATAAAAGTAGTTCCTCTAGATAATCACCTCTTGTATAAGTAACCACAAACTGTTTATTCTTGCTGCGTTCCCATGGCAGGGTTAATTAGGGTTAATGTTTTGTGGGAATTCTTCAATCCAATTGGTTGTAGACCATTTGATTAAAATAGTCCCTGACTTGTTTTTAGTTAAAGTTTCCCTCCACTTGACCAACTTAGATATTCAGCCCTTCAAGAAAAAGGATTGGGAAGAATGGCCAAAAAAGCCAGGATATTCGTTTTAAAATTCACTCTTGACAGCCATTGAGCACATATCCCTAATGCTTATTGGCTCCCAGGCCAGCTAGCCATTGCTACATTACACAGCTTGCAAATACAGTACTCTTTCTGAAGGCATTTACTTACAATCAATAATTCCAAAAAACCCCTTGGCAGGGACTCTTCACACATAAGCTGTGAAAATACCCACAAACTCTGCTATATACTTCCAGATGTAAACAAACAACAAAGCTCCAAATAATACTGTTTGGAGAACTGCTTGCATCCAGCATACATGATGTGAGCAGGGTCCTAATCATGACCCTCCTGTTTTAGAGATTTTGGTGCTAGGGATATATCCTAAGGTGTGTTTTGCTGCCTCCCTTTCTGCTTCTATTGGATTACCTTATCCTCCTTGTGGGGCTTGTGATATGTTACATCTGCCACATTTGCTGCTTCATTTCTTCTGTAATAAAAATTCCGCTTTCCTTGCCAGAAGAATACATCTGGTTTATAGGAAATTTTGAGGAGATTAGCCTGAAAGTTGGATGGTGGAGGAGGAAATGCCCTTCCTCTGGCAGCTTGCCTTCTGATTTGTGTGGCCAAATTGGAGAAAAGACAAGGGGGAAAACTCATGGAGGAGCTCACGATAAACAGAGGAAGAGTAGGATGAGTGATGGTCTGAAGATAAAAAAGAGACAGTCAGCCAGAGTGAGTGAGTTGTAGGCTTTTGTATAGATTGCAGCCTTTTATCAGTTCTTCCATTTGTACTTCCTTCTGTATCCACTGCTGCCTACCTGCAAATATTGTTTTAGTGCAAAACTCATGTGCTGCCACAGCCATAAGCAATGTGATGTGATTGGGTCGTGCAAAAATTGCCCTGAGATAGATATTTCTCTAAAGTCTTCCAGAAATCTAATACCAACTATGGAATATCCATAGAATATAATTTTTGGTATATGTAATTTTCAGTATTTTAAATATTTGTCCCAATAAATTTTGTAAGATGGAGAGTGAGAATGTACGTCCTTTTTCTTCCTCTGCATTCAGATCAATAAATATTGATAAAATAGTTTAATTAACTATTGATATGAAAATGTCTGGATTGTTTCCATTGCAGAGCTGAATAAGCTGTCAGACCAAAAGCTAGATTTTGGGCTTTGAATAAAAAATTGGCTACTTTTCAAAAGCTGGAATGAGACAGAACAGATACTAGATACAAGGACAGCCTGACCTGCTTCAAAGCAGAACTCTTAGTTGGGAAAACTGCCCACTATGCCTTGGTCTTGGCTTAGTTCATTCCAACCAATCTCTTCTTGAATCCCACAGTCTACTCTTTCATAATCTAGCATGGGAAAAAAACATAAAGGAATGGTTATAGCGCTCCTTCTTATCAGGTTATGATGACATTTTCAGAGATGTTAGAATATTTTACATAGATAAATCATGCTCAAATGTCATAGAAACTGTTGCAGAGCCTTAACGAACAACAGTACAGCTACATGCCTTTAATATTTTTTAATGATTATAACTTTATTTTGAAAAACAATGACATTTGCAGAACAAACAGAACTATCTGTGATGAATTATTGGAAGACAGTCCTAGAAGATTTTGTCTAGAGCGCTGCTGATTGACAAGGGTAAAAAGCATGAAAAAAGATATAGTCCTTAGGTTAGTAAACAAGATGGTTATGAAACTTACAACTTCTGTAATAAACAACTTGAATAAACTTTCTAAAGATCTTTCAATTCTATTTCTCCCAAAACATTAGTGGCACAAACCAATGATGGCAATAGTCACTTGTATTTTGCCACTGATTTTTATAGTACCTGTACTTTTATAGTACAGTGGTCCTTGATTTACAATCATTCATTTAGTGACCATTCAGAGTTACAAATGGCATGGCAAAAGTGACTTATGATCAATCCTTGCACTTACAACTCTTGTTCCTATAGTCACATGTTCAAATTTGGGCCTTCAGCAACAGATACAGGGGTTAAATGATCACCATTTGCAATTGATTCTGAACAAATTAGCATTATCCATAATTTTGTTGGAATGATTATTTTGATTAAAATATTAAAATGATTGCATTTTTAAAAGATTATTACTTTGTTTGCATTATTGCATCTTATTATATCATATATATCTTTTACTTAATTTTTTTATACAGCTGATGTAAAAATGGATGAATACAAATGTTTCACTAACTTTTTGATTCTGGATAGCAAACATTTTGACCATTTCATCCCCTAGCTGATAAATATACATAAGAACATAAAATGTGCATGATACAAAAGAATACAATTATTATTAAATATTAGTTATGTACACATAGGAGGTGAGATGCTTTGAAAATAAGGACACCAGATTGTTCAATGAGAACAATTGAGTGGTGTGTGCTTCTACCATCCCGTTTCCCCCAGTAGTCAACCAGATTGTTAGGAGAAGGCCATACACGAACAGAAGGCAATAACCTTACAGGTACTCTTAAACTTATAACCACAGTTGGGGCCAAAATTTTGATTGCTAAGCAATGCAGTCATTAAATGAATCATCACATGACTGGATTGATTTTAGTGTGCTGCTTAAGAAAATTATAAGGTAATTAAGTGAATCCAACTTCCCAATTTATTATGCTTGTCAGAAGCCGGCTGGGAAGATCACAAATAACTGTACCAGCAACTGGACTAAGTATATTTAGCAAACAAATATTGAAGAAGCATGAGGCAATGGCATTTCTCTTCTTGTAGCTGAACAAACTCTTACCGTTTCTGGCTGTTCTTTAAGTAGAGGAAGAGGCTTTATAGCCAAGCTGTAATAACATAGCTTCAGATGCATTCCGTTTTGCTATTTTCTTCTTGGGTTCTGTTCCAATTGTAATTTCATGTCCCACTTTAACCTAGCAAAATGAATAAAAAATAACATTGCATCACTGGTTTTTAAGTCAACATAATAATACTGTAGTCATTCAACTTGTGTTGCTGAACTACAAGGCAACCTATACCTGAGGAATTTTTTGCTTTGGTCTTGTGCAAAGACGAAAGTTCTAATTAAATTATGTAGCTCCAGAGTGACTTTAAGCTAGTCGCTTTGTTTTAGCCTAATCTAATTATGGTCGCAAGGAATATTTTCCATATATAATACCTACATTCTTAGAGAAAAGAGATAACATAACAATAATGATAATAATATAGTTTTAATCAAGGTTCAAATAATAAGTTATGATCAGCCTCAAATCAGAAGGAAGGTAGGGAACTGATATAGGAGTGGAAAAGTAACAGATAGATGAGCGACATTATATAGCTAGGTATGAAAGCAACTCTTGATATTTGTTCAAGTGGCAATTGGTTCCTAGATTGCCATTACTAAATTATGCAGTCATAAAGCATATCATGTGACTGTATCACTTGGTGATGGTAAGTCCCAGTTGCTGTTGTAATTCCAGGACTGTGCAGGTCATTAAGCAGGAAGAGATGGGAGTCCAAAGCAAGGAGTGTCTAAGATTTGTAGCTGCTGAGGAAATGGGGAGTGCTAAGGCCAGGCACTATAGAGTGTGGGGGAGTGCTGTAGGCAGGTACTAGGAAGCACAGGTGAGCCAACAAATGCCATGAGTAGGTGCTAGGGAGTCCAGGCAGGTGTGTGATTGTGGGTGAACACACAGTAGAGTGCAGGTGGGCAGAGATGCACTATACAGGGTGGGTTGGAGAGGGAGCACTACAAAGTATGCAATTTCTGTTATGTAGTTCCTTGGGAGAAAAAATGGTGGAAGTGATTTACAGAAGTGCCTTGCAACCTTTCCCCCTTTGACTTTGCTTGTGGAAAGCTGGCAGCGAAGGTTCCAAATGGCAATCCCATGATCACTAGATTATGATCATGTGACTGTGGGGACACTGCAATGCCCACAATTTCACGAACTGGTTATAAGTCTCCCTAGTTCAGAATCATCACACTTTTGAACAGTGGTTGTAAATTGAAGATTACCTGCAAGTGCCCAGAAACCAACTATGTACTTGAAGGTGGATTTCTTATTTTTTATTCAGCCTATGTGGTACATTAATGAAATTTTAGAGGTAAAAAGTAAAAAGAACAAAACAAAACCCTAATGCTTAAATTCTTGTATTTAACTTTTGTCTAAATTCTTTCAACCTAATATATCTTGCAGATTTATTATGAGGATTGAATTGAGATAAACACATGGAGGCAACACAATAATAATTATAGTCATTGTGATTTTGAATTAATTTAAATTAAATTAAATATCTATTCTCAAAAGTATATAAACTGGTTAAAGTACCAGGCTAGAAACACAGAGACTGTGGTGACTCTGGGTCAGTCAGTCTCTCTCAGCCCACTTCCCCTCACCTCACAGGGTTATTGTTATGAGGAAAATAGGAGGAGGTAGTATTGTGTGCTTTTTTCATAGAGTTATTTATAAAAATAATAAAGGCAGGATATAAATTAACAAATAAAATATAATCTGTAAGAAAATGAGAAACTTTTTATGTGATTGTTTTTTTTAAAAAATGCAATTACTTTTATGTTTATTAATTGGGTAATATCCAAATTCAGTCATGCTTAGAGTAGATAGACAAAACAAAGAGTTCTGAATTACTTATTATTGATAATTACAAGTTTAATGTAGATATTGACTAAGTCTCTCAATTTTATGGAAAATACAGTATTTTCTTGCAATATATGAAATACAGTAACAAAAAAGTAAAATGTAATAAAAAAGTTAAAATGAATAATTTTTTTTTAAAAAAATCATAATCAGCTCAAATCTTCCATCCTTCTGAGGTCAGTAAAACGAGGATTCAGATTGTTGAGGGCAATATTCTGACATTGTAAACCACACAAGAGAGTGCTGTAAAGCACTATAGAACAGTATATAAGTCTAAATGTTAAGTGCTAAAAAAAATTAAATGTCTTAAAGTTAAATTATAACCAAATGAACAGAATTATGAGCTGCCAAAGAATAATCCCCTCTGAATTCAGTAGGTCATACTTGCTAACAGACATGTTTATGATTGCACTGTAAATAAAATAACATTTCAAACAAATAGTGAAGTGAAAATTCAGTGCCTTATGCATGGACTGCTATTTCTCAGACTCGTAGAGCTGATTTAAGTATTATTATAACCTCTATCGAGGATTAAAGGTCTGACTACAAAGAAAGAGTTTTTTAAAATTAACTTTGGGAACAAAACTTCAACTAATGTCATCAGAGGTTTTCTTCTGTTTATCTAACAGTCAGTATAAGTAATTGGATCCATTTCATCACATCTAAGCTTGTTCTTTGTGTGACAGATAAAAATGAACATATTATCTCCAGATATTTTACTTCCACATTCAATTAAAACAAATGAAAGCAAGGTTTAAGTACTTTATACAAAAGTCATTTTGCTTTGATAAGTTTTTGAAGGCAGTAATAAATCTACCAAGACTTGTTTCTGTCAGATATCACATGATTTTAGTGTGAATATTTTGAAAACAGACTTATATGTCTCAAACCATAAAGTTTATTTATAACTACTAAAAGCAATCAAACTAGAAACAATAGTGTCCAACAACATTAAATCATGTTAATTCTTCTTGACTTTCATGGGAGCAATTAAAACCCATGCTTAATTCCCTGACTGAAATCAACAGGACGTGAAAGTATTCAACACTGATTGGATTATATCCCTAGGCTCAACAAGAGATTTGTTTAATACTTGCAACAGCTAGCTATGTTAACTTGTTTTTCTTTAAATAATTATAAGACTAGGACCTCTTACTGGGAAATGAAGTCTATCTCTTCAACCCCCTTACTGTGATCAAAATGGGAACCTTCCCTTTATACAACAGGCTCTAGAATCCTTTCTGTAGATTTTGTTTTTTTGCTGTGTGCTACACAGAACCATTTTTAGTGAGATGAACACCTATATAAATGTGATTATTTATAAATTATAAATCAATACATTTAGAATATGATTCGTGTTATATAAATCAGATAAAATTACTCAAGCGGTACAAAAAGTTTATGTTGTATGGTACTAAGCACTCTCTAATGATAAAACTTTAATTTTAGCCTATCTATTAAAACCTGTAAATCTCACTTCTAAAATAATTATATATCTGGCTATTTATACAAATTAACATTTAACCATTTTTAAGATTTGCTTGGGGGGAAAAACTCAAGAACAGTGTTGAACCATCGAATAAACGAAGCCCATGTAGGAAATGTTAAAAATAACAAAATAAGTAAGTCAAATACAACTAAACAAATATATTAAATGTTTAGAACATGAATATAAACACAGAGATGTTTTCAAAGTTGATTAATTATATGTGTCTGAGAAGAAACTGTTGACTTAGGGGTCATGCTGGAGCTTTTGAAGCTTTCTCTGTGAATCCCCAGAGCTAACTTCAAAATTTGTACTGATGGGGCTTCCTTTTCCCATTAGAGAAGTGTATAGATAAAAGTGTACATACTTAATATTACAGGAACTTCATTATTAGAAGAAGGCAAATGAAGTAAAAGAATGCGCTATTAAATCTCAATGAGCAGAGTATTTGCTGTGGAGAACATTAAGACCTTCCTGTTATTTGAAATGAAAAACAATAGATAGATTTTCTGCATAATCTGTCCTAACATGATCTGACTGTCATTCTCTTGCTCTTTTTCCTTCTACCTTTCTAAGTATTAAAAGTCTTTTCCAGAGAGCTGGGTCTTTGTATAATGTGTTGGAAGTAGGATAATGTGATCCTAGTCATTCTAGATTGATTTTTTGGATGATCCATTTATTTATTTTTCTTGACTATCTTCAATTTTATTTCACACACACACACATGCATAACACAAACACGTACATACCAGTGGTGGGCTGCCCCCAGTTCGGACTGGTTCTATAGAACCGGTAGTAAAACCGGCAGGAGGCTCCACCTACCAATCCCGATGTCATCAGAACACTTCTGCATGGCCCCATTGAGAACCAGTAGTAAAGGTAAGTAGAACCCACCCGTGGTACATAGGTATATGTTAGGGACAAGGACAATTTTTAGATTTTTATATCCATATTTCTCAGTGAATTTCTGTGATCTGCTATCTTGGGAATTCTTCTAAAACATGCTATACTGATGAATATACTAAGCGAGACAGGAAGAATCTTTTTTAAATGGGCTGTAGGAAAAGACAATAAAGAAGTTAAAATGCAAACAGCATTTAACAAGATGTAAAGCTAAAATGTTAGAGATGAAATCATTAAATTGAATACCCACTATCACAGTTTAGCTTCTGTTCAGTTTAGTTTCTGATCTGAAAAGAGAAACTGCATAAGCCCATTCTGGGGGAGAAAAAACCTCTTACAAATGCAATACACATCAAACTAATATTTCTAAATAATTTCTGTGTCAACTTTCTTAACTCACAGGAACTTTTCTGCCTCACATCAAGATAAGTAAGTGTCTTGATTCTAAATCCTCCTCCATTATTTATATATAATAGGTTTTAAACGGTACAAACAATTTAACAGCAAATCTACCATCCTGATTTATTTCATCTCGCTGCTTCATACCTTGCAACAATATTGTATGATAGGTAAATTTTACTAGATTATTTTTGCAGGCAAAAAGGAGAAGGGTCAGAGTAATTAGCTTTCTTAATATTACACAACTAGATAGAATAAGAAGTTAGGGCTGACACACATCACTCCTCCTAAACAATCTATATAAAGGATCCCTCATGATAAATTAAAAGTAAAAAAATGATTAGTCATTCAGCTAATTATTAATACTGATAGCACAGAATTGTATGCTAGGTATAATATGCAAGAGAAAGTAGAACACATATTTGTAAAATAGTAGAGAAGAATCTACAGGTGACTCAAAATAAATAAAGTAAGTGCAGCACTAATATAGAAATCAGATTTTAGCAGTGATTTGTATAGCGGTATAATAGATAAGATAAAGTTGTTGGATTTAAGCAACTCAGTTATCCTAAATATTCATTTAGGTATATGTTAAATTAACCACTATAGAATAAAAACTGCATTGAAAGATAGAGACAGACACACAAAAACCAAATAGAAAGCAAAGAATTTAAGTAAAATGGATTACTGTATTTTTCGGAGTATAAGAACCACCTTCCCCCCCCCCCCCCAAGAGGCTGAAATTTTGGGTCCGTCTTATACTCGGAATCTAGCTTTTTTGAAGCTTTTTTTCAGCACTAATGATGCTCTAGCGAGTGAAGCGATCTCCATGCTTTGCTCCAACTCTCAGCTGTTCTTTAGAAGCTTTTTTTCAGCCCCAACTAGGCACTAGCCAAGTGAAGTGATCTCCCCATGCTTTGCCTGCTTTTCTCATTGCTGCTTCCTCTCAGCTGTGCCTTAGAAGCTGTTTTTTATCCCCAAGCAGGGGATAAAAAACCAGGAAACTAATGTGCTGAAGCTGACCAAACTAAGGATGCTAGCCAGATGAATACCTGGTAGGCAGATTTTTTCCCCCTATTTTCCTCCCCAAAAAGTAAGCTGTGTCTTATACCCTGGTGCATCTTATTCTCTGAAAAATACAGTAATTGTGCTGTCTTTCCTTTGGATTCTCTATCTTAGCAAATTAATTCTGCTGCTTCCGACATACTTTGTCATTTCAGAAATACAGTATCTTAGCAGAGTACATTAATTTGAAAGTGATTTTTTTAGATTATGAATATACATTACATTCCCATCAAATGTATGGACAATCTATCCATTAATTCCAGTGAAAGTAAATAAGCTTTAATTCACATCCCCTGGATTGATTTTTTGTTGTTGTTCAGGTATAGTTTGTAAAGTGAGTAACTATAATGAAAGATATTAATTCTGAAAGAAGTTGCTTCACATAGTGTTGCTGTTTATGACTTAATAAGATGTAAGGAAGCATCATTTATGGTTAAAGAGTTTTAACTGCTTCACTCCACTATTATTTTCTTCCTGACTCCTAAACAGATTTCAATAAAATAAACATAAGAGGGAATTTGTACAAAACCGATTACTTAGCTAGCTGAGAGGCTAAGAGTGGCTTTTATGATGAAGACCCAGTGATAATGTTTCACAAATTATACAGAGAATGGCATGTGGCTGACTTACACACCTGAGTTTGATCAGATTTAATGCAGATAAAACTAAATTTACTCCTTTCCCCCATTTTCAAAAGGAATTTCAGATGAATACACAAATTAGGGCCAGCCACGCAAAACCGAAGCTCATGAAGTGGCAATAAATCTACTGCCACCAGAAATAAACACTCCATTTAGGAAACTTGAGCTCACAGGAATTTAGGAGGTTTAGAAAGAAGTTACATTAAAGCACAGGAAAGCACACCAATATTCAGTAAAAGGAAAAAAAATCCCACATCTTTGATAGATAAGTAGGTTACAATTCAATGTGTACTTATAGACGTAATAATTATAAGGCAATTTATAATCATTATAACGCAACTATGAAAGTCCAATTGAATTTTTCAGCTTTGAAGAGTTGTAACAAACAACTCTTGTAACAATTCTTGTAATAATTTTTAAAGGAAAATACCATTTACAGATGTTGGCATCACCAGTTTTTTTAAAAAAATCAAAAATAAAACATCTCTGCCTAATCTCAAATAAGGCAGTTGCCTGTATTTGAGAGACTAGAACACAAACACATAGCAAAATGGAATTGCTACATGTCCAGTAAGAGCAGAGAATTGTTCAATGGTGGGCAAGTTTGTGAAACCTGTTTCAATCATCAGTACTTGGTCTTTAGATCAATACTCAGCCTCTCATCCAATGGGGACACAGATAAGCGTTAGCTGTTGTTTAGAACTAGTAAGAATGGTGTCACAGAATGCTTTAATGTTTCATATATTGATAGTTATCAATTTGGTATAATTTATTTATTTACACAGTAAGATTATATCCAGAATATAATTTGGGAAGGAAGGAAGGAGGGAGGGAGGGAGGGAAGGAAAGGCTGTAGGAGAAACACTTCAAAGAGAAAGCAATAGGTAGGAGAAGCATTATGGGCATTTTCCATTGCAACTGCTTCAGTGCTTTGCAGTTGTTTAGAAGTGATCTGGGTTCTCATGCTGCTACTGAACAACTGAACATCTATTTCCTCAATTAGTTTTGGAGCGGAAGGAATTAGATTGGTGGAAGCATGATGCACAAGTGATAAAATATGTGTTTATTTTTAAATATTGCTCAGCTTTTGACTATAAACTCTTTTGTCTCTGTATCAGAGATCTTTATAGAAAAGACAAAAGTAAAAACAAAACAAACAAAGCTACTCATCATATGGGAGTCATTATGTGAGAACTATTGCCCGACTTACCTTAGAAAGGATGGAAGGCTGAGTCAACCTTGAGCCTGGTGAGATTCAAACGTACAATAATTGCAGACAGCTGGTGTTTAATTACAATGCTTTAGTCTGCTGAGCTATCCAGGCTCCTAATATAACATATAACATATGGTAATCTTTTAAAATGACTATCTTTTTATCTCATACCTTTTCTTAATACGAATGAGATAATGCAAAATTTAGCAGTTTCTCTTTTCTAAAATGTATTTTTTAAATATTTAATTTATATCATACATGCATTAGATACTGGTAATCCGCACTTACTGATCACCTGTTCAGCAACTGTGTAAAGTTGCAAGGGCACTGAACATATGGAACATATGATCAGTTCTCAAAGTTCTGGTTGTTGCAGCACCCCCTTAGGTGACATGATTATGATTCAAGCACTTGGCAACCAATTCCTATTTACAACAGCTGCAGCATCCCAAAGTGACCCCAGGCCACCCCAACGATGCCGTTGAAGTGAGGTCATGGTGCCTGGAAGCTGTGCGGGTCTGGATGGGGAGAAACAGGCTGCGACTAAACCCCTCCAAGACCGAGTGGCTGTGGCTGCCGGCGTCCCGATATAGCCAGCTGACACCATCGCTGACTATTGGGGGCGAAACATTGGCCCCCACGGAGAGGGCTCGCAACTTGGGCATCCTCCTGGACCCATGGCTGTCTTTAGAAGAACACATGACGGCCATGGCCAGGGGGGCTTTTTATCAGGTTCGCCTGATACGCCAGTTGCGTCCCTTTCTAGATCGGGACTCCCTATGCACAGTCACTCACGCTCTCGTGACTTCCCGCCTGGACTACTGCAATGCTCTCTACATGGGGCTCCCCTTGAGGTGCACCCAGAGGCTCCAACTGGTCCAGAATGCAGCCACGCGGGGGATTATGGGAGCGACATGGCGCTCCCATGTGACACCTCTCCTGCGCGAGCTGCACTAGCTCCCGGTGGTCTTCCGGGTGCGCTTAAAGGTGTTGATGACCATCTTTAAAGCGCTCCATGGCTTAGAACCTGGGTATTTGCGGGACCGCCTTCTGCCGCCAATAGCCTCCCACTGGCCAGTACGCTCGCACAGAGAGGGCCTCCTCCGGGTGCCGTCGGCCAGACAGTGTCGGCTGGCGACCCCCAGGAAGAGAGCCTTCTCTGTGGCGGCACCCGCCCTCTGGAATGACCTACCCCCGGAGATACGCAGGATACCAGACCTCCGGACCTTTCGTCGGGCCCTTAAAACCCATTTGTTCCATCTAGCTGGGCTGGCTTGATCCCATCCTCTGTTTTAAATTGAGATTGATTTTAAATTGGATTATTTTAATTGTCGGCCGAAAATATTTAATAATTTTTAATTGTTTTTAACTTTTGTATACCATGTTTTATTCTGGCTGTTTACCGCCCTGAGTCCGCAAATAAATTGAAACAACTAAATTGAAACAAATAAATAAATAAAATAAATGTGGGAATTTATGACAGCCCTGTCAGCTTTTCACAAGCAAAGTCAAAGGTAGCAAAGGTAAGACCCACCAAGCCTACCTGTGCACCACACTAACTTGTGTCCTCCTTCCTTCAGTCTTCCTGTACTAGAACCAACTTGGGTCTGCCTTCCCTAAACCTCCCTGTGCACACATGAAATATACCCTCCTACCTTCAGTATCCCGCTGCTTGCACTGCCCCATGCCCTCCTTTTCTTGGTCTCCCTGCACTTATCAAACTGCAGTACCCCTGTACCCCAATTTGTGTGTGCCTGTGCCAGGCTTGTTAGGGCCTCCCCTGCCCCCCTGCAGCATTCCTGCACTCCTTACCTATGACTCTCCCTATTTCCCACTGAACGACCAACACATCTTACAACTGCCGCCGTAAACTGCAGTCCACCTATATAATCATTGCTAATTTTTTGCAATTAAATTGTTTTTTTCCTGTCCAGATTAAAGTTGCAGTGTAGCTCTGGAAAAGTGGGAATATGGGAATATTCATTGCCTATTCCTATTACTTGCTACAACCTTTCCCCAGAAATGTTATTTCCTTGTATCTAAATGGTTGCTAGAAGTTAAAAATGACTTTTTGGACAATGAATATGATATATACAGTATTTCCAGATTAAGTGGAAATTTTCACAGCTATTTTACTAGGACATACCAAGTTCTAAGTCATATATACAAAGTTTCTTACTTTTAACATTGTTCTTCTACATTTTTAAAAATGAACTTTTGGCTTTTAAATTACAGAAAGAAGAGAACGTTTTTGAAGTTCTTGCAGGACTATTATTGCAGCATATTTGACAATTTTTTAAAGTTTATTTATTTATTTAATTTTTATACTGCCCTTCTCCCAAAGGACTCAGGGCGGTGTACAGCCAAAATAAAAACCAACAATATTAAAGTTAAAAACAATTTAAAATTATTAAATAATTTGGCCAATCATCTAAAATAAAATAACCCATTCCAATAAAATTTTAGACCAGCCCTGCTTGATGAAATAATAGCGTTTTAAGGGCGCAGCGAAAGGTACGGAGGTCAGAAATCCAACAAATTTCCGGGGGCAGCTCGTTCCAAAGGGCAGGAGCCCCCACAGGGAAGGCTCTCCCCCCGGGGGTCGCCAGTTGACACTGTCTAACCGACGGCACCCTGAGGAGACCCTCTCTGTGGGAGTGTACTGGTCAGTGGGAGGCTATTGGTGGCAGAAGGCGGTCTCGTAAATATCCAGGTCCTATGCCATGGAGCGCTTTAAAGGTGGCAACCAACACCTTGAATCACACCAGGAAGACCACTGGGAGCCAGTGCAGCTCGTGCAGGAACGGTGTTACATGAGAGCATCGAGTCGCCCCCGTAATCACCCACGCGGCCGCATTCTGGACCAGCTGAAGCCTCCGGGTGCTCTTCAAGGGGAGCCCCATGTAGGGAGTGTTACAGTAGTCCAGATGGGAAGTGATGAGGGCGTGAGTGACTGTGCGCAAAGCACCTCAGTCCAGAAAGGGACGCAAATGGTAAATCAGGCGAACCTGATAAAAAGCCCCCCTGGCCACAGCCATCAAATGGTCTTCTAAAGACAGTTGTGAATCCAGGAGGACACCCAAGTTGCGAACCCTCTCTGAGAGGGCCAAGGTCTCAGCCCCTATAGTCAGTGATGGAGCCAACTGACTTTGACGGAACACCGGAAACCACGGTGTTCCTTTACCTTAAGCTGAGAAATCTCCAACTGATACTTGAGTAACAAAACTCTTCATATACGGGGACTATTCTTCATTATCTATTTGCCAAGAAAAAATAAATAAAATGGTTACAGAACTGAACTTCTAATATATAAAAGTGCATTTACTGAAAATAAATGAATAGTCCATTGTGCTAAACAGGTTTCATAGTGAATTTTCTTTTTCAAATAACAAATTATTATAATTTTTATCATATTTAGTCCTATGATTCTGATTCAGACAGCTAATGAAGTGTGGAATCTAAGAGAAACAGCACGATTGAACTTCATTTCTACCACCAACTAAGTGTGAAGCAACCAGTGTCTTTCAGCCTTAATTTGCACTATGGAGAATAATAATACTGATTTAATGTAGAGTTTAATAAGGATTGTAAATAACATTACATATCATCTAAAAGTACAAAACCATCCTGAATAATATGCCTGTGTGGAATTTTGTTTTCTTATCATAAAATACAAGTCAACCAATACTTCATAGGCATCTGCAGAATAAAGCAGATAGATAGCACTTTGTGCTAAACTCCTATATAAATAATAAATTTTACAACTGGTCTGGTAATAATCATAGCTTTTAAAATGTATAAAAATTGCATGATTATTGCTAGTGCGATAAACAGCATAAGCGTCTAAGACAAATCAATATGATCATTGCGATACACCTCTTTGTTTGCATTATACTCACATTGCTATTTCCAAATATATTTTTCCTGTGTAAAATATAGAAAATATGTTGAACGTCTAATGCTACAAGAAATACACCAAACATACACATATATGTACAGATATACTTCTACACAATATCACTGTACTTATCACATACTTGCCTCTTCAAAAATATTATGCAGTATGATCCTTTTCACCACTACAACCTATCAGTTTAACAATTCTTTATTACTAAAAAAAATATATTTTGCTTAACACGTAAGGTCCATATCTTAGCACCAGAAACATCATACCTTCACCATTGCCACAATAAATGCTTCAGCAGCTCTTTATTTTATCTGTGCAGTGGTCATTACATAGCAAGGGTTTTCTTAAATGCACAGATGCTGACTTGATCCCCTCTAGATGTGATACACTTTAGTCCATATGAAATCCCAATCAACACAATTGAATTGTGGCAGCCTAGGAAAACTGTCTTTACAATGCTGAAGAGCAACAGCAGAAAACAATAGAATTTAATTAGAAAAACTATGACAGAAAACCAGACAATTTACTAAGGAGTTCTACAACATTTCTTATTAAAAAGGTAAGTAAAACTCAAGTCTATTTTATAAAACAGAGTGAATGGAATTAGGTGACCATATAATCCCTTTGGACTCACTATTTAGGACAAGATTTTGCCCTCAGGCTGTGTTGCTGACATCACTGGGCAGAACTTGGCTTCAAGTGACACTACACACCCTATCCATTCATCAAATATTGTGTAAGTCCAAGAAGTTGTTTACATGAAACTTCAAATATTTTAATTGTTTGCTAACTTATGTAACAGTGATATATAATATTTTCTCCAGGTCCTGTAACCTAAAAAAAATGCAAGCCACTTTATAAATATAATGTAAGGAATGATATTTAAAAATTTGTATCTGTGCTTGATAGGAAATAATTGTCGAGCCCGATATGTTGCTCGACATTACAGGGTCGGAAAGGAGGAACGGTGGAGGAGGCAAACCAGCCAGAACCAAGGGAGAAAGCAGCTGTTCACAACGATAGTGATGGTGGCATGGAGTATAGGCGGACGGGGCTGCAGGGCACCAAGTATAAACGGGGGGGAGGGGGAACCTCTGCGGATGATCAGGGGATAGAAACGTACTGGAGCAACAGACCACGGAAGTGATGACGATTTCAACTAAGGTCTGGATGCCATCGCAAGGGAGGGGCGCTGCTTGAGGATGTGCCCCAGCTGACAGGCATTCGTTAATGAGACTAATGAGGGTGGGGTGGAGTTGCATGATAAAAAGCGCTACGAGGCGAACGCTCGTAGCGGCAACTTTGAAACGTTTGAAGCTCAGAGTTTTCCCGGAGGTAACTATGGCATTAAACCAACATCGTTAACCCACTCGGATGTGTCCTGTTGTATTTTCTTGCTGCTTTCATATTGTGAGGGAGAAGGAGCTGAGAGAAGGTTGGTGCTCACTTCATTACAGCTTCGTCTTTGTTGTTAGGCTGGACTGTTGGGATGGTGGAAGGTGTGGATCCCGAAGTGATAGACCTAGTAGTTATATGGACGGAAGAGGAAAGCATGAGTCCTTTAGCTCAGTCCGACCTGCAACCTGTGGTGCGGCCAAAGGAAAAAACCCAAAGCCAGGACGGAGAGGCGGTTGAACCGCAGAGGCAAAGAATGATGTGATACACTCTGCTTCAGGGGAATGGTGGCATAGTTCAGCATTGGCTGGTCCTGGAGTAAGTACGAGGGCTCCCGCCCTACCTCCATCTGGTGAGCATTTCCATAGGTGGAGGGAGAGAAGATGGATTGAAGATGAAGATGGGGGGGGGGAAATGGAGTTATTCAAGTGGACTAGGTCCCTCCACTATGGACATAATAAATGAGTGGTTCAGGGAGGCCAGTTTTAGAGATGCCCCCTCTTGGCAGCCATGGGCGACTGGGGTGGAGCAGTCTTCTACATGACATGGCCCAGCTGGGTCATCCAGTACGGAAACCTGGTTTCGTCTAGCAGCCCTAAATTGAGGTTGAACCCTGCTACCGGCAGACCCAGGAGAACGGAACATCCAGCCACCGGAACCCACCCTCTGTCTTTGGAGGGGGTGAGGCTTGTTGAAAAGGGCATACGCAGCGCCCCTGCCCCGGGATAGTGGGCGGCCTGGCTCAGGATAAATGTTGGAAACCTAGGGATCCCGAGCAGCTAGGGCACCATCTCAGGGACATCCTGGACAAGCTTATATGTGGGGTCCTGGGGGATGGCCTCCTCAGTCAATGTGAGGTCCACCACCTTTGCAAGCCACTTTTGGCGGAAGTCCAGACCGGGTGGCTATATTCATGAGCCATGTTATTAATTAGGTGGATTTGTATGGCCAATTCAATCTGTCCCAGTGGGCCATAATCATAGCAATTACCAATGAGTTGAGCGGGGAGGCAGCTGACTGGGTGGCTGACCTCCATAGCGACCATGCGTGGGAACTAACTGACATGGGACTGTTTCTGGAGAGCCTTAGGGTATGTTTTGAGGATAGGTCCTGAATGCAACAGGCTGAAGGGGAGCTAGTATCTCTGAAGAAGAGGGGCTGACCCGCTAAAGAATATGTTAAAGACTTTCGAACCCTCGTGGGAAGATTGCGGGCATGGCCCGAGCGAATGCTTGTACACCAATTCCATCTAGAGTTGGACTATGAATTATGTCAAGCATGTGTCTATCGGGGACACATCTCATCTCACGGAATGGTTTAAGGCAGCTATTGATTTGGATATCGGCTTAAAAGAATTTCAATTTAAAGGGATAGCCGGAACATCACAACCGAGACAGACCATAGATAGACCAACCCCTTTCTGGGACTCCAGAATTTCTCGAGACTCTGGGAGGCAAAGCATGACAACTGAGACTTTGGAGTCTAATCGTAGAGCCCCATTTCGATGTTTTAGGTGCAACCAGGTGGGACATAGAGCGTTGGACTGTTTCCTCCACCACAAACTTCAAAGGTTGCACCCAATGTCTAGTGGGAAGGAACGATCAAGACCTACCTCAGAACGGTCCAAGGTGGCATCCCAGGCATTACCACCCAAGGGAAGCACACCTACCAAGGAGGCCGGAGCATTGGCAGGACCTGAGAAGCTACCTATAGTGGTGGGTGATAGTGATGAGGACGACATCCACGATCCGATGGTGAGTGTGTCCATATGACCCTTTTTCATCCATAAATGGCAACCCACCATATGGTGAGAGGGGGGATACAGAAAATTGCGGCTGGAGCTCGGTCCTGAACCAGTTGCGAAGGAGGCGGGGAAAAGGGGAAATGATAGACCCTCAACCCATCTTTTGAGAATCATATAACTCTAGTACCAGGGGCCCCAGAGATATAGGCAGATTTAGCCAATGTCTTCAGTGAATTCGAATGTGACTCGTTACCTTCACACAGAACAACAGATTGTGCTATAGAACTAATACCCAGGCTACATTACCTAAGCCTCGTATGTATTCGATGACCCCAAGGGAATTGGAGGAACTACACAGATACATTGACCACAATCTAGCTAGAGGGTTCATTAAACCTAGTAGAGCGCATATGGCTGGTCCGGCCCTTTTCTGGAAGAAGGACAGGGGCCTACGACTTTGTGTTGATTTTAGGGGTTTGAATGCTGTAAGTGTAGAACCTTTTTACCCTTTACTGTTGATAAAAGACTTGTTGGCTACCCTGTCCACCAGCCGGATTTTCACCAAACTAGACCTAAGGGAGATGTACTATCGCATTTGCATCAAACCAGGTGACGAATGAAAGACCACTTTTAACTGTCCACTTGGCAGCTACAAGTTCCAGATCAGGCTGTTTGGATTGCAGGGAGCTCCGGTGGTATTCATGCAATTGATTAATGATGTCTTGCATGAGCATTTGTATCGGAGTGTAATTGGTATATCTTAATGATATCCTCATTTATACAGATACCATGGAGGAACATACGCGGTTAGTCCATCAGGTCTTGAAGAATCTCCTAGCAACTAAATTCTTTGTCAAAGTCCCGAAATGTGAGTTCCACCACACTGAGTTAGATTACTTGGGGTATAGAATCTCAAAAATCAGTTTGGGGATGGACCCTAGTAAGGTCAGTACAGTTTTGGACTGGCAGGTCCTGGCGACGAGGAAACAATTACAAAGTTTCCTTGGTTTCGCCAATTTCTATAGACAATTTATCCCGGCATTTGCTCAAATAGCATTACCCCTTACTAACTTTCTCCGCACAAAGGGAAACACCATGAAAGTAAAACCGAGCTAACATATTGTATGGACAGATGACTGTCAGAAGGCTTTCGATGCTTTGAAAGCTCTATTTGTGCAGGAGCCCATACTGCAGCACCCTAACCAGCAAAAGCCATTTATTGTGCAGGCAGATGCAAGCAATGTGGCCATTGGGGCAGTACTCTTGCAAAGCAATGAAAACGGCCAATTGCAGCCATGTGCCTATACTTCTAAAAAGTTCACCCCCATTAAGAGAGGGTGGGCTATATGGGAAAAGGAGGCATTTGCCATCCGCTGGGCTCTCCTGGCATGGTGACATATACTAGAAGGGGCGAAGGAGATTTTCAAAGTCTGGATGGATAATAGGAAACCGGTCACACTACAAACCCCGAAAAAGCTGTAGCCCAAACAGGTTCATTGGGCCCAATATTTCCAATGATTTAATTTTACATTGAAATATATTGCAGCTGGTAAGAACTTTCTGGCTGATGCTCTGTCCCGTATGCAACAGTTTAATAGTAAACGGGATGAGATAGTACAGGCCATGATACCCAACGGGAATCAGATAGGGAGGACATTAGCTATATCTGATACCCATCCCGGGTGGAAGGAAGCTCTCAAAAATGCATTGAAAACAGACATGTGGGTACAGGACCATAAACATCTCTTTACTCGTAAAGACGGGTTGGTTTGGAAAGGTGAGAAGTTGTACATTCCAATAGATCTACGTAAGGCAGTTCTACAACAGTGTCATGACGTTAAGGCAGCCGGACACTTCAGGTTTCTCAAAACCCTGCCTCTAACACGACAATTCTGGCGGCCGCATATGCAGATCGATATAGAGGACTATAAAAACAGTTGTCTTGTAGGTGCCAAATCCAAAATGAGTCCAGGTAAACCACTTGGACTGTTGCAATCTGTGGCTAATGCCAGTAAACCATGGGAAGAGATAGCCATGGATTTTATCACTGAACTTCCTGAAAGTAATGGCAATACAGTAATATAGACTGATATTGACTTTTTCTCCAAGCAGGCCCACTTTATACCTTGTAGCGGGTTACCATCAGCACGAAAACTGGCCAAGCTTTTCGTCCAACACATTTACCGATTACATGGGGTGCCTCGCAGGATGATCTCAGACAGGAGGGTGCAATTCACAGCAAGGTTTTGGAGAAACTTTATATATACCATAGGGTCCACACAGGGGCTTAATTCAATGTTTCACCCTAGCACTAACGGGGCAGCTGAGAGAGCCAATACGATGGTAGAACGCTATCTCAAAATGTCCTATCAATAAACAGACTAGTCGACCCTATTGCCATTTGCTGAAGTTGCATATAATAACGCAATACACCGTATTACTGGCTTTACCCCCTTCCAAATAGTGCCAGGATGGGATTTTGTGGCTATCCCCAAATTGGAACCACCTGATACCGAGGTAAGCCCCAGTGAATGGGCCAAGAAAGTACGAATATTATGGCCACAAATCAGAGCAGCGCTAGATAAAGCGGCAGTGGAGTATAAGCCGATAAAAAGCAAGCAAAGATCCATTCAAAGTGGGGGATATGGTATACCTTTCCACTAAGTACATAAAATTACAAGTACCCAATTGGAAACTAGGACCAAAATACTTGGGTCCCCTTTCCAATAAGCAAAGTCATTAACCCTGTCACAGATGAGTTAAAACTTCCACCACTCTTAGGCAAAATCCATCCAGTTTTCCATGTTAGCCTACTCAAACCAGTAACCTTCGTCAGACAGACCCTAAAGCACCCTGGTCCAGTTAGGGATCAGCATTACGAAGTAGAGGAAATATTGGATTCTAGAACACACAGAGGGAGATTTCAATATTTGGTAAGATGGAAGGGGTATCCTTATGAAGAGGCTGCTTGGGTGCACGTAGGAGATGTTAATGCCAACCGGCTCACGACGATTCCATAAGAAATATTTCTTAAAACCAAGAGCTGCTATTAACATGTCTGCTTTATATCTTACAGAGGACCCCCTGGTAAAGGGGAGCCGACTGTTGAGCCTAATATGATGCTCGACATTACAGGGTCAGGAAGGAAGAGGAATGGCAAAGGAGGCAAGCCAGCCAGAACCAAGGGGAAAAGCAGCTGTTCACAACGATGGTGATGGTGGCACAGAGTATAGGCGGACGGGGCTGCAGAGCATTGGGGATAGACACTGGAGGGATGGGAAGGAAACCTCTGTGGATGGTTGGGGGATGGAAACGTACCGGAGCAACAGACCATGGCAGCGATGACGATGTCAACTAAGGTCTGGACACCATCACAAGGGAGGGGTGCTGCTCGAAGATGTGCCCCAGCTGACAGGCATTCGTTAATGAGACTAACGAGGGTGGGGTGGAGTCGCATGATAAAAGGCACTACGAGGCGAACGCTCGTAGTGCCAACTTTGAAACGTTTGAAGCTCAGCATTTTCCCGGAGCTAACTACGGCATTAAACCAACATCATTAATACACTCGGATGTGTCCTGTTGTGTTTTCTTGCTGCTTTCATATTGTGCAGGAGAAGGAGCTGAGAATAATACTGAAAGTTCTTAAATTAAAATCCTATTAACAATAGCAAATCTTATGGAAAATTACAAGATAACATGTTATTATATGTAATAAAATCTACCTTCCAAATATAACATCTGGGTCAAAACTGAATCCTAGCAGCAAGTGAAATAGGTTCTGCACTCTGTAAAGTTTTTACTTAAGAAGAAAATGCCTCAGGTCAGCAGGTAAATGTGCTCAGAGGAAGCTGCTGTAAAGTGTAGGCTATGCCTTAAGTTAGTTATCTAACGTTATACACTGGAGGAAGTCCATATTATTAGTCTATTATTTCATCTTGTGTTCTTACCAGTCTATCCCAGCTATAAGTTTAACTGTAATTCTGAAGAAAACATTCTGTGAAAATTTGCCATAGTCACTACTTCCAGAAAATACTGCCTGCAAAATCTTCCAGTACTCATGTTGTTATGACTATGAAGATCTTTTTCAAAAAGCCAGAAGGATAAAGAGAGAGGAATGAGCTATGAAGAGGTAAGTAGGGAAGCAATTTTCATTTAGTGGCTGGAGATCAAACCAAACTTTTTCCGGCTCTACCATCCCTTTGAATCTCTACCAGGCTACTGTCCTGAATATAAATCTTAGCATGATAGAGGACTTTTTTGGGTAATTCATGGCTGAAGGCCAAATAAAAGAATTTCAGAAACTGCCAGGACCAAACAAGAAACTGAAAGCTAAACTACCTATGCTAGAGGAGACAATGGCTATTTATTTGCTACATTTAACTATTTCTTTTCTTGCCTTTCCCACTTTAGTGTTATTTTTGCTTCATGTTCTATTTTGACAAGAACTTATACAAAGGACCACATTTTGATTTAGAAAATTAGTTACACTTAATATTCACCAAAATCAGCAGGACACAAGTAAATTATGACCGAACTTTTCCACTGATATCAGTGGGAATTGGGTGCCAATAAATTGATTTGAATACAATCTCTATGATTTATGTCTTGAACTAACATTTTTCTCTTGACAAAGGATAGAGACCAACACTAATGGAATAAATGTTGATGTGAGAGATAAGAAGGAGGTTGGTGGTAAGTCACTTGAAAGATTACTTCAGAAATGGCATCTCAGTCCAGGTGCTGAGAGATCTGGAAAAAAAGTTCAACTTAGAGGCTCTGCCTTAACTAATTATGAGTGAGGCTGGGAGTTTCCTATTACAATTTGCAAGATTTTTTATTTACCTCAGACTAACATGAAAGCCCTTCTTGAAATCAAGCTTTAAAAATTTCAGGTTTGCTATCAAGGTAACAGTTGATCAAATAAGTGTGTCTTCTCTCAGGCAGGGAGTCAAACAGAATATTTTCTTAATATTACTTCCTTCTCCAGGAATAAAGAAATGCCTCTGGTCTTTTCTCTTTTTGTAATAGCAATAGCACTTAGACTTATATACCGCTTGCAATATTTCCCTCAAGGGCATCTCCCTTGGGCATCTCTACAATAGGGTCTTCTGCAGTGTTAGTTCTGCTACTTCTCAGTTATATTCCTGATCTTCAAAGTTAACAAGGACCTCCTTTTTAGGTGCTGGGAGCTAATAATTAACACTGAATGAGGAATGTTTCCATCACCTCTGAAGTAAATGGTGGTACATTTCAGACTCAAGAATCCTTCATATGACCTTATTATCATGCAAAAGTGTAGACATATCTATACTTTCTTTTTTCCCGTTTTTGGAAAGGTAGTAGAAAAAGTACTACAACTGCAAAGAATCAGCATGGAAACTGCACTGATTATGTTTGTGAACAACCTCTGGAAAGACTGGAATTGAATGAGTATAATCTTTCTAGTTGTCCTTGATATTCTAGTGGTTCTTGATACCATTGAGCATTGTATTTATCTGAGCAGTTTCTGAGAGATTGGATAAAGGAATACTGTTTTGCAGTGATTCTTCTCTTTTCTACAGAGTGGGTTCCAGATATAATGCTGGAAGAAGAGAGATCCACTGAGAATTCTCTACTTTGTGCAGTTCCTCAAAGGTCACTCCTGTGTCCATCTATATCATGGGTGTCAAACTCGATTTCATTGAGGGCCACATCAGGGTTATGTTTGACCTTGGGGGCCAGGGTAGGCGCTGCCAGTTTGACTTCACTTGTGTCGGGGCGTCTGTGGTGGCCCAAGTGCTCTGCCAGCGAAAATGGACTCCAGAGCTCCATTTTCAGCTGTGACGGTCTCCTGCCATCATCTGCCAGTGAAAACAGAGCTGGGGGGGGGGGTCCTCTAGAGTTCTATTCCCTCCTGCCTCCTTTTTAACACATACATGAAAATTCTGGATTAGATCATCTACCAGTTTGGGGTTTGGTATCATCATTACATGATAATACCTAATTATATTGTCCAAATCTGTGCCATCTAATTGAGGCTGTCAGGGTTTTGTCACAGTGTCTGGAGGCGGGGCAAGTTTGGAAGAAACCTTTTAATCTTCCTAATTTGGGTGTTTGGGCAACCAGGTTTCACAATATTCTATATCTAATGTTATATGGAGTGGCACATGCCCATTCAAGGTGATGCATGTTTTGGGATATTCCTGGACTCACAATTCCTGCCTGAGGAACAGGTGGCAGCTGTACTAGGAAAGCCTTTGCAAAACTTTCACTGGTATGCCAGCTAGCCAAACTTTGGGAGCCCTTCAGAAAATCACTCATGCCCTGGTCATCTTATAGCTAGACTGCAGCAATATCCTTTACCCGGGCTGCCATTGAAGATTTCACTGGTCCAGAATGCAGTGGTATGGACATGATGGATGTGCCTCACTATGCCCATGTAACACTTTTGCTTTGTGAGCTGCACTAGTTGCCAGTTTGCTTCCAGGTATGAATCAAGGTGCTGGTCAATACCTATAAAGACATAGGGCCAGGTTACTGGAGGGACCACCTCTTTCCCATAGTATCTGCTCACCTAATTCAATCTTGATGGATTCGTGCAAAATTCAATTACACAATGCCATTTATCAGTAGCCTGGAAATGTATCTTCTCTGTAAAAGCACCTGCCTTCTGAATGAGGTTCCCAAAGACATGAACTGCCCCTATCCTAATGGTTTTTTCAAGGGCTCTGAAGACTCTTATTAGATTGTGTGGGTTGCTTTCCTTTATCCTGTCTACTTTTGTCATTCATGCCATCTTTACTCTCCATATTCCTTGGACTTATTTTAAAAGCAATCTGTAAAATTTACTGTCAGCATAATAATAAAGGAAGTTGAAAATTGTTTTTCTGTTCAAAGACTAACTTTTTTTTGATGATTTCTAAAGTACCCTAAATTAAAAAAATGTTCTTGCATTTAAGCATACACAGAGTTATAGTCACAAATCAAACATAATTTTCTTTGGATTTAAACTTATTTCTGATTCTATACAGGTGCACTAATTCTTGAAATCCAAACAGGATAGCTAAATGAAAGATTGCCATTCATTATTATAAAAATAGCTGAATTTGCTACTGGAAAACAACACATTGTCCACTTGTAACTGAGATAAAAAACATGTATTTGTCCTCAATATGGCCACTAATATACAGTGGAATCTCAAGTCCCATCCATCATAGATATTTGAAATGTCTCCAATTTTGGAGTTGTTCAGGATAGGAATAATGATTATTATTACTACAAGCAGTGGTTTGCAAACCCACATTAAATCATGATCTCATATCCCAGATACTGAGCAGCACGCATAAGCAAAAGAAAGTCTTCATAAAATTTAAGCAACAGAAATCCAATTGTTGATCTATGTGAGAACATCAGTACACCAACATTTTATTTTACTAAATAATCAAATGTAAGTAGAACATAAGTTCTAAGTTAGCGAGCAAATAAATTCCTTATACTCAAATTGTTATATTATAAAAATAGACAGTAAAAGTCTAGCCAAGAGTAAACAGGGACACAACTCTTCTGCATTATTTATTGGCATTGGCACTGAACAGTAAGTCTTTGAGACCCTTTCACATCAGCTTCCTAGCCATTGTCAAAAATAAAGGAAAGGGGATGGATGGATGATTGGTGGTACTGAGAGATCCCTGACTTACGTGTGATCTCATCACAAAACTAAAACTCTTGGCGATGTATTCCCTTCTCAGGCTTCACTTTGGCTGCTTGGCAGGGGTAAGCTGGCAACTATACAGCAGTTCTTTCATGAATGCAAGTTTGTGTTCCCATACACTCCCTGTTTTCATCACCGCTGTTTGCATTGTGATTTTACCAAACAGTCCCAATAAATATTCAAACTCATAAAGTTCCACCATACAGTACTTGGAAAGTCTGTGTGTCCAACATTAAGCAAAGGGAAAACATATGGTTTGCTCAGTAAGAAGTTTGTGTCTAATGTGTCACACATTCTACCACACAAACAAGGTGGTATAATTTAAAACATCTACTGCCTCCGTTGCCCATTACTTGATTCATGATTGTTCTAATCAGCTGCAAAACAAGCTACTATCAGGGCAGCATTCTTTATAATAATTTGATTTATGGGCCATATGGAAACAGGTTTCCCAAAATGCATGGATGTTCCTATTACTAAACTAACAATGAAATAATCTATGATATTGCTAATACTGTTAGCCTTATTAGATTGTTATAAAGTTTACTCTGCAACATGTAAAGAATTTTAAATATTAGGAATGAACATAAATATTAAATAGGATTAAAATAGGTAAGCAAGAGATGTTGTCCAAAGGATGGACGACACTTACTACTGAATTCAAGAGAAGAATAAAAGTATTTATCTGCCTCTTTCCAAAGCAGACTCAGTAAAGTTTAGTTGTCCATTTCTCTTTAGGGCACTGGAAAACTGGAGATTTAGGATCATTTCTAAAAAGGACTAAATTTTCATTGGAAAAATCCTAAGGAATTTTCCCTTTCATAATTAATTTTCTTTGTTTTCACAATGTCACAAAGGTATAAGTGGCATATAGAATAGAATAGAATAGAATAGAATAGAATAGAATAGAATAGAATAGAATAGAATAGAATAGAATAGAATAGAATAGAATTTTATTGGCCAAGTGTGATTGGACACACAAGGAATTTGTCTTGGTGCATATGCTCTCAGTATACATAAAAGATACGTTTGTCAAGAATCATAAGATACAACACAATGATAGTCATAGGGTACAAATAATCATATTAGAAAACAGTCAATATAAATCGTAAGGATACAAGCAACAAAGTTACAATCATAGAGTCATAAGTGGGAGGAGATGGGTGATGGGTGATGGAAAGATTAATAGTGCAGACTTAGTAAATAGTTTGACAGTGTTGAGGGAATTATTTGTTTAGCAGAATGATGGTGTTCGGGAAAAAATTGTTCTTGTGTCTAGTTGTTCTGGTGTGCAGTGCTCTATAGCGTCGTTTTGAGGGTAGAGGTTGAAACAGTTTATGTCCAGGATGCGAGAGGTCTGTAAATATTTTCACAGCCCTCTTTTTGACTCATGCAGTATACAGGTCCTCAATGGAAGGCAGGTTGGTAGCAATTGTTTTTTCTGCAGTTCTAATTATCCTCTGAAGTCTGTGTTTTTTTGAAAAAGGATTAGTATATATTATATTGTGGCTTTCTGAAAAGAAAAATACTCAGGGTTGCATTGCACTACATGCTGAAAACAATGAATTTAAGCTCATTTTATTTTGTTCCACAGGCAAGTAATCAAATTTTCTTCATACTAACTGAAAAATGAATCCCAAGTTATGACACCATTTATTCACTATATTGACATGTGGAATAATTAGCTAGGTCTTCTATCCATCCATACGTCCCTCATACAGTTGATATATCTTTTATTCTTATGTCTACTCTTGTAGTAGCATTCCCTCAATTCCAAGTTCCCTTGTCTCATCCATGTATGGTTAGTTCCACTTATCATCAGATTGTCCCTGGCTCTCAATATCTGAGGTAGACCTTGTTAATCCTGGTGATGGCTGAAATGGCATTACCTTCTTGATTTGTGTCACTGTCCTATTTGAGGTAGGCATGTGGAGTGTTAGAGGATCTTTGCCCAAGGATCCTAGGTAGATACCAACTGGGATTAGAATCTCCCCCATTGATGGTGATGCTCTAAACACTACGATATCCAGCCACTATATATACCCCATGCTAGGTGGAATATGAGCGATCCATGTTCAGAATTCAGTATTTCCAGTTAAAAGTGGATACTCAAAGTCAGGTAAGTTGTACTGAGTGCTGAAGGAAAGGCGTTATTTCTCAGGGCTCAGACTCACAGCATGCATGTCATTTCAAAAATGTGTTTTGCTAATTGTTTTTGAGAGATGTGTCCTTTTAACCTTCTCTTCATGTCATCCCCAATATACTGCCAAGGCAGCCTAGAGCCATCCTTAATAGTAGTAATCTAAGCTGACACTAGGACAAGCTTGGAGATGAGCTAGTCAGGGACAGTGATTTGCCAAACTACTAGAAATGCTCCCTCTCTATTGGATTGCCAGGCATTGTACCTCCTTGGGCATTTTTGGCTGCAAAAAGGGTCGTTTTTTTTTTTTTTTTTTTTACGATGGAACAACACTTAGCAATAAGTCAGTCAGAAAACATGCTGTTGGCTGTGTGTGTAAGTCACATGCATATGCGTGTGCTGGGATGATCATCAATTCAGGAAAGCCCTTGAAATTCACACACTCAAAGGAAGAACAGGAAGTGAAAAAAAGAGGCCTTTTGCCTAATCAAAAGGGATTTCCTCAGAAAATTGATCTCAGGAGGGAGAAAGATAACATTGATCCAGAGAGTAATAACAGCACTGAGTGTTTTGGCTTGAGTTTTTCTGCTTTGTATTTCAAATAAATTCTTTCAATTATTCAGACATTTTGGGGGGGGGGGGAGTATCCATGAAATTGATTTACAAAATGAGTATGCAATAATAATAACAACTAAAACTAAGTAAATTTTTTAAAAAGACTTTAATCCCCAAACCTGATGTGCTGCACATTCAGGAGATAAATTGGTAATTGGGTTCTCTGCCAGCAGGTGATGCTGGATGGAATAGGAAAGGACATGGAATCTACCATGCATTATCCTTGGTGGAACTGTTCTCACCAAAGGTAATACCAGGGCTTGGTATCAGATACCAGCCCTGATGCTGAGGCCCTTAAAATTAGGCTGTAAGAGCAACGCAATTTATGTCAATATACTTTCCTTTTGACTCAAGGATAGGAAGAATTAACATTAATAGGGCTATAAGGAAGAGTTCTCCAACTCCTTCCAATCTGTTTAGCAATCAGAGAAATTTCCCGAGCAGGGCCTAAATAAACTAATAAAACTAATAATTTAAATCTGGAAATAGCATGAGAGAAAAATAAGACTACCTTCATCTACTTTCAAAAGTCCAATCTATTCTGTTCCTTTCATCTTCATTTAGAAATTCTTGTAAATATAGAAATCTTATTATTCTAGTCCTTTTATTTTAGTCCTATGTATTTTCACAATATTTTTCACAATTTTAAAAAAATGCTGGCGGGTTGCGGGGGGGAGGCAAGAAGAATAACAAAACTATAGGCTCTTACAACTGCTCAGTGATACACCAAGGGATTAATAGACTGCCTAAAACCTTCTGACAGCTGTTCTGAAACTCAGTCAAAATGTTTTTGTAATCTCATTCTCATGCAGAAAAACATTAAAATGTCATCATTTAGAAGATCTGAAGGAAGCAAATTCTTAAGAGTAGGTAGTTGGGATCAATAGATGTAGCATTCTGTATTTTTATTTTTGGGGGCATGAAAGCATTCCTGTAATGCTTTAATTGAAACTAGAAGACACAGAGATATTATTTCAAAGTGCATTAATAATTATTTTCCCAACAAACAAAATACAGTAGAATTTTATGATTAAATACAATTCTCCTTCCCTATAATGTCTCTGGTGTTTTGCATGGAATGGCATTCAGTTGGATAGTGCCTCTATTATGACTAAATACAACACAGAACCCATAAAGATTTTTTTCAAGATCTGGTAATTTTATAATTTAAATTTTCGTAAACATGCTTCATGTGTGTGTGTGTATACGTGCGCGTATGTATATGTATATGTGTGTGTATATACATACACATACACACGTGTATGTATACACACACACACATACACAGGCAGACAGATAGATATACACACACAATATAGTCCCCCACACCTAACTATATACACACATTAAATAACAATACAATGGAGATCTCAATATTAGGTCATTAATTCACCAATACCTAAATGATAATTAATCGTTATAGAATTTTATTTTTCTCTTTTTTCTCTTTTAGTTTAATTAATGTTTTTAAATAGTAGAATGTTAATACTTCTAACCATGTAAACATTACTGCATTGAAATAAAGGTACTGTATATATCATGATTATTTAAATCACAATAATAAAAATGACTATATAGAGATCTTTATACAAAAAAAGCAATATATTCCACATAGATTCCATCATCATTTTTGAATGCCACATAACTGACAGCTACAGCATTCTTTTTCAAATTGGTCTGCCCTGTGCATGGTGGGGAATTGCAGTTTAATTATCCTAATGCTAAAATCAACAGTGATGAAGCTTAAGAACAACTGGTTTTTTTCCCCTAGAAGAACCTTCAACATGCTTATAGAAATGGAAGAGTCAATCGGGTCACAGAACTCTAGCCACATACCAAAGCACTAGACTGAGACTAGTGATCTATAAGAAACATGATATCTGACAACAAAGTACAAAATTAAGACTTGAAACAAATGCTGATAAGGGAGGCAGAAGGCTTGGTAGTAAATCTAGTAAGAGTTTGGCTCTAATCCAACATTCCACTTCACTGGCTCATGTGTAGACATTTTCTCAGAACAGCAAAGTCCAACTTTCCTCCAAATTTTATTCCATACAATTATATCACTTAAATATATAAATTAAAAATGCGTGCATACTGTGTTTAGAGGACAAAAATAAACCACTCACCTAAGATAATTTTGGAGGGATTGGCTCATTCTGCAGAGCTTTATTGCAGCATTGTGTCTAGCTACTTGTAGAGTCTTTCCTTCACCAAAAAACTCATGCTCACCTCCAATTAATTGAACATACAAAACTTTAGGCAGTGGGTGGTATCTAAGAAAAAAAATATGGGGGAAGTGTTTCTCACTGTACGCCAAATCCACATACTAAGCAATTTGTATATAAATTATAAATGAAATATATCACAAGGAGCTAAGATCTGGTTATAATGCTTTGATTGAATACAAACTACCATTTCCCGCCCCCCCCCACTTTTTCCCAAACTACATTTCATTGTATGATGATATTTTTTTTGCAGTTGTAATTCTTATTATCATTTTATCATTTTGTTCTTCTAAAAAATTCAGGACAGATGAATTACTAATGCTAGACCCAAAATACTTACCCAGCAAATTTCAAGATCAATCTGTTCCAAACATTTCTGCATGATCCAATCTGAGCTGGTCACCTGAATCAAAGGTTTATTCTTCCAAGCTTTCAGACTCATGTTGGAGCCCATCATCAGGGAACATCTCTCTCTCCAGAATATGTACACTGGGCTGTTCTACATGTTGTATTTATATGATGTATGGCTTTAGTTGTTAATTAGGGTGTTCATTTTTCTAATATATGTTTCTAATCAATCCAAGCAGAGGTTTTATAAGTGAGAACTACGGTAATACGTAAATGAACTGTGACTCTCCTGAAGCCATTACTCACATTATCTTAATGTGACATTTTATGAAGCACTGAAGTGGCAATAATGATCAGACAATTTTTTCTGTGGCAAACCTACTAGTATAATTGAAAATTTCATCAAAGGGGTAAGGCCTGGGTAAGATTCAAAGGTCCCACTCCCAATGCATTTAGCATAAGGTTTGTAAATACTTTAACAAACTTTAAAATAAATTCTCAATGTAGGCCACTATTTTGGGAGACCACTAATAGAAGACCATTTAAGAACTAAAAATATTAAACTGAAACTCAGTTTCTAAGCTATGATCCGGCATAAAGCTCTTAAGCAACGAAGAATGTTTACAACTAGTTCTTAGCATCTGAAAGGGGATTTATAATATGCCTTCAACTTGGCGTGATTAGGCGCCATTGTAATTAAATAAACTGTTATGGTCTGTTGGCAATTACAAAACTAATTTTGGTTTGCCACAGAGGCAAACAAAATTTGTGTTTATTATAATTTTAATGGAGTATGATGTGATATGAAACAAACATGCTGAATCAATCCTATATTTCTAGCCAAATATTACTTGCATACTAAACATGCCTTAAGAATTCTCCATGCATGGCCACTAAATATAAAAAGTAAAGTACTGCATTTCCCATATTTTTTCAGATATGGCACGAGTGTCAAACACACCACGTCACTTTGCTGTCACATGATGTTTGATACCCCTGCTCTATGGCATCAACATTCCTTGAAGAATAGATGTTTTACAAACCTTCTAATAAAATAGTAAAATTTCAAAGCGGTATGAACTGCTTGTATTTAATTCCATTTTCTTTTCATATCATAATTTGCAATATAAAGCTAGGTTTATGTACTTTGTTTCCTTTAGCATTTTTCTGAATTGTCTATTTATTAAGTTCCTGGATAAATATATTTGTACCACATTATTTCTGAGGTATTCAAAGATTCTCCATTTTTACCACAAAACATTTATTGACAAAATGAAACATAAAAGAAATGTCCTGAAAATTTTGTTTTCAAAAAAATTATTATAACATTTTTAATCAATATGAATGTGGCAATTCTGTAAGTAAACTATATTACAGATAGTCCTCATTTAGTGATCATAATTGAGATTGGCAACTCAAGTTATTAAACGAAGTGATCTCTGAAACCACAACTCTGCTTATCATCTGACTTCAGCTTTCTTTTGCTTTTCAGACCTGCAAAGGTTGTAAATGCAAAGACTGGTTGTAAAGCTAGTTTTTCATCATCACTGTAACTGTGAAGAATTGCTAAATGAAGCAGTTGCTAAACTAGGGCTATTTAAAATAGCAGCAGAACTTTTTAAAGTATCCAAATGCTATAAAAATGCCAGAAGACTAATATCCTGAATAAAAGGAGAATCAATTCTGGGTCTTTTAGGAGGTCTTTCTACAAGTAGGTACCTGTAAGTGAAAAAGACCTTTTGCTGGATTCAACCATCTAACATTCCTCAGCAGGAATGTCCAGAGGAGAACCTCTGAAGAAAACAGGAACATCTCATAGAAATCTATTAGAGGAAGTGTTCTCTGATACTCTTCAGAAAAGCTTTATTCTGTAACTGTCTTTTATCACATGGTCACTCCTTCATAGCCATGCAGTTTATCACATTGGGTATATGATATATCCAATGGCGCGTGTGCGTGTGTGTGTCTGTGTGCGCTTATTTGTAAAAAAATGATCCTCTTTGTTTCAAAGAACAAAGTATTATTAAACACTTCTCTGATCTAGTTATATAATGACTTCATTAAGGGGCATTTACAAAGTAGATTAAAGGCGTCTGACTGTTTATTTTGACCTCAAGGCACAGTCATGTAGCTGAGATCACAATTGTGATCACAATTGTTGCTACTGAAGAATTTAAAATGGTTTTCAATAGATCCAGCTTGCTTAATTTTGATTGTACAACAAATTGATTGTTCAGTAGATCCAGCTTGTACAATTTTAACTGTACAACGAAGGCCATAAAGTAACAATTAGAAAATAAACAGAAATACAAATAACATTCAATTAGCAGAAATTATGTTTCATGTTATTTATTTATTTGATTCCTATAGCTGCCCATCTCAACAAGTGACTTTTTTCCTATCGAATTCACATCCATCTATGGGTGATCAATGGCACAAAAGAGCTTAGTTCACTGTTCAGGCCAGAGTCTGTATGTGATCCTTCAATTTTTTTTAAATAAACTGCACCTTTTAAAAGACTAAAGCTGAAGCAAAAAGGAGAAGTAGCTAATTTGTTCCAGAGCTGAAAGAACCCCAAAGCAGTGGTTGAGAGTGTGTGTATAGAAAGAAAAACAAGACCTACTCCTCCTAAAACATATTAATTTATCTATATGAACACAGTTTTTACATCACGTTTTACCTGGAATCTAAAAGAACTTTGTATGCATGCAAAACATAATTACTTTTGACCATTGGAGCATCCCATGGACACCTGATCAAAATTCAGGTACTTGGCAAATGACTCATATTTATGACAATTGCGGTGTCTTGGGTTCATGTGATCACTCTGGCCTCTGACAAGAAAAGTTGATGAGAAAGCCAGATTCATATACCACCCATGATACTAAATTAACAACTGCAGTGATTCACTTAACAATTGTGGCAAGAAGAGTCGTAAAATGGGGCAAAACTCACTTAACAACTGCCTTGCTTAAAAACAGAAATTTCGGGCTCAGTTGTGGTCTTAAATTGAGGACTGCGTATATTTTAAATGAACTATTAATCCTCTTCCATAAATTAACAATGTTATGTAAAATGTCTGAACAAAACTCCCAAAGTTGCTCTAGAATTCATGAACATTTTCTCAGAGCCTGAAATAATATGTAGTGACATTATGTCATACTATATTAATTTTGGACTTACTGGTTAGGATATATTTAAGAAGCACCCTATCCATATAATGCAGAGATATACCTTTCATAAGATGATAGAAACTTACAAGGAAAAGAGGTCTATTCTCACATCTGAGATAGAGGACAATACACATTTACCTTTTCAAGTAAATTCATGTGTCTGAATGGATTATGTAGTTGTATTGCAAATTATGCAAATGTACTTTGAATTCAGATTTCCTATGTGTAGTGCTTTTTTTTTGTTGAAAAAAATGCATTACTTCTTATAAAGGTAGTCCTTCAGTTATGATGGCAGTTGGGATCAGAAGTAGGCAAAAAATTAAAAAGTTTCTTTCAAACTAAAAAAAGACAGAATCTATGTAATTGATTATTGAACTCTCTTATCTATTTCAGCACATAAAACTTTTCCATGAACAAGATTACCATCATGCCGGTCGTTAGAAAGACAATTTTCTAAATATTTCAAAATTTTCAAAACAGAAGAATATAAAAAATACTGTATATCTTACTACAGTGTCATCATCATACCCTAAAAACAACATTGTATTTACCACCATACTGGCTACTTAAGGAAAGAGAGCGAAGTATTTCAACCCTTTAATTTAGCATTATATTTATCCCTATTGACGTTATATACTGGTACATCAGGCTAATTTGGACAACTTATTAAGATGAATGTTTTCCTATTACATAATGCTTAAAAGTTAGAACAAGCATAAAGTTAGAGCAAGCATAAGAAAGCCAAAGCTCTTCATGAGAAAAAAATAAATTGTAGAGTTAAAAGGTTTAGCAGAAGGTTTGTTTTGATTACACATAATACTCAATGATCTAGATATAAAAAGTACTGTATTCACTGAAAGACAAAATGTCCTGGAAAAAAGAGTTATTGTACTTAAATCATGTTCTAGTTTTGTTGTTGTTGTTAGTTTTATTTATTTACACATGTAACTGAAACCATATCAACATTCTATGCCCACTGAGCATACTCAATCTTTATGGCCTATTTCAAGATCTCCTCCACTATCATGTTCTATACTTCTGCAATCTTGAAGCCAGATTACTCCTCTCTTCACGGTTTAGAAATGGTAATAGGATATCGGTAATTTAATTTACATTAATATTTGCAATATAATTTATTTACAATATTACTAATGTTTATAGAATATGTAAGCCAAAGAAACAAAAAAAAATCTGACATCAAAAAAATCCTACGCAATTCTTCAGCTCAAGTTTATACTTTAAAATCTGTCTGTAGCAAAGACAAGAAAAAGATGGAGAAAAAAAAACAGGCAAGAGTGGATAAATAAATATAAATGCTATTCTACACTCATAAGTGTATTTTCAGTTGTGTAATAAGATTTTTCACAAAGAAGATTCTCTTTTTTTAGGAAGGCAAAACATAAATTGCGTAAATTCTGGGATAATCCTTACATTTACTTATAAAAGTACAACTCTTATAATAGGCCATTATTCTTTACCTATCTTCGTATTTACTTCCCCAACATGTTATGTTCCCTCTGATGTTATGAGAACTCAGCTCCCAGAATTCTGACTGGGAATTCTTATGTATTTGCCCCAACTGCAATAACAATCTTAAAAACAAAGCCTCACATTATATCACCCATCCCACATTTAAGCAAGCTTTGCCTTTGTATATACAAGATGGAAGACAACATAAACAACTAGGTTTCAGCTTTGAAGTTGAGTGAAAGAGAAAGGCTTTGAGATTATTCCTGAAATCCAGGAGTGAGGGATCCATACAATTCTGTAGTATGATTCATAATCAAGAAAGCATTCTAATCTTCATACTTTTTGCCTATTAATGGGCGAAAACTCTCAGTAATCTCTATTTAGATGAACTGACAGGATGGGCAGATTTATTCTGAACAAGGTAAATCAAACTTGCCATCATGCTCTCTTAGCAACCACAACTGGGACCGGTAATACAGTCGCTAACGGTTGTTAAGTGAGATTACATGACTACAACCCTTACAATCTTTCCTAGGTATTATGTGAATCAACTAGCCATTAAGCAAGACATTGTGTGACCATGATTTGCCATTTTATTGCTGGCTTCTGCATTGACTCTGCTTGTCAGAAGCCAGCTATGAAGTGTAACAAATGGTGATCATATGACTGCTAATCCTCTAAATGTCATAAGTGAGTAGACCACTTGTAAAATTACTTTCTAAGTGCCACCGTAACTTCAAATAATCATTAAATGGGGCAGTCTTTGTGTGGGGACTATCTGTAGAGGGCTTTATAGGTGATAACAAGTACTACTGAATTGAGCCTGGGAGTTTATTGAAAGCCAGTATAGCAACAATAAAATAGCAGTTACTCTATAGTGGTGTATCCTACCTGATTACAGCTGGGTTGCTGCATTTTGCTGAGTTATCCTCACTCCCAGTCCTATAGACACATCATGCAAGAGTCCAACTGCATGGGCTCTTGAATTACATAAGAACACGAGTTGCCAGTGGCTTCACTGACCAAACATTATCTCATTAAAAAGCACTGATCTCAATTTTCCTGAACCTGATACCTTCCAAATGTGCTGAACTTAAAATCCAAAAATTCACAAACCAGTCTAGCCACTGATACATTGGCAGAGAAAATCCAGAGAATGCTTCATTAACTATAGAGGATATCAGGTTGGGGAAATCTTCTCTGAATTCAAAGTTATTTTGTGTTTCACCTAAAACCCAGTTTGGTTAATATTCCAGCTATTAAAACCCCAACCCTCTTTCTCCTCTATGCTTGTCCTCATAATGAAAGTTTTTCCCCGGTCCCTAGTTTTGGATGCCTTCTAATTTAGCCTTCCTATCCTCTGAATGAAGCTCAACAGAATCTATAATTTTACAGACTAGAGTTAAATTGTTGCAAGGATTTGGGGAAATTACCATTGTGTACTTGTTCAGCCATAGATGTTCAATATATGTGAAATATGTTGAGAAATGAGACAGTATGGAAGGAGGAGAGAAAGAAAACAAAGAATTAAATAGGTATAGTGTTAAACAGACATTTTGCAGGAAATAATGTCATAGATTAAAAATACCTCTGTGGTAAATAAACCATATGCTGTGTTCTTTAACTTTCCTGACATCTAGTGTAAAGAATAGTCTGTTGAAAAATGCCTTAGCTTCTGTAGAAGTTAAAAACAAATAATAAATTCATACTGCCCTCTGGTGGCCAATAAGAATTATTTTAAATTATACTATTTTCTAAAATCTAATCAAGAGTGACAATTGATTCTGTAAACTTCACTTCTCACATGGATAAATAACCATTGTTTTCAAAGCTTCTTTTCCCCACAAATTGACTTTCATATTATTCTAGGCAAATAGAAACCATGAGCACAAGCTTTGCAACAGCACTTTCATGAGCTTCCCGTATCATTTCTTTAAGCCATACTGAGTCTCTACTTCTTTGGGTGTAAGCAGATATTCACTGGTCTTGAACTGATTTCTTACGTTCAATTTTTGTATAATATATAGATAATCTTGAAGTTATGAATCCAGACAAGGTTTTTAATATATTGATCATATGGCCAGACCATTCCTTACCTGACTGTGTCCCACCCCCAAATTTATTTTAAAATATGCTGGTCCAAACAAAGATAATTAAGTAAACTAAGTTCGTAAACTGAGTCCGATGTGATCATGATATATGAACACAGGTATTCTGTATTACTATCATGATATATGAATGCAGCCTCAGTTTTCTCAACAAATTAATAATTGGCAGAAAAAAGCATGCAAAGGATGAAAGGCTTCAAGGTTTTTAAACCTTCAGTACAGTCCAAACTGTTTTTCTTATTTATTCAAGATAAGAAATTTATATTAAAGTCTTGGTCTTTCAACTTCTTTGGCCCCAACTTCTTTTTTAAATGCAACTAGCCTACCACTCAGGAATCAAATGAAGGCTTAGTTTTTTTAAAAAAAAAAGAACTGTGCAGCCAGCTCTATTTTAGATAACTAAGTTACAAACCATAATAATGATACAGAAACTGGCTCAAAATGCTGAGAAATCACATGTCATCTGATAGCAGAAAAGGAAACTCAAATATGTTCTAAACATTCTCTATTGTCACATTTGCCTGTACAATCCACTTTCATAAATGGTAATTTATTTTAGTGTAGAGGTTAGTCAGGAAGGTTATCTATTCATATCCAGTGAATAGATAATTTATCTATTTCTACTAATGTCTTGAATGGAAGGATTTGTAAAATGTGAAATGTAGGGGTTTTTTTTTTAAAAAAACACAAAGTGCTATTGAATAACAACATTTGCAAACCAAAGAAGCTGGCATTTTAAAATGTTATTGGCGCTACAATAATTAAAAATATAATTAAAACACACAAACCTCCAATCGTACATGCCACAAAAATGATAGCTGGGGATAGCTCTGTAGCTGGGGATGGCTTTTGATTTAATGGTATAGAGATGGCAGGCTCCCCTCTTTTCATTTCAAGACCATTCAATTTCACTGTTGGAGTAATACTGCCTGTAAAAACAAAAATGTATATACCGTATATTTAACAGGCGTAACAGAAATACCAGGATCAATTTTGTTTCCATTTTCTACCTTTGAATCATAAAGTATCATATCCAAAAAGCACCACTGACTTTTCAGATCTAAATTTACATTTTAGATATTCAGATCTAAATTTACAAAATCTCTAAATGCTAAAACTGGAGATAATCTCATTCACTCATGAGGCTATTCCAGAAGATGGTAAGCACACTAAAAATGAAAATTTATGGTATATTGTCAAACTGAACATAATGAACGGTGACTGATACAATATAAGGTGTTTATATTAAGATGCAGGCTATTTACTGTATGTATAAACAGAGAATGACAAAAGATAATAAAACGTTAAAATTAAAACTTCAGAGGCTTGTGCATTCACATGGCTATTCTTACAGTAGTGCATAAAATATTAATCATAAGTTAATTTATTCTGAATGGCCAATTTGAGAAGGACTAAAGTAGTGATTCCTATTGGGGGGTGATGGCTGATGGCACAAGAGCATTCTTATAGAAAATGTTTGTACACCTGTTTCATTGTGTTTCACGAAATCCTCTTCACAATGTGGACGCCAATCATAAATAAAAAGGCAACCTTCTGAGATAAAAAAATCCCCAAAGTTCCTCAAGGTAGAGATAAGATGCAAAATGTTATGTTGTTACTGTTTTGAGAGGGAATTTCAAACTAGGGGTTGTTTCTGATTGGTTAATGACCAGCAGCCAAACTGTATATAAAGAGTGCTGCTGCCTGCATACCTTTGCTGAAGTCTCACCATGTAATAAAGAGCTGTTGTCACTATCCTGCCTATGCTGCTCATTATTGCCCAGCCACTTCACAAAACATACAGCAACTCTTTTGAATGCACAATTTTCTATTTTAACATACATTTCAGATGCCCCACAAGCTGAATATTAGAAAGAGCTGGCATCTCAGAACCACAATGTCTAATCTCATGTTTATTCTCACAAATCACAACTACTTATTTTACAATAAAGCTGGTGGTCCTCAATCAAACACATAATTAGAAAGGGGAGGGGGAAGCAAAATGCTCATTACATATGAGCATTTTTCTTCCCCCCTCCTTTTTAACTGTGTGTTAAATTGAGGACCACCAACTTTACTTCTGTAAAATACTGTACTTGTGATTTGTGACATATATATCACAACATATATTTACATATAATAAAATCCAGAAAATACACAGACATTTACGAAACCTCGGTCTAAATATAATGCCTGAATGAATGAATGAATCAAAACTATTGCCTGATGGAGCAAAATGGTTTGGTTGAGATCAGTATATGTGGGACTGATTGGGGTAGATTGTAGGGGTGACAATGTAGGAGTAGATTGTAGGGGTGACAATGAAATATAATTTTATCAGATTTTATTTATCCATATATTATTGTATTTTATTCCAATCTGTTTTTAAATTGCATTTTATTCCAATTCCACTTTAAATTGTTTTTATCAGATTTTAGTAATAATTTGTGTTTGGAACTCTGCACTTTGATATGGCACATGGGCTAATTAATAAAGTAAATTAACTAACTAAATTGCCTGATGGCATACACACTATTAAAAAATTAAGCAATAAGGGTTGAATGAAAAGCCATGACTCCACCCCCATATCTTTAATTTAAAAAGAGGTGTATTTAATACTTGTATTTACTTCTCCACACGTACGCACCACCATTCAATATACATTTCTACCAATGCCAGACAAGCTTCTTAAAGCCATCATTAAAGAACTACATGCTTTGTGTCTTCAATTAGAGACTGAAATTATTGCTACTTCTTCATTTGAGTCAAACAGATGCCCTTGAAGGTATTCTTTCAATTTTCGGGAAAGGTGGAAGTTGCATGTTTCCAGTTCTGCACTAAATTGGGATGGGTATAATGGCAAGATCCAACTTCATAACAGCCTCTTGGATGGCTTGTGAGGTGTGAGACCTAGCATTCTTATATTATAGCAAAAGTTCCTTCTTTGCTTCCGAACACTTCTTAAACACTGTTTCAAAAGTTATAATATTCAATATTCTGAGTTGATAAACATACCAGGTTCAAGAATAATCTGTCACAAAAAATGTAACCTCGAGTTTTCCCACTGAATATGTTTTGATTCCCTCGTGACATTTTAGTGACATTATTTTGTGACTGCTTCATTTCTGGATCATAATGATGAGCTACTGTGTTGTCATCATGATGTCAAGACATTGTTCACTCTCATTCTCCTAAGGTGGCAACAACTGCTGACAAATTTAAGTTTCTGAAGTCAACATGCCAAGAACCTATTTTACACACATTTTGGGGGGGTTGGGAATAATATTATTTAACCTATCTATGAGTTTGACTTTAGTGGGTAAAAAAACCTGTACAGCATAACATGCTGTTTTAGTTTTACTTTCTGTACACTGTTGATATCAGAGTTTGTCAAGTTTTGAGGAAATAATGATTAATTATGTGGGTATATTTTTGTACAAAAGCATTCCTTATCTGTGATGTTATACATTTCAGAAATAAGCTTTGTTAAGTTAAATGTGCCCTAACTTACTAAATCAAATGGGACGTTGGTTAAGTTAAATGAGACCATGTCTATATGTAGTTGTACCGCATCTTTAGAACCTCCTGAAAGTGAAGATTTTTACTAGCTCAAATAGTGAGTGGGGTAATCAATATAACTTTCATTACTATTACCAAACAAGGCCTTGACATGTTTCTTGGACATCCTCTGATTTGAACTCATCTTTTCAGAAGCATCGCGAAGCTCTCAAGGTGTGGGGGTCTCACCTGTGCGCTCCCTGCCCTGCAGGATAAGCGGCTCTAGAAAGGATGACGAGAGGCTCCCTGCCGCCCCATCTGGAGGCTTTTTAAAGAGACCGGACGGCCACTTGTCTGGAATGGCGTAGGAAGGATGTCCCGCTTGAGCAGGAGGTTGGACTAGAAGACCTCCGAGGTCCCTTCCAACTCTGTTATTCTGTGCGGAGCCAAAGAGCTCGACCTGCGCATCTCAATTCCTCTCCACCGCAACAGCAACGGAGGCTCTTCTCTGCCCCGCGGGAGCATTTCCAGCAGCCGTTCTCGCGCTACTCCGGTCCCCCGGCGGGCCGTACGGCACAAGGTTACCTGGTTCCCGGGACATTTTGGAGACGTCGTCATAATCGGCAAATACTAACAAGAAGTGAACCCGCCGTGGAGATCGGCTGCAACCAATCGCTTCGCCACCCTCCCACTCTCGCTACACGCCACGCCAAGGCGCCGTCAACGTCGCGGCCCGCGATCCGACCTCTGACCAGGGCCTATCCTATCCGGGTTGAAGCGTCTCTACGCGGGGCTGCTACCGCCGCTACTCACCCCCCCCCACCCCCAAATTTCTGGCCGTGCGAAGGGCCGCCTCCGCATCACCTTCCCCAGCGCCTCCCAGTCCCAAACCGCGAGCGGTGTTTCGCGCCCCCCGGTGGCAGCTGAAGGCACCGCGGTCCTCTGGATTCAGTCCCAGTCTCTTACAACTGGCATTACTACATCTTGCTGGCATGTGGTTTTGGAGTGTCGTTGTATTGTATTGTATTTTTTATTCTGCTTCTGGTCTACTTTTAGCTGCTGTGGCAGCGGAAACCGGCAAACCTGCTCATGACATACCTAACCTGTCAATAATGACATCAGAAATAGTCTAATTTCTCATTCTTTAATCTTGCTGCTAGGGGTTCCCTTTAACAATATTTTTATTTGGGTGATCTAAGCCTGAAGGAATACGTGATATTTTTTTTCAGCTTTTATTGGTGCACAACTATAAAGAAGTGCATTTCAGTACTGGATTTTCTATCAGCCTTTTCCCACCCACCGACCCTGCCCCCAATGCCAGGTAACTAACTATTTGATCTTTTCTTGCACTTTTTGGAATCATTTCAACCCAGCACCTGGATTAGCTCTCTAACCAGCTACTTCACACTACAATATTTTATCAAACAACTGATACAACTCTTCCTTAGAAGAGAAAGCAGAAATGGATTTTAATTTCCTTTTTGAGGGGGGGAGGGAGACACAGCCTATATTTTGGCCTTTCCTATCCCAAGTCTAACTTTTCATCTTGGTCAGGTAGCTCTTGCTTATCACTCCTGAGGTACTATAATACAACGCATGCCATTTGATTCAAGTAATTAGTTTTCCTCCACTTCTTCATACTCACCATCCATCCACTCTTGTCCCTTGCAAGTATCCTCATTCCCAGCCACTAGGTTGGATCTGATTATATAGAAACTTGGACTTATCATGTAAACCCAGCCCTTAGTAAGTAAACATCACTGTTGGGCTGCTGTTGCAAGAGTTTAAGCTAGAGAGGGAAGAACATGGGTACCTTCTTTTCCTTTGCTACTACCCTCTATTTACCACGTTGACTGCTGCATTTTCTCCATAGCTGGACTTCCCATTTGGAGTTTATTGCTACAAGATGCATGTTTTCAGGCCAAGCAACTAGCAAGCAATTTATAAGCCTTTCCCTACCTGACACTTTTCTGCTATCACCTGGACCACAGTGGGCAGAGCTGTTGGCAACCTCTCAACCTCTCCCCTCACTAGTAACTGAAATATCAATCAGTATATCCCTCATATCTTTCACTCTTCAAATGACTTCTTTGTGACTTAATCGTTGTCATGGTACATGTGTCTGCCTCCATCATCAACAGTGAGTCTGTGGAGCTTTCAGTTGTTTTTATGCAAAGCTCATAGACTTGCTGTTTTGCAATGGTGTAATGATCAGTCTGTATATTCTGCAGGAAGATTTATTTGGTCAATACTAAGACCACTCACTCAATGATTCTGGACAATTTGCAGTGGTTCAAAGCAGTAAAAAACAAACATTAAACATCAAAATATGATCAAACTAAGGAAAAGCCAAACTACTATATTCACCTGGAAATTAGCAAGACCACACATTATCCTCTCCAACCCTGTGGGATCAGCCAGGTCTTAAATGTCTTTTTAAAAACCAGCGATTAGGGTCATTGGGATTTGGGGGGTGGGGTGTACCATTCCAAAGGGGAGCAGCAACAATGAAAGCATACTTCATGTGTCCCCTAAAATGGTACTCTTTAATTGATAGAATCCCAAGCATGCTGGTCCTGATATATTTCTTTTACGGCAGGCAGAAACAATAGGTAGAGATGGTCCTACAAATATCTAGACCCTATACCTTGAAAAGCTTTATAGATGACCAACATGATCTTGAATTTGCTTGAAAGCTCACTGGTAACCAATGCAGTTCACAAAATAGCAGTATGTCATGGGTATCCAGTGGTGCAGCCATTCCAATTTGCCCTGTTGTATTTTGGACCATTCTAAAGTGGCTTGCAGAGCAGCCTCAGTATGTTGCAGAAATCCAACTATTAATCAACTGATTAAGGCACGTATATGCCATAAGAATATTCTCATCTAAGAGTGGCACAACTTCTGCACAAGGCAAATTTGGAAATGCCCTCCTGGACTATTAAGCACAAGCTGTGAGTCAAGTGATTTCTACCAATGTATTATAAATGTAAGATAAACTGATTACATTTGATAAATTGCAATATATTTTTTTCCCAAAAATGAGAAAAAGTCTTGTCATTTATACAAATTAAGCTATGTATCTATAAAAAGTCTTTAACACATTTCAAAAGTATTTTATATTTGATAGGGGAGAAAACTTTCTAGGGGAGAGAACTTTCTACCGCAATAAACTTTAGAAAAACAACTGGCCAAATTTTTTCAGCCACAACATTTCAGTTGTTTTAGAATGTTGAATGTTTATATTTTGCTTTATTTTGCTTCCATTGGCTGCCTTTCCTGGTACTAATGAATGGAAAGTGGAAGTATCAACAATAAACAAGTTTTTAAAAAGTGGATATAAATTGAAATCATTTACAGTACAGCTAGATACAGCTTTTAGATGTCTTTAGGCAGATTATTTTATATGTGCCATCCAGTTCCTTAAAAGCCTTAAGCAATTTATGGCTTAAGCCTTAAAAGTAATTTAAAAATATAAAAATATTAAGTTCATTTGCCTTCTTAGTTATCCTTTTTTAGAGAGAGAGAGAGAGAGAGAGAGAATATGTACTGTACCACTATCTCCCAGGTCAGTCTTGTTTTTTTGCCTTCCAGTTTAGTAGTTGAATGCAAAAATGTCTACTGAATTTTACTCTGTGCACCCATCCTCTTTTATTGGCATGAACTATAAACAGCATGAAAGATACAGTAATGAATATCAAAAATTGTATCCATATCATTTAGAAGAAACTGGTGGTTTGAAAATGCTGAGAAATAGGAATGGGTTTATAAGCACTTTTATCACATTTTAATAAATTATTAGCAATACCTATATTATTTTATCCTTCTCATCCTTCACTGCAAATATTGTAGATTGTATTAATAGATTTGTAACAAACTATACTCAATGAGTAGTCCTTAATGGTATCACATCCACATGGAGGGAAGTAAGCAGAGGGGTAGCACACGGTTCTGTCTTAGGCCCAGTACTCTTCAATACCTTCATAAATGATTTAGATGAAAAAGGACTGGGGGGACATGATAGCAGTATTCCACTATTTGAAAGGCTGCCAAAAAGAAGAGGGGGTCAATTTATTTTCCAAAACACCAGAGGGCAGGACAAGAAACAATAGATGCAAACTATCAAGGAGAGAAGCAACCTAGAATTGAGGAGAAACTTCCTAACAGCGAGGACAATTAACCAATGGAACAGCTTGCCTTCAGACATTGTGGGTGCTTCATCACTTGAGGTTTTTAAGAAGAGACTGGACAGTCACTTGTCTGAAATGATATAGAATCTCCTGCCTGAGCAGGAGACTGGACTAGAAGACCTACAAGATCCCTTCCAGCTCTAATCTGATTCTAATTCTAGTTTTTGTAAGTATTCCCACCTGACAAGCAGCAACCCAATTCAAGTAAGCAGCAACAGTGAAAATGGATTCATGTATTTGCTTATCTAATAACAATAAGCATGAGGTATGATTATACAAAAGATGTGCATGCTACTGCAGCATTAAAAAGCACACTACACGTTGTTCAGTCAAGATCTAAGTAGAAATCCTCAGATTGCTATCAACAGGAATCTGGCAAAACAAATGCAATCATAGTTGGCTATTGCTACAGACATTGAAGCAAATTTCCTAAATAGATGCCTAATTAGAAGAATGTGAAATTAAGGATAGCATGAGACTGCAGGCAAATTAAATTAATTCACAGCATCCATCTTCACTGAAAAAAATAGGATATTAGTATCCAAACAGCATTGCTGAGCAACTTGATTGTTTCATAACTTTTAATATATTATTTATCCGGACCTTCTGAGAAAACTTCTCATGAAGGTAAGAGAATGTCCTTTTCATCCACATCATCATATTATACAACAGAAAACAGATATATAAACTGACATTTTTTTTGCCACAAAGGGGGGGGGGGGAAGATGATTTAACTAACAACTGATACAAAGACAGGTGGTTCTTAGTTATTCATGATATTAGGAAAGATAGTCCAGACTACTAAGATACCAAAAATAATGAAGAAAACATACAAGTCGACTATAAAACTTCAAAATGATATTGAGGCGAGTGATTAACATTAACAGAAACCAAGGAATTTAATGACTGAATTTAGGTCAATGATTCTCCTTTAATTCAATCCACCTCACAGGTTGATAACCAGGATAAAATTAAGGAACATTTCTATGTAAGTTGCCTTGCATGTTCTAAGCAAAATATCACATATATAAAATGAATAATAAAATGTGATGTTTGCTACTAAGTGCAGTTCATAATGATGGGCAGCCTCCAGGAAGAACCCCCCCCCCCAAAGGGCATCTTCCATGTATATACTGCAGACTGAAATGTGATTAAGTAGAAAGTAGATCCTGAACTTCTTGTTGATGGCACAGAATCAGCCCAGCATGTACCACTTGTAGAGAACATATCTTTTCAGTGACACCATTTTTTACGAAAAAAAGGAATGGTCATTTGTATCAATCCTTCATTTTCACTATGTCATTTCATATTTTTTGCAGTAAGCTCCTAATTTCCCAAAACAGATTTTCAGGTGACAACAGAATTTAAGGCTAAAGCAAAAAAAGCAAAAGTTGATTTCTTCCTCTGCCTTCATATCTTAGTGTGAGATCATACGATTTATGAAAATCCAAACGATACAATTCTGGTTTAAAATCCTTATTACATATTTAAACAGCCTCCATAGCCAAGAAATAGTATAAAATAACCCGGGTAATATTTTGTTGAGCAATTTTGATTTAATCCAAACTGAGAGATCTATAGGCAAATAAAATACATGCAAGACTAAAGCAGGGATTATGTAACCAACCTTTAAAAATCAGATATTATATGGAAACAGTTGCATTAATCTTTAAGATGGACAAATTGAACCTCCAGCCAGATGAAGGTCCTTCATAGTGAATTACAGAACAGATTGACATTATCTAAACATTAATACATAGTTTTTGTGGGTTGTGAAACTATGAAGATTCCATTTAAATATTTAGCGGTACCCTTCATGTATACACTTCTTAACATGTTTTCACAATTTAATTTACAAATGGAAAAAGAGCTAGAAGAAAATCAAGAAGGAATATAAATTTCAACATCAACATTATTTTTGGCTTGAACAAAAATTACTGTAGTAACATTAATAATGCAATGGAGAAATATAAACATCTATATACAAGTTTTCCCACAGTATCTTATTTTTGATTAAGAGGCCAATAATCTTCTTCAAAACAGAAAAGGTAACATACCCTTATTTAAAACTGCTCTACCAATAATTTGGAATTCAGTGCCTAGACAGAACACCTCTTTTTCTTTCATTTGATTTCTTCCCACCCCTGAGCTTAGCAATTATATTGATTTTAAATATTATAGCTACTGTAGTATATACATATCTATAAAATTTGTAAGATTCAATGCAGCAGTTAAAAAAAAATCCACACACACTAGAGTATTTTCAGCCAATCCTGGGAGATTTGTTTTGCTTATATGATTCTTACTTTAAAAATCAAGTAAGAAGTTTACTCTGCAGTTCAGACATTCATTTATTGACTACTAGATTTGATTTTTTTAGTGCAACAATAAGGCAACATTAAAAAGAGCATTGAAATAGAAAGTTTGCATATGTGTAAAGGTAGCAAGTTTATAAAAGACACATCATTGCTTCCTAAAAAGACAGCCTAGATCCAGTATCATAAAATTACATATAGGTGAAGATCAATTCACTATTGTTTAACAATTGTTTTTCCGTATAAAAGGTAAATCTAGTTTTTGTCATATCTTTAAAGAAAACCTGGAAAATTGTTATGGCTGTATGGGACAAGTAAGGTAAGAAAAATATATATATTTATATATATTTGTCTTAAGTTTAAATAAAAAGATCCACACTTTTTGTCAAAACAGTTCATCTCTGTCCAAAATGTATTTCTTCCTTTATGGTACAGAATTAAAAGACAAGATAAATGTTAATAAAGAAATAATTTACAAGAAAATATCTTCTGATAGCTTTTCAGTGAAAATATTGTTTTGGAACATTCAAATATGACATATAAGACCACAAAAGGAACTGTGAAGTCAAAACTTTCTAGACACATAAATAAATGAAATATTGTGTAGGCAACAGGGCTCATGCTGAAGGCTAGTATGAAATAACAGTGTGCAATCTACTTGGAAAATAGCTCTAGTATACATATTAACAAGCCCAATCATGGACTGCAGCAAATTCAGTTTTATCACTGCTACCGGTTTCTATTTTATAACATGGTTTCCTTGATGAAACCACTTCTGCCTTATTTATTCATACCTTCTCTTCAGAAATATAACACATACAAACAAAAGATATTTATTCTACCATAGAACGTACCTCTCTGCTGACATAACTTGAAAAAACTTGCTTGTCAAGACACTGACAGTTCAGTAAATATGCAATGATCTTATTAATTTCTTGGTTAAGCATGTTTTAACTTATGCTGCTAGTTTTATGATCACAGTGCACAGAATCCATATCTAAACAAATTAGGTGGCTTTCAAAGTAAAAGATAGGTTACTTATCATCCTAATATACTTAAAACCTTTCATAGGCCCTATCATGCATCTAAACTATTGTGTGGAAAGCATATATGTTTCCTGATACAATCTTTTGTGGCAATGGATATACCAAAACCACCAAGAAATTCATATTATTGCACAATACATGAAGACCTGGAATTCTTCTGAATGTTAAAATTGAATGACTTTTTCCAGCATTGTATGACTACGAAAGGCATGTCAGTAGCATGGTGTGAACCAGCGATCAACATGCGCCCAGAATGCATACTAGTAAAAATTCAGTCAAAGGAAGTAGTCTTCATTGCCTATTTATCATTTCCAGTCAGGAGGTTAAAGTTCAAAGACTGAATGATCAAAGTGCTCATTTTCTCAGTAGGACTATCTTCTGTTAGGAGAATCATAGAATGATGGTGTCAACAAGTGTCATCTTTAAAGAAAAACAAAATGTAAAATATTATATTCTGGACACATACATTTAAATAAATAAACTTTATTGTCATTGTATGTGTATACACAGTATACACATACAACGAAATTTACTTGACACCCAAAGACCAGGTCCCACACACATAATCCCCAAACACACTCCCACCCACCACAATTCCCCACCCCCAAACCACCCAAACATCCACACAACAGACCAAGTAACACTGTCCAACAGCTCACTGATGGTGGCCCTTTAGTTCTCTTATAGCACTCAACTGCTTTTTCAAAACATATGAAGATTTTTATTGGGAGAATAGCCCTTAACAGTACCATATCAATAAATTAAAATAAAGATTTAAAAATTATAAATTCTGGAAGAGACAATATAATTCTGAACCACCCACTTGCCTTGTTCTGTTCAAACAAATCTGACAATGTACTAAGGCTCAACTGCCTATTCAGTAAAATAGTGCATTTTTCAAATAAAAATGCAAATATACAAAAAGCCCAAAAGCTCAGAAACCATGGAAGAATTGGGGGAAAAAATATGTTGCTATGCAGGTATCTTCACACAGGGGTGGGCTACTGGGGGTTTGGCAGGATTTGAGTGATCCTCTAGGCAAGGATTATTGGGGTTTGGCGAACCCCCAAATGCCATCCCTGGCTGGCCACATCAACCCTGCTTCTCCCCTCCCACCCTATCCCTCCCTAGAATCTCCACACAGCCCGTTCATCATTGCAGGTAAGTGCAGGGGCTGCACAGAGGATCTGGGAGAGCAAAAAACAGGCCTACCAGAGGTTCCGGAAGTCCAGAAACAGCCATGTTTCTGGCCTCCGGAGGCCCTCCGGACCCTGGGGGAAGCAGTTTTCACCCTCCTGGAGGCTCGAGGAAAGCCTTCGAAGCCTGGGGAGGGTGAAAAATGCCCCCCCTGTCGTAGTGCAGGCAAACAACTAGGCCACACCCACCATGGACATGCCCACCCAGCAACGGGGCAGCAAACCCGTTACTAAAGGATCTGAAGCCCACCCCTGCCGTCACATCATAAAGTGGTTGAAGGATGAGAAGTGGTAGAAAAACCCTCAATACTATTTTGTCTTGATATTTGATTCCATGCAGAGTAAACAAACTGTTATATTTTAAACTATTCACTGCACTTTATTTTATGCTAGCTTTGTCAACCTATTTCTTCAGTTCAATTCCATTTTGTTAATGATCTATTCATTCAATAGATTTCTATACCAAGCAGTAAGGTTATTCATTATTTCCTTCTACTGATATGATGCACTGCTTTATACTAAATGTACTAACTGATTAATTTATTCATGGCTATTCTCAATATGAGAAAAATCCTTAAAGCTCAGCATATGCATTACGTATAGGAAAGCCTGTTTTCAGAGCTTCTGCAGTTCAGAATGCCAAAACTTCATTCCCTAGCAGATTTCTTGAAACATTCTGTACCTGAAATTTTCATGTGCCTATAAGATATAGATCTTTCTCACCTGAATTCATTAAGACAAGTCTAAGTCATTTAACAGTAGACTTATTTGTAGTGTTATTTGTGAATATTAAGAAACTTATTCAAGGATTATACAGGAAGCTTTGTAAAGTAAATACTAATTATTCATTACTTAGAATATTGTTTTCAAACTAAATGCTTACCGTGATACCACCATTTTGTTTTCTTTGGATTCTTGTTACATGTTCTTACATAAAATGAATTATCTGGTGGCCTTCTCTGCAATAAAGTAAAACTATATTAAATTATAAGCCTACTTCAATTATACAAAACTGCAAATTAGTGGCTCAATTGAAAGTAGGATATAAATCTAACAAATTAAGGGAAGGGAGGGAAGAAATTTCAGAAATGGATTCATTGAAATGAGAGAAAAAATTATAAGTTCTTTTTCCAAGATTTTATTCCTAGTTTGCAATACTTTCGACTGCTCCTCAACTCTTACACAACTCAAGAGAATAAATTGTTAATATTTCAGCTGACTATAATTCCTGACATACAGACACACATATTTAAACAAATGTAATACCTCTCTTAGTCATGTTTAACTAAACTAGAGAAAACTAGCATGTAATCAATACAGGTTTGGAAAAACCCTCAAGCTGTGTCAAAAAATAAACTGGATAAAGAAATAAATAAGTGAATAATACATAAGCAGGCTAAATGATAGAAGAAAGTATTTCTCTACCAAACTTTAAATAGCAGTTTCTAAAGGAAATAATAATCAGAAGTCTTCCTCCTACTCCTTCCCCACCACACACTTTGAATATATGGGAAGAAAATGTTCTTCCAACTGTAATCTGCGTATGAACCATCTAGTATTTATAATGTATTTTTAGTAAAAGATGCCAAGAATGAGTAGCATGTCAGAAAGATTGTTATATTCCCTGAATGTGTTTTTATATTTTATTGGGTTAGGGATTTTCTGTCTTCACTGTGAGTTATATTGTGTTGGTGGGGTGCACTGATGGGTGGGGTATACATATGTTGTGCAGTGACAATCAAAGGTTATTATTATATTTGTTCTCTTTAAACCACACAAGAATAGTCTCAATCTATGCAAGACACAATTTAGATATTATAACACTGCAACATATACCAATGAAATTATCTGCAACTATACAAAGAGCCATCATTTCATTAGTGCTCAAGTGTGCTCTGCTAAAAGTAGAATTTTATTTTAGAAAGAAAACCATTAAATATCTGTAATTTGCTTCAGAGACATTCAAAATGTTATTAATATCAAGCTCACTAAGTGTACAGTAGAAATATCTCACTAAATACCCATTACCAGCCTGTGACATTCAGAAGCTGTCCAATGAATTTTTCAGGATTTCTTGAAATAACAATTCTATGTGAATTAAGAAATGTGGCAACATGAAGCAGGAACTTCACACTAATTTCAGTGAAACTAGGTAATGAGTTTTTTTTTTAAGACAATTATTATACTTCGTTTGTCTCCAAAAATTGGAAAGAAAAATAGTTGGTTGTTATCTAACTAGTTTGCATTGTAGTTACATAAATTAACTCTTCTGAAATTTTTTAAAGTGCATTGTTTAACAATGTACCTATTTTAGGGTCCACTAAACGTCATTAAAGAGAAAGAGAAACATAATTGGTTTAGAGTGGGGCATTCTACTACCATTAAACTTATAACATTATATTTAAATTCATACCTTTTCTTTGCAACTTGAAAGCATGCTGATAATGCTAAGACAAACTGATTGCACTGAAAGAGCTGGAGACCAGTCTTCTGTTAGAATAGATAAACAGATATGTCCATTGCTATAAACGTGAGGATGAACAGGAATATTTTCACCAGTAAACACAACCTATAAAATAAAAATCAAATTAATATTTTATTAACTTAATGGATCAAAAAGTACACTAATGCTATTTGTAAAATATTCCATTTTTATACAAAAACATTTGAATTCAAACATGGACATAATCTGTAAAATAACAAATGTTAGAAGGGTATGAATCAAATTTGATCTTTCATATATCACAGTCAGTCTTGAATTTAATGAAACTTTATTGTTCAGTATGTTGCACAGAATAGGTGGTACCTGGCTCAATAGTGGTAACTGCGAGGGATTTAAGAGTCTTAATGGACAACCACTTAAATATAAGCCAGCAGTGTGCTGGAACTACAAAAAAAGCCAGCAGTCACAGGCTGCATTAACAGATAGAATAATATGAAATACTATTTTATAATGCCTTGGTAAGACCACACATGAAATATTGCATACAGTTTTGGTTACCATGATACAATAACGATGTTGAGACTCTAGAACGAGTGTAGAGATGATGATTAGATAATTAGAGGGCTGGAAACTAAAACATATGAAGAACAGTTGTAGGAATTGGATATGTCTAATCTAGTGAAAAGAAAACTAGGGGTGACAATGATAGTAGTTTTCCAATATTTCAGGGTCTGTCACTAGGAAGAGTGAGTCGACCTAATCTCCAAAATACTTGAAGGCAGGATAAAAAGCAATGAATGGAAATTAATTAAAGCGTGAACCAACCTAGAAATTTCCTGATAGTGAAAACAATTAATCAGTGGAATGGCTTGCCTCCATAAGCTGTGGGTGTTCCAACAATGAACAGCTATTTGCCTGAAATGGCATAGGGTGTTCTGGACTAGAAGGCCTCCAATATCTCTTTCAACTCTGTTTCTTGGTTATATTCTGTTATGTACATTCTGTTACTTCAGGTGCTATTGCCTATCAGATAGCCCTCGACTTACGACCAAAACTGAGCCCAACTTTTCTGTTGCTAAGTGACAATTGTTAAGTGGGTTTTGCCCCATTTTATGACCTTTCTTGCCACAGTTGTTAAGTGTATCACTGCACAATCACAATCTCCCCACTGACTTTGCTTGTTAGAAGGCCACAAAAGGTGATCACATGATCTGAGACATTGCAACCATCATAAATGAGTCAGCTGTCAAGCATCTGAATTTTGATCACATAACCATGAGGATGCTGCAATGGTCATTTAGTGTGAAAAATGGTCATAAGTCATTTTTTTCAGTGACATTATAACTTCAGATAGTCACTAAATGGACTGTTGTAAGTCGAAGAGTATCTGTACTGTGATTACACAGCTAGTAATAAAATGGTTCAAGTTTTTTCCTCTTGCTCAGTCTTTCCAGATAAGACCAGTTTATGGTCATAAGGTTTAATAATGTCCTAGTTACTCTGATTTCCATTATTTAGTTTAAAATCCAGTACATTTAACAAACATTTTAAGGGGTGCTGGGGGGGGGGGGTGTCTTAAGATTGGCCGGGGGGGGGGCGGTCCATACAGCTACAGGGCAACATAACAGGTCTGATGGTCATGGAGGAGGTCATGGTGGAGGAGGCGGGAATGGGAGTCTAGTTGGGGTGCTAGGGGGTGAGGGCGAAGATTGTTTGATCAGTATTGTGAGTGGGAGGGGCAGATATGGCAGTAGCAGGGGGCCGAATCATGTCACAGGAGTGTGCACTCGCTGTTTACAGATGTGAGTCCCTCCTTGTGAGGGCGGGTCGTGGAGTGCAGATGGGTCTGCTGACTGTGTACCTGGCTCCCTGCCGTGTAGCAGCAACCCTGCCTGAACTGCTCGACGTCATAGCCAGGGTGGTGGTGGATACCCCCAGACTTATGGTCATGGGGGATTTTAACCTGCCATCCACCAGTGAAATGTTGGGGACAGCTCAGGAGTTCATGGCTTCTATGGTGGCCATGGACCTGACCAGTTAGTTCAAGACCTTACTCACATGGGGGGGTCGCACTCTGGACTTGATTTTTGTCTCTGGTCAGTGGTTGAATGATCTGGAATTAGGGGATTTAGTTATCAAACCCTTGTCATGGTCAGATCATTCACTCCTTCAATTAGACTTTCGAGCTGCTTCCCTCCGCCACAGGGAGACGGAACCGACCAGGTGGTTCTGTCCCAGGTGCCTGTTGGATCCTGACGGAGCTTGGGCCATTCCCTGAGGCTCTGGTTCACGATTTGACTGAAGAACTGGAGGAAGCCTGGGAAAGGGCAGCCGCTGGAGCTTTGAACTGTGTCATGCCTTTGCAGCCTCTGACCCGGTGCCGATCACAATTAGCTCCCTGGTTTTCCAAGCAGCTGAGGGAGATGAAGTGCCGGAAAAGACGCCTGGAGAGTGATTGGAGGGCCAGCTGTTCCGAATCCGACCGAACACTGGTGAGGCCTCATATTAAGACCTACCTAGTGGCGATAAAAGCGGCAAAATCAAACTATTTTTCCGCTCTTATTGCATCTGCAGAGAACCGCCTAGCCGCCCTGTTTAAGGTGACCCACTCCCTCCTTCATATGGGAGCTCGGGAAGACCTCTTGCAGGATAGGGCTGAGGATTTTGTGCAATTCCTGCAGAACAAAATCGCTCTGATTTGGGAAGGCTTGGACTGCGATTGGGTGGGTCCAGAGGGGGTGACAGAGGTGAGTCTTGAGAGTGTTATCTGGGAGGAGTTCAACTCTGTGACTCCCGAGAACGTGGACAGGATTCTGGGTAGGTTGAGCTCTGCCACATGTTTTTTGGACCCATGTCCCTCCTGGTTGGTGCTGGCCTCCTGGGCGGTTACATGAGGCTGGCTCCAGAAGATTATAAACACTTCTTTGAGTGAGGGTTTCCTCCCTCTGCCCTGAAAGAGGCAGTGGTGAGGCCCCTCCTCAAGAAACCCTCTCTGGACCTGGCTGTATTAACGAACTATCATCCAGTCTCCAACCTTTGCTTTGTGGTGAAGTTGTTGAGAGTGTGGTGGCGCAACAACTCCCCCGGTACCTGGATGAAGCTGTATATCTAGATCTGTTCCAGTTGGGCTTCAGGCTGGGATACAGCACGGAAATGGCATTGGTCGCATTAATCTCTGGAGGGCTCAGGACAGGGGTTGTTCCTCTGTCCTAGTCCTATTGGACCTCTCAGCGGCTTTTGATACCATCAACCATGGTATCATGCTGCACCGCCTGGAGGGGGTTAGCAGTGGGGGGCACCGTGTTGCGGTGATTATCCTCCTTCCTCTCTGGTCGGACGCAGTCTGTGTTGGCAAGGGGACAGAGATCGACCTCAAGGCGCCTTGTCTATGGGGTGCCACAAGGGTCGGTCCTTCACCCCTTTTGTTCAATATTTATGTGAAGCCACTGGGGGAAATCATCCGTGGTTTTGCGGTGAAATGTCATCTGTACGCTGACGATACTCAGCTGTACATCTCTACCCCAGACCACCCCAATGATGCCCTTGATATGATGTCTCATTGTCTGGAGGCCGTGCGGATCTGGATGGGGAGAAACAGGCTCAGACTCAACCGCTCCAAGACTGAGTGGCTATGACTCCTGGAGTCCCGGTATAGCCAGCTGGTTTCATCGCTGGCTATTGGGGGTGAAACTTTAGCCCCCTCGGAGAGGACTTGCAATCTGGGTGTCCTTCTGGATGCACGGCTGTGTTTAGAAGACCAGCTGTGGCCACGGGGGCCTTTTATCAAGTTCACCTTATTTTCCAGTTGCATCCCTTTTTGGACTGGGACGCCCTGCGCACAGTCACTCACACCCTTGTCACATCCCGTCTGGACTACTGTAACGCTCTCTACGTGGGGCTCCCCTTGAAGGGCACCCGGAGACTCCAACTGGTCCAGAATGCGGCCGTGCGGGTGATTATGGGTGTAACTCGACGCACCCATGTGACACCTCTCCTGCGTGAGTTGCACTGGCTCCCAGTGGTCTTCCGGGTACGGTTCAATGTGCTGGTCACCATCTTTAAAGCGTTCCATGGCTTAGGGCCCGGATACCTATGGGATCACCTTCTGCCACCGATAGCCTCCCACCGACCAACACGCTCCCACAGAGAAGGGCTCCTCAGGGTGCCGTCGGTAAAACAATGTAGACTGGTGACCCTCAGGGGAAGAGCCTTCTCTGTGGGGGCACCCGCCCTCTGGAATTAACTGCCCCCTGGGATACATATGATTCCCGATTTCCATACCTATCATCAGGCCCTTAAGACCCTGCTATTTCAACAGGCTGGTAATAGGGTATTTTAAATTTGTGGGTTTTTAATTGACAGGGCCAAATTTATTTAATTTGTTTTAAATTGGTTTTTAAATTTTGTATCGTATATTGTTTTATCATGGCTGTGCACCGCCCTGAGTCCCTTGGGAGAAGGGTGGTATAAAAATCTAATAAATGAAATGAAAATGAAATGACATTTATATAAAATTAGGAGCCTGAGTAGCGTAGGGGAGAAATGCCTCCTACAAAGGCAGCATTTAAGATCCAGCTGCTGCAATTACTTGTGAGTTCAATCCCAGGCAGGCTCAAGGTCGACTCAGCCTTCCATCCTTTATAAGGTGGGTAAATTGAGGACCCAGTTTGTTGGGGGCAATAAGCTGACTTTGTATAAATATAAATATACAAAAGTATGAAGGCTATTGCTTAACGCATTGTAAGCCGCCCTGAGTCTCCGGAGAAGGGCGGCATATAAATCAAATTTTTTAAAAAAATCATATATTGTGTATTTATTTGTCCTCTTATATAACTAAATAATTGAAAGTATATTAGGTGACAATTCCAGGCAGTTAAAACAATATGTATATCATTATTAAAGAGACCAACACAAAGGACATACTAAAAATCAAAAACAGGAGTTGTAATGGTAATAAATACATCATAAAATCCAATTTTTAAAGTGTCAACTGCTTTCCTCTTCCACAGTCACATCCAAGACAATTTGATATGCAGGAAGAAATGGATCTAACTTAAGAGTCACATGTCAATAAACAAATTTAATTTTTATTAAATTATACGAGGAAATTGCTTGATATCATAAATTGTATAACTCTTTCATTTAAAGTGTCAATAACAGTTAAGCTTTCTATTTTTTGAGGGATTTTGAATGTATTTATATTTAAAATAAAACTTTTGTCCAGAATATTTTTTTTAAATTCTATTTTGCTTTCATCAGTCTCATTTTATTTTGTCATGTATGTAATGTTTCAGTTGAAAGCTGGAAAAGCATTGCTTATTTGCTCCTTTATCTAATTAGGTTCTCAGAGAAGAAAATACAGCTTTATATATTTATTTTTGTCAGATAAATGTCCTCCATATGATTTTTTTTCCTATTTTGTTTTTCCTATTCTTCTTTTTAACCTGAAGTTTTCTATATAGATTGTTCATACAGGTTACATATGCTAAGCATCTTAAAAGACTCTTAATACTTTCTACTCACAGAGTAATCAATCCTGATCATGTGTTATACAACTCTGCATTTCAGAATATGCAGTTCAGAACTTGGCTGCTTAGTAGTACTTTTTACCTCTTCATTGTGTCAAATATCCTATGGAAATATTTCTTTAATTTGGGAAAAAAATGAAAGTCACAAGGGACCAAGTTGGTAAGATGGCGAGATCCAACTTTGAAATTATGTTGTAGGTTGCTTGTAAGGTCTGAGCCCTAGTATTGTTACATTACAGGAAATTTCCTTCTCAGCTCTGATTGTTTAAAAGGTATCTTGCAATGTAAAGTTTTGAGCTAATCATGGCTTTGGATTCAAGGAAATCTATGTAAATAACATGTGTCTACCCACCCCAAAACCCCTGTAACGCACTGCTAAAGCCTGAGTTTTGACATTTTTTTTTTTACAGGTGAAGCTTTATGATGTAATTGAATGGACTGATGCTTCATTTCTGGGCCATAATGACAAACATCTTTTATCAGCTGTCATAATGATATAAAGAATGTCTTCAATTTCACTCCTGTAGCATGTCATCAAGTGCTGGCAAATATCAACCAAAGCTTCAACTTCCCATTTCTTCTGTCAGCTTGCAAGAAATATATCTTGACAAAGCTTCCAATATTAAAGCATATTAATAATGTGACCCATATGTTCCTGTGAGATGGATAGCAATTTCCCTTTGAGCAATCTGCCAATTTTATTTATTTATTTATTTATTTATTTATTATTGATTGATTGATTGATTGATTGATTGATTCGATTTATATGCCGCCCTTCTCCAGAGACTTAGGGCAGCTTACAATGCGTTAAGCAGTAGCCTTCATACTTTTGTCCTAGTTCATCAACCATTCTCAAATGAAACTCCTCAGCTACTTCACCATACTGTTAATCAACTCTTCCTAATTCACCAACTTTCCATGTCTTGGTTCAAGAGCACATATTCAAGCTAATGCAGTCATCAACATAAAAAAATATCTACATTTAGTAGTAAATTTCAGTTGGAAGGACTCATTCAGCAGTCAAAAATTTAATCACAGCACATTGCTAAAAGTCTGCCAACAAGTACTCACTGCAGGTTTCCACTTTACAAACAATAGCACAACAACTTCTGAACAACTGAAGTGAAAGAACTTGCCAAAAAAACCACCTCAAAGTTTCTACCATATCATTATTGCTATCTTTTGATGTCTTACAATATTGGACACATTGCTTTTCATTCAACTACTGCAGGTACCAGATATATAATTAAACCATTCTTGCTGTTTTCTGAGGAGCTATCCTAGCAAAAATTTCAATAAAATAAACATTCAATGTTACCAAATATTTTATAATTTAATTGAGCGTATAATAAATTACCTGAGGAGAATCAAATGGATACCGACTACTGAATTTAAATAGCAGTTGAAATTTCTCCCCTTCATATAATGTTCCAGAAGCCCCTTCCATGTCTACTATCCACCTTGGGAAAGAAAATGGTTTACAATGATGAAAACATATAACTATAGTTTTTGATCTTCTGTAAGTAACCTGATGTAAATTATTGTTTGCAAATTGCTATCATACTCCCCAATTTCAAAAACACATCTTAAAAATCCTAGAATTAGGGGCTCCTTTTTTTCTTAAAAGGTCATTGTATGTACTTTACCAAAAGTAATATTCTCCATATTCTCCTTTGAAACAATAATGAAGTTAGATTACAGAAATATTGTATTAAAAATTAGACTGTTGAATCCAAGGCAGAGAACTTCAATTTCTAATCCCATTTCTCTGTATCATTAGTCTGGTTTATCATTTCCCAGACAACACAGCAATGGATAGCTATGTACTGATATTTTCTTAACTTCCTCCTGAATAATTCTCGAATTATTATCTTTCCTCTTAGAAATTGTGAGGAGGTTGAGAAAGAAATGGAAGAATAGATATTGACAATCAAAAGAAATAAAATAAATCACCAGCAAGCCATTTCCAAAAATGGCAGCCAGGTGGTAAAAAGTGTGAAGAAATTTTCTAAATCATTCAGAAGTCCTGCTTTAATGAAATCATTATAAATGAGGGTGGACAATTCCTTTATGGTATACAAGATTCTGTATTTATTCCAGACTAGAATTAAAGATATCTTACTCATATTTCTTGTTTCCCTGATTGTGCCCAACTAAGTAGGGCTTCACAATATTCACTAATAAAATTCTACTTCTTGATAATTCAGGAAGTTTTTAACCCAATTCCTGTTTCATTGAATATGTCTGTTGTTTTTTAATAAATGCATATACTGCATCATACTGCAATAACAAATCAAACAAAAAAGATTAAAACTTTTTACAGCCCTGATTAAAGTTATCCACTGCCTGTTACTTGCTTATTTCTACACTGTTATGTTTTCTGCCTTAGAGAAGAAAGACATTTATGATCAGCTGAGATTTCTGGAGCAGAAATTAGCGGCAAAGAGCGAGAGGCAATTTGATCTAGAGGATGGTTGTCCAAATGTTTGGCTTGCCTGGGCCACACTGAACGAAGAGGAATTGTGTGAGGCAACATAAAATATATAATATAGTTAATATATGTAAATAACAAAATTCCTTAACTTTTTAATATTTTTATTATATCTTGTGGGGCTTCATTACTAACTGTCCAGGGCTGCATGCAGCCTGCAGGCAACAGGTAGGATACACCTGATTTAGTAGTTAAGGCAGAAAGCTACAAAACCAGGAGATTGTGATTTACAATCCGCCTTAGGCATGAAAACCAGCTAGGTGACTTTGTGGCAGTCATTGTCTCTCAGCCCACATCAGGCTCAGGTAACAAGCTGGTCCATCAATTCCTGTTATAACCAATGGATCAATGCTTGGTTGATCTGGGGAGAAAAGGAAACTTGTAGGAAAATGCTATGAAGAAACCTCATGAGGAATGTGGTTCTAGTCATGAAATAATTCTAAAGTTAGCAGAAGTCAACTCAAAGTATTTTCCAGCAACATATTTACCACTTTTAATTGAAGAATTCTACTTGTCTCTAGGTCAGGAACAAGCAATCTGGTGCAGATTATCTGGAATTAACCTTCCACAATCCCTTACATAGGGCACATATATTGATGCTGACAGGAATTGAAATTAAAATATTGCTTATCTCACTCTTATGTTGCACACAATAACCTCCTTCATCTTATTGCTTACAGCAGGGCTGGGCAATTATGGCCCTTTTATGAACTGTGGACTTCAATTCCCAGAATTCCTGAGCCAGGAGTTGAAGTCCATAGGTCATAAAGGGGCCATAGTTGCCAGTCCTGGTTTACAGATATTATTATAGGGCATCTCTCTTTCTTTAAAGCTGTATATTCCATCCTGCTTTTACCAAAATGGTAGAGAACAACATGTAGCTAATCCACCAGCTATTACTGAAATAAAAATCTCAATAATCTCAGCCAACATAGTCAATAATGAAACATTTAGTGATATAATATAAATATAAACACAATAAAAGTATAAAACAACAACATATAAACACATAAGTGCCAGGGACAAAAAAAAATCAACTAATAGGTAATACCATTTCTAGAGCCAATGTTTGAGGGGAGAAAAAGGCTTTTAATGCCTTTTGAAAGGGAGGTAAGGTTGGGGTACACAAGTCTCAAGAGAATGTTGTTCCATCTGAGGGCCTTTATGGGAAAACACAATACCTTGAATTACATTCAAAAGCACTCTGGTCACTAGTGCAGCTCACAAAGTATAAATTTACATCAGCATATCAAGATACTTAACTACCAGCTGATGCTTTTAGTGGTCACCAAGAATGCAATGCATTAATCTTCTTGTAAGATGACTAGCGTAAGCAGTGGGATGCACACGATGAACTGTAAAAACCAGGGGACCCTAAGGGAACCATAAAAAAATAGAGGCCACGCAGGCATAATCTGGTGTAATACCATCACCAGCTCCTTATTCAAGGCCTCAACAGCTGATCATCAGGAATTCTAACTAGTACCCTGTAAAACACAACTGCATTCATCTGGCACTTGCTGGACCATTTTTTTATTTATTTCCTTAAGTAAATTTATACGGCCACCCATCTTGCAATCAGCAATTCTAGGTAGCTAACAGAATTAAAAACACAATAAAAACAACCAATCATAATAGTATGCAAAAATAACAGTTGTGAAAATAACTCTTTCATCCATAACCATCATATAGGTCCCTTATGAATGGGTCCTGCCATGTTGTAGTAGAGAATGAGTAGAACTTTAAAATAATCAATCTGTTCATGATAAGGGACAAACAAAATTTGTTGCCAAAGCCTCAAAACAAAATATCTCACTCATACCGAGTATTCATATAGATATAAATAAATTCATAAGTAGAATTTGAGGATTGCCATTTATTGTCATAAGTATAATATTGCCCATATATGTTACAAAGCAGTATTTCATGCCCTAATATCACAAACCTAGATTGCTTAAAAAGTTTAAATTGTGATAAAATATCGGAGCACTCTCCATCGCTTACTGAAATAAATAGGAGGTATTTGCTTATTTGTAAAATTTATTAGCCATCGACCTTGCCACATGGTAACTCATGATAAAAATGTGTATTTTTTAAACATGCATCTAAGTAAACACTATATTTATCCAAGTCTGATAGTAATGTAAACACGATAAGTAGATGAAATGAAGTATTTAGTGATATAATAATGGCAAATATGTTTGCATTTTCCTACAAATCGTATCTTTCACAACTGTAATAAAAATACATATACTTACTGTGTAATTGAATTTTGTACACTCTTTTCATTCAAGGTCATTCCTGGTGGTGGGTCATTCTGCAAAGCTAGCAGTTCTTTCTGTAGCCTCTTCTAAAGAGAAAGAAAAATCTTTAAAAATGTTTCATAAAGTATTTGAATAGCCCTTAAAGTTGTTATTTATATAGTACAAAACATTGCTCAATCTGAATGGCCAAGCCTATTATTTATGCTTTAAACACCATAATCATGTGTATTATTTGCTTTGCATTTTGTGTAGCAAGTCAATAGTAGCTTACATTTTATTTTTAATTATATATTGTTCTAATCTTACCTACAAAGGTAGGTTAAGGATACATAAGCTGCTAAGAATTGGTAATGACTCAAGTAGCATATAAGCCGAGTAAGTTGAGTAAGTAAATAAATAAATATCATACTGATTATCATCCAGAGAACTATTATTTCTGAACAAGACTGGGACAGGTAGACTGTACTTCACAAATAATAAAATATGTTATATGGAAAATCAGTACAGCACAAGAAACAGATATCTAACAGAAAATGTTTATTGATGAAGTTCAACATTTCTTTAGCACAATAATTATCAGAAAAGTAAAGAAACTTTAATTAAACTATCTAACTATTCTTCTAAGAATATTTAGCAAATCGGCTTGAGCACCAATTAAATTTATGATTAATAAAAGGACACAGTTAAATTTTATCTGAGCAATTGTCCATATGTGTAGCATGACTTCAAAACAGATCTAGACTTGAGTCACATAATTAAAGCTACAAATATGTGAATCTTACGTAAGAGTGAACTTAACTGAATATACAGAGATAATTCAGAGGAAACATACATCACATCATACTATTTATATATTGAGAGGCAGCTTGGTGTAGTGGTTAAGTGGGAGACTGTGATTTCTAAACCTGTCTTGGGTACAAAGCCAGCTGGCTGACCTTGGTCTACAGTCACAATCCTTCAGACCTCTCAGAAGACAAGGGCAAACCATTTTGAAAAAATCTTGTCAAAAAATTGCAGGGACTTGTCAAGGCAATTCTCTGAGAACTGAACACATTTCAATGAGGAAAAATACATTAATTAATTAATGCATGAGGAAATTATAGAAACAGGTTTTTATTATTTATAGTATTAAATCAAACAGATAATGTTTGATTAGATAAGAGTAGTACATGGCTGGATAAAATTATATCCTTGCATCCAGCAGCTAAATATATATCTCAAAGTAAAAATATATATCAAAGTATTCTCTAGGTAATCATGCGATAACTATAGATTTCCACTACTTGGTGCTTTCCAGATTTGTTAGATGAACACTCTTACCATCCATAGTCAACCTGAAGGCAAAAAAATTAATGAGAGCTGCCATAAGCATGAGGACAAAAAGTATACTTTTACTTGAAAGACATGAAGCAGATGCAGGAAAAGCAATCTAGAATTTATAGAGAAGTGTAATGAACATTTATATTCAAAACAATTACTATATAATGCATCCTCCTGAAGTTTCACAACATTCATACAGCAATGAAACTCTATGAGCCCATTATTTAATTTTCCTCTGGTCATTATGGAGATTAAGATATCTATAGGGGATCAATATGTTGCCAACAGTCCATCGCTTATTTATTTAAATCTCAAAAGTTTAAAGAGGCAGCTTTAAAAAAGAATATTAATGAGGATTGGAAAAATATATACAAATTACTGACCAACAGTGTATCCAGAAGAAAATGTTGCAGTGTATGCTAATAAAATACAGTAATCCTTCTTTTCGGGATTTCGGCCTACTTCATTCCCTCCTGAATATTTCATTTCACTCTCACTTCCTATTTTCCATTTTTAATGGACCTTTTAAAATTTTGCATTAATGAGCATGCTTATTCACTATCATCTCCTATTACTACTCCCCTATATTGTTATTTTGCAAGGGAGTTGCCACAGTTGATATTTTGTGACTTTTAGCTCCTGCCTCATTAAAGCACTAATTATATAAATTTATAGAGTAACAAACAAATATGTACTTACAAATCTCTGCCTTTTATAAAGCTATATTTGGTTTATTAAAGACTGACATGCTTTTGCAAAGCATGTTAATTAAATAAATATGTGAGCTCCAGTTTATTTACAGGATAATACTCCTAAATCTATTCTAGAATTTCAGAAAATAATGATAGGATATAATGTATTTAGTATCCTAGTAAGTCCATAGGAAAATTAGATCTTATGTGAGTATATGTCTGTTTAGCCAATCTCCCTTCTACTTTCTTTTCTCATACAGCTTGCCATGGGCCTTTGAGTCTTCTTCTCAAAATCACCCTTGGATTCTATCCCAAGAATTTCACCAAGGATAAACTACTTTTAAATTATGTGTAGAAGATGACAAGAGAATATTTATTATGTACTAACGTTAAAGACTCACTGCCTTTACAATATACTGTAAGTCTGTACAATATAACTTTAAACACATAAGAAATATGTATATGCCTTCAAATTGGTGTTGATTCCTGGTAACTGCCTGGACTAGTCTCTGCAGTTTTCTTAGCAAAGTTTTTTTTTTAATGATTTGCTTTCTTCTTAGGGATGAGAATGACTGACTGCCTCAAGGTTACCCAACTGCTTTTATGCCTAAAGAGAGATTAGAATTCATGATCTCCAGGTTTCTAATCTGATGGTTTAACCACTACATCAAACTGGCTCTGCATGTAATTTTAAGGCTATGCAATATTTCAGATTCAAAGCAGAAAAAGCCAAACATTACATTTTCCTTAGATCATATAGGGTAGCTGTGTGAACCTGGAATACAGTTGCTTTGAATTTATCACAGTTGGCTTGAAAAATGTTCACCAATATCAAGGATTTTTTTATTAAGGTGGAGAATACTGGCAGCATTAAAACTCTTTGACGTTAAAACCCTTGCCCATATCCTATATGGCATACACGGCTCTGGCTGCTTGCCATGCTGCTGCTCAGGGACTTCTTGACACACCAAAGGTCTGGAGCTGCAACAAACCTGAGCTGTCACACAAAGCTCCTCACAACATGAAGCCCAGCTCCAACCCAGCCTAGCAGCACAACACAAAGAGGCTTCTTGGCACAGCACAACTCTGGGTCTGCTAAAAAAAACCCTATGTCATCCTCCCAAGTAAATCAGAAATGAACCCCAACAGATCAGCTAATTCTTACTGTAAGGCCAAATTAACAGATTCTTGCAAATCTGAAAGAACAAACATCCTACTGCCACTTTTAACTGCTTGATCCATTAGTGCAGGTCTTTCCTAAATTTTCTTCCTCTGACTGTTAATCCATTAGGAGCTCCTGCCTGTCTTGTCTGACTGCCCCCAAGGTTATCCACATTCCGTTACACCATGATCCTTAGCAAAGCCCTTCACAGCACAAAGCTTGGCCCAGCAGTGTGGCTCATCCCCACCCCTCCAGGGTGCCTGCTATCCTGGGTTCTGTTACCCCAGCTAATATTTGCCATCTTCTTACTCCCACTGCTGACAAGGCATACCCACTCTGGCCTTTCACAAGGCAGCTGCTGGCCACATGAGGCCATCTCCCCCATGTCTTATGAAGAAAATGCCTGAGGAAAAAAGCCTCGTGTGGCTAGCAGCTGCCTCACAAAGAGAGTCAGGCCAGGCATGCTTTGTTAGCAGTGGCAACAAGAAGACAGCAAAGGCCAGTTACCCTGGCAGGGGCCTCAGAATGCTGGGAGCCAAAAGGGCATAGATTGGGGAAATAAGATGATGGGGGGAGGTGAAGCACCTCTGTGGTCATAGCAGGACATACCTACACTTGTATAAAAAGGGGGAAAGCCACTTGTTAAATATAAGGTGTTACGAGATGCAGAGCAAAGTTGTAGGAGAAGGAGAGGCAGAGCTTGGAAGCAGAGTCAAGAGAGGAATCAGCCTGGAGTCATTACATCCACAAAAGCGGTTCAAGGGCAACCCATCTTGAATTCCATTAACTCTTATCTAGCACCAATTTAGTGCTGATTCCTCTTTTGACTCTGCCTCCTACAGAAAGAGCAGAATTGGGTTTACCCAACTTAAAAGAGGATTTTCCTGCTTACTGTTTAGTTTGAGTGAAAGAATGGGCATTGCTGAGAAATAAAACACTTTTGAAGCTGGAGCTAGATGACACAATTTATGATTTGGATGGCATGATTGTTTGTCATATAATAAAACTAAGGGTAATATAGATTTTAAAAATTTTAGATGTACCATATTGAGAATATGGAATAGATATACACCCAGGTTTTGTCCAAAAACACCTCTGTGGCTCTGAGCAATTATCAATGAGAATTTAAGTAAACATAAATGATTAGCTTACCATGAGATATTAGAATTTTTTCAAGGAGAATGTAAAATAAAGTCAAGAGAAGGTGTAATAGCAAAGTGATATGTTTCTCAATGGCTCTCCTATGCATACATTGTCAGAAAATTTTAAAGTAGATAAAAGAATGTATAAATATTATGAACATATAAAGACTGAATTGGAAATAGAAGTCTCTATAAATGGAAAATAAGTGGTTGACAAGATGAAATGTACATTTTGTTACAATCTTAAAGAGAATTTCTATAAAGTGATGGATCATTAGTATATGTCACCAGAAAAACTGCACAGATGTAACTTTATACTTCAAATTTATGTTGGAAATGTAAACAACATAAAGGGACATTTTATCATCTTTAGTGGATGTGTAAAAAAAGCCAGAAAATTTTGGGTGCAAATGAATACACTACTGCAGAAGCTTTTGACGATTAACATAATTTAACAACAGAAACCAGAGGTTTTCTTTTGAGACTGATAGACATACAACTGGGAAAAAAGTCATGGAACTTTATAAGGAGGGGCCACCTTTTGGCCCCTCCTAAGTGGTGTTCTTTTTTATACAAAGTCAGCTTATTGCCCCCACAATCCGGATCCTCATTTTACCTACCTCAGAAGGATGGAAGGCTGAGTCAACCTTGATTGTGCAAGTAAAACTAATTCTCAGAGGGTAATATTTTCCTGAATTATGTATCTAATTCATTGAATTTGAGAACAGGACAAAGTAAATGCATTCTCCATGCTCTTACTAAGGCCAAAGATTAATATTGCAGTATTGGAAAGATAAATTCATGCCCCTTTTCACTCAATGGATTGAAGACCTGATTGCACTTGCCATCAATATGTGGATTTCCTGTAGACGTAGGCTTTGTATGGACAAGTATAATGAAATATGGGACTCATTTATACAGAATAAAGTAGGTTTTTTTTAAAAAAATTGATTTATATGCCGCCCTTCTCCGGAGACTCAGGGCCGCTTACAGTGCATTAAGCAATAGCTTTCATACTTTTGTATATACTTTATACAAAGTCAGCTTATTGCCCCCACAAACTGGGTCCTCAATTTACCCACCTTAGAAAGGATGGAAGGCTGAGTCGACCTTGAGCCTGGCTAGGATTGAACTCGCAGAATTACAGGCAGCTGGATGTTAATTAGGTTAAAAAAAATCATATAAATGTATCAAAATGATATATCTTCACTATTTATATTAGACATGTATGTATGTATGTATGTATGTGTTTATTGTTATAAAAGACTTATTACATTTTTGTATTGTTTTTCACTTTTGTTAAGAGTACATTTTATCAGGCATGGGTTCTACTTACCTCCGCTACCGGTTCGCAATGGGAGCGTGCACCTGCAGAAGCTTCTGCACATGCGCAGATCATCCATGATGACGTCTGGGTGGGTGGGCGGAGCCTCCTGTCACTGTTACTACCGGTGCACAACAACCGGACCGAACCGGGAACAACCCACCACTGCTTTTTATGCGGTTTTTTTTTCTCTTTGGCAATGTATATATCACTATCACTATTATTTTGGGGTACTCTATTGTCCTTTTTATTAATTCAAAAAGCAGTAAAAATAAATACAAAACTGTAGAAAACGGTTATGGTAAGATTTTCAATAGATAAGGGGGAGAAAGCTAACGGGATATTACAAGAAGATTTGTAGTGGCCAATTAGCTGACCAGCAGGAGGTTGACTTCCTGATTCCAACATAAAGGCATAACAGAAATGTCAGTTAGAATTTCCCAACTCATACTTGTTTTTGAATTGCCTGTTGTCAAAGTGTCTAAGATAACAGTAATAAACTACCTGTACTTAGTGGAGAGTACAGATCATCCTGGACCTACCGTGTTTCCCCGAAAATAATACCCTGTCTTATATATTTCTGAATCTTGAAATAAGCCCTTGGCCTTATTGCCTTGTGCTCAAAAGCCTGATTGGGCTTATTATCAGGGCATGTCTTATTTTGGGGGAAACGGTATTTCACCTCTGTCCATCACTCCCAGGGATTACATAGGCATCTCCAAAGTCAGGATAAATTGGTCTATGAGACGGGACAAATAATTAGAACTCTATCTTCATACAGGGAATGATAGATCCAATGGTAAATGCAGTGATTACTGTCACTTCTACAAAAACAAAATGTGCCATGACTTAACGCACGAAAAAGAAAGCACACCACTGACCTCTCCCCTCTTTCTCAAACCCTCACAATGCTCCATCAAAACTCCTTCTTTCTTCCATTCTTCCAGAGCAACACAATCCTTCAAAGCAGGGCTCTCCAACCTTGGCAACTTTAAGCCTGGCGGACTTCAACTCCCAGAATTCCCCAGCCAGCCAAGCTTGGCTGGCTGGGGAATTCTGGGAGTTGAAGTCCGCCAGGCTTAAAGTTGCCAAGGTTGGAGAGCCCTGCTTCAAAGAATTCCCAAGAAAAGGGTTTCTTAAAACATTTCATTTCCTGAAGCAGCCTCAGCCCTGCCTCAGCCAGTAGGCGCCTTTTACTGCCCCTTCCCACCTTCACCACCAACCAAGCCAACCCAGCCCAAGTCTTTGAAAGCCACACCTAGGAAACAGCCACCTGCTCTCACCCGCCGCCGCCGCCGCCGCCGCCGCCTTCACCCCCGCCTTTCTTAAGCTTCCGAACCGCAGGACAACCCGGCTTTTCTCTTCCGTCTCCTGCCTTTTCTTCAGCCGCGAAGGGAGAACGAAAGCGGAGGGGGGGAGAGCAGAATCTATCTCTGTCTCCCGGCCTTCTTCGCCCGGCTTCTCACCCGTCCCTTCAGGACGAAGTTCCTCTCTCTGCGCTTACCCCCCCCCCCCACCTTCGCTCGGGCAGGAAACGCCACAGAGCCGCTTTCCAACGGCCGCCGCTTCACGGAAGTCAGCGAGAGGCGAGAGGGGCGAGAGAGGCTCCTTCACCAAACTCCTTGCTGACGGCAGCGCGGCTCTTCGCCCCGCTCTTCTCCGTAGTCCCGAGAGAGTCACCTGGGGACGAAGGGACGCGCCACTCCAGCCTGCCTGCCGCAGGCTGCTCACCTGCATAGACGCCATGATGGATACGCCTCCCCACACTGTCCTCTCTCGGCGCCGCCGGCCGGGACCGGGAGAGACGCAGCGGGGCGGCGGCGGCGGCGGCAGGAACGCCGGCACTCTTCCCCGGTCGCTTCCTTCTCCTCCTCGCCTCTTCCCCCCCCCCACCCACTACGGGTCACGTGGGAACTCCGGCCATCCCGTGAAAAGCGCGCATGCGCCGCCGAAGCCCTGCCGTAGTCGGTGCCAGGTGGGCAACGGGACGTCTTCGGGCGGCTTGCTAAAATTCCGGCCTTCCTTTAAAAACAAAAACAAAAAAGAGGTTCGAAGCAAACCGTAGCTCCTCTCTATACGGCGTCAGAACTCGGTCAGTCTGTGCGTGCAGTGCTCTTGGCTTCCCGAGCATAGGATGCCCGGCGGTTTATTAAAAAAAAAAAAAGGTGTATTTATCTCCCTGGACGCACCAGACATCGCATGCCCTTTAAGTGTTTTCTCCGACTACGGCCTTGCATCTGGAAGGGGCGCCCAAAAAACCTCACGGACGAGGTGAGGTCACCCATTGTAGGGGCTCGACTTAAGTGAGCTTGGAGGAGAAGCAAACGCATTTTGGTTGCCACCTGGAATCTCGTCCGTATCGCCAGCAATGACATCACAAGTGACCTACGTTTCAGATACAGCCTATACTTTAAGATAGACCTACCTTCAAAATGTGTGCTTACATTTGACAGGCTATAAAAATAGCTTTCCGTTTTATTCTAGACAGAATATATGATCACGGAACAGAAATAATTAGCTTGGATAATGTATAGGAAACGACATCATGCCATGATAAATAACTGCTTATTTTCTGGTAGTGCCTGGTTTTTTTGTTACTCAAGGAAAGTATAATCTAAAAGTAAGTAAAGTCTTGCAATTATATCTGGACAGATTCCGTCTGAGCAGGGAATTTGAAATCTTAATGTCAGAAATAAATACATGAGTTTATCAATTCATGAAGGGTTTGCATGTACTGATCTATTTATAAAGAAAATTAATAAGCAATTGGAAGATGATTCTTCACTTCAGATTTTCCTATCATCCAGCCAAACAACATCCACAACCATATAATTCCCATTACGGCCACAATTTTTTTTTTTGGTCATACAAAACATTTGCTAATGTGGCAAATTGATATACAAAAACATAGGTTAATATGGATCTTGAATTTGACATTTAAAAAAAAGCATTTGCCATATTTTTTTTTGAAATTCCACTGCTTAATGGAGTAATTTTGTGTAGTGATTAAGGTATTGGGAAGACTGAGTTCTAGTTCCTCCTTAAATATGAAACTAGCTGGATGATCTTGGGTCAGTCACTCATTTTCAGCCCTAGAAATTAGGTAATGGCAAACAATTTCTGGGGGAAAAATGCTAAGAAACTTGCAGGGCCTAGTCCAGGAAATTGCCAGGAGTCCATTCTGACTCAAAGGCACAAATACACAGACAAATAACAAACTGGACACAAGATTACATCTTTTGGACTTGGTATGGGAATTAGTACATGAGTACTCTTCAGTCCTCATGTTGTGCAAATTGTTATTGTTTGGTTTGGAATACAAGAATTGCTAAATCCTGTTTTCCTTTTCTTTTAAAATGTTTGATTTCATTTTTTTACAAATAACATACTTTATACCCTGTATATATATTCAAAATGTTCCCTCTTTTTAACTTTTTAACTATAAATCAATATTTATAACATACAGCTCATGATTGTTTTCCTTAGAACTGAAGTGCCATTAATGATGGTGTAATATATTGCTAACATCTTACTAAACTATGATTTTCAAGCTTATTTTGATATATGGACATTAACATATGACAGAAAGCAATTAATCTAACTAGTATAGTTAGAATAGTGTGCTTTAAAGAAGTGAACAAAAATTAGAGACGGATCTATTAGATCACTGAGCAATTTTGAATAGATTGTCAAGGGTTTCTGACTCCTAACTGTTTTGACAGTTACTCAATTATTTTCATTTGAATTTAGAAGGAAAACAATTCAAGTTTTGGGTTAAAGATTCTGTGAGCATGATTTTGGAATTTATCACAAATTGGGGATTGAGTGCATACCCAGACACATCCATTTTCTTAATATATACCATATTTTTCAGAGTATAAAACGCACTGTAGTTTTTGGGGAGGAAAATAAGAAAAAAAGCTGACTGGTGGGTGGATTGGCTTCCCGGAATACCCCCAATCAGCTGTTCCCAGAGGTGAATTTTAGCAACAGGTTCCTTGGTTGTGAGCTCTGTGCCTTGCTTTTATTTTATTTATTTTATTTATTTATTTTGCTTTTTTTTCCTGCCTCTGAAACTTCTGAAACTGTTTCAGAAAAAACTTTTTCCTGCCTCTGAAAGCCTCCGAAACAGAGCTTCAGAAAAAAAGCCTCTGAAACTCTGTTTCTGAGGCTTTTTTTCTGAAGCTCTGATTGGAGACTTTTTTTCTGAAGCTCTGTTTGGAGGCTTTTTTTTCTGAAGCTTTGTTTCTGATGCTTTTTTCAGTCTCTGAAACCTCTGTTTGAGAAGCTGGGCAGGGCTACATTCGGAGTATAAGACGCACCCAGATTTTCACCCTCTTTTTTGGGAGAAAAAGATGTGTCTTACACTCCAAAAATACAGTATCTGTCTGCTTAGTATTTTACACCTGGACTTTGGCTAACAGACCCCAGGATTCTAGTAGAGAAACAGATTCCACAGATAATCTTCCATAGGTGTAATATGACAAGAAACCAAATGAATCTAGATCAGATTATTTTTTTTCAGGTTCTCTTGCTAAAATAAAATAATAATAGCTTTTAATAAAATCTATTATTAAATAAAATTATATCAGTTATCTTCCTATTAGTTCAGGGGGAATTGTTTTTGAACTTACTAATATTTCAATAGTTCAGTCTGGTACTTTGTTTATGGAACAAGTTAACTAGGCTGCTTGAGGGGCATAATTATCTTACTTAGGAAAAAGTATATGTATTTCATTGGGCTACTATGCTGTGTAAACAAGAACAACAATGCTGTATGAACATAATCCCAAATACACATAAAGGTTTCCCCCGTCCAGTCGTGTTCGACTCTAGGGGGCAGCACTCATTTCTGTTTCCTAGGTGAGGGAGCCAGTGTTGTCCAAAAGCACTTCAATGGTCATGTTACTGTATCTAGATCAGGGGTGTCAAACTCACGGGCTGTGGGCCAGATGTGTCACGTGCTGGCCCCGGCCCCACCAGTTTTAGCGAAGGGGAAAAAAGTCCCGATATGTCACATGATGCTGCGAGTTTGATACTCATGACTTAGAGCAGTGATAGCTAACCTTTTTGCCATCCCGTGCCAAAAGTGGGGGGAGCGCGGTGAGGTCACATGCACGCGTGCCCACATCCATAATTCTATGCGCCCTGCCCCCCATGCTCCCCCCGCTTTTGGCATGGGATGGTACAGTAGGCCCGTTTTTGCTCTCCCCAGGCTCAAGAGCCTTTCTAGGAGCCTGGAGAGGGCAAAAATGGCCTTCCCCACACCCCCACAGGCTCTCTGGAGGCCGGAAACAGTGTGTTTCCTGACTTCTGGTGGGCCCAGAAGGCCCAAAAATCAGCTGGCTGGTACACGCATGCGTGCCAGAGCTGAGCTCACGTGCCCACCGATATGGCTCCGCGTGCCACCTGTGGCACCCGTGCCATAGGTTCACCATCACTGACCTAGAGAATAACTGACTGGGGAAAACTGCATTATCAAGTGACTTAATTACATATTGCATTTATCCATGTGTTGTTTAACCATGTTTGGTTGAATGAACCATAATTTGGTTCACACTGTATTAAACTGTAAATCATAATTTATAAGCCAGAATGCCTGGTTTCATACAGTTCTTTAATCAAAATAAGTCAAACTATATAATTAGGCATTTGAATCTAATCAATGTGAATTTAGGATTCCCTGAATAATTTGAAATATCTGTGGAATGTTTGCAATACTAGCTTTATCAAAGTCAGATTAACTGTAAGGGTTCCAACTGCTTTCAAAGACAAGACTAAGAAGTTTTATTCTACTCTTTCAAATCTCATGGGTAGTTTGTTGCAAGATTTTTTTTTTATTCCAGGGAAATAGAAACTTGTAAAAACTATTAAATTGCAGGGAATAGACCAGGTAGTCAGGTCAGAGTTACCATTGACTCAAAGGCACTAAAAAAGGTCTATCTGAAGAAGGAAACTATTCTGAAGCATAATTAATTTTAAATATCCATTAAATTACGTTATTTAATACTAATCTACAACCAATCTTGTAAGCATATAAGTAACATATATTGTCACTACACACTGGGTAAAGACTAATAACAATAGACAAAAATTGGAAAATAGCATGTTTCATAAAAGATAATATGTGGTTCCACTTCAGTATGGGAATACATCCCTATGAATATTTTAAGTGAAATAGTTTTACAGTGTAAAGTATGTAGAAATAACTCTTAGCTTTCTATGTGTAGAGACAGCTTCCTATCAGCTGTAGACCTGTTTCAAATTCTATCGATTTCACAATTTATTTTATAAATAAATGAATATTTGAACATCTTACACAATTAACAGATTTCTGTATTTCCCTCACAGCATAATTGTTTATATCTCTTACCCAATGTAATGGAAGATTTATATTCACATTCTTTTGTTGGGCCAGTTGCATAGCAACTAACATTTGCAGTACCAGGAGGCCACCTCACTATGAGCAATATACCTTAACAGAATTATTCCAGTTTCTCCTATCTTCAGCATATGCAAAACTAGAAACTACTGACAATAGGAGCATTTGGAAACAAAACTGAAATTCATGGTATACTTTTTGTTTTCACAATGCTCTTTTTCTAGGTATCAGTTCCTTCCTCATTTTTCAAATAGAGAATAACCCAGAAATAAACATATTACACTATACTTTCAGAATACATGCACAAATGAACAATATTGAAAATAGATTAAATAGATTTAAAAAAAATGTGTATGACAAATAGAACAGGAATATTGGCCTGGGAAAGAAGGGAAAATCAATAAATCAAATTGACTAATATAAGGTTCTACCAAATTGTGCCAGAAGGCACTGTTACTGCAATTTTCTACTTGGAAAGTAAGTACTATTTACTTATGTTCACTTGCATCAGTTCTAAATGGGGAACTAGTATATGCAGGAGTTGAATGTTAGGTTCAACTAGAAAACCTGGATCTTTGGATTTTCCCTCACTCAATATTATGCCTTGTTTTGGCCTGAATAAATACATTATGAAAAGTATGTAAAATTATGGCAAAGCATATTTATTAAGATCTTTTACCGACCATGCAATTAGTATTATAACTGATCTAAAAGTCACCAAACCAGAAACAGTGAGATTGTAATTTCTAGTTTTGCTTTAGGCATGAAGCCAGTCAGTTGGGTGACCTTGGGGCAGATATACTCTCAGCCCTAAAGACAGCACTGGTAAGCCACTTCTGAAATAGTTCCAAGAAAACTGCAGGGACTAGTCTAGGTAGTCACCAGGAGTCAAGACTGACTCAAAAGACAACTAAAAGAAAATAAAAACTTTATTTCACAAGTAAGGTCACTCTAAAAAATTAAGTATTTAAGGCAATCTTTCATAATTCCCCACCGCATTTTTAAAAAAACTGAACAGATGCCTTAGTTTGAACACATATCAAATCTGTGGAACTTTAGTTTCTTTTTTACCTGATTGCACCCATGCGTGTACATTTATTGAACTTTTTAATTCAAAACCATTCTTTTCTGTAATGCTTGTTAAACGGAAGTTTGCAAAAAAAAAAAAAAATATTGAGGCTGGACTACCCTGGTGCAAATGGAATGATTCATGATCAGAATAGGAGGGCAGAATGTTCCTTGAAACATTTGCATACCTCTGTTGGCAAACAGCAATATCCAAAATGACCTTAACAGAGCTTATTGTAACCATCTCTCAAACACAACAAAAACAATGCTGGATAACAACAGAATTTAACTCATACTCTATACTTTCTAGAGATTATGTATAAGATGCTACACAAAATAATGCCCTAAACTATACTGTCCCATAATATGTGCCTAGGTGGTTCAATCTGACAGGACTGGCATGCCCCAGGTTCCATTGATTAAATAATGCTGTATTTTGGGACCCTGAATGTATGTCTTCTGTAGCAGCACCTGCACTCTGAAATAAGGTTCCTCCCGAGATTTGAACAGCTTCCACCCTAATGACATTTCAAAAGGCCTTGAAGACATTGATCTTCATTAGGGATTTGGCGAGGATAGTTGATGTCTATTTTTCCTTCCCTTGTTCCCATCCGAGTTTGTTTTCTCTGCTATGTTAATTTCTTATTTCTTGTACTGTATTATGTGTTTTTAACAATTTGTAAACCATCCAGAATCGCGGGAGTCAGGTGGCATATGGATTTAATAAATTATTTACTGCAGATAATGAAGTCCAGTTATGATTGAAAATCTTATTATTCAGGATGAAGTTTGCTCATGTTAAATTGAGAAATGTCATTCTGTCACAATCCTCTATTTTACATTTGACAGTAAAATCGGGAGTCATCATTTTTATAAAGCCTATAGATGAATTTATAAAGATTACTAAAAGTAAACAAGAACTGGAAGTATGGGAAAAGTCATGATAGATTACTATGTAAATGTAATAATGCCTATCAATAGTTTGAGCATACAAACTAAATGCAGTAAAGTATTGCAACAAATGTGTTATAAGCATAGCTATATACCATTTTTACAATTACAACATAAATCCATGTTATTATTAGCACAATCTGGGAATATGCTAACATAAAATTCCACCCCTCTCTCCAGCACATTTGTAGTATACCCCAATATTGAGGATTCCAAATGAGCGATGTCGGATTCATTCCCAGAGAGGATTCCATCTTTAACTGTAATCTGTTCTCAGAAAGAAGTAATTTCAGCAAATTCATAGTGTTGATAATAAATTTTTTTGCTGAAGGATAAGGCAATGGTCATGCATAACGTGGCATGTTTATTTATCAATTGGTAAGAAGTCCGTACTTGTGTAAGCAGCAAACAAAATCTGAGCATGAATGATTCCTATGCAAAACCACTGTGAGAAATATCCTCCAGAGTGATGAGTACAGTTCTTGGCCAAACATATAAAACATGCTATACGAAAAAGTTGCTAACTAAACATTTGTATTAAATACTGGAAGGGAAGGGGGTGGTTTACATTTTTATTATAATTTATTCTATTTAACAATCTAAGAAGTTTGCAGCCATCAGCAGTTCCAGTGCAATCTCAGGTGCAATTGGAAATTCAGGAATCTCTGTGGAGCTGTTAGTGTAGCGAACCTTATAGGTGAAATACATGCATACTTTAGATAGGACGTGAGAAGGAATCTCTCTGAAATTCACTTCGTTTGTTTCATTTTCAGCAAACTGCCCTGTGCACATAAAAAACAAAGATAACTCATGAGTATACTTTTTGATAAAAGTTTAATTCAGAACTGTGTGTGTTGAATTTGTATGTATATACATATAATTCAATGAAAGCACAGCTACTTGAACTTCTGCATTTTAGATTTGTTATGCCTTCTTTATCTTTTATAGTTATTTAAGTTTGATCAACCTGAACAAATTCAGAATGAATTTTCTGATATATTCATTTGACCTTAGGTATGTTTTTTTAAATAAATCCTGTGAAATGAATTCTTATTGCAACTTGTTTTAATTATACCATTGGATTGGATCAGAATAAAATCAGTTAACTTCTTGAATACAATGCACTAATAAATAAAATTGCCCCTTTCAGCCACACACACACGCACACAACACATGTACATACAGAGAAAGCTGAAAACTGCACTATTAAAAGTTATATTCTGTGACCATTTCCTCTCTATTCACTTGCCTTCTGATACATACATGTATTTCTTGGAGGAAAAGCCAAAATAGGTAAGTGTCTGCATACACAGTTCTCATTCAAGCCCTGACTTTGTTTATTTATTGTAGTTGAATCCACATAGCTGGATTGGTATTTGAGAAGATATGTGAAATAATGTTTTCTATTGTTGATCTGCATCCAGAAGTACTAATTGCTGCATTATATTGCTAAAATTTTGACGAGCTGTTTTTATGTTATCCTGGCTTTCAATTTTATGTTATCCTGGCTTTCCAATAAGGAGTTGAGAAAAACATATTTGGCTGCCCCATTTTTATTCATAATTCTATGGTGTTAATTAGCAAACTGAGAGATAATGGTTGATCCATTAGTTGATCAGCTAGCTTTATAGTTGAGAAGTGTCTTATTCAGATATTTTCATTTTTATTTTATTTGCAGACAAAAATATAATGACTGAATTTAACTGCTATCCTAAATCATAAATTATAATTAGGAATATGGAAAAGCATCCAAAAAAGTAGCTAAAAAGACATCAACATTCAGATATCTTAAAGTTCTCAGTAAATCCTGTATAAATTATATCTATAACTATATATTAGGGACCTGTTTTCTGTCTGATATTGCTGCATGAATTCATAATAACTTTGTTTCTGTCTTGACAGCAGATTAGGACTCTACATTTTAGAGAAACTGAAACTCACATTTATCTAATTAAAACTTAAAAACTATTCCTTGAGCAATATTAAATACAATTTTAAAAATAACTGAATTCTAAATGAATCAGATTTTATTTCCAAAAAGAAATGAATTGGGAATTGTGCCATACTGATGTTAATTATTATAAAAGTATTTGTCATAAATCTGAACTAAATCTGATTTTAATAGCTGTTCATTATCTCTGAATTTTATTCCTAGAATAAAATTGTAGTAAGCATGATGAACATATGTGAAATAAGTGAATGTGATATGAAATATAAGCTCCTTCACCCCATAAATCTATCTTGTAGGAACCCAAATCTATTTTATGGATTTAGTGGGCAGGGTAAATAACATATTTGTTAGGAAATGGCAGCAGTGAGTAAGGGAAATTCATCCTACCAGTGATATCTCTTGTATTGGCAAATACACTCTCAGTCTCTATAGAATTGTACAATTATTATCATTAGCAGAATGAATACAGAAATTATTTTTCCATAATGTATATAATTGACTCAAATTGGTATTATGGCTAACTCAAAACTGATCCCTTTTCAAAAAAACAAAAACTGATTTATAAAAATGTACTGAAAGCTTAAAATCTTTCTTCTGGTAATATTGGAAAATCCCTGAGATTCCAAAATCATTTTCACTTTTGTTTGGACACATTGTCTCTGACTGAAATTGAAACACTAAATCCTACAAAACTGTACTGTTATTTTTGAGAAACTGGTTTCAGAGATTACTCTAGTATTACAAGACAAAGAAAAAAATTCTCAATCCCAGTTTTTCAGAAATGAGTATATACCAACCTGGGCCACTCAACATTGCCTTTATTGTTCCTGATGTGAGTGCATGCTCTCGTTTAACAATGAATTCATGGCCATCAGAGGATATCAACTTCACATACATAGCATCAGGGCCTTCACACCCACCATATGTTTTCTCTTCTCCATCTAAAATATGAAATGAATGAATAATTTCAATCTATGACTATTAGAAGGCTTAACAAATAAATAATAAACAGTACAACATTGAATTAATTATATATATTTTGGCATGGAGAACCTGTTTGGTATAGTGACTAAGGTGATGATCTAGAAACTAGAGGACTAAGTTTCATGCCTTAGGCATGAAAGATGGTTGGGTTACTTTGGACAAGTCACTCTCTCTCAGCCTGACCCACCTGATAGGATTATTGTTGGGGGGAAAATAGGAGGAAGAAAGGGTATTAAATATTTTTGCTTCCTTGAGTTCTTATAAAGTAATAAAAGTGGGATAAAAATCAAAGCAAATATATATGAGAATGGTAGCAAGCCCAACATGTAAATATGATAATTGAGATATATCTTATTTGAGATAAATACTGTAAGAGTTCTTATCTCAAGTTGCTTTAATAGTAGGTAGACACTAATCTACCTGAAATCTTTCAAAATACTATAGCCGTGATAGCGAACCGATAACACAAGAGCCAGCGGTGGCATGTGTAGCCATATCGGTGGGCACACGATCTCAGCTCCGGCACCCATGCGTGCACCGACCAGCTGATTTTCGGGCCTTCTGGGCCCACCAGAAGTCAGGAAACACACTGTTTCCGGCCTCCGGACGGCCTCTGTGAGGGTGGGGAAAGCCGTTTTCACCCTCCCCAGGCTCCTAGAAAGGCTCTGGAGCCTGGACTGAGCGAAAAACAGGCCTAGAATTATGGATGTGAGCACGCATGCGTGTGACCCCACTGCACTCCCCTGCTTTTGGCACGCGATGGCAAAAAGGTTAGCCATCACTGTACTATAGCATTCCTTGGTAATATTCAAATCTGATGAACTTTAAAAAGGCATCCTTATCGTTTTGAGATACAATAAATTTTAAAAGATAGAATTTAAATACAGATATAATTCCAGCACACTATTAAGTAGAATGAATTCTAGTGTTTTCTGTTATACCCACCCTCTCTACAGGTACTAGCAATCTTTGTTTTTTTAAAAAAATATTTCACCTGTCAGGATAATACTCACAACATGATTTATAAAAGGATCATATTTGTAGAATTCTTTCTATAGGCTGTTAATGGAAATTAGCTTCATGAGGGAGAATGGCTGAAGGAAAAGTTCAATTATGCAGGCTTTGAGATGGTAATTACTTCCCTTCCTTCTCCAATTTTCAGAACTGCTTATACTGCCAATTCCTTCTGGGGAAGCATGTTTTCCTGATGGTTTGTCACTTGCCCATCTTTCTTCTTTGTTCCTCTTCAGTTTTTCAAGATTTTTAGAATCCCCATGTCCTTTCATTTATATTTTATTCATACTTTAATTTTGTGAAAACTTGATTTATCTCCAAATAACGTGAGGAATTTTTTTTGAAGTTTTAAAAGGGGGAGGTGTTGAGGAAGTGATACATATCTCCAAATAATGTAAAATTACAAGTGTCATTTTGTCATTCAGCAAACAAAATGAACCTTAAAAGATACTCCGTAACAAACAATTGCAATCACAAGTATTATATTAATTACTACTCTCACCCAAGTTTTTATTTAAACATGATTGGAAGTAAAATTAGCACTTTTATGATATATTGAATATGTTCTTAAAAAGCAAATATACTTCTAAAGGATATTTTTGTCAATATCCTTACCCATCTCTTCTTAACAAATGCCTTTGGAGCTTTTAAACAGGATCTGAAAACAAATGGAAAAGTACATACATATTCAAGTTCATTATGGAAAAAAAAGAATATTGTCTAGTGGCAGTACAAGGTCACAACTGCAGTCCTTCCTACAGTTGGTAGTGACCTCAAAGAAAAACATGATTTAGCTATGTTTACTGTACTATATTACTATACCATATATAGCACTGTGTTTATACTACTACCCCTTAATTTGAGGCCAAGGTTATCTAAGGATACTTAATGCACAATTATGAATTTGACTGGCCAATCACATGCCTGGCTAAAATCTTATCTAGGTATTGTATGCCCAGAAACATTTACAATAGGTTTCAATGTAGTTCATTTACAATGTCACAGGCAACCAAAGTCACGATCATTACTTCACAAAGTGGGGAAGCCAGCAAGGAAAGGTGCAAATCACTCTGGTAAGTTGTTCCCATCTGCAGCGGATACTCTTACCTGTGCACAATCTCTACCAGTTCTCTCAAACCTGCACTAACTCACTCACCCAGTTCCCTCATCTCACCCACAGCATGAGCTAGGCCTCCCGAGCCCTCCCCACCCTCTGTGGCAACTCTGTGCTCCTTACTTGGGACTCCCTCTGCTTCTCCCTCAACAACTCACGTCTTCAGTTAACATAACAGCCACTGGACCCGTCAGAATTGCCATTGCTAAGTGATGGTCACGTGACACTGCTTTTTATGACTGCATCGCATAGCAATGGCAGTCCCACTCTCAATTGCTGTCATAATCCAAGAACTATTTTATACTAAATAGATTATTCTATGACATTATCTGGAGATTAATTAACTGATTTTTTTTCTGAAGGACTTTTAATAGACATTCAAATTATCATGGGAAATGCTATCAAAGTAAGAAACAAAAACTGATAAATGAGCATATGCGTAGCTCAGGGTTGAAATGAGTGGGTCTTTGGTGCTCTCTAAACTTGGTTCTTTTCTTGCAGATGTTTCATTACCCAAACTAGATAACATCATCAGTAACAAGCATGTCAGATGATTTAATTCAGTCTTCCAGAACTTAATACCTATCCAATATGTTGGATTATACCTCCTACAATCTAAAGGTCAAGGATAAGTGTCTAGAAAGGTTGTTTAAACGTCCATGGCATTGCTTGCACAGAGAGCCAAGGTAGTAAAATGATTGGATTAAGAGTGCTGGGTTCTGGTCATAGAAGTCACTTGGTGACTATAGCCTATTGCCTATAGCCTATTCCAATATCAGAGTTGGAAGGGACCTTGGAGGTCTTCTAGTCCAACTCCCTGCTTGAGCAGGAGACCCTTTACTATTTAGCCAGGTGGCTGTCCAGTCTCTTCTTAAAAGCCTCCAGTGATAAAGCACCCACTACTTCTGAAGGCAAGGTCTTCTACTGGTTGATTGTTCTCTCTGTCAGGAAATTCTATAAATGCCTATATAAATATAGTCTTCACTCACTCTTAGCCCAATCTATTTAGTCAAGCTTGTGGAAACACAGGATAGTACACCACCATAAAGTAAGTGGATAGACAATCAGTCAGTCCAGGAATTTCTTTCACATACCAGTACTATTTTTATTAAAATCACCTAACTGGATTTTTTTTGACCAGGTGTAAGCTTGATTTTCAGAATAAATCTGGCAAAAATACTGCCCATATTATCAGAATACAAGTATGATAATTGCCAATAAGGAACAGTTCATATTGTATGTGTATTCTTACATAATGTATATCAATATTATATCTGTATTTACACACACACACACATATATACAGACATACATTCTTGAATTTACAGGTATATTTTTCAGGATAAATCCCCACCCCACACACATTGGATAATACCTCAAAATTCCTTACAGATAAAAACACATAGTAATGATTAGGAAATTCTCATTCTAGGCAGCATGGCCAGAAGTAATGTTGTTAGCTGAATACTGTTAAAAATCCTGAAGACTCAGATAGAGCCTCAGATAGCTCAACAGGCTAATAGCCTGTTATTAAGATTCAGCTGTCTGCAATTATTTCAAGGTTCAAGGCTCAAGGTTGACTCAGCCTTCCATCCTTTATAAGATAGGTAAATTGAGGACCCAGTTTGTGGGGGCAATAAGCTGACTTTGTATAAAAAATATACAAAAGTATGAAGGCTATTGCTTAATGCATTGTAAGCCACCCTGAGTCTCCGGAGAAGGGCGGCATATAAATCTAATTTTAAAAAAAAGACACATTATAAAAATATTGTCCTCATTTAGAAGATAGAATTGTCTGTCTTGCTCTCTATACTATACAGAAATAGAGATCTTGTTTAAAATTGAAATACAGATAGAAATAGTAGAACTTAATTGTTTAACTTTGGTTAAGTCTGTGATGTGCCAATTTGGGAATCAAGAAAACACAAGCCTTGTTATCAGCTAATTCCATGATTTACCTATTGAATAAAACAACTGAGATTAAAAAATGCCTGACCATACTTAGATATTACATCAATATCTGCTTTGTCAATTGATCAGTATACCAACACAACTGGGACTGGGCAAAGAAAATGACTTTGAATGTCATTTTGCACAAAATCCTTCACAAATGTATTTGAATATTTGGTAGGTATTATTCCTATAGAAGGAGCACTACTACCTGAATATTTAATCTAATTTTGCCCAAAATTATATATATTGCCTTTTAAAATATGAAGTCAAAGATGTATTGGTCAAATACATGCCCTTAAAGTGGACATGCTTCATCTCATCATTCATCTCATCACAAGAAATTGTGCCTTCAGTTTCAGTATATCAGATAAACATTTTAAAAGTTTTAGTTATTTTGGGTTGCTCATCCTAGTCCACAAGAACTGTTAAATTCTTGTTGAATTAATTAGCACTAGATGTAATAATGCCCACTAGCCTGGATAGTTTTAAAAAGGATTTGGATAACTTCATGGAGGACAGACACATCAAGGGCTTTTAATCTTAAGGCTCAAATACTGTACCTCCAAAATACCAATCTCAGAACAATGGTGAAAAGGGTAATTTCTCCATCTCCTGTTTGCAAGACACCTAGAGGGGCAGTTTGGGCATTGTGAAAAACAAAATGGACTGACTTGTGTTTTTGAGATTTTAGATTTCTAAATCTTAGGTTGTAAACAGTTGCTAATTTAATCAGAATCAAAATCAGTTTCACCAAACTGGATCTGAAAATATTTGTTTTTGTTGCTTGTGCACACAGAAAGTGACACTACATAGGTAGCTCTTCTCATATGGTATTATTCAGATCTATAATTCTTAGAAATTTTACCTAGCATGAAAAACAGCTACATTAGCTGGAGAATTTGGGGCAGTTGCAGTCCTAATATTATATACTTTGAGTGCTCCATATTAAAAGTAGGCTGATATGTGTGATTTGGTTTTGATACATAATTTATTGCTGTACCTAATTTCCTAGCATTATATGTACAGTAACAGAGTCAGTTTGGTGCAGTGGTAAAGACATCAGGCTAGAAACAGGAAAACTCTGGTTTCTAGTTTTGCCTTAGATACAAATACATCTGGGTGACTGTGGGACAGTCACTTTCTCTCAGTTCTAGGAAGAATACAATAGTAAATCATTTCTTAAATCTTGCCAAAAAAATATGCAGAAATCCAGGCAGTTGGTAGGAGTCAGCACTATCCGGAAGGCACATGTATGATATAATCTGTATTCATATTGCATGGATCATATTTTAAATAACATTGAAAAATACTTGGGAATTGTAGGCAAAAAACAGATTTTAGAAGAGTGAGGGAATAGTATCACATTACCAAAGCCACCACGCTTGATTTCTAAGCTACTCAAATATTTGAGTTATGAATATCTTGCTATACCAGTGGCCATTTCATTTTAATCATAAGGGGGCGGGGAGCAGAGAAGAATGTTAGAGAATAGAGGGAAGAAATGATGGGGAAAAAATATATGTGGCAAAGTCAGCCCAAGAGAAAAATCCATCCAGGAGGTCACAAATAACGAAGAGGTGAAGCCTACACGGCGAAAAAAATTGGCATAAAGTCCTCTTAAGTCCTTACTAAAAGGGAAGAAGGCGGAGCAACTGCTTTTCACAGTTATCTAGAGACGTGGCAGCTCTGAGGATAAAACGTAATTTTCAGGGAGGAAAATAGATACGGGGTGCTTTTAAGAGGGCATCGATAAGTCCTATCACAGGCAAGAGCGGCTTTCCCAATGCAAAGCGAAGCACCGTTGGGGAAGGCTGGCTGAAGAGATTCAAGCCCGGGATTAAGTCACTTTCCGCCCCCAGCATTGACACCAGCCCCTTCCCACGGCTCTCGAGTCCTCGTGACGAACAAAACACGCCAGAAAGAAACGTGTCTATCAGGCCGAACAACTCACCGCTTCCCAGCCGCAGAAATCCGCGAGGCAGCTTCTTCAGGAACGAGACCACTCCAGCCGGGACAATCCTCCGCAGAAACCACTTCCGGTAGGTCACCGATAACGATTTCCGGTATCCGAAACGTAAGGCCGGGAGAAGGAGGGGGGTGTCAAACAAAATACGATAGAGATATAATATAGAGTAGCACGCTATGGGAGCAGCAACTGCGGGAATCTTTTCTTCGGTAACTCGGATGACTGGAAGGCGAGACGTTTTACTAACGGTATTACAAAATGCCGACGAACAGTCCTAGGCAGATTTGAATTATTAGAGCTACGTCAAGCTGGCTCACTCTGTGAAGTACACTGGAGTGATCCCTTCCCTGGCTGAAAGCAGAGCAGCACCTGTGTCTCGGGTGCTTTATCCCAGGGGTCTCCAACCTTGGCAACTTTAAGCCTGGTGGACTTCAACTCCCAGAATTCCCCAGCCAGCAAAGCTTTTTCATTCCCCAGCAAAGCTGGCTGGGGAATTCTGGGAGTTGAAGTCCACCAGGCTTAAAGTTGCCAAGGTTGGAGACCCCTGCTTACCCAACATTCCCACCACTTCATCCCAGTATGTATATGTTGTTTAGATCTCATATGGATCTAAGCAAAGGCACTTTTTTCTTCCTCATATACACACATAGGGAACTGTTTACAAAAATCTGGAGCAAAAGACTCGAATAACCTCGGTCTTGTGATGAGAATATCACACTAACAAATCGTAGAAGTTGATTATTTTCCTTATACGTTTTTTCAAACTTGGCAACTCTAATACACACTCAGAATTCCCCAGCCAGCATGAAATGTTTGAATTACACGCATTTTAAACTTGACAATTTTTGAAAAACGCTTCTTTTAGACTTAAGGCTACCTGTGCCTTGGGTGTACTGGATGTAAAGCTGGCTAGGGGGCTCAGTGGCTAAGACGCTGAGCTTGTCGATCAGAAAGGTCGGCGGTTAGAATCCCTAGTATAGGGGGTTGGACTAGATGACCTCGAAGATCCCTTCCAATTCTGTTACTGTTGCTATTAATAACGGGAAAGACAATTCACGAAAGGAACAAGCTGCGGATTCTTATGGCTCCACTTTTAATGCTTAATTCATTCATTAAATTAATTCATTTTTACTGAAGGTGAATTTTTAACTAAGTTGAATCATTCTAAACTAAAACTCTAGGAAGTCGAGGGAATGTGGCTGGCTCTCGCGAGGCTCTGACAGCTGGTTAGCATGAAAAGGCGGAAGTTTGAATTCCTCTCCACCCTCGCCCGCCAAAGCAGAGCAGTTGTTCTTCCCCTTTGGGATTTATTGGTGCTCTTCAGTCGTACAGAACAGATCCCTTCGAATCGTACGCGGGTGGATTCTTCTGATCACTAGGTAATAAATCTAGGAAAGACACCGGAGATTAATACCAAGTAAGGGGAGAAGTAACTGTTAATTTCCAAAGAAAAGGGACTTTAATACGAAAGGAGTAGAAAGGAACTTTTTTCCCTGAAGTTTAAAGCAATTTAATTGCCTCCTAGAAAGAGTCAGTGGCTTTTTTTTTTTAGCTCATTTTTGCATTATTTTGTCACTGGCTATTGAAATGCATTGTTCTAATTGATTTGAAACCATGCCATGGTTTTCTAAATAAACTGACAAAATACAGATCTTTATAAAACTTAATTTATTTTAATTATCCCATACTTTTCTTTACTACAAATACTTGAAAATGTGGTAGGAAACAGCTGCAATATCCAGCATCAACAAGTGAAATCAATTATGGATGGTGGAGCTAGGTTTGTTGAAACTCTAAAGCGGACAGGATATTTCAAGGCAAATTCACTTAATGGAGAAGACTTTGACTGGTTATTTGAAACTTTGGAAAATAAATCATTTCTGGAGTGGTTCTGTACAGCTTTGAATGAACGTAATGTATTATCTGAAGAAGAGTTGCAGTCGTTTAATGCTCTCCTAAAATCATCAAAATCTATTTTAGGAGAAGAAGCTCTCAGTGAAGTTCTTAAGATTTCCAAGCCTCTTGATTTGAATACTAACAATTATGAGGAAGAAGAGGAAACCCTTAAAATGTTAGAAAATGAATTTCAAACTCTTAAAAAGATTAAACAGGTAAAGATTCATCGTCGTAACAAACTTCAAATCATGGCTTCGGCCAATAGTTTTATCTCCTTAAAAGTTAAAGAAAGAGGTGAGGAAGGACTTAAAATCCTGAAAGATGGTCAAGGGAACTTTACAGCCATGAATATAAAGATAAACAATGAGCTTCAAACCCTAACTGAAGGAGTTAAGAAACTTGCTTCTTTTTTTGCGGTTGCAGCTGGACAAGATCTGGATTCTCCTCCTGTGTTGCTAACCCAACTTCCTTTAGATAATTATTTGTATCAAGAAGAACAAAGCACCGGAGCTCTTACTTCCTATACAAAAAAACAGTTTTTTCAGGGTATATCTGAATTGGTGGAAAGTTCTAATGAAGAAAATTTTCAACTTTTACATATAAGTAAGTCCTCCAGCTACGAGGGAAGCAGTGATATATGTGATGGAAGATCAGAACTGGCTAGGTTGCAAATGGCATATATTTGTGCTCAGCATCAATTAATTCAACAGCAAGCTAAGAACCTAAGTATGAGATCGGGTCTTCAGTGGGCAGAGAAGAGTATTGGCACTTTAAAAAAGGTAAGGTTATTTTTGCATAAGGCTTAATGCTATTGCCTTAAAGATATGATTTTAAATGGTCTTTGAAATCATAGTGAGTTGACTTGAACATGTCATTCTCTTAAGTGTTCCATAGGCTGTCACTCATTATTTTGAGCAAACTCATTTGGCATTTTAGATTACATTTTAGATATGGTAATCCTGAAAACGAAGTAAGAGTTGCTCAGATCCATGCTGAGTTGGACCTTGGCTGGTTTTGAGGTGTGAGCTGGAATGAGCAGTGATTTTTGAAGTAAATAGGATTCTCTGTGCCATTAGGGAACGGTCTTTGAAGGAGAGGGTAATAACTTCAGATTTGAAGAAGGCAATGATTGGATCGCTGCTTAAGAAGTCATCCCTGAAGCCAATACTTTCAGTAGTTATCACCCCTTTTTAGGGAAGGTTGTTGAAAATGTAGTCTGGCTGTAGCTGTAGAGCACCTTGGAGAAAGTGGATTATCTAAGCCTGTTCAGTTAGATTTCAGGCCAGGATTTAGTACAGAGACAATCTCGGCCACACTCACAGATGACCTGTGGTGGAGCTAGGATGCAGGTGATGCATTCATTCTTATGCTCCTTGATCTCTCAGGTTTAGTACATCGACCATGCTATCCTAGACTAGTTTTGGCAGTTGGGAATTGGGAATTGGAAAGACCATTCTCTTCCTTTAGGGCCAGCTGATGCAGAGGTGAGAGAAATAGCTCCCTAGGCCCCTCATTTGTGAGATACTAGAGGGCTCGATGTTGTGTCCCTTCCTATTCAACATCTACATGAAGCCTCTGGGTGAGGTCCATATCAATCAGTAAAATTGGAAGTGAAGTGAGAAATAATTGATAAAAGAACAAAAGACTTCTAAAAGTTTCCATCCTTATATGAATCGATGGCTGAATTTTCTTCATATAATAATTTCTTTGTTGCAATCCATTATGGTGCCTTTCAAAAATCCATTATAGTAAAGTCCATTATAGTGTGAATAAAGTAATTATAAAGAGATTAATAAATGAAGTTTTGAAAAATATTTCTACTGGCTTAGGTCTACAGCCACTCAGATTTCAAAGATGGGTAATTGTAATTATACTTCAAAATATAGTGTGTTATGGAATGTATTCAATTGATATAGCTCATCACTTCTCAAATGATTCTGAGCAGCTAGTAAGGGTTAAATACATCACAATATGTAAAGAAGACAATGAAAACAAAACACACTTCTTTAGGGAAAACCACAGATTTTAAGTAGTTGCAACAGACGTATTATCCTGACTCAGAGCATTGTGGAAGAGCCAGGTCTTGGGGACTTTTTAAAGGCCAGAATTGGGTTAGAATGTATTCCATAGAGCAGGCATTGTGATAGAGAAGGTATGCTTCTTGTGTCTTACAAGATGACATTGTTCAATTGTTGACCTAGAGTACCTCAACTCTGTTGGTAAAAACTCAGAAACCTTTTCTCTATTTTGCAGATTCATGGAAAAGAAAACTTTGAAGCTAAAATTTCTAGCTTGAATAATGACATTGCAAAAATAAAAATAGATTTATCACAAATAAACAGTGGAACCCTACCTTCACTGATTAAGGAGAATGCAGAGCTCTTGAATATGCCTGTAGTTAAAGGGGATTTTGATTTACAAATTGCTCGACAGGACTACTATATATCTAGGCAGGATCAGATTTGTAACCAACTGATCAAACAGAAGGCATCATTTGAATTTCTTCAGTTGGCATATGAAATTGAATTTCAAAAATTTAGGGAAAACAGCCGTCTGCTGGAAAATATGGTGCAAGACCTGAAATTAAGCAATGACGTTTTAGTACGGACAATAGAAACAATGTCTGAGCCTTCTATAGCCCTCCAAAGGACACCAAGAAGCACTGTTGAGCCAAAGGATATTGCAGCACATAGGTAAGAAGCTGGGTTATTTCAAACTTACTGAAGCACTAAACATAAGGCCTGTTGTCAATAAATAAATCTCAGGCCGAAACATAAAAATAATTTGTTTGAAATTAATGGGTCTTCCTTATTGGTAACTGTTCTAAGCCAGCATATCCTGTTATGTATAGATAGTCCTCAGCATGCATCAGTTTACTTAGTGACAGGGTGGGTTTGATTTAAGTCAAGTCGATTTAAATCACAATTTAAATCACCAGTAAAAAGGCTTGACTTCAATCAACTTTATTTTGATCATAATTTTTAAAGTGCATCTGTCATCTCTGTCCCACAGCGGCTCCTCTCACCCACTGTTGACTCACCGACAGTCCTAATTTTGCAGAATATACAGCCTCATCAGAGGTGAAATACTCCCGGTTTGGACTGGATCACCCGATCTGGTAGCGATGGCGGGTGGTAGCAAAAATCCCCCCCCCCCCATGTCCAGCTGAGCCGCACGATCATCAGAGGCTTTTTTTTTTACTTTTAAAAACCTTTTTAAAAACCTGAGCCTCTGATGATCGCGCGGCTCAGCTGGGACCATCAGAGGCTTTTCAAAGCATTTTTTCCTGCAACCTCTTGGCCGGAGAGGTGGTAAAAAAAATGCTTTGAAAAGTCTCTGACGATCCCAGCTGAATTGCCTGATCTGCAGAGGCTTTTCAAAGCATTAGAAAAAATGCTTTGAGAAGTTTAAAAAAAAAAAAAGTTGGCCACAGCCACCCAATCACATTACCCTCCACACCAAGCCATGCCCACAGAACCGGTAGTAACAAATTTTACATTTCACCCCTACATAACTAAGCTCCATTTCATGCTGAATAAACTAAGATTTTTACAAAAGCATTTTATTAAAATAATTTTTAATAAAAATAAAAAAAAGTTTTTTAAAAAAATAATAATAGATTTTTATCCACTCTGCTTAGTGATTGTTCAAAGTCACAGCAGCATTGAAAATGACTTACAACTCTTCCATATTTATGACTGCTTCCCATGATCGTGTGATCAAAATTGAGACGCTTGGCAAGCGACTCCTATTTATGACAGCTGCAGTGTCCCTGGCTCATGTGATCACATTTTGTGACCTTCTGACAAGCAAAGTCAGTGGGGACTTTGATTCAGATTCATTTAACAACTGCATTACTAATTTAACAACTGCTTTGATTTACGTAAAAATTGTGGCGAGAAAGATTATAAAATGGGGCAAAACTCACTTAACAAATGTCTCCCTTAGCAACAGAAATTCTGGGCTCAATTGTGGTCATAAGTCGAGGATTACCTGTATTTGTATGAACTCATAATAGACATTTACTTCCTTTTTATTGTACAATATTTTAAGTTGTCTCCAGGGCTGTGGAGTCGGAGCCAGAGTCAGAATCGAGGAGCCGGAGTCGGAAGAAATTTTGGGTACCTGGAGTCGGAGTTGGCAAACAATGCACCGACTCCGACTCCTACTAAATTTAGATTGGAATTTTAAAAAAAGCAAGTTTAAATGTCCCAATTCTCCCAACTCCACAGCCCTGGTTGTCTCTAGTCAAACAGTTGTTAACCTGAATACCTGCATGAAAACTGATTGTCGGGAATAGACCATTTTTCTGCAGAGGTATAGAAAGCTGAAATGGAGATGACCTTTAAAATCAATGGATGTAATCTCACTTCCCATCCAAACTTTCCAGATAAACAGTTTCTGAGTTCACTTTTAATATACAAGTATTTTGGAATTTTGTTATTTGGTTTGGAGAGTATAATTTACTTCCTTCCTTAAATAAAAGAGTGTATGGATGTTACAGTTTGCATCAAATGTACGTTTTCATCTAACTTTGGTAACATTTCAAGGAAGAATATTGGATAGTTTAATGTCCTCCCTGTATTAATATATACAGTACAACAGCTGCTTGATATTGGATACGTTCCCAAGTCAGCCCTACTCTACCAGTTTGGTCTTATTTATTTAAAATAATGAATTCCAGAAATAATGTCAAGTGTGACTCTTGAACCAAGTATAACATCGATGCAAAGGTCAAGTTTCTTTTATACTGCTGTATTTGCACCAGACTTTACATATTTTATTCAATAATGTATATTTTATGTTTCACTGTTAATGAAATACTGGCATTGTTAACTTTGTTGTATTTTTATCCCACCTCTATACATATTTTAAAGGATGTATAAACTTCTGGAAGGAAGGAATCCAAAGCAATTATTCAGAACATATGAAAGGCTTGAGGAGATGGCTGAAAATTTGCATTTGGATTCAGTATCAGTGCTTGACCAATTAGTGCTAGCTGGCCAAGAACAAAATCATCTTTTGTCAAAGATGGATGCTGATTTAACAATTCTTCATGATTCCATATACTGCAAAGGAGAAAGTGTGTGCCTTAGTAATCAGGTAAGTAATTGGATTATGATAATCTGAGAAGGTGGTTTCATGGACTATTCAGCCATACATTTTTTAATACTTACTGTAATTATAAGAAAGTTCCTTATTCACATAACTTTGATGTGTTTAATCTAAACTCTTTAGTAAACTATCACAAAGCTGGTAGGCAGAATTAAATCCTTCCAAATCTGTGACACACTGTAGACCTAGCCTTAATATTCTGATTTAGGCTGGTTCTTTTTTGTATTTCCACTATTGGAAGAGAATGAAAACCCAACATAAAATTGCAGTACTGGCTATGTAAAGTGTATACAGTAAAAATAATTTGCAACCCCAAATAATATAATTCAATTCAGGTTCATGAAGAATTACTGCAATACTCAGTAAATATTGCCAGTTGTGAATAATAATTTTCTGAAAGCCCTCTCCTATCAGGGTTCTGTCTTTGGAGGTGTGAATTGTACTTGTTTAAGAGAAGTCTTTCAGGTGCATTGGCACTACGGTGGAAAAACACTTTCTGGCCTCTTGTTTCTTTTACCTACCTTCTAAGACAATTCTGATGCATCTTCTGAGCCTCCTCAGTGGACCAAAGTATATTCTGACATTGGTGCACTGAAAGAGGCCACTTGGAGGCATTTTCATCAAGAGTTTGGAGTCATCTATGGCCAGAGGCCACAGCAATCAATAGAACAGCATGTCAGGTAATTGGGAAATTGTGCTCCTGGGGCAGATCTAAAAAGGAATGCAAGGAAATTCAAATTGTTGTACTCACCAAGAAAGGAGAAAGAACATAAAAATAGGATTTGGGTAGCTATTTCGAACTGGATTACTTACACCAGATATTGGTGTTTTAGTTAAAGAGCCCACTTTCATACCACTCGTGCATTAGGTTCTTAGTTTTATCTAATTGTTAATGTTTTTGTATTTTGTTTTTATTATATTGTCAGCAGCCCAGAGTTGCTTTGGATAGTGAGATGGGTGACATATAAATTTAATAAATAAATATGCAATAAGCTACATGACCAAAGTGAAGTGGCTATTCAGTTGACATCAGCACTTTTGAATATTTGAGCTTGAGACTCCCAATCTAATGTATTGTGTGAACCCAGCCATACCTTTTTATTTAGCAGAAGGTTCTTGCCAATGACCACGAATAGCTGGCCTATAGAATCAAATCAAAACTTTCATATTCCTGATTTACAGTATAAATGCCAAGAATTCCAAGTTTCAATTTTAAAGAACCATATTTCAAAAAGATGTGAGCAGAAAAAGCTCATGTTTGTATAAATAAAAGAGTTAATATGAAGATATTTCTAGGATATTGTGGGACAGAAATGTATTGAACTCACTATTGTATTTCTCTCATGTTTAGCAACTGTCTGAACAGTTACAGCAGCTGGAATTCCAACTGAATAAAATAAATCAGCTTATTACAGATTTCCTTGCTGATATAAAAGCTAAGAAGGATGTCTTGGAAAATAATAAAGTACAGGAGATGGAAAGAAAACTCTATGTGTTTTTCTTCAGCGATGAAGAACATTTGAAAAACATTGTGGAAACATTGGAGCAACGGGTTGAGGCTCAACCCAACCTTTAAAGATTATATGTTAAATTACTAACATAGATTTTTTTGGGAGGGGTGTGTGTTTATAGATTTTTTTTTTTTGCATTGAATTTTAATCAAAAGGGCTATTGTTGCAGCACCAGAAAATTTAAAGGAAACTATGAAACCACCTCTGTGTGTCAAGTTATTTAGCGAACTAGATATACTATATTCTTGATCTTAAAGTCATAACATAATCTGGGAAATATTCTCATGAAAAAAACTAAGCCCAAATGGACTTGTTGCAAAACTTCCTAGCTTATTACACTAAGTAGGAGGAATGCATAGAATATTAATTCATTAGCCAATAGTTTTTCCATTGGTTTTTAAAAAATCTTTATATTTAGTATATTTCTCATTAACATGTCATCGTAATTAGGCAAATATTCTGAGCTACCTTCCTCAACCTGATGCTTTCCCATAGTGTGATTAGAATAGTGGATTAGGACAGCAGGGGAATATTGGGCTATGAAAAGCTATTCTTACAGGATAATTAAACCTGCATTTCTGTAACCAATAATACTCTGTGTATTTGTATGTTACACCCTCCTTCCACACATTTATATTCAGTTGTAATCATTAATTTTTCTACCAGATTTAACAGAGTTGATAATTAGATTGTAAATATTGGCCCTATCAGAAAGCTGAGTTTTGTAATTGAAACATGTAAGAAACATGTTAGCTTCAAATAAATGTTTAAGTAAATCAAAGGCTATTTTTTTTCTTTCCTAGTCTTAGTCCCCCCTTCTAAAAAAAAAAACATTTTATTCCAGGTGCAGAACAGAGGGAATCCTTTGCAGCATGTTTATATATGTAGTTCATATTCCAAGGGGTGGGGCCGGGGGGGGGGGATATTCCCTTATTTTATGTTAAGTTTCCCCAGGATGCATTTCTGATTCACTTGGCACTGCTATTTTTTTTTAATAGTCCAATTGCTGCTTCTACCACCTTTCCATCGCCTCTCGAGCTTCTCTTTTCCCAGGACCATTTGAAGAGAGGCACTTCATCCGGGGCTCCATTCCCTCGGCTGAGAAAAGTCGGGTTCTTGGCATTTGATCTGGATCCCAGTAATTTCAAACGCATTTCAACCCCACCTTCAGGCAGAGGCGCTGAACTTGAAACGTCGCGCTCCTCCCACAGCGGCGCTTTGCAGTAACTTTCCCAACGCCGCTTTCGGCCTTCTGTAGGCCGGAAGAGGAGGCCCCGCAGCTGCTTTCGTTCTGCCCAGTAGCCTTGGCTTCCCGCGAAGGAGATGTTGCTGGTAGCCGGCTTGAGGCTCCACGCTCCCGGCCTAAAACTGTGGCAGCAAAGCGCCGGAAGATGTAGGGCGTTCCAGCCGGCGAAGAGATTGGCGAGAATCTCCGAAAAGCGCCAACCCTTCACGGTTTCCCATTACAAACTGCTAACGCCGCTTGGTTTGCCCCGAGCGTTTGCATCCCGGTTTTGGCTGGGAGAAAACAAGCAGGTAAGTGCTGCAGCGAACGGTGCTTCATTACACGGCGAGGAAGAACGACAATTCCCGTAGAAAGCCTGCAACCGGGGCTTGAGCCGCGGCTCCTGGCCTGCAGGTTGTTGCACGTGTGGATCTACAATCAGTGCTGTAATCCGGTGATTCTTGACCTCGGGAGCTTTAAGTTGCGTGGAGTGCAGGTCCCAAATTTCCTGAGCCACTAAGTGGAGCGATTTATGCTACCTACCTGTGCTCAGCCGAAGAACGCTTGGGATGAAAGGTATCAGGGTATCATAGCCCAGCAGCAGCAGAAAATTGGAAACAAAATCTGAGACGTGTATCTTGTTTTCTTTTTCCACCAGGTGATAAAAGCAAAGGGTTTCTTTTTAATTTGGTAGGAAATAACTTCAAAATGCTTTTGTTTCTGCTTTTTTAAAATCCATGTATAGCAGCAAACATGTTGCATAGAGTGGAAATTGCTAATTATTAAGGAGGGACATCTGTGGTTGCTTCGATTTGTCACGTCAAGATTATATTGCAGAAGATAGGTGGCCATATAAACCTTACACAATAATATATATGAATCGTGGACAGGGTATCTTAATTTTTCAAGTGGTCTATGCATCACTCACCCAACAAAGGGAAGCCCGGTTAGAAGTAGGGCAGCATCTTACAGATCTCAACCAGGCTCTCAGGGTTATTATTTAAATTAGTTGCCAGAAGAAAGCATGTCTGCATATATATGTTGATATATGAGTAAACTTACTGGAAGAGATATTGAAACTGATTATATATGGTATTTGGCCCCTAGGTTCCATTTCTCCATGCAGGGTCTCTGTGTCACTTTGGTACATCATCCCTGGAGGAACATTCAGAATATGGAAGATTAATTTATTCTGGAACTTTATCAAAAACTGTATTAGGTAAGTGTGTTGGCATTGTTTTTTTGTTTTTTTAACTTTTTCATGAGAGAGAATTCTCATACAGAAATGCATGCAAAGTGTGTTAGCTATAAATTTGCTTATGGATTTAAATATCTTATTTAAGTACTACTAAATGAAGTAATTTAACCCAGGCATTTGTGACTCTTGCTAGGAAGAAAAATGCTAAGATGCTTTATCTGTTACATATTTCTCTTGCCTAAAACCAAAAATACATTTGGAGCACCTGGGTGGCTCCTTTTAGTCTATTGGGGAACACAATAGCTAAAAGGAAAAATGCTGGTGGATGGAAAGAGATAATCCAGGAAGTATTTGGGTTTAAACAAGGTTCTCCCCTGTCTTGAATTAAACCTACCGTATTTTCCGGCGTATAAGACGACTGGGCGTATAAGACGACCCTCCTCAGAGCCATTTAAGGCTCGTCAGAGCCTTTCGGGCTGGTCTGCCTGGTTACAGGAGAATGAGACCCGGCGTATAAGACGACCCCCAACTTTTGAGAAGATTTTTGTGTGTTAGAAAGTAGTCTTATATGCAGGAAAATACACTAAGTAAAAAATGGAAATGAAGTTCTTGGCATCTTTGTATCATGTAAATATGTTCTAATGTTCTGAATATAAGTTGCCATAAAGTTTTCTGTTTTATGTACAATGTAAATGAGCAATATGCTCATTTAATCTAGTAACCACCTCCAAAGTGGAAGGCTCAAATCAGCATGCAGAGCCAGGTTTGCAGTGCTTTTTGAAGAGCTAAAAGGGTAGGGCCAGACCTCATTATAAGAGCAGGATGTTCAGGGAGCTATGATAGAAAAGGCTTTTCTCCTGGATCCTGCCAGCTGAAATTCTTTGGCCAATGTGGTCTGCACCATACTCCCTCCAGACCAATCCCACTGGGATGAGACAGTTCTTCAAATAGGCTGGATCCATGCCATAAAGAGCTTTAAAGGTGATAATTAGACCCAGAAGAATACTAGCAACTTTTAAAAACATTCTTCATATCAGTGGCATATGTCTTAGATGCCTGGCAAGGCAACAATTAGTAGCAAAAGGCTGGAACTTGATTTTAAAAAGAGGTGGGCTCTTGTAATCCCTCTCACTCCAGTGTTTCTACTCTGGGTGTTGGGAGGGAAAACTAGTCAGGCCCAAGAGAGATTGCTTTAGAAATTGCTTGTTTCTCAGAAAAGGAAATTAGAATGGAAGCGATTAAAAAAAGTTAAGCAGCAAACCATGGGCAATATATTGGACTATTTGCATAGGATGTTCATAGCTGCAGGTGCATCACATTGCTTTTGATATGTATTCCTCATTTTGTGCCTGCATATTCTTTTGTAATCTCTCTCCAACATTCATAAATACAATTATCAATTTCCTTCCTGTTAATTATCCCAGCATCCAGGAGGGTGAGCATTCAAAGCTGAGGGATTAGTTAGGAGGGAAGCAAAAGTGAAAAGTGTGAAACTGATTAGTCTTGTTAGTTTCAAGCATCTCAAAGCTTGGGAGGGCTTGGGAAAAAGGAAAGCACAGTCCTGTCACATGATTTTCCACTTAGCAACTATTTCACTTAACAGAGCTGCTAGTCCTAATTGGGATTGCTAAACAAGAACTACCTATACAACTTTTTTGGCTGCCATTTCTTTACAGGAGTGATAACAGCTGCAGCAAGTGCCTCTTTTCGGCTTCCCATTCAAACTGCTGCATATTGTTAAATGTTTCATTTAGTTCTGTTAACTGAACTATATCAATTCAGAAGCCAATACTACTGAGGAAGATGGCCCTCCCAGCAAATGGATGTAAATGGCTCTTAGTACTGCATAGCTCTTGAATTACTGTCTGAGTGTATGCCAATATGTGGTTGGGAACCAATTTGGACCTCTTGACTATTAACATGTTTTCTTTTCTTGCAGGAGTGAAAATATTCTGTTTTACCACCAGCATAATTACTGCTTCCATGTTGTTTGCTATTATAGACAAGTATGGCTTAAATTTTGACAAACTCTACTCGGAAATTGCTTTTTATAGTGCCACACTATTCTTCATTTTCCTAACACCACTGCTCTTACATTTATTTACTAGAAGGTATATTATCCGTCTGTACCATAAAGATAAAACAGACACATATACAGCAATTACATACAGTGGCATTTTGAGAGAAAAGAAAACGTTGTTCCATCAGAAAGATGTGACTGTTCCAGACATGAGCAAGATGTTCACAACATTTTATGTTAAAAGAAGAGCAATGCTTGTTAATCCATTCCTTTTTCATTTTGCTCAAGACTACAGCCATCTTATGGGTTATGACAAACCCTTTCAGTTTAGTTTGAAGGACTCAGAAAAATAGAATTATAAAATGTCAAAGTCTTTATATATTACCTGATTTCTGCTTGATGTTTAGAAGTCTTTCACAGAGTCTAGATGATCTAATATTGCTTTTTTCATCATTACTTTAGTTTTGTTATCTTAAATATTGATAAAGGTGATTAAAAGTGCTTTTACTGGGATGGGCATTTAGTCTGCTGAGCCAAAAGATGGTCTTTTAAGGTGTTGCATCTTTGACCCCTCTTTCAGAGTTTGCATTCTGAACAGAGAGGGGTCAAAGAGGTCATCTATGTTAAAATTGAACAGCCCACTCTCAACAGAGGGTGTGAGGGATACAACACCTCTGTCTCCCGTTCACAACACAGTACTTTCAGCAGTTCCAAGAAGACTGCACACCCGTTTCTGTTCTGATTCACAGGACCCTGATAGACCACCCCCAAACAACTCCTAGAGAGAGTGCTAATAACCAGTAAGGAATATAACTGTAAGGAATATAAATCCTTCCATTCCGCCCTCTACCCACCCCCATTCAGTCAGAACTGAAGAAGTATCTTGGATGAGAAGCAAAACATCCAAGGTGGAGGGAACGAAGTCAGTTGCCTGTTGAAAAAGCACTTTTGTCACAATAGCATCTAGTTCACAGATGGATCGAATCTTCACAAATCTTCAAAGAATCCTCACCCACTTCTAAGAACCAGCTCAGTTTTAAGGAGTACATACTTTTTATTTCTTTATTTTTAAGTGTCTACCTATTAAGATCCTCTTCAGTTTTCCTGAAACTATATTATTGAGGAAGTTTCAATTCACAATTATGGACAACTAAAAATGGATGAACTTCACTACAATAAAGGAAACATTTTTACCACTAGAGGGACCTGAACCACAATACTATATGACACCTTTAAATGCAGGCCCCTCTAATGGGAGTACTCAAAAAGCATGCATTGTTAAATAAATGGAGCCATAATTGGCTTACTAATAAGAAACGACTTAGTAGGGCATACACTATTTTTTTTCTTTTAAAATAATGTTCTTAAGGGTTACTGTATTTTTGGATTGTTGCCACATTACTGATTTCAGTAATATTTTTTATGACTTCGTATGAAATATCACAAGAGTTCAGTACCTCTGGCATAAGTGACAACAGTGGCAAGATTTGTTTCTTTGTAAGACTGATTAATAAAAATAATAAAAAATTATATCCTTTGAAAGATGGATTTTACAAACTACACAGTCTACATAGTCATATGCCTTCCTTTCTATGTATTCATGCAAAGATAAACTGCCTGCTCCTCTAGTGCAGGGGTCTCCAACCTTGGCAACTTTAAGCCTGGAGGACTTCAACTCCCAGAATTCCCCAGCCAGCAAAGCTTCCTGAAGTCTTCCAGGTTTAAAGTTGCCAAGGTTGGAGACCCCTGCACTAGTACGCATACAGGTTCTATGACCTTTGGCTGTACTTAAGGGGTAAGAAGGAATACAGTTTGGTAATAAAGCACAGGTTTTGAAGACCGAATAAATCATGTCTCATCCGGACCGGCTTTGTCTGAAATGGTCAGCAAGTAAAAGGGTAGATTTATCAATCCAGTTTAGTCTTCAAAATGATTTCTATTATATGGAAAGAATGATTACTCTTACTCTGAAGAACATTATGGCTATTCCCAACATTTTTATCTGTGGTTAAGTAGTTCACATGCATTATGTCCTGCATCTGCAATGCAGCCAAATATTGTTTGACTATCACTTTCATGAAAAGAAAGGCTGAAGCTGTTAACAGTAATGTATATATAAGAATAGCTAAAAAGATGGGTGTCTCATTTTTTGGAAAGTGTGACCATAACTTAAATCTAGAGTACAGGTGGTTCTTTGCTTGGCAAACCCTAAACATCAGGTATAATTAATTTTGGGTGCTTCTGAATTGCAATGCATAACTCACTTTTGGCCAACTGGAACTGAGATAACATAGTATCATTTACATATAGGAGGGTTGCAATATACCAATATCTGCCCTTCAGTTTTGGACAATGGCAAATATAATTATTCATCTTGGATGCTAGACACTTAACAAATATGCTATAGCAGGAACCCAAATATACATCTCCTTAATTCTTATGCTAGCAGGAATTGCCTTGGTGTTATAGCCTCGCATACAAACCTAAACTAGAATTTTTGAAAAGTTTATATATAGCATAAGAAAGACTTCTCTGTAATCTTAATAATACTTGTCTATCATAAAATTCTTGTAGGTATATCATAATTTAATCATTTCTAGATACAAGATCTAAGTTGATTTTAGCTAATCCCATTATTTTTAGGATCAGAATCTTATGTATAAATGTGAACAGGAAGGACACAACAGTAATTTACCAATCCAAATTATTCCAACTTTTTTTTAAACTGGCAGGTTTTGATTAGATTTGGTTTGCTTAATTAAATTGCTATTTCTGAGCATATTAAAGAGGGCCACCATGGGAATAGCTAATTAAAGTCTAGGTCAGGTTGGGATTATTCCAGCATATATATCCCAAAAGAGTCCTTTCATGCTTGTGAATGAAGGAAAAGATTGGTCGTTACATGAATATAAAGCCCAAAATAAAGTTGAATTGAGAAGCCAATATTTCTTGAGGGTCTGCCTCCTGACAGTCATAATCAAATGAAGCTTTGGTGAATATAGTGATTCTTTCTTTATCCTTTCCTCCCTTTCTCATTTTACACAAATGAGATTCAAAATATATTGTGTGTCTTCTGTAACAATGGGCAAAATGTTAAAAGAGTTTCAGATAATGGCTTTGGTATCATTTAAGATACAACATAGCCCTTCCCCCTTTTTAAAAAAATTCTTGTTTGAGGATGACGAAGCGTAACATTCTTCCTCTTTTTACTGAAAATGAAGTTACTTTGCTGCTGGCAAGATGGTGTTGCGATATCTACGGTATTTCCAGCTTGTTATTATCATTCTTTCTGTTTATGGCTTAACTGTGGCACTGGAAAAACAACTGCTTTGTACATCCAATGACATTGATATTTTATATTCCTACTGTGGTAAGTAAAGAACCACTATGCTTTTGTTTAGCAGAGTTTGCAAATCCTTTCAGATTAGTTTGTCCCTCCTTCGGCTATATTGTTCTGTTTGTTTAAAATATCCAGAAAAATCTGTCCTGGATAATCCTTGGAAACCGATCAGAAGAAGGGAGATCATTGTGGGGAGGCTACCATTGAGCCCTCATTCTGGGGAACTAGATTTCTCTATGTGTTTGCTTTTCAATAACCCAGAACCATTTTGCGTACTATCTCTGTTTCCTTTTCTTGTTATATATTTACAAAAAGGCTATGTGTAACTAGGTAGAGAGCCAGTTTGGTATAACTTGAAAAGGGAGACAATTTGGTGTAGCCATCAGGCTAGGAGGCAGGAGACCCTGAGATTTCCAGTCCTGCCTCAAGCACAAAGCTAGCTGGGTGACTGAGCCAAGCTCCTCCATTGCCAAACCACTTCCCCAAAACCTTGCCAGGGACTGGTTCAGGCAAGGCAATTAACACCGTGATTTACACACAGAGAGAGACACACTTACACTCTTACAGACACTTAAAAAGCCATGTCGTCTTCCGTAAAGTGGAATTCTATTTTTCCATTTGCCCTATTTTTGCAATAAAGTAACCCTGAGAAAACTAGTTTTAGTGTCATGTACCAGTATGGTTTTTACTCTTAATGTGATAACTTGCAATTTAGGATGCACAATTTTAATTAGATAATAGTACACATGTGGTGCTTTTTGAGCTGGAAAATCTCTCTACGTTTGCAAAACTTTACAACCAATTTAATGCAGTATTCAGAAAGACAAAATTCCACCCTACTTCACAGGGCCTGGTGGCTCAGCAAACTAAAGCATTGTGATTAACACCAGCTGTCTGCAATTACTGTAAGATTGAATCTCACCAGGCTCAAGGTTGACTCAGCCTTCCATCTTTTCTAAGGTAGGTAAAATGAGGACCCAGTTTGTGGGGGCAATAAGCTGACTTATTAATATACAAAAGTATGAAGGCTATTGCTTAACATATTGTAAGCTGCCCTGAGTCTTCGGAGAAGGGTGGCATATAAATAAAATTATAAAAAAATGTATTTCCAATATTTGGTTCATGGTTCTAAACTGATGTCAAATCTAACCCTATAGGCTTGTCTGATGACTGCAGCATCACAGAATGATTTTTAGATTTTAAACAGGTATACAAATCTTTTACCCTAAGATGCTCTAATTTCCATTACATTATCATAACATCAATGTAATAACTTCTGTAGAAATTCCTGTCAAGTAGCTGTGAAACACAAAGTACAATTCTATTTAAATCTATTATAGGAGTTGACAGTGTCATGGTAACCTTGAATCCTCCCTATTCAGGAATGAACATTTGTCATCTTCTTAGATTCATTCTGTCTGTCTGTCTGTCTGTCTGTCTGTCTATCTATCTATCTATCTATCTATCTATCTATCTATCTATCTATCTATCTATCATCTATCTATCTCATTGCTGAACTGCCCATGTCTCACAAAGAGGGTCTCTGGGTGATGTACAATAAAACAAACAATAAATAAAGCAATAAAAATGCTCATTGATTTCCAAAATTAAAGCATAACCCTTGAAAAGTATATAAAAGTTCAGCTGATGTAGAATGTGGCCACACAGGTAATATTGGGTGCCCGAAGAAGGGCATAGGTAATATCTTTGCTCCATGAATTACAATATCTTCAATATCTGGCAAGAATTTTAGTTTTAGTTTTCAGGTCTCTCCAAAGGATCCTCGGATCACACTTTAGAAAACATGGTTCTAGTACCGTGATCGCAAACCTATGGCACACGTGTAGGAAGTGGCACGCAGAGTCATTTTTCCTGCCTTGCAAGCTGTCATCCAACTCATTTGCAGCTGTGCATGCGGATACATCCCAGCTGGTGTTTGGGTCTCCGGTATGCATGCATGCAATTCAGGGGACCCAGCTGGCCTTCAGAGCTCTCCTGCGCATGTGCAAACGTTTGCACATACTGGTGCGCAGCACATGCATGCAGATAGCATTCATGCACGTCCATTGCATGCGTGAAAACCACACATGTACAGATGGTGCAATTGCATGTGCAGTGCAATTGCACCATCTGCAAATTGGATGCCTGCAAAACCTGTGCGCATGCATAGATGGTGGGATTGTGTGTGCAGCACACGGGGCGCATGCGCAAAAGCTGTGCACATGCGCAGGTGGTGCAGTTGTGCACAAAGTGCATGGGGGAGGAGCCATGCGTTAGTGCAGAAGCACGTACCTGTTCGGCACTCAGTGAGTAAAAGGTTCACCACCACTGTTCTAGTATAAAGCAACATGCTTATATTATTTTTTAAAAGTCCACCTTTTAATTTAAACATGTCATTGCATCTAATGTATGGTAAATATGTAGGTTGAATTGTCTATGATGATGCCATTACATTTGTGCCTTCACTTGTGCCTTTGTTCTTTCATGGACACACTTGGTCCCACTCATTTGCTAATGAGTTTTCTGGAACTGGCAGAAAAGTTATTTTTCATTTTGTAAATTAGTTTAAATCTTGTGGGTTGACCATAACAATTTCTTCTAATTTAAATAAAATGAACTAATGAATTAATATCACATTTGAGCAAGCAGTGGGGACTGAAACACCTTATTTCTACAAAGAGTAGGCATGTCTTTACACTTATTTTACCACTTTTTGTAACCTACAAAGCTGAAAGAGAACTTGTTTAAATATTTGCTTTGGAGCAGAAAATAATACTATATTAAATCTGTTTTGGTTGCCATGTGACATTTGAGATCTATTCAGAAAAGTTCAGCCATTGAATATGGCCTGCGTTGTCTTAATAACTTCTTCTTTCACTTATTGAAAGCTCTGACATGTCCCCATTCATGAGAAGATGACTTATTTTGACTTAGTGGGTTGCATGCTTTATAGAATATCTTGGTAGGGGAGCAAAAATAGAATAATCCACAAATAACATGGCCCCAAAGATGAGAAACAAGCAAATTTGAAAGTTCTAAATCTAATACTATGTCTACATAATCCCTGTTGCAAACTCAGCTGCTTTGATTAGCTACAGATGTAGAAGAACTCTGGGATGCGGTGGCTCAGTGACTAAGACACTGAGCTTGTCGATCAAAAGTTCAGCAGTTCAAATCCCTAGTGCCATGTAATGGGGTGAGCTCCTGTTACTTGTCCCAGCTTCTGCCAACCTAGCAGTTCGAAAGCATGTAAAAAATGCAAGTAGAAAAATAGGGACCACCATTGGTTGGAAGGGAATGCCTTTGGCATTTAGTCATGCCAGCCACATGACCACAGAGACATCTTCGGACAGCGCTTTGATGAACACCACCCTCTAGAGTCGGGAACGACTAGCACATATGTGCAAGGGGAACCTTTACCTTTACTTTTTTAGGAGAACTCTTAAACTTTGCATTTCTTTTTTATATGATCTGGTTTTCTAGATGCAATTGCTCTATATTATCCTGATTAAGTATTGTCTTGTAGTTTCTTCCATCCCGGCACAGACTCAAAGTTTTGGTTGACTCTTATTTTCAAAAGTATGTGAGTTGGGTGTTTTAGTCATCCACCAGGAATGGTCAAAGATTCATGTCATTTTTTAATGATTTTTTTTTATTTTTTACTTTACTAAATTTGTTTGTCTCATAGGTTCTGGAAGAGATAACTTCTTATTTTCAGTGGAGCCATGTTTGTTACGGGATCGTTCAAAGTGGCAGGGTACTATTTTCTGGATTCCAAGTGAGTTTACTGCCTATGTCAGACTACACCAGGGCAAATGACTGTGGGGTATTGTAGCCTCTGTAAATTTGAAACGGGATTGTATGCAGCTTTTGGGGAGTGGGGTCTGTCATAAATTTGGTCATTAATTGACTGGTGATATTTTGAGAACTACTTGTACATCAATTACTCCAGGAGGACTGACTTTCAGTATTCAATAACTGTTATTGGAAAGCACAAGAGAGAGTTAAGACTGACAGTGTTTTTTTAATAAAAAATTGAAGTACTGCAAAGTTAACATTCATATAACTCGCTGCTATGTCTCTATATCACAGCAGTCCATATTCATTTCTGAATATGTTTTTTGAATGACCCTAGCAGTTAGATACACACACAATGCTCAAAATATTTCATGGTAACCATAAATAACAATAGAAGAGAATATCTGTAGCTCAGGTATGTGGAGTCCTTAGTGCTCTCAGAATCTGGTTGTTTGCTTGCAGATATTTCATTATAAGTAACATCAGTACTAGTGAATGTGGGGTTTGCTTCCTGTTTATATATTTACATAGGCAACTTACTATAAGTACAATAAAGCAATCATAGATCACTAACAGAACGATGAGCAGTTAAAGTGATAAGATATTGATAAAAATGATTGCTACCACTCTTGTATGCCATACAATTGGTTTTAGTGAAAATACAGTCTATTAAGGGTAAACACTTGTACAAAATACTTAATTGATATGTGAAGGTCATGGAAGTGCAAAGAAGTACTCTTTTGCTCATCTTTCTGTGTTTTTCATATTATCAGCGCACAGCTCATATACCTAAGGATTGCTGGAGTATTAGCAATCAGAGCAAGCTTTTGCTTGTTCTTTCATATTCATTAATATTTTTGGACAGCAATTTCTCCTAAATGGGAAATATTGGCTCAAGCCTTTCATTGTACACACTGAAGTCCTGTTCAATTTAATGGGCTTATTCCCTAGTCAATGACTTGAGTTTACATTCTGTACTGCTGAGCCATCAATTTCTTTGATTTTTTTTCTTAGACTATAATGTGAACCTGTTCATTGCAGTTTGTAATGCATAAGTCATGGCTTAGTAGTTTGTAAATCAAGAGAGAGACCGGGTATTCTGTTGAAAATGATGTTAGGGATAATGTAACACATCTGGAAGCAAATGTTTGAGTTAGAGAGCAAGAGAGAACCTTTAAAACAGAGAAACAAATTTAGTTCTTTCTCGTGCTAAGTGTGTATATTATTTTTTTTCTCTCCACTTTTGGTTATATAAAAAATTACTAAGCATCCAATTCACTTTTCAGTTTGGTGGAAAGTCTCTGATTAGTTCCAAATTTCGTTACAAGAATGATAATGTATAATCTGACAATAAATGATAAAGAATGATGAAGTATTTATCATTCCTCTGGCTTTGTTGTCACCATTTATAAATGTCTGTATAAATATGTTTTCAATTAATGCCGTCTTCTGGGACACAAAATGTTTTGTGAAATCCCATGGATTTAAAAAGAATTTTAAAATGATCAAATTTTCACTCTCTTTCTCATACACATACAAGGAATATGTTACAGGCCTATATTATATAATTGCATAAAGACATTATCAATAATCTTTTTGTAACATATTTCTGCAGAGGCTGATTTGACAGTTGTCAATTGTCGCATACAGTTGTCGAATGGGCCTTCCAAAGCCTTCAAATGGGAGGGTACTGTTTGTCATGGTATGGATGATGACTATTCATTTTGTGGAACTCTGAAAGGAGGTAAGTGTGAAAATGCAGTCTATCAGACCTATGAAATTTGTTCTGATTCTTGTACTCTATTTATCCAGACTTCCAATATATCCTTTTATGAAGAAAGCAACAGAAAAGAACATACTGAGGGTTAATAAACATCATGTTTTCTAAAATTTATGAAGTAGATTGTGATCACAAAAATGCATACTATTAGTTGGTGGTTCTCAGGATCAAACAGATAAAATTGTAGTATAAAATTGTGTCTGAATTTCTTACGAAATAATTATGGTCCATTATTAACAAGGTAAAAAGAAAAAAGAAAAATGAAGAAACAATGACCAAATACAGCAAAAACAATGCAATAGTAAACCCCCCCCCCACTAAAAATGCAGACCCCGAAAGACAGAATAAGGGAAGAAATGAAGAGAACACAATGAAAATACAAAACATAATATAAAAGAGAAATCCAATCAAATATAAGAGTGAAAAGACTTCACTGAAGTGTTTGGTTCTCATCTTCAATTGAAATATCTTACATAAATTGCTCTAAATAAAATCTTAGCATTTCTTTTGTTGATGACAGGCTTCTGATCTATGATAAATAGACTCCTTAAAAAAAGAGTCAAGTTATTAAAGTATGGTAAGATGTGTCTGCTCATAAACTGATGTAAAAAGCACCGCAGAAAAATGCATAAGAAAATATATCAGGTTTATTTTGATCTCAAGGACGTCCTCTATTGGTGAATAGAATTGTATCATACCACCACTGTCTTATGATTTTGTTTGGTATTTTTCTTTACTTACAATATGATACTATAAGATAGGACTTTAGTGTCTTTTAAAATCTTACTTTTAGAACTATATTACTTTGCAGGCAAATATAAATAACTAATACAAATAATGCAACTTCAGATAGTCTCCCTACTCTTCTCCTGGCATGACTGCTGGGAAAAGATTATAATTCAGTAAATCATTTTATTACCCTAATTATTCTCATCCAAGATTAGCTACTTCCCTCTCTGAAAAATAATACCTCTTCAAAGGTCAGGGTGTCTGTGCAAAGAGAAGCAAATGTGCAGAATCTATTATGTAAACCGAAAGAACAGAAGCATCCCTTATGTCCTCAGAAGGGAGACTTGGGATGATTCACTGGGGTATAAGAGGGAAGGAAGGACAACCTCAAGCAGATTTGCCACATTCTGTAACTGTAGTCTACTTATATCAATAAAGTTTAGTTCTAGTCTTGCTGTAGTTTCCTGGTTGAGTCTACCTTGTAGGGCTGACAGTCTTATCTATTGTTATGTGTATAGCTATAACTACCGGTAAATTCCCTTTAGATTTCATCAGGGACTTTGGGTAAACTTAACTGCCAATCTTTCCTGAATGCTAATCTTTGGACCTTCTTCTCCTGTGGGAATTCTGCATAGAGTGGAATGTTTCTTGAAGCCTAGCCTTTCTCTGTTTTGGGAGATCTTTAGTGTTCCTTCATCCATCTGAGAATTAATTTCTCTTCAGCAGTTCAACATTGTCAAAATTGTATTTTGTTTATCAGCCAACCTTTTGTTCTTCTGAGTTCAATCACAGCTTCTTTCCCATTTCAGCTTTCTCCACTCTGTCGTAAGAGAGATTCTCTCTGTGTATGAAAGTTTGTTTCCTTCCCAGTGTTTTTCTCAGACCCCCTGCTTGTTACCTACAAGTATAACTTGTATGTCTGAGAGTTCACATGCTAGGATAGCAACCAGTGTTTACCTGATCTGTTCTGTAATCTTATCGACTCATTCAGTAACTTTTCAAACTTCTGAAGATGCTGAATAAGTGCTACTTACAACCAGTTGTCACTGTTCTGAATCACCAGTACCAAGAAACAGCAAGAAAAGGGGTCAATTAATTGCTTTTAATCTTGGAAGGCCTGAAACATGGGCACATAGCAAGGGAAGGGGGGGTGTTGCTCCCGGTTCTGTCTGGTTCTTGTGAAAGTGTCAGGAGGTTCTGCCCACTTGCCTGGACATCATAATGGACAATCTGTGCATGTGCAGAAGCTTCTGTGCATGCACAGAACTGCACACGCATGTGTGCGCTCCCGTTGCAAACTGATAGTAAAGGTAAGTAGAACCCACCCCTGGCACATAGCAACTAAAAAAAGGCAGCACTAACCATTGCTGCTTTCCTGCCAATTTACCTCCCATCTTGTGCATGCCTACCCCATCCACGCAACTGCTGCACTTCTTGAAAGGCCTGAAATCTTCTGTTGGGCCTACTTCTTTCTTTTCTGTCAGCCTGCTTTCCAGCTGTGTGCTCCAGTCCCCAGATGATTGTCAGCTGGCTTTTTCTTCTCCATTAGTCAATGTCCCTGCAAGCCTACCCACCCCCCCTCCCATGGCAACCCTGAGATGGCCTGCTGGAGGCTCGGTTGACACCAGTCTTTAAAATCTCAGTCGTTACAGTATACTTACGGTCATGTAATTGCCATATGTGACCTTTTGTGCCAGTTTCCTACAAACAAACTCAATAGGGAAGCCAGCAAGAGTTTGCAATGGCAACCACATGACAGCCTCATTTAATTATCATGATGATTTGCTTAATGTTGACAACTAGGAAATGCCTAGTTTTCTGCCATCACTAAGTGCTGCTCACATGACGTTGTGTTTTACAATCACATCAGTTAGTGACAGAAATTCCAGCCCCAACTGTTGTTGCAAACTGAAGACTATCTATATATATCTCACAATAAACATTCCACAAGACTGCTATATTTTGACTAGAATTCTTTATTTTAACTAAACAATTCTTAATACCTTTAGTAATAGGAAATTATTATTAATATTATTGTTACCGCTGGTATGGCTTTTGTGGGACAGACCCTAAAGAAATTAAACACCAGAGAAGAACCTAGGTTTCTTATAATTAAGAAAGATGTATTAAAGTGACCCCAATAGTTACAGCATCAGAAAACATACCTGGATCTGAATTGTGGCAAGGTTAGTAGTCCATGGACACGTCTCATACAGATGTGCCATGTTGCATCATGCTTTATGATCTCGACACTTAGTGACAGCAATCCTGGTCCCTACTGCCATTGAAATCTGAGGATGTGAAAACGCAATTACAATCTGATTATTAAATCACATGCTTCACCTAAGACATAAGTTTACTTTTCACAGACGTTGTTGCTAGATTATATAATTTTAAAGTGGTAGAAACTGGGAAATCGGGTACAATCAAATTATAGTTTGGCATGTGATAGAAAAGAAAAGTCACTAAATTGTTGAAAGTTAATCATATTAATTTTAATGTAATAGGTTTATGATAACTACAAGTAGTCCTCAACTTATACACATTTGTTTAGTGACCATTTGAAGTTACAACAGCACTGACTTATAATTGTTTTGCACACCTACAATAGTTGCAGCATCCCCATGGTCACCAGATCAAAATTCAGATGCTTGGCAACTGGATTGCTTTTATGATGGTTGCAATGTCCCAGGGTCAAGTGATCACATTTTTTTTCAACCTTCTGACAAGCAAAGTCAATTGTTAAGTGAATCAAGAAAATTCACTTGTGTTGAATTCAACTGTGTTACTAATTTAACAACTACAGTGATTCACTTAACAATTGTGACAAGAAAGATCATAGAATGGGGCAAAGCTCTCTTAACAACTGTCTTACTTAGCAGTGGAAATTTTGGGCTCAGTTGTGGTTGTAAATCGATGATTAACTGTAACATTTTCATTTAAATAAAATCACATTGAGGTTGTGTTTCTAGGACCTCTCACTTCTGAGATTCTGAGCCCTGGCAATGACCACCCAAAACTTGTGCACTCCTACCTAGGAGGTGGTATAGATATCACACAAAAGCTGCAATAATGTTACGTGTGTCATTACATGCAGATTATACAATTTTTCAGTATTTGTGTGATTGTATCATGATGCATCTGGCATCACTTTTCCACAGGGATGCAGCAACTAATATAACATTCCATTTGAATACTCTTGCATGGTTAAAGCATTGGCAGTCAATTTTTTGTCTTTTATCCCTTGTCATTTGCAATAATTTGTCCAATTGTTATGCCTCTAAATTTATTTTTGATATGCCACCTACAGTATGTGTTAAAATGCGGAAAAATAACAGAATAACTTTTATTTGTGCAAACTCTTCATCACTGTTTATTTTGTGCAGAAACAATCAACACAACTGTGAACATCAGTGGATCAGGGTCAAAATATCTGCAGCTTTTAAAGGTATAAACTTCAGATAACTTAACATTACAGGCAATCGTTGCTTCAAAATATTTAAAAAATACCTTTCTAGAGCTGGTAATTAATATTTTTTTCCTCTTTGTTATAGGGGGAATACATTGTAATTTTGGAAATATTCACAGGTCTCAAGGAGTTGGTAACTTGTGTGAATTACACACTGTTCCTTAAGTAGGGATTATTTTGGAGAGGAGGCTTTGGTAAATCCTCATAGCATCTGATCCTTGAAATTGTGAAATTGTACCATCAATATAATTAGCCAAAAACAAATATAAGATGAAGACAAATATTCATTATATATGAGGCAAGATGAAACTTGAATAAAGTGTGTTGCTTGACAAAACTGCAAAACAACCAGTCTATTAAAACTACTTCACAAAGCCATGTTGTTCTTTTGCTCCCAAGAATGAAGTAAATTGATTTGACTTCCTCTGCTTCAGAGTCCTTCCAGACCTCAAACTTTGCACTGGGTGGACAGTGAGGGAAGCCTGTGTACCAAGGGACATTATGGGCCATTGCGAAGAACAATGATGTTTTTTTCCTTAATGTACAGAAAACACAGTCCTAACCTAGCCTCTGGATTAAAGCATCCATGTTGATAGCCATCACATCAAAAAGATACACTCATGGACATAAAATTGCAATTAGAAATGTAAGGAGAATAAAGTTATGAATATTAACTACCCTTCCTGGCTATGTATTAGGATTTCTACTTTTTTATTCTTGTCTATAAAATGTTTTGTTTTGGTATTTCACTCTGTTGGCCCAATAGTGGGGAAGGGCATAATTTGTAACACTGCAAGATTTGCTTACCAGAAGCAACTTAAAGCAAACCCCACTCAAAAATGGAAGGGAAAATACTTTAAGTGGCTATTTGTTTCTAAAAGAGCTTCAACCTTCAAGTGTGAGAGATTTTTGAAGATGTCAAGATGCTCTTTGCAGCAATGTCTGCAGGTAAGTAAGTGGCCTTAGTAAGGCCACGCCTGGAATACTGCATCCAGCTTTGGTTACCACACTATAAAAAAGATGTTGAGATTTTAGAAAGAGTGCAGAGAAGAGCAACAATGATGATTGGGGCCTAGAGGCTAAAACATATGAAGAACAGTTGCAAGAACTGGGCATGGCTAATCTAGTGAAGAGAAGAACAAGGGGTGACATGATAGCAGTATTCCAATATTTGAGGGGCTGTCACAGAGAGGAGGGGTCAATTTATTTCCAAACACCCAAAGGCCAGACAAGGAACAATGGATGAAAACTGATTAAGGAGAGATTCAACCTAGAAATAAGGAGAAATTTTCTGACAGGGGACCAATCCAGTGGTGGGTTCCTCCCGGTTCAGCCTGATTCTCCCGAGCTGGGAGCAGTGATGATATGATGTCACCAAACTGGTTCTGCCCCCCCACCCCCACATTATTCTTACCTTTTATTTTCCCCCACCCCCAATCTATTGCTGCCTCCTGAGTACCATCTGATGGCTAGAGGGAAAAAAACTGATTAAACTCATGCTGTGGGGCTTCAAAGGGCCGTCCTACAGCTGATCAGTGTTAAAAGAAAACAAATGATAGACTACTGCCTGCAAAAATACATGAGTAGATCAGTGCCTGCAAAAATAAATGGGTAGACCAGTGCCTGCAAAAATACATTAATAGATCAGTGTCTGCAAAAATACATGAGTAGACCAGTGCCTGCAAAAATAAATAGCTACTACATGGCTCAGGGCCAGGTTATTTTCGAGACCGCTTTCTACTGCATAGCTCCCAGTGACCAGTAAGATCCCACAGAGTTGGTCTCCTCCGAGTCCCGTCAGCTAAACAATGCCGGCTGGTGGGGACGCAGGAGAGGGCCTTCTCTGTGGCTGCTCCAGCTCTCTGGAACCAGTTACCTCCTGAGGTCTGGACCATCCCCACCCTATTGGCCTTCCGAAAAGCGGTGAAGACCTGTCTTTTCCAGCAGGCCTGGGCCGTTGATCTCGCTTTGTGATCTGACGAGATCTGGCCATGAATGGTGTGAATGGGTTTTAATGTTTTTAATGTTTTTAATTTTTAAGTGTTTTTATAGTGATTTTTTGAGTGTATTATGAGCCGCCCTGGGTCTTCGGAGAGGGGCGGAATATAAATTGAATAAATAAATAAACAAACAAACAAATAAATAAATAAGTAGACCAGTGCCTGCAATAAATAAATGGGTAGATCGGTACAGCTCTGCAAGCAGTTAAAAGCCTGGTAGACCAGTACCTCTGCTAAATCCTAAATAACTGTCACATGACCATCAAGCCACATCCACAAAATAAGCCACGCCCACAGAACCAGTAGTAAAAAAATTTAGAACCCACCCCTGGACCAACCAATCAATGGAACAGCTTGCTCAGAAGTTGTGGGTGCTTCATCATTGGAGGCTTTCAAGAAGAGACTGGATACTCGTCAGAAATGATATAGGTCTCGTGCTTGAGCAGGGGGTTGGACTAGATGACCTGCAAGATTCCTTACAGCTCTGTTTTTATTCTGTTATTTAGGTGGAGTAGGGATCAAAAAAGTCATCATGGCAGATATGGCTGCAAGATGAAGACCGTTTTAACATTTTGGCCACACCCATTATCCAACAATTGCTCCTGAATATTTGCAAAAGATAATAGCAAAACTGGAGTGGAGTGAGGGAAGGAGATACAGTGGGGAGAATTTTCACTGAGAGAAGTCTTAAATTATTTCAGGAAATGTGCAGTGGTCTGCAGTCAAATATAAAGTCAGTCTTAAAGTCATTTGAGGCTAACATAACATTATCTGATGAAATACTTTTAAATGTGGGGCAGATGGTGGGTCTGGCAATGGATTTCAGATGATCTAAAAGCAGCAATAACTTGATATTTGCAAGAACAGACTGAGCTTCTCAAAACTAAAATGAACATCCACGGAATGAACTCACTGGTAGGAGGATGAGCTGTCTGTTATTGGAGAAAATCCACTGAATCAGAGAATCGGGTATTGTGAGGATTTATATCATTTGTGTGATGGTGTCACAACAAAGGTTGTAAATGAATGCAAATACTGTAATTTATCTGCAGAATAACATCATTATGCAAATGAGATAAATCACAGCAGAAATTGAGTCCACACTATGTCAAGCACATTGCTTCATTACTGACTTAAAAAAAAATTAAAACCCTATTTGTAATTTGGATTTTAAAACATTTTGAGATTCACTTTTCTGTTGCGTTAGTACTACATTTAGATTAAATACTGTATACCACATCTGACACTAGTTGCTCTCTTAATGTTCTCACAAGATTGCAACAAAACTAAAATGACTTACTAATTAGGGGCATAAGCAGCTCCAGGGGTGGGCTTCAAACATTTTAGCAAGGGGTTCTCCGCCCCTTGCTAAAGGGTGGGTGGGTGGGTGGGTGTGGCCTAGTCAGGCTCCTGCACCATGGCGTGGGGAGCAGTTTTGCCCTCCCCGGGCTCCAGAGCTTTCCTCGAGCCTCCAGGAGGGTAAAAACCACCTCCCCAGGCTCTGGTGACCCTCTGGAGGCTGGAAATGAGCCCATTTCGGCCTTCCCAGACTTCCAGTAGGCGTGTTTTTTGCCTTCCTGCACACACCCTGCACCTATCTGCATCCATAACAGGCCATGTGGGGATTCCTGGGAGGGGCGGGGTGGGCAGGGCCAACCAGGAGTGGGATTTGGGGGTTCTCTGAACTGCACAGAATCTTAGTTTGTACCCCTGAACCTCCTGAACCCCTGCAAACCCCCAGCAGCCCATTCCTGAGCAGCTCCCTCAAAAGATTTTTTTTCCCCCTGGGCTGCCTTGGGGATGGAATGGTGGACTGAAGATGTCTCCACAAAAGTGGAGCTGATAGCTTTAGCAAAGAATAAAGAACCTGTGAATAGACTGACTGTTCAGAACCTGTTCAGTCAAGGAAAGAATGGGAGATTATCCACATATATTCCAGATAGCTCTTCTTCATGAGGAAACCAGCAGACAGTGAACTTGATATGATGGAAATAACCATCTTGCTTGCAAACACATTTGGTGCCTTTTAAAGGACACTAAGTTCCCTCATCTAACTTTATAATCATTTTCAGGAATTATTAAATTGGTATTTTTAAGCTGTTCAGAATAAGAAGTTTGAAAATGCCAGATAAATTTGCTTTCAATCTTAAATGAAAGAAAATTTTAATTGTAAGCTTAAGAATTTAAAGAATTTGAAATAAACAACAACAAAAAAAAATCAATAAGATTTTGATTTTACAAAGCTATAAATGGACTAAGGCACAACCCCCAAGCAAGTGTGCGCAGTTCCACTTGTGTGAGTGGCGAGTACTTGCATGCGAAGCTTGATTTGAGCTTTTAACAGGCTCTTACACACAAAGCTCCATTTGCACTTGTGAAGCCCCATGCGCCTGCTGCTCATGCAAATGAAGTTGTGCGCACAACAGTGGTAGGTTCTTCTTGGTTCGCACCGGTTCGTAAGAACTGGTAGTAAAAATTTGTAGTAGTTCGGAGAACCGGTAATAACATTGGCTGGTCATGCCCCCGAACCGGTCCCTGGCCCAGTTGCTGCTCGCTTACCCCACCCACCTCATCAGAGACTTTTTTTTTTTAACTTTTAAAAGCATTTTTTCTACAACCTCTTCGGCCAAAAAAATGCTTTTAAAAGTTAAAAAAAAAAAAGCCTCTGATGATCGCATGGCTCAACTGGGATTGTCAGAGGCTTCTGAAAGCATTTTTTTCTGCCACCTCTTCAGCCGAAGAGGTTGTAGGAAAAAAAATACCTTTAAAAGCCTTTGGTGATCCCAGCTGAGTTGCCTGATATCAGAGGCTCCAGGAGCCTGAGTAGCGTAGGGGAGTAACGCCTCCTACAAAGGCAGCATTTAAGATCCAGCTGCTGCAATTACTGGTGAGTTCAATCCCAGGCAGGCTCAAGGTCGACTCAGCCTTCCATCCTTTATAAGGTGGGTAAATTGAGGACCCAGTTTGTTGGGGGCAATAAGCTGACTTTGTATAAATATAAATATACAAAAGTATGAAGGCTACTGCTTAACGCATTGTAAGCCACCCTGAGTCTCCGGAGAAGGGCAGCATATAAATCAATTTTTTTTAAAAAAAGCATTTTTTTCTGCAACCTCTTTGGCCAAAGCGGTTGTATAAAAAAAAATGCCTTTAAAAGCCTCTGGTGATCCCAGCTGAGTTGCCTGATCGTCAGAGGCTCCTGCAACCTTAAGAGGTTGCAGAAAAAATGCTTTTAAAAGTAAAAAAAAAAAAATTGGCCATGCCCACCCAGTCACATTATCCCCCACCAAGCCATGCCCACAAAGTAAGCCATGCCCGCAGAACCAGTAGTAAAAAATTTTAGAACCCACCCCTGGTGCAGAAGCATGCACGTCTGCCACTTGCATGGAACAATCCCCTCTCCCCCTCCCCACCAGTCTGCCAAGTCGGAAAGGTTGGGGACTGCTAGACTAAGGTACTAGATAAATTTAGAATATAGAAACTTTTTACAAAAAAAAAATGAAATTAATTATAAAGAACAAATTATTTTTATAGAAAACAAATACAGAATGTTTTGTTTTTTTGCAAAATATAGCAAAGCTAAATAATGTTATGATTTTAAAAATTAGACACTAGAGGGGGTTAAAGATTCTAGGCAGAGGAAAAAACACTAGCCTACATTTTGAATTAATTAATGGGATCTACAAAATAATGCAAAACATTATAACACTAAAAATAGTACCAGAGACATTTGAAGAACTGAATCAAAAATAAATAGCCACAATATCAACAGTGGCAGTCATGATGTCTGCTTCTATGAATAGTTATGTTGAAAAGATGTTACTGAAGAAATAAAGATATGAAACAAATTTTGTCTGATAAGATAGAGATGGTATTGAAATCTGAATTTCAAGTGACAGGGCAAAATAATGACATGGAAAAGGATGTCTCTAAATATACAAAAGAAACTGTTTTAAAACTGATGTTTTAAAAATCAAAAAGGAAACACAAATGATTAAGAAAGTGAGCTAGTTAATTTTTTAAATGGAATTATGAAAGAGGCTTGTAAAAGATTTGAAGAACTTTGCAATGGGATAAAGAAGAAATGAATAAAAATCAAATTCTAGGGCAATATTTGAATAAACTAAAGATAAGAAGGAATATAAAGTTGATTATTTGATCAAGATTAAAACAAGATATGTTGTTACTTCAGGCAACCATTTATGAACTTTCTGCTGTAAAGATTATATTTTATGGATTTATCTGTAGATAAGAGATGGGATATGGGATAAGGAAATCACTGTTTGTAACCTTAGAAGGGATAAGGAGTCATTAAATTTGTTGATATTTGTTGTGATGAATGTTGGATATCCTTTAAATATTTGTTCTTTATTATATTCTTATTTTTCTCTGTTTTTATCCTTTTTCTTGCACTTTCTACTCTTTTTCTATGTTTAATTTGTATGAGATTATACTATTATAATCAAGAATATTAATAGAAATTATGTATCTAAAATTGTTTTACCTGATTCTTCCACCTCACAGCTGCAAGCAACATTTCTAATTGTGTCTTGCACACACCTTTTATCTGGCTATTGGATGGAGAAATCCCTGTCTTGCACAGGGTTTAAGGATTTTTTTGAAAAAAAGACATAATTTTCAAGATGCTCTGGTTATGTTTCATCCCATAGACAAGCAGGCAGGTTTTGCTCATCGCTGGGGGCACTTTACATATCCAACAGTTTGGTGGCTTGCAGAATTCATAAATCAAGCATACCAAACATCGGATATAAAACCCCAACTGACTATTTCCAAAAATATTCTTTTGAGCTTTACTTATTTTTCTGCAAAATGCTAGGAATGTTCATCACCACCATGAACACAGTGACGCTGAAAGAGTAGAGAATGCAGATATTATCAGGAGTTCCATTTTGCAGCCATGTATGGAAAACGTCAAGAGGAATTATTGGCATTCCTCTTCATGGCTCTCTCTCTCCATGAACAGAAGGAGCAATCTGTACTTAAGAAAAAATATTACGTGTGAAAATGAATAGTCCTTTTTATTTGGAAAGAAAACAAAGGAAATGAGGGTGAAGGCAGAAAATGAAGGCTTAGTCAATGAAGACAAGACAGTCCTTCTCTACTTTACTAAGTAAACGTAAGTGGCCATTTGGTTCATAAACAGATGAAATGGCATGGAACATGGAGGGTGAATGGTTGAAAACCTCAGTCCTTTTTTCTAGAAGTCCTCTGGGTCCTTGTTTTCCATACAGAGCTCAATTTCTTACTTTGGTGTGCACCTAAGGGGTTGTCACTGCCACTACTTTTTTTCCATACAGTGACTCATCTAGAGATCTCTCCACCAATGACATCCTGTGAGATTTACTCAAATCAAAATTACAATTTAAGAAAAAGTCCCAATTTAAGAAAAAGGAAAATATAAGGCTTTGAGTAGACTGTAACATTATGCTTGTCTTTTCCTAATTGAGAGATACCTCAGCTACAAAGAGGTTCCAGTTACATAAAAACTAGTACTGAGCTTGTATAGATAAAATAAATACAATAGCAGAGGTGTTTTCCTCTTATTTTAGCTTCACTTCCCTTGATTCTCTTACCATACACTTTCCAAACAATACCATGATTGTGTGCCACTCCACAACATTCATGCCAGTTCCCTAATTTTAGGGGCTGATCGTGGTACCCCAAAGTGGGTGAGAAATCCTAATTTGTAGCAGAGGATAACACATTTGTCTGATGACAAGCTGTAGCAAAGCATGTTTCTGCAGGCATGCAGATGGAAAATCACAACATTCCATCCTGTTCCACTTGGGGGAAAAAAGCAGAAGTTGGCAATTAATTTCATTTATTCAGTGTTTCATGTGTCAAAGTACAAAAGGATGAGAACAAAAGGGCATTGTCTCAAAGTACAAGAAAGCACTGATGCTCTGTGTGTCTTCCAGCAGCAGAGCGGTTGCTGTACCAGAGTGAAAGGTGGGGCTCTTTTTTGCATATTCTTATTGTACAGCCAGGTGGTTTCCATTAAAAAATCTTTTAAGAAATATTATCAGGTTTTTTTTCATGACACAGAAAAGAGTCCTATGATATCTGAGAGATTTATTGGCCATAAGCTTTTAGGACTGCAGCCCAGTCTGTTGGATGAATAACATGTTATCTTCAGCTGACAGATATATGGCATAACAACAATGAGCAGAAGACAAAGGAGCATGAAAACAAGCGGTACAAATCTATCACATTATATACAATGTTCAAATGTATATGTGGTACAGGCATGGGATTAAAAAACCTAGAATACAGCTTCTCCCAGATTTAACTGTGTGTAAGAATGGTTTGGGAGATTATCTCACCTTGCTCTTGTGAAGCCAAGCTCCCATTCACACAGAAGCAGGATATTTGAACTAGCTCCAATTCAGATTTTTGGTGAACAATGACTTCCCTTCCCACATCAGTCCTTGCTGATTTTATATTCAATAAATAAAATTTTGAGTGCAGGAGGTGCTGCACCACTGGCACCGGGTATGCGCTCTGCGGTAAAGTCTTGTTGATTGTCACCTTATAATTAGCGCAGATGCGCACAGATCCATCCTGCTTCATCGGGGTCACAATGGGAGTCTCCCATGAAGCATGATCGATGGGTTCCAGGAAACCTTGGGCGATCAGCTTATCCAGCTGAGCATCTACCTTGGGCCTCAAGGCGAATGGAACCCAGCGGGGCTTGAGCCGAATTGGGGTGACCCCTTGTCCAAATTGAAGGATATGGGCTTCCCTACATACTTCCCCAGCTTACCATCAAAGACTTCTTGGAACTCTTTGATGAGGGTGTCGAGTTCGTCCCTCCTAATCTGGTGGATGCCTCCAATGGAAAGCCCTAATGGCTGGAACCACTCCATGCCGAGCAGGTTCGGATGGCTGTGCTCCACAATTGTTATTGGGAGTTCTCCTTGGAATTGCATGAAGGAGATTTTGAGGTTGGTTCTGCCCAGGACGCCGATGGGATTCCCGCCGAAATCCACCAGTCTGGAACGTAGGGGCTTGAGCTGGCTCTTGGTGAATGCCGGCTTGAGCTTCTTCAGCTGGTGCCAATCCATGATGGAAGAGACGGAGCCGGAGTCTACTTCCATTTTGCAGGGTGAGCCCTCTGCCAACAGCGTCACGTGGAATTTGGTGGCGCTGTTGTTGCTGTTGTGGGCTATTGTTGTCTGGTGCACCGCTCCGTTCCATGAGTCTTCGTAGTTGTTGCATCTGGGCTGGTAAGAGACTGTTTAGATGTCCTCTGGTTATCTCGCCGATTTTCTCGGTTCTTGGGCCTGGGTGGTTCGGGGGCTGGATCGGATGCTCTGCATGCTTCAGCTATGTGCCCCCTCTTCAGGCAGCGTCGGCAGGTCGCATTTCGCCATCTGCAGGACATTCTGGGGTGGTCGCCTCTGCAGCTGCCACAACGTTCCCCTCGGTGGCCATTTTGTGAGTTTTCCCGCCTGGACGGGCGGGAAACTTTGTGGACGGCCATTTCCCCATCAGAGTCGGATGGTGTGGTGGAGTCCTCTGATGAGTCTGGAACCGACTGGTGGATCTTATGGATCCCCCTCGCCTTCAGCATTTCCGTGGCCGCTTGTTCGGATGTTTCTGCGACTGTGGCCTCCTCAAGTACGTCCTTGAGCGTGATTCGTTTTCTGCTGAGGAACTTCTTTTGGAGACCCGCGTCCCGCATCCCGAAGATGATGCGGTCCCTCAGAGCATTGTCCACGTGGTCGAACTCGCAGTTCGCCGTGATTTGGCTCAGTGCGGCCACAAATTCCTTGATGGATTCACCTTCCCGTTGACTTCTTTGCTGGAAGGTGAATCTGTTCACGATGGGGGTGCCTGTGGGTGCGTAATGCTCCTGCAGGGTGGCTTGGAGATTGACCCAGGACATCTCCTCGATGTCCCTGGGTGCGACGAGGTTGACTGCCAGCTCCAGGACATCTGTTCCGCAGTGGGCTAGGAAGAGTGCCCTCTTCCTCTTATCGTCGAGGTTGCTGTATCCGTTTCCCCACAGGAATTGGCGAAAGCGGATCATGTAGGAGCTGCATTTCTCCTGGCCAGAGTTGAATGGAGCGAGCGATGCAAATGGAGCTTGCGGCGTTGCCATTCTTCCGGATCTCAGCGGCGAGTGACTTCAGCTCTCACTGGCAATCATGCCACGCGGTTGGGTTCTCTTCTCTAGTCCTTCGTCACCAGTGTAAGCTCGGCACAGGAAAGAAGATGTGACCAGAGGAGTCCTTGAACAAGTTTTATTTAACAGGAACAAGACTGGCACTGCGCTGCGCTGCCGGAGCTCTCCTTATATTCGCTCTGGCAGCCGCACCACTAGACAGTGATTCAAACTTCCCACCGGAGGATTTTCTAACCAATCCCCGGCGGATGTCCTTATAAGGACACAACAAAAAGTATCTTCATCACAGCAAAAGATGGTCCCAATTTACACAATTTACCACATCGATTGCTGTCCAACTAATATCCAAACCAAAGCAGAAATAAATGATGTTATGCATAAGAAAAAATAAAAATACATCCAGAAAGCAAGCGTTACGGCCTACCTATAATTCCCCTTGGAGTCACTGTTGCTTCAGGACCTGAAGCTAGCAGATTTTCAACACAGCCCCAGTGCTGTCCAGCCAGATCTCAATAATACATGCCAGATCTGCAGTTTCGTGTGTTGCCATGTAATACACAGGCATTCTCTTATTCCAAACATACCTAATGGCAATCAGCATCAACCAGGATCTAAGATTTTGAATAATTAGGCCCAGGACCAAGCAACTGTCAGTAGCATTAGGTAGACTAAAGCAGGAAATCAAGTTCACACAAAGACTTTACTGAAATTGGCTGTAATGATGGAATCTTACAAGTCTGACTGTACTGAACTCACAGCTCATCCCACCCCCACCTCCCCATATCTCAGTGAATCAGCATCTGCCTGAGCTGCTTCCAAATATCATTGTGTTTCTCAGAATTTAAAAAATGTTTTGCCCCCCCCCTCTTTTCCCAGATAATGATGTATATATACCTTTACACATTTATACATAAAACAATGTTGTTGCTTTAAATATTTTTACCATTTTTAATTTTTCTCTATTCTTATTTTATTATGTTGTGAGCCACCCAGAGCCACTTTGAGAGTGAGACGGGAAGGATATAAATTTAATAAATAAATAACCTGTATATTTCTGTCAGGGTCATCTTCCGTATTGCATGTAGCAGGGTGGAATTCAACTCCCAGAATTTCTGGGCCAGCCATGCTGGTTCAGGAATTCTGGGAGTTGAAGTGCACAAATTGTAAAGGGGCCATAGTTCCTCACCTCTGGTCTATAGTGAAAGTTCTACAAAAGAGGACCTGCACCATGCATCTGTATGTAGACACCCCTTCATCTGCAACAAGCTATTCAGCACTCTGACCCCCCCCCCTCTGTTTCCCATCAAAATTCGGATTTGCATTACCGTTGCCACCTTCTCAGAGATCAGCCCTAACTTTTATTCCCTTCCATCTTCATATGCTCTTCATCTTCACTCATCCCATCAGCATCAGTTGCCATTCTGAGGATTTTACTCTGTATTCCACTCTTCTGTCTTACCTAATACATTTCTAATGGATTCATGTGGTTCCCAGAAATTTTTTCCAGTAATATATGCATTCTAATATGCACCAGTTAGTGGACTTTTCATACATTATACAATGCCCAATGGATAAAATGTGATAACAAAACAGAACGAGATGCTGTAGAAAAAGAGACAAAACAATTTAAAAAAGCTAGAGATACTTTAAAAAGTATTTTCATGTTGTGATTAGTGAAATAATACCAAAATGATGACTTATGCATTATAATATCATTCAAGTGACATGATTAAATAATGGTATCATGACCTTTAATGCAAATGTGTTAAGTTATATCATTTGTGTGATGGCCAAACAATGGAAATATTTGTCCCCGCCTCTCCCCTACCATGGATGTCAGGTTTTCACAGCACTGGAAAGATAGGAATAGGATTGGAAATGATTGGAAATAGTTTATGGTAAAGATCTTACAGTGAAAACAACATCAGCTGATAATTTTAGCACTTCTAAGTTTTAAAAAGCTAGAAATTTTATACTTTAGCATGTGTTGTGTACTCAGACAATTGTAGCCTATTTATACATTGTAGTTGAACATACCTTGGTTTTACATGATGTATTCTGTAGGCTATTGGAAGGGACCTCTGTTGGTGGAGTACTTAGAATCTATCAGGGTTTCCAGGAGTAGAAATCTGATGATCTGAGTGTCTTTGTTATATGTGTTGGTTAGATCAGGTGGGTTATTGGTGACTAATCAAATGAAAATGCTACTATTGTACTTCTTTGGATTCTGATCACATTATGTTCCTAGTGTTAAAGCTGTACTTTAACTTGTAGCCACCAGGCTGCAATGTGCTTCACTGTTTGAAAAAGGTTATTCAATAATCATTATTCTGTAGACACTGAAGAATACAAGTTAGGAAATTACCGGTAATTTAAAAATTTATCCATGATATATAGTATATATGATATGGTTGTATTATGTGACCTTAAGAATGAACAATAAAAAAATTTAAGAAGCGCTTCACAGTGTAATGATAAACAGGCTACTTTCTTTCTTTCTTTCTTTCTTTCTTTCTTACTTACTTACTTTATTTATTAATTAAATTTATATAGCTACCCATTTGACTACTCATATTGGTTATATGGTAATGTTTGCCCATCTTAAGAATTAGTTATTCCTTCTTTTATATATACACACAGTGTATAGTGACTGCCTCTGTGATGTGAGGAAACTGAAAACCAGAGTTTTATGTGTAATGTAGCCTGGCCTTATCTCCAAAATGAAAATTATTCCCAATTTTTTTGGCTTGATTTGTTATCAGGACTGAAGTGATTCATAACACGTTCCATAGATTTCATTAAATGCTGGTGGGAAGCACCATCCTGCATTTTCTCTTTTGAATCATTGAGTATTGGAAACATCTGCTGGTTTCATACCTCTGAATAATTTCAGTCAAAAAACGAGCAAAGGAAATCAGCCGCCCCAGATTTCATAATGTGCAAGTTGTTCCTTACAACCTTATGTCATGCCAGTGTTCTAATGGGGCTGTGTGGCAGTTGGCTATATATTCACTGCCTATTGCTCCTTGGTAAAAATATCCCTCCCGTAATTGTGGGTCATTCAAGGTGACTGGATTTGAACATCTGAGAAGTTCCATATATAAGAACAAGGAGCTAGCGGGAGAGGGGAAACTGGGTTGCCTCTGAACACGGGGAACTAATCAAAATGTTCCTGTAGAATCTATGGGCAAGAGATGCCTGTGATATTTGTGGAAACTAGATCTTCATACCAAACATAGGATGGATAGATGTAAAAGATGACAGGGCTTCTGCACCTTTAATAGGCATGTAGAAGAGGGGAATTCAAGCAATCTAAACCTACTGAAATCTCCTCTTGTCCTGGGCTGTTGGTAAGAGCAGGGAAATTCTTTTGCACATGCCAAATGCTTTGGAATTAAGCAAGCTCATGAGGAAGATGCAACACAGCCAGGCTAAGCGAAGCTGAAAACGTCACAGAACCCTCTATACAGTGACTAATGCAACCAAAAGGAAACTTCCCTCCCCTGCCCCATCCCAAGCATGTCAAGAAAGGCAAGCCAAATAATAAAAAACAATAAATCTATTTCTCTCTTCTCAGATTAACATGGATCCTGTATGTCAAATGTTTTGCAGATAAAACTGCTGTGCAGCTGACTCAAAACCATCAACAGACTATTACAACCACATGGCATTACAGTAGCACACTAACTAAAGCTCTCCAAAACATCCTAAGTGAACCAAAAGACCCAGCAGCCCCAGAAGAAAAAGCAGGTGTCATCTACAATATACAGTGTAAGGATTGTAACAACCATTATGTAGGACAAACAGGCAGAAGACTAGCAGAATGCATTTATGAATATCAACTTGCAATCAGAAGACATGATGAAAACTTCTTAATTTCACAACAAATGGATAGACCATAGTTTCGAATGGGAAACTGAAGTGGCTGGGCAATAACGAAGCAGCACTGACAGGATAGTGACAACAGCTCTTTATTGTATGGTGAGACTTCAGCAACCCAATGCAGGCAGCAGCACTCTTTATATACAGTTTGGCTGCTGGTCAGTAACCAATCAGAAACAACCCCTAGTTTGAAATTCCCGCTCAAAACAGTAACTACATAACAGAAACTGTGAGCATTCTTGATCAAGCCAAGGCCCCAAAAATCACAATTCCTGGAGGCCTGGCACGTAGACAAATTGGCCATCATCATCCTCTCATTTCCAAATCACAGAAAGATCAGAAAAAAACCCCCTCTCTGATTCACTTCATATTTTGTGAAGTCCTTTCAGTTTTAAAAAGACTTTGAGGTGTTCAATTCACTGAAATGGGAAGGCAGAGGTATTGTTGAGTTTATTAATGTCTCTTATTTTTCTCTAAAGTTGAAACTCAAAAACTATAGAAATTTTTAGGAACTCAGAAATTCAGAAACAATTTCTTATGAATTAATTCATGCTAGCTTTGAAACTGAACAATATTGTACAGAGAAATTCAGAGATCTCACACACACAGGTTCAGACATGATGCCAATCAAAGACAAAGTAGCCAGTAGACAAAGTTGGTTTGTGTGATGTGTAAAATGCATTAAAATGTTATAGAAACCCAGAAAGTATCATTCAGAGCCTAAGCACTGTAATGTAATGTCTATACGCAAAGATATATGCAGGATATCTTTTTCATACAACGTATTTGTTAAGTTCAGTAGTAAGTTCATCTGATTTTGATAACCATACTACTAGTAATGAAAAGATAGTATTATCTAATATCATGCAATTTACATTTGTGTGTGTTTTGTGCACTGTTCATAGGACCCCAATCCAGCCTGCAAGTCTTAGCATAACTGTCTTTGATCGAGAATATTTTCTGATCATGGATGGCTAGACTACAAAGCATCCAACATACCAGACATAGTTTACATATTGTATTATGAGACAGCTGCATAGTCACCATTTCTGTCTGCTAACCAGGCAGTGCAAATAGATGTACATGCACTGGGAAATCAATAAAATGCTGAATGCCTCTTCTATTCCCTTGTATTTTATAGGAAGAACACTCAATAGAGGGTGTGTCTAATGTGCCTGCAACTTTAAAAGCAATACTACAGTTCTGTTGATAAACTGGAGATTTAAATGGACATAGAGATGGTGCCCTGTTCTGTTTTGTGAGGTGAGGCAAGACTACTGATACATATTGCTACGTTTTTCATACTTTATACCGAACAACTAAGGATTTCCTAAGTTTTTGGATCCAGAATATTTTTATTTTTATTTTTTATTTTTATTTATATTTATATGCTGCCCTTCTCTGGAGACTCAGGGCGGCTTACAATGCATTAAGCAATAGCCTTCATACTTTTGTATATTTATACAAAGTCAGCTTATTGCCCCCACAAACTGGGTCCTCAATTTACCCACCTTAGAAAGGATGGAAGGCTGAGTCGACCTTGAGCCTGGCTAGGATTGAACTCACAGAAATTACAGGCAGCTGGTGTTAATTGCTGCCTTTAGTAGGAGGCATTAGCCCCCTACGCTACACAGGCTCCTTAAAGGGAATGCTATATTTGTTTAGTTTTGTTCATGTAATAGTTGATATCCGTCAGAATAAATGTTTTTCCAAGGTGATGTAAAACTTTTTAAAATCAAAACTGATAGCTACAACTATATAACATAGAATTGGTACTAATTTCTTAGCTATGGAACATAAAACAGAAGAAATTAATCAAAAGGATCCTCTGCAATGCACTATTAATCTGTTTAATATTTTATGATATTAAGTTCTTCACACATATTAAAATGTGAGTTCTGGGGCCTGACTGAGGAAGCCTTTTTGGTGTAGCCAACAATCATATATCAGAATTCTATTGGTAGTTTATTTATTTAGTGTATGGCACAACATACATGGATTTGCAAGGTATTTTGACATTTCACCTAAATAAAAAACAATAAAATATGAACATTAATCTATATTCAAATACCCATGTCCAGATCATCTAGCCATTGAACTGCAGCATCATTTATCTAAAAGAAAAGAGAAACTGGACTGGTATATCAGTAGTGGGTTTCAATATCAGTCATTACTAGTTCGCTCGTGGGTGCGCATGGGCTCACACTCACGTGTGGCACTTCTGTGCATGCGCAGAGACGCCTGGGCAGGTGGATGGAGCCTCCTGCTGCCGCTCCCGCTGCTACCGATTTGCCCGAACCGGGGCGAACCAGTAGCAACCCACCAACATGGTATATGCCTTCAGTTTACAGCCAGTCAGGATGTGATCTACAGTTTGACATGAGACCTCCACAGTCACACTGAGAGGAGGATGCTAGACACCACTTACATAGTGAATCTTGGCAGATACCCTGTGAGGGGTGAATCCTATTCAGGATTGTCTGTTGTTGATGAAGTAATTCAGAGCCTGGTACTTTTTGCCTAGGTTTATCTATATGTCTTCCAGTGTCTGGGCATTCAGCAACCCATTTGGCTTTTCATTGGGAATCAACATTAAAGTTGTTAAGCAGATGTTGTGCAAGTGCCAATGGGGGCTTCCTAGATTTGAACCTTCCAATTGATAAATGGAAGTTTTTAGTTGAATTAGGTTGGCAGAGAAGCCGTGGATCATCCAATTTTCTTTGCATTTGTATGTGTTTTGTGTGATGTTCGTATGTTCTGCCCCAGCTTCGGATTCCCAGAGAATGTGACACACATCAAACTTTGCAAACACTGTTTAATTCCAAACAAACCCCTTTCAAGAATGCAGGCTTCCTGTGCAAAGGCTCCTTATCAAAGTTATTAAGAACAAAGTCCGACAAAGGTTGGCAATCAGCCCAGAAAACCAGATATAAGAAGTTGCTCGCTCTCCAAGATGCTCTGTAGTAATGAAACATTGTTTCTAGCAAGAAAGCACTAGCTTCGTGCGATTTAAATAGGCTAAGGGAGTGGCCAATTATCCTCAAGCCCTACTCTCAAGTAGACCTCCTCCTCCTGAGTAGCCACTCCTGCCTTTTGGCAACCCTGCATGCCCGTGCATTGAGGAGAGGCTCCTCCACTTCGTTCTCTCCACTGGAAGGAGCCTCTGGAGGTTCTGAAGCCCTGGCTGAGTCTCTGCTTCTGGCATCACATCTTCTTCGGCCTCCTCATTGTCCGATGTGAGCACTGGCTGCGCAGGCTGCTGGCACGACACCACACCAGCCTCCTCATCGTCGGGATCAGCCATGATCTGCGCAGGCCACTGGCAGACCACAATATCATATGACCATAAGTTAATTTCTGGATGCTGTTTCTGATGTGGCTATATTCCAAAGTATTGAGAGGGAGAATGGCTCTACATGATGTGAAGATCTAGTATGAACTATTGTTCCAGAGTTTGGACACATTTCCAGTGTTTGTAGCCTTTTTCCTTGTCTTCTCAAAGTTGCTCTTCTCTCTGTACCATTTTTCTACCTACCAGCACTAAAAGACAAGTTAGATTTCCATCAGCATATTTGATCAGCACATTTCTGTTGTAATAAATGATGCTATGTAAACTCAATACATCTTTAATATATATCTTTATACACTGCTCAAACAACTAAAGGGAACACAAGCAGAAGACATCCGAGATCTGAATGAATGAAATAACCTTATTAAATACTTTGTTCATTACATACAGTAGTTTTATGTTCCCTTTAGTTGTTTGAGCAGTGTATAAACTACTGTATGTAAAGAACAAAGTATTTAATAAGGCTATTTCATTCATTCAGATCTCGGATGTCTTCTGCTTGTGTTTCTTTTATTGTTTTGAGCAGTATATATTCTATTCTAGTCTAGTTTTTATGATAACAGAATTAAATAAAAAAATATGAAATGTTCAACATTTGTATGCATTTGTATCCTTTTCAAAAAAAAAATCTACTATACAAAGTATAGTATGCTGGGTTATTGTTATCAATTGATTGCAATTAGTTAAATTATTAAGGAATTCTTCCAAAAACACCAGTGTAAATTCTTCCTGAAATTTCAGTAAAACAGGCAACAGAATAACTTACTTCTAGTTCAACTCTTATTCATTTGTATATCCCACCCTTCAATCTTCAATCTCATAGTGGTGTTCGGGTAAATGACTGCAAAATTAATTTTAGGTAAACTATATAGCTTACATGAAATTAATTTTGCAGTCACTTACCCAGACCATTATGTCACTTAGCCATTACTGGAATCCTTTTGACTTTAGGAGGAAGTAATATAATGTACAGAAATTATATCTCCTTAAAGTCAAACTGGATTGCTGACTTCTTTGTAGTTTTCCTGGCAGCAACATAGAAGTGATTTGCCACTGTCTTGCAACTAGGATTATTCTTTGTTTAAATTCTGTCTGAATTACTGTCATGTTATTTCCTTGAGGTGATGTCAACCAAAGTACTAATCAGGTCTGACTCTGCTTAGCTTTTTGAAATCAGTTTGGCCAGCTGCTACTTTCTCAGTTATGGTATCTAACTTCTGAAATGCTCTCCCCTTTCCTTGCACCTATCTTGCTCTCTACTCAGTGCCAAACTAAGACAATCTTTCCTTCTTAAGTATTTAGTATTCTGAATGTTTAAGTATCCACATTATCATGGAATAATGTTTTTTATATATTTTATTTCAGTTTTATTGTGCTATTTGTGAGCATTAAATTGTGGATAGATCACAGTGTATGCAATCTTTATAGTCCCTCTGTATAAATTCTGTTACTCAGCAGATTAAACTATAACAGATAATGTTTAAAAATATTTTTAAAAAGATATGTAATGTTAAATAAAATTAAAAAGATTAAGTGAACTTTAAAAAATTGTCTTAAATTATTAAGTGACAAAGAAACACACAGCTTAGACATTTAAATTATGTGACATTATGTAATAGTGTTATCATTATGTTTTATGTAATTGTAATATAATACCTACAGTGTTGCATTTTAATTACAATTAATTTGTCAGGATTTTTGTGAGAATTGCCCAGAATGAAACATTATATAGATACACACTCATATACCCACTCTAGAAACAAAAAACTGTTTTATTAAACACATTTCATTTTTTTTTAGTACAAAACCCAATACTCATCTTCCACCCTCTGACACAAGCTGCTATCCTGTCATTGTGTCGTGTAGGATTTGAGTTGCCAGAGGAACGGCTTGGAAGGAGATAGGGGAACTTTAATTAGACAAGGAGTATTAAATCTGTCTTTCTTGCCATTTCTAAATATGGAAAGTGAATTAAACATTTGGAAATCCTGAGGTTTTGGAAACCAAACAACCTATTTTAATTGGCAAGTGGATTTGTTTCAGCCTTTTATAACATTTGACTTCCCTCCCTCACTCCCACGTGACGGAGAGGTGTGTAACAGAAAAATAGACACCAGCATCCTTAACAATATTGTAAGCTCAAAACCCCAGCAAAATCAATTCTGGAGTGTTCTGAAAATGAGAGGAAAGAACTGAAAACTTCTTTCTCTGGGGAAAGAATAATTAAGTGAATGTGAAGAATATATTTCACTCCCTTATAGTGTGCCATTTGAACTTACTGCTCTTTCGTAGCATCCCCCAACAATTTCTTACAATGAGCTACATATAATGTTATATAAGCATATTGCACTTCTATATATGAAATGGGATTTCCCTTTGCCCCTTTCCCTCTTCTTCAACTCAACTGAAAATCTGATTGATGAAAAAAAAAAACAATTCAACATTCAGATATCATGCATCCAACATAATATCACTGATATAAGTGCCTGGCTACACATCATTATTTATTCATTACATAACTCTTGGTAGTTGTTGCTTTAAACAACCCAACTCTAATGTAATTATAGTCATTCAGAACATGGCTGTCTACATTCACATTTAATTCAGGGGTGGGTTCTACTTACCTTTACTACTGGTTCACAGCGGGAGCATGCAGAACACCCGTGATGACATCGGGGCAGGTGGGCGGAGCCGGTTTTACTACCAGTTCTATAGAAACGGACAGAACCGGGAGCAATCTGTTCTATTCGTAGAACTGACAGACGACTGAGGCACTATAGCTGGTTAACAACTTTATTAACAGTTAACAACACAACTCTGAGAACAAGAACAAACGGAATGGCTGACAGCCCTTTAAGTACCCAGCTGTCAGCCGCAGGAACCAATAGCGGAACGGGGATCTCCCGCTCGGTTGCCGGCAGCTAATCTCGCGTGGCCAGCAACAGCATCATCGGAACTCGGTCGTAGCTCTGAGGATTCAGCACAATCCACCACTGATTTAATTGCTGTATATGTTGTATATGTCTTACTTGTAATACAGTCCTATGTATTAATGAGTCCAAACACTGCTCTCCCCCTATCATAGCTATGGATGTTGTTGTTTAGCAGATGTCCATTGTTGCTATGTGTCCCTTCTCAGAAGTGGTGTTACATTCCTATGTATTAGGGACCCGTTGTACAGCATCCAAGTGTAACCTATCAAACGAGTGCACTACTAATTTCAATTTTGTTGGCATGGATGGCATCTTTGCTAATACAGAGCAAAGATGCCATCCATCTTTGTTTTGGGTAACATAGTGTTTTCTGATATTGAGAATGACCATGTGGCAGGCTGTTAGCATTTAGGAGAATCTGAATTTCCAAAGATATTAATTATACAGGAAGTGCTGTGGAAAGCTAGTCTATGGGAGTTTTATTTTAGCGAGTCAAGTAGTCAACTGACTGAAGTAAATTCTACATAATCATGTACTGGTAGCATGATAGGGCAGAAGATGGAAGTGTGAAATAAGGGGAAAGGAATGTCAAAAGTGGAAAATGTGTTGCAGAATCTGGTGATGAACCAAACATGAGTTTGACTAAAACCATATTCAGAATCATGGAGAAAAAGTAAACAAAGTAATTGCATTCCATTATGAGGTTCAGAATTAATATGCTTTCCTGAACAAAGCCCATTGAAAACTTAGTTGTCATCGTCGTCATCATCATCATCATCATCATGTATATTTTCCCCAACTCCCAGGAACATTTATAATATGTTTCCAACCCCTAGATCACAGCTTGCCTTGGATTCTTGACTTTCTACTTGCTGCTCCTGATACTTTCTCTAAAATTTGATGGCAAATTATTGAATCACAGTAGCATATTTTAAATATATAAGTAAGTGGATGGATCTTCCTTTTCATTTTGAGATCTTCCACCATTTCATTTCAAATAAAAAAAAAGGATGAACATTACCTGTACCTCTTGGGCCATCAACATGGCTCTTGAATGATGAAAAAGACAGTAAAATGGAAATGGACCCAATATCTAAATTTTACACGGTGTGTCAGTCTTCCCAGGTAGGAAACATGACCAGATGAGCTAATTCTACTAATTCTACTTTATTGTAAGGTTACATTAGTAGAATCTTGCTTGAAAATACAAATTTTTCACTGTCTCTTTTTACAGTCTGATAAATTAGGAAGGGTCCTTTCTGAGTTTGTTTCTCTGCTGCTTATGCAGCTGCGGCCTCGCCCCCCCCCCCAAAATCTCATTGTTTCCTAGGCAGCATATTTTCCTTCTCTCCCAAGGTCATTCCTACATACCATTACATCATGGTTTCTGAATTTAGTGTGCATATTCACAAAATGTATTGCTAATTTTTTCTTAACAATTTCTCCAACAAAGAATGGAAATGGAACAAACTCCGGGGACAAGCAATTAAAAATAAAAGGGGAACTGGCAGACCCTATTTACTGCTTGGCAAATAGCATCTTAGTTTTTTGTGCTGATGCACTTATGTAAAGAATGATGCTCAAACGTTTTCTCATTTTTAATGGTACTCAGTGGCACAAAAGAGCATGGAAAATGCACATGATAACTATGTTCTCGTGGAAGAATCTGAAATTGTGCTGGTACAGCCTCCACATTTCCCCATTGCTCTATTTAAACATTTTAATAGTCTAAGTCCATTCCTGCATTTTTACTTTATATCTAAAGTAAATAATAAGTATATCTTATTATAGCCCAGTGACCTTATTATGTGTTTGTGGCAAGCTGTCAGGAGCCAGTGTTATGCTGTAATTACCTCTAAAGAGCTCTGACAGGATCAATAGTTTGCACATTGATCTTTTGCTTTCATTACTTTACGTCTCAGTGCTAGCTGGTACTCAGAATTAACTATCCAATGAGCTGAATTGCATCCAGTGAGATCTCTGTCACATTTTGAAAAAGAGAAAGAGACAAAGGAGAAACGCGAGTGAGGGAACATGTTGTCTTTCAAGGCCTGGAGTTTAGATAAGTTATTCTTGTCACCCACTTGTCTGCGGTTGCCAATAATCAACTAGATTCTGGCTTCTCCACTTTTAATCTGAAGTTTGGCTTCTCTCTTTTCAGGTCCCCAGAAATCCGAATAACACTTGAATTTGTGATGTAGTGTTCTCTGTTTACAGGCTTTTGGCAGGAATGTAACTTTCAGAAGAATCTGGTGGCAGGAGAGATGAATGAGTGATATGTGTAATCAAGAACGAGCCCATGGTAGAGACAGTTGTTAATGGGCAGGAGTAAAAACCAAAGTAAAACCAAAGCAGACATCAAATCAAACAAAAGCCTAGGAAGCAGATATTCATTTCCTAAACAAAAATCTAAACCACAGAAGACACAGATTTGGGGAGTATAAATTCACTGCTATCTACTCTGGGTTCTCTATTCCCAGACTAAGTTGAGCCTTACATTCTATGCAACTTTAAAGCGGTGGCACCTTTTTTCTTAGCTTGTGCAGAAGCCTGAAAAATATCAAGCTACTTTAATGAGCAGCAGAAAGATCCTGCACTTGCACTGGGGTCCAAAGTGCTTATTCTGAGACTCTTTAGAAGGAGACACAGCTCTTATAAAAATGTCATCATTCATGGGTTTTCATTTTAATATGAAATTGACTATCTGAAAATTTGCATCTCCTGTTACAAATAGTCCAGATGTTAAGATTTGCAGGAGAATGTCTGCTGAATATACTGTACAATCAGAGTATAAACAGAGATATTTTTTAAAAAATTAGCATCTTCATTTGTATGCATCCAGGACAGTGAAAGTACTAAGAATAAAGACAAAACTTAAATGGAGTCAGTCTGATATAGTAGTTAAGGCATCAGACTAGCAACAGAGAGAATTCTAGTATCACCCTATGCACAAAGCTAGCTGGGTGACCATGGGATTATCATTCTGCCTCAACTCTAGCAAGGAAGCAATGGCAGCTACTTTTGGAAACTGGCAAGAAAACTCCAGGAACTAGTCCAGGCTGTGGTCAGGAAGCAACACCAATTTAAAGACACACATACACCAAAGCTTAAGTATTTTAGACATAATGAAAATACAAATCATTGAAAGAAGCCAGATCCTTGAAAAAATCCAAAGCCATTAGAAAAAAGCTAACAGAAGACAAGGTGGTGGCATGGACATGAGTTTATAAACCTTACACTTATATGGACAGACAATCAGGTAAAATTGTGTCACTCAGATAGCACAGAATGTTGGAAGCAACTGAATGACTGAACAACAACAAAATACTGTATCCATTGATTTCATCAGATCTGCCTCAAACCATGATTTAACTTGGGTCAAATCTGTTGAATATTGTTGTATATCATATATCACTAAGCCACAACTCATTTAATCAACGTTCATTGAATAAAGTATAATTGGCTGGGTTCATACAATATGTTAACAAATCTCAATGTGGGTTAGCATATGTGAATCCAATAATTATATTCAAGAATTTCTTCCTTTACCTGAAATCCCTTTCTTTGTGATTAGAATCTAACGTTTTTCAGAATCTCTTTTAACACACTTCTAATAGGAAAAACCTGTGTAACATCCTGTTTTAATTTGGAAATTGCATCCATAGCCACCATGGCAGTGGAATAGAATGTGTGTGTTAAAATTAGGAAGAGGGTTGTGGTTCAGCCCTCTTCCTTTGATACATGTGCTGATGTTGTACATATGTATAAAAGAAGCAGAATTTGCATAGCAATGTTCTGCCTACCATCTTGCTAATTTTAACTTCTCCCACAAATGCTGTTGTTCCATGGTCTGTGTTAAATCATCTGAAATAATTGTTTTAAAAAACAGTGGTGCTAGAAGTACAAAAATGTATTATGAGAACAAATAATTCTAAGAGCAACTACTTTACACATTTATACCCTGGCAGCAGTTTTATGAGTTAGTAAGATCTTCCATATTCACCATTTTGTAAAAAGAACACCACTGATTGATCTACGTATTTGCTTACTCAATATAGTGTCAACTCAACGTATTGTCAACTACTCAATATACTATATATATTGTCAACTATTTAGATCTCTCAATGGTTTATAGTGAAATATAAAAACCAAAGTTAAATTAGAGCAATGAAAATTCAACAATTAAATACTTTTTAAAATTGATGTTTTTAGGATTTTTAAAAAAACCTGTCAAAGGCTTTTTGACTTCTGAACATAACCACTCCAAAAAACTGGATTCACTGTAGAAAAGACTTAAGTCTGCTATAAATATAATTCTGCAATTGATCATAATGAAGTGGGAATAGAGTTTATAGAATAAATGGTTGTCTTGATAATCTGTTCCGGCTTCATAGCTTACATGAAGTTCCAGCTTAACATTTTGTTTTGTTACATTTTATTTATTTAGTTTCCTAAAAGATAGTAACGGATTTGGAGTTTTAAAAAAAATGCAAACTAGATCATAACTGAGCCCACTAACTGCTTTAGGCTAATAAAACAAATAGGAAATTACATGGTATTTCAGACTGGCCTCCTCCAGATATCCTGTCTCTGAAAATAACTCCTACTTTAGCTTGACTGACTGAGGAAGTTGAATTTATTCAGCTTCTGCCACATTTTGTACTGTAGTGATCAGAAGCACAGATAGAAAATAGTAAATGCTGAACTTTTGGTTTATTTTACATGATAAAGAATTAAAAACTATGTAGGAAACTTGTACCTTCTCAACAGAGCGGGAGGGATATAACATTATCTATTTCCAGTCTATAACAGTGCCAAGAAAGCTCCACACCCATTTTGCATTACTCAGATGACCCTGATGACATAGATAAACTTCCAGGTGGCCTTAATGACTAGCTAAAAGAATGCAAATGACCAGTTATCTGCAAGGAGTATGAATTCTTCCATTCCCCACCATTCAGCTAGAGCTGAAGAAGCTTCTTGGATGAAAAGTGAAACATTTTCAGAGAAAAACCAGAAAGTCCAGTTGCCTCTTGGAAAAACCTTTGGGACAACCATGACCTTGATGACTGAGAATCTCCGTAGACATATTTTCCCAGTATTTTCTGGTTGTCATCTATCCTGCCATTTTGCACAGCTATTGAGAATATTCCCTACTTTCTGTGTGTGGTGCATTAAGTCATTATGGTAATTATCTCATTAGCAAAATTGTGATAGTTGTTTAATGCCATGATGTTTAATGCCATGTAAGATATTCACTTGGTTAGGTTATATGCCAAGGAAAGGGGAAACAGAGAATATTGGTGCCAGGGGTGGGTTTCACTTACCTTTGCTACCAGTTCACTGTCATAATCATGACAATATATTTTCCCCTTAGAAGAATCAAACAGTGCTGCCTCACATGTTGTCAAGTATAGCTGGACAAATTGTGGTGCTAAAGTGGACTGAAATGCTGTTGGATGAATTGACCTATAGAGTTGATTTCCCTGAACTTTCATCTGATTCCACTTTTATGTTCATTCCTGAGATTTTTTGAGATGTCCTTGTCTTAACCCAGTGGTTCTCAACCCGAGATCCACGGACCCTGGGGGGCTGTGGTATCGTCACAGGGGATCTGCAAGATCTTGAAGAAATATTATGATTTAAATCTTGAGTTAAAAGTGTTGGGGATCCATGGCCATGGTCCATGGCCACAAAAGGTATTTAAAGGGGGTCCATGATGAAGAAAAAGTTGAGAACCACTGCCTTAAGGATGTCAACGGCCAGTCAAATTTAACATAATTCCCAAACAAAAAAAAATGGTATTGTCAGAAGTATTTTCCTATAACAGCTTTATCCACTCCAACGTAAAAAAACTCCTGATGAATATCATTCAGAAGAAATTATTTCCCTCCCCCCAGCCCCAAAATGCCAAAAGTCATGCAGGTAAAAAAAAAAAAAATCCACATTTGGATGGAAATGAGATTCGAGAAAGATATCTAATCCATAAAGTTATTGCTATAAATATTTTTCATCTATATTTATACTTCTGCCTTGTTTAAAAAAAACCTCAGTAGCTGGAAACATAGTTTTGGTAAAAAAAAAATGCTATTATAAACATGATCTTTGTAAGAGGGGTTTATACATTTATATCAAGTCTTAACAAAAGATATAAATAAAAAGCTGCTGTGATTTACATTTTTCAGCTTACTTTGCACTGTGTATAAAGCAGATCCAAAATCCAGGCTATGCTTTGTGGTGTAAATGCATGTGCAAATGGCATACATTACCAAACAACTCAGCACTTTGTAGGTTTAAATATGATAGGCAATAACAGGTGGCTGGTGTGCCAATTAACCTTGGAAAGATGATCCCCCAAGGAACTATTAATTTACATCTGATGGTTGCAAGATAAAGTAAGAGTTAATTAAAGAAAATCCAGAGGAACACCAGAACGTTCAGGTAAAAAGAATATAGAAGACTGATACAAAAGCAAAATTGCACCGAGATGACATCATGATTTAATGCTTGGCATACATACAGAATATCCCACCGTTGGGAGAAATCTCACATTAGAGATGCTCTGTGGTCTTACAGGTCATGTATAGAAGAAATCTATAACTATGGGACAAAGTACTGTACCATCTGCAATCAAACCCATATGTAGTCCATACAGGAAAAGAGTAAAGAGAGATGCCCAGCAATTGTTGGATGTATTGGAATTCTGACAGAAGTCGTCAAATGAGGAAATCCAACATTCAGTTCCCATTCTGATCTTTGGATGTACTGTGTTTCTGCAGTCCTTCCCTTCCTGAAATCGGAAAGATATTGGAGAGTATGTATGCCATGGATAAATCTGCAGGGTCCAAATTTGTCTCACTTGCTTATTGAGCCTAACTCTTAATCTCTTTTGTTACTCACAACAGGAAGGAGAACTGCAAGGAGAATAGGAAATGTCAGGCATTTTTCTTTTGCTTCTTATGGCTCCACATTAACAACAGGACCACCTTTTTATTAATATAATTACATTTCCAAATAGGTATGTAGAATTTGCCTTATAGTCTAGCAACTACTAAGTAACCAGTTGGGTGTAGTGTTTATGGCACTAGGCAGGAGACTGTGAGTTCTAGTCCTGCCTTTAGCGTGGAGCCAGATGGGTGATCTTGGGCCAGTCACTCTGCCACCACCCTAAAAAGAAGAAATTATCAGAGTCAACACTGAAAGAAAGGCACTCTTTACAAAATAACCTGAACTGTTGGCTATTTTTTTGTAATTTAGGCTGTGTTAAATTTAGGCCGTAACACTGGAACTTATTTCTTAAAAGATAACTGTGAGGTTAGTGGTGCTGCTACAATAAGTCACACAACATAATAAAACGAAACCATTTACCCATACAAGTTGTCAGCTGCATTACTTTGTCACCAAGTTCACATCTTCACACAGCATAGAAATCAAATTTAACGCTGCTTCTGGATTGTGTAGGGCTATGTACCACTTCAGATCTGGTCACCCAAGGATGCTTTAGTTTAAACCATTTGGTAACACCTTAAGCACTTTAAGCAGCTGCATCTTTTCATAGAATTGCTGTTGCTATGAGGCAGATGTGATATTTCTGCACAGGTACTCTTTGAAATGTTTTGGGTATTGAATTCAAAGTATGACACATTTTGTGGTGATAATTACTTTCAGGTTTCAAACAGAAATGCTTACAATTCCATGTTTTATTGTTTCAGCAATATTTGGAGAGAGAGGGAGGGAGAGGGGGGAGAGAGAGAAAGGGAGGGAGGGAGAGAAAGAAAGAGAGAGAGTATTGAATTTAATTAATTCAGTGCATGTTGAACTAATGGTTTTTGCTATGGGGCATATTTTTTATTTTATTTTGCAGTCAGAAGATACTAAAATTGAAATATTAAAGAAACTCTTGGTAGTTGTAGCTGCCAGAAATAGTGCTTATTTCAGGTGCCTAGAAGTTATAAATTATATTTGTCTGCCAGCAGGTGCTACTCTATTCTGTTCAAGGAGTTCATTTTTATATCCCAATATTAAGCATACAGGAAAAAAACAGACTGACACTGTTTTAACACTTTAAAACAACCTGGCCTTCACCTGTTTATTAACTTCAAAACATTCTTATTTTTCTTTATATTTTATTGCTAAGTGAAAGAGGGGCATGACTAGAAAACTAATATGCGGCTACATATTTATAAGCATTTGGCTTGTGGGCTCCACCGAGACTAAGGGTCCCTAGAAGAGAAAATAATTTTATTTATTTATTTTATTTTTATCCCACCTTTATTCATTTTTCAAATAACTCAAATTGACAAAAACATTTAACACATCTTTCTCCTATTTTCTCTACAACAACATCCCTGTGAGGTGTGTTGGGCTGAGAGAGAATAACTGGCACAAAGTCATAATGATGCTTGAGCCAAAAATTTTCAATGTCTTAGTAGTGTTCAGACAAAATAAAAATGCTCTGTATTGCATTGGAAGAGTGCAATACAAGAGTGTACAAGATTCCCAACAAATCTATAATTAATCTATCATAGCTATCATTAAGGCTTTCAGGAGGTGGGCTATTTGAAGTCTACATATCTCATCCTCTTTATTGAGGATGTTGGGATTTATGCATTATAATGTTGGGATCTATGTATTATAACGGCTGATATGTGCATTAGGAATGACATTTTTATGGAAAAATGGGATTTCAAGGAAAAGTTAAATGTGTGTTGAAGGATAGCAGTATGACATCACATATACTACTATTGATCTGTGTTTCTATTCTAAAAAGATTAGCATTTAACTAGACAACCCACAACTCATAGGGTCATTCTTCTATCCACATATAATATAGGCTTTCCACATATAATATCAGCAGCCTACCTCCATTAGGAATTTAAAATTTTGGTCTTGGTTCCAAAGCAGCCATTCGGCCTTCTGCCAGCTGATTGGATGCAGGGTCCAGAGGAGACAGGAAAGAGAGTAAGAATACACCCTTTCCATCTTTCCATGTACCATGCAACCTACAGGTTTCTGGGATGTGTAGTTGGAAGATGTGGTGGCACTAAATTCCATGGGAGTCATGGATGCTGAATTTTGGATGGATTACACCTACTAAAACAATTTAGAAGTCAGATTACGCATTTATTTACCAAATTTTGAAATCACCTATCCCCCTTACAGCGTACAAATAAAATACTAAAGCATTAAAAACACTATATAAAATTTGAAAGGCAATGATGAATTAAAAAACAGTATTAAGTTAGTTAAAAGGCAGTGGAAGAGCTTTCAGGGTGCTTACCAGCCCCTTGTCCTTCTGTGAGGCCTTGCCTCAGAGCCAAGTTTTCATACTTTTGAAAAGGTCAGGAGAGCAGGGACCTACCTCATCTTGGGGGTGGGGTTGGGGGAGTTTCACAAGTGGGAGCAACGGCAGAGAAGGTTCTTTTCCTGGATCATGCCAGTCAGAATTCTTTAGCTTGATATCTTACCTATCTGACCAGGTGGGATGGCCTGATGTAATGGGATGAAGACTGTTCCACAGATAACCTGCTATACTACAGCACGTAATGATTAGTTACTGAAAGAATTAAGTAGTATTTAGATGAAGGTTTGGAGTAACTTGCTGGGTTAATGAAGTTATGTTCTGATTACTGCTACAATAGTGGTTTATAATAAGTCAATGTTAATTTCGTATGCATAAAATATATATGCATATCTTGATTATTAAGATGATAGTTTGGTTCTCATGCAAAAAAATTGTGACTAGCAATCATTGTTGATGGTTTTTTGTATACAATTTCTTAAATTATTAAAGGAACAATCCCAGACCAAATTCCAAATTATGATGCACAAAATTGAATTATAGGACTAAGGTGTCTTTGGTGCCATGTAGATGCTGCATTGGAAGAGTACATCACAGGAAAAAGATTCATAGTCCTGTTAAATTGAATAGGATCTGCTTCTCAGTGAACTTGAGTAGGATTGCATGGTGAACAATTACTAGCCTGTCTTTCAAAACATGATTATAATTTGAAGGCGCTTCTGACATGAATAAAGAAACATCAGAAGTAGAGGCACCATAGAAAAATATTTCCAACTTGCAGAATTGTAGGATATTCTAGATAAAGCCACATTCTACAAGACATCAATATGGTGTAAAAAAATCCTTTTCTAGTCCTAAAAAGTGGATAGGAATAATCTCCAATTCTTTTAGAATTTGTTTGTTTTGCAGGAATATCTTTTCTATGCTATATTTTATGTATAGCATTTGGCTTTTATGTACACCTTGTTGGATCCAATCTGCTCAGGAATAATTGTTGCTCAGCGACCAGAACTGTATGATCATTTCTGATAAATAATCAACAGCATGATAAAAAAATACAGAAGCAGTAGAATTCATCATGTCTGTTTGTTCAAGATCCATAAATGTAGTTTGGGAAGTTGGATGACAATAAGATTTTCAAGACATTATTAGGTCTATTCATTCCTTATCCATTTCAAGCCATTTACACTGAATTTCTTAAGCAGAAAGTAAAGATGGAAACAAAGCTCTTTGGTCAGTAAAGTAATTCTTGCCCCAGGACTTGTAACTCTATACTGTAGTCATAGGGACATTTATTCTTATGACTAATGCAGATTGATAGTTCATGCAATTATAAATTGCAAGCCTAGAGGCTACTCAAAGCCTATTTTAAATAAGTGAGGAAAGTGACTTGATGAAAGGATATCCACTTTCATTTCCATTCCATTCTGGATCAGAGAAATGCCTATTGGCATTAATGAATACAGAATAATTCCCTGCCATACAAAAGAGTGACCATTCATTTCTACAGGTATTATGCTTATTCAGAAAACCTATTGATATTTCTCCTGGTTTATCTTCACTTTGAAATGTATCGTGAATCAAGGAAGTTTTCCAAAAACAAAAAGGAAATACATACCAACCTTATTACCGCTATTTTTTTCACATCTGTGCCCTCATAAATCTTCATCAGTCATCAATTTCCATTCAAATTAGAATGGCTGCAAAGAGGATCCTAGCATCAATAGAGGAGCCATAGCATTTTTTTAAACCTTTTATCCAGGGGTGTTATTCAGCAGGTTCTGACAAGTTCTGGAGAACCAGTAGTGGAAATTTTGAGTAGTTTGGAGAACTGGAAAATACCACTTCTGGCTGGCCCCAGGAGTGGGGAGGGAATGGGGATTTTGCAGTATCCTTGCCCTGCCACACCCACCCAGCCACACTACGTCCACCAAGCCATGCCCACAGAACCGGTAGTAAAAAAAATTGAATTCCATCACTGCTTTTATCCTCTAGACGTAATCTAGGACTAGTAATCTAATGTCAGATTATGATGCAGAAAACCCCAAGCCTTTGTTGCTATCTGGTGAGTGCCTTGATTTTGTAGCCTAGATGCATTAGAGCTAGGTAATTTTTATCCTTTCCTGGTTTGTCTGACCAAACAATATTGCCAGCCAGAAACTGTCTGAAGGAGGAAACACACTTGAATATTTGCAGGTGTCAACATAAGACATAGATCTAAGAACTATTATTGTAATTTGACTCCCTGGCCTGGTACTCCTGAGTTTGGGACAAAGAGTTGATAGTATCAAGGCCATTTAATTATTCTGCAATGGAGTCAGGTTTTATATAGAGGGTGGCATTTTGTAAAATAGAATATATGGCCACCTAAGCCTCAACTTTGGTTGAACTCATTTTACCGATAAACACATAAGGATGGCAAAGTCATGGCTGAAATTTATATATATTCACAATTTATAGATGAAAATGTTGGTTATGCTCTAAATCTTATGCTTATTCAATCTTACTCAATGGCCTTTTGAAAGAATATAATCATTTAACTAAGTAAAAGTTGAATGCTAAGAATTGTAATTAAGTAATATGTGGAGAACTAAAGGTTCCCCATATTGGCTCTAAATCCTGGATGTTGTCTTTCTCCTTAGGCAAGTAATCTTAGCCTTGCAGATGGTATATGCTTCCTCCCTCTTGGAACATGTTTATTCATTATTTTGCACTAAACAATTTAACAGGGTATAGACAGATTCTCTTTGAAAGCAGTGAACTAAAGAATAATAAAGACTTTTTCCATGCTGCTGGAGCTTTAAGTAACATTATCAGGTTGAATCAACCTGCATAATACAGTGGTAACTACCTACTGTAATCAGAAAGAAAGCCAAGTATGCAACTGCTGAATGGACAAGCCTGAAAAGTCAAGAAGAACCTCACAGAACAATTAGCTACGTGTCATGATGTATTCTTGCACCAATGACAAAAGTATATATTATTGTTTTAAAAAACACAAGGCATGTCTTTCAGTTGCCATGGCACGTAGCAATTAGGAGATGGGGGCTTTGCAACATTTGCTGCTCTCCTCAAAGCCTAGACTCTAATTCCAATTGACACTGCCTAAATTAATTGTACTGTATCACAATGGAGCTTTAGAAGTCTTTTAAATGCTGCCTTTTATATCTTCTAAAGTGTACAGAACACCATTAAAAAAAAAACCATTCTCAGCAGTGAGCCACAATTGTTCTGCTCTTCTTTTTTCATGAGCTTCTCCAGTGCTGGGAAATCAAGGAGGTTAACTTAACAAAGTGTAGGGGTGTAGTAAATAAAACTTAATAAAAGGCATGCAATGTATGCATTCATGTGCCACCATCCCCCAGCAATTTGGGCTCCTTCCAATGCCTTGAATTTGGCCTTCAGAAACACTCTGAAGCAGGATACATTTGAAGCATGTTTTCAGATTGTTAGTGGTGTGATTCCATATATATCACTTCATGGTTAATTGTGCCTATCTAGTTCATGCACATGTAGCAAAAAGAAGATCAGTGTATTTTCTCACAGGCTGGCTAATATCAATAAAATGGTTCATTTTTCTTGGAAATGTATGTTTGGAAGAATTACTAGGATGCCTAGATTAGAAGGTCTCCATAATGTTTAGGTCTCACTAAAGACTCTCAAAATGCTAACAATGAGCATAAATTTAGAAACATACATGGCCGCTTAATCTTAGATGATTTGCAATAATAATAAAACAGAATAAATAAAACTGACCAAACCTCCCAACATCAGTACAAACCCCAACCACAATGCTGTGATATCTCATAAACTTTACATGCTGGGAAAAGTACCAGGTCTGGAAGACTAACAGAGTGAATTGTTTCTTGCTGAAAGAAACAAGCTTTTATTATGGAAATATTTATTTTAACAGTTTTTTTTGTTTCTTTCCAAACTATTTCACACTTCCAGGCCATTTATATCCTTTCTCCTCTTCTGACTGGAAGTATATAGACAAAAAAGTTTGAAGATACATCTAGGGTAATGAAATGAGGTTCAGTGGTGGGTGTTAAATCCACAATTATAGTTTACAAGAGAATAGTTGCTCTCTATGGTCTATGATCTATAGCAGTGATGGCTAGCCTTTTTACCATCAAGTGCCAAAAGTGGGGGAAGAGTGGGAGGTCACACACACTTGTGACCACATCCATAATTCTATGCGCCCTGCCCCCCCCCGTGCTCCACCCGCTTTTAACACGTGATGGCATGGTGGGCCAGGTAGGCCCGTTTTTTGCTCTTCCCTGGCTCCAGAGCTTTTCTAAAGCCTGGGAAGGACAAAAACGGCCTCCCCCCACCCTCGAGGCCCTCTGGAGGCCAAAAAGAATGTTTCTTGACTTCTGGTGGCCCAGAAGGCCTGATAATCAGCTGGGCAGTGCACGCATGCGTGCCGGAGCTGAGCTCGCGTGCCCACCGATATGGCTCCATGTGCCACCTGTGGCATCCGTGCTATAGGTTCGCCATAGTGGATCTATAGCATGCAGCAGCTTCTTCATAGTGGATTTGATAAAATCTTCTGTTACTTAGCAATCCTATGAAATGATCTTATACTGTTTAGGTCTTTCGACCACAACTATGATTTCAAGCCTTAATAAGTATGGTTTAGAGTTACATATTGAGATCCATATCTGCCTTAAATCTTGAGATTCCTACTATGTTTTATGCAAAAGTGCTAATTTGTTCAAGGATTTCTTTATTTCCTTAGCTCAAATAAAAGTTATGCACTTACTGTGTGAAAAATAACCCAGAAACTTCTAAAAATATCTTAGATTGTATGTTCTTTTTACAGATTTATTTTGATGAATGCCCATTATATCTTTAGGAAAAAATAATCAGACCTTAATTATTGGTTGGGTTGGAGGAAAATCTTTAGTATGCCAGAACAGTAATCCTTTTCTACCTTTAAAAAAAAAATCTTTATGGGTAGGCACAATTTTTAGGTAGTTCATATTAAGCAAGATGAAAAGCTTGGAAAACAGAGCCATAAATCTTTAAAGATCTTAGGCTTGCACAGATATTATGCCCTGTTACGCTAGCAGGCTGTGAAATATTATCTGATGATGTACCACAGGAGAGTATGTGAGCTTGATATTTCACTAAGCCTAGGAGTGGGAAAAACTGAATACTACGTTAGAAATGGGAACAAAAATTGAAGGCTTGTGAATTGACAGACCGACTTCTTGGATAGACATCCATCTGACTGACTGAAAGCCTGCTTCCTTTGACTGAATCTGTTACATTATCTGATACTGAAAATTTGCTTACAAATTTAGGATATAGCACACTATGAAATATTAAATATTAACAACAATGAAATTTTTGAAATGTTAACATATTATTTATTTATTACATTTCTATGCTGCCCAGCTCACTATTACAGTGACAAATATTAATGAAAGGAAACAATTTGGATAGCTTTCATGGCACTAATGTGCCATTATTTTCACAGCTACTGCTTTCACAAAATGCCACTTGACAAACATTACTGAATATATTATTGTTTCTCATGTATATATACTATTTCATGAAGCTTTCAGGAAGTGGTATGCCTTTGCTTCTGTGAATCTGAGCCTTCTACATTGTCACAAAGTTTCTGTGGAACAACAGTGGTAAACAGGGAGGAAGGGTCACATAGTCAAAGGAAAGAGGGCTGTGTGAAGATATTTAGATGTGCTAACGTCTAGGAATGCAAGGGAAAAGAATGTGGAAAAATGAGGGACGAACAATCACTAAAAGGACTACAGTAGGAAGACACTGATAGTCCTAATGATCACCCAACGAAGTTTGTCTATTGTGCATAGATAGGAAGGATGGGAAGTAGGACAATGGGCAAGGGCATCTGCAGTGGTCATAATCTGTACTAACCTGGCCCCATTTCCAAATCATTGCAATTTGTTCCAAAATTGTTTAAATCAGTTTCAGAAGCAGCCAAGTGACACACAAGAGACAAGCAACTCAAGTGGCCATGCAGAATTTTTCTTAATCTCTAGAGCAGTAGTGGCGAACCTATGGCATGCGTGCCAGAGGAGGCATGCAGAGCCGTCTCTGTGAGTACGCAATCCATCACCCTAATTCAGCTCTGCTGTGCACGCGCTTCCCACTGGCCAGCTGATCTTCAGTTCCCTGCTGTGCATGCGGGGGACGCATGTGGAGGGCGTGCATATCACGGGGGTGGGGAGCATGCATGGGGGTGGGTGCGCACATTGCATTTTGGGGGGTGGGTGCACTTTGGCCACTCAGTCCAGGAAAGGTTAGCTATCACTACTCTAGAGTATGGGGAAATGTCAGTTTCTCAAGAAAACCAGATAGGAAGATGAGCTACTTTATCGTAGGGCTACATTAAAATTATCTTGCAAATCTGAAAGTACAAATGTCCTGCCATGGTTTTACCATCTGATGGTTAGGGCAGATCCTTTCTAAATTTCTTTCTTTGCATGTCACAGTATTCAGCTACAGGTTCCTCCCCCTTTTATCTGATAGTTTCCTAGGCAGTATCTCTTCCCTTTATTTCCCAGGTCATTCCCACATACTATTACAGGAAGACAAACAGGAAGAATTTTGATCTACATGTAGTACAGACGCAGATCCTCTCATCCTCAACAGCTACTGGCTGACTCAAATAAGGTCAGATGAGAAGGTAAATGCCAAGAAATGAGAAGGTAAATAGTCGTAGCTTAGCTGGTGTAAACAGTTGGTGATGTTTGGCAATCAGATTTTAATAAAAGAGAATCCAAAGTAGATTACTTCATGCAGAACTTCATGGGTTCTTCTCAGGATGAGAACGCTCCCAGTTTCAGATATTGGATGAAAAGATTTCAGATTATAGGTGGCTATGATGTGAGTGATTAGAGTCAACACCATAAACAGGAGAAGAGATGCTAGGGATATGAGGATAGATTAAAAAGAGAGGCAGGATAACCCAGGATACCTAGGGCAGAACAGAGTTAAACAGCTCATTTTACCAATTAGCATTATTCTAATGATTAATGAATTCCCTCTGAAGAGCTAAAGCAATAAAGAGAAAATCTAGGCTCCCCTCTAGCCTATTTAAACAATCTGTGATCAATGTAGAATAGTTAGAAGTAATACAGAATTACATTAAGTCCTATGAAAGGTCTCGTTGTATTTTAATTTTGTGATGATTTATTAATAGATGCAAGTAAATATTTGATGCTACAGCAGTCAGAGTGCAGAGGTAGGTAGATTATTGCACTGATTAATATAATTGGCTTGTGCTTCTGCTTATGCAAAGTTAAGGTTGCTGTACAGGTGGTTCTTGGCTTGTGATCACAAGTGGGACCAGAATGTCAGTTAAGCCATGCAGTCGTTAAGTGAATTGTGCCTGATTTTACAACTTTTTTTTTGCCATGGTTGTTAAGTGAATCAGGCTTTTCCCATTGACTTTGGAGATTTGAAGCCTCCTGGGAAGGTTGTAAAGGACAATCACATGACCCCGGGATGTCTCAAATACATGCTGCTTGCCAACCGTCTTGGTCAAAAGACTACAGTACAGGGATGTTGCAAGGGTTATAAGTGTCAGAACCAGTTGTAGTTCACTTTTTTCAGCATGTTTTAACTTTGAATGATTGTTGAACTAATGGTCATAAATCAAGGATTACCTCAGTAAGATTAGATCACTGATAAAGCAATATGCAAGTCCTATATTTCTGAAAGCACAGCATTAGAACTTGGATTACACCAACCACTGGCCAATAGATAATTGCTTAAAAATGTAAAACTGGCTTCTCCTGGATTAAAAAAAATTGAATTACCTTTTACGACTGAGTAAAAAATGTGTCTTGTTTTCCAGTCATTTTGGAATGGCAACGTTCGCTTTCTTTATTTCAAATCAAAGTTTGACACAGCATATTTGGAATATAAAAAATAATACGGAAGTAATTTATGGGAGTCCGTAACTTCTTCCCACAACAGTATGAAAAAGATTTGTGGTATATATCTAGCTTGCAAGAGTGAAGAATAGAATAGAATAGAATTCTTTATTGGCCAAGTGTGATTAGACACACAAGGAATTTACAAATGATCCAATGATCTGTTTATGGATCACTTTCCTCCCATGCAGGTTATTATATTGTGCATACATAAATCAGGATGTATTGTATTTTGAATGGGTTTTATGCAAACATCTATGCTGTATATTAGCAGAATCACTATTGTTTCTCTTGTAGCATTCGGCCATCTGCTGTATTCTTGAGCTAAAAGTTGTGGATTTTGCTTTCAGTGCAACCTTATTCTATGGATTAGCAACTGTAATTCTTTAACATACTGTATGTGGTCAAGTGGATTATAGGCAGTATAATTACCATAATATGAGAAACATTTTAAAGAGAATATACAGGTAGTTTTTCCCCAATGTTAGGCCACCACTCACTATGCAAGCTGTATCAGACCAAAAACAACTCAAAGTTTGTGGTGTGTGTGTGTGAGTGTGCATCCACACATGTGTGCTTTGAGTCAGTGTTGACTCCTGGCCGCTGCCTGGATAAGTTCCTGTAGTTTTCTTGGCAAAGTTTTTTGGAAGTGGTTTGCCATTGTCTGCTTCTTGAGAGAGAAGAACTGGCCCAAAGTCACCCAGCTTGCTTTGGCAAGATTAGGCAGCAGTGGTGGGTTTCAAATTTTTTTTACTACTAGTTCTGTGGGTGTGGCTTGGTGGGCATGGCAGGGGAAGGATACTGTAAAATCTCCATTCCCTCCCCAATCCAGGGGAAAGTTACTGCAAAATCTCCATTTCCTCCCGATCAGCTGAGGCTTGGGGGGCAAGAGAATAGATGGGTGTGGGGCCAGTCAGAATTTTTACTACTGGTTCTCCGAACTACTCAAAATTTCTGCTACCGGTTCTCCAGAACTGGTCAGAACCTGCTGAAACCCGCCTCTGTTAGGCAGCACTAGAACTCATGTCCTCCCAGTTTATAGCCTGATGCCTTAATCACGACACCAAACTGACTCTCCAGCAATATAAATGTTTTCATTAATGTGTCAAATAGGCAAGAAACAGAGGAGGAAGTAATTGCACTCTTGTATAAAAAAGACTTATCTTTAGTCTTATTAATGGGCTCATTGTATAGATATTGTGGTTTTGCATGAGAAAGGTAAGAGGCAAGGACAAAGATGCAGGTCATAAACCCCTCTGAATATTAAAAAAAAGGAACTATTGCCTTTCATATTATATCGTATGCATGCTAAAATACACACAATGGTCCTCCATCAATTTATTCTCAAAACAACGGTATAAAGTGGGATTTAGTGACTCAGCCCATTGGTTAAAGAGGGATTTGAACATGAGTTTCCACTGTTTTAATGTAATGCAGTACTCTATATGCTTCCCTATATTACAAGTATTTGTATATAGTCCTCCTACATTAAAGCTGCTCTCTTTGCATTTGTGGGTGGACCAGATCTCCTAACAAAAGGTGTCAAAACAAGCAAGTCTATGCTGAACTTTCTCAGAAGCATTTATTTATTTAGATTTTTGCAAGAGAGCTGCTACCAGATAATTATTTTAACCACATTTTAGTGGTTTTAGTAGTAATGTTTATCTTCATTATGTCGGTATTTTATGATTTGGTATAAACCACTGTAATATAACAGTAGTTGAGAGTAGAAACATGCAGAAACTAGATAGCACATTTCCTGCCCTCTCTGCAACTGAGAGGCATACAAAAGCTGAGCATTATACATAGGCAGAACTTAATATATAGCTGCCATTTTGGTGGCAGCTCTGCCCTGATTATAACATTGAAGAGCATGATCTCCACATCTTGGGCAGGAGTTCCTCTTTCTTATAGCACACAAGAAGGGACATATTCTTCTGATACGTGCAGAAGAGCAATTTCTGATATGAGTGACATCATAGTTGCCATTCAGAGAACTTTCACTTCTCCATAATCAGCAGTGAGATTATATTCAGTTTGATTTAGCCCTAGATTACCTTTGGCAGGACTTGCAGTTGGAGTTCTGAAACAACAGACTTATTGTGCCCTATGTCATAAAAACAAGTGAGTATCCTGAAGTATAATGATATCAAAATAAAATAGGAAATTTTACTTGGCAGTATTCATTCTTATTTCTGGCCAGGAGACAGGAAAATCAAAAAGGAAAAGTGCTGAGCTGGACATGTGATTCCATATAGTTATTGATGTGGTTTGCATCTTCCTGAGATCTTCTGAATATCAGTTCATAATGCCCACAATCTTCCTCCTGTGTTGCCATATTTGTGTTGTGTTCCTTTAGTTGAGATCTAACTAAAAAATGAACCCACAAGAATCACATCCAGCTAATCAATATTATTAGGATGTAATGATAGAAAGAAGCCAGCTCAGGGCCAATAAGAAGTATAAGAAGAAAATAATGTTCTAAATTTTTATTGTTCTAAGACAAATGTCCCAAAGGTGCTTTTTCAGGTGGCAACTGGACTTTGTTTGTTTCTTTGAAGACGTTTCGCTTCATTCAAGAAGCTTCCTCAGCTCTGACAGGATAGTGGGGAATTGAAGGATCTGAAGGAATGGAAAAATGACCGTCATTCTCACTGTGGATTGATGCAAATAGTCCTAAATGTGAGCCACTTGCCAAGTGCCCAAAATGTGATCATGTGTTTGTGGGGCGTATGTGTGTGTGTGGCCATCAGAATTTAGAAAGTAGATCATAAGTAGCTTCCCCTGAAGGGAAGGTCCATCATGTTTTCGAAAGGTCGCTAAGTGATTGGTTATTCAGCAAGGATTCCCTCTACACTTTTGTATCCAATTAGTAAGAAACAATTCAGCACTCGAATAGGCAAATTCCAAATGTGAAATATTGCTATTCTCCTAAAATACAAACTAATGCATAAACAATTTGCAATCGTTCTTTGTGATTGTTTTTGGTTGTTTGATTTTAGTAACAACAGAGTTTTATATTTGTCCCCATTATCCAGAATACGTCCATTGTTATCTCTGACTCTTAAACCATTCCATGTACAAGTAGGCCTTATGACTGGTTGCTTAATGACTGTTCAAAGCTATGACAGAATTGAAAAAAGTTATCCTCAAAGTTACAACTGCCACATTACCATCACAATTGCATTTTAGGCACTTGGCCACTGGCTCACATTTACAACCAGTTGCAATATCCCATGGGCATGTGATCACATTTTGTAATATTGTTTGTTATTCTCTAGCAAAAACACTTTTTGGATAGCTAGATTCAGATTTAATGTATAACCACATGATTTGCTTAATGAACATTATAAAAATGGTTGTAAAATCAAGTCATGTGACAACTCAACTAATGACCGCAATGAACTATGACCAACATTTCTGCTCAATTGTGATTGTAAATTGAGCACTACCTGTATTGTCTTAAGCCAGTCTATTTTCTTCTCATACAATAAGTTCTGCATTCACTCTTCTTAGCTGTGCAGGTAAAATAAAGTTACTAATTGAACGTTCATACACGTGTGAGGTAGTTCTCCCATGATGCTTGTTTTTCTTTTTGAGCTAATGACACTGCACTGTTTATAAGTTTTGAGCATGAGTTGAACTAATTAATCCTTATTTGTTGTTCAAAACCAGACATCTTCCATATACCCAAACTAAAAGTGCATAAATGTGCTGTTTATATGCTACTTTACATAATTTGTTCTGGTGTTGCAAGTATATTTATGCACAATTCAGAAAGTGATATATTGTTCACAAACTTATATTTATCAGAAATTTATTACAAACACCATGTGGTTCCATGATACAAACACCATGTGGCAGGTGCACAGTTTTAAAAGGTTGTGGATCAAGAGACCTACAAAGGGAATTTTTATTTGTGTCAAGTGATTTATGTTTAAAAGCATAGCTCTGGCAATTAATGTAGATTACATTTAAGATGATTCATTTTTGTAGCTGCAGCATAATAAGGCATGAGCGTATCTTAAAATATAGCAAAACTAATCATTCTTCTAAAAAGATTCTAGTCCTTTTAACAATGTTTCGGATGCATAAAGGCTAGCTGAAAGAACTGGATTAAAGCAAACAGCACAGACCATCTGGCAGAAAAAAATGTTCCAAATTTTAATTTAACCATCTGGGAACTTTTTTCTCAGTGCATTTAGGAAACTCAATAATCCACTAATTTTGGCTAAGGTGTTTCTGCAAAAATTCATCCTGTTTTTATCAGAATTCAATTAAAGGTACAACCAATCATCCTGTTTTGCACTTTGTTGGTATCAGAATTTATACATATAACTTTATCGATATGGAAAGAAAGAAAAATAAAAATGATTGGGAGGAGTCTCGAATGTATTCGTTTGGTGGTTATAGATGGACACACACGTTATTCAAAACTCTCAAATGCTTATTTTTCTGAATTCTGTAGCCTCAAATTTGAACTTTTTACTTATCAATTTCTGTTCTTTACCACACGACCTGCTGTGCACAAAATTCTTGGACAAAGCATTACACCTTTATCAGTATCATAATAGCCCACCTTTGATGGCCATATAGTTTTTAACAGATAGAATCTGACAGTTCTGAAATCTCATGATAAATGGTCCTTTGGTGACTTCCAGCACTGAATAAATTCTATAGCTATGAATCATTATCAGAGAATCAGCCATGTGGAAATGAGAAAAAAGAATAATAATTGTAAACTTGAGTGCAGGGAAAAAAAAAATCAAGTGTCATGCTTTTTTTTTTTATTAAAAGCAGCTGCTTTAGGCCTTCCTATAGTTTGCATTATTCTACACATGCCTAATTATAATTTGGCACAAGATGAATTTTTGGTAGTAGAACTAAGCAATTCAATTGTCTTTGAGCTTTCTGAAATGATCCATGTAAGAATCGTTTTGTCTAGTCGTTTTGTAACCATGAACAAGTATGAGCTGCTGTGAAGCATGTCCTGCATCTACCTGAAAACTTACCTCTTTTAGAATATTATAATTTCAAAGTAGGAAACTCTCTTGAAGTGAAAGTACTTTCTTCCAATGTTTTATGTAATCAATCAATACAAACAAGCTCAACAATGTGCACCATTTAATCTAATCTTCATTCTAAGGCTCATTTCATGACCTCGTTTAAAACAAAGCACTTTACGGAACATCAACAATCAGCATCGCTGTCCTTATTAAAAAGGAGAATGCCAAACACCACCTTAACAGGCTGGACTGGCCTTTCGACTATTTTTTTCAGGGAAAGGAGAGGTACTGTAAAATACATCCCATACAAGAATGCAATTTTATTCTAGCATAACCCAGAAAGGGCTGATATAGATCAGGACTGCTGAAGGGAAAGGCTGAGCCTTGTTCTTTGTCCTTTTTAAAAATAAAACTCATTAAGGGAAATATTCAGCCTAGTTTTCTTAGATATAGTCACATCAGCAGATCTCAGTGTTGTGCTTTGATTAAGAAGAGCAATAAAACTTTTTCCTAAACAGAATCTTCCTCCACTATTTGACTTCCTTCAGAAGGCAATTTATTTATCCGCTCAAGAATCTCCTTGATTAATACGCCTATTAATTCTGGTGTATCTCCAATACAGAATGAAGTTCTCTGGAGGCTCTACTGGCTTTAACACATTTCATTTGTCTAGGAAAGAGGGGTGTCAAACTCAAGGCCCCCAGGGTGCTTAGATCTGGTTTGTGGGGCCGCCCTGGAAACAGCAAAGGACCACCTGTGGTGTCTCTGCCACATGTGGCCCTCCAGAGCTCCATTTTCACTGGTAGAGGGTTGTAGGAGCCGGGTGCAGCCAAAAATGGAGCTCGGGAGCCCTCTGCTCTGGCAGAGGGCTTGGGCCACCACAGGCGCCCCCGACATGAATGACATTGATATGACCACACCTACCCTGGCCATGTCCAACCCAGCCCCCCAAGGTCAAACACAACCCTGATGTGGCCCTCGATGAAATCGAGTTTGACACCCCTGGTCTAGGATAACATTTTTCTCTTCTCATTCCAGGTGCTGATTGTTACTGTGTCCCATCATGAAAAGGAGGAAGATATTTTATAAAGCCCTGTCCTATTAAAAAACAATAGGATAGGGCTATATAAAATGAATGTGTAATGTAGTCTATAATCGATCAAAGTGTCAGAAAGATAGCATTATATTTTGGAAAATAGCATTATAAAAGTCTGTATTTCTGTCCCTTTGTATATTGATTTTTAAGGGAACCTAATATGACATATTGTTTATATAACTAAAATAAAGCTGAACTTGTAAGATAGATGTGTTTTATCTGTAAACTATTTATGCATTTTCCTTTTAAAAAAGCAAGGAAAATGCAGGAAACATTAACTGGCTATAAAGAGAGAGAGAGAGAGAGAGAAAATAAAGGACATCTATACATTTGTAACCAATACTATTCTTTAATTAGAGCAAATACAGTTATGAAAACTGTACATTATCCATTTTGGTTTCCAGAAATTATAAATAAAGCAGCTCATTAGATAAAAGAGTTCATTCACAGCAATAAATTTTAAATAGACAAAATGACATATTTAAATACATTGGCAGAATTATAAGCTGTCCAAAATGTAGTGTACAATATTACAACCAACTATAAATAACCTTTTATGTAAAATACAGCAATGCACATTTTAGAAAAATACTAACAATTTTTTATTGGAGCTTTACTCTTAAAAAAGCTTATAAATCATATTTATAAACAGAAACAACATGTTTAATTTATAAATTTTCAAAAGCCATACTTTTTGGATTTTTAAATACACATGTAATATTGTGTTACAAAATTAGCATAATCAACAACTTAATTGGGGCCTGTTGTAGATAAGCATGTTTACATAAGGCTTGTTCAATTTAATGTTCTGATTTTTAATAAAGAAATATTTTTCTAAACTTATAAGTAAACTATGTTTTTCTTCTTTAAAAAAATATAGTTGTTATATTTCATTTGCTGCCTTTTTGCGTTCTTCTCAATTCCATACTGGTCAAAATACAGGACTGTCAACCCATTTCTGCAAAAAATGCCACTATATTATTTTCCTGCACTAAGCAGCTCCAATTTTTGAGAATTATTCCAAACCGTTTCAGTTAGAATGGGCTGTCTTTTGTGATAACTAATGTAATTATGAGAAACCTTTCTACTAAACCATGCAAATAATAGTATTAGTAATAATAATCATTAATAATAATATACAATAGGATTAAATATCTATTGAAAAGCATAATTTCTAAGAGCTAAAAATAAAAGAAAACCAAGTCCTAATTTTATTTCAAATAAAAATGCTGACTTTCCAAATGATCACACCGTGTACAGTTTTCTGATAAATAAATAAGCATGCTCCTTTACTACATTTATTTCAGTGGGGAGCGTAAAACATGGATCACGTCACCAAAACAAAGGACTGTACATCTAACTGACACAAAGAATCAAATTAAAATTTGAGGCTTAAGTTTCGAGTGGCTGAGGTAAGATGACAGACTTTGTTTAGCAACATTAAAGGCATCAAGCTGATAGTCATTGTTAAAGATTTAAATGCTCTACCTGAATGTATTCAACATGAAGTATAATCTTTAAAAATGGTTATGTATGATAAGTTGAATGAACAGTTTTCACTGTATAATTAGGCAAGGCTTTAATCCTAGTAGAATTTGAACGCAATTGGGCAAAATCTCACATTGCTGACTAACTGGCAAAACGCTTCTCAAAATCTCTCACTTTGCTAATTTAGCATGCTGTTATAGCTTGATAAACCCTACAGCATTTTAAATAATTCAACTTGCTGGTTATCACCAGGAAGATATAAACTATGGCTTAAAGTTCATCATAGTGTATTGCCTGCTAATCCTGAAAAAATGACTTTTGTATCTTATATTTTTAAATAAATATTATATAGAAATATTCTCACTTTCACTGTGTTTATAGCACAGGCTTTATTTGATTTCTCCAATACAGGTTAAAAACCAGTGAAGTTTTCCAGGCTGGTCAACATTATTATATTACTGCTGTACAAAGGCTTTAAATAAATAGCAAGTGAGCAGAAATCATGCATAAGCAAATGAAATGCAATCTCCCAGAAAATGGCAGAGATTTTAAAAGCAGCAGGTAATGGAATAAGACTGGTGAGTGATGCTGCTAACTATTTCTTCTAGTGAGATAGGAGTGAATACTGGAATCTCTTCCACAGCAACAGAATCCTCTGAACACATTCCTCTGGCAGTCACTTTCCCATCTCCCCCACCAAAAACATCAGACAGCAAAATAGTAAGGCAGCTGTTCGGTTCCATCAACAAAAGTGCAGCTCCGTACATTTCCAGTTTAGTTACACTCTCTGTTCAAACAGATGGAGTAACCAACACACTTTATTTGTTGGAGTGCTTCAGAAAGCTGGTGTGTATGATGATGGTTTTTTTCCCCCAACAGTGGCTGCTTGCTTCAGCTTTTAGAGAACCTCAAAAGCCCTTGGGCTGAATTTTCCAAGTTTCCACATTTCTCGTGTCCCATCCTAATTCCATGCCTCCTTCCCTGTGTCTGAACATGACTCGTGCCATTAAAAAGGCTGATGACACAACTGCTGAGAACTGTGGGCTTACGCCACTAGTTGTCATGACTTCACTGAAGGATCAAAACAGTTATATCATTAAGTAACTATGTTGAATCACATTCAGGCATAGCCAAAATTAAATTGGGGAGACATGAAAGTTTACAAATCATTTTAAAATGGAAAAATGTTGGGAAAGGGTAGAATTTCTGTATGGGAAGTACAAGACCATTCTTACCTTTCTTAATTCCAATCAAGTTAGGAAATGGACAAAAAGAATGGCTAAGCCAATATTCAAGAGCATTACCATGACAATCATGATTGAATTAGGACCCTAAAAAATGGGGAAAAAAAGATGTGATTACACTTGCAAAGTAAATAAAATGCGTCAAATTATATCATAATGACAGAATTAAAACATTTGTTATGGACCTTACAAAACCTTACAAAAATGAAAAGATTTTGAAATCGAAAGACCTTGCTCCTGTTTAAAAATTAACATTACATTTATTTTCTGAGATGTCCAAAAAGCTATAATCTCTTTGTTACATGTATATAAAGTAAATAACTATGATACTGTCATCTGAATTAATTTTTTTCCTTGAGAAATCAGGAAATGCTGTGAAAAGAATGAATAGCTCTAAAACTTCAAACAGTTTAAATTGTAGATGTAAATAAAGGTATTCCCAGATACTTTTATGTCTAACAACATCAAACTATTAATCTCTACAAATATAAAAACAAAAGATTTTGGAGAAGGCATGTATAATTAACTAAATGTTGACCTTCTCAACTGGCAGCTCTTAATAAAATAGTCCAATTTTCTCCAATTTGTTCTCAACCAAACTTGTTGAACTTCAACTCCATAATCCTTACTCAGCAACACATTCAGATGGCATCAGATGAGGATGGCATCTGTATCCAACAAACTGAGATGTTAATGAGAGCTTAGAAGAAAAGACGGTGGGAGGGGAAGCTTACTGTACTTATGTACTTCTCACATTTAATACTCTGCAATTCTGCAAGTTGGCAGACTGCAATTCTGGTCATAAATTTATTTCTGAAGAGAAAGGAAATTCTTATTTCAGCTGTGTTATCTAAAGGACCTGCATTCCTTCATAGAACTGACATTTGTTCTAACATAGAACAATTCCAAAGATCTTATGTTACAAATACAATGTTTTTCATTACAATTAACAGAAATAGCTTCAAAGGACTAAGTATTATATAACTTTCATTTCTGTTATTCTGGTGTTTGTTATACAATTGTTGTCATTGTTTTAACCATTTAGTTGTATCCGACTCTTGACAACTTTATAGGCAAGTGCTCTCCATGCTACCCTGTCAAGCACAGCTTCTCAATTGTTGATGTTCAATTTTGTATCAGATATGATGTTATCAATGGCATGTTCTTTCCTTGCCCCTTCTTCTTGTTCTATTAACATCATTGCCTTCTCCAACAAATGTGGACACATGACATAGTCAAAATAAATCAGATGTCATTTTATGATTTTAGCGTCTAATGATGTGTCCAGTTTTATACAATTTAACGTCTCTCCGGTAGTTACTCTGGCTGTCCATAGTATATGCAATAATTTACGCCAGCACCACAGTTCAAAGGCATCAATTCTTTTTCGATCAGCCATTCTTAGTGTCCATCTTCATACTCATACATCATTATAGGGAAGACTATTGCTCTAACTAGCCTGCTTTTTGTATTTATATCAATATCTCTGCTTTTCCAGATTGTATTCAAGTTAACCATTTCATAGTTATGAAATACTCTCATGCTATTCATAAAGATAGCTGACACTGGCACAGACATCTCCATAGCACAAACCAAATTCTTTTGAAGAATAGTGTTTCATATTATGATGTGAAATTCATTCATTCATTTAGGATAGTTATTGATTACTGTTATTTGGTTATGGAGAGTTTAGTGTTACAGGTAATCTTCACCTTACAACAGTTCATTTAGTGGCCATTCAAAGTTAGAAAGGCACTGAAAAAAGTGATTTATGATCAAGTGATCAAAATTCAGATTTTTGACAACTGGCTCATATTTATGACGGCTGCAGTGACCTGGTATCATGCAGTCACCTTTTGTGACCTTCTGACAAGCAAAGTCAATGGGAAAGCCAGATTTACTTAACATCTAATTTTACTAATATTTACTAACTTAATAACTGCAATGATTCATTTAACAACTATGACAAGAAAGGTCATAAAATGGAGCAAAACTCACCTAACAACTGTCTCATTTAGCAACAGAAATGTTGGGCTCAATTGTGGTTGTACATTGAGGACTTACCTGTATGTTATTATACAGTAGACATTTTATTGTTATATTATGTTTTAAGTGTGTTTTATAAGCTGCCATAAGCCTAACTGGTTTTGGCAAAATATAAATCAGTCTCTATTGCATTTAATGATATCCGTAATACATGTTTCAACCTCAACTCAGCATTAACCATGACCCCTGCTTGAGGGTATAAAGATGGTTATTTTTTGATACTCTCTGAATTTTGCTATTTGCTTATGGACATTTTATTAATCAACTAGATAATGTCAGTGTAAGTTTAGAGTTTGCTGTTTGTTGATGTTACCTAGTTGGGTAATGAAATGTCAACAAGCAAACAACCCAGCTCAGAGAGCCCCAGGAATTCTACAATCCAACCCTGAGCCATAGACATTCTCTTTTAATGGTATTTTTTGTCAGATTCCTAGTACATAATGTCAATATTGCTGATAGTAAAGGATCGGTATGAGGCTCCTAAAAGTCTTGGGTGAGGCTCATCTAAAACTCCGAACTACATTATTAAAAGAAAATTAAAAACATGGGAAGCAATACCATCCATGCTTTAATGAATTTAATTATAATTTAATTATATTTAATTAAGCTCTTGCCTTGCTAGAGCAACTTCAAATTTAGTAATTTCTTCATTGTTTCCTTCTTCGTTTTACTCTTCCTGTATTTCCAAATGTGGTGAATTGCTCAAGTATGACACTTGCTTCAAAAAAGTTTGAGAGCCCTATTTCAACTGAAATAGTAATATAACCACGTAAATCAAGAAGAAAAATAAAAGGAATGCTTCCCACATCAGGAAGAACAGAAAAAGACACTCATATAATTGGAGGTGTTTTAAATAATAAAAAAACTGCAAACAGAATGCTCTATAATAAAATCCGAAGTGCAGCTCAACTTGTGTCTTTTAAAACATTAACAGTGTGACTCCAGAATGCTTTAGGGTGAAGCACCATAAATAAGGGCTTAGTGATCAGCCATGGCTTAAAATAGAAAAAGGCAGAATTAGTCTCTGCTTTCAGTGACTGATTGGAGCAGGTGTTTATAAGGAAGCTATAATAGAAAAGCTTTATTCATGGCTGGAGAATTGTCCTTGTATAACAGTAAGCTTAAGGTGTACAAAGGAGAAAAATACAACTTTTAACTCTTTTTTTTTCTAACGGGCATTATGATATGTTGGCTGGTAGGAACTATTGTACATATTAAAAGAAGATCAGTTAAGAAATCAGTTTTTTGCTGATTTTAGTTGCAGGTGTATTTTATGAACAGAATCTCACTATTTATGAAGTACAACGAAGGGGAAGGCTCTGAAGGGCTATGCTCATCTCATCTCTTTTTTTATCTTTGTATATCTAGGCTCTGAAATATGTACATCATGCTACCCTCTTTCAAGAAAAGTAACATTATGCAGAATGCAAAAAAGAAGTAAGAACTAGTTAAGACAAAGAAATTAAAGACATGAGACAAGGGGAAAAAATAGGTAAAATTAGTTTATACTATAACATCATTCATTCTATCTATGTAGCCATAACTTCCACGACATTCATAAACTCCTTCAGATGGAGCCTTTTCTACTTCTGACTTCTGTCTTTTAGAGGATATTAAATCTACCTATGATTTCCATTGTCTTCCTATTCCTCTTCTGTCATGCATTTGTTTTGCAATTGGATCCTCATCCATTCTTTTGATATGACCAAATCATCTCAGCATGCCGTTTTATACTGGTCATTCATTCAAACCACATTAATCCAGGACCCATTCATTCTTGATCTTATCTTTTCTGTTACTGCAACCTCAAGTACCATCCTACTGCATTCAACTTTTAAGTTTTATGTACGCATCTTTCACTTCTAAATAGAAAAGAATTTATTCTTATACACAGCCATTTTAATTTCTTTAGGGTACAGTAATTCCTCATTTTTCCATTTTTATTGAACATTTTTACAAATGTAAACAATTTATTTATTTACTAAATTTATATGCTTCCCATATGTCTGCCATCATTTTTTACCATGTATGTATAACTTGAAATTAGTCACAGCATTTTCCCCTGTCAAATGTAATTATTCTGGTTTTAGATACATGATTTTCAGAGCCATATACTTGTCCATCGTATTGTCTAATATTTTCTGAAAATCATTCAGATTCTCAACCCACAAGCTGGAATCATCTGCATATAAAAGAACATATCTATACATATTCCCTACTGAACATGATCAGAAGCATTCTTTATGCACTTATCAGTAAATATTTCAGACAACTATAAAGGCTTTACAGATACTTTTATCAGTCATTGCTCATTTGCTAAGCATTTCATTTACTTTTCATTATTTACTGTTCTTCTATATTCATTAATCAGCTTTCCATTCCACATATGCATATAATTTTCAATATCATATGGGTTCTTTAAATCAACAAACATACCGTATTTTCCGGCGTATAAGACGACTGGGTGTATAAGACGACCCTCCTCAGAGCCATTTAAGGCTCGTTAGAGCCTTATGGGCTGGTCTGCCTGGTTACAGGAGAATGAGACCCGGCGTATAAGACGACCCCCGACTTTTGAGAAGATTTTTGTGTGTTAGAAAGTAGTCTTATACGCAGGAAAATACAGTATTTTTATTACATTAATACATTTCTCAATGATCTGCATTAGTAATTGAAATAAGGAGTTAGCCTTCAAAAGATCTCTTCTAGTGATACTGTGGGCTGGAAGGATTAGTTGCAATGGTCTAACTCAGTGAAGGCTAACCTTTTTGCCATCGCCTGCCAGGAGGGGGTGGGGCGGGGAGGTTCATGCACGCACCTGCCAACATCCATAATTCTATGCGCCCCACCCTTACACATGCATGTGCGACCCCCCTCCTGGCACGTGATGGCCCTGTAGGCCCGTATTTCTTTCTCACCTGGCTCCAGATCCTCTCTATGAGTCTAGGGATGGCAAAAACAGCCTTCCCCACCCCCTCGGAGGCCTGAAATGGCCCGTTTCCCAACTTCCGGTTGGACAGAAAGTGGCTTTTTTGCTGTCCCCAGCCTCCAGAGCCTTGGAGTCTCTGGAGGCTGGGGACAGCAAAAAAGTCACTTCCTTTCCAACCGGAAGTCCAGAAACAGGCCGTTTCTGGCCTCCGAGTGGGTGGGGAAGGCTGTTTTTGCCCACCCTAGATTCATTGAGAGGATCTGGAGCCAGGTGAGAAAGTGTTGTGGCCTGTCAGCGGCCTGTGCGGATTGTAGCTGACTCTGACAACGAGGAGGCTGGTGTGGTGTTGCACGGGAGGAACAACCCCCAAGCGCGTGGTCGCAATGGCTTTATGAAGGAGGGAACGAAAAAGCTGAGGGCGGAAAAGACCAACAAATGGTGCCTGGTCAGGGACTGGATCTTCATCATCTGACAAGGCTGAATCAGGAAGTTCCCCCGGTTCTGACACCGAAGCTTGGTCTAACTGATCAGATGGTTCGCCAGCTTCTTGATCAGACAAGGAATCGTCCAGAGACCCGTCTCTGGCCTGCTGTGGAGCAGAAGATTGTTGAGGAGCAGGGAGCTGTTGGGACATCTGGGGGAACTGAGGCCAGTTCCCTTGTTGTAAAAATTGAGAGAGACCTTGTCGAAAAGCTCTAGCTAACATCCCCTCAAAGGCCTCTGGTGTGTGAGGGCCCTCAACAGGCGCAGAAGGAAGGAGGGGAGGAGCAGACTGATCATCAGGGATCAAGGAAGCCCCGGCAGGGTTTGACTGAAATAATGGTTCAGTGCCTGGCACCGGATTAGGGCCTTCCTGGATTGAAACATCAGGGGAAAGCTCTCTGAAAGAACTCCCTGCTGCAGATGGAGCTGGGGATCTGGACCTCCCCCTACTGGGGGCAGCAGGCAAGCTGACTTGTTGGGCAGCTTTGGCCTGGGCCTTCTCGAAGGCCTTCTCAATCGCCTTATGGCGGCGCTCCTCTACTTTGGAGGGACGGGAGCCCCCGCCCTCTTTTGGCTTGCCCTTCTTTGAGCGCTTAGGGAGAGAAACCCCTGCTGAAGTTCCTCCAATGGATCCCCTTGAGCGGGTCTCTTATGGGCCGCTGCTTGCCTAGATCTGTGGGTGGCTGAAGACTCCGCCATCTTAAAAAAACGAGAGGCCTGCACAAAGAAAGAAAATGGCGGCCGTTAAAAAACAGCGCGCAAAACAGGCTCTCCCGCCACCCTGACAGCCATCCGCTACATCGCTGATCAACAGGCAGCCCCCAAACGGCGATCCGGCGAGCAGAGAGACTGACGGCTGTTAAGTGTAAACCACATTCTGCCGCCAGCCGAAAGGCTGTTAAAACGGCTAAGAGGCCAAGCGCTCGCCCCTTTCAGCCGCAGCCGCCCGAACCTCCGCAATACACAATCTGCCGCCAGCCGAAGAGCTGTTAAAGCGGCAAGGCGGTGAAGCGCCCGCCATTTTAGCCGCCGCCGCCCGCCGCCAAGTTAATAAGCGGCAAGGAGGCGAGGCACCGCCGCCAGCCACAGGCTGTTAAAGCGGCAAGGCGGCTAGAGGTAGCGAGGGGGGGGCAGCGCGGGGCGAAACGACCAACTCCCCCCCCCGAGCAGAAAAACACTCACTGTCACCGCAGGAAAGCCTCAGAAGCTCCACCGTCCTCCCTCACGAGCTATGCAGCTCACTCACACACACTCTCCGCTGCCCGGTCAAGGCCGGTTAACGCAGCGTCTGTCAATGCGTAGGTGGAAAATTCCGCAATTCAGTTATCTGACAGATATCTAACAGTCCACAGTGTTCGAAGGACAGAGCTGGAGAAGACACGTCTGGCCAGCCAAGGCCGAGTTGAAACACTGGGGCCTAGAGGGCGGAGCCATGCAAATTTTGTCGACCCGGCCAGGATTCCAGAGAGCCAGTCACACCCCATCCTGACAGACGTCCCCACCATGCGGAGAAGGGCATAAATCAGCTGGCTGGTGCGCACATGCATGCCGGAGCTGAGTTCACGTGCCCACTGATATGGTTACACGTGCCACCTGTGGCATGTGTGCCACAGGTTAGCCATCATGAGTCTAACTTATTGGACAGTTCTCTTCATTCAAGCCTAGTTACCGGTAATTTTATTTACAGAGGGAGGAGGGAGAAAAGGAGGGAGGCGGGAGAGATAGAGAGAGATAGGGAGGGAGGATGAGGAGAGAGAAAGAAAGCTCTTCATATTTTATAAATATCACAGCTCATTGGATTTTATCTCCAGTGGGTGGGTTTTTTTGCCATTCTTTCTGCTGAGGATAAACTTTTTTTTTATTGAAGTGATCTAGGAAGAGGTAGGACGAAGATAATTGTTTTCTTCCTACATCTGAAATCATCTTCAAAAATAAAAAAATTGCAAACAGCCTTGTAAAAAAACTCTGCATCAATGAGATACTGAGTAGATATAAATTGTTGAAAATAATGTAATTGGTGTTTGTGTGACAGATATGCATTATGCACTAAATACTGAAATTCTCCTTTGCTTGAAATAAGCAAAGCTATAACACTTATGGTCTTTTAATTTTTCAAAAAGGAGGCAAGCAAGCAAACCCAAATATACAGCTCTCTCTAGACTATGTATATAGCAAATCATGTAAGTCTCTTTGACAGCTAGCTCAAAATCCTTGGGGTTTTTTTTTTCACTCTTCTTAGTAAAATCATTACATTCAGGTTGCCAACACAAACGTACATACAATAATTCAATTATTCTACTAAGCTGGTATCTTGTATTTAGAAAAGCTTATTTATGACACATGTGCATAAACATGATTTTCACAATACTGTTCAAGTCTGAGAACAACCTTTGATAAAATATGCATACGTATGTATGTTTCTCTCTCTCTCTGTCCCCCCTCTCTTTATCTTTATTAGCATGACTAATAACTCCTAAGTTCATTAAACAACATGTGTATTTTAACTATTACAGGTAGTTCTTGATTAACGTCCGGGGCCAGAAAATTCATCATTAAGGGGTGCAGTTGTTAAATGAGGCATCATGTGACCACACTTGATTTTACAACCCGTAATTGTGATTTGTGATCTTTCCTGCTGATTTTCCCATTGATGTTGCTCACAAATAGTGATCATGTGATCCTGGGATGCTACAACCAAGGTAAATGTGAACTGGTGTCCCAGTGTCCAGATGACCGTGTTTCCATGGTCATATGACCGTGGAAACACTGCAACAGTTGTAAGTATGAGGATCAGTCATAAGTCACTTTTTTCAGCACTATTATAACTTTAAATAGTTGCTAGTGGAATGGTTGCAAGTTGAAGGTATTTTATACCTTTAAAAACTCAAAACACTGAAGCACTTCATTATGTTTCCCATTGTGTACCTGCTTATTATCTTGTAATCCCCTTTTCTCCAATCTCTCTTTTCTGCAAGGAGGAAATGGGAAAGCAAAACATTTCTAGCCCTAAAATATTCATAGGTTTCCTTTCATGCACTGTTATATCTGAAATCTGCTCACAGATTTTTTTTAATAATATTCAAATCTGAGAACTGTGAAACTCATTCCAAAGCCTTTGTTTTTGCTGGTAGCTCTTTATGGTTATTTAGATCATGGTTTTACTGAAATATCTAAACTTTGCCACTTTCAATTTCCTCCTCTTAGAATACTTTGATATTTAATTGAATCCATTTTCCATTTACCCAATAGTTCCTCTGCCATTTGCTGTCACAAACCACAAAAGAATAATAAAGCTACCCTCAAGTTTAATGGCTGGCAAGGTGTTCTTTTGTCAAATGCTTCATCGATTTTTCTCCAAATATATTTTGTTTGACTGAGCTCAAACAGTTCATTTTTTTTAATCAATCAAAATACTTTATTCCCAAACATTTAACTTTTACTAAGGCTTTATTTCCCTTGTTTTAGTTAGTGAACTTTCTGATATGTTTCTGGTAAGATTTTCTTTTTACAAGCCTGACAGTATAGATGAATAAGCAGCTAACCTTGAAGAAGGAATGCAATAGTGGTTAAATGAAGATTAATTTAGCCCAGGAAGGGAAGATGGAACAAGAAAAAAACTTTAAGTCTGCACTGATTCTCTTTGGTGCAGAGAGAAATTCTGTCAGGGCAGAATGTACTACAGTAACTCCAGCCTGTTTGAAGTCCAAGTAAGGAGATATCACTTTAATTCTTAGCTCATGCAGCAACTTTTTCCACTGACTGATATTTCACATAATCAAGAATTTCCTGATACATAGCCTGAAATTTTAATATTCCTTGAAGTTTTAACTCACTGGTTCTGCCCACTTCCTTTTCTATATAACAACCCTACAAATATTTGAAGGCTACAAATATCTCCTATCATAGCCAATTCACTGCAGCCAACTCAATGCAGGACAACTCAACAAATACAAAAGTTAAATTAATTTTAACAGAACTGTGGCCAATAATAATAAAATAAAGTCAATCCAAAAATGGAAGTTATAATAATTTAGATGAAAATGTGGTCACCAATAATAAAAGTGACTGAATTAATCAATTAATACAACACTGAATTATCCCGTGGTGAGTTGTCCCATGGTGAGTTGGCCATGGTGAGTTGTCCTGTGGCAAGTTGGCCGTGGTAACTTTTGCTTATAGACTAAACATTCTTTAACCATTCCTTACAGTGTTTTTTCAATCTACCATACCTACCAAACTGATTTCGTTTTCCATTGAAGAGAAGTCATTATTAGCTGGATTCTTTGGTGCAAAGGATTCCGATTTCTTTAATGATTCTTTGGCATCTAATTGATTCCCAGCTCTGGTGGGGCTTGGCTTCTGAGCTGATGTTGCTGGTTTAACTGCTGAAGATGATGGGTTGCTATGGTCCTCGTCTTCTCCAATCTCATATGGATACAGTGTTGGATTTGTTTTCACATAATACCCATGGTAATGATCGTGCAACTCTCCATTCTCTTTGCTTTTGGGATTGTTGCGAGGTGACAACTTTTGGTGGTGTTTGGCCATCATTTCCTCTTTCACAGCAGGTGCTTTAGAAATAACAGGTTTGTGGACTACTGGTACAATGTTTTCACTTATTAAATTCTTTTTTTCTTGAATGAGTCTGTCTTCTGGGGTGGAATTCTGTTTCCTTCCTTGTTCTGCAGGAGAAGGCTTGGCAAAGGAGGCTGAGCTATGCTTATGGCTTTCTTCTGGACTCCCAGGAGGTGTAGTGCCCTTTCGATAGAAATGAGGAGATTCTTTTGGTGTAGGAGGATTTTCCTGAGCTTTTTCTTCTGATTTTTCCTTAATTTCTCCTTCCTGAAATCGCTGCTTAATATAATCAGGACCTGAAATTAAAAATAAACCAACAATAACTTGGGAAGTACTCAATTATTGAAGCAACAAGAAGGAAATCTATTGGATTTCTTACTGGAAATCCTCTTTTTGGCCACGTCACAAAAGATACTCATAATGCCCACAATAAAAATGCAAAAATCCATAATAGGAATAATATCCTAGTAATATTTTGAAATTGTTATTTTTAGTTTCTGTTTTGTAATTGCGAATTATTTTCCTTAAGAATGAAAGATTTTCATATTTTCTTATTATTGTAAGAAAAGAGAAATTTGGTTATAAGTATTTTTATATTTGTGCTTTTCTATCAATAAAGACTGCTACTGATAGCGAAATACAGTACCAAAATTATTGGTTTCCTGACCTGTGTCGGTAAAGTATATAGTATTTGGAATTTTATATCACAACTTGTATTTCTGAACTCAAATAATTGCCACTACTACATATCCATGTGAGTAAATTACATTCACTCTGTGAAGAGATGGATGCTTTCTAAAAAGGATAAAAAATAAACAATTCACACTGATACTATTTAACAAGTCCACATATGTTAATTATTATATCAGAAATAAAAGTTAACTTTAAAAATAGTTAACTGTGAACAATCAGAATTGTAACATTATCAGTGGAAATTCAAGTTTTCCACTATTTGAAACATGTAACTTCTGCAAGGCAATGCAAGCTGCAAGATCATTTTTCCAAAGCAGCTTCCAGAATGAAATCTCACTTATACCATTACTATTTCTTTTAATTCCTTTCACCTTCTCTCCAACTTTTCAGTAGTGCAATTGCCAATACCCAATGCAGACATATGCAAAGAAGGGACTATCACTTTGCTTCTCCATGACGTTCTGCTTTTCCATACACAGCCTAAAATAGCATTAGCACTTTGGCACTTGTATCACATTTCAGTTACATGGGCTGAACCTGCAGTGTTTGGCAGTTAACTTTGGTGGGTGCAGGATCAGGTTTCTCATCTAATGTGCTGACTCCTATCACCTCTAAATTAGTTTCACAGCATTAATTTTGATTAATTTAAGCTTCTTGCTTTCACCCAATTGCTATTTATTTCCATTTTTCCTTTTGTTTATTAAAAGCATTAACATTCCCAGTCTCTCCTACGTTGTATAATAAAAGCAATATAGGTGGTATTATTTTGGTACTACTAACAATCTGTCTCTGTGGTTTTTAGAGGTTTTGTGAATTTCACTGGCATTTAATCAAAATTCACTTCTAATTAAACCCTATGCTATGCATTTCTGCAATGGCATGTGTGAGTGCGTGTATGGACACATTCACACACTCCCAGATTAGGTAAGCAGCATTCCTTTATTTTACAGAGTTTGTGTCTTTATTGAACACTTAGTGTTGTGCTATTTATTCAGTTTATATGTCATAATCTGCATACTTACTATGCACTGCAAAAAACCTGCCCCAGCTATAAACTGATTTTGTCCTATAAGTGGCTAATTTAAAACTGGACAAAAATTTGTTCTAAAAAATATAGAGATACTGTGTAGCAGAGGTGGGTTTCAGCAGGTTCTGACCAGTTCTGGAGAACCAGTAGCGAAAATTTTGAGTAATTTGGAGAACCAGTAGTAAAAATTCTGATTGGTCCCGCACCCATCTATTCTCTGCCTCCCAAGTCCCAGCTGATCGGAAGGAGATGGGGATTTTGCAGTATCCTTCCCCCGGAGTGGGATGGAAATGGAAATTTTACAGTATCCTTCCCCTGCCATGCCCACCAAGCCACGCCACACCCACCAAGCCACACCCACAGAACCGGTAGTAAAAATATTTGAAATCCACCACTGCTGTGTAGCACTAAGATACACAAATATAGGTAGTAAAAAATGTCCACCATTCATACATCAAGCTAAAGTGTGTCCCTGTTCCTGAATCTATTACTATCAATACAACAGCAGGTTTTAAAAAGTGCAGTATTATTATATTCTGCCAAATACAATGTTTCCAGGTGTTCTCCAGATATGCTGAGTTGACAGTCCCAGAGAAACCATCAGTATAGCCTAAAAAAATCTAACACTGTCCTGGAAGATCCTAAGTAGAAAAAAAATGCACACAATATGTGGCAGAAGATGGAAGAAATGCTGAAAAGAGCTGGGGCTTCTCCCAGGCATTAGGCTAAGATGTGGGTTGAGCTGAGAGGCTGGTTAGATCCAGTGGTGAATTCCAAATTTTTTTACTACTGGTTTTGTGGGCGTGGCAGAAGGATACTGCAAAATCTCCATCCCCACCCCACTCCAGGGGAAGGATACTGCAAAATCCCCATTCCCTACACACTCCTGGGGGAAGGATATTGCAAAATCTCCATTCCCACCCCACTCTGGGGCCAGCCAGAGGTAGTATTTGAGGGTTTTCAGAACCACTCAAAATTTCCGCTAACGGTTCTCCAGAATCTGTCAGAACCTGCTGGATTTCACCCCTGGTTAGATCTGGTGCCAGGTGGGGGAAGAGTGATTTTGTTTTTATCTCTGTTTTAACTGAGTGTTGTGAGCTGATTAGGAATCATTATAGTTCCTATTATCTTTATCTAAATATCTATGGGAGGTTTGTATCACCTGGCTGGTGATGCTGACTGGGAGAGAAATGTTAATATATATATGCAATCTGTCAAATTCCATTTAAAGGGCTTTTAAAGGACTGTATTTTTTTTTTCATTTGGTTTTAATTCGGATATTATTTTATATTCCATTTATTTTTCCAATTGTCAGAAATAAAGTTTTATTTAAAAAAGATACAAACCTTTGAAATTCATTAAAATGCAGCATAAGATAGAAGAGTTTAAAAGGCTAGCTGTTAGTTAATTTTTAGAAATTATTAGATTGAATCCAACTTTCTGTTGATGGAATTGCCCCTTCTACATTTAAAGTATGTTCTGGAGAACTAGCAGATCAGGTGCATTATAAGATTCTTTCCTAATTATATGGTCTAAAATGTATACTTTTAAGATACGTTATTGGTAATCTTCAATGTCAATGTCAATGAAATTATGGCTGGCAGATCATCTTCAATTATGCATCAGCTGGCTAGATTTGGACATGGATTTAGCTAGCAACTCTTCCAGAGCACCTTTGCTTTGTCTACCTATTGGATAACTTGGCAAGCAGCTAAACCTCATTTCTAAGCAGTCACCTGTGCTTGCCCAGGTCTGCCCCACCACATATTAAGGAGAGTAATTAGTGATGGTTTTTCCCACTGGGTGGTGATGTTGACTGAGAGAGAAAAATGAACTCGGGAAAATCCATCTGATCTTAAATTGTTCTGCAATACACCTGCAAGGAGAGACTCTTACAAATACCTTTTCTGTACTATAGCAGATTAGAGCCTGACCGTTGGACCATATAACTCATACAATGATATCTTTTTGTTGACGCAGGCTGGAAAAGCACATATTAACATGGCCATATAGAAGTGCTTTGACCTAGCATGTTTTTAAAAGTTAGGGTTATGAACATTTTGAGACTAAATTTATTTGAAACTTAAACCAAATGGGCTTTAAAGAATGATTCCCTCTTTTGTTATTTCTGCTGAACTACAGAACATTTGGCTAGTTGTGCTGGCTGAAAATCCAATGTTTACGAGTTATTTCTGTCGAGCCTAAGGTAGATCTGCTCTCACAACATCGTACAATGACAGTTAGTTGGCAAAAATGGTAACAAAATGCCTGAGTCATATTGAATAAAGTAAAATAAATAAAAGTATATGCATTTATAAAAAGCTATGTTGTTACTTTTTAAAACACAAGATAGAGAATAATTTATAATAATTATAATATAATTAATACCCATGTTTCTCCAAAAAGAAGGTCGGGTCTTATTTTCTTTTGACCCCTGAAAAAATGGCTAGGCCTTCTTTTTGGAAGGTTCTAATTATTGACTCACCTCACGGCAGTGGCACCAACAGCCCCGCCTAGCAGGAGCCCACTGCTGGCCTACTTCTTCTGGAAAGCCCTCTGCAGCTGATAATAGAGCTCTGGATCAATCCAGAGCTCTGTTATCGGCTGCAGATGCCTTCTGGCAGGCATCTGAAGGTGAAACAATGGCCAGGGCGATGCGTTCAAGTGGCAGCAAGCAGCTACAGAAGAAGCAGCCGCAGAAGAAGGCAAGGCAGGTGTCAGGGTGTGCGAGGCCTGGTAGTAAGGCAGCTCCACCCCTTCATCCCCACCCTAGCTTATTTTTTTACCCATGTGTCTCGCCCTACACCCTGCACCCTGGGGTGGGCTTGATCTTAATTAGGGCTAATTTTGTGAGTGGGTCTTAATTTGATCGTATGTGCTTTAGCCCAAGAAGAGGATGTTGCTTAGCTACAGTTAGGAAATGTAGGGAACTGCCAGGATTCAGAAAAGGAACTACCAGATCTTATTAACATACGATGTGCTCTGAAAGCTGCTAGTTGTAGGGGTGAGCTGTTACAAAGAACTGAAACATCTCTGAAAATCCCCGTTTCTCTGAGCTGATTGATTGGTGGCCAAGATTATACTGACACAGGGATGGCTAGTGCATTAGCAATATACTAAAGTGTTAAGTATTTTCCTCTCACAAATAACTTATAAATGCACAAAAGATATAAAAGTTACCATAACTTTCCGTAATAAAAAGATGACATTATCTCAAAGCTATTCATTCATGAATTTTTAAAAGCAATATAATGCATTGTATTATGTAAATAAAGCAAAGATTCCTTCTGTCACCTGGTTGATAGAAACCCGGAGATAGTTCTCTGGCAACTGCTCTAGCAACATCACATTCCTGACGAGCAGACTGAGAGGCTTGTTCTGCAGCATCTGCTTTAGCTCTTGCATGTGCAGTTCTGTAGGGGACATAGAAATGTTCTTGAGCATAAGTGTTCTGGTACAGGAACATCCCTACTTCTGGAAAAGAGATTATACATGTATATTTAGGCATCCTATAAAGGCTGCTGGTGTTAAATAATTTTGAAATTCTTGCACAACGCACCTCAGCACATTTGTTACTATTTTTGGTAACAGAATATACAGTTAAATACAGTTAAAACAATCTGATGTTTGAATAATTTTGACATAAATAAATTGAATATTGTAAAGATAGGGTAACTGTGGCCCTCCAGTTGTAGTTGGATGACAATTTTCTGGCTCAAATAATCAATAATGAGGAGAGTGCTGGGAAATCTACTTTAGCAATATTTGGAAGACCACAGACTCCAGATGTTTGGAGTTTTTAGTTCTGGGGAAAAAAAGTTAGGGGGAAATGACAAAGTTTAGAAATCTGTTCTGGTATGCAGTTAGTACAGCATTTCTTTTCTGCTGATACATAACAATCGAAGTGGTCAGATTCAGGCAGACAAAAGTACATCTTCAGAGAACCATTTACTACCACCCAAACTCAGCCTCATATCTCCTAAAGGCTTTCAACAACCATGAAGAACAGGGATCTAAGCTTCAAAATAGCAGAGAACTTTGCCCACTTCTTCAGGACTGAGATTCAAATTCATTCTTGAAAACTGGTCCACATTATCTTACTAGTCCTGCTCAATTGTTGTCCAACTGTGAGCCATTTTATTGCCTATTCTGCAAATTCTTCACATGGCCCAACAAATGTCTTCTGGTCCATTTCTATATAGCAGTTAAAATAAAACTAACAAGTAAGGTCTTCAAGTCCCTTTTTCCTGGAAAAAGATTTACAGTATACTAAATAATAGTGTATTAAATATCAAACCCAGAAAATGAAAAAATAGCATTTTGCAGATTAAAAATTTACAGCAATATTGTTCTTACAACATTTGGGGAAATGTTAAGCTTTCACTGAGGACTGGTTTCCTGCAGAGGGGAGGACCTTTTAAAGTAACTACGTCTGCCCTGATGCCAAGCAGCAATTCATAGGCCACAACATGAGAATGGGTGTTCTTCTGAAGACTGTAGATCCCTGCCTTTGAGTTGATGTAACTGGAAACTTTGTCATGGTAACTTGTCTTAAGATGTTCAGGGCTTCGTATACTAATTAATTCCTACATATCTAATTGGGTTTGGTAAGAGACTGTCAGCCAGACATATCTTTTAGATGAATAAATTCTGTGTAAACTAAGGTATACTTGTTAGCGTCTCATTACTGTACTGTGTACCAACTGTAACTTCTGGACATGTCTTAACTAAGCCTTACCCCAATAATAATTACAGTAATCCAATCTTGAAGTTCCCAATGCATGGATGAATGAATCATCATGATCTAGCATCTGCTGTCTACATAGAAGTAGACAGCAGATGTTCAACCACAGATGTCACCTGGGTTCAATTGACAGTTAATGTCTAGAGCAATGCAATCCCAGCTTTTCTGCCTTATCAAATTCATTTTAGATTAATAGTCCTTATCCAGTCCACCAGAGCACTCAAAACCATGCACAGCCTTCTAGAATACCTCTATTAGAAAAAAATAGTATGATATATATCTTTCAGGAATTCTTTAGTAACCTCACTAGTTTTTATAGATATGAAATTTCATTGGAGACAATGCATTTTCTTGGTCTGTCTCACATTACAATTGTTAGGGACTGGCCTATAATCTTCCAAATCTGTTCTTTGGAAACAGCTCTATCTGAAGTTAAGAGCGGAACCACTACATAAAAGTGCTACAAATATTCAAAATCTCTGGAGCCAAACCAGGAAAATACTGTGGTAAAAGTTTTAGAGATGATCCTAAAGAAACTATGCAGAGACAGCAGCTACAATTGCCTATATCAATAAACATATAGTAGTTCCAGTCAAGCTTATGGAACTGATTCCCTGGTATGGCCTATCTCAAAGCACTGACAATGATGATACTAAAAGCTGCTGTGAGATCAAACAGGAGCAACAGACTAAACTATTTCTGTCCCTTTCGCAGCATAGGTCACACATTATCACAACCAAACAACCCGATTAATACACTTTGCATAAGCCTTCTGTACTTAAAAGAAACTCAGCTTGGTTCATGTGATATAAGCATGATATAGAAGGTTGACTCAGCCTTCCATCCTTTTGAGGTAGGTAAAATGAGGATTGTGGGGCAATAAGCTGACTTTATATATATATAAAAAACACTGCTTAGGGGGGCCCAAAAGCCCTACTAAGCAGGTATATACAAGAGTATGAAGGCTATTGCTTAACGCATTGTAAGCCACCCTGAGTCTCCAGAGAAGGGCAGCATATAAATCAAATCAATCAATCAATCAATCAATCAATCAATAAATATTTATTAATAGTGCTGAAGATGAATAAAATTAACATTTTTACAAGGGATGTATGTAAATGAAAGAATAAAGCAAAACAGCAGCATCACATGATGTATCAGGACTTTCCCCCTCTTCTCTATACCGGGTGTGGGCGTGGTCAGCGTGTGACACATCCAGCCCGCGAGTTTGGCAGCCCTATAGTAGAGGGATTGCCAACATTTTCAGCTACTTTGATATCATGTTGGATACATATATGGATCTTGTGGATCAAAGGATTTATTTAATTGCAAACTTGTTGCCAGAGTGGTACAGCTCGGAAAACAAAGAAGTCAAATATTGAGGATCTTTCAGCACCACACAGGAATCTCTATTTCCGGAAAACAAAAAACCACAAAGTTTACTGATTTATCTAATTAATATGAATACTATCAGCAGCTGCATTGATTTCTAAAGGCAAACCATAAATTAAATAAGGTTTATTGTTATTTTAAGAAAAAAATAGGGTAATATAAAATCTATTGAGCCGGTACAATCCTTTTATCAAAATATTTTACATAAAATATTAAAAGACTAGTGACCAAATTAATCTTTGCTATAAGTACTTGCATGTCTGTTTAAAAAAGAAATGAAGCAAAACAGCTAGCCCACAAAAAAGATGAATGAATTTCAGAAACTTATTCAACCATGTAACGATTACTATTATCATTCTGAGTCATTCTGATATTCTTTATCTATTGCTTAAACATGAGCAATTAAGACAAAAAGTATACTGATGTGGGAGTAATAACTGTCAGAAATAAAATGTGAAGATAGGGGCAGGTAATATCACAGGAAAATAATAGACAAAGTGTGTGTGTTTCACAGCACAATTTACCACAGAGCACATCCATCCATGTGGATGTGTAAAAAACATGTAAAAATAATTAGGTTTCACCAGGGTTACCCAGTGTTATTAGAAAAACTCCTACACATTAATCTATTTCCATTCACGCATGGTAACACAAGTCTTATTCCAGTTTTTTTTAATATATAGCTCTAGTTTCTAGGAATTATTGTATGCCACAATTTCTTCATCTGGAATTTTCTTTTCTGTTAGTCTTCTTATTCTGTTTTAATCAGATTAGATTAAGAAATAAACCCCAGCCTTTAATAAGGCATTAATAAATGGAAAATAATAATACTGCCTAAATTTTCTGATTTGAAAGCAACTTGGGTTAAGCCTGATAGAAAACCTCCAAGGAACAGATTGGTAAATAAATAATGATGATGATGGGAAAGACAGGCGGCAAGAGGAAGATGAGGAAGTTGAGAAATTATTCTTCTACTCCCATATTGCTATCAAGACTGACTTAAAGGAGACTTTGTCTTAATGCTGCATTTGGAAGTTAACATGCAGAGGCAGATAAATCCTCCTAACCAGAAAATTCCAAAGTCTGCATAAGAAAATGCCTTTACTTTTTTATACTGACAAGAACCCCTTTAACTTCCACCTGGACATTTCATTTTCTTCTTTGATAAATTCAGGTAAAGTTAATCTTGAAAAACATTCATCACAATTATCATAATTGCCAGTTAATTTATATTTTTTCCCTATACAAATTCCATAATATGAATTTAAACTGAAATAGATCTGCTGTTTTAAATGTTTCACAAACAATTTACAAACAATTTCTATTAAATATTTTACATAATATATCATATATCCCTCCCTTTTAAGCTTGATCTGTGCATACACACATCTGTCCCTCCTAAAAGATTCTAGCTGCTTAGCATACTTCAGATCAACAAATATACATTGTATGTGTATTCATGCGTCCTCCACCTCTGCCCTTTTAGCAACCCTAAATTACGTACCATGTTTCCTTGAAAATAAGACGGGGTCTTATATTAATTTTTGCTCCAAAAGACGCATTAGGGCTTATTTTCTGGTTAGGTCTTATTTTGGGGGGAAATACAGTACTAAATGCACCCATCTGGCTGACAATTCTATTTTGAGGGTAGAGCTTATATTACGACCATCCTGAAAAATCATGCTAGGATTTATTTTCCGGTTGGGTCTTATTTTCAAAGAAACAGGGTAGGTCTGGGACTGCTTGGAATGCCCTGGGAAGCTGCAGTCACCCTTGCCATCCTGTACCCCCAAACCCCTGCTACTTTGTTGTCCTGGCTGACCTTCATTGTCTTCTTGCTCCTGCTGTTGATGAGGTGTACCCGGTTTGGCCTGACTGCTGAACCAAACTGGGCTGGGCTTTGACTGTGAAAAAAATAATTCAAAAGAAACCCGAGATCCATGGTTTGCTAATATTTACCAAACACTGAGGTCACACTGAGCTTTGACAAAAAATATCGAATTCTTCTCCTTCTCCTCTTTGGTGAAGTGCAAAATCCAGCCTTACCTAGGAACTCTTTGTAAAGGGGCTTTTTTTGGCATGCAACAGCTCTGGGATTTGTTTTTGGTTTTTTTGCAGCATAAACCCAGCTCCAAGTGTGTCCCAGTAGCTAGTCTGGGCACACCTCAAAAGCCCTGGAAGAAAGAAAATGGTAGAAAAGGTCCAGCTGGGGTGGTGGAGGACAGAGTGACAAGAAGTGTAAAGGGCAAAGATAAGGGAGATAGGTAAGTGTGCAGAGTTGAAATGCACCTGCAGTTGTAAGTGCAGGTGGGCTGCCAAACACCCAAAATTTGATCACTTGACTGTGGGATGCTGCAACAGCTGTAACCTCAGGCACGGGTTTGTAAGTCCCATTGTGACTTTGAATGGTTGCTAAATCATTACAGTCGTATGTTGAAGACTATCTGTATGAAAAAGGTAAGACTCCATGCCAAAATGTTTTGGATGATTTGATCCTTGCTTTCCATGTACAGTATTGCTAACAGGGCGTAATTGTCTCTTCTTGGGCCAAGCAAGCACTTGAGAAATGGGTGAGAGGTCCTGTATGTATTCTAATGTACAAGCTAAATGTTGGCGGTGTGATTGTGAAGATGCAACTTATTTTCATATTTGGTGGACCTGTAAGAAGGTTAAAGCATTTTGGATAAAGATCTGGTGGGTAATGCAAAATATTTTGAAAAAAAGGTTGGAATTTACACCGAAACTCTTTTTGTTGGGTATTATAAATGAATATACATTATTGGAGACTAAGTTGATTTTAAATTTAATAACAGCAGCTAGACTGTTGGTTGCACAACACTGGAAAAAAGACTCTTTGCCTACAGTAGAAGAATGGATTGTAAAAGTAATGAACTTAGCTGAGATGGCTAAAATCTCAGCATATTTGAAGGATCATACACAAGAAAGATATATTCTGGAGTGGAGGAAATGGATTGACTATGTTTGGAATAAATACCATATAAGAAGACATCAAATTGCGTATGAATGAAGAGGAAGAGTTGTAATTTTTGTTTTTCTATTTTATTAGATTGGAGTTAAGATTTTGATAGTGTTTGTAAACTAGAATTTGGATAGTTAATGGTTGGGTTAAAATTTTTGTTGAAGAAGAGAAACCCTGTATTTCACTCTGGGAAGTCCGGGGGGGGGAGGGGGGTTGAAGGAGGGGAGGGGTGGGGGGGGAAGGGGGGAAGGGGGGGTTTATATGTTTGTACTTTTATAAAACTTTTAATAAAAAAAAAAGAAAGAAATGGGTGAGAGGGTAAGCAATATAACATCATGATGCAAGATACAATGCGTGGTCTTGCTTTCTAACCCTAGCAGTACCAAAGAGGAAATTGCTAGCACTGTGTTCCTATGCATGGTTTATCCTTCTGCTAATGGCAAACTCCTACACATGGGGACATTTTTCAGATCTTCGTGTGTCACATCTTTGTAGAGAAAGTGACTAACAGATGGAATAAGAATGTGCTGTTTCTGTCATCACAGTTATGAATCTAACTATACTTTTTTATAAAAAGAATCTCTCCAGTGTTCATTTTTTAAAATAGAGCTGGCATTCAAAGCTACTGAAATTCTTTTCAATATGTTGAATTAGTTGATACGCGTCATTAACAGAGGAAAAATTGGAAGGTAACAATAGACATACTGTAGTATGCTATTTTTTTAACAGTTAGGATTGAATAATGGAGTACCATACAATTGGGTCTGAATTTAACCTCTTCAAGATACCTAGGTCAAGGAGGGGATAAACTGTTTAGAATAGGCTACATATGACCTACCCCACTCCCAAATGGGTGTTAGATCATCACTAAAGTTGCCATTAAAAGAATGTAAAATGTGGTGGTTAAGAAAAAGAGATAGACAGATAAACTTGTTAAGTATATTTATGTAATGCAATTATAATAAAATAAAATTTAATTTAGTTCTTATCCTGATTATTTCTCCTAGTTAGTTTTCAGTATCTTCTATTTATATCACAGACAGCAATATGGCTCGTAGTTATTTAAAATTATTTATTAAAAAAAATGCACAACAGGCTAAAATGTAGTGGAAAAATTAGGCAAATACAACAAAAAAATGTTCATACATTTTTGTATGGGTTGTGGTTGATTAGTAATTGTAGACAAACAAAGAACCAATCAAGAATCAGTAGTTGAAAAATAACCAACCAGAAGCTGGCACAAATGAAGGACCAATTAAGAACAAATGCCACAAAAATGACCAATTAGGATCAGCTCTCAACAACCTGCATCAATCAGAAATGAGCTCAACTAGACAATTAAAAGTCAGGTCACATAACTATAAAGACAGGAGCCTGAAGTCTGCATAGTAGGTTATTTTGCCTCTGAAGATGCTAGCCAGAGCTGCTGGTGAAGAGTCAAAAAGATACGTTGTTTAAATCATGGTCACTAGAAGCTCAAAACTGACTAATAGATGCCATCTAAGAAAGTCTATGGAACATGATATACTGCTGTTGAATTATCTCATACAAATCAGAATTCATGTTTTCCTCAATTTTGGCAAGTCACCTAGGTTCTGAGGCAGCAAAGCATTCCCAAACCATAATACTACCACTTCTATGTTTAATTGTTGAAATAGTATCTGGAGGATCATTCAGAATATTTGACAAACTTAAGAAAAAGTATAAATGCTGTTCTTAAGATACATAATTCTCAGATAACTCTTATTTTAACATTGATAAAATAGACTGACTTTATATTCCTTCCCTTTGCCTCTAACTGTCTTAATCTTTATTTTATCAAGCTGCTGTAATAGGATCGAATTTCTATTCGTTATTTTTTCCAGCACAAAGGTTTCTTCAAGCTTTAGAAACCTTTTCTAAATCCAATAGTAAGTCCTGTCCAGGTTATTTTCTATCTCTTAATTTGTCATTTGAATTGACAGAAGACAATATTTGTAGCTTGGGGTGGAACTGCGGGGTCCTTGGTGCTGTCTGAGTTTAATTGTTTTCTTGCAAATCATTACCAAACTAGGTAACAGCAGAAAAAATAACCAAGTTTACAGAGCAGCATGGACTTCATCAGTTGTATTTTTCTACTTTAACAATAATTTCTGTGTTATAGTATTACACAATTTCTTCATTTTATGATATATTTCAACATTGCTTAGGACTTTCTTTTCCACATATTATAGATTTTTGACTTCTTTAAAATTTTCTTTAAGAAATATTTGGCAGGTATAAAAATTATTGTGTCAGTATAGTTTCTTTGCCAGTCATTTAAATATTCTTTAAAATTTAAAATATCCTAATAGAATTTAGAAAAGGTGAAGATATAACAAAGGAGGGATTACTGGATGATCTGTCAGGAATATTTTATTATTTTGAAAAATTGGATTTTTTAAAAAATATAATTTATTTTGATTGAGGGTCCTGATTCAAAGTTGGGTATCTGTTACATTTATGTTATGACATGAAACCATGCCTTGATTTTTTTGCCTGAAAGGATCTACTGTAAAACCGTGAAGGAAAGACAACCATTTGGAGCTTGGAAATTAAAGTGTCAGGGCATGTGCAGGCACATTTATATGTACAAACTTTATTGCACATATAACTTCCACATACATACAAAGATTTTCTCCATGCATAGGCACATATTCCTGCACAAGTATATCACACATGCAAACCACCTTTAAATACAAACATATTCTCTTATATACATATATATGAACTGTATTAGTATACAAGATACAATTTCTCCCTTTTACAACTGCTCCATTTCATTAATAGACCCCATCCCCTGCTAATGAAGCAATTTTGAACCTTTTGTAGAGGAACACTGTAAGTTTTATGACTTGTGTTTTTCCCTCAGATAAAGCTTCAACTTTGCAACTGCGTATAATTATTTTTCTCTTCCAGCTCATTCTTGCTCTGTAACAGTTATCCTCTCCTCCACCTATCACCTCAGCTTCTCTCTCACCTGATTATTTGTACCCAGAAAAACTGCCATGATAAACCGAGAAAGCTTTAATTTGTATTTTTTTCTTCCTTTCATATGGAATTTGTTTTCTACATGATGACTAAATATATATTGAACAGCAGATCAAAACTGCTGAGAACCATCTCAATTGAGACCTCTCTAGTGGGCGGCCTGCCAACAGATTAATTTGCTCATATATTGATCCTAAAAATAAAATAACAAAACAACAAACAAGATTTATATTGAGACAACTGAAAATATTTACTAAGTCTGAATTGCAAAGATTTCTTAAGGTAATTAAATGATACCTGAGAAAAGGCAGACTCAAACCGGGAAAGGACATTATACATTATAAACATAGTCCTTCTTGCAGTGTGATCTACAGGTGGTCTTTGGCTTAGAACCATTCATTTAGAAAAAAAATGACTTACGACTGGTCCTTAAAGTTATGATTGTGGCAGCATCCCCATAATCATGTACTGTAATCAAAATTTGACACTTGGCAACTGGTATGTATTTATGACAGTTACAGCATCCCAGGATCATGTGATCACCATTTGTAATTTTCCTGGATGACTTCCAGTAAGCAAAGTCAATGGAGGACATTAGATTCTCTTAATGACTGTTTGATTCACTTAACAACTGCAGCAGGGGTGGATTCTACTTACCTTTACTACCGGTTCCCAACGGGAGCATGTACAGAATAACCCGTGATGACGTTGTGGTAGGTGGGTGGAGCCTCCCACCGGTTTTACTATCATTTCTATAGAACCGGACCGAACCAGGAGCAGCCCACCACTGAACTGCAGTGATTCTCTTAACAACTGTAGCAAAAAGGGTTGTAAAATCAGGTATAACTCACTTCACAACCGGCATGCCTGACAGCTGAAATTCTAGTTCCAACTATGGTTGTATATCAAGGACTGAAGTATACTGGGGTTAAGGTGAAAGTGTATATCTGCTCTAAAAACCACTAATGGATACCAACTCCTCCTCCTTGTTTTGATGGAGGTTGGAAGGGAAAGTTCAGGGGGATACGTGTAATTATAACTCTGCCTCTGTGTCCGCCTTTCTTCCACTAGTAATGTGTGAATCCAAACCAATTGCATCAATTGTGGTCAGTGGAGATATAACTTTCACAGAACCAAGAACATACTGTAGTATTATAACCAAATAATGTTTCTTCTCTCAATTCACTGAGATTGAACAGTTCTAATAAACAATTGTCTGCAATTAAATTATAAGTTTATCATTCAGTAACTGCTCTTTTCCCACCATTCTAACATTTTTAATGTATGGGAAGCAACGCAAAGCCAAAAAAAAAAAAAAAAAAATAAATCCTTCAGCTAGGTTGTTTGCCTTTCTGAAGCCCTGAATAGTTCACAAACCTTTGTTGATAGTCTTTGTGTTGGTTTTTGTTGTTTGGAGGAACTTCCACTTCATAATGTAGTGTGTCACATTATGTCTCCAAAGTGGCCCAATTCAACCTGGATCCAAAGCATATCCATAAATAAGCACAATGTTCAGTGATTTAGTGTCAGCCTTGGAAGCCATATTAGGCCGGAAGTTTCAATGCTGCCACCTCCTCATGTGTGGGAAAGTAGGAGGGGAATTTAGGAGAGGGGAATTAGTAGACATAATAGCATTCTTCCTATTGATCAAGGTCAGGGTGATCCAGCATCTGGAGGAGGAGTAGTCAGGGGCTGGGTCAAGGTGGAATGGACGTTGATTGGAGCATGTGATCGATTGAGGAGAAAGGGGGTGGTTTTGGGAGTTTTGGATTACTGAAGGAAAGCCCGGGCTTTTCAGATTCGGGATTTCAAGATGTGCCAGTTTACTTATTCTAGTAAAACGAACTTTGGAAAATGCCTGCTTCTGCATCTTTACTGGGAGTTGGGGGTTGTCTGGAATGCTGACATTATCCTGAATCTCCCTAAAACCTAACAGCACCCCATAAGGGGGCTGTCAGGGGTACTGAGCCCCAGCATCGACTTAAAACTCCGGGTGATGCAAAGACTCAGTGAAGATGGAGGAGAAAGGAGAAATCAGAGGGAGGCCTGCCAGGGCCCTGGATGCTCGAGGAATTGCCGATCCCTTGCCTGCTTTTTCTGATGAGAGGGGACGAGCCATGGAGGCTGCAGAGGAAACCCTTCGACTTGGGGCTTGGGCTGAGGCGTCAGATTCCTGGGAGTGGTTCCAGCAGATGGGAGGGGGGGAGCTTCACCTCCCCTTCCCAACCCCTGGAGGTGAGCTGGAGGCTAGCGAAACCAACATTCACCATCTCTGATCCAGAACATGGGAGGGGGATTCGTAGGACACAGACCCCCCTTTATCCAACCAGAGGCCAAACAACAGGATTACCACAACATTCCAATCCTGCAGCAATGGGGCATCAGGCTCAGCCGACATATGGAATGCAACCCCCCCCCCCTTTTTGGGCCCTTCGCCAACCTGTATTAGCATTACCTCCTGTGGAGAGCATACTGTCTGGATGGGCTTTCTTTCCCGGCCAGGGATGGATCCAGGGCCAGTGGTATCCTGCGCCATCTGTTCCAAGCTTCTAGGGATCCCCCTGACCACCTCCAATGGCCAAACGATCCTGGCATCCTGGGGGGACTAATCCTGCAGCCGGCTGTAATGTCCCCCCTCAGCGCAGCAAGCAGCTCAGCAGCCAGGCCCCCTTCCCCAACAGCTGATGCTGTTACCCGCCCCTCCAGCCCAGCAAACTTTACACCAGCCCATTGGAATGCAACAGCTTGTTGGAATGCAACAACCAGGAGCAGCCCCGAAGCAAGTTCTACCACAATCAGCCGCAGGCACTGCCCCCCCACCTGCGAGGCCAGCCCCACCCTGCTTCAGAGCAACCTTTGATGGGATGCCAGCCAAGCTAGCCTATTTCCTCAGCAGGGTCTGGGCTCACGTGGATCATATGGTGAGCAATACGAATCAGAACAAGCCTTAGTGTCGGCAATCTCAGATGGAATGAATGAGGGGGAGGCTTCTGAATGGATAGTCCAGCTGCATAATGAGGGCGCTGATGAACTAAATGATGCCGATGGGTTTATCACACTGCTCCGGTCCCGATTTAAGGACCCTGACCGCGTAAATGAAAACGAAGCAACGCTAAAGGTCATGAAGCAAGGTAATCAACCTATAAAAGACTTTCTATGGGACTTTAGACGAGTCGCAGGAAATCTAGGTCATTGACCTGACTCCTGCACTACTTTAAAGAAGCTATTGACCCAGAAGTCAGAAAAGCCTGTGGGATCTGGGGAGTGCCTGAACGTCTCCGTGACTGGTGTACCATGTCCATTGCTCTAGACAGAGAAGTCCAGCCAAACCCCAGCATAACAGCCGCCTCGTAAAATGTTATCTAGCAACCCCATTTCAAAAGCTACAAATCTCACCCCCCCTTCAACTGGGGAGGGGGCAATTAAGTGCTATCACTGTGGACAGACAGGACATCGAGCTTCTGAATGCCTGGCCCAGTTCCACGACGAACCCCCATAACTGGAAGAGGCAGAAGAGCTCCAAGGAAAGCCCCAGACACCAGCCAATTTGCCAAACAAGCCATGGAGATTCCCCTCCCTACTGAAGACAGCAAGGAGCCTCCGGCAAAAGCAGCCCCTCCCGATATGGCTAGCTGAGATGAAGACCTGATGGTGAATGCACCCATCCCCCCCCTTCTCAATTAAAGTAAAACTACTGCTGCTGGAAACAGGGAAACAAGCAGAACTCCCAGCAATAATAGATACTGGCTGCACCAGATGTTTAATCGGGCTTAAAGTGGTAGAACAGCTGGGGATCAGAACAACACCCTTGAAAAACCCGTTTAAATTTCACCAAGTGGATGGGATGTTGATTGGGGGAGTCCCTGCCACCCATATTACTGAACTGATTAAATTAGAGATGGGAAAACATCATGAACTTATATGATTTATAGTAACCCCAAAGATGTCAGAATCTATCATACTGGGCCTGGCTTGGCTGGACAAATGGGACCCCACCATCACATGGGAAGATGGATACTGAAAAATCAGAATAGCAGTTGGCCCATCATCCCCTACCCATCCTCCCAAACAGCAACCTACCCATAACAGCCAGCAGCCAGAAACAGCAGCAGCTTGTTCAGACAGACCTCCAGGTGAACACCAGATTCCTAAAGTGTATGAAGACTTGGCTGAAACTTTCAGTGAGGAAGAATGTAACCTCCTCCCCCCTCATCGGGCCACAGACTGCACCATCGAATTACTAAATTGCCAAAACCTGGAATGTACTCCATGACACCTGCTGAGATGACTGAATTGAGGAAGTACATTGACACCAACCTAGCCAGAGAGTTCACCGAACCTGCAAAATCCAGCATTGCCACCCCTGTGCTGTTTAAAGAAAAAAAAAGATGGTTCCTTAAGATTATGTGTCGACTTTCGGTCTGTCAACTGCATTTGCATATAAAATACCTACCCCCTCCCACTGATGAAAGACTTACTGAACCACCTATCAAAAGGAAAAATTTTCACCAAACTAGATCTAAGAGAGGCCTACTACCAAGTTTGCATAAAGGAGGTAGACAAATGGAAAACCACTTTTAACTGCCCCTTGGGCAGCTTCCAATTCCGGGTCATGCCTTTTGGACTCCAGGGGTCCCCAGGGGTCTTCATGCAACTGATCAACAAAGTTTTGCATGAGCATTTATATCAGGGGGTTCTTGTTTATCTCGATGACATTCTCATATTCAGCGAAAATATGGAAGACCACGTCAAATTGGTCAGACAAGTGCTGAAAAAACTCCTAGCAGCCAAACTTTATGCAAAATTGTCCAAATGCGAGTTCCATAAGGAAGCCCTTGACTACTTGGGATACAGGGTGTCAAATAAGGGGTTCGAAATGGACCTAGAAAAGGTGAGGGCAGTACTGGACTGGCAGCCCCCACACACCCATAAGCAACTCCAGAGCTGCTTGGAATTTGCAAACTTTTACAGACAATTCATCCCTTCCTTCACTGAGGTCGTACTCCCTTTGACAGAACTGCTAAAAACCGGCCCATCTCCTACCAAGCCAAAACCTAGCCAGTCTTTAGCTTGGACAATGGACTGCCAAAAATCCTTTGAACGGTTAAAACGCCTATTTGCGGTGGAACCAATCCTACAGCATCCTGACTTGAATAAGTCCTTTGTGGTTCAGGCTGACGCAAGTGATGTGGAGGTTGCAGTTGTTCTATTACAAAGGGACCCCCGTAACAATCTAATGCTGTGTGCTTATCTATCAAGGAAGTTAACTGACACTGGGTGCAGATGGGCGGTATAGGAAAAAGAGGTGTTTGCGGTGTGATGGGCTGTCCTGTCCTTGAGACACTTCCTGGAGGGGGTGGAGGAGCCTTTTGAGGTTTGGACTGACCACAAGAATCTCGAGGCACTGAAGATCCCAAGGAAGCTTTTTTCAAAGCAGGTTCGTTGGGCTCAATATTTCAAATGCTTTAACTTTAACCTGAAATATATTCTGGGGGGTAAGAACCTTCTCGCTGACACTCTCTCCCGCAAACCCCAATTTGACAGCCGACGGGAAGAGATAATTCAGCCATGGTTTCAGAGACACAGCCAGCCGCCCAAGCCCACACAAGAGAGCAAACGTGCCAGGGTTCCAACCTCCCCGAAGACAAGTTGACAGCGGAGCTAAAAGTGGTGCTCTCTAATGATTCCTGATTCAAAGAACACCAGACAGACCTCACCCAAGGGATGGGTTAGCGTGGAAGGGGAATAAACTTTACATGCCCCGCAGTCTGTGGCTCCTGGTACTGAAGAGAAGTCATGATTCTTGCCTCGGGGGCCACTTTGGGTTTTTAAAAATCCTCCATTTGACTAGGAGGCAATTCTGGTGGCCAAAGATCAAAACTGAAGTGGAAGACTATGTGAGGAGCTGAGCCACCTGCGCCACCATGAAATACCGACCAGGGATGTCCCTGGCCTTCTCCAGACTGTGGCCAAACACACCAAGCTCTGGGAGGAGATTGCAATGGACTTTATAATTGAGCTCCCCAACAGTGGGGACAACCGAGTCATTTGGACTGTCACTGATTTATTCTCCAAGCAAGCCCCCTTCATTCCCTGCAGGGAACTACCCTCAGCTAAAAAACTGGCAAAACTGTTTGTGAAACACATCTACAGGCTTCATGGAGTCCAAAGAAGAATAATATCGGATCGGGTGTTCGGTTTACCGCTAAGCTCTGGAGGGAATTTCTACGATCCATTGGGTTGTCCCAGGGACTTAGCTCGGCTTTTCACCCATCAGTTAACGGATCAGCTGAAAAATTGAACTCAATGGTGGAACAGTATATTAGATGTTATGTGAATTATCAACAGGAGAACTGGGCAGACTTGCTACTATTCACAGAAGTTGGTTAAAGTAATGCACTACACAGCAGTACTGGGTTGACCCCATTTCAAATAACTACGGGCATGGATTTTGTGCCGATGCCTGAGTTGCCTAGATAGCTGCCCACTTCCATTTCCTTAATGGACTGGATGACATCATTGAAAAAGGGTTGGGAGAATACAAAAAAAGTTTTAGTGGAGTCAGTGGAAAAATATAAGGCTCAGGCTGACAAACATCGGGGTCTCCAACCACCTTTCCGAATAGATGATAAGGTGTATTTGTCAACAAAATACCTAAGATTGAGAGTGCCCAGCAAGAAGTTTGGACCCAAATTCATAGGTCCCTTTCCCATAGTGAAAGTGATTAACCCAGTGACTGTCCAACTTAGGCTCCCTCGCATATTGGGGAAAATACACCTCGTTTGCCACAGCAGCTTATTGAAACCGGTCATAGAATCTACCCTCAGACCTTTGCCAGCTGCTCTGCCCCCTCCTTTAGTAATACAACAGGAGACTCATTATGAGATGAGGGGTCGATTACAATATTTGGTGCACTGGAAAGGTTACCCTTTGGCTGAAGCTACTTGGGTTAAGAGTTGGGATGTGAAGGCTGATGAGCTCATGAAACAGTTTCATGACAAATTTCCTGACAAACCGAAAGGTCCTCCTGGGGGATGGAGGGGGGTTAACGGGATTGGTGCTAAGCGAAAACCCCTTCTTTTGTGGCTTGTCTGTTTTATTTTTATTTTTTTATTTTTGATGTGGAAAATTAGATTAGATCTGATGAGATGGAAATAGCAAGCACCATAGCAACTATCTATCTTTTAAGACAGGAAGTGGAAAGAAGAGCATTATAGTCATTTCTCCTTACCGATTTAACAGTTTCACTCTAATAATTATATAACCTGAACATGATATTAAAAAAAGATCACCAGCACATTAGTGGAACACATGACATAACATGCTGTGATTTCTGCCTATAATACATTAATACAAATCTTGAACTGAGAAGAAAACAATTAATTGATCGGTTGCGTCAATATCAGAGTTTCTTAAATTCTGAATATGTTCTACTTGAAAACTGAATACAATCATAGCAGAGCTCAATGCAGAATTGTAAGTTGGCTTTACCTTATGCAAGACAGAATGAATTAGGGTAACTGTATGAAATAAAGGAAAACTGAAAAAGTTTATAAGCATAATTATGGTTTCGCTTAGTGATCACCAAAACAATACTGTTAGTCCCAACTAACAGTCAATAACATAAAACAAGCAGTTGGGAGACCGCTGATTAAAATAAAATAAAAAATGCTAGTCTCAATGGTTATATTTGTAAATATAGTCTTCTATATTTTTAATTAATTAATTAATTAATTATAGAAGGACCTTCCCTATGATGACTTCCTCTCTCTGGAACATTATTCCAGACATTAGACTGACCCCCACTCTAACACTCTTTTGGAAGGCACTGAAGACATGGTTCTGTCAGTGGGCCTGGGGAACCCAGAGTGGGATGGAGTCTCACCCTGGGTTTGCATGAGTGTATGTTGTTGCTGGGGTGGGGGGGCTATTATTTTACTAATTTATTATTTTATTATTTTTCTTTTTATTGTTTTTATTTCTTTTATATGGTTTTTATATCTGTGTAAGCCTCATTGAGTCGCCCTGTGTGAGCAGGCGACAATATAAATTTTCTAAAACAAACAAACAAACAAACAATTCTATGGCATTACAGAACAAATCCTGGATAATGTTTCTATATACCGGTATTTCATCATCTCTGACAATTCCCAGTAGGTCTGAAAGCATTTTCCCACATGTATTATTTAGGCCTTCTGGGTGGTGGTAAGTATCTTATATCCATTGATGGTATCTCTAATGCCATCAAACAACATCTGCTTAATCTAGGTTCTTGGGAAGGACTTGATTGGTGGAAAACAATATCAGATCTAAACATCTGGCTGATTGTGTCACCAACCATAATAAAAATAAAGCAGCATCCACACCATCTCATGTACAATGTAAGAAATATTATTAAGTTATATCTTTTACAAATGTAAGAAAACAAATATCTTAATTTTAACTTAGTAAGCCACACAATTAACAAGCAGTACATAGCATCATAAGAAAAAAATAATAACACAGCAATTTTAGCTTAGTGTGAATCAAAATCAATATTGGTGTAATCCAGATGAGATGCATTTAAAATTTAAGGGAGATTCTCAACCAGAATTAATTGAAAAACAGATTCAAGAAGACAGCTTGTTCCTTTCTACTGGAACTTTGCTCCTGGAAATGTGAGATTCTTATTATTAGCTCATTCTATGTTTTTGTACTTGAGGATTGATGTTTATTACAGCATAATACATCAATCACTTCATCAGAAGTGCATAATATTATCTCACTTTACTAATTCTGAATACCTGAAAAATGACCCCTCTTTATTTGCATTTTTATTCCCAAGGGCCAAGCAGAAGATACAGGGTTGTTTGCTTTGGGTTAAGCTAAATTGATGACTCCTGGCTCTTACAACATTTGACTAGAAGGCAACACTATTTATTATTCAGCCTCAAACAAAAAAAAAAAAGTGAGTTTTTAGTTCAACGAAGTTTGAATAAAACTGAACTGGACAGGTTATAAAAATTAAAAAATTTCTAATATTGAGTAAAATATGAATATATAGTGAGAAGGTATCAACTGGTACATAACATTTAACAAAGGTAAGAAAAAGGAGCATTTCTTTTTTCTTTTTTTTCTTACATCCTATCATCTTATTCTTGTAGACAGAGTACCGATATATTTTGTTAGAGACTTAATATAAATAATTACAACTAAACAATATAATGAAGAAATTCTGTTTTATATGATTTTACCAATGGATTTTCAAACCCTTAAGAGAAACAAACAGGACAAGAAGATAAGATTATTAGCCAGTAATCAATTTAAAAGACAATAGAGGTGTTCTGTTAGATTTTATGGTAGTATCTAGTGCTAATGATGATTTTGAGGTAATCAGGCTCCACCTGAATCACATAACTTCATTTATTGCAGGGCATTAATTACATTATAATACAGATAGTCCTTGACTTATGACCACAATTTAGCCCAACATTTCTGTAGTTAAGTGACACTTTTGTTAATTTAGTTTTGCCCCATTTTACCACCTTTCTTGCCACAGTTGATAAGTGAATCACTGCAGTTGATAAATTAGTAACTGAATCTGGCTTTCTCACTGACTTTGCCTGTCAGAAGGTTGAAAAAAGTGATCATATCACCTTGGGACACAGCAACAGTCATAAATATGAACCAGTTGCCAAGCATCTGAATTTTGTCCACATGATTAGGGAGATGCTGCAAAAATCTGTGAAAAACAGTAACTGTGAAAAACAGTCTTAAGTCACATTTTTCAGTTTTGTTGTAACTTTCAATGGTCACTAAACAAATTGTTGTAAATCGAGGACTACCTGAATTTTAATCGATTAATAAGTTATACCAGTGATAGCTAACCTTTTTTTTGTGTGTGCCGAAAGCGCGCGACCGAGACAGTGCGCGTGTGTGTTGGCACCCACCAATGCACTCCCCCAATGCATGAATGATTTCCCCGCTCCTCCCTGCCCCCTGTGCATGTGCACGCAACACCCCCATGTTCCCCCGCGAATGCGCACATGACCCTCCCGCACCCCATTTTTGGTCTAGCAGGCCTCCCTACAGCCTCCTGGGCCCAAAAATGGGCTGGGGGGGGCAGGCTGTATCCTCCACCCCCATTTTTGGCCTAACAGGCCTCCCTGCAGCTTCCTGGGCCCAAAAATGGGCTCGGGAGGGGCACACTGTACATCCCTGCACTCCATCCCGCCTACCTTGCATTCACATGAGAACCTCACCCCGTGCATGTGCGCGAACCCCATCTCCCGCATGCACCCGACCCCCATACATCCTAAAGATCAGCTGGCCAGTAGAAGGCATACATGCACAGTGGAGTTGAGCTGGGCGATGGCTCATGTGCCTGCCAAGAGGGCTTTGCATGTCAGCTGTGGTTCGTTATGGTTCACCATTATGGAGTTATACAATAGGTAAGTCTATAGTACACACAGTGACTATCTGTGAAGATGCAAAAATATTGCTATTACATTACATTTGCACCTTGTTTTGCTTCTGAAGTCTCAAAAAAATGATCTTGGAACTCTTCACATTTTATCTGAACTGAAATACATTTAATCAAATTCACCATATTTTATAACTAAATAATAGTCAGGACAGATAGTTTGTACTAATAATTGATTCCAAATCACCCACTGAGTAACACATCACCCACTGAGTTACACAGTTGAATGGAATTTGAAGGCTTTAGAGACTTTATATGGATGAAAATGAATAGTCGCCATTTCCTAAGAACAATTCCTCAAAACTCTTCCTCAATAACTTGCAGCAAACGGAAGGCATGAGGTTGAACATAGAGAAAAGAAACCTTCCCTGATTCTTATCCAGGTCTAGATAAAATGTACTTATGGAATTAATTCAGACATGAACCTAGAGATTACTATTATCACATACTTTTTAATCACTTAAGAAATTTCCATAGTGCCGAGACTGATCGATATAACAGCTGCCTTCATCTAGGCAACCTTTGAAATAACTAGAAATAATTATTAAAGCAATATTTCTTAATCTTGGTAACTTTAAGATGTATAGACTTCAACATCCTAAATTCCCCAACCAGCATGGGGCTGGTCCACATATCTGAAAAATTGCCAAGGTTGAGAAACACAGATCTAAATGAAAAGAACACAATAGAGTATTAAGTGTGGAAGTTTTATTATTTTGCAATTTTTTTCGCCTATAGACTCATGTAGGGTTTTATTAGTGGATGGTGGCCAGCAAGCAGCAAGAAATCTAGTTTTCTTTGGCCATGTTTCGATAATCAAAGCTTGATGTAATGAAACAAAATTTAAATTATACCTTTGTCAACACATGTGGCCCCTTTACCATATTAAGAAACTAACAAGGAAGCCTCTAATTAATTATGATTTCCCATTTTATCCAAATTGGGAACCTACAATTACCAGGTTTAGATCTTAAATTGCACATGAAATAATATCCTGGCAAGTCCCTAGCCTAGCAATCATAATTTTGCCATTTGGATGAAATGCAGAAGCTATAATTAATTGAATATTTCCAGATTTGATTTTGTGTCAAAAGGAAGAACAAAGGGATAATTCACAGGCAAAAAATCTATTTATAGACCAGCTTATTAAGATATATTATCATCATGCCTCTTATTTTTCTGCTCCTATACATATGTAGAAGACACGAGTCCTATTATCATGCTATTAAAATATTCTCTATATTTTAAGCTGCTTTGCTAAACAAAATAAGCATTGCTCATAAGTATACAAATATATATTTGCAAATTTATAAAAATAAGTACTCTTCATATGTTACACTGATTAAATGAGGCAATTGCCTTTCAGTATGTATGGAAAGCTAGTGTCTGCTGTATATATGCAGAGCTACAGAAAAAATGAATATTCTTTTAACATGTATTAACATGGTACATGCAAATATAGGCATGTATGCTAATATGATAGGCCACTTAATTATACAAGACACTACCTAGCAAGGTATATTTCAAATTGCTTTAATTACTCAACAACTTGATAATTTTAATACAACTGTATTACACCTTCCAAAGCTTCATTTGGATTTATTTATTTTTAAAGAAGCTGTATATACAAAAGAGGAAAAAAAGCTTCATAGTAAAAACTAACTTCCAAGATTTAATATTCTTCACATTCATCTTTAAAATAATATTTTTCCCTCTTGAGTCTGCTGTCCTTAATCAATACAAACTGTTTTATTAAAGATTTTAATTACAGCAGTAAAAGCGAACACAAATAAAGCTTGGAAAATAGAATGAATAAAAAGTACAAACAAAGAAAGAAAACATAAGACAAAAAACCCCGTTTTGTAATCCACATTTTTTATTATTCAGTTTTTTATATTTCAGCATCAGATTTAATACATTATAGGCATAGTCTATCTACAGAAGCAAACATTAGTACTGACATTTCTTATATTGTAGTTACTAATATCTGACTCCATTCTTCAAAATTCTCGTAATATTTCTAATGATATAGTGATTGGTGTCATTCTTTTTCCCTTTTTCCATCTGTAACCTGTAGTCCATTCTAGTGTCCAGCTTTTTGATAATCATAAAATTTCAAATTATGGTTTTAATTCAAGGTAGACTTAAACATTAAACATTTAATAGTCTTAAAATAGTAAATACACAACTTTTGACCGTTTTTATGAGATGAGTATTAGGTGACAAACACATGAAATGAAAGTACTTTTAACTAACTTCCAAGATTTAACTTTCTTTACTTTTAAAATTTCTGAGGCCTGCCACTTATGCAGAGGCCTCCCCTCTCCCCCTGCCAGTCCGCAGAGCCGGAAAGCTTGTGGACTGCTGTTTTATGTAACTGATTAAAAAAAAAAAGAAGTAAAAAAGCTATGGCTAAATTTGTTAGGCGAGATCAATATTAAGAGGCTTCTACATATGTTTTATGATTATGTACACATCTTAGGTTCTGGCTTCATTCTAGAAATGATAACTATTCATAAAATATTAATAAGCACACTTCTTTACAAATATTCATAGATTATTTGTCATATTTTGAAAAACTCAAAGTAAGCATTTTAAGTGCTATGTTGAAAACTGATCAGATACATTCAGAAAAAGATGTTAAGTAATACCCACAGAATCAATACTCTCATTGAAATTGTGCACATTTTGAATAAAGAAACCTTTCATAAGCTTTCATTCTTTTTTGTACTGCCATTAACAGAATGGTGATGTTTACAGCATTCTGCTACCAGAGAACAGAAAACCAGTTTGTAGTACTGGTATTTTAAGGTCAGGGTTTTTTTTTAAAGTGATGCTTATGCCTGTCTCAATTATTTGCATTCTGAAGTTTTCACATCTTAGAAATTCAAAGGCATTGTTCAACATTTCTCTATCTAATATTATTCTACATAGGTATATGCACTCTGTAGTCCTAATCTGGCCAATTTTACCCTCAATACAATAAGTGCTGGAATGTTTATTGTTGTGATAATAAAATAATAATAGTAAAGCAATCAGAATATAGGACTGCAAAATGTTATTACTGTAAACTTTGGATACTCTTGTGAAAAGATCATCAAGGCAACTAATGAAACCAAAGAGGTAAATATAAAAACCCAGGCTTCAAAGCTACACAGAGAAACATTCTTAAACTGTAAAATTATAAAAGCTACAATGTAGCTTTTGTGTGTGTGTGTGTGTGTGTGTGTGTGTGTGTGTGTGTGTGTGTGTGTGTGTGTGTTCACACAGGTAAAACTCAAAAAATTAGAATATCGTGCAAAAGTTCATTTCTTTCAGTAATGCAACTTAAAAGGTGAAACTAATATATGAGATAGACTCATTACATGCAAAGCGAGATAGTTCAAGACTTGATTTGTCATAATTTTGATGATTATGGCTTACAGCTCATGAAAACCCCAAATTCACAATCTCAGAAAATTAGAATATTGTGAAAAGGTTCAATATTCTAGGCTCAAGTGTCCCACTATAATCAGCTAATTAAGCCATAACACCTGCAAAGGGTTCCTGAGCCTTTAAATGGTCTCTCGGTCTGGTTCAGTAGGAATCACAATCATGGGAAAGACTGCTGACCTGACAGTTGTGCAGAAAACCATCATTGACACCCTCCATAAGGAGGAAAAGCCTCAAAAAGTAATTGCAAACGAAGTTGGATGTTCCCAAAGTGCTGTATCAAAGTACATTAATAGAAAGTTATGTGGAAGGGAAAAATGTGGAAGAAAAAGGTGCACAAGCAGCAGGGATGACCGCAGCCTGGAGAGGATTGTCAGGAAAAGGCCATTCAAAAGTGTTGGGGACTTTCACAAGGAGTGGACTGAGGCTGGAGTCAGTGCATCAAGAGCCACCACACACAGACGGATCCTGGACATGGGTTTCAAATGTCATATTCCTCTTGTCAAGCTGCTCCTGAACAACAAACGTCAGAAGCGTTTTACCTGGGCTAAAGACAAAAAGAACTGGTCTGTTGCTCAGTGGTCCAAAGTCCTCTTTTCTGATGAGAGCAACTTTTGCATCTCATTTGGAAACCAAGGACCCAGAGTCTGGAGGAAGAAAGGAGAGGCACACACTGCAAGATGCTTGAAATCCAGTGTGAAGTTTCCACAGTCTGTGTTGATTTGGGGAGCCATGTCATCTGCTGCTGTTGGTCCACTGTGCTTCATTAAGTCCAGGGTCAACACAGCCGTCTACCAGGAGATTTTGGAACACTTCATGCTTCCTTCCACAGACGAGCTTTATGGGGATGCTGACTTCATTTTCCAGCAGGACTTGGCACCTGCCCACACTGCCAAAAGTACCAAAACCTGGTTCAATGACCATGGAATTACTGTGCTTGATTGGCCAGCAAACTCGCCTGACCTAAACCCCATAGAGAATCTATGGGGATTGCCAAGAGAAAGATGAGAGACATGAGACCGAACAATGCAGAAGAGCTGAAGGCTGCTATTGAAGAATCCTGGCCTTCAATAACACCTCAGCAGTGACACAGGCTGATAGCATCCATGCCACGCCGCCTTGAGGCAGTAATTGATGCAAAAGGGACCCAAACCAAGTACTGAGTACATATGCAAGCTTATACTTTTCAGAGGTCCAATATTGTTCTATGTACAATCCTTGTTTTGTTGATATCATGTAATATTCTAATTTTCTGAGATTGTGAATTTCGGGTTTTCATGAGCTGTAAACCATAATCATCAAAATTATGACAAATCAAGACTTGAACTATCTCACTTTGTATGTAATGAGTCTATCTCATATATTAGTTTTGTCTTTTAAGTTGCATTACTGAAATAAATGAACTTTTGCATGATATTCTAATTTTTCGAGTTTCACCTATATATGAAAATATTATATGCCCTGGAAAGACACTACATTGGGGGAAAAAAAGCCCAAACCCAGCAGAAACCAGTGGAATTTGACATTAGTTTGTGAATAATTACAACATAAAAAAATTAGAAGTGAAATGTGAATTACAGTTCAGAATAGCGAACCAATAAAGGTCCAGAGAAAAAGAGGTGTTGACCAATTTGTTTAAAGATACAGATTGAGTCAAATTTACTTGGCTATGGGAATGCATTCCATACTCCTATTTATTCCCACAAATACGTACTCCATTGTTGGATGAGCAGAAGAGTAAGTTGGAAAGATACCTATGGGAAATACTTTCAAACCTTGCATCTTGATAGTGACTTTATTTTAAAAAGTACCTGGGAAGACAATGATAACTTCCTGAATGTAGTTGGGGAAAGCTTTTTTCATACAGCTTCCCTCTCTGAATTTTGAAATTTCATTTAGATCAAAACAATATTCCATGATTTCATGTTCATTTCAAGAAGAAAGGTGGGACATAAGCCTAGATATAAATAAATACGAAAGGTATGCCACCAAGTAATATTTCTAAAAAGGGTCCTTATTAATAGTTTATGAATAGTCATAATTTCTAAAATGAAGTCAGAACGTAAGCTGTGTACATAATCATAAAGCATATCTGAAAGCCTTTTAATATTGATCTTGTCTAACGAATTTAGTTATCGTTTTTTTTTTACCATTTCTTTTTTATCTGTTAAATAAAACTAGTATGTCCTCCCAGAATTGTACATAAAGGCCCTATATCTAGGTGGACTATTTTTACCCTTCTGGCCCATGGGGTCTCCCCATTCAATCTGCTGATTAAGCCTCCAAGCAAAGAAAACAACTGTTTGAGAATCACCATAAATGGGAAGAAGCTTCATTTACTGACATCATGTACTGACTTTTGGAAAAAAAAATTCTCCTTCCATGTGTCAGTGAGTAAGTATATGATTCATCTGAACAATTGCACTGCCTTAAAATCTGAAACTTCTGAGATACCAATTTTTATTTATTTTTTGACCTGCCTTTGTTTTTATACACAATTCAAGGCACTGAATAAAACTAGTTCTCCTTCCTCCTCCTATTTTCCCCACAACAACTCCTCTGAGGGGTGTGTTGGGCTGAAAGAGAGTAACTGGTCAAAAGTCACACCCCAGTTTTCATAGCTTAAGGCGGGTCTAGAACTCCCAGTCCCCTGGTCTCTAACCTGGGGGTATAACCACTAGACCAAAGTGATATGTTATCAAGAATATTCTAATTTCAGTACAGATTGAACTGCTTCACTTACCTGTGAAATGCTTGTTTTTAACAGGGGAAAGACTGGCTATTTAGTCATCCTAAAAAGAACATTTACCTTGTCAGTTAAGATCATAAAACTGTGATGGTATACAACCAGCTACAACAAAAGCGTTCTTGACTACTGAACAAAGTCATTCTTACAAAGACTGCCAGTGTTTTCAGTACAAGCCGCTGACTACAGCCTCAGATTCCCAGGAATGAAGTAACGGCATCAGATGGCCCCGTGTGAGATTTGCTTTGTATTACAGTGGTGGGTACAATGAATAAGAGAACTCTGTGTATTCTGATTTAATCATTACTGAGAATTTTACTGTTAGAATATGTAGTCTAGTTATTTCATGGCATCTACAGGATAAACATATACAAGAGATTCCTATAGGTTTTCAGTCTGGTCTAGCAACAAGTTTTATATGTTGAAAAAGAAATTTTTAAATTTGAATTTACAATTGAATAAAAATAAAATAAAGCCATTTTAATTGAAAAAAACCTATAAGATTATTATATTTTTAAAGGCTGCATTTTTTGCTTCTTTTAAAAATGTAAAGTATGTTTTAGGTGTAGCAAGCAATATTCTTAACATGGCACACTGATAAATGCCTAGCCAGCAAAAATGATGGGTTACTATTATCTAATATCTTACATTCCTGTCACGGGCTGATAGGGAAATGAATGCAATCGGCTGTTTAATGCCAGTAAACTGTTTCAATGCTGGGGAAACAAACTACAGGTTCTGTTTAATTTTCAGTTTATAGATAAACACATTAAGCACTAGAAAAACAAAAACCCTTTAACTGGTAGGACAAAGAATGAAAATGTACTTGATTTGTTCACTAAAAGAGGCAAAATTAAGGCTTTTCACTACAATCATCCTTAAAATGCATAAATTTAAGGTCTCTCAAACACCTAACCCTAGTTTTTTTTATTTTTAAAAAACCCTTTAATTGTCTTACTTTCATATTTTGAATTTAGTTAACAGTTGAAACATTATTTTATTTCTCTTCCTAAATTTGGAATTATAATCATATAGCAAATAACTTTACTTTGCAGAAAAATGCAAAAAAACCTGGAGGAAAGTTAATCTTATAATAAAAATGGCCTAGCTCTGTTTATGAAAGGGATTTCTAAATTCTGCATAGAACAAATGTAAATTTATACAAATGCATGTGAAATGTGATGTGTTTATTTTTCACACACATCAGAACTTTATCTGGCACTCATTTCCTCCTTTTATTCACAGGGAATTTACCAACTTCATGTAAAAAGAGAAATACTAAGAGAGTATTAAGAGAGAAAAAGAGAAAACCCACAGTAAACAGTGAAGCAATGCTTCCATTTTTATCTAATTTTAGATAAGTAGGCCTGATAACAGGTTTTGAATATATTTTTATAACTATTTATATTTTGCTTTATTAAATTTTTTATTTCCCCAAAGCAATAAAAGCTTATAAATTTTAGTAATACAATAAAATGCAAACAAATCATTAATCAAAACAGTAAAAAGCAAAGTATGGTAATGACTAAACACCAACTAAATGACTAAACACTGTATTTTTCTAATACAGCACAATTTCTCTTGTAATAAACCAGGATGTTAAGTATATGTCAAATGAGAAGATCCCATTGCTAATTCTGTTTGATCTACAGTAGTGGTTTGTTGCATAATTATATCAAAATCAATGTTACTTCCAAAATAAACATTCATTTCCTTCTTTTTCTGAGAATAAGCCCCCAAAGGAATAAAATCAAAGTAGACCTGGAAAATGATAGAAATGTATTTAGAGAAAGTGTTGTACCTATATATACCTATATTGTTTCCGCAGAATCTTTGGTGCTCTCAGAGCTTGTCTATTTGCTTTGCATACATTTCATATTCTTTTCTCCTTGGTTCCTTGATTAGGCTGTTGTTTACCGTTTGACTGTTTTTCTGGTTTTAATCCAGGTGTTAATCCTTACTTATCAGTGTACTGATATCTGGAAGGTATTGTGGCCTTTTTGTTTCCTTTTAAACTTTTTTATTAACACTTTTGACTCCCTTCTACCACTGAAGATACCACCTGTTTGGGTGGGTAATAAAATGTCTGCAAACAACCAAGCTCAAAGAACACAAGAACTCTAATGTTCAACTCTGAGCTACATGTATTCTCTCTCCTATTGGTACTTTATTGTTTCATATTGCTCCAATCCCTGAATCAACAGAAGGAGTTTATGAAATCAAGGTGAAAGTTCCTCATGGTAAATTCATATTCCCCAGGAACCGCATTTGCCGTGTAAGTTTAGAAAATATTTAAGGTTGCATCTTTTTTCATCTGGCTTTTAATTGTTAAATAATTTGGGGTTTGTTTTTTGAATTAATTTTAACCTGTACTTCAATTTTTTAAAAATTCTTTTTCTGTTTTAATTTTTGTTAGCCATCATGAGTGCTTAGGATGGAAATGACCAAAATCAGTAAATCTGGACTTAGTTCAGACTGGGTCCTATGCCAACTGAGTGAGGGGACTGCCAATCAAAGCATTGCAAGCAGGGCACCTCCTTTCAGTCTATACTGCAGAGTGAGGAAGGAATTGAGGAGAGATGGTTTTGTGAAAACAGAAGAGCTCAGAATGCCAATCTAGCAAAATGGGAGAGAAACAGGTTGTCAATATATTTAAAGCTAGGAAGACAAGTACTGGCAGAATATAGCTAAATCCACAGTATCAAGGGATGTTGTTTATAATTGATTTTAAGTTATTTTATAACAATTAATTCACCTATTAACATTAAATAGGGACTGTGACATCCAATATCTTCCCTGTGTCCTACCTTGTTATGGCATTCACAGATTCTGCATCTTAAAGGATGGTTCACAAAAATCCAGAAGGCTTGTGACTAGAATCTAAATAATTCTTGAATAGCCAAAATATTATTATATTGAACAATTGTTTTAATCATTTTCCAACCAAATCCATGCATATTTAACTCTTTTTACTGCAGAGCTGAATTTCATTTGTAAGTGAGTTACCACAAACTAATCACATGGAAAACTTTGTGCCTCACCTTGCTCTGCAGCACTTTATGGGAACTGAATTTCAGCTGCCGGAAACGCTTGCAAATATATGACATACAATGTAGTTTTGGATGGAAGAAACACTAGAAAGAAAATAAACCCTTACACTACGAAAAGTGTTAAGTCACCAATATGCATATGGCTATCCCTTAACATAATCTTGAAATTTCAAAACTTTAAACTGACTTTCAGAGTGGAGATTAAAAACCGTTTTAACACGTTAGTATAATAATCCCATTATATCTCTGAAATGTATGTAATTGGAAAGCAAAGAGAAAAAAGAAAGCAAATAATAAATAATGAATTCTGTTTGTCTAAAGACATTAATGGAAAAAGCATTAAAAATCCTTAAACCATTAAGGCTAATGGTTTGATAATGCTATTTTGCACAAAGTAAGACTAAAAAACAGAGCTGTGAGTTCTTGAATAACATTATTCAAATTTATAGTCTGTCCTATTGCTAAAATGTGAATATATTAAGTACAATATAGTCACATTTCTGAGGTATGTGACTACTAGTCACATTAAAAAAAAATCAACTCATTGTACTGTAACAATGCTAGGATTTGGATAGAATTCTACTATTTTAACTATTTAATCCCACAAATCCATGGGTAAAAATCAACAAATCTTTCACGACTTTGCTTATAGATCATTCAAGAACTAAATTTTTGTACGTGTTTTGCTTGTTCTTGACATTGTAATGTCCTAGATGCACTATGTTAAATATGCTAGCATGGTTTACAAAATCAGGCAAAGCTGTATTAATAACATCAGTACTAGTTGAATGCTATTCCTCTGCATAATGTTCATACTGCAACTATAATAAGTAAAGCATTTTAATAATTTGTTTGGCACTACTCTTGAAAAAGTGACCAGTTTAGTTTCTTGCGTCAAATAAAATTATCTTGCCAGCTTAATCCATAGTGGAAAGTTGTTTGCTCTGTGCTCTGCGCATAAATTCACATCATTCAGCAGAGTGAACTACTAACAGTCATTGAAGGAAGAGAATGAAGTAGGTCTCAAACAAAATGGTGGAGGATACTGAAATTTGTCCACAACTAACTCCTATAAGTAAATGAAAACTTTTTAAATCCCTGAAAAGAAAGCAAGTAATATTTTCTTCTGCAGAAATCGCTAAATAAACATATACAGATAGTTATTATGAGCAGCTTGGTTAATGTTATCATGTATGGATTGTAAAATTCCACATAATAAAAAGATACAGAAAACTCATAAAAGTCCATTTCTATTTTTGCTGTCCAAATATTTGTCCTACAAGTAATTTGAAAACAAAGTGTGCCAAATTGCAAAGTGAACTTGTTTGATAGTTCATCTGTCTTATTAATAACAAAATAATTCCCATAGTTACTATGAGGCTGCCCAGGACGCTGATTGTACAACCAATTCTGGTACCAGTTATGTGATATTCCAACTCTTCTCTACTCATTCACTTTTCTTTCCCTGAGTTGTTAAAATTGTTTTCTTCCTCCACCTGTCTCTTTCGTCCTTTTTTGCCATTTAAAAAACCCCCCACAAATCCTTATAATCACCAAATTTTCTGACTGTTACAAGATGTAGTCTTTTTGACTATCCTGGAACCAAGAAAAAAAAATAGGTAGAGAGGCACTGCATTGGGAGGAGGATAATGCAGTGACTGCACCTGGCTTAAACTGGCCCAGGATTGGAAGGCATCTTTGGTGCTTCTAGTCACTCTTCATAAATGGTCTACTATAGGGGTATAAAATTTGTGGCCCGCAGGTTGGATGCATCATGCACTGGCCACACCCATGCCTGGTTAGCGAAGGAGGAAAAAGTCACGATACATCATGTGACAATGCCGTGAGAACCTGAGTTTGGCACCCCTGGTCTACTACATACCCAACTCCAGCGTTACTAGAACTTGACTGTCTTCACAATGACTGCTTAGATTAAGTATGTTTATGCATGGCCATTATGTTACACTATTTTACTCCTCTTGCATTTGTTGAACACCAAGAGAGCAAGCAGGATCTATTAGCATTACAACCTCATCTCCTCAGCTGACATTAGTATCATTTTCGCAAAGATATAGGCACCACTTTGATGCACAAAGAACTAAAGGTAGTCCTCGACTTATGACCACAATTGAGCCCAAAATTTTATTGTTAAATGAGGCATTTGTTAAATGAATTTTACAACCTTTCCTGCCTCAGTTGTTAAGTAAATCACTGCAGTTGATAGATAAGTAACCCAGTGGTGGGATTCAATTAATTTAACAACCGGTTCTCTGCCCTAATGATTTCTTCCAACCACCAGTTCATCAAACTGCTCAGAAAGTTAACAACCGGTTCTCCTGAAGTGGTGCGAACTGGCTAAATCCCACCACTGAAGTAACCTCACTGTTAATTAAATCTGTCTTTCCACTGACTTTTCTTGTCAGAAGGATGCAAGAGAGAAATCACATGACCTTGGGACACAGCAACAGTCATAAATATGAACCAGATGTCGAGCATCTAGATTTTGATCACATGATCATGAGGATGCTGAAAGGTTGTAACTGTGAAAGAAGGTCATAAGTAACTTTTTTCAGAATGTAGCTTTGTGGAGTCAAGCTAAAAAGGCTAATGAAGAATTGTATAGTTTCCACTAACAAAGACAGAAATGACTATGACTCATTTTATTTTTGTGAATGCTTCCTTAAAAGCATTGGCACCTTCACTTAAGCCAGTTATATGATCCGTCATAAATTAAATTTATTCTAAGTATTGCTGGTATAACATGCCAATAATAAAGCAGCAGCATCTTGTACCCTTTGATTTATATAAGAGGCCTATCATAATATTGTGTCCCAAGCTGCTTTAAGACCCATATCTTCCTCTAATTCCACTGAAACTGTACAATCCACATAAGCCAGGCTGGAAGGACACATATAGAAGGCTCCTCCTTCTTTTCTCACAAAGCTAGTTTCTGCAGATCTCCAATTGCCACTGAATTTATGATCACGACTGGATTTTCTCAGTCATGTCTTCTTTCACTAGTTAGTATAAACATTAATCCTACTTTAACCTACATCCAAACATTGATATCTAGTCACATCATAAATGTAAGTCTGGTGTGTCTTTATCTAGTGCAGCCAGATCAGCAGTGAATGAATATGTTGTTCCCACCAGGCAAATGTGCAAATGTAGTTATGCAGCAAGTACACAACTTGTGGGGAAGCTGGAGTGGGCCAAATTAAAGTGGAAAACCGGGAAGACGAAAATTAAGAAACCCTTTCCACACCTTTGCTTTTCTGCTTCATATGCTCTTTTTCAGATAAGCTTTTCTTTAAAGAAAATCTGGGTTTGCAATATTGCTATATGCAATAGCTCTCAGTGTGATTTAGGCTCTATTAATACAGTGCCAGTAATATAAGTAAGCACTTGCAGCATCCACTTTAAAGGCAGGCATGTGGGGGCTGATCTGTGTGGCAAAAGCAGATGTACATGAAGAGCTGACCACCCAAAATTCCTTGAGAAAAGGTCTTGGCATGAAGTGTTGAAAACGACAAATGTCTTAGCAAATGGCCTCTATAACTAGCAGCTTCTGCACTGCTTAGTTACTAATTCACTGTGATTAGGACACAAAAGAAAAACCCTTCTTCCATATATAGTACAAACTACTGTATTAGAAGACAATTGATTAAAAAAAGCCCCTTCTATAAAAATAGAAAATACTTCTCTTCTTTCAAAAGGGAATTCCAAAGTATGATGCAGATCTGCTACATTTAAAAGTCACTGTCTTTTCTTGATTCATTTTAGAATGAAAGCCAAAACCTTAAAAGATGTTTTAGATTCCAGTTTTAGAATCTGCTCCCAAGCAAATTTCATCTTGTGTTTATTTTATTGTTCCTTTGATACCAGACAAAGGGCTGTGCAATTCTTATGTCGTTTTAATCTTTTTTTTATTGCCGCACTGTGGCCTTCAAATTAATTTTATACGGTCTCCTAATTAATTTTATATCTACTCTTTTAGCTTCTGCTTTTTAATAGCTTTTTAAATTGACTGGTTGATTTACTCTTTTTGGTCTTTATATTCCACATTAAGAATGGTTCAAATGGATCTGGAAGTCAGAAAAAGGAGAGCTTATTCATGTATCTGCTTTAAGTTTGCCCATTTAAAATCCAGTTCAAAATCCAGTGGGGGGAAAATTATTTTTATTTCATTCCCTCCTTATTTCTCACTTGAAATTATATATAAAAAACAGATTCACAATGGGCAGACACAACAATGTTTAATCTGCACTGAGCTCAGTCATTTTTATTCATTCTATTTCTGTTTAACCTATTATATTTGCCTACATGTTGAGTGTGATCCCTACACACAGCTTTTAAGAATGATATGGAAATAGTATGTTGCAATCTTCTTCCAGAATGTATTGACTTCCCTGTCTAGCCAACCAAACTGGTTTTCTGACAAAGTCTAAAATCCACATTCAAATCAGATCAATCCTGCATATTTTCCCAGATCAACACAAATTTTCCCATACTCTACTAAGTTTTTGTTGGTTTTCATACAGTAGCGTTATAGAGCTTGTTAATACTTATTGCTTCTTACGATGTTTCTCAATACATATAGTCCTCGAGTTATGACCACAATTGAGCCCAAAATTTATGTTGCTAAATGAAAAAAATGAGAAGTTAAGTAAGTTCGCCCAATTTTATGACTTTTCTTGTCACAGTTAAGTGACTCATTACATTTGTTCAGTTAGTAACATGGTTGTTAGGTCAGACTGGATTCCTCATTGACTTTGCTTGCCAGAAGGTTGCAAAAGGTGATCACATGACCCCAGAACACTGCAACCATCATAAATATGAACCTGTTGCCAAGCTTCTGAATGTTGACCATATAACCATAGGGATGCTGCAACGGTTGTTAAGTATGAAAAAATATTGTAAGTCACTTTTTTCAGAGCCATTGTAAATTTCACTAAATGAACTGTTGTAAATCGAGGATTACCTGTATCTGTTTCTTAAAATGGAATTTCTTAGAATGTTTTCATTTGGAACGTGAGGAGGGGCATTTTCAATTCTGAGAGCCATAATAGATACCAGGTTGGTTATCAGAATTTGTAAATGTTCAAACACACCTCATCTCAGACATAACACTTCTTCACAGAAATCTAATTCAATTCCTTTCTTTCTAATGTCTACTGTAGAGTGCTGATATCCTGATGCCATTCATGGCAGGAAACCAGTAACATGATCCCCGCCAGGCAAAGATCATATAGTGCTTGATTTTATGCTATGAATGGCAGCAAATTGCCTCCCCCTCGTTCAGCAACCAAATTCCGGAGGACTATTTGCTCATGCTGCTTAGCTGGCCAACAAAGAGAAAAGAGCAGAGTGTCTCTAGGACCACATATTTTTGGTGACTGAAGATCATATGTAACACCTGTGTTTTACACAGATGAATTAAACCTGCCTCTCTGAGTACAAACTATCATTCACATGATGAAAACATACTTTTCAGAGGAGTGCTACTGGTTTCATTTTGACACCTTTTTGGTTTTTTTTAAGATGCCAGGAAGTATGAGTGAAAAAGATTAGGCTTTGAATGTAGTTCTAAGTTAAAAGTGATCTAGCAAATTGCATATGAAACTGACTTTCACATACCAACTGATAATTATGAATATTTAAAAATTAACAAAATAAGTGTAATTTTTTTAAAATACAAATTTCTAAATACAAGCCCACATTTCAGTTGGTCAGGAAAAAAGGGTAAACAATTCATCTGTCATCTAATAAAGATAACACGATTCTTGAACACATTAGTTATCTATATTTAATTAATTATAGATAACTAATGTGTTCAAGAATCGTGTTATCTTTATTTTTTGTATAAATTTATATGCAATTCCTGGTGGCTAACAAGAATTAAAATACAATATAAATACCTGGCTAAATTAACAAAATCAGGAAACATCATTCCTAGCTGAGTAATACAACACACCACATCCTAGCATGGGCTTGATCCTGACCCAATGTAATGGCACAGGTAGAAAAAACTGGATTAAGGCAATCCCTCAAACACCTTGATCCCACACCATGTAGGTAATAATTAGCACCTTGAATTGCATCTGGAAAAAACTTGAAGTCAGTGGAACTTAAGCAACAGAAGGTGTAACATGATCAAAGCGAAACACATCAAAATTGCCAATGCTGTGCATTCTGGATCAACTAAAGCTTCTTGATGTTCTTCAAGGACATCATTCTATGTAGAATTCATTACAGTAATCCACTCAGGAGATGACCAAAGAATGAGTGACTGAGTGAACAGCCTTCTAATCTGGGAAAGGTACACAACATGAAACTGTGTGAAGGTCCCTCTATCTACGCAATACTGTGCGAACAAGTAATGTTACCAAGCACTTATTTATAAAATCAAGCTATCGTGCAACAGTATTTATATAATCATGTACATTCAATCTCTAGATGCAAATTTAAAGTTGATTTTTACAAGTTAAATTTACTTATACCTGTGCTAAATCCTGTCATTTAAATCCTTCCTGATTCAAACCTGCTACATATATAATGAAGCCACACTTAAAAAGTATATCCAATGGAGTTTATTTAATCTAAATGTCAGGGGTAAATTGCACAAAATCATTTTATATAGGTACCATAAACATATCCTTACAATCTATACTGCAGAATGTTTTTTGCCAAGATTACAAGTGCCAATACTGATTTTCCTGACTTTTCTGTATAACTCCCCAAATAGATCTGTTTGAAAAGTTTTTCTTCCCATTAATAGGTTTTACATTCATGTTAACATAATACAAAAGTTACCCTGCATGAGAAGATATTGAGGAAAAAACACATTTACCACATCAAAGTAGCAATTGTCGGTATTCAAAAGCTATGATTTGACCAATATGAGTTATCAGAAATACTCAAAAAGCTTTAAAAAGACTAGCCATTCCACTGATTTTGAGGGCCCTAATTGTGATTAAATCTACACTACACTTGATCTTAGCCAAAAGGCCAAGAATTTGAATTTAAATCTTTGCATTTGCCTTTGAATCCTACTTTCAGCACAATTATTGCCAAAGCTGCTAACAAAAGTATAAAATTAAAAATAAATGTCATGCTTTACTTAAGTATCCAAGATGCTCACAGGACAAATTACATGGTTGTCAAAAAAATGTATTCTGATTTCACATAACTAGCACATCCCACATAATTCCTGAAATCAGTCTAATTCACATCAATTTTCAGAATCCTTCAAAGAACACAAGCTAGGGAAGCTTAAGAGAATGCTCAAGAGAAAAGCCTTTAATCAAGTTAGCTGATACGCCCTTTATCTTCAGTGTCAATTGCAGATTTAGTCAGAAAAAGAAATCGTGCCAAGAACCAGTGCAGGGGAAAAATACACATGACTTAGTTTCTAAATAGATTTATACATTCTAGAGTGTCAACAATCAATTCTGTCAATATTGTGCAACCTCATTTCAGCATGATTGTACAGCTTAAACATTTTGACCCCCTTTCCTTTTTACTTTGATATCCAATTTGATTGAACCAAATAAGTTCCACGCAAAAAAGCATAAGCTATCATTCCTAGCTATCAAGATCTTTCCAGTCTGTGTCATTAAAGCCAAGAATGAACCTACCTGGAGGTTGCAATTTCCACTTTAGTTCTAGCCATGGCAGCTGCACGCTGGGCACCTTCAAGTGCTCTCTCCACTTTTTCTTTAGTTTTTGTGTTCCTTATTGGTATAAGCTGCTTCCTTATTCCACGGACCAAAACATTGTTTTTATATTTTCCCTCTTCCTTGGTGCCATCAGGAAGCATAGTACATCCATACCCATGTCTCTTGTTGTTTAGCCACTCGCCTTCATATTTCATACCATTTGAACGCTCACTAATACCAAAGCCATTACGCTTGTCATTCTTCCATTCACCCATATAGGTTTCTGTGGTGGTAGCATCAACATGGTCTTCTACTGGAGAATAATCACAGTCCATATCTCCAAAACTAATGGTAGAATTGGCATCACTAGAACTAATCCTGCTCATGGCAGCATCACTCCTGACCGAGCTACGTTTGCTAGATATTGATGATTTTGATTCAGATTTTCTAAGTTTTATACTACCAAGAAGAGATCCTCTTCTGAACAGGCCTTTTTTCTTACTACCAACACTATCGGGATCACTGTGAAAATTCAACACAAACCCTCCTCTAGTTCCAGCAGGACTGTCTGCAGTGATATCATGTAGAACAGTGCCATTGCTCTGCTCGCTGCGGAGTGAAGCTAGCGATGTCCGGAGGGGTGAACGGATCACAGTCGCCATGCCATAAGGAACACTTTGCCGCATACCATAGCCGTGTCTCATCCCTCCTGTCCATTGTCCCTGGTATGTACCTTGTCAAAGAAAAATAATGAATGAAATAAATAAATATTTGAAACTTTTATTCAAACCTATTCATTAGCAGTCCACAAGATTCAACTTTTGTATTTTTCAGCACAAGTATTTTAAGACAGCACCTGTAGACAATCACAAGCATGAACCTATAGAAATAATTTTAAGGAATTCAAGTATACATTTTACCATCTGGATTTTTTGGTAGTTTTTACAGTTAATATTGACACTGTTGAAATGTTGTTCATTGTACTTTTTGATGAATGACTTAGATAAAGTTATTATCCATAGGTAGCACTGAAAATAATAATTTATACTTTCTACTAAACATTTCCCACAGCTGAATCTCATATTTAACAGCACACAGTAAAAAAACTCCTATATATAAGAGCCGTGGTGGCACAGTGGCTAGAATGCAGTACTGCAGGCTACTTCTGACTGCCAACTGCCCAGTGGTTTGGCAGTTCGAATCTCACTGGCTTAAGTTTGACTCAGCCTTCCATTCTTCCAATGTTGGTAAAACAAGGACCCAGACTGTTAGGGGCAATATGTTGACTTTGTAAACCACTTAGAGAGGGCTGTAAATCACTCTAAAGGTGTATATATATCTAAGTGCTATTGCTATATAAAATACTTGGTAATTCAATACTGTAAATTATATTGCTTTGTAAGATTTTGTATAAAGTAATATATAAGATTGCAAAGACAGTGCTCTCAAAAAGTCTACAATGCTGGGAAAGTTAGAAGGAAAAAGAAATTACTAGCAGCAAAGGAGATGGACAAAATTACAGGGACAATGGATGGTCCATTGGAAGATCTGAAGGACCAGGTTAGGGATAAAGTGTCATGGAAAAAATATATGTAGCCATTAAGAGTTAAAAACAACTTGATGGCATATAATCAATCAATCAATATTGAACTGGAAAGTGACCTTTTAAATTAAGAAGCTATAATTCTCTGCCCATTTACTTGAAACAAGCCTTGTGAAATATATTAAGAACGTCTTAAGAAACTAGAGTAGGGCTGTGAGATATGAACATTCAACGGATTTTTTAAAATCTTAAAACATTTTAAAGGACAGCTTATTAATTACAGGATATATTGAATATGACTTAATTTGAAATCATGTTTACAAGATACATAGCTATAAACACTGGGATCATGGCTGAAAATATGTATATATCTATATTTTCTGGGTCTTCAAAATCAGAAGCATTTATCCTTGGATATGAATGAAATAAAAGAATGGGCTGCAATGGCTCTTAAGTAAATGCTATAAGAAGTTCACTACATATGTACACACTCACAAAAAGTACCATCTGGACAGTTATGTACTAGCAAACACTCAGAGAACTGAGCTGTTAAACTATAAATGGGTCTTTCATCTGAGTAAGAAGTTGCATAGCATTTGGTCATCACACAGTGCTGAACAGAGTGCCAAGACAGAATAAGATAGCTTTAAAAATATGTTTTTTCTCTAGATTTGGATATAAAGTATTGTGAAATAATCTGCAAAGTACATTTATTGTACATTATTTATGCAATATTAATTGCTTACACAAAATAAATATTCCTATGTTTTATTTACATACATATTTTTATTTTGTCTTTCCTTAAGTGTGAGATGACTGTGAGATTAATACTTGTAACACACAACATTAGTAAAATATCTTTAGGTTAGAATATGTCAAGAATGGTTCTATAGCCTCCGATAAATGTTGTCACTGGAAACAAGCCAAACAGTGACTAGTGTTCAAACGACACAAATAGAGGGTGTCGTTGAAAGAATTATCTGAACAAGATGTACTCTCGCCTGAAGATGCTTGTTTGATATCCTTACAATGTTCACTTTGAAGTCAGAAGAAATTGAAATATTAATTGCAAACATTTTTTCTTCTAGAATAAAGTCCTAGGATTAGGACTGGATATCATCATGCCCAAGAATATTGTTTTTGTCGTATATCTAATATAAAATAATTATTTTAAAGAATTTTTATAATAAAAACATGCAAAATTCACTACAAGTAAGCCTACAGAGAAAACATTTTATATTAACGTCCAACATGCTAAAATTATCCTCAACCCTTAACAGGACAAAACATATGACAATTCTTTATCTGGGCTTATCATAGTTTATATACATTTTAACAAGGAATTAATTCATGATATCCAAGAGAACATTAAAACACAATCCTATATCTAAATTCTGTATGTGTAAATGAAGATCAGAATTGTAATCCTTTTCACTAATGTTGCCTATGTCCTGCTGGATGAAAACTATCATGGGAAAGGGATTGATACTGTATATTGTGTGTTCTGATCACATTCTGTGCTTCCCCAGTCTTCCTACCATTTCAAATTTTTAGCAGGTTTGGGGCAAGTACAGTACTTAAAGTATTTACAACTTTCTGTGTTGCAAGTTCCTTCTTCCTATCCATTGCTTAATGGTCCTGATTGCTCCTTTTAAAACATAAAGAGACAGGTATGAAGGTGAGACTTTTACTTTTCTACCTAGATATAGCCTTATCTCAGGGACATGGGGGGGAAGGATGACAACTCACAATCCAGTGCTGTTCTGCGATGGGGAAGCAAGTAACCAGAAAATTGCACTCTAACATTTTAATTAATATTTCTAATTAATTAATTCCATATAAAATGATGTCCTGTTCATTTAAAGAAAGTAGTATTAAAACTACTGATAAATAACAAAGGGAATATTGCAGATATATTTCTATTCTCCCTGTTAAATGCCATTTAATAGAAAAAGGGGGGAAAAACAAGAGATAGGCCTAAAGATTCCTAATTAAACGCTCCTCAATTCCAGATGTTAACCATATAGACTGATTTCAATTATCTCCTACTACACTAAATACCTGAAAAAAGTCATGCATTCACAATTTGAAATCTGTATGAAAAAAATTCGGAACCCATTTGATTTCAGACCTGAATAACAGGGCCCTGCACACCCTGACATATAGTGAGAAAAGAACTGTAACCTAATTTATATTTCTAGATCTTCAGTATCTACATGGAACCGTTCAGTGAGATCAACTGAAGTTTTACAGTCAGGTGCCATCAACGTACTTATAAAACTCATATTACGTCTTTCAGCATAGCAGAAACAGTGAATCAATACAATCAGGATATTGTAATACACCATATTAAGGCAAGCCTACTGAAGCTTAACTCCAACAGGATAGTAGATTTCTAGCCGATCAACTAATGTTGATAGTTGATCGGCTAGAAATATCAGGCATTAAATTCCTTTTTATAATTTATTTTGACTCTGATTGGCTCCAATGACTTCCATTTCTTTTTCCCTTACTTTTATATTTTTATTGAAATAGTATTGTTAATGGTGTGCTCACTACAAATTTTTCAGTACTTACACTAAAGATAAATGTATAGTTGACAACTCTGCTGTGTGTTATCTCATCCTAAAAAAGTTGGCTGGTTGTGTGGACTCTACATCAAAGCTATTTTTTATTGAAATCAACATGACTGTCAAAGTATGGTTTGTGTTATCAATATTCGATCAATAATAGCCAGAGCAATAAATTTCTCACAATTTCCCTTAAGGAAAATTAAGAGCAAAGATACCAACTTTTGTAATTAACTGTGAGAAAATTTTGCACTTACAGTGCAGCTTAATAACTCAGAAATTCTTTGGCAAGTGTTCCTGAGGATGACTTAAGTGAAATTCCAAACTGAAATCAGAGTAGCCACATTTAGTTCTACTAATGGAAATACTGCTCAGGGAGAGTGGGATAAAGTACCTTGGAAATTCCTGCTAAATTTCTAGTTGTCAAGCTAATATTTTTGTGTCTCAATAGTTTAACCACAGGGAAAAAAGTAAAATGATGCCAGAATACCTCTACCAAAGTGTAAAAGATCTGTGAATGATGCTCAGAACTGTTACTAAATCCCCGGTTTTGCCGTTTGTATTTCTTCGCAACTGCCTTATCAATTGACAAAAGTTTATTCCAGCAGGGAGTGTATACAAAATTTCTTTGCGAACTACAGGTCTCCAAGGTCTCGCATTTGAATGCGATTATTCGTAATAGATGAGACTTTTTCCCCCTAAAAAAATAAAATAAAACAAAACTGAAAGCAAGAGAAACCAAACGCATTACCTGCTGAACTGAGCGCACCTTCACACTCTTGAGCCCCGCGGTTGCACACGCCCGTGTGGAAGAGCAGCGCTTTGCACGCCCCAATGTGCGCCGGCCCCGGACGCCCCCTAGCGGCCGCTCCTCAGCTCACCCACTCACCTCCGTCCCCGTAGGTCTCGACGCCGTAACCGTCCTGCAGCCCGTTGCTCCAGGTGCCCTCGTAGCGGGCAGGGCTGGTGAGGCTCTGGCGCACGCCATAGCGGCCCTTGAAGCCATGCGACCACTCGCCCCGGTACATCCATTTGCCCTTCGTCTCCACGCCCAGCCCGTGGCGTTTGCCTTGCGCCCAATACCCGTGGTAGGTGTTGCCGCTGGGCCAGGTGTAAGTGCCCACCACCTCGAAGCCGTGCGCCCACGAACCCGCGTACTCGCCCTGCCCTTTGGGCCCGGTGCAAATGCCGTGCCCGTGGGCTTTGCCGTCCTCCCAGCCGCCGCAATAGGTGCCGCCATCGTCGAAGTCGAACCTGCCGCCCGTCATTCAGGGGGAGCGAGGCGCGCCCGGGCCGAGATTACTCCTTCGCCACCTCGCGCTGCTGCCGCCGCCGCCGCCGCGCGCTGCGTTCCCTGCCAAGGTGCCCGCGACAAATGCCGCGGCTCCGTCCCACTCAGCGATCTTCGGCTCGGCACTGACTCCCGCCCTCGGCTCTGCTCCTCCCCTCCTTGCCCGTCCCCTCCTCCCGGCCTCAGCCCTCGCCGTCCGGCTCTACCCCGGGCGAAGGAAACGAGCAGGAGGCGAGGCGAGCGAGGCGGAGCCCGCAGGGGCAGGTGTCTCAGGAGGCGCGTGAGAAAAGGCTGGTTCCGGGAACTTGAAAGTAAAAGCTCGCCAGCCCCGGTCCCTGGAGATGCCATCCGGCCTTAGGGAGGGCGAAGCTGTGGCTGTGTGTGTTGGTGTGTGTATGAAAGAGAGGGGGGCGAAGTCGGGAAATACGCTTGCGCAGCCTTTTGGCCATCTGAAACCCCCGGGGTGGACTGGCCCCCCTCTGGGTATTTGCCGGTCTCAGAGCTCTGAGTTAGGAAAATGTTGGGCAAACCTCCTAGCCTTCTTTCTCTGAGCATGAGCAGAGCTCCTTTTCCCTTCCCTGTATTTGTTTTTGAACAAGTCTTCCTTGGGGGATGTTGCTTATAGTTATTTCCAAAATCAGGGTTTGTAAGACTGAATTGCTTCAGATTGTTGGTGAGATAGGACCGTTTTAATGCTCTGGGTGCAAAACAGTAGCAAAATCTGCCTTTGTGAGCTGAGGACTACAAAGCCAATGAGACTGGCTACTGCTGGAAACTTGCTAGGTAGTTAGAGTTATGGAATTAGATGTATATTCTTACAGTGTAGGATTAAAAATCTCACGCACAAATACACATGCAGATTCTACAAATGTATACATTGTGTAGCTCATTCTTACTTCATTTTGCTCTATCTGGAGATCAAAGCGGACTTATTTCAGGAAGGCAGAGTTGCTACTATCTTTCTTCCATGCACAGGCAAAAATTATTCAGGTCCATCCCGGAAGTAAAGTGTTAAGGACACCTGCATCTGTTGAATGTTGAACTATTATGATAACTTGTTTGAAATATTTGCTTAGTCTTGATAAATATTTCATCGCCCTTGGGCCAGAATCCTTTTCTACCTAGCCTACCTTTATAATATTTTAGTGAGGATAAAATCTGAAGAACTCATGCGCTGCCACAACTTCTATAGTAGAAATAAAGCTGTGAGCATTGTCTCAGTCCAAATCTACTTTTAGCGCAAAAAAGGGATGAAAAAATAGCAACAAGGTGGCTCCCACCAAACCTGAAAGGCAATAGAAATAAACAGGGAAGACAGAATTCTATATGTACAAGGCCTTTACTCCAATGGGCATGGCTTTTGGCCAACACTAAATAAACAACTTGCCTTTCCCAGGGGTACTTCCTTCCTGGGGTGTAAGGTTTTCTACAGAAGTCAGAGAAAACACAGCTTTGACGTGGAATTTCTGCAGATGAGAAGGTTTGTCTAGTTAGAGCAATGGATTATATAGAACAATAGAAGAATGGTGGAGACAGTGGCATGCCGAAAGGAAAAGTAGGAAGTAAGTTTGACAGGCAAGGAGAAAAATAGAAATAAAAACTACAGGAAGGGGGCCTTGGAGAAACAATAGAAAGTTATGTAGGTTGTCATAGGAACCAGCAGGATTGAGCATTTGGAGCGGGATGGCAAATATATGACAGATCCATAAGTGGAATGACAATCAGATGGAATGTCCATCTGCTATCCCCAAGGAGAAATCATGGGGTCCAGGATGAAACTACCGCACATAGAATGGAATAACAGCTGTATCTGTTCAGGCAGATATGGAAGAATAACAATGAGAGCTGATGCTTGCCTTGCCAGCAGAGCGAGTTATGAGAAAATCCTCTATTCCAATCTTAGCTCGTTTGTGAAGTTAAAGATAATCCCGAAAATATAGGATTTAGTTACATCAGTTCTGACTACTTTTTTAGAAGAATAAAAATGCTATATTTTCAGTAGGCACATAATTTGCTTTATCCTAGAGCAGGGGTATCAAACTCAAGGCATGGAGGCTGGATCTGGCCCACAGGGTGCTTAGATCTGACCTGCAGTGCTGCCCTGGAAACAGCAAAGGACTGGCCCACAGTGCCTTGGCCAGTGAAAACAAAGCTCAGGAGGGTTGCCCACAGCCCTACTGAGCTCCGTTTTCACTGGCACAGGGTTGCAGGAAGCTGTTGCAGCCAAAAATGGAGCTCAGGAGCCCGTTTTAGCTGGCAGAGTGCTCTGGCCTCACAGGCGCCTCTGGCATGAGTGACGCCCACACCCACCCTGGCCATGTCCACCCTTTGCCTCCACGAGGTCAAACACAACTTTGATATGGCCCACAATGAAATCAAGTTTGACACCACTGCAGTGGTGAAAACTAAAATTTATTACTACTGGTTCTGTGGGCAGGGCTTGGTGGTGGGTAATGTGACTGGGTGGGCGTGGGCATTTTTTTTAAAAAGTGAAGAGGTCGTAAAAAAATGCTTTCAAGAGCCTTTGAGGATCCCAGCTGAGCCGCACAATCATCAGAGACTTTTTTTTTTACTTTTCAAAGCAATTTTTGGCTTAAAAGGTTGTAGAAAAAATGCTTTGAAAAGTAAAAAAAAAAGTCTCTGATGATTGTGCTGGTCAGCTGGGCAGGGGAGGGGCAGAGAGTTTTGCTATTGGTTCTCCGAACTACCTGCCTCCATCGTTACCGGATTGGGGGATCCGGTCCGAACCCAGAGCATTTTACCCCTGCACCACTGTCCTAGTGTTACTTTTCTTAGAACAAAGAAGCCAGATGCAACAATTTTGAACTCTGGAAATACAGTATCCTCTATAAGCATATACAGTAGTCCTCGATTTACGATCACAATTGAGGCCCAAATTTCTTTTGCTAAGCAAGATATTTGTTAAGTGAGTTTGCCCCGTTTTATCTTTCTTACCACTGTTAAGTGAATCACTACAGTTGTTAATAAAATGGTTGTTAAATGAATCTGGTTTCGCTGTTGACTTTGCTTGTCAGAAGCTCTCAAAAGGTGACATGACCTCAGGACACTGCCACTGTCATAAATATGAGTCAGTTGCCAAGTTTCTGAATTTTAATCATGTGACCATGGGGATGCTGCAATGGTCATAAGTATTAAAAACAGTTATAAGTCACTTTTCTTAATGCTGTTATAACTCTGAACAGTCACTAAATGAACTGTTGTAAGTCAAGGAGTACCTGTATTTGATAGGCATAATATTTCGCCCCTCTGCTTGGCTCCCTGTCACTTAAAATATGCGTCACAACCGCCAATGTGCGACATCCACCAGCAGAGGATTTATTGAGCTTTTCAAACCCTGCTAGGCCAACCATGGATAAATCCGAGAAAAGAAAAATTTCAGAAGAAAACAGAACATTTAATTCAACTACATATGCTAGCTTTGTGGCCGCTCAAGAAATAGTCAAGCACAGGAAGAGTTTGTGGGTCCTGGTGTTTTCTTTTCTGTGGGATACAGGTCCAAATGGCTTTTTGAGTGTTTAAGGTTGCAGACCCCTGAACTAGAAAGATATATCTAAACAGCAGTTCAATTCTTGGTTTTCTTAAAGGTGGATTTTAGGTAAATTCTGATATATGTATTTATCAGTTATTTTATGTATATCATAGCTTTCCACAGCTAACAATAAATTGAATGAATAACTTACCAGAGCAGGCTGAAATGAGATGCCTAAGATAGAAGACTTCAAACTTACTATTTGGATTCAGAGGTTATAGTAATGGGCTAATGGTAATTCTTTTTATAAAAACCTTTAAAAAGAAGGAATTGATTGTAGGAAAAATTTATCACATGTTTCAGATGCATAAGTATATATATTAAGTCTAGTGCAACTATTTCCACAGGACTGGTGTTTAATTTTTCACAGTCCTTATTTACATTAACTTGCCTATGCATGTTTTTCAGTGGTTATTTTTATCACCTATGTGTTCTGGTGGGTGTGCTATATGAATGCCCACTTTCTTCTTATGAAGCTCAAGCAATGATTTTGGTTCTTTTATTCTCACAAGAATCCTGTGAGGTGAGTGCGAAGTGAGCGATAGGAACTAATTCAAAATTACTCAGGAAATATTACAATTTAATTGGTGTAGGGAATGATTGATAACCCCAGTCTCTCTAGTTATTGCTGAAAGATAGCTCCCAGCATTCTTGCCATTACGTACAATTTTCTTAGGAGTGCTGGGTGTATAATTTAGCAACATCTGGTGTATCATCATTTTTCTATTCTTGTTATAACTAGCAATACATTACATGGATTCATGGTAGTTCTTTCTTGGCACCATATGTTTCTCCAATTAAAGTGTAAACACACACACACACACTTCAAAGTATCATATCTTCCTGCAATCTTCTCTTTTGAAAGCTAAACATGTCCAAAGGTGTTTTTTCAAGAGGCAACGGGACTTTCTGGTTTTTTCTTTGAAGACGTTTCGCTTCTCATCCAAGAAGCTTTTTCAGCTGAAGAAGCTTCTTGGAATGGAAGCAAACCGTCTTCAAAGGAAAATCAGTCCAGTTGCTTCTTGAAAAAGCACCTTTGGGACAACCTTGACCTGTATGATTGAGAATCTCTATAGACATTTAAACATGTCCATCTTCTTAATTATGTCTCGCAGAGCCTGGTTTTTCCGACCTTTTACTATCCTGATAGATTTCTGAATCCACTCCTCTTTCCATGTTCCTTTTAAAATACAGGTTTAGTGAGTGACTCGTTTAGCAACTGTTCAGAGTTATGACAATGATGAAAAAATAACTTTAAAAGAAATCCTCACATTTATGACTTTTGTAAAGTCTGTAAAGCAAAGGAAAACTGAAGTAAGATCATAAATACAGTTGCAGCTTCATTTAGCAACCACTTTTCTTAATGACCAATTTTCTGGTTCCAATTGTGTCACTAAACAAAGACTTCCTGTATAATGTTCAGAAGTGGACATAGTATTCCAAGCATGGTATAATTTCTGCTGAGTAACTGGGAAATTATTATCTCCCATAATCTAAATAACATGCTCCTGTTAATGTAAATTGCTTTATATATTTTGTCTGAACACAAAAGTAGGTGATGATTATTTTTATCAGCATCATAAGCCTTGAATATGGAAAGCCCTGAAATTTAGAAATTAATATGTTGCTTGTAACCAAATATGGCAATCCCACATATTCCAACATTAATCTACTATAAAATATAATCCACTGTAAATTTCTTGTGTAGAATGGATTGCCTGTGGTCTGTCTGTCTGTCTGTCTGCCTCTATCTATCTATCTATCTATCTATCTATCTATCTATCTATCTATCTATCTATCTATCATCTATCTATCTATCTATCTATCTATCTATCTATCTATCTATCTATCTATCTATCTATCTATCTATCTATCATCTATCCAAATTCTGATAGGGATACAGGAGTGCAGAGATTTTGCTATATTTGGAGCACCTTGTGAACTTGCAGTCTGTGTAACCAGCATGCTGATGCTTGCTTTATACAGTCTGCTACATTTGCTTCCAGCCAAGATATGGTAGGTGATGATAAGCCAACCCAGCTTTGAACTTGTATGAACCAATACATGAGATTAACTGTATTTTATAGGAACAGGCTGTGAGAGGAATAGGTATAGGTATAACATGCCTAAATGTAAGAGTAGCATTACTGTACAGTTATTGCCACATCAGGTTGGACTACATTGTAATCGAGATACTTTTTTTAAAAAAAAGTCTGATGCATGCAAGCCGTATTTCTTCGAGTAAACTGTACATTTTATTTCATTCTCTCCTGTGGGCTGTGAGTGTTGAAAGACGAAGGGGCAGGCAATGTGCTTCTGCTGCCAAGAGAGCAGAGGCAGCAACCTGCTGCCCCAGAATAGCAACAGTCATAAATATGGTCATGCTACTCCTCCACTTGGAGATCCAAATCACATTCCCGGTACCCAGTGGGGCCATTGGCTGCCAGGCATGCAAAGGCTTTGATAAAACAGTTGCAAATGGAGCGGTGGTTAAGAGAAGCTTAACTGCCCTCCCAGCCAAGTTGACATCAAGCAAAACAGGAGGTTGATGCCTCTGGAGCATAAAGTGCCATGGGCTGTTTGGTGCTAGGTATTACGGAAGCAGCTGACTCAGTGTTTCGGGGACAGAGTATCTTTGACATGAGAGCTGGCTGTTATTTGTGGTCTTGACAGCAACGTGCCTCTCCTTGCATAATGCAAAATGGAAGAGCAAGACCATGGTATTTTTGAGTTAGAATTCCTTTCAAGATTATCTAAAACAGCCCTTGGAGAAGCTGAATTCTACCATACCAGGCCAAAAAAAATCCGGGCGAGCAGTACTTATTGTTTTGCTGCTACTTAGGGATTGGCTGGATTTTTTTCAGCCAATATGCAGCAGACCTATTGAAGGTATCGACCTGCTAATATGTAATGGACAAATTAAAATTCTGTTGTAGGTAGTGGTAAAATTCAATTTTTTTTACTACCGGTTCTGTGGGCATGGCTTGGTGGACGTGGCAGGGGAAGGATATTGCAAAATCTCCATTCCCACCCCACTCTGGGGCCAGCCAGAGGTAGTATTTGCCGGTTCTCCGAACTACTCAAAATTTCTGCTACTGGTTCTCCAGAACCTGTCAGAACCTGTTGGATTTCACCCCTGGTTGTAGGCATTTTAATTGTCTTTCTGATTAATTTAAACTTTTCTTTAAATAGGAAACTTAATACCAGGTGTCCATATTTTGGTCATGGTTTCAGATTGCTCACAAATTCTAAGAAACATACATACATACACACCCACCCACCCACCCACACAATGTGTGTGTGTGTGTGTGAGTGTGTATAATAACAAAATAATGTTCCTTTTAATCATGATTAAAAATATTAACTCTTCCTTGTTTTGATTTTTTCCTAAGGTAAAGTACATTATTCAAACTTTCTCCCCAGAACTAAGTTATTTTTTACTTAGCTAAAGTTGAATCTATACTATACAGAATGAATCAATAAAATTAAAATAATTAAAATGACTTTTTGAATTTTCAATTAAAAGGGCCTTTTTCTCCTAACCAGAAATGGGAAACATCTTTTTAGCCAGAGAAATGAATTTTTCTTCCTGCAGGATTTCCAGAGAGGCTCTGTGTCAGTACAAGGAGACATTCTTAAATTCTGACTTCACCTATTTTAGCCCTGCTCCAGCCCTGTTTAGGGCTGGCATTGTTCAAGTCCAAACGTTTTGGAAAGCATGCCAAATACTCTGGTGTAGTTGCTGCCAGGGGAGATATTTGGGGTAGGTAGAGGAGAGTGACTTCAGAGCCTTCTGAGAGCAGGGACCTTTCCTCTCATGCTCTGACTTTTCATTTAAGAGGTGCTATTTTTGAACAGGATACTAATCCATGGGATAATGTCTGGGCAAACTTTTATTTTTTTCCCAATTGAAAAATGAGAGCACAAGGATCAGAAGTGTTCCTTCACCTTTCTTAAAACTTATTACGATTGCATTGTGGGATGGCCTCTGTTTAAAAATCTATTCAGTTCTTTTGCAGGACAATGGTGGTAAACTGAGCTTCTTTTAATAGCTTTCAACAATCTTAGGTCTAAAGAAACAATTTTTAAATTTCTCTGCAATTTAAAACCAAGTTTGACTTACTTCAGAACACTGGTTAAAATGATAATCTGCATTAATCATCCGTGGGTTGAAGCATGGTATGTGAAAAATATTTCTCCCAATTCTTTCCTGGGTAGAATGGGTCTTTTAAAAAAAGCATTGTGAATTCTTTGATGTCCCACTACATATTTTTTGTTTGAATTTAAAGTAACTTACGTAATTGTATCTGACATGTAAATTGATACACATATTCAGCAATTTTGCTTTTAAATATTGAAGCTTTAGTATATTCAGTGTGTTTCATGTGGAAAAACTATCACTCTGCCGTGAAACTTTGTTTCTCTCTCTGTTATATAATGATATATGGGTTCTGGGAGAGGAGTATTTATAATAAATCTTGATCGTAAGGAGAAAGAGAACATTTTTATTTTATGCATTATTGTGTCTAATTTGAGGAGAATGTTGCTTTATAATTTGCATACACAATTAAAAATCACCCGTGATCACAAATATCCCTAAAGTAGCTAAAACACACATGATAGATTTGTGAGATAAAATGCAAGTTGTTAATGTGAGAAGAAGGGGTGCTTTACTCCACCGTAGAATTCATACTGAGGCAATGCCTTTATAAACCCAATTCATGAGGGTTTTTTCATGGGAAGGTTATAAGTGTCCATCCTTTTTCATTATGCAATATTATTAGAGAGAATAAGAGAGAGAAAAACAGTGAGAAGTAAACTTGGCAGATGTTCCAAATAGACTGGCAGAGTTTGCAGCCATAGCTGGATTACATGAATTTTCCATCATCATGTAAATCAGGTTTTGTGAAGTGTAAAGGTAGGGCGAGGTTACGCCAAGAAAGTAACTAAAATTTGGCCTTATTTTTGGAAACATGCTAAGTACTCCTGTTGGCTTAATTCTCTTTCCAGAAAAATCGATGCAGTTTATTGAAATTTAGCTTTGGTTGGATTGCTTGTCCTCCAGTTCCCTCTAGTTGCCGTGTTCATGGTTGACTGCTATTGATTTTGTAGCCAAACCAGTATCACCCATGCATGACAAGAAAGCAAACAAAATAACCAACAATATTATGAAAGGAACTCAGGGAAGCAGGGAGTCGGCCCCCACCAAAAAGTAGTGCAATCAAAACTTGTGACTGCAGTGCCTATTTTACTACTACTTCAAATCTCAGTCTTTTTCTGCCCCTGCTGATAATTCATGCTTGCTCACCGGTAATGCTGTTTTATCTCTGCTAGCAAATGCAATCACAGCTGAACGTTTGAAACAACATGAATAAAATCAATAGCTGAAGGGGAGCAGAAACATACGCATACCATAGGAAATTAGGAGACCCAGTGTGCAGTTGTCACATCTTTGAACGGCTAAAAAAATTATATTCTGGAAATGAAATACGCCAGAACAATATATTTGATGCATGAAATTTATGTAGAAAGGAAAGGAAGATAAAATACTTAATTTTGCTGGAACAGGATTATTAATTGCTACAGGGATATCATACAGTTGGTAAAAGTTTTATTGTTGTTGCTGCTGCTGTTAAATTGTCAGAAGTAGCAGAAAAATCCCTCTATATTTTTCCTAAACTTCTATATAGGTTATTTTTCATTCAGTTTCTATAGTTCACAACCATTTGTACATAGTTTTTCCATGTGTACAAGCAAAAATGGCAGTTTAACATTGGTGGGACTGACATTTACGAAGATTAGTTTTGATTTTGTTTCCTCCAACAACATATATAGAATGAAATTCAGCCAGAATCTGAAATCATGCTTTATAATTAATATTAGGGTGAAATGAAATGGAAACAAAATTAAAGCATTTTATATACTGAAAGTATTCCATATTATATACTTAACTATTTTTATTCCAAGTATTCCAACAGTAGACTTGAAAAAAATCTGCTTCTATTTCTTTCTCTCCTCTTTTAATTAAAAATAATGACCCACATTTTGTACTGGTAATCAGATATGAGTCTCAACCCACAGAGGCAACAGATAAGAATCTGAGATATTCCAGTTTTACATATCTCTCTCATATTGCCGACATAACAAAACCTTACGTGACTTGTACAGATTACAAAGCAAATGAGTAAAGGCTTTGTAACAATGTTGAACCGTTGCCTAGTTCTAGTCATAAAACTTGTGAACCCATGACTAATTATAATGGAATGCAATGGATATGTTCATTTAGGTTACTTGCAGTAGTGATAGGTAGACTTTTGTGGGTTTGAAAGGTAGAAATAAGTAAATGAATGAATCCTAATACTCCTTTTTCACTTTATTGGTTGAATTCAGCAGCCAGGTTATCATGATAGGAGGTTCTTAAATTAAAGAAAAAGTATTTGATCTATGGTAGATTTCATGAAAATGTCAAAATAATTTGCTTTCCTTCTCTCTTTCTCACTCACTCTCTGTGTTCCTTCCTCCTGCTATTTTCCCCACAACAATTTTCCCCTGTGAGAAGGGTTAGACAAAGAGAGAGAAAGTGATTAGCTCAAAATTATCCAGCTGGCTTTCATGTTTAAGGCAGGACTAGAACTCACAATCACTTGGTTTCCAGTCTGCTGCCTTAACACTGGACCAGTGGTGTGTTTCAAAATTTTTTACTACTGGTTCTGTGGGTATGGCTTGGTGGGCGTGGCATGGCTTGGTGGGCATGGCTTGGTAGGCATGGCAGGGGAAGGATACTGTAAAATCTCCATTCCCATCCCAGTCTGGGGGAAGGATACTGCAAAATCCCCATTTCCTCCCGATCAGCTGGGTCTTGGGAGGCAGAGAATAGATGGGGGCGGGGCCAGTCAGAATTTTTACTACCGGTTCTCCAAACTACTGAAAATTTCCGCTACCAGTTCTCCAGAACTGGTCAGAACCTACTGAAACCCACCTCTGCACTGGACCAAACTGACTCTTAATATGCAAGTGGTTTTCCATTTTATAGTCCAGATTAATTAGTGAAGCATGCTTTATAATGGAAGGGAGATTTACTTAGAGGAAATACATACCCTATACATTATAGTAATAGACTATAGTAATTGACAAAGCCTAACATCTAGCTAGCCATGCTACCAGAAAAGTCCAAGATCAGGGAAGAAAGCAGAAGACTGACCTCAAATTAGCAGTCTCAAACAACAGGCTGAGTGAAAAACAGGAGACACAGAGTTTAATCCTTAACGATTTACTATTACTTACTACTGCCCTCTTGTGGTCAGTTGGTCCGACATACTCAAACATCAGTGCCATTGAATTTGGCATTGAATTCAGCTTCTTAGTCTAATCTACAGTGCTTAGATTTCTTGATGGCCTTATCTAGAAGCCATGAAAATATGTCTAGGGCTTGCCCTGTATAAGGATTGCCCTTTCTTTGGTTTATAGAGAACTGGTATTGATGGTAATTTTCAGTTCAGTCTCAGAAATATAGATTGCTCATTTCTGTATTTTTTTCCTTTATACAATAAACAGCTATGAGAACCAGATATATATTCCCAAACAGTAACTTTTTCTCCTCTGGGATATTCCTGACTGTTATCATGTAGAAAAGTTAGTTAAGTTTGAGGTACAGTTTGTTTTTATGCATTTTTCCTCAGCAGTTTTGCTCTAAAGAGTTTTAAAAAATATAAAACAAAATATATCTGACTGAGCACTTATGTTACATCTGCACTGGGAACAACAACAACAACAACAACAATAATGCTGATGATGCTGATGCTGAATTCAGTCTAAACATCTGGCTGACTGTGCTACCAGCCATAATAAGTACCTGCTACATAAATCCCCAGACTTAACAATAGTCAATTTGGATAGTGGGTGTGGCAATAGCAGTACAGAAATGGAGATAGCAGTACAGAAATGAAAGATAACTAAATACAAAGACCTGCAAATAAGAATAGAATGACTGCAGCAAAAGAAAGCAAAGTAGGTGCCTTTGGCGTAATCCCAAAACAATTGGAGCAATTCACTTGAACACTATCAATATTGACAAAGTCACCATTGGTCAATTGCAAAAGGCAGTTTTACTTGGAACCGCTTACACCCTGCTTTAATACCATCAAACAACAACATTTGCCTATCCCAGGTCCTTAGGAAGAATACCATAGGTGGACAAAAATGCCAAATCCCGTCAAAACATCTGGCTGACTGTACAACCAGCCCTAATAATAATAAAATATAAACTCAATATAACCTTTTACTTGAGGAAGTGTATCCTCATTATTTCTAGAGCTATGGAGACCTCTTGTGGTCATTCAGAATTAAGTAATTTAATTTATTAAGAATTTTTCAAATGGTGTATATTACTGATGCTTTCCTAGAAACATTTATTTTGCTGTGTTCATTTATTGACAAAATCCCCTTACTTTTAAGTGACCCCTTTCATTCATTATTCTACAACTTGAAATATTTATTTATTTATTATTCTGTAATCAAAACACTCTGTAAAAATGTAATTTTCTAAGCAATGTTATCCACATAAACCACACTTTTCAATCTTTGTTATAAATTATCTTAAGAAGACTAGTCGTTCTAGCATGAAAATGTGTAACCATTATTTGGATGCTTGCATGATTATTTTTTATTTTTTGGAAACTGCAATTTATATAGTCCAGATCTTAACTTAGATTCCAAAAGTGTATTTGTCATTTCCATGGTACTATTAGCAGTCTGTATTTTTAAAAAATCAATTAAACGTATAATCATGCTAAAACATGGTTAAGATTTTCAGGTCTGGCTTCAACCATAAAGGAATAAAAGTGAAAGAAGATTCCCCAGTAAATATGTTTAATCTGAGATGAGGAAATGCTAGAATATACATTTTAAATACAACAGAAAGCATCACATCTACCATTATGAAACAAACATAAAGTTAACTAAAATGGAACACAATTATGAGCCAGTGAAATGCCCAGGAGGTTAATACAATTATGTATGAAAGTGTGTTGAACTAAAAGAAAAACATGGGAAATACATAACATTCATGCACCTCATACACATTTTGAGGCAGATATTAATATACTGTTGAAATATTGAAGACATATCCATTGAATTCTGTTATCCTGCATTATTTAAGTTCGGATTCCTGTCTGAGTTCAAAAAAGCTGCTTTGTATTTTAGTTAAATTAATTAAATGTATCTAGAATATTTATTTATTACAAATTAGAGAAGAAATTCAGGAAAAAAACATTTTTTTCTTGAATTTAGGTAGGTAGCTTAGTTATCTCTGTTGATCCTGAATACCCAAGATTTTCAACAGCTCACTGTCAGAGAGTGAGGGCAAAATCAGGAAGGCAGCTTCATCTGCTAGTAATGAGCATGCTCAGTTTATGGAGCAGACTCAGTAACAGAAAGAGGGGGAGAGAGAGAAAAAAAAAATCAAATCTCATGGGCAGAATCTCGGAGCAGTGAATTGAGCAGGAAGAAAAACGTGAAATGGCCGAAGAAAAGGAGGACCAGATGGCCAACAAAGCACCCCCAGCTGAAGTGGAGGTCAAGTCAGAGGATAAACTCATCCTCTATCACTGGACACAGTCCTTCAGTTCCCAAAAGGTGAGCGTCTCATTTGCTAAAAGGAATGTTGTATTTCAGAACCTGGATAGCTCCCTCCACCCATGTAGCCCCCCACCCTGTCAATTTGCCCTGTGGGGACAAAGCACTGTATTAAAGGCCGCTCCGAGTGGGTGCCTGAGAGAAGAAGGAATCAAAAATAATGAAAGAATGCCATACTCTAGCCAGGAAGCTTCATAAACAGGCCTAGATCCTTTCCCACTATTGTTAAATTTTGTGCATTAAGAATTGGAACTTGGCTAATCCAAGATAAAGGAATGAAAAGTGAGATCAATTTATCTTACAGGAAAAAAAGTGTCATATGAAGAGCTGATATTTAATATTCACATTAAATGGTTCCTGCAGGTTTCTTATTGTTTCTCTGGAATAGCAGCATGTTTTATTTAGCTATTTATTATCATAATCTCCCAATATCCATTAGCAAATATCCCACGACCAAGTTCGATATGGCACTCTGAAGATTCTATGGCCAGATTTGGCTCTGAATCCATAAATTTTGTGATAAACTCTATGCTTTTTTTTTAAAAAATGGGGCACTCATAATCTTTTAACAGGAAAGCCCATCCATTTGTTTCAGGTACGACTGGTGATTGCTGAAAAGGGGTTGAAATGTGAAGAGCATGATGTAAGCCTTCCATTGAGTGAACATAATGAGCCTTGGTTTATGCGTTTAAATGCATCTGGAGAAGTCCCTGTGCTCATTCACAAAGAGAACATAATTTGTGATGCAACTCAGATTATTGACTACCTTGAAGATACTTTTGTGAATGGTAATAAGTTATTTACATATATACATATATATATTAAAAGCCTTAAGGTGTGTATTTATTTCATATGTCTATGGAGATTCTCATTCATCCAGGCCATTGTTGTTCCAAAGGTACTTTTTCAAGAGGCAACTTTCTTGTTTTTCTTCGAAGACTTTTTGCTTCTTATCCAAAAAGCTTCTTCAGCTCTGTCTGGATGGTGAGAAATGGAAGGATTTATATTCCTTGCAGACGGCTGGTCATTTGCATTCTTTTAGAGAATCCTTGTGGCCTCAACCACTCTCAGAAAGAATGCAAATGACCAGCTGTCTGCAAGGAATGTAAATCTTTCCATTTCCCACCATCCAGACAGAGCTGAAGAAGCTTCTTGGCTAAGAAGCAAAAAGTCTTCAAAGAAAAACAAGAAAGTCCAGTTACCTCTCGAAAAAGCATCTTTGGGACATCTTATTTCATAGAAATGTATTTATGCACTAAATGATTATTTATAGTATAGATTTTATGTTTTATGTCTTATTTATACACCACTCAGAATCCTTCTGTGAGGGAGATGGGTGGTTTCTAAATGTGATAAATAAATTGCAGTTTGAGAAAGTTGTCAGGAGGGATACATAATTTTAAGCTTTATTCTTGCAAGACATAGAAAAGACACTTCGAAAGGAAAACATCTTTTTGGAGTGGGATATAGACACATATAAATCATTTTATCAGCAATTCTTCTGTAGAGAAACAGGAATCTACCTTGACCAGTATTATCTATCTTAAATGGCAATGGCAATGGCTATCTGGGAAGCTAGAGGATTTCTTTATTTCTTATATAATCCTGTTAACAAAAATCATATCAAGAATATGTTACTCTATATACAAGTATTCAACAGGATGGAGCTAAATGATAACAGAATAGAATGGATTCCTATAAAATATATTCCTTGCACCTGAGCAGAAATCTACCAGTTGTACCTTGGGGAGACAGGCATCTAAGTACAAACAAAAAAAACAATTATCCAGATTTGATTTAGATTCTTGAAAGGATACCATAAGTACTAATATTAGTTTAGTGGAGTGGCATCTATAACAAATTTAAATAAATATTAATTCAATTGAAAGTTCTGAATTGATTTGAAATAGTAATTGAAAGCTGCTGAGAGTTTTCAGAGAATCAACAGGGCCCCATTTATCTTGCTTCTGTCTTACCTTTACTACTGGGCTACCAAATCATAAATAACTCTGGATGAGTATACGGACATGAATTTGGCAAAAGTATCAAAACATGTTTGCCATTGTCTCCTTCTAGGCCAGTGATGGCGAACCTTTCAGCTAACTGTTCTAAGAAAAATGTGATAAATGCACTTTTATGCCCCTTAATTTTTTTGTGCTTTTGAAATGTTATGTTTAGCAACAATAAAAAAGAAAAACATTTGCAATATCATTTCTCTCTTTCCCTCCCTCCCTCCCTCCCTTTCTCTCTCTTTTCCTTTCTGTTTCTCTCTGTTTCTCTCCCTCTCTCTCTGTCTTTCTGTTTCTCTTTCTTTTTCCCTCCCCCCTCTCTTTTCCTCCCTCCCTCCCTCCCCATCTCTGTCTCTCTGTCTCTGTTTCTCTCTCCTTCCGTCCCCACTCTCTCTGTTTTTCTTTCTCTTACCCTCTCTCTCTTTTCCTCCCTTCTTCTCCCACTCTCTGTCTCTCTGTTTCTCTCCCTCCCTTTCCCTCCCTCCCTTTCCCTGCCTCTCTCTCTTTCCCTCCCTCTCCCTCTCTCTTTCTCCTTATCTCTTTCTCTGCCTCTGTTTCCATCTCTCTCTCTTTCCCTCCTCCCTCTCTCTCTCTCTCTCTCTGTGTTCTGCCTGTCTATCTATCTATCTATCTATCTATCTATCTATCTATCTATCTATCTATCTATCTATCTATCGCACTCTACATGGGGCTACCCTTGAAGAGTGTTCGGAGACTACAGTTGGTCCAGAATGCAGCTGCGCAAGTTATCGTGGGTGCATCTAGGTACACCCACATTACACCAATTCTCCGCGAGCTGCACTGGCTCCCTATTGGTCTCGGGGCACAATTCAAGGTGTTGGTTATTACATTTAAAGCCCTACATGGCTCAGGGCCAGGCTATCTTCAAGACTGCCTTCTATCGCATAGTTCCCAGTGACCGGTAAGATCCCACAAAGTTGGTCTCCGGGTCCCGTCAACTAAACAATGCCGGCTGGCAGGCCTGCGTGGGAGGGCCTTCTCTGTGCCTGCCCCAGCTCTCTGGAACCAGTTACCTCCTGAGATCCGGACTACCCCCACCCTATTGGCCTTCCGGAAAGTGGTGAAGACCTGGATTTTCCGGCAGGCCTGGGGCCTTTGATCTCGCTGTTGCAATCTTGTGAGATCTGGCCATGAATGGTGTGCATTGGCTTATAATGTTTTTAAATGTTTTATAAATGTTTTAAAATAATTTTTGCAATGTTTTTTAATAATGTTCACATTATTTTTGTTGTAAGTCACCCAGAGTTCTTTGGGAGTTGGGTGGCATATAAATTTGATGAATTAAATTAAATTAAATTAGCTATCTATCTGTGCTTTCCTGCCTGGCTTAATGTGTCATGTGAATCCAACCACTTGGCCTATGGAGGGGGAGTGGAGGTTGGCAGGCAAAGTCAAATATTGGAGATCCGTGCAAAATATGGCAACTCCAACCTGGATCCTGTTAGGGAGACACCCCTTCCCCTTCTCCACCCACAGCAGGGCCCTGGGTGGCCTGAGGGCAGCTCTCTCCTTGGAGCAGCCAGCAAGCAAACAAACATGGTGCTCCAGCTGGGAGGCGGTGACACGGAGCCCCTCTTCTGGCCAGTGAGAGTGGAACAGGCAGGGCACGCACCTTTCCCACCACCACAGTGATGGCTGGGAAGGACGTGCGAGCCAAATGTTTGGAGCTGTGCTCGGTGGAGTTTGCAAGTGGGCTCGGCAGGGCCACTTAGCAGGGAGTGAGACCCCGGCCTGTTTGGTTCACTTCAAACCAAACTGCACTGTGGGGTGCAGAAGGCAGAGGAAATCCGTGCCTCTCAGTGTTCAATCCTCAAAGACTTCTTTGGGTGACTGGGAGGACAGGGCGGGGTTGGCCAGTGGTGGCATCACCCAACAGAGAGCCACAGCAGAGGGATGAAAGAGCCTGCGGCTTGCTGACACCCGCCCTATGGCATATTCTATACTGGGATGATGGCACATGTGCCCACAGAGAGGGCTTTGCATGCTACTTCTCACATGCATGCCATAGATTCGCCACCAGGGTTCTAGGCTCTTTTGATTTTCCAGACTCCTATCCCAGTATTTCCCAGAAGAGATCTTGTTTAATTTCTAAGTTCAGATAAAGTCACCCTTGGTAGTGCAACCTGGTGGAACATATTCAAAATAGCATCACTGCCAAAACAAGGCTAAATCGTGGTGAAAAAGGGTCTTGAAAATCTGTTTCATTCAAAAGTGGGTAGAACTTATCAGCTTCTACACTTTCTCAGATCTGGAGCCCGTATTAATTTTTTTCTCCCAGGAGTTAGGGGATGTTTGCTTTCTTTAATAAAGGTTGGCTTAATACACTTGTAACTTCTTGGATCCAGCTAAGCATGAAAGTAAGGATGAAAGAAATAAAAGCTGCTTAACAAATCTTTTATTCACATTCTACAGCTTTAAAAACAAAGAAGGAAGCTTCCCCTAGTTTTCTATAATCAGTCTTTAAAATATGGTGCTTAATAAGCTTCTGAAAAATTTATTTCATTTCTACTGAGACAGAAGTTAAAGGCCCAAAACTAATGAAAGATATATACTATAGGTCTGTGATGGCGAACCTATGGCATGGGTGCCACAGGTGGCATGCGGAGCCATATCTGAGGGCACACGAGCATTGCCCTACCTCAGCTCCAGCACATGTGCCTGCTGGCAAGCTGATTTTTGGGCCTTCCGGACCCACCGGAAGTCAGAAAATGGGCTGTTTCTGGCCTCCGGAGGGCCTCCAGGGGGTTGAGGAAGGCCGTTTTTGTCCTCCCCAGGCTCCTAGAAAGCCTCTGGAGCCTGGGCAGAGTGAAAAACGGGCCCACTATGCCATCACGTGCCAAAAGCGTGGGGAGCGTGGGGGGGCACGCGCACGTGTGCGGGAGGGCTGGGCACGGGTGGGCATTGAATTATGGGTGGGGGCACGCACACACACAATCCCCCCGCTCTCCCCCCACTTTTGACACACAACAGCAAAAAGGTTAGCCATCACTGCTATAGGTAGTTGTTGACTTACAATGGTTCATTTAGTGACTCTTAAAAGTTACAATGGCACAGAAAAAATGACTTGTGACCATTATTCACACTTGCATCATCCCCATGGTCATATGATCAAAAGTCAAATGCTTGGCAGCTGATTCATATTTATGATGGTTGCAGTATCCTGAGATCATGTTATCAACTTTGGCGACCTTCTGACAAGCAAAGTCAATGGGGAAGTCAGATTCACTTAACAACCAAGTTACTAACTTAACAACTGCAGTGATTCACTTAACAATTGTCGCAAGAGAGATCATGAAATGGGGCAAAGCTCATTTAACAAATTACTCATTTAGCAGCAGAAATTTTGAGCTCAATTGTGGTCGTAAATTGAGGTCTATGTATATTAAGAAAATGTTACTTTTATCATGAATGAGATTCAAGGTTGCTAATTCTCATTATGACTAAGCAAAGAAAGATTAGCCCCTATCTCAAATCTCTTATAACTTGATTAGTTCAAGAGGCACTGCATTCCAACTTGTATGAAGATTCTTAGAACAACAAATGCTGCAGAGATATTTAAAACAGAGTTTATGATTTGGGTGAATGAGATGCTATCTTTGGGAAAGATCTCAGTTAAAATTTTAAAGAAAAGTTTTATCATTAAGCATTAATCAAGGATATTTGATTCCAGGAGGACCAGAGATAAAGATTGTGGTGGTTTAGGGTAGATTAGAAGTCTTTCTGCAAATACAATTGCATGTTATTATCAGAGCTTTGAAGTTTAACTGGTTGGTTAAACTGACTTATTTTATTTTACTTTATTTTATTTTATTTTATTTTATTTATTTTATTTTATTTTATTTTTAATATCTTGTTTTGCTTTGTTCTTGTATTTTTTCTTCCTTTTTTGAGTTGTGTTTTAATGTTGCGAATAAAATAAAAAAACTTATTGAAAAAAATGACTTCACTAATTCAGCCTTTTATCCAAATCAGATCATATTCGAAATCTCTTTTATTTTTTACTTTCAGATATAAGGGCTGAAGTGGGTAAGAGGCAGTGGTGGGTTTCAAATTTTTTTGCTACCGGTTCTGTGGGTGTGGCTTTGTGGACGTGGCATGGCTTTGTGGGCATGGCAAGGGAAGGATACTGTAAAATCTCCATTCCCACCCAACTCCAGGGGAAGGGTACTGTAAAGTCTCCATTCCCTCCCCAATGCAGGGGAAGGTTACTGCAAAATCCACATTGCCTCCCGATCAGCTGAGAATAGATGGGAGCAGGGCCAATCAGGTGGTATTTACCTGTTTTCTGTTCTATTCAAAATTTCCGCTACCAGTTCTCCAGAACTGGTCAGAACCTGCTGAAACCCACCTCTGGTAAGAGGTTATAAACCAACATTCTTTTAATTTTTTTTGTTAACTTTCATCTCTGGATATTCTTCTCTGTAGAAAAGACTCCAAAATTAATGCCAGAAGAAGGAAGTATGTATTATCCAAGGGTTCAGCACTACAGAGAACTCCTAGATTCCTTGCCTATGGATGCATACACACATGGTTGCATTTTACATCCTGAATTAGCAGTAGACTCCATGATTCCTGCGTATGCCACGACCAGAATTCGTAGTACGTACAAGAATTTTATCTGCCCTAGTTATCTGTGGTGTTCAATTTCATTTTAATTTTCTTATTTAAATGATTTTACCAAATTTACATTTATTAAAAATTAATTTATCAGCCTGCTGAAATAAGCAACATATGGTGTTTTAAAAAAACATTTGTCAAATAAATTTTAGTTGACTTTCAGGATTAATTCTGCATTACAGATGAGGGTTCTCTGAACTGTTCACGCAAGATATTGTAAATCCATATGTTTGGTTAGGAAGTAAAACTTTTTAACATGATAAAGTTTATTTAATTTACTTGAAAGTTCGATGATTGATAACCTTAACTGTCTTATTGCTGTTTTGCAAGGCCAAATAGGTAATACTGAATCTGAATTAAAAAAACTCGCTGAAGAAAACCCAGATCTGCAGGATGCATATATAGCAAAGCAGAAACGACTCAAAGTAAGAACAGAATATGTATAATTAGTTAAAATGGATCCTGGGATTGCTTGGAGTATGATATTAATGTGAAATAGCAAATATTGTTATTGCATGCTTTTCTGCTTGGAATAATTCCATTTTAAAAGGAATTATATACATGTCATTTTGTGTCATTTAGTAATCTTACATTTGCTTGCTGAGATTCACAATATTCAAGAGAACGTATCATCATTTTTTGCAAGCTAATAAATAATCTATTTATTTCCTGTAGTCTAAATTGATGGACCATGATAACATAAAGTACTTACAGAAAATATTAGATGAGTTGGAAAAAGTTTTGGATCAGGTTGAAACTGAGTTGCAAAGAAGAAATGAAGAAACACCAGGTAGAATATTATTTGCAGACTCATTCTGTCTCATTTTTTTTTTTTTTGATTCTACAATGTTGAACAATATCTCCATTTAGTAATCTCTAGGATATTTCAAGTCATGTTCCTATTTACCAAACCATTACAACAAATAATCTAGAACTAATGGTTACAAACATTTAATAAGAATATTAATTGCATGCAATAGAGGAATCTTTGCATCATATTGCATTTTATTAGTCTCTAATTATTTATGACTTTATTTTTGATATCAGAAAATGGACATCAGCCTTGGCTCTGTGGAGACTTCTTTAGCTTGGCTGACGTATCCCTTGCTGTAACACTCCATCGGCTGAAGTTCATTGGACTAGCAAGAAGAAGTTGGGGAAATGGAAAGCGGCCTAACGTGGAAGCCTATTATGAGCGTGTCTTGAAGAGACAACCATTTCATAAGGTTTTGGGACATGTCAACAACATACTAATCTCAGCAGTTCTTCCAACAGCATTTCGAGTAGCGAAGAAGAGGGCACCCAAAGTTTTTGGCACAACTCTTCTGGCTGGCTTTTTAGCAGGAATAGCATATTTTGCATTTATGTGTGCTCGGAAGAGGTTTGCTAACTTGCTATTATCAATAAGAGGAAGGCAGAGGTATCTGTAGATGCTTCCTTGCTAGATTGGGATCAGAGTACTTTATTTTTCAAAGAGGCTGATTTGAAGAATAATGGTCCAAAATATTGTCTTCTATTATTAGGCCTTTTTCTGAATGTAGAAATACATTAGTAATGTAAAGAAATCTTGCAAATTTAAGGAAAAATACAATGATTAATTTCAAGCATCTTGCTATGCTATTATATGTTCAATACTATATGTTCAATATGATTTGGATTTAGTGTAACATCCATCAAGCTATTATGGATCATAAACTATTGTTGATGGGTTCCCTGTTGTAAGCAATGTTTCAGTGACCTATGGGTAAAAAAATCCCACGGTTAGTTCCATATGTGAAACAGACAGTAGGTTGTTTGTGGAACTGTGGAAGTGTATTTTTGTTCCCTCTTGCTCCGTGCTGCCTTTATTTTTTCTTTTTTTATAATGTCTTTATTAATTTTCAACATCAAACTTTAAAATACAAATTAACAGAAAAAGGAAAGGGAATTAAATTAAAATTAGAAGTAACAAAAATATATCAAACAAATTTGTAACAAAAATGATCTCTTTCTTTCTTTTGTTACAGCGATTATAATAATACAACCACCTCTTTCTTAGTTTAAACAAATAGCACCAATTTACAAAACACCTAAAATACTAATAATCAATTTACTAAAATCTCCAATGTGCATAAAATATCATTCTCTTAATTTTATCTAAGAAGTAGTAAATTATTAAATACAAATCTCTATGTTTAAAAAGCTGCAATATTTCTCTAGTCGAATCCAGTCTAATCTTCAGATCTCAAAGTCAAAAGTTGATTTTTCTCTTTATTGTATAAGAAATCTAAAAACTGTCTCCAAGTCATAAGAAATCTATCAAATCATGCTGCCTTTCTTTACCTGCAGAAGAATTTATCTGGAGAACAGAGCTAGGCCTCTGAGCAGGATGGGATGAAGATGTAGAGTTGTTTGTTTAAAGCTGGATTTATTCAAAACTGGATAGATGGAGTTTTCTTAAATTTAATTCTGTGCAGAGCCCTTCATGTAGTTTTGATTAACTTCCTCCCGATTACACCATTCTGCATATTATCTCATTATGTTAAGGCGAGTCCCTGGCCCTTCATTTTCCTAAAATTTATTTATAAATTTATTTATTTATTTATTTATTCATTTATTCATTTATTTATTTATTTATTTATTTATTTATTTATTTATTTTCTTACCAATAAGGCAACTCTAGGTGACTTACAAATGATAAAAAAGATAAATACAGAAACAATTACAATTTTAAAAGCCACAAAAAGTCGTGTCATTTATAAAAGTCACAATTATAAGTCACTATATCTAACCAGTAAATTTGTTTGTAAACAACGGAAGTTTATATCTGTTATTTTAATAGATTGTTGTATTGTGATTGGCTCATAAGGCAAGTCCGTTAAATGTTGGCTGACACAATGGCACATGCTTCAATTACAGCCTTAAAAAGATATGACTAGATAGATGTCAGATAGGATTCCAAGGCACAAATTAAAGTTATGCCTATCAGACTTTCTTGATTGTTTGTGTGATTTGGAAACATTTATGCACATTAATGATCTATAATGTACTTATTAGAAGCAGTGGGCATTTTATACTGGCTTTTGTGCAAATAATATATGGGTAATTGTTTTTTTTTCTTAACATAAACATGTTTCGTGCTAGTGTATTAATGCAATCTATGATGTACTTCAGAAAATATCTGTTTCACAAATACAGCTTCTTCAGAACAAATATGACCATAGTGTTTTGACTAATTCTTTCATGCTTTTTTAAAAAATAATTAAAATTGGTTATCCAAACATTAGCTTAATTGCTAAACATGACTATGATAGAACCTTGAATTTCCATCATATGTCATGATGGTTGCAAATCATGGCACTCATGAGATCGATTCAATTTTATGACCTTTCTGTGGATGCAACAGTTGTAAAGTGAGTGCTGCAATTGAAAAGCAAACCGATTGTCTGCAGCGGGCATGTGATGACCCAGGGCAAGGCACAGAGGCAACACAGTCAGGGCTGTGGAGTTGGGTGAATTGGGACATTTAAACTTGCTTCTTTTTTAATTCCAATCTAAATTTAGTAGGAGTGGGAGTCAGTGCATTGTTTGCCGACTCCGACTCCGACTCCTACTCCAGGTACCCAAAATTTCCTCTGACTCCGGCTCCTCGACTCCGACTCCAACTCCACAGCCCTGAACACAGTCAGCTCAAATCGTCCCTATATTGCTCCAACTTTCCCCCAAATGCTCCCATGTTATGGCAAATCCCAGAACTGAGTGATCACACACACACACACACACACACACACACACACACACACACACACGCACACACACCTCCAGCAGCCTCTGGCTGCAAGTAGTCCCGCAAAATGCTGTGAGCACAACAGCTACAAAGAAAGAAATCTAGTGGGGCAAGAGAATGAGTCCAAGAAGCAAAGGAAGATGGCAATGGTTTCAGGAAGCAAGAAATAAAGCAAGAAGTCCAGGAAACTCCAAACATCAGCAATGGCACACAAAACTTCATGAATTCAGCGTTTGTTCCTGACAAATGCCCTTCCCCACAGTGTCTCCTTAAGTCTCAATCCCCAGGTGTACCTTGTGAAGATGGGCAGGGCGGTCTCCTCCTGAGTTCTCTGTTGGCCTGCATTGTTCCTGCCTCCTCTCCACTCTCCTTGTTTGGGGATCAGGAGGGGGTGGTTCTTGCTCATCGCCTTAGCTCCTTCGCTCCTCATTTCCTCTCCTGCTCTCTGTTGGTCATCCTGACCCTGTTCTTTCCTCCTAGCAAGCCATCCCACTCCTGGCCTGCCTCCTCCTCACATTACTCTGAAACCAACAAAGCCGCTGCCTCGGCTCCAGCTCTGGCTTGTCTTCCTCCGCAGATTCAGGCTCCGACGGGGACATGATCGGGCATTTTTTTCCAGAAACCAGGAGTAAATGTTGATTTCCAGTAAAATATTGCAGTCCTGTGACTGCAGGATATTGCAAATGGCTATTAATGTGTGCTGGTGACAGTGGAGTGGTGGTGATCATCAGAACATTAAATCTGGGTCCTAAGTAACTTTTGGTGGTCGATCCCTCATAACTTTGAGTGGTCTCTAAGCAACTAGTCATTAGTTGAGGGCTACCAGTATATTGCAGTGTCAGACATTGTGCACAAAAGTCAAGAGGAGACTTCCCATTTATCTTTCCCTTTATCCAGTATTGCAAGCCCAGTTGTACTAGTTTTATCCTAACTAAAAGCATTGTTATGGCATCAGTCTATTTATTCATTTTGACAATCCCAATTCTTCTAAGAAGTTTTATTCACTATATGTGTTAATTCAGAAACAAGCCCTCCTGTTGTGGCCTGCCAGCGACCCACAGAGCTGGTAGCAGATTCGGACAGTGAGGAGGTTGGGAAGGAATGTGGGTAAATCCTGGAGTCTGGCAAAGGCTCGGACGAGGGCCATCTGGTATTATGTGCTGCCTCTGGAGCCTCCGGAATCTGACATCAGTGAGGCAGAAGAACAGTGTGAGCCTATTCCCAGTGTGCACATGCGCAGAGCTGCCAGAAGGCAAGAACAATTAAGAAAAAAAAGGGCAACTTGGGAGTAAGGCTTGGAGATGATTGGCCCCTCCCATAAGACATAAAAGAGGAGCAAATGGAGCCTTTGCAGGTTCATATAGTCAATTCAAGAGAAGTCCGTTTGACTCTGTGCTCTGTGCTCTGTTTGGCCTTGCAGTCATACAAATGTTTCAGGAATTATTCATATAATTAAGCTCTTATTCCTAGATTTTCAAATTTCCATTTATTTTAGGTTCATGAGAAAAAGAGATTAAGACCTTGTTACTATTTTTTGTGTTGCATCACATAGTCAAACATAATCCCCTTTGGTGAAACATTCTGATAAGGTCCCAGGTATTTATTTATTTAGACAAGTCTGTTGCAAAGATTATGAATCTTTCCACTGTAGGTAACAATGGCAGCAGGAAGAATGAATAGATACTGAGGCCTATTTGTTTACCAGTGTTTTAAATCTTGTTCTAATGCTTGAGGTAGAACATTTGGGATAGGCAAGACATCATATTCTTTTTTTGATTTTTACCCAGTTGGAAAGGCTGAGATTTTGCTTTCTGAATTAATCATTCAGCTAAAATTGTTTATCAGTTTTTGGCTAATGATGAGCAAACAATAATCCTTCATGCACCCCTGAAGATTATTCATGTTATTGAAGAAAAAAACCATCTCACCATTTGGGAAGCGTATCATAATATTTCTCAGTATAATCACCATGAAATATTGGCTAAAGAACTATCTGTTTCAGTATCATTCTACTATCAAAGAGGGCTTGGATATGTGGATCAGGTCTGACATTTTCATCTGAATATATCTATTGCAGCCAGTGGCTTAAGGCATAACCATGTCTCTTTCTTCAAAAATGCTAGAGCTGAATCTTATTAAAACACTGGCATGCACTTCTAATTGTAATATAATATATTTAAATCAGCTGAAAAAGATCATAATACATCATTAAAGTTTGGGTCTCCAAAGAACACTTTGGAGACCCAAACTATAAAGTCATTGCAAAAAGTTTGAATTTATCTTATTTTGACACATTTTTCAATTAAATACAATATTTTCCAGGACTCCTTTTCCTCACTGAAGAATTTTTGAATGTTGTTGTCAACCACATCTAATATAAGGTTATAGATAATTAAAATACATTCTGTTAGTTTTTTTCTGACCTTTGGATGGGACTAAGTTAAAATTATATATAAAAATATATTCAAACTTAAGAAACATATACTATTGTATAGTATTGTTATATAAAAATAGAAATGCTAAATTCCAATTGTTATTCATTTTTTATGGAACTCAAATGTTTTAAAAGCTATGGCTTGATGGAGAATGAACCAACATTTCTGAAGAAAATAAGCAAACAAAATTTGGCCAATGGTTAGATATAAACATACGTTACCTTTAGTTTTATGACAGAAAGCTAATAATAAACAAATAGACTTACCTCTGTAACAGCTTCTATTGAAGGTTGGCCTTCAAATTAGTGTGTGATACTTTTAATTTTTTAATAGAAAGTTACTTTGATTCTCTGCTTAAACTGTAATAAGAAACATACTTTTAAAACTTAGAAAACAATGCATTTTGGGTTTAGTAGGTGGTAGAAAACAGATGAAAATAATTTAACTTCATGACCCAGATATTCTGGCAATACTAACAAATTGGACATGCTCTGTTTACCACAGATTTTAATTTAACCAAACAATACTGATTATGTACTGGCATCTTCTTTATTCTCCAGTACTAAGCAGATTTAGATGGAAGAAATCCCAGTTCTCAACAAAGGTTACTTCCAGGTAAAAGTTGAATTAGAACTTTGCTTTGGCATTGTAGCTCATCTACTTCAGTCATATATAATATTCAAGAATGGGAGACCAAAATTGGAGAATGTGTAGCAATGAAAAAAATTGACTGTATAGATTCATTACAGACATTCATCTACTTTCAATGCATCACAGACCAAAGCAGGCTTACATATTGGCAATATGGTTTTTAAGAAACGAGATTAATTAAAATATCAGATAAAGTGATTTTAAATAAATATAAGCAACAGTGTCCAATATTTCAAGAAAGAGGGAAACACTTAAGTAGTGATTAGTGACTAGGGATGGTAAAGGGAATGTGCTCTCAAAAGTTCTTCCTTTCCTTGTTTTTTATATTTTACTTTTTGCTTTGTGTCAGTATTTAATTTTTATATATCTAAACTATTTTTGTTATCTGCTTGAATAATGCAAAATCATTTATAATAAAATACTATATATATAAAAAAACTTTAATGTTCACAAATTCTGAAACTGGATATCTACAATGATGCATATGCTTGATTAAGGATTCTGTAATTTACCATTAAAACAACCTGCTCTAACCATGATAAAACTAGAATATATTATTAACTGACAGCTCAGAAAAAAATAAGCATGCCATTCTTTGTCTGCACTGCTTTTTAAAAATGTACAGTATCACTTTTTTTTTTATTAAAGTTCATGCTTTCCTAAATAGCATGATCTACAATGAAAATTTCTTCGGACATATGATGGCATTTGATTTACTAGGATACAGCAGTTATTCTTTGGGATACTCTATAGGAAATTGTCCACCAAATGACCACCAGATGGCAGTGTTTTCCCAAGGCTGCATGTTAAAGGGAAAAAAAAACAACTCTAGTTTTCCAGTTTTTTAAATTTTATTTTAAATATTACCCATTGGCATTACTAAATCTTCTACCTAGAGTATGAAAATGCATATGGGAAAAGTGGAATCTCAAAGAAATGCATTTCATGCATACATAAAGAAGGCAAAGTTATTCCTGATTGATGACAACTGTGTGAAAGGGGTCAGGCATTATCTTCTCGGGGGAACTTTTTAGCTTCCTGGCATAACTTTCAGCTCTGGATTTCTTAGGCAGTCTCCCATACAAGCTCTTACTAGGCTCAACCGGCTTATCTTTGAGTGTCAGATAAAATTGTGCAAGCATATCCATTGCATGCCTACAACCACCTGAATAATCTAACAGGATAGTGACATTAAGAGCTAGCAATAGCACTTAGATTTATATACTGCTTCACAGTGCTTTAAATCCCTCTCGAAGTGGTTTACAGAGTCAACATATTGCCTCCACAATCTGGGTCTTAATTTTACCGACCTCAGAAGGCTGGAAGACTGAGTCAATCTTGAGTTAATGAGAATCGAACTGCTGGCAGTCAGCAGAATTAGCCTGCAATACTGCATTCTAACCACTGTGACACCACAGCTCTTTATTGGGTACATTCATTGATAAGAAACACACAGAACAGTGGGGTACTCCACTGCAAATTTCCCTCGTGTAGATGCAGTTCCATTGAGGATTACAGGTTGAGTACTGTTGGTCAGGATGGAATAGAATAGAATAGAATAGAATAGAATAGAATAGAATAGAAGAGAAGAGAATAGAATAGAAGAGAAGAGAAGAGAAGAGAAGAGAAGAGAGTACAGTACAGTACAGTACAGTACAATACAATACAATGCAATACTCTTTTGGACAAGTGTGACTGGACACACAAGGAATTTGTCTCTGGTACAACAAGCATTCAGTGTACATTCATTCATCTTTTTTTCTATTTCGAACACTTCAAGTTATCTAAGCAACAGAATGTCAATAACTTTAGTTAATACTATACAAATATCATTATATATGAAACAATATATTTATGATTTATTATAATTAGAATGAAAAAAGTTAGGGTAATTAGTTGTGTAATGTAATGCTTGCAAGGAAAGAACTAAACTTCAGGGAGCACCAAGAACTCTGTATTACAATATCTGAATAGTTGCTAATGTTTTACTTAAGTATATTTTTTTGTTCCTTTTTCTCCTTGAACAAAAGGGCATTTGTGGGAAGAGGAAAGGAATATGCTAAGACAGGGCAATCTCTGGACTGCACTGGACTCCATCCAATTTTTTGCAGTCTCAAGAGTAACTCCAGATTTCTGAATTTTGACAGCAACAGCAATACCTTCTGCCCTATAAAGGGGTAAACTAGGTACAGTAACAAAATGCTTCCAAGTGCTGAACATTTTCATTTCTGTCCCTCTTCCTAGAGATATGCCACCTCCTGAATCCCTCAGAGGTTGTGTGTGTGTGTTTTTTAAAAATGAGCCACATAAAAAAGAGCAAAGAACTAAGATGACAAAAAATACATTCCAATGTGGAATAAATATTAGCCTTCTACAGCTTCAGGTGGCTTAGTCAGTCTGAGAAAGCTCCACTGGAATTACCCTGTGAAACAGATTTGTAAATTGAAGGGGCGACTTGCTTTGAAAGAATGAATGGAACCTGACAACTTCAAAAAAGCTTTGGAGCTTTCAGAAATTCTTCAAAGAATCAGTGGCTTTTCTGTTGCTTCTAAGACTCTGTCAGTTCATAACATTACAGCTTAAATTCTTCATATAGAGATTGTAGGAAGGTTAAGTGGTGTGATTAGTTCTCTGACATTGCTATGAGTAGTTTCGACTTTTTAAAAATGTGGCTAGCCACAGGCTTCATGTTTTTTTCTTTCTGTTGTTCTAATTGAATGTTATATTTTCATTCTGATTCTGCCAACACAACTGAAGTCTGCTCAGCTCTCAACATTCTTAATGTGGACTCAAGGCTGGCCAGTCCAGTGTTATGAAATCTAAAATCCATTGGAAGTTGGATGCTAATAAATTCAACTAAGTAACTAAATGGTCAACCCTACTTTCACATTCTCATCATTGAGGTAGGTTGAAGTGTGTTTGTCAGTTTTGGAAGACAGTTTTCCTTTTTGCTTCCTAATTGTCACATATTTTAGGCTGCGTTTTTTGTTGGAGTGGTAGAAAGTTAGTCATAACAACATTCCGTATTCAAGGACACTTTTGCCTGCACACCTGCTGGAGACTGCCTGGAGATTGTATCTAGTTGAATGTGAAGAGTTGATTGGACTATGTGATGAACTTGTGGATGTGGGGCAGAGCTGTGAACTGTTAGCTGGGTGTGGAAAACCTGGAAGCTTTCAGATTCAGATTTTCCCAGATGTGCCAACATGACATCTCGAATAAATTGGGACTTTGAAGAACCTCAGGCCTCAGAGTTTTATTTCATTGGGGGTGTTTCTTGGAACCCTGACAGTGTTTGCCTTACAATGAATTACTGTGTTCCAACTTTACATTGATAAGTGTCTGTTTCAAACATTTACTACCTCTAACAATGGGGACTAGGGTGGGGAGAGAGCCTTAAAAATGCAAATTTTCCATGAATTATGACCAGTCTACCTGTGACATATGCATATTTACTAGCCTGCTTCTGGTACTATTGCTAGTAAACTTAAAATATTGCAAGAGAGCAGAATTCTGATACAGCAAACCCTGAGAGTATTAAATATGTCTTCTAAGAAAAGGACAAGAGAGCTAGATAGATATAGAAGTTAAGAAACCAGCCTAGAAACCAGGAAACAGTGAGTTCTAATCTCTCCTTAGACACAAAGTCCAATGGGTGACCTTAGACCAGTCACTATATCTCAACCCTAGGAAGGAGGCAATGGCAATCCACTTCTGAAATCTTGCCTTCAAGACTAGTTTGAAGGCACAACAAGAAAAAAAAAAAGGCTAAACTTATTAAATATTTATGCTAGCCCTGTGCATGACTTAGCTCTGCCTATTCAGTTGTTAGGGATTCCCAAGGTACATAAGAAGTATAGAATTGCTTCCAAGTCTCATTGATGGTCTTCAATGGAACAAGTTAATCATGCCTAACTTAAGTTAAAATTGCTTTTAATTAAATCTATTTAGTCATGGCTAACTTTTTGCTGGTTTACAGAACTTGATTACAATTCTTGAAATATTTAAATGGTACAAGCTGTGGAAAAAGCAACCTATTCTGTCTGCCAATAGTACGTTAGAAGTGGAATTCGAGGCTGTTTCAGTCAGTTTTCATTTCTGTTATAATATCACATTTTGGAAGGAAATATATGTCCATGCCCTCTTCTCCCCCCCCCCCATTATTCTCCTTCTTTGATCAAACGAATTAACAAGACCCATTGTTATTTTGTCATGGGAAAAACTAAGTATGTGGTGCATTGAGGGGGCTGTCAAACTGAAAATAACCTGAAAAGTCAAATTTCACAGAGGACAAAACTTGTAGTGTAGGAAAGGTGGGATATTTATTTATTTTTAAATTGCTTTGGAGTGTGGTTTTTTCCCCCCCTTTTTCATCTCACAAATTCACTGTGAATGTTCTTTCAACAGACCAGTAAGGTTATTTATGCCATTAATCACCAAACACTGTTCTTCGCATGACAAATTATCCTTTAAAAACAGCCCAGTTGGTTCTGAGTAATCAAGAGCCTCACGATATTCCTCTTTAAAAGAGGGATTGCATGGTAACCATTGAAACGCAATGGGTTAGCTTGTTTAAGCTTTAAATATGGGCATAATGTTCTGAACTTTGGAACATAAAGTTGTTTCCTTGGGAAAAAGTCCATTTAAAAACAATTTGTGAGTATGTTTAGGATTGTTTCCAGGATAGCATCATAAAAGTACATGTGTATGTTTAACACAACAAAAGAATAATAAAATTTAACAGTTTTCTTCTCAATCTCTAATCTGTACAAATGGGAGATTTCAACTGCCCAGGAAAAATGTAATTTATTGCACAAGTAATGTACTGGAATAAAGGCCCTGGTTACTTCATATCATTGAAAACTTCCAGGAAATTATTTCCACAAAAACATTAAATACTAATAAGGTTATAGCATCAATTTCAATGTGCAATACTTTCAGCTGTCTAAACAGACTTGAATCTGACTGCTATTAATTCTTAAAAACTGAGATGTGATTCCAAGGGGGTAACTTTAATGTTACTTCAGCATTCAGCTTTATATTCAAAATCATGGTAATGTTGTTTCTACCAGAGAAGCTTTGCGATTTATCCCACCAGTTCTTATCTCCATAATTATAGAAAAACAATTGTAATTCTCTAATGAACTTCCAGTTTAACATGAATGGCATTGGATTTCCATTTGCTACGTATACTCTAATTTTGATTATTGTATTGAGCAGCTAATTAATGACTAAGTTATGCTAAGCAATGATCCTGATACTTTGTGATTCATCCATGTTTGCATTTTAGAACTTTTTATATGTTACAAATGCTGGAAGGATGCCCAATGTATTTATTTATTATTTACAACAATGACAAATATTGAGGAAAAATTCATCAATATTTCTATTTGGCTCAGTATTGTGGTACGGTAACAGAGATATAAGGTCAGATGAAATATGACATAATCCAGCATCTGTTAATACCATGAATAAAATGTGATTCTGAAGAACAAATTTCTATGTAAGTCATGCTCACATGTTGCATTCAAACCAATGGAATAAGGATTAGCTGATTCCATTTATTTCATCAGTCATAATCAATCTGAGATCAGTATGCCAAGAATATGACCTTCTGAATAAAATATACTTTTCTCCTTTTATCAAAAGAAACAGAATTGATGGACATTTTATCCTACTCTGAATATGAAAGAGCAATACTAATATTTATTGTTTTGTTTGCTTTCATTGTAATATTTGCTATTGCAATATATAGCCTATATTTGTGATGGCGAACCTATGACACGCTTGCCACAAGTGGCACACGTAGCCATATCGGTGGGCACGCGAGCTCAAAAGTTGGCAAATGGGCCATTTTCGGTGTCCAGAGGGCCTCTGGGAGTGCGTGGGGAAGGCCGTTTTTGCCCTCTCCAGACTGCTAAGAAGATTCTGGAGGCTGGGGAGAGCAAAAAACAGGTCTACCATGCCATCGCGTGCCAGGAGGGGGAGGGGGAATAGGGGGTAGTGTTGCACACACATGCACAGGGACAGGGCACATAGAATTACGGGTGTGGGCATGCACATGCACGACCCCCCCCCTGCCCCAGCACACAATGGCAAAAAGGTTAGCCATCACTGGCCTATATAATAGCATGCAAATTTATAGGAAAGTATTTTTGAATATTCCCCTAATAATCTTTAGGTACCAACATTCAAGGTATTTTACATGCTTTAATTGTTCTCATAAAACACATGGCCATACATCATAGGTTTTAGAAATATTTTTTAATATGACTTCTTATAGATATTTCCAGTACCTTTCGGTAAATCTCACGTACTCTCAAATTGTGGAATGCCAGCTATAATATTTTGATTACAAGATTAGAGATCCAAGCTTACCTGGTGTGGCCATGTTAGGTATAGATCTGATTATACTGTGTCTGTGGATTACTGCCCCATATATACTGTAATATTAAATATTGTCCCTATTGCCAGCGGAGAATGCATTTGGACAACTAAAGCTGACTAATCCATCTATACCTTCTCTATCTTACTAGAAAGCTTTAAGTGGAAACCTCAATAGATCAAAATCATGGTAGCCAGTAAAGGTCAATCGTTAAGGGGCTATCTGGTGATGATCATGTCATACCTAAGTTTTCTATTTGGAAGATAAGAAGAGTAAATGACAATCAGCATGAATTAAAACAAAAGGAAGAAAAGTAGTTGTATGTATGTATGTATTTGGGTTGCCTATTTCCAGTGGACTCTAGGTGGCACAAAGACTAAAATAGAGATAAAACTGCTAAAAAAAAAATTCCAGACTATACTCTAGTAACAAAATCCATAAAACAAAACAAAAAAGACTATTAAAAAAATAACAATCATCTTCTCTAGGCCTTGGGCCAAAACCAGGTTTTCAGAGCTTTCTAAAACCTTAGGAGGAAGGAAGGATACTATCCATGTTCCTGGGGGAATTCTGTCCCGCATGATGGAAGGCCACAACAGAGAAGACAGACTTCCTTAGTCCCACCAAGTTGGCAACATTTTATGGGGGATACCTGGAGAACATCCATTCTGTTAGAACCTACTGGGCAGGCAGAAATATTTTGGAGACAAGCAATCACTCAGCTATCCAAATATATTGGAAGTCTGTGAATCACAATGGGGAAAGATGTTATGGATCTAAATGAAGATCATCTGATCTTATGAAGTTGTGTAATACACATAGGGATGTAAAGGTGTAGATTTATTTTTGAATGAAAGAGATAAACAATAAACATGAACCGATGTCATTTATTGTGAGCATGTGTGAAAGCAGAAATCCATAGGTTAGCGATAGTTGCATGTTATGTTCCAATGGAGATGACAATGGAATAAACCAGAGATGAACTTTGGGAAAAAATTGCACAATGTTCTGAATGAATGTAATTTAGAAGAAAATAAAATGAACAGATGGATGAGAATAAGAATACAGACAATGATAGGGTCATTTAGAGAACTAAGAATGAATGAGAATGGTGACTGGTGAATATTTTCTTAGAAGTCAAATAGACTGAATGAGAAAATGCATGTACATTAAGTCCTTGATGAATGTCTATTTGTTTGGTAACTGTTATGGCGGTGCTGAAAGAAATGGACTTATGACCAGTCCTTGAAGTTCTGGCAGTCACAGAATGGTCACATGATTGTGATCTGGGTGCTCAGTTTCCTGTCTTGTGATTATAATGTTGCAATGTGCCATGCCACATGATTGTCCTTTGCGACTTTTCCTGCCAGCTTTCCAAAGAAAAGTTAATGAAGAAGTCAGCAGGGAAGGCCACAAGTCACCTTAGTAAGTCATTCCCTATGTCATTTCTCCTGAAGAGCCTCCTCCACCCCATACTCCCATCTGTCATCAACCTCCCCACACTCCATAGCACCTGCCTACAGCATCCTCCGATCTTCCTGTGCTACCCATATGCCCTTACTTGGGATTTCTGCCTCTTCTTAAGAACTGCACTTTCTAGAGTTGGGATGGCAATTGAGGTTGCCTGGATTACCAACACTAAGTGATGCAGTCATGTGACATTACATTTTATGACATCACTTAGCAATGACAATCTCCATCCCTCTTTGTAACCTGAAGTCTAGTGGTAAGGGGATGAAAAAGAAAAGTTCATCTATGGTTCTTCCATTATCATCTTCACTGGAGCATAACCCCCAACCCCAGGACCTCTTGTTGCCTGTAGTAGAATTCTTTAGAAGCCAGGAAGACTGCCATTCACCTTTTTGTCTAGTTCAGAAGTATCTACATATGTTGCAGCATGCTAGATCTTTGAGTGATCTGGCCATTTATTTCAAAAGGCATTTGAAGAATTGTACAAAAATGCTGTGTCAGATTTTAAGAGGCACTGAACTAGCCTATGGTGTTGGAAATCCTGAGGTAAAATTGCATTTCTGAGACCCTACTGAAAATTTAACCAGACGGGTGAAATTCTTGGGTTAGTGGGAAAATTCCCTCCAACTTCAGTCATTGTTGACATGATACATCTTATAATCAACTGACTCAAATCCATATTCCCAAATGGGAAAGCTCTGCTTACTTCTCTGACTAATGCCACAGATTTGTAAGTGATATGTTTATTGTTATGGAAAAGGACATAGCAAGTGTTAAGAGCTGGATTTATAGGAAGACAACAATGTAAGCAAAATGCTTACAAATGAAATTCAACTTGAGTCCAAAATCTGGTTCAATGCAAGTTGCCAAATGAATTTTTTACTAGCAGTAATGAAGAAAGAAAGACTATCTGATACTGTTTATTTAATGTCCTTCATTATTTATTTTGGATGCTTCCATATGAACATACAGACATTGCTAAGTATCCTGATCTAAAATTGTAAACTCATTGGATATTGAGAATATTTTAACTGGAAAAGTAAACCTTATGCAAGCTCAAATAATTTACATTGTGTGAAAAGCTCACACCATGTGCACAAAACTGACTGCTCTGAAATAGAAAAATGTGGAATTAATATAATACTAGTAGGAAAAGGGTTAAAAATCAAAGTTAAATTAATGCTCATGATATATGCATTATGTGCAGATAAGCCTGGCAGATGTGATTCCTGTTTTTTAATAGGATGCCAAAACTGAGCTCATCTGTTGTTTGGCTACAATGGAACATAACGTAAGAAGCTACAAATAATTTCCATCCTTCTTTAATTAAAACAGCAAAGCATAATTGATTGCTAATGATTAAATGGAGTAAGCTGCCATTCTGTAGCCATTACCTAGGAGTAACCACCATTATACTGAAAAAGACTTCACAGAAATGTAGAAAATTCTACAGCTCATGACTTACAAATCCAAAGATTTGAAATAGATGCTGGCATAGCAAAATCAAAGCCTTTTCAAGATAGTGATAAACCTGAGCAGGATTTTCATTAGGTATTTTTCTTTTTCTTCAATATATTCTGTAGATACATTTTTAAAATCCATAATCTAATAAACAGAATTTTTAAAAATATCCCTAAGTAATGACTCTTAGGGTTTTATTTTAACTGAGTGGTTTTACAGTCTTGAATGAAAAGTATCAACCTTTCTTATCAATTTCAATTTCAGATCTTTCTTTGGAAGAGAGGGACTGGGTGGCCTATATTTCTGTGCTTAAAACCTTGAAGAGTTATTAAGGACACATTTCTCCTGATATCTATTTGGGGTGGTCTTTCTCCCCAGAGTTTTAAAGTATATTTTCAATAAGCCTAACTAAAGAAGTAATAAAACTACTCAACCTTTCCAAGATGGAACATTTTCTCCCTAAATGCCCAGAGAATCCTTGGAAACAATTATTTCCAATAACAGAACAACATTTGTGTATCAGCACTAATCAAATCACTAATTCAGTCTTACAGAAATCAGGCATCAATATTTAAAGGGCTACTAAAAATCTATCATGGTTTACTGCTAGAAACTCAGTTCTTCTTTTACCCTGGTTTGAGTACCAAAAACTGCTATAGAATTCTTCTAAAGCCGGAACTATCAAACGGCAAACTTATCAGTTATGTAAAATATATTTTTGGTTTTTTCCAAAAAAAATGTTACTTTTACATATCTATGATGAGATACTAGACTGTGCAAATGGGCTCTATATATCCTGTATTTAAACATCCATATACCTGCACTTCTTACAGTACATATTCATGCAGTTGGGTACCAGATCTTCACTTTCACTGCATTCAATCAAAGGCTGCTGATGGCATGTCAAACCAGATCCTGATCTGTTAAAGTCATTAATATAGCACTGTTGACAAAGCAAAAAACCAGTAATTTTGAGATGGTAAATGCTGTAATTCAGATGTTTATATACAATAGATTAAAGACCCATGAGCTCAAAAGTCACCCTTGATACCCTTTTATCCAGGTGAAGAGTTCCAACAAAAAGGATGTGATTCAGGAGACTGGCAATTGTTAAATGAATCTTAAAGAACTTAACATTATTAAAGGAAGAGCAGCTTTGAGGGTTTCATAAGATATGTTCTTAACAATGCCAGCGGTTTGGGTGGTTTGAAGTGCCAAATTATAGATCTAATTATTGTTCATTTCCCACACATTTCATGTTGATCAGATCACATTTGTGCTGAAATCTAGGTTTTCCCTCCTCCCCCCTTACTTCATGGATGGAAAAATGCCAGAGCATAGAGCAAAGTCATGTGCTACTTGAAAAGCAGTCAACTTCTCTGATACTTATCAACTGCTACACTTTCTTGGATTGAGCAGTGATAAATGATAATTGCTAACCATCTTCCAGGATAGCTCAGCTCATTGTAAGAGGACCCCAAAGTTCTGAAACAATAACTGGTGAGCCAACAGCTGTGGCTAGTTAAATGGAGAAGATTAAACAGACCAGCTGGAAGAGAATGCAAAGTTTATAGGCAAAACTTTTCAAAATTTTAAACACATCAACAAAACTGAAATCTTGAAAACTCTGGTACCTTATGTAATTGATTACTTTAAGGGATTGTTTAGGTTACACCTCAGCAAATCTAAATTTTTCATGGGATTTGTGGTTGAGATGAACAAAGGAGAAGTATTTTAAATTCAACTAAGCTTTGATTGAAATTGATTTATCAAAATTCCCTAGCAAATTGAAAGAGGGACTTGCTTTAAAGCAATGAATTGAATAAAATCAAATTCAATTTTTTTATTATTTTATTATAATATAATAAAATATTTTATTATAATAATAGTTTATTATGTGCTTAACTTATCCAGTGGGGGTCCTCCCCCCTTTCTGTAGTTCCTACAGGCAATATGTAAGAGTACAACTTCATTTCCATTTATGAGAAGCAGTGCGAGTGGAGGGATGTGATGACTAGCATGGTGGGCTTTCTAACATTAACATGAATAGCTGGCCAATATATTTTATTTTATCCCTTTTTAAAGCTGCCTATTGGGGGTTCTTCAGGATAGCAACGTTGTTTTGGTATTCTTGCCAGCAGCATGAGTGGAAATTCAGCACTCCTAATATGGGCTCACGAGTGACTAAACTAGAGCATGCTCTTGGATCAAAATCTGCTTTTCAATTCTGCCTGACCAGGGATAAATTTAAGTCTGTCAACAATGAGTAAATAGGTGCTGGCCTAAAATGAACTGTGCTGGTTTTAACCATTTATTGTTTTTTAAGAACAGAGGTGGCAAATCCACAAATCCTATTTTTTTGTGCCTTTGTCTTCTATCTATCTTGCACTGTATCTCATTGTGTCACCTTTGCTGCATCAACTAACCCAAAGTATTGCCAGCAACCATGACACTAATACAATCATATTCTGCCAATAATGAATGGGCCCTTCCTGGAAGGCTAAATCATCAACCAGCCATCTCTCATGACACTATAGAAAACCCAATAATCTAAGGCAGCAAAACACTGCATCCTATAAGGATCATATAATATTGATTATTCAGCAACATATTAGAGTCCTGGCATTCCAAAAAAAAAAAAAAACACACCAAAAAACCAAAAACAAATTGAAAAGCAAGAGCCTATTTTTAAAACTAAATCTGAATGTTTTTATCTGAAGTTGTAGAATACTTTATGTGTTAAATAGATGTTTTGAGATCTGCTGGACTGCATGGGGACTACAGTGAAGTCCTTTTACTATTTTTTTCAATCTCTGTACAGAGTTTGCCCTTGAAGATTTCTGGTGAAAACTTGACATGCTCTTTTTAGATCCAGTTCTACCATTTTCATTTCATTTCATTTATGTGAAGCAGGAGAAGATGTTAGCATTCAAACTTTGCATAAAAACAAAATAGAATGAAGTCCTCTACTTTGATTCACACCATGTTTTGTTTTTGAACAGCTATAAAGAAGGAGATTGAATCTGTTTGCTTCTAGGTTTAGGTTTTCGTCATGTTAATCACCTTGATGACTGCATTTTGTCGGAGTTGTTTTATATGAATTAAGTTGTATCCTTTTGGAACGCCAATTAGATTTGTACAAAAAATCCGCTTGTGGTTGATAGAAGCATGCGTGTGTATTGCCATTTGGTCAAAATATATAGCAATATGCAGAAATTCATCCAGCTTTATGGTCATGTCAATAAAGTTTAGAGACAGAGAAAGTAGTTTCATACATTCCTGCCTACACCAGACTTCACAAATGTGGTGTTTTGCTGGATATTATGGGGATTGTAGTCCAAGCATATCTTTAGAACAGCGCATAGGAAAAGCAACTGTATCCTCTGTACTATAGCAGCATTTATTTAAGATTTCTAATCTGGAAATGTAAATAGAGAATACCATTTACTTCAGCTGAAATATTAATACAGAATGGTCTCATGGTTAAGGGCGAGCACAGTAGAATAAGTTAGTATCCACACCACAAGTAATTGTTAAACTAACACTGTCTGACATGAAAGTAATGGAATCATAGATTTGGAAGAGAACTTTAAATTGAACTCCATGGTCTGTGCAAGAATCCAAATTAAAGTATCCATAACAGATGCCTGTCTAGCCTCCAACACAGCGAAGGGGACCCTACTACCTTTCTAGTTAATTGGTTCCACAGTTGAGCTCTTTTTATTTAGGCATTTTTTCCCTAACATTCAGTTAGGTTTAGTTAGGTTCAGTTAAGTTTTTCTATAACTTAAATTTATTATTTTCTGCCTTGTATATCAGATCAATGGAGAATTGATCATCAGTGGGATGTTATTTTCAGGTATCTGAAGAGTGTAGTTATGCAGTATTTCCCTCACCATCTATTATATGAAAGCAAATTGAAAGTTTCCAATACAGTGATAAAATGAGCAATATTACTAGGTTCTCAATTCAGAATATGAATTAGTTTAGTTATTTTATATTTTAGTTATTGCTCAGAGCAAAACATATGAAATGGCATCTCCCTGCCCAGTTCATAGTGTGATTCTATTCATTAATGCAGCTGTTGTAATTATCTCTATTAAATTCTTCTTGAGTAAATAAGTTACTAGTTGGCTGCAAGCAGTTTGGGTCAATCTTCATGTTGAGTCTCATTGCTGCCTTCATTTTTTTCCACTTACATTTCTTTGAGCTAATTAAATTACTTGATGCCATTGTGACTCCTGGATGAAGTGTTCATTCCAGCTTTGGATGGCTTAGTAGGGAAGTTAACTTATTTGCATCGGTTCCATAGTCAGAGAATATTAAATGGAGAAAAAGAAGACTTGCTCATGGAGTAGTAGTAGTAGTAGGAGATTTATATTCCAGGGCAAGAGTGTATCCCATTATTTAAACCAGTTGTGTATGATCCAGAGCAGCGGTCACCAACTGGTGGTCCATGGACGACTGGTGGTCCTTGAGAAAATTTTGGTCCTCAGAAAAATTATTTGCATTTTTTATATTGCACTAAATCAGGGGTCCTCAAACTACGCCCTCTAGGACAAATACATGGAATGAACATTTGTGTTGCTGCAGAGAGTCTCCTCTTTCAGGGTCTTTTTGGGTGGGTTGGAGGGAGACAGAAATTCCGACGTGGGGTCTGCTCCAGCTTCCTGGTGCAGGACTTTCAGTGAAGGCAGGAGGGAAGTGCTGGCAGTGGGACTTGTTCCAGTGGGACTGGCTGACCATCTCAGCCCATTGAGACTCCTGGCTCCGGTATCTGACCTTGCACTCCCGCAGATCTTCCCTCCGCTTAGAAAGCCTATGCTCATAGTCCCAGTGAGGTGCTTCTGCTGAACCTCCTTCTCGGCCAGACCCAATTTGAACTGAGCTGTTTCTCATGGTAGCTGCTTAGCTCCAACAACTACTTCCTGTTGAGGCCCTAAGGAGCCTGGGTAGGCAGGCGAGGAGTGGCTGGGAGGGGAGGGGCAAGTAGAGAACTGTGAGGCACCCCTCGATGAGAATGACATTGAGTTGGCCATGCCTACCCAGTCACATGATTACGTAGCCACAGCCACCCAGCCGGTCATTAGGCAGATCGTATTAGTGGTCCACGTTATTTAAAATTATGAATTTAGTGGTCCCTGAGGTCCGAACGGTTGGGGACCCCTGATCCAGAGGCTCATACGTTTGGTAATTTTAGGAAAGAATAGGGCTATCACCATTCTCTTTTGGCTGATGAGCATAAGGACAGAATCCTGGATAGTATCCTACAAAGTTCACTACTGATTCAGGTTCCTAATTCAATTGACTGGATCACAAATCCCTGTCTTTGTAAAAGAAGTCCTTCTCTGAAGTATGCTAGACATAGCAAGCAGAATGCCTTAGGAAATGTGGGTTATGTGAATAAAGGAAAGAATCCATGTCCCGAGAACCATAAATGTATGCAATACAGTTTCAGAATCAAGAGGAAAGAGCAATAGAGAACCTAAAGTAGTCTATCTGGATGTAATAGAACATGAGGTGATGTAAAAGGATCTACTTTATCTTCAATTCTCCACCCCATTGAATAGGATAAGAAACAGACAACATTTCTCTCTAATATGTTTCTACTTACCACTTTCTGAGGAGATATTTGGAAAGGTGTTTTCCAGAGGAAAAATAAGCCTATGGAAGCAGTTTGCTTGTTAAACATCTCAGAGAACTCCTGATGATCTACCACCTAAATACTAAGCTTAGATTTTTTTTTGAGATCTCTGTGATTGAATTTCCTTATCTAAGAGCTATTTGATTTAAATCCTTTAGCAGGAACACACAATTACATGTGGGCCAATTTTGTACCCATTGAAGGCAGTTTGAAGACTACTACAAGTGTCAGCTCCTGAATAACTGTTACAAAATCAGGGTATCAGACACTCAGAACATCTGATAAAATATATTTACAAGATGATTGCTATTAAATACTTTTAGGTCAGTTTACATAATGTTTATTATTGTTTCATACAAGAGGACTGAGATTCAAGGTACCACTTTTAACCAAATCTTCAGAAGACATCTGAATACATAACATTTAAAATATATTTTAAAATATACTTACTTGGTGGTCCATAGAAGTCTCAAAATGAATCATGGCCTTTTTACTTTTACATTAGCCAATTTAATTTGTATTTATGATAATTTTTTATAATATTAATCCATTTTGATGACTTGTATTTACTGTTTAATTCATAACAGTTGTATGAGTCAGCAGGAAAAACAACTGAACTCATTACTCTTGCTAGTAGCCAGAAGAAATCAAACTGCGGGGCCTATAATTTTCCTCTAATAAATACTGCAGCAAGACCACACTTCTTTGGTGACTGTAGTTTATAGCCTTATTATAATAGGATCTAGGATAATCACAAAGCACACTTATTTCTTTCCATGCCAATGCTCTCTAACTCATCTTGGCAGAGAACCTTGGATCTTGAAGTTTCCTTTCTCTTTCTTAATAAATGGATATAATCCAAAGGCCTATGTGGATTGTTCTTGGAAACATTGTTTTTCACTTCTATCTAGGTACTTAATCATGACAGAAATTAAAATGACCAAGTCTTTTAAAAATAGCATCATCTTTGGGGAGTTTCCAAATTTATTGTGTGGCTTATGGCCCAAGCTCTGAAAACTGACTGTTGTTTTCTGTGGGTGCCTCAGGGAGAGGGAAAGCTAATTTAACTCTTGCTTTTTGTGATACATTCATGCCTCAATTCAGCAATTAAAATCTTCTCCATTTCTACTACACCAGAACAAAGACCCCTCTTTGTTAAATCTTGATAAAAAGCTTAGCTAAATTACATTTTACATATGCAACCTCACTTTGAATTCCAACTGTTGCCAACTCATTTTGTGGCCCAGAATGTCTTCACTTTAACTGAAGTCCCTTTCAAACGGAACTCTGTTTCAAGGGAAACTATTGCATTTCAAAAAGGAACAAATCCATTGATTTGCTCAAAGAGATCTGCTCATTTATTCTGGAGAAGGGAAACCTTTGATCGACTGTCTTTCTTTGCACCTGCCTGTTGGGTCTCTTGACTGAAATCTGTACATCAAGAATTTGAATCCTATTTAATAAATCATAAGAGCTACCAACAGGAATGTACGGGAAAATGCAGATGAGAACTCTACCATTGTATATTGAAACATATGGCCAAAGGGAAATAAGACCATTCCAGTGTCACTTTTGAATTCTTATAATGGCCAGCTGAAATGGAAGGTGCAACCCAGATATGCTCAGAAAACATCGTGGCCTCCAGAGCAGGTGGATTGTCCTGTTGCTCTTCCACAATAAAAGTGTGCTTTGCTCAGTTAAAACTGCAGCAATTTGTCAATCCCTCACTATCTGCTAGGGATATCATATACCTAGGTAGCAAAAATCAGGATGATTTGTAGATGACATGAAAAGTAAAGTGTGTATGTTCCCATGAGCTTCTAGACGGAAAGACAAGATAGACATATCAAAATAGCATTTGATGAAAAGAACTGTAGCACACATTTTTACAAGTACAATTAATTTTAAGTTAGGTTCAAAAGATGCTACCAGATTTCTAATTGTCAGAACCAAAGAAAATACAACTGTATAGACAGCTGGGATCTAACAAGACACACCCTCAAGATGGTTTTCCTGGACTCTTTTGGCAAGTAGAGAAACTAGTAGATTCCAGATCTGATATGACGCTCCATATATTTTCTTCTTTCCATAGCAGTCATAATACTTTCTTTGCTTTTTTTGCCTGGAATGAAGTTTTATAATCGGATTGTCTCAGGGTTCCCTCCGGTGGTGGCTGCTGGAAAGGCTGTCTATAGTCTACTAAAAGAAAATAGTAAACAAATTTATTATGAAATAACTGCAGTTTGCCCATGAAGTATCAGAGTTATTGCTGATAAAATGAACAATAATTCTAACAATTGCACAAAAGATATGTTAAGGGGTGGTGGTGTTTGCAGTCAAGATGTAAATTCATTTACTTAATAGGATTTAGAGCCCACTCCAATCCCAAAGGACTCTGGAGTGTTATTGCCAATTAAATATTGCACAAATCTGTAAAAATAAAACAGAAATTACCAGATCATTTTCATGCATATTTTTTTAGCTACGTAACTAATACTGCAAAAGATGAGCATTGAAAATTAAAATTCATCTGCAAATTTTTTTTTTCAGTGCAAAACGGGGTAGCTGTCTCTTTGTAGCTAAAGCTGGGGTGTTATCTCTATTTTTTTTTAAAAAAACTTTTTTTGTTAATCAATAATTTTGCATTCACAGTTATCTGAAAGATTTAAAAAGGATAAAAAATTTATGGATAAAAAGACTTACGGTATGGAGCAAAGTAAGTCAGGATTTGAAATACAACTGTGTGTACTAATGAGGAACTTGAAATTACTAAAATTTACAAACTTTTATTGTTATTGGAAACACAGGAGGAACAGGTTAAAGAATAACCCCAAGGCTCTGTTTTAGACCCAGTACTCTTCCACATCTTCATCAATGACTTGGACGAGGGGGTAGATGGGGAACTCATCAAATTTGCAGATGACACCAAGCTGGCAGGAATAGCCAACACTCCAGAAGATAGTCTTAAGATACAGAAGGATCTTGACCGAATTGAACATTGGGCCCTGTCTAACAAAATGAAATTCAATGGTGAAAAAAGTAAGGTTCTACATTTAGGCAAGAAAAACAAAATGCAGAGGTACCGTATATGTGTACCTTGCTCAATAGTAGTAACTGTGAGAGGGATCTTGGAGTCCTACTGGACAACCATTTAAATATAAGCCAGCAGTGTGCAGTAGCTGCTTAAAAAGCCAACACAGTTCTAGGCTGTATAAACAGAAGAATAGAATCAAGATCACGTGAAGTGTTATACCACTTTATAATGCCTTGATAAGGTCACACTTGGAGTACTGCATTCAGTTTTGGTCGCCACAATGTAAAAAAGATGTGGAGACTCTAGAAAGAGTGCAGAGAAGAGCAACAAAGATGATTAGTGGACTGGAGGCTAAAACATATGAAGAACTGGTATGTCTAGTTTAATGAAAAGAAGGACTAGTGGAGACATTATAGCAGTGTTCCAATATCTCAGGGGCTGCCACAAAGAAGAGCTATTCTCCAAAGCACCTGAGGGGAGAACAAGAAGCAATGGGTGGAAACTAATCAAGGAGAGAAGCAATTTAGAACTAAGGAGAAATTTCCTGACAGTTAGAACAATTAATCAGTGGAAGAATTTGCCTCCAGAAGTTGTGAATACTCCAACACTGGAAGTTTTTAAGAAGATGTTGGATAACCATTTGTCTGAAGTAGTGTAGAGTTTCCGGCCTAGGCAGGGGGACTAGAAGACCTTCAAGGTCCCTTCCAGTTCTGTTATTCTATTTCTAATATATGATAACATTGACTAATTATTTCAGTTATAATATACTGATAGATCAATGGGTAACTATGTGGTTAAAAGGGTTAAAATTTACATTGTGTTGTGTTCTTAGAGAATTTGAGGTGGGAGTGGGAGGAGGAAGTTCTCCAACCAGAATATCACTAACCCAAAAAGTGTGTTTTAAATACAACCCTCCATGTGGGATTTTTCAATGAATCCTAACCGATGAGCCTACATGTAGAACAAAACAAGCTTTTTAATACTATAGCCTGTTCTGGGTAGGCATTTCAGTTTTACAGAAGCAAAGCAAAATACTGTGATACTGTACATTACTCTCTTACCTCTTTGCTTTTCTGTTGTGCCTAGTATTTGGATATATAGTATTTGGAGCTGATGGAACGTGCATCGTTTTTTCCAGGCTATGGATGATTTCTCTCTCTAAAAGCCCATGGCTTGGCACTAGCAGGCATATTTCCTTTAGTTTTCCTGTGGTTGAGTAATGCAGACTGCATCAGAGATGGTAGACTAATTCCAGTCCTGGCAAAGTAATCTGGGAAAACTCTTCTATTCAATGGACTTTTCTAAAACTATATCATTATCCTGAACAGACATATTAGAGCACTATAGATTATAGGAAGTTCAGTATATAGGATGTTCTCTATTCTTTGAGTTTGCGCCAATTGTTGTGTCCTGGACAAACCATACCTCTTCTTCAGAGAACATTTGAAAATTTCTGACCTCTGGTATACAGGTTATATAAGCAACAGTAAATCACAGTAAATAGCAATGTTGTGCAGCTATTTTTGAATCACGAACCAAAGAAATATGCTGGGCTATTTTAATTTCTGCGATTATGCATAAACCATGAAGTGTATATTTTTAAAATCCTATCTCTCCAACATATACTTTAAGCTGTAGCATTTCTTCCAAATCAAATGCTTTAAATATGAGGTTACTAAAGGCCTTTTCCAAACTTCGATTCTAGAGTAATGATACATTTGGCATCAGGGGAAAAAATATATATACTCTGGATCCTTCAATCAGAACATTTTACCACAGCTAATAAATAGTAGCATTAACATGAGAGCAAGTATATGAGTTACAGTATTGATTTCATACCTTAATCATGTACCAATAATAAACGGTTGGCAAAACTATGATACCTTTTTTCATTTTTCTACAATCTCAATATATTTTTGTATAGTATTGACAAAACACTTGTATACTTTAAAAACCCCAAGAAAAACAAATACAAGACAGTGAATCAGGAGATGACATGGTTATAAACCCAGAAAGTTTTGTTGATGAATTGAATTAATTTTCATGCCTTTCTCATGAGTTATGTCACATATCAATTCTAGATCAGAGTAAGTTTTTATTCTTATTTGATCAAAATTAATTGATGTCATGTTATTGTTTGCTTTGCTCATCATTCTTTAGTGGATTTACTGTCCTTTTCATCATGTGCTAGATGAAATTATCAAAGGCATGGAAAAGTTCTGGATGGCAACATTTAGTTCAACATAACAATTCAGTATCTTCAGAAATATTGGGATTATTCTAAATGTTGCAGTTGTTGTATGTAAGAATCTTGTATCTTTTCTGAAACAACAGACACGGTCTTTGAAGAGCTGAAACATTAAAATCTCAAACATACACACAATAGGCTTGAAAAATTTATAACTGGCACAATTAAACTATTTATTTATCTATTCATCCATCTATCCGTCCGTCCGTCCGTCCGTCCGTCCATCCATCCATCCCCAATTATTTATTAAGAGCCATAGTGACACAGTGGTTAGAATGCAGTATTGCAGGCTAACTCTGCACATTGGCAGCAGTTCGATCCTGAGTGGCTCAAGATTGACTCAGCCTTCCATCCTTCTGAGGCCGGTAAAATGAGGACCCAGATTGTTGGGAGCAATATACTGACTCTGTAACATGGTTAGAGAGTGCTGAAAAGCAGTTTTTAAAAAAATTTGATTTATATGCCGCCCTCCTCCGGAGACTCAGGTCGGCTTACAATGCGTTAAGCAATAGCCTTCATACTTTTGTATATTTATACAAAGTCAGCTTATTGCCCCCACAAACTGGTCCTCAATTTACCTACCTTAGAAAGGATAGAAGGCTGAGTCAACCTTGAGCCTAGTGAGATTCAAACTTACAGTAATTGCAGACAGCTGGAGTTAATCACAATGCATTAGTCTGCTGAGCCACCAGGCTTTATATGAAGCAGTATATAAATCTAACTGCTATTGCTATTGCTTTCTTGCTTTCTTTTTCAAAAAATTCAACATGGTAGACATACACAACACACCTCCCTCCTCCTATTTTGCCCAAAGCAACAACCCTGTGAAGTGAGCTGGGCTGAGAGAGAGGGACTGGCCCAAGCTCACTCAGCTGGCTTTCATAGCTAAGATGGGACTTGAATGCATAGTGAATTTCAGAGATTTTTCTGTCTCTTTGAAGCGCAATTGTTAGCTGGGAAAAATCAAATCAGGATATATGAATGGGTAACCATTGAATTATTAGTTATGTGTTTCTCCTTCTAGATTATAACTGCAATCAAATGCAATCATATTGATTAGCAATATATATAGCAAGTAGTCACTTGAAATTTGAATATTTTTAAAAATAAGATGCTGAATTATCAGAATCAGTCCTGTTAATTAGGGGAGGAATCTAACTTTTTCCTTCTATGATACTGATGAACTGCATGTTTCCGGACACATGATCAATAACTTTATTTTCATCTTATACATAAAATTTGCAGAGTAAGTCTCTTTTTAACCTCCCCTTAGTAGTTTTTTGGATACAGTAAATGCCAGATAAGCTTTAAGTACATGGGTTTTTATATAATTGCCAAATTTCCCATCTCTTCAAATGTGATTTGACATTACAGCATTTTGTGAATGCATGGAAAACAGCAATTAGTCAAACTATTCCTGTATTGGATTACAGAGCACAAATATTTGGTAATGATTTTAGGGGAATAGCCAAACCTGCCTTTTTTATTAAATTTGAAGGTAGCAAAATTGAATTTTGGCTGACTCTTGTGATTATCAAACAGCCTTTAATCTGTTAAAACTATTTTGATATCATTGTGGCTGTTATTACAAATTGCATTCCAAGCATCCAATTATTTATTTATTTATTTATTTATTTATTTATTTATTTATTTATTTATTTATTTATCTATTGAATTTCTATACCGCCCTTCTTCCAAAGGACTCAGGGCGGTGAACAGATTAAGATTTCATATACATATAAATATATTTTATAAACAGTAAATAATAAATTATCTCCTATATCAGGGGCGTCCACAGGGTATTTAGATCTGGCCCACGGGGCTGGCCTGGAAACAGTGAAGAACCAGCTTGCGATGCTTCTGCTAATGAAAATGGGCTCCTGACAGGGGTGGGTTCTAAATTTTTTTACTACCAGTTCTGTGGGCCTGACTTATTTTGTGGGTGTGGCTTGATGGTCATGTGACAATTATTTAGGATTTAGCAGAGGTACTGGTCTACCAGGCTTTTAACTGCTTGCAGAGCTGTACCAATCTACCCATTTATTTTTTGCAGGCACTGATCTACTCATGTATTTTTGCAGGCACTGCAAAAATACCAGTGCCTGGTCTACCCATTTATTTTTGCAGGCACTGGTCTACCCATTTATTTTTTGCAGGCACTAATCTATTCATGTATTTTTGCAGGCACTGGTCTACCCATTTATTTTTGCAGGCACAGATCTACTCATTTGTTTTCTTTTAACACTGATCAGCTGTAAGGCAGCCCTTTGAAGCCCGGTGGCAAGAGTTTAAACAGTTTTTTTCCCTCTAGCCATCAGCTGGGACTCAGGAGGAAGCAATAGATTGGGGGTGGGGCCAAATAAAAGGTAAGAATAACACAGGGTGTGGAGGGGCACAGGGGGCGGGGGGCGGGGGGGGGGCAGAACTGGTTCAGTGATGTCATATCGTCACCGCTACCGGCTCGGGAGAACTGGGCCGAACCGGAAAGAACACACCACTGGCTCCTGAGCTCCATTTTCAGCTGCCACAGCCTCCTGCAACCCTTTGCCAGTGAAAATGCAGGAGGCTGTGGCAGCCGAAAACAGAGCTCTGGAGCCTGTTTTTGTTGGCAGAACACTCGGGCCGCCACAGGCGCCCCTGACATGTGTGACATTGACTTGGCCAGAGCCCCCCAGCCCCCTTAGGTCAAACACAACACTGATGCGTCCCTCAATGAAATCGAGTTTGGCATCCCTGTCCTATATGGATGAAAGTGCCATTTCATTCCTTATATTGAGTGAAACTGGATCAAAGTGAGGACAGAGCACTGGACCCTATTTTCTTAGCCAATACCTCCCTTTCCACTAAAGATGAAACACTGTTTCTGTTGAGTGCCATTGATGTGATCAGATGGGGGTTGAGTCCAGAAAAGTGGTATATGGGATCAGAGCCCATAATGGCTGAGGCTTCTTTTTGACTCCTCCTTTTGAATAAGACTTTCTTATACCCCTTTCACTCTCTCTCCTCTTTCACATACTTCTACAAGGAACAGATCACTTATTCCAGCGGTCTGAATTGTTTATGACTTTTACTAAGGGATAAAGCTAGGCTAAGGACTTCATATCTTCCCATTTCTATTTTAAAGATCAGCTACATACAAAATTAAAGAAAGCTATGTGAAGGAAACAGTCTTCACATCAACTGTTTAAAGGACTTAGGACATGTATCCATCACCAGATGTTTAATGCCAGCTTTTTATTGAACTTTCATATACACTTTTTATTGCTGTGCTTTGATTTAATTTGCTAATTTGACTTCTTTTTCTACTGGTACTTTTTCTGATTTCAGTGCATATCTAATTCCCCACCCCCGCACCTTTGATTTTGGAAAAGACTATAATAAATTATTGTGATACATTAACAATAAATAAAGGAGCTAAAGTACAGTTGTTACATTTGCCAATCAGCAAACTTTTGATTAAACTAGGATTTGAAGCATTTTTTTGTTTGACCTTTAAAATTCTTTGGAAAAAGGACATGCACATTCAGTGGCATGACTAGTTTACTAACAATATAAAGAAATGATGGTTTAATGCAATAAGTTATTTAGAAATAAGTGCATTGATTTCAAAAGATTGGACTTTCCTACTTGTGGATAATTCCTTTGACATCTTTTCTTGCTCAATATGGTACATGGCTGTAATATCCAGGAAATCCACTGTGTGTCTATTCTTCCTTGACTTAGGCAAACCATTTATTTAAGAAAATATTGTGATAAGACACTGTAATAATCTATTTATATAGCTAAAAACAATATTCTAAAGACCATTATTGATTGCCATTTGTAAACCCACAGAGAACTGCGGGAAGAGAACAATATTTCAAAATTGCACATTATTAAAGAGTTTGAAGATTAATTTGTTAGAAAAGTGTTCATTTGCCAGGTCATACTACTCTCTTCTTTCCAACCTTGGCCTTCCCTTTTTTTCTTCTTTCCCTTTCCTTTCTCTTATAGCCAAGAAAGGTATGATTCAGCTTTCAAAATGTTTTCTGTCTTAACAAATGGGCTTGTGGGTAATTTCAGAGATCTTGGAAGAATCAAATCATCAGCCAACAGCTCTCGAAGTCTGCTGTAAAGAATCCATCTGCAATTGGATCATAACTTAAAACTACTGCCAAAAGAAAAAAAGAGAGAGAAAGGGTGAGTTAGTTCAGCTTTGGCTGTTTCTGAGCGTCAGGGTTTTAGAATGAAGCAACGTAATTAAGCCCTTCCAGTATATTTTTTTATGCTCTTGATGCTGAAAGAACACATTTTAAACAAACAAAATGGTGAAACAATAAGCTGTTCAGTTTTGTTGTATGCAATCAACTATTTTTCAAGGAAATTTCTTTACTATGACGAAACATTGACAAGGTTGTGTAAAAGTTTCTGGATATTACATAAGGATTTCTTTCCTAAACAGATCAGTTGTTCACAGAATAAAATTCAGAGCAATATTTAAAGGGACATATCTCCCCCTCCCACCAACAAGAATAATCTTTCATGTGCCCTATTTAAGTGATAAGAGCTGACAACAAATCAAACATCAAACTCAAATACAGCCATCAAGTTAAATACTTGTAATATATATATATTAATAATATACAATAGCTTTTTATTCAGTCTGTCATCAAATCAACTGGCAATTGAAAGTGCTATTTATTTATTATTCATTATAGCATGCATAATAATGTATATTGCAAATAATGAAATAACTACAGTACTTTACATAGTATTCCTTTTCAAAGATATAGTTGAGTTAATCAGCAGAATGTCTGTTTATATTCAACTAGAAGAAAGCAACATTGAACTAAGTGCGGATTATTTTTGAATAGATAAAGTTTTTGGATTGCAATGAGAACCAAGGATTCTGCAGAAACTCAAACATGAACTCATTTTTCTGGTATAAAGAGCAATTTGGTTGTTGGGCTGATTTTAGTGCAAAAAAATCAGGTGCTTCAAAAGTACTACAATATTAAATGTTCAGAGGCTACTCATTGGGGGAAGATCCACATAAAGGGTGATACTTTGTATGCCTTTTAAAATGTTCACCTATGATTTGCATGACCAGTTTGGTGTCATGCTTGGGGCACCAAGTTAGAAATCAGGAAACTGGGTTTGAGTCCTGTTTTATGCATGAACCTAGTGGGATTAACCAGGACCAATCACACTTGCTCAGCCCTAGAAAGCAAGCAATAGCAAACCACTTCCAAAATCTTGCCAAAAAACCTAAAGGGCTTCGAACAATAGTTGTCAGAAATCAAGATTGACTCAAAGGCGTGTGGAGACACATATATACATATACACTTGTAAAGTATTTCATTCACTACTATCATCCAATTAAGAATCATTACCTTACTTGGTTTATTCTTAGCAGTGTGAATTAATAATGTCCTTTGGTTGAATCTTCAATGGAAACCACATCATTTTCCTGGTAACTCCTTCCTGTAAAGACAATATTTGATAGCACTGATGATATTACTTTGTCTGGATAATGAAACCTCTACAAGAAAACAACTATGCTCAGAAAGCACCAAGGCACCAACTACTGCCATATTAACATTCACAAGTACTCATGGAACTTAAATGTGATCAAAATTTGTGAATTTGCGAATATCCACTGGTAATGTTTACTCAACAACCTTTGATAGATGCTGAAAGTATTTATAACTAAGAAAAATACTTAAGGGACAAATTACTTAGAGGTGAGTTAACTTTCAATTCCTTTATTTAGAGTCTTGGTAAATGAGTATGTCCTCTATTGCATAATAACAATGACAAGAAATGTATTTTTGGTGCAGATCTATTATATTCCTGCAAAACAATAAATTGAGCTCTAAAATTAGATTCGTATTTCTAATTAAGCCACAAAAGAAACCTTACCGAAAACTAATCAAGATTTGAACACCATGCAACTGCAGCCATTGGTTGAACATCTTCTGTAAACGCAGCCCATGAATCTGATCCTTCCTCAGTTCCTAGAGCAGGATATTTGGTTTTCGATGATCATATTGCATTTGCTGAACGTGTTGATAAACTTTGTAAGACTGGCAGTTTTTGAAAGACTTCAGAAAAAGGAACTACCAAACATCATAACTTTCAATTAAAATGTACTTAGATGTTTCTAACCAATGGTGAGTTTCACATTTTGTTGGTACCAGTTCCCTGTAACAATAACTCGCTTCGTGTGCACTACTTCTGCACATGTGCCTGGCCTTTCCCACATGCACTTTGCTTGCGTGCATGCCTTCTGTGCATGCGCCCGGCCTCAAAACCATACCTAAATAGGACGGCATAGAGCTGGGATGGGTGGGCGGGTGGCTGGGTGGCTGGGCCCGATCTCCACTTTTGGTTCACCTGAACCGGTATGAACTGGCTGAATACCATCTCTGCTTCTAACCGAAGAAAGGAGATGCTAATGTGAAAGTTCCAGGACTTCTATTCTTAACATAGCTCGTTCTTTCTTTCTTTCTTTCTTTCTTTCTTTCTTTCTTTCTTTCTTTCTTTCTTTCTTTCTTTCTTTCTTTCTTTCTTTCTTTCTCCTTCCTTCCTTCCTTCCTTCCTTCCTTCCTTCCTTCCTTCCTTCCTTCCTTCCTTCCTTCCTTCCCACTTAATTTTGCAGATCTCCTAATCACTTCAGTTCCTGACTTGAAAAGATGACTCCTTGAACAGGTCTTTGGATATCAACTTATCTTTTAAAGAATTGAAAGAGACAATGACTTGGGAACCTTTATAATTTGGCTGCCCTTCCCTCTTTGGTGAGTTATACTGTAGAACTTGGTGCCACTTTATTGAAGACTCAGGAAGATGATTTCCAGAAACTTGAAACTTACGCCAGGTTTTTTTTTTTTTTTTTGCTTTCTGTTCCTGAATGTTTATAAACTGAATATGAAATTTCAGCACATGAAGGCTATTTATTTATGGGGATGCCCATTTGTGTTGCAGTTTAGCTTGATCCCAAATAGCTGTTTCACTTACTTCAGCTACATAGGGATTCATTATCCCTTAGGTAAAACTGACACTATTCATTAGGGAACAATTATGCTGTTGAGTTGTTGATCCTCCCTACTGCCTGTGGAGTTCTATTCCTTTAGGGCAGGGCTGTCAAATTTGCATCATCACGGCGTCGTCACGTGATTTATCGTGACTTTTCCCCTTCGCTAAACTGGGCATGGGCGTGGCCAGCAGCGTGATGCACCTGGCCCGCAGGCCACGAGTTTGACAGCCCTGCTTTAGGAAATATAACTTATCATAAAATGAACCTCTTTTGAACATACTTAAATGCATAAATTGCCATTGGTGATCTCCGATCATCTGTATTTTTCAAGGATATTGCAGTCATGATTCCCCTGACAAATCTTCAGGTGAAGTAAAAGTTGAGCAACTGCTAGAGTTGGGCTTAGAAAATTTTGTGTAGCTTGAGACTGTACCAAGCAGTACAGGCAGTCCTTGACATATAGCAGTTCACTTAGTGACCATTTGAAGTTACAATGTCACTGAAAAAAGTGACTTCTGACCATTTTTCACACTTTATGACCATTGCAGCATCCTCATGATCATGTGATTTACATTCAGTTACTTGACAACTGATTCACATTTATGATGCTTGTGGTATCATGTGATCTTCTAACCAGAAAAGTCAGGGGAAACCAGATTCATTTAACAACCATGTTACTAATTTAACAACTGCAGTGATTCACTTAACAACTGGGGCAAGAAAAGTAGTAAAATGGAGCAAAACTCACTTAACAAATTTCCCATTTAGCAACATACATTTTGGGATCAATTGTGGTCATAAATTGAGGACTACCTATGCTCAGTGGTGGGATTCAGCCAGTTCTCACCACTTTGGGAGAACCGGTTGTTAGCTTTCTGAGCAGTTTGGTGAACTGGTTGTTGGAAGAAATCATTAGGGCAGAGAACCTAATTTGTTGTTTGTTGTTGTTAAATTATTTGAATCCCACCACTGCCTGTGCTCCCAGAAATGAGTGAATTAATGAGGCATACTTCTTCCTCCCCAGGCTTTAGGAATATTGAAACAGGAAATATGCAAGAGATGAAGTATAATGAACAACTGAAGCATAGATCTCCATATCATGTCTGAAGAAATCAATGACACTCGGTTTATTTAAGCACTGTCAGCTATTGTGATCAACCCAGGTGTAGTCCCTCAGATTTCTGACACTTTTTGATCTTTGCTCTACCTACTCTTTGAACTAAACAACTATTTTAATAGATTTCTTGGTTATAGATTTTTGGATTCTCACTTATTCCACCTCTTTAATCTTTAATTTGTAGGAATCTATCACAACTAATATTGATAAAATGGAAAAAGTTGCTGTATAATTTTCAATGTGGGAAGATAGTATATTCTATTATGGGGTGAGCAAATTGTTAAACCTGTGTGTAAGATATGCAGACAGTTAACCTTTTCTTAAGAGACTCATCAAGGGATCATGAAGATTAAGTAGCTTCTCTGAGTAAATTTTCACAAGTGAACTGTGAACTGAAATGTGGAACTTTTTAATCAAGAACTGTGCTTATTTTATGCAGGCCCAACTTTTATTTGAGGATCAAACCTCTTTAAATCCCAATGGGTCAAACTAGTAATTAACATTTAGGACTTTCAGAGCATGTCATGCCCTTCCCATCACTGATTGTTACACTATTTATCAGATCATTGTTAATGAACTGTAGATATTCTTGATTTTGGTTAGCTGCTAATTGCTCAACAAATTGGGCTTGCAACCTTCACAATGTTTGCCCACCCCACTATGGAATATGCACCTGCTCATTCCCTCAGCTTGTAAGAAGAGTCTAAGTACTTTCCTTTTTAAATAGACCTATATCTTACTTGAGGAATGCTATTTTTTTTTTTACTATTCTCAGCTGTAAGGTGGGTGTTGGAAGGCATTTCTTTTACTGCCATTGTACACACTCTAGAATTTTTGCAGTATGATGATGTTGATATCCATTTAGTCAAGTCTGATTTTTGGTGATTCTATGGACCAGATCCCTCCACATCTTCTGATCTTGCACTATTTCTTTGAGGTTTTCTATGCTCTGGCTGCTGTCAGCTTTGATAGTGTCCAGCCACTGTGTTCTTTGATATCCTGGTTTCCTTTTACACTAACTTTTCATAACACAATTGCTTTCTCTAGTGAATTCCCCTATATGACATGGCCAAAGTAAGTGAGAAGCAGTTTTGTGATTTTGTCTTTTGCTGACACATCTGTTGTTTTTCCAGTAGTTGCTTGTTGTCAACCTTTGCAGTTGAAGGAATATGTTGAAGGAGACTTTCCCAGCATTACAGTTCATATGAGTCAATTTTCTTCCCGACTTGTTTTTTAACATCCAACTTTAACAACCGTCTAGTAGTATAGGCAATATGAAATCACTAACATAAAATAAGAGAAGATTAGCATCTATCTATCTATCTATCTATCTATCTATCTATCTATCTATCTATCTATCTATCTATCTACCTACCTACCTACCTACCCACCTACCTATCTATTATGTCATTTATCTATGCATACTTTATATTTAATTGTTGTTTTCGAGACTTAGTTCTTGTCTGCAATAAAAACAGAAATATCTACCCAAGTCTTATGTGGGAGTCTTCTGTCAAGTTTAGTCGTAAAACTAAAGTAAGGGTTAAGTGACTACAGTTCTATGATTGGCTCCTGAGCCCTTGCCTAAGGATTGACCAAAAAACAAAAACAAAAAAACAAAACACTTTTACCTTATTTTGGAGAAATTAATTGGCTCATTATGCTTTATTGCTAAGCAACTATTGTACATCAACTTCTTTTAAGTGAATATGACTCTGTCTGTTAATGAGTCAGTCTGTGGAACAGCATAATAACTTCAAAAAAGCAGCTTTGCCTCTTTGCAATAACAGGGCTAGCTAAAATATATTTGTTCTTTACAGAGCATTGATTTATGTTGTGCATATCTTTATATTGTTTGGTAGCACAATAGAACCCCTTACAGTATGAAATTTGTCTCATTTCTTCAGTGGTTCCATGGAACCATACTTAGAACTTTGGGCTTTTTTTTCTATTAAAAAAGAACAGAACAATAGACTGCTATTGCTTACAGCTGTGAAATCTTGAATGTAAAAGTACTATGATCTTGCAAAGAACAACCTGTTCGGGTCAGTTCATCTTTTATTACGAAGCTGCACATTTTAGCCTAGTGATGGTTTTAGTATAGTATTCCAAAAACTACCTCAGACTATCATCGTGCTTGTTCACTCAAAGTTCTCTCAGTGCAAACAACCCAAAACAAAGTTTAATTTTTATTTTAATTGAGTGTAAGGTACTTAGGCAGTGCCATGGTGAAGTTTATACCCTCTACTTTACTGTAGAGAAGGTATGATGGCCAAAGGCCACCCAATTGACCTCATGCTTAAGTCATAACCAGAATTCACAGTCTGCTGGTTTCTGGCCTGATGCCTTAACCACTACATCAAACTGTCCCTCCTAATAACTTAAAGCTCTACTTAATCTGTCTTATTAGTGTTCTACAAAGAACTTCTACATATTTCTTACTGGTCCTTATTTGATTTTAGGAAAATAATTGCTTTCCAAGTTTAGTCAATAAAAAATCACTTTGGACAAACTCTGTTCTCATAGATGGAGAGTGATGCATTACGTAGTTAGGAAGTGTCCAATGGGACATTTCCTGAACAACCTGTTGTACAGTTACCTCTCCAGTAATCCGTAATCAGCTCTTAATTTCCCATGTTTCTATGAAATACTAAGGAAAGACTATGAAAAAATGTGCCGATGAGCAGTAGTGGGTTTCAAATCCTGGCGCTATTGGTTCGCTATCGGTAGCGTGTGGCAGGCATGCTCGTTTTGTGAGTGCTCGGCACTTCTGCGCATGCGCAGAGCATTTTTGATGATGTCTGGGCGGGTGGGAGGAGCCTCCCGCTGCCACCACTACTGCTTTGCCTGAACCAGGGCGAACTGCCTATGAGGCTACTGCCTATGAGGCTTTGTCAGATAGAAAGTATGTTCAGGAAGGCTCCAAAATGATTGAAAGATATGTACCTGGAAGAACATAATAAGTAGCACTCTTCACCATTCCGAAGAGTAAGCGGAGAAATACAAAACAACCCGAAATGGTGAAGGCCCCTAAGGATAGGATAGAACAGAAATGGCTGTTTGATCCTGAAAAATAAAACTTCCCCCCAAATTGCAAGGCAAATTTCATCACTGGATTTGATGCCAGATCTGTTAGATTCGGAACTAAAACCATATTTACCATACCACATGGTCTTGATTTATATGCTTGAATAATCTGGAGTTGACTCCTTGGCAGTTTTCATGCCATGATGTATTTCTTTTCTGACTTACAGCCTTTTTTAAAAAACTGGGTATACAATTTGATTTCTCCTTCTGGAAGTATAGTCAGTTCAAATATATTTCTATACATATATATATTTCAAATATATATATGTATTTGGTCCAAATATTAAATCTAAAACGTTACAATCAAACCAGGAATGTATTTTGACTTACTCTACATCTATCTACAACCTTTTTAAAAAGCACTAGTGAATATTTAAGGTGGTTATCAGTTACAAGCAAACCTTGCCTAACTATGGCAATTGGAATTTTCATTGCTAAGTGGTATGGTGATAAAATGCAAGCTCATTTGACCCCATCACTTAGTGACATTGATCACTAAGACACAAGTCCATGTTGCTGTCAATAAGTAAGGATTGTGGGTTGTTAAGTGAGGGCCTCATTTGACTATGGCTTGTGACTTCCTGTAGGATTCTGACATGCAGAGTCATGGAGAAGCCAACAAGAAGTTTCACGTCCTGTGTGGCCCACAAGCAGGCAGGGGATGGGTGAGTGCTATAAAGGGTGTTTGTGGAGTGTCTCAGTGCCATGTGAGTGGGGGTGAGTGGGGGCAAGGGGGTGGCATGCTGTAGCCCTGCACAAGTGTGGGTGTGGGGGGAGGGAATATTTGTGGCAACATGTGAGTATGGTTGAGTGGGTGAAATGAACTGTGGCATTATGTGAGCCACAGCCAGGCTGGGGATGGTATACTCTGGCACTGTACAAGCATGGTTGGGCATGCATGTGTGTGCTATCGAGTGCAGGTGGGGGGTGCTATGGGATCTCAAACTGCATAGCAGGCTCCTTGGGAGATAAGGTGGCAGGAATGACTTATAGGAATGATTTGAAAGTTTCCTAGTGGGCCTGCCCATTGAGTTTGCTTGTGGGAAGCCAGGAGGAAGATTGCAAATATCAGTTTGGAGACTGTGGGACACTGCAACTGTCCTAAATGCAAATTGGTTGTCAAATTGCTGAATTGCAATCAACTGTCTGCTGGGGTGCTGCAACAGACAGAACTTCGAAGACCAATTGTAAGGACTATTCATTCAGTACTGTCATAACATCAAATAGTTGCTGAATGAGTTAACTGAGGATTTACATGTATTTGGAACAACTTTGGAAACTGAATGAATGGTTAAGAGTCTTAAAATATCAGCTTTCTTATGATTATACCAAAAGATTAATTGTGGGATTTTAATCGATATTTCATTGTCATTGTTTAGGATTTGATGTCAATTGATGTAGATCAGAAGATACGATGAAAATTGCTTAATTTCAGAACATGCTGATAAGCCCAAACACAATTTCATTTGAGAAAGTGTTTATTTCATTTCTTTTTAGACCAGGCCATATATAAACAAAAACAATTCCTAGAGCTTTGGCATCTAGCCAAATTAGCTATTAACCAATACATTGAGATAAGCTCCATCCATGAACCATTCCACAGGAAACCCACCAAAATCAAGGAAAGGAGCAAACAGCCCTTGTTGTATCCTTCCTTATCATGCACCTATTCATCAATAACCAGGCAAGCAAGGACCAGCACCAGACAAGCAGGACAATCAAGAAGGAGCAAAACCACATTCAAACAGCAATCAAGAAGGAAAGTATACTGTAATCAAGCTAGTTGGGCAAATTACCATAAACAGCCAGCAAATGTCACTTCCTCCCATGCACTAATGAAGTTACCTATCCTGGTAATGAAATGTCTGCCAGAGAAAACAAATTCAGAGAACATTGAGAAGTCAATAATTTAACTTCAAGTTTCATATATTTTTCACTATTGTGAATAAACTAATTCAAGAACAATAGCAAAACCATTTTAATGCAATAATCATTTTATTGGATACTTCATAAGATGTTTAAGTATTGCCTCCCAATTTTATCATTCTGAAAGTCTAAAATAATGATATTGCATAAGATACGCTTGACTTACTATCATTCAATCTTAGTTTATTATCGTTCAATTCTACTTTGGGGAATATTTCAAACACATGATTTTGAACTGTACACCAACAATTTGGAACTTACTTTCTAAACTCCGAATACTTTTGTTTGAAGATCTACGGATTTACTCATCTCTCATGAATAAAAATATTTTTAAGTATGATCAAGATGACTCAATCTATTTTATTCTGATAATAAGACTCTTAGCTCAATTGTGTTTAAAAATATGGCAAGCTAACTTTCTCCGATTTGGTGTCCTCTTGAAATGTTGGACTTTCATGGTCAAAGAAAGACAATACCCAGACAGCATAGCCAGTACACCCAAAAAGCAACAGGTTGGGAAAAACTACTTTATATAACTATAAAGCACGGAGTGAAAGCTGATTTTTAAATAGCTTTGAAATAAAACCAGAAAGTCCTCTGTTGTGATTGGCTCATAGCTCCAGTGGTGGTTCTCAGGACAAAATAGCATAACTGACCGTTTTAATGGATTTGGCAACATCTTGTATAGTTGCATTACCAAACTCAAAAGTGCAATAACTCTGTAACCAAGTATATCCCACCAAAGGTTTCTATATTGTTGATTGTCATATAGTTTGCTCTTTGCATGCCAGGATTTTTTGTTTAATTTGGTGTTTTACTATTTTCATTTTCGGAACGAAATGAAGTCTGTTGGCCTTAAGACTTGTATATAATAGGTCATCCCACTAGAAGTGGCCCAAGAAATCTCTGTCATTTATTTTAACATTGTCTGGTAAGAGAAGTCTCTTAGGTGTGATTGTTGGCTTCTGTACGTAGCTGTAGATCAAAAAGTACTAATAGCCAGACAGCCTATGATGATCAAAGAGAGGGTAGCCAAAAGTAATGGGCAGCTGCCAATGACTTCAGAGGTCATTGAAGAAGAAATGGGATGAGAGAAGTGCAGTACTATTGAAGCTTCAAATGGCCACAGTTCAAAATGCTACTGGAGAAAAAGCTACTGCTGATAATACAGAACTTGCTTTCCCTTTCTAAGACATTTTAATGCAAGTAAATACAAGGATAACATGGCCTTTTACACAATATATATATGCACAGCAGTACAGGACCAGCTTCATAAGTCTCATAATATTGCACTGCTTAAATGATGGGACCTGGACTCTGTCTGGTCATACCTTGAAAGAGATTGCAGTGTGCAGGTTAGAAGAAAGCAGAGCCCATTGACTGGATTGTCACTGCTCAATCATGAAAACTATGTGTAAGTGGTAGCCTTATTTCTCTATGTTGGACTCTGAGGATTTCAGTCTCAAGTTCTGATTCCCAAGGCTTCAGGAAAGAATGCTCATAACTTTTTAATTTGCAACCTCCATCTTCTTTTAAAATCAGTATTAAACATTTTCCAAATCTCATAGGTATTCTCCAAGCAGCCCACCCATGTTTTATCCTTACACTTGTATTTTTCAACAATGTTTTTTTTAAAAATCCAGCTGTGTTTTTCAGATCTGCCACAGTCCAAATGGGATGATTCTTTGATAAATTTCCTGACAGATTTCTCTCAATCACATTTTTCTTGATCTGCACAATGTTTATGTATTTGCACAGGAACAAGAGGAAGGTGGATTCAAATTACCATTTAATTATGAAAGTACTGGAAGCTCCTTTTTGGCATACTTTAGTTCTCAGATTATGATCTTAAAATGGAGTCTTCTATCTGAATTATGAAGATCCTGTGAATTTTGCTAAGATGGCCTGTACAGTAGTTAGAATGGCAAGAAGCTGGACAGGTGGTTTTGAAAACTCTTTCACCTCTATGATTCTACATTCTGTATTGACTGCTTTTCGCTTTTGGAGATACATTAAAAAGTAATATAGATATGTTTCCTGGTACATTCCCTTGACATACCAAATAAAGACAAAAGTTGGATTCACACTTGATAATAATTGATGCTACAACATTTATTCTGTAGGCACCATTGAGGCCTTCAGTTTCTATTACCGTGTTTCCCCAAAAATAAGATCCTGACTTATATTTTTTTGAACCCCAAAATAAGTGCCTGGCCTGATTTTCAGAGATGTCTTATTACTTTGGGGTATGTGGAGCAAGATGGGCTCCTCTTGTTGTCTTACCTGATTTCCAGCTCTGTCTCCCTAACCCTAACCAGAAGAAATGGCAGGGACCGGCTGTGCATGCGTTTCAATATTTTTGGGGAGGGCTTATTTCCAGAGGCACTTATTTTAGCACATGTGCTCAAAAGCCAGATTGGGCTTATTATCAGGGATGTCTTATTTTAGAGGAAACAGGATACTTTCCTTAATTTTTTTCATATACTCTTGTTATATTTAGCCATTTAGTGAAGAATTCATGCATCCCAATATACAGCCCTAGAACATTATATGAAATGCTAATATGTATCTACATTTCATTGTCTTTCGAAAGGATTATTTCAAATATTTAACAGAGTTGGACCGCTGCAGACGTTAGCTCCTCCAAGCGGGGGCAGTGGAAAACACCCTATGTATGGTGAAAATGCAAGGAAAGCCAAATAGTCACCAGCATTGCAAAAGTGGAGTGCAGATCCTTTTCTTCAAAGGGCAAAAATATTGATAAGAAAAAGCTGCACCCCCTTCAAGATGCCAGAAAGAACCAACAGAGACTCTGAAGAGTAAGCCAAAGGAAACAGAATGACATCTTTGAGAGGAGGCATTCCAACTGACTTGTGACATCTGTTTGCATATTTTTTTTATATGATGAATCTACCCAAAGCAGCCAATTGATCAAAATACTTGGACATATCCATGCACATCGAAGATCCCATATTTCATTATTGATTGCTAGTACATTTAGCTCAGTTAGTTTTCTTTTCTATTTTTGTGCCTTTAAGTCAGTTTTTTTTACTCCTTATTACTCCATGAATAATCTTTGCAGTTTTCTTGACAAGAATTTTCAGAAGTGGTTTTCCATTGCTTGCTTCCAAGTGTTGACCGAGAGAGAAATTGGTTGGCCCAAAATTGCCCAGTTGATTTTGTGTAAAGGTTAGGCACAAAATTACTTGATGGGTAATAGTAGGTAATTGTTTACCTACTATTCTTTTGCCTGTCATATCAGCATTCTCAAAAATTCATAGAAATCAACTTGGTTCATCACAGCAAACTGAACTTCCATCTATAGAGCTACTGCTATGTTTAATAAAAGAAACTTACTTTGCAGCTCTGAGTAACAGTCTCTGTGTTTATTTAGAGCACATCGACTATAAAACAGAAATATGACCAACAAATCTATACGTAAGTTTGATCTCCGATATTCTCCAAACTTACTAAATGGTCACTCTTTCATTTTCTCACTACTTCCTTTTCATGAATGCCCCCCCCCCTCCGGTAATAAAGTTGCCTTTCCCCAGATGTTGGCTTGCTCTCCGCTTCTCTTTCTGTTGTTTGTTAAGTCTGACATAAATGCCAAATGTGAGTTTGAAAGATGCAATGCAGAACTGAAGTTTAAGTTTGTTTATTAAGAAACCAGATTCACAAAGTGACACTATTTTTATAAGCCTGGAAAAAATATATCATTTTTACACATGACTTATACACTAAAACAGCTGATCTATAGAGGGAGATTGAATTTGTCATTTCTGTAATAATTTTACAGCAAGAAGAACGTTCTGGATTAGTGAGACAAAAATAGTACTATCCTCATAGGATTTAAGACTATAATCTTTCCTCCACTAGGTAATGCAGCCAATGAAAGTCAAATTAATTCTCTGTATATGGCATTTGGACATTATAAAAATATTGTGTTGCTCCACTCTCTAAAGAATATGTGCATCAAGAAATGTCCAGTAACACAGACACTATGCTCTATCCCCTTCCCTCCCAAGAATTGTTCCATAAAACCTTTGGAAGCTCATGGGAGAACTGTGCAAATTGTATAACACATTTCTTCTTGATCTTAGTTTTCTTTAGCTCAGTTAATTTATTTGGCAAGTCATAAAACATGGATACATTATCACATGCAATACCATGATTCTTTAAAAAGAGAAACTCTGTCCAGATAAGGATAATTCATAATACAGGAGAACAGAGAGCTGAAATTACTATCAACACCTAATAGGTGCACAGATGGTCCAGCAAACACAGTTTGCATCTTGGAACTGTCAACATATCCAAACATTGAAATTAGCTGATGATAATAGGTGGGTCTCCATTGGAACAAGTGAAGAAGTCAAGGTCATTGCTAGTTAAAACCTTCTCTGGAAGCATTTGTTGTTATTAAAAAGAAGATATAATATGTAAGTTATAATATGCAAGAATAACAATTTTCTATTTGTACCCGTATTGGTTTCAATTGCCTCTCATAGCCATAATTTTCAGTAAAGGGAAACATATAATTGATTTAAAAAAAAGAAATATTTTCGGTTTATATCCATGGTGGAGATTTCATGCAAATTTCTCCCATCTGTGTAATCCCAAGCACTTACAACTAGCACTGATATTCTGTTCTACTGGATAGTAAATTGCAGTAAGATGTTGCCTACTCACATTTAACATCCCCAAAACTACAGGATAGTTGACTATGTGCCTTATTCTATCTATTGTCTTGCATTAATTCTCAACATACAACATACTATTTTCTGAAAATTGTGATAGATTTCAGCACAATTTTAGGCTGGGTTTGTTCATTACAATAAGCCATAGAGGTTTAACCAAAGGTTAGATACTGCCCCTCTGAGGAAGCAGGTAGAAAGGCAACCCTGAACATGCTTAAATTTATTAGGATGAAGAACAAATTAATATGAAAGTTACAAGAGAATATATATGATTAATAATGGATAAGCTTGGGAGGGCTCGAGAAAGAGGTTATTCCTCTGTTCTGGTCCTATTAGATCTTTTGGCGGTTTTTGATACCATCAACCATGGAATCTTGCTGCGGCGCCTTGAGTGTTGGGAGTGGGAGGCACCGTTTTAGGGTGGTTCTACTCTTACTTCTCGGGTCGGATGCAAGTGGTGTTGGCAGGGGGGCAGAGATCGACCATGAGGCCCCTCACTTGTGGGGTGCCTCTGGGGTTGGTTCTCTCACTCCTTCTATTCAACATTTATATGAAACCGCTGGGGAGATCATCCATGGTTTTGGGGTGAGGTACCATCAGCACGCTGATGATGCCAAGCTTTTTATATCCACCCTGAACCAACCCAGTGATGCCCTCGATGTGATATTCCGGTGCCTGGAAGCGGTACGGGTCTGGATGGGGAGGAACAGGCTTTAGCTCAACCCTGCCAAGACTGAGTGGCTGTGGGTACCGGCATCTCGATCCAAAGGAGAGGTTCCATCATTGGCTATAGAGAGTGAAGTTTTACAGACACAACTTGGGTGTCCTCCTGGATTCACGGTTGAGTTTAGATGATCATATAACAACTGTGACCGGGGGGGGGGGTGCGTATGCCCAGATTCATCTGGTGCATCAGTTGCATCCCTATTTGGACCGAGATGCTCTATGCACAGTTACTCATGCGCTAGTCACCTCCCGTCTTGACTACTGTAATGCTCTCTACCTGGGGCTGCCCTTGAGGACCACTCAAAGCCTTCAGCTGGTGCAGAATGAGGCCGCGCAGGTTGTGATGGGAGGGTCCCAATACTCCCATGTCACACCTCTCCTGCACGACTTGCATTGGTTACCGGTTGCCCTCCAGGTGAGATTCAAAGTGCTGGTGATGACCTATAAAGCCCTACATGGCTTAGGCCCAGGATATTTGTTGGACCATCTGCAGCTAACAACAGCTTCCCATCGCCCGGTACGTTCTCACAGGGAGGGCCTTTCCGGGTGCCATCGGCTGGACAATGCTGGCTGGTGGCCCCCAGGGGCAGAGCTTTCTTTGTGGGTGCGCCCACTCTTTGGAATCAACTCCCCCTGGGGCTTCGGTTGGCTCCTGACCTTCACACCTTCTGCTGTGAATTAAAAACATGGCTGTTCACATCACCCAACCTGGATTGAGGGGGTTGGATTATTTTAATGGGTTTTAATATATGTTTTAAATTATATATTTATACATTTATGTATTTTCTGTATGAATTTTATGTTTTATTGGGTTTGTTTTTATTTGTTGTGAGCTACCCTGAGTCCACGGAGATAGGGTGGCATACAAATTACATAAAATAAAATAAATAAAATAAAATAAAATAAATAAATAAGATAACTAATTGAAATAATGTTAAGAAATTAAGATTTGAGGGCGGACGGTGATGCTGTTTATATAATAAATATAGAAGTATTAAGATAAAGTAGGGAAAAAGAATATTTTGGCAAAAAATGTAACTATGTAAAGTGAATTTGGATATGATAAGTTGTATAAGATATGATACGGCCAATACTCTGTTCATAAAATATGGAAAGAAAAAATCAATAAAACTTGATTTAAAAAAATGCAGCTGAGTCATAAATCATGGCTTGAAAACCACAATACTAACGTCTAAATAATACCAATATCTAAATCAAGTAAAGCACATTGTGACTTAATATGCTTTACAACAATGTACATTCGTTATAGCAAATAGCCCACTTGTTCAGCCAGGGTGCTATTTGACATATTCCTGTATTTTTTCATTTTGCAGTCAAAACATGGGATGGAATTATAACTTAATTGGTTTGTTTTGAAAAGTCTGATACATCTCATTATTTAGTAAAAACAAAACTTAATGGGAAACAGTATGTCATGAAGATTTGGAAAAATATGATTTTGGCCAGGTTAGAGTATAGCTGCCATCTTTTTCTCCCCTGAGGGAATTCTTACATATTTAAGATCTGCATGTCATACAATTTTTTTTCCTATGCCATGTTAAAAAAAGCTGAAGATTCAGAGTTTCTATCTGTAATGCAATTGATCCTGCCCAGTTGTGTGTCTGTTTTATGTCCATGTAGCAGATTGAATCTATTTGAACAAACCGAGCAAACTTTGCATTGAAGCTAAGTATCCATCACCAAAATGAGCCCAGCATTTGAGAGGAAATGACTAGGAAGAGGGGGTGCACACGAAGGCCAGATGTTGAGGAAACAATGCTGAGAATGGATGGAGATCAAAGGCTGTGGTTTGGCTTGCCTCCATGAAGTTAAAGAGGCTATCTGGGGTCATAGTATCATAAAATAAAAGGCATGAGTAATAATGAAGGGATCCCCCCCTCTCTTTTTTTTCTTGATATGGATTTTTTAAAAAAGTAATACAAAAGTTTTGCGAAGATAGATGTTGGAAGCTGTCCTTTAAGACAGAAACATCTGTTGTGCTTAATTTAAATCAGAAGTTGAAAATATTAGGCTTTTGAGAGTTGGTGTTTTGGCTTAATCTAGATATATGTTTTTCATGGTGCACATTAGGGCAGGGGTGTCAAACTCATGTCATCACGGTGATGACATGTGACGTATCAGGACTTTGATAGTTCAGGATTGAACTATCAAAAGCAGGGGTCCTCAAACTTTTTAAACAGGGGGCCAATTCACGGTCTCTCAGAATGTTTGGGGCCCAGACCAGCTGGGTGGGTGTGGCTAGGTGGTCATGTGACTGGGTGGATGTGGCCAATTTAGCAGTCCAAACAATACACACAAATTAAACTTTAATTTGTTATGTTCCTGAGGGTGGAAAGCAGGATAGTGTAGGGATATGGCTGCCTTGGAGTGTGTATGAGGGACTTCTGTTTGTGTATGTGTGTGTGTATGTCTCTCTCGCTCTCTCCTTCTGTCTCTGTCTCTGGAAGCTGGGGAGGGGAAAAATGGGCCCATTTTTGGCTTTCCTGGCCTCCAGTACCTCTCTGCCTCCCCAAAACAGGCCCATTTTTGGCCTCCAGAGGCCTCCGCATATCCTGTTTTTGGCCTCCCCGGCTTCCAGAAGATGGGTGGGGGCTAGTGGGTAGGCAGGGTGATGTGGGTGGGGCAGCCTTGTGGTCCTGTGCGGGCAGGATTAATGGCTTTGGCAGGCTGTATCCGGTCCCCGGGCTGTAGTTTCAATACCTCTAATCAAAAGGATAAAAACTTGCAAGATGGTGGCCATGATTGCATAATTGAAACCTTGCCATGATTCATATGTAAGAAGTAAGGCTTTGATTATGTTGTTGCTACTGCTGTATTTATGTTTTTGGCTTCCTTGGGTACGGCCTCCAGATATTTGATACAAATGAATCACTGAAGGATGGATTTTGCAGTTGAGGCAAAATCTTATAATACTATAATCCACCTGAAATTTGGAAGCAAAATCCTACTATTTTAAGTATTTCAGTTTTCATTTATGTTGCCAATAATTTCATTCAGCTATTTATTTGCAATGTGGCAGTATTAATCTGTTTTTAAATTGGTCTGACTATCTGAACAAATACTAAAGTGATGTTAGAACAATTATACTCTTAGTTTTCTGATAGCTTTAGAATATTTAACTAGAAGATTGCATTATCCTTTAACTCAGAATGTTTAAAAATTGAACACACAACTGAAGCCAGAAGCTTTTCTTTTAGGCTTGATGGATAAACATATTTTTTTTCTAAAAAACATGGAATTTTGTTTTTATATAAAACCACACAAGCAAGGCTTCTATATACACAGAGATGGAAGGATTCACATGTAGCCACAATGGAAGAATGGATGGTGAAATTAATGGAGTTAGCGGAAATGGAGAAATTAACTACTTCAATTAAAGAAAATACTTTACTTAATTTCTACTTGGGAACCACACTTGAAGTTTTTGATTGAAATGGAAAGAAATGAGATGATTTCTTTGATGATTGTGCTAGAACTGCTACTGAAAACCCAAATAGAATCAGGATATTTCATTGCCTTAGATATTGATATGTTCTAAAACCACCATGACTACATTATTCTGTTATTTATATTTCATTGGAAGTAAGTATTAAGAAAACCAAGATTTTGCCTGAGTTCAGCCTTTCTATTTTAGCTGTCCACCAAGCATGGTAGAATGTTCCTTCAAGTTATTCACATTTCCTAACATACATTTTTAATGCCTTTATACATTATAGATAATTTATGTGGTGTAATGTACCAATGATATGCAATTTATAAATATTCTCTTTATGATCATAACATAATGTAAATTTCAACCTTTTTGACCAGATATTTTCCCATTGATCCATCCATATGTTATAAGCAAAAGTCTCAGCCCACTTTACCATACATTCATCAACCCGTTCATCTTTTCAAATTTCAACAAAACTTCATATATTTTAGCAATTACATGTTCACCTATACACAGCTGCATTTCAAATTCTTGTATCTTTGCTCCATATCATATTTTTTATCCATTTTAAACCTTTCTCATAATGAATACCCATTAATGAACTAACGAAAAGCATTTAAATTTTTGAAATCTTTTCATTTGCTTCAACTATGACTTGGCTTTTAACTCCATTAGAAATTATCAACATGCTGTACTGCTGACTTGGGGGTTTGTTCTGCATAGTCAGCAAGTCAGTTATATTTCAGCTTTTATGACAAAGCAGTTTTTCTAGGTACTCAGACTCAAAATAAGGGAAGCATGTCTTACATAATCAAGACAATTACAGTCCTGCTCATCTAAGTCTTAATTCCTAGTAATGCCTGGAATTGGATCATGCCTTGAAATTAAATGCTATAAAATGCTTGAGGAAGCCCCAAGTGTTGGAGAAGTAAAAGCCAACTTTTGTTGAGAGGGTGAGGAGGAGCCATCCATTTGACCTGCTCATTAGATGCTTAACTAATAATCCTTCACAGTGAAATATCTGCTTAATGGCCTTACTGGGGATGTATGTCACTAATGTACAAACCTTTGCAAGAGAGTGTGGAAAGCAAGCAGTAGAGGAAACAGTTGGCCAAAGGAGTACTGTACTGTACCATCCAGTAGAGCCTAGATGTGCGGGTTATGACAATACATATTCCCACCTTCTTCTCACAGTCCCTGGAACTGAAATGAAATTCTGGAGTCTCAACTTATAATGAGCAAACTCATCACTGCTCAATTAGAACTGGACTTAAGTCATTACCAAAAAAATAAGAAACCAGCCTTCCTTTTCTCTGAGCCCAATGAATTAATTATACATTAGAAAGTAGTGGTGTTCAAATATGTACCATACTTAATTGTAATTTCCAGCTTCTTATGAACACCCCTACCCTGCTCTATTCTATCTATTTCTCTATTCCAGCATTTATACATTTCAGATGCACATTTGGGGTTAAAACTTCCTTCTCATAAAGAAATTCCTCTGGCATCAGTAAAAATATATAATATGCTAAATTGATCCACAAAAGTAAGTATAAATACATTCAATACCATTAATGGAATATTCTTTTTCTTTTTACATTTAGCTTCATATACAGAAGAGGGAAGATGGGCAAACAGAAAAGGCAACACTGAAATCTCTATGAACTTTGTGCTGGATGGAGTCCTAAATAACCAATTATTTAGGAAATTTTAGCTAGTAAACTGAAGACAGAAGACAACTTCTAGCCTAGCTGTGAGTGAGCTTTGGCTATGACAGAGGAAAAACATCTGTAGCCTTAATAAGGTTATTTATATAGTGAATGAGTACATTACAGATGAGGGATTTAATGAAATAAACAATTGCAATGCTCATAAAGTAGATTTTAGAACACTTTAACAAAAAGATCATGTAAATATGTAGATAGTTTTCTTTCTTTTTTGTTTTCTTTTTATTTATTATTTAGCAGAAATATAGACAATGAAAAATGTTTGTGTGTATGTGTGTGTGTGTGGGGGTGATATTCATCTGTCTTCTTAGTAATCCATAATGCCTTGGTTTTAGTAGAAATGAATAATAGCAAATTTGAAATTTTGATGCAGTGTTATATCTGTCTTCACAAAATGGCTGTAATAGTGGTTAAAGTAGTCACAAAACAGTCATTTAGCACAGGAAAAACTTGTGACAATTCTGTCTCATGCTGTCTAGTCCCCTGATCTTATCATGCTCTTATTTTATGCTTGTTACATTTCTAAGCAAGTGGGAAGTGTTTCAGACAAACACAAGGTTTCACTAAACCATCTTTTCGTTTTCTAATAGAACTAATGGGACTTCATAATCAACTCAACCAATTTCCTTTCAGAAGGGTACTTGGGAGCTGAAGTGATTGCATTCCAGCCCAACAATAGTATGGTCTTTTTGTTGTATCGCATAATTTATTTTCCTATTGGCAGAAATTCTTGCCTGACACTCTTTGTCACGTTTTTTTAATATGGTCTTTTCAATGCAGAAATGGAACAATGGTTTAATAGCTTAGCAACCAGATAAATGCACTTGTTACATATCAAAAAATAATTATTAGAAGGATAGGGAAGGTGGCAGAGATTAATTTCTTTCCATTTTGGGTGGGAATAAAGTAGGATGTTTAGTCTTTGGTACAATGGTAGCTTGAATTGAGGCACTGACTTAATTAAGTGCTATTCTTTGCAGTCTTCTACTGATTAGCTCATTGGCTGTTCTGGGGTTCCAATATTTCTAACATTCAACATTTTGAAGCCACTGGTCAGCCTCAAAGAGTTTTTGAGAGACCAAGGAGTGCAAATTTTGTCTCAAAATGGCCTTACACCCAGTCCTATTACCGTCATTAATGGAAAAGGATTTTACAAAGTCTTAATTTTGGTATAATTTATAGAAGCAATACATTATTCTTTTCTACTAGGCCTGTTAAGTTAGCAAAAGTCTTCCTGCTTTAAAACATAAAGTGGGGGGGGGGGGGGAAGGGAGAGATGATTTTAGTCAACTTAATAAGCAGCTATGTTCTCTCTCTCATTCTCTCTTCCACCCCTTTCATTCAAGGTTACTCTCGCATATCATCACCTTTAGTAAATATACTTTTATACTGCCATACAGGAATCTGAATTTGGCAACATGATTGAGAAATCAGAGATGAGTAAACATGTTTTTCTTGTTGGCTGCACTTTTATTTGGACAGAGTCTTCAAGAGTTTCAGGAAGATTGATTGTAGAAGCTGTGAGGTCATTAGAATTTGGAGGGAGTTGAGTAGGTTATCATGGCAATAGAGTTGGATAAGTAGAATGAAGAATAGGTAGATTTAATATTACTGAAAGTCTTTGTGAGAAGTTCTGCACATAGTAACTCTATTGCCGGTGCCAAATCCCTGGAATGGAATAGGCTACTAATTATGTATCTATTTCTAGGAATTTTCTGATTAAAACACTTCGTTACTGCCCCCATTCTGTACTCAGAATCTTGCTGTACACAGATTGGCTTCATTAAAGTGCCTAACCATTTATTGGCAGTTCAGGGTCAGAGAAAAGTAAGCAAGAGAAAATTCTGTCTAACTGTAGTAAAAGATAAGCAAGAGAAAACTCTGCCTGAATGCAGCATTTATTGAGACCGAAACAAATGTCAAAAGGAGAGATTTTACAGAAGACCATAAATTACTGATTTGTGTCCTTTCATTGTAACAGTTCATAAAACTGGTTAAAAAATGACCACGGAAAAATAGTTCCTTTGATCCTTAGGCAAAATTCAAGGAATTTTGTTTTGGTAGGGGAAAAAAATACAAAGTGGACAATTGTGTGTGTGCAGATTCCACAAATTCCATAATGGGTATTTTCTGGAAAAGAAGAAACAAATTCAGCCTGTGGCATAATTGGTTGCTATACTTTCAAGAAGCTTAATATCAATAATTCAGAGACTTAGTCAGAAAAAGTGGCTAAGAGGATGAGAGGGTATTGTGGATAGAGTCACTTCTTGTGGGCTTCAATCACCACAGCTGCAAAATGATTTAATCAGCAGATGTTCATTATTTGTTTATTTATTCTTCTTATTTATACCTATCTCATTTTCATTCCAAACAGAATTGCTTTGTCTTGGAGCGAAGGCAGAAAAAATAATATTTGTATTGTTTCATGACCAGATATATTTTATCTATATTAAATGGAGCTTGATACATTTTCAACAGTAATTTAAACTCTAAAATACAATCAATGTAGGCCACCTTCCACAAGAATTCTGTACCAGTTTGATGATTTGCAAAGTTCAGCAGATTAATTTTCAATTAAACAGTAGTATAATTGATGCTGCAGCTGTTTTTTTTTTTTGTGAAGTAAATTGGGACCTTCCACTTAAGCTTTGTCCATCCTACCTGCTTTTTTTGAGGTTGGAGGTAAAGACAAATATAGGGTTTGCAAAGCAAAAAATGTAGGGATATAAAAGGGACAGTAAGGTAAAGGTAAAGGTTCCCCTCGCACATATGTGCTAGTCGTTCCTGACCCTAGGGGGTGGTGCTCATCTCCGTTTCAAAACCAAAGAGCCAGTGCTGTTCGAAAATGTCTCTGTAGTCATGTGGCCGGCATGACTAAATGCCAAAGGTGCACTGAACACTGTTACCTTCCCACCAAAGGTGGTCCCTATTTTTCTACTTGCATTTTTTACGTGGTTTCCAACTGCTAGGTTGGCAGAAGCTGGGACAAGTAACAGGAGCTTACCCCGTTACGCGCTAGGCACTAGGGATTCGAACCACTGAACTGCCGACCTTTCGATCGACAAGCTTAGCCAATGAGCCACCGCGTCCCTAAAAAGGTTAGTATTAAAAATAAATGGAATAATCCATTGTTTCTGCAATGATCATCCTCTGATCATCCTCTGATAACTCTAGCTCCAAATCATCAAAAGATTTCTTATAATTTTGGGAGGAAATTAAACAACTTTCAGATTCTGTTATATAAGTCAACAGTCACTGGTTCCAGAAAGTAATTAAAAACTGTTATTACTTCCATCCTTTATTATAGAGGAGGTCTGCATACAGAGTACTTGTAGTAGGAAAAGATAGCTTTTGTTATCATTTCCCTGGATATTTAGAGTCTTTGGGATTAAAAGCAAAGAATTTATGGGAGGACATCTGCTTGAAGTCCTTCAGGATGTCATTTGGACACGATAAATTTTAAATACAAACTTGGTGACTATATAGAGATCTCATAGCATCCACTTTAGAGGTAGACTCCAAAGTTATTACATGAATAATGAACTATGTGCATGAAAAGCACTTCCTGTATAAGGATATGTTTGATAATCTTGCAAATTGATTAAAGATTTGAAATAAGACTTTTAGTGCCATCCCTGACAGCATGCAACAGACCATCAAACTGGACCTGGAACTCTTCCTTTCTTTCAGTTTTTAAGAACAGAACTACTTTTTTTCCCCAACTGGTAAAGTGCAGCATCAATTCTGTCTAGATAAACCCCATTAAGAAATTAAATAAGAACAGCTTTGAGCCACGCAATTATTCTGGATATCTGGCTCTTATATGGGTATGGACATTTGTGAGCATGCGCATATGCATATACATAAGGTTATTATACAGTCAAAGTGTTGAAAGCTAACGTACACATTCTGCGCAGTGCAGAATCTGCTGAAAAATTTGGTACATACAACCTTTGTTTGAAGACCTGTAGTGAAGGGGAACATACCACTTCATAAAACAGCTTATTCTATTGGTTGACAGGTCTTATCATTAACAAATTTATCTTTCCATGATTATAACCCACTAAACCTGCCCACTGAGGTAAGAGAAAACCCATCTATATCTTTTGGAATGGGACAACTTGCAGTGAGCAAATTGCCACAGATAACTTGCTGTGGGACAGTTCCCCGCAGGACAATTCAACAAATCCAAAAGTTAAATTAATTTAAATAGAATCCTGGCCAATAATAATAAAATAAAATCAATCCAGAAATACAAGAGTTGCAATAATTTTGATGAAAACATGGTAACCAACAATCAATGGTAATAATGAATGAAATGATTAATACAGTGTTTAATTGTCCCATGGTGAGTTGTCTCATGGTGAATTGGCCATGGCAAGTTGGCCTGTGGCAAGTTGGCCATAGCAAGTTATCCTAGATGGAAGGAAATAATCCAGGAGAGAAACAACCTTGAACTAAGGAGAAATTTTCTGATGGTTAGAACAATTAATCAGTGGAAGAACTTGCCTCAAGAAATTGTGAATGCTCCAACACTGGACAGTTTCAGGAAGAGATTGGATAATCATTTGTCTGAAATGGTATAGGGTTTCTTGCCTAAGCAGGGAATTGGACTAGAAGACCTTCAAGGTCCCTTCCAACTCTGTTATTCTATTCTATTCTATTCTATTCTGTTCTGTTCTGTTCTGTTCTGTTCTGTTCTGTTCTATTCTATTCTATTCTATTCTATTCTATTCTATTCTATTCTATTCTATTCTATTCTATTCTATTCTATTCTATTCTATTCTATTCTATTCTAGATCCTGTTTCTTTCTCTCTGTGTATTATAGCTGTTTATATATCAGAAGTCTGTTATTAGCCCTCTTCTGCATTTCTCTTCCTTGGATTAAAGGAACCCAGTTCCTTTAATGAGTCTTCACATCACTTGATTTCTAGTTCCCTCACCACCTTGGTAGGCCATCTCTAAGCTTGTTCCATTTTCTCAGTGTTCTTTTTAGGCTATGGTATTTAAATCTGATGCAGTGTTCTGACTAAGGGTCTGACTAAGATGACATAGAGAGCAATTATTTCCCATAATCTGAACTCTATTCTGTTGTTAATACATCCTGAAATATCATTTGACCTTTCAGCAGCTGCATCACACAGTTGGCTCATGTTCAGCATGCTCTACTAGAGCACTCAAATCTTTCTCAACCCACCAGTTGTATAGTCCCCAGTCTATGATTTCAGTTTTTCCTCTCTGTTGCAGGACTTTTGTTTTTTTCCTGTTGACTTCATCCTATCAATTATGAGCACTTGTTCAGTTCTTCTTGGGTTTGTGTCATGTGCAAATTTGAGCATCATGTTCTCAAGCCTTTCACCCAAATCATTAATGAAAGTGTTAAACAGGCACCAGTACAAATCCCTGGGTTGTACTGCTACACTCCAATCTGATATGTAATCAGTTGTGTATCAGTACTTTCTGCATGTACAGTAGTCATTCAGCCAATTAGAAATCTGCCTAGTAGTTGTATCATCTTGCCCATATTTTACCATTTGTTAATTAGGCTATTATAAGAAACATTGTCATACTCCTTGCTGATATCAAGATATACTGTAGCATTTCTACCCAATCTTTAAAACTATTAATTATAATTAGCAGTTTTTTCCATCATCTCAGTTAGTTCCTATAATACCATATTATAGGAATTATAATTATAACCATATAAATCATCTGACCCTGCAGGCATGAATTCATTTAAATTAGATAAATGTTCCCTAATTCTCTGTTAATCCTGAGCTGTTCCTCCCTTGTACTAATGACAAAATGATGGGCAGCTGCAGTTTTCCTTCCCTGTTGAGAGAAGATATATATAAAATATGAATTTGCTTTCTTGCCATTACCAATTCACATGTTCTTCTTTTAACAAACTTTCATCATGGATTCCCCCCCACCCCCTTTTTTCAGATATACCAGAAAAACGGGTTGGTGGGACTTTTCAAAAACAATATTTTTGGGAAATTCTTGCTAGTCTCAGCTCATTCAGTGCTTTAGGTTTTTGACACAATCTCTATAATTTATGGCAACTGCCCTGTGTCCTTCTTTGAATGTGCTGTTGTCTTCCATTTTTAATAACTGATCCATTTTTTTCAGCATTTCAGAAACCTCTGTTTATCCACAACAGACTTTTTAGAATTTTCCTATTTTTTCTTCCGTAGTAATTGTTTGTTATTCCTTCCTCAGAATATATCAGCATCTCTCTCTCTCTATCTTGGAAGTATCGTTTATCCTCTTTAAAATAACGATCAGTAAACAAAAAAACCTTGATGCATAAAAAAGTCTGATGTATGAATGATATATAACATCAACACTTCAACTAAACTAATTCACAATTTATTGTTTTGATGAAGGATATTTTGATGAAGGATGAGATATCTGTAATATAAAAGAAAACAAGTCAGTAACATATGTTGTAACTGAATTTCAATTTGACAATTGTGGATTAAAAACACAGACATTTGCTAAGAGAAAACAAGGATAATTTTACATATTTGGCTAATAATTTGTAGATCTCTATGTTGTTATTAAATTTTAATATGTGCAACAGATTTTCTCAGATAATTTTCTGTATTATCTGTGTTCATCCCAGATCTAAACAACAAAATATTACAATTAAAATACATTTCTTATGCTCAGGGCTTTCCCACAGACTATTTTAAAATAATAACATTTGACAAACTGTACTGGCTGGAATTAAAGGGCTCAAAGGAATGTTGAACTCCCTTTTGCTCTGCGTAGAACTGGCTGGAGAATTCTGGGAGTTGAAGTCCACAAGTCTTAAAGCTGCCAAGTTTGAAGACCTCTGGCGTAGATGTTAAATTTCTTGAGCCCCGCCAGTACTGGTAGTCTGGAGTGTTTGGCAATATTGTTTGTCCTCGAGACTTGGCTGCTGGAATGGAAAATACAAGGTCTTGTCTTGTGGGTTGTCAAGATTGGATTTAGCAGGGAAGATGTGAGGGATCATTGATGGCCAAAATGCAAGATAAATACAATTATTTTACATTTCAGTCATCAATACAACCCATCACCTTACTTTCATGAGACATTGCAGTATAATCACACAGTATGAAGAAATAAGATCAACAATGAAGTTGTAGACAAATTGGGAAGCAGGTTTTATGTATATTTCAATTTGGAATGGTTTGCACTGAAAGAAAACAGGAAAACTAAACATATTGGCAGGTTTCCTAAGGAAAATTGTAACAGTGTCTTTGCTAGCTGTATTTTAAATCTTAATGGTCACAAAGCACTGTGATACAATGGAGAATAGAATTCCTGTTGCTTCATCAATATGCTGGGTATTCTATATAAGAGAAAGGAATAAATAATGCCTTAACTTGCTCTTATTCTTTCTCATAACTAAATATCAATGGAGGATTTTTGGAAGCTGTGCCCTGAAAGTAACATCTTCCACCTCAGTTACTAAAAGAGGAGTAATAAAACAATATTCACCTGGATAATACTAGGTGATTAGGCATTTATTGTTCTTTTATTTTATTCTATAATTTGGTGGGAGTGAAGAAACTGGCTTTCAGTAAGATACAGTATCAAGGTCAAGCTTTAGCACAGCATTATATTAAGCTTTTTACAGCCTGGGTAAACACTCAGACTGTATGGGCAAATCATCAATAGAAAGAAGAATAATGTGTTAGTTGACAAAAAGACAGTGTTTTGTTTTCTTTCACAATACTGCTGTTGAATTATTTCAACTAGATTAGTTATTCTAGGAAATGTTGTTTTTATCTGCTTCCAGTATGATTGTTTTCCTTTGTCTGAGAGTACCTTCACTTTTTTTTATTGAAAAAGTTTTACAATACAATTTTAACCCCACTTTCCCACCCTCCCACCCCCCCACCCTCTCCCCCCATCCCCCCCGACTTCCGTTACAAGCAAAACATAAATTTTATATATATCAATCATTGTTAAACATTAGATATAGGTGAGATCCCAAAAAATATATCATAAACTTTAACAACAAGTAAAATAAAATTAATCCCAAAATTCTTTACTAATAAAAAGATAAGCTTAAACAAATAAGAATTATAAATGCCCCATTAAACCTAACTCAAACATAAATCATTGTCAAGACAGCAGCATAACCAAAATATGTAAATTTATATCAACTTAATAATTATCTAAACAATAATATAATATATATATTTAACATAATAATGACTTTAAAATAATTCTATATATATAATCTTCAACATATATATTCTACCATACTAATCAAACCCCTAATAATTATGAATCAAAAAACTAACTGAAGATTCTTAGTTTGATATTTATTCCGCACATAATCAACCCACTTCTTCCAATCCCTAACAAAAACTTCATGGGTCCTATCTTTTAAGTATGCAGAGATCTTAGCCATTTCCGCAAAACTAGCCATCTTTGACATCCATTCAGCTATGGTAGGCACACTATCTTTTTTCCAATATTGACCAATCAATAACCTAGCTGCAGTAATCATATACAAAATCAGTCTCGTATCACTCTGTGAACAATCCTTAACTATACCTAACAAAAACAGTTGCGGGGAAAATTGAAGCTTCTTTTTTAAAACATTCTGCATAACCCACCAAAGTCTAATCCAAAATGCTTTCACTTTTCTACAGGTCCACCAAATATGAAAATATGTAGCATCCAAACAATCACACCTCCAACATTTAGGTTGAACATTTGGATACATACATGATAATTTCTTAGGATCTAGATGCCATCTATAAAACATCTTATAAAAATTTTCCCTCAAATTCTGTGCTTGTGTAAATTTAACATTCTGGACCCAAATCTTTTCCCATGTTTCTAACATCACTGGTTCTACAAAGTTTTGTGCCCATTTTATCATACAATCCTTAACTAATTCACTCTCTGAATCTCTTTCTAGCAATAAATTGTACACCCTCTTAATATGCATCGGCCCTTTCTGTTTCATCTGTATCACCAAATGTTCTTCATGTAGCATTAGTCCAATTTTCTGGTCATCTCTCCATCTCGATTGAAGTTGGGAATACTGCAACCAAGTTATATTCTTCCCGTCTTCCAACAGAGTTTTCAAAGATTTCAAATTCCATCTGCCCCCATCATTAAAAAGCATCTCTTTGTATAAAATCCCCCCGAGTGACTTTATATTTGGCATAATCTGCCCAAGATCCAACCACAAAGGTATTTTGTAATCCAATTGAAACTGGTGCTTCTTCCAAACTCTCATCAACGCCTGTCTCAATATATGACTTTTAAATACATTATCCAACTTGTCTTCATAAAACAAATATGCATGCCAACCAAAATCCAAGTCGTGGACTTCTATATTCAGAATGTCATTTTTCGTTGTTCCAAACCAATCACCCACTTGTGTCAACACTACAGCTTCATAATATAAACGTAGGTTTGGAACTTTAAGGCCACCTCTTTCACGAACATCTTGCATAATTTTAAATTTAACTCTTGGCTTTTTCTCATTCCAAATGAATTTATTTAAACCTGACTGCCATTCAGCCAATGTTTTATCACTTCTAAGCACTGGAATCATTTGAAACAAAAACAGAAATCTAGGTAGAACGTTCATCTTAACTGCTGCTATTCTTCCAAGTAAAGATAGTTGCAATTTCTTCCATGTTTCAAGGTCCTTATGAATCTTATGCCACAAAACCTCATAATTGTTTTGAAAAAGTTTTATGTTAGACGCTGCAACCTGAACTCCTAAATATTTCACCTTTGTAGCTATTTCAAAGCCTGCCAACCTTTCCAGTTCAATCCTTTGTGGTTCCGACATATTCTTAACTATCATCTTAGTCTTTTTCTGGTTTAGTCTAAAACCTGAGACCAAACCATACTCCTCAATAATGTTTTTCATCTGGATGATTGATTCCAAAGGTCGTGTTAGGGTTACAACCAGATCGTCTGCGAATGCTTTTGTCTTATAATCTTTTTGCCTTACAACTATTCCATTCAATTTGTTCGAGTCCCGTAAAGAATTCAATAAGACTTCTAAAGTTAAAATAAACAACAGTGGTGATAACGGGCAGCCTTGTCTAGTTCCTTTCTGTATATGAAAATTGGTGGTTAAACTTCCATTAATAACCATTTGTGCTGTCTGTTCTTGATAGATTGCCGCAATCGCTTGTATAAACTGATCTCCAAAATCCATTTTATACAAAGTCTTTACTAGAAAGTCCCAGTTGACTCGATCAAAGGCTTTTTCTGCATCCAGAAATACCAGCACCGCAGGGATCTGTTTACTCTTCTCAAGATATTCCAATAAGTCTATGACTTGCCGCACATTATCCTTCATATATCTCCCCTCTATAAAACCTGCTTGATCACTATGAATCACCTCTTGAATAATTGGCATCAATCTGTTGGCTAAAACTTTAGCAAAAATTTTGTAATCCATATTCAGGAGAGATATTGGTCTAAAATTTTCTGGTTTTGAAGAGCCATCTTCCTTTGGTATAAGTGAGATAAAAGCCGTCTTCCAAGAGGGAGGTATTTTACCCCCCCCCGCTGTATACTGCAAAATAAGTTCTTAAGATGCTCTACCAATTCTGATTGTAAGTTCTTATAATATACTGCTGTCAAACCATCCGTCCCAGGAGCTTTAGCTGTTTCAGTTGTTTAATTGCAAATAAAATCTCTTCAGATGTTATTAATTGATTCAATCTTTCTCTTTGTTCCAATGAAATTTTGGTAACTCTCGTCTTTCCAAGATATTCATCAATAAGATCCTTTTGAATATTATCTGTACGATATAAAGTAGAATAATAATCTAAAAAAGCTTGATGAATTGAAGTCTGTTGAAAAACCTGTTTGCCTTTATATTCAATAGTATCTATTATACGAGAACTTTGTTTCTTTCTTAAAGTGTATGCTAACCATCTGCCCGGCTTATTAGCATTGCAAAAGGTATTATGCCTGGCAAATTGTAAATTAGTTGCCGTCTGATCAGCCATAAGCATCTGAAATTGATCTTTCAAAAATTTTATAGTAACTTGCAATTTCTCATCAGCAGGATTCTTAATATGCAATTGTTCTTTCTGCTTAATTTCTTGCTTGTCTTTTGTCTCATTAACTTATACTTAGAATTCATATAAATCAGTACACCTCTCATATAAGCCTTACTTGCATCCCAAACAACTTCAATAGGTGTACCTTTATTCAAATTCAGTTGGAAAAATTCCTTCACATGTTTTTTAAGGTCATCTATATTCTTCTCATACCTAAATAAATTCTCATTCAATCTCCAGGATCTTCTCTCCCTCTTGCCAAAGTCCATTTCCATCCATACAGAACTATGATCAGTCAAAGTTCTTGGAAAAATCTTAGTCTTAATCGTGTTAGCAAGTAAGTCAGTAGAAACCAATATAAAGTCAATTCTAGAAAAGGATTTATGTCTATCAGAAAAAAAAGTAAAGTCCAATTCCTTCGGATGATGAATTCTCCATACGTCCTTCAATTGTAATTCTTCTTTCAATATGAAAAAGGACTGTGGTAGTTTATTCCCCTTCTTAGCCAATGTCTTTTTATCAAAATTTGTATCAATCACTCCATTCCAATCTCCCATAATCAAAAAAGACTTATAATTCCATTGGAGTATTTTACTATGTAATAATTTATAAAAAGTTTCTTGCTGCTGATTAGGGGCGTAGATTCCTATCAAGAGCAACTGAACATTCTGTATATTTATTTCAACTGCAATATATCTTCCTTCATCATCCGATTCTACAAGTTTAGCTGGTATTCTTTTAGAAATGTACAACACTAATCCATTCCTCGCCAAATTAGAAGACATAAAATGTACTCCAAGTTTTGAATTTATCAAATATTTTTGGTCCTGGGCTCTAATATGAGTTTCTTGCAAACAAACAATCTCATTTTTGTACTGCTTCAAATAATGAAATATTTTCCTTCTTTTCTGCGGAGAATTCAAACCATTCACGTTCCACGATAAAAATCTAACTGTCATCTGAAGATTCGCGAAGCTTACTGAGCATTTGCCTAAGACCCTGTTCAACGACAGAAGTCTTTGGTCTGGCTCCTCCCACTGCTTCAGATTTTTGTGTTCTCCCATTCGTCCCCTTCATTTCTTGTGGCACCTCAGACCTCTGCTGTTTTTGCTTCTCTAATCTCTGCTTTTCTGCTGCACGAGTTATACGTTGATCTTTTGGTTCTTGCATCAACAGTTCAAGGTCCGGATCCACCTCTCTTGTCGCTCTGGTATGTTTGGTTCTAGGCTCTGGGAGGTCAGCAAAAAAATCCAGTGTTAGGCCACCTTCTGCTCCTAGAATTTCCTCCGTTGCCATAACTTGAAGTGCCTGTTGTTCTTGTTCCTTTGGAAGTTCTAAAATCCCTTCCTCATAATCCTTATCTTGAGAGATTCCTTCAACTGATAACAATGTAGATGAACGTGGTGGTGTTGGAGATCTTTTAAGAATGTTCTGGTAGAAATGTTCTGCTTTTTGCTACGAATTTAGATGATATCTTACATCCTCATATCTCAAAATAATTCCAGCTGGTGCATCCCATCTAAATGGAATCTGTCGCCTTTTCAATTCATTTACCAGGAAACCATAATCTCTCCGATTTCTTAACATTTTAGGTGGTAACTCTTTAAAAACTCCAATTTGATTGCCCTCAGCTTGAAGAGTAGTATGAAAAGAACATTGCAAAATATTGTTTCTCAGCGTTCTATCAGTGAAATAAATCACAACATCTCTGGGCAAATTCCTCTGTCTCGCTATACGTGAGTTAACCCTGTAGAGCTTATCAATTCTTTTATCAATTAACTCAGGTTCCAACTTTGAAATTTTGGCCAGCATCTCCACACAAACAGCCCTCAAGTCTTCTCTGTTATTCTCCCTCAATCCCCTCAGTCTTATGGTGAACTCCATGGTGCGAAATTGTAACATGGTGATTTCATCTTCTATCTTCTGATTCCTCACATCCACTTTAAAAATTTTTTCCTCTGCATCCTTCTTATTCTTTTCCACTTCTAAATTTAGATGATCCACCTTTTTTTCCATCACCACCAAGGCATCAGTGAGAGCAGTTACTACTGTAGTTACATCCTGATTAAACTTCTCACTTTTTTCCTTTACAAACTGCTTCATTTCAATTTGATTATTTTCTATCTTCACATTCAAATCTTTAATTTGATTAGCCAGAGTTGCTGTTAAATTAGCCATAAAAGCTTTCAAATCCTCATTCCCTCCTCCTTGCATTTGACTCTGAGGCTGGGTTAATGGCTTAGCTGATAATTCCTTTGTCTGGTGAGGAGGGGAATCCCCACCAGCTTTCTTTGAAGCCATGCCTGGACACAGTCTTAGTTTCTTGAAAAAAGAAAATCTTCCTCCCTTTCCTGAAATTCCAATCTTTCTCCCCAGTTTTACAGAAAGGGGGAACAGCCAAAATTATATTTACACTTTAAAGTCTTTTTGAGTTGAAACCAGGCTGGCTAAAACACTTTAATTAGGACTTTCACTTTCTACTTTCACTTCCTTCTTTTTGAGCAGGCGCCATTTCTGTTCCTTTCACTCCAGGATTTAAACTGCAAACTTTTTTTCCTTTAACTCTTAACAGGCTTAAAAGCTTTTAAAAATCCAGATCTCACCCAAATCTTAAGTCAATGCTGGATCTGTAGATAAGAGGTGGGGTTACTCCAGTCGTCTCGCTTTGCCGCTTGACAGAGGTCCCTCGGCGCGCGGAGCTTCGGCGAAGTAGAAGGGGAGCCTTCACACAGAGCACCTCACAGGGCAAAAAATGACCCTGTAGGTGCTTCTGGGCCTCTACCTGGGCTTCGCCGGCTCTGTCCCCCCTTATAAACAAAAGGAGGATTTTACGAGCCGCCTAACAGCTGTAGCGCGGCTCTATACACGCGTCGAAGCCGGCAGTTATTCAAAAGCCGCCCGGCGACGACGAAGCCTCCACCCGGAAGTCAGTACCTTCACTTTAAAAGAGAAGTTTGGCAGATGCATTAGTTGAAATATCGAGGTACATAATCTCCCATTTTAGCAACCATCTTAAACATGATTACTGGTAAAGGATGACCTTGCTTTCCCACATTTCATCTACTCTGTTCCAGATCACCAACTGCTTTCTCTTCTATCCCAGCAAGACTGCTTGCCCTAAACCATTTCAAGGCTGCTGCTTTTGGCAATAGGATACTGTAATTTTAAGTGGAAAATGGGCCAATGAGTATGCAGTGTTCTCCTCTCTCTCAAATATCCTGTTAAAATTGTGTTGTATTTCTGCTCTAGGAAAGCAGTCATCAGTTTCTTGATGTCCTCCTAATGATTGTTTGGTGGGGAAAATGTACTCTTGAGATTTCACAAATCACATTTGCCTAGCATGATCTTGGAGAAGGAATATGAGAAGCTAGCCCACTTCTTAATTCAAATTATTATTCATAAAAAATGATCAGAGAGAATTTTTAGTAGATTGAAAAGAAGAAAAATATGAGAAAATGGTTACCTTGTACAAAACAGAAGAGTAACATGTGGCAGATGTGAAAAATAAACATACATTTCAGAGAAATATTTTATGAACTACCCATTTACCATTTATTCGTCAGCATTAGGCTGACTTCTCAGTAGTTTAGCCATATATTCTACCTCTGAATTTGGTTGCCTGTCTAGACAGGAGGGAGAAGATGTTACAGTCTCTCTTAGTATACTATTTTTTTTCCTAATCATTTGTGCTTAAAATTCATGTCACAGTTAGAAAGCCAAAATGCTAACTGGATATATTTCTCAGTGTACTCTTTTATGACAATAACATTATAATCTTTGCTTTTGTGGCCCTTTGCTCTTTTAAAAACATGAACCATGTTGTTTTGGTATAAATATGTCTGTACCCTTAAGGAATTCCCTTATTTCAAATTGGTTCACACTTTGAATCATTTTATCTTGGCTGGAACCCTGTATTTTGAATAATGTATTTGCAGAGGATCTATCCAAGCTATGAAATTAGTTACAAGCTTCCCTTGGCAGGATACTGAGATATTTCATACCATGTGAAGATCTGTTATACATTGCTTTTATAAACTCTGGATGTATTCCTTTAACAGTTTCTAGCTGTACTTGCATTTTGAAAACAACTTTGGGCTCTAGCATTTTATTTTCTCTGGAACATTAGCTGAAGGATATTTTAAAACAATTTCAATCTGGAGTAGTTGGAGAAAACCAATCTTATATCTCACGCAATAGTGGTCAAACTTATTGTTGCTTCATAGACTTTATTCCATGGTGGCACCACCTTTGGCTCTGAATGGAATTGTGCTCTCCTATTCTGAGAAGTCGAAGTAGAGGGATGCGGTGGCTCAGTGGCTAAAATGCTGAGCTTGTCAATTGAAAGGTTGGCAGTTCAGTGGTTCGAATCCCTAGTGCTGTGTAATGTGGGGAGCTCCTATCCCAGTTTCTGCCAACTTAGCAGTTGAAAAGCATATAAAAATGCAAGTAGAAAAATAGGGACCACCTTTGGTGGGAAGGTAACAGCATTCCGTGCTCCTTTGGCATTTAGTCATGCCGGCCACATGACCACGGAGACATCTTCAGACAGCACTGGCTCTTTGGTTTTGAAATGGAGATGAGCACCACCCCCTAGATTTGGGAACGACTAGCACATATGTGCAAGGGGAACCTTTACCTTTACTTTTATTCTGAGGCGGCGACAGTTTGGATGTAATTCTAGGCAAACAGCTCCTACTTGAGGAATAGATGGCACATATAGCTGAAATAATTTTATGAGTAATATGTCTTGGGTACCAATTGAGGGACCCTGCTCATAGTTGCTCATGCCCTGGGTGCCTCCTGTTTCAGTCATTCTAATATGTTGTACATGGAGCTGCTCTTGAAAATAATTCAAAACTGTAGATGATATGCCAAAAGTGATCACTGTATCCTAATATGATTGGACAAACCCAGTAAGTTGGAAGATGCAATTCCTGGGGGTAATTCAAGGTGCTGATTGTTCCTTTAAATACCTACATGGCTCTGCATTGTTTAAGTATGGGATCACTTTCTCCCATATTCGTCTATCTGGTCCACACCTTCCAAGTCCCACATGTTGGATAATGCCATACTTTTGAGTTTATTTATTCTCTCTCTCTCTCTCTCTCTCTCTCTCTCTCTCTCTCTCTCTCTCTCTCTCTCTCTCTCTCTCTCTCTCTCTCTCTCTCTCTCTGTGTGTGTGTGTGTGTGTGTGTGTGTGTGTGTCTTGATTCTTCTGATGTTCTGAATGTTAGCTACTCAGAGCTTCAGGAATGGATGGCATAGAAGTAAAGCAGATAGATAGATAGATAGATAGATAGATAGATAGATAGATAGATAGATGTTCTTGTGGCTAATAATGTTCTGTACATGCAATGATTTTAAAATAATCTGTATAAATGTTTGCAATTTATGAGGGGTTTTCTTCCTTAAAGAAAGAGCTCCTAAAAACAGTGGCAAGTTAACTTTCCTGGCAAAATCATTTTTGTCTATTGAGACTTCCAAGTGTTTTGTACTCCATAGAACCAACTGTAGCAATGCAAATTATTCTGATTGTTTATTGATTCCAATCCATTGTGAAATGTGATACTAGAACATCATATCTGGAGTGAGAAGAATAAACTGTTTATAGAAACAATTATATGAGTAAAAGCCAAAGTAGAAAAATATTAATTTTGCAGAAATGAAATTTGTAATCACTTTAAATAAAAATGGGGAAAATGGGGAATATATTGACTGAAATCCAAGTGATCTAGAGTGGGTAGTACAGAGCAGTGTTTTTCAACCATGGCCATATTAAGATGTGTGGACTCAATTCCCAGAATTCTTCAGCTAGCATAGGGAATATCCACAGCCAGGATATTTGTAGTCCAGTCTCAGAATTGAATGCATTAATTAGCAGAGTTGTGTTACTTCACCTATAATATTTGTTTTCACTGTTTTGGGAGCTGTCTAAGTTTGTGGTTCATGATATTGGTGGCTATATAAATCAAGTAACTAACTAAGTTAGAATACTATATTGAACATTAAACCTGGTATTAAAAAATTACAGTGTAAGGCATAGCTTAAAGATCCCTTCACACAGAGTATTGTGTTAATGGTAGAAAACAAATTTACAAAAATATAAACTTAGCATTTGTTTAAGTTGGTCAAAGAAGACAAATATTAATCCTATAAATGTACTCATTGTGAGTAGATAGCTGCCCTAGGGAAGAACAGGACAACATGTTCAATATATTTGGAAAATGATTGAATAAGTCATGCTAACCATTATTTTTGATGATATATGGATACATACAATGAAGTCATGCAGTCATATATAGCTAATCTTGCTGTAGACTCCAAGGCCTTAAAATATTGCTTTTAGAAAGACCTTTGTCCTCCTTGAATTGTGTCACCAGAAATTCTATCTTTAAGATATTTTAAGTGATAGTTAATTAGAAGATGACATCTTGTTGATTAACAGTTTTATTGCACAGGCTGTAAAGCCAAGGATTATAAACGCCAAGGGCAGGATGACATGTTCCTCCAGAAATGTAAGGACTTTTTGTTTTGACGTATAAATCTCTAACAAAAAGTGTATAACTAATTCAAAGTGAAAAATGTTACAGAGAGCGACCATGTCTAGAAAAACATACAGTTTAGAAATATAAGATAAGCAGTCCTAACCATAGTGAAGAATTATTATAACATTATGTTTTATTTATGTGTCTGAACTCTTTACCAGATATCTGTTTGCTTTTTAGTTTTATTTAAATATATTGTGAATGCTACCATACTGAACATTTGTATCATGAAGTATGCACCCTCCCAAGGAATTAAAAAAGCATTTAACTCTATACATCATATGAGATGTAAATGTAATAAATTCATACATATGCATACTTGTCAAATGGATTTATTTACTACAATAGAACTTTTCTCCTGTTGCGACTGGAAGGATGATATGAGGCTTAATGTATTAATACATTAACTCAGTACACCGATTTCCCAGAATGTGGCTGGTAAAATTCACTTTTGACAGCTGCAAACATTCATTAGGCTTTATTAAGCCTTTAACATGCATTTTTGCTATTATATTGGATGATTTTATAATGTGAGTACAGATGATTATATTTGAGTAATATATCAAGGGTTGTTAAGCATGATATCTTGACCTCTATTGTGGGAGGTACTATGCAGTACTTCTGAATAGTTGGATAGCTGTCTCTAGCATGGCATATTTGTAGATGCATAAATGCCTACTGGTCTCTCTGCTGAAAAAGTCCTAGACTTTTCAAGGGAAGGAAAATTTGTAGCTTCTATACTGTTCAGCTCTATTAGTCTTAGTCAATATAGTAAAAGTCAAGGGGGATAGGAATTATAGTCCAACAATGTTTAAACAGAACATACCGGTATTTGCACTGTGTACAAGCCTTCATTCCAGAAGAAGACACCCATTTGCAGAAACCTGCTTTCAAAGTTTAAATATTGATTTGTACTGTGGGCAAAGATGAACTCATCTGATTCACCAGACAAATGCAGTAGTATAATAAGACTATTTTCTAATTTCATGTCTTTTTCATTTTAAGAGTTCCCATGGTCCGGATATTACTTCTTACTTTCAATTTGGATCTCTATAAAGTTTCCACTTATTGTTTCTTGTTCTGCCCTTGGGTACTAAGAATAATATATCCATCTCCTCCACCCTGTAACAATTCTTCAAATATTGGAAGAGTCCCTATAGCTTTCTTTCTTTCTTTAAGCTAAACATAGCCAGTTCTTTTTATTCATGTTTAATGGCTAAATATATCAAGTTGCAGGATCCAATCTGGGTCGGTCACTGGGACCAGAGGTTTTGTGTTCTAAGCTAGCTAGAGAGAAGTTCCCTGAAGATGGGTTCCAGCATGAGTCCGAAATCTCAGAACAGAAAACTTCTGGTCCTGGTGGCCGACCAGATTGGATCCTGCAACACTATTCTGGGACATGTATATTTGCCTTCATTCATGAAATATATCCAGTCATCACAGGAATTAATTTCTAAGTCTCTCACCATCTTTGTTGCTCTTCTCTACACTCTTTCCAGTTTATCAGCATCTTTTCTGTATTACATAATGACCAAACTGAAACACAATATTCCAGATGCAGTGTTGACTGGAAGTATCACTTTTAGGGGTGCAGCAGTTTAGATCAGAAAGCAAAGCTTTAGGAGCACATAAAGTTGTAAAATTTGCGCCAGTCTGCCTCTCTTTTAAACTGCAGCTGTATCTTTTGCTTGCTCCTTCATGATACTATAGAGTAGATACAATCCAGATGGACCCAATAAGATTTCTGCCTCTTTGAGAGACAGGGAGATTGAAAAAGGCAGTGATGTGCTTTTTGCTGAATCTCTCAGTTCAGGTATATTAGATAACTTCCTTTCTTCCCTTTTGCAGGAAGGTTTTGGAGGTAGTGGTTAGCTACAAAAGATTCCAAAGAAAATATATTATCTAAACCTATTCCATTCAATTTTGCATAGTTTGCTTTGGTCAGTCTGATGAATAACCATTGGGACTCAAATGGATCAAATCCAACCAACTCAAATGGAATCTACAGGATACAAATAGAAGGCTTTTATTTCTCATAACTTTCTTGGGCTCTCAAACTAGCCAAATGTATAATAGTCCTCTTGAGTTAAAGACCTCTCCTTCTAAAGTTCTTCTCCGTAAGCTTTCTTCTTAGAACATGGCTATCATATATTCTTTTTCAGACTCTGCTTACTCAACAAGAATCAGTCCTTTATTTCCTGCTATGAGAAATTAGCACTTCAGAGAAAACATTTTGTGCAATCAATGGTTGTTCTCCCTTCTTAACTGATTATTTTTCAGGATATGCTGAATTCAAGTGAACAGAAGTAAGGGCAACCTCTTCCCTCTTCCTTCTCATGGTTAGGAAACATCCTATTGCAGGCTTAGTTGAAAAGCTTTCCAGATACGGCAAACGTCACTGTTAATACACCTGATAATCCCTGGTGCCTAAATGGACCCTGTTTTTAATAGTCAATATTTGGTAGCCTTTAAAAAGCTTCAGAAGTTCCTCTAAACTTTATATATGGCAAGCCCTTTTGTACCCAGTGTGATCAAAGGAGTCTGAGAAATTCCATAATCAGGGTTACTTCTTGTGTAGAGAGTGACTTTTGACCCTCATCTAAAGACTTGAATTTATGACAGCAACGCTATTGAACAAACTATTGTGGCAGATAGCAAGGGGTCTCCATTCTGTCACCACTTTTAGTATACAGTCATACTACTGTGATTGGGAGAGAATTAGCACTGGAGAATAAATCACTTGTTCTGAGCTTTGAGACAGAATTGGTGTGCACTTGTTTGCTCTGGTACAGCTGTCTTTCTTTTGAATGGCAGATTTCATTGGTCAGGTTTACAACTGGAACGTGATCTTTTGTTTTGTTTATTTTTTGGCAAGTCTGTATAGACTAGATGCCAAAATGTTTCCTATGAAGATTAACCACAAATATACTGATTCAGTGGATAAAAATTACATGTTGTTGAGCTTATTAGCATTTGCAATTAATGCTGGCTCTAGAAAAATCAAATTTTGAGCCTGTGCCACAGGTTGAGGTGAGGTCAGGCTAAACTTATTTCAATTTAATTCATTAGTTAAAGAAAAGCCTTCTGTATGAGCTGGCATAGTTCAGGTGACACACAGAGCCATCACGTACTTGTCTGCACAATTCTCCAATTATTATTACTAGACCTATATTTTGCATTACCTCCAATTCTGTGCTGTTGCTTTGTTCCTCTTTGTTTTACCCTTTTCATTGTTTTGCTTCCAGAGTTTTGAGTTCAGCAAGTCTGAATCCAGATGTTCAATTGCCTGGATTAATTTCAGGATGGAGGTCTTATCTGTCTGGTGTAAGAGAGAAAAAACAGTTGAAAAGCCAAAAAATCATTAGGGCTTTGGAAAGGAAAAATTGTTGAAATGAAAAAGAATTATCAAGAAATTGTATCACAATAAGGAATTTCACTGTTACACATCTCTTAGAAAACTGGAACTCATCAGCCATAAGACAATATTTTATAATTAAAATGATTTATTAAAAGATGATAGTGTATTAGTTGATAATGATATTAATGATCAACATCACAAAAGATGAAGATGGAATTTAACCTCTTCCCTGCCTGCTACGGGGTTGAGAAAAATTCGTCCTCTGCAGCTAAGCATTTGATTAGCTGCCTACATAGTTCAGAACATTCAAAGGAGAATTTTTCTTTGTAATTAGTAATTAAGAAAGTTTAATTCTTTATCTCTATATCTAATATGCTAGCATAGCGAGAAAGAAAATAGATAATAATTTGCCTTTTTGAAAAAAAATGTTATTATTTTTATTTCAAAATTGTATTTAGGATACCACCCTCTTTTCTACCTGCTGGATGCCAGTGATTTAGTGGAATATTTCACACAGCAACTCCATTGACAGAGCCTTAGACAATTGCCCAGTAAGGATTTCATATATCTGGACTACATTATAACTGCAAAACAAATCTGCCACCATCTGGTGTAGTTCTTGAAATATAGCACACAGTCTAGTAATCACTGTAGCAAAGTTTCTTTAATAGAAATGGAGCATCCTCCATTCACATTTTTTTTAATTCAAAACTTGAGTTTGAAGTTGGATAATTCTCCCAAACCCGAATGCAAATGGTCAGCATTTCATATCACTAGATAATATCAGCAGAAGTGATCAAATAACTCATTGCTATCTTCCCTGAACTTTTCAACAATGGTAAACCACACCTTTGATTAATTCTGTTTTAGCATTAGTGAAAAGGAGTCTTGTAGTTGAACTCAGATATTTTCCTCTAAAAAAAAGTTGCCCAAAAGGGTGGGCAAAAAGGTAGAGCAAATTTATTTTATCCAATTTTAAGATCTCTCCATGCTGGCCTGATTAGTGATCTCTCTGATATGGAGACAGGTTCAAACACTATATTCCTCTTTGCCACATGGCAATTTAAAGGCAGGATAAAAAGCTAAGAAGTAAATAAATTTGCCTTTTTACCAATTTCTTTGGGGGACAACTGCCACAATGCTACCCTTTATCACATACCACTCCTCCAGAGAAATTGAAATAGAACATTCCTTTATGGAGGCCTAAAACTGAACTGAGGCAGATTTAGATTTTTAGATTAAACCTAGGATAAATAAAAATCTATTTCAGATTATTTTAGACCATGCCCTGATTTTTGATTCAGTGGAATCTAATATACATCTTTAGAATACAATAAAACTAAAATCTAAATAATTGTAAAGTTATATAACAATAAAGAGAAACCACATTTGCAACCCTTCTCTTGTCTACAGAGGCACATGACCTGGAAAAACCCATCCCGGTCCGATTCTGGCAACCATTCCTTTAAATCGGCCTTTCTTCTTCCATCCTCTGCATTTTCTCAGCTGTTCATCTGGATTCAGATTTGCTTTTGGAAATAAGATCACAATACTGAAGTGTGTTTTGAATTAGAAGCTTGGCTCTGCCCAGCACAAATGGTCAGGTCTCAATACTTCCTATGAAGCCCACACAACTTGCTTGACATCACTTGCTGTTTGACAATTCCTAGAAATTCGTTTTAGAAAACAAAAATATGGTATACTTGTCTAGTGGCTACCCAGTATTCCTCTTCGGGCAAGTAAGAGCTCATAAATTTTCCGGCTATTATGAGAACCATCTGTATTTGATATCGTTTGAAAATGATACATTAAGTGTAAGAGCAAATCTTATCAGTAGGGGATAGCAAAACTTGCAGCCAAAGGAGTTCTTAAAAAAACCCCGACACACTATGTAGACTCCTTTTTATAAATGCAACATGTATAAAAACTGAAATGTTGGTACAGCTGCTGCTTCTAGAAGACTTGAAATAGTAATCAGCACAGAAGTATGAAATCTTATGAGACAAAATCTTTTTGTGTCCAAGGATTTGATAGATGAAGAACACTCATTATTAGTATTATTTTCTCCACCTAGTTTATTTAAAAGCTTAACAGTAAATTCCCTTGGGACAGATTTTCAAACCATGGAAGCAGTTATGGTAATTGTTTTTACTAACTAAAATGGAACACACATGTATGCAAAAATGTCACTGCAGTATTTAGGAATGAAATGATTTTCTAGGCAACATTTCATTCCTGCCACCAGTTGTCTGGGCCAGAATCATAAGGCTCTATCTCTAATAGGTGAGGTTATTGTCCATTGGTATTAATGGACATGTCACAGGCTGACTTGGAAAGTTTGGCATTAATACTTGGAAAACAATGGATGCACTGTCTCACGTAGAGTAGTCTTCTGTTTCACTTAAGGTAGTGGAAGGGGAGAGGTCATTTTGCTTTTTAAATTGGTTTTAAATTTGTGACTTGGCATCCTCCATCTCAAGACTAAAAGCTTGCTTTAAAAGAAAATTCTGTTTTTAAAATATATCTAATACATGATACTTCCCCTAATTGGCCCAATTGTCTAATCACAACTGCAGTCATATTTGCTTAATATCCAATTGTTAAAAAGGCAAATGCTGTCTTGGAGGGCATTAGTGAGTGTATAGTGTACAGATCTTAGGAACTGATCTGCTCTGGCTTAACCTCATTTGAAGTATTGTGTCCAGTTCTGAGCCTCCAGTTCAAAAGGGACAATGACAGTGGTGAAATTAAATTTTTTTTACTACCGGTTCTGTGGGCGTGGCTTGGTGGGCATGGTGTGGCTTAGTAGGCGTGGCTTGGTGGGCATGGCAGGGGAAGGATACTGCAAAATCTCCATTTCCACCCCACTCCAGTGGAAGGATACTGCAAAATCCTCATTCTGTCCCCACTCCTGGGGGAAGAATATTGCAAAATCTCCATTCCCACTCCACTCTGGGGCCAGCCAGAGGTGGTATTTGCCGGTTCTCTGAACTACTCAAAATTTCTGCTACCGGTTCTCCAGAATCTGTCAGAAGCTGCTGGATTTCATCCCTGGACAATGACTAACTGGAACAGATTCAGAGGAGGGCTAACAAAATGGAGAAGTATTGAGAAAGCAAGCTCTATGAAGATCTGTGTATGTTTAAGGTTAAAGGATCTGAGTATGTTTAATTTACAAAAAGTCAGTTGAGGGATGATGTGATAGCAGTCTATGATATGTAAAAGGTTGTCACATAAAAGTCAGAGTGGACTTAGTTTCTATTGCCCCAGAGAGCAGGGCCAATGCCAATGGATTAAAACTATAAGGAATGAGGTTTAGGCTAGACAACAGGATGAACATCCTGATTGTACAAACTGTCTGCAAGGATAAACTGACAAATGGCAGGGTGAGTTCTCCTTCACTAGAGGTCTTCATAAACAGATTGGATGTCCATTTGTCACAGATGCTCTAATGGATATTGTTAGGGATTACGCTAGTGGACTTTAATGTTCCCTTCCCACTCTATGAATCTATGTCTGTAAGATTTCTCCACGATGGATTTTTGTTATACTAATGCTTAAGAGATTATGAAAAATAACACCCAATTACTTACTGTGATAGAAAATGGAGCAAGATTCTTAAAATAGGGGCAGACCTAATGTGATCTTGAAGAATATTTATCCTGTTATCCATTATTCTTTTAAATGGTCATGTAAACCTACAGTCAAAATGGTTAAAAAGAGACATATTTTTTCCAGGAATATTATGATTGCTGAGCAGTGAAAATATACAAAGAGAAAGGAAAGCATGAGTTCCCCCTCCTCCCAAAACATAACTCATCCCCCTGCCCTACAAAAACATTGGCACTCCAATTCTCACAGATGGGGTGGTTGGAAGAATCCAGCTGGATTAAGCTAACATCTAAGGAGTCCAACATTGTGTCACATGGTGGCCAGATGTTTATAGGAAGTTCTGAAAAGAAGTTGGGTTCAGCTGAACCATAAACTAGCCAGACATCTTTCAGCTTAGTATGTTGGGCTAATTGATGCAGGATGGCAACTTTATGGTTGCAATTGTTGAATAAACCCCAGAAACTAGGCCATTTCTATAAACTACATTATGTTAACCAAGGCTAAGCATGCCATACAAATGTAGCCAGCAGTTTTCTTTAAATGCTCAACATTTGTAGTCAAATAAAATGAATACAGATACATAAAATACATATCATATCACATGGTAGTTGTTATGTCCTTATAAGGACATCCGCCTGGGATTGGCTGCAGATCCTTTTCGGCGGGAGTTTTGAATCCCTGTCAGTGGGCGGTGCGTCTGCCGGAGTGTATATAAGGAGAGCTCCGGCAGCGCACAAGCCGTTCAGTTCTTGTTATTAAAACTTGTTACTTGAACCCTGCTGGTCACTTCTTCTTTCCTGCGCCGATCTAACACTGGCGACGAAGGTCTAGAGAAGAACCTCCGCGTGGCACGATCGCCATAACGAGCTGAAGTCACTCGACGCGGTCTGAGAAATGGCAACGCCGCAAGCGCCGTTCGCCTCACTGGCTCCCTTCAACCCCAGCCGGGAGAAGTGGAGTTCGTATATGATACGTTTCCGCCAATTCCTCCGGGGAAACGGCTACAACAACCTAGACGACGAGAGGAAGAGGGCTCTCTTCCTCGCTAACTGCGGCTCCGACGTTCTGGAACTCGCCGTCAACCTCGTCGCACCCAGGGACATTGAAGTCATGTCCTGGGTGGATCTGCAGACTGCCCTGCAAGACCACTATGCCCCAACGGGCACCCCCATTTCGAACCGCTTTACCTTCCGCCAACGTAATCAGAAGGAAGGCGAATCGCTTAAAGACTTTGTGGCGGCATTGCGTCAAATCGCTGCTAACTGCGAATTTGAGAACGTTGACAATGCCTTACGCGACGGGATCGTCTTCGGGATGAGAGATGCCAACCTCCAAAAGAAGTTCCTAAGCAGAAAAAGACTGTCCTTGAAGGACGTTCTTGAGGAGGCTACGGCTGCTGAAACATCCGAGACCGCCGCTGCTGCCATGCTCCAGTCCCGAGGGATCCATAAGATCCGCAAACCGTCATCGGAATCATCCGACGACTCGTCCACTCCGACTGATTCAGAGGGAGAATCAACCGTTTTAAAAGTTTCCCGCCCAACCAGGCGGGAAATTCAAAACGATGGCCGCCGCGCCGCTCAGTGCGGCAGTTGCAAGGGACACCACCCCCGCCAATCCTGTCGCTGGCGGGATGCCACCTGCAGACGCTGCCTTAAGAGGGGGCACATCGCAGAGGCATGCAGAGCCTCTGATCCTGTTCCGGAGTCGATCAAGCCCCAGAATCCAGAAAATCGTCGCGACTCCCAGAGGTCGTCCAAACGGTCCTCAACCCAGCAAAAGCGCGACGACCGCACCAGTTCTCATGGCGGCGCTGTGAACCAGACAACGATCGCCCTCACCAGCACCAACAGTGCCACAAAATTCCACGTGACACTGTTCGCAGAAGGCTTGCCGTGCACGATGGAAGTCGACTCAGGCTCCGTCTATTCGATCATCGACTGGCACCAGGTCAAGAGGCTCAAGCCGAATCTCTCCAAGCGCCAACTTGAACCTCTGCACTCCAAGCTGGTGGATTTCGGCGGCAACCCCATCGGCGTCATCGGGCGGACCAACCTCCGGATCGCCTTCAAGCAGTTCCAGGGCCAGCTTCCCATAACCGTCGTGGAGCATAGCCGCCCGACCCTGCTGGGCGTGGAGTGGTTCCAGCCGCTGGGGCTTTCTATTGGAGGCATCCACCAGATTAGCTCAGGCGAACTCGACTCACTCATCGGAGAGTTCCAAGAAGTCTTCGATGGTAAGTTAGGGACGTTTTTAGGGAAACCCATCTCCTTTAATCTGGACAAGGGGGTAACCCCAATTCGGCTCAAGCCCCGCCGGGTTCCATTTGCCTTGCGGGCTAAAGTAGACGCTCAGCTAGATAAGCTGATTGCCCAAGGTATTCTGGAACCCATCGATCATGCTGCATGGGAAACTCCCATTGTGACTCCCATGAAGCAGGATGGATCTGTGCGCATCTGCGCCGACTACAAAGTGACCATCAATAAGGCGTTGCCGCAGAGCGCATACCCCGTGCCAGTAGTGCAACATTTGCTGCACTCACTCGGCAAGGGCAAAATTTTTGCAAAACTGGACCTGGCCCAGGCTTACCAGCAACTGCCAGTAGATCAGGAAACGGCGGAGGCACAGACTATTGTCACCCATAGAGGCGCGTTTAAGTGCAACCGTCTCCAGTTTGGAGTCAGTGCAGCCCCTGGCATTTTCCAATCCATGATAGAACGCCTTCTCCAAGGCGTTCCAGGGGTGGTGCCTTATTTCGATGATGTACTGATCTCTGGGGACTCAAAAGCTCAACTCCTGGACCGGCTAAGGCTAGTTCTTCAGCGTTTCAGGGAGAAGGGCTTGAGAGTCCGGAGGGACAAGTGCATCATTGGGGTACAGGAAGTCGAGTTCCTGGGCTATCTGATAGATAGTTCTGGCATCCACCCCACCAAATCAAAAGTTAAAGCTATCCATGAAGCTCCCAGCCCCAAAAACAAAGCGGAGCTTCAGGCTTTCCTTGGATTGCTTAACTTCTACGCTATTTTCCTCCAGCAGAAAGCCACTGTTGCTGAGCCGCTCCATCGCTTGCTGGCGAAGGCGGTTTCCTGGAGGTGGGGACGTGAGGAAGAGTCTGCATTCAGAGCCGTTAAGCAACTTCTGACCTCAGACAGTGTGCTCATTCAATACAATGAGACACTGCCCCTCAGACTGACCTGTGATGCTTCCCCGTACGGAGTTGGCGCTGTGCTCAGCCATGAACTGCCTACCGGTCGTGAAGCCCCCATCGCATTTTTCTCTAAGACTATGTCTAGTGCTGAGCGCAACTACAGCCAACTGGACAAAGAGGCGTTGGCTATTGTTGCAGGGGTGAAGCGCTTCCACGAATACCTGTATGGACGGCAATTCACCATTGTCACCGATCACAAGCCCCTCCTCGGCCTACTAGCAGGGGACAAGCAGACCCCAGCCTTCATGTCCCCCCGGATGACGCGCTGGTCCATTTTCCTCGCCGGCTACTCTTACAGCCTCGTCCACCAGCCTGGTAAAGCCATCGCAAACGCCGACGCGTTGAGCAGGTGCCCATCCGCCGAATCCGTGGAAGACCCGGCCCCCACGCTCGAGCTGCTGCATATTGACAACGACAACAACTGTCCGGTGACATCTGCCGACGTAGCGACGCACACGCGAGCTGACCCCATCCTCCGGCAAGTCCACTCCTGGGTTCTGAGAGGCTGGCCGACTCGAATGGACAGCGACGACTTCATCCCGTTCAGCCGCAAGCAAGGGGAGCTGTCCACCATGCGCGGCTGTTTACTATGGGGAGATAGGGTGCTGATTCCCAGCACTCTTCAACGAAGGACTCTTACGGCGCTGCACAAAGGACACCCGGGCATAGTCCGGATGAAAGCCCTGGCACGGAGCTACGTCTGGTGGCCGACACTGGACAAAGACATTGAACATTGGGTCGCCAGGTGTAGCCCGTGCCAAGAAGTCAGAGCCGCCCCGCCTCAATCTGACCCGATGCCCTGGGAGACTCCGAGCTCCCCCTGGTCGCGCATTCACATAGACTTTGCGGGCCCCATTCATGGGCACCACCTCCTCATCGTGGTTGATGCCTACTCCAAGTGGTTGGAAGTCGTCCCCATGGCATCCACCACAACGGAAGCTACCATCCGTGCCCTCCGGCGCCTTTTCGCGACCCATGGACTCCCTGACGTTTTGGTCTCAGACAACGGGCCCCAACTTACGTCCGTGCCCATGGAAGCTTTCCTGGCTGGCTTGGGCATTCGCCATGCCCTTTCTGCCCCTTACAGACCGGCCGGAAATGGGCAGGCTGAACGGATGGTGCGGCTCACGAAGGAGTCGCTCGCCAAAATGGGCCCGGGTGACTGGCAGGAGCGCATTGACACTTTTTTGCTCACCCAGCATATCACGCCTCACTCTGCCACCCGAAAATGCCCCGCCGAGCTTTTAATGGGCAGGAGACTCCGGTCTCCCCTGGACAGACTGCACCCGCAATACTCCTCTGAGGTGCCCGCATCCGCCAGTCGCCAACTTCGCCAGTTTTCCGTCGGTGATGCCGTTTTCGCTCTGAATTTCCACGGCTCGCCGAAATGGCTTAAAGCTACAGTACACAGCACAACCGGTCCCAAATCCTACCGCGTTGAGCTGGACGATGGACAGATCGTGAGACGTCATCTCGACCAGCTCCGCAAAAGGTGGAGGGAAGTGAGCGAAAACCACCCCGACGAGGTAGGCCTAAACCACCCCGGCGCAGTAGGCCTAAACCACCCCGACGAGGTAGGCCTAAACCACCCCGGCGCAGTAGGCCTAAACCACCCCGACGAGGTAGGCCTAAACCACCCCGGCACAGTAGGCCTAAACCACCCCGACGAGGTAGGCCTAAACCACCCCGCCGAGGTAAGCCTAAACCACCCAGACGAGGGAGACCGGCGACCCGAGGGACGAACAAGCACCCCGGCACCTAGCCTAATACCAGATCCGGCAAGGCAAGTAGACCGGGGACAACCCAGCAGGGGAAGCCAATGTCAACCCTGCGAAGTAGGAAACCGGCAGCCCAGAGTTGGGGACCTCCAGCCATCAGTCCAGGAGACCCTACAACAACCCGCCAACCGCGCAGAAAACCAACCCTGCAAGGAAGGCCTCCACCACCCCGGCAGGGTAGGCCAGCACCAACCCGACCAGGTCGAGCAGCCCAGCGGCCAGAGGGAACAGTCGACACCACCGCCAGACCAACCGCACAGAGAGGGCCTACACCACCCCTGCAAGGTAGGCCTACGCAACCCCGACAGAGCCGACCAGTCACCATGTCCGTCCACCTGCCGCCCCGGGAGTAAGCCGGACTCGACCGGAGACCCCGGGGGCTTAACCCAACCACCACCGCCGGACTCGCACCCTGACCCAGACCGGCGCGACCCCAGCCCAAAGGGGACCCGAGGGAGACCCAGGGACCTACCGTGGCTCAGGAGTTCCGGACCGGCCGAGAACAGGGATCCACACCGGCGGCTCCACGATCCGTGCAGGAACGAGGCAGACCAGCATCGCCCGCAGGCGGAGGTCCGTGACCCGGCCGGAGGTTCGGACACAGTGCCCGCGTCCTCGACGGCCAGATCCAGCCCGGCACCGGGGAAGAAGCCCCGAGCAGAGCAGACACCCTCCGTCCGGGAGAGTGTCCATCTTGACTCTGAACTGCGCAGGTCTACGCGGGCACGTAGACGTCCTGTTTATCTTAGTGACTATTTCCCTGATCGACTGACGAAAAACTAGGGGGGAGGAGTGTTATGTCCTTATAAGGACATCCGCCTGGGATTGGCTGCAGATCCTTTTCGGCGGGAGTTTTGAATCCCTGTCAGTGGGCGGTGCGTCTGCCGGAGTGTATATAAGGAGAGCTCCGGCAGCGCACAAGCCGTTCAGTTCTTGTTATTAAAACTTGTTACTTGAACCCTGCTGGTCACTTCTTCTTTCCTGCGCCGATCTAACAGTAGTCACCCCATGAGAGTATCTTGAAAGGTTTGAAATAGAAATGTTCTAGCTATCTAATAAAAAAGAAACACCAAAGTGAGAACTAGGGATTTTGACCATCTGAATTAGCAAGGAATCATAACACTTCCAGACTTCACTCAGGTATTCAAGGATTATTCCAGAATTGTATCATTTTAATCTCTGTCTTTTACTTTCCTCTGCATCCACAATAAGATGAAGTCTCTACTGGTTATTGACAGAAAGAATGATTGCTTTTTATTTCTGAATGCTTGGTAGAAATAAAAAACAAGTTTTCTGATTTGTCAGGAAAAGAATTTAGTAGCGAGTTAGAAACTAGACTAGGATCCTCAAAACATAATTTCTTCAAAAGCTATTAGAAATCATTTATCAAGTAGGCATTTATTCACTGCCAATTACATATGAAAAGCATCAAGAGAGTATGGATTATATGTAATAATGGTGCAGTGGTGGCACAGTAGAATGCAGTATTGCAGGCTAATTCTACTGACTGTCAGCAATTCACTCTTTTTTTTTTATTGAAAAAGTTTTACAATACAATTTTAACCCCACATTTTCCCCCCTCCCCCCCTTTCCCCCCAACCCTCCCCCCCCTGACTTCCATTACATGCAAATCATAAGTATATATCAATCATTATTAAACATTAGATATAGGTGAGATCCACAATATATATCATAAATTTTAACAAAAGTAAGATAAATCCAAAATTCTCTACTAATAAGAGGAAAACTTAAACAAATAAAATTTATAAATGCCCCATTAAACCTAACTCAAACATAAAATTTTTCCCTTCTTTTTGTTCAAGACAGCAGTATAACCAAAATATATAAATTTATATCAAGTTAATATCTAGACAACAATATAATATATATATTTAACATAGTAATAACAATAAAAATAATTCTATATTTCTTCAACCTCTATCAAAAAGCTAACTGAAGATTCTTAATTTGATATTTATTCTACACATAATCAACCCACTTTTTCTAAATATCAATATATACGTCCCCCAAATGCCTATACCCAAACATCAACTAATCCCTATATCTTCAATCAAATACTAACTGATACTTCTTAGTTTGATATTTATTCTGCACATAGTCCATCCATTTCTTCCAGTCCCGAACAAAAACTTCATGGGTCCTATCTTTTAAATATGCAGAAATCTTTGCCATTTCCGCGAAATTAGCCATCTTCAAAGTCCATTCTTCTATGGTAGGTACACTATCTTTTTTCCAATATTGTCCAATCAATAACCTAGCTGCAGTAATCATGTATAAAATCAATCTTGTTTCACTCGGTGAGCAATCCTTAACTATACCCAACAAAAACAATTGCGGAGAAAATTGAAGCTTCTTTTTCAAAACATTCTGCATAACCCACCAGAGTTTAATCCAAAAAGCTTTCACTTTTCTACAAGTCCACCAGATATGAAAGTATGTAGCATCCAAACAATCACACCTCCAACATTTAGGTTGAACATTTGGATACATACATGATAATTTCTTAGGATCTAAATGCCATCTATAAAACATCTTATAAAAGTTTTCCCTCAAATTCTATGCCTGTGTAAATTTAACATTCTGGACCCAGATCTTTTCCCATGTTTCTAATGTCACTGGTTCTGCAAAATTTTGTGTCCATTTTATCATACAATCCTTAACTAATTCACTCTCTGAATCTCTTTCTAGCAATAAATTATACACCCTCTTAATATGCATCGACCCTTTCTGTTTCATCTGTATCACCAAATCTTCTTCATGTAGCATTAATCCAATTTTCTGATCTTCTCTCCATCTCGATTGAAGTTGAGAATACTGCAACCAAGTTAAATTCTTCCCATCTTCCAACAGAGTTTTAAAGGATTTCAAGTTCCATCTACCCCATCATTAAAAAGCATCTCTTTGTATAAAATCCCCCCGAGTGACTTTATATTTGGCATAATCTGCCCAAGATCCAACCACAAAGGTATTTAGTAATCCAATTGAAACTGGTGCTTCTTCCAAACTCTCATCAACGTCTGTCTCAATATATGACTTTTAAATACATTATCCAACTTGTCTTCATAAAACAAATATGCATGCCAACCAAAATCCAAATCGTGGCCTTCTAAATTCAGAATGTCATTTTTTGTTATTCCAAAGCAGTCACCCAGTTGTGTCAACACTGCAGCTTCGTAATATAAACGTAGGTTTGGAACTTTAAGGCCACCTCTTTCACGAACACCTTGCATAATTTTAAACTTAACTCTTGGTTTTTTCTGATTCCAAATGAATTTGTTTAGACCTGACTGCCATTCAGCCAATGTTTTATCACTTTTAAGCACTGGAATCATTTGAAACAAAAGCAGAAATCTAGGTAGAACGTTCATCTTAACTGCTGCTATTCTTCCAAGTAAAGATAGTTGCAGTTTCTTCCATATTTCAAGGTCCTTTTGAATCTTATGCCACAAAACCTCATAATTATTTTGAAAAAGTTTTATGTTCGACGCTGCAACCTGGACTCCTAGATATTTCACCTTTGTAGCTATTTCAAAACCTGCCACCCTTTCCAGTTCAATCCTTTGTGGTTCCGACATGTTCTTAACTATCATCTTAGTCTTTTTCTGGTTTAGTCTAAAACCTGAGACCAAACCATACTCATCAATAGTTTTTTTCATCTGGATGATTGATTCCAAAGGTCATGTTAGGGTTACAACCAGATCATCTGTGAATGTTTTCGTCCTATAATCTTTTTGCCTTACAACAATTCCACTCAGTTTATTCGAATCCCGTAAAGAATTCAACAAGACTTCTAAGGTTAAAATAAACAACAATGGAGATAGCGGGCAACCTTGTCTAGTTCCTTTCTGTATCTGAAAATTGGTGGTTAAACTTCCATTAATAACCATTTGTGCTGTCTGTTCTTGATAGATTGCCTCAATTGCTTGTACAAACTGATCTCCAAAATCCATTTTATACAAAGTCTTTACTAGAAAGTCCCAATTGACTCGATCAAAGGCTTTTTCCGCATCCAAAAATACCAGCACCGCAGGGATCTGTTTACTCTTCTCAAGATATTCCAATAAATCTATGACTTGCCGCACATTATCCTTCATGTATCTCCCCTCAATAAAACCTGCTTGATCACTATGAATCACCTCTTGAATAACTGGCATCAATCTGTTGGCCAAAACTTTGGCAAAAATTTTGTAATCCGTATTCAGGAGAGATAGTGGTCTAAAATTTTCTGGTTTTGAAGAACTGTCTTCCTTTGGTATAAGTGAGATAAAAGCCGTCTTCCAAGAGGGGGGTATTTTACCCCCCCGTTGTATACTGCAAAATAAGTCCTTAAGATGCTCTACCAATTCTGATTGTAAATTCTTATAATATACTGCTGTCAAACCATCCGTCCCAGGAGCTTTAGCTGTTTTCAGTTGTTTAATTGCAAACAAAATCTCTTCAGACGTTATTAAATAATTAAGTCTTTCTCTTTGTTCCAGTGAAATTTTTGTAATTCTTGTCTTTCCAAGATATTCATCAATAAGATCCTCTTGAATATTATCTTTATGATATAAATTAGAATAATAATCTAAAAAAGCTTGATGAATTGACGTCTGTTGAAAGACCTGTTTGCCTTTATGTTCAATAGTATCTATTATACGAGAACTTTGTTTCTTTCTTAAAGTGTATGCTAACCATCTGCCTGGCTTGTTAGCATTGCAAAAGGTATTATGTCTGGCAAATTGCAAATTAGTCGCCGTCTGATCAGCTATCAATATTTGAAATTGGTCTTTCAGAAGTTTTATAGTTTGCTGTAGCTTCTCATCAGTCGGATTTTTTATATGCAATTGTTCTTTTCCCTTTATTTCGGCCTCCAATTCTGTTCTTGTCTTTTGTCGTATTGACCTGTGCTTAGAATTCATGTAAATCAGTACACCTCTCATATAAGCCTTACTTGCATCCCAGACAACTTCAATAGGTGTACCTTTATTCAAATTCAGCTGAAAAAATTCCTTCACATGTTTTTTAAGATCATCTATATTCTTCTCATACCTAAATAAATTCTCGTTAAGTCTCCAGGATCTTCTCTCCCTCTTACCAAAGTCCATTTCCATCCATACAGAACTATGATCAGTCAAGGTTCTTGGAAAGATCTTAGTCTTAGTCGTATTAGCAAATAAATCAGTAGAAACCAATATGAAGTCAATCCTAGAAAAGGATTTATGTCTGTCAGAAAAAAAGGTAAAGTCCTGTTCCTTCGGATGATGAATTCTCCATACATCCTTCAGTTGTAATTCTTCTTTCAATACAAAGAAAGTCTGTGGTAATTTATTCCCCTTCTTAGCCAATGTCTTTTTGTCGAGATTTATATCAATCACTCCATTCCAATCTCCCATGATCAAAAAAGACTTATAATTCCATTGCAATATTTTACTGTGTAGTAATTTGTAAAAAGTTTCTTGCTGCTGGTTAGGGGCGTAGATTCCTATCAAAAGCAACTGAACATTCTGTACATTTATTTCAACCGCAATATATCTTCCTTCATCATCCGATTCTACAAGTTTAGCTGGTATTCTTTTGGAAATATACAACACTAATCCATTCCTTTTTGCCAAATTAGAAGAAATAAAATGTGCTCCAAATTTTGAATTTATCAAATATTTTTGGTCCTGGGTTCTAATATGAGTTTCTTGTAAGCAAACAACCTCGTTTTTGTATTGCTTCAAATAATGAAATATTTTCCTTCTTTTCTGTGGGGAGTTCAAACCATTCACGTTCCATGATAAAAATCTAACTGCCATCTGAAGATTCACGAAGCTTGCTGAGCACTTGTCTAAGACTTTGTTCAACAACAGAAGTCTTGAGTCTTGCTCCTCCCACTGCTTCGGATTTTTGTAGTGCCCCATTCGTCGCCTTCACTTCTTGTGGCACCTCGGACCTCTGTTGTTTTTGCTTCTCTTGTCTCTGCTTTTCTGCTGCACGAGTTATACGTTGGTCTTTTGGTTCTTGCATCAACAATTCAAGGTCCGGATCCACCTCTCTTGTCGCTCTGGAATGTTTTGTTCTAGGCTCTGGGAGGCCAGTAAAAAAATCTTCTGTTAAACCGCCTTCTGCTCCTAAAACTTCCTCCGTTGCCATTACTTGAAATACCTGTTGTTCTTGTTCCCTTGGGAGTTCTAAAATCCCTTCCTCATAATCCTTGTCTTGAGAGGCTCCTTCAACTGATAACAATGTGGATGAACGTGGTGCTGTTGGAGATCTTTTGAGAATGTTCTGGTAAAAATGTTCTGCTTTTTCCAACAAATTCAGATGGTATCTAACATCCTCATATCTCAAAATAATTCCAGCTGGTGCATCCCATCTGAATGGAATCTGTCGCCTTTTCAATTCATTCGCCAGGAAACCATAGTCTCTCCGATCTCTTAACATTTTAGGTGGTAGCTCTTTAAAAACTCCAATTTGATTGCCCTCCACTTGAATACTGGTATGAAAAGAACTTTGCAGAATATTATTTCTCAGCGTTCTGTCAGTAAAATAAATCACAACATCTCTGGGCAAATTCCTCTGTTTCGCTACTCGGGAATTAACCCTGTAAATCTTGTCAATTCTTTTATCAATTAGCTCAGGTTCCATTTTTGAAATTTTGGCCAATATGTCCACACAAGCAGCCCTCAAGTCCTGTCTGTTGTTCTCCCTCAAACCCCTTAGTCTTATGGCAAACTCCATATTTCAAAATTGTAACATGGTAATTTCATCCTCTATCTTCTGATTCCTCAGATCCACCTTGAAAAATTTCTCCTCTGCATCTTTCTTGTTCTTTTGCACATCTAAGTTTAGATAATTTCTTCAACAGCTATTAGAAATCATTTATCAAGTAGGCATTTATTCACTGCCAATTACATATGAAAAGCATCAAGAGAGTATGGATTATATGTAATAATGGTGCAGTGGTGGCACAGTAGAATGCAGTATTGCAGGCTAATTCTACTGACTGTCAGCAATTCACTCTTGACCAGCTCAAGGCTGACTTTGCTTTCCACCCTTCTGAGGTTGTAAAATGAGGACCCTGTTTGTTGAGGACAATTTGCTGACTCTGTAAACTGCTTAGAGAGGGCTGTAAAGCACTATGAAGCAGTATATAAGTCTAAGTGCTATTGCTAATATGTCATTTAGAAAAATATCTGATAATTTAAACAGAAAACTATGACTTTTGTCCAGCTAACCTTGGGTCCACTGATAACCTTGGATGACATTGGTTCAGCATTTTTGGTCTCTTTTCTTATGGTTTTTGGACTCTATGTAGTATTTCACCAGATGCTTCTTCCAACAGAGGGTTGTAACTGATATAGTAAGACACATAAACCATCTAAGCACATAGAACTAATTTGCTGTATGCAAAATAACATTTTAAATGTATAAATAACATGACAGGTCACATAAATGTCATAGAATCTGTTTCTTTACTTCTTTTTTACAGCTACCTATTTAGAAACTGAAATGTAAAACAACAATAAAACACATGCAAATCAGACATATAGTTGAAACGCAGAAGTTATATACATACTGTGAAAATGTTTAGAGTAAAAACTGTTCATAAACATTATTAATTTTTATGGTATATTCTCTTAGACAGCGACAACTGATTCCATTTTTAACTTTTAGATTAGTAAACAGATTCTCCATCTGGATTGGAATTATTGTGTTATTACATGTTATGTGTGTTTGTTGAGAAGGGGAAAGGAGGTTTACGCTTGCTGTTCTGAGCTCCTTGTGTCACAAAAATCCCCCTTTTTGCAAGGGAATTTAAAAAAAATAAAAGCTTACCAGTCTCCTTCTTGTTCTTTTTAAAAATTTTGTATGTGGAATGTGTATCTGAGAGCAAAACTTTAAGACTTAATTGGCAGAAGTGATAGATTAAAATCATCTTGTTTTACATACAGTGATCGTAATCCAGATTGGAGAAAATGGGAGAGCAAGCATTATGTACACAGCCTTGAGCTATTGAATGAAAGTTGGGATAGAATTTCTAACAAACATACAATCAAATAAATAAAAGTGACATTTCCTTCCTTCTTCCTCCCACCATCTGAAGATCCTTTTTTAAAAAAATTGGCTGAGCATAATGTTCATATTCTTGCAACTCTGGAGTTTGCAAATGAGAGCTTCAGCCAAACATTGCTCAACCTGTTAGCCAACTGAGTGCAGAGAATGCCAGACAATCAGTACTTCTTCTCTTTGAGGGGGGGAAAAAACTTTGCTAATCACTGAATTCAGAACCTGTCTTCTGCAATCAGTTTCCAGAGCTCCATGAATTAAAAAACAATTATTCCTTCATAAGAAGAACAATTATGTTTCTAATTGCCCTTACCCAAAACATAGTCTATGCTTTTTGGGACATGATTTATGCGCATTTGACTGTTGATTTGCAAAACATTCCTCCTAATTTGCTTCTACAGATATCTGCAAAGTCAAAAGTAATAATAAATGCACAGAGAAACCTAAAACTGTAATCATTCCACGGTGTGGTAAAAGTCACCCAAATAAAGTACATTTTCCCCATAACTCTACGAGTATTGGGAAGCTGTCATGCCAGAAATACTATTTGAGACTGTTCCCTCTAAGCTAAAATGGGGAAACTAGGGTTGGGAGGTAGGGTGTGGTCTTCCCAACAAGAAAACAAATGTCACAAATACAGTGCAAACTCACTAGAACATAAAGGCCACCTTTCAGTGAAGTGCAGGAGAGGGACAGTGGAATGGAAATGGAATTTGCTTAAAGGAACATAATCACCTGGTGGAGAAACATTAGTATTATGGGGTCCTTGATGCTCTCTGAGCTTGGTGATTTCCCTGCAGACATTTCACTACCAAATTAGGTAACATCATCAGTGCACAGTTCAACACAGAGTTACAAATATTCCCTTCTATCAGTTATCTTTATGTACTTGTTCTTGGCCAAATCCAAAAATGCCAGACAATTCCTGGAAGCCTGGCACTCAGACAAATCAGCAATCAACAAGCACATAGAGAAAAACAACATCTATGTATCACTCAAAAGAGAGAATAAAAAAGCCAAAAAATAAATAAAAAGGCCAAAACAACTCCTCATCAGCAATCAATACTCAGATGAGTAGACATTCAGATGAGTAGACATCCTAACATTACACCAACAATCAAGAAGCAAACAATATCTCAATCAACTACCAACTCAGACAAACAAGCTAACAGTAAACAACAGCCCAATAAAGAAACCACGAACACAACTCCCTTTAATACTGACAGGGCAAACCACTAGTATATAAATTGAGAGCAAACCCCATCCACTTATGATAAATTGAGAGCAAACTAGCACTTATGATGTTAGCTAGTTTGCTAATGACATGTGTGCAAGAAAACAACCAAGCTCAGAGAGCACCAATTCAACCCTGAGTAACAAATATTTTTCTTTATTGAAGCACTAGTTCTCCAAGTCCATTTTCTGGCATAGCAAGGGAAGGACAGCATGAGATATACTTTTCTAAACTCAAAGGAGAAAGTTATATATTGAATCATAGTTTCTTATATTTGACATAGTTGCTATAGGTTTGTGGTGCAGTTGTTAGAATACAGTACTGCAGACTACTTCTGCTGCCTGCCGGCTGCCTGTAGTTTGGCAGATCAAGTCTCACTGGCTCAAGATTGACTCAGCCTTCCATCCTTCTGAGGTTGGTTAAATGTGAACCCAGTGTTGGGAGCAATATGCTGACTCTATAACCCACTTAGGGAGGCCTGTAAAGTGGTATTTAAGCCTAAGTGCTATTGCTATTGTAAATGGCCAGAGCAGATAGCCAGGTTAGCACTACTAACAGTTAGGGTTTATACCAGTTTACCAGTATAGGAAGTAATGGAGTACAGATAAGTAAAATTTTGTTTCTATATGAAGTAGCATAATATACATACCAGCAAATTTTTCATGAAGGAGTAAAATTTTTCAACTTTACTCCTTCAATTCTTAGGAAGGAGTAAAGAAACTGTGGACTCACCTGGCTCTCTAAAAAGAAAGTGGCTCAGGCTTCATGAACAAGTCAAGGAGGAATTACTAGAAGAGGCAATCCTTGAGTGGTTCTTCCAGGTGTAATTCCTAGTTGTACATTTTAGTATAGAAGACCATTACCCAGAGACAGGAACAAATGCAGAAAATTACTTAGTAGATAGGAAAGCAGACACTAGAAGGAAAGCAGACACTAGGAGCGATAACCGAGGCCGTAGAAAAAGCCCTAATAAAGGTGGTTTGTAAAAGTCTCCGTAGTGGGGAAAAAGAATGAAGTAGCCAAGGATAGAAATCACATGACTCTACCCCAGTGGTGGGATTCAAAATTTTTTACTACCAGTTCTGTGGGTGTAGCTTGGTGGACGTGGTGTGGCTTGGTGGGTGTGGCAGGGGAAGGTTACTGCAAAATCCCCATTTCCTCCTGATCATCATCTAGGCAGAGAATAGATGTGGACGGGGCCAGTCAGAGGTGGCATATACCAGTTCTCCGAACTACTCAAAATTTCTGCTACCGGTTCTCCAGAACTGGTCAGAACCTGTTGAATACCACCTCTGCTCTACCCAGATTAAAAGGTGGGGTTGATAAAAGAGTGCTATAAATGTGGTAAACCGTCCTGAGTCCGTCAGGAGAAGGGCGGTATATAAATCTAATAAACTAAACTAAACTAAACTAAACTAAACTAAACTAAACTAAACTAAACTAAACTAAACTAAACTAAACTAAACTAAACTAAACTAAACTAAACTAAACTAAACTAAACTAAACCTGGACACCTACTCAGGGACTGTAAGACACAGTCTCTACAAAGTTCCAGTTCAGATGCTTTGAAAGAACCTCTAGGAAAAGAAATAATGGTTTCAGCAAGAGTAAATAGGAGACATGTGACTGCTAGTATAGATATAGGTAGTAGGCAGAATTTAGTGCATCCTTATTTGGTAAATTTATAAATAAAATAAATAAAGGAAATCCCTATAGTGGGTAAAGAGAGGATAAGTGGTGTATATGAGAGAACTCAAGAAGCGCCCATAGTGAAAACCCAAACACAAGTTAAAGGTATTAAAAAAATACCCTTCATACGGATTGAAGCAAAACTTCTCTTTTATCTTCTTGTTGGAACTGATTCCCCTAGTTATTATGTATTAAAGGACCAGAAGAGGAGAATAAGATGGACTGGATGGTTGGAATCACTACAAGAACCCAGGTTAAAAGAGAGGGAAAGGTAGCAGATGACAAGGAAGAACTAGGCAAAGAAAGCATTAGATGAAATCTGGCCTAAAAACAATAACTGTGAGAGGGACCTTGGAGTCCTAGTGGACAATCACTTAAATACGAGCCAGCAGTGTGTGACAGAAGCCAAAAAAACTAATACAATCCTTGGTTGCAAGAACAGAGGAAGAGAATCAAAATCACATGAAGTATTAATACAGCTTTATAAAACCTTAGTAAGGTCATGCCTGGAATACTGCATCCAGTTTTGGTCATCAAATTACAAAAAAGATGTTGAGACTTTGGAAAGAGTGCAGAGAAGAATGCTAAGATGATTAAAAGCCTGGAGACTAACGTATATGAAGAATGGTTGCAATTAACCAATAGAACAGCTTATCTTCAGAGGTTGTAGGGGCTTCATCACTGGAAGTCTTTAAGAAGAGACTGGACAGCTACGTGTCTGAAATGGTGCAGGGTCTCCTGCTTGAGCAACGGGTTGGACTAGAAGACCTCCAAGGTCCCTTTCAGCTCTATTCTTATTGATTGATTGAACTATTGACTTCACATCCCTATTTAATAGGAAGCCCCAAAGATCATAAGAAGGAAAGGCATCTCTGTAAGACAGATAAACATAGATGTCAACCAATAGGGAATTTATGTCTGCCTTGGGAAATAGATATTAGCCCAATAAAAAAATCCGTATTTGGAGAAAGAAATGGAATATTATACTGGGTTAGATCACAATACATATTCCTTAATTGAAGCCAAGCTTAAACTAATAGAGATGCCTCAAAAGTATAGAGAGCAGATTCTTCAATTAGCTCATGAGAGCAACCAGTCAAAACACTTAGGCAAGGATTGTATCAGATTCTAGAGAAATTCTATTGGCCAGGCATAGTTACAGATAGCAATTATCACTGTAAATCATGAATAGAGTGTCCCAAAAGTGCTTTTCCAAAAGACAACTGTACCTTCTTGGTTTTTTTCTTTGAAAACGTTTCACTTCTCATCCAAAAAGCAGTAATAAGGTCTTCTCTTGTGCCCATGCATCACTACTACTATGTGACCTGCATTGGCTATCAGTTGGCATGTGTATGCAATTCAGAGTGCTAAATGAAACAACTGGGTTCTGGTTGTTATCCTTAGAGCCCTTCATGGCATAGGATCTGATTACCTGAGGGGCTGCCTTTCCCCCACTGTTTCTGTCCACCTGATATTTCAAGTAGAGTAGCTACACTCCAGATCCCTTCTATAAGCAGTCCTTCGTTAATGACCATTGTTTAGCAATGGTTTGAAGTTATGATGACACTGAATGAGGACGTTTATGGCTGGTCCTCAAAGTTGCAGTTTTTGCAGCATCTTTTTGGTTATATGATTGTGATTTGGGTGCTTTGCAACTAGCTCACAATTCTGATGGTTGTAGCAGTCACATGACTATAATTTACTATTGCCAGCTTCCCACAAGCAAAGTCATTGAGGAAGCCCTTAGAGGTGGTAAATGGTGATCCCATGATGTCAGCATTGGAACTGCCAGAACTGTCAACATAAATTAGTCCAACTGTGCTGCTTAGTAGCAAGAGTTCACAATACCAATTACTGCCATTAAACAAGGAATATGTGCATTAAATATTGTCATCTTATAGGATCTTGGAAGCATGCCTTCTGTGTTACAGCTCTACCTTCTAGAAAAGCAAGCTCCCCCTCGAAATACAGATAGTACTTTCTGTCCTTTGATTCCCCAAAGCCCTTAAAACTTGCCTTTGATTGCAGATCTGGGGTTAATGTGGATGGGGGTTTTTTGGTGGTAGTGGGGAGCTGTTGTGTTTAATTTAGTATTATTTTTTGTAAATTCTCCAGAATCTCCTGAAGTGGGTAGCTATATAAAAAGGAAGAAAGAAAGATGACCATATGAATCCAAGATATTGGTTAATTTCATAAACCATGAATAAATGTATCACTGCTTATGTAAGCATTGTCAGTTGTCTTGGAATTGTCTTGGAATTGTATTATTGGACAGGAAATGAAATAACATTATTTCCCATACCCATAGATCTGAACAAATTAAGTTTCTGAGAAAAAACAGACTTGTGATGCCACTGCTACAGTTTGCATTGCATCTGAATCAAAATTCCCTATAATTCCCAAAATTTACAGGAACTGTAAAAAGAGAAAAACAAACAAAACAAAAACATAAATTACACAGCCTTTCTTATGCCAAGATGAATGATTCTTAGTAAAAACAGTGATGCTGGAAAAGAAAGAAGAGACTAAAATGTAGTTTTATTTTGTAGAATTATTTTTAATGTCAACAGAGTTATACTCTTTCTTAAATGTAATTCATTTTTCTGAAAAACTCTTAATTCTAATAATCGTCAGCACAATTGTATCTTAGGTTTACAATACTATGCATTCAGATGATTGGGAAGTATATAAAATTAGTGATATTAAAGGTAAGGATGGATAAAGAACCCTTATTATTATTTTTTCACAGACATTGACAAGGTCACAATGCCCTCAATTATAATGTGGTTTCTAAAGTTCTGGTTTAAAGAATACGTGAAACGGCTATTTATAAATGATGGCTTATTACTTAGCTTTATGAATTAGCTGGACTTCCTGTGAAGTGTAAAATCCTAATCATTTTTTTTAAAAAAACTAGAAGTATTCTTCCTTTCAATAACTTAAATAAAAATACTGTGTGAAATAAAAGTAGCCACATATGAAACTTCAAAGAAATTTACTAAGACTTGGTCACTGTGCAGACATAATTATCTCCTCTCTACTGTCATATTTCATTGGTGACTGGAATCTAAAAAGAGATAGCAAGCTGGCTACTATGGGATTATTGTTTGGCATCACTTTTGACAGAATGTTTGACAGACTGGGTCACTCGATAGTGTAAGGTCCTTCAAAAGTGTAAGGACTAAGCATTGAACATTGTCAAGAGCAGAGAAATGGGAACCTAGGATCAAAGGGAAATCAGTATATAAAGACAAGACAAAAGTAAAGAAGATAATCAGGTATGAAGAACCATCACATTCATAAGCCAAACAAAAGATCTAAATCTAAATGAGAGCACTAAATGAATTTTGTTAGTTTAATACCTTCAAAGGGAATTATCTCACAAAGGAAATTACAATTCCATCAATTTATCTCTAGCTTTTCCTCTTCATTCACGTAGATAATTATAATAAAAAAAATAATTATATATGCCGATAGGGTTTGCTCAGAATATACAAAAAGACTAAAAACACAACAAGAAATGAAGGTTAGACTGATGAAGTTACAAATTGTCAGAAAGATAAAATAAGATCTCAAGAAGGAAGGAGAAATAAAACAATATATCAGGGAAGATTGCACTGATATCCAGCCAGGACAAGTTACTTGCTCTGAGTCATATTTAATCTATTGTAATTGTTCAGTAAAATTTGCCAGCCAATTTTACTATCAATTTTACAGTGGTGGAGCAGTGGTTAGAATCAGTATGACAGGCTAATTCTGCTGAATGCCAGCAGTTCGATTCTCACTGGCTCCCATCCTTCTGAGGTGGGTAGAATGAGAACCCAGATTCTTGGGGGTAATATGCTGACTTTGTAAACTGAAGTGATATATAAGTATAAATGCTATTGCTATTTACTGGTCCCTGAAGATAATTAATCATAGCATAACTCAAATTCCTCAAGAAAAGAAGATCAAATGGTAAAAAGGGGGAAAAAAATAAAAACAAGTTTTCAGCAATCATTTCAATCATCAAAGATCAATATTAATTAGGTAAGAAATTTACAGCAAATAAAATTAGCAACAAATACAATTATACCTACACTACACCTTGAATAGATATAATTGCCTGAATTGGGATTTGGAAACTCGACAAGAAAAATAACTTTTAGCCCTCTTTTCTTGAACCATGGGCATTGAGCATCTTGAACCATTGAGCATTGAGCATTAAACCATGGGAGGAAATCTCTGTTCTTATTGGCCGCTCCCTCTAAAACAGATGTTGTTTCCCCAATAAATTTGTTCCCAACATGAGATGAGCAAGTATAATCTTTAAAGGAATTTATAACATACCATATTACCAGACAGCGTTTACCAACTGTGTAAATAGTAATTTCTATCTGTAAGTCAGGAGTGTTTGCAGGGTGTATTATAAAAAACGTCAAGATGGCAGCTATAACAGAATGATCCATTTATTTTATGTGTAAGAATCATAAAATAGGCATTGCTTCAGATGTGGCTACCATATTGGGTTTTTTTTCCCAACCATATCCTGCAGGCAACCCTGTTTTCAATATTTAACATCTATGACTCTTAGAAATTTTAAAAAAGCTATATATTCCTGGTTCAGAAAAAAAGAACTGCTTTTAAAGAAAATGTAGTTGTACCTTCTAAACAATAGTTTCCTTCCTCCTTTTCCCTTTAAAGAGAAAATTAACTATTTGAAACAATTTTTTTTAAAAAATATTGCATTTCAAATGAATTCATTATATTTATAAAATGATGGGATATTATTGTAACTATAGTTCTCAAGTTAATTTTCTTTTTGTTGCATTCTTTATTTTTCTACATAATTGTATATACAGTTTCCATTAGGTTTTTTTTAAGTATTAGAAACCTGGGAAAATGTATGTTTAGTCTTTGCAAAAGACCACATGACTTCTTGAATAATCAAAAGAAGGAGGCCTAATATAAAGAACAGTTGGTGCAGCATTGCATGAATTCCTTTTTAACCCATGTTCCTGAAAAGTGCAAATGGTGCTATTGTTATTTTATTTCTTGGTTCCTTGAACTGAACCCTAAAGAACTTAATGGTAGGTCTGTGTAATAAGTGCATAACTATAAATACCTTGGCAAAGAGGCTTTCTATAGTAAATCAGAAAAAAAATATTTAGACTAGCCTAGAATAGAAAGTTATGTGAAGAATTCCTGAGCAACCTAATAATAGGGTTGAATGCTAAGGATGGCAAAAAGAAATAAATTGTGTGGAAACCAAATACAACACAATAGAATTATGGCAAAGAAAACCCTTGCAAAAACGAATGTTTAGAGAGGTTGTTTTTTTAAAAAATTTTTTTAAATATACACATTAAATATTTGGGGTCAGACTTGATGGGTTATGCTTGCACCACATTTATGTAGTAAATAATTTGGTAACAAAAATCTCCCTTTAGGTTCTACCATCTGAAGCAGATAATTTTGTTAAGAAAAAGCACCCTTTAGGTTCTACCAGCTGAAGTACACTGAACTTTCTGACCAGACCTGCAACATGAGAAGAAAAGTAAACCCTTGCCTAGAAATGGTAGTCTTCATCCCTGCAAAGTGACTATTAGTTAAATAAGTAAGTAAGCAAGCAAATAAACATCCTAAATATAATTAAGCAAGTTTCAAATTATCCTATTATTTCGTTCACTCCAAAGGAATTTGATTCTGGGGATGACAGACTCTTTGAAAACAGTATTGTGCGGGCGGGGGGGGGGGAAGTATCTTTCTCTTTTACTGTATTCTTTCTGGATGTAATTTATCCAATTTAAAGGTAAATTATTTGGAGGAAAAAGCCCTAGTCTTTCTATAGGGTAAATATACTATTTAAAAAGAGTGAAGGGGGAATGGATTCATTACTTAAGAGAGTGATTATTTCAATACAATTTCTTGCTAATCATCCTAATTTACAGTATTGAACCCTCCCTCCTTTTTCAGATATTTTAAAATGTAGAAAATTGTTTTGCTAAGAATTTTTTTTAAAGCTTGTTCGTTTTTCAAAGTTACTAGGATAACAAAAGAACTAACACTATAGAACAGAATGAAAGGAAATATATGTACTGTGTCTCCAAGGAAAATATTGCTCAGAAGTTACTAATAAAAGGGTCAGCGATAGGTGCCCTGGATCTTTAATTTCACCAGTGAACGCCTTCAATGGAAAAGGGTAATCGTGGATAATTTCAGAAACAATTGTTTTAGTAAAAAGTGCTGCAGAAAAATGCCATCAAATAATTCCTTCTCACAATATCTTTTGCAGCCAATGATCACTTACTTTGCAGCAGGAAATGGTGCTTTCAGTCAAAGACAATGATCAGATTAACAGTACGAGAACTGGTGGCAATTTGTAGTTCTTTTCAGATTTTTACTATTTTATCGATTTTTTTGCAGTCATTTGTAACTCCTCATCTTATTAACTTTGAGAACATATTTCCTGACTCAACTGCTTCTTCCAGAATACACGATTTACCTTTTCTTCCATCTAAATTTAAATAACATTAGAATGTACTTTGTTGTTGTTGATGAATTATGAAGCAAAAATGAAAAGGAAGAATGGTTACAGGAATTGGGTTTGGCTACTCTAAAGAAAAGAAGAATTAGGGGTGACATGATAGTAGTATTCCAGTATTTGAGGGGCTTTTACAAAGAAGAGCGGGTCAAATTATTCTCCAAAGCACCGGAGGGACGGACAAGAAACAATAGTTGGAAACTAATCAAAGAGAAAAACAAACTGGAATTAAGGAGAAACTTCCTAACATTGAGGACAATTAACCAGTGGAACAGCTTGCCTTCAGAAATCATGGGCACTCCATCACTGGAGGTTTTTAAGAAGAGACTAGGCAGTCACTTGTCTGAAATGGTATAGGTTCTCCTACTTGAGCAAGGGATTAGACTAGAAATCTTCCAAAATCCTTTCCTACTCTATTATACTGTTACTGCAAGTTTGAGATATCCAATAAAATAAACATGTTTTTAAATGTAAGTTTTTATGCTGCTCTGCATGGGAACAGATGGTATATTATAGAATGGTCTAAGATACTGTTCAAAAACAATATTTAATTTGGAACTCCTTTGTTATTTACACTTAATGTTGGTCTCATTCTGATAAATAGCCAAATTATAAGAAATTAAGTAAAATGTAGCATTGAAAAACTGCCTAACAAGTATTAAAATGTATTCTTGCACTAGAAAGATATCTCAAGCATATCCATCTTCTTAAAAATCTAAAAAATTCAGATTACCTCTAGTGCATCTTACATAACTAAGTTATTTTCAGCATATTTATGAGGAAAATAATACTGATTTAGAATAATGGCAGTGAAGAATTTGCTTGGATGTATGCCAGAGTGAGCTTGGTACCTTGTAACATTTCTTAAGTTTTGCATTATGTTTTGCAATATTTCAATGTCACCTTGGTATGATTCATTAATTGGAAAGACGGAGGCTAAACTCTAAAATAAAAGTGAAGTGCTCAGAAAACAGATCTAGCTTCAAATATAAAGTTTCAGAGATCAGAATAATCTAAAAATAATAATCCACCATAATTTCCATCAAAATGACATATGACAAGCTAAAAACAAAGATATAAAACCCAATTTAAAATTAATATAATATAATTCAGTGACTGAATGCTAATAGCTTCCATTCCCATAAAATAAACTAAAAGCCAATTCCATGCTGGAACAGAACTGCTTTAGTTTGTTTATGAAACTTCAACAGAATTGGTTCTATTTTTAGCTCCAAGGGTAGAGTCTTCCATAAAATAGAGGCTGCTACTGAGGTCTATCACTTTGTTCGTACACCATGTACCTTGACAAAGGAGGAGCTACAGAAGACCCTGTCTCAGTGACAATGTCAGATGGGCAAATTCAATTGTGTTAGAATTTGCCTGATACATTCTAATCCTTTCAGTTTTAAAGTTAACCAGCATTTTGATATGGATTAGAAAGCTAATGGCAACCAATGCAGCAACTTCAACTTTGGTGCTATTCTAGCCTGCTGGAGTTATTCTAGAGCAGGGCTGGATGCGTCATGCGCTGGCCACACCCACGCCTAGTTTAGCAAAGGGGGAAAAAGTCCCTATACATCACATGAAGCCACTGTGAAGATGTGTTTGACATCCCTGTTCTAGAGTGAGTTAGGAATTCGACTACTTAATTTTTTTTTAACCAGCTGTAGCTTCTGTTTCATCTACAAAGGCAATGCATTGCAATAATCAAAATAATGGGTGGTTAAGACATGTCTCCTGGTCTGTCTCCTGTGTGTATGTATGTGTATGTATGCATAAGCATATTTAACAGTAACAGAGTTGGAAGGGACCTTGGAAGTCATCTAGTCCAACCCCCTGCTCACGCAGGAGACCTGTAATAGGGATTCAAACTGCTAAATGCTGACCTTTCTCATCAACAAGCTCAGTATCTTAGCCACTGAGCCACTTAGTCAGGCATATATGTCATAGTCAGGCATATATGTATGTATGTGTGTGTGTGGATGTATGGATGTATGGATGTATATGCATAAAAATTAATAAAAACAGAATATAAAACATTTATCAAAATACTTAACATCAGAGCAGTGAATTATTTTAAAAACACACAGCATGAGACATGAATAAAATTATGTATAAAATTAAATTATGTATGAGTAGTTATTGGGTTGGCTAAACCTATGGTTGAATATCAAGATTGTCATGCAGGGATCCAGAGAATATTCTGAGTATTACATCAATAGGATGTAAAGTTTGCAGGACATTCCCACAATCACAGTCAGCTGGATGAAATCTTTCCTGGTCATGCTTCCATCTGCCCTTTAAGCAGGAAAAATTTTGTCTGGATGATTCCCAGTCACGAAACAATTCTTTCAGTGGGAACGTGAATCTGTAATGAGTAACAATCAGCTAATGTTATTACATTGTGTCAGGACTATCTAAAGCCTATTGGTTACTAGCAACTCTACGATTATAGGCCCCCATCTCATCACATTCTGAAAAGTAGTGAAAAGATGGCTCTGGATCTTGCAATGAGAGTCCAGAAGAGCATGCAGCTGTGGGACTGGTTAATGCCCTAAAAGGCCCCCTTTCCCTTTTAATTAATTTTTACTAGTGTTTTTGTCATCCTTGCCTTTTTATAATGTTTAATTTTTATAAACTTTTTTATATTATATTTTACTATACACTGTCCAAAGTCCCTCTGTGAGGGAGATGGCAGTTTTAGAAATGTGATCAATAAATAAATAATAAAAATCTTTTCAACCACCTTAGCTAGATTTAATTTGACATGACATTGTAAAAAATAAAAATAAATAAGAGTAGAAAAGAAAATATGTATAACATTTGAACAGTTTACAGAACTGAGGCTGAGCCTGAGCGAGAGGCCAAACATTTCATCATCCAGTTGAGTCTTGAGGGAGAGGTCAAACCAGTGGTGGGTTTCAATTTTTTTTTACTACCAGTTCTGTGGGTGTGGCTTGGTGGATGTAGCATGGCTTGGTGGTCATGGCTTGGTGGGCATGGCAGGGGAAGGATACTGTAAAATCTCCATTCCCTCCCCAACCAGGGGAAGGTTACTGCAAAATACAATTTCCTTCTGATCAGCTGGGACTTGGGAGGCAGAGAATAGACAGGGGTGGGGCCAGTCAGAATTTTTACTACCGGGTCTCCGAATTACTCAAAATTTCCACTACTGGTTCTCCAGAACTGGTCAGAACCTGCTGAAACCCACCTCTGGTTCAAATGTGTCATCAGTCTCAGGTCCTTTTGCACCCACAAGAGATCTAAATCCAGTTCACCTTAAATTCTGTTGATTCTTATCTACTGCCAATTTGTTTTGACCATTTGTTCAGATTCTTGTAGAGAGCATGAGTTTGCAATAAACCTTTATATTCATTTGAATTTCCTGGACTTCTGATTTCCTGTGCTTGACACTAATCTCCATGTTTACAGTGAATAAACAACATGTTTCTCCTTGCCAGGATACCTTAACAGTTGACTTCATAGACATAATAACTGTAGAAAATTTGGAGATGATGCCTTAAAAATCATCACTTCCTTATTAAAACAATTTTGTACAGTACATTTATTTTGAATTCGTTGTAGAATTTTTCCACATATATAGATGTAAAACAATAAGTACTCTTTGACTGTTACTGCAATTTTTCTTTTGCAATAGAGAAAACAGCCACTCAGATTCATGGATTATGAGAAAGTTAGAAGAGCTAAAGTCAACATTTTTACTGCTGGATTTCACATGACATTGATGACATTGATTTCTCTCAGTTCCATTGTTATTTTAAATGACTTGTTTAGAAACATTTCAGCATAACATAACAAGGAGCATTTTCAGTCAAAGTAAGTAAAAAAAAAATGGTGACTTTTTTTTTCTTGGCTGCTATATGCGTCACACAATTTTAGACTGTCCAGTTGCCAGGGTGACTTATGATCTGCTGAAGTGAATCTTACTTGGCATATGTAAAACTTGGAAGGATGTCTAGAGAGTTACGTACATTGCTTGATGAGCAAATCTGTCCAATATACTGTGAATACTGTACTGTTGTTTCACTGGTATCTACAGATATGTCGGACTGTGGTAGCTACAGGGCTATATAATTTGGAGGTTTCAAGCTACAAAACACAAGACTCTTCATTATTTCCTTTAATAGTTAGTGGAAACATCTTATGATACCCATAAAACAAATATATTTCTGAGTATGGAGCTCAATCCCCATAATTCTCATTTTATATAATATAATAACATTCATTATATTTTAGTCAATGGCAAACATTGCTTCCTGTTTATATTGAAATCAGGTATTTGGATAGAGCCTAGTACTGAGTCTATAACCCAGCATCTTCTAAACTGTTAGATCTGTAGAAGTCATATGTGAATAGAAGATTGTGCTTTTGGTGCTAATCTGAAGAGCTATTTCAAATATATGGTTTATCATTCCAACTTCACACTATCTTACATTGCTTTTGGTATGCGGACAACATGTACATTAATTATCTCGGTGAGCTATAGTATATTCAGGAAATTCTAGAGTCACAATCTAAACTCGAGTATGAGAGATGCGTTGTAGGAAAAGTGGCAGAACCTGGGGCGGAGTCAAAAGAGGAATCAGCCTAGAGCCGTGATGGCGAACCTATGGCATGCGTGCCAGAGGTGGCACACAGAGCCCTCTCTGTGGGCATGCGCACTGTTGCCAGCTGCTCTTCTGGCTTCCAGTGCATGCATGTGCCCTGGCCAGTTGGTCTTCACACACGCCCAAGTGCCAGAAATCCAAAGACCAGCTGGCCGGCATGCACATGCGCATCGGCCAGCTGGTTTTCAGGTTTCCGGTGCTCCAGTGTGCGCATATGTGCTCGTGTTCCAGTTGGAGCACTTAGTGGCGAAAAGGTTCACCATCACTGGCCTAGAGTCTCTATGTAGCCACAAACAGCCTAAGTCCAATTCCTCTTAACTTAGTGCTAGATAAGGGTTAACTTAGTGCTAACCTTTATCTAGCACTAAACTAGTGCTAACCATTAGTTGGCAAAAACCTGTGCATAGGCATGAGTAGTATTAAATCACAATAATAAATAATAAGGTAATAAATTTGAACTTCATGTATGCTCCTGGTCTGACATGCCTGACACGAGTTTGAGAAGTTTGATTGAGTCACGAGAAGGCTTTCTGTCACAGCGTATTTCCCTGGATACAACGGCAAGGAAAGCAATGGAGCTTGAAAGGTAAGACCTGCGTCCCACTCCTGCCTGCCACTCCTCTTGATAAAGAGACGGCAGGGAAGGGAAGCAGCTATTGCCATTGGGGTGGGGTAGGACATGTTGGGCCACTCAGCTAGCATGAAGAACAGGGAGGGGAGGCAACGGCAGCAATGGGACATCCAGTCCCATGCTCGCCACCTCCTGCACCTCCAAAGTAATAAGACCCCTGATAATAAGGCCAAGCCCTTTTTTTGGGGGGGGGGGTCAAAAGAAAATAAGATCCTGTCTTATTTTCGGGGAAACATAGTAAGAGGTAAAAGTTAACTTTACCTAAAGAAACTCTTCTGCGCGTGTCCAAGATGGCAGTGTTTGCCTGAGATGCACCTGAATGATGGGGTGATTCTGGGCCAATTTGGGGTCTCCTGGGCCATAATGGACCATCTTGGCCCCTGTTCTGGCTAAGGGAGGTCCTTCCCGGCCTATTCAGGGCTTTTTCACCCTCTGGAATGTCTCAGCTGGGAAGGAATAATCTGATTGCCGATCATAGGCACCGTGGGAGGATGACCGTAGTGGCCTGGCTGGTGACGTGTATTTTTCCTTATCTGAGGCGGTGGCGTTCGGAGTGGCTGTGGTGGCACAGTGACAGCGGTGATGCAGTGGTCTTCCTCCAAACCCTGGCAGCCTCTGGGGCCCTGGAGGAGCTGAGGTGCGTCGGGAGCCCTGACGGTGGCAGGTGCTGTGATGATGGCGGGTGCAGTGGCAACGGTGGCCGCTGGACAAAGATGAGGATAATGGTGGTGGCAGCTGGCGAGGGCAAATAGGAGATACTTGGACAGCTTATCATCTGGGACTGCTCGGACCTGGTAGGGTGTCTGGCCAATTTCTGGTGGACTGTCCCGGCAGAGTCCTGAATAGCCTCCATTGAAATTTGGGGGCTAGAGACTGGTGGGACGAATGACTTGAGTGTTGGAAGATCTGGGAGTTGGAGAGGCTGGAGGTCAGCTGAGGAGGTATCTGGTCACCTCGAGCTGCTCTTCCCTCTCCCTCTGGCCTGGTTTTCAGGCCTTATTATTATCAGGGAAGCACAACTGTCCTCAGTTTGCTTCCCTGCTGCAAGTTATCTCCCTTCCTATGATTCATCTGCCTCTCCTCAGGATTACTACTATTCTGCCTTTATGGATCGGCATATATTTCAGCTGCGCCCCTTAACCGTATGGAGAGTGGCAATTATGTTGCGGGGCTGAAGGAACTGGTTTTTCATTGCCATCTCACTATCAGAGGGACTAGACCATCAAAATTGTCATTGCCTTTCCATCCAGGCCAGCCACCGTGAGAGGGTGCCTTTGGATATTTATTCTCTGACTATGTCGAAATGGCATGAGATTCCTCCCACTACCGTGAGAGGACAGTGAAGTCCAGTCCATCTGCACTGAGTTCTTGTCCTTCTGCTCCTGGACCTTTTAAACTATCTTACTGAACCCTGGTCAGATGTCACCTTTCATCATCAGCTATAGATGTACTTGGTGGCCGAGCTTCTTGCATTGTGAGACTCCCCTCCTCACAGATTTGGCCCTCCATACTATCAAGGGCCTACCTTGATGGTGGATTTTGGAACCCCAAGAGATGGCATGCTGCGAGGAGGAGGCTGAGGGGTTTTTTAGAGAAGTTTTTAGCCAAAATTTTAAGGGGTCCTGAGGGGTGGGTGGGTTGTTTTGTGATGGGACCTGGGGGAGTCCTTACAGATCAGGGAGTTAGCCTGTCAGATGGAACCAGCGGGGAGGGCAGGGGGAGGGGCTGGATGGGACAAGATGGGATGAGGGTCACGCTATCACTGTGATGGTAGGGAGATATGGTGGGGGAGGGAACAGAGAGTGTAAGGACATTAGAGGGGCACATCCCCGCTGCTTGCAGCGGGTTCAGCGCTCCGGCCCTTGTAGTTCTGCCTGTGTCTCTGGGGGGTTAGAAGTGAGGAACTCGGGACTCCGGCTGGTGTATGTTAATGCCAGGTCCGTTGTCAACAAGGCTCCCCTCATGCGAGATCTGATTGACGAGGGGGGTGCGACCTGGTTGGGTCTGGAGCGAGAGGTTCCTCTCTCTGATCTATGTCCACCAGGTTTTTGTGTACTATACCAGCCGCGACTCCATGGGAGGGGTGGTGGGGTGACGGTTATTATTAGGGAAGGTCTTAGTTCTAGGGAAGTCACTATCCCTCAGATAGGCAGGTACAAATCACTTCTGTTGAAGTGGGACTCTGGAGTGCAGTTGGCTCTATTGATTACGTACCTGTCTCCCAGCTGCGTGTCTTCAGTCCTGCCCACACTGCTCGAAATCTTAGCCAAACTGACGTTTGAGCTTCCCAACCTGATGGTTGTGGGAGATTTCAATCTCCCATCAGCTGGTGAGACATCTGAGCTGGTCCAGGAATTCATGGCCTCCATGACGGCCACGGACCTGACTCAAGTTGTACAGGGTCCAACTCACAGTGGTGGGCACACACTCAACCTGATTTTTATCTCTAGGCAGTGGATAAATAATTGGGGTAGGGGCGAACTTTCCATTCAGCCCCTGTCATGGACCGACCATTCCCTCCTTAAACTGAACTTTCCATCTGTCAACCTGCACCGCTGGGAGGCAGAACCGACTTGCTGGTTCTGCCCCAGGTGCCTGATGGACCCAGACAGGTTCCTGATGGAGTTTGGGACATTTCTCACTGACCTATCCCAGAGGCACTGGGGGATGCCTGGGAACGGGCAGCCACTGGGGCATTGGATCAAATTGCCCCTTTGCGGCCTCTCCTCTAACGGGGATCCCGGGCAGCTCCATGGTTCTCTGTGGAGCTGCGGGAGATGAAGCATCGGAAGAGATGCTTGGAGGGCCATTGGAGATCTTCCCATTCCGAATCTGATAGAATCTGACACTTTTTTTGCGGGGTCATTTCTGTGTCTTTCTATATCTGGGAGTTCAACAACCCATTTACTTTCCATTGGGAATTGATGTTAAAATTGTTGGGCAGATGTTGTGCCAGTGCCAGTGCCAGTGGGAGTTTCCTGGATTTGAGTGTTCTGGCTAATAAATGGGGAAGGTCAGTATGTACCAGTAGAAGTGAATTGTTCATATTTTTTCTGTATTCTTTCATTAGGGCATCTTTCCTTCATAAAACTGGCGGTGCTATATGGCTCAGAACAGGAAGCCAGCAAGTTGGAGTAGTTTACATCCACTTATAATCCTCATGAGTTTGTTCTACAACTTACTAGTATGGCAGCTGCTAAACCATACTAGTAAGTATGGCGCAATATTCTGCTGTGGAGTAGACCAACTCTAGTGCTGATGAATGAGGGTGGCAGCTAAAGATTCCGATTTAGTTCCACATAATTTCTGGAGTATGCTGTTCCTAGTGTTGATTTTTGCTGCCATATTCTCTACAGTAGGTGTATCTTAAAGGAGAGAGTCCAGTCCAATGTTACTCTAAAGTACTTTGGATGAGAATTATAGGGAATTAGGTTGTTGTTTAAGTAGACCTTCGGGGTTTCATATGCTAGTTTGTTGTTAAGATAGAAGCATGTTTTGCTCGTGCTAGGAGTAACCCTTCAGTCAGTGAATTTTCTCAAGGTTTTAAGAACTTTGGATGGGAGGCTGTCTGACATCTCCATGTGTTTTTCTTGTATTGCTATGGCCAAATTATCAGGGTATCCCAGTTTGATGATTTTGATCCAAGATGGCACTGCCAAAGGCTGCCTTGGTGAAATGCTCTCTAATGGTTTCTTTATGTTTTACACTGAGAGCATATGCACCAAGACAAATTCCTTGTGTGTCCAATCACACTTGGCCAATAAAAATTCTATTCTATTCTATTCTATTCTATTCTATTCTATTCTATTCTATTCTATTCTATTCTATTCTATTCTATTCTATTCTATTTGTATCCCCTTATCACTGGTATATTTAATGGGTATAAGTTGAATAGTGTAGGTGCCATTATAGAGCATTGTGGGTCGCCATTGTTTAATCTTATCTTACTTATGTTGTCTCCCATTATTATCTGAAAGAATATATCACTCGGCTTGTTACTAGTCGATACTATATGGCTTCCTAACTAGTTGACCAATCACACTCAACATGTAGTCCTTAATGGAACTGAGTGTACATGGAGGGAAGTATCCAATGGGCACCCCAAGGCTCTGTTTTAGGCCTTGTATATGTGATCCCGGGCTCAATAGTAGTAACTGCAAGAGGGATCTTGGAGTCCTAGTGGACACTTAAATATGAGCCAACAGTGTGCTGCAGCTGCCAAAAAAACCCACACAGCCCTAGACTGCATTAACATGTGAAGTGTTAGTACTATTTTATAATTTCTCGATAAGTCCACATTGGAATATTGCATCCAGTTTTGTTTGCCACGATAGAAAAAAAAAGTTGAGGCTTTAAAAAGAGTGCAGAGAAGAGCAACAAAGATGATTAGGGGACTGGCTCAACCTATTCTCCAAAGCACCTGAAGGAAACTAATCAAGGAGAGAACCAACCTACAACTAAGAAGAAATTTCCTGACAGTTAGAACATTTAATTAGTGGAAGGACTTGCCTCCAGAATTTGTGGGTGCTCCAACACTGGAAGTTTTAGAGAAAAGATTGAACAACCATTTCTCTGAAATGGTTTAGGGTCGTGATGGTGAACCTATGGCATGGACGCCACAGGTGGCACACAGAGCCATATCTGTGGGCACAGACATTGTCCTAGCTCAGCTCCAGCCCGCATGCGTGCACTGGCCAGCTAACTTTTGGGCCTTTCAGGCCCACTAGAAGTTGGGAAATAGGCCATTTCTGGCCTCCAGAGGGCCTCAGTGGGAGTGGGAACACTGTTTCGCCCTCCCCAGGCTCCTAAAAAGCCTCTGGAGCCTGGGGAGGGCAAAAAAATGGGCCTACCAGGCCCACTGTGCCATCACTTGTCAAAAGAGGGGTTGCACGGGGGGGGGGGGTCGCACGTGCATGCACAGGGGACAGGATGCATTGAATTATGGATATGGGCACGTGTGCGCTCAATCCCCCCTTGCTCCCCCTGCTTTTGGCCCTGCTTTTGGCACGCGATGGCAAAAAGGTTAGCCATCACTGGTATAGGATTTCCTGCTTGAGCGGAGTGTTGGACTAGAAAACCTCCAAGATTCCTTCCAACTCTGTTATTCTACAATCCTGGTCTAGAAAGTGGGAGGCAATTTTGAAGGTAATATTAGTGAAATGAGCAAGTGGATTTCTGCCATAAGCAATAATTAAACTTTCAGACCCACTTGTTTAATGACACGGCTGATTCACGAAATTATTCCCACAAAGAAGCTAGATAGATACCGGTATTTCTTTCATTTCCCCTTCCCCCTCCCCCTACACACCACAAGAAGTTCCCATTTTAAACTAGCAATTCAGCTTTATGGAGCAAAGAGTGAGATACATGACCTGCTGTTGGCTGCTTATATGTCTCAAAGTTGAAGTGCCAATATTTTCACTCTGTAAACTGTCTGTGCTACCACTTTTACACACGTTTTGAAAATACTCTCTGGTTCAAAGCATGATTGGGCTGATGACCAAGCAAAGTGGGTAAGCATTTCTCTGTACAATCACCAGTGCCCTTTCATCCATCTCCCTCCAATTGTTGCTTCAGTTCTCCCAGGAGAAGTCTCATTCCATTGACTTCACAAAATATTCCACTTTGGAATGTTTGATGGGGTTGATTGTAAAGATTTCCTCAGGCTTCCAGACCTGGCATTGCTTCTGTCTACTGTAATACTGAAGGAACTCCAAGCTATAAATCCATGATATGGGATTGCTGGCTCTGGGTCACTGGCACCCCTTATAGCCGATGGCCCATTTGTCATGGTGCTGTTTAGTTATGCCCTCAGCTATTTGCATTTTGTGTCAGTGGCCGAACCATTCCCTGCTTAAAGAATTCCATCCCCCTTCCAGCAAATGCAGACCAGATGTTTCCCTGATCCTTTTTATTTTTATTTTTTTGCTTTCAAGAGTATTCTGCTTCTGTTGCTATTCAGAGGAATGAATTCAGGTGACAAACGTCTTTTTCCAGAGTTTCCACTTTCTCCATTCTTGCTTCAGAGCTGCCTGAATAAAAGCAAACAATTAACAGCAGTGTTCCAAGTGTCGACGTGAAACAAATCGCCTTTCTGTTTCTTTAAGCATCCTGTATTTTTCCATCCAGATTGCTGAAAAATAAAATGTGTGTATTATTTATCACATGTATATAAGTATTAACATCAGGAAATTAAACTATGAAAAAGGAAAGCCAAATGAAATAAAACCAAAGGAGGGGAGAAAAAAATTGAATCTTGCCTTTTTGTAGTCAGGGTGAAAAGGGGTGTTTGAAACAATATCCTAATATCCTACAGTAAAAGCCCAATCACTGTGTTTTCTGTACAAAACTCCACCCCTTGGGTGCATAAGACTTGGAAAAAGAGTTGCCCTTTGTAGTTTACTATAACATATAAAAGCTGTTAGCAGTTCGCGTAGCCAGCAGCTAGAAAGCTTTCAGTTTTCCCCACCCTCTTTCTTTCTCCTTGTAAGTTGGTAATAAGATACACTCTTTTTTCCCCCCAAGGTTCACACTAGAGCACAGAAGAGAACTGTTTAACTTGGAAGAATAATAACACTAGGCTTTTTGGTTCTGCAAAGAGGTAAGCCACTGAGCTCAGTTTCTGCTGCATGTCTTTTAACTATTATTATTACACATACGATGCTCCTTGAATCAGTTGAATGCAAGAGGAAGATAGTGGTTTTCATGTTCTCTCTCTTTCTTTCTCTCCTGTCCTGATTTTTCCTTTGGTTATGTCTCTTTAGTATGAGTGCAGAACTTATTCTGCACAGTGATCAGAAAACCTTTTTCAGCTTGAAAATACTGCGCTGGATCCTTTTTGAAGCTTTTTGAGTTGTACTAAGATGGTCACATATGTTACAGGGCAATTTGTGTGTATGGTTGCTAGGCAACATGAGACATCAGAGCATTTCAATTGACTATTTGCAACCATCATATATTTGTGTTTTGCTGCACACATGCATCAAAGATCTAGGAGATCAGCTGGCAAACTCAGCTGGAAGAAAAGATTTAGCCTGATCCCAATAATATTCTTTAACCCTTTCTCTTCCACAGATCCTTTCTTTGTCTCCTGCTTTAAAGTAGACAGACCCTAAAATGAGAGTCATTTCTGCCATTAGTGATGCTCTCTTAATTACCATTCTCTGTGAAGCAAGTGCAGTAGTGTTGCCCAATTCCACTGACCTATTCCTGTTAACTAAAAATTACACTGATGTTGAAGCAGCTTTGAAAAGTCATCTGGATTCTGCAAGCCTTCCCAAAGTCAGGAAAAAGCGATATATCTCACAGAATGATATGATTACCATTTTGGATTTTCACAACCAGGTCAGAGGCAAAGTGTTCCCACCTGCATCCAACATGGAATACATGGTAAGCAGCCATGTCTTTATTCATTTTCTCATGTCTGAACTTGGAAGAATCTTGCAAATAAAAAAAAAGTATAATCTATTTAAGTTTCACATTGCCAAATCATGTTTTTTTAATAAAAAAAACTAAGCCAAAAGCTTTTGAAATTACTGTAATAGTTTGCATGTAATTCAGGCCACTTTTTTTCTTCCTCTGTCTATTGTGCAGACATGACATAGAATAATATACCATTCTAACTTTGGTTCATATAATCTGAGTGTAGCTAAAGTGCTTGATTGATTCTGTATTTGATTAATCCTGTATTATATGAAAGCAGAAGTTGTGGTAATTATTCTGGTTATATAGAAAAATGTAACAATGTTCTTTAAGGCTACAATCCTGCACACAGTTATCAAGTGATCTCATTGCATATAATGGCATTTTGTGAATCAACATGCACAGGAGTAAACCATAAATTTTAAAATGTGAAAGTAGATATCAAATATTTTGATCACTTGGAGTTCTGAGGAACTCCACTCTGCCTAAAAACTGGCCTTGGTAAGTCTAATCAAATATGCATGGTTTTCCCTTTTCCTATTGCCAATTTTTGTTTCCCTTGTTTGTCTATAATTCTGTTGTTAGCTTTCTTGGAACAGTAAATCTGTGATATTTTTAATGTCACTTAATATACCATAAACATTGAAGTTTATTTTGAGCAATTATCAAATGCATCAAATGTTGATATATAACTAAAAACAGAATGAAATCTTCAATAATATCAAAAGATAGAATTATTGAACAATAATGGTGTCATTATCATAAGCATTAAAATGATCTGCTTATATAAATGTACAGTATGACAATTTTGTATACTATTTATCATATATACTACCCATTTTTGGATAATGTTTTCTAATGTTTGATAATGAGTGAAGCATATCAGTAAATTCCCTTTTTATTGGAATATAAAAATTATATTCTGCATTGTAGACACCCTTCTGGGGGGTACCACAGGGTTTGATTCTTTTTACCCCTACAATTTCAATATCTACATGAAACTCCCAGGAGAGTTTAGCCATGGTATTGGATGAAATAACATCCATATACCGATGATACATGAATGCATATTGAACTGGGCTTGAGATGCCATGGAGATTTTATTGGTTGTTAAAGGGGCCTGGATGGAATGAATCAGGTTAAACCTCAGCACATTGTTGCTGGTCCAGAAAACATCGGTTATTCTGTGTGCTTCAGTTTCAATTCTGATGGGATGTCACTTCTCCTAAAAGAGTAGATCTATGACTTGGAAGTTCTAGACTCAACAGCTACTGCTGGAGTTAGAGGGGGATTCCATGGCTGGGAAAACTCTGCCTTCCTCAGATAGTGTGCCAATTATGCTCCTACTTGGAACAATAGCTCCTGACAATAGAAACTCTTCTAGTAGTAACGTGTTTTACATTATTTGAAATTACATTTTACATTATATTTTCTGTGAAAAGGCTGCCAGGGAAAAAAATGAGGTGGATGAGAGTTCCCACAACTAGATAAACTACAGGCACTACATTACCTTCCATTAGGTTCAGTGGTGGGTTTCAAAATTTTTTATTACTGGTTCTGTGGATGTGGCTTGGTGGGCGTGGCATGGCTTGGTGGGTGTGGCTTAGTGGGCATGGCAGGGGAAGGATACTGTAAAATATCCATTCCCTCTCCAATCCAGGGGAAGGTTACTGCAAAATCCCCATTTCCTCCCAATCACCTGGGACTCAGGAGGCAGAGAATAGATGGGGGCGGGGCCAGTCAGAATTTTTACTACTGGTTCTCCAAACTACTCAAAACTTCTGCTATCAGTTCTCCAGAACTGGTCAGAACCTGCTGAAACCCACCTCTGATTAGGTTTCCAAGTAAGGTGCTGGTTTCAGCCATTCATACTTACATGACTTCACTTCTTGGTATATTTGGGTGCACCTCACTTCCTCCTAGTGGAAACAGTCCATCCTATGTTTTTTTCAGGTTGGGATGCTTAGGGTTACCCCATATGTGAGATAAAAAAGTGAGGGCTCATAAGCAAACCTTTTAAAAAAAAAACAATAACCACTACTTATACCCCTCTTCCCAAGGAGCTGAAGCTCTTTGACTATTTCAAACTAATTTGTAGGACCTTACAGCAATAGGTGGGTTTCAACAGGTTCTGACCAGTTCTGGAGAAACGGTAATGGAAATTTTGAGTAGTTCAGGGAACCGGTAGTAAAAATTCTGACTGCCCCCCCCTCTATTCTCTGCCTCCTGAGTTCCAGCTGATTGGGAGCAAATGGGGATTTTGCAGTAACCTTCCCATGCCATGCTCACCAAGCCACACCCACTAAGCCATGCCACGCCCACCAAGTTACACCCAGAAAACCGGTAGTAAAAATTTTTGGAACCCACCACTACCTTACAGGATTATAAAAAAAAATAGATGTGAGAAAACATCTTTTTTTATCAGAGATTACACATTTTGAACTAGTAGAGAGTTCTACCTGTCTCAGAGACAAATTATATGCAAGGAAATACTTAGTTGTATCAATCTTTGCTGCAAATCTTTAGTGTGTCTGAAATATACAATGTTGTCAATTTGGAAGGCTATTTTTTCTGCAAATTCCATCACATTCTGTTCCAACAAAAAGTGTGGTTTGTTTAAATCTTGCTTTGGATGCAGGATGTGAATCAGATGGGTCTACTTTTGGAATGGCATAGACCAGAATGAACCATGTTGTGTTCCAGATTGGCTCCCTAAATTGGATCAGGTGATTCTGCACACTAACTTTTAACCCATGTTAACTCTTTCAGACTACATCTTTTCGTTCAACAATAAAATCCCATAAGTAAAACCTCTAAGTAAAGAACCAATGGTGGAACTTGAACACATGAAAACTTTGAGGAAATAATAGATGGGAATTAACAACATAAAAATAAAAATTGATTTTTTAAAAAACCTTTGAATAAAATTCTACCGTGTTTCCCCGAAAATAAGACCCTGTCTAATATTTTTTTGAAGCCCAAAATAAGGGCTTGGCCTTATTTTCAGGGGGGTCTTATTATTTTGGGGCACTATTTGGGGGTGGCAGGTGGGTTGGGGGAGAGGCAGGTGGGTTGGGGGAGAAGCAAGGGGCAGGAAGCCCTGCTATGCCTGGTGAGAGAAGAGACAGCAAAAATCACAGCTGCTTTTGCAGCCGATTGAGCAAGAGAAACAGTGGTGGTAAACCAGGAAGATAGGGTAGACAAGATGACAGGCGGTGAGGGCAGCGGCCATCACTGCCATGAGTGAATCACCAGGCGGAAGTACCCACTGTGCAGGGGTTGCTGAGCCTGCATCGCGCGACTGGCCGGGGTGGGTGAGCTTCCCAAGTGTGAGCCTTTCCCAGTTGCTGGACACTGGGCCATCCCTGTTCTCCACTTCCGAGCAGGGAGGCTGTCCTTGGTGGGCAGAGCAGCAGCTTCCTCCTCCTCCTCCCCAAAGGCCTGCCCCACTTAAAGGCCCAGTGCGGCGCTTCTCCTAGCCCGCCCACCCCTTTGGCCGTACCTCTCCTAGCGCTACGATCGTGCAGCTGCCCCACCCTTCGAGATAAACCAGCCAAGAGGGCTCTACCTGGTGGCCCTCACCACACATCCCTGGCCTGCTTTTGTCAATGTTACAGAAGATGTAACACTGCACACTGCCCATAAGCAATGTGACCCGAATAACCAAAGACCTACATATATATATATATATATATATATATATATATATATATATATATATATATATATATATATATATATATATATAATATCAGTAGTTCAGACCTTTCAACTTCTCATGAAGAAAAAAAATCTTGCAAAGTTGGAAGGTGTTTTTACCGTGGTCCCACAGAGAACTTTTCTTGCCCTGTATGTGATGATGGAGAACGGAGCTGGAAAGCAGGTTAGTGAAGGGATGTGGCTGCCTTGGGAGGTTTGGGGGGGGTGAGGGACCTCTGTGCATGTTGTGTAGAGAGAGAGGGTGTGGGACGGAGAGAACATTGCTCCCAGCCCTAGATAACTCTCCAAGGTTGGATCGGATCACTCTCTTTCTCTCTCTCTCTCTCTCTCTCTCTCTCACACACACACACACACACACACACACATACACACACGCCGTTCTTTCTTTGGGATTGCAGTACAGATGGACCTTCCAGGATTGCAAGGCTGAAGTCTTCGGATGGAGGATTTTGGGGATGTGTGTCTGTTCTGCAATCCCAAGTAAAGAAAGATCGGCAGGAAAAGGGGGAGGAGGCTGGCTGCTAGGTAGGTGCTCTGGAGATCTGGACCGAGTTGCACAGCCCTAGCTGGCTCAGCTGATCAGCGGGCAGCAATTAATGGGCTGAACCTCCAGGAGGTGACCGGGGAAGGAAAGGGCTGCCTCCTGTGCTGGCCACACCCAGCCCTTCATTAGGGCTTATTTTTGGCACATGTCCTATTTTCAGGGAAACACGATAGAAAAATACAATGTGCAATGTAATACTCACTGTGGATCTGTATGTACATTTTGAACTGATAGTATCCTTACAAGCTATATGCTGGTAGTTTAGTCTCAATTAATCCATGTACAAAGTAATAAGAACTATAGCGCTTTCTCCACGGCAGTGTCTCTCAACCTCTGTAACTTCATGTCTGAACTTCAACTCCCAGAATCCTGCCTGGAGAGGTTGAGAAGCACAGCTCTACAATAAGAAATGCATTTTACACTTTTGGTGAGTGTGGGCCAACTTCAATGATTAATATTTTTTCTGTGATGAAATAATACATTAATAAAGGAATTCAGTTACCAATGTGAAATAGCAGAATTTTTACTATTGCATTTCCTCCCACACCCTATCTGCTTGCTCAGTTTCTTTATCTTCCCCATTACATGCTCATAAACTCTAGAATGGGGAGAAATAGAGTTAATGTGATGAAAAGGGACAAGGCTCCTCCTATAACAATCCTTCAGAGAAATTGTCTTATACCAAGTCAACATTTTGCAACTATTCAGGGGTTATTTTTTAGCTCCATATGGAGATGTCACACACAACTGTGATATTTTGTTTATATATATATGGACAGCCATCTTAAATGCCTAATCCTAAAACAACAAAAACAACTACACACACACACACACACACACACACACACACACAAAACCTCAAAATATGAATGCAAAGTAAGTTAGAAGTAACCATAATACAATAGCCAAGCATGATAATAAATCCACAACACAGCTGCACCTGTTTTGGGCTCAACTATCATTGCAGCCCAGCAACTGGGGAAAGAATCATCTTCACAGCTTTCCGGAAAAGCTTTCGGGCCTTCTGGATCTCAGGAGGAGAGAAAGACGTTCAATACAGTAAAAATGTCCACAAATTGGCTATTGCTTGTCATAGATGCCGTGTTCAGTGGTAGTTCAGGGATAAAAGATCATGTTCAGTGAATTAGCTTTTAATTTTATTTTCCTTTATTGGCAAACAAGGCTGCATTGCATTGCAAAAAATAAAAAATCATCAGGGACATGAGGCAATTGATAGGGTCAAACCCTGTGTAGTGAGTGCCAAAATTAAATATGGGAAAGGAAGGATCAGCTTCCCTGGACTATTCCTTCTTTTCTTCTTCATCTATGGCTCCCCCAGAAAGCTGTCAGAAAAGAGACAGACAGCTTCTGTCCAGAGATTGCACAGCCTTTTGAAATTGGACCAATAGATGCAGGAAATTAAATGGAGGGCTGTATACATACCTTGAACCACAGATTGCACACTTTTGTATTAGGCCATATAAAAGGATTGCACAGTCAGTGAAACTATTTACTTTCAAGTTCTTAAAAGGAAGTGAAAGCATTAGCATAGAAATTTTTAAAAAATCTGGAAAAGTGCATTTGGAAAAGTTTAGTATGTATATTAAAATCCAACATACTTTGAATATGATAATACTTCTTGAGACGCTAATATGCCAATTTAACCCCAAAATGAAAGAAATATATTTAGTTCTACAAATGTGTACATTTTTGCAAAGAAGTTAGGAAAATAATAAGTCTTTCATTACTTCAGATATAGTTACGTATATCATTCTGGTGAATAGCACAATATGCAATTTGCATGTATCTAGTGTGATCCTTAGCTTTGAACCATCTTACCCCTCGAGATTGCAGCTAAATCAACTGTCCATTTTTAAAGCTTAAATTGATAAAAATAGTGCACTTTGTCAGTGAAGTGACTAATACTGACATCAGAAGCATAAATTTTAAAATAATGCCAATCATTTTAAAGCTACATAATCTAGCACTGACGTTTGTAATTTAGTTGCCTGGATAAAAACCAAGATTCTGTCTGGAACTGAGGATGAATTTCTCAACAGCTTAAGTCTGTTTTTATTTTATATGTAAACAAGATTGCAAGTTATATCTTTTTTGAAGCATCGACAGATCTTTTTAGTTTTAAAAAAATGGCCTTTGCTTTTCTGGACTATTTACTGTACTTTAGCTCTCAGCTTTGAAAAGGTAAAACAATCAAACTCAATATTTTAATTATTTATTTTAATTTAACAATTAATCAAATAGATAGCCAGTGTAGTTCACTGATTAAGGTGATACTAGGAATGGAAGGCTCAGGGTCATGGAAGCTAACTGGTTCACTAGCTGCTCTCTTTCAGCACTAGATTAGGGAGTTGAGAAACATCAATCTACTAACCTAGACTGAACTAGTGGGTAGACTGCAGTCCATATTTTCAAGAAGAGTTCTTTGTCCTACAATGGATTGATAATAATCTTTATCAATCAAATAAAAATATAACTTTATGTAAATGAGAAGAAGGAGCAGCCAGTACAAGTTTTTTGGAAGAAGGAAAATGTTTTAAGAAGTTTTAATAACAAAAGAAGGCAAACCCAGCAGACTTCAGTAGGAAATGAATAGCCTCCTTAAGGTTCTTTGATTCAGTTTAAACTATCCCTTGGAAATGACATTAGAATATTACCTACTTTTTTTTGTTAATACCAAACGTTAAGTGCAGTTGGTAGGAATTACCTTGCTTATAGTTATGAAATCTGGACAGGCCATAAAAGGTATTAAAATTTTTTTTTGAAAAGAAAATCTTCAGTGCACCATAACTGCACTTGAAATCAACTTAGATTTAGGAATTTAGAATTGGTAGGAATTTACAGTACACCAGAATGGATTGTTTACTACCTAGCTTTGCACTGATTATTTTTACTTTGACTGGAAAAGTTATACCAAGTCCACCCCTTTTGTATCAAATCATCTTCTGTTTGATCTCCTATCAACATCACTGTTACAAGAAATGGGTCATTACAGATGCTAGACACACTGCTTTAGAGAAGAATATAATGTCCTTTGCTAAACATGTCAGTTAATTCTATCTGAAATAAAATATCCACCATTTTTCCCAAATCAGACTTTACAGCCCAACTACGAATCCTTTCACCTCTTTTAGAATGGTCATATTTTTAATAAAGGAACACAGATAAATGGCTACAGTTTCCAGAGGAATTAGAAACTACTAACAATTAAAATAATTTTAAACTATTTAAAAATATTAATTATCTTTAAAAAATATTTTAAGATACAGTTATTGTGATAGGCACTGATCAGTCTGAAAATGGGCAATATGATATGTCAACAATTGATGCCTCAAAATGTCTAATTTTCTCCAAAATTGAAAATGTATAAGCATATAGTCTTAAAAATGTTTCTAATGGAGTCTACCTCCAAACCTTCTGTACTCTCTTTCTGAGGCAGAACTGACTTCATTTCCTCTGAAGAATATTATGTCTGTGGATTTTAGCCTATTCTGTAAAAAAAAAAAAAAATAACAAGAAAAAAAAAGTTCAAAGCCATTTGTGGTTTTCTCAGGACAATTACTGAAAGACAGGAAGCTTCATTTCCCAGTCTTATTTCTGAGTCAGATCAGGGTCAAAGCTGGCAGGCTTATACGGCCTGAGTTTAATCAAGCAATTCTCCAAAGCACCAAGTACAATATGAACTCAATCTGGAAGGAAGCCTGTTGTGTTCATACCAGAGGTGGTATTCAGCAGGTTCTGATCAATTCTGGAGAACCGGTAGCGGAAATTTTGAGTAGTTTGGAGAACCGGTAAATACCACCTCTGACTGGCCCCACCCCCATCTATTCTCTGCCTCCCAAATCCCAGCTGATCGGGAGGAAATTAGAATTTTGCAGTAACCTTCCCCTGGAATGGGGAGGGAATGGAGATTTTGCAGTATCCTTCTCCTGGACTGGGGCAGGAATGGAGATTTTACAGTATCCTTCCCCTGCCACATCCACCAAATCACACTCACGAAGCCATGCCATGCCCACCAAGCCACGCCCACAGAACCAATAGTAAATTTTTTTGAATTCCGCCACTTATTCATACACGCTTGAGTACTGCTGAAATGGGCCCTTGATAAAGCAGGAGTCTGAGTTATATTGGTAGTTCTACTCTCATTCAAGGGAATCCAAATTAAGTCTCTACTTTAGATTTTCCACCTGAACATAGAGGTAGGAAACATTCCCCAATTTTCTTATTCAAAATTTTCAAATGTTCAAGCACATTCAGCTTCTTTGTACAAGTTTCTTTTTGGAACTAAAGAGATGACTGCATGTTGTGATAATTGCACAGAAATATCATATCTGTGCAGCAGGGACCTAAAGAAATATCAGTGCACATCTAACTACAATTAACTTCAATACTCTTATGCTTTGCAGGAGTTGGGAAAAATTTGGTGGATGTTTCCAACTAAGCCTAACAACTATCAGGATGCTTTCCTTCAATAACAGCATTTGTAGGGATTATATCCTGGTTGGAGTCTGTACAATTTGTTTGGATTATGCATTCTGCCTTTCTTGATCCAGTTAATTAAGAGCATACATTGTCTCAGCAGATGGCACACCTGATGAACCTTCAAGCTTTGAAGATAAATCTTATTAGTACTTGGATGAGAGATCACCCAGGAAACAATTATGGACTAGGTTAGGAAGATGATAAAAGACCCCAGAAGGTATCAGTGGTAAATGATATCTGCAACTTTTTGCAAGGAAAAAATATAACCATCCAGTAAACTTGACTCAAAGGAATTGTTGGATAGCTGTGCATTAGCAGAGTCATGATATCTCATTAGAGATTAGCCTTACAAACACCATGTACCTTTAGTTTACTCGGCAGCAGAGGACACAGTGGCAGACAACATAATTTTACTATATTTACTTTCTATTTCTATTTTTGTATCTCAGTGTGGAAAATGAAACCAAGGCAGTTTGTTAGTTCAATATCTACCTCTGTTTTGAAAATACATTCAAGAAAAAAGTCAAAATCAGAATGAACCTTCCAAAATAAATAAATACATAAATAAATAAATGTATTTATTTAAATATGAGGAATAAATAAATGTATTTATTTATTCCTCATATTTCTAGACAGCCTGACTCTAAATGTCTCTGGGACAGTTGACATAAAAAATAATAATAAAATCAACAAATTTTGAAATGGAATGTCATCGGGAGGGTACAGTAACTAAACTCTGTCCTTCATGAGAAGAGGCCAAAAAGGCCTCTCCTAACCTCTCTAAATCAAGAACCAGGGAAGAATCATATTTTACTAGTCTTTTAAAGGCTGGTTAGGTGGGAATAATCAGAGAAATCCCTGGAGGAATGACAGTGCCTCAGATAATTAGGTCCTATCTCATGAGGGATTTTAAAGGTGACAACCAGTACCTTGAACTGCACCTGGAATCTAATTGGTAATCAGTATAGCACTTGAAACGTGGGTGTTCCATGAGAATTGTGTGACATTCCATCATTACTTGTACTCCTCTAATCTTGACATATCTTCCAGGGGTGAAATCCAGCAGGTTCTGACAGATTCTGGAGAACTGGTAGCGGAAATGTTGAGTAGTTCGGACAACCAGCTAATACCACCTCTGGCTGGTCCCAGAGTAGGGTGGGCATGGAGATTTTGCAATATCCTTCCCCCAGGAGTGGGCAGGGAATGGGGATTTTGTAATATCCTTCCCCTGGAGTGGGGTGGAAATGGAGATTTTTAAAATATCCTTCTGCTACCATGCCCACCAAGCCACGCCTACCAAGCCACACCATGCCCACCAAGCCATGCCCACAGAACTGGTAGTAAAAAAAAAATTTTTTTTACTACTGATAGCTTCCCAATGGTTTTCAATCACATATAGAGCACATTGTAACAATTCATCTGCAGGATATAATTTTTACATGGATAGCAGGGCATCCTCTGAAAAAGTTGAGATGGCAACTGTGGTTGCACAATATAAGCCCTTCTCCTTTTAAATGTGCTTTAATTATTGGAATTGGAATTCTTTATTGGCCAAGTGTGATTGGACACACAAGGAATTTGTCTTTGGTGCATATGCTCTCTGTGTACATAAAAAGACAAGACACACTCATCAAGAATCACAGTGCACAACACCCAGTGACAGTCATACGGTACAATAAGCAATCAAATCATACTAGGAAACAATATCAATATAAATCACAAGGATACAAGCAACAATGTTACAGTCATGCAGTCATAAATTATGCGGTCATGGTCCACATCTTGACTTTTTGTTACCTCCTCTAGGATATGCCTGTTGGGCAGTTCTCATTAAAACACCACTATATATATTTTTAGTTTTCAAAAAGGCAAGCTTAAAGGACATAATATATGTATACTATTGCACATGTTTGAAAGCTGAAAGTAGATAAAGGGAAGCACTTCAGTGCATATTTAAATTATTAATTTAGATAAGGTTGATCACCAGCTTCAGTCTGTTTCAAAATAATGGTGTATAAAGCTGTTAGAGCTTTTAATTATGATGGCTCTATATTTTAGATATCTACTACAGGTTGAACCAGAAGAGATTAATTTGTTTTCATTTGCTGGAGAAGGAACACAGCTACTTTAGGTTCTAATTTTCAGCCTAAATTAGCTTTGAATGGTACAAAGTTAATATCAAGGCTCCAAAAAGACAAAAGCTGGATTTTTTTTACACGTCTTACTTTTATATATAACTGCATGATGTGGAAGGGAATTGAGACAAGAAGAAGCCTTGCATTTCAGTGACTTAAAGCCCCTGCCTTCATATCAAATTAGTCCACTGTTGATCAGTCCAATTACACCATTTTGGACAGTAGATAGATGATGCGGGTGAAAAGATCCTTAGTTTTACCAATTGGTCACCATAGTGCTAAATGTTTCCTGCAGCTGTTGTTGATGAATATGATTTATTCACACATCTAGCCTGCTCCACTCTCTGAGTCCTAGTGTAATTCAAAACATTGAGTACTTCATCCATCATTTTTATAGCACCATATTCAAAAAGAGTAAATGGAACAGACTAGTAAGTTAATTGCTTATTCTTTAGCCAAAGCTCTAACAATCAGCTTCATTGCATTCAGAAAAAGGCGCCATTATTTCTTACAGATAAAAATTGGTCAACGTACTTGTTTTTAAGTATTTTTTTTAAAAAGGAGTTTAGCTTGGAAAAGCTCACAATGATTTCCCAGGCATGTTTCACCCACTTTATTTGGATGAAATAAATATTCTCATATTCCACTCGGTAACAGGTAAATGATACATAAACATACTACTATTAAAACAAAAAATGAAAATATTCCAGGAGAAAATAAAACACAATGATAAACACATAAATTCTGCACAGAGGGAAAAAAAGAGAAGCAAATGCTAGATTACAGCATTTGATTTGACTTTGATTTTGATTTGCTCAAGCTGGTCTTTTCTTAAAGAAAATAGGATCTCAGAATAGACCTCGATTAACAATCACAGCCAAGAAACAAAAGAAGATCATGGTGAGAATCTTATATTTATTCTGTCTTTATTTTGAGTCAGATCTTTAGAGAAACAGTTTCCAAAGTAAGCATGGGCATGTACAGTATACATGTGCATCAAGAACTAGTAACTTCTTCAATATATTGGAATAGAATCTATGTAAATGTTTATATTCAAAAAATTATTAAAACTGTGAAGTTTTAATAATTTATCAACATCTGTGTATGTGTAGACAATTCCATTAAAAAAAAAAGATTTCTTCACCCACTCCCTTGATATACCGTATTTTCCGGCGTATAAGATGACTGGGCATATAAGACGACCCCTGACTTTTCCTGTAAAAATATAGGGTTTGGGCTATACCTGCTGTATAAGACGACCTCTCTTCCAACGCACACCAAATAAAAATTAAAAAACATCAACTGGCTCACCCACAATGTAAAAGCAGCTATGCTAGACCCAAAATGGCCCCTGCAACAAGCAGGGACCTCACACAGCCACAAAAAGCCCCAAAAAACAACTTTCACACTTTACACACACAAAATTCCACATAAAGCTTTGTGATATTTTGTGCGTTTGTGTAGTTAGAGTGAAATACTACAGAAACACACTAAATCTCAGAAAGCTGCACAAATATTATTTTATTTTTATTTTTATTTTTATATGAAAGCTAAATTTAAAACTTCCTAGCCTAAAACTTAGATCTAGCCTTTAAATGGCTAGGTTTAAAAAAGAACAACTACCCCCCCCCCCAATTAACTATTTTTTTAAAGCTCCCAAAGGGGAAAAAACTTACCCAATAGAACAGGGGTCTCCAACCTTGGCAACTTTAAGACTTGTAGACTTCAACTCCCAGAATTCCTCAGCCAGCTTTGCTTTGCTGGCTGAGTAATTCTGGGAGTTGAAGTCCACAACTCCCTGCCTGCTTGATTGCAGGCAGGGAGATTTAGTTGCTTGCTGATGCAATGGATTGCAGGTAAGGCAAGCCAATGTTGCGGCTACCAGCTAAGGTAAGCAAGCTGAAGTGGGGGGGGGGGGATTTTTGCTACGTACCAATTAGCAAGCAAAAATTAGCAGCTGGGATGGCCAGCGTGGTGTAAAACGGACGTTTTTCCCTTTTAAACGGGGCTTGGCCATCCAAGCTCTGGCGATCCCAGCTCAGTTGCCTGCTAATCAGGCAACTCAGCTGGGATGGCCAGCGTTGTGTAAAAGGGAAGTTTTTCCCTTTTACACAGGGCTTGCGTATTACTCAGCTGATTAGCGGCAACTCAGCAGGCAATTCAGCTTGGCTCCTTAGAGCCATTTAAGGCTCATCAAAGCCTTTCGGGCTGGTCTGCCTGATTACAGGAGACCGACACCCGGCGTATAAGACGACCCCCAACTTTTGAGAAGATTTTTGCATGTTAGAAAGTCGTCTTATACCCCGGAAAATACGGTATATAAACCAAATAATACAATCCACATAGTGACTTTTTGTGCAAGAACAGATCCAAGGCAGAACTAAAATTTTATTGAAAATATTAAAGTAATTCAAGCCAAGAAATGTGTTAACAATGAAAGATCACACACCAGTTTGAGAAATAGGCAATCGAAATGATCTTTTTAGTACAAAGTGCTTCCAGTACAATTTTAAAAAGAAGAAATGGCCTATTTTTGAATGGCCTTGTAATCATTGTTTCTTCTCCAATTCTTCTAAAAATGGTTTGTTTTGTTGAATATATACCACATTTGTTAGTGGAAATTGTTTTTTAAAAATGGTAATCCCAAAATAAATTCTGCAAGGTCTCTTGTGAAATACAAGCATCAGAATTAAGCATATGTTATTACTTTAATACAGTCAGTTTTCCAGTGTATTAAAGTTTTCCAGTATTAAATGGAGAAAATCTCCACTTTATGAGATGATACATTTATTAAAGTAAGGAATTAAAACTTCATATAAAAGTGTGTAAAATAATCAGTATTTCTGCTACCACTGCTAATTTACTATTCTTCTGGGATATTCTATGTTCTATCCATCCTAGATATCCTCATCAGTAAAGGAAATGGTGGCAAGTTAGAAATCTATTAAAAAAATCCACACTATCCAAACGCTTCACTACTAAATTAATAACTAACATCCCACAAGAGGAGGTTTTTTTCATTTTTCAGATGAGCACCAACACAGTGCAGCAACCCTGAAAAATCAGAAAATGAAAACTGGCCTCTTATACAATATCTTCCAACAAAATAGATATCCCTGCAACTTTATCAAAAAGTGCCTGACCATTCAACCCTTTACAGAACAAACAACGCAAACCATGCAAGGGATATCTTCACCATACATCAAAAATATCTTAGAAACATCCAACACTCTTAAGATCAGATGGCTTCACCTTAGCATGCCAGCTAATTAAAGCCCTACAGAATATTTTACGTAATTCAAAAGACCCAGTAACCCAAGAAGAAACAAGAATCATCTACAGTATTCAGTACAAGAACCGCAACAGCCACAATTTAGGCCATACAGAAGACTAGCAGAGTGCTTCCATGAACACCTACTAGCAATTAGAAGACACCATGAAAACACCTTAATTTCACATGGACAGACTCAGTCATAGTTTCAACTGGGAGACTGTGAGTATCCTAGACCAAACTAAATCTAAAACACCAAGGAATTCCTGGAAGCCTGACTCTCAACCATCAATAGAGATGTAGAGATAAACTACACTTACATACCAGAGACAATATAAAAACTGAGAAGGAAACAAAAAGACCAGAACACCTCCTCTCCAGTAGCCAACACCCAGATAAATAGGAATTAACCCTAGATGAATAATGAAGGAGACAAATAATACTGTAATCAAGGAACTATCAAGGAAATGAAGAATTAAGAAGACAAACAGGCAGAAAACAAGGATCTACCAAGGAGAAAGCCAACACCACACCAACACTGGCAGGGCAGGCTGCAATATGTAAACAGAACGCAAACCCTACACTCGCTACACTCCATAGCACAGATGATGTTATTTAGTCAGGCAATTAAACCAAACTTAGAGAGCACCAAGGAATCCACAGTTCAACTCTGAATTGTATTTAATAGCTTCTGTTGATACCCTTAATTCACCTGCATATTTGATACAAAAGAATATGGTGTTTTAGGCTGATTTATTGACTGATATGCACTGATTTTGTAGGATAAAATTTTAGCTAAACAATATAGTCTGAAGATATCCTGATAGACTTAAGACTTAGTTGTTGATACATGTCAACAACTTTTGAATTTCTAAAAAATATGTTTTCAGTTTATTCAGAAAAAAATGCCCTCCACTTTTTTTATTAGATTTATATGTCTTATAATTAGATTTATATTTTTATTAATTAGATTTATATTTTTTGCTTTTCTTTATTCTGAATTATCTAAAAAGTCTTTATCATAACAATAGACTCCAGGCCTGTGGAATTTATTTTATTTTTCCTACAACCACAGTATATATTGACAAGACTAAGTGCAAAAAAATCGTTCATGGGGTAGATACCTCTTCAGCAATAAAGAATAGGGAAACTAACTAACTGTGAAAATTAGATTTAATCCCAAGGACCCTCAAGTACAGCATGAGAAAGAGTGCCAATGTTAACAAATTAGATGTTCACTTCATTTGTGCCTATGTTTTTTATAGCCTCATGCAGAAATCAACATGTAATACGAGGGTTAGATGAGCAAATAGTGCTTCTATCACAAGAAATAATGTTTCCTTTTTATTATGCATTGGTGAAAATCTGTATTAAGTACTATGCTGATTTGTAGGAATCACAATTTAAGGATTCTGAGAAATTAGAATAGGTTGAGTGTTGAAAAACACGGATGATCAGAGAATTAGAAACTTAGTTTCTATTAAGGGAGATCAAAATGGTAGATCAAAGGGGTTTCAATGTGACAGAGATGAAGGAAGCCAGTTTTATCTAATCATTAAGGCAAAAGGCTAAAAACCATGAATTCTAGTCCTGCCTTAGACATCAAAATCATTTGGGTGATTTTGGATCAGTCATTCTCTCTCAGCCCAACTCATCCCATGGGATTGTTGTTGTAAGGAAAATGGGAGGAGGAAGGTGTGTGGGATATGTTCGCTTCCTTGAGTTATTTATAAAAATAATAAAGACACAAAATAAATAACAAATAATAAAGGAAAGGAGGATATGACAGCATGTTTCAAATATTTAAAGGGATATTACACAGAACAACTAATTCTGTCTTTTTAACAGTGATTAACAAACAGATGAATTCATATTGCACAAAGGTACATTCTGTTTACAAATTAGAAAAAAATATTGATATTTATTTATTTATTTATTTATTTATTTATTTATTTATTTATTTATTTATTTATTCATTCATTCATTCATTCATTCAATTTATATGTCACCCTTCTCTGGAGACTCAGGGCGGCTTACAATGCGTTAAGCAATAGCGGTCATACTTTTGTATATACCTGCTTAGTAGGGCTTTTGGCCCCCCCCTAAGCGGTGTTCTTTTTTGTACAAAGTCAGCTTATTGCCCCCACAATCCGGGTCCTCATTTTACCTACCTTGGAAAGATGGAAAGCTGAGTCATCCTTGAGCCTGGTGAGATTTGAACTTGCAGTAATTGCAGGCAGCTGGCAGCTAAGTGCTACTTAATAGCACTTTAGTCTGCTGCACCACCAAGGCTCCTAATATAAACAATTACCCAGAGAAGTGATTGGTCTCCTTCCCTGGATGGGTTGAAGCAGACTCTAACTGTCTCTGTGCGATGATTTAACTAGGATTTTTGTCCTGGGCAAGCATTGAACTCTATGATTTAAGGAGATCCCTTCATTTGGATGATAATCTCTGCCTTTCTTAATTTGATTAATGTGACATTTCAATTAATAAAGCCAGGGATATGATACATAAATAATCAGTTGGCAAATCAGTAGGAAACATTTTGACCGCATTTAAATTAAGTTTAAATGCACTTAAACATAAAATTAATAGATTTCAGTGTAATTTAAATTCAAGCTATTGGTCTAAGATTAAATTTTATTTAAAGTGTTGCTTTTCTGAAGGCTTTTTCAGAATTCATTTCAAAAATGGCTTTTTCCTCAAAAATCAAATTAAACTTTATTTTTCAAGAAAATTATTGGGGAAATAATTTATATTTTGCTGGCTTTAGTTCATTAAATGCTATTATCTATATGAAGAAAATAATAAACTGAGTAGAACAGACAAGACCCATTAAAAATTGGCATATAGAACAAAGGAGATAGAGATCCAATTACTGTATATTAGCATCATGAGCAAACACTTATTAGGTGGCTGTGAACAACTATTTCTGAATTTTGGTTTTCTCTATGTAAAATAGAAACAGTAGTAAAAAAATCAATATTCATTTTTGAATTTGAAAGTTTGCTACTAGGAGGGGTAGTATTTCCAAACCAACTTAAGCCCAAATAGTCTCCATACAAATTCTTTTTCATAACATGTATGCCATAAGTGGAATTGTGAATCACAAAGAATAATGGTTCATATAGAAAAAATGATTCCTGCCCAGTGACCCATTTCTGGAGCAGCTGACCGTTAATACTTAACAGGGGAATTTTTACAGTGAAGCATAAAGAGTAACTGTGTTCATTTCAAGAACTACACCAGATGTCTTAATGCTTCCTATGAGGATTCTTCAGGGTGACCAGTAAGGGCAGTTACTGTACATTGCTGTCCTGTTTAATACCTCCAAAATATCATAGATCTTTCTCCAAGTTTTTTATGCTTCAAATATCCAGTTCTTTCTCACTATTACTACAAGACTGATAGAAATGCAGAATCTTCATAATCCATGTTTGATTAGAAATTGCTTACGTCAGTCAAGGATTGTTAGGCTACTAAGGAAGAAAGACTGCTTGTTAACTAGACAGAAGTTGTGAGTTTGTGCTAAATGTAAAGAGTTCTTCATCTAAGTTTATTTGAAGTTAATGTTGGTGATGTAGAGAAACTGGAAGAGGTAAAACACTCAATATCCATGTTTCTGGTATGAATTGGACTAGTCAGTTGCCTTCATACAGAGGAGTATGCAGCTTGTGTGTAATTTGAAAGATGGTTGGAATAAAATTGAATAAATGGTCTTCAAAAGTGTAACTTTCTAATAAATTGCCTAGGATTGAAGCTCAGCCAATTCATCTTCATAATGGTTGATCAGTTCATCACACTGGACAAAGAAACATGGAAGAACTGACTAACTAGGTTTTGGGGTGGTCTGCCACCAAGTCTTCAATAGCATAATTTGATCATTATATTATTCAATCCACTTCATATTTCTGAACTCCTTTTCAGTATTTAGGATAAATAAAAAAATATTATATTTTGCCAGGTGTGGGATGATAATCTAGCTAAATCTGCAGAAGCTTGGGCAGCTACCTGCATTTGGGACCATGGGCCTCCTTACTTGTTGAGATTTCTGGGACAAAATTTGTCTGTACGGACTGGAAGGTAATTAAATTTCATATATATTTGTTTCAAGCCACTAATTTTCAAGCATCTTTTATTCTGCAAGTGTGTGAGAATCAATTAATTAATAAAATAAATAAATAAAATAATATAATATGTCTACATATAATATATGACTTAGGCACATTGGTAATACTGAACATTCAAAAATACCAATTTGCTTTATTTTAATTTTTCTCAGATATCGATCCATTCTCCAGCTGGTGCAGCCCTGGTATGATGAAGTGAAAGATTATGCTTTTCCATATCCTCAGGACTGCAATCCAAGGTGCCCAATGAGATGCTATGGGCCCATGTGTACACATTATACACAGGTGATATTGGTTCAGTTTTCCTGTATCAGTTCAAAGCTTATGTCTGTGTGATAAGTATGTTGCTTTTCAGGCTGGACTTTTAACAAATAACTCTTACTATTTCTTTAGATGGTTTGGGCCACTTCCAACAGAATAGGCTGTGCAATCCACACGTGCCATAATATGAATGTCTGGGGAGCAGTTTGGAACCGAGCTATTTATTTGGTATGCAACTATGCCCCAAAGTAAGTTTCTCTTGTTTTCATTTAATATATTGTTACATATGGTCTCAGCACACAAGCCATCATTCTCATTTTCCAATTCATTCAGGTTATCTTCTATAAAGTTATAGGTTATGCATAGGTTGTTCATGTAATATTGAATACAGTATGTTGGTATTCTATAAGAGTAAATCAATCTATCCAAAAAATATAAGAATTCCCTGTTGTTAAACCTCATATCATGTTTTTAAATGACAGTAGCAAAAGGGGAAAAATATTGTCAGCAGCAAATACAGCAGCATTTTTTGAAAAGCATTGAATTTTAAGAACATGTGATTTGGTTAAAACAATCTACAACCCCTAAATTTTATTTCTTAAATCAGCTAAACATAGGAGGGATCTATCTCAGTCTATTTATATCTTCTCATGAGATTTTTCTGGTTCTACCCATAAATATCTATAGGGATTGGAGCTTAAAATGTAAGTGAATTCAACATCTTGGATAAAGGTAGATTTTCTGCCCTAAGAGCATTTGTATAATAGATTCTGCTGAGCAGATAACATATGGAAAACGTATATTTTATGTTTTCAATAAAGAGTGTTATGAAATAGTCAGCATACTAAGTACATTATTGGTTTTTTTCCTCCTTAGGGGAAATTGGATAGGAGAAGCACCATATAAAGTTGGGGTGCCATGTTCTGCTTGCCCGCCCAGTTACGGAGGATCATGCACTAACAATCTTTGCTTTCCTGGAGTGACATCAAACTACTTATATTGGTTTAAATAAATGGTACAATTGTTCTAATGAAATGCATGTGTAACAAAATCTTGTATATTTAAGTTTGCATATATTGTATATATAATGTATTGATTCATTAATATTATTATGGACTTTATGTAATATGAAGATTAGTTTTTAAGTAATTAATGTATATTTAAATATTTCCTTTTAAATGACAATGTTAGTCTTTTGGACCACTGATAGTTACAGATTAATAATGTGCCTTAAACAACAAAAACAAGGAAAATTGGAATAGGAATTAAAGTGATTATGTTTAGATCTTTCAAGGCCTTAAAGGAATGTATCTTCAAATATTTTGTATTTATAGGCCTGGGCACAAGGTGAACTCTAGTTTATTATATCTAATCCTTTGAGTTTTACTTGTGTGCATATGAATGTGTTTTACAAAAATGGGAAACAAAATATATCCTGGCTACAAACTGAAAAAGTTTAAATAACTCAAACTGGTAAAATAATATCAATATGGGATATTTCTTTGTATCACTATTTAGAATGAGCAAAGTTATGATATTTTTGAAAAATGTGCCCAACCAACTGTAATTTTATAAAATTACAGAATTTTGATGTTCTCCAGAAAATTTAACAGAAGAAAAAAAATACTGAAATTATAATGGTGTATATTTGTAGATCTTTATTCTCTAGTAGTAGTAGTATCTAGTGAGCAAAAAAACTCCAAATATTTTCCTTTACTTAAAAATATATGTGCAATTGTGGCAAAATTCTGTAGGCTAACTTTCGTTTTGTGCTTAGAAATATGCTTGGTTAGGTTGCTATAGTTGAACAAAGTCCTAAATCAAAGCAATGTGGCTATCATATGAGGGTCACAAATACTCTTCTTTCTGTTTGTGATACTTGAGGCCACTGTTGTTTCTGGGTTTTGCATTGTGAACTACTTGACTCTTATCAATGATATTCTTTGTACGTAGAGTGGGGCAGATGGGTGCTGCCATGCTAATGTGGATCCCATGTTCATTAGAGGATGTGCAATAATATCAGACAGTGAATTGTTTAGTTTTGATAAAGTTAGATATATTTTAAACAGCATCAGGTTTATTATTACCTGGATGTTCAACACAGGTTGGTCTGTAATAATAATAACTCTTCTGTCCATATATAAGCTAACACTAATTTAGAGTCAAAGATCTTGCTTCTTAATGGGAAAGGATATTAGTTTGCTTTATAGTAACCAAAAACTTCCCCAGCACTAAAATAGTGACTGGATAGCAATTATACTGTAGAACTGAGCTTCTGTGGGGTACATGCTGTTTCACTAACTATATTCCATAACTCATTGGCAAAAAGATAGTCAAGAAACATTACAAGTAAGCCTTATAACCTGTTGACCTCTCATCACCGTCAATGTAGTGAGGAACTCGTCCTGGCATAGGGAGAAAACCTCTTGAGTCCAGTATGATTTTAGTTTGTGGAATAGGTTATAACCCTTTCTAGGTACTAGAAGGAATGGTGAGCAAAAAAATTGCTATATATTTAATATTTTTTTTAAAAAAGGAGTGATATTTAAAGTGTAATCACTTTCAGAAGTAGTATAGTATGCTTTCTGAATAGCAATTGTACATACCTGATTCTGTATTGCAGCTAAAACTATTACAAAGAATATATATGCATTTATATTTTAGTGATAATTATTCTTCTACATTGATATAAATAATCTGATTCTATGGAATATTATATTTTCAGACCACAAAACTTTACTACCAAACTGGTGCATATGAGTTTTTATAATATGCAAAATGGTGCTAATCTAGGGCAAAATCCTGGCTCTGTTGAAAGCAATGGCCATTTTTTTTCATTGTTTTCAGGGAAACTATGGTTCATCTACCTATGCATTATAAACACACTGTTAACTGAAACAAATACAACATAAGCTATTTCATATGAGCAGCTTCTTAAAACAGGCAGCAGGAACTTTCTTCATAGACCTAAAGGACTTTCAGTGCATTGGTTGAGGAATTGACTTTTCTATCTTAATTATATAATGATGTTATTAAATTATCTGTACGGTTAACCCAAAATCACGTATTTATCAGCTATGTTGGTTTCTGCCAAAGATGGTTAAACCGTATTTCCTAGAAGTTTAGGATTTCTCAGTGAGAAAAATTGGTAATGACAGAGAAGCATTTCAGGAAGGAATTTGATTACTGTCAATTATTAGTGGTCTTCATCTGAGTTGTAAAATATATCCTGGTTATATTTTAAGGTACTACTAGATCTAGTTTGTAGGAGTGGCAAAGCCTAGCATGTCTGGATGATGAGCCATACTTATCACCTTTTGGCAGATGTATATGTTGCCTGGCAGGCCCATATGGACTCCTTGGTAAACAAATTGATGTGGAAAATATTCTTTGAGTTTACAAAGTTTGAAAACTGCCAGTTTACATAAAAGGTAAATCCTGATAAATCCTCATTTTCTTACATAGCCAGTAATATCAATGGGTGCTTGATCAAGTAGCTCAACCTGAAGCCACAGTATGTATCTGTGCTAACATTAATTAATTAATTAAATCACTGTGGCCTTGGACAAGCCTATAGCTGATGTCTGAAGTATCAACCACCCTGTCACTATTTTTTTCAGCAAATAAACAGAGTTCTAGTTTGGGAAGTGTAAATTTGTCCAATATGTGCAGACATTTTTACAGGAAAATTAAAATTCTATCAAAAAAGAGAAGACATTTGTGATTGGGCCCATGGCCCATTTTCTGATTCCAACAGAACTGCTAGTTCTGCAAGTGCAGGGGCTAGTTTTTTTGAGATCAAACAAACGTTGATCCGCTGGTTGTGACAGGAGTTGAGCCTGATGTGCCAGGTTGAGACAGGGTGATGGGCCAAAGTCAACCAGTTGGATTTTATGCTTAAGGCAGAACTCACAATCGTCTACTTTATAGCTTGGTGCCTTAACCACTAGACCAAAATGTGTTGGTATATTGTCATACCAATTTAACTCTGAAGCTGGTGCTATATTATATAACTAAGGTGCTACATTACTTTATCAATTATCATGTACATTTCAGTTACTCAAAAATAAGGCAAGCTGGCTTTAATTAAATTTAAGTGGCTTAACAACAACAGCAGAGCTGATGTACAACAGTGATCTAAGATTATGACATTAATCTTTTGACCAAAAACTCATTGATATAATTATAAATCAATTGTTTAAAGATAATATACATTACAGAGTGTCATTTCAACATATTTATAGAATACTGTAAGAGACTTGGTTGCAGTGAGCTTAAATATACATTGACAGTGAGAATTTAGCACAATAATTTAAAAAGAATGGATGTGCACTGAATTCAAAGCATAACAAAAAGTCAAAAATAGAAAGAAAACTTCATCAAAACAAGGTGCCAAGAAATCAAACCTCCAGATATCTCACCACAGATAGAAAATGCTGCACCAATACTTCACCAAGGAACCTATGCAAATAGCTTTCTGATATGTTCCTTGGCATGCAGCAATCTGAGATATTCACGCATAAAGCCTGAACTCATGAAGTAATATATCAAAATGTATGAAATTTAAGTTTTAAAAATAACTTGTGGCTCTAATAGATACACATTTGTAAATATGTATATCACAGAAGTCTAGCCATCAGAAAGCTCTGAATGACTTTGCTTGCATATATGCACACTGTGGAAAAGCAAAAGTTTGCTTGCTGTATAAGCAAGCTTGATTATCACACTAATGCAACTTAAGCAATAACACATTAGGTAATTGTTGCTGTTGCTGCTGCTGCAAAAAGATTAGTGTCACTTTTTTCCCCTTTCTGGATGGAACACAGTGCTATGCTTCCCTTAATGGGATGAGTTTTCAGTTGAAGGATGAGCTAATCTTTCCTCTAAACCAGCATTTCTCAATCTTGCAGGTTTAAGATCTCTGGATTTCAACTTTCGGAATCCCCCAACCAGTATGGCTGGCTAGGGAATGCTGGAAGTTGAAATTCAGATATCTTAAAGTTGCCAAGGTTGAGAAACCTTGGCAACTGCTCTAAAAAACGGCTCTAAATTTTCCCTCTTCTTCCCTGTTCTTCTATCCTATTGAAGAAGATTTAGAGAGCAGGCCAGGTAGTGCAGGAAGGAAAAGAGAGGAAATAAAATCCTGTTAAGCTAGTGGAAATTTACTAGTGATATAATATACACCACTCTTTATATTATTAGAAAAGTAACTGTAAATTATCCTTTTTAATTCCATGCCTAGTCTTGCTTCTCCCTGTGCTACCCAGATCTAGAATAGCTCAACCAGTGTAACGACTGGTTCGCTGAGTGTGCGCATCACTTTGAACTGATAACTAAAATTAGTCTGATTTATCTGAAAAACCTGAAATTGCCTTTCTTTTACAAATCATAGTTAAAACTAATATTTATGCATTATATTTAATTAAAATGGAGTAAATGAGTCTATGCCTCTTACTATGAAAGAGGAATGAAAAGTCAATTTACGCACAACAATGACATAGACAATTTGAAGAACGCACAAGACTTAGGCTCATTTGCCCATTGTTAAATCATAGTTTAGTGTTATATCTGAAAATTGCTAATATCTAAAAATTGCGATCAACAATTTGATTGTGAGATCAACTTTTCACCTTGTAACGTGATCTTGTTATTATCTGGAATCAGAAATTAATGTATTTATAAAATAAAACAACCATTTTTTCTTCTATATTTGGCTTATTTTTGTGGTTTGTTTGCCTGAAATTATAGATCATTGTCTGACATAGGTGTCATAACAGGTAAATTTACTTGTTCATATCATTATAGCTATATTACAGATTGCAATAAGTATTACACTATTCCTGTGGTAACACAAACATAATTTTGTGTGAGAATATGCGTTTCAATAAAAATACCCCAAACTGTCAGATTTCTGAATATAAGCATTCTTTTTTCCCTCTCTCTTTATCAAAACTTGGAATTGATTCCCAGTGGACCAATATTATATAATTCTAAATATAGAAATTAGGATGTGTGCATGATCCCAAGTCCTTTAAAAAAACTTTAAAGCATTTCCCATTATATTTTCTCAAGAAAGAACCATCTGATACTTTCTCTGTTACCTTTTTGGAGCCTGGCAAACTTTTTATTTTTCATGGTCCTTTGATCATTATAGTTCCTATGTTATTATTCAAAGTAACTTTATGAAAGTGACATTTTTAGATTTTCTCTTTAAGTCTTTTTGATATTATTTCAATGCTATTTTAAATTATTTTAATTGACTATTTTTTTTAAAATTAGATTTATATGCCGCCCTTCTCCGGAGACTCAGGGCAGCTTACAATGCGTTAAGCAATAGCCTTTATACTTTTGTATATTTTATACAAAGTCAGCTTATTGCCCCCACAAACTGGGTCCTCAATTTACCTACCTTAGAAAGGATGGAAGGCTAAGTCAACCTTGAGCCTCGAACTTGCAATAATTGCAGACAGCTGAATCTTAATAACAGGCTATTAGCCTGTTACGCTATCTGAGGCTCTGTTTTGCTTGCTATTTGATTTTTTATTGATTTTCTTAGTACCATTATTATATGACATCTTAAAAGTATTTGGTCAGAGGAAAATCTGATCCTAGAAATAAATATATAGAGTCATACTTTGCTTCGTAAGTAAGATGTTCTGGCAAATTCTAGCAATATTAATGCTAACAAGAAACTGAGTAATCCTCTGTACTTTTGTCACTTTTTCCCTTGATACTTCTCAGCCAAAAACACTACTTGTGCATTAGGACCTACTGACGAAAGCCAGCATAGCACTGCCTTGCTGGGAATTTGACCTTTCCCCTCAAAGTAATAAATCTAGTTTGGGGAAAAAAATCTGCTTGTTTTAGAATTGTTATCATTTGCCTGATTGCATGTAATCATACTGAACAACTCTAGTATATTACTTGTTTTCATATAGATGACATAATTTTGAAAGAAGCCAACAGTAATGATCAAATATTCATCACTAATGATAATGCTCTCATTATGAAGAACAACTAATTGGGGAGGGAGAATGTTTTCTGATTATACAAACCAGTCCCATTTCACAATTCAACAATAAATGGTTGCTTCTATGCATTAGTTAAATGGAAACAGTTGCTATTAGGAAAGGACACCATGCACTTGAATGTTTTCATATGAATTAACAAACGAAAAGTAAGTCAAATTTTACTGTGTGGTAAGTTCATGACAGATGATACTTTGAGAAACACTGTAAATCTAATTATATCCAAACAAAAGGTACTATCTTAGTTAACACAGCCTTAAACTGTAGCACTTGAAGCAACGTCCAAGGAAGCATGCAAAAAACAACAGGTTGCATAATCTAAACAACATTAAACATTTTAAGAATCTACATTGTAATGTATTTATTAGGCAAGATCAAAGGGATCAAACAGTGCATATGCTGGACAGGGCTGTCTTAACGCATGGGCTTGATAGGCACTTGTCTGTGGGCCTCACAAGCATAGGGGCCCCACACTAATCTGTGTATGTTAACCCTTCAATGCACTTTGTATCATATAACTACAGCTATTGTATGGCTAACTGAGTATTATTGTGTTTTTCAAGCCTCGTGTATTGTTCAAATATTTATCATGTTGATTAGTTGTTGCTGCATAGCATGTTTTTAATGTTTAAACACCAATTTTATTGGAAGTGACAATAAAATAAATATATGTTTAATTTTATCGACCATTCACATTTTTATTCCTGTGAGTAGTTGTCATAGGGGCCCCAGTACACTGCTTTGCCCGGGACTTATCATGCTGTTCAGATGGCCCTGATGCTGGAGTAACCAAAACTTTATATCAGATTAACAACACTTGGAAAGATGTTTCATGAAAGCACCGAAAAGAAGAACTATATAATAGTTTCCACCTGACATCCAGAATGAAAAAAGACTCAGCAGATGACTATCAAACTAATTTCCTGTTTTAGGGAATTTGTGGGTACTTATGGTATAAATGACCCAAAATAGATGCTTCAAATAGACTTGACAATTAACTTGGAGCTACTGAAACTTAAATAGAACTGGCTTAGTTTCTCAATTGAAACTTCTATTAGCATATTTTGCAGCAACTGCATTTTTGGTCATCTCCAAGGGGAACCAAGGTACAACCAAATATATTAGCACAGATGGAATTATTATTATGGATTATTATTATTATAATAATAATAATTATGGAACACCAGCCAGCTATGAATCTAGTGATTCAGAGGATGTCTTGGTAACATAAAACAGGTTGAATCCCATTCATCCAGACTCAATCTACAGATTCTGTCTTAGCTTGAAATTGGAGTTTGGATAACATATTTTCTGGCAAACATTTTATTAAAAGATATAACCTTTTATAGGTTACATTTCATTTAATCAGATGCATAGATCAGTTTGCTGATGATAAACAGCTTTATATTTCCAGCCCCTATGATCCAAGTAATGCTCTGACTAACCTTTCTCAATGCCAGGAGGTTATAAGAGTCTGAATTGGGGACAACGGGCCTCAGTTGAACCCTGGAAGAGTGGCTTTGGGTGTAAGAGACTTCAGGATCTGGTTATTTATCATCATTAGGTATGGATGAGGTTGCACTACCCCTTTGTACAACTTCATGTTTGTACCAGTTGTGCCTTTACATGGCTCATGAGAGCCTGAGTATAGCCACTCATGTCCTAGTCATATCTTGGTTGGATTACTGTAACACACTCTACATGGGGCTACTCTTGAAGATTATTTGGAAGCTACAGTTGGTGCAGAATGTAGCAGCAAACACAGTTCTGGGGACCCCTAGGGTGGTACATAAAACACCATTGTTGCATGATCTGCCTTGGTTACCAATTTGCTTCTGAATCCTGTTCAAAGGTATTTGTTACTACCTTTAAACCCAATATGGAATGTGTCCAAGTATCTGAGAAACGGTCTCACTCAAATGGGACTAGCCTGCCCCCACTTGTACCAGTGGAAGAAATCTGCCTGCTACAGACCCTATGTGCTATGGAATTCCAGCTGGCAGGTTAAGTATTTTCTGCTGTGAGAGAACCCTGTAGAACACTCTAACACCAGAGGTGAGAATTGAGCTGAACGCTCTACTATCAGAACTAAAATATTTGTTTCAAATTATATATCGTCAAACATATGATATCAGTTTGAGCTGAAACTGGATTGATTAACAGCAAATCCAATAGATTTGAATCCATTCTGATCAAATCAATTTGAATCTGAATTCTCAAACATCCAATAACTTACTTTCCTACCATCACAGCAACTGTAGGATAGTACATTGTATTACACTTTCTCTAAGGATTCCCATTCCTCTAGAGAAACTTTCTTGGAAGATGCAAAAGACTGCTCTGAAGAGAAACAGATGGGAAAGCACTACTGGACGGCTGGATGTCTACACATATACACATTTGGTTACAAGCCAGCACACATACAATATTGGAAATATTTTTCTACTCCAAGAAAGGGTAATTAACTTTAACCACATATAAGAAGTTATTTCCACCGCAGGGAACTTCACAGCTTTATTATTAATTAAGTATATTTCTATTAATAATTATCAATTTATGACAGGAGGGGTTAATTATTATGCCAGTCATGATAGACAATGAAACGCTGAAGCTGTGTTTCCAATTTGAGAACAGGAACTTAGGGTTAAAGCCAAACCAAATCAACATACTTTTGTTTGCAGTGATTTAAATAAATAGCATCTGATTCCTATAAACTTTGGCTACCATAGATATGAAAGTCTTTTGGGTTCGAAGAAGACATAGGGTTATGCAGTCTGGAAGCACAAAGTCTAGCACAATGGGAGCACTGGAAGTCCATTGTTATAGTAACTGTGTGTTACTATTCTCTGACGCCACTCATGGTTTTCTACCAATTTTTGACAGTGCCTGTCTTCCAAGCCAGCGAAGGCTTCATAGCACAAGGCTCGCCAGCGGGTTCTTTCAACAGCTGCAGCTTCTCATTCCCTTGGCTTGATGTCACAGTGGCGTAAAGTTTCTTTCACGGCGTCTTTGTAGTGCTTCGTGGTTGACCTTGAGGTCTCTACCCAGACTCCAGTATACTGTAGACCAGCTGGCTCGGCATAGGGCAGTCATCCATTCTGTCCCACCCTCTCAACTGGGATCTCATAAGCAGGGATTCAGTACTGTAGATTCTGCACTATCCAAGACTCCCATATTTTAGCTGCAAATATACAGGTCACCACAAGGTGGGAGCATAGTCTTTGCTGCCATCTGGAAATCGGCTAGAGTTTTACATCTCAGAAATATTAATCCCGTCATAATTATGAAATACAACTTAGTAAGTACAAGCATTGTATAACTGTATCCGAAACAGTCCATGTTATTATAATGCCTGAATTGGAATGTTATGTATATCACCAGGACACAAGCAAGAAAGACAAATTGTTGTTTTTTAATAGTAATTTTTCCACGTGTCGTCAATCCTATTTGATATACTCATGGCACTCATACAGAAACTGGATTTACTCCACTGCCCCTTTCAACCTTCCATGCCAGTCTCGTGCCCCATGGAAATGTTACCATTGTTGCAATAGATAAACCTGTTTATAAGATGACCGGAACATCTTCCAACCAGACAGCTTTAGAAACAAACACTGACAGAGTCAATGGCTTGCTACCATTGTCCTTCTTATGCTCCTGCCTTTATTTTCTGGCAATAAATAAATAAATAAAGGAAGTGGGGATGGAATTAGGGAGGGAGGGAATGGCGGGAAGGAAGGCAGGAGTTGACTTTCTGCTTGCTATAATATTCTACTACAAATGACTGCAAAGCCAAGTTTGCCTTCATTCCTGCAAAGAGGGGGAAGAGCCAAAGAGACTGGCAGAGGGGCAGGACAAAGGGTTTCTCACCCTACAGCAAACAGCTTTTTCTGCAGATCTAGCAAAAAAGGCTCAAAATATGTTATCTTCATTAAAATTACTCTGGAGTAGCAGGCAATACAGAATACAGAAACACTATCAAAATATGATGAAAGACCCAGGGCTGCGTCACTGATACCACTTTGATATAACAATATAGTGTGGAAATATCTCTTTTAAGGAGAAAGCATTTACCTGCATCTGTATGAAGAGATGTGGCAAAGGATAGACCTTTTAGTGAATGTTTTCGTTGGAGAAGAAACATGCTCTGATTCATTTTCTGATCCTGCATTGCAGGCAGCTTTGAAATGAATAATTTTGATCAAGCAAACACACACACACAAAATAAAACCTCAGACTTTATAAAGTATTAGATGAAGATTTGTGCAGAGTCAGGAATCCTTTAATTTTTTTCAGCTTAATTAATACCTTCATGGAGGTGCTTGCTATTACTGGTTCTGACGTAGCTGCAATTCTGACAAGCTAACAGATCGAGAGACGTTCTGTTGTAGCTGTATGGCTCTTTGTGGTTTGCCCATTTGAAAGGATATATTAAGGCTGATCCAGATTACAAATGTTTAATCTGGCAGGGATATGTAGTGGCCACTAAAGCAAATATTGTGTCATTAATATAGCACTATCCACAAATGGGCCTGGCAACATATAATGCTGTGTCTGTGGGCATATTCAAATTGCATAGTAGGTCCTTAACTAACCCCATTCTGCCTAGGTACACTTATCTGTTGAATACCTAAACACAAGAGAATGAGTTGGAGATGTATTTTTAGCTTTAATGCTAAATCCACTGGCATTTGTGGTTACAAATAAGATTATTATACCAGGCAAGTAAAGTTTTTCTGTGGGTCAGTGAAAAGTGCAAGCTTTTACATTTCAGCTTATTGAATTGTGTATTTTATAATGCTATTATTAAAAACAGAAATACGTTTCAAATGCAAGAACTGAAATGATTGACCAGTATCACATTATGCATGTGTGTGTGTGTGTGTTTGGGGGGGGGGAGAGAAAGAGAGACTCACATAAACATGCATTTCAAAATACATCTACATGGAGGGAAGCATATGATGGGGCATCCCAAGGTTCTGTTTCGGGCCAGTGCTCTTCAACATCTTCACAAATGATTTAGATGAAGAGATAGAAAACAGGAACTCATCAAATTTGCAGGCAACACCAAATGGAGGGGAGAATTGTTAACACTTTGGAGGGTAGATTCAAGATTCAGAAGGTTCTTGACAGAGTTGAGTATTGAGCCCTTGCTTATAAGATTTGGTTTAGTGGTGCAAAAAGTAAGATCCTGCACCAAGGCAGGAAAAGTCACAGTAGATAGTAGTTAGCTCAACAGTAGTAAATGTGATATGGTCAGTGGTGGGTTTCAGCAGGTTCTGACCAGTTCTGGAGAACTGGTAGTAAAAATTCTGACTGGCCCCACCCCCATCTATTCTCTGCCTCCCGAGTCCCAGCTGAGCAGGAGGAAATGGGGATTTTGCAGTAACCTTCCCCTGGATTGGGGAGGGAATTAAGATTTTACAGTATTCTTCCCCTGGAGTGGGGTGGGAATGGAGATTTTACAGATCCTTCCCTTGCCACGCCCACCAAGCCACACCCACCAAGCCATGCCATGCCCACCAAGCCACACCCACAGAACCGGTAGTAAAAAACTTTGAAACCCACCACTAGATACAGTTCTAAGTGTCCTAGTAAACTACCACATAAATATGAGCCAGCAGTGTGCTGCAGCTGCCAAAAAAGGTAATACAGTCTTAGGTTGAGTGATAGCATCAATAGAAGGATAGCATCAAGATTACGAGAAGTGATAGTATTACTATAAATTGCATTAGTGAGGCGACACTTGGAATACTGCATCCAGTTTTGGTTTCCACAATACGAAAAAGATGCAGAGGCCCAGAAAGAATATAAAGAAGAGCAACTAAGGTGATAAAAAGTTTGCAGCATAAATTGTACAATGAATAATTAAGAGAACTACTGTAGGTGCATATGGCCTAATGAAGAGGACAATTAGTGTGAAATGATAGCTGTCTTCCGGTACATGAAGGGCTGCTACAGAGTGGGATTGGTGGGTTTGATTTATTTTCAAAAGCTCCAGAGGACAAGAAGCAATTGGTGGAAGCTCTTTAAAGAAAGATATCCAACCTGGAACTAAGGAGAAACTTTCTGACAGTGAGAAAAATTAACCAATGGAACAGTTTGCCTCCTGGGTGGTCAATCACTCGAGGTTTTTAAGAAGAGATTGGGCAACCATTTGTCCTGCAAAGTATAAAGTGTCCTTCCATAGGCAGTGGGTTGGACTGGAAGATCTCCAATATCCCTTCCTGCCCCATGATTCTATGACTCTAACAATAACTTAAACAAATGTCCCGAAACAGAGCTTCAAGCAGCTTGAGCAGCTTCAGGCTTTGATTTTTAAGAAACAAATTACAAGGACATTTTAGAAATAGTTTAGGATTGTATGATGTCTATGTGACTATGTTTCTTTTGTTTAGATCTATGTTGGTCAATGTATTTTTGTGGCCAAATGAACCAGTTCTGGAATGAAATTAAATAGCACAAATGGTGATAAAACGTAGATAAAGTTCTATGTTACTTTTAAGTTATTTTGCCCTAAAATATAGTAACTTTTCTGTTGCTAAATAGAATAAGCAAATAACAGCAGCAAGAAGACTGACAGTGTTTCACTGCCCTCTGTTGGATTTAAAAGGAAACCAAGTGTACACAAAACCAAGTTCTGAAACTGAAATGAGAAAAAAGTCCTATTCTGGAATAATTTCTTGACTAGCAAGAATACTACTTACGCATCAGAAACATGGAAACAAAAGAACAGAAACATATAAAACCTACAATAGACTTTCTCATGGTTAAAAACAAAATACAATCTTTTGTATGTTTCCTAAATCTGCTGTCTAGAGGCTAAATGTCGAGAAATGTTTCAGTATTTCTTTTTTTGTTATTTGTGGTACTTCAAGAGAATTTAAATTTTCAAGAGTGTAATTCATTTGATTGATGGGAATTCCTTCTTCATTTTTGCCACCTGCATTCTGAAGAAAGTATTTGTGGAATGCTCGAGCAACAGAGCATATTTTCATAGTCTGGAAAGAGGGAGAACACCAGGCAAGAAGAAATAGTCTATTCCATAAAGGGAAGCCACATTCAATGATGGAAATCTATAATTAAATTCTGCCCTGTATTTTCCTGGCTAACCTTTCAAACAGGGTGTTTTTAAAAGACCAAACATATAGAATTGTCCTCTGTATGTCACAACATGTCATCACCCTATGTCCAAATGTTATACTTTGCTTTCCTGAGGGTTATATTTGGTAGCCATTCTTCATGTCTCTTATCCTTCTCAATGCAGATGATACAACGGTGGTGGGACTCATCTCCGGGGGGAAAGGCTGCCTAGCGAGATGAGGTGGATCAGTTGCTTTCGTGGTATGGAGACAATAATTTGGTTCTTAACACAATAAGACCAAGGAGTTTATAGTGAACTACAGAAGGAATAGATCAGACATCCAGCTCTTGATTATCAATGGAGACCAAGTGGAGCAAGTCGCAAGTTTTAATTTTCTGGGTATTGTCATCAAAGAGGACCTGACCTGGGTCACTCAGATTGCAGCACTGATCAAAAGGGCCCAACAGAGATTATACTATCTGAGTCTTCTCAGGAAACAACAACTGAATGAATGGTGACCTTCTACCGCTGCACTATAGAGAGTATTTTAATTTACTGCACCTGTGTATAGTTTGCTAATTGCTAATTGTGGCAGATAGGACAATGCTCCAAAGGGTTGACATCATTGCCCAGAGGATCATTGGTTGCCCTTTCCCCACCTTGGAAGAGCTTTATAGCTCTCACTGCCTTAAGAAAGTTCAAAACATTCTTAAAGACCCATCTCATCCTGGGCACCCTTTTTTTGAACTATTATCATCTGGCAGATGGTACAGGACAATAAAAACTAGAACAAATAGGCTAAAAACCAGATTCTATTCCAGAGTAGTAACTCTATTGAATTCTACTGTATAGGGTAATATTAATACAGTATCAGGGATTTTCAATTTAATTGTATAGAATATGAAGTGTATTTTTGTTTTATTTTTATAGTTTTTTTATGTATGATGTACACTGAAGATGGCATTTAATTTCACTGTACAAGGTGCAACAACAATAAAGTACACTAAACTAACCTTTCTACTTTCTCGGTAAGCCCATTTTTGATAATAAAATGGAATAATAGATCATGGCACAGTTATTTGTCTGTTCTACCAGTTCAGATGAAGTCCAGGTCCTTTCCCTTAATTTTTGCCATCTAGTGGAATCTATGAAGTTTGACTTTTCCTTAGCAGGCCTCCACCTCTTATCTTTCAGAAGGCCATAAGGAGCTGGCCCAAACTTTGGAAAAAGAAGAAATTGGGGCCTGAAGTTGATGGGGAGTTTGAAGATCATGGTGTAGAGTGCATTGGAGAAGAATGGCTTTGGCACCAATTTTGACTTTTTGCTTTTATTGAGGTATTTTTGTTGTTTCCTTTTATTGCCTTTGTTAGCTACCCAGAATTGTGTGTGTTTTTTAAATAGGCAGCATGTAAGTCTTATGAATATAACTAACTATGACTAACTAACTAACTAACTACATTAAAAATAATTTGAGATATAAATTCATATACCTGAATCATCTGTTCCAATCTTGACACATTGACAATCAATTCCATAAAATCAGCTATATGAAAATTAGTTGGAATGTAGCCATTAAAACTTAATTGAAGTAATTTATTTGCTTACAAAACTGAAATGTATCCATTGCTCAGTGAAGGTCAAATGGGGTTGCTATACATCAGTCTCCTGAAACCTGGAGAGGTATATAAGAAAACCAATCAAGTTTAGGACCCTTGTGTCAAAGGTGTGGGACAATGTGCTGGTGATTAATCATTAGTTTCCCACTATGATTCTAGCCTCCTGCTCAACAGTAAGAATTTCTTGTACCCAATGGCTTTTTTACTTTAGGAATTTTCTTTGTTGTAGCTTTATTTGCCTGTTTAGTTTCTGTGATTCTTAATATTTTCCTGAGCATCTTCATGCTCACCTTGTATGTGCCTATGTTGTATCTGCGTATTTTTCTTTTGCTGTTTCATTTTTTCTCTGATGAAAGCAATATTACACCCCATGATGAAAGTAGCATTTTACACATCATGATGTTCCATATGTGCGTACAACATCATGATGCATGTAGAAAAGAGCAGGACCTGTGTTACTTCAGAACAATAATGTTTTCATGCTTTGGTCCTTATCATGGAGGTCTTGAATAGAAACATATTTCTTTGTTTGTTTATTTATTACATTTACTGTATATGGACCCATAACTCTCATTCCTGCAGAATGATAAAGCAACAAATAAGGGCAGTGTAATTACATATAATCTTTCTTTTGCAGAAGATAGGACTGAACCTCCCAAATGGATTTTCTAATTATATGTTTATTAATGCATAATATTAGCATGATTCAAGCAAGCCTTTTAAAAAAGCCTGTGCTGTACTCAATATAGCATCAGATTCAATTATCCAAATCATCTCTCTGTCAATCTAATTCTAAAGGATTTCAGACAAATTCAATTTATTATTTTAGTGCACAATGCCAATTCAGCTTTGTGGCATTTGGTATAGCTCAAAGTTCAATTGACTGAATCAGTCAACCTCACTATTACTGCTCAATTGTCTTTGAAATTACAAGAAGAAAATACGTTTGTTTTCATTTTTATGTAAAAAAAGAAAGAAAGAACATAAAAAAGAACTTGATTTAAAAATATGCTCTTCACAGCTGCTGGACTTTATAATATATTGTTAACAATGGCAGGCTTTCAGGTATGTGTTGTATGTATGGAAAATATATTCAGTTAAAAGAAAAGAAGGCAGTTAAACTTGTAGTCATTTGGTCTTTTGCTTAGCTGACTAGTGTTCACTAATTCTGGCCTTTATAAAACCTCTTCCTACCTATCTATAAATTGGTCCCAAGCTGATAGCTAGATAGGTAAGTAGGTAAGTAGATAGATAGATGACAGATAGATAGATAGATAGATAGATAGATAGATAGATAGATAGACAGATAGATAGATAGATAGATGATGATAGACAGACAGAAAGTTCTCTTAAATAGCAACAGCAACTACCAAAGCAACACATACTAAAAATGTAGGAGGACTGTATTAGGAATTTATTGTGTGAGACAGAATATTGTGTGGGTTTCAGCAGGTTCTGATCAGTTCTGGAGAACCGATAGCAGAAATGTTGAGTAGTTCGGAGAACCGGTAAATACCACCTCTGACTGCCCCTGTCCCCATCTATTTTCTGTCTCCTGAGTCCCAGCTGATTGGGAGGAAATGGGGATTTTGCAGTAACCTTCCCCTGGAGTGGGGAGGGAATGGAGCTTTTACAGTATCCTTTCCCTGACATGCCCACCAAGCCACGCCCACCAAGCCATGCCATGCCACGTCCACCAAGTCACATCCACAGAAACAATAGTAAAAATTTTTGAAACCCACCACTAGTGTGAGATCAAGCAAGGGGAAGGGTTGTTTTGTGACTTTAAGAGCTTTAGTAGTTCATAAAGAATGGCCAAGTTTGAGTCATCAACATCTGAGGTAGGGGGAACTAAGGCAGGAAGTGACCAAATATGCATTACGCTATCGTGATCCAAATTCAGACTCCATATATTGTGTGTGACATTGTAACACAAATGGTACAGGGCATAGATGGTATTATGAGGTTACAATGCATGTATTGTCATATTGGCAACATTGCTTATAGAAAAAAAAATAGGGTTAGGGTTGGCAGGAGAAGAGAAGTTGCTAGAGGATTAGACTTAGAATAACTTTATTGTCACTTTGAATGTACACCAATCGGCATACATTAAAATGAAATTTTGTTGCATACAGCTCTCAAAGGGTCACCACTTGTAAGCAGTATCCTGAATGACAGGAAGTGACCTTCCTTTAATCTTCTTGATTGTCCTTGCCACTCTCTGAATGGACTTTCTCTCTGAGGTACTGCAGCCACCACAGAGTGTAAGAGACTGAAAGGTTGTAAGAATTAGAGTTGGTCCCTTTTTTGATTATTGTGTTATACATGTTTAAACTGGCAATATAGCATAAGATTTATAGTGGCACTGTTTGTATTGTGAAGTTATGACCCAAATTTCAGAAAATATTGTCGAACAGTAGTCAGTCATAGAGCAAAGATTTTAAAGCACATGAAGACTTTAATTAAGGCTTCTTAAGAGTTGATATGCATAGGTGAAACTTCCATTTGGGAAGAGTCTTTATTTTAGGCTACTTGAAAATGGGTTTAAAGGTCTGGTGGAGGTCGTAGGAAGATAAAGGGGACCTTATCTGATCATGCTGAGGAGGTGAAATGTGCTGCTCAACTTTTTCCTAGACATCTTTCTACTGCTTTCAGGCTGCCCACATTTTTCAATATGTAAAGGCCAAATGAAAGGAATGACATTCTGACTTTTTTCCCCTAGACTTCAGCAGAAATATTAGGCTGCAGATAACCAGAAGAATGATCTTATAATGAAAGACAATAGCCTTTTTAGCAGCCAATTGGCACCAATTTAGGTAGCTGCTAGAATCTTATACTAGACCACATAATTATTTAGCAATTGTTCTGCCCAGAAGGATAGTAAGTAATTAACATCTGGAACACGTATATACTACCCACCATGTCTCATTATTTGCCTTTAGGCAGCAGGAAATTAATAATGTCCTTTGTGTGCTTAACTAAGGGATTTTCTACACCATCTGTTATATCCTTACACTATTATGGAGCTGGATATGCAGCTGTTCTCTATTCGTTGAAGAGAACCAGACAGGCTTCTTCAAGGCAATGGTTCTGCTGCAGGCTTTTTGCATTTTCCCAACACTCATGCCAGTAGACTGAATGACTATGAAAATTGAAAACACAATACTTTCCCAGTTACAGTGTCAGTTGTGACTGTTAATTATTATAAAAAACAATGGTTGCAGATATGTTATATAGGCACCTAGCAGAGAAAACTAGTGACATCATAAATTATGAGCACTAAGTTATCTTCTCCCTCCCTTGCATAACATTTTAACCAACTGTTAAATGTCCCATGTTTCTGTTGCAAAGTGGCTGAAACTAGTAGCATTCATGGAAAGCAGAATGAGATGGATTTCATAATAATACATCTAAAGAGCTATACATACTGTATGTATTAAAGTCATTGGGCTTGGGGAGAATCCCATTATTACAGACTGAAAGTTTGATGTGATGACACAACATACTGGAAATGAAAAAAACGATGATAAATTAAAAGAATGGGAACATTGATCAAACTGTGATGAATATATTCCAAGACCCTGAACAGGTAAGTAGGCAAAACCTTGCCAGTAGGGAGAATGTAGGAACATATATTGTGATTTTTAATCTCTTTTGAATAACTCATTTAACATGAGCCAATGTATAGGTAGCAGTGTTTTTAAAAATGTTGCTTATAGGATAGCAAAAGTGGTAGTTTCATATTAAGAATGTGGATGGATTTAAGATCTGTTTTATTATAGAGTGCTTGTTTATGTTTGGCATCTAAAATGTAAATAGTTTAAAATACCGTTTTTCTTCCCAAGCCACAAATGTTTTGTGAGCAATAAATTTGTAAATTTTTCTTGAATATTTGAACATAGCTCATCCAAAATCAATACTTCTTAAAATTTTGTAAATGTATCTATATACATGGTACACTTGTATTTCTATTGGCATACTTAAGATTTTAGAAGGAGTCAGGGAGAATTGCATTCCAAATACAGTAGTATACAAGAAGGGAAGAAAATTCTTAAACTGAATACATGAGCATATTGGTCCACTGCTTAAGCTTGGGAAAATATTTAGTATTTATAACAATCTGAATATAATTACATGAAGACTGTTGCATTAGCCCATAGATACAGATAGTGACGCCGACATAGATACACAGAAATATAGATGCACATAGACACATGTAGGGTTCTTGGTGCTCTCTGAGGTAACTTTCTTTCTTGCAGATGAAAAGAAAGAAAACAAGCGAGCTCAGAGAGCATCAAGGACCCCTCATTTCAACCCTGAGCTACAAACATTCTCCTTTACTGATATAGACAGATATACATAGTTCAAATTGGAATCTTTACTGTTTACAAATGTGATGATAGACCTCTGTCTTATCATCATCCTCTAGGTTCCACCCTCCATGTCTTTTTCCCCCTTTTATGTCTGATCATATTACTATGGCACCATTTTGTGAGCAATGGAATTGCTAAATTGGAAGAGTCATTTTAAGCCATCATGTTCAACCGTCTCCTCATACAAGAATCCAAATTAAAATATTCTAGTTAGATGGCTGCCTATCCTTTGCCTGAACAAATCCAGTGAAATTCAGTGAAAGGAAGGTCACCATCTTTCTAGGAATTGATTTGATGCTCTTGCTGTTTTTAGTGTTCAGCTGGAAGCTACCTTCCTGTAGCTTAAATCTATTATTCCATATCATCTGTACTGAGGAATAATAGAGAACAAGCCTAACCTTTTTATGCTACATTCTTTCAGATATTGGTAGAATAATAGCACGTTCCTTCGACTACCTTTTGAAGAACAAACATACCTAGCTCCTTCTTTATGGGATGGAGTTTCTAGTCATCTGATCATGTTTATTATGTCCAATATAGCAGTTTCAATTTCCTTCTTGAAGTGCGGTATCCGGAACTGACTCAACACTTGGGGTGGATTCTGGCCAATATAGAATACAATGGAACAATTAGTTCCTATGATTTTGAAATCTTTATTTCTATTGAAAGTGCATTTGCCTTCTTTTTGCAGCTGCATCATACTCAGTTTTATTTATTTATGTATTTTATTTATTTTATATAATTTGTATGCTGCCCTATTTCCGCAGGACTCAGAGTGGCTCACAACAAATAAAAACAAACCCAATAAAACATAAAATACATACAGAAAATACATAAATGTATAATTATATAATTTAAATATATATTAAAACCCATTAAAATAATAATAGTCCAGGCTGGGCGATGTGAACAGCCATGTTTTTAATTCGCGGCGGAAGATGTGAAGGTCAGGAGCCAACCGAAGCCCCAGAGGCAGTTGATTCCAAAAAATGGGCGTGCCCATAAGAAAGCTCTACCCCTGGGGGCCGCCAGCTGGCATTGTCTAGCACCCAGAGAAGGTCCTCCTTGTGAGAATGCCCCAGGCGATGGGAAGCCGTTGCTGGCTGCAGGTGGTCCAACAAATATCCTGGGCCTAAGCCATGTAGGGCTTTATAGGTCATCACCAGCACCTTGAATCTCGCCCAAAGAGCAACCGGTAACCAATGCAAGTCATGCAGGAGAGGCGTAACATGGAAGTATCAGGACCCTCCCATCACAACCCGCACGGCCGCATTCTGCACCAGCTGAAGCCTCTGAGTGGTCTTCAAGGGCAGCCCCAGGTAGAGAGTATTACAGTAGTCAAGACAGGAGGTGACTAGCGCATGAGTAACTGTGCATAGAGCATCTTGGTCCAAATAGGGATGTAACTGATGCACCAGATGAATCTGGGCAAACGCCCCCCTGGTCACGGTTGTTATATGATCATCCAAACTCAACCGTGAACCCAGGAGGACACCCAAATTGCTTCCCCTTTCTACGGGGGTAAAACTTCACCCCCTATAGCCAACGATGGAACCTCTCCTTCAGATCGAGATGCTGGTACCCACAGCCACTCAGTCGTGGCAAGGTTGAGCTGAAGCATGTTCCTCCCCATCCAGACCTGTACCGCTTCCAGGCACTGGGACATCACGTCGAGGGCATCACTGGGCTGGTTCGGGGTGGATATAAAAAGCTGGGTATCATCAGCGTACTGATGGTACTTCACCCCGAAGCTACAGATTATCTCCCACAGCGGTTTCATATAAATGTTGAACAGAAGGGGTGAGAGAACCAACCCCTGAGGCACCCCACAAGTGAGGGGCCTCATGGTCGATTTCTGGCCCCTGCCAACACCGCTTGCATCCAACCTGAGAGGTAAGAGGAGAACCACCGTAAAACAGTGCCTCCCACTCCCAACCCCTCGAGGCGCCACAGCAAGATACCATGGTCGATGGTATCAAAAGTGGCCAAAAGATCTAATAGGACCAGAACAGAGGAATAACCTCTGTCCTGAGTCCTCCAGAGATCATCCACCAGCACGACCAATGCCGTCTCTGTGCTGTATCCGGGCCTGAAACGGGATTTGCTTTTCCAGGATTAATTTTTTTCATAATTACTGTTGTCAAGCTAGTTATTCCCCTTTCCAATTTGATGTTTGATTCTTCAGTGAAGAACATTGTACTTGCATCTGTTAAATTTCATCCTTTTAGTTTCAACTTATTTCTCTAGCCCAGGGATTGTTACACAAGGTCTGTGAAAAAAGTATTTGTGTTCAGCTTTTTTTTTAATGCCTCAGGCATGATAGCTGAGTTTGAACTTTTGAGTATTGCTAAACTTACAAACTGATTTTTCACTTGCTGCCTTTTTAGCACACAGACAAGGACTCTATGAACTTCCAAAAACATTGCATTTAAAACTGATTATGTTACAGAATGTTATTTCCAAATGAACTTTTATAGGCTTGTAAGTGAAATTTAGTAATTTAATACGGTACACTGTTCTAGATAGCTAGACTTTTAACCATGGGAATGTTTTAATAAATGGTGAAAGAAAAGTTAAAGAAGATCTATCTTCTAGTAGAGCTGGAAAAAATCAAGCCTGAATCAAGAAAACAGGAGGAAAATTTTGTATTTTTTGATTGGACAAATGTTTTGTTTTTACTGGAAAAGAAATGGTCTCAGTGTGCTATTTGTTAAACATACATTCTTCCATCTGAATTATACCTAAATTTTGGATCAAGCCTACATGTTTTGACAGTCTTTGCTTGACAGTCTTTGCTCTTATTGCTTCAATGAGGATCCTGGCTTATGTGTGTAATCTGTTACTCTCTTGAATTTGCATAGTGGTACATAGACTGTATCACTAGTTGATATTCTCTGAGGACATCCAGTGCTTACATTAATTTTTCATGTATAAAAGTGTCCCTATATTTTAATAACGTACCCATTAAACCGTAGAAAGGTTTTATTAAAAACATATACAGCTAAAATGAATTCAACCTAAAAGCACACTTACTCGAAAACTGCAATATAATGTATACTGTATGATTCTTATAGCTGACTATTTTATACTACAGCAAGTTGACTATTCCAAAATGTGTATTCAAAAACAGGAGTTTGGTAATTTATAAAGGTATTGCTATACGCTAAATTTCCAGGAGAGGGAGTAAGGCATCTACAGAGACCTTTCTTAATTTAAGTGAACACCATTGCTAGATACTTAATTTTGAATTTTAGCTACTCAGACCCAAAGCAGGAAAAATTCTGCTTTTTAAAAAAAGTGTTAATATTTTGTACAGAAAACATTTTGCAAAATTCTGATACAGTCTTTTAAAATTACATATATGAGAATGTTAAAATGTTTTAAAAATATTAAAGTTCAGTTTTATCTGAGAATGTATTATATCTGAGATTGCATAATAACACCCAGTAAATCAATCTATTGTGCAATCCTATATTTATTTGGGTGGGAATAAGCAGAACTGAATTAAAATGAAATTATAGCATAATCCTATGTTTTCTCCCAGACGTAAATTCTACTATGTTCAAGGTAATTTACTATCTAGTAAGTGTAATTTAGAATTGCAGGCTCAGTTTTTTTTTCTTTTTCTCATATAGTCCATAAATATTTGACCTGCACTAGTTCTTGTTGTGTAAAATTGTCCTCACAAATATCATAAAGTTTATTAATGTGTATGCTTACTATCTCTCTCTCTCTAAATAAAATTTAGCTGTGATTTACTCATAAAAATATACATTATCTATCTCAACATGTTAGTCAACGATAAAATTTGATACATGCATGCTTGTACCATCATGTACTCACTTGTTCTTGGAATATCACTGCCTCCATAGTTCAAGTGTACTTACAGTGGTATGCTTATTTAATTTGGTATTATGTATCAATTAACAAGCAAACATATGGATCAATACATTCATATAAAGGAACAAACGTCACTGTTTTGATATTATAACTGTCTATCTCATCCTCTTACAGTATCACTGCATTCCAAACTATAGAGAATAAAGATGATGGCCTTGACAGAAAAAACTATATTAAGAAGGCAATAAGGAGCTAAACATGAGTTGAGTCCAAAACAAGGAATCTGTAAACCTCTCAGGTTTAGACAAATCCTTAATTCACAAATGTGTAAGAAAGTACAGTCAGATTCTGTTAAGAGTCCATCTTAATAAAATTAGTTCTAGATTTCATTACAGTCTGTTTCTTGGTCTGGTGAACATTTAGGGAATGACAACACTCCAGGCAAACCTGTGTATTATTGGGTATATAGGATGCTTGTGCTCTCTAAGCTTGGTTGTTTCCTTGCAGATGTTTCACAGCCCAAACTACATAACATCATCAGTGCTAGTACCAACCAAGCTCAGAGAGGACCAAGGACCTCATGTCAATCCTAAAATAGAAACATTCTCCTTTATTGGTATGTTTGTAATATCAAGATATGGGACAGAGAAAACTGGAATACTCTTTTTTTATACCCTAGATCCATGATGGCGAACCTATGGCACGCGTGCCACAGGTGGCACACGGAGCCATATCTGCGGGCATGCGAGCTGTTGTCCTAGCTCAGCTCCAGCGTGCATTTTCAGCTGGCCCGCCCATGCAGCCCCTCGCCTCTCAGAAGTCTCCACATGGCCCGTTTTGGATGCCAGGTAAGTACAGGACTCGCGCGGAGGCTCTGGGAGGGCGTTTTTGGATTCCAGAGGGCCTTCCAGGGGGGAGGGGGGAGGAAGTCTGGAAAAGGGCCTATCAGACGTGTGGAAACGAGCCATTTCCAGCCTCCAGAGGCTTCAGGGAGGCCTCATAGGCCCAAAACAGGGCACGGAGAGTGGCGTGCGCACATATGTGGGGGGGGGGTCTTGCGTGCATATGTGTGGGGGCCATGCTTGCATGCCTGGGGGGATGGGGCGCAAGGGGCATTGAATTATGGGAGTGGGCATACCCGCATGCCCCCCGTGCCCCCCCCCACTTTTGGCATGCAACGGCAAAACGTTTAGCCATCACTGCCCTAGATATTCCTGTATCTTCGACTAAAATAATAATTTCCAACCTGATTATCCTCCAAATTTACTAGCTTGTCCATAACACATTGAAAAAGAATATTGGATCTGATGAGAGAAGGAGTTGAAATGCAAACTTCTATGGAATTGGTGGGTCTAATCTTTTCTTCATATTGTTTTATGTATGTCAGTAGGCCAAATTTTTATGACTAAAATACTCCTTAAAATATTATTGTTCTTTAACAGACTATAATAATGACAGCCACCTTAACAAGTATTCACAACTTTTCCTCTACAATTGTTATCCCCATTTGATGGCCATTATTGCTACAAGTTTTAAGAATCTTAGTTGGTAGACTTCATATTTAAAATTGGATTGATATCAGATCTGCCAACTAAGATACTTAAAACTTTTTTCTGCAACTTAACTGGACTTTATGAACCAATAAAAGCATAAAATGGAGTATTTTTGTATAGACTGAAATATAGCTATAATAACATTCTTGGCAACACTTTTATTTTCATTTAACTATATATTTATATGATTGTTATCCTCAAATCACAGCCAAAGATTTGGGGCTAAGGATGAATGTTTTGCCTAAGGACATTAATGAAAATATCTTTAAGGGTATTGGTGATCTCCCAAATGACGATTCATATATAGTGCATGCATTGTATGAAGTCACAATTAATACACATGAGGCTTTTCTGATGCTAATCTCTCCTATGAAACTGGAAATGAAGCTGGCTTTAAAAAAATCAGTTTCTAGATTTCAATCCTTTCCTTCATTTTGACTATAGTAAAAATGTAGTAATAGTAATGGCTATAGAACTCCATAGCATCAAAGTGTGTTAATAAAGTGCAACTGGCAGTTGGAACAAAGGAGGATGGGGAATAGAATGTCCCAGCCCACAGCATCCATTGGTATTCAACTAGAAATGATAGAGTTGAGGGGTGTTTGGAAACTCAAACAGTATTTGCTCTATGAACAAGAAGGAGACAGGAAGGAGGTTGGGTGTGGCTTAGCTCAACTGTTCTGTAATAAAGCTGCTTGCTGCTGTGAAAGTAAAACTGAAAGTGAAATTCCTCTCCTCTGCTTGTGTTTTGCAATTGGAACAGATTTCTTTTCAGGTGGGGAGGGGGAGTAGAACTCCTTAGCATCAGAGGGCTGTTTGGAAAGTGAAACAGTATTTGCTGTGTGAGCAAGGAGACAGGAAGGAGGCTGGGCATGGCTTAGTTCAAGTGTTCTGTATTAAAGCTGCTTCCTGCTGTGAAAGTAAAACTGAAAATGAAACTCCTCTCCTCTGTTTGTGTTTTGCATTTGGAACAGATTTATTTTCAGGTGTGGAGAGGGAGTAGAACTCCTTAGCATCAGAACATGTTAATAATAATATAGGAAATACTAATGCTCTGATGGTCATTTCAAAAAATCCTTTCTTAGTGAGCACCTAGAAGCCAAGAGGAATATATGTGGCAAATTTCAAGTTTGTAGGCTTTACGGTTCTGGAGATTTCGTGATTATGGTGTGAGTGGTTTTCACTTGTATATATATAGATATATACTTTTTGAAAAACATAATGCTCTTCACAATGTTAGATTGTAATACACACATGTGCTCTCAGTTTTAGAAAAAAAAATATTGTTTTGCATTGCTCAAAATTTGCCTTCCTGTTGCAGCTATACATCTACACAACTGTGCCAATAATATATTGGTTATTAAGTTTGCCTCATGTGTGAAAGGTTCCCAGTTTAAAAAACACCCTTTTTAATTGCTATTTTTCCTCTTGAGCTACCAACTTTCTTTCTTTGGTGTTGTTTTGACTGTTCACCAGTGGACTGTTTCATCACTCTTGCTGTCACTTGAGATAGAAGGGTTTGGTTCCAGCTGCCAAGCAGCCAAATAGATAACTGCTGCCAAGGACTTATCACAGCATCTACCTGAGGCCAGATAAAAATTAAAGAAAACAAGCTGCAATATTTCAACGGTCTCCCTGAAGCCTTTTTTTTTTTTAAAGCCCAGTGGAAATGTGAATAGCTAGGAAGAATATTATTTGTAGTTTCTTCCTGGCTGTGAAAGACAAAAAAAAAAAAAGTTTTATTTTGAAGCTGTTTTTTATGTGTGCATATATGTGTATTTAATAAACCAAAGCAGATCACTATTTTGACAATGAGTACCCACCATCATGAATAACAGGCTGTATTAATGCCCACAAGTAACCAGGTCAGTTAAAGATCTAGCAGTTTATATACATTTGTCTTATTTGGGGAAGTTAGTGGTTCTATAGTCCAGTGAAACCCACAAACCCTAGGAAGGTTCATTCTGAGCAGAACATTTAGCTCAGTGGCCTAACCAGAAAAAAAGATGTAGTAGAGCTAGAGAAGGTTTATAGTGGAGGGCACCTAAGAAGATCAAGGGGCTAGATAAACTTCCCTTTTAAGAAAAGCTGTAACATTTGAGGGTTGTTTTTTTTTTAATCTAGTAAGAAAAGATGACTGAGATGTACAAAATTCTGCATGGTATGGAAAAAGTTGACAAGAAAAAACTATTTTCCTTTCCCAAAATGCTAAAACCATAGATCAACCAATGAAGTGGAATTCTGGAAGAATCGGGGTATAAAGAAAATATTTTTTATGCAACATGTAATTCTTTGGAATTCACTATTGTGAAATCTGGTGCTGACCACCAGTGTGGATGGCTTTAAAAAAGGTTGAACCAACCCACAATCCTGGGGATCAATAGTTACTAGACGTGATGGCAGTGTGATTGCCACTGAAGGCCACCTACTAGGAGACTAATGGCTTCCTTGTACAGTTGGTTGGCTACTATGAGAACAGATTGCTGGACTAGATGGGCAGGGATCCAATCCAGCAGAGTATTGCTTACAGTTGTACATTGAAATGGACATGAATGCCACTGACCAGGGAATGGATATGGTTATTTCTGGACATAACTGTGTATCCAATCACTGGAAACATTTTCTAAAATTATGAAGTGCAGCAAAAAAAAAAAAAAAAAAGCTATTCTTCTATTAGCAAGAGAAAAATGCTAGTTTTAAAACAATGAAATATGTCATGGCAGCAGGTGGCATTTGCTGCAGGATGTGTTGGGTTTAGGATGATATCATTCATTTCTGTTCTTCTAAAAGGCAAGGGGCTCATGCTTAAACTACAGTGCCGATTTCCGCCTAGCAAACTTTTCTTTCTCTCCAGCTCTTCCTAATTCAAACCAAGTGCTAATGTATTTAACAGAACTGTTAATGTGTTTAATGGATCTGATTTCCACCCAGTTTTAGAGGTTTTTTTAACCTTTCACAAGTACAAAGAGACTATATTATTAACGTAACCCAGATTTCAATATCCAGCCAGTGTAAATAACCGCAACTCTTGCCGTGCTATTATGACATTTCTTTGTACATTTGGACTTCCTGTGTGGTTCAGGAACGCACTGCAGGGCTGTTCCTAAGAATGTCTTTATGCATGCTATTAATTATACACAAATGGCCTGTGTATAACATGCCTTCCAATTTCCTTCCCCCACTGTTTATGCAATCAGTAGAAGGTCACAAAGGTGACTTACATGGTATGATCTTCATCCAATCATGGTGAAGACCACTAGCTGCACACACCACAAGTGGGATTCTAAGTTTAGAGTAAATCTAGAGTATAAGTCACTGAAACCTGTAGGGTAAATTTTAAATATAATAACAGAACACCTGTCCATGCTTGCAATCATATAGATGAAAAAGTCCACTTTTTTCCAATCATGGAGAGACTCAGACAGAGGTAATTTAAAGGATTGAAGAACATACAGCTGTACTGGGCCCCAGAAATGTGGTGGTGACTGCTAAGCAAGTGCCCTCCCAGCTCCCCATATATTCATCAGCCCTACCTGCTACAGTCATCCCCTGCTTGCTGTCCTTGCCAATCTTCTGCACTTTTTTTTTTGCACCTGCACCTCCATCCATTCTTGTACAGGCTAAATGCAAGAGATCAAGCAGGCAATAGAGGAGGAGGAACACAGTATCAATGTCAGTTTTGTGGATATGGAGGACATTGAAAGAAAAGCATTCTGTTCTGGCAGACATCACTGACAGATATGGAGGAAGCACATGATCCTGCCTGCCTACTGTACTCGGTGTCCAAAATCCAGTTTGTTTCTCCTAGTCAGTGTCTACAACATCTTAGATCCCAATGGCTGCTGCTACCCAACTATTGTCTGGCCACTGTTCAACTCTTCCAGCAGCATGCTATCCATACTAAACATTTCTGTTTTACTCTTAGAACTAGGAAGTGTGCTGTCCTTAACCTTAGGTTTCCTGCTGTTGTTCTGGCATAAGGGGACTCATTGCATAGCTACAAGTCTCTCTTTATCTGAGAACGTGGACAGAGATAGAGGTAGTCCAGGTAGATACAGTCTGTATGGACTTTGGAAATAAAAAAAATGATGTTTCTCACCAAAGACTCTGGAGGAAGCTTAACATTTTCAGTTAAAAGGACAATCCTTCCAAGCAAAGGTAACTAAGGGACAGGAAATAGAGAGTAGGAATAAATGCACACTAAGATATTCTAGTTGTAGGAGGACTCCCATGTTCTTTTATGTTGTGTATGTGTGTGTTTGTGTTGTGGTGCGTGTCTGTTTTTCTTTTTGGGGAGTAACTGAAATTGTGATAGAGGTTTTGTAGAAGTGTGTGTGTGTGGGAGGGGGACAGAGAGCAATGAAAGAAGCATTTTAAAAATAAAACTAACTTATTTTTCTCTTTGCCAAAGAAAATATGTCACCCTCTAATCAAAATAATTTATTTTTTTTAAAAAAGCATGCAAATAAAAGCAGTATTAAGACTTTTATTTAATAATTTTTTAAAATTTTAGTTCTAGTTTGGTGGATACTTCATTTTGAAGACACAGTTTATAATCTCTTTTTTTGTAAGACTCCATCTTCGTATTAACTGAGAACTGTTTGTATGGGCCTCCAATGAAAAGACTATATGTGTACAATTGTAAACATTCCTTCTTGCTGTCCTAATAATGTTAATGTGGGGAATAAGTTATTTTAAGTATTTTCAGGACAACACAAAGTGCTGCTTAGCTTGATTGTCTACATAAAATATATACAAGAAGATTAGGAGATACAATGTTTTTATTTTGTACCTGGGTTTATCTTAACTCTACATACCACTGAAGTTTAAGTGCTCCTTTATAATTTACATGCAGAACAATCAATCATATCATGTCAATTCAGACCTCTCTCTGAGATGTTACATCTTTGAAAATGCTGGTGCAGTCAATATCTCCCAGACCCCAAATCTGTTTGATATGCCATGTGATTAAAAATATTTTATTGACGATTGACCAGGTAGGCACTGCTGATTTCACTTTTATAAATCTTCCTCTCTGTCTTTGTTGAACATAGTACAAAGCATGGAAAACTTCCCAAATATTAATAGAAAGCATTTAAATAGGTGTACGTGAGAAATACCCACAACGAGTAGGAGTTAATTGAAAAGTGTAAGAACTTCTTGGTTCTTTACCCATTTTTCCAACGTTTAAAGTTGTTTCAGTATATTCTTGCAAGTTTATTTATGAATCTGATCAGCAAAGTAGTCTACATTTTGCTTAAATATAAGGCATTTAGTATTTTGAAGTAGCATGTTTTTCAGTGTGGGAGTTCTCATGAGGAAAGTGAATGTTTTATGTATGCAAGTTTTGTGGTTGTGCCACTGTGGGACTGTGGTTTTGGTGGTGATTACTAGTTCTCTTCATTGCCTAATGTGCCTCTTTTACCACTTAAACAAGCAAGCTGATGTTGTGGTGAGGCCAGCAGCCAAAGGATAACGAGTCAAGTCGTATCAATATACAGAAAGCAATTCTGTATATTTTTTTCTTACCATATCAAGCTATAATTAGTTAGTACTTTGGAGAAAGGATACTTTGTCCAGACTTATGATTCTAGAGGAAAAGAATATGAAAAGAAATAATCTTGTTTAGCAGTAATAAATTCTTAATGATAAAGGACAATTTTTTTCTGTTCATATTTTGTAAGTTAATTTACCTAATTTATTCTTAAAACTTTTCTATCTTAAAAGATGCTTACAACCATATATTAGAAAATTAAATACAAAAATATACTACATTGAAAATTGCTTTGCAAAAAGAATGTTTGGAAAGAATATGCACAAAATATACATACTTGAAAAAAGTGGCCACAAAATGTCGTATGATGAGAATTTGTAATTAAAATATTAGGTGAAAATATGGAATGGGATGAATGTAAAATTTGGAAAATGAAAAACTTAACAAAATCAGATTTGATGGTTTTGCCTATCCTTATAACTTCTGTTAGTGTACCATAATAATGAACTTTTTTATTTTTAGCACATATTTTATTTTTAGCACAAAATCAATTAATTTTTCTTATTTTTTAAATTTCTTGATTATATACTTTCTTTTAAAAGTCATGAATACTAACACTGAAGCACTGAGCTTCCAGTGGGCCTTAATGGTGATCTAATCATCACTGGAGGATGGAGATGGCATCATGGTGGAGATCAGTGCCCACTGGGTCAACGCTAGATCTCCAGATAAAGGAGATATTATTAATGACATAGTTGTTCTCCAGGCAGCACTACCTGTAAGTAAACTGCAAGAAATGAAAATTTTGTGGTTCACTTGCAAGTTCTGTGGCTAGGAAATATGAAATTCCCTTGATGTTCTGGCCATGATGAAGCCTTTATGGACAATTACCCCAACCAAATCTAATTTCTGAGGCATACTTGGGATTATTTTACAGGTTGAGACAGAGTCTCCTTTGTTGCAGGTAGGATTCCTCTTGGCAAGTTTCATTTTTTTTCTAGTATGCAAAGTTAAAAGAGAATTTAAAGAAGTAAGAATAGTTGTCAAAAACTTTAACAAGATACCGTTTGAGAAAGCTTAAACTGGACAGGTATTTTTAAAATATTATATATTTTTCTACAAAAATACATTGGAATATCTGTAACTGAATTAGGCAGTTGACATAGACATTTCATGGGAATGTTTTTTACTTATTACTAAAAATTGTCTGTCTAATGCAGACAATTGGTGTGTTGCAGACAATTTGGTTTTACAAAACAAAAGATACAGGTAACATGAGCAGACTGTGCTTCTGATTGAAACTATAGCGATGTGGATGTGATTACAGCATTAAAGGTGAAGGAAGATAAAAGAAGCAGCTTTCCCTTTCTCTTTGTTGTGACTTCCTCTTTGTTTGTGACTTTCACTTTTGGATTGTAATTTAATGGCTGTTTAAGACTGCTAATCCTGTTTGGTTCACTCATGTTTCCTAAGGTATACCACAGGGGGTGACCTAGACAGAAAGAAAGATGAGTGGCTTTCCTGCAACATCATCCAGGCCCCTCTCCTTCTTCTGAAGCCACCTTGCAAACAGGCATTGCAATCGAGAGGCTCCAGTGCCAGCACGATTCTAACTGTCCACACAAAGTGCTGGTTCATTTCCAGGGGTGGGATTCAAGTAATTTAACAACTGGTTTTCTGCCCTAATGATTTCTTCCAACAACCAGTTTGCCAAACTGCTCAGAAAGTTAACAACTTGTTCTCCCGAAGTGGTGTGAACTGGCTGAATCCCACCACTGCTCGTCTCCCACTGAAGTGGTACCTATTTATCTAGGTATCACTTTCAAACTGCTAGGCAGAAGCTGAGGTAAATGGAAGGAGCTCACCCCACCAGAGGTGCTAGGACTTGAACTCCTGCAGGAAAGACCATTTCCATCATCGTTAACTCACTGGGCCCCTGTGTCCCTGAACATAATGGTGACTCAAAAGGCAGCACAGAAGGGGAGAAAAAGATTATAGCCTGTGGAAAAGGGTACTCTAGATTAGATTTACTTCAGAAAATGTTAATTAACTTGATAGCAAATTGACTAAGTCACTCGAGACTAAATTTACAGTTTTTGGAAAAAAATAGGTGAAAGACATATAGAGATAAAAGAGATATAAGAATGGAAAAAGATGAAAAACTAAGTAAAATAGATGTCTGAAGATATAAAGTCAATGATAAAGTGGGAATTTTGGAAAGTAAGAAATAAATTATAGTTAGAGAGAATTGGATAATTTAAATACAATGCAGACTAACGCATTGTAATTAACTCCAGCTGTCTGCAATTACTTTAAATTCGACTCTCACCAGGCTCAAGGTTGACTCAGCCTTCCATCCTTTCTAAGGTAGTAAATTGAGGAGCCAGTTTGTGGGGGCAATAAGCTGATTTTGTATAAAATATACAAAAGTATGAAGGCTATTGCTTAACGCATTGTAAGCCGCCCTGAGTCTCCGTAGAAGGGCGGCATATAAATCTAATTTTTAAAAAAATTAAAAAAAAAACAGGTTTAATGAAATATGTAAAAGCTAAAAACAAGACACATTCAGTCATGATATTTTATTGAATTAATTACAGAATACAAAACAACTTATTCCCAATTATTCTAAATAATGTTATACTTTTACTCTTTCTAAATCTATAGATTTCCAAAGGATTGTTGATTTCTCAAATATGATTGATGAACTTTCAGTATGTCTAAACCTTTAAAATGCCCTCCATGTGCATAGTAATGTTTTTTGTTTTTTTAAAATTAGATTTATATGCCACCTTTCTCCGGAGACTCAGGGCAGCTTACAATGCGTTAAGCAATAGCCTTCATACTTTTGTATATTTTATACAATAAATCAGCTTATTGCCCCCACAAACTGGCTCCTCAATTTACCTATCTTAGAAAGGATGGAAGGCTGAGTCAACCTTGAGCCTGGTGAGATTCGAACTTGCAATAATTGCAGACAGCTGAATGTTAATAACAGGCTTTTAGTCTGATATAAGTTGAGCTATCTACATGGAATGTTAATGTTGAGCTATTTACATGGAATTTACTTTTTCCATAATGAAATTATATCCATATAAATTTAGTAATCATATCTGCATCCAAGGCATCACTGAAAAAGGAAAAGCTGCTATGCAACTGAGAATGTGGAAGTTATTTTACACAGGAAAGAAAAGAGTTTATTTTGTCATGGCATCTTCTAGCACCAAGATGCCTAAATCCAGTTCCAAGCTAAGTCTGTAGCGGAATACCTCTGTGTTGAATACAATAACAGGATTTGCTAGTTTTCACCTTTCTATTCCTTGTCAGCACTCACTTTCTGATCTTTGCCAGTTTATCTATTAGATTCCCTTTTTGTCTGCATTATGTTTATTCCTCTTGAATTCTCCCCAATCTTGTTCTAGTCTTTTTCTTTTGTGAAAAAGAAAGTACTTTCTTTTTGTGAAAGTATAAAATGGTCATATTTTCCAAGCTTCATCAAAGCCCAGAAAAGCTGATAAAAAAGTATATACAACCAAGTCTGCATTAGCTACATTCCAAAAAATTAGTAAACTAGAATACATTCCGATAAGATAGTTCATTTCATTTAGTCCCCATGTTTCCTTTCCCTAAGTACCTGTTCATTTATTTCACATAGTTTATTCCCTGCACTTTTGTCATGTTCCTGTCAAGTATGCATTAAAAGAAATTGCTTTTCTAAATTAAAAAAAGATAACATTATTAAACCTTTGGAATTAATGCTTTGAATGACATTTTAGAAGAACCCTTTAACATATTTGTGAACACAAAAAGTTAGATCTTTTATCCAGATTGCTAACAGGCCATTAAAAAATATTATTGCCTATGTGATTAGGTGAGTGGTCTCTTTAGCAACTGTAGAAAAAAGAAGTAGAATTCTGTCATTTTACAGTATAAAGCTTCTGTGCATAGATAATATGGTAGGTTTTTTTTATGTGTATAACATTTAGTATTCAAAATGGACTCAAAATGAACAACATGGAGAAACTAAGGCAACATTACAGATTAACATTATTTTTAATGCAAATGTACAAACATAGCTGTACAGGGAGAGCCAATTACAAAAATATTAAGACCTGACTTGGAACTAATTTCTGATTCCTGAGAATAATTTATGAGAACTAGAACTTTACATTTCTTTGACCTATAATGATAAAATGCTTAAAAAGTATCTATGGAGGTGCTTAGTCATCTAGATCATGGTTGTCCCAAAGGTGCTTTTTCAGGGGAAAACCAGAAAGACCAATTGCCTTTTGAAAAAGCACCTTTTGGATGGCCTAAAAATATCTATACACCTCTCTGATGGCATGCGAGCCATAGCACCAGTTCAGCTCTGCTGTGCGTGCCTGTACGCCTCTTGTAGGCCAGATGGTCTTTGGGTCTCTGCTGCGCATGCGCAGGGGAGCAGGGTGCATGCAGGAGGCACACATGCATGTGCAGGGGAGGGTGCATGCAAGGAGCTGCACACGCATTGAATTTTGGGGGTTTGGCCGTCTGCGCTTTAGGCACTTGGTCTGGAAAAGGTTAGCCATCATTTCTCTAGTTATTGTACTGGTTGCTACCAGTAATAGCTTTCGTAGCCCAATTCAAAGTGCTGAATTAAGTCTATAAAAAACCTCACAGCATGGAATCATCTCACCCCATTCTTCTCATCTTATGAACTCATCAAGAGAAGAGACACTTAGGATGCCAGCTTCACAGAGTTGAAGAAACCTGGACCCGATGGCACGTGGTCCAAACATTTTGGAAATCCTTTGCCTTCAGAGATGAAGCTGGCCCTTCATTATAGCGCTTCCACAAGGCACTTAAAATTATACATTGCTCTGATAAGTTGCTGAATTTTTAGTAAAGATGTCAATGCTTGGGCTTGCAATTTCAACTTGTTAATCTGGGTGTAATAATACTGGTAATGTTGTTGTTTGTGTGATTTGTGGGGTTATACTGCATTCTGTTATGCAAGGGGCAATGTATAAAAATTTAATAAATGATTTGGTGATGTAAGTCAGACTTATTAATCATTGCTTTTCACCATCCAACAAAATGATATTGTTCCTGTATCAAAATGATACAGGAACAATGTATACAGGAAAATATAACACTGTCATTTTAGTAAATTAGATGTTATATATTAAAGTAGACCTTAATAAAGTTCCGTTACTATGTCATAGTGTTTAAATGGGACGGGGGGGGGGGAAGTATTACATTTTTATCTTGAATATTTTACTGTAAAGATAAATAATGTTAACTGAATTCTGTCTTATCTTGAAGATCATTAGGTGGCTTAGTAATTTTCTCAGTCTAACCTACCTGAATGGATTCTTGTGAGTATAAGATGGGCGAGAAGATGTATATTCTGTAAAGTCAGACTATACATGTAATGCATAATCAACACACCAGCAAACAACACAGCCCACCAAGTGCAACGTGGCCCTGGCTCCATTTCTTCGCAATAACATTTCGCTTGAAACCTCCTCAGATTCTCCTCCTTCTTTCCAGCCTGAATAATTGCCCATTGACCTGTCCCTGAGAAGAGCCTGAGTGACACTGGAGCAGCCTCTCACCGAAGACCCTCCCGTGCGGGGGGAGGGAGGGCGGCGGATGATGTCGGTGGGTGGCTACGGAATCCCGTTGCCCACAAACCTTTCCCCGCCTGGGATACTGGGGAGGAGTGAAGAGCCCGGGCGCGTCACGGTGGGTGTACGCGCCTCGGAGCTTGCGATAAAGGGCTGGCAGCAAGAGGCGCTCCGCTCCCCAGCAGCCGGCTAACCCCCTTAGAGGCGCGAAGCTCGCCCGTGCTGTCGAGGGAGAAGGAAGACTAAGAGACATCGCTGTGAACTGCCACTTGGCACAAACTTGGGCACAAACGTGGGAGCGCACAAGTTGGCAGCAGGCGCCTACGTGCTCCTAGCAGGGCCGGAGGTAGCCCGTCCTTTTCTGCCACTTTGCTGCAAACTTTCAACGACCCCACCCCCCGCGCAACGTTCGAAACTGTGCAGCTCCACCGCGACCCGCTCTCAGAAAGAGGCCCGAGGTAAGAACCTTCCTTCTTGGCTCTTTGCTTGCAAACGTGCGCCTGCGCACACTGGCCAAAGTCCCAATTCCCAGCGCGATTCGTTTTCTGTGCCGGCTGTTTCCATCCCTGTGAAAGAAAGCAGTCCTTTGAACCGAGGGGCGAAACTGCCTGTGTATTTTAAAACTTCTCTCCCACCCGGTGGCCTCCCTGGAGTTCGGCGTCGTTCCCAGAAACAGGAAAGAAGAGTCATTGTCCCACTGCAGTGGGGGCTCGTTGGCTCTTGCGAACAAGATAGAGAATAAAAGAGAATTGGGGGGGGCGCGGTGTTATTGAGGGACTTTGATCCTTTTGAAATAACTTTGATCAAACTTGTTGAAACCTCCGGATTTTTGAAAATATTTTTTACAATTTCTTGTAATAGAGATGTGATTATGCAAGTCAAGGGAAAGTGCATCATTCAAAGGTACATAGAACCTGCCTCTTATTTTTCATCGGTTTGTATCATTGTGTCCACTTTCCATTTATTAATGAAATGCTTGTAAATTTCATTGATTCCTGAGAGAATTGTATCTTCCTTATTGCAGGTATTTAGAACAATTCAGATTATTTTTCTACTACAGTTTAGAAGGAACTCTAAGTGATCTTTTTTTTTTTTGTGGGGTGGGAGCTTGCTTGCTTGCTTGCTTTGTCAAATACCTTGAATATGAACTGTGACCAAAGGTTTGAAAATGCTCATGAATTAGTTCTAAAAATAGAACGCTTTTGTTCAAACTTACATAAAGTTCAGATCAGTGTTAAATACTTTGGTGTCTTAACTGAAACTAGCATTTTGAGCAGTGCTTCCCAAACCTTTTCCTTATTACCCAAAACCTCTTATCAGAAAATCCTCTTTATCCAATGTAGATAAAAATTTAAGCCAATTTAAATGTCCCTGAGTAATGGGTTCATGTATCGTTAATCGAAGAAAAACCACTTTTCCAAAATTTGGGATAATTTAGCCAGATTTGGAAATCATTGAATTAGAGAGTTCATCACAAGTGTAAATGTCTTCTGAATGACTAAAAGGTAGAAATATAACCTGTAATGTTTTGTATATAATTTGGCTTGCAATCTAAAATGATTATTTTTTTACAAAAAAATATTTTTCTACAGACCTGCTTAGATAAGGTATTTTCTTTTTCTGTTCTTTAATTTCATAGTTCTTTTTAAGTTACAAAAACATTTTCAGAAGAGATTTTGAAAGACAGAATTGTCAGTTAATTATATGGGTTTTTTCCCTTTTTGAGTACTTCCATAGGAAATATTACAAAAAATATTTTTCTACAGACCTGCTTAGATAAGATATTTTCTTTTTCTATTTTTTAATTTCATAGTTCTTTTTAAGTTACAAAAACTTTTTCAGAAGAGATTTTGAAAGACAGAATTGTCAATTAATTATATGGGGTTTTTTTTTCCTTTTTGAGTACTTCCATAGGAAATATTAGTTTCTTTCAAATAGTGCTACAGTTATGCATTTAAATAGTCCAACATAATGCTAGTGAATGGAGATGAAGATAAATTGCCATTCAGAATCAGTGCAAATAGCTTGACTCTCTTTTGTCATTTCAACCGACAGACCTGAAAGAAGCTTTTGGTTTGGAATTAACCCAGAAGAGTTTTGACATCATTCATCATGAACAGTGAAGAATGGTTTAGAGTAATTGCTTTGCTAGTCATAGCTCAAGCAGTTTCTACTATGGTGCTTCCCAATGCAACAGTATTTGAGGACATGCTGGAAAAATACATGGATGAAGATGGTGAATGGTGGATTGCAAAGCAAAGAGGAAAAAGAGCTATCACTGACAATGATATGCAAAGTATCTTGGATATTCATAATAAATTACGGGGTCAAGTTTATCCACAAGCTTCCAATATGGAATACATGGTAAGGGTCTATTCTTCATCTTCAAAAATTGTGTGGAGGGAATGGGCGTAGAGAAGAACAAAATGACAGAATGGTTCTACCTTTGAACAACGTAGAAATATTACCTACTTGACATTGTATATGCTTTACAACATTTTCTATTTATCTTTCATGAAGTTATCATAACAAAGTAGAACTTTCTTTTCTTACCAATTTCATGGTTTCTTCCAGAACTGTTAAAGTGTTTTCTCAAATTAACATTTTTAAGGTTATACTAGACAATTGGTTCATCCTTTCAGAGATATTTATTTATTTAAATGGATAGACAGAATGACTATGGGTGGGCAAAAAAAGCAGCAAGAGTAGGAGTGATTTCTATCTTCCTGTTAGATTTCCCATTCATTTTAATTTTGGGAAGCTGGCAGGGAGGGTGGGAAATTATGATCACATGACAGGGGTGAAATGCTCCCAGTTCGGACCGGATCACTCGATCTGGTAGCGATGGTGGCGGGTGGTTCAGAGAACTGGTAGCAAAAATCCCTGCGCCCCCCCCCCCATGCCCAGCTGAGCTGCACGATTATCAGAGGCCTTTTTTTTTACTTTCAAAAGCATTTTTTCTACCACCTCTTCCGATGAAAAAATGCTTTTAAAAGTAGAAAAAAAAGCCTCTGATGATCGTGCGACTCAGCTGGGATCATCAGAGACTTTTCAGAGCATTTTTTTCTGCAACCTCTTGGCTGAAGAGGTGGTAAAAAAATTGCTTTGAAAAGTCTCTGACGATCCCAGCTGAGTTGCCTGATCGGCAGAGCTTTTCAAAGCATTAGAAAAAATACTTTGAAAAGTTTTTTTTAAAAAAACATTGGCCATGCCCACCAGTCACATTACCGCCCCCCCAACAAGCCACACCTATTGAACCGGTAGTAACAAATTTTACATTTCACCCCTGTCACATGACTTTGGCTGACTGCTGCGCTGCAATGGCTACAACTTTGTTGAGAACTTAGTGGTGAGGAAAAAGACAGTTGATAAGTAGATTGACCAAGAAAAGGAGACAACTAGTATATGTGGACAACAAGGAAGGAGGGGAGGGAGGAAAATGGTGGAAAGGAATGAAAGAGATGAGTGGGAAAGAGAGAATGTCAGCATTTGTGACATAGTAAAAGTTTTGAGTAAAAGAAAAAACAAAGAAATATTGAATGAAATGAACAAAAGCAAAGTGTGTTTCTAAAAGAAAGGGGAACTGATATAAGATTGAATAGATTTGAACTTACAGAGTGAAATTGGTGAATATATTCATGGAAATGAAAGTGAAATATGCATGAAAGTTAAACTATATCCCATGGAAAAAAAGGTTTTTATTTAGATGGTAGTGTAGGAACCAGTAGGAATGGGCATGTTGGTGATAAGGTTGTATACATTGTATACGGATGCATTACTCTATACATAGAACAGATAGGTTTTCCCAAACATTTTTATGTTCTTGTGTTGACTAGGAAACTATGTTTGGTCTGGAAAGATCAGTGGCTGAGCTGGCAGGAAGGAACATAAAGGAAGGAGGGACACCATCTTTAATTTTTGAGCCATAATGTCTTTAAGAGTCATAGTGGCTCAGTGGTTACAATGCAGTATTCAGCTCACTGCCAGCAGTTCGATTCTGATCTGTTCGAAGTTGACTCAACCTTCCATCCTCCTGAGGTTGTTAATTGAGAACCCAGATTGTTGAGAACAATATGCTGACTCTTTAAACTGCTTAGAGAGGGCTATATACTACTATGGAGCTGTATATAAATCTAAGTGCTATTGCTATTCAATATACGGAACAATTTACTGTGCATGCCTCTAAGATGGTTATAACTTCATTTTACACTCTAGTACAGGGGTCTCAAACACGGGTTGGATCTGCCCTATGGCGCCGACCTGGAAACAACAAAGGACCGGCAGACGAAAATGGATTTCTGTTTTTGCTGGAAGAGGGTTGCAGGAGGTCATCAAAGCTGAAAACGGAAGCTCATGAACCCGTTTTTGCTGATAGACCGCTCGGACCACCACAGGTGTCCCCAACATGAGTTATGTTGGGTTGGCCATGGCCACCCTGGCCCCCAAGGACAAACACAACCCTGATGCTGCCCTCAATGAAATTGAGTTTGATTTGTGATAACAAATGGGTGAATCACAGGTTTTGGGAAAAATGACTTAAGGAAAATATTCTGAAAGAAAAATAATTCTGTTAGATGACATAATCAGATACGTCAGGCTGAAATGAGAGAGTATATAAGGGGTGTGCATAAGAGCACCAGCGTGCTTACCGTCCCTGTCCTAATGTTCCTTTTAATTGTTCTCATTTTATGTATTCAATTCATGCTTGTACTTACATATTTTTTAAAAAAATTGATTTATATGCCGCCCTTTTCCGGAGACTCAGGGCAACCTACAATGTGTTAAGCAGTAGCCTTCATACTTTTGTATATCTTATTGCCTCCACAAACTGGGTCCTCAATTTACCTACCTTGGAAAGAATTGAAGGCTGAGTCAACCTTGAGCCTGGTGAGATTCGAACTTGCAATAATTACAGACAGCTGGTGTTAATCACAATGCTTTTAGTCTGCTGAGCTACCAGGCATATTATCTAATATGTACTTGACAAAATAAAATAAATAAAATAAATATATATATAAATGATTGGGCCAGAAATTCTAGAATGAATAAGAATGGTGACTGTGGGTATTTATTAAAAAAAATACTGTTTGAATTTAATACAAAATTTAATCTCACAGATTGTAAATAATTTAATATAAATCTAAAAGTGTGATTAATTTGCCAGTTTGCAATTAAATACCAAGAGAACCAAATGCAAAGAAGATGAGAGATTCTAAATATGGGACAGACCATTATTTGGTAAAAGTAGATAGTAAGCATATGTAAAAAAGGAAAGTGAAAGAAATAAATGGTGGAATGACTGTAGGAAGAGAAAGATAAATCATGTATGAAGTTTTAGAAGATAAATAAATCTTCCAGTATAATGAATATAAAATGCATAGAAGGAAAAAGTATATGGCAGCTGCATGAAACAAATTATATTATCAAATGCCACAGAAGTGAGTAAAGTATTGCTAGCAAAATATTCTTTGTGAAGTTCGTTGTTAAACAGAGTTCTTTCACGTTCTTGTGAAATTTACCAAGTTCTTTGTGAATTTATATGAAAGAAGCTGGGATGAGAAAAAATACATAAGAGAATTGTTGCAAAAATGAAGATGGCATAATGCAGAGGTGGCCTGTGGGTTGGATGAATCACGTGCTGGCCACGCCCATACCCTGTTTAGCGAAGGGGAAAAAATTACTGATACGTCATATTACAGGCTTCGACTCAACCCCTCCAAGACCGAGTGGCTGTGGCTGCCGGCGTCCCGATATAGCCAGCTGACACATCACTGGTTATTGGGGGCGAATCATTGGCCCCCACGGAAAGGGTGCGCAACTTGGGCGTCCTCCTGGACCCACGGCTGTCTTTGGAAGATCACACGACAGCTGTGGCCAGGGGAGCTTTCTATCAGGTTCGCCTGATACGCCAGTTGCGGCCCTTTCTAGATCGGGACTCCCTACGCACAGTCACTCAGGCACTCGTCACCTCTCGCCTGGACTACTGCAATGCTCTCTACATGGGGCTCCCCTTGGGATGCACCCGGAGGCTCCAACTAGTGCAGAATGCGGCCGCGCGGGGGATTATGGGAGCGACGGGACGCTCCCATGTGACACCTCTCCTGCGCGAGCTGCATTGGCTACCTGTGGACTTCCGGGTGCGTTTCAAGGTGTTGGTGACCACCTTTAAAGCGCTCCATGGCTTAGGACCAGGGTACTTACGGGACCGCCTTCTGCCGCAAATAGCCTCCCACCGGCCGGTGCGTTCCCACAGAGAGGGTCTCCTCAGGGTGCCGTCAGCCAGACAATGCCGGCTGGCAACCCCCAGGGGGAGGGCCTTCTCTGTGGCAGCCCCTACCCTCTGGAACGATCTTCCTCCAAAACTGAGAACAATTGCTGACCTCCGGACTTTTCGTCGGGCCCTGAAAACTCATCTCTTTCAGCTTGCTGGTCTAGCCTGACCCCGCTGAATTTTTAAGATCTGTATTATAGGGTTGGGTATTTTAAATATTTAATGGTTAATGGTTTTAATTTTTAGCCAAAGTTATATGCTTTTTTAAAGAAATTGTTTAACTTTTGTGTACTATTTTATTTGGCTGTTCACCGCCCTGAGTCCGCAAGGAGAAGGGCGGTATACAAATCTAAACAAACAAATAAATAAATAAATAAATGTGATGCCACTGTGACAATACGAGTTTGACACCCCTGGTATAATGTGTATGAATAGAAAAATACTGCTGGAAAGAATATTGTCAAAGAACAAGGAATGGTTAAGACTGACAGAAGCAAAAAAAAAAAAAAAAAAAAGGACAGTGTGATATTCATGGACTTAAACAATCGCTTTGAAATTAGTGAAGAGGGCTAAACAAGGAATCTCCACAGACTGAATAGAATTAAAAACAAATGTAAAATAATGTGAGATAAAACTGAAGTAAGGAAAGGGTTATTTCATATGGGAAAGTTAGTGATATGTTGAAAAGTGCAATTTAAACAAAAAAAACAATACAAAGATTTTAAAAAGTCATAAATGCTGTGAGAATGTTGAGAAATGGGAAGGCTGCATGTGTTGATGGTATAAATGAGAAATGTTGAAATATAGATGCATTTGAGTCTTAGTTAATATATGTGTGAAGATTGTGTATGTTTCTGATGATTGGAAAATAGCAGTGACAATGAAAGTGTGATTCAGAGATCATTAGTTGTTTGCAGATGCCTACAAGACATCCACTCTCCTCACATTCTTGGGGCAAAGCCAATTCACTGACTCATCTGGTGAGTGCTCATTGCTGCATTGCTTTCTGCCTCCATAGAATGCCAACACTAGAGTTAACTGTGACTGAAAACAGTCATTGATGCACTAAAGTTACAGTACAGATAGCTATGTGAGTACATTCAGAAATCATACAAGAGTGGATTGGTGAATAACAAGCATAATAGCAAGAACAATAACTGTGAATGATACAATCAGCTCAAGAGTAAAAGAGTATCTAAAAATAGGTTTCATTGAATTGAAGACCATTCATCCTTGATAGCTAAATAATTATATTTTGGAACAGGAAGTTTGTAATCAAAATTATATAATGGCATGGCATGTATAAGTTAAGTGATAAATAGATAGTTAATTTCAGTTTAAAGTTTTAGGGCAAAATTTGATTTAAAAAAAGAAACTTAAAATATAAAAAAATGGAAGGCCAATGTAATAATAATGCTTGCCTCCCCAAATATGAACTTGCCTGCTTTTAAAGATATAAAAAATATTTATATCTTTAAGAGCAGGCAATATTTAAGCGCAGAAATATTTTGGGAGATAGTCTCTTAATTTTATGCATATTTAGTCTACAATTGCATAAAATGTAAGATATTCTTTATATCAATGATAAAGTAGCAAGCAATAAAATAAAAACTATAGAGATACCTTTAGGAAATATATTTTGGAAGGAGTTCGGAAAAAGTCTGATTACAATGAAATATGATTATGACAGTGAACAATATTTTAAAAGTAAATGGCAGTTACATAGTCAGTAGACAGGTGCAATCCAGTTTTTCTCTTTAACAGCTTACTGTGAAATGAATGAGTGTAGGAGAGCTTATTGTATATGTGCTGATTTTTAATCAATTAATTTAATAGTTAATTTAATTGATTAAATTAATTTAATGCTGATTTTAAAAAAGTATAATAAAGTGAGTAAATGAGTTAATGATGGAATGTTTTGTGCCATATAAAATTGAAGTTGTGGAATGAAATAAGATGATATACATTGGAAATAAACCACATAGAATAATTAATGATATGCTTAGCCCTGGTTCAACACTGATTAGGGAGAAAGACATAAATAAGTGCTGTCCCCTTGATTGTTTAGAACAGGGGTATCAAACTCAAGGCCCGTGGGATGGATCCAGCCCATGGGATGCTTAGATCTGGCCCATGGGACCGTCCTAGAAACAGTGAAGGACTGGCCTGTGGAAATGGAGCTCGCAAAGGCAGTGCATGGCCCTTCCTGGTTCCATTTTGGTGCGTGGCCCTCCCTGGCTCCATTTTGGTTGTGATGGCCTCTTGCAGCCCTCTCCCACCGAAAACTGAGCCTGGGAGGGTCGCATGATCACTTGTGTTCTTAGATCATGCCCATTTGCCCCCGCCCCTCCTGAGGTCAAACACAATTCTGATGCAGCCTCAGCAAAATCGAATTTGACACCCCTGGTTTAGAATATATTGGCTGATAATATGTCTTTTGTTTACACAATAAGTTGTGATGTTGACTGAAAACACAAATTGTTTGCAGAAAATTGTAGATAGATTGTTTAATGCAAGGAAAACGAATAGAAAGAAAATGTATCAATGAGCAAGGTAGTTGTGTTTGGAATAAAAAACAGAGTGAATGCTTGCAAGTTGTACATTTAAAAATTAGAGCAAGCAAGTGAATTTGTGCTCTTTAGTGTAATGTTGACTAAAGATAAAGAAATAGATGGAAAATATACAAACAAATGTTTGTAGAAAAGAACTGGGTCTTATGCAATTTATTGTGAGGAACCAAAGTTCATTAGAAGAAACACAAATGATTGTGTATAAGTGTTAGTTTGTCCACTTATCGAATGGTAGTGAACACTGAACATGTGAGGAGAAAGATAAAAGTAGATTGAATGTAATGGGATTGTGTACTTGAAAAGCATCTAAATAAAAAAGGTAGAGGTTCAAAAATAAAGAGGAGATGAATGAATGTGCATAGTACACAAAAGTGAGGGACCAATATATAGAAGAAATGTTGAGATGCCTTGGTGATATAGATGGAATAAATGGGTATTGGCTCACAAAACAAATATAGTAGGATAAATGGATATGTTGAAAGAAAGCAGAATGGATCATAACACATGTAGCAACAGTGAATGGGTTGAAAAGAAGTTGCAGTTAAAAAATAATGCTTGGATAGAATTGATGAGATCCCTACACACACACACACACACACACACACACACACACACACACACATGTATATATATGTGTGTGTATATATGAAATTTAAAGAATGAACAGCATTCTCTGAAGAGTGTAGTCTTGACAGAAATGGACATTTTTGCAAGAATAGAAAGGAGTTATAGTAAATGGCACTGCAGTAAACTAGAGATAGATTTTCTTTTCTTATATTTATTTATTTTTTTATTTGATTTATATGCCACCCTTCTTCAGAGACTCAGGGCGGCTTACAGTGCATTAAGCAATAGCCTTCATACTTTTGTATATACCTGCTTAGTAGGGCTTTCGGTCTCCCCTAAGCGGTGTTCTTTTTTATACAAAGTCAGCTTATTGCCCCTACAATCCGGGTCCTGATTTTACTTACCTCGGAAGGATGGAAGGCTGAGTCAACCTTGAGCCTAGTGAGATTTGCAGGCAGCTGGCAGTTAAGTGCTACTTTTAACAGCACTTTAGTCTGTTGCGCTACCAAGGCTCCTTGGTATTTGATATGGGGTATGTTTTATTGTTGGATAGATAACAAAATATGGAGATGAAACATGATATACGAAGTGAAATTAAGATATACTGTGTAAAAATCTGTTTTTTGATAACAGTGTTACAGATTGATGTTTTGAAGATAATGTGAGCACAAAAGGATACTAACTGACTGATACACTGTAATTGTTTGAAAGGATATTTTTATGTTACTTTTGTTTGAAAATAAAAAATAATTTGAAAAAAGAAAAAAAATAATGCCCAAAGAAATGCCAAACATGTTAACAACAAATAGCTCAACCAAAGAACCTCCAATACTACTTCCACCAACACTAAAAAAAGCCACCACTAAAACATAAGTTGAGAACAAAATCTTTCCCTCCTAGCACTTCACTTGAAACATCTGCAAGAAAACCACCAAGCTCAGAAAGCACCAAGAACCCCTCATTTAAAAACTGAGCCACAAATCTTGTCCTGTATTGTATACGGCATCATATTAAAATGCATCTTACTTCCAGTGGTAAGAAGTCTGACTGGTACTGGCATTCTTTCTAAGGGAGTGAAGGTGAGATAGAGGTGATCCGAAAGGATTCCCTTCCAGACAGAGTACTGAGGGGGTCCTCAGGGACTGGAGGCTTGTTTCCTCTAGGCTGATTTGCCCTCAGTGCTCACTCAGTGACGTGGAAGGGTCACCCAGTGGAACCCCAAAAAGGTCATCCAGTGTGAGTCTTCCAGTGTGTGTTCAGGGATTGAATGAGATAGGCAACGGCCGATTACCAGGCTCATTCAGTCTGAGTATCAGAGACTGGAAGCTCAGGGACTGAATGAACCCCCACAAGTAGGGGAGATCATTTACCTTCAGGATTTGCACCTGTCAGGAACACAGTAAGTATATGTTGCACATGACCGTTTACCACACATACAGCTGAACAATCTCCTATCTCACAAATTTCTTTTCTGCCATACATAGTGTTGGTTTCTTCTCTGAATGGAAAAGAGTATCCATGTAGAGCAGGGATGTCAAACTGGATTTCTTCGAGGGCCAGATCAGCATTGTAGTTCTCATCTGCAGACTGTCCAGTTATCTCAGTTAAATCTGGATCAATGCAGTTAAACATTGTATCTCAAATAAATTATTTTGAGATATTGCCCTACATATTCTGAAGCACTGAGTTAAAACATTTTTAGAAGTAAAGAATCTAACAAGTCAGGTGACCATATTCTTTAGGGCATATTTCACTTCTGCAATCATCTTCAATCTGGCTAGTTCCTCAAGGATCACAATACATGTAGTCCTTGACTTCCGACCATTGGTTTAGTGACCATTTGAACTTGCAACAGCACTGAAAAATGTGCTCCATCACTGGAGGCTTTTAAGAAGAGACTGGACAGCCATTTGTCTGGAGTGGCATAGAGCGTGGGTTGGATTAGAAGATCTCCAAGCTCCCTTCCAACTCTGTTATTCTGTTATTCTATTCTGTTAAGTGACTTACGACTGTATTTCACATTTATGACTGTTGCAGAATCCCCATGGTCATGTGATCAAAATTCAGAAGCTTGGCAACTGGTATATATTTATGTTGGATGCAGTGTCCCAAGGTGATGTGATCACTTTTTGCAACCTTCTGTCAAGCAAAGTCAATGGGGAAAACAGATTTACTTAATAATCATGTTACTAACTTAACAAATGCAGTGATTCACTTAACAACTGTGGCAAAAAAGGTCAAAAATGGGACAAAATTCTCTTAACAAGTCGAGGCTCAACTGTGGTCGAATTCCAGTAATAATATCCAGGGTAAAGTTTTTGTTCAGGAAGTCCTTAAATACAATTAAAGTAAATGAAAACCCTTTATCAGAAACAATAATACTGGGCAATCCAGAGTAGTCAATATATAGTAGAATACCATGATTTGTAACAGTGGATTTTTTTTTTAGTTCGCTAAGATTATTTTAATCTGTTTGGAGCAGGAATTTATCACAATCAGTATGAAGTGAGAAGTATTAATAAGAAGTATTAACTGTAGCATTTTGGTAAATTCCCAAAAGTTAGGATTAGGCACATGCATTACAAATGAATACTGTAGGCGCTTCTGTTCACCAATGGAGCTGCTTTTTTTTTTTAGAAGCAGGCAATCTATTACTTCATATTTTTTCTTCAAAAAGCTATGTGGTCAAACCTTTGACAAAAGCAAAACACACCGCACAGCTCCTATTATATGAAATAAAATGAAGTTTTTGTATTCTCTAACTGCTTTACTGAAAATAGTCATGATGTCAGCAAAGCACATTTACTTACTATACCTCAATTTTTATCAGAAAATGATGCAAATTAATTGGCCAACGATCTCTCAAACCAGGATCCTATTTTAGTTGTCATGAAATTGCTGTTTGTAGTCAGAAATGTTCACACAGGCATTAACATCACAATATTTATTGTTTTGTGGGGTTTTTTTTACAAAAAAGCAATGTCCTTGTAAAATTAATGCAAACTTTAAAAAGAAGAAAAAGTAATGCGTGCTGACAGCTATCTTTTGGGTGTTGATAGGCCAAATACTGTCTTAAGGCTGTGATGGCAAACCTATGGCACATGTGCCGGAAGTGGCACACAGAGCCATTTTTCCAGGTACACGAGCTGTCGCCCAACTCACCTGCAGCTGTGCATGTGCGGGCGGCCCAGCTGGTGCTCAAGCCTCCGGTGCGCATGGACGCAATTCAGAGGACCCAGCTGGTCTTTGGAACTCTCCTGGGCATGCATGTGTGTTTGTGCATGTGTATGAGAGTACTGGTGTGCAGCGTGCGTATACACAAACAGCATGTTCACGTATGCATTGCGTGCACGAAAGCCACATGCATGTACAGATGGTGCGATTGCACAGCGCATGGGGGAGGAGCCATGTGGTAGCGTGGATGGCACGCACGCACATGAAGTGTGCGAAGCACATACCTGTTCAGCACTCGTTAAGAACTCAATTTAAGAAAATATGTAGTTTCCACAAAATAATGGATCAGTGGAATGACTTGCCTCAAGAAGTTGTGGGTGCTCCAACGCTGGACGTTTTTAAGAAGATCTGGACAATCATTTGTCTGAAATGGTATAGGGCAGTGATGCCTAACCTTTTTGCCATTGGGTGCCAAAAGCAGGGGGAGCAGGGGGGGTCACACCCACAGGTCCCCACACCCATAATTCGATGCGCCTTGTGCCCCCCATGCATGTGTGCATGCCCCCCCTGTGCTCCCCCCGCTTTTGGTTTGTGATGGCACGGTGGGCCCAATAGGCCCATTTTTCACCTTCCCCAGACTCCAGAAGCTTTCTTGGAGCTTGTGGAGGGCGAAAACAGCCTTCCCCATCCCCCGGAGGCTCTCCGGAGCCCAGAAATAGCCTGTTTCCCAACTTCCAGTGGGCCCGGAAGGGCCGAAAATCAGCTGGTGCGCCGGAGCTGAACTAGGGCAATGCTCACATGTCCACCGATATGGCTTTGTGTGCCACTTGTGGCACACGTGCCATAGGTTTGCCATCACGGCTATAGGGTTTGCTGCCTGAGCAGGGGAATAGTTATTATGGAAAAGTAAAAAGTTGAGGTTCAGTGTTAATGCTTTATTCTACTGCAACAGAGATCATCAGAAGTCAATGCCTTTTTCTTCTTTTCCTCTCTCTTTCTCAGTTTTCTTCTCTTCTTTTCCTCTCCTCTGTGTCCTACTATTTGCTTTTATATTTTATTCTAATACAATGTTTTAAAAAAATGATATAAGAAATAGGTGATCGGATAGGGAAATTCAGGAAAGCAAAGGACATAAATAACGTAGAGCAGAAGGAACACAACCTAAGAAAGGGAATTGGGAGCATAATGTGGTTCTATTAATATTTATATTATTAGAAGAGTAGATTACAGCTGAGAGGAATTCAGCATAGGGCAGTGCTTGATATAAGAAGATTAAACAGTTTTATATGTACTTTACGGTATCAAAGTCAATAGTGTTTTTTTTTTCTTCACATCATCTCTTCCTTCCTGGGAATACAGTTTCCATTTCTAACTACAAGATATCCTGGCCTGTGAAGTGACTGATTTTCATATGTGGTACATTTAACCAGAAACTATTTCAAAGTGAAAATTATCTTCTCGGCTTTCTTGTTTCCTGCTCAACTTCAAAGTTTAGTGGAAGTGAATGAGATTCTATGCTTGAATCTAGAGGCTATTGACCTAGTATCAAAGGGCTGAACAATGTCAACTTCTGTTTTTATTCTTATCTTGAACTGTTCATCAGTACAGTCTACTTTAGATGGATGGCCAAGAAAGCAAATAGATACTCAGTCTTTGTTGTGATATCTAAGGATACAGAGGCAGGAATGGTTTACAGAATATAAATACAACTGAGAAAAATGCCAAAGCAAAAACAGGACTGTGGGCACAAGGAATTCATAATTCGCAATAGTTCCACAAGATAGAGATAACTTCATCGTATTTATTTTTGCAGTTGTTTAAATTAATTATGATAACAAAAAGGACAGCTGTGAACTTTAATCTATACAGGAACTTCTTTAGCTGAGGTTATTTACATTGGCAAATGTTTATTGGGAATATTTACAAGATTTTTCTCCTCTTAATTTATGACATTACCACACTAGATGGGGGAATAGAAGGGGAACTTATCAACTTTGCGGACGACACTAAACTGGCAGGAATAGCTAACACTCCAGAAGATAGACTCAAGATCCAGATAGATATTGACAGAATTGAACACTGGGCCCTATCTAACAAAATGAAATTCAATGTAGGGAAAAGTAAGGTTTTATACTTAGGCAAGAAAAATCAAATGTATAAGTACAGTTTATGTGAAACCTGGCTCAATTGCAATAACTGTGAAAGGGAACTTGGAATCCTAGTGGACAGTCATTTAAATATAAGCCAGTAGTGTGTACAAGCAGCCAAAAAACCCAAAACAGTCGTAGGTAGCATTAACAGAGGAATAAAATCAAGATTATGTGAAGTAATAGTACCACTTTGTAAAACCTTAGTAGGACCACACTTAGAGTCCAGTTTTGGTCACCATATTATTACAAAAGATGTAGAGGCTCTGGAAAAGTGCAGAAAAGAGCAACAATGATAATTAGTGGGCTGGAAGCTAAAACATGAAGAATGGTTGCAGGAATTGGGTTTCTCTAGTCTAGTGAAAAGAAGGACTAGGAATGTCATGGTAGCAGTGTTCCAATATTTGAGAGGCTACCATAAAGCAGAGTGGGCCAATCTATTTTCCAAAGCACCAGAAGGCAAGGCACGAAATAATGGAAGGAATTTAAGCAAGGAGAGAAGTTGTGAGAACAATTAACAAATAGAACAGCTTGCCCTCAGAAGTTGTAGGTGCTTCCTCACTGTAGGTTTTGAGAAGAGACTGGACAGTCACTTGTCTGGAATGGTATAGGGCCGTGATGTCAAACCTATGGCATGCCTGCCACAGGTGGCACGTGAAGCCATATTGGTGGGCACACGAGTGTTGCCCTAGCTCAGCTCCAGTGTGCAAGCGTGCCGGCCAGCTGATTTTCGGGCCTTCCGGTCCCGATGGAAGTCGGTAAACGGGCTGTTTCGGGCCTCTGGGGATGGGTGGGGAAGGCGGTTTTCGCCTTCCCCAGGGTCCTAGAAAGCCTCTGGAGCCTGGGAAGGGTGAAAAATGGATCTTCCGGTCCCACCGGAAGTCAGGGAATGGGCCATTTCCGGTCTCTGGAGGGACTCCGATGGGGTGGGGAAGGCTGTTTTCACCCTCTCCAGGCTCCAAGAAAGCCTCTGGAGCCTGGGGAGGGCAAAAAAAACGGGCCTACTGGATCCACCGTGCCATCGTGTGCCAAAAGCAGGGGGGAGCGGGGGGGAGCATGCACATGTGCGGGAGGGTGGGGCACATTGAATTATGGATGTGGGCATGCGCGCCCATGACCCCCCCACACTTCCCCCATTTTTGACACGCGACAGCAAAAAGGTTAGCCATCACTGGTATAGGGTCTCCTGCTTGAGACTTCCTAAAAGACTTCCACGGTCCCTTCTATTATTCTGTTCTGTTCTGCTTTCAGTCATTGGAATCCCAGTGCCTTTTATAAAGCTTCTTTTTTATTTATCTAGTGCCTTTGAAACAGTTTTGACTCCTGGTGACAGCATGGATTAGTCCCAGCATTTCTATTGGCAAGGGTTTCAGAAATGGTTTGCCATTGACTCTTTAATGCTGAAAGAGAGAAGTTACCCAGCTACCACTGAGTCTAAGGCAGGATAGTTTTTAGTCTGATGGCTTAACCACTGGACCAAATTAGGCCTCTTATCTCCTATTACCAACCTATAAAATTCTTATTCACAAATATATTCATTATTCTGTGATATGTATAAATCATGTACAGGTAGTCCTCAATTTACAACTGGTCACTTAATGACCATTCAAAGTCACAAGAAACCCCAAAGGTTACTTATAAACCATTTTTGAAGTTACAATTGGACTTTTTGCAAGTTTCCAGCACTTACATCTGGTTTCCAACAAAAAATACCCATTGGTAAAATTAATTCACGTAATGACTGTGGCATTTGCTTAATGACAATGGCATTCGCTTAACAGGCGTAAAAAATGTCAAAACATTAAGTTTGGTCATGTGCTGCCATGACTTACGACTGCAATGACTTGCGATTGTAATTCCTGGCTCATTTATCATCACTAGCTGACAACTATCTATAAGTGCCATAATCCAATATTTTCGGATTGTGATTAATTTATAATTTTTTTTAAAAAATATACATATTTGTATTTTCTAAGAAAAACTATCTTTTCTTAAAACTGGTTTTCCAAATAGCATAGGTCCTAGTATATTTAATGATTGATAAACAGATTAATATTTTTCTAAACTTTTAAAAAGGTTATTGGCACTCAACTTGCATAATAGAAATATAATTTTTTTTGTGGGAAACATTTTAATATAGTGACTGTAATACTGTATCAATTATACACCCCCATATTAGTATAAATCCATTAGTAGGTTCTTGCATCTTAGCTGGTATGCATCCAATTTAACCCTATGTTTCAAATACAGGAAATTCTAGTCCTCAAAATTAATACTGTCGTATTTTAGCCTTCTCTATATTTTAATAAACAATAAAGAATATAGTGTGTTTTTAAAAAGTAAATACCAGCCATACTGTACCGTACTGTACTCTGATATTTACTTTACCATTCTATTTCTTATATATAGAATGAATACAACATTGAGGCCTTATATCATGCCACAGTAAATGTTTACTTCAGTTGGTGCCAACTGTGTGCCTTATTATACTAGGTATGAATCTTACCTTTTTATTATAGTTTGCACATTTCACATCTACCTCTGAAACTGTTCTGTTTCTGTTCTATATTCCAAAGACTTCTTTGTCAGAAATACCTTACATATAGATTAAAAGTTGCTGCACTCACATTTTACAAAACTACTCTGTATGGACTTCGTCTTATTACTGCTATATAAATAACTGTGCAAATATGACATATACAATATCATGTGCATTTTATTCACAGGAAAACTCATTACAGGCTAAGAATTCATCAAAATGACAAAATGTGTGTCATGATACCATACTGTAAGCTTCATCCCTTACATCTTTATATGAGACAAGCACGAAAGGGATGGAATCCGTATCATATTATAACACATTTCTGTCATTTGCCTTCTCTTGACCTCTCCACAGATGCCCTTCTTCTCTATTTTGTAAAAATGCTTAAAAAGATTTCTTAAGTATGTCCCACTTCAGAGTGAAAATTGTGACCTTCAATAAACTGAACATAACTTAGAGTTTTAGGATCTCGAGTTATGTTAGTAATTAGAATGGTAGTATTTTAAAGGCTTTTCTACATAGGTACCAGAGTATCTATTATTATTATTTTTTATTTCAATTTATAAACCGCCCTTCTCCTTGCGGACTCAGGGCGGTGAACAGCCAGAACAAAACATGGTATACAAAAGTTAAAAACAATTAAAAATTATTAAATATTATTCGGCCGAGAATTAAAACAACCCAATTTAAAATCAATGTCAAATTTAAAAACGGAGGATGGGATCAAGCTAGCCCAGCTAGATGGAACAAATGGGTTTTAAGGGCCCGACGAAAGGTCCGGAGATCTGGAATCCTGCGTATCTCCGGGGGTAGGTCATTCCAGAGGGCGGGTGCTGCCACAGAGAAGGCTCTCCCCCTGGGAGTCGCCGGCCGACACTGTCTGGCCGACGGCACCCGGAGGAGGCCCTCTCTGTGCGAACGTACTGGCCGGTGGGAGGCTATTGGCGGCAGAAGGCGGTCCCACAAGTACCCAGGTCCTAAGCCATGGAGCGCTTTAAAGGTGGTCACCAACACTTTGAAGCGCACCCGTAAGACCACCGGGAGCCAGTGCAGCTCGCGCAGGAGAGGTGTCACGTGGGAGCGCCACGTCGCTCCCATAATTCCCCGCGCGGCCGCATTCTGGACCAGTTGGAGCCTCCGGGTGCATCCCAAGGGGAGCCCCATGTAGAGAGCATTGCAGTAGTCCAGGCGGGAAGTCATGAGAGCATGGGTGACTGTGCGTAGGGAGTCCCGATCTAGAAAGGGACGCAACTGGCGTATCAGGCGAACCTGATAAAAAGCCCCCCTGGCCACGGCCGTCATGTGTTCTTCTAAAGACAGCCGTGCGTCCAGGAGGACGCCCAAGTTGCGAGCCCTCTCTGTGGGGGCCAATGTCTCGCCCCCAATAGTCAGCGATGGCGTCAGCTGGCTATATCGGGACGCCAGCAGCCACAGCCACTCAGTCTTGGAGGGGTTTAGTCGGAGCCTGTTTCTCCCCATTCAGACCCGCACAGCTTCCAGACACCGGGACATCACTTCAACGGCATCGTTGGGGTGGCCTGGGGTGGAGATGTACAGCTGGGTGTCGTCAGCGTACTGATGAAATTCCACCCCAAAGCCATGGATGATCTCACCCAGCGGCTTTACATAAATGTTGAACAGAAGGGGCGAGAGGACCGACCCCTGCGGCACCCCACAAGCAAGGCGCCTCGGAGTCGACCACTGCCCCCCTGTCAACACAGATTGCGACCGGTCAGAGAGATAGGAGGAGAACCACCGTAGAATGGTGCCCCCCACCCCCAACCCCTCCAACCGGCGCAACATGATACCATGGTCGATGGTATCAAAAGCCGCTGAGAGATCTAATAGGACCAGGATAGAGGAACATCCCCTATCCCGTGCCCTCCAGAGATCATCCACCAATGCGACCAATGCCGTTTCCATGCTGTGCCCAGGCCGGAAGCCGGACTGGAGCGGATCTAGATAGACAGCTTCATCCAGGAACCGGGGAAGCTGCCGTGCAACCACACTCTCAACAACCTTCGCAACAAAGCGAAGGTTGGAGACTGGACGGTAATTAGCCAAAACAGCCGGGTCCAGAGAGGGCTTTTTGAGGAGGGGTCTCACCACCGCTTCTTTCAAAGCGGCCGGCAGAACACCCTCACTCAAAGAAGCGTTAACAATCTTCTGGAGCCAGCCTCGTGTAACCTCCCGGGAGGCCAGCACCAACCAGGAGGGACACGGGTCCAATAAACATGTGGTCGCATTCAGCCGTCCCAGGATCCTGTCCATGTCCTCGGGAGCCACAGAGTTGAACTCCTCCCAAACCACACCCCCAAGACCTGCCTCGATTATCCCATCCGGATCTACCCAGTCAGAGGCCAGACCTTCCCGGATCTGAGCGATTTTGTCATGCAGATACTGGACAAAGTCCTCAGCTCGACCCTGCAAGGGGTCATCCCAAGCTCCCGGTTGAAGGAGGAAGCGGGTCACCCTAAACAGGGCGGCTGGGCGATTATCTGATGACGCGATAAGAGCGGAAAAGTAGCTAGACTTTGCCGCTTTTATCGCCACTAGGTAGGTCTTAATATGAGACCTCACCAGTGTTCGGTCAGATTCGGAACGGCTGGCCCTCCAACCGCTCTCCAGGCGTCTTTTCCGGCGCTTCATCTCCCTCAGCTCCTCAGTAAACCAAGGAACTGGCTGAGTTCGGCGCCGGGTCAGAGGCCGCAAAGGCACGATGCGGTCCAAAGCCCCGGCGGCCGCTCTATCCCAGGCGGCCACCAGGTCTTCAGCCGAATCATGAGCCAGAGTCTCAGGAAATGGCCCAAGCTCCATCTGGAACCTATCAGGTTCCATCAGGCGCCTGGGGCGGAACCACCTAATCGGTTCCGCCTCCCTGCGGCGGGGTGTAGCGGTTAGAAAGTCTAGTCGAAGGAGAGAGTGGTCCGACCATGACAAGGGTTCGATGACTATATCCCCTATATCAAAACCACTCGACCACTGACCAGAGACAAAAACTAAGTCCAGGGTGTGTCCGCCCGTGTGAGTGGGGGCGTGAATTAACTGAGTCAGGTCCATGGCCGTCATGGAAGCCATGAACTCCCGGGCCACCTCAGACGTTTCACCAGCAGATGGCAGGTTGAAATCCCCCAAGACCAAAAGTCTGGGGGTATCAACCGCCACCTCGGCTATCACGTTGAGTAGCTCAGGCAGGGCTGTTGCTACGTGGCAGGGAGCCAGGTATGTAAGCAGCAGACCCATCTGAACTCCGCGACCCCACTTCACAAGGAGGGATTCACACCCGGTTATCTGAGGTACAGTGGACTCCCTCGGATCAAGACTCTCTTTTATGATAACTGCCACCCCCCCGCCCCTGCCCTGAGCTCTTTGAATAAGGGTTGTCTTCTTTACATCAGATTTTTTTTAATTGAGTAAGATGGCTATTGAATTTTGATATGCATTTTATCCATTTACTAAATCAGGGGTCTTGCATCTTCACAGTGGTGTTACAGGACTTTTCCCCCTTTGCTAAACCAGCTGAGGGTGAGGCCAGTGCATGATGCATCTGGCCCATGGGTTGCGAGTTTGACAGCACTGAACCAGTGCTGGGATTCAAATTTTTTAATTACCAGTTCTGTGGGTGTGGCTTGGTGGGCGTGGCAGGGGAAGAATACTACAAAATCTCCATTCCAACCCCACTCCAGGGGTTGGAAAAATCCCCATTCCCTCCCCATTCCAGGGGGAAGGATATTGCAAAAACTCCATTCCCACCTCACTCTGGGGCCAGCCAAAGGTGGCATTTGCTGGTTCTCTGAACTACTCAAAATTTCTGCTACCGGTTCTCCAGGACCTGTCAGAACCTCTGAATAGCACCCCTGCACAGAACTAGTTCATAGCCATATTTGACTGTAATACAAGGCAGCCACCAATCTCAGCTACCATGGCTATACTGAGACTTTTACTATCAGCAAACCTTTAACACGTTGTTGGAAATAAAACAATCAAAGTTTATAAATGAATAATACAAATAAAATGTAGCTTTTTCTCTATGTGTTTTTTCTCTGCTTTTACTATTTGTAAAACTCGTAAGCTCTCCTTTCAGCTAGCGTCTTCAGTTACTTCTCTTTTTTTTCTCTGTTCTTCCCAAACGCTGAGAACTGCAGGATTTTGATTTAAGTATTTTGTAGCACTTTGTTCTTATTTTTTTACCTTTTTTAAAAAATACCAGGCGAATCATGAATTTATATGTAAAAGCTTGTATGTTCTTAGGCATATAACTATATTTAAATAATGTGTTTTCTCTAGAAAACACATACATTTACAGAAAAACATAGTTGGAAGGGACCTTAGAGGTCTTCTAGTCCAACCCCATGCTCAGGCAGAAACCCTATACCATTTCAGACAAATCGTTGTGCAATATCTTCTCAAAAACCTCCAATACCTACAACTTTTGGAGGCAAGTGGTTCCACTGATTATTTATTCTAACTGTCAGGAAACTTCTCCTTAGTTCTAGGTTGGTTCTCTTGATTACTTTCTATCCATTGACTTGTGCCCTATCTTTAGGTGCTTTGGAAAATAGGTTGACCCTGTCTTCTTCATGGCAGCTCCTTAGGTATTGGAACACTACTATCATGTCACCCCTAGTCCTTCTTTTCATTAAACTAGACATGCCCAATTCCTGCAACTGTTCTTCAGTATGTTTTAGCCTTCAGCCTCCTATTCTTCTTTGTTGCACTTCTCTTCCCACTAATATATATATATCTATGTTTTCTGAGGTTTTCACGGGTGTTTGTATGTAGATCTTTAGTTATTCGGGTTTTCTCCTGCGTAAAATTGGAAGTATCTTGGCGATGTTTCGACAAAGTCTCATTCATCATCTTCAGGCTACTGTTCTCAGCTTTGTGCTCCTAGAAGCACGAAGCTGAGAACACACAGCCTGAAGATGACGAATGAGACTTCGTCGAAACGTTGCCAAGACACTTCCAATTTTACGCAGGAGAAAACCCAAATAACCAAAGACCTACATACATTCATACATACATACATATATTTCAATTAGCATTGGTGATAGATCAGTATTCAGAAATTTTTTTGTGTTTGTGAATGTTTGTGCCAGGGTCATTCCTGTTGTATTTGCCAAGCAGTTAAGAAATTCCAGCTCAAGCTGCTCTCTAGTTTACAGAGGAACTATAAAAAATAATAGTAGAAACGTACTCTTAAGGGTTTTTCTTTTTTTTGCATTAACAAATTAAAGTATTTAATATCTTGCATATATAGTTGCAGGAACAATCTTCAGGGGATCTAAAATATAGGGCCCCCTTTATGAAAAATGTGTCCCTATATTTTAGGGACATATTTTCTTTTGCTACCAGACTTGTGTTTTTTCTTTTGCTACCAGACTTGTGTTCTTGTTTATGAAAAAAGGGCTTCATGTTTTTTTATTGTTTCTTTCTTCATCATAAATAAAAATAAATCAAGGATTGCCACATCTAGAAACAGAAAGATACTGCAAGGAACATGGAAGTTCTTCAGACCAGTATCCACTTCTAGGCAAATAATACAAACACAGCAATATTAATGATATCTGATCATGAGGTTAAATATTAATGCTGGAAATATTTTCTTAACTTTCTATTAAAAAATTGTCTAGGATCACCATGATGCAGCATTTGGGTTAGTGGTGAAATCCAATTTTTTTTTACTACCGGTTCTGTGGGCGTGGCTTGGTGGGCGTGGCTTTGCTTGGTGGGCATGGCAGGGGAAGGATACTGCAAAATCTCCCTTCCCACCTCACTCCAGGGGAAGGATACTGCAAAATTCCCATTCTCTCCCCATTCCTGGGAGAAGGATATTGCAAAATCTCCATTCCCACCCCACTCTGCGGCCAGCTAGAGGTGGTATTTGCCAGTTTTCCAAACTACTCAAAATTTCCGCTACCGGTTCTCCAGAACCTATCAGAATCTGCTGGATTTCACCCCTGATTTGGGTTATATGGTATATAATGTGGACTGCATAGATACATTGGTAGAAAACCTTTTTGGAAGAAACAAGTTAGATTTGATTATTACTTTTCTCTAGTACTATAAACACAATATATTTTAATAGATATTTTTCTTAAATTGAAAGAGTATTTTGGGGTTAAGTAAAGTATTAATAATATTAACAAATATTAGAACCACATCATGTTTATCTTTTCTTTTAATCCTTGAAATGTAGACATGGGATCCAGAGTTGGAAAGATCTGCTCAGTCCTGGGCTGAGACATGTCTTTGGGAACATGGACCTGCAAGTCTTCTTCCATCCATTGGTCAAAATTTGGGAGCACATTGGGGAAGGTAAAAAAAAAAACCCAAAACATTATGCTACTCTTACTTTAAAAATGAAAAAAAGCATTGCTTGTTTTATAATATATTCTTGATTTGGCCATTTCTTCATTTATTTTTTATAGATATAGACCTCTAACATTTCATGTACAATCATGGTATGATGAAGTGAGAGACTTTACTTATCCATATGCTCAAGAATGCAATCCTTATTGCCCCTATAGATGTTCTGGTCCTGTATGTACTCATTATACTCAGGTGAGTGTGCCTTTTAAAAATGAATAATAGGGTTGAATTCATCACTTTGTGTTGGAATGGTAGAAATCAAGAGATAAATGATTGGAAAACATGTAAGTCACATGGAGGTTGTATCTGTGTTTAAAAATCTTTTCCCATTTCTTAAAAAATAGCTTGCAGCAATGTATTATCTATTCTTTATTTCTGTATGTTACCATTACAAATAACTTTTTCCTAAAATCACATCTTGATATGAATTTCTTGAAATATATCAGGATATCTATTACCAGTCCATATACTACTGTAGTAACTTGATTGATGAATGAACTGATGATTAACTTACAGATTGGGTTATTTTCCGAAATGAACCAATTAGCCCATAGATAAAGCTTACATGTTCGTTTGTGTGCTTGGAGCAAAATACAGTGGATAGTAATGAAGATCCTTATATTAAACTTGTTTTCTCTTTATAAAATAACAACATAAGCATTACAACATTTATCTATCACATCCAATTTGAATCCTTGTTTTTATATTTATTCCTCCATTTATATTTAAATAGATTTCCCCCGTTCGTTTCTTCAAATAGCAAAAGTCCAGTTCCCGCCAAAAAGCAATTAAACATTATCAGAAATAGCCATCATTCCCAGGCCCAATCAGAAAATAATTAAGCATCTCCAGAAATAGAAACTCATTATTTTAACCATGAACAAATACATTTATTTTGTATTCTTTCTTCTTTCTTCCAATGATCTTTAAATCCCTTTAAAAAAAAAGTTCTGCTTTGTTTTACTCTCATTGTCTATTCTCTTAACAATTGCTGTCATCTTTGTCAGGCTCCTTTTTCTAATTTTGCAACTCCAGCAAATCCTGTTTATAAACAAAACAAATACAAAACATTTATTCACCTCACTTTTCTAATTTATTAATTGTATCTATTTTTTAAATTCTTCCTTTAATTTAATTGTAAATCCATTATTTCCTTTTCTTTGTTGTAGCCTATCATTTTTAAATCGGTTTCAATTTTATTCAATGATGCCTATTCCTGTTTAATAATACCTGATTGTATTATAGATTTAAAAGCTGAAAGACTTCCTGTACCCAAACATTAAACATTTCTTATAAGGTAGCCATCTGGTGCCCTCTAAGATCTGACCTTCAAAGTTGTCCTATTTGTTTCAAAATATATACAAAATTATTTTCCCATGAGAAAGGATTCTTTCAATTATTTTCAAACTTTTCAATCAAGTCCACCTGAGCCTTTAATCCATTTAAAGCTTTCTAAAGCCAACAATAATCATACTTTTGCTGTATATTCCAAAACGTTTTATTATAAATATTTAAACTTGTAGTTAAACATTTTTAAAGGGTTTAAGGAAATTCACCCAATGTTTTCAATAATGCTAGCCAATCTGAAGATATAAGGGAATGCATGGATAACCCTAAGGAAAGGGAAGAACAGATACTGTCTAGGAAACCATCAGATAAGAGAGGCAGGAGGCTGCAAACATTTAATAGTCAAAGAAAGAAACTTAAGAAGGAATGCCCTAAGAGATCTAACAGTTAAAAGTAATGGGTGGAAAATTTGTACTTTCAGAGTTGTAGGATTCTGATAATGCGGCCTTATAGTAAAGAAGACTTAGCTCATCTAGTTGTGTTTCCTGTCTGGTTTACTTAGGAAAGTCAATATAAGGTTCTCAATCTTTAAAAACAGTAAAAGGAAAAAAATAAATAAATTCAAAGTGATTAAGAAATGATCCTTGGTTGAAGTCCATGTAGGTGACATTAGTGGCTATAAGCACAATGAAATCCATGACTCCAGCCAATTACCAGCTTTACCACAAAAATGCAGTTTCTGCTCTTAGCTGTTAAAATACAGTTGTGCAGAGTTCATGTGGGTAATCTTATTATTCTGGACAGATTTCAGTAGCCCAATTTGGGGGGTAATTTTCAGGTGCAATGTATTCCTTTTTTCTAAAGGAGTATTTGTTCACTATGACAGCTCATCGGAACGCAAATTTGGATAAGGTTTAAAACTCTTCTTTTTTTCCCTCAGGTGGTATGGGCAACAAGTAACCGAGTAGGCTGTGCGGTCAACCTGTGTCATAATATGAATGTGTGGGGACAGATATGGCCAAAAGCAATTTACTTAGTGTGCAATTATTCACCCAAGTAAGTATGATGGTACAGGTATTAACATAAAAGGCATATCTAATTCCCCACTGCCACTATTTAATAAAATTATTTAGGATTGTGTTTTGCTTTAGATTGGAATCATGATAGGAAGTAAATGTTTAAACCTTTTGCTTAGAACTGCATCAGAATTGGCCATAGAATATGTAATTATCTTGAAATATAAACTGTAAAAAATAGGAAAAAATATCGTTGATGGGGAAAAGAAATCTGCTTTCTGCTTTCTGTACAGTATCTCTTTAAGCCTGCAGGAGCTCTCTTAACACAGAGTGATGCTAGATATTTTGAATTTTCAGAATGCTAGCCAATATAAACCAGTATAAACCAAAGCACAATATTCAGAGTATTCATTGCAATCTGTGAATCTAGCAGATAATAACAGAAGATAATTGACTGGCTACAGTTCATATAAATTCAGTCCTTACATTCAGTGACTTGCTGCTGGTCTTCAAATAGTATACAATCCAATATTCTTTTCATACTAGAATGAGCACACATAACCCTGGATCGTGTCAATGGAATTATATGTTGTGCTCAGTTAACGACTGCCTTATTCTGTGACTATTCAGACTGACAATGGTGGTAACAAATAGATTTACAGCCAGTCCTAAAACTTACAGCTATTGCAGTCTCCAGGAAAAGCAAAGAAAGCACTTAGTTGCAGAAATAGCTTGCATTCACATTCAAAGGATGCCAAAATGAAAGTTAAACTAAAAACGATGGGTAGCAGTTTATACCCAGGTTTCAGTCATATGTTTCCCTTGTGTCCTGTTGCATGCTGCTTTTAGCTCAATGGACAAGTCTTTCCAAATTGCATCTTAACAAACTTTCTAATCTTTCACCATCCCATTTTTTCTTCCCTTGTAAGCCAATTGTTCAGTATACTCTGGCAGAAGTCTCCTGCCAAGCCGAAATAAGGATAAGTGAATGAATGAACTACTAGCTTGCCTTCCTCAAGGCTCTGTCTTAAGAACAACTGATACCAATTCCTACTAGGCCGCAGGAAGAAATTCCAACCCTTAAGAATATAGAAAAGATAAATGGGATGCAGTCTAAGATGATATTGTTTATATCATTCATTTAGGCTGTCCTTCTTTGCCTCAGAAGCAGAGGCATGACAAATCAGCAGGAATAGGATTTCTCATGGGTATCAGGCACTCCATTTATTTCACTATATCACTTTCATTTTTATTCTTAGGGGCAATTGGTGGGGGCATGCTCCATACAAACACGGTCGTCCATGTTCTGAATGTCCCCCAAGTTTTGGGGGAGGCTGCAGAGAAAATCTTTGTTATAAAGGTATGTAATCAGAAAAAGAATGTGTATACTGCTAGGTAGTAATTTTGCTGATGCTAGGAGGCAAGCGGTTGTTTTCTGATTTCATAATGAAATGTATGTGTTATGTAAGGGTTCTATAATGATTCTTTTCTTTTTATGAAGAGCTTTGGGCATAACAATATAATTAAATATGTTTTTGTAAGCATTTATAAGATCCTTAATCAACAACTCAGATGAGTTAAATAATCAGCATATGAATTCTTCTAATTCTTCAAATAGTAAAAATTATAATACCTGTTAATCAAACTGCAAATATTTCATCCAGTTAAACAGATTCCTGTTTTGTTAACGTGGCATGAATTTAGTAATTTAAACATAAACGCTTTTATGTTTAATTTTGCAAATCTCTGTAATTCCATCTTGTCAGAACTTCCATGATTCATATAAATTCATTAAGAAAACTCTTAGGTTTTTCTTTCTCAATGCAACCAAAGTCCATTTCACAAATTAAGAATAATACATTTGGTATATGAAATTTGACCTATATATATTCATTAGAACTTTGATAGGGAACCCCCTTCTGAATCACCCAAACAACCTCATGTCTATATTTGTCATTATGATGCAGCTTGTAGAGTGTTTTTATATGGAATACTAAGAAAAGAACTGATAATTTTGGTTGCTATTCTAGTACTGTACTTCAAATACTATTGTTTTTTTGTGTATATCATTCACTTAGCGCCATGACTAGATAATCTCAGCTCATTAACGATGGCTGGTAGTAAAACAATCACAAGCCAACCAGTATTAAAGCCCATTGATTTCAGTGGATTTAGGCACAGTGGGATCAAGAAGCACTTAAGTCTGTAATCCTTTAAGTAAGTTCATAGGAGTAAATTCCACTGAATACAGTAGAGTTTATTTCCAAGGAAATATGCACAGGATTATTCCCTGGCTTTATCATGTCTAGCAAAGATTAAACATGTCATATTTATGCCATTCTTAATTATAACTATTGAATGAATCCATTGTAAAAAATAGCACTTATTCTTTCAATTGCTTTACCAGAAGGTTCAGAAAGGCATTACTTTCCAGAGATAGAAACCAATGAAGTTGAACAACATCAGTTACATGTTCAGAATACATTACAAAATCAAGTGCAACCACAAGCATCTCCCCGTGATGATAGTGAAAGAAATGAAGTCATAAGCAAACAACAGATGTGTAAGGAAATTTCATTCATAGCATGATTGTTGTTGTTGTTAATTGATTCACCAAACTGTCCTAAAACATTGCAGTAACATCACCTGCTTTCCGCCTTCAGCTCAAATTGTTTCCTGTGAACTTCGGTTAAGGGACCAGTGCAAAGGAACAACATGTAATAGGTAAGGTATCTTTTCATGGTTATCCATCAGTTCTGGTATTGTGTATATTTTATCTAATTTAAAAAAAAATTTCTATCCTTCTCAAGTTGTTTTTTTAATTCTTTAGGTATGAATGTCCTTCTGGATGTTTGGACAGCAGCGCCAAAGTTGTGGGAAGTGTCTATTATGACATGGTACAGATACTGTAATTCATAGCATTTTGCTTTGTAACTTACTAGGAAATTTAACTAACATGTTACGCTTGACAAAGTGTTTGCTCAGTAAAATGGCATTAAATTGTTAATTTTGGCAGGAATTTGAGGTTTCTCTTATCTTTATTAGTTTTTACTCAATGTATTGGAAACCTGGGCATCAAATGACTAAAATAACCCATGCATACTGTAGAATCATACTGGTATACTGATTTTTACATAATTTGTTAACTCACCTCTTTCAATATGTTAATTAACTTTTCATAGTTCCAAATTTAATGAAACACAAAATATTATTTCTAATAGAAATATGTATAAAAATAATAAATTAATTCCTGTTTCTGTTTTTCTTTTTCTTTTCTTCCTAGCAATCAAGCATCTGTAGAGCTGCAATACATTATGGTATCCTAGACAATGATGGTGGCTGGGTTGATGTTACCAGACTAGGAAGAAGAAATTACTTCATAAAGTCCCAAAGAAATGGAGTCCAGTCAGTTGGGTAAATAAAAATGAAATATTCCCTCACAAATTGGTTCTCAAGTTTGAATATAATATAAACAAATTATGGAATTATTTATAAGTAATTATAAAACATTTAATATTATATATCTTCAGAAGTGGTCATTAATGAATGCTGTGTTGCATGATGATATAAGAGCTATGAAAGCTCTTATATCATCAAGTCATCTCCATTGGTTGTCTACGGTCTTTCTAGAATCTGCATTATTTATAGTAGTCTTTATCATCTGTTTGTGACTTGTTTGATTAAGGTATTTTAATTATATATTTGAGTTAGTTGACTATGTTGGATATTGTTACTGTTTTGAGTCCATTTAGTAATATAAGAAAGACAAACTTAATTCATACTAAATAAATGCAGCTCCCCAAGATTCACTTTTGAAACCCTGACAGCACACTAAGATCATGCTCTCAGCAGTATAATTTTTGTCTCCCTATCTCTAGAAATTAAGGGAGCTAAGTCTTTATGCATGCATCCAAATTTAAAACCTCCCCCAAAGAAGCAAACATTTCTGTTATCCTAGGCTGACAGAAGTTACAGTTTCTTGATGTAGACTACAGATGGCTAAAATATAATCCTCAGGTATATGGACCTAAGAGCCTTTCCAATGGTTTTCATCATTTCTTACCAAATTAATATAATGATCTGGTCAGTACAATATGGATCACTGGCTTTCTTTCCCAGTTAAACCAAGCAATGTGGTGTTTGTCATCCAGCTGATTAACAGATGAAATGACTTGAAAGGACCAAGTCACTCTTCGATAACTGCAATTAGTTGTAGGGAACCAACAATCAACAGTATATCAATCAAAGTAGCAGATTAAGTGATGGAGAGGGATGAAGTTTGAGTGTTCAAAATTATGTATATAGGAAAGAATGCATGTTTGTGGCACAAATGCATGTTGGTTGCACAATACAGCAATCTGTGTAGACCTTGGGGCTGAAAACATTGCCCATTCATGTTTTAGGCTGGGTACCCAGATATAAATGCAGTTGATTGTAGATTATTTCTTATGATAGTTATTGTGCAATAGTAATAATATAAATACAAAGCTTTATGCTGAAAAAATTTACACTATATGAGATGGACAATACATAAATACATACCGGTACATACATACATACATACATACATACATACATACATACATGCATACATACATATCCTTAGATCATAATCCAGTTCTCTCAGTTTTCTGTTAAAATTGTGTTACAAAGTTTTATTGAATTTGTATAGCCCTATTAAATATTCTCACTTTTGTATTTTTTGTTTCTCTTATTTCCTTGTCAAAAATATTAGAGAATTGTAAGATAATGGTATTACTGCTAATAACAGTAAATTCTGTTTTTGCTCTAGGAAATATCAATCGGCTAATTCATTCACTGTCTCTAAAGTAACAGGTACGGATTTATTTTTATGATATAACATTAATATTGATGAATCTCTTTATAGCAAATATCTGGGTGCATTTTTTTCTTGTTTAATTTCAGTACAAGCCATCACTTGTGAAACTACGGTCGAACAGTTATGTCCATTTTATAGGCCAGCCACACATTGCCCAAGGTAAACCTTTTCATTATTGTTCCCATCCTGTGAAAAGTGTTTGTAACTAATCACATAATAATGCTAAGCATTCAATGTGATTATTGATTTTTTTCAGAAGCATTAAACTTTTGTCATTTTTTTGAATGTCAAACTGCTAAGATGCAAAGACTGCTACTCTTTATGAGTATAATACAAGACATTAAACTGCTCAATCTCTATTTTACAATAGGATTTTCCCATTAATTGCAAAGATCTATTGTACTTATGTGCATCAGTGCATATATAATACTAAAAGCTGGTAGCAAAGCAAGATTTGTTGGAAAATCTTCAAGCATCCCATGGTGTGCTCTACTGAACAGCTTTCTGTCAGAGATATTTTAATATGAATTCCTGTTCTTAGTAGAGTATTGAACTTGATAATAGAACTGGTTTCTGTGGTTCTGCTTTTCTATAATATTTCATTGTTTACATTCAATACAATGATAACATTTATCTTTATATTATTATACTATAGATATAGAATCTTTAATCTTCACCTTTCCTCTCAATTTTTAAAGGATCCACTGTCCTCACAATTGTATGCAGGCAAATCCACATTACGCCCGAGTGATTGGAACTATAATTTATTCTGATGTAAGTATGCTAACATGTTTTCCTCAGGAATATGATTTTAAAAACCTATATGGTCATCAAATAAATAAAATAATATAAAAAACAACAACAATTTCCACTCTTCCCAGAAAACAGAAACCACACTAAAGGGAAAGAAACAGTATGGCACATATATAAATCTTTTTTGTAATTTAGGGAAAGATACACCATTTTGAACATCAATATTTATATCCAGAGGCATACAGGTATTTATGCATTTTGGGAGAGATGTATGAATACTGAAGGTATTGCATGAAATATTAAAAAATGTTGTATAATTTTTCAGTTTCCTCAAAAATCTTTCAATTGCAGTGAATAAGCCATCTTCTCATTGATGAGAGCATTTGTATTCAAAATGCTAATAACTCTCAAATCTTTGGCTAGCTGAGATTGGAGAACTTGGGGAAGATTCTTTTCCTTCACAGCATAATTATATACTTGTGGAAAACATATACAGGTAGTCTTCATTCATTTACAACTATTCATTTAGTGACTATTCAGAGTTATAACAGCACTGAAAAAAGTTACTTACAACTGGTACTCCCACACAACTATCACAGCATTTAATTAGATTTATATGCCGCCCTTCTCCGAAGACTCAGAGCGGCTTACAATGCGTTAAGCAATAGCCTTCATACTTTTGTATATCAAAATTCAAAATTCAAATTTCAAAAGATCAAAAATTTCAAAAAATTCAAATTTCAAAAGATCAAAATTCAGGTGTTTGGCAGTTGGCATGTTTTTGTGATGGTTGCAGTATTCTGGGGTCACATGAATGCCATTCGTGACCTTCCCAGCCAAACTCTCCTCCTGTTGCAGGGGTATCAAATTCAAGGCCTGGGGGCTGGATCTGGTCCACGGGGGTTTAGATCTGGCCCACAGGGCAGCTCTGGAAACAGCAAAGGACTGGCCTATGGTGCCTCTGAAAATGGAGCTTGGGAGGACCATGGGCAGCCTTCCCAAGCTCCATTTTCACTGGTAGAGGTTTGCAGTAGCTCTGTTTTCACTGGTAAAGGACTGCAGGAAGCCGTCACAGCTGAAAACAAAGCTCAGGGATCCATTTTCACTGGCAGAGCACTTGGGCCATCACAGGCATCCCCGACATGAGTGATGTCGAGCTGGCCATACCCACCCTGGCTTCTCAAGGTCAAACACAACCCTGATGTGGCCCTCAGTGAAATTGAGTTTGACATCCCTGTCCTATTACTTAGGAGTGGACATTAGGAAAAACAAGATACTGTATAAATTCAGTTAATAATTTGTAAGTCAATGTTACTTTCTCATATGGGAATTCTTCTATTCTCTATTTCCCTCAGATATCTAGTATCTGCCGAACAGCAGTACACGCTGGAGTAATTCGCAATGAAGGTGGCTTTGTTGATGTCATGCCAGTGGATAAGAGAAGAATGTACACCGCTTCATTTCAAAATGGCATTTTTTCAGAAAGGTACAAAGCATGCCTTTATAGTAAACCTGGTACTTTTTATTGAATTACTGGAGAAGATATTAGCAATAACAATAGCACTTAAACATATACTGCTTCACAGTGCTTTTTACAGCCCTCTCTAAGCAGTTTACAGAGTCTGCATATTGCCTCCAACAATTTGGGTCCTCATTTTTGTGGCGTTGGAAGGCTGGAAGCCTGTGTCAATCTTGAACTGGTGGAACTTGAACTGCCAAACTGCTGGCAATCAGCAATCAGCAGCAGTAGCCTGCAGTACTGCACTCTAACCACTGCGCCATCATGGCTCTATAAAGCCTATAAAGGAGATAATATTCCTTTATTTCTTATTTGAATCAGTTGTGTCTGATTCTCGGAGACTGCCTGGATCAACGCTTCAAATTTTCTTGACAAGGTTTTCAGAAGTGCTTTCCATTGCCTTCTTTCTAAGTGACTGGCTGAAATTCACCCAGTTAGCTTTGTGCCCAAGACAGGACTGGAACTCATAGTCTCACAGTTTCTACTTGATTCGTTAATCACTACGTCAAACTGTCTCTCCATTATTTTACCAATCTACAATTAAGAATAATGTTAATTAGCATTCCATCAGCCTATGTTGCCAAATTAGCAAGTTCTACATGAAACCTTTCTATCATCAATTTGCCAACGGAATGATCTAAAAGAATAGCTAAACTGCAGAACAAGTAGGCTTTCTTCCAGGTTATTCAAGTGTTTATCAGTGTGTAATCCCAATTGAGAAGTTGTTCAGTTTTCTAAGGAACTCTGTTTATTTGGAGGTGCTTTTTGATTCTTCCCCTGAGAAAGATTGTGGCAGATGCCACCTGCTCCATTCACTAAACAGTGCCCCTTTCAGCTGATAATGTTACTCAAAAATACTTTTATGCTGAATCCTAAAAGAAGTAAAGCAGCTGTATTTTTTTCCTTTTGTTTAATACAGTATTTACAATAATGGCATAATATTGGCCCTTGCAAAAATCATATTGCATTCTCTAGTTTTCACCTATCTCTGTATGCAGATAATGTAGCTAACCTTTACCAAGTCAGTCTGTGTGGCACTAGCATATTTCTGCCTAAACAGAACATTAGAAATTAACTACAATAAAACAAAGGTACAACGTTTTAATTAGTTGATTTACTAAATTACTGATCTAAAATTAGCTACTTAAAATTACTTTTTGACTATTCTATAACCAAAAAATTAATTATAGTCAATCAAGTTAGTTAATGACTTCAAGAATATAGCTATTTATGTCCTGTCTACTACCTCTAGATTTAAGAATTACCAAACTTGCAATACAAGCATAAAAAAAATATCTTTGTATATTTGTAAACCACAATAGTCTGACTGTCTGCAGCAGTCAGACTATTTAAACAAGATTTTAAATTTCCTAATGTGCAGCTCCCAAATCTGCAAATATGCCAATCTGCCTTGGAAATCCTTCAGTCTAAATTTTTGAAAGCCATCTGGTATCTTCCAATCAACAATGAATGTAGTTCTCTGGGTGAAGTGTGGTTTTGTTCCTGCTAAGACCCTGGTGATTTAAACTCTATCTAAAACAAATATTTGATGGCAAGAGCCAAGGTGGCACAGTGGTTAGAGTGCTGTACTGCAGCTACTTCAGCTGACTACTAGTTCAGCAGATCAAATCTCACCAACTCAAGATTGACTCAGCCTTCCATCCTTTCGAGGTGGGTAAAATGAGGACCCAGATTGTTTGGGGCAATATGCTATTTAGTATACTGTCAATTGTTGTAAGCCGTCCAGAGTCCTCGGAGAGTAGGCAGCATGGAAATATGATTAATAATAAATAATAATAAAAAATAATAAGTCTTTTCTTTGGTGATCTTCACTTTTTTGACAATTACATTCAGAGAAAGACACAAATATACCTTGATCTGTCCTATTGTGGGTTGTCTCCTTCAGAGATAATCTCACTGCAAACTATGACACTCAAATGGAAAATTCTAAATGTAGGCATCCAAAAAGATTACAAATAGATTACAAATTTTATGCTTCCAATTATGAAATTCTTGTAAATGTCCCTTCATCACACTTATATATTTTAATGGTATTGTCCATGTGCAATAAGCACATTTAAATAGGAATGAATCAATACCTTGCCTTCAGTGGTAATGATGTGAAGGTACTGCAATATTCCTTGTAAGACTGCCTCTGAGACTGTTTAGAACTGAAGTTGACTTTGTGACTTATATCAAACCTAGATCTTGAGCTCATTGCACTTCTTAGAGTAGTAATTATAGATGGGCTTTTGTGTGATCAGTCAATGAAATTTCTAGAAGGGCCATTTCTAGTTAGTGAAAAAAGTAACTATTGCTTTTATCATTAGATATACAGTAAATTAACTTGTAACCTGACCATGCTGTCCAAATATTTATAGGTCATCCTTCTGGTAATGACATTATCAATAAATATATAAATTTAATAGAGAGGTTCATATGTAAAATGAGACTACACGATAAGATTAAGTTCTTTCAAACCATTAGTTCTTTATTTTTCTTTTACAGTTTACAGAATCCTCCAGGAAGCAAAGCATTCAGAGTATTTGCAGTGGTTTGAAGACATGAAAATGGCTTCTATAATATCAAATGCAAATTTTTACAAGAAACAAAATTAATTTTGATGTGCTTCAAGTTTGTATAATAGTGTAATATGGTTGTACAGAAGATATATATTATTTGGTGATTAGAAGAGTGTTTAACTACATGAGAATCTTAAGGACAAACAATTTAAAATGTTAAACATTGGAAATTGCATTTGAGAAGTGATGATGGTGGAAAAGTATATTAATCTTGTGTTAAATATTGCTATATTTTCTTAGCATATATTTCTATGCGGTGCATTCAAAACTCATAAATGTTCCACATTTTTAAAAACAACAGACTACATTATTAGTATGGTTAAGTTTTATATATGCCACTAATATTAACTGGAAAAGTATATTAATGATAAAACCTATAACTCTTGTATATAGAATGTTCCATTGTTTAAAACTAAAAAAAAACCGTCTCTGAAGCAAGGTATAAAAACTTATAAAAAGATTAGGAAATGTTGCCAGTTTTACATAATTTTTTCCCTGCCTTACAAGTAAGTCTTTTTGCAAAACATTTTTTATTATCTTTGAAAATACAAACACTCACAGGAGCAGGTTAATTATTATAACAAATTTTAAAATTGCATTTTGGTAGATAAACTTTTTAAAAATAGGAAGACATGGTTGGATCTCACTAATGTCTTACTGAACAGTTATTACATCATAAAGTGCAAGCATATTCATGACTTGAACTAAGAAGTGCAGTTAGATGAATGTGATCCTTCCCTGCTTTCCCCAATGCATTCATTAATCAAATGCATAGATCATTAAGTTCACATGAGCTATCAGGCTGGGGAAGACCATGGGGCCTAGTGCTAGAACAGACCACCTGCTTCTGAACACCAAGGCCTCCCACAACCCACTGAGATATCTCATGTTCCCTTGGGATCCCCATAGTTGTTTCCCCTCCACTATCGTGCCCCACTGGGTCTCCACAGGGCCGGGGAGAGGAACAGGCAAGGGGCATGTTGCAGTGTCTCTGCAGTCAGTTGTAACATCATAACTTCAGCTTCAGGTCATAAGTCCTTTTTTTTTGGAGTGGGGTTGTAATTTTGAACAATTGCTAAGTAACTGTCGTAACTCGAGAAAAACCTAACTTTAGAACTGAGTTAAAGTTGATTAGAGTTCCTTTTAGGTCCCCTAGGTCATTGTTTAAAATGTCTTGCATAACCTTGCAAGTAGTATTGAATAGATATTAATTAGATCATATGGTATTGATGAATTGTAAGAATGTATGATATTGTGCATAAGTACTCTTTCTTCATCTGGCATACGTTCCTGCAGGGCAGGCCATAATGCCAAGGATTATAATCCCAGTATTATATTTTTCTATCGATGAATTTAATTTCTTTCTAGCAACAAGCGCTGTGCATTAAATAAATTGTATTGTGGTATATTCAGAATATATTCTAAGGCTGCCCAGAATCGCTGTTGAGTTGAGCAGTCTTAGAAATCTAAATTATAAATGAATAAAGCTGGTGACAATATCAAATTTTCTAAGAAAATTGTATTGTAAAACACTGTAAAATTAATAAAAAACTTTATATGTTTTGTTTTTGTAACTTTATAATTTGTTATTTGTTTTTTCAAAACATTTTCAGAATTGCTGTTCTTCATACATGCTTTTTAAGACAGACTTTTTTGGTTAATTTTTTCCTATAGATATTGCAGAATTTGTTTCACTACATACGCTACCTCTTGTAGTTAGGCAAGTATTTGTAAAAAAAATTGTAGACATCCCAGAGTTGGGAAGAGATATACCTTTGGGGCTGGAAAGATTTCTGTAAAGTGGGTCAGTTCCCAAGAAGGCCGACCATCTTATCCACACCCAATGCAAGTTACAAAGAAGGGGAACTCTGAGGGTCATCTCTTGTTCTTCAGATTCGTAGATAATTCTACTCTGGCAAGGCAGTGACGTGATAGAGAATGAGATAATGCTTCATATCCTGAGTTGTATGAGTTGTATGAACAACTGAGCAATTTTACATCTTTAAGGCAGGTCATCCTTATAGACAGCCACGAAAAAGAATAATTCAATACAATCTTTACACTTAAACCATATACTTCCTAAAAAGATAAAAGGCTCAATTACCATGCAAATACATTCCACAGAGTACTAATTAGCCAAAGAGCTGATGAACAACTCCATCCACACTTGAAGAGTGGACCCTTTGCAGTCCCTTCAGACCAATAGTGAAATAATCCTGATACCTCTGTCACCTCTTTACAGAACTTTCAATTTCCAGGGCAATTTCTAGATAGTGTGTTACATTAACTCAATCTTGATTTGCCAGTACATAGATTACTTGGTTATCCTTATCTAGAAATGGCCATAATTGAAGTGTAGTTATAGCTGCTGAGTCAGCTGAAACTGAGCAGAGGGACTTTTGGATATGGAGTCTATTTGTGCTACAACAGTTCTGCCTTCAAAAGGAAGTACCATGAATTCAATGTGTCGCTTCAAGGGCAGAACAATCCCATCCAATTATAGGACACTCTACACATTACTGGATAAAGGAGGTGCCTATTCATAATGATTCTTAGGACTTAGCCTCAGCTCAATAATTTCAAAATTAATTCAGTGTAAGTACCATCTGAGTTAAAACTCTGTGTGACTTACAATATATATATATTTTAATTAGATTTATATGCCGCCCTTCTCCGGAGACTCAGGGTGGCTTACAATGTATTAAGCAATAGCCTTCGTACTTTTGTATATTTTATACAAAGTCAGCTTATTGCCCCCACAAACTGGGTCCTCAATTTACTCACCTTAGAAAGGATGGAAGGCTGAGTCAACCTTGAATTGACCATAAAAACAAAATAAGATGGACCTATACAAAAATATAGGCAAAAACTCATCAACAAGGACCATCATACATCTCAACCCAAAATTCAGGAGTATATCACCATGAACACATATTGTTTAAAAGTTGGGAAGTGGCTTTTAAATATACAAATATGAAGAGTAACTTTCTTGAAGTGATTCAAGGTTCTCTTAGGTGAGAAGTGCTTTCAAGTGTAGCTCACACATTCTATTTCAACATACCATTTGAAAGAACCAACTCTATTTTCAAATGCAACTAACAAATAAAGCAACTTGGGAAACAGAATGGTCAGTTTCACTAAATAAAACCTGTGTTCTAAACTATAAAGTCTTTGTTCATTATTTGTTAAAAGCCATCTGTTTCTTGTTTTATTTTCATTTATTTTGGAAGTGTTGGGCTTCTGAACAAGCAGTTCTATTACTGTTCTATAGTAAGTCCAAATCCTTTTGGTCAGAAAACAGTATTAAACACAGAAAGAGAAACTATTGTCTTTCCTTTTTCACAGAAAAAGCTTAGTTTCCTATTCCAAAACTATCTGAGTACACAAATATTTTTTTGTAAAAATTAATTTAATATGTTTGCATTGGAGATGATAAAGCTACTTTGATATAGCTATATCTGATTTAGGAACTAAAATACCATATTAAAATATTATCCTCCCTCACTCATCTAGAATGAATTGTGGATTTAATTAAATGCTTGTGTCTCTACATTTTGTGTGCATAATGTTTATGTGATTTAATAAGTAAATGAATGATCACAAGTCTTTGACTTCAAGACTACTGTATTTCAGGGTATTTCATATTTGAAATAAGAAAAGTGTTTTATATGAAATCAGACCTAACTTACACATTGCACTAAATCTTGGATAGTGTAATTATGGTTTATTGAATAAAGGGTAATTGGCCGGGTTCACAGAACATGGAAAATCAAAACCAAAATAATGTTTTAGTTTAGTGTGAAGAATAAACCAAACCATTTTAATATCTACTGGATAATCCTGTTCTTTATATTCTTTGGCTGTGTCTTTCTACAAGGTCATGTATTCTATTTCTTGGTCATGATTTGTTTAAATAAGACCAGGCTTGGGACAATTTGCAAAATATGCATTGAGCTACAGGGTAGTAATAGGATAGCTAATGATTATATATTGACTATGGAAGCTAGGGTTAATGATAGGACATAACTAATAACTGATTTGTATCTTATAAACTGCTTCTGCATTACCCAGCTGCTGGAATAATATTTAAGCATTTTTGGAGCTTAGTTATGATTTGCATTACAGCAGAAGGCCAATTCCTGTTAGATAGTATAACTTTTTCAGAATTGTCAAGCAGTCAAAATATTAAATTACCCATAACTTTTTAGATTTTATTGAGACTCAGCCAACATTACTACAAGGCTTCTCATACATCACTCTAAACTTGGAAAAAAGAGACAACTGGACAATTCACAAATAAATATGCCAGCCAACAGATGATTATACTTCAAGAAGAGTTATGTGTGTATTGTACAAATGAATTAAAAATATAGAAGCTAGAGTCCTTTGGGATGAAGGAAGATAATACATTTTATAAATAAATAACAATGTGCCCCTATGTAGATTTATAAAACTAGGAAGGTAAATCACCGTATATAATAATTGTGAAATAAAAATGCCAATAAGCAGTATACAATAGAAAATATATAAAAATAGTTGTAATAATCTAGGCTCTGAGTAGTATTAACATGAGAAAATATAAAACCTCCAAAGGGTACAGTCCATAAATAGAATACTATAAGTAAAAGATCTCCCATTTTGCAGCACTCCACGTAGTTTCATTAATTACATTTTTCAATGCCTAAAGACAAATCTTTGTGGATGACCAAAAGAAATTAGGTTTATATCTGCCAGCACAGAAATACCTAACTTTTAATGGGTTTTGCTCTACTATTTTAAAAACCAATGCAATAAGATTTTCCACAGAACTAGTCCAGGTATCATGTAATCAGTGAAGCACTGAAATATTATAATCTTACTCATATCTATAAATCCTGATTAGTAACATTGCTATGCTGTTTTTTTTTCTTTGAAGTTTGTAGATCATTTTCAAAAATACTATTTCATAAGCATTTTTGCAGTGTGGCACAATTTGTATCAGGTTAGTCACCAAGCCTATCATTTTTAATAAAAAAATTCTGTCATATAGCTGCTATCAAATCAATAGCCAACTTTAAGTCCCAGTATTCTATCCATCTCTCTTATCTATGGATTTTTGTACCTTTTTGTATGTGTCTTTTTAGAGTTGTTAGATATATAATAACCAAAGACACAACACTGTGCTCCCTCTGAAATAGTTTTGAGATTTCTTTAGTTTTCATTCATAAACTTCTTACTTCCATCTAAAAACTGATAAGCTTTTTGGATTTGAAATAAGATTCTTTAAACTGATTTTAACTCATTATTGATTAAAAATAGGGGAAAGAATGTTCCTGAAATAATTTATTTATTATAGAAGTAAATCTTGGCATGTGGATCTCTTATGAATAGGTGAAAGTGAAATGTTTCTTTTTGCAGTTATGTAATCATTTTACATAACAAACTAATTCAAATCAGCATTGTATTAACAAGAAAATGGATCTTATGCAAACTTATTTTAATGGGAGGATTGGCCTAATAGGTGTAAGGAACATTCCTTCTCCTCCCCTCCTCCTTTCCCTCTCCCTCTCCCTTCCTCCTCCTCCTCATCTACCTCATCTGCACTTCTTGCAGCCTCAATCAAAGGATCAAGTGATAGAATATTTCACGTTACCTAGAAAATATTTCACTAATTATTATCAGCTTTTATTAGTTTAGTTCCTTTATCCTAAATGTTGGCTACCAAAGCTCAACTGTCCTTAGAAAAAGCATCAGTGGCCTAAATTGTATAAATAAATTCATCAGGATGCAAAGAATATTTGCACAAATATTTATAAAGAAAACATCGCTTCTCTTGGGAAAAAAAAAGAGCAGTAAAGACAGAACACAATTTTTTCAGGCTTTTTTAAAATGGCATTTTTTAAAATGGAAAGAATTTGCTATTCTCTTGAAATCATGCTTCCGACCCAACCCACTTCACAGAATTGTTGTCGGGAAAATAGGAGCAGAGAGCATTACATATGGACACTTTAAAGGTGTGATACACCCTAAATGCCTTGAGCATGCTGGTTAGTGAATTCTGGGAACTGAAGTCCATACATCTTCAAGTTTCCAAGGTTGAGAAACACTGGCCTTAAACTTAATGGTTCTCTTAAAATAAATTAATCCCTGAAAGCTTTACCTTCTTTTTGAGAGGAGTATTCAGTGAAGATGTTTTAAGCAATTTCATTTATCCTCAATATTAGTCCTCTGGCAATCTGAAGAAAAAAAATTGTCTAACTACACACTTTATATAAACAGCAAAAATAACCTTAATGTGTGTAGCAAAAGTAAATAACTGTCGTCCAATATAAGCAAACCAGTTTGCCGGTCAGCCAGATAGTTCCTAATAAGGTTTCTTGAGGGAAAAGGAGGCAAAAAGATTTTCTTTATAATAAATGGTATAAAAACTGAATTCTTTTGCAGAATTTAAAAATAAATCTGATGTTACAGTAAAAACAGTTCAGTTTGTTGTTAGAATTAAAATGTCTTGTGTAAGCAAAAAATAAAAAAAATAACTCTACCATAAGTGTCCTGATTTTACTTCTTATTAAAGAATAAAATATTATTATTAAAATATTCATGAGAAATAGTTACATAAAATGATATTACATTGTCTTGTTATAAATCAACTGCTCAAAGAGTCTCTTGCAAAAATATACTGTTCCTGATCTTAGAAAATAAAAATGGGGCCTAAAAAATAACATGGAGGATTTCATAAGACCTAGGTCATTTGTATTCTTACAATCAAAGATGTTGAGGCTCTAGAAAGAGTGCAGAGAAGAGCAACAAAGATAATTAGGGGACTGGAGGCTAAAACGTATGAAGAATCATTGCAGGAACTGGATATGTCTAGTTTAATGAAGAGAAGGACTAGGGGAGACATGATAGCAGTGTTACAATATCTCAGGGGCTGCCACAAAGAAGAGGGAATCAAGTTATTCTGCAAAGCACCTGCGGGTAGAACAAGAAGCAATGGGTGGAAACTAATCAAGGAGAGAAACAATTTAGAACTAAGGAGAAATTTCTTGACAGTTAGAACAATTCATAAGTGGAACAACTTGCCTGCAGAAGTTGTGAATGCCTCAACACTGGAAATTTTTAAGATGTTGGATAATCATTTGTCTGAAGTGGTATAGGGTTTCCTGCCTGGGCAGGGGGTTGGACTAAAAGACCCCCCAGGTCCCTTCCAACCCTGTTATTTTATTCTATTCTAATCTAATCTATGTGTACCCTTAAGATTAAAAAATGTATACCTTTTGAAAATGGGTGTCCCAATTTGCAACATTATTTCAGATTGCTGTTTGTTTTCTCTCTCATTTCTACATATTGGCATTATCCAGGGAATTGATGTGTGTTCTAGATGGTTATGTTCAAGCAAAGTTATATTATACACATGGCTAATTAATGGATTTCACCCCTTTCAGTCTGCTTTAAAGAAAAAGAAACAAATCCAACCATACATTAGAGGTAAACCTCTATTTCCAGCCATTTACTTAACAACTTTCCTAGATGGCTTCCGATGAGCAAAGTTAACGGGAGAAGCTGGGTTTGCTGCATAATGACTGCATGGTTCAGTTAACAATTGCAACGATTTGCTTAACAAACATGGACCAAAAGATAATAAAATTGGGCATAACTGCTTAACAGCTGCCTTGCTTAGCAATAGAACTTCTGGTCCCAATTGCAGTCATAAATCGAGGACTATTTGTTCTGAGTGTTGTAGAAAAGATTCAGTGAATCTCTCTGGAAAAATTCCTTTGACAGCCTGATGATCTGTATTGTTTCACATGTGCTCTTGTTTCAGGATCTCTTATAGCTTTTTTGATCAACAAGCAGTATAACGAGCAGTATGTCAACTTCAAACCGAATTTGGCAGCAGCCATTTATATGTTCCTCAGTTGCCACACAGAGGGGGAAGGGAAGAAGGAGATACTAGACACAACAGAGAACCAAGATCAGCTCTACTGATAACAAATAATGTCAGGGAAAGAGTGCCTGGAGAGCTCGCCAATTAACCCAATTGGCCAACATGATCTGTGACATTTGGGGATGGGGTTATTTCCTTTTTTAATTATATTGAAACTGCAGAAAAGATTTAGAGTTGATATTCCTTTGAAGCAGTGCCGATATGATGTACTCAATAAAGTAAAGCTTTGAGGAGGATTTTAGTCTCAGAGTTCTGATTTGCTCGGGTTCATTAGTTGGAATCTTGACATAGCCACAGTTTATATAAATTATTTATCATTTCACTTTCAAGCCTGGATAAGTTCTAGTTAGTTTTCTTTCTAAGAAATAGCAATGGAGTGGGAATGAAATTTTTAATCAGAACTGACCTGAATTTTCTTGGCATTTTTAAACTATATCCCTCCCCCCATATAAAAGGCAACTTTTTCCAAATTAATAACCCCTTCCCATTTTTTACACAACTGTTTTGTGTGTCAACCAAGGTTACTCCTCTCCAGCATCACAGGAAAAGCAAAATAACTGCCATATTCCCATCACAGTTATCATTAAGAAGATGGTGAATTTTGCCTTATTCCTAGCCTATGAGAACACTCTTTTGAAATGATTATTTATCCTCTACTGTCTTTGCCTTTTGAGAAAAACTAAGGAATAATTCTTTTACTATATTTCAATTGCTATAAATTTTAATATTACTTTTAAGTTTTTTTTGAAATAGTTATTTCATTTTTGTTAACTAATGTGAATATTTGTCTAGAACTCATGGCTCCATGATCCCAGCTTGCACTTCTTTTAATATCCATATGTTAAAACTGTAAGTTCCATAGGATTTTGGATAGAAAAAGAAATACTGCAATACTTAAAAAAAGCTTTCGACTAAAGTGCTTGCCAATATTATAAGAGACTTAAATAAACAAGATACTATTTCCCTGGATTTTGACTTGGGTTGAACCAGGGGTGAAATCTAAAATTTATTACTACCGGTTCTGTGGGTGTGGCTTGGTGGGCATGGCCAATTTTTTTTTACTTTTAAAACCATTTTTTACATGTAAAACCAGGTAAAAAATTCTTTCAAAAGGCTCTGACGATCCCAGCTGAGTTGCCTGATGCTGGGATTGTCAGAGCTTGGATCGTCAGAGCCATTTAAAAGAAAAAAAAGTTTTTTACTTTTAAATGGCTCTGACGAGCCAAGCTGATTGGCAGGCAACTCAGCTGGGATCGTCAGAGCTTGGTTCGTCAGAGCCATTTAAAAGAAAAAAAAGGCTCTGATGATCGTGCGGCTCAGCTGGGCATGGGGGGGTGGGGGCAGGGATTTTTGCTACCGGTTCTCCAAATTGTCCACTGCCATCGCTACTTGCCCGAGCCGGTCTGAACCATAAGCATTTCACCCCTGGGTTGAACACAAGAAAGGAAATGACATGCTTGGCTGTTTAGAAAGCTAGTTTGTTAAGAAAAGGATCTTCTATATCAGGGGTCTCCAACCTTGGCAACTTTAAGCTTGGAGGACTTCAACTCCCAGAATTCTGGGAGTTGAAGTCCTCCAAGCTTAAAGGTGCCAAGGTTGGAGACCCCTGTTCTATATTAATACTCTCCTTTTTCTGAAGTGGGAGAGATTGGGAAAGAAAATTAGAAAAAATGAGTGACCAAATCTTATTTCAACACTGAAGTCAGCTCCATATTTTACAGTAAATCTGAACTCAAAGACTGAAGCACAGGCAACATGGCACCGACAGCTTTATAATTCTGGTGTTGCTTCTGGTTCTATGAACCTTTCCAAGAAGGCATGGTTTGGGAGCTTTCTAAATAAATGAATAGGACAGCTAAATTAAGTCACATTTCTAAATCACCAGCCTAGTTAAGGGTAAAAAAAAAAGTTTCATCATAATAGGAGCCATTTACAGCACTACTCTAAACTTTCACCACAGTTAACTATTTCTAGCATTTAATATTATAGCTTGGAAAAAAAATCTCTTTCAGCCCTTTCATACAAAGGTGAAGGCATAATAAATAGGATTTCAACTGTGAGAGAACATAACGCTAAACAAGATTAGAGGTCTTTATTTTTTAATGAATGCATGAACTCTGGAGATGATCCAGCTTTACTTTCCAACTGGTGACATTGTCCCTTGTCTCTGACCTGTACAGAAATGGGATCAAGGTGTAGGAATGCTGAGTTGTTTACATTCCAGTGAACTAAAGAGACCCAGACTGAGACAGCACTAACTCTCTCTAAATATGTTAAACATTTTACTCCATAGACTGGTCTTAGTGATGGAGAATTATAAGTAATCTGATGTTCAAACATCTTGCAGGAAGAAAGAAGAACAAATATACCTGACAGTGGAGAATTCATCTGAATGGATGGATACATATGGGCAGTGGTGGGTTGCTCCCGGTTCACAAGAACCGATAGTGAAACCAGCAGAAGGCTCCACCCACTGACCCAGACATCATCAGAAGTGATCTGTGCATGCATGCGCGGGCACAATGCGAACCAATAGTAAAGGTAAGTAGAATCCACTCCTGCAAATGGGTATACATTCTCAGAAATAATCTACTACAATGTTTTATATAGTGATTTTTCTTCTGACACGTATAGGAATTACTGGAAGAGTTCATAGAGTATTTTGAGGAGGGAATCTTTTGTATTTTAAAACCTTAAATAGTTAGGAGAGTTTACAAAGTGGCTAAAAATCAGGAAATTCATATGGACAGCTTGATAACTAGCTATACACTACTAAAATTCTCATTGTCCTACTTTCATCTGGGTGAAATGTTCATAGGGCAACATTTTTTGAGCCAAGGCACCACAAGTGGTCTAACTTGAATGTGTCCAAAATCTGCTTTATCCGGGGCTCATAATGCTGGTAAAATGGCCCTGCCCATGCACTCCCTTAAACTTTGTTCTCCCACACGTGTCTTCCCCAACCCATGTTACCCCAGCATACCTTCCCTGACCCATGTAGCACTTCTTGTTTATCCCAATGCACTCTTCCTGACCCATGGCCTGCTGTACCTTTCTTGTTCCCCATGCATCCTCACCAACCTGCATGCCTGACCATGTAGCACCTCTTGTATAGTCCTTGGTCCTTGGTCCTTTATGCTGACTCATGCCATCCCCTTCTGCTGTCCCTCACTGCACAGCACCTCTTGCATACTTCCAAGCACCCTCAGGCACACTTCCTAACTCACACTATCTGAGCTACATGTTGTCCCTGACCATCATTGAACCTCTCACACGCCCCTGTGACCCCATGTATTCTGATTGATATGCATCACTCCCCCATTCACCATACCCATGAGTCAGTGGTGGGTTGCCCCCGGTTCAGACCAGTTCTATAGAACGGTAGTAAAACTGGCAGGAGGCTCCGCCCACTGATCCCGATGTCATCAGAATGCTTCTGCGCATTTGCAGAAGAGCACACGCACATGGCCTCATTGCAAACCAGTAGTAAAGGTAGGTAGAACCCACCCCTGCCATGAGTGCACTATCTTTGTGCACTACTGTGATGTCCTCACACACTTCTTTTTTTTTTATTAAAAGTTTTATAAAAATACAAACATATAAAACCCCCCTCCCCCCTACCTCCCCATCCCTCCCACCCTTCAACCCCTCTCCCCCCCGCGACTACCCAGAGTGGAATACAGGGTTTTTCCTTCAACAAAAAAATTTTTAAGACCATCAACCTATCCAATTTCTAGTTTACAAACACTATCAAAATCTTAACTCCAATCTAATAATAATAATAAAAAAAGAAATTTACAACTCTATAGTCCTCTTCATTCATACGCAATTTGATGTCTTCTTATATGATATTTGTTCCGAATATAATCAATCCATTTCCTCCACTCCAAAATAAATTTTTCTTGCGTATGGTCCTTCAAATATGCCGAGATCTTAGCCATCTCAGCTAAGTTCATTACTTTTACAATCCAGTCTTCTACTGTGGGCAAAGAGTCTTTTTTCCAGTGTTGTGCAACCAACAATCTAGCTGCTGTTATTAAATTTAAAATCAACTTAGTCTCCAGTAATGTACATTCATTTATAATACCCAATAAGAAAAATTTCGGTGTAAATTCCAACCTTTTTTTCAAAATATTTTGCATTACCCACCAAATCTTTATCCAAAATGCTTTAACTTTCTTACAGGTCCACCAAATATGAAAATAAGTTGCATCTTCACAGCCACACCGCCAACATTTAGCTTGTACATTAGGATACATACATGACAACTTTTTTGGATCTAAATGCCATCTATAAAACATCTTATAAAAATTTTCTCTAAGGTTTTGTGCTTGAGTAAATTTAACATTTCTAACCCAAATCTTTTCCCATGTCTCCATCATTATTGGTTCTTGTAAATTTCTAGCCCATTTAATCATACAATCTTTAACCAACTCTGTTTCAGAATCTATCTCTAATAATACATTATATAATCTTTTAATATGCATAATACCCTGATCCCTAATTTGCTTTACCAAATTTTCTTCATTTTCCATAAGACCTACTTTTTGATCCTCCCTCCATCTTGCTTGAAGTTGACCATATTGAAACCAGGTATAAATTATCCCTTCCTTCTTCAAAACCTCTAAGGGTTTAAGTTGTAATTTACCCCTTCCTCTAAATAAAAGTTCTTTGTATGTGATCACCTCCATCTTTTGTTCTATACTTATATTTTCTATTGCATGTCTAGGATTTGCCCAGATAGGTATTTTATAATCCAGTTTATATTGGTATTTCTTCCAGACTCTCAACAAAGCATTTCTAAGCATATGATTTTTAAAAGCTTTATCCACTTTTTTTTCATACAATAAATAAGCATGCCATCCATAAAGTAAGTCGTATCCTTCTAAATTCAAAATTCTGTCCTCTGTTAAATTAAACCAATCACTAATCTGAACTAATACCGAAGCTTCATAATATAATCTTAAATTTGGCATTTTTAAACCACCTCTCTCCCGAATATCTTGTATAATTTTTAATTTAACTCTAGGTTTTTTACCTGACCATATAAAGGTATTAAGACCTTTTTGCCATTCCCTCAGTTGTTCATCCTTCTTCAACACCGGTATCATTTGGAACAAAAATAAGAACTTAGGTAATACATTCATTTTAACTGCTGCTATTCTACCTAATAAGGATAATTGTAACTTTTTCCAATCCTCCATTTCTTTCTGCACCTTTCGCCATAAAACTTCATAATTGTTTTTAAATAGCTTCGTATTTGAACCAGCAATATACACACCCAAATATTTAACCTTTTTAACTATTTCAAATCCCGATATTTGTTGAAGCTCTTCTCTTTGATTAGAAAATATATTTTTAGTCACTATCTTAGTTTTATGTTGATTTATTTTAAATCCCGAGACTTTGCCATAATATTCTATCAATTCCAACATATATGAAACTGTATCTATAGGTTGCGTTAGTGTAACAACTAAGTCATCTGCAAAAGCCCTCAACCTATAATCTTGCTGTCGAATCACTATTCCTTTTAGTTCTTTAGATTCACGTATCTTTTTCAGCAAAATTTCCAAAGATAAAACAAACAATAAGGGAGATAGTGGACAACCCTGCCGCGTTCCCTTTTCTATCTTAAAACTATCCGTTAAACTTCCATTAATAATTATTTGTGCAGTTTGTTCCCTATATATTGCTTTAATTGAACTCTTAAATTGCTCCCCAAATTGCATTTTATCTATTATTTTAAATAAAAATTGCCAATTCAATCTATCAAAAGCTTTCTCTGCATCCAGAAAGAAAAAAGCTGCAGGAATATGATTATTTTTCTCTAAATATTCAACCAAATTTATTATTTGTCTCAAGTTGTATTTCATATATCTCCCCCTTATAAACCCTGATTGATCATTGTGAATTATTTGTTGCATAATTGGCATTAATCTATTTGCCAGTATTTTGGTAAAAATCTTATAATCAGTATTTAAAAGTGAAATAGGTCTAAAATTTTCAGGTTTAACACAGTTTTGATCTTCTTTAGGAATCAGTGATATAAAAGCTGTTTTCCATGAAGGTGGAGTATCTCCCCCAGATTGAATTTTATTAAAAAGCATTCTAAGCGGTTCCACCATTTCCATCTGCAAGTTCTTATAATAAATAGCTGTCAACCCATCCGTTCCCAGTGTTTTACCTGCTTTTAACTGTTTAATTGCTAAAATAATCTCTTCAGAGTTTATTGGTTGGTTCAAACCTTCTCTTTGATCCAAGGTTAATTCCTGAATATCAACCTCTCTAAGATATCTATCTATATCTTTACCTTGTATCAAATCTCCTGCATATAATTTTGTATAATATTCTAAAAAGGCTTTTTTAATCAAGTTTTGTTGATAAACTTCTTTACCTTTATATTCTATCTTACCAATAATACGTGATCTTTGCTTTTTCCTTAACATATAAGCTAGCCATCTGCCTGGTTTATTAGCATTGCAAAATGTATTATGTTTGGCATATTGTAAGGTAGTTGCAACTTGATCAGCCATTAACATATTAAATTGCTGTCTTAATATACTTATTGCTTCTTTCATTTTTTTATCTTCTGGATTATCTATTAATAATTGTTCTTTCTTTTTTATTTCTTTCTCAATATCCTTCCGTTTTTTTGCCTGCTTTTGTCTATATTTATTATTTATATATATCAACACTCCCCTCATATAGGCCTTACTTGCATCCCAAACCATTTCCATAGAGGTACCTTTATATATATTATTAACAAAAAACTCCTTCATATATTTTTTAAGTTCTTCAAAATTTTCTTCATATCTAAATAAATTTTCATTTAATCTCCAAGACCTCCTTTCTTTTCTCTCCTGTTCTAATTCCAACCAAACTGGGCTGTGATCAGCTAAAATCCTTGGAAATATCTTAACTTTCTTCACCCTAGAAAGGAAATCAGATGTTAACAAAATAAAATCAATCCTAGAAAAGGATTGATGTCTATCAGAAAAAAAGGTAAAATCTTTTTCATCTGGATTCCATTCTCTCCAAACATCCCTTAGTTCAAAATCATCCATAATTTCAAAAAAGGGTTTGGGTAGTTTAGCCCTTGAGGCAGCTTTAGATATGGTCTTCTTATCCTTAGAAATATCAATTACTCCATTCCAGTCACCCATAAAAATAATTGATTTGTAATCCCATTGCGATATTTTGGCATGTAAAAATTTATAAAAATTTTCCTGTTGCTGGTTCGGCGCGTAGATTCCAATTAAAAGCATTGTTCCATTTTGGGTCCTCACGTCAATTGCTATATATCTTCCTTGATCATCTGCCTCTATCAAATTTGCTGTTATATTCTTTTTTATATATACCACTATTCCATTTCTCTTTTCCAAAGATGATGCCACAAAATGATTTCCTAGTTTGGAATTAATTAAATATTTCTGTTCTGTTGATTTAATATGTGTCTCTTGCAAGCATACAATATCGTTATTAAATTGTTTCAAATAATGATAAACTTTCTTTCTCTTTTGTGGCGAGTTCAAACCATTGACATTCCAAGACAGAAATTTAACTGGCATCTTTGCGAGACTGAAGCATATGGAGCATATTTTGAAGATCATCTTTCACCTTGATCTTCGGTCTTGCCCCCCCCACTGCTTCTGATTTTGTATTCATTTGTTGTTGTTGTTGTTGTTTAGTAGTTGCTCTTGTGACACGTTGTGCTCTTGGTTCCTCCAATTTTGCAAATTCCAGTGGCGCTTGCAGTTGACTTAAAGGAAAAGGAAGTGGTACTAGGTCCAATTGGTTCTGGTCATCTTGATTCTTGGGTTCTCCAACCACTGCTTCAGCATACGTTAGAGACTGTTGCTTTCCTTTTTCTGCTTTTTTATCATCTTTCGGGGTATGTTCCACTTTCAGTACACTACGGTAAAATTCTCTTGCTTTCTCAACGGTATTCAGTCGGTACCTCTCTCCAGCACAATCCACTATTATGCCTACTGGAACATCCCATCTGTACACTATTTGTTGTCTTCTTAACTCCTCCACTAAAAAACCAAGATTCTTTCTGTCTCTAGGCATTTTAGGAGGAATCTCTTTCAGCACCTTAATTTCCTGTCCTACTGTGATGTCCTCACACACTTCTTGACATGAAATGCCACCTCTGCATCTCTCACACATTCCCCAGGCATCCTTCTTGACCTGTACTGCCCATCTAACTACCCAGCACCTTTTACGCATTCCAATGCATCATTCCTGACCTCTACCCCACCCCATACCCTTGCTCCTTCCCTCACTTACCTGCCTGCTGACCTTGTACTACAACTTCCTGCAATCTTCTCCACTGACTTTTTCCCATCAAGCTTTCCAGAAGTAAATGAGGAAGCCAGGAAGAAGTTAGAAATTATTCCCACTCCCGCTGCTTTTTTTGCCCACCTGTGGTGATTTTGTTTTGTCTGTTTAGGTAAAAGAATATTCTTCAAACAATGACCAAATGGGATCTGGGTTGTCTAGTTATTTTATTTATTTATTAAACTTATATGCTGCCTATCTCACCATCAGGTGATTCTAGAAGTAGAGTCTAGAAGTAGGTAGACTTTCATAGTAAGACTCAAGGTAGACTTTGTTTTTTTCTGTATCTGTTGAAATAGAGGCAATTACAACAACAGTTCTACAGAAGTACAGATACAAAAGTAAGGAAAACAACATTTCAAAAGCAGGTTTTTTTCTGTGCCAGGTATGGAGGCTATGCCTGGTAGAAGTATGAGGCTGTTTTTTAAATTAAGAATTAATAATTAATAATAGGAGCCTGTGTAGTGTAGGGGGCTAATGCCTCCTACTAAAGGCAGCAATTAACACCAGCTGCCTGTAATTTCTGTGAGTTCAATCCTAGCCAGGCTCAAGGTCAACTCAGCCTTCCATCCTTTCTAAGGTGGGTAAATTGAGGACCCAGTTTGTGGGGGCAATGAGCTGACTTTGTATAAATATGCAAAAGTATGAAGGCTATTGCTTAACGCATTGTAAGCCACCCTGAGTCTCCGGAGAAGGGCGGCATATAAATCAAATTAAAAAAAAAAGAATAAGAAGAATTAAAAAGTATTTAGATTTTGTATTCAACATGTTTCTTCTAGATACATGTTCAATTAATTTATTTTTTTGATCTGGAGGGCTACCTTCTCCCAGATGACTGTGAACAGCTAACAATTGAATTGAGAAAATGGCGATTAGGGAAAAAAAAGTACTTATACAGTATGCCCAGATAAAATTACACATTTTATTACAAAGGAAAACTGCCAAGAAAACCAACAAATTAACCCTATGTCTCGGAGCAAAGCATGTTTTTAAAATTTGCACAACTTTTGTAGGGTGTTCAGGTTCGGTTAATCTTTAATTTTAATATATTAAAGTACTTACGTAGATGATGTAATTGTCCTGCAGAGAATTCTATTCCAAATTGTTCTTTTTAATATTTCTGAACATTTTAAAGTAGTGATAAGAAATTCATTTCAGAATTTATTAAATATGCTGCTTATTCATCTGGTTTGCAGATGAAGTGAAGAAGTACATATTTGGCCAAGCCTTAATTTGGTAAAAAAAAAAAAATAAATAGTAACAATAATTTGAACTTTAGATGTTTGGTGAAAGACAAATCTTACAAACATTCGGTGACTGTTTTGATGTAACGTTTCCAGAGCATAGTATAGATCTATATAGTTAAGGATGGAAAAGATTTTTTTTCCCTCTAGGTTTTTCATTTCAGATTTACAAGTTTCTATTTTAGATGTTAGTTAAATGTTTGGAAAATAAATACTATTACATGGAAAATGGCTGGAGAAACTGGAAAAATGAGAGAAAGGTTATAGAGATTGTTTTTAACCAAAATCATCCAAGTCTAGTGGTTCCAGGCAACATTGCAGCTGTTTCAATAAAACATTTCTCTGTTCCAAGAGAAAATGGTATGCTTTTTAGACTGCACAAAGCATTCATAACAGGTGTTTTCACAAAATGTAATGGCATAAATGAAACCACCTCTTTCTGAAGTATCAGAGCAACAAGACTGATGCAGCAGCTTCATCTCCAGCTGTTTTGCACATATGTGCATACATGGTGATGCCAAATCACTGGCAATACCAGTGGATGTGTTGCATAGAGGCAACTTTGCATTTGTGATTAATTTATTGATGGTTTGCTCTGGTGAGACCTAAGATGAGAAATATATAGGTTGCATTTTTATAGTCATGCACAAATATTCACATTATGTAAAACTTTGAAAAGCGCCTATCCTCACAGCGGAGAAGCTGTTAAATAGTGGAACAGCTGGACTGCTTTCCCTCTTTAATATAAAGTTAGGCCTGACTATATGGATTTAACAAAGTTGAATTTATGAGCTGAACATACATATATACGCATATATATACATATACATTTTCATATACCTATGCCTATAGCTATGCCTGTACGTATACCTACAACTACACCTACACACACACATATAAATTTATATTAAAATGATTTGTTATGAATGCAACTGCTTGAGGGTTCCTGGATTGGAACTGAAAGGCGAAAGGGAAGCAGTATGCTCCCTCCCATTTTGGGATAGACCAGGTGCTTCGACAGAAAAACACTTTTTATATATCTATATCTATATCTATATCTATATCTATATCTATATCTATATCTATATCTATCTATACCTATACCTATACCTATACCTATATCTATATCTATATCTATATCTATATCTATATCTATATATAATTTACTTATTTAAAAGTATAAATTATATATATAATTTAATTATATATATAATTTACTTGGGAAGAAGACTCATTAAACCCAGTGAGACTCTCATCTGCATTGCTATATTTTTGCACATTATAGCTGCCAAGTTAATTTTATTGGAAAGTAAGAAAGAAGAAAAATATTCTGATAAGTTATTTGTGCCTGATCACTCTCTGCAATCATATCTTTCAGCCCTGAGCAATAGGCTATGCCTATACGCCTCCACACTGAGACATTATCCTGAAAAAAAAGCTCCTATGTTGCCTAATACTATGTCTTACTAATATAAAGTGACCTTCCTGAATGACATAAATAGAAGGACATGTCAGCACATGCTGCGTCACTGTGGCACATAAGAACAAATATGCCGTTCAGGACACTGTTTAATATGCTTATAATGTGTGATTATGACAATATTTATTTTTCCACTGTAGAATGATTTTCTATCCACATAAAAACTGTAGACTAGTTGAAGATCAGGCTGTTCCATTGCAAGTCTTCACAAGTTTAATAATACTTGGCCTTGGCCTTGGCATCATATGATATTATTTAATGTAGATGTTTTTTCTATGTGAAATGAAAAAAAAATTGTAATGTTTGACACCATAATGAATGAAAAACTTTTGTAAATCAGTGGCAAATCTGCAGTTAGCTGAAGCTCTTAATTCTGGATCACCGTAGAGATTTGGATTTTTTAAAAAAGAATATATCACTATAATTCTGCAAAATGTCCTATTTTGTTCTCTTTTGGTTTTGTTGAGAACCTTTAGTTATTAACCAAAAGGATATATGCCTGGCTAGGTGTCTCAGTGCCTAAGACGCTGAGCTTGTCGATTAGAAAGGTTGGCAGTTTGGCGGTTTGAATCCCTAGCATAGGTCTCCTGCTTGAGCAGGGAGTTGGACTAGATGACTCCCAAGTCTGTTACTTTTTGTTTGTTATAAGGAGATGTTAAATGTGTGTGTGTAGAGGGGAACAATGTACTGTAGACATAAAATTGTAATTATGTATTAGAACTGTATGGAAAGGAATGTGTAGTTTTCACAGAATTAATATAAGCATCCTTATATGCTTTTAAGGATATAAGGAACATAGGTCTAGATTTATTTAATTCTAATTTATTATTTAATAAAATATTATTAGGACCGGGGACAAAAATGATTACAAATATATACAATTACCTATTAAGATATAAATTGGAAGAAGAAACAGTCAAAGAAATGATAAGTTGGGCTAGGAATTTTGGACACACTATAGAATTGGAAAATGGGAAAAACTGTGAGGAAAAAAATTGACTATGGGAAAAAATTGTGGGAAAAAAAAATTGACTATGGCAGTAACATATAAAGAAAACAGCTATAAAATGTTTTATGGATGGCATTTAGCACCAGCGAGATTGGCAAAATGTACTCCAACATATCACCTAAATGTTGGAGATGTGGCCCTAAATTAGGAACATACTACCACATGTGGTGGATGTGTCCCAGTGTTAAAATTTTTTGGTATAAAACCAGAAGGTGGGTAGAAGAGATTACATTCCAAAAGATTGATTTCAAACCGGAGTTGTTTCTTCTAGGAATGATTAATAAGAAAATGGAGAAAAGTTTGTACTACATAACATTGCATATATTAACGGCAGCCAGAATTGCTCTGGCATAAATGTGGAAACAGATCAATACACCACCTGAAGAAATAGTAATTAAAAAGATCCTCAAATGTGCTGAAATGGATAAAATGACAATGAAGATTAAAGAAAGAGATGATTTGGACTACTATAAAATGTGGAATAGATTCTATACGTGGTTAGAAAATAGAAATCAAAACAAGAAATAAGAATGTAAATAGAAATTTGACCAATTGGAAACTAAGAGTATTGAATACTGGTAAGGATGAAATATTGACTATGTTAATAAATAGGATGTAAGTACTGTATACAGTTTATAACAATTTAGTTTATAAGAATGTTCAATATGGTTATACAAGAATAAGAGAATGATTATGATGATTGAATTTAAAAGTAAAGATAATTGTCAATGCAGAAAGTTGTAAAATATTATATAATGTTGTTATTTATGTTTTGTATGTTACTGCTTGGTATATGTGCATGCTTTTTTTCTTTTTTCTTTGTCTCCTCCCCACATCTTTTGTCTTTTTCTGTTATGTTTTTGGTTTTAAAAATGTAAAATATTCAATAAAAACTATTTTTTTAAAAAAGAACATAGGTCTAGCATCTTCCTACTTTTGACAGATAGTCCTTTATCATTATTCCATCATCTTCTACAGAGCCAAACCTTTAAGACCTTATGAAAAGCCAGTAGATTTGCAGCAAATCTAATTTGGGGGAAATTATGTTAACGGGGTCTGGTACAAGGATAGAAAATACTCTCTTCTGGGGATCTGCCAAATGACATTCCTTAATGGATAGGACTCAGAGCATGCCACTCTTGGCAATATGGGCTATATGGGTAGGTACAATTGGAGAGATATAGTCCAACAAACAATCTGGCTCCATGAGATGAAGGACTATATTTTACCACCAATACTATGAATTTAACCTAGAAATATACCAACAGGCAATACAGCTGGAAGACCAGAGAGGTTACATGTACTGAAGAAAAATCATCCATAACTGCCTGCACTACTTCACATGTAGTAGTGCAAATGACTGGATGTTCATGTAGAGCACATTGCAATAATCCAATCCTATGTTATTGCTCAGTTTCTTCCTCCGGTTTTGTTTTGTTTTTGCTGAGGCTTGCTATGACAGAACTCCACCTCTATCACATGTGGTGCTGAGATTTTCCTGGATAAAGTACCCCAACAATATTTTAGGTGACCTATAGTTGCCTTGATGAAGATATGCCCAAACCTACTTAAGTATACAATCAGGGGTGAAATGCTCCCGGTTCAGAATGAATCACCCGATCTGGTAGCGATGGTGGCGGGAACTGGTAGCAAAAATCCCTGCACCCATGTCCAGCTGAGCCATACGATCATCAGAGGCTTTTTAAAAAAACTTTTAAAAGCATTTTTTCTACAACCTCTTCGGCCAAAAAAATGCTTTTAAAAGTAAAAAAATGCTCTGATGATCATGCAGCTCAGCTGGGATCGTCAGAGGCTTTTCAAGGCATTTTTTTCTGCAACCCCTTCAGCTGAAGAGGTTGTAGGAAAAAAATGCCTTGAAAAGCCTCTGGCGATCCCAGCTGACTTGCCTGATCGTCAGAGGCTTCTAAAAGCATTTTTTCCTGCAACATTTTAAGGTTGTAGAAAAAATGTTTTTAAAAGTAAAAAAAAAAAAAGTTGGCCACGCCCACCCAGTCACATTACACCCCCCACTCCCCACCAAGCCATGCCCATAGAACCGGTAGTAACAAATTTTAGATTTCACCCCTGTATACAATAACATTTCAGCTGCAACATAAATTAGATGTGCAGCAGAGGTGGGTTTCAGCAGGTTCTGACCAGTTCTGCAGAACCAGAAGCAGAAATTTTGAGTAGTTTGGAGAACAAGTAAATATCACCTCTGACTGGCCCTGCCCCCAATTATTCTCTGCCTCCTGAGTCCCAGCTGATCAGTAGGAAATAGGGATTTTGCAGTAACCTTCCCCTGGACTGGGGTGGGAATGGAAATTTAACAGTATCCTTCCCCTGCCACGCGCATGTAGCCACACCCACCAAGCCACACCCACAGAACCTATAGTAAAAAATTTTGAATCCCATCACCAGTGTGCAGACTTGATTATTATTACAAATGTTTGCAGCGTGCCTGTATTCTGGCCCTGAAAACTGGTTTTGGAAGAAAAATTGTCTTCTGGACACTGGGGAGGGGAGGGTTTCAAGTGAGCAGAAACAATTCAGTAAAATAGCCAGAGGATAGTTAGGGATAGGACAAAATTTGAATAATTTTAGAGAGTGTCTAGTCTATACCCAAAGCTTTGTGAGAATATGTGGACTTGGACAACATATCCTAGTAAAGTAAATACAATTTTTCTCCATGGAAGAAAATATAGATAGAGTTTTAGTAGGGACAAATATCAGAAATGGAAGACGATCTTGGTAAATGGGCCAATGTGACAATATGATTTTTCTGGGTTGAAATGAGAAAAAAGCACCTGGTTATGTTGTTTGTACTTCTGTACCACCTATGTCTTTACCTGAGTTAACAAAGAAAAAAGACTTGTTGAAAAGGTGGCTCAGATAGGAAATAGGTCTTGTCCATGGATGTTGAAGACCAGCACTTTCAGTTAGAATGGAAAGAGAGGATAATGTAGACTTGATATAATACAGTTTAGGTATCAAAGCTTTGTTATTGTCCAGGATGTTCTATACCAACAGAAGTTTCCAAATCTACTTCAAAGGTAGATGCAGCCCTGCATATGTAATGTGCCCTGTAATCGCAATAGTTTAGCCCTATAATCGCAATAGTTTAGCTTGCATGTAACAGTTAAAAAAAAAAAGACACCTAGTTTTCATCACAGCTTTTTCTGTATTTGCTATATTAGCCTAAGCCTGCAAAATAATATCCAAACTGCTGCATTCATTACTGCTGAGTCCCAATTTCCCATCAAAATTATTGTTAATTGCTTCCTTTGAGGAGAGAATGGAATGAAAACCTAAGCAAACTGCAGTTAAAAGCTGCTGGGTTTGGCCAAAGTATCATATGCATGAAAAACATAAGCAGTAAAATGAGTATAATTATTCCCATTTAACTTTGCTTTGAAATGTAACTATATTGTTCCTATTGCATTGTACCTTTCACAAGCAGTATTAAAGCAATGTTTTCTATATATTGTTTCTCTTCAATAAATGATTAAATGTTAAGTGGTCTGAAATATGAAGTCTGTATTGAAAGTATTTTTCTACTATCCCTTCCTAATTTCATAATGCTATTAAAACACTTCCTTCCTTCCCTCCTTCCTTCCCTCCTTCCTTCCTTCCTTCCTTCCTTCCTTCCTTCCTTCCTTCCTTCCTTCCTTCCTTCCTTTCTTTCTTTCTTTTTTTTCAATTGTAATAGGATGTAGGAATGATCTTGGGAAACAGAAGGAAGAGCTGCAGACTGAACAAGCATGGAAAAGGTATCTCAGTAAATAGAAGGAGAGAGAGTGTGGAAAGCATTTCAGAAGTGACATTTCCTAGTTTTCTAGGCAGGAGTCCAGACAAGAAACCGAATACAGAATATTAGCAATATCTTTATTGTAAACTTACACTAGCAGAGTCTTGCAAGTCTGAGAATATTTCTCCCTGCCTCTCCTTTTAGTCTCTGAAAAACTAGGAAAGATACTATATATTAATAGAAAAACTTAATTGTGTAGTGGATAACTACTGAGCATTTAATTTATATAGGATTTTATATTTTTTGAGAAAGCACTCAGTTTTTAATTTGCTCTCTACATATTCTTTACGTTGGGCACTGAATGAATGACTTAATCATACATTATATTGCAAGACTTTATTCCAGACTAATACTGGATCCTTCGGAAGAAGAAAAAGACACAGAAAACTTTGTAGAAGGTGGGCTGAGTTTTGAAGAAAGTGTGCTATAGATGATATAAACCTCTTAATGAATGGTCTGGAAACATATAATAATCTGCTTCTATCCTGGACTATTTGTACTGTGGCTCATTAATGTATCTTCCTAGTGTGCTATTTGTCCTGGTGACTAATACACAAACCACATGTTTTAAAAGAGAAAAATGTGGTTTGAACCTTTGCTTTTCTTCGGTTCAAAGCATGTTTTACAATGGGAGGATTTATGGGAAGAGTTTACTTAATTATTTAAGAATTGGGAAAGGGGATGCTGTCTGACTGATAATGACAGAGATGGGATGTCTAGCAATCACAATGTCATAATTCTGAATTGAACATAAGGTTGCAATAGAAGATTGCTATTTCTTTTCCACCATTGTAGCCATGAATCCTAGCTTAAATAACACTTTAGTGATTGCAAGTATCTTTGTTAATTAATTCAAGTTTGGTTTAAATATGAAAAGGGGAAAGAGCCATTTTGAAATTGTCTATAAGGAATTTGCGTCTGCAATACAACTATAAGGCACATACATTACCTGATCATTATCTTATGAAGTGGTGTGTGTGTATGTGTGTGTGTGTGTGTGTGTGTGTGTGCGTGTGTGTGCACGCGCCTTCAAGTTAGTGTTAACTCTTGGCAACTGCATGAACAACTCTATGTAATTTTCTTGGCAAGATTTCAGAAGTGGTTTGCCATTGCCTCCTTCCTAAGGCTGAAACACAGAGGCTGGTCCAAAGTTACCCAGTTGACTTTGTACTAAGGTGGCACTAGAACACTTGGTTGACTGGTTCTACTTCTTCTCATTTTTTTAAAAAAATTTGATTTATATGCCGCCCTTCTCCGCCCTTCTCATTGTAAGGGCGGCTTACAATGTGTTAAGCAATAGCCTTCATACTTTTGTATATTTATACAAAGTCAGCTCATTGTCCCCAACACATTGGGTCCTCAATTTACCCACCTTAGAAAGGATGGAAGGCTGAGTCGACCTTGAGCCTGGCTAGGATTGAACTCACAGAAATTACAGGCAGCTGGTGTTAATTTTACTTGTTACTTATTTTGTTGCTGGTTCTATCAGAATTATGAGACTGTAAAAGCACCTAAAATGCATATCTTTTGAGGGAGAGTTGAAATAAAAATAATTAAATAAACAAAAGTCAGAAAATGTATGTTTATAGAAAATCATACCTTTTAATTGGGTACAGTTTAAACTGTGATGATTGCCATGTGAGTCAGTTGGATATAATGAGATTTCCATCTATAATGGTTGGAAGTAATGAGAGTGATGAGTGTTATACAGTGATTTTTGATGGACCAGGTAATTTAGTTGTAAATTGCAAACACATTTCAGATTGTGTTCAGACATGCCTAGTATCCTGTTTATCCTTACTATTTGGGAAACTGTCAATAAACTGTCCAGAAAATCCTCTCTATAGTAAGCTTTCAGTGGCAGCTCTCCTGGGCCCAAATTCAACCTGCTGTGAATAGATTTTATTTAGTTTTTCCTTAGCCTTCACATACTGGAGACTCAGTATTCAGGATCCAAATTTTATTTTCAGTTCTTTTCTAATACAAACAAAACCCAAAACAGATTCATGTACTGTCTTTTCACTTTTAAAACCATTCATATTAGTGGCCATCACCTTATTTGATGCTAATAAAATCCACATGTTAATTTTCTGCTGTATGGAAGTACGTTCTTTTGTTCTAAATCTTCATTGCACATTGCCTCCTTTACAGGAAAAACAATGCAGTGTCTCCATTTTTTGTGTGTGCATGAATTGCTGATCACATTTTATGTGTTTAACCAATTAATATATTGGTTTTTGTATTTTGCAAGCTATGTAGAGTATATTGGAATGGTGACTATAACAGATTTAAAATAATGATTTCTACAAAATTAATTTGCATAATGTGTCATTATTTGCCAGTAATGAAAAATTGGCAAGAACATATAGCTGAATAGTATATATAGTATACTATATATACTGTATGTGTGTGTGTGTGTGTGTATATATATATTAGTATATATATATATATATATATATATATATATATATATATATATATATATATATATGTATATATATATACATACATACATACATACATACATACATACATACATATACATATAGTACAATAAGGTGTTTTTGCACTTTCTTAGTTGCAGCCCAGTGTCTTGAATCCCAAAGGGAAGGCATCAAAAAGGAATTCCTTTTACTGGGTATTTTCAGCATGGGCAATATGAATAGTCAAGGAGGCTTAAGAGTGATGGAAATCTGTTTAAGAGAAAACATCAACATTAGCACCTTCTTGCACTTCCAACAAAAACTTTAAAAACTCCACAAGAGAAATTTAGAAGTACTAACTTAGAGAATATGTTAAAGAAAAAGCAATCGTCTCTTTCTTTGAAAATGAACAAGTGAGGCAAATTTCAGCATAGCATTAAATGCCATTTATATTTATGTTTTTTATCCTGCCTTTCCATCAGGACCTCCTTTTTAAACCACCATTGAATGTATTAAAGGTCCAGCTTCAGTCCAGTGAATTAGCCATCAGTCACATTATGTTAATATATGTGAGGAAAGGTAGTCTCTTGGTTATATGACTAGTATAATCAATGTAAAGGAATAAATAAATATAGAATTTTACAGTAGTACTTGTGTATTTCTAAGGAAAATCTGTACTTTAATTAAAAATTCCAAAATGTAAAAAAATAAAAAAAAATTTAAAAAATCTTGGGCCTCAAAAGACACTAGTACAGTTTTAACAGGTCAACAGAACACAGGTTCTTGTATCCCTAAGCCAAAATAATCCTTGCCAAATACTCTGTAGCTCAAATGTAATATTTCTTGTATTCGGTGGAGAAATTGTTTATACATGGGTAGAAAGGACAGTGAAGAATCATATAAAATATTGAATGGAAAGTTTGCAACAGCTTCAGCTATATTCTTTGGCATATTGGTGTAGTTAGTTTTTTTCCCCCATCAAATGATTTGGCAAAATTGCCTACCAAGCCTGGTATAATATTAGCTGTTTGCCTTCTTCCATTTTGCACTTTGTTACATCAGATTTTAATCATTTATAAATCAAATTTATCGTTATAGTAAGAAGCTATTAAATTTTCAGTATTATTTCATGCATGACAATGGTGGAATTCACTACTCTAATATCAAATTCATTTAGAATGTTTAAAAAGATATTCTGGAAATATATGGAGTAGGAGTGTTAAAAAAATCAAGGCATTTTTGAGCATTTTGTCTGGCAATCTTAGAATATTGGACAATAGAGCAGGATGTTTTTTTAAGTAAAACTTTATGAATACACACATACACACAAAATTGTGAAGTTGAAACAAGAAGGAAAAAAAGCTATAGAAAAAAGTAACTTCCAACTTTCTCAGCTATAGTTGCAAGTATAAAATATGGCTCTTTGAGTTAGACAAAAACATAACGTATTTATTTATTATTTATTGTATTGTATTGTATTGTATTTTTATATCGCCCTTCTCCTGAAGGTCTCAGGGTGGTGTAGAGCCATTATAAAACAGTAACAACACAAAAATTAAAAAAAAATCCTTAAAATTCCACCCTTTGGACGCAATTAAAAACCCCAACTAAAAACTATTTTAAAACCGTTTTAAAAAACCTAATTAAAATCATTGTTCCATCAGACCATATATAGTACTTCTATAATCATAAACAAGTTTAATTATCAGATGCTAAGGTTAAGGTTTATTTCTTTCAGTTTCAAGCAAAAAGTATGTTGATTTCCTATTCATATCTGTTATTATAAAGCCAATGGCCATCACTGTAATTGCCGCTGCTGTGGAACTCCTGCGAGGGAAGAATTCTTTCATAATGGATGAAAACTAATCAAGGAGAGAAACAACCTAGAATTAAGGAGAAACTTCCTAACAGTTAGAATAATTAACCAGTTGAACAGCTTGCCTTCAGATATCATGGGAGCTTCATCACTGGAGATTTTTAAGAAGACACTGGAGAACCACTTGTCTGAAATGATATAGGGTTTCCTGCTTGAGCAGGAGATTGGACTAGAAGAGCTCAAAGGGTCCCTTCCAGCTCTTTTCTGATTGACTGATTGATAAATGTGTTTGTTTGTTATTAATTTGAAAGATTAAAAAAAATGAAGGAAGCTACAGTATGCTGGGTAAATAATTGTACAATATCCCAAGAAAGACCACCCTTTTATGCATACCCCTTAGCACTTTGTTGAAGGCTAAATGCAAGAACTTCATTTACTGTACTAGAAATGAAAAATTTTCCTTTGAAATAATTTCTGAAGGAAACTATTTCTTAAAATTGAATGGCAACTAGTATAGAAAATGCAGGAAAAATTTACTGGGCAGCACTATGCAAAGTCTGTCATTTCCCAATGAATCAAATAATAAAAATACTAGTGTACTTGGATACTGTTGTATAATTGGGGTGCATCTAAAACAAACAGGATTGCCATTTTGGATATTAAGTGCTTCCCCGCTTGATTTGGGAACCTTCTTGCCTATTTATTATGAGTACTTTGGACTTCTGCCCCCCAAATTCTAACCTGGACTTCACCATTGTATGGCATAAATATTTAGATGATAATTTTCTATGAGGAAAAACAGTTAAATAGCTCTTTATACATATTACAGAGCATCTGTGTGAAAGCTGAGCCATTGGCAACTGTCAGAAGTGAGTCATGGAATTGAACTAGAAAGTCAAAGTCAAGGAAAAAAACCAAGAAATGCATCTCAGCCAGGAAGATTTGATTGCTCAGATAAAAACCCAGCTCAGAGAGGAAGGATTTTATAGCCCTTCCTGTCTAGATAATCAAGAATGTGGAAATAACTGGAAACTACAAAAAAAAATCATAAACTTTTGATTTGATAAATTTCTATGCAGGTTAGCTATACAGCAATCTAATCATTGACTTTTACTAGATATTTTTTACTAAACATTGGCTTCATCAATGAATTGTTTTCCTTTATTATCAAGCAAATGGTATGAACAGTGAACCTAGGAACCCAGTCTTCTAAAGTAGGGTTCACAGGTCATTCAGATGTTTTCAGTTTCCAGAATCCCTTAAAAGTATGTTGTGAAATTCAGGAGAAAAAGTAACTTTCAGGGATCCCCCCCCCATTTTTAGCTGAATGATCAACAAAATAAACTTTTAAAGTCTTGATAAATTTAACACATGTAGTCTGAATTAAACAGCCCTCCCCATTCCTTGCCACATTTTTGTTCATAAAAATGTTGTCCTCCTTTGAGCAGATAATTATATTATCTCCTGGAAATCTTTGAGGGTCTTGTGCTAAATTTATTGGTCTGAAATCCTGTAATATAATCACAATTGTTCATATTGTTCCCATTATTTTGCAGAACATAATTAGATTCAGCTAAGGGCTTTCTTGAGCAAGAAAAAGATGCCTCCTTATTCTACAGCATTTGAACATAGCAGCAAAAGTTTTACTTATTGGGAAAACCATCTGTTAAGCAGAATCAAGAGTAGTAATGAATGCCCTTTACCACAATACTGTAGATTTCTTTTTGTAGTCTTCAGCCAATCAGTAACATGAAATTGTTATATGATTACAAAAGAAAGAAACCAAAAAGGAAAGAACAAGTATCTGGTTGGAGGGAGGGAGGGAGGGAGGGAGGGAGGGAGGAGGAAAGAGAGAGAGAGAGAGAGAGAGAGAGAGAGAGAGAGAGAGAGAGAGAGAGAGAGAGAGAGAGAGAGAGAGAGAGAGAGAGAGAGAGAGAGAGAGAGAGAGAGAGAGAGAGAGAGAGAGTTATAGCAGAGAATTACAATGTATGTGATTTGGTTACTGATGCTTCTTGATTCAGGAAATATTCTTTATATTCTTATATATTTCATAACCTAAAATAGAAGGATTTGTTGACATTAGAATGTTAAACATATTTTAAGAAAACACATTACTCATTAATTTGATAGCAAAAGGTCATTTGGAATGATATAAATTATAGATGATGATGATGATGATGATGATGATGATGATGATGATGATGTGGATGATAGATGATAGATAGATAGATAGACAGACAGACAGACAATAAAAGGGGGTGGGAGATAACATTTTTTGGTAGATAATTGCCAAACAAATTGAATATATTCTTTGAAACCAATTATGCTATGCTAAACTCAACCATTTCCTTAAAATATTCATTTCCTCAAGGAGTTCATTGTATTTTATAAGAACAAATTTTACTGAGCTTTTGGTTGCAGCTCTTTCCAGGTCTTAAAAATCTTCTTGATTTCTAATATTATTCCATAAAAAGTTATATAAAGTGTAGCACACATTTCTGGATTGAAGGAAATGATCATCTTCCTGTTCAAGTAGCATAATTGCCATTATTGTTAAAAATCAAATTTTCAATGAACTGCAAAATGTCAAATGCATATACTTTTCATCTCTGTGGTCTCATTGGGTAGAGATGTGTGAATGAGCAACTTGTTTTGTTTTCTATATAAGAAAGATTGCTACAAATCAATAATTGTAAATAATAATCACAACAGCTATTTTCCATTGTTATACATTTGCTTTACTATAATCAGATTCTTTTGTGGATTGAGTGGAATTGTATATTCATTCCCAAATAAAAGATTCAAACACAAAAGCATATTTGAATTGTAATTCCAATTATGTGGCTTATTTTTTTAGCACTCCTCATTATAAAAAAAATCTTGCAACTGTATTTCACCATAAAGAAAAGGCTCTTCAATGCTATATTTTCTCCAAATACAAGCGATTATGTTATTTTCTTCATCATAAGGCAAACATATCCAACCCTTTGTTGGAATGCGCACATCTCTTAATCAAGAATAACATTAAAGAGAAAGGTTTATTTTTATTTATTTTGCTTGTTCATTAGATTTATATGCCGCCTCACAAAAGTAATTCTAGATGGTTTACATAAATAAGAAAAATGGAATCATAAAAAAAAGATCTTTAACATCTCACAACCCACAGGGGGAAGAACAAATCAAAACAAATCCAAATCAAAGTATACCATGATAGATGGTGTCAAAAGCTGTTGAAGGACTGAGCAGCATGTTGTGGCCCGCCAGCAACCAGCAGAGCTGGAAGCAGATTCAGACAGTGAGTGGTTGGGGAGGAACGTGGGCCAGTCCTGGAGTCTGGGGAAGGCTCGGATGATAGCTCTAAGTCGGAGGCAGAGAAGAAGCCAAGGTAATCTGGTAGTTCTTTGCTGCCTCCAGAGTCTCCGGAGTCTGACATCAGCTAGGCAGAAGAACAGTATGAGCCTGTTCCCAGTGTTCGCATGCACAGAGCTGCCAGGAGACAGGAACAATTAGGGAAACAGGATCAACTTGGGAGTAAGGCTTGGAGATGATTGGCCCATCCAATAAGACATAAAAGAGAAGCGAATGGGATGTGAGCTTTTGCAGGAAGCAATTAGTTCATCTGGCTGATTCAAGATTTGAAAATTCTGTTTGTGACTCTGTGCCAAGTCTGGCCTTACCCTGCTTCTGGAAATTAGCTCTTTGGCAGCGTTCCACATGAGATAGGTGGGTGTTCATAACCTTCCTCTGAAAGACTGTTTACCAAGCCTTGCGGACTGTAAATGAAAGTAATTTACAGCCATATGAATTAAAGGTTTGCTGGGACTAAGTTTGTGCTATTTAATTTCTAAGGAAGCCTAGGTCAAAACACAGCATTAGGAGAATTGCATCACTCCATTCTTATTCTCTTCTTGTTATCCCCAATCATGATGAAAATTATCTTATTGCTGCACCCCCATCTGAAACTTGACTGAAAAGAATATTGATAATTTGCTGCCTCCTCGCTCTCCAGAGTTCCACCCTCACTAAATTATCTACAACCTTGCTTGGAATGGCAAATTTGGAGACAGGTCAAAAAGTGTTCAATACTAATGGACAGGAGAAAATGTCACCTTTACCTTTAATGGTTCAAGTGAGGGCTTCTTCAGGAAGGAAGGACACTCACCATCTGCCTTCTTCAAGGCTGGTGACTCACAGATGAATATACTATCACTTGAACCTAGACTCTGGTCACTTCCTCTTGAGATGTTCTTGAACAAAATTCAAATCAAATATCATGTTGTCTAGTACAATGACTAGCAGGAAATTCACTGCTAAGAAATATAAGTAACGTTTCACCTAACATATTTAATACTGGGATAGTCATTACTACAAGCAATGGAAATTTAGACAGCCTTTTTTCCTTTTAAAAATACTATTTTTAGAGGCAAAGCATGTCAGTATTTAGTCACAGTTTCCGGGACATAAGCTTTGCCGGGATATTGGATTGGCCAAACTTGAAGACAGACTCTTGATACCAGATATCAAAGGATTGTTGTAGTAACTTCTCCAAATCAAAATCTTTTAAGAGCTAATACAGTTTTTCCCCTTCTGCATAAGGAAAATGGCTTCCATTTACATATCTGTGGCATGATACCCAGTCATACAGAATATGTTAATAAATACTAGATGAATTATATTTTCTTTCCCCTATGTTGGAATCAAAGTCTTATAATAATATGTTCTTCAACCACATTTTAAAAGGTTGGAAACCGCATCGGTATTTACAGAAAAAAAAAAAAACCTGGTGGATGGTAATCAGATTTCTGAGCTTTTCCAGATTGTAAATTCCACAGTCTGCAGTTTTAGCAAAAACAAAGCAATATTTTAGTCTATTCTTTTACAAACGTACTGCTCAAATATTGTTCCACATCTGTTCTTATTTTTTAAAACATCTGCTTTGGGATTAATATTTCTTTTACTTGTAGAGACAATCTCTGTTTCCAAAACTGTCTACTTCTTAACAAGTCAGGTCACCATGAAAAATCTGGTATTGGTTACCAAGCTTTTATAATAGTCTCTTATAATTTTTGTAAAAAATTATCAATTTTCTGGATGCTTTTCAGTTTTTCATTTTGACCTTTTAGATTCAGAAAGAGCAAGAAATACACAAAATTTGGATTTTCCTTATACATTTAATTTTGGATTGCAGTAATGGCTATGTGTTCTATAATTTTTCTATGCATAAATACAGTCTAGAATCAATCTATTTGCATATACCGCTATTAACCATACTGTGCAGTGTTCTTATAAAACTAGTGCAAACATAAGATCATAACTCACTTTGGGATTATTCAATGACCATCATTGTGGGATTATCCCACCATTCTCATAAGTCATCAAATCAATATTCTGCCTCAAGGCCACCCCACCTTAACAATATTCTGATTTTAGTTTGTTGTGATGCTCCAAGCCTATTATTACTTATGAACATAATAGGATTCTGATATAAGTAATTGGCAAAAAATTCAGTATATGAGCAAAAAAGGGAAAAACAACATTGTCTTAAGTCATGTGGCTGCGACACAATACATTTAAAGGAAATTTAACCCTGGACATTTTGCAAATACTAAAAAACAAAATACAAATATTTTCTTTGGAAATGTTGTGATTTCAATAAAATTAACTTGTACGTTATATTTAGTAACAAAGTTCAATGCTATAGTAAAAGTTAACCGTTTTCTTTTCCACTCATTCATAATAAGTGTTTTGCTTTGTAATGAAGTAAATAATAAAGAAGCAAATGTTTGAAACATGACTTTTAAAAACAATTTCCCATTTCAGTTCACACAGGTATGTTTTTAAAATACCAGTCTAATTTACTCTAACATATAGATTATTTTAATAACTTTAGAGAAATATCTCATGTTTCCTTAAAGTAAATGACTTTGTTACATTTATCTTTCTATCAAGGATATGTAAGAATGTAGGCTGATTGATTGATCACATTTTTGAACTGCCCATTGAATGTCAAACTTCTTCCATGTTTAATAGTAATTAAAATATATTTATCTCTCCATATATAAAAGACATAACCAGCCGAGTGATGCCTCTGGGATGACTAATGGAAGAAGAATAGCAGTTAGTATTACCATTTCTCCTCTCATCAGTTGTGGATTAATTTAGACTTTAACCAGACCTATCATGGAACTCAATTAATAAATTTAATTAGATAATTGTAAGAAAGTACCTGGAGAAGCAAAACATTTGGGCTCTGATTTTCTCATATTAAATTATTTCCTTATTATTGCCAAAGATTTATATTCCTAAATGTAATATGCAGCCTGTGGCAAACACATGCCTTTAAAATTGCATATTTGTTTTGACAAACATAGTTTGTTGATAGACAGATGGGTGCTTTTTTTAAAAATCCATTTGGTGTTGCGTTTCCCTGCTTGAAATAATAATTATATTTCCAACTATCGTCTCTTTTAAAATTGTTCCAAGCTGTTTCTTCCCACCCTTCTATTCCACAGGGTAATAAGTTATAAATTTGGTGACAGGATTAGACACACTTTCTCCCTTGGATATTTCTTTATTTACAGTCATTATTTCCTGTTATTTCTTTTGAGAGGATGATAATCATTATCTAGTTAAGGCCACAAACTTTCTATGAATTAAAAAAAATCTGTAAAAAACAGATGGGCTAAAATTGATTCATGTGACAAGTAAAAGTGGGCAAAGTTGTAGATTAGCAAATTATTACAATGGTGCAAAATATTTCAAAAACATTACAACTTGAATAATATGATAATGAAATGATCCCTTTTTAAGTCAATTAATGATTATACAATGGTTATATAATTTAAATGCTCTTAGTGCACATAGATAATGCAATCCTAGACAAGGCTTCTGTTCCAAATGGCTTCTTTCTTCCCTGACTAGGGACGCATCTAACAGCAGCTGCACCCACAGGTTGGTACATCATCTAAAAATAAGGATAGATGATAACTGTGGTTATCAAAAACATAAACAAGATAAAGAGGCATGGAGAGAAAAGGAAAAAAAGAAAGGCAGAAAATATCCATCTAGTGTGTCTGAACTTCAACAACTTTAAGATTTGTGGACTTCAACCCCAAGAAATTCCTCAGTCAACAAGTTGCTGAGGTTGAGAAACACTAACCTAGACATGTCTATGGAGATTCTCAATCATCCAGGCTTTAGTTGTCTCATAGGTGCAAAAGGCAGCTGGACTGTTTTTTCCTTGAGAAAGAAGATTTTTTTTTCTCATCCAAGAAGCTTCATTGGTTGATGAAGAAGTAATGAACTTTCTTGGATAAAAAGTGAAACGTCCTTTGAGCCAACTAATCTAGGGAAAAGACCCCAAAAGTGCTAACTCTTAAAAGGCTATGTTCAGGTTATTAGTTTAAGTATTTTTTTTCCTCACATGAAATTGATACGTGTGTGTGGTCATTGGTCCACACTCCAGCCTGATAAGTCATCCAAGTTTGGTGGGTTCCTTCATGACATCACTACTTTCTGAATTATTACAAAATACCAAACAGTGACCATTCCCAAGATGAGCTCTCTCCAGATTTGAATTTACAAGAATTTAAGTAATAGCCATATTGGCTGTGGAATTTTGGAACTGATTTACATTTTTGGGAGTCATATTTGTACAGATACAAATATAGGAAATGGCTTGTGCCACATATAGGCTTCTTGAAAATAATATAAGGGAAATAGCTAGCTTCTAAGAAAAAAATATATTTTCCAATGGTAAAAACTTCCATTGGTTAAGCAGAAAGGATCAAGATCAAGGATCAAGTAGACATTTCTATATTATTCTTTATTACAGATTTTACTTATTGTAATAACATAACCTTATCAATACATTAGAGGGGGTCCAGAGATATTTTACTAGAAGAGTACTCAAATCCCCTGCTCGAAATAAAATTTCCTATAACACCAGGCTTGAAATTTTAGGCCTGGATAGCCTTGAACTATGCTGTCTGTGTTCTGATCTAAGTTTAGTATACAAGATTATTTACCATAATATCCTACCTGTTAATGAGTACTTTAACTTCAGCCACAATAACACTATCAATAGTGTTGATAGTGGGCTATCAATAGGGCTATCAATAGATTCAAACTCAATGTAATTCGCTCTAATCTTAATTATAGAAAATATGACTTCTGCAATAGAGTAGTAAATGTCTGGAACATTCTACCTAATCCTGTTGTTAGTCTCTCTAACCCCCAAACCTTTTTCCTTAAACTCTCTACCGTGGACCTTTCACATTTCTTAAGAGGTCCCTAAGAGGGCATACATAAGCGCACCAGCATCCCTACCATCCCTGTCCTACTGTCCCCATTTATATGTACTCATTTTATGTGTTTATGGCTATGTTTTGCTTATTTATATCCTTTCATTTGTGCCAAAAAATTTTCATGTGTCCATGTCTATGTCTATACTGTTACTTGTTTCCATGTACTTGTTGACAAATAAAATAAAATAAAATAAAATAAAATAAAATAATAAAATAAAATAAAATAAAATAAAATAAAATAAAATAAAATAAATAAAATAAAATAAAATAAAATAAAATAAAATAAAATAATAAAATATAAAATAAAATAAAATAAAATAAAATAAAATAAAATAAAATAAAATAAAATAAAATAAGTAAGTAAGTAAATAAATATTAGAGCTAATTGTCCATTCTAGATCTGCATAGGTCTAAGTCACATAACAAAACCGGCCTGAAAAGCTCTTTAGGAATGCAATCAGTCAACATATATTATACAATAATTAGTCCAACTAAAAAGTCTGAATGTTGTATGCAAGACTCAGTTCCAATAACCATACATGGCTTAAATGTTCATATTATAACTGGGCCAAGTCACATATTGATCACAAAGAACAAATTAATACATATGATGAAATTCTTTCAAAAATGTGAATTGTACTAGTACTACTAGAATAGAACAGACTAGAATGTGACTTTGCAAAACAATACAAGGCAAACTACAGAAACTTGAAATAGCATGCATAAAATTTTAAATAAAACCACTGAAGTTGGCCTTGGGGATATAGCATCTCACTGTCCCTTTTTTTGACCTTCTGCAGTGAAAGGTACCTTCCCTTTCTCCATGGTTTTAAACCTTTAATGCTTTGTAAATATTTGGTGTTGGAAAATATATTTAAATAAACACCCCGGTGTTTTTGTTTGTTTCTTTATGTTTTTGTTTTGGAGGAAGTGAAACTTTGTTTTGGAGTGCATTCATCTCCACTGGTCTGGTTTCAGTCCATGGGATATCCATGCCACAGATTTAATACCACCTTTTGCACTGGGCACATCAATTTTGCTTGTGGTCCTACAGTGTCAAATGCTTCAAAGCACAGTTCAGTCTAATACTTTAGGTCAAGCCCACCTATACCTATATAGACATAGGTAGGTCAAGCCCACCTATGTCTACAAATGCCAATACTTGAGAGAAAAGATTAGCTTTGCATTGAATGTCACTTTATTTTTCTTAAAACAGGGGTAAAAAAGACCTATTTTAGTACAGCTATAGTACAGAATTTGAAGAGAAATTTGGGGAAAAAATTCAATGTGTATAATTATGGTCTTCTGGATCTTTATCTGAACTCTCCAATGATTCAGGGCAAACCATTTCTTGTTTCTGATTCTGAGCTTGTGCATCATACTCCCTGTAAAGAGTAAAGATTTTGGACAGGCTTTTAAGATTCTGTTAATATATCCAACAATAATACAGCACTAAAGCCTGGTGGCTCAGCAGACTAAAGCATTGTGATTAACACCAGCTGTCTGCAAGTATTGTAAGTTCGAATCTCACCAGGCTCAAGGTTGACTCAGCCTTCCATCCTTTCTAAGGTAGGTAAAATGAGGACCAGTTGGTGGGGGCAATAAGCTGACTTTGTATAAATATACAAAAGTATGAAGGCTGTTGCTTGGTGCATTGTGGGCCACCCTGAGTCTCCAGAGAAAGGCAGCATATAAATCAATTTTTTTAAAAAAATAGTACTGCAGCGTTCCTGGAATCCTCACAGGGCTAACAGTTATATATCTGAACTACTGTCTGGCCAAGTGTTTGGAAACTCTTGAGGTGAAGAAAAGCACAAGGCAAGATCAACTAGCTGTAGATGTTCGGCTCTCTCTCAGTTCTGGGGACTTTCCATCTTTGGTCCTGAATAGGGTGACACTCAGTGGTGCGATTCAAAATTTTTTACTACCAGTTCTGTGGGCGTGGCTTGATAGGCATGTCATGGCTTGGTGGGCATGGTGTGGCTTGGTGGGCGTGGCAGGGGAACGATACAGTAAAATCTCCATTCCCTCCCCACTCCAGTGGAAGGTTACTGCAAAATCCCCATTTCCTTCCGATCAGCTGGGACTTGGGAGGCAGAGAATAGATGGGGGTGGGGCCAGTCAGAGGTGGTATTTACTGGTTTTCTGAACTACTCAAAATTTCTGCTACCGGTTCTCCAGAACTGGTTAGAACCTGCCGAATACCACCTCTGGTGGCACTTTCCCATTTGGAACTAGACTAGTGTATAATTTGAAGAGTTTGTAAACTCTTAGCTTCAGCAGATCACAGCTATATGAAGGAGATCTTTGTACAAATTCAAGTTATCCACCACTTGTACTTGGTTCTGGACCAGTAAGATGAAATTCAAGGTGTTGGTTATTAGTTATACATCTTTAAATATGATAGGTCCTGTTTATCTGAGAGATTGTCCATATTCCATATTATCTATTTGTCCTATACAACAAGACAAGGTAGGTTTGGTTTAGGTCTCATTGGATAAGCAATGTCATTATAATAGATGGACCCAGGAAGTGGATTGTCTCTGCTGTCATGCTTGGTCTGTACCACTGGAAATTCATTTGGCCTCCATTCTACTCCTTTCAAGTGGCTCTAAAACCATGGTTCTTTTTTCAGAACTTGGGTTAGATATCTGGTAAGCCCTCTAGGTTGCATCTAATATGAAAAATGGCGTGGTTTTTTTGTTCCCTTGGATTAAATGTGGGTTTTTATATGGTGTTAATTTTCTGGTTTTTAATTTTGTGAAGCCACCCAGAATCATTTTTGGAGTTGTATGATATTGGATAGATAGAATGTTTCTGTTAAATACTTGAACAGTTATGCAAAGGTAACAATTGTAGTATTTTGACTAAATGTCTACAGTGCATAGCAACTTTATGCATACAATGAAAAGAATATGATAATTTGACTGTCTATTAGAAATTTTTAAATGTTATTATCCTTTGAGTTTTGAACAGTTTCTATATTATTGATTAGTAGTGTTATTTATTACAGAAGTCAGTTTTATGTCAAGTTTTAAACAGAAACATAATCCTAAAACTAGCAGTACTTGCCATACTTTATAAGTCTCTTTTACATCTACTGTAGTATAGAATTTGAGAACATAAAGTAAGACTGTTAGGAATGCTGTGTTTCCTTTCCTTTCCTTTCCTTTCCTTTCCTTTCCTTTCCTTTCCTTTCCTTTCCTTTCCTTTCCTTTCCTTTCCTTTCCTTTCCTTTCCTTTCCTTTCCTTCCTCCTCCTCCTTGCTTACATAATTGTTTCCTGTTACTTGGTACAGTATTAAAAGGATCTTTTTATTGTACATTTCTTCTCACCCTGAACCTTTTAAGTGCATTAATATTATTTTATTTATTAATTTTCTACACCTCCCATATCACTTAGGTGACTGATACTTCAGCAGTATTTTGGATACTGATTATTTTAAGAAATAATATTTGCAATTTTATAATAGTCTGATTTTTTTTTCCTACTGAAAATGGAAAATCCCAACTAACTGAGTCAAGGCTCATGCAGCTGCAGCTTCTCAGCAGCTCTTTTGGCAACTGGGTATCTAGAGTAGTCTATGTGCCAGTTTCAGAGTTTTGAGTTACTGCACTGACATTTTAAACTGATTCAAGGACAGGAAATAGGTTCTATGTAGTTCAGACTCAAATGAGCTGTCTTCAGTTATTCATGGTAACTAAGAACCCTTCCCAAAAATATTTTGTCATTTGTTGAAGTGGATTTGTCTGTCTGTCTGTCTGTCTGCCTGCCTGCCTGCCTACCTTCTATCTATCTATCTATCTATCTATCTATCTATCTATCTATCTATCTATCTATCTATCTATCTATCTATCTATCTATTTCACAGTTCTTAACTGCCCATCTCCCTCAGAGGAGGTGGTGTGGTTATTTATGGTAAGTTTTTATATTCAATTGGATATAGTTATGATTTAAGTACTTAAACCAGTTTTAAATAATTAAATATTTAATTTGATACAAATCTACTGTACATTTAAATATTGTTTTCAGTTTTACTACATTTAAATAAATGCTTCATTCATTGAAACATAGTTACCTTTTCACCAATTTGATATATTCTTTCTCTTGATAGTTATTTGTAAAAATAATAAAAGCAGGATATGAAATAAATAATTTCCATCCCTTTTACAAACCTTTAATCCCTTTTATTGGGATGCAGTCAGAATGACTAAATGAAGCTGAATGTTTACTGGCCAGATGCCCTTCCTGATGCCTATGCAGAGTTCGCAGCAGATACTTACTCTTTGTGCTTTGATAGACAAAATCTGCTGCCGCTTAGGATAGAACTCTTAGCCTCTTGAGTGTGACATGAGCATCCATTTCTAGCCACTGCCTGATCCAAATAATATACATGTACATGTACATACACATACACATACACATCAGTGGTGGGTTCCTCCCGGTTCCGCCAAGCTGGTAGCAGTGACAATATGACATCACCGAACCGGTTCTGGCCCCCTCACGTTATTCTTATCTTTTATTTGGCCCCACCCCCCAACCTATTGCTGCCTCCTGATCCCCAGATGATCAGCTAGAGGGGAAAAATTGTTTAAATTCTTGCTACGGGGCTTCAAAGGGCCACCCTACAGCTGATCAGTGTTAAACAAATGAATAGACCAGTGGTTCCCAAAGTGGGTAGTACCACCCCCCTGGGAGGCGGTGGAATGCCTTAGGGGGGCAGTAAGAGGCCAGGGGGTGGCAGGGAGGCGCTAGAGGCAAAAGGGGGTGGCAGGGGGCCACTAAGTGGCAAGGAGGGTGGCCCCCATCTTTTGGCCTGTGCAGTTACCTCCTTGCAAGCAAACAGGAAGAAAAAACAACTACTTTCAGCTTCAACATAGGCTAATTAGCCTGTTGATTACATCCACCTCCCGACTCTCAGCTGACTTGCTGTCCACTGTTTTGCGCAGGGCTCTGCTGCTTGCTGCAAAGAGCTAAATTGCTGGAGCAGATTTTTTTTCTCCTTGTGCAAATCAAGCTGAAAACAAAATTGAAAGTAAAGCAGGCAATTGGCTTTGCTGTTTGCTGCAACGTTGGAAAATTAGGCAGAGGCAGATTTCTTTTCTTTTTTATCATCAAAAAAGGTAGATGCAAACAATGGGAAATTTTGGGCAAAAGTTCCAGATTTAAAAACACAAAAGAAACAAAGCTCTATTTAACTAGGGAATTGTAATAATTGAGATACTATTAATTGTTTATTTTGTTGAAAGCAGAAATAGTTAAGTTGTGGTTTGGAGGAATATATCTGGGGGAAATTATTTGATTTATTATTATTGGTAAATATAATTAATTGATTTGTAAGAAATTGGATTGCATGCAAATAATTGGAATATTCATGTTCATATTGATTAATATACAAAAAAGATAGTTATATAACAAGGAACCTGGTGGAGCAGTGGAGTAAAGAACTGTTAAATAGCACTTAGCTGCCAGCTGCCTGCAATTACTGCAAGTTTGAATCTCATCAGGCTCAAGGTTGACTCAGCCTTCCATCCTTCCGAGTAGGTAAAATGAGGACCCGGATTGTGGGGGCAATAAGCTGACTTTGTATAAAAAAGAACACTGCTGGGGGGGGGGGGGCAAAAGCCCTACTAAGCAGGTATATACAAAAGTATGAACGCTATTGCTTAACACATTGTAAGCCGCCCTGAGTCTCCAAAGAAGGGCGGCATATAAATCGAACCAATAAATAAATAAATAAATAAATAAATAAATAAATAAATAAATAATTGATTTATATTAAAATGTTGAATTGTATTAAACAACTGTAATATTACATAATTAAGCAATGTGAGGATGTATATAAAAATAGATGACAATGGGAAGGGGGTATAATATAGAATAGAAGGGAAAAATTGAATTTGATTAAGATTAGAGATGAGGATGAAGGGTGATATTGGTTTTTTTAAAAAAAATAGATGAGGAATAAATATGGCAAAAAGGAAATATAGAAATTGTAAATTTAATTGAAATGACTAAACACTGTTTAAATTTGTGAACCGGCCAAATACACTGTTCAAAGAAAATACATTGTATGTTTGTATGTGTGTTTCTAATTATTGTATTTATTCATATTTGTTCTCTTTTATTCTTTAAAGTTTAACAATTCATTCTTTATCTTAATATCTTTATATTTGCTTGGGGTTGGCTTTCTTCCCTTTCATCTTTTTTATTGTACAGCAATCTTTCTCCTCAAACCTACCACCTCTCTCTTTCCTTTCCTTCTTACTTTCTCTTCCCCCTTCTTCTCCTCCCTACTTCCTCTTCCTTTCTCCTTCTCCTCTCTCTTGCTCCATCTCTTACCTTCACTCCTACTCTAATTTCCCTTCCCTTCCTTCCTCCCTTCTCTTCCTTTCCTCTCTGTCATTCCTTCTTCCATCTCTCTTCTCCTTCCTTCATCCCTCTCTATGCTATTCATTTTCAATTTTATATTTTCGACTATGGAGTCCCTGGTCTTTCTTTCATTTATCAAGTATATTTCTCAAAATTTCCCCTCATCTTTTTAATTATTAGCAGTATATTTCATCTTATTCCATTTTTTCTATTGAACCCAGTGTAATCATCTTTATCTTTTTTTCAATTATTTCCTTTTCAATATTGTTTCCTTTTCAAGCTTGTTTCTCTTGCTTCTCATTCATCTTTTCTCTTTCTTTCTTTTTTTTGCAAGCTAACCAATTCTCTGCTTCTTTATTTCCCTTAAATGCCTCCCTTACTTTTTGAAACATCTCCCTTAGTGTCTTATATTCATCCTCCCAATTCTTCATATTTTCAATTTTAAAAGGTTAGGATTTTTAAGCTTATTCTTTTCATTTACATGTGTGTGTGGTGGGGGTGGGGATGCTTTTCAAGGAGCCACAAGGGAGCTGAGAGCAGAGTCATTCTGAAAGTGTCTTTTAAAATTGCTTGGAAGACCCATTTTTTTCCCTAACAATAATGGTTTGTATACTTTGGAATAAAACATATACCTGGAAAAAGTACTTGCAAAACTTGGACAGAAGGAAAAGAAAGACAGGACTGGACTCATTATCAGTAGCTAGTTAGTTCATTGTTATCAGTGACTCCTACTGATTCTAAACTCATTTTAAGACTGGGATTGGTGACTACTGAAATTTAAGTATTCAACATTGGTCTCAGAAATCTTTGATTTGAACTATCAAATCTCTGATCTGAACTATCAAATCTTTGATTTGAACTTTGATTTGAACTATGGCAAGAAAAATCATAAAATGGGGCAAAACTCACTTAACCATAATAATTTCTAAGATATTTTAAGTGTAGAGAATTCAAGTGTTGAGGATGACCCATTATTTCGTCTCTTTTTCCGCACTAGGTACTACTATTTGATTTCTTTTCATTTTATTCAAATAACAACCAAAAACCCAATATAGTTCAGTATGAATTGGGTTTCCAGTCCTTGCTTGATGCACTTTTTCACATTGGTTATCTAGTTTAAATGCCAAAGAAAAATCAATGATATATTTTTCAGACCTTTAAAGGATCACACTGTCAATTGTTCACACTGCTCAAGCACAACTAACAGGTGTGAATTAAGTTTTAGCTAAAAAATGGAGCTTTAATTCCAGAAGTCCATTCTTTAAACTTGGACTTCTGGAATTAAAAGGCTCTGGATTAAATGGTACTCCAGACAAAAGATAGAGAAGAGTATCTCTCTTTTAGACATGATAATAGCTGTCTAGAAAGGTGAGTTATAAGCTATTTTTACATCATCAGAAATTTAATTTATTACCTATTAAAAATGCAAAGACAAGGAGTACAAGGAGCAAATAAAAGACCTTCATGTTGGGGTTGGTTCTGGACCAAATCTTACTTGTGGGACAGAAACCAGTTCTCAGCCCTCCTTGTGACTTCTTGAAAAGCATCGCCCCCACACGCTCCACCACCTTAGGCTGCAGGTTGATCCCAAGGGGGTCTGGGGCTACTGGTCTACCAGTTAAAAGCCTGGTAGACCAGTACCTCTGCTAAATCCTAAAGAATTGTCACATGACCATCAAGCCATGCCCACAACATAAGCCACGCCCACAGAACCTGTAGTAAAAAATTTAGAATCCACCCTTAATACACATACACATACACATACACATACACATACACATACACATACATCACATACACATATATCAGCTTCTTTTTCCCAGTAATCTGTTTCTTCTCTCCTAATATCCAACAACTCATGATTGGTCATACTAAAAAGTCATAAAATGGGGCAAAACTCATTTAGCAACTGCCTTGCTTAGCAATAGAAATTGGGGGCTCAATTGTAATGGGGTCATAAATTGAGGACTACCTGTAATGTTTATCTTTACTAGAGGTCAAAAATAATGCAGTGACATTTGACTTGCTAGTGAGTATCACCTTTTGCTAGTGAGTATGTCAAAATTAGAAATAGCACATATTTTGGAAAGAATTTACAGAGAGCATTTTGTCCTTAGTTTTTGAAGGGTGTGGGAAACACTTACCCCAGATAATGATATATATTTTAGCACAGATCTGCCCTCAACTGCACTTCACAAATCCTTAGATTTTATTGTCTTTGAATCTTCTACTTCTCAAGAACTAAAAGAGGCCCTCAGGCAATAGCTTCCTGTAATGATTGATAAATGCTACCACACAATTTGAATAGTATTTTATTATCTTTAAATAGTGTTTTATTACCATCATAAGGAATGGGGCAAAAAAGGCAAAATGGAAGTCAAAATAATGTGGTCAAAATAACCACTTTTATATGAATGTGACATTGATGCAGATACATCAAGTTTAACCATGATGCTGTGATTATTTGGGGGCCTTTTTAAAAAGAAAAAATCGTTCTCCTGGTGCTGATTTGTTTTACTCATGCTGATGAAAAAGATGAATCATCCTGCCAACTTAACTGTAGTAGGACCATGATACTTTGAAAATGATTTAGAAAATAGCTTGAGAAATTATGTAAACAGAATCACAGCAGATTAATGATATTCATTAAATCAGCCCAACTTATTTCAGTCTCCCACCTGAGCCTGAAAATCTGCTTTAACAAGTTGACTTTTTAAAGCAGCTGCAGTTTTTTTCCCCAGGCTCACAAGAAAGGTTTGACAAAACTGCAGTTGATTTAATGAATAGCAAGGAATTGTTACACCAGAGGTGTCAAATGTGCAGCCTGTGGGCCGGATGCGTCACACCTTGGGCACGCCCAACCCTGGTTTAGCGAAGGAGGAAAAAGTCACAATATGTCATCTGACAACAACATGACGTTGTGAGTTTGACACTTGTGTGCTACATTAATATCGAGTTCAAAGCACATCTTCTGAATTAGTTTTGAAGTGTGCACAGACTATGGTTCTAGGTTTTTTAAATGTCTTTAAAATGAAATCTTATGTTGAAATGACAGATACATTATCAGCCTATGGCAATTCATATGTACAGAAGATTCATTCATTCATTCATTCATACATACATACATACATACATACATACATACATACATACATACATACATATTCTTACTTTTCGTAGGTTTTATGTGTGTTTTTGTTTAAGCCAGGTTTTTCCTACGTAATCAAGATTTTTCTGCAAGCCTAGTTGAGTGAAATCACATTCACTACTTTTTGGGATTTTTTTCTTTTTTTCCTTCTTTTCCTTCTGGCAGCAAGCAGATTTTGTGCTGTCCAATGGGAGACTTATATAGTTATTTCTGGTTCATTAGCCATCATCAGTAAGCCACACCCACATCTCATGAATCCTCCCTGTAAAGGAACAATATCTATTTTCTTACTTTTCGTAGGTTATGTAGGAAAAACCTGGCTTAAAGAAAAACATGTATGTATGTATGTATGTATGTATGTATGTATGTATGTAAAAAGTTAAAATCTCGGGTGTTTTCCCACCTCATTAAAAGTCTTTTAGTTGAAATGCTTAAAATCCTGGCTAAAATCCCAGTTTAAGATCCTCCAAAATCTCAACAAAACATTGTTTTAAGCATTTCAACTAACAGACTTTTAATGATGCAGGAAAACACCCGAGATTTTAATTTTTTACATACACACACCCGTGAAAACCTGAGAAGACACACACACACACACACACACACACACACACACACACACACACACATGCATGTATATGCCTAAAGAGAATGAATTTGTTTTATTATAAGTTGTTAAGGGTTTTTTTAAATTATTAAAAGGATGGATGGTAATGGCTCCATAATGCTCCATAATGCAAACTGTACTGTTCACTGATTTTAGATAAACAATCAAAGGTCCAACTACCACCTGGGAATACTACCTAGTGAGATTGCTTGTTATGGTCCATGATTACGGATTCATGATCAACAAACATTAATGAATGATTCTGGAAGGCCAAGCAACTATGAATATTGAGTATGATCAGGATAATTTTTTAACCATAGCAACTTTAAGGTGTGTGGACTTTAACTCCCAGAATTCCTCGTCCACCATGAAATCCAGCTTGCTGTCTGAGGAATTCTGGAGGAGCTGAAGTGTACACATCTTAAAATTGTCAAGGTGAAAAACACTGATTTAGAGCCATCAACACATTGATATCCCCCAAAAGCAATGATGCTAGAAACAAATCTATTTATTTAAAATAATACCAACTCTTGTCTTTAATCAACACTAAACATGAAGGAAAAGATATTAAATATACATTACCTAGAAAAAAATATGCAACATAGTTTCCACTTCCTGGACAAATAAAATTCATTCTATTAAAAATGATATTTCCAACAATAATTTCTGCTTGGAGAAAGAATTCCTAGAATTTTCAGTAAGTTTGATGTCCAACTTTACTCCTCCGCAAAATAAAACTATTTGTATGGTTATGCATGATTTGTATTTGATCAAATGTTTATATTTAAGAAATTCTTAAGGAAGTAACAACTGTGGCTTATTAATAATAAAGTCAAAAATGTTGTTTCAAACTAGCAAGCAGTTGTAAATGGCTACATGACTTGGCATCTTTGTATTTAGGCTGCAAAACTCCAGACAAACACAAGACAACTACAGAAGAATTTTTGTATCTCTCTGCTGTCATCTAGTTATAACTGGAGTTTTGCAGCCTGGATTTAAGAACTAGCCTTACTTTTTGCAAAACATTATAAAATAAGTGTCTTTTATTCTAGTTGATTTAAGATAGGATTAAAGAAGAAGCTGATTGGAAATTACTCATTTGCCCTGATGAATCTCTATAGCTATATCTTGAAGCATCTCAAAATGTTCTCTTTATTGATAATTACCCAAGAATATGCATTTTTGGAATATTAAAGATGTATGTCATGTGGTCTCTGTACGCTTTCCTAACAGCACTGTAAAAAATAAAGGCTTGATAGAGGCAGATTGATCAAGCCATAGTATCCTCCAGAGATATTAGGACTGGAATAAGGTACAAGCAAAAAGGTAGAAATTGTTTTTTCAAGGACAGTCTGCAATTGCTCAGTGCTGCAGAGCAATAATAATTAAGGAAATCTGTAATTCAAAAGACTGAAACAGAGTAACAACAAGCTGTCATGTTACTTATAGACTGGGTATCTATGAAATATGTAATTGAATATACTATATAGACAAAGAATAGCATCGGAATAATGGGAATATAGTGTTTGTGTGTGTGTAATAATGCACTTCTCATAGCAAATAATGTTAATGTGATAACAGTTTATAACCAGGCTAAAACAGTAATAAATCTGATTAGAATACTATACCACCCCCAACCCCACACCAAAAAAGCAATATAAATAAATTATGTTTGATACTGTTCAGGATGTCGTTTGGAGAACATGGTGGACCTTGTACCATTAATACTGTTTTCAATTTCTATATTACATATATTGCTGCAAATGGTAATACTCCAATTTAAAACACTGTTTGAAAGAGTTAATGAAAAAAATTCAATAACAGCAAAGGTTCACAGGACCAGCAGCCCAGCTTAGCCAAAGAAAATTGTGGTAAATTATAACCAGGTGCTTTTATTTCCTGGATTTGAATTCAGCCTTCTGAATAGAAAAAGCAACACGTGGTTCTTTCTGTGTATAGTCTTAATCTGTTTTGCTTACTTCTAACAAAGCCAAAGAAACCATACCAAGTTACATAAACCAAATTCTTTTTCAATATGGCTAGTGTAACAAAGCTGAAGGATATTATGCATTTCAGCATGTCATTTATAAATCTGATCTTACTTATTTATTTAATGCTAAACTATCTGGCTTTATAAACAGTCCTAGCCTGGTCAAATAAAAAAATCCATGGCCCTTTTGCTCTTTATGCTAGCACATAGTAATGTCTCTGTAAAGAAGCAGCAGTATTTAATTTCTTCACAACTTCATTATGTCTTGCTTCATGTGTTTCCTTGTTCCAATTACAAAGGAGGCTATCAACTACCCCACTCTTTATTGAAGTAATTGTGTCTTAGCACCTATTTATCAACAGTTACTGAACTCTTTGGAATAATAAAATCAATCTCTTCTATATTTCAATGTAGTTAGGGGACTTCTTGGCAAGGCAGGATGAATTGATGATGCCTCTGTAGAAGTGACACCAATGACACAACAAAGATGAAAAAAATCCCAGTAGAAGACATTTTGGACAGAGAAGACCACTGGTTTGAAAGAGGGGTCAAAGAGGCCATCTATGTCAAAACTGAACAGCCTTTTCTCAACAGAAGGGGAGAGATATGACATCATTTACCCCAAGTCTACAACACAGTCCTTTCAGCAGTTCCAAGAAGGCTCCACATGCATTTGCACTACTTAGGTGACCCTGAGGACACAGATGAACTTCCAAGTGGCCTCAATGGCTCTCTAAAAGAATACAAATGGTCAGGGGTCTGCAAGGAATATAAATTCCCACCATCCAGTCAGAGCTGAAGAAGCTTCTTGGATATAAGTATTTAACATTTTTCCCATCATCAAAAGTGGCTGTTGATGAATTCAGTTTCAACAACAGGAATAATGTTGGCATTTTGAAATGATTATTATAAGTAAATAAACAAAACCTCTTCTGGATTTTTTCAAAAATAGATGCAAATAGGAACCTTGTTCTAATTTTACCCTTTCTCACTGAACCTACTATTAATATACAGGTTGAAATACAATAATCAATGGACTTCTCTCATAAAAATGACAGAATCACTATAATGGTCACAGATGGTTAATCTCTGCAATGATTTGTTTAGCATATGTCAATAAATTGTTCAGCAGAAGGTGAACAGACAACAATCCAATGTAAACTCAATTGAGAAAAAAGGATTGCATTCTATTGGTTATTATGTCAATGTAATATACTTTCCAAGCATGATTTCACTTTGGAGAAAAAAAATGAAGTTTAAATGGAAACTGCTGAAAAGCTTGCATACTTATATAGCAAAATCCACTAAAAGATTATCTGTCTGATCTTGTTGACATCAGTGGTACTGATGCCTCCCATGAATGATAGTACTTGACATAACTTCATCCTTCATTCCATACAATTATCCTATTTTTCTTTAAAAAGAATAGTCTGTAAAAAGATAAGTTGAACTGATAAGCCTATACATTAATGTGAGATAATAAGGTACATGTTTTCTGTTTATTTATTTATTCATTTGATACATTTATATAGCTATCAGTCTTATATACGTGACTCTGGATGACTTACAAAGATAGCAATAGCACTTAGACTTATATACCTCTTCACAGTGCTTTATGGCCCTTTCTAAGCAGTTTACAGAGTCAGCATATTGCCCCCAACAATCTGGGTCCTCATTTTACCGACTTCGAAAAGATAGAAGACCGAATCAAACTTGAGCAGGTGAGAATTGAACTGCCAAACTGCAGTCAGCTGGCAGTCAGCAGAAGTAGCGTACAGCACTACATTCTAACCATTGTGGCACCACAGCACAGCTTCTTTAAAGGGTGGAGGAATCACCCCTTCTCCATTGTGAGGTGGAGACAGCAGTCAGGAATGGGTTGTGCTCGTGCTACTCAGATAAGGACTGAGCCTGTCAAAGCTAAATCCCGCCCCCTGATCACGGGGCTCCCAGCTTTGCTCAGTCCTTCAGACTGGACGGTTGTGTGGATTCGTTCTCCCTCACCCTTTTTCCTGCAATCTAAAAACAATTTCGGATTTTTGGCTTTGAAATTTGGACTGTCTTTTTCTGACCATTCTTTTGCGCTTTGGATGTCTGATTAGTTAAAAGTGAAGCGGTTTTTTCCGCTTACAAGTTTCTCCCCCTTTGGACTTTACATTCATTTCAATTGATCAGTAAGTAAAAAAGTTTGTGGAGCGTTACGCTCCCGTGGGGGAGCCAGCGCTTCTTAAATTCACCCTGAAGGAGGTGTTTTAACATACAGAGAGCTTTATTAACTAGCGGAGCTGCTGCGCTCCCGACAGCTCTCTCGCACCGCCATTTTAAAAGCCGTTAATTTGACAGGAGAATCGCCTCAGCTGTTTGTCGGACCGTTCCTATTTAGCAGGTCCTTATTTGCCGCTTTCCTTCCCAACTTGGGCAAGGATTCAGTGAGGCTGTTGGCGGTTATTTAAGTTATTCTGAGCAATTTAGACTCTTTGTGGAGCTAGTGACGCTCCCATTTGTCGTCAGCTCTCCTAATTAGAGCAATTAGCCCTGGGGGAAAAACCGCTCTCTCTATTGCTATTAAACGTTACTGCCGATTGAAGAGCTTACCTCCGCTATTGTCAGGACCTGGTTAATTAACGGGTCCTTAGTAATTTGCCTTTCTGTCTTCAAAGAAAGCTGTTTTCAAGTCAGCCTCTTTTGTGGAGTTTTTCGCGCTCCCTTCTACTTGATAGGCGTGGCCTACAGTTTGAGGCTTGTGAGTTATAACGGCACCTTTCCCTTCTTCGCTGGCATTATTCACCAAGCAGTGATATTGAGCACATTTCTGGGGAGAATTGAGTCTCACCCTTGTGTGTATAAGGTGCCTCATTTAATCAGTTCCCTCACATAAGATTGAGGGAGGCTATTTTTGGCTCAGATATTCATATCTGATTAGACAGACAATTGTGACTCCATTCAAGTGAGAATAATTCACAGCAATTTTTCCCTTTAATAATGCCCAAGGCTGCAAGCAAGAGTAGACATGGCCGTAAGGCCTCTGTGCAGCAACAGTCCATTACGGCCCAAATAGAGTCAGGGTCTAACCCTTCTACAGAGCCTTCTGCCCTATTAGCTGCTGAGACCACGATTTCTCAGGCTCATAATAAGCCTTCTGCACGATCTGCTTCACATACTGGCCAACATAGAGATAAGATAACTAAACAACTGGCCTCAAAAACTAAAAGACTCCATCTTCCAGAACCAGAGCATGTCCCTATACTCCAGGAACGGGAGGCTCTTCAGTTACCACTTACTCCAGATCAGATTTCACTTCAAGATTGTCCCTTGGACATTCACACTGCAGATCTATGGGGTCCAGGAGTTACAACGGCTTCTCTGACATCGGATCCTGTTCTTCAGGTTCCTCATGATCATCCTCTTCCTGTTTCTACTTCTTCAGTTCCCTCAATTCAGGAAGTAGACCCAACCTCTGGTCTAGTTCATACAATTCTGAGTCCAGAGGACATTCAAAAAATGATTACAGCAGCAGTACAACAGTCTTTAGCTACACATAAATCCTCTCATTCTGAGCAAGTCTCAGCAATTTCAGTGGTATCTCACTCATCTTTAGCTTCAGAAGGTGACGGTGAGGACGACATATTATCTATTGCGGCTTCGCATTCTCCAACTCCTTCTGGCGTGAGTCGTCCATCTATCTATACTGATCATGATTCTCAAGAGCCACAGCTGTCAGAGGACGAAGACCTTCCTCCTGAACAGCCTCCCTTTACTGGTCTCTTCCCTCAGACTTTATTCAAATCTCTTCTATTTAAGGCGGTCAATGCAGCTCAGTTGGGTAATTCTTCAAATCCCAAAACTACTCCGTCAGAAGGTACGCTAAATCCCTTATTTGCTGAACCGCCTAAACCAGTAACATCAATACCTACACCTCCTCTTTTTCTGGACGTCATCTGAAAACAATGGACCTCACCTACTTCTGCTCCTGTACCATCTACCACTGACCGGAAGAATTTCTCCGTTTCTTCTGAGTTGTCCAACTTGCTCCAGGTTCCCACGGTGGATGCACCAGTTGCTGCCTTACTTTCTCATTCTACGGTTCCAGGGGATCCTGAAGAGAACCTGCGTCCTGAGGAACGACGATCGGAACAGGTCCTTCAACAAGCTCATGTAGCTTCTTCATGGGCCATTCGTTCTGCTTCTACTGCATCATTTTTTAACCGTTCTACGCTTCTTTGGTTAAATCAACTTCAAGAAAAGCTTTCTACATCTGATCCTAAACTTCGTCAAGATATAAACAAGATAGTTGCGGCGGTCCAATTTTCCGCGGATGCAACGTTGAATGCGGTTCGCTTCGCTTCCAAGTCCTTAGCTTCAACAGTAGCGGCTAGACGATTAAATTGGCTTCGCCATTGGTCTTCTGACACCCGGCATAAATGGCGTCTAGCATCTGTCCCTTTTTCGGGGGAAAAGTTATTTGGGGAACCTTTAGAAGCCTTCTTAATAGAAACCAAAGATAAGAAGAAGATTTTACCCACTATTTTTCGTAGGGGAGATTCCAGATACTCACCTTATCCTCCTCATAACCAGTTTCGACCTTCGGATGGGGGTCCGGGATCCTCTCGGGGTATGAATCAATTTACCCCTAGACAACGAGGTTTTCAGGACAGACCAGGAAGGGGTAGGTCCTTCATGTCAAAATGGCCCTTTTGAGGGGGAGGGGGTCGCTCCTTCCGCCGCCGTCGCTAGTGAGGTTCCAGATCCTCCCGTGGGCGGCAGATTGGGTCTTTTTGCCGCTACGTGGGAACACACTACTTCAGATTGCTGGGTTCTGGCCTCCATTAGATCGGGTTTGGCCATCGAATTTGTCTCCACCCCTCCTTCTTATTTCATCCGTTGTCCAAGGTCGAGTAGCTCCGAGCGTAGATCTCTGATGAATTCCTCCATTGAACACCTTTTGAGTATTAGGGCCATCCAGCCGGTACCCCGTGAAGAGTGGGGTAAAGGGTTCTACTCTCGGGTCTTCCTCGTACCTAAGTCCTCAGGTGGGTGGAGACCTATTCTAGACCTTAAACGTTTGAACCAATTTGTCGTTTATAGACGATTCAAAATGCAAAATACGATCCATTTTAGACGGCATTCGGAGGGGGGATCTCCTCTGTTCAATTGATTTAACTGAAGCATACCTACATATACCCATGAAGGTTAACCATAGAAAATTCCTTCGTTTCTTTTACGAAGGGAGACATTTTCAGTACAGGGCTCTTCCCTTTGGGCTTTCATCAGCCCCTCGTACTTTCACTAAGATATTAGCGGCCCTAGCAGCATTCCTTAGACTTAAATCTATACGTCTCCAGTGCTATCTAGACGACATCTTAATTATGTCTTCATCTGAGGTTCAAGCCCGGTCAGACATTGGACTGACGGTTCAGACCCTAGCAGCCCATGGGTTTTCTATTAATGTTGATAAGAGCCACTTAGTCCCTTCCACTAGGATTGTCCACTTAGGAGCAATCATTGATTCTCTTGAGGGAAAAGTTTACCTATCAGAGGAACGCCAAAAGGGGTTATCATCTATGGTGACCTCTATTATACGAGATAAAAGAGCCTCTCCTTTAGTTCTCTCTCAATTAATGGGCAAAATGGTTTCAGCCATAGATATTATTCCCTGGGCTAGATTCCACTTAAGGGACCTTCAGTGGTTTCTTTTACCTTTACCGAAGGCGGGGAAAGGCACTTCTTCGACCAAAGTTTCCATTCCCAGGGAGGTTCTTGCGTCCCTCCAATGGTGGCGTCCCAAGAACATTGCAAAGGGTTCCTTTTTCCTGGACAGAGACTTGGTAGTTGTCACCACTGACGCCAGCAAGTTTGGATGGGGCGCCCATTGCAAAACCCAGGTGGCCCAGGGCAGATGGACAGCCAAAGAATCTTCTCGAAGTGTCAATTGGCTGGAACTCCGAGCTGTAGTTCTTGCTCTTCGGTCCTTCCAACATCTGGTGTCTGGTGCTCATGTATTGGTCTTAACCGACAACATTTCAACAAAGGCTCATATAAATCGCCAAGGGGGCACCAGGTCTCCTTTGCTGATGTCGGAAGTCAAACAACTCTGTCTTTGGTCGGAACGTCATTTACTCTCCCTCAGAGCAGAGCACATTTCGGGCAAATCGAACATTCAAGCGGATGGGCTCAGCCGTCAATCGCTGGATCAATCCGAATGGCATCTGCATCCACGCATATTTCAGGCAATAACGAGTCGTTTCGGCGTACCAGTAGCAGACCTTTTCGCGTCCACAGAAAACGCTCAGGTACCCAGATTTTTCTCCCGTTACAGCAATCCTCAAGCGGAAGCAGTGGATGCCCTACGCTCTCCATGGCCTCCAGGCCTTCTGTTTGCCTTCCCTCCGATTCCTCTCATTCCGAAGGTTCTTCGAAAAGTTGTTTTGGAAAAGGCAGAGGTTATTCTGATAGCTCCTCACTGGCCGAGGAGGTCATGGTTCTCCGACCTTGTGATGTTGTCTGTTGCCCCTCGATGGACTCTGCCTTGTCCAACAGATTGCCTCAGTCAAGATCGGATTCTTCATCCGGACCCGCAGTGGCTACAACTGACCGCTTGGCGGTTGAGCGGGACGAACTTCAGCGCGGCGATGTCTCGCTTGACGTCATCAGCATAATCCAGGCTTCTCATCGTCCTTCTACGAATAGAATATATTCGGCTACATGGAGAGTTTTCTGTGACTGGTGCTGCTCTCAAAATATTGATCCTCTCAAAGCTTCAGTGACACACGTGCTTAGGTTCTTGAGGGCAGGTTTACTTAAAGGACTTGCTCCAAATACCTTAAGACGACAGGTGGCAGCAATTTCGTCATTGTTATCTCTCAACTCCATTCATCCTTTATCACAACACCCTCTTGTTAAGCGTTTTCTACGAGGGGCTTCCAACCTATGTCCTCCACCGTTACACAGATATCCTACTTGGGACCTTACTATTGTGTTAAACTCACTTACCGGTCCTCCATATGAACCATTACAAACGGCTAGTCTAAGACTGCTGTCATGCAAAGTATCATTTCTAGTGGCAATCACATCTGCTCGCCACATATCAGAAATTGCGGCTTTGTCAATGAGAAGCGATCTGTGTATATTTCATGAGGACCGAGTAATTCTTAGGTTGGATCCCACGTTTGTTCCGAAAGTTAATTCTACTTTCCATCGACTACAGGAGTTAATTTTACCAAACTTCTGTCCTCATCCTTCACATCCTTTGGAACATAAATGGCATACATTGGATGTTCGCAGGGCTCTTCTTATTTACCTTGAACGTACGACCGATTTTCGTCGATCCGAATCACTTTTTGTGTCATTTCTTCCTGCGTCATTGGGAGCCAGAGTATCATCTTCAACGATAGGACGTTGGATTAGGTGCACCATAGCTACAGCATATGAGCTTCGATCTTTAAATCCACCTTCTGCAGTGACGGCACACTCGACAAGAAGTACTTCAACTTCAGCAGCCTGGTCCACTCAGGCTTCTCTACTTGAAATTTGCAGAGCGGCTACCTGGACTTCGCCGTCACCATTTATTCATCATTATAAGATAGACCAATTTGCATCAGCTGAAGCTTCATTCGGACGTAGAGTTCTTCAGAAAGTTATGGGTGATGGAGAGTCATTTGTCCAGACTGTTCCCTCCCAGGTCTTGGGACGTTAATCTTAGGTATGTCCCATTCCTGACTGCTGTCTCCACCTCACAATGGAGAAGGGGCATTGGTCCTACCTGACACGCACCTTCTCTTTGGGTGGAGACAGCAGTCAGTCCCTCCCTATCAGTCTGGATGTTATTAATGTTATTAATGTTTATTTGTTGTTGTTCATTCCACACCTTAGCCTGTCTTCGTACTTCACAAAGCTGGGAGCCCCGTGATCAGGGGGCGGGATTTAGCTTTGACAGGCTCAGTCCTTATCTGAGTAGCACGAGCACAACCCATTCCTGACTGCTGTCTCCACCCAACGAGAAGGTGCATGTCAGGTAGGACCAACACCCCTTCTCTCAAAGGAGAATTTATCACTACTAAAACCCAACCACATGTCTCCTCCTGGAAAGACTGCCAGCCAAGCAGAGAATGGATCTATTAAACAAACTTATAGCTGAGGACTCTGTCTACTCCCTAAGATCCAATAGCTTCAAACTCCTCCCAGATAACATGGTAGGCCTCTACCTCAGGCATCTCTATGTATGGCCAACATTTAATTGGCAGCAAATCCAAGTGATTTGTTCAAACAATTGCTCTTCAAAATTCTCCATAGAGCCCTATAGATACACCCTTTAGTCATTTAAACCCAACAGGCCCCTGGTTACCCTCAACTGGAGATAGCTATGCATAGGTGCAATGAGGATGAATTATTGATGTTTTACAAAGTAGGCCTTAATAGCAAATCTAGCCTATGTTCTCCTGAGTTGTTCTTCACTGGCTGCCAGCAAATTTATAGTAGCAGTATAAGCACCCATTCGCCTTGTTCTGTTGCCAGAATAAGCCAATGGGTAAGCAAATTTTGTATCTCACAATATTTTTAATTTCAATTCCTTTTATTCCATTGGCAAACAAATGGGAGATCACAAGTCACCCATGTCTTTGCTCAAGCCACAATCAATGCAGCACTAAATCTTCTAGGTTTTATTATTGAATTTGCTCGGAATTTCTGTTAAATGGTACAGAATTGTAGGTAGAAAATGCAAGCATCATTTGTTATGCTTTTATTTATTGCATGCATCATAAACTATTTTTATGAGTATAATTTAACACAAAACATAATACAATAATATCCCAATAAGATGGAAATAAACAGTATTAAAAAGTAGACATGCTGACATAGCATAAAAGAATACAAACGCTAACAATAAAATCATGTTTAAGTATAACCATAACATTGAATTTAACATATTAAAGACTTTTAAAGACTCATAGAAAATAGAAACTAAAAACAACAGTGTATCTGTGACTAACATGAATTCTAAGGAAGCTTCCCAGAGTATACATATCTAGATGTGTTTAGAAATCATCTTGGCTATGAATTCTAGTTGCAACAAATGGGAAAAATATCAGATTGGGGAAGGTTAATCTAGAGAATGCAATTTTCATTTATTTATTGTATCTCCCCTAGTACTATACCTATACCTAGTACTCCTTCCTTCTCCTATTTTTCCCACATCAAGAACTCTTTAAGGTAAATTGGACTTAGAGGGAGTGATGGGTCCAAAGTCACCCAGTCAATTTTAATGCTTAAAGTGGGAAGTCACAGTCTCCTGGTTTCTAGTCTTATGCCTTAACCACTAGACCCAACTAATTGTCTTTCTTATCCTTGGGTACTTTCTGACATTCCATAGTTGTCTGTGCTAATCAAAAGTTTACTGCTTATCATCAATTTCACTCCCTAATTGGGTTAAATTACCTCCCCATGAAACTTAGAACACAGAAAGAGGACATCCTGGGGTAAATTGACACTGGAGGAACATTGGCCATATATGGTGCCAAACAGATTATTTATTGAATGAATTCTTTATAAAGATTTAGGCCAAATACATGCAAAGAGTTGTCCAGTGGAAGCAATAATGTCAGGATACAAAATTGTAAGTTGTGTCCTTTGAATTTTGGCATTATTATGCATATCCTTGTGGACAAACACATACACCAATTTTAAACTATAACCATTGCAATATCTCAACAATATATAACGTGCTGTTTCTTTTGTATTGTTTAATATTATACAAACACAGATTGGCTTCATATTTCTGAAACTGGTGCTGTAAATTGAGGCAATTTAGGAAAGGCTGAAAACATTTTCATTAAAGGGAAGCTGAAACATTAGTTCAAACAGTTGGGCATCAGTTGAATTATGTTTTTGTTGAAAGAGGTTTCCAAATGCTGGCCTTACTGGAGTAGAAAAATATCATTGCCTTCTCTGGTTCATTAGATCTCTGAGATTTGAAGATGCTGAGAACAAAGCCAGCCAAGTAGAGTGAGCATGAAGAAAGTGGCATTTTTCTTGACAGACACTGCAATACCTATTTATTTCTGCCTTTCTGATTCTATTCATCTCATCTCAAAACTCTGGATTAGTCATTTCTGCTACAATTCACTGACTGAGTACAGATTCTGTTTTCAAATTAATACTGTGCTTCTAAAATACAAACATTCTAGTAGGTTAATCTACCTGTGGCTCTTAGTATAATACAGGACCTAGTCCTAAAGTTCAGAGTTGATTTCTCAAGCAGAAACTTTTTCAGTTCCTATAGAAATGACTCTCATCGAGCCAGTTGCCAAAATCTTGACAACAGGGCGATCGAAAAGAGCAATTGCCCTCTCTTCTGGTCATCTACCATAAGAAGAAAGCAAGCCTGCCCCACCTCTAATTGTAATTTTTTTCCATAGTTTTCACTTATATAATTAAGAAACAATGGATGAAAGAGTATAACCCAGAAATAAGACAGGAAACTTTAAAGAATGCAGAACTATTGAATGAATAAGAAGTTACAATGAAGTGTTTCATGCAAGAATTATGGATAAAGTAGAGAATCTTTGAACCTGTGATAGGAACTTTCACCTCTTATTTATTAGTGAGTTCATTAAAACAAAGACTGTTTGCTTTACTGAAATCTCTTCTTCCTGGGCTTTTGATAGCCTTTACTGAATTACTGTATATGATACAATCTGTTAGCAAACTCCTCTTCTAATGGTTGGTTCTGTCTAACTTTCCTCTGATCACTTTCCCAGCTTCCTTGACATCTTTTGCCCCTGATAAGATGCCATTTTCAAAGTGGGTAGTGCAATCAAAAGACTGGCAGAAAACAAATAATTTTAAACTCCTTCCTAAATATGCATCTCTTTGTAAAACAACAACAACAACAACAACAACAACAACAACAACGTTCTGCAGTGCCATAGGTAGAGAAACTAACTAGAGGCTGGATGTTTTGAAGTATTGGGCTCTGGAATTTTGCATCTGACTTTAAAAATTCATAATGCTTTCATATTTCCTGCAATCCAGCAAATAATGCATTGAAAATAATAAAAAAGAAAACAGTATGGTTAGCCAATATGAGAAAACAGATCTGTTATACTATATATTCTTCTATACGAGAAAAAAAACTACTATGTTTGTAATGTATGTATGTATGTATGTATGTATGTATACTGTACATGTATTGTATTGGCAAGGTTGATTCCATGCTACAGCCTAATATCTTTGGTTGCAGGTTGCAAATTGAAGCAGATGAGAGAAAATTAATAAATAAAAATAAATTGGATTTACTGTATTTTTTTGGAGTATAAGATGCACCGGAGTATAAGATGCATCTTAGTTTTTGGGGAGAAAATAAGAAAAAAGCTGATTGGCAGGTGGATCGGCCTCCTGGAATACTTCCAATCAGCTGTTTCCAGAGGTGAATTTTAGCAACAGGTTCCTTGGTTGTGAGCTCTGTGCCTTGCCTTTTTTTTTTTTTTTGCTTTTTTTTTCTGCCTCTGAAACTTCTGAAACTCTGTTTCAGAAAAAAAAACTTTTTTTCCTGCCTCTGAAAAGCCTCGGAAACAGAGCTTCAGAAAAAAAGCCTATGAAGCTCTGTTTGAGAAGCTGGGCAGGGCTATATTTGAAGTATAAAACGCACCCAGATTTTCACCCTCTTTTTTGGGGGAAAAAAGTGCATTTTATACTCTGAAAAATACAGTACTCCCCTTTGGAGACATTGTATTGTGGTGTGGCGGAATCAGTAGTGGGTTTCAATTTAGTTTGCTACCGGTTCGCTCATGTGCGCGTGCTTGCATGTGCGCATGACACTTCTGTGCATGCGCAGAAGCTTCTGTGCATGCACAGAAGTGTCCGGGCAGGTGGGTGGAACCTCCTGCCACCACCGCTACCAGTGCACCCAATCCGCGGCAAACTGGTAGCAATCCACCACTGGATTGAGTCCTTGGTTCAGTCCAAGCTGAGCAACAATCTTCACCGGTTGAGTTTGCACCAGTTTCTATCTTATCTTATTCCACCTCAAAGCGGAGTTGTTATTTCTTTTGAACAAAATTAAAAAAGGGGAAAGAAAACAACAGCTGTCATCTAACCTGCTGCAATAAATAGTTAAATGTTTTTCAGACTTGAAGACTGTTGAAGGTTAATGACTGTATAATTCTGCCATAAAAGAAAGGACTGCCTTTCAAACTGACTCAGTTTGAAACTTCATTTCAAAACCCTTTTAGCAGCAAACTTAATACACTTCCTTCATTGTGCTTGGCTTTCTACTGCTAACCTACTGTATAATCAGTCATTTCTCTCTTTTCATAAAAGTTGTTATTATCAAAGTCATTTTAACTCGTTCTTTGTTTACTGTTTGAATTGACAATGCACAGGCCTCTCATAGACGTGGCAGACATATGCGAATAGAGTATAAATTATAGCTGGATAATTAAACATGAAGAGACCAACCCTTCTCCCACTAACCCTGACAAACAAAGCAGGACATTCAGGTCCACAGTTTATTGAAATATTTATGATATCTGGAAATGGAACGTAGGCAATTTTTTTAACCAACAAAATGCTGATAGACTGGTAGTAAAACAACCTTACAAAGGTGATAAAAATATTTTGATTGGTTTTTACTTCCATCTTTTTCTTTCAGTTTGTAAAAAATAACTGTTTGGGCAAGTTTATTCTACAACTGCATGGAAGTTTCAGTGATGACATTTCAAGGCTGATTTGAGGTTAATTAAGAGGGAACTGGCTTGTCTTTATTAGATATTAGAGGGAAGAGTGAGACTGGGGAGAGACAGGAAGCCAAGGCTGATACATTGTAAGAAAGTGACGGAATGCTTAACTATGGTTGATATAATAAACTCCCAATAATTAATCAAATACAATGTCTTAAACCATAAAGTATAATTTACCAAACATTGTAAAACATGGCCAAATAATACATAATGTAACTTGGTACAATTTTGTAACCCCAGCAAATGAGAAGAAAGAAAGAAAGGAAGTATGTGAGCCTGAAATATCTTCCAAAGAAGGTGAAGACTCATTCTCCAAGCTTGTGGGTTGGTTTCTCAACATTTCATTATCAAGCTACATAACATCTGCAGTGGAATTTAGGGGATGTCAGTGTTCTTTTGTTTATAATGGCTTCAGACGTTGGTGTGTCAAGTGAGGGTCTTGTGATGGGTCAGCTGTGAGTCATCAGTGAGTCTTGTGATTTTTTTAAAAATTTGATTTATATGCCACTCTTCTCCGGAGACTCAGGGCAGCTTACAATGCGTTAAGCAATAGCCTTCATACTTTTGTATATTTATACAAAGTCAACTTATTGCCCCCACAAACTGGGTCCTCAATTTACCTACCTTAGAAAGGATGAAAGGCTGAGTCAACCTCGAGCCTGGTGAGACTTGAATTTGCAGTAATTCCAGAGAGCTGAATTTTAATTACAGTGCTTTAGTCTGCCACGCCACCAGGCTCTTGTGATCTTGTGATGGGTCTTGTGATAAGTCGATTACCCTTATAAGCCTTTATAAACAGAAGAATACTGACATCTCCTAAACTCTGGTGAAGATGTTACCTAGTCTGGTAAAGAAACATTTGGAAACCAACCCATAAGCTTGGAGAACAAATCTTCACCTCCTCCTACACCTGAGCTACAGATTTTTGCCACTATTGCATATTTTCAAATCTTTAACTATGGTTAAGAAACTTAAGGGATATTAAGATATCTGCAACCCAACAAGACAGACACAGGCTTCAAAGGATAATTAGAACTGCAGAAAAAACAATTGCTACCAACCTACCTTGAGGACCTGTATACTGCACAAGTCAAAAAGAGGGCTGTGAAAATATTTACAGACCCCTCGCATCCTGGACATAAACTGTTTCAACCCTCAAAATGATGCTATAGAACACTGCACACCAGAACAACTAGACACAAGAACAGTTTTTTTTCCCAAAAGCCATCACTCTGCTAAACAAATAATTCCCTCAACACTGTCAAACTAGTTATTAAGTCTGCATTACTATTACTCTTCTCATCATTCCTATCACCCATCTCCTCCCATTTATGACTGTATGACTGTAACCTTGTTGCTGGTATCCTTTAAGATTTATATTGACTGTTTCCCTATGACTATCATTAAGTGTTGTACCTTATGATTCTTGACGAATGTATCTTTTTTTTAATGTACTCTGAGAGCGTATTCACCAAGACAAATTCCTTGTGTGTCCAATCACACTTGGCCATCTATTCTATTCTATTCATATTTATCTATTTATTTGCAAGTCATAATCTATATGTCCTAGTGATCAACAGCACTAGAACAATATTACAACCAGGGAAACAAACCAAGAATAATAGATGTCCATAGTATGTCACAATATACAAAGAGCCAGACAAATATCAACATTTACATCTGGTTTTAAAAACTTCCATGAGAACTTCTTGGATTTTTTCCTTAGCAGATATTTTTATTGTCTTTTCTGTGATCTAAACCTATAGCTCTAATTATGACTTTTGCATCTGCATAGCAACTATCATGTCCTTTTGTATTGTGTATGTTATTACAATGCAGGAAGAACCAGGTAATTAATACCTCAGCTTCCCTCAATGTCCATTTGCGCATTTCATGGTTGAAAAGGGAGGGAACATTTCTTTTTTACTGCAGGTTTCCCTTTAGGAAATTTAGAGCTTTGGCATCTTCGTATAAAGAACCCCAGGGTGCCTCTAGGCTATATCTTTAGCTTGTCCTGCTCAAGAAATTAAATAAAATGAAGAAAATGATTTCTCTCAGCCAGCTTGTGCTATCTGGGAAAATGGGATTTTCACTTCCCTGCTGGTATGAGAGATGAAAACAAAAGGTCAGCCAAAATGAAGGCTGAAGCTGAATATATTTTCAGTCTTACTCCTTTCATGTAACAAAGTGTCCTTCTGGACTTTCTACAATGTATTGACTTAACTGGGAAAAAAGCATCTGTTAGTTAAGAATGCAGAACAATGGCTCTATTCTGATAAGCATATCCCAGTGATTTAGGTCATTCAGTTTAAGTTGGTCATTTTTAAAATTATATACACAACAATGGGAAATCACAGCCACCAGTTCTTTAGCTAGTGTTGGCCTTCATAGGCATCAATTTTTTTTCTCAAGAACCAAGGATGTTGTGATGCTTGGTGATATATGGATTGCCCCAGCTTGCCTACTCTTGGTCTAAGCAGGTTGTAGAATTATTTACTTTAGATGGCCTTTAGATTATTTAAGACAGTACTTTGAAATCACCAATATTTCCCCAATATCATTGAAAGAATTTATGAACTGGAATGAAGTCTCCCTTTATAGAATCAAAGCAAATGTCATGCTATTCTGTGACTACCAGTTATAATTTTTATAAAAGGAAAACAGTGGACTTTGTTCTGGAGGTCAGGGGTCCCCAGTCTCTGGTCCCTGGTCTGGCACCAGGCCTCAGCATGCCAGAAACCAGGCTGCGTAAAGAAGTGAAACTCCATCTGCGGGATGCAGGAAGCATGTGAAACCACGCCCCCTCGGTCTATGAAGATTCTCAGTCATCCAGGTCAAGGTTGTCCCAAAGGTGTTTTTTTCAAGAGGCAACTGGACTTTCTGGTTTTTTTCTTTGAAGATGTTTCACTTATCATCCAAGAAGCTTCTTTAGCTCTGACTGGATTCCATTTCGCATCATCCAGTCAGAAGTGAAGAAGCTTCTTGGATGAGAAGCAAAACATCTTCAAAGAAAAAACCAGAAAGTCCAGTTGCCTCTTGAAAAAAAATGAACTTTGGGGCACACCCCTTCTGGTCCGCAGGGAAACCTCTCTCCATGGGACTGGTCCCTGGTGCCCAATAGGTTGAGGGCGGTGCTGTAAGTTTTTCATAGCATGTAAAAATGCATGTTCAATAATAACATTAAATGATACTAAAATTGTGCAGATGATTTCTGAAGGTTTTATATTGGAAAAAGTAATACAAATTGAGTATGTCAGCTATGATATATTTCTGGATGGTTATGCTGAAGACAGAGCGAGCATGACAAAACCCCACAAAGGTTAATGATCCAGCTCAATCACAATGATTGTTGAGAAGAATCAGTTAGTCAGACATAATATTTTTCACTCTTGCAACTAATGTTTTAAAAGTACCTGTTCCGTAATTGGGGAAAGATGGATATTTATCCTAAAATTAATGCTCAATAGTAACTGAGAGCTGTAGGAATCATCCATCACTAAAACATTAAGAAGTTTTTGTACATGGATCAATTGTATGTATGTTTGCTGCACAACCTGAACTTCAATACAGGTAGTCCTCCACTTATGACTATAGTTAGGCCTGGAATTATTGTAATTGCGGCAATCATTAAGCCAATCATCATGTGGCCATCTCCAATTTTACAACCTTTTCTATAGACGTAAGTAGACATCACAGTTAAGCAAACACCATGATCATAAAGCAATTCCATTTCCCCAATGGACTTTTTTTTTTGCTGGAAACTGGGGGGAAAAACCACCAGAAAAACCAGCAAAAACCACCAGAATGTCCAGTCAAAGCCATTAGGATGTTGTAAATAACCATAAATGCAAATCAGTTGCCAATTGCTGAGACTATGATCACACAACCACAAGGGTACATTTGTGACTTGTCAGAAATTTGAAAATGTAAGTAGTTTGTAAGTAGTTCTTAGGGAAGTCACTCATTTAAATTAAGCTAACCAATTAAGCAACTGGTTATTAAGCAAAGACTACCTGTAAAGAAAATCTTGAACCAATATGAAAAAGAGACTAGTGTTTCTATTATTATCTATTTTCCATCAAAAAGTCATGAAGAAAATTTAATGTACTTCCTGTTATTGGTGAGGGTTGAAAGGACCTGCAAGAAAACTACTTCAACTTTGTAACATTAATACTAACTAAAAAGTTGAAGAAGATCCACAAGGACATCTAGATATAAGAATTCAAAGTTTTGTGCTTGCTCCCCAGCAGTTTTAATAAATTGTTTTTCTTCTCTATACCATGTTCTTCTTTTCCTACTGTGAAAGACAATAGATATTTGAGGCTGAAATGAACGCTAAACTGCAGGTCATCTTGTATATGCTGATTTGTGGGATTATAAGAAGAACTTGTCCTGAATTGAAGATTGAAATGCCTACTGAGATCTCATAAAGAACTATTTAAAGCTTCCTCTGTAACTTGGTAACAAAAAGGTCAAATAAGAATTGCAAGCAGGGAAACTGCTGGAGAGCTTCACCAATACTGTAATGAAGGGAAGGAAAACAAGTCAGAGACAACAAGCATGTTATCAGCCTTCCTATCTGTTCAGGGACGTTTGATAACAAGTTTGAACACCTTCTGTTTAGGCTGTAATTCTGTTTCCTTAATGCCCAAATCAGTCCACTTTTCACAAAACGATGCCTGCATTAAAGTCAGAAGGTACAGTGTAAACTGCAACTTCCTTTTGTAGTCAGTGTTTGTAACTGGTTGAATTACGGTTTGTATGATAAACCCAAGATGGACAATTAATACATTGGGAATGCCATCAATCTGGATCTTAGACTTGGAAGGTATTCTAGTTTACATCATGATGAACATAATGAGCAAGGAGAGCTGTTGTGCCACTTCATGTTATGTGCCAGTTGCACCAGTGGTGAAATCCAATTTTTTTTACTACTGGTTCTGTGGGTGTGGCTTGCTGGGCATTGTGGGCATCGTGTGGCTTGGTGGGCGTGGCAGGGAAGGATACTGCAAAATCCCCATTCCTTCCCCACTCCTGGGGGAAGTATATTCCAAAATCTCCATTCCCAGCCCACTCTGGGGCCACCCAGAGGTGGTATTTGCTGGTTCTCTGAACTACTCAAAATTTCTACTACCGGTTCTCCAGAACCTGTTAGAACCTGCTGGACTTCACCACTGAGTTAAACCCTTTTCTGGACTGGGAGTTCCTGCATTCAGTAACTCAAGTCTGGTTAACTCCAAGCTTGGTTGAATATAGCAACGCAGTCTACATGGGCTATCCTTGAAGAGTATCCAGAAGTTTCAGCTTCTACAGAACACAGCCACATTATTAGTTCTTGGGACCATGTTATACTGCTGTTCTGTGACCTGCACAGTTGCCAATTTGCTTTTGTGTCCAATTCAATGTATTGGTTATCATCTTTACAGCCCTTCATGAATGAGTTCAGGTTATCAGAAGAACCAATGGATTAGCACATCCCACCCAGGTTAGCAGAAGAGGCTTGCTGCAGGCCCCATCAGTCAGGGAATTTTGACTGGTAGGTTCCAGGAAATAAAGGCTTTTCTGTCATGGTAGCCACCCTATGGTACATTGTTCTCCCACCCCACCCCAGGTGGGATTCTCGTGCACCTTCTTGGCCTTTTAAAAGGGACTTGAAGACCTGGCTCTGCCAACTGGCTTGGGATCCCAATGGGGGAGTGGCATCCAGGAGGTGATTAATGGGTTAGACAGGCCCCATCTCATGTACACTTTGCTCTCTTTCTCTCCATTTTAGTAAATTGAAATTTAACTTAACTTTAAATTTATGGTCTTTATTTATTGTTTTAATGTTTTATTTGGTATTTTTAACAAATGACTGTAAACTGCCTAGAGTTGCCTTGGTAATATATGGCAGTTTAGAAGTTAAATAAACAAAAGAATGATTGAATGATTGAATGAACAAATGAACAAAACTGTTCAATAAAATCCAATCAGGGAAAGACCTCCAAAACATGCTGTGATGGGATCTGATAATCATAGATCTAAGACTATTTCAGATATGTAGAATTAATGTAGAAGGATCCTTTGGGGTGGGGTAGGGACAAGGAATGAAAAAAAAATAGTTCATCAGTGATCTTAAATTTAGAATAGATTTATATGGATAGCTAGATTCCGAACAGTGTACAGCATTATATCAGTAGCTTAAATTTGACTGGAAATGTATAAATAACTGGCACAATTTTTGCAGGTTTATATTATCTAACTGGTCACTTCATCAACAGTCAAGTGACCATATTTCACATAAGCTGAAGTTTTCACATCATGCATGGACAGATAACCAAAACAAGCTATCACCTTCTAACAGCAGTTTAATTACAGCAAATTTCATTGGGCTTTTAATCACCATCTAAACCCAATGATAAATTTCTATCCATAGTATTTAGTATCCTTAACATAATACACCTCTATCATCTGGATGAAGTCTTGTATTCTTTATACTTTACCTTCTATAGAACTTTACAATTACTAATTCCAGAATTCTACAGATTTGACTGGAGACAAATGAGAGGCAGAGCTGAGTATCATTTATAGACTCATTGTACTTGAACCCAGATTTGTGACTGGCTTCTTCCAAGTATACACTGAAAAGCATAGAGGACAAGAGAGTTTATCGCAATGATTTGTAGGCCAATAACTTTGGAGGTAGCTAAAATTTCCCATTATCATCTTCTGGGCTATACTGTATCTCCAGGAATGACCGGAATTGCCATAATGCTTAATCCCAAATGTGATAAGTGATGTAGGATAAGGGAGGGCAAATGATGCCAAAACTCTTATCAGTTGCTAATTGGTAATGAACTGGAATGATTCATTTAGGTTTTCAAAAATGATAATGTAAGTCAGTCACTCTAACTGAGGATGGGGGAAAAATTCAGATAAGTTTTAAAGAACAATGGATTGATTCAGAATATTAAATAATGCTTTAAATATAATTCATTAAATTTCATTTTAAATCTTTTCACTGACTACATAAAATACTTTACAGATTGTATTCTATATTCTCAGCCCTCTAGCATGCTTTCCTGAGTCTTCAGGAATGCATAGAAGTTTGGAATAAAGAAATTGATGTAAAATGTTTTCTCTGAATGCTGGGTAAGTGTAGCTTTCCAAATACACTGACATTATGAATCAAGTTCCAAAACTTTCAAAGGTCTCATCAAAATTCTTTTTCTCAGGATAAGAAACAGGATCTGTATATTCAGGAGAAGTTGCTTAATACAGCTTTTGTGGCAGGAAGTATTCCAGTCTTTGCCAGAAGAGCTTGCCATATTGAGATCATGCAGTATCAAAAAGGCAACACCCCTTTCTATACATCAGCAGAGTGGGGATGTCAATCATTCTTCTTTCACACTGATTCCTTTTCTCTTACATAAGACATGGCAGCTTAAAGGCAGAGATCTGCACTGCATGCTTTCTGGAGGCTTAATTTACAGAGGAATGAAGGCAATTTTGCCCACTTAGAATATGGTTTCCATTCTTTTCACAGGAGAAAACCACAACTTTGCTATTCAAGAGTGCTCTGTATACCTCACATTTACTGGAAAAGGCAAGAGCTGGGAATTGTAGCTAAAATGTCCCAGTGCTTATTCCAATTGGCACAGACAAAATGTTCCTTAATTGACTGTTCCAGGACTGGCCTCACCATTAGGCAGAGTGAGGAGGTATCTTAGGCAGTAGATTTTGGATGACATAAAAATACCACTAATTATTAATAGAGGCATGAAGACTAATATATATCCAGTCCATTTTACTTTCAAATTTTCAGGGTAGAGTTCCACACTGGTGGATTTATGTTCAAGGTTTTTTGTTTTTTTAAAAAATAATCTGGCCTACTTAGAGGTAAAAAGGAAAGGAGGATAATTTCCGTTGAAAATATACAAAGCAGCTGATCTTTTTATTAAAGCATTTAAAAAAATCGTATTCATTCACAGTATAACTTCCCTTTTGCAGCATATCCTAGAATGATCATGTGATTATTGTTAATAATTTTTGTTTTTATTGTTAATTGATTTTTGTTAATAATCACATGCTATCATCTAGTGATTCCAAGAAATAATACATAACAAAAACAGTGTCTTGGTAGAACAAAGGTATCCAAAGTGGGGAAGTTAAAAAGAAAAAAGGCAAGATGGCACCTTCAAGGATAATACAGATAAAAAGTCACTGCCATCATCTGCCTACAATGAGTATAAGAAGTGTTCTTTCTACAAAAATAAACAAAAATGGAAAACCCACCATTATTTTACGTTTTTTCTAAGTGAATCTGATTTCTTTCAGGAAATGATCAATTCTAGTCAGACTTTGTCTTGATTAGAGAGTATCTTGTCATAATTTCTTTGGTTTTATTCGCCTATCAGAGTAGGAAATTTAATTGCTTTTTGAAATAGCTTTTTAAATAGAAATTGAAGGAAGAAAAAAGAAAAACATGGATACTCTTATAGAAAAAAGAATGTTCTCATAAACTGGTATTCCCACATGCAATGGCAAAGCAATATGTAGGAGCTGAAAACATAGATTTGGTTGAATAACTTTCAGAAACCAGAAACCTTTTAGTGATTACCTAAAAAGCCTTTGCAAATGTTCCAATAGATTAATTTAGGATCTCACAGCCGGTATCTGTTGGACCAATGCTGAGCTTCAGGATTTAGTGACCCTTGGGCTAGACAACATATTTCCTGATGTTTCATTAGCGATTTATCAGAAATGTAATTTGAGACGTCGAAACCATGATGGTGGTCACTCCCAGGGTTTGGAAAGAGATTTTTTTTCTATATCCAAATATCTTAAGGAGTAATACATCCTTTTTATAACATCTTTTGAAATCTTCTTTGGTTTCTTGGAAAGGATTCTAGAAATTGCAATCCCAATCCCTACTGAGTAAGCAGAACACTCCACAAAGACTAAAGATGCCTACTGAAAGTTTTTTCTAAAAGAGCTTTCTGGGAAAGCTCTTCTGGAAAAGTAGGAAAATCAGTACATCACTGATCTCTCTTCGTCAAGAAAACACTCTGTTTATCTCGATTTTTCTCTTGGATCTTTGAGTATATATGAATTTTCTAATTCAATGTAGACAATAGCTTGAATCACATTACTATACAGATATTCTTACTAATACTCTAATAGTTTTTAATATATATGTTAACAGCTTTAATTGTACCAGAATCTCTGGTCTAATAACCATGCAGCTGAAATTTCTATATAAGAACAACAGAACTTCCAAGATGGATTAGGTCAGGGTCATTTAGTCAAGCCATGACCAACTCGATGCTTCTGGGTTGCTCAAGCAGGAGACAACGGGTCTCTCCTGCAACTGGTATTTGGGGAGTGATGCTACTCCAACTTGGATGTAATACTGAGTTTTCAAAATCAGTAATCCTTAAAAGATTTGTCCTCTGAATGTATCTAATCCTCTTTTAAAACTGACCTAGATTTCTGCATTCATACATCTGGTAGCAATGAACTGTACAGCTAATTAAGCACTCTGTGAAGAAACCCTTCTTGGTCTGTTGAAATTTACTTCCCATCAGCTTCACTGGATAAAGAATAGAGGGAAAAAATGCTTATTTTTTCCATGCTATGCATTATTTTATAGATCTTAATCATGTTCCCTTCCAGTAAGTTTTTCTCCAAGGTGATTTTCCGTACATTCTAGAATATTCTCATAGGGAGGATATCCTTTTGATTACTGCTTTCTGCATTTTTGCAGCTCTAGAATATCCTTATCCAAGTATACTTGCAAGAGTCTGATTACAACTTGAAGTTATCGAAGATGTGCTATTTATCTCTGAAGAATTAAATAGGCTGAACCTGTCATAAATTATTATGATCAATTACTTGTTTATGCAAAGGATTTGTGGCATCTATGTCAATAAACATAAGGTAAATCACCTGAAAGACATTTTGCTTCCAAAGATAAAGAATTGCACTTTTTCACATTCCATATACAAATGTCTTTCCCGTTAACAACTATATCTTTAGTAGTGGTGATGAAAGAATGGACTTCACTTTATCTTAAAGAACTAGACTAGCTTGAAACCAGGTGTTATGCTTAACTCTATTTTCTCCTTGACTTCAGTATCTGATGCCTGCCAGTTAGAACCAGCTTCAGTCACTACATAATTTGGAGTTTATGGAAGCATCTGAAGACGGTAAGTATCCTCTTGCTTCTGTTTTCAAAACAGCTCCTTTTTCAGAAGGCTGGAGATAGACTAAATGCATAACATCAAACAATACAAATATAAAATACCGAATATTGTTAAAGACATTCTAATGGAACCTGGTTTGGCATGATATAGTGTTAAAATTAATAAAAACCCCTAAACAAACCATTGATCCTTGGTAATTGGATCACATGGTAATAGATTATTGCATCATTATTATTTTTTAAAAAGACACATTTTAATAATTTTTTTTTCACAAGCTATATTTCATTGAGATTTTTTCTGCCTCTTTGGCTCTGCATCTGTGACTTGAACAGACAACTTTATGGAAAAGCATCAGACACTGAAGGAAAATCTGATTCTTGAAAATTTGGTTTTTTCATTCCTGACATTAAAAAAAAGGCAGGGTAGGGTTTGCCAATATTTAACCATAACAAATGTTTTAAAAGAGCAAAGAACTGGGGGGGGGGGGGGGGGAGAGGGAAGGGAAGGGGAGATGCTCTTGCAATATCATTATAAAACAATTGCTAATTATAACCTTATAATGACCCCTAGTGGCAGTATTAGGTGTAATTATTACTATCGTCCAACATTTATAAGTTTCATATTTCCTTTTTGGTACTTTTCCTTTTTATAGCCAAATGTTACCATCATTCATAAACCAGCTTTCTCAACTTCATCTTTCTAATGTGTTGTGAGGGGGATTCTTGCATTTTCAACATATGAAAGTGGATTTTCAACATATGAAGGTAACAGCTTATGAGAGAAGCTGCCAAACACCAGCCCTGATTTCTATTCAAGCTGAGTTGCTTGTCATCTCAGAGTTAACTTAATTTCAGCTTTATGAACCTGGATGGCTTCCTGGGTTCAGCAGAAAGTGGTATTCCTGTGATTTATCTTGAGGATTGTTCTTTAACCATCCAATGCTTTCTGGTGGGGCACAGTAAATAATGCCTATGTAAGTACATTTCAAATCTATTGATTACAATAAAAGTTACCTTACCTCCTACATAAGTAAAGGAAAGTTAATATGCTTAACACTAGTTGAAACATAGCTGCATATTCTTACTAATTACAAAGTTGTGGAAGTCTAGATGGGGATGAAGTTTAGCTTCAGCCCAGCCTTAGCAAAATGGAGCTGCTTTAGTTTTAGTTTAGTTTTAGTTTTATTGGATTTATATACCGCCCTACTCCCGAAGGACTCAGGGCGGTGTACAGCCAACAATAAAAATACATAAATACAAAATTTAAAACCAACTAAAAACAGATTAAATGAATTTGGCCCGGACAGAATTAAAACACCCCAAATAATTTAAATTTTTTAAAAATTTAACACTAAAAACAGAGAGTGGTTAGGCCAGGCCCGCCTGGCGAAATAGAAAAGTCTTAAGAGCGCGGCGGAAGGTGGGCAGATCTGGGATCCTCCGTATCTCTGGGGGGAGCTCGTTCCAGATAGTAGGTGCCCCCACAGAGAAAGCTCTCCCCTGGGGGCCGCCAGCCGACATTGTTTGGCTGACGGCACCCGGAGGAGCCCCTCTCTATGAGAGCGTACTGGCCGGTGGGAGGCTATTGGTGGTAGTAGGCGGTCCTGCAAGTACTCAGGTCCTAAGCCATGGAGCGCTTTAAAGGTAGTAACCAAAACCTTGAAGCGCACCCGGAAGACCACAGGGAGCCAGTGCAGCTCGCGCAGGAGAGGTGTCACATGGGAACGCCATGTCGCTCCCATCACCACCCGCGCGGCCGCACTCTGCGCCAGTTGGAGCCTCCGGGTGCTCCCCAAGGGGAACCCCATGTAGAGAGCATTACAGTAGTCTAGACGGGAAGTGACAAGGGCGTGAGTGACCGTGAGCAAGGAGTCCCGATCCAGAAAGGGACGCAACTGGCGGATCAGGCAAACCTGATAGAAAATCCTCCCGGCCACGGCCGTCAGGTGCCCTTCCAAGGACAGCTGTGAATCCAGGAGGACGCCCAAGTTATGAACCCTCTCTGTGGGGGCCAGTGATTCGCCCCCAATAGTCAGTGATGGCGCCAACTGACTATATCGGGACGTCGGAAACCACAGCCACTCGGTCTTGGATGGGTTGAGCCTGAGCCTGTTCCTTGAGCATTAAAGGCTCATGGACCTGGTGATTTCCTTGTCTTACCTTTTTCTTACTTTCTTACAGATGAAGCTGCTGCTGGATGCACAGATTCTGTGTGAAAAGCCAGTGGAAGCTGTGGTCAGGGGGCCTTTGAATAGTTTTGTTTTATGCATCAATTGCACCCTTTGAAACTCTTTGTGTTGTGTACCAAGTGCTCTTGGAAACATCCAGAAACTTCAATTTGTCAAGAATGCCATATTGTGGGCAATTATGGTATGTTGCACTATGCCCACATTACAACTTTCTCTAATTTGCTTCTGGTGCAGTTGTTAGCTATATAACCCAGCCTGACATAGGAAGGACCAGGATATTTGGAGGACTGCCTTACTCCCATTGTTTCTATCTATCCCATCAGGCTGAGCAGGAGGGGCATGCTCTGTATTCCATCTGTTAGGGATAGTCCTCTGTCCTCTGTTAGGACTGTCATTGAGCCAGACTCAGGAAGTGTTTTTTTCCATAGCTGTGCCTGCCCTCTGGAATACCTTAACGCCAGAGGTTTGGCTGGCCCCAACTTTGCTCGCTTTTCAGAAAGCCATGAAGAACTGACTGTTTTCCCAGGCATGGGGGCCAGGATAATAATTGAGTCCATACTGCCACTGTATGGTGTTTTAAAGAACCACTTTGTGTTTAGTTGGCTGAGAAATATATTGTTTAATACATCATATTGATACTGTGTTTTTAATCCATGCTATCTGCTCATATTCACACCTGTAAAATGAGCAGCCATTTAAATCTACTGAATTAAATAAATGAATAATATATATTTTTAAAAGTTAATACAAAAATCACCTAGAGCATTTCATTGGATATAATTCATCTCAAACAGAGAAAGTAAATTGTCTGTTTTAGAAAGAAAAAAGAAAACAGCTGATCTGGTAACATACAAAATAGGAAAGTCCAAACAAATCTGCTTGTTTTAATGTAGCATCGTCTTGTCCATGGACCAAATTACATACTGTACAAACTTCTTCTGAAGTTAAATCAGTTGTACATAAACATGCTTCCACTTCATTCCTGAGAATAGAATCTACTGATACTAAGATGAAATATGGCTTTTACTATCTCCCAAGGATTTCCTTCCATCCTATGAAAGCCATTTCCCATCTTTCTAACTCACTTCCAGGATGCTTCAGAATTTCTTTGGGAAGTCTTTTTGCATTGACTTCTTTGTTGGGAGGTGGCAGGATGCTGCCTCCATGGTATGTTTCATCTCCCTGCCCTTCCCTTCCTGCCCACAGTTTCTGGTCTGAAAAAAAAAGACTCAAGGGAAGTGCTCCCTCAGGAGGTCTTCCTTGTGGAAATTTACTGAAGGGAAGAAATCTTGGGAGACTGCAGACTGATGAAGAGATGATTGTGCAAAAAAATAAATAAAGAAAAAATCCAAAAGTCATACATTTTGGTCGCCATATTAATAAGTTAAATGTAAGAAATTCGCAATTAATCCAGAGAGGTGAGATAATAATTGATTGTCTAACAAACTGAATGAGAATGAGACACAGAAGAATTTTTTGGCACTACATCCCAATCTTCCTTCTTTAAGTGTCTCATTTACTTCTATGAATAGAGCTGCCTATGTATGAGGAAGCATGGCAAGCCACCATGTCCATATTTCATGTCCCAGTTGCCCTTTACACACACTACTATGTTAAGGTCACTTGGACACAATCCTTGAAAGCACCAGACATTTCTTTACTGCAAAAGCATCTATAAAGCTGAAAATGACTTAAAGGGTAGTCATAAACCTATGCTAAAATTCAAATCTCCCTGAATGAATTCACTTTCAGCAGATCTGAAATAAATCATCAGAAATCCAGAAAATATCTATCCTTGAGGCATTGCACCAGGCTGTGCCTCGTTGGGATGAATGAAGCTTGCATTAATGAAGTACTGTGAGGATTGAAAGCACTGCTTTTATTTTCACAGTTCATCCTTATTTTGGGCAAGACTGGAGTAGCCACCTCCACAATTTTGACAGGAAGTTTCTTTACTGGAAGAACAGTCCGCCTCTTCAGCTCAGTTTTGGCGACAGATCAGGAAAAAGTAATATCTGATTTCCTTGACACTTGGCGTTCCTCTTTCTTTTGAGCTTTTGCAAGAATTCTGTTTTAATCCTTCAAAATAGTTGACCACAATATAAAATAGCTCTGTCAGCTGGTTTTATTCCTTCCTTCATTCACAGAGCCAATAATTTCTGCCTGCCTTACAAATTAATTGTATTATTTTATCAGTCTGAAATTATGACTCTTCTCTGACTTCTCTCTTGACCCTACAAAGCTCACTACATTCTGTCTACAATCTACATTCACAATAACTGTATCAACCTGCAGGGAGGAGAAGGGCTGCATTCTGGAAAGCCTTAAAACCTAGGTCTTTCCTCAGGATTTAGGGCCAGGATGTTAATGGAGTTTGATCTGTGTGTTTTCTTCATTTGACAGTTCTTTTGGTGGCATGTTTTATTGCTTTATTTTTTCTTTAGTGTCTTTATGTGCTTGTTTAACTTTTATGGTTGTTAGCTACCCAGAGTTATTTGCTTAAAATGGGCAGTCATGCAAACTAACAAAATAAATAAATAAACATAGTATATGTGTGTGTTGATTAGCATTCTGGAGCTGAATTTAAGACTCACACTGATAGTCAATTGTGAGCTTTCCTTCCTTCCTTCTTCCTTCCTTCCTTCCTTCCTTCCTTCCTTCCTTCCTTCCTTCTTCCCTCCCTCCCTCCCTCCCTTTCTTTTTTACTTTTTCATGTATTGCTTTTAGGTTAGGTTTGTCTAGCCTGGCTCTTTGCTGATATTTATTTTTGAATTCATTCTCTGGCTACCTTAACAAGAAATAGAGTGAAGCCAATTTCACACTATAATAACTGACAAGATGGCAATCAGTTTTGGCTGGATAGCAAGGAAAACCTCTAATCATTATTCAAACAATCCTGTAGTTAGAGAATGCATAGTGTCCATCCTGTGAAATATCTCTTTTGCATGAGTAGCTCACCAATTTTCTGATTATTTTTTTCTTTCTTAAAAGAAGGTTCTTTTTTTCTTCAAAAATATTCTGTAATGAAGCTTAAAATAAAGGAAGAGTACTGTACAGGATTCTATATTAGGAGAAAAGGGAAAGAAGAATATGGAAACTTTCAGGTTTTGGATGTTGCTTCTTAATCTCAGGTTTAAAACAAGCAAGACAACATCTTATTTAATCTGATTCTCTGTTGAAAGACTTTAGCTATTTAAGTTCTATAGCACATGATATGTGTCAGCATTCAGCTTGAGTATGGTAGAACCTTTATACAGTTTTCACATAAAACAGTAGCATCATTTTTCTTGCTTTCTATCAATTCTGTGAGTTTTGAATCAGAGAATCAAAGATGTGTCTTGAGCAACTGATGTTCTTAGTTGGTGGGTATGTGCAACAATGTGTTGACTTATTCAGGTACAGTATTTAGACTCAAACAAGGCAAGAATGCTTTGAATACAATATGGAAACTATTTGTATCTCTTGGCTGGTTTTTAAAGCCCTTTAGCAATGCCTGCTTTAGTAGCCTTACAGATTTAAGAAAATAGGAATAGCAGTAGCACTTAGACTTATATACCACTTCACAATCCTTCACAGCCCTCTCTAAGCGGTTTACAGAGTCAGCATATTGCCCGCAACAATCTGGATCCTCATTTTACCCACCTTGGAAGGATGGAAGGCTGGGTCAACTTTGAGCCTGGTGAGATTTGAAATGCCAAATCTGAGTTAAGAAGATGTTTAGATATGAGCAACAATGCCAAATCTAAACCACCGTTTGATCTAAATATGGCACACTCTATTAGCTTACATAGTATTCTCTATATTGAAGGTATTAGTTTGCATGGTTTAGCCATAAGCGTGCTTAAGGTAAATACAAGTATAGGTTAAATTTGTAGTATACTGGTCAAAATGTCCAAAACTAATTGGTATTATCCTTACCTTCCTATGGATCACTGCATGTGCACAGTATAATTATGGCTGATAAATCTAGTCTACACCAACTCTATCTTATTAGAAAATGTTACATGAAAGGTCTGATTGAAAAGAAAAAACTAGTGGAAGTTAATATTCAAGGGTGGGCTGCTGGGGGTTCGCAGGGGTTTGGGAGAACCTCTAGCTAAGTTAATGTTCAGTTTGGAGAACCCCCAAATCCCACTCCTGACTGGCCCTGCCCACCCTGCCCTGCCCCTCCCAGTAGTCCCCACATGGCCTGTTTTGGATGCGGGTAAGTGCAGGATGGGCATGGAGGCTTGGGTGGGGGGGCAAAAACAGACCTACTGGAAGTTTGGGAAGGCTGGAAATGGGCCTGTTTCCAGCCTTCAGAGGGCCCCCTGGAGCATGGGGACGGCTCTGGAGGCTTGAAGAAAGCCTCCAGAGCCCTGGGAGGGCAAAAATGCCCTCCCTGCCCTGGTGCAGGGGGCCGACTAGGCCATGCCCACCATGGACACGCCTGCCCAGCAACCGGGCAGAGAACCCCTTACTAAAATTTTTGAAGCCCACCCCTGTTAATATTTGTGGGACCACCTGGCAACAACCCTGTTACAGATAGTCCTAACTAACAAAGAGTAATTGGGACTGGGAACTCTGTCGCTAAGCAATGCAGTTCTAAAGTAATGCAGTTGTCATGGGACAATGCTGACATATGCCAGAAGTTCTGGGAGTCCCACCTGCTATTGTTAGGTGAATCCTATGCCATTTACAACATCCTGCCACCTTTTTCATTGACTTTGTTTCTGGGAAGCCAGCAGTGAAGGTTAAACTTAGACTTAGAATAACTTTATTGTCACTTTGAATGTACACTAATTGGCATGCATTAAAATGAAATTTCATTGCATACAGCTCTCAAAGGGTCACCACTTCCAATATACACTCCATAAACATGACAAAATAAATAAATAAATAAATAAATAAATAAATAAATAAATAAATAAATAAATAAATAAAGTATGCATATACCCTCATATATTATATGACACGGAGAAACAACACAGTCTAGTTCGGATGTATACATGTACATGGTGTGAAAAACGAATCTTGCAAGCTTACCAGATGGATGGCATAGGGAACAAAGCTGTTACAGAATCTGGTAGTCCTGCTAGAAATACTTCGAAACCTCCTCCCAGAGGGGAGCAACAGAAACAGACCGTGAAGTGGGTGTGTGGAGTTTTTAACAATGCTTTGAGCTCTAAGCACATAGCACTTATAAACAGTATCCTGAATGACAGGAAATGAGCTTCCTATAATCTTCTTGGCTGTCCTCAACACTCTCTGAATGGACTTTCTCTCTGAGGCACTACAGTCACCAAACCAAACAGTGATGCAGTTTGTTAAAATGCTCTCAATCGTGCCTCTGTAAAAAGCGGTCAGGACAGAAGGAGAAAGATTTGGTCTCCTCATCCAACACAGGAAATGCAGACACTGGTTTGCACGCTTCCCTAAGGATGACATGTGGAAAGACCAGTTCATATTGTTAGTTATCTGCACCCCCAGATACTTAATTGTTGCAAATGTGCAACAATTGAGTTGCAAATGTAATCACATGATTGTAGGATTCTGCAATGTCATAATTGCAAACTGGTTGCCAATTGTTCAAACTGGGGCTCTGTGACTTCATGGTTGATGCTACAACCAGACCTATGAGCAACTCTTGTTACCATCCCTCATTCAGCAACACCATAAATTTGGATACTTGCTGAACAAGAGGCCATTCAGCAAGGATTACCTGTATTTAGAAGAGAAGTAAATGGCAAAGATCATGTATTAGCAAATGAAAGAAAAGGAAATATATTGTATGTCAGTAAAACTAATAGACAGGGTTTTCTTTTCTCAATGGCATGGGCTGGACTTGAATACTTGCAGAGAAGTGAAAATATAGGTTTTTTGAAGGAAAGGTAAAATACGTTAGAAAGTATGAATTGGTGTTGCCTGTGCTGTTGGTGCAAATGAAAGTTAAAATTCATAGTCTAGTGATTGTTGTACATTATGCTTGGATGAAGAGTGGAAATGGAAAAAGCAAAGATGAGTTCTTGGGAAACTGTGCAACTATCTGAATGAATGAGAGCTAGAAAAAATATTGTGTTAGTTGACATAAATGGATGGATGAATGGAAATGAGATTGGAAAGCATAGACCAGGGGAACTGAGACCCTATAAAAAATAAAAATGGTGACTGAAGAATGTCTACTTAGAAGAAGTCTGTTTCCAAGATATAATTTAAGCATATTCATATGTGGCAAAGGAATCACTGTGTATTCAAAGCATGATTGATTGATTTTTTTTTAATGATGAAAGTTTAGGAGAATCAGTGAAAGATTATATGTTGTATATTTTACAGTAAGTGAAAGATACAAGAAATTTGGAATGTTGGAGCAACCTTTATTTGGCAAAGGTAAAAAAAAAGGAGAGAAGTAAAAGAAAGTAGAATGAAAGTAGAGCGACTGCAAAAATGAATATATGTGTTTTGTATGAAAAACTATTTAGAAAACAAATTTATCTTCCACAGAATGAAAAGATGGACCCAAGAAAAAGGATATGGGAGCTGCTTGGAACAATGAAAAGAATTATGTTGCAGAATCATAGAAGTGTGTAGTGATGTGCTAATGTGATGCATGAAAAAAGAGAACTGGTTGCTAAAAAACTGGGGATGAGAAAAAGATATTCAATAATTTACATCATCGTTATCATTATTTTAGCCATTGTCTATCCACTGCAGGAGAAAGGCCTTTTCCACATGTTTCCAAATAATACGGTTCTTTTACAATTGGGCCCTCAATACTTGCTGATGTTGTCAATCCATCAAGGAAAGGATACACTTAGAAGAGAAAGAAACAAAGGAGAGCCTTTTTAGTGAAACAAAAAAGAGAATAAAGAAGGGTAAACAAGGAGCCTCTGGAAAGGAGAAATGGAACTAAAAATAAAAACAAAATTATTTGGAATTAAATTAAAGTGAAGGGATGCTGGGAGGAACATAGAGAAATTTCTATGATAATATCAGATGGGAATAAAATAGAGAACAAACAAAAGAGGGATACACCTAATGAACCTTTGGGCTTGCATAATGATTTTTGATCAAGTGAAAAAAATAAAGAAGACACATTTAAAAATTGGAAAGAGAACAATACTGTATAGCAAAAGCAGAGTACCAGGAAATAATCCAAAACTGTAAGGAGGGTCAGGAAAGCTAGTCCTCAGAATGCATTGAGTCTGGCCACGAATGCCAAAAATAACTAAAAAGATTCTTGGGTGTGTGTGTGGATCAAGAACAAAGTCAAAGAAATGGTTCTCCACTGTCTGGAGAAGATGGCAAGATGGTAATGGACAACAGGGAATAGGTTGAACTGTTTTGCAAAAGGAAGGGGTGGGAGGGAAATCCATCTTGCCAAAGGCTACACTATAAGGATAGAAAGAAAAATCAGGTCAAATAGATAAGGAATTGATGAGAGAATACTTAGTCTCTTTGAATAAATTGAATAAATATGGCATTGGATTTATATCCCTGATTGTGGTTTCAAAATCTCAGTGACTGTTGTCTTTGAGGGGTCTTAGAGAATTGGGAAAGTGGCAGAAGATTGGAGTAGGAGTAACTTTGGAAATTATTGCTTAACCAGCTTGACATCAGTAAGGGAAAATCTGGGAAAATCCTAGAAAGATCATCAAAAGGCACATATGTTCATTAAATATATAAATAAAGCAGATAAATTTTATTGCTTTTTATGATAAAGTTACTTAGTGGACCAAGGCAGCCTGTGGATGCAACATACTTCGATTTAACAAATACAGCTGATAAAGTTAGCCTCCTTTGTAATAATATGTAACAACACGGGGTGATTCAAATGGACCTATAATTGGTTGAAAAAGTATGCTCAAAACATGGTCCTTCATGGATTGATACAGTATCTACATAGAAGGAGGGAGGCAATGGGATACCACGTGGTTCATAGTACTCTTCCACATGTTCGTAAATAACTTAGACAAATGAATAGAAGGGATGCTCAACAAATTTATAGACACCTCACAGAGATTACTAGCACCTCAGAAGACAGGCTGAGGGATAAAGGAACCTGATAGGCTAAAATACTGGACCCCCAAACAACTATATGCAGTTCAATGATGAGAAATTTAAGGTTCTGTATCTACAGAGAACCAGTAGCATACTGTAGCAAACAAATGAGGTAATATAATCTTGGGGTGCATTAACAGAGTTGTAGGATCACATTCACAGAAAGTGATGGTTCCAGTCTATGCTGTATTAGTCAGATCACACCTGGAATATTGTGTTCTGTTCTAATTGTCACAAAATAAGAAGGATGTTGAAGAACTGGAAATAATGCGCACAAGAACAATAAAGATGCCGAAGGGTCTGGAGGTTAAATCTTATGAAGAAAGTTTAAAGGAACTGGGTTATTTTTAAAAAAGAGAAGTCGAGAGAAGAAATGCAGCCTTCCAATATCTGAAAGGCTGTAAAAGAAAAAAAGGGTTCTGAAGTTTGTGTTTTTGTTCTTGGCAATTGGAAGATTGTTCTGTTTCCCTGTACAATGAAGAAGGTAACAATGAAGAAGAATAAGTTCAAAAATATAGAGAGATCAATTTGTTAAGTGGAAAGAAGGTTGGCAGAATTCAGATCAAAAGAGTATCAAAGGTTGCAATGAAGAAAATTTGTGATTTGAAGGGAAGATTTTTACTCTTCAACAAGCCATTGAGAAATATATGAAAGTGAGAACATCTATCTTACATTTGCTGATTTAGATAACAGATACTGTATGATAAAGTCAATATACTTGAATTATGGACCTGCATAAATATGGAATTGAAGGCTGGTTGCTAAAAACTGTATACAATGGGAGAAAACATCAGTGAGAATGAATGAATGCATAGCAAATAGTTCAGCATTGACAAGGGAATAAGACTAGAATGTGTGATGTTCCTTTGTTGTTTAATGTATTAATGGTTAAAGAATCACTTGTGGTGTTGACAGAAGTGTATTGGTTGGCAATCTGAATGCATACATATTTTTGAATGCAAGTGATGCCTTGTTGTTGGTTGAGGACACAAATGATTTGTAGCAAGAGTCATAGGTATAAACTGAATGATACATGAAGAGTGTAGGACTGAAAATTAATATATCAAGGGAACAATGTAGTTATATTTGATATAGAAAATGGAGTACAATAAAGTTATCCATAAATGCAAAGACCTATGGCAAGTAGATGAATTTGTGTACTCTGGCAGAATGTTGACTAAAGATAAAGAACTGTATGAAGAAATTTTGAAACATGCAAATGCTGATACAAAGTTTGTGGGTAATTTGTGATTTGTGCAAGGAATAAACTTTTATTGAAAGAAATGAAAGTGACTGAGTGTAAGAGCATTTGTCTATTTATTTTGTTATATGAAAGTGAGAGTTGGATACGACAGGAGAAGCATAAAAGCAAATTGCCTGTAATGAGAAAGGAGGGAAAAGGAAAAAATTGCATGAAATGAGAAGACGTCTAGAGGTAGTCCTTAAGATACAACCTGTCACTTAACAGCTGTTTGAAGTTACAATGAACCCCCCCACCCCCAAAAGATACAAATGACTCTGTTCCAAACTTACAGTGGCTGCAGATTCCCCCTCCCCCCTATGGAGGAGGAAACTGTGAATATCTGATCTTTTCTTGTATGGTCTTCTGTCCAGAGAAAAGCTTTCAGCCTTCCTGGCTTCCTGCACTTTAGTTGCATCCCAAAGAAAGATGCATGCTCCTCCTGGATCTTTTTAAATAAAAATGCTATTGTCACAGTTAAGGGGGATTTCTGCTGTTGAGAAGCCCTCAGAGATTCCCCCCACCTACCCGGATATATTTGGAAAAATCACTTTGATGTTTATGTATTTCTTGGAGAATCTTGAAAGGCCTTTTAAATCCCAGCTCTGAATGAACAAGGCAAAGGAACAGAGAGGTAATGATAGAATGGCTTTTGAGTCTCTGTGGAGTTTTGGATCAGAAGATAAGAATGATAAAATTTTAATATCAGCAAAATTAGACATTCTGGAAATTTCACCTTTAGAGTGTCCATACTCATATTTTTGTTTCTTATATGGGGCTGCTGGTTTATACATTTTGAAGCTATATATTTTATAACATCCCAGCCATGATACAAATGTTCAGTGCCATCTTTCAAAATAAATGTCTGCTCTACACTGGGCAGACATCAAATGATTGCCATTTCATTTCCATATTTGGTTGATAGTGCCTTGTCACGCAATGCATCTCTGTCTCTCTAGAAAACTGAAAAAGTTCTGTAAATACAAGGTTCAGATGTGCACCACATGTAGAAACCCTAATAAACAAACTCTGTGGAGCAATAGTCATTCAGACCCCACATGGCAAGGCAAGGACCGCAGACAAAACAGGCTATTAATTTGGCCTTATGAAGGTGTCTATGGCAACAGAATCATCAAGCAAACTTTATGTTTTTTGAAGTTGAAACAGAATACACACCCTTTTATTGGCTCACAAATCTTCCTCCCAAGAATATCTTATTTAGAAAGATTAAAAATAATTATGTAAACCAATGTAATTAATATCACTTAAGTAACTCTTATATAAGCTGTATTAATAGCTTGCATAACTTTGACTATCCGGGTGTGTCATGCATTATTTGATTTGATAACCTTTGCTTAGGATTCATGGTTTGTTATTTCTCCTGCTTAATGGAAATGGTGAAGTTTCAATATTGCCATGTCATCACAATGTAGGGTGTTCCATGTATTTACAAATTTGTCTTCCAAAAACTTGCAACTTCTATTTTTCAGGAGCATTGCTTTTTAATGTTTTGGCACTCTAATTGGTGTCTGTAATAATTATTTCTGGGGCATGTTCTAAAAATATGTATTTTACAGGATATATGTTATATGTAGGTTTAATGTGTGTTTTTCCTTTAAGCCAGCTTAAAACCTGTCTTAAAGGAAACAGACACACACACACACACACACACACACACAGATATATATATATATAAAATTCTCTCTGTGTGAGGAATGGACATTGTATTAACAAAAGCAAAGAAATGTCTCAGTCCACTTTTCAGGTCTTTGATGTGTCCTAATCTGCTGATGTCAGTCTTACATGAGAGGTCACTGTTGTAAGCAACCTGATGGGTAGAAAGAATAAATTTTCAGACTTTCCAGATTTCAAAGGCAACCCTCTACAATATTGCATGAGTCCTGTTGGCTATAGTCATTACAATAAAATAGCAGAATAAGGAAACTGGTAAAGGTCCAACAAAATGAGAAATAGTAATGTATTTTCATTCCATTTCTGTCCACATTTTCTCCATGTAAATACAGCTGGTGGCTACATAATTTGGCTCCTACCACATCTTGTGCCAATACTGTGGATTTCTCATCTTGTGTCATATGTAGAACTTTTGTTTGTATATTCTTCATTTCTAAATTATATGTAAGAAATGAGGGATCACATAGCAGCAGTGAATTATTATTTGAAATGCAGACCACTGACTGACTGGGAGAACTTTTCTAAGATGATGAAAATACTGTATACATTTTCCCCAATTTATCACTCTTCTTGACATTTACTAATGCTTCATATTACTGTTGTGCTGAAAAAACAAATCTTTCTTCCTTGAAAGTTTTCATTCAATTTGATCACAAATTTTGTTTCCATTTTTTTTCAAAGTAGAAAGAGATCAACACTGGAAGTTTTCAAGAAGATATTGGATAACCATTTGTTTGAAGCGGTGTAGGGTTTCCTGCCTAAGCAGGGGGTTGAACTAGAAGACCTCCAACATCCCTTCCAACTCTGTTATTCTAAATTAACCACCACCAAAGCAACAAACCTAACTAAAATGGTCACTGGCAGCATGTAATGTCTTTGTATTTATTTATTTATCAAATGGTCACAGTCAATGTCTGAGTATCCTGTATTTCTCTACACATCTCCCATCAATTTCGGTGAGTCCTGGTTGAACAAAGATAAAACCTGGTTGTCACAACCTTCTGATCTCTGTCATCAGACCACAGAGCAATGTCCATGTTCCATGGTTTCATTTCAAGATTTGGAAAGAAGGGCAGGTGTTGAATTCTAGGAAGATTTAGGTGACACTAGCTTTTCTTCCTCCACATTCTCCATCTACCTCTTCATGGAGCTATCAAGTGATGCTTTTGCTCACTGTAATCCTTGCACAATTCCTTTCAAGAAGGGATGGCTGAGGTATGCCACTCTTAAAAGAAATTCTTCCCCCCTTCTCTAATTCTTCTCATGAAAATGTGACGGTGGAAAAGTGCAAAATAAGTAAACAGTGTGAAAACTATTCCAGCTTCTTTTCCAATATTTTATTCATCCATCTGGAAACATTTTCAGATGGATGGAAAAAGGACTTAAAATACACATAGTCCTTGACTTACAACAGTCGATTGTGACTGTTCAAAGATACAATCAAACTAAACTAAAAAAGCGGCTTATGATCATTTTTCACACTTATGACCATTGCAGTATCCCCATGGTCATGTGATCAAAAGTCAAACACTTGGCAACTGACACGTAATTGTGACAGTTGCAGTGTCCTGGGTCATGTGGTCAGCTTTTGCGACCTTCTGACAAGCAAAGTCAATGGGGAAGCCAGATTCACTTAACAACCGTGTTACTAACTTAACATATGCAATGATTCACTTAACAACTGTGGCAAGAAAAGTCATAAAATGGGGCAAAGTCACTTAACAAATGTTTCGCTTAGCAACATACATTTTGGGCTCAATTGTGGTCGTAACCCAAAGATTACCTGTATCTTCCAATCAAGATTCTTAAGCTAAGAAGTGTGCATATAAATATCTCCTTCCACTTCAGATTCCACATGGCACAAAAATATAATGGAACACTCCCAAGACTAAAGGATGTTTGACTGTTCACTGTGACTTCTAAGCATAGTCATCAACTTTCTATATGTAAATCAAAACTAATGGCTCAGGGACTATTTATACATAGATACATAATCTGCAATTCTGAATAAAAAATGAAGTGCTTTAGACTGAAATCTGTATTCACATCAAACAATGTGATTGGAAGAATCTGACTTTTACAGATAAAAGTTGTTAATATTTCTGAAGCATTTATGCGTTTCATAAATATTCAGAGCTATTATTCACGGTTGATAAGTATTTCTTGAACTGACTTGGCAAGAATAATTTACATTCATTTTAGAAAGTAGCTGGAACTGATAACTGGATTGCTCAAGAACTTCTAGAAATATGAAATATGATCCTTAAAAATCCCTCTGTGATGATTGCCCCAGGAATGACATCCTTGGAGGACAAGGAGATTACAGTCTTCAGACTGTAATGAGAATGGCTTATGTTTGCTATTCCTCATGCATGCTGCAAACCTGTCATGAAAATAGATTGCCCTGGTTTGGTACTATTTTCTGTTCTTGTCATGATAATAAGACATCAGAAGTTTAATGTTCAATATAGGCCATGAAATACAATAGTATATAAAGATGTGTGGATATTAAAATGCTTGCAACAGCAACCTCTTGCCTTTATACCAAGGTACCAGAAGCCAGATTGTAAAATGCTCACCAGGATTCCATCTTATTACCTTTCTCTTGATGAGATTTATTTGTAATTTAAAGGAGATGCACATGCAAGGTAAGGTGAAAGAAACTTTTACATTTGCTGGATTGCTTCTTTATCCATTCCACGGAAACAGAGTTCTCCTGACTTAGAAAGAAAGGGACAAATTGTCCTGAGGGAGAAAACTCCATCCATTCAATGGAGCATCTGCAGATCTTTTTATAACTGCTTTCATAATATTTCCCAAATGAACAGTGAACTATTTCTTCCAAAGGCCCACTTTAAGACTTTAGGAGAAAATGCCTGCATTTTTATTGTTGGAATGAATCTTTTGGATATGATTGCTAACCCTTAGCCACCTTGGATTTCATTTTAAAACCAACAGGTTCCATTTTAGGAAACCGTTACACATTGTTTGACTAATTTCAGCTGTGTAAGGGCCTCATCCAGAGAGCAAACCAAAAAAATAGTCCGGAGATTGTTCTGATTTATATAGTCTCTAATTTGAATTTAATCCTTGTTGGTTTCTGGATTTTATCCTTACAATTGACTGTTTTATTTGAACCTGTCTACAAATGAATAGATACTAAATTTAATATGCTGCAAAATTCTGCTTCCACTTTAAGATTTTAAAACAGATTTCCACTTCTGCTTCTATTTTAAGATTTTGTTTAATAAAGAAAAAGTTATCATTTATAGAATTTTATTCTACAATTAGCAAGAATTGACTTGGGGTTCCATCAATTTCCTGTTCCATGGATAAAATAATTTCTATGAATAATTTCTTCCAATAAAGGTTAGTGATGAATTATAGATTCATGAGTTCCTTTATTCCATCTGCTTCTGTCAGGCTTTATCTCCTTGTTTGAAAGCTTTAAGTCCTTAAAGGCCAGCCCTGATCAAGTCACTTCTTTTGGTAATGTCCAGCTTTTACTTTCTTTTTTTTTTTTATTGAAAAAGTTTTACAAACATAAATTTTTCCACTTCCCTCCCTTCCCCTCCCTAACCCTCCTTAATCCTCCCCTCCCCCCATGACTTTCCAAGGTGAAATCCAAATCATACCATATCATTCAATACCCCCCAACTATTCTGTTCCCTGTCTATACTATAAATTTCTACATAACATTTAGCTAAAAGCTATCTGATACTTCCTTGTTTGATATTTATTTAAATATGCTGATATCTTTGCCATTTCTGCAAAACTGGCCACCTTCAAAGTCCATTCTTCAATAGTAGGCATAACATCTTTTTTCCAATATTGACCAATCAATAACCTAGCCGCTGTAATCATATATAATATCAGTTTTGTGTCAGTCAATGAAAAATCATTAACTATGCCCAGTAAAAACAATTGAGGAAAAAATTGGAGTTTTTTCTTCAAAACATTTTGCATAACCCACCAAATCTTAATCCAAAACGCCTTCACTTTCTTGCAAGTCCACCATATATGATAATATGTAGCATCTAAGCAATCACATCTCCAACATTTTGGCTGAACATTAGGATACATGCACAACAATTTCTTAGGATCTAAATGCTACCTATAAAACATTTTATAGAAATTTTCCCTCAGGTTCCGTGACTGTGTAAATTTAACGTTCTGAACCCATATTTTTTCCCATGTTTCCATCATAACTGGTTCTCATGCAATCTTTAACCAGTTCATTTTCAGAGTCCCTTTCTAGCAAAATGTTATAAACCTTCTTGATATGCATTGGGCCTTTCTCTTTTATCTGTCTTACCAATTCCTCTTCATACAACATTAAACCAGTTTTTTGATCTTCCCTCCATCTCAATTGAAGTTGATTATACTGTAACCAAGTTAAATTAATCCCTTCTTCCAACAGTGTATCTAATGTTTTTAATTGCTATCTACCCCCATCATTAAAGAGTACCTCTTTATATAAAATCCCCCCGAGTGACTTTATATTTATATTCTGTGTAATATGACCAAGATCCAACCACAAAGGTATTTTGTAATCCAATTTAAACTGGTGCTTCTTCCGTACTCTCATCAAAGAATTTCTGAGTATATAGCTCTTGAATACTTTATCAACTTTATTTTCATAGAATAAATATGCATGCCAACCAAATTCCAAGTCATGGCCTTCTATATTCAATATTCCAGTCTTTGTCATTCCAAACCAATCACTCGCTTGTATCAACACTGCTGCTTCATAATACAATCGTAGGTTTGGAAGTTTAAGGCCACCCCTTTCAAGAACATCTTGCATAATTTTCAGCTTAACTCTTGGCTTTTTCTCATTCCAAACAAATTTATTCACTCCTTTTTGCCATTCCATCAGATGTTTATCACTTTTAAGCATCGGAATCCTTTGAAACAAAAATAGAAATCTAGGTAGAACAGGTACCTAGGTAGAAAGCTTTTACTTTCTATTGTGGGAATCAACATTACTCAATTTTTGGGAAGATTAAATATGGAGAAAGGTGGCACAAGGGTACAAGTTAGGAATCACTGGTTCATTCAATTATTAGATTCAGATCAGTTTCAAAAACATGTCCTATTTCACAGCTGTTCCTTCTCTTTGTGTTTCATTCCAGCACTTTGATGTGTGCATGCTTGAAACATCAACAAAGGTTAGTGACAATCTAAAACCAAGCAAACCCACAAACATCATCATGAAAACCATTAAGCCAGTTCACAAAAATGAAATGGACTATTCTCATTTGAAATCAATACAACACCACTGACAACTCTGAGATATTGTAAGATATTGTGGCATTCATTTCTTCAACACTAACACACTAAATGCTGATCCCATCCCATTTTTGCAGGAAGGGATTTTTTTTTTTTAAAAAAAGCTTCACTGGCACAAAAGCTTATCTGCAGAAGTTCTCTGTGTGCATTTCAGGCAAAGAAAGAGCCTACAGGGTTCTTCCTACTCCTGTAGTATACAAGACTGCACATACACTGCTGTGTGTGTTTAGAGTTCTCGCTTCGTTTTCCACTTGAGGATAGGGCTGGTAAGTGTGGTCCTGCTCCCTACTGCCGTCTGTGTACTCAGTCAGTAAACATATTTTCAATTGCAATGCTGTATTATTTCTTAGAACACTTGTTCAAACCTAGTAAAACCTATAATACTGACTCCCACCAGGGATAAACTCCCAAATTATAGGTATTAAAAGGTAATACAACCCACTATTAAAGTCCTGTACTCAGATCCAGATTATCTGTGGTGGAAGTCATAAACTACACAACAGCCAAAAAGAAGCAGCCTAGTATTCTGTACATGCTCAAAGGAATCTTTTTCATCCATCATGTACATGTTCCATAGATGTTGGTGGTACCGGAAAACAGGGCCCGTTTGAGTCCTGCCCCAAAATGAATTTTGGACTTACAGGGGTTTCTACTCACATTTATTCTCACAGCGTTGGCGTTTTTATAATATGTTTCATTACTTCAGGCTCCTCAGAGACAGCTGCCTTCATTTTTAACTCCCTTTATTCTGTTTGGAATATGTCTGTATTTGATTTTGGTTCATTGTGCTTGGCAGGTCAAATGTCACCTTTATTCTTTCCTCAAAGAGATGTGCTGGTCATTCCAGGACTCACCGAAGGACCATCTGCCAAATGAGTCATAATCTCAAGATTAACCCTCATCAACAATTCATATAACAGGTGACATGACTGGTATGAGTTTTGTCAACTTTATTCCTCTATGCTGTTTTTCAGTTCTTTCTCTGGTAACCTTTATCTGTAGAGTTGCTCCCTTTTCCCCCATTCACCCTTGGCTCAGTCCCCTTTCAAACCCCATGCCTGTTTAACCATTCTATGTATCTGATGAAATGAGCTGCAGCTCACAAAGCTTTGCCTTTTTAAAAAAGAGTTAGTTAAAAGATGGACTACCAGACTCCTCTTGATGTTGGGTAAGAGCATAGAAGTTTCAGGATCCAATTTTGGTCAGTCATTGGAAACAGAGTTTTAGTCTTTCAAGCTTTTAGACTCATGCTGAAGCCATCCTCAGGGAACTTCTCTCTCACAGAATATGTCACATTCTGCTAGAGAGAAGTTCCCTGAGGATGGGCTCTAGCATGAGTCTGAAAGCTCAGAAGACTAAACCTTTGGTCCTGGTGACCGACCCAGATTGGATCTTGCAACATTATCATGGGACATTTATATTTGCCTTCATTAGTGTGGAAATTATCTGCCATTGCCTTCTCTGGGGCTTCCCCCCCCCCTTCAATTCTTCAATCTAAATTGCAGTCTTGAGATTTTCTAATAGTACCCATTCACATACTATCCAGGACTGGCTTTGCTTTACTTTCCTTGTTTCCTACAATCCAGAGCCTCAGTGGAGTAAATAAAGAGGAAGGTCCATCATTAGAATACTATTACTTTGTTTACACGAAAATAAGACCCTGTCTTATATTTTTTTGAATCCTGAAATAAGCACTTGGCCATGTCCAATTGGGCTTATTATCAGGGGATGTCTTATTTTTGGGGAAACGGGATATTGAAAAGATGTTTTTATAGTTACTAATCACTTCACCTCTAAAAATGGTAGAACATAGAGAAAGATTTTTGAAAAGCCTATTAATTGGTGCATTGAACTGAAAGGGGATAGTAGATTTTATATGAGCCAATATTTATTTTCTGATATTGCCCCTATATATTATTTATTCATTTATCAAATGTACATAGCACTCATTTCAAATTCTAGTGATTTGCTTTCTTTTCTATTCCAGATTACAATGATGTTATCAGTATCATCCAGAATTTCTCCTCTTTTGCCCCACTGGTGCAAGAACTGAAAGCTTATATCGCCATCTTGTGTTAGTTGGAAGAAATAATCATCACCTACTCTCACCTTTATGAACACTGGTGGCTATATGTAAGATTGAGGACATCTCATGCTCTCCACATGTATTGGGCAAAAAAATAATAATCATATCCAACCATTAATGGGGAATGATGACAGTTGCAGTCCAATATATCTAGAAGATACCAGGTTGAAGACAGCTATTGTAACTCTTAAAATATCTCATTATTGATTGTTCCTTCTGTTCAAAGGATGATTGTCATGGATCCATAGCATGGATGTGCAGCAGACTGAGCTAACAGAATTTTAAATGGTGCATTGTATCATTTTGGACTGGAGGTTAATCCTGATTCCAGTGCTCATCTTTTTCCTAGTTCCCTTAAGGAGCAAGCAGACTAAATTGTGTTTTACAACAGGAATCCGCAACTGGTACTGGTCCATGGCCTGTTAGGAACTGGACCACACAGCTGAAGATGAGCGGTGGGTGAGTGAACAAAACTTAACCCCACCAGCACCAGTCTGTGGAAAAATTGTCTTCTAATACATAAGAAGAGAGATTCCGTAGTGTGGTACTTTTCTGTTTGTTTTTTCATCCTGTAGAACTTTCAGTAAATAATATCTCCCAGTTGTTGTTTGAAGGAAGAAAGTATCACCATGAGTCACAGGTCCAGCCAGCTTTGCCTGTTTCCCATTTCCAAGCAGCACTCCTTACTAAACCTATCCAGTTCTTAGTAGGTACTTTTGGCATCCCAGGAATATAGTTAGATTTTTTTTAAATAAAAAAAAATACACTTCTACAAAGCCTAAGAATGTTTACTTTCATACAATGTGGGTAGTGTAAGGGATTTTGTTAGGTTGCTTAAGGTATATAGCATTTACCTCCAAATGTAGCAAATAGAAGAGTACATTTTCTTTCTTTTTTTTAAGACAAAACTTTATTAAATCTTAAAAAAAACATTTAAAATATACAAGAATACATTTTCATTCCCTGTGTAATTGAGCCAACACTCAACTTGTGGCAAGATGGGTGCAAATAAAACAAACAAACAAACAAAAAAACTTTTATATGAAACTTTACCGAATATTAAAAACCTATGTGATGTCTTGAGTAGAGTGGAGTCTTGGAGTAAGACTTAAATCTGGTCATCTATAAAGAACACAATCAATAATTCACTTGTAACATAATCCAACCCACAAGATATTTTGTGTGTGTGTGTGTGTGTGTGTGTGTATTAATGCCCCAACCACTTGGGTGATATTGATCTTTCTCAGCCCTAGGAAGAAGGCAATGACAAACCACTCCTGAAAAACTTTGTCAGGAAAATTGTAGGGACTTATTCAGGCAGTTGCCAGGAGTGAACCAACAAATAATAAAACAAAGTATGCATTTCGCTTTAGCTTATCTGATTGATTGCAGAATGACCATAAATACAGGGTGCCAAATAAAAGATAAGATTTTAATAATTGATTGAAATATCATTGTGTTCCTCATGTTATAATCATGAACCTTAAAACCAGTTCATTTTTGGCAATCTTCCGAAGCATATCCAGATATGAATTTTGGAAGATTAATTCCAAAGACATTTAATACTTTCAGCTGAACTTTATTGTAAATATCACTGAGATAACTGGGTCTTATTTTTATAGTACTACTTTAATATAATTCATGACATCTAAGAGAATCATCTAAGAAGTTATTTATCATTAGAACCAACAATGATTACCAATCACTTATTTCAGGTGCATTTATCCTGTTTTCCAAAGGCAAATATTAAATTTGGTGGGTTCAGGTAAAATGGACAGCAGTAAAGGACACTACTGACAAACTTGGCAACTTTAAGACAGATCGACTTCAACTCCCAGTATTTCCCAGCCAGCATAGTTAGCTGGAGAATTCTGGGAACTAAAGTCTACCTGTCTTAAAAGTTAACATGACTGGAAAAACTCTGCTCTAGACCCATTCATATGCCTTTATTGGTTTTACAAATTTAATACTCATTTATTTTTTCTGTATGCATCTTTAATCTGAGCTGTTTTGTCCACATTGATGTATTACTCATTCATTTTTGATACATTTTCTTCTTTATTTACCACACGTATTTCTTAAAAACCCCTTACCACCACACTTTTAATGCTTATTATTATATTTCTCCTGACTGCACCTTAATACTATGTGACCATTCAACCTGGACGAAAAAAGACAAAGACAAACTGAGGACGACAAATAAAGGGTTTCAGGGCAGGCAGAGAATATCTGCAGCAGTTTACCTCCAGTAAGTGAGTCCTGCAATTATTGCAAAAATTTTGAAGGCCTCTCACATTGTGTTCTCTTGCCTGAAACCCATCTTATTTAAAACCACACTGATGAGAATTGCACAAATTGCTGCAAACTAAAGGTGGGAGAAAATTGTGGTATGTTTTCCATATACTGTGATATATGCCCAATTCTGCCTCCTTATTACCCATAAACCCTAAATCAGAAAAAGTGAATGAATGTATTTTTGTATGCAGACAATCTGTGCTGTTGAGTGCAATCCCAAATAATTTACAGTGAATATTAAACAGACTGTATAATACCATAAGGTTTGAGGGTGTTTGTTACTCTCCAAATTAGCCCGTAGTTTTCTTAGCAAGCTTTTCAAAAGTGGTCCCTAGGACTGAAAGAATGAGTGACTTTGTACCTAAAGTGGATTAGAACTCACAGCATCCATATTGAAACTTTTGCTACTACCCCTCACTGGCTCTCAATCACAAGTATGGATCTGAAAATGAATGTATATGTTCAAGATGGTTTACATTTGACAGGGAAAATGGAGTACAACTGCAAGTTATACATAAATAGTGAAAAACTACAGCAAATGCATTAATCTGTACCTCGATAGAATATTTGCACAAGGGTGCAATTCCAACTTTTCTCCCTAATAATTTCTATGGATCCCAGAAGCCCATTTGGAAATAAAAGATTATGCTTCAGTGTTTTGCTTTGAAATATTTCATTTATTTTTAATCACAATTGTATTTGGCAAAAAGGCACGGCAGGGAATTTTCCATGCACTAAACTTAAATCTTTAATTGAAAGCAACAACACTTATGATTACAATTTAACATTTTATGACACAGGAAATTGTATATTAAATGAGAAACAACACAAGGTGAAAGTTCAGATGACTATAACATGCACTTTTTGGAAGGAATAAGTATTTTGAATGCAGTCCAGATGATTTGTTTTCGTAATAGTATCTTAATTATGTTTTCTCAAATATAAAAATCCTGTGCGTATTGAGGGATATGGTCTCTTCAAGAAAGTTATATCCTGTTCCCCCCACCCCAAATAAGACATCCCCTGATAATAAGCCCAATTAGGCTTTTTAGCACATGGCAATAAGGCCAAGCGCTTATTTCAGGGTTCAAAAAATATATAGGACAGGGTCTTATTTTCGGGGAAACACGGCATCATCAGGCTTCACGATTTCACAGTCCGGTTTTGAAGTTCTGCCCATTTCCTGAAATATTACGGTAGTTCCTCTCCAGGATGGGCTAAAGCCTTCTCTAGCCATGGGTTACTTTAAGCAACCCGGCCTGTCGTTTGCAAGATTATCCACTAGATGGCAGGACTAGGTCTCCGAATATCTTTGACGGCTGAGTCTCAACGGCGGTGGGAGTGGGACGCATCGCCTGCCCTCCGGTCACACTTGAACTTACTGCTTTGAGGCTGATGAACTGCCTCTCTCGACGGTTTCACTTCCGCAGTTCACGATTTATAGAGATTGAGAGGAGCGCTCTCGCTCTTCCAGTCATAGGAAAGCAGGCGCAGGGGCTCCTTCCAATGGAGCCGCTCTCTCTCTCTTCCCGGGCTCATGCGCGGCATCAAAACTTATGCAAATACAGGCTCTGCTTCCATTTTATCCAGTAAACCGGTCTTCCTGAACGGAGTGTTTGATATTGGCACTGTGGGCTCTCTATCCCTGTGGGCCTCAGCAAATCCCAGGGAGATAAGAAGAAGGGCGGGGGTGGCGGGTGGGAATTCCTCATCCCTTCTAAGTCTTGTGATCTCTAAGCGCCTCGATTCCTCGAGGGAGAGGCGCCGTTTTGAAGGTCCTCACAGGCGAGCAGCAAGGCGTTAATTAGAACGGGATAGCCAATTCATATCCTATTGGGAAAAGAAAAAAACAACAAAAAAAAAAAAAACAACCGAAGCGGGAAAATGATGGGATTAAACAAAAATGTCCCCTTGACGTTCAAAAGAACAAAGCAAAACATGGACGACGGGCAGAACAATTTGGCGTCTGGTCTAAACGTTCGGATTGACTTCCTCGCCCGTCGACCTCAGCTCGGGAGGGCCAGGGCGAGGAATTGTGGGAAGCGCGATCTGGAAGGCGCCGAGCTTGAAATAGAAACTCTTGTTAAACGCATGCCGTCTCCCAGCCCAGGGAGGAAAGGAGCGCTTTCGGGGACAAGAGTTGGGTTTTCTCCTTGTCCTCGACGAATTCGAGCTTCCCGAGACGGGAAACTCTCGATCTAAACCCGCTAATCTGCGGGATCAGAATTTTGTTGAAGGCGAGCTGTTAACTGGGTTTACAAGATTTGTTGCCCGGTGGGTGTGGAGGGGCGGAGGCACCGTGGATTTCAGGTCAGCAGAAATACCTGCCTTTCTCCTAATGATAAATATCTTGAGACGCAGAGAAACTGTGCCCAGATTTATGTCGGTCTTGGGGGCGAAGAAGGGGGGGGGGGAACCGCTCCAAGGATCCTGCTGCAGGTGCCTGATGGTCCAGTTCCTTCACGCCCCGGGCTGTTTCCAGCGCTTCCTTCCCCCGCGGTTTCCGAGGAAAAGGCTGGGCCGGCTCCAGGGGCATCGCCGCTTTCAACTTTCCCGCAGTTAGTTGCCAAGGCACCTTCTCGGGTGTTTTGCCTGGGCTTTATTGCACCTGCGATAAGGGCTCATAAAAAAGGGGGGGGGGCTCTTATCAGCCACCTAGCAATTCGCCCCTTCTGTACTGGCTGGGCGACGGTTCCCATCGCTTCAGTGGGCGAAAAGGTTACGGTGGTGGTGGTGGTGAAGGAAAGGTTCCTTTCGAAGAAACCAGGAGGAAGAGTCCAAAGGTGCCTCGAAAAGGCCAATTGGCCACTTCAGCCGCTGCTGCGTCCAAGCGAGTGGGTTAGAGTGCCCAAAAGTCACGCCACATGCCCGTTTATTAGAGATGCCACAAGGCTCTCCCTTTGTATTTTTGGGGGGGAAGGGGAAACCCTTCGACAGATGCAACCAGCCTCTAGCAACTATCTACTTTCAGATGAAAATCCCTCCCCTCGCAAATCTTTTCTTGCCAGAAAATATGGCCGGAAGCGCTCCAGCTCTCCGGATAATTTTTGTCCCGTGACTCCCTGGCAGCAATTCTGCAGGGCGAGCAATGACACTTCATCTTGGCCCACCTGGCTTGGAAACCAAGTCTCATCCAGAGCAAAGATATTCTTTACGCAGTCCAAAACAGTTCGAGTGAGCACTGCGCCCCCACACCAGTTTACCCAGGGTGGCCACGCGAAGGCGCAAGAAACAGGCGCTCCTCTGTGTGGGTGTTTATGTTTGTGTTTGTGTGTATGTGTGTGCGGTTTTGGCAAGCAACTTCTCTCGTCCTCCCAGCGGTGAAGAACTGCTTGCTAATTTTTGTCCTTCAATAATGGGACCTCTTGTCTCTTCGGAAAGGAACGACCGCAGGAAATGAGACGCCCTATGAAGCGTTTAGGTCACTCTCAGCGCGCCCTATACATTAAATAATAGGAGCGATACTCCAAATCCACTTTCCGTTCGTGTGAGCGAAAACAGACCATTCCCCCCTCCCATTGCCAGGACTTTATTTGATGAGTGGGATTCTTTGAAGACTTTGCCTTGTTCGTGCTAAATACTTGTGCTCCTCCTTCTTTCATCCACGGCTTTAGCTCCCCTCTGTGCTTTCACCCGTTAAAAGAGGGTGACTGTCCCCAGATTTATGTCAGCCTCTTGCCCAATCCTGGGTGATGGGCTTACAAATTCCTGCCACGTGAATATCCGAAAGGATGACAGGGTGATATGAACATACTTGGTTAACAGCTGGACTTCGACATCGTCCTAATCTTCACCATGTCAGGGTCCAGCTGTTAACCGAGATGATGGTGGTGACGGTGATGATCCCGATTTCTCCTGAATTGCTTGACGATTAAGGTGATTAATTTGGATAGAATCGGTAATCCCTTTTTTAAACTGCCCTTTTACAGATCTGTTATTAAAAGAAGGGCGTTGGAATCGAGTTTTTAGAAAACCGGCCGCAATTTCTTGGAATTTGGAAGTCATCTCTTTCGGAGCCCACCAGACTTCCTTCCAAATAAATGGGTTTTGGGAAGAACTCACAGCCCCTTCCAGTTTCCCCAGTATTTTAGCTAATCTTAGGATGAGACTGAATAAGAGTTGTGTAGGCTGTGTACAATATTCCGTTGACCCTTATTTAATTTTATTTCATGATCCATTTGAAATAAAACAACAACAAAAAAGATAACATGTTGATTTCCTTTCCTACGAACTCATTAAACAAAAGAAGACAAGCACCATTTGGAATTTCTTGGCTGACCTAATCAGGCGTTCCGTTCTTAAATTACTTTTTTTTTTTTTTGGTGCTGAAAATCGCAGCCCTTTTCAAGGCGTGATCATCGGGGACAGGCGAAGGCTCTGACTTTGCTTCGGCCATTGGCCCTGAGCTTGATCTCCTTAGGGCTTCCAAAGGCGTGACACAATGCTCCCGCCGGAGCTCTTGCAGTCCAATCCCATTCGCATGAATTGAGGCAACCGCCCACCGTTCAGCTGTGTGAGGTGGAGTTTAATTGCAGGTAAGAGTGACCCGGATGGCTGCCTTCTGCCGCTTGAGTTCGGCCACCCAGGCGCTCAAGTGCTGCAGGATAAGGCGCTCGCTCGACAAGCCACTCCACTCCGAGGCTTTCCAATCTCGTAAAATAGACAGCTTTTCCTCGATATCAGGAGGTGGTTTATCTCTCCACGTTTAGGGTCTTGGTTTCGGTTCCGAATTACTAAAACCGGTCAGGCCTAAGCAATACTATTAAACTGGAAGGGAAGGGATTTAGAGTCCCCCAATGTTGGAAGATTCCATATCCTATGATCCTGAGGATTGGCCAACCTGGCTGGGATTGATGCGAAAGGAACCCGACACTACCGGAAGGCCTGTAGAATATTCTCCGAAAGGACTTTAGAAGCGGCACGCTAGGCAGAAACTGCATAGGGGGAAAAGGTAGCCTTTAAAGAGTCATTTTGATGGAACCGCTTCAGAGTCTGAATTTGTTCTTTCCCCATCTCTTAATTCACTGCAAGAGAAAGATGTAATTCGCAGCTCTAAAAGGCGTATTTTAAAATGTAACACACACACACGTTTCCCAACCTGGAGACCTCCAGGCGTTTTGGGCTGCCATTTCTATAATCCACCGGAAATTATAAGATTTCATCCTACTTGTAGCTGGTGAAGTATGTCTGTGCGTAGAGCATATCATCTCACTATCACAGATACTAGGTGAGTGGATACATTAAGCTAAACAACAGTTCAGTTAACAATGGTTTGTAAAATAAGCAAGAATTCGCCAACGGGCTAAGGAATAAATCAGTTTACAAGCCGTAGCTGAAAACCCCTCGCTACGAAAGCACATTTTGACTTGATATGTGAGCGGAGCCCTTTAGCACCGATTGCAAATCTATGAAATATTTCTATGAACAATGATTTAGAGGGTGATCCACAATAGCTAGTGTTTCTGAGCATTCGCAGAGTGTATTTTACCCGACGGCACCTCCATCCTAGGGCCTGAACAAATCGAATGGTCTGTATCTGTATAAGACTTTTAAAAATGAGGTTCTTTTCAAAAGAATGCATCTCAGAAACCTCATGTCTTTTAACGAAGTAAATGCTCAGGAGATTTGAAGTTTAGATTACTCTTCGTTGCCCGATTACCCCACAAGTAGAGAGAAGAAAACGCATCCCAGTTCTAAACCAGGCTTCCTTCCCTGCTTCTTCCTAGGCGTGTTTACTCGAAAGTAAAGCTCAGTTAGTTAAGGAAGCCCAAGAATGGTCCAGGCAGCCCTTAACGCCGTGAAAGTGGGGAAAAAACCCCACACGACGGTATAAGTCAAAGATCGCCTTGGGGAGAAAAATCAGTTCCTCTGTGCCTTCTCGTTTCTTACCCCTGGTGAATATTAGCCAGGAAACTTCGAGGTGGCCGGCCTGCTTAAATCGCCTCCGAAAGTAGAAGAGCCCGTTCAGGGTTTAATTTTGAAACAAAACCACAGGTAATCGTCGCTGGCAGTCACTGAGATTCAGCCAGGGGAGATCAAATAGCTGTTTACCGCGGCCGCTCCGGTTAGTAATTTCTGCTGCCGGCCAGTCAAGACGGGAAGGTGGAGGGGGGGTGGGGTGGGGTGAGAAAGAGATTATTCACCGTAAAGCGGACAAGGCAGGTTTTCTGATTAGGCCAACTACACAGCAATATTTGGAGATGAAGAGTGCTGTTAGACCGGAAAGCCTGCTTCATTAGGACTCGGGGAATAAAAAAGATCCCGTAGGTATTTAATGCACACTTCGCCTTTATTTTCCGTTCAAGCAAAACACACTTCCTTTTACACGGGGCCATGCACATATTTCAGATGCGTTTTTCTTGAACACTTATACAACATTTAGGATTTCAAGGCTGAAAATGCCCACCTAAACTCTCTAAAGTCATTCTGAGATTACCAGACTTTTCACTTTCTTCTTTTTATCCCTTTTGCTCTCGGATATGTCCGTCAACTGGTCTTCTGCATTTATCCCTCCGCAAATTGCAGGGGATTTTCTCCTGGTGGATCGAATGAGGTTACTTGGCCATTAGGACGGAAATGATACTGTCCTGGCTGTGGCGTGACCTGTCCTGGAAAGCCCCAAAGAACCTTTTGCAGCCCCCGAAGAGATGCTGCCACACCTTAGCATATACCTTAGCAGGTGTCTCCCGAGCGGCTAAAGCCAAAGCTTGAGCTGGTCAGGTGAAAAATTGGGTTCATGGGAGATGCTAAATATAATTGGCTTAGTTTGTGTTTAGTGGTGTGGAGCGAATCGGCCCGAAATGCGCGCCTCAACTAGTAACGGTACCTAGATAAATAAGGGCAATGTTAAATCTTCTTCGCTAAAAGCTCCTTTAAGAAAGACACTGAGTGGCAGCTGCTGCTACCCTGTGAAGCAAATGAGGGGCGTAATTCTGCCCCTGTTGAAGCCGATCCGGTACTCTCAAAGGTAGAAAGGTAGGGCCACACATTTGTATCCGTGCAGCGATATAAAGTATGTATTAATGGGAGATATGGCTGGCACAGCGATGGTTGGATGACACCATAAATCATGTCGGAGGAATGTCACAGGGACCGAAACGCTCGCTTACTGGTGTCTGCATTTTGTAAGTTTCACCTAGGCTTGTGCTCGAGTTATTTTTTTAACGCAGTCAATCTTATTTGGTTTATCCATGTCGTGTCGAGTTGGTAATCAAGTAGTCGAACTTTGGAATCAGACTAAATTAGGAGCATCACATCCGAGATGCAAAAAATCAGGAGGAGAGAGCAAGAAAACTCACTCTCCTACTGTCATTTAGGGGTTGTATGGGTATCTACAGCATAACTCAGGCAAATTAATCCTAAGAATAGCTTTCAATGCCAAACGTTAGAAGGCTCACCGATTCAGCCAAATCCTGATGCCAAGTACTAATCTGAAGACGAAATTCAAACCCCGGTTTAATTCCCACTAAATCAGCAGTGTGGATTAACAGTTACTGGCTGTATCTGGCCCCTTTTTAAATGTGCATCCCACGAAGGAACTGATAATAATAATAATAATAATAATAATAGGTTAGAATTTACATTCAGTAGGTTTTAGGTATTAATAGGTTCGTTGGAATCTGGTTGTTCAACCTCTCTAGGTCTGCGCAGATATAAATCCTATCAATCCTCGATGTACTTAGAAATTATTCTTACCCCACCCCTGGGATAAGGAAACAACTTTAGCTGGCGGAAGACCTACGGAATTTGGGCTCCTGCCCGCTAGCTCCGAATAGAGATGGGCAGCAGAATGGGCTCCGTCCAGCCTTGCAAGCTCTGGACGAAACCCGTCGAATCTCACGTTTGATTACACAGAAGTCCAGTTTAGCATGTGCCTATACGTCAAGTCTTAGTTAGACCAATAAATGCATGCCCTTAGGATGCTACCGGCATTCTTCCTTCTACACGCACATTTTCTTGGAGTAACGTTGATTCCAGGGTCCCCCTCCCCCCCCCCACGCTTTTGGTTGTATTTAACGGAAAACTACTTTCAGGAAACCGGACAGGCGCCTAGCACCGGGGCCACACCCACAGCTCCATCCAGGGAGGTCGCTCTGCCTACCTGCAGCCCTCGGGAGTGGCTCCTTGGGCGGCACTGCGCGACCCTCTGCAAACCAACTTGGACTAAAATTTCAGGGAAACGCCAAGGGATTCCCTTCGAATAAACCCACACCTTGCTTAAACGCGAGGGCGCTCTTCCCACCTGCAGCTCTTGGAGAGTTCTATTCCGTCTAAAGCACAGAGGCGCTGGGGGTTTTCCAGCCCAGGCGAGGTTTCACGTCGAGCACAAGGCGGACAGGAGCTCGCCCGTGGGAGGGACGGGAGGACGGGACGGGGACGTGGGCATCTCCCGGGACATAAGAAACTGAGGCCCAGCCGACGTGCGGGAAAGCAAAAAAACTTTCGGTTTTCCGTGTGTTCCTAGTTACTGTTTAACATCCCCACCCACGTTTCAGTTTGTTTAGTAAATCGATCTGAAAGCGCCTGCCGGGACTCCAGCGCTGGCCCCGTCGCCATTAAGCCAGGTTCCTTATTATTATTATTATTATTATTTTTCCTTCCCCCCTCGAGGATAGATAGGTTACGTTCGGTGGCCGGGCGAGCGAAAGCCAAGGCCCGCCGGGGAGGAATGGATATGCTCCTTAGGCGCCTCTAAGCTGACTCGCAGCTGCTTCACCCGCCAGGTAAGTTTTTATTTCCGCCGGCGCCTCTAGAAAGACGAGAGCCGAGCTTGGCCGCCCTCGCGCCGGCGCCTTCTTTGCCTTGCCAGGACCTACGAGGCCTTTCTGGGTCCAGCTGGGAGCCGGCGGAGCTTCAGTGTCTCTCGCCGCCGGGCTGCTACCGTGACAAGGCGAGAAAGAAACGAGAGCGACGGCTTCGCAGTCGAGAGGTCAGGCCGCCGCCTCGCCTATCCAGGGCCTCCTCCCGCCCCTTGAAACGGCGGGACTGCAGCCTCCTATTAGGGAACGAAGGCAGCCGGCTCTTGCTTCCCTTTCTGGCTAGAAGGGGCTGGAGCCGCTTCTCTCTCTGAAAATACCTGCCCTTTTATACCGAAAGAACTTTTAACTCAGATTTAAACAAAGTTTTGGGAGCGCTCCCCTCCCCGATAACTGGAGCCCTTTCCTTTTATCCCACTTCCGGTGGGATGGGTTTCAGAGTGGATTGTTAAGGAGAGGTTGCCCCATGATCCCGGTTCATTAAAAACCAACCGAACTTGGGTCGCTTCCTCAAGAGCGCAGAGATTTCTGGTTATTCCCAGGGCGTTTCCCCAACCCACTTAAATTCCACTGCGGTTAGGAAAGAATATATAGTTGTGCTTGCCTCTACCTGAGAGGTAACAGAAACATCCTGCGACAAAACGTTAGGGAATTTTGATGCCTCTTAGTGTTCTGGTAGGGGACGCGGTGGCTCAGTGGCTAAGACACTGAGCTTGTGTATGAAAGGTCTTCAGTTCAGCGGTTCGAATCCCTAGTGCCTTGTAACGGGATGAGCTCCCCTTACTTGTCCCAGGTTCTGACAATTTAGCAGTTCGAAAGCACGTAAAAAATGCAAGTAGAAAAATAGGGACCACCTTTGGTGGGAAGGTAACAGTGTTCTGTGTGCCTTTGGCGTTTAGTCATGCTGGCCACATGACCATGGAGACGTCTTTGGATAGGGTTGGCTCTGAAATGGAAATGAGCACCGATACCTAGAGTCGGGAATGACTAGCACATATGTGCGAGGGGAATCTTTACCTTTACCTACTGTTCTGGTATGCATTGTCCTGGCCCTGCCTTGGCCCTTGTCTCCAGTGTTCGGCTCCCTTGTTGTACAGTTCATCTATTTCATTTCCTGAATTGACCAAATGCTGCTTCGATATTATAGCAGGTGGTGGTATGATCTTGCACACTCCTTGCAATCATTTTAGAATTAAATTCTGCAGCCTCAAATTTAGGGCAAATAGGCTTCAATAAAATAAAGACACTGACAATTGAGCAAGAAAAAAGTGAGGGACCATTACATTTGGAGGACCCAACGCTATCCAAAATAAAAACTCCTTTTTATAAAAGATTATTTTGATATGCAGATCTTTCAGTGTTTGATTAATTCTACCAAGTTACTTCATGTACATGACAGCACATTTGCATGAAACCTCCTTGCTGTCTGATTATGGTTTTAAAAAGCAATTATATTTAAAACAATAACTAAAGATATTCACCATACAGAACTGCCTGTAGCCCAAAGTGGCTGATCATTCCAATCAGTATATTTCACTACTTCCCACTCACATATTTCTTGGCTACATTTATTTTCCCAAAATAGTAAAACCAAAATTGATTATTTTTCTCTTTCCTGTTTTGTCTTCATGACAATTCTATAAGTTACAAAAAAGTCAATTGGCTCCAACTGCTTTTTAAGGATAACTAGAATACTAATACCCAGTATATATTATCTTCAATATATATATTATCTTAATGGACTTATAGAGGTTTGTCCCAGGATACTTAAGGGGTACTAGTGGGAAATACTGATGCAGAATATGAATTATTTAAATGAGATAAATGAAAGAGTAAATGAAAAAAAGTCCCTGCAGATGCCATTGTCCATAAATTACCTTTCATTAAATCCTCTTTCTTTAGCCTGGTATTTCTCTTTATTTTGATTCTACCTTCATCTAAGGCCCCCAAGATCTTAGAGGGTTATTTCTCTGCTTGTTTCTTGTCACAACAGGATAATCGCATAAAGTAGCACAATAGCATAAAGTAGGTGAGTTTTAAAGGTGAACCTCCCAGTCTAGATGAGGAATGAGCAATGGATAGGTCCTACCTCTTTGATATTGTTAACCTCAGTTCCATTGTCCTATTTCACATTGACAGTGGAGGCATCTGGTGGGAGTTGCAGTATCACAGAATCAGGGGTTCACATCCTGTGATTCCTTAGCCATTTGCACCCTTTTTTATAATAGTCATTGAAAACTCAAAATAAAGTTTCAAGATAGGAAATAGGTAAACTCTGGTTAGGCCATTAAATATGTATAAAACAATTTTAAGAACTTCAAAAACTAGGTGGCTCAGTGGCTAAGATCCTGAGCTTGTCGATCAGAAAGGTTGGCAGTTCGGCAGTTCGACTCCCTAGTACAGGTCTCCCGCATGAGCATGGGTTTGGACTAGATGACCTCCAAGGTCCCTTCCAACTCTGTTACTATTAAAGCTGTTAAAAGCCGCTACAAAGCCTTATGTTGTCAAATTAAAGATGAATGCACCAATTATTTCTGCAAACAGGAGAAAAAGCTGTTCAACTCAAACTCTACGTGAGTCTTTTACAACTTTGTTAACTCAAAACTTAAAGACTCGTAAGTGATTCCACCCTTAAAAGGGCAAAATGGGGTTGATTGTAATGACAATTTTGGTCAGGCCAATCTATTCAATACATTTTTTAGTTCAGCTTTTGTTGCAATGGTTGTAGCAATGGTTGCAGTCCCTCATTTGCAAGTCAAACCACAAATAGTTGTAGCAAATTGCTGAATATTAAATTTACAGTAGATAATGTTGAATTAGCATTATGTAATCTAAAGCCATTGCTATCCACAGGACCAGATGGATTATGTACTTTTTTCTTGAAAAAGCTTGCTACTGTCCTAGCTGAACCCTTGTGTACAATTTTTGAAGCATCGTTTCTAACTAATTCTCTGCCTGATCTATGGTCATCAGCTATAGTTATACCAATCTTTTAAAAGAGTGACCCTAGTTCAGTTCAAAATTATAGATCAATCTCTTTGTGCTGTGTTACATGCAAAGTTATGGAATCAATTATAAACCAATTCATCGTTCACCACTTAGAGACAAACAACTTGCTATCCGATAAACAGTTTGGCTTTAGGAAAAAGTCATCCAGTAATTTACAACTTTTGCATTGTAAAATCATCTGGACTACATGTCTTGATCAAGGTAAAGCTGTAGATGCAATTTACATAGATTTTTGTAAGGCTTTTGATACAGTAGTACATAATAAACTGCTGTTGAAATTAAACTCTTACGGCAATTCTGCACCTTTGTACAAGTGGATTGCTGCTTTCCTGTCTAATAGACTGCAGAAAGTCAAAATAGGGAACTCGCTCTCTAATCCTGCATCAATTAACAGTGGTGTTCCGCAAGGCAACGTTTTAGGTCCCACACTTTTCTTGCTTTATATCAAAGATTTATGTGATCAACTAAAAACCAATTGCATCCTGTTTGCCGATGAGATAAAATTATTCAATACTACAGATAATTCTTTGTTTTGCAAAGTGATCTCGACTATGTGTCTGAATGATCATCTATTTGGCAACTTCAAATTTTGATTAATAAATCCTCTATCTTACATATTGGTAAAACGTAATCAGAATATCAAGTATAAACTAGGTGGCATTGATCTAGCAGATGGCCCTTACTTTGTCCCGGACCTAGATGTACTTATCTTTGATGGCTATTGCTCCAAAGTTCACTGTAACAGCATTGCTAAAAAAGCATTAACAGTTGTAAATTTAATTTTGCGAAGCTTTTTTTTCTGGAAACATCATATTGCTAATTAGAGCTTATAAAACTTATGCTAAACCAATTTTGGAGTATTGTTCAACTTTGGAATCCCCACCATATATCTGACATCAGTACAATTGAGTGGGTTCAGAAGTATTTCACGAGAAAAGTCTTGCACTCTTTGGTACACAATAGAATTCCCTATACTCACTAGGCTCAAAATTCTCAGTTTGGATAACTTAGAACTGCGTCGCTTATGGTCAGATATAAGTATTGCATGCAAAATTATAGGTGCTTTACCTTAAATGACTTTTTCTGTTTTAATCGTAATAATAAGCGTGTGAACAACCCCTTTAAGTTCAGTGTAAATCATTCTAAACTTGACTGTAAAAAGGATGATTTCTGTAACAGAGTTGTCAAAGTCTGGAATGCTCTACCTGATTTAGTTGTCTCAGCTACAAATTTTCACAGTTTCAGTCACAAATTAATTTCCGTGGACTTTACTTCATATTTAAGTGGTTAGTAGAGAGAGCGTGCATAAGTGCACTAACGTGCCAATTGTCCCTGTCATTGTATTTTTATTCTTTTATTCTTGTTCTTGTTTTTGTTTGACAAATTTTAATAGATAAATAAATTAAAAAAAAAGAACTCCCAAACACTTCGAATTCAGCACAGTCCTCATGCATTATGTGCACCACACCTGCTGTATTAAGTGGTTATTATCTACTTGAAGATTGCTGACCTAGTCTAAATCATCATGGGCCTCTACAGTACCCTGTTTTTGCACCCTTTCCACACACCCTCCGCAATCTGGTGATATTATCTTTCTGGACTAAGTGACAACTTGTCCAGCTCTCTGGAAGAAACACCAGCGGTCAACTTGCTTACAGAACTATTTATGTCTTTAGGGCAGACCTGCACAAAATAATACCCATGGCAGCTTGTCAAGCTGCCTTGTGCTGTTGGCACTTTTTGGAAAATAGTCTATGGCCACCAAACATCAACACTGCCAAGAAAGACCTGCTGCTTCACAGCCATATCTTCCTGAAAGAAATACTGCCAAGCACCTCCAGTGTCTTGAGGCTCATGGACACTGCCAACTCCATTGCTATCTTGGAGCCACTGGCTATCAATTAACTGATTGGCATCTAACTATTTTCTTGTGGCCTACCATTATTCTTAAAATGTAAATCTGGCCCTTTGCTTCTATAAGTTGTGCAGGCCTACTTGGAGCCTGAGTAACTGAGTACTGTTACTCAGTATTGCAATGAGAAAAGGGATACTGTCTTTTATAAAACTGACAAAACAACTTCACCCAAGAAAGACTCTGGATCTCATGTGGCATGTTGGTTACTCTCTATAAATACACAGTGTAATAAGCAAGTCTAGAAAATTCCTGAAAGTGCAAGAATAAGTCAATTGAAAATAGAGGAACTTTAAACAAACATTTGGAGGAATACATAGTAATTATTGTATTAATGGAATTTACTTTGAATTAAATGTGTTTGGGATTTATAACTGATGACATAAAAAAATAATAATTCCTGGTTTTCTAGTATTAATGTCTTTTATTCATGTAGTCACCTATTTCTGAAGAAGTTGGAGTTCTAAGCTCCTTGCAGATAAAACCCATTCTTGTATATGATTACTCAGAAGTAAGTCCTACTGAGTTTAGTTTGGTTTGTTCCTCAAGAAGATGATTTTGCATTTTATGTAACATCAACAGACACAAAAGTAGACTATACACTATGAAATATTCAGATAAAATGTCAGTTGTGGGGAGGCTGTTTTCAATGTTTTATTGATCATCCCATTCTCTTTTTCTCTTCTTCCTCTTGTTGCTTTTTGAAAATGTGTTTAAAGGGAGTTAAGATGGAAAACACTTAAAATGTTCTTTTGTAACCTGCTCCATGCTTCCCATAATTCCTCTGTCACTCTGCAGCTTTGAGAAAGGGAAAAAACACAGTTTAGATGCTGTTTTCATTGCTTACTACTTGCTTTCCTGTCTCTTTCTTCCTATCTCAAAGATGTACAACAGCTCTGCCTGAGGCACACCTCATACACATTAAAAAAATCAAGCGTAGGACAGGATCCCAATGCACCTATTTTTTTCAGAACATTGTCTTTCATTTTTATGGCTTGTGCAATTGGAAAACAGAACCATTTCTCTCTTTCCCCCAATGTTCATCAGACTTGATTAGGGATAGCAAAGTAGAAATTGTCTTTCCTCATTTAACACTGAGTAAACATGGAAGAGCTGGTCTGCTTTCAAATTAACAGAAAGAAAGGTTACATTTTCCACTGTGGGATGAAATCCCAAGTCATATGTAGAGGGAAAGAAGCTATTGTCCAGTGTTGGCTGTTATTGTTGTCCTTCAAGATAGGTTGGACCAGAGTTTCTCAACTTCAGCAGCTTTAAGATATGTAGACTTCAATGCTCAGAATTCCCCAGGCAGCATTCTGCAACTTGAAGTTCACTGTGTTGGACTATAACTTCTGTATTTTCAGGGAATGATGGAAGTTTTAATCCCATGTGTTTTGTTGATGCCAGTTTGCTGAAAGTGTTAATACTTTACTATCAAACTTCAAAGTAGCAGAAACCGTGCCTTCAGTTTTTAGTAGTATGGTCAGAAGGCCATAGACTCTGAGGATTCAAGAAGAGACTTGGAGGGCATAGTGTTCCTATTTTGGCAATTGGCCAATGTGACTCCATAAGGTGTAGACATTAAAGTCACTTAGCTAATTCAATAAACTATGGTTCAGTTGCAAGGCATTAGTTACCCTGTTGCACAAAAAGCACAGCTATTATGAAAGTAGTCTCATTAGAACATCTCATCCCAAATATTGGAATATTTTATTTATTAAGTTTCTATGAACTATTTTAATGCTATTCACTAGCATTAGTAGGAGTAGCACACTGACAGTAGTACTGAATTTCTTCTGAATTCTTCAACTATATTTAAACCATTATCCTGTTTTTGTTTTGTTCTGCGGATTATCTTCAGTGTATCGCCTATAGAAATAAATCCCAGTTGCAGAGATTTATTTCCATGTAGTAAGGTGGCATTTGATTGAAGAGTCTAACAGTACAATGTTGGCAAACGAGCAAATTCCAGAGAATTTAATGAGATTTATTACCAAGCAGGTAGAGCAAAGATTCAACAGTTTTAGTGAACAGAGGGGAACAGAATTATGGTGCAGAATATGCAAGGATAAACAGATTATGATTTTTGGAGCATCTAGATTTTGGGAGTTGGTCTTTTATTTTGAAACCATATTAAACATTTTTTAGACTTAAACTACAGTTCTGGAGTTTTCTGACTCAGTACAATGGGGGGGAAAACTGTTTTAAAGAGAGCTTTAGTGCCACAAAAAAGATGCTCCTTACATTGGAGCATAGGATGGATGTTTTAACTATGAATTTAAACAGTTCACATTTTACTTCTTCACTGAGGTCCCCAGGTGGACTTAGGCAAACCATTATCTTGAAGGCTCTGTTCTCCATTCTTTAGTATGGAAGCTGATAATGGTTTATTTCACAGGGTTGCATTACATTTAGAAGTGTGCTGAATTCTTGAAAGGCAGTAATAACATACCATACTGCTGTAATTTCATAGCTGCTGTTCAAGAAGCTCACTCATAAAACTTCTTTTTTTTTTAAAAAAACAAGGCTTTTGTCTTGCTTTATTTTTTACTCATGGATTCCTGAAACAGAATTTCTAAGATAAAGGGAAGTTTCTGTTGTTTTTCAGAGCAACCAATAGATGATGTTACAGTGGTATATGTATAACTTTAATTGGGACTTTCTGTTTTCAACAGGGCTTCCTTTTCCCTTCTATCTAGCTATGCAAATATAATTCTTTAACATTTAAGAAGTGTTCAGGTTTTATTTCCCTAACCAGGAAGGCTTTTCTGTCTTAGTAGTAGATGGGAGGTTTCTGGACAAAAGCTATATGGCAGCCGGGAAAGAAAGAAAGAAAGAAAGAAAGAAAGAAAGAAAGAAAGAAAGAAAGAAAGAAAGAAAGAAAGAAAGAGCAAGCTCGACCCATTGCTACCATCTGGTGGTCATCTGGATTTTTTATGATTGCTCAACCCAGGTCTGGGAGTCTTAAGAGAGTAGACATTTTAAAGACTGGAGTTGTGGTTTGATACTGAATACTGAGTCAAATAAACACACGTATGCATATGATTTCTTTGGGTCTGGCTAAATGTAATGTGCAAATCCAGCACTGTTTTTTTTAAAATAGTTTTTGAAATCTGAATTCTACAAATAATGCTGTAATCAGTAAAACTTGCTTATTAAAACTGTACCTTAGAATGTTATGTGAACTAGACTATACAATATAGGAAACAGTTGAAAGAAAACCCAGCATGAATTAATGTAGAGGAGTCAAACTATTTTCTGCTACAGAGATTTTGTGCCTTCCTTCCCATCCTTATTGATGATGTTTTTCCACTAAATTTTTTTTCTATCCCAACTTGGTGACATTGCTGGCTGAATTTTGGCATCGGGATCTCAGTGGGCTTTAGGACTTTCAAACTAGGGCTAGGGGTTTTGTATTCCTTTTTAAGAAAGAAAATGCAGGTCAGCCTTAGAATGTTTGCACCAAACATTTTTCCCGACTTCCAGGAAATGTTAATTCTCTTAATTCTGCACAGCATTGTAGTCCTTGCTTATAGAGGAATTACTGCAAATTTTTATCCCAGTGCATTTACTCCAGGTAAATGTGTATTCAAATACCACCAGCAGATCTAATTCTAAATCCTAGTCAATTCAATAGTTTTGTATCCAAATAAAATTCATATTGGAGGAATTTTGTAACAATTACATTAAAGCTATATAGTAAACATTAAACTGAGACGCTGTTGTTTTCTCATATTTTGACTAGTGTGTCAGAAGGTCCAGAAAGAGTTGTGAAGCATTTAGTATTTCTAAAAATGCATTTCATTGTTGCATAATTGTTGCATAAATCCTAATCTATAGATTAGATGAATAGAGTATATAGGTAGTATTCACTGTGTTCCCATTTTTAATTGAATTACATTCAGACAACATTACTAGAAAATAGATTCAAGGAAGCTTGGCAAGGAAATGACAGTGAGATGTTGAGTGACATGCCACAAATACTCATGTATTCAGAAAAGATTCGAAAAAGAAGTCAGATTTGATCTGAAAATATAAAAAAGTAAGGTTCAAGATATATTGATGGAATTGGAGAAATGCTAATTCATTGATGTGATTTCCTTATAGAGTAACTGGTTTGTTTAACATGTTTCTAAATAAAACTAAATTTGTGCCTGTTGATTGGAAGAATATTTTTCTTCTACAAAAGTAACCAATTGAATGCAAAAATAATAGGGGTTGCAAATTGGTTGCCGAAAGCAATGAGAATAATATATGATGGAAGTAAACATGTGAGGATAAATGGAACACTTAGTGAATCAACACGAATAAGGTATAAAGGCAGGCATGTGTGATATCACTTGGTTGTTTAATGTATTTATAGAAAAATTATAAAGAATGTTTGCGATGACATTAGACACATCAGTTAGATATATAAAAATATGCATACTTTTTTATTTAGACAATTCTGTGGTGTTGATTAAGAACCCAAATGATTTGCAGTCAGATTAGATGACATAACAACGAGTAAGCTTCTAAAAATTAATATGTGAAAGACCAAGGTAGTTGTGCCAGCAGGAAAAATGGAATGAAGCATTGCAGTTAAAAACAACAACAACAAAAAAAACAACCACGGGAAATAGAAAAAACATGCATACCTTAGTTCAATGTTTATTAAAGGTAGGAAATCAATGGAAACATTTTACAAAATAAAAAATGTAATCTTTTGTCAGGGATGAATGTTTATTGAAAGTGAAAGTTACTGTGTTTAAGAGTGTTATTTTGCTTACTTTGTTATATGTAGTTAAGGGTTTGGGTAAAGAGAAGCAAAAAGTAAGTTGAATGTAGCAGAAACAAGATACATAAAAATACTTAAGAAGTTTGTGCAGTAAAAGAAGAAGAGATAGGGTCAATAATTCAAAACACAGTAAGTCACTGTTAATTTTAGGGGCCATTGATAGTTTGATCCTCCCTGAATATATCCAGTCCCCCTTTAAAACCATGCAAACTGGTTGCTGTTAACATAGCTACTAGCAATGTACTTGGTGAAAAATAATGGCAGTGTAGAGAATGACTCGGAATTGTAATATTGTAAGAGAAGAAGAGAAAGTTCTTTTTATTGTCTATGTATGTGATTTTAAATACAGCACTTTTGTCATGTTTCTTTACCTTCATTTGTTACAAACAGAACAACTCCAGTTGCTACCATAGTTTTTTAAAAAAATAAAGAAAGAAAGAAACCATGCTACCCCCTATTTTTGCTCTTTTTTTGATGTGGCAACTGAATTTGTACCCAGGTCAAGTATGTACTCACTACAGAGTTGTAAAGAACATTATTGTATCAGTGAGCCTGTTTTTTAGTTTCTTTTCTAAGCATTGATTTCTACAAGAGCTGCACATTAGTTGACATTTTCAGTGAGATACCCACCCTGACTCAAGGATCCCATCTCATTAATGTATAGGCAAAATCTGCAATTTTTATGCTAACGGAGATTATATTTGCCATTTAAAAGTCTACTCACCAGGAGAGTCTCTGCACAATTGCTCTTTTATTTTTCCACTTTGATTAGCTTGGTACCATATGCAAATACAGCCACTTCAGGGCTCAGCTCTAATTCCAGGTTGCCTATATGCAAATTAAAACACTTGGACTCAGCCTTCCATCTTGCATAACTCACCAATGTGAGAATTATCTGTTTATTCCCATTTCATGTTCTATTAATAGGCGTGGCCGTTAATTTTTACATAGAGGAAAATAACCTGATATTATATTCTACTAATAGTAAAACTAAAGACAGATGAAAACTGGGCTTTCCATCAAAAGGAAAGGCAGTTCAGCCCATTGCGTAACTTAAGCAAGAGAAAATGTGCAGAAATTTGAACTTGGATTTCACTATAAGTAGAACTTGTACTTGAGAAACAGCTAGTGAAATTTTTTCATAGTTCTTGGATTTTTCTACAGTACAGCTAGTCCTCACTTAATGTCTATTTGTTCAGCAAGATTCCAAATTATGATGGTGCAGAATAAGGGGGACTTAAAACAGCTCTGCATAGTTGTGGCCATCACATGATCATGATTCAGGAGCTTGGCAACCAGCCTACTATTATGGCATCACAGCATAACCATGATCATTTGGTTGACATTTGCAACCTTCATTGCTGACTTCTGAAAAGCAAGTCAATGGGGAAACTGGCAGTAGGTTGGAAATGGCAGTCATGTGACTACAAGAAGCTGCGACCACATTGGATTTGCCTATCAATGGCAACTGGGACTGCTGGATCTGCCATTGTAATTTGGTGCAGCTACACCAATGGAATTCCCAGTCCCAATTATCATTGGTAAGCCTACATTGATAAGCCTAAGGGGACATGGTGTCTCGGTGGCTAAGATGCTGGCCTTGTCGATCAAAAGGTTGGCAGTTCAGAGTTTCAAATCCCTAGTGCTGCGTAACAGGATGAGCTCCTGTTACTTCTGCCAATCTAGCAATTCGAAAGCATGTAAAAAACGCAAGTATAAAAATAGGGACCACTTATGGTGGGAAGGTAACAGCGTTCCGTGCGCCTTTGGCATTTAGTCATACTGGCCACATGGCCATGGAGATGTCTTCAGACAGCACTCTTCGGCTTTGAAACAGAGATGAGCACTGCCCTCTAGAGTCAGGAACAACTAATACATATGTGCGAGGGGAACCTTTACCTTTACCTTTACCTTTGCCTATATTGGTAAGCCATTGATCCGAAATTTTTAAATTTTTGTGTGGTTCCAATTTAGTCTGTGAGAAAAAAGATGACACCAGTTGACAATCTAGGAGAGCCCATGTCCTCTTAGGCCATGGCAGCTAAATTTCCTCAGAGTCTTTATTGAGGGATTTGTCAGGAATCTATTGAAAATCTATGTATACAGTATTTATTGGTTCACTCAGTTAGACATCTCTCTCTCTTTCTCTCTCTCACACACACTCTCTCCAAATATATTACTAATAATTTAAACTCCAGTGTATAACATGAAATTTAGGTCACTCTAAGATTACAGCTTTGGACCTGAGAGCAGCAAAGAATGTGATTTGTCCGGTCACATAATAACAATTGAAAGGTAGGCTTTGGATGCTGAGTGGCTTGCTTCATAATGCTTTGGCTCATTGATCTCTTAACTTTATTTTTTAATAGTATTAATGATAATTTTATAGGTAGGTTTGCAGTTTTAAATAATGATTAATTTCTTTCTGACATCTTGTTTAAGTGAACCCTGTATGAGAACCCATCCTTGCATCGCAACTAAGCTGAAAAAACAAGTAAAAGAAATTCCGTATTACGGTGATGTTAAGCATGAAGTAAAAGCAGGGTTGCATATCCAGTATCTGTTATATGAAGCCAATTCTTGTTGCTACCTGATTTATTGTTCTGATAGCTACTTTATTCCAGTGCTTATGCAGAACCCTACAGGATGAAAGGATTGTTATTGTTTGGCTGATAGGTGAATTCTCCTAGAACATTATCACTGTAACATAAAATGCCATACTTTAAGCAAAGGAGTACATAGTATTCTCATTTTATTTGTGTTATATTTTATATTAAAACTTAAAGTTCAATTAGACGAACACCAGATGCCCATACTGAACTTTGTAGTACACAAATCTAAGTAAATGTTCTCAAGGTTGGGTCATGAATGCATTATTATTGTGAAATTCTGATCTGATAACATAACTGCCATAATTGACAGGTGGATACATCAAAAGCAAAACACAAGTGTACTAAATTTTTAGGTATTTTGTAGATATTTTAAAATATAATTCAATCACTGCGATCGAATCAGGTTTTCACTTTACATTTTCTTTCTTCCTTTTTTCCTTTAAGTTAAATTCAGGTTGGAATAACACATATAATGTCAAAGCTGAAATCTATCAAACTGAAAGAGCCAGACTACATTTTCAACCCTTTTCCAATTGTCAATTTAAGTTAATTGAAAGCGAAAGGTCTCGGATTCAGGATTGGGCCATTTAAACACAAGCGTGCTGCTTTCATTTCGTAGAAGGGCAATCTCCCTGCACACACGTATTTTTAAAAGGTTCATTCATAATTCTCCCTTCACACTTCTATTGGAAATGACAGAATTCATTATTTTTGAGCTTCAAACTATTTTCCTCCAACTTGGGTGATGAATTGTATGAGATTTACTTCACAACATGACATGGCAGCCCTTGAGATTTTAAAATACTATGAGCTAGCTGCCTGCCCTTTGTAACTTCTGAGGAGCAAGAGTAAAAGGAACTTTAGACTGGCCCTCTGTGTCTTAGGATCCTAGGAAGGATCACAAAGTATTTTTAGGCCATCATGCGAACCATCATTTCAGAACCTTCAGCACTAACAACCAGAAGCTTCTGAGGGACAAGTTGTCCACTTTGTCCTGCTTTATTTCCATGGCAGTAACCAACTGGCTAGTTCCCACTCTTCCCAAATACTCCATTTGTATCCTAATTGTGAAAAATGGCTTCTGGTTTGGTATCTTCAAATTGTTCCTGACAGATATGGATATGTAGGTATGAGTGTATAATTTCTTTAGACTGTTTTTCTGTATACAAATACATCTGCCTGCTATACTACTATTAATAGTTAGATGATAAATATAATGGAACAAAATAGATAAAGTTTATCTCTAGGTTTTGGATCCATTTATGTTGCCTTATTGGCCAGTTTTGGAATGTTTCAATTCTACAGAAATTTAAAAGCATTTTACTTTACTTTCATAGCTATAGGTTTGCTCTTCTGATTTTTCCTTAGGTTTGCATTTTACCTTTTTGACAGTCTAACATTTGATGACTCCTAATGTGCCAAGGGGCCCACAAACGTTTTCCACCAAGTTTCCTCTTTTACCCCTCTGCCTCTCAGATACACATATATTTGAAAGTTGCAAAGTTTCACAGTCCCCATTTATTAATTTTATTTTAGAAAATAAAATGATGAAAGTCTGAAATTAAGTTTATACGTGTGAACAAAAAAATACTAAGATGAGTAGGAGGAAAAAGTGTTTGGCTGGAATGGGGGCTAAAAGCTGTGACAGGGAGCATCCTAATAAATTGAGGCTTCCATGATTATGATTATGATTAAATGATTATGACAGCCATTCTATGAATAAACAAGGCCAGAGCAGATCTTCTGAGAAAACACTCACAATATCATCTCAACATTCCAAATGTTTCCAACGCATCAAAAATTGGGTATTTTTATCATATAATTTTAATGTTTTCTTTTGATCTAATAGATTAATTCTGCTGCTGCTTAGCAATTAATCTCTCTTTGGAATCCTTGAGCTCTTTTAGGGGAAAATATTACCATAGAAAGCTTACTGGAACTATCCATCCATTGTGAATGAAAAGCTGCTTTGTCATGATTTTGCCTTAAGAGGGACACAGAAACCCTCTTGAAATTATCTACTTTCCTTCTTTCCTTGATCTAGTTTTTTTAAATTGAGACTTTATTGCAAATAAAGTTACTGAGACTGAATTTTGCAATCTCGTTTTACTGAATATTTTGGAAGATTGGCTTAGAAAATAGACTTCTTGTTTATGCTAACTTGTCCTATTGTTCTGGCTGATTATATGCTAAGCAAACAGAAATGCTGTTAATCTTATTTGCACTTCAGTCCAACTCTTAGTGTAGGAGTGAGACTACTCTCTATTTTACCACAGAAGCATGCAGGTCAGTACACAGACACATGTTCTAAGAGCTCTGAAAGTGAAACTTATTAGATTGTTCCAGATAAAAAATTTAAATATATATTGGTGAGATGATTTAACATTTTGAATACTGTAAATAACATTCTGAATTTAACTGGGCTATCACAAGACATGTACTTTACAAGGCGGTCATCTTAATTGTAGGAACCAATTGGGAAGCCTTGTGTATGAAACATTATAGCAATTTGTCTCATGATGTTTGATTGGTAGCATTTCATTTCTTTCCTTGATAAAGGACAAATGAGGAAAGATATATGGCTACTCTTCAATTAGACAAACCCCTCATTCCAGAGTACAGATCATGGAATCATGATAATGAATTAAGGAAAACTTTTAAATAGTAAGAGCAGCTTGACAGTTGACTCCCCCTGTCTCATTAGTGGGGAGTCAACTGTCCTAGCAAAATCTGAATAGACATTTGCAAGGGAAGCTTACATTTGGATTTCTGCATTGAGCAGAAAGTTGGATTTAATGGCCAATGTGGCCACATCTGACTTTACAATATAATAATCAAAGTGATGGGCATGCCTTGATTTTCCTTTCTAAACTTATCAAATGTACAGAAAGCAGGCTGGGTTAGTAAAATAGAGTTGCCAGTAACTAGACTTGGACAGTAATATTTCTTCCTGTGGTACCTAGCCTCATCTCCAGATCTAGTTCTGGATGCTGTATTTCATCAGATCTAATTTAAGATTAAGGGAAGGGACTTTTTAGGTCATCTAGTCCAACTCCCACCCAAGCAGGAGGTCCTACACCCTTTCTGACAGATGGCAGTTCAATCTCTTCTTGAAATCCTCCAGTGATGAAGCTTCCACAACTTCCAAAGGCAAGCTGTTTCATTGGTTGATTGTTCTCACTGTCAGAAAATTTCTCCTAGGTTGAATCTCTTCTTGATAAATTTCCATCCATTCTTCCTTGTCTGGCCTCTGAGTGCCTTGGAAAATAGCTTGACCCCTTCCTGTCTGTGGCAGCCCCTCAAATATTGGAACACTGATATCATGTCTCCCCTGGTCCTTCTCTTCAATAGACTAGCCATGCCCAGTTCCTGTAACCCTTCTTATGTTTTAGTCTCCAGTCCCCTAATCATCTTGGTTGCTGTTCTCTGCACTGTTTCTAGAGTCTTCACATCTTTTTTATAGTGTGGTGACCAAAACTGGATGCAGTATTTTAGGTGTGGTCTTACTAAGACTTTATAGAGTGGTATTAGTATTTCACTTGATCTTGATTGTATCCCTCTGTTAATGCAATTTAAGATTGCACTGGCTTTTTTGACTGCCACTGCACACTACTGGTTCATATTTAACTGGTCGTCCACTAAGATTCCAAGATTCCTCTCACAGTAACTGCTATTAAGCCTGGTTTCACCCAGTCTATATGTGTATTTTTGCCTAAGTGTAACGTTTTACTTTTCTCTACATTGAATTTCATTTTGTTAGATATTATATTAAAAAGTAATATTTCTTCCTCATCTCCAGATCTGGTTCTGGATGCTGTACTTCAAGAAGGATGAAAACATATGAAAGAAACTTGGAGGATAACGTAGCACCTATTTATCAAGAAACTCAATAGATTTAGTCTAGATGTTAATGACCTTGTTAAGAAAAAAGTAAATTTCAATTAAACTTCAGAAAACAGTTATACTTCAGCAATGAAGCTAGTTATCTTGGAAGATGAAGTAGATTCATTTTTGCTGGGGAGCTTTATGTATCAACTGGATCAGTGTTTCTCAAACTAGGCAACTTTAAGATGTGTGGATTTCAACTTCCAGAATTGGTGGGCTTGGAAATTCTGGAAATTGATCTCAATGCAACTTAAAGTTGCCAAAACACTGAGAAACACTGAACTAGGCATAACTTTTTGGAGAGGCTCTACTTTGGATAGGGATATAGAAATAAATGTACTGAGTCTGAGTGCTATATGTAGTGCTAATGTTTCATACTATTTCATTCAGTTTTTCAGTGAATCAAGTATAATGTCAAGAGTTTGGAGGTATCTGCAGGTTTTGACATTTGGATTTTGCACATAACTTTGCGTAATAAGCTTTTTCTATGCAACTTACCTAAATACCTGCAATCCACTTTTTTCTTATAGAAGCAGACTTTATGCATATTATATTTACACAATCCTCTCAAATAAGTGCTGCTTGCACAGTCTTTCTTTCTTTCACAATAATAATGGATAGCAGAAGACTGTTTACTATTGCTGCCCGTGATGTGGCTAAATACGTTTTGGAGAATTGTAACATGTTGAAGTAAAATCCATAACTAGGGGTATCTGTAAGGTGTGGTTAAAAAGGTCAGTATGGCCATTGTGATAGGTGGATCAACCACATTGTTATAGCTACCTTTTTAAACCCTTGTGTTTTACCTGCTTAGCTCTGGATACCTAGCATAGAGCAAGGAAGAAGTAAGGCTGGGAATTCCAGGAGTTGAGTCCACACATCTTAAAATACCAAGTTTGAGAAATACTGGGTCAGTGATCTGGGTTAGACTCAGTGATCTGCAACTCTCCATGCCTGTGAGCAATAGGTTTGGATGTATTCATTTTGATGTCCCCAAATGATTGCATTACACATTCAAATTCAGCATCATTCATGTTCTTCAAGAAACAATTTATGATACAAAATTATCCCATAGCTTCCAACACATGTCTCATACTTTGGCACTAACTTGTTTTTGTTTTGTTTTTTATTTATGCACCTTCTAAATGAAGTTGTCCAACATTGATTTTTTCCAAGAATCTGCCTGTTTATTTTTTGATCACCCCTGGTGTATTTTCTTTTCTAATGTGGCTAAGGAATTATGTGTGTTATATTTTTAAAGAATCTAAATCTATCAGTACCTGGATGGAGGGCTGATGTGTGAGATGAGATAGGCCATTGACAATCTTCCCTCACTGACGAGAAGCATTTAATTCTGTTATTGGTATATGACATTCTAGATCACTGTTGAAAATCAATAAGCTGCTAAAGGTCAGCCTTACAGCTTGACCTAAATCCATTTAGAGCCACTTTATATACCTCATTAGTAATGTAATTTAAAGCTAAAATGCCTTACCCACATACTGTTATATAGTGTCATTAGTATGTTTATTTTTATTTTTCCCGTCACAGAGCGTCTTGATAACTCTGTACGTGCCCAGTGGTCTCTAGACACCTACATTTACAGAATAAATAGATCAGAGGTTTTTGCATTGTGGTCCAGAAAGCTTTTCCTGCTGGTTTGCAAACAACTGATGGATGACTTGATGGTATATCTTCTTCCTTATTTACAATGAGTAAATTGTATTAGTAGAAACTAAAAACCCATTTAAATTTTTCCCTTCTCATATTATCTATATGAGTAATTGCAGTAATTTCAAAACAATTATATGCACTTTTGAGCATGAGAAATGAGCTTATGCAGAAATGTCTGTCTACTATGAAATAATTCACAGTACAACTTAATAACTTAATAATACAAGAATATATTTGCACATTTCTAGTGAGTTTATTGAAAATTTCAAGAAAGTGCATCCTGTTAAGAATCAAGCGATGATTAGCATTTTATGTGAAACCCTTCCCTCTGCTTCTACCAGATTATTGACATATAATTAAGTTGGATAAAAAAATAATTTCAGACATTTGTTTATTTATTGAACATGGGGATAAAAAGACTGATAGAATTTGAGAAGGTTAGCTTTATTGAGAGGTAGTATAATTGTTCCTATGAATTGATCGTGTGCTATCATGATCATATAAAGTCTTAGCAACCACACAGATACGGTTTTTTTCTGTGATGATCTGTCTCTCAAGTGATCCTTCTGGTCATCCAATGGAGCAGCCATTGCCATTGTTATTGAGTCCATGCCCTAGTGCAGGGGTCTCCAACCTTGGCAACTTTAAGCCTGGAGGACTTCAACTCCCAGAACTCCCCAGCCAGCAAAGCACAAGACAAGAGCCTTTCCTAGAAGGCTTTGAATAATGTGTCTAAAAGTACCCTGATGAACCATTATGAACCCTGCAGCCTTCCCCAGTGGTGCAATTCAGGCATAGCTGCATACAATTCCCAAACTCTGTAGTTAAAGTTCACAGAAGTGCAGAGCTAAGGTCATATAGAGCAATGTAATAGACCAGTTTTTGGGAAAACTGCTTATAGATGGAAAGCAGCTTGCTTTGACACATGCGTGCATTTCTGTTGGAAAAATTCCACCGTTCCAGCCCTGAAATGGCAGAAATATATACTTCCCATGCCCTGCAAAAAGAGCCAGAGAAGCAGCATTCTGTACTAAGTTCTTTTGATCATATTTTGTTGAGTGCCCAATTTTTTTTGTATAATTAGCTGGTTCATTATCTTATTGTGGATTCAATAGTTGCTCAATCTATCCCCTACCCCCAGTTTCCCAGCCATGTTTATTTGATGTGGTTGCAGAAAATATTCCTTATTCTAACCTGCCATCTTCTAGATCCCTTTGACTATAGTTCCCATCATGTCCCATCAGCATGAATTTGTGTGCAAGCCAGGGAAGGTGTAGTTTAAGGCTCCTAAATCACTATAGAGTAATCCTTAATTTACAATTGATTCAGTGACTGTTTGAAGTTATAACCCCATTAAAAAAATGACATGACTATTTTTCACCCTTACAACCATTGCAGCATCCCCATGGTCATATAATCAAAGTTCAAGCAATTGACACATAGTTATGATGGTTACAGTGTCCCAGGGTCACATGATCACCTTTTGCAAACTTTTGACAAGCAAAGCCAATGGGGAAGCCAGATTCACTTAACAATCACGTTACTAACTTAACAACTATAGTGATTCATTTAATAACTGTGGCAAGAACAGTCATAAAATGAAGCAAAACTCCCTTAATAAATGTCTCACTTAGTAACAGAAAATTTGGGCTCAATTGTAATCATAAGTAGAGAACTATATTTATCAGGGACAGGTTGTAATTGTTTTTTAAAGCTAATCAGTGGATTTTGTTGTTATAGATAGCAAATTTGTTCTACCATTTGGGAATTCTTCAGGAAAGCTCAAGAAAGCACTTTTTTTTATCCATCGACAAAAATGTTTCCTGTTGTGGGAAGTGCTTTGGAGACTTTAGTTTTATTTGTTGTTGGTAGTTGCGAAGTCATGTTCGACCCATCGTGACCTGATGGACAACATTCCTCCAGGTCTTCCTGTCTTCTACAATCCTCTGGAGTCCATTTAAGCTCACGCCTACTGCTTCAGTGACTCCATCCAGCCACCTCGTTCTCTGTTGTCCCATTCTTCTTTTACCCTCAGTCTTTCCCAGCATTAGGCTCTTCTCCAGTGAGTCTTTCCTTCTCATTAGGTGGCCAAAGTATTTGAGTTTCATCTTCAGGATCTGGCCTTCTAAAGAGCAGTCAGAGTTGATCTGCTCTAGGACTGACTGGTTTGATCGCCTTGCAGTCCAAGGGACTTGCAGGAGTCTTCTTCAGCACCATAGTTCAAAGGCCTCAATTCTTTGGCCCTCAGCTTTTCTTATGGTCCAACTTTCATAGCCATACATCGCAACTGGGAAAACCATAGCCTTGACTATACACACTTTTGTTGGCAGGATGATGTCTCTGCTTTTTAGTAAACTATCTAGATTTGCCATAGCTTTCCTCCCCAGGAGCAAGCGTCTTGGCTTGCTCCTGGGGTACAGGAGCAAGCCTGTACCCCAGGCTTGTTCCTGGGGTACTTCTTGGCTACAGTCCCTATCTGTGGTGATCTTGGAGGCCAGGAAAATAAAATCGGTCACTATCTCTATTTCTTTCCCATCTATTTGCCAGGAATTGATAGGGCTGGATGCCATGATCTTAGTTTTCTTAATGTTGAGTTTCAAGCCAATTTTAGTTTTATAAGAACACAATATTCTGGAATGGAGGAAGGCTGATATCATGTTAGAGAATGCATCAGTAATATGCCAGTGCCTATTGTAATTGTAGCTGTATATGTTTTATTATTTTTCACATAATGTTAATGAAACACAAAGGTATGTGAGTGTGCCGTATGCACTGTATCTGATTATGTTTAAAGTAGCAAAACAGTAGATCAAGTAATTAGCTTTTTAAAAATGCGGGTACCATATTAGACCTGCTAGATGAAGAGATGGGTTTGTTCTAAATGGAGATAGTATTCTGGGAAATAGGTTGTTGCAAGGCAAAAGTTATGAGGTTGATTCTAGATTCATTCCATTTGAAACAAATTTGTGGAAATCATTGTGTTTTCAGTTAAACTTCTTGACTTAGTAGTTTCAGTCTAAGTATATCTTATAGAATTTTCTAGGATGGAATTTAGAAATTCTTCCTGGCAGAAGGAAATATTTTTTGTTGGTTGCTTGTAAATATTTACCAGTCATATCTGCTGTAACAATCATCCTTATGGCCAAGATCATGCCAAAAGAGCTGAACAAAGTGTGTGACTGGGTTATTGCAATAAAAGGTTGAATTATGCTATAACCAAGCCTTCTGGAGGCCAAGAAAATACTTGCATTGTTGGCATGGTGTTAGTCCATCTGTAAATTGTGCTAATTAGTTTCAACATAATCTAGAACTCTGAATACCCCTGTCAAATACAAGCCACATTGATCATGAAATTAAAAAGATTAGGATGCAGCCTAGGTCCAGTCAGTTTAAGGTTGTTTCAGTCTCATTTAGGATTCAGCCTCCTGTCTGGATCCAGTTCGTAGCTTGTGTATTTCAGTTCTTTCCATATTGTATTACCTGGGTGCTGAGCTAGCAATTGGTATTAACAATCTACTGCATTTGTAGGAGATCTCATTTTATTTAATCCTTTTGTTGTCATTCCCTCTGCAATAGCAAAAACAGCTGCATACTCCCTGAAGCTCAGGTTTGTTGATGAATCAAAAAGAATTTGCAGAACTTGCGAGAATGGGACTTATAAGATTGGTTGTGGTTGGCATTCACATATGTGATTCCCCCCACTTTCTCTTTCTCTTTTCTCACCCCCCATCTCCTTTTAATTTTGTTTGAGATTGAATTTTAGAAAGAGCTTTGTTCCAGGCATAGCTTTTGGCAGTGGGCTGCAGAGATGAGATTTCGTTGAATCATGTACGAACAGAAAATATGTGAAAATTGAAATGACAAGGTAGAGTAGCTTGGTTGTTGAAGTACATAAAATAACTAGGTTTGCAGAGAAATGAGAAGGATTGTATATGTAGGTGTTTAGGAATCTTGAGTCACAGTTTTTGTTAATATGCTTATAGATTATAAACATATAGTTATATATTATAAGCATAAATGAATGAAATCTGTTCACCCCTACATAACTGTTGCAGCTATTTCATTGTCTGAGGGAATGGGGCAAACAGTTGGAGAAAGGTGGCTAAAATATTGATAAATATGCTATTTATCAGCATTTTTATTATTCTGTATAATTTCTACATCATATCACTGTGTCGCTTACTCCAGTGATAGGGAATTTGTACCTGGAAATAGCTTTTCCTGCATAGATCATCTGCTCCATGAATATAAAAGGTTTATATGAATGAATAAACTCTATTATTCCCAGCTTTCACTGAGCACAGTATAGCAAAGTTGTAGACTGTGAAGTCTCCATTTCCCCCCCACTTTCCTCCTATTTCATAGACCTCAAAACTGATGCAGTGCATGAATCTGCACTTACAGTATGTAGGGCATATTGCTATAAATTTAGTAGCGGTGTTAACAGATTCTGTTTTCTTATCATTTTCACACTTGCTATTAGGAATATGCAAAGCCACAAATGAGTGATTTGATTCAAAGGATTTGACCAAGTCATTTCTTCAAATAAACTTTTGAACCAATTCAAAGTATCAAATCAAACTAGGTGCCTCTGAATTACTTTGGAAAATTCAGAAATGATTTGGAGATCTGGTGGACTCTCTGGCTTTGAAGAGACCCGGACATTGCTTCAGCTCCTGACAAGGGACAAAGTTGAGGGGACAAATTGACTGAATGATAATGTTTATTCATTCATCCATTATATTTTAAATCTTCGGAAAGCAACAAGTTGCAAAAGAGCCCCAGCATATAAATACATGTATATAGCAATAGCAATATTCATCCTTATTAATTGTTTGATTTATCATATTTATGTTGTTTATTTAGAAAATTGATGGTTGGAATCCATCTTAAATAACTTTATGTGACTAACAGTAAAAAACCGAAGTTGTTCAGCAATCAAAAAGCATGTATTCTGATCCAGGAATGATTCACTTGAGCAGTTATACAGACCATGAAGAATATGAAAAATTTATTTAAGAACCCTTATCTGTTTACAATTGTGGATTTATTAAACTATATTATCCATACTCATAATGGGCTGCATAGACTTTTTTGTGGGACAGTTACCTTCTTATAGACTTTTGTTCTTCATGGTTCATAATAGTGAGTAAAGGTAAAGGTTTCCCTTGCACATACGTGCTAGTTGTTTCTGACTCTAGGGAGTGGTGCTTATCTCCGTTTTAAAGTCGAAGAGCCAGCGCTGTCTGAAGATGTCTCTGTGGTCATGTGGCCGGCATGACTAAACGCTAAAGGTGCACAGAGCACTGTTACTTCCCACCAAAGGTGGTCTCTATTTTTCTACTTGCATTTTTTATGTGCTTTCAAACTGCTAGGTTGGCAGACGCTGGGACAAGTAATGGGAGTTCACCCTGTTACGTGGCAATAGGGATTCAAACCGCTGAACTGCCAACCTTTCGATCAACAAGCTCAGCATCTTAGCCACTGACCACTGCTTCACTATCCCTATAATAGTGATATCACTATAATAGTGAGTAGAAGGATCTAAATGGGTTGTTCCTAAAAAAGAAGAGCAGAAAAAGGGAAACAGAGAGAAAAATCTCTTTCTGAGATCTGATTTCCTTCCAGTTACAGTGGTAATCTTGGTGTGCAATGCTGGGAGAGATTCTTCTCTTGGTAGGTACATCTGGTGGAGTTGTAGGAATGAACTATTTTGATGACATTTCTCTTCTAAGGGGAATTGCCTCATAAAAGTTGTGAAGTGCTAGGGTGTTTTGTTATTTTGACTGAGGATTTCCAAAGGAGTTTTGAAAATATAAGAATACATTATTTATTAATCTATTGCTATCCACAAGCTTGCTAACAAAGACTGGTCTTTCTCTTCAGACGCTAAATTGGATCTACCTTTGTAAGGTACTTTTTTCCTATGTTCTTGATAATTTTACCCTAAATAAAGTTCTGAATCTATATTTTTCTGCCTGCTTTCCTGAACCGTTCTCTGCTGGGTAATGGAGATCAAATTGCTGATTCCTGCAATTATTATCAGTGGGGAATTGTAATCGTTATCAGGATTACTGGGGTCATGTGGATAAAACTCATCTCCCACCCAGCTGGCCTGATCACAGAACTGCTGAGGCCTACGGAAGAGAAAGGATTTAACATTACACATATCCCCTAGTGAATTCCTGTAGAAAAACGTTGGTCTTTAACAGAATCACTTGGGTGAATGTGTGCCTGAGGCTAATGCCTCTCAGAAAGTCAGTGAAATTATATATGTGGTGTATGTCCTGATCCAGTTCACAAGGCCTACCCATCAGCCTCATACATTCCTTGAGATCTTTAGAATATTGTTACTTAACTGTTATTATTTCTTAAACTTTCTGAATATAAGGATAATCCTCTACTATGATATGAGTTAATATCTAAAAATTACCAAAATGAAAATACTGTTGATATTGGAAGGTTGTACAGTTTAGTTAAAACATTAATTTTAATTGCTGGGAATTATTTTGACATTTGTTAATCGAGGCATGCATTTATGTGACCATTTTATCCCATGAATGCTGCCTTTTCTTCTAATACTCCCTTTCCCGTCTCTTTGTTTTGAAGGTTCACTATTGTCTCTTATCATGTTGTGGGACTTTCCAGTTCTAAGAGAAGTGGAGATTTCTCAGAACAGAGACTTTATCAGTGTTTGCTTAGAAATGTATTGCTTTTCTGTCATAAAAATAGCTATAGAGTATATAGTGGCTATAAACATATGGATCAGATTTTTTCCTCCAGGCAAGCTTAATGTAATTTCTTCAATAAAGTCAGAAAGGAAACTCTTTCAGTTATTATCTTTAGTATTAATGCACTTATGATAATGATAATTATGAAGGCTATTATTACAAGTTTTTAAAAACTGTTTTTTATTAGGATATGTTTTTTCTTCTTATATCACAACCATTCTGTGATTCTGAATCAGTTTATAAATGGCCCAAGATGCTTTCACAGAAGTAGACAGCAAAAATATCTGTGTTGAGGCTTCAAGGAACAGAAGAAAAGGGGCTTTTGCTTGGTAATAATCTGCAAATAAGCAGCTTTTGGAAAAAAACTTTTTGAGCTGGGTTGAGTTGACTGCTTCATGGCTTGGAAGAGTGAATCAAAGTAGTATTAGTATTTCTAATATACAATGCTAAGTTTATTATTATAATAATAATTTAATTAAATGATAAATTGTATCATATTTCCTTCAACATATTCAAACAATGTCTATTCAGAAATGTAAGTAGAATGCAATTAAAAAAAAACTTAATGAATTGATACATTAAAGCCAAATTGTAATTAAAAGAATATGCTTTAGTTAGTAATGTCTAAGCCAGATGTATTTATCTTCTAAGCAGATAACATGAGGTTAGATAATAGCAGAGTTTGATTATGAGGCAAGTAACGTTTTAATTTTTTGCTAGTTAATAACATGACACTAACCTCCTCCAAAACCTGAATTGTAACATTTAATTCAGTTATGAATAAGTGATATAAAGACTTGATTTCATTAATCAGACTAAATTGTCAGTCAGCAAATAGCTTGATTTTTTTTAAAAAATAATAAACATATTTCTTGAAGGATGCAAATATAAAAGCATTCTTAAAAGAAGTAACTTCATCCTATGATTAAACTGGTGCTAATACATGTTTTCATCCCCTTACATTAAAGTGTCTTATTGGATCAGAATTACTTTTTAAAATTTATATTCTGACTGAATCTGTTGGTAGATTCCCACTTTTAAAACATTTATTTTGTTTATATCATAACATTATCAGGTTTTATAAATAATTCAAAGCAATGAACAAATCTCCCGCTTACAAAGTAACAATTCTGTGAGTTGTTGTTGTTATTATTATTATTAATTTAATTTTTATACTGCCCTTCTCCCAGAGGACTCAGGGCGGTGCACAGCCAACAGTAAAACAAATCCAAATACAAAATGTAAAAGCAATTTAAAAACATATTAAACAATTTGGCCCTAATCATTAAAAGTAAACCCCAATTAAAATTCCTGTTTAGGACAGCCCAGCTTGTTGGAATAATAGCATCTTGAGGGCATGGCAAAAGGTGTGTAGATCAGGGATCATCCATATCTCCGGGGGCAATTCGTTCCAGAGAGCAGGTGCCCCCACAGAGAAGGCTCTCCCCCTGCGGGCCGCCAGTCGACATTGTTTGGCCGATGGCACCCTGAGGAGCCCCTCTCTGTGGGAGCGTATTGGCCGGTGGGAGGCTATGGGCAGCGGAAGGTGGTCTCGTAAGTAGCCAGGTCCTAAGCCATGGAGCGCTTTAAAGATTGTCACCAGCACCTTGAATCGCACCCGGAAGACCACTGGAAGCCAATGCAGCTTGTGCAGGAAGGGTGTTACATGGGTGCGCTGAGTCGCACCCATAATCACCCGTGCAGCCGCATTCTGGACCAGTTGGAGCCTCCGAGTGCTCTTCAAGGGGAGCCCCATGTAGAGAGCATTACAGTAGTCCAGACAGGAAGTGACGAGGGCATGAGTGACTGTGTGCAAGGAGCCCTGGTCCCGAAAGGGGCACAACTGGTGAATCAGGTGAACCTGATAGAAAGCCCCCCGTGGCCTATCGCTCTTCTAGCGATAGCTGTGCATCCAGGAGGACATCCAAGTTGTGGGCACTCTCTGTGGGGGCCAAGGTCTCACCCCCAATAGTCAGCGATGGAATCAGCTGGCCCTACTGGGACACCGGAAAGTACAGCCACTCAGTCTTGGAGGGGTTGAGTCTGAGCCTGTTTCTCCCCATCCAGAGAAACAGTTGGGTTAGGCTGAGTCCAAAGACAGATGTGAGTGGCCCAAAGTTATCCAGCTGGCTTTCATGCCTAAAATGGGATTAGAACTCACAGTCTCCTGGTTTCTAGCCTAGTGTCCAACCACTAGACCAAACCAACTCTTATTCCATTAATAGGATGGTGGCCTTAATTTTTTCCCCTCTCTATGTATACGTATATATGGCTGTATATATAATCCTGCAGCACGAAGAAAAGGAATACTGTGTATTATTAATTATTATTCTACAGTATCAAATTCTACATCATGTAAATTCTATGGTCTTTCTGAAGAGCCTAAGTAATTTATCCATCAAGGGATGATTTCCATCATTGGCCCTTCTCTACTCCAATATACCCCTCAAATCTCTCTAGAATTATGGACTCTATGGAGCAGACTTTGAAAGATATGGATTATAAGGGAAATGGTCCTTATCCTGTTAATCTTAGGACAGATTTTAAAAACCTGGCTTTTTCTTCAGATATCCAATCCATAAATTTAGGTATTGTTAACAATTGGAATGTATCATTTTCCTCAGGGTTATGGGCTATTGTTTTTAACCATTTGGCTTTTAATTTCTGCATGTGGTCTGAAGTCATTTCTGTGGGATGAGTGGCCATATTCATTATTTATATTAAATAAATAAAATTAAATAACTTCACTGTAAGAATTGAAGTCTAGCATTACTTGATTTGTCCCTAATTTTCAATGCTAATTAATTTTATTATATTCATACTTATTAATAACTACTACAAAGCAATAGACAGGAAGTATAGGTTCTATCAAAGACAGCATTTTAGTAATGACCAGGCCTTAAGATGGTTGTTAAATAATACTGTATTTCGCTTACGTCTTGTTTATTTCAGTTGTTGTAAGACAGCAGAGTGGTTATTTTTAGCATTTTAACACCAAATTTCAGTGACATTCAAGCCCGGACACTGAAAATCATTTTTGGGGTGTGAGAGTCAGAATTCTTTGTGTTAAAAGAGGATCTTGAAATATATTTATCTATTTGCCTTTTCATTCTAGGTAGAATTGAGATAGAACGATATGGATAAATGTCACTCAGTAAGATTGGTGGGGACTTGAATCTGGGTCTTCTTAGGCTAAAAATTTAACTGTATCACTACATCAGTTTTTTTGAGGGCTGAGATGGGTATGGAAAAATTAGTTATATGATATTCTTTAGCTGCAAGCATTGCCTGGTTCCAAGGACTGCCATTAAAAAGCACAGCTAAATAAACAACTTGGGATATGATTACTTTAGTGCATTTTCCTGGCTTTATGCCATTTTATTGCCCTTCTAATGGCTATTAGATTAGGTGTGTAAGACCTCTGGAAATGTACACATTGAAATATACAAGAAAATAAATGGTTCCCACAGAGAATCTCACTTTTCTTTACTACAGATGATGGAGAGACTAATTTACCTTGCATTGATAAGCCATATTATGGGTGATAAGTTTAAAAACAGGTTCATTCGTAGTTTTTATTATGCTCTATGCAACTATGATTTTTATTGCTGAAAAGGGACCCCACTGGGAGACTGACTGTTGTTATAATCGAGTATTTTTATTTTTTCTGTAAAAAGACAAAGTAATGACATTTTTAATCTGAGTACTATGAAAAGCTGCAGCATTGAATTACATTTGACATTAATTTTTAAATAAATATATCTGGTATTTCCCAAATAAATTTCAAAGATAGGATTAGCAGCAGTGCTTTCAAAAAACCAATGATAGCGAGGTAATTTTCAGCTTTCTATTTTGCATTCAGTGCAATTCCTCCAGGCAATAAAAGTAAAACACACACTAACACACACACACACACACAAACCTACCTGGTCAATGGAAGCTTTGCTTAGATCATTAGAATTTTGTTGGACCTGATTTACCACATTTTCTTTCTTTATTTAATGTAATGGATGCCTAGTAACTGCTATTCACCAAGCAATGTACAGCCCATAATAAAACCATAAAAATACAAAAATAGAACTCTGAAACAGCACTAAGACTGCCAATATAAAGATGAGAGAACTAAAACAAGCTCATACCAAGCCCTGATGTTCACAAGATTAAATGTTTCAAGGAATAAATTGGATTTTATTCATAAGTACGGTCATGGTGACATTTTAGCATAAGATTACAATATATTTTAACAGTGCGTATCTTCACTGAGGCTCAGTAGCTTGTTTTAGGAAGTAGTAGATGAATATACACTTTGGAAAAGAGAATCAATTTTAAGATTATTGCAATTACATCATAATAATTAAAGCAATTTTCCTGGCACAAGGTAAATGGCTGTCTTATAGAATAAACAAAAGAATTTTTGCCTTTGATATGCATGTTTTATTTTAAATTCAAAAAATAAGCTATTACATTTCAGTTACCAAGAATTTAATACTATTCCTGTTCTTGTTTATTTGATAGAGTTCAGATCTGATGTGGGAACTTGGGTCAAGTTCTGCCATGAATTTAGTGTCTGACTTTCAAGTTGATTGTTACATTTTTTCCTATGTTCCATATGCATAAAATAGGAATAATAGTGATCTAACTGGGATGCTATGGTGGCAAAAGTAATAGAGTTTGAAAAATGTAAGTTTGAATTTGTTGAATTACTTTGGTTTAATGGATCTCAGTTCAGTAAATTGCAGTCCTAACATTAGCTTTATGGAAAGCTAGGATGATAGACAAAAAATGTTAGTCTAATAAAGAACAATTTATTTAAGACAATTTTTGGCATCTTATTTCTTCGTTTACTACTACATACATCCCTATCTTTGGTGTCTCCCAATGTACGCCTATAACAGTCATGTTTGCTGGGATTGGAGATTGTTCAACAGTGTTGGGGACCCTAAACCCCAGAATCACATTCTGGGTGAAGAAGGATAATAGGTAGCCAAGAGCACTGTGCAATTCCTGATTCTAAAATTCAGTATATAGTACTTGATTCTCAGATGACAACAAAATGTTAGACAGCAAGATGAAATCTAAAATAGAATTATTTATCTCAACACATTTGGGACTTTTGACAGGAAACAATAATGAAAGTGCTTGAGGTCTCCCTCCAGGGAGTTCACAACTTCCAAGAAATAGGAAGAGGAAGAAGTATTAGGTACATTTGCTGCCTTGATTATTTATAAAAATAATAAAGGAAGATGAAACTAAAAAATAACCATTTGAACAATTAGATCATCAATACTTTTCATTCCAAACAGTAAAACAAATAAGTGAAATGATAGTTCCTAGATTTATTTGATTGTTTTTGGGCTTCCACATATACCTACAAGTAGTCCTCAATTTATGACCACAATTGAGCACAACATTTCTGTTGCTAATTGTTGTGAATTTTGCCCCATTTTACAATCTTTCTTGCCACAGTTGTTAAGTGAATCATTGCAGTTGTTAAGTTATTAACACAGCTGTTAAGTGAATCTGGCTTCCCCATTGACTTTGCTTGTCAGATGGTCACAAAACATAACCACATGACCCTGGAATGCTACAACCGTCATATATATGAAACTTCTGAATTTTGATCACATGACCATGGGATCCCACAACAGTCAGAAGTGTGAAAAATGGTGATAAATCACCATTTTTTCCCCTGTAACTTCGAAAGGTCTCTAAATGAACTGTTGTAAGTCGAAGACTTACAACAGGTTTTGGACTACATGGACCAAAACAAAACAAAAACATAAAAATGTAAGGAGAATAAAAATTAGCTTGTTACCTGATGTAAAATAATTAAAGTAGCCAGTATGAGCATGTATCAAATTAGCATTTTAGCTCCAAGTCACATACTCCTTTTAAAAGTCTGTAAGAATTCTGATAATTTCCTTGGTATAAATAATTTCAAATTTCTGATGCCCTTGATTGCATAAAAGAAGAAGTAATGAAGGAATCTTCTTTCTGTGTGCGATACCTATACCCATTCCATCAGGTCCCAGGTCCCTTCAGTGGTGAGATATGGTGGCCCCTGTGAGGAAGTGGAAATTTTCTGTAGTAGACCCATGACTTTGAAGCATTTTCATTGAGGTATTCCTGGCACCATATTTACTGTCTTTTTGGTGCCAAACAGAGGCCTTTTTATTCCTTCAGAAAATTAAATAGATTAATGTGTACATTTAAAATATATATGTTTCACAGAGCCTTTTAAACTATTATGGCTTCTGCTTTTATTATTTGAATATTTAAATAATTTTGTTTATTCTGTGACAGAATTTAATGAATATTAAAAAAGTTGCTTTTTTAAACTCTATAAATAAACTCGCATTTGGAGAGCAGTTTTCCCATTTTAATAAAGAAATAAATGAATGCCTTATAAATTAGAAAGTTGTGAACACATTAATATTCAGGCACCAACTCCCCAAAATTGCTGCAGATAAAAGGAAAACTAGTTTTTGGAATTCTGAACCTCTGGTTCACATCAGGTTTATATTAACTAATTACAGCCATAACAATTCAACAGCACTAAAAAAGATGTGTGAAATTGTACATGATACTTGTAACACTTGTAACAATATTGCACAGCTTCTGTTTATCTTGTGCAATCCTAATAAATTTCCATAGAGGTTAGGTATAAAAAAATCACTGTCATAATGTGACTATAGCTTGCATTCTTGGAATTGTTTGAACCTCTGTCCTTCCAGTATATACTCAAAATAGCTTTTCAAGAGTGTACCAAAAATTCTGGCAACCTGATATTTTGTATGATAAGAGAGAAGCACTGAGAACTTAAACCTTGATCATGGTAGTCAATATTCTCCCTCAAATCTCTTCAGAGCTTGTAGACAGGAACAATATTTAGAAATATCAACATTATTTAAAGGTTAGTTGTACATATTTCCAGACAACTGAAAACTCTTGAAAATCTCCAGAATTGTAAAAACAAGAAAGAAAAATTGCAAGAAGGTCAGAGTGAGAAATCCCTTTTGTGTAAAGATTGCCTGCTGGTTAAAAGAGCTGCATAAGTGATCAGACAAGAAGAGGTCAAATCCTTCATTGCTCTGGTACATAGTGTGGTTTCCTCTCCATCTGCCTACTTCTGAGTAGTGGTCTGTACTGTCTATTTAAAAGCACAAATTTATAGCTAATGACATCAGGCCATAATGTTTCTGAATTAAAAAATATTGAGCTGCTGATCATAATTTCAAAAAAAGACAATGGTTTTCTTAACCACTGGGAAACAATCATATTTGGGTATCACCATATTTTGTTTACATATTGGGCTAAGATAGAGATAAATAGAAGTACAGCATGCTGCAGGACAATGTAAAATGTTATAATTAAATTGAGCAATTTTCTTTTAAAAAGTGCAGATGAGTTTTATCAATGAATATTTTAACATGGAAAATATTTTTCAACCACAAATTTTCTTCTGATTATGAAGCAAAATTGATTCTTTGGAACAAAATTGACCATAGGAACATAAAATAAGGTGTGAAGTACTAGAGACACCACATTTCTACAACAAGTAAAACTGCCAATGCAATGTAGTCTCACAACTAACTACATTTATGCTAAATGTGTATATCTACAGAGTTTACATTTCATTAGGAAGGACTGACAGTATTTTAAATAAAGGAATTGCTGATTTTTGAATCTTGTATTGCCTGCGTGGTGAAAGCAACTACATTTCCAAAGATAAGAATCAGCTGATTTCTTTGTTAAAGAACAAAAATACCCAGCTAAATGATGGTAGACTAATGGGGGGGTTGAGTTTGGAAGGAACCAAAGAGTTACTTCTTCCAGTGATTGACACCTGAAAGCAATGTACAGCAAAATGATATTTTTTCACCTTGAATTTGAAGAGCTTCAGGCTATCAAGAGCTTCAAAATATCAAGATTCCAGTATCACCAAAACTAATTAGTCATAAAATAACTAGTTAGTAGAATTTTATTAGTTAACATTTAATTTTGGGGACTGAAAGAGTGGAGATAAGATATGATATGCCTTACCATATGAGTTTTATTCTTAATACTATAAAACCTCACCTCTTAGAGAAAGAGGAGGAGTGAGTATTGACCTGCCAAAATGATAATGGGAGTGGGGGATAATTTTATTCTGTACATATTTAGATGTAAAAATTACATTTACATCTAAGATACATTGATTAGAATTTTTTGTTCTTTACGTATTGTGTATCAATAACCTGTGATGAAGTTCTCTAAATGTCAAATGCATCCAATCGGCTTCTGGTAGCCAACTGTTTATGATGTTACTTTTCCCAAGTTCTTCTGCAATTATATTTGTATTTTGGTCTGTGACAGCAAATAAACATGTAAATGCATCCAGTATAAGATATGTGACAAGCATATAGAAAATATAAATATTAAAAGCCACATATTAAAAAAAGGAACTGGTGAAAAATATAATCTATTAAGTTAAAGGCCAAATTTTATGGAAATTAAGAGAAATGCTGATGAACAAATATACAAATATTTCTATAATACCTGTTAAATAAAATCAGAAACTGATGTATAAAACAAGAATACACACCAAAGATTTTCAAAACAGAAATTGTCAAAAAGTATTAAGAGAAAATATATGCGGGAAGTGGAGGGATAACCAACTACCAATATAATACCATCTGATCGCTTATTTCTTTAAGGCATTTTCATTCCAGCCTTCATCTAAAAATGCCCTCAGAGCAATTTTAATCAAATTAATGAAATAGAGGCTTATTCACCCACAGGCTTATACAAAAAATGTATGATATCAAAGGGGAAAGGATGAAGACAGACCAAATAAGCAAGCTCAGTCACTAGGTTTGTTAAATTGTAAGTTAAATTGTAGCACTTACAAGAATTGGTTGTGCTATAATTCAGAGAAAAGGGAACTTGGTAAAACTGAATCTTTAGTAGGGCTGATAACAATGGCCTTGCTTTCTATCCCCTTTTCCCTTGCTGCATAATTTCTAAGTGCAACTCTTTCAGTTCTGCCACATTGGGCAGAAATTCAGAGAAGGCCTTCAAAGACAGGTTCATAAGAGAGAGACTGTGATAACTCAGGTATATTGACCCCAAGTTGCACAGGGATTTATAGTTTATAAGCAGCATTGTGCATTGTGTTCATATAGAGAACAATATGCAGTGGAATTGTTTTAACAAGGAATTGCAGGAGAGTAATCACTCCCAGATATCAATCACACATTTTGAACCAGCTGAGATTCTTTTCAAAGTCTGTTCTATTACTGAGCTTTTCACAGGACTCCAATGTGTCATTATAGTCAGACACAACAGACAAGCACACAGAAGGCACAATAATTTTATCTGTGCAAATATATTTCTGGCTAAGAGAGCCAGTTTGGTGTAGCAGTTAAGGCACAAGCTAGAAATTGAAAGACCATCGGTTCTAGTCCCACTTTAAGAATGAAGCCAACTGGGTGACTTTGGCTTGTCACTCTTTCTCAGTCCTAGGAAGAAGGCAGTGTGGCATAATCTTGCCAAGAAAATTCCAGGCAGTCTCCAGGAATCAACACCCAGCTTAAAGGCACAACTCCCCCATCCCCATTTGGGCATTAACCTTATTTTAGCATCGATGTTCAAGGCTTTGTCTTCAAGTAAAGTATGACTCAGTCCACTCAGTCTGAATTTCTTCTTGTACTGAATTAACCAGTGAGGCATCACATTTTTGTCTATTTGTTTACTGTTATCCAGCATGACTTTGGTTTAGAAACCTAATATCTTCAGCCTTATCAGCCTATGTTAAATACCATCAAAGACCAGCCGGAATCCTGAGAGGCACCAGAGGCTGTGATTTTGCACTATTTAACCACCACTTTCTGATATTATCTCCCAGAAAATGACTAGAACATCTGCAAGCAGGTTTTACAAGTCCCAACTCAACAAATTTAGAAGGATAATCCAGATAAACTATTATCTGTTATGACTTCTTTTCTCTGCAATTCTGTATATCAAATCACCCCAACCTATTAGTCTCTAGAAATGTTGAAAATCCAGGGAGTTGTAATCTAGAAATTACTAGGTAGGAGAAAACTATTATACAGGACTACTCAGAAATAAATTATTTCTTTCAGTGAGGCTTTCTGAAATAGAAACAAGAGAAAACTCAGAATTAGTAATGAGTCTGAACATATTGTACAAGTGATCTGCAAATGATTTAGACTATTCATGATATAAGAACTGACCTTTGATTAAGAAAATTATTGGAATCAATTCAATCAGGTTTTACTATACTTTTTGGAATGCCAACTCTAATCTGAATTTTTAGCATTATGCTCCATAATTACACATGTAATTGTAATTACCACTGTAACAATGCCCTATCTCTCTTAGTGAAACTTTATTATGAAATTGTATGTTTCTCATGGATAAGATGTTAGTAAAACTTATCTAATCATCTATATAAAATGTTTATAATCAAGCACGAGTTTTGAATTACTGATTATTAGTGAACAACTACTTACTTAACTATTCTTCAGTTAGGAGGTTTAATTGATCAGAAAGTGTTCCTTAGGTGAGGAGGTGACAAATGTCCTTTTGGAAGAGTTACTCAGGGCCAAATTGTAACACGCCAATCTTAGAACTGTCAGTTGCTGCTTAATTTGATTTTCTCAGATGGTATGCAGAGAAATAACCTTGATTTTTATTAGTTTGTTTTCAATTTTATATCTTGATCAATGTACATGATTAAATGTAATAAGAAAACAGGATAATTAGCGCACAAAGACCTTTTACTGATAAAGTTGGAATACTTCCTGATAGCATTCTTATCAACCAACTAGTTGTTTAGATTCTTTTTTCAGTACAAAACATTGTTAAGTACTGCATGTTTATTTTTCATTTTTAAAGGTAGTATAATGCAGAATTTTTCCAAGAAAGGGCAGTTATTCTTGCAGTTCTTACTCTGTGATAGTTAACATTTTATGTATTGTATTATTGTTATTCTGTACATATTTTTTCTCAAAAAGTTCCAATTTCTTTTTTGGTGTAGATAAAAATGGTAATGAGTTTGTTGGTTTATTCCAGAATCATTCCCTTTCAAAATTAGGCAGGAAGTTTTGTCCATAATCAAGTTTTTAGGTTAAGATAATTCCAGTACTCTTAACTTAATAAGTAGCTCACTCAATATTACATTTGATGAAATAAATGGACAAATGAAAAACTGAAAAATTTTTCTATGCTCATTGGATAGTTAATACTTGTTTGATTAACAAATTCAGATAGCTGAGACTCTTTTTTTCTTTGAACAAAGTTCAGAATACCATGTTAACTATTAATGAGATGCAACAAATCAGTTTTACAGCTCTTTAAGGAGACTGTATCCTACAGAAAGTACATTGCCAAGTAATGAATTGCTTTACTCTTTTCTGGGTGTTGTAGTATGTTGATAAATACTCATAGAACATGAAACTAGAATTCTGATTTCAGGATCTAGTTGTAGATGCATATAGTAAGTGTATATTTGTAGAATGGATGTACTAACAACAAAGCATACCCGTTACCTTTTTTTTAAAGAACATGTTAAAATAAGCCTTTTTCTCCTAAGTTTGCTTGAACAAATAATTATTTTTTCTTTTGAGAGGGAAAAGTCTCACACTCCTTTCCTTTCTTTCTAGGTAAAACCTAGAGTAACCATGGTAATAGAAGTATATACAGTACATCTCCACATAAGTAGGACCCAGATATTTAAACCACTCATATTCTTATGGTTGCATTGTGAAGTTGCTGCTACGTAACAAAAGTTCTTTATGCTGTGAAAGAGGACTGTTCAATGTTTTTGCAATTTATAAACTGTATGATAAACACAGGCTTGTGTGGGCGAGTGTAAAAGTTTGTAAAAGTGTTTAATAAAAAGTGGGAAGTAGAATAAAAAAATGCTGAATTAGTATCATAACTAACTTAGTATCATAACTCCACCCATTGTGCTATGTTATGTAATGACAGTTAATATTTTGATTATCAGTCACTGATAATCAAGGGAAAACAAGTATTCATTTCATTTTCTATACTGGAGAAACGAACCATTTTCAGATTCATGTACAGTAATGAGAATCTCAGACCTAATTCTGAACATGGATATGGCAAATTACTCTGAAGTCCTAGATCCAAGTTATGTTAATTTAGAGTTTGAAACCATACAGGTGTTGTACAATGGAAATGGTGAGTTTGAATTATTGTATTTATGAATGGATAAAAAAGTAAAGTAGACCAAGAGAGCCAAATATTTTACTTTTCATAATTTGGATGAGGGTTTAAAAAAGTATTTTTGTCAAAATCTTCTTTATTTAGATTTTGTTTTATATTCATGAGTAAATGTATGCTAACAAATTAATACAGCTTTGATTGTTGAAAGGTTATATCCTAGATATAACCTATCAAATTTATTGATAGGTTATATCTAGGATATAACCTATCAATAAATCCTACCATTAATGGAGTAATCCTGTTTATATAATTGGTAAGACTTTGATACAATTGACTTAAATTTTGGGAACTGTATTAGATGAATAGGAGAGCTATGTAAGATATTCATATATAATGAACCTTCTAGGAAATAATAAAACAAAAACATACAGTAAAAATAATTTATTGAAATAATTGGATAAATTTACATATTTTAAAAACCCTACCAGATCTCATGGATGGAGGCAACTCTTTCCTAGCATTAGAGACCTTTCTGAAGATTTAAGTCTTTCCATAAGTGTTCAGAGTAGGGTAATTTAAGCCTAGTCATTCTTGCCTTGAGTGAGAATTTTGAAGTGATTTAATACTTTTGTCCATTTGTTTTGTTTTGTTTTTATTTATTTATTTGTCAAGCATGTATTAGATAACAGATATAAGTATAAACATGATTATGAATACAAAAAATAGATACGAATAAAAGGGGATATTAGGACACGGATGGTAGGCACGTTGGTGTGCTTATGCACACCTCTTAAAGACCTCTTAGGAATGGGGTGAGGTCAACAGTAATCTAAGGTTAAAGTTTTGGGGGTTTGGGGAAGAAAACACAGAGTCAGGTAATGCATTCCAGGCATTGACCACTCTGTTGCTGAAGTCGTATTTTCTGCAATCGAGTTTGGAACGGTTTACTTTAAGTTTATATCTATTGTATGCTCGTGTATTGTTGTTATTGAAGCTGAAGTAGTCATTGACAGGTAGGACATTATAGCAGATAATTTTATGTACTACGCTTAGATCAGACCGAAGGCGGCATAATTCTAAATTGTCTAAGCCCAAAATTTCAAGTCTGGTGACATAAGATATTCTGTTGCGAGCAGAGGAGTGGAGGACTCTTCTTGTGAAATATCTCTGGACTTGCTCAATTGTATTAATGACTGATATGCAGTGTGGGTTTTTGTAGAGTAGCAGCATTGTTGGTGGTGTTGAATAGTTTTACGTCATCAGCGAAGAGAACACAGTTGCTTATAATATGATCACGAAGGTCATTTATGTAAAGTATAAAGAGTGTTGATCCTAAAATCCTGCACTGTTGTTAGTAGGTGCAGGATTTGATAGGGTGCTCCCTATTTTGACCACATGTTGTTGGTTTGACAGAAACACAGCTATCCAACTATGCAGGAGTCCAGAAATGTAATAATATTTTAGTTTTAGAAGTAGTTTGTCATGTACTACTGAATCAAAGGCTTTAGAGAAGTCAATGTAAATTGTGTCTATTGCATTGACCTGATCGAGTTGTGTAGTCCATATGTTTTTGTAGTGTAGGAGTTGCAGATTACAGGATAATTTTTTCCTGAAACCAAATTGGTTGTTAGAGAGTAGGTTGTTTGTCTCTAAGTGGAGGGTAATGGATTGGTTTATGATTGATTCCTTTACTTTGCAGGTGACGCAACATAAATAGATTGGTCTATAATATTCAACTAGGCTGGGGTCTCCCTTTTTGAAGATAGGGATGACTGTGGCTAGTGACCATAGGTTGGGCAAGGAGCTGGTCCTGAAAGATTTTTCAAAGATTATGCTTGGAGGGTCTGCTATAGCAGTGGAAAGCTTTCTTAAGAAGTAGGCACATAGTCCATCAGGTCCAATAGATAGAGATGGTTTTAGACTGCATAGTGCCTTTTCAATGTCATCTTCTGTGAAATCGATATATATTGATCATTGTGATTATTTGTGGTACGGCTAGGATAGGTTGGCTGTGCACAGTATTCTCAAGTGTCTTCTCCAACCTTAAAGTTAAAATTATGCCAGTACTTTTCCTATCTTCTTTCTTCAAAGCCCATTTTTTTCTTCTATAGAATGTCAGAGAGAATACCACTGCTTGTATGATTCTGATCACAGATTATGACTGCTCTGCCAAGTGTTAATTTGTGGCTGATTTCTTTACTGCTTGTTTCTTTACTGTTGATAGTTGATTTTAAAAAGCAGAAGGTATTCCCCATTTTGATATCTTCATTGCTAATTCTAAGGCTTGGTGTTCTGCTTGTTGCTATTAGTTCAATCTTCTTATTTAATTTTAATTCCATTTTTTCACTTGCTCCTTAACTTTTATTAGTAAAATTTGCAGAAATTTTACCTATTGAGGTAGTGTCATCAGCATAGTGCAGGTTATTGATGTTTCTTCTTCCAGTATTAAAATCATGCTCATCTTCCAATTCAGCTTCCTTCAGTATATGTTCATCATATAGTTTGAACAACTGAGGGGAAAATATGCAGCTTTGTCACACTCCTTTGGCAACCTGACCAAATCTTGTTTCATCATGTTCTGTCCAAAATGTGTTTTCCTGATCTGTATATAACTTTCATATGAAGATAATAAGATGTTTTCGGATTCTCATTTTTCTGAGAACATTCCACAGCTTCTTGTTTTTTCTAAGACCTCTCTGAAACTATTAAATTCCTTTTTTGAGGTTTTGAGTTTTCTTGGTCTTGGCTTTCCTTCTTAGCAATTTCATGGTTCTGATATCTATCTATCTATCTATCTATCTATCTATCTATCTATCTATCTATCTATCTATCTATCTATCTATCTATCTATTCAATTTATATTCCACCCTTCTCCGGAGACTCAATATCCAATTTGCTTTCTTTTCTTTCTTCATTTATGGCAGTGTCTTATGTCTTTTTTTAGGCTCTTAATGACTTTTTAAGTCTTGCTTAGTCTGTTGATAACTTTTTAAAGTTAAATCCATAACTTCTGTGGTTTTCTATGAATGAAGTTCAAGATTTCAGAACAATTCCTGATGTACACTTTGAAAAATGGTAAGTATACATTCAAAATCATGTTGTGGAAACTGACTGGCTTTCTTCTTTAGCTTAACTTGGAATTTACACATGAGCAGTTCATTATCTATTCCAGAGTCAGTACCTGACCATGTCTTTGATGCTATAATTGACTCCTGCACCTCCTTTTAGCAACAATACAAACAATTTGATTTCCATGTGCTACATCTGGTGTTATCCATGTGTAAAGGCATTATTTTAGTTGTTGGCTATGAAAAAATCACCGGAGTGGCAGAAATTGTGACGTTAGTCTCCTGCTTCATTTTGGTTTCCTAAACTATGCAATCCAACTACATTTTCCACTTTCATGTTCCAACTTTGGCATTCCAGTCTCCAATCACAAGCAGCACATCTTGGTTGCATGTTTGGTCAATTTAACATTGAACTTGATCATTAACCTCCTCTTTTTCTGCATCGGTTGTTGGAGCATTTGGAGTTTAAACTCGAATGATTGTCATATTAAAGGATTGTCCACAAGTCTAATCAATATTATTCACTCATTGATTGCTTTGTAGACAAGTAGTGTTCTTGCTATACCCTTTCTAACTATAAAAGCAACTTTGTTTCTTCTTTATTTTTCATGTCTTGAGTAATAAATAGTGTGATTTTCTGACTGAAAGTGTCTGATCTCAGCCTGTCTCAATTCACTGATGCCTAAGATATCAATTTGTAGTTGTTTCATTTCATCTTTCACTGTGTTGAACATTCATGCTTCTTACATTCTATGATCCTACTTGTAATTCTATCTATGCAGCTTTGGCATTTCTTTCCCCATATGCCACCATCAGCAACTAGACATCCTGAAGGCTTTAATCTAGATGCATCATAAACACCATTAGTACTCTGATAGATCCTTGTTTCTTCCTCAGTAGCATGTCAAGTGCCATCCAACTTTGAGACCCATCATCTGGCACTATATCATCAGTCATTTTATATTTTCTGTTCATATGGTTTTCTTGGTAAACTATAAGAATGGGTTACCATTGCCTTCTCCCATGCAGTATAAGTTAATGCTTTTGCCATTGTTACTAAAGTGATCCTCTGCCTCCAGAATCTTTCTATACTGCTGTTAACCTGCATAGGTTTTTGTGAACTTTTGTTGGGCAGCTGAATGACGTTTACATGGAACTATATACTCTTGGCATACATACCCAATGTTCTTCATGCATTCCTCACATAAGCACTCCCCTATTATGATGAAGTAGTAGAGCAGGACTTAAGGTGATGGAATTAATGGCTACTCTGAAAAATATTCTTATGTCTGTTTAGACTGAATATATTTATCATGCTGTACAGTCAAGTTTCTAGATTTCCAGCATTCAAACAATAGCCATTTATTAACCATGATAAATCTTGGCAATTAGTTGAGATAATTTCTTGCTATTCAATTAGAGTAACTTTTAACTTTAGTTGGATTTGAATTGTCAGTGCCTAGATTTATTTTTTCCTTCCAATGCAATCATGACTGAGTCAGATATAAAGCAGATTATGTAGATATTGCTGTAAGAGGAAACAGAAGAAAGAACAAATGCTTGATTTAATTACTTTGTTATTCAGTAATGTTAGTTGGAACTTAAATAGTATTGTTGCACTTTTTTAAAAGGATAATTCTGTATTTAAAAATTAAGTAACAAAATAAAAATAGAGTTGACCTGTCATTATCATCATCAATAGTAACAGAAAAAATGTGTTCTAGTTATTTTGATGGGTGCACTCATTTTATTTATTTAAATATACCCATATTTCATATATATATATTTGATCTGCTGATTAACCAAATGAAAGAGATTTAGAACAAGAAATTGAAACAAAATTGTGGGCAGAATTGGAGAAAAACAACTCAAGCGATGTATTTTCCACTTATATTAATAAAGTTTGATTAGTTATAAACTATTATAGACTAAATTTAGTATAAGATCAACATCATTCCAATGTAAGTATTAATACATGCACTGGAAAAAGACAACAAAAGTGTAGAAAATAGATATTGCAATACTTGGAGACAACGAAACAAAAGATAAACAACAGGAGAAAATACAAAATACAAAGACCTGCAAATAGAGTAGAATACCTGTCACAAAAGAAAACAAAGATAGCACTGATAGTAATAGGTACCTTGAGTGTAATAATAAAACATCTGCAGCACTGCTCTAGACAAACCTGGTGTATAATCTGCAGACCCTTCTGCACTCACAATTCTTGCTTAAGAAGCAAGTGGCAGTTGTGGCAGGAGAGCCTTTGCTCAGTTTCAAGTTGTGTGTCACTTACATCCTTTCCTGAATGGAGAAGCTCTCTTTTCAATCTCTCATGACCTGGTAATCTCCCAGATGGATTAGTCCAATGTGCTTTATACGGGGCTACTCTTTAAGAATATTTGGAAACTGCAACTAGTACTGAATGCAATGTAATTAGATGTTTTTAAATTCGTTCTTGGGCCAAATTATTTAATATATTTTAATGGGTTTTTAACTTTTGTAAATTGTATTTTTATCTTTGGCTGTCCAATGCCCTGAGTCCTTCGGGAGTAGGGCAGTATATAAATTTAATAAAATAAAATAAATAAATAAATAAAATAAATGCAGCACTGAAATGTTTTGGGTATCCCGAGGATAGTGCATTTAACATCTCTGCTATGTGAATTGCACTATCACTTTTAAAGTTCACTCAGGGACCAGTATACCTGAGAAACCATCTTGTCCCAATTACATCTACTTGTCCCATCCAGTCAAGGAGTTTCAGTTGGTGGATCTAGGACAGGGGTCACCAACCTTTCGGACCTCAGGGACCACTACATTCATAATTTTAAATCCTGCGGACCAATAATATGATCTGCCTAAGGACTGGCTGGGTGGGCATGGCTAGGTGTGCATGTGACATGGGTGGGCATGGCCAACTCATGTCATTCACATCAAGGGGCGCTTCGCCAGGCTCTACTTACCCCTCTCCTCCCAGCCACTCTTCGCCTCCCTGCCCGAGCTCCTTAGGGCCTCAACAGGAAACAGTTGTTGGAGCTAACCAACAACTGAGAAAGAGTTGGCAAAACAGCTCAGTTCAAATTGGATCTGACTGAGAAGGAGGCTCAGCAGAAGCACCTCACTGAGGGCTGCTTTCCAAGCAGACAGAAAAGCTATGAGAGTACAAGGCCAGGTACTGGTGCCTGGAGGCTCAGCGGGCTGAGATGGTCAGCCAGTTCCAGGCCATGATGCAGTCCCACTGGGACAAGGCCCTCCGGCTCTTCGCCACCAGCGGCGCTTCCCTCCAGCCTTCGCCAAAGCCCTGCACCAGGAGGCTGAAATAGACCCAAGTCAGAATTTCTGCCCCTCTCCAACTCACACAAAAAGAGCCCAAAGGAGGAGACTCTCTGCAGTAACACAAATGTTCATTGCACATATCTGTCCCAGAGGTCGTAGTTTGAGGACCCCTGATTTAGTGCAATATAAAAAATGCAAATAATTTTCCTGTTGACCACCAAAATTTTCTCATGGACCACCAGTGGTCCATTGGCCACCAGTTGGTGACCACTGATCTAGGAAAAGGTCCTTCTCACCGGCTTCCCTGCCCTATGGAACATCTTACTTCCAGGGGTGAGGCAAACCCTCACTCTTCTTTCCATTCTTTAACATAAGAGTATTAAGACCTCGCTTTGCCAATTAGAGCCTGGTGGCACAGTGGACTAAGTGCTGTTAAAGTAGCACTTAGTTGCCAGGTGCCTGCAATTATTGCAAGTTGAAATCTCACCAGGCTCAAGGTTGACTCAGCCTTCCATCCTTTCGAGGTAGGTAAAATGAGGACCCGGATTGTGGGGTCAATAAGCTGACTTTGTATAAAAAAGAACACCGCTTGGGCAGGGGGGCAAAAGCCCTACTAAGCAGGTATATACCAAAGTATGAAGGCTATTGCTTAATGCATTGTAAGCCGCCCTGAGTCTCCGGAGAAAGGTGGCATATAAATCTAACAAACAAACAAACAAACAAACAAATAAATAAATAAATTAGCATGGAGGCCTAAAAGCCCTGGGGATGGCTGGTACCCTGAGGATACTCCCACTGCCTTTTTACCCTTCCAGTCTTTTTAACCTGATTTATCTTCACTTGTAGATTTTGACCAGTGGTGGGCTGCTGCCAGTTTGGACCGGTTTGGGTGAACCAGTAGTTCTGACCAGTCCCCGCGCTATCCCGTTCTATATAATCACTGTGATTTTGAAGCCGTGAGCACATGCACACTCATTTTTTTGGTGCTGGGTGAACCAGTTGTTACATTATGTGATGCCCACCTCTAGTTTTGACCTTTTTTAAACTCTGTTTTAAGCTAAACTTTTATTCATTATGTACTGTATATGATTCGGTTATGCTATTGTAAACTGCTAAGAGTCACTAAGGTGAGATGGGTAGTGTAAAAATTTAATAAATTTTAATAAAATAAGTGCTAAAAGCTAATTAAGATGAACTGTAAAATCTTCAGGATGGTAACGTTTAACCATGTTGTGTTTCTGTTTCTTCCCCACTCAGTGCTCAGCTTCTAATTGTAGAGTTTGTTCTTCTCCTTCCCCAGACAGTTGCTCAGCAGAACCTTTCAACATGAGTAGTACTGACAATGGGATTGGTGGCATTTGTGCAATATGCGGGGACCGAGCAACTGGCAAGCATTATGGTTCCTCTAGTTGTGACGGATGCAAAGGTTTCTTCCGACGCAGCATACGAAAGAGCCATGTTTACAGCTGCAGGTAAGAATAATGTAACTGCTAAGGACTTCTTATTTCTTATTGACATATTTCTATTCTATCTTTCGTCCAAACACAGAAACGAGCACATGGTGAAAACAAAAATAATATTTGAAGTGAGGGCACAATAACACAGTTGTGTATAAAAGGTACCAATCTCAGTTCCTGACATCCATAATTAAAAATATTTGATTTGGGAGTTCATACAAAAAGAACATACATTCTAACTTAAAATCTGTAATTAAGCCATTGTTACTAAAAATGGTAAAGCCAAGAGAGCTTCAGAGCCTTTCACGAAAGCTTTCTAGAGTAGTTCTGGCCTACATTAGACAAATCTTGGAATAATTCTAGAAAGTGGGTACAAAAATGATTACATAGCTAGATGCTCTATGCCATGACATATCTGATGACAGTATTTGGAGCATACTAGGTCCAAGCAACCAGAGTCACTCATAAACAATTTTATTGACTTCTCCCTATGTTACAAGAATTTCTTCAGATTGCTTGCCTTTTTGTGGGAATAAGAAGGTAAGGCTTCCTGGATCTTGGATGAGGTCAAGCTTCTGCCACTTGTGGCTGCTCAATGTTTCCAAATTAGATCCTTGCTTGACTTTTCTTTCAAGCCTAGCCGGCAGGTTCCCAATAGAGAATAAATGGATAGTGTTGCATAGAATAATCAAAATGTTGCATAGAACACACAAAGATAAATAAGGTAATCATATGATCTGAACTATTGAGTCTTTGAAGGTCAAACTAGCACTTTGAACTAATCTCAAAATATGCTGGTTGTCAAACAAGTTTGCAATATTGGTGTAATAAATTTTAATTTATTAATTATATTTCCTGCTTTTCCATTGCAGAGAACACTCAAGGCCATCCCACAAAAAGCACATTGCAGTAATTATCTCATGATAACCAAGTCATAAATGTCAAAGTCCAGTTTTGACAGAAGAGCCAAAAGTGAAAAAGTAGTTCATTTAGCAAAACCACAACATTGTCCAAGATACATTAACACATGGCTTAAATTAGCTTTCCTCAATTTTGGAGCATTCAGATATGTGATCCTCAGTTCTCAACAGTAGCTATTCTTAGCTAGTGAATTCTGAGAAGTGAAATAAAAAAAGCTGGAGTGGGATGGAGAAAGCTTTCTTAAACACTTTGTGTGTTGGGCTGCATACTAGTTATAGTGTTGAAAAAGTCACTGAAGGAGCATTAACTTCTGGCTTTTCATCTTTGCTTCCATCTAACAGAACTTTACAATAGAATAAGTGAGTTGGAAGGGACCTTGGAGGTCTTTTAGTCCAACCCCTGCTTAGGCAGGAAACCCTATACCATTTCAGACAAATGGTTGTCCAATCTTTTCTTTAAAACTTCCAGTGTTAGAGCATTCACAACTCCTGGAGGCAAGTCATTCCACTGATTAATTGTTCTGACTGTCAGGGATTTTTTTCTTAGTTCTAGGTTGCTTCTCTCCTTGATTAATTTCTGTCCATTGCTTCTTGTCCTGCCCTCAGGTGCTTTGGAGAATAGCTTGACTCCCTCTTCTTTGTGGCAACCCTTGAGATATGTTAATCTTAAACTCCATTCCAATTTTATTCCAATTTCCAATGTTAAACTCCATTCCATTTTATTTCCACGTAGCACTAAATGTAGATTTTGATCTTCAGAAATTACTCCTCTACCAGCTTTCACAACTTCTTGTTGCCTTACTGTGAGTCCCTTGTTTTATTTTTTGGTTGTCCTATCTCTGTTATTTTTCTTTTTCCTCAAGTATGACTAGATCTGTGCTACAAAGTGCCTTCTGGCATTTTGTTTTATCTTTTTCTCCTTTTTTGAGCAGGTTGACTGGGATTGCTGCCGAGGTTAAAAAGTATTTTTTTATCTCCACTATTACTATTGTAGATTGAGGGCTCCTTTTCAAGATATTTTGTTATCTTGAGATTCTGCCTCAAGTAATCACAATTTGTATGTGTTACTGTGGAAAATGGTGAATCTTTTGCACACATGTTTTGGATTTCACTTATGGTGAATCAAGGCTTATGTATGTGCCTAGTTCTACTGGCTCATTTAAAACAGTAGCTCATCTCTGTATACCACTCTTGCTCAAAATGATGCTCTAATGCAGGGGTCCCCAACCTTTTGGACCTCAGGGACCACCAAGTTCATAATTTTAAATTTTATGGACCACTAATACGAATCCAGTGCGCTGCTTGCTGAAGCATCTGGACTCCCAGTGATGGGATGGGGTCCTTCAGACACACTCTCTCTCTTTCTCTCTCCCCCCTCTCTTTCTCCCCCCTCTCTCTCATTCTCTCATTTTCTCTCTCTCTCCCTCTCTCTTCCACTCTTTCTCTCTCATTCTCTATTTCTCTCTCATTCCCCTCTCATCCCTCCCTTCTTTCTCTCTCCCCCACTCTTTCTCTCTCATTCTCTCTTTCTTTCTCTCTCCTCCTCTCATTCTTTCTCTCTCCCCTCTTTCTCTCTCTCTCTCTCTCTCCCATTCTCTCTCTCATTCTCATTCTCTTTCTCTCTTTCTCCCCCTCTTTCTCATTTTTTCTCTCTCTTTCTCTCCAACTCCTTCTCTCTCATTCTCTTTCTCTCTCTCTCTCTCTCCCCCACTCTCTCTCTCTCATTCTCTCTCTCTCATCTCATGAGCCAGCCAGTGTCTTGGAGCTGAGACGAAATCAAGCAATTGCCTGAGAGACCGAGGTGCGCGGAGCACTAACAAGGGCCGGAAAAAGTGTGGGAGCAAAGCACTACTTGAACTTGCCGCAAATATACCAAGGTGGAATCCTGATGCCACATTTACAGCAGAGAGAAGAAGCCGGATTTTGCTCTCTATTGCAGACACCAGGTTGGCCCCCTGCAAGTTCTCGTCTCTCAAAGAGCCTGACCAGTGCTGTTTCCAGCACTGGTCAGTTTCCAGTGCTGCTTCAGGGAGTGCTCCTTGAGAGATGAGCAAAATCCGGCTGCTCCCCAGACCAGACACCATTTACCACTCTGAGTCCCAAGGGGCAGGAGAGGAGGGCTGCCTGGCACCACTGACTGGTGCAAATATACTAAGACGAAATGCTGTTGCCATGCAAATGAAAGTAGTGCTTCGTACCTGCAGCTTCCAGCCATTGCAAACACTGCTTCTTTCTGCTTGTGCCTCCCTTTCCCCCACTGCCACAACAGCACCATTCATTCCAGATGGTGAGGGCTGCCCTCCTTTTTCCGTATTGCACCAACTGCAAAAATGCAAAAATACGAAAATTTCTCCACGGACCACCAAAATTTTCTCGCAGACTACCAGTGGTTTGTGGAACATCAGTTGGTGACCACTGCCGTAATGGTCTTCAGTAGGCAAGCCGCATCTCAGTCTCTAATCAAGATATTTTCCTGTCTCTTTTATTATTTAAAGAAACTGCATTGCTTTTCCCCACTGTTCTTACATGAGTTTATAACAGTGTCCTGGTATGAAATAATGATGTAGGGACAGGCGGCCTCAATGTTTATCAGGCAGGAAATATTTCTTAATTCTGATGAGAGTTTCACTGACAGATTAATTCATTAATTTGCTTAAAAGATATATTTATCAATTGCTATTAATAAAGATAAATGAATATTTTCTGATCAAAGAAGTATCTCTTGGATCCAGATCAGGGTACACATAATATGCAGAAACGATGCTTTAATCTTTTGAATGACTATTTTATAGAAGCATCATTTTGACCACTTGGAAACTAACAGCTAAAGATAAGCCTTTATTCTGGTCTAACAGGACTCATTTCTTTTGTTTTTTTGCTCCTGATCATATTCAACAGCAGGAAAGGATCAAAGGGAGACCAAAAGAGTTATCCTAAGTATTCGTGAAACTGAGAGCAGAATTTATATGCCTTGCTTTGAGTAGATGATGAATAACCTAATGGGATTTTACTTGCCCATCAGAAGGAATTATTCCTGTTAGAAGAATGGCAAAGAGAAATGTTTCAAGTCTGATTAAAGAAAAAATACTGGTGAAGGTTGAGAGTCAAAGACATTGTTTTGACAGTGCCCATTAATTGTTTCACTTGTGCTAATCAGGATCCTCCTGTACTTGTACTCTAATATATTTACCCTTGATTCTGTCCAACAGATTTAGCCGGCAATGTATTGTTGATAAGGACAAGAGAAATCAGTGCAGATACTGTCGCTTAAAAAAGTGCTTTCGTGCTGGAATGAAGAAGGAAGGTAATTAAAAAAAAAAAAGAAATGATCAGGAAATAAAATATGTAAGAATATGTACTAGACGTTGATATATCTTAGCTTGAAAGGAGGAATTTTTTAAAAAGTTGAAATATATATTTTATACATTGCCTTGTTATGCAATTTTTGTTAAAAACGCTAAAAATTGGTGTGGTAATTTCAAACATATCTAATCCAATGGTGGTTTTCTACTGGTTCGCCCTGGTTCGGGGGAACCTGTAGTGGCGGTGGCAGGAGGCTCCGCCCACCCACCTATATGCGTGCAACTGCATGCTCACAGTTTTGAATCGGTAGCGAAGGTAAGTGGAAACCATTACTGATCTAAACATATATGATTCAGTGGTATCATAAGACAAAAATACATTTCCCCAAGCTTTGTAAAAATAAGTAGTAGTGTAGTGGCACCTATTGTGATTTTATAGATTCAATGCTGGATTTAGATAAAATACTTGAATTAACTGAGTCTGAGGAAATATCCTTTTAGATGAATTTTAGTGGCATTTCTTTTGGCCTCAGTTTTTCACATATAAATTGAGAAGAGTAATGATAATTTATCAGTAATGGTATGAATTATGGTGTATTATTATTAATACTCTTGCTTTCTTATAAAAATATTGGTTGTTAATACTTGCATAAATTATACAAAATCTAAAGAATGATTGATGGAACTAGATTGGAATAGTAAAATTATACACTGAGAATCTTGTCATCTCATACATGGAAGAGAATTGTATGGTTTGGTAGTAGTAGCAGTAGTAGCAAATATTACACTTAGATAAGTAAAATATGTGTTTTACTGGAATTCTTTTTTTTTTTAGCATGTAGAATTCAAAGTAGGATTATGTGGTTCAAGATTGAAATCTATGACCATAGAGTGGATCTCTGGGGTCAGAGGTTTAGTCCTCAGACTAATCATATTTCTGAGTATTTACTGTACTTAGATGTTTTCTCCTAAAAATGAATGGCTAAATGATGAAAAGTACACAACAAGGTATTAAAGAGGATTGTGCATCAGATCTTGCTGTAGACTTATCTCAGTGTCTCTTAATAGCGGCACGTGAAAAGATAATTACTAACAGTTTATCCTACTTTAGGAAAAACAATCCACAGTAGATGGATGGAAATTTCTTATTTTCTAAAATATAAATGTGAGAAGTTTTTTCCATGTTTGTTTCATGTCTATATAGACTGGTGTTCTTATAGCAATATCAGACATTTTGAAATCACAGTTTTTCTCTGTGGAGTTTGCCTTCTGCCCATGCAACATTACAGGATTATCTGGTCATTTTAGAGATTACTGGCATAGTAGAAATCTCTCTGCCAAGAATTTGATGATGTCAGGCACAAAACATCAGGACCACATGTAAAGTTCCAGTTAAACTGATTTATTACTAATCATGCCTATTCACAAGAATTTATTCAACTAGATTTTAGCACTATCTTGACATTAAATAAGGGTCAAAGGAATTCAAAAGTGGACATAGTCCACTTGTAGCTATGTAGAGATTGTAGGCTGATTCTTCCTTTGACTCTGCCCCAGGTTCTGCCACTCCTCTTACAGATGATGTTAGTTTGGCAGGATCTTTAAAGATTAAGCAAATCTATACATGATCTCTTGATCATCCTATTACTTTTGAAAAATAATAATGACTCCTCTATTTTCACCTAGTCTGCAAATATTTCTGTGGATTTCTTTAAATTATCAGAAAAACCACTAGAGGTATTATTGTGCAAGCCATCCGTTTCGATATCGAAGAACAATTTAGGTTTGACAATTCATTGCACCCTGAATGTCTCTTTTCTCCAAAAGACTTGCCTTAAAAGTAATTAAGTAGAGATTCTGAAAGTGCAACTGGGAAGACTGACAGAAAGGCTATTTAATATCACCTGACACCCCCAATTCTCACCAGATTGGAGCAAATCATTAATTCAGCTGCTTTACAGCCAACGGGGAAAATATTTCATTCAGTCATTCGACTTATAAGGCCACCTCACCCATATAGCAATTCTGGGCTATGAGGCCCTTGAGCTTTTTTTCCCCTCTTAATAGCAGAAGAAAGAAGTTTTGAACAACAAACAAGAGGAAACTGGTTCAACAGTTCCTAGTTGTAGCCACAGAGCCTGTTTTTCATTAAATAAACAAACAAATAAAATTTTGGGGAGAGAAGAAAGAAATGACTATCCATGCCAGCTGCTCTTTGTATACAAGTCTAAAATTTAACCCTATTAGTAATTGAGTTGAGGAACATTTTGGATAAAGAGGAAGCTTATACATTTGCATCATAAACAAACAGAAATCCCATCTGTTCTGAATTCTGTTTGGAAAAGCTACATAGTGGTTTATTTTCAAATCCAAATGAAATAGCAATGCCAAAACCATTAGTAAAGTAAGAGTAATAATATTTAAATTTCTTTTTCAATTGCCATTGACATATTCAAAATAAAAATGTTGTCAGCTCAGTTTCAGATTATTCCTAGAAAACTGTTCAGTTTACTTATTCTGAGATGGTGCATGAGAGGCAGTGAAAGAGAGCAATGCTTTATTGCTTAATTTTATATAGTGAATCTTATGCTTGCTTTTTTAGAAATAAGTTCTATTGAGTTCAAGGACTCATGTTGCCAGATACATATTCAATATCACTTTGCCAAATGGGTCTTCATTTCCATTGTCCCCAGCCAGCATATACATTGCTGAAACATCTGTGGAACACCATGTTGTAGAAAGGCTGAAATATAGGATTACAACATTATTGCTTTCCTAATTCATTGAATTATGAATTTCATAATTCAATTAAGAATTTCATCTGTATAAAAGAAATTATCACAACAGTCTTCCAAATAGTCTCTTGATCACATTTTTGCAATCTTTATTGTTCATCAGGATCTGATGCTGTACAATGGCTATTTGAGATTTAATCATCCGAAAACTTCAGTCATAGAATGGTTTCTTGATATTCCCATGACTCTATTGTTCTTCATGTCTTCCCTCTTCACCTATCAAAGTCTTCCCTACCCTTTCTGACTCAAGGTTAACTTGGAAACGTGCCTAGGATGTGTTGTGAAGAACCATATAAAATTAAAGAAATTTAAGAGAGAAAAACTTACCTGGTCATGAAGAATTATATTAGTGAATTCTATGCTTGTCTTTCGTATTCTTCCCAGATTTTCATATCTTAACAGCACTTCATGCTACAAATATGATTTCATGAAACACACACACATACAACAGCACTTTCAAGATGAATGATGTGCAAGCTAAGTATTTATTACTGGGAAACTTCAGTTTTTTAAAAATTATTTTTTCCTCCCCACACAGCCTTTCTGCTGACTTTGACAAATCAAAACAGGTGATGATCTCTCTGGTATAATTTTATATTTAAAGCTTTTAACTGCATTTTGTTGTTCAGGTGCTGAGTTAAGGAATGAGAAAGATAGCATTTCTCCAGTTAAAAAAAACTGGGACATCATTCTTGATTCATGTCTACATGATCATTTATCACTTAGTGTTTATCACTGAATGACATTTCTTATTATGACCTTAATAAAAGGCCCATCAGAGAATGTCCTTGGCCAAGAATCTAGTGTGTCTTCACCATAAAGTGTGTTCATTCTTCATATAAATTGTGAATACTGTATAGTAAGCTGAACACATTTTTTACTGAAGCACTGGTGCTGCTTATAACTTCTTGAATGCAGATTGCTTCACTAAAAATCACAAATAGATAACTGGAAATACAATCACTGCTCATACAAAATGTGATGAGGTTCTATATGAATGAAAAAGATACATTGCCTGGAACTATGCTTTTCTGCCCTTGATATGCCCTTATGCATAAACTCCTCTGGGGATGGGTACGTAGTCTTATTCCTTTTAATGGATATTCCTTGCTGCAGTTTCAGTCTCCTTCTGTATATTCTTATATGATTTTGTATCAAAAGTGCTTTTTCAAAAGGCGATTGGACTGTTTTCTCTTAAGGAAATCATTTCATTTCATCCAAATCATTCAAGAAACTTCATCAGTTGGTGGGGAGGGAGGGAGGGAGAATAGGTAAGTCCACAAAATAAAATGACCCCACAGCAAAAAAAAAGTGAATAAAACTTATGCAAAGTCTTTCTTCTCTTTGCTATGAAGAATCTAGAATGTCTTCAGGAAAAGGAGTCTGATGGCCCCGAGAACTGAAAGGAGGAAGGAATTTCCACCTTACCTGCTTTCTCTTAGGATAAATTCTGCATTATGTTTTAAACACTGAATTTAAATGTCTTAAAAATATTTTGTAAAAGGTAAAGATTCCCCTAGAGTCGGGAATGACTAGCACATATGTGCTAGTCATTCCCGACTCTAGGAGACTGTGCTCATCTCCATTTCAAAGCCGAAGACCCAGCACTGTCTGAAAATGTCTCCATGGTCATGTGGCCGGCATGACTAAATGCCAAAGGCACATGGAATGCTGTTACCTTCCCACCAAAGGTGGTGCCTATTTTTCTACTTGGATTTTTTACGTGCTTTCGAACTGCTAGGTTTGGAGAAGCTGGAACAAGTAACGGGAGCTCACCCCACTACGTGTTACTAGGGATTTGAACAGCTGAACTGCTGACCTTTCAATTGACAAGCTCAGCATCTTAGCCACTGAGCCACCATGTCCCTTTCAAAAAATATTTAAAGAAAACCTGAATTTTGTGTAGCATTTCTGACATGTCATATGTGTTTAGTTAAGCTAGTTTGACAAATGATGGAAAAAATCTGTCTATCATAAATGGTGAAAGTGGAAAGATTATGTTGTGTACTGTATAGGGAAAGTGCAATCTGTTTCTCAGACTTCTTACAGCTCTTGGCTTTCAACATGCTTTTGTTTTTCTACATACTATGTTCTACCCACAACCATGTAGGATTTCACAATAGTTTCTTGTAGTTATCTATCCTCCCTCCTTGATTCAAAAAAGTTAGCCAACATACTCTTAATGTACTCAGAGATTTTTTTAGTGGGGAACAGGATCGTTTTAGTTTTCTTGCTTTTTATTACAGTATTTCTTTTCTCTGAAAAAAAATTGAATTTCTGCTGATACTTTTCTTTATATGTGTGTGTGTGTGTAAGCATGCACACATGAGGTAGAACACTCTAGAAATACAGATATATTGTTCATGCATCTCTAGTAGTCACATAGAAAATATATTTCAGCAAGTACAGTTTGTCATCACAGGAAATTTTGTCTTCGGTACCATTATTAAAGGTGAACTAGCTCTCTTTTGCTTGTATCCAACAGTTCTATATTAATTATGTAAGGTCCAGAATTCTTAAACTTTCCTATCAGTTTGATGACCTATAAAACCACAGGGCTAGACTTGTTAAATGTTATAGAAGACAGAAAAAGAATATTTGCTATTTAATATTTCAGTCTATGCTTCAGTGTTCTATGATTTCCATGCAAATATCTTGGAGTCTTATGATAAAAAAATATTTACACAAGCCATTTAGATTCAGGCTTTCAACATTAAACTTGGATAATAAACAAGAACCAAAATGAATGAATCAGCATTATCATAGCCATACCAAAATAGCTTTAAAATTTTCAGTTGAAAACACTGAGAAATATCCATTAGAGTAAATACTTTTAAATGTTGAAAACAAAGAGCTCGGTTAATTTTCATTGAAATTAAAAAAAAAAAACATAAAGGAGTCATTGCTGACTATAAGGGGTGGAGTTCATCTCCGTTTCAAGGCCATTGAGCCAGCGCTGTCTGAAGACATTTTCACGGTCATGTGGCCAGCATGAAGTGATGGAGCACTGTTATTTTCCCACCAATGTGGTACCTATTTATCTACTTGCATTTATATGCTTTCAAACTGCTAGGTTGGCAGAAGGTGGGGCAAGGATGGGAATTCACTCTGTCGCATAGTGCTTGGGTCTCGAACCTGGGCTGCCAGCTTTCTAGCTAACAAGCCCAGCATCATAATTGCTGACCCACTGTTCCATCTTTTATTGGAATATAATTAGGTGCTACAACTAAATTATCTCATGTCCCAACAAGTATATTTCTATTTGCAGACAGGCAATATCAGGCATTCCTCAGAAACTTGAATACAGAATAAAACAAATCCTGGGCAGTGTCTCAGTTCCCCTGGGGCCTTATGGCATTGGTAACATCTCTCTCTCTCTGTGTGTGTATGTGTGTGTGTGTGTAAAATTGCTTTTTAAATGCAGGAATGGTTTCTTTGGTTCTCCTCAAGAATTCAAAGTACTGAGACAGAAGGTATAAAAAATATTGGGTGGTGAAGAATTTATTTTCCTCCATCTTGAAAAAGTGTGGGTAGAGTATATTTCAACCTGTAGGAGAAATCCATTTTAGTGCACAAGTATCAGAAGTTTAAATATCTCTAAATAAGCTATGATATGATTGACTGCTTCCCCAACATATTCTCCAAGTAATTTGCTTCCTTGTGAATTACATTCCTCTGACATCTCTATTTTGAGATGACATAATTACCTTAAAATATTTTTTATATAATCACCCCCCTCCCATTCAAATCTTTTAGCCAGTTGATTAATTAAAAGGGAATAATTGTTAATTCTGTCACTAATGCAATGTACTATCACTCTGCCTTTCATTTCTTCATCAACATATTAGTCAACTTTTTTCAATCTTTTTTTTAATCACTATGTTTTTCCTGTCTTATGAATCATCAGCCACTAAGACAAATTAGCTTTCATTTGTGTGATTCTGTGCATGTCACCTCGGGCCTGTGTGTGTGTGTGTGTGTGTGTGTGTTTGCCTCTTAGTCTTCTAAAAATTATATGGACAAGTCCCTGCAGTTTTCTTGGCATGCACACATATACAGACACACAATTTTTTTAAAGCGTGCTTGTCCACCACATATGACCCAGGAAGCTGTGTTCTGTGTGTGTGTGTGTGTGTGCGCGCGCATGTGCGCACACACGCATGTGCGCATGTACACACACACACAACACAGCTTCCTGGGTCATATGTGGTGGACATGCTTAAAAACAAAAAAATATTGGACAAAAATACATACATGGCTGGAAAAAATGATAAAGTAGCATATTGATTTAAAGCCAGAAATATTCTTGTTGGGGATTTTACCCGAAAACACAGTAAGGAGAATGCATATTTAATTATTCATATATTAATTGCAGCTAGAATTTTATTTGCACAAAATTGGAAAAATGAAGAGATCTCCACAGATGAGAATGTGATCAGGAAAATATTAGAATGTGTAGAAATGAATAGATTAACGCTTGCAATTAAAAAGAAAGAACAAACTGAATATTATATGACATGGGACTTACTTTATCAATGGTTAGATATGGGTTAGAAATGGAAGTTAGAAACAGGGAAACAAAGAAAAAGATTAGTGAAATAAAGAAGATATGTTCTAAGAGAGAGAAGTAAATATGATTATTATGTTTAATATTATCATTTTAACATTATAGAATTAATGCTAATGTTATGAATATTGCTGTAAATCATAATTATCATTTTACAAAGGTATTAGTATCCAGAGAACACACTATTTAATTGAAGATGGAATTATTATATATTTTTTTAAAAAATAAATAACTAAGAAAAGAATGCATCTTCCTGTTCAGATAGTGTTTGCTCTAAGTAGAAATTAGTAATTTAGGAACAATATATAGATTACAATTGCCAGGATAAATGATTGAAACACAGGTGTCATTCTTTTCCATGGCAAAGTATGGATAAGACCATCCTTAAATTTATATAACTTTGTAATACTACTTTGAAGCACAATTCAATGCAATTCTTTGCATGCAACCAAATATGAATACCTTATGTTTTCTTGTTCTTGCACTTCTCTTCCTCAGCTGTTCAAAATGAACGGGACCGAATAAGTACCAGACGAAGCACCTCTGATGGCAGTGCTCCTCCTTCTATTAACACACTGTCCCAGGCTGAAGTGCTTTCTCGTCAGGTATAGTAATCTGCCATCTTTGCCTAAAGAGTCACCTCAATCTCTTGAATACTCTCAGAGTCCATTATTTATAACCATATCCATTCTTTTTGCATTTGTAATAACAAAATAAGGCAAGAAGGCTCTCCGAAGAGAATTCTAATTTTATTCGGCTTATTTTGTAATATCATTCAATGCACTTTTCACATTCAATATAGTTAACTGAATGATTCAGGTGAGAAGGATACCATTATCGCCATCAGGTATAATTTGTTAGGAGTCTTTATGAAATGTTTCTCCAATCACTTGGAGTATGCCTGAAGAAGTCAGAGGAAGGTCAAGGACTGCAAGATCTACTCTAAATACTTTTACTCTATTGGTGAAAACTATATTACCATAAAAGTGTTATGATGTGATATAATATACAAACTCTTACTATATAATACATACACATCTTCATATATTGCAGGAGATAAAATACTTGTACTTACATTACTCTTTTTCTTTGTGCCTGAACCAACAGACATTTATCAAGTCTTCTTTCTAAAACATTTTGTTTTCCTTGAAATTGCTTTAGCTTTGACTCCCAACTCATCAGATTTTTTTTCTTCTACTCCAATCCTTAGCTGCTTCTGAATAGTTGTTTCTATTGTACTGCATATGAACAGGATGGGTATCTGTCAAGCCTCCCTAACCAAGAAAGACACACAAATTTACTTCTAAGCAGTTTCCTTTACTGTTCCATACCTATAGTCAGAAATCTTAACTCAACTAAAGTAAAGTTCTTGCGTCATTAAAGATACACTCTGAGAACCTCTAGGGAAGACCTGATTTAACCAGGAATGAAATGCTCCCAGATTGGACCAGATTGCCTGCTCTAGTAGCAATTTTTCCCCATGGTTTGGCAATCTGGTAGTGATCGCCGTCCGGGTGTCATTACTTCCTGGTTTTAACCAGAAAGTAGTTTTTTTACCTTCTGAGCATGTGCAGAAGGTTTTGAGCATGTGCACGTTTTGCGCATGCACAGAAGGTTTTGCACTTGCGTAGAAGATGTGTGTGCACATGTGCGGTGTGGGGCACATGTGCTTCCAAACCGGTAAGGAAGGTAAGTAGATTTCACCCCTGGATTTAACCCTTTTCCTTCCTCCCAATCAAACAATCTAAACTTTGCTGTCTCTTATTTCTGCTCTTCCCCTTTGGAATCTGGAACACATTTTTTGACAGTATCATCTGCAGCTGCAGATGGTCTTGGAGATCCCCTGTGTTCAAAAACAAGCTAAAGGACAACTCTCTATTGAAACAGAATTAATATGTAGGCCTGATCTTTGACCCCATTAAGCACTTTTTATGAGGTGATGGTAACTTTAAACCATCATTAAACAAGTAGTTGTAAGCCAAGGGCTACCTGTAATTTTTTTTTATGATTAATAGTAATTGTTAACTATTTTTAAACTGTATTTATTTTATTTTATTTTATTTCAATTTATTTTATGTTTCTGTTTTTTATGTGTGCTTTAGAATTGGTAGATTGGAAGATTTTATAAATTCATCAAAAAGTAAATATAATTTTACACAACCTTTTTCTGTATCTTCAACCTTCATCATCTTTCTATTTTTTTACATTCTTTACATTCTTTCCCCTTATAGTTGTAAGTCCTCGACTTACAACTATTTTAATGAATGTTTTATATTATTCTAATTTATATTTAAGATTGTGTTTAATAATGAACAAGTAGTTTAAGATGTAATATATGGAGAATAGAATGAAAGCATATTAAATAATAAGTACATGAGTTTTGAATAGAATTTCTGAATATACTCAGAAATAGAAAGTTAATAAAACAGAATTTCTGAATCCTGAATAATACAGATTTTAATTTATTTAACTTAATTTATATCTACATTTATAAATGGTAGCTATTATCAAGCCTGGTATAGCCTTTTGAATCTTTAACCAATTTGAATCTTTGTGTTACCCAGATTCCTCTTTCAAGTTTAAATGTTGGCTCTACTGACATCAGTGTTAAGAAAATTGCGGGTATTAGTGATATTTGTGAATCTATGAAGCAACAGCTCTTGGTTCTTGTAGAATGGGCAAAATATATTCCAGCTTTCTGTGAACTACGGCTGGATGACCAGGTATGAAATAATTAAAGCACTTGTTTTAGATGCTTTCTCTCAGTTTGGGGAGAATATAATTCTATGTTTTAAAATCAAACTAAGGATCTTTAAGCTTATATTCATGCAGAACTGGATATGGAATCTGAGAAAGAAGTGTGGTAGGATTCAGCCCTAGGGTAATGTCAACTAGGATCAGATTCCAAAGTTCCCTGCAACATAGGATGAAGCCAATATATTTACCCAACCCTTCAGCATAAAGTCAAGGGAAAATATGATTTTTGGAAAAAAAAGTATGATTTTGGAAAATCCACTCTTGCATTGCAGGGAAAAGAATTTTTTTACTTTTTGATTAGAATTTGATGAACTTGTTTTCAGTTGAGAATGAAATTCAGTACAAAAACTGCACATGAAACTTCCATCTTTCATTAGTCAATTGAAATCAATTGACTGACTTCCCACACTTCAGTGAAACCCCAAAATAAGGCATCAAGTAGAATTCCTATTATTTTCAAACTGGGAAAGCTTCAAAGTGCTGGAAAAAACGCAATTAAAAATAATACAGTTATATCAGCAACAGTGAAATTATTCTGAAAAGAAAATTAAAATTCTTAAGCATGTTGAGAATTAGAAATATATTTTTTCATGTTCATTCCACCCCCCCCCCCCCGGTTTGCCTTCTCTCTGCCATGCAGAGAAGAAAATGTATGTATGACAAAATATACATAGTTGTAAGCCATGTGTTAAATTGGCATTTAGTTTTCACTCTATGGCAGAAACCCCAGATTATTTCCTTTGCAAAGAAGGATTGGGAGAATGAACCCAGTGTGTTTAGGAGGAATAACTACATCAGGTCTCAGGAGGGCAAGAGGGAAAAATAGTTGAATTCATGTTGGTATGAACAAACTATAATTCTATCTTTCATTAATCAACTGTTGTTCATAGCTATTAACATTTGTACACCATAAATGAAGATAACATAGAGCAAAACAACATACAGCAAAAAAGAGATAGGAAGAAAGAGGAATACTAAATTTCAATTCAATTTAAAATTAATTAATTGATAAATAACTATTTTCTGTTTACAAGATAAGTTAATACAAGATTATTTAATATTTTTAAATAATTTCCTCTTCTGGTCCAAGGTTATTTAGACTTATGTTCATGTAGCCATGAATAAACCATGTGGAATTGATTAGGGCTTGCTTCTATTCTATTGTTTTTAACGGTCAGGAATGATTCAAACACAATATATTTATTTATTAAACTTATATGCCACCCATCTCTCTATCAAGAGCAACTCTGGGTGCCTCACAATACATAGCCACTTCCTGCCTTATTTCTTCCTGTCTCAGGAAGAAAATGGCTATTTGTGATAAGTTTTGGAAGTCTCTGAGGGCCACATCCAAGATTTTATGGACTTCAAGAAGTTCTATGACTCTAGCTATCATATCAGCTATCCACAATTAAGCAAGGTATTGCTTAAGGTAATATGAATTCAGTGTCATGGTCTGATTTTCATGAGATATTTAGATATCAAAAATGTTCAGGAAACAAATTATCAGGAAAATGAATTCTTTAAAAAAAAGACAAATTTTCAAATAGATTTTTGAAGTGAAGCATCACTTCTTCAATATTTTTGGGGGTGGGGGGTGGGGGAAAGAACAAGACTTTAAACATAATAGGAACTGCTATAAGCCTGATTATCCTAATTCAGTTCTGGTTTGCTTTAATGTTCTGTTTTAATATTTTATGTACATTTTGTACTGATGTTTTGTCTGCTGTTTTTTATATCCAAGGTTGCCCTGTTAAGAGCGCATGCTGGAGAACATCTTTTACTTGGAGCAGCAAAAAGGTCTATGGCTTACAAAGATATCATTCTTTTAGGTTAGGTTATATTTATTTTGGCTTTTTATCAATAAAATCCTAACTATGTTTACTGAAAAGTATGCATAGGACTTCAGTTTGGAGTGTTTTAATCTGTATCCAGAATTAACAGTACATAACAAAACAGGGTTGGGTTTTTTTTACTAAATCCTGAGGCAGGACTGTTCTGCATAAAAATAAGAATTCTCCTTACTTACTTACTTACTTACTTACTTACTTACTTACTTACTTACTTACTTTATTTATTTAATTTATTTAATTTATTTAATTTATTTAATTTATTTAATTTATTTAATTTATTTATTAAATTTATATACCGCCCTACTCCCAGACGGGACTCAGGGCAGTGAAAAAATGAATCAGAGTTTACTATTGCTACCATACATTATAAATTTTATTTTGCAGATGAAGTAGTTGATGTTGTTGTTATTGTTGTTATAATTACTCCAAGAGACATTTTACTTCAAGAAAAACACCCAAAATAGTACTGCTTCTGGACCTGTTTTCTTTTCCACAAGCATGACCCTTGAAATGAGGGATTTATTTCTCCTCATGATTGGCAGAAGAAAACATTTTGGCTCATTTCCCAATCCATTGCATATGGTTTGCATAACCTTTGACTTATTCCTTTTGTCTGCTATTGGACATATTCCTTGGAGATAAAAATATTCATATGGCCCTGCTAGACCCTGCTGGTTCGTACAGGAGCTCCCCTCCTTTGCCCCCAATACTTAACTGAAAGTTGAAAAGGTTTCTACCATCAGTAGATAACGTCTTATTCTCAGCTTTGAACATATAATCACAACCTCCAGCAATTGACCACAGGCAAATGGAACATGTAGGATTTTGTTCTTCAGAGCAGTCAAACAAATGCTTTAGGGAAATCTGTGACAGGACATGAATTTGCACTGTATTTGCCTTTCAGCTGTTCTATATATAGATCTACTTTATCCAGATTTCTCTTCAGAAGTACACATACTTAGATGAGTACATAATTATGAGATGAAATGATACATTTGTATGGTTATATAATTAAGCAGATTATTGGTGGCACATAACGTGTGGGAAAAAACAAATGAGGTATTTTTATTCATTCAAATGTCCTGGGAGGTGGAAATGGCAATTGGCTCTGTAGTTTTAAGCTACAGATATCATTAATAATTTTGACCTGATTTTATTTCTTAAGGTAATGATTTTGTCATCCATCGCAACAGTTCTGAAACTGAGATTAGCAGAGTAGCAAACCGGATCCTGGATGAACTCATTAAACCATTTCAGGAAATTCAGATTGATGATAATGAATATGCGTGCCTAAAGGCAATTGTATTTTTTGATCCAGGTATATTTCAGAATTTAATTTCCAAATGTAACAACAATTGTTACTTTCTAAGTATTAGCAGAGATATTTTGGGCCATCTAGTTTGTCATCTAGGTTTTTATATGATTGGGATTCACAGGATTTTATTTTAACTTATTTTGAAACATCAGCACGCTGGCTGGGAATTATCTGGACATCAGATTTATAATGGATATTTTAGGTTTTCAGTAAAACTTTAATCCTTATGCCAGTTGAGAAATGAAAAGGTTTTATGACAACCCTGCCTTAGGTGTGTCACCAACTGCTAAAGAAAGGACTAACAGAAAGAGAAGGAAGCTTCTCTTGCTCTGGCCTGCTCTGATGGAGAGCAGGCCATACATTTTGCCCTTAACTGCTTACATGTGAGACCTTAGGGTTCTCTCCCTTGGCTGGCCTTGAGAGCTTATCTATTGCCAGACTTTCTCTCAGTAACATATTTCTTGCCCCTAGCCCTGGATTGTTCAAGATAATTCCTTTAGATTCAGTGTTCATTCTGCTGGTATCCTAGGCAAGTGCAGACAATTGTATGTATGTATGTATGTATGTATGTATGTATGTATGTATGTATGTATTATTTATTTATTTATATTTCACCTTTATTATTTTTTATAAACAACTCGAGGCAGCATACATATTCAATGTTCATTTATTTGTTTCGTTCTATCATCTGCAGCTTCATTCCAGAAAGTGTCAGAGCTTTTTCCACAACAACATGGCTTAATATTTTCTGTGACAGAAATAATATTAAAAATCTTAAATTAGGAAAATGCTTCTAAGCATGTGCAAGGCTGTTTTTCTTTGCTCTTTATAATCACATGTTATCCTATTTAGACGAAAGGATTTCTTTTCAAACATAAACCTTGCTGAGTTTATGCAATCTAACTTTTTTATTCAACAGATTCTGTATGTTGCCAGCATAGAGACAAGGATAACTGGGTCTTTAATGTGGTGGTTCTTTTTTCAGTCTTTCCCACTTACCATAAAGGAAGTTGGAAGACTGCCATTTTCTGTCTTTTTAAAAAAATTAAGGGAAAAGAAATTGTGATGAAACTGTCAGGGCTGCTTGGAAAGTCTTTTCTCCCTACTTCTTTCTTTCTGTTTTTTTTACAGTTCTTCATGAAAATTATTCCTCCCCCCAATAAAAATAAAAGCAGGTAACTGAGTTCTCAGTAGTCCCCCCCCCACTTTTTTTCCTAGGTCTCTTTGAGGATTAATTTTTTTCTTATTCAGAACTATTAAGTATATTAATAAACAGCTTATATGACATGGATAACTGGAAGGGTTTAGTTTAGTTCAAACTGCCTGGGCTTGTTCAAGTCTAAAAATATCCTCATCTGGTTAATTGTTAAGGTTAGTTAACTTAGCAAGTTCACATGATGTGTTAGCTCCCATCCAATTAAACATAGCATGGTAAAAGGACTCTGTGATCAGTTTGTAATACTTCTTCACTCATCTTCTTAGAGCCAGTAGACTCATTACAGGAGAGTACTTCTGAGATTCAATTAAATTCTCCAGTTATGTGTTGTATATTTATATAATGTTTCTCTGCCATTTGAAGATGCAAAGGGACTGAGTAACCCAATGAAGATCAGGAACATGAGATTTCAAGTTCAAATGAGTTTGGAGGATTATATCAATGATCACCAATATGACTCCAGAGGTCGCTTTGGAGAACTCCTGTTGCTTCTGCCTACAGTCCAGAGTATCACCTGGCAAATGATTGAACAAATACAATTTGTAAAACTGTTTGGTATGATTAAAATTGACAGTTTACTTCAGGAAATGTTGCTTGGAGGTGAGTAAGTTGATTAAATTACTGTATTTTTCAGAGTATAAGATGCATCAGAATATAAGATGCAGCTTAGTTTTTTGAGAGGAAAATAAAAAAAAAATCTGCCTACCAAGTATTCATCTGGCTAGCATCCTTAATGTGATCAGCTTTAGCACATTAGTTTGCTGGTTTTTATCCCCTGTTTGGGGTTAAGCAAAGGCAAACCACAGAGATTGCTTCACTCACTAGTGCCTTGTTAGGGCTGAAAAAAAACTTAACAGCTAAGAGTTGGAGGGAGCAGGCAAAGTGCTTCAATCGCTAGCGCCTCATTAGGGTTGAAAAAAAGCTTTAAAAAAACAACATTCTGAGTATAAGATGCACCCAAATTTTCAGCCTCTTTTAGGAGGGAAAAAAGTGCATCTTATACTCTGAAAAATATGGTATGCTCATGTTTATTATGACCGGAGAAAAATCATAAAAGAATTGGCCAAAGGTTTGAATCAGTACAACATGGTTTACATATATAACATGATGGGTTCTAATCTTCATTGTGTTTAAACAACAAGTTCATTATTATTACAGTACATAGACTTACAATTCCTCAGAACTTCTAAGTTTATGAACTTCTTTTTCATGAACGACACTAATCACCCATGCTTTCATGTTTAGCTAATTGTTAGATTGTAGCTAACATATACTGATTTTCATCTTTACCTTTGTCCCTATAAATGAGATGCTAAATTTCTTTTTGATTAGAGAAGCATACTTTGGATAGTAACAACCCATTCACTTGCATTGATACTTATTTGATGACAATGTTGCAGGTACATTTAATGATGCTACTAATCTCCAGTCAATTCATCCTCATCTAGCCCAGGATCCAGTTACTGGGCAAACTCTGCTTATAAATTCAGTAACAGCTTCTGCTCATACAGAGCAGATAGGTAAGTTGATTAACAATGGATCATTTGATTATAAATGTATTTAGTTAATTAATTGCTAAATAATTAATTTCTGTTTAAATAATTGTTTAATTAATTAATTACTCTTGCTTTGGACAGTAATCTCAAAGAATTTTCACTCCATAATTTCACATATGCTCATGTCATGTAGAAGAAAGAAATCTTTTTTCTTCAATGTCAGTGGGTCCAGAAATTATACAGAAACAGATCTCTATTTCTGCCAAACTGTCACTGAAATTGTTATCATCCCCAGACACCTTCCAAATTCATTATTTTGCTGTGAATAGATAATTTTTACTCATAATTGTTTTCAACAATAACAATATGGCAGCCTTTTAGTCTGCCAAATTGTGATTTAAATGATTGTATTTTTATTGTTTTGTTGTCCAAATTTAATGAGATTTGGTTCCCCCCCCCAATTTTATAAAAAAATAATATTTTCATATACAGTTTTGGGATTCATCAGGTGATCATTTTCATTTTAGTATCTTGTGGGATTTGACATTCAAAATTTTGTTGCATTTTTATTATCAAATTGATATGGACATAATATATCAGACAGTAAGGCTATAAAAAGAAAATGTGATTCACAATACTTGTTGATAGTTGATAATTAGATGAAAAACAACAATCAGCTGCCAAATGTAACTGGGACTCTTAATGGAAAACAATAGAATTCACAGTATTTTTAGAAATTTTAAGATTACTGGATTTGGCATTACTAATTTTGCAAAAGACAATCCTATTTGGAACAGTGTACATTTTACTGTGATACATCTGTTACTCTTAGGTTCTTGGCTAGGTCCCAAATCATTAGAGTCAATAGAATCAACAAAGAGCCCAACACTGATATTATTTGGGTCATATCATCAAGATCATCATCACCATCATCAAATATCAGCATAGTGTTTCAATAGATGCTGGATGATTATATAGATGATTATATAACTATAATCAATAGTTATGATTACCTCATAACATAGTTAAGATATACTGGAGTGTTTCTTAACATTAGGGATAGACATTATTTTTAGGCCGACTCTACATTTTTTCATGTCTCCTCTGTTAAGGATTCTAGAAGATGAAGCATGATAGGACCTGAATTAAAAGTAAACAGATAAAACCTTTCTCTTTCTCCCCTTCCACATTGCCCGCCTGTTTCTAAAATTTGCACTCTCTTACACACAGAAGAAATCTGAACAAATTTATTTTATAGGAATTTGCCATTGGTCCCAGAATTGCCTGCTTTTCATTTCTGTTTTAAGTTTGAAGGTCCTGTTGTGATTGTCATTTGCAAACCATCCAGATTGAGGATAACTTTAGGTATCCTGATGGACCTTCGATTCTTTCAGTATTATTGCGGTTGGCTTAGTGGAATTAGCGGAATTATCCAACAGTCAGATTACTTAATTATTGGATCCTACTTCAGTGCTGTACCAAAATGTGTGAAAGATAACAAATAAAAGTTGTGGTTATTTATAATTCAGTTCAGCCAATGCTGGTTATGACTCCCACGCCCACTCCATACTACTAGCACAGCTTTGATTTGATTATTGATAATTTCTTTTCAAATTCTTTTCCAGCAACTCCTGAAACTCCACTGCCTTCACCTCCACAAGGTTCTGGCCAGGAATACAAGATATCTCCAAACCAAGTTACAGTTATTTCGCAGCAATCGCTTCCAAAACAAAAAACATTGTGATATTGATCAATGGTTCCTTTTATATTATAAGCACTGCATTAACAATTTTGACATTGAAAAACTCAGGGTAGAGAACTTTGATCCAGATAGAATAAAAAAAGCTTTGCTTTTGTTTGTTTTTTAAAATAATTTTTGCTCAATGCTTGAATTGAGATATTTGTGGATGTTAATATTTGAAAGCTGTGCCTTCTTTGCAATGCCTTTCGATAATCACTGAAGAGCATTAATATGTTGTCCCTGTTGTCCCTTCATATCATGTCATCTTAACTATTAAAAATGTGTAGCAGGATGCAAATCTGATTTCAATAAAATTACTAGATAAAATATAGAGATAATGAAAAAGCAAAGCAAGCAGATTTAACAATTAATATAAACAGTTATTCCATCAGGGGGCCAAATAATGTCACGGGAGTGCGCACTCGCTGTTTATGAGCGATTGTGCATTCTAGTCCCCAATGCGATTCTTGTTTCCCAGGTTGCACAGACCCTCAGGGCCTGGGCCTCCAGCTGATGTTGTGCAACGCCAAGTCTGTGATTAATAAAGCCCCCCTTCATTTATTATCTTGTTCAGAAGGGGTGTGTGGACCTGGCAGGGATTACAGAGACCTGATTGGGCCAGGAGGGGGGGGTTCCCCTCATTGAAATGTGCATTCCATTGGCCGAGGGCTCAGGGGAAGGGTGGGAGGGATGGCGGCTATTATTAAGGAAAGTCTTTGTCCGAGGGAGGCCACTGTTCCTCAGATAGCCGGATGTGAGTCCCTCCTTGTGAAGTGGGGTCGTGGGGTGCAGATGGGTCTGCTGCTTACGTACCTGGCTCCCTGCCACGTAGCAACAGCCCTGCCTGAGCTACTCAACGTGATAGCCGAGGTGGCGGTTGATACCCTGTCAGGCGCTTGATGGAACCTGACAGGTTCCAGATGGAGCTTGGGCCATTTCCTGAGACTCTGGGTCATGACTCGGCTGAAGACCTGGTGGCCGCCTGGGATAGAGCGGCCGCCGGGGCTTTGGACCACATCGTGCCTTTGCGGCCTCTGACCCGGCGCCGAACTCACCCGCCTCCGTGGTTTACTGAGGAGCTGAGGGAGATGAAGCGCCGGAAAAGATGCCTGGAGAGCGGTTGGAGGACCAGCCGTTCCGAATCTGACTGAACACTGGTGAGGTCTCATATTAAGACCTACCTAGTGGCGATAAAAGCGGCAAAGTCTAGCTACTTTTCTGCTCTTATCGCGTCATCAGATAATCGCCCAGTGGCCCTGTTTAGGGTGACCCGCTCCCTCCTTCAACCGGGAGCTCAGGATGACCCCTTGCAGGGTCGAGCTGAAGATTTTGTCCAGTATCTGTATGACAAAATCGCTCAGATCCGGGAAGGTCTGGCCTCTGACTGGGTAGATCCAGATGGGATAATCTTGGTCTTGGGGGTGTGGTTTGGGAGGAGTTCGACTCTGTGGCTCCCGAGGACATGGACAGGATCCTGGGATGGCTGAATGCAACCACATGTTTATTGGACCCGTGTCCCTCCTGGTTGGTGCTGGCCTCCTGGGAGGTTACACGAGGCTGGCTCCAGAAGATTGTTAACGCTTCTTTGAGTGAGGGTGTTCTGCTGGCCGCTTTGAAAGAAGTGGTGGTGAGACCCCTCCTCAAAAAGCCCTCTCTGGACCTGGCTGTTTTGGCCAATTACCGTCCAGTCTCCAACCTTCGCTTTGTTGCGAAGGTTGTTGAGAGTGTGGTTGCATGGCAGCTTCCCCGGTTCCTGGATGAAGCTGTCTATCTAGATCCGCTCCAGTCCGTTTTCCGGCCTGGGCACAGCACGGAAACGGCATTGGTCGCGTTGGTGGATGATCACTGGAGGACACGGGATAGGGGATGTTCCTCTATCCTGGTCCTATTAGATCTCTCAGCGGCTTTTGAAACCATCGACCATGGTATCATGTTGCGCCGGTTGGAGGGGTTGGGGGTGGGGGGCACCGTTCTACGGTGGTTCTCCTACTATCTCTCTGACCGGTCGCAATCTGTGTTGACGGGGGCAGCGGTCGACTCCGAGGCGCCTTGTTTGTGGGGTGCCGCAGGGGTCGGTCCTCTCACCCCTTCTGTTCAACATTTATGTAAAGCCGCTGGGTGAGATCATCCGTGGCTTTGGGGTGGAGTTCCATCAGTACACTGACGACACCCAACTGTACATCTCCACCCCAGGCCACCCCAACGATGCTGTTGAAGTGATGTCCCTGTGCCTGGAAGCTGTGTGGGTCTGGATGGGGAGAAACAGGCTCCAACTAAACCCCTCCAAGACCGAGTGGCTGTGGCTGCCGGGGTCCCGATATAGCCAGCTGACGCCATCGCTGACTATTGGGAGTGAGATATTGGTCCCCACGGAGAGGGCTCACAACTTGGGCGTCCTCCTGGATGCACGGCTGTCTTTAGAAGAATACATGATGACCGTGGCCAGGGGGGCTTTTTATCAGGTTCGCCTGATACGCCAGTTGCGTCCCTTTCTAGATCAGGACTCCCTACGCACAGTCACTCATGCTCTTCCTGCCTGGACTACTGCAATGCTGTCTACACATTGAGGTGCACCCGGAGGCTCTAACTGGTCCAGAATGCGGCCGCGCTGGGAATTACAGGAGTGATGTGGCGCTCCCATGTGACACCTCTCCTGTGCGAGCTGCACTGGCTCCCGGTGGTCTTCTGGGTGCGCTTCAAGGTGTTGATGACCAGCTTTAAAGCGCTCCATGGCTTAGGACCTGGGTACTTGCGGGACCACCTTCTGCCGCCAATAGCCTCCCACCAGCCAGTATGCTCGCACAGAGAGGGCCTCCTCTGGGTGCCATCGGCCAGACAGTGCCGGCTGGTGACCCCCAGGGGGAGAGCCTTCTCTGTGGCGGCGCCCGCCCTCTGGAATGACCTACCCCCAGAGATACGCAGAATTCCAGATCTCCGGACCTTTTGTCGGGCCCTTAAAACCCATTTGTTCCATCTAGTTGGGCTAGCTTGATCCCATCCTCTGTTTTAAATTTGAAATTGATTTGAAATTGGTTTGTTTTAATTGTCGGCCAAAAGTATTTAATAATTTTTAATTGTTTTTAACTTTTGTATACCATGTTTTATTTTGGCTGTTCACCGCCCTGAGTCCGCAAGGAGAAGGGCGGTTTATAAATTGAAACAAACAAACAAACAAACAAATAAATATCCCCAGACTTACGGTCATGGGGGATTTTAACTTGCCATCGAAATGTCAGAGACAGCTCGGGAGTTCATGGCTTCCATGATGGCCATGGACCTGACCCAGTTAGTTCAAGGCCCTACTCACACAGGGGGTCACATTCTGGACTTGATTTTTGTCTCTGGTCAGTGGTTGAATGATCTAGAAATAGGGGATTTAGTCATCAAACCCTTGTCATGGTCAGATCATTCACTCCTTCAATTAGACTTTTGAGCTGCTTCTCTCTGCCGTAGGAAGACGGAACCGACCAGGTGGTTCCATCCCAGGTGCCTGATGGATGTTGATAGGTTTCTGATGGAGCTTGGGCCATTCCCTGAGGCTCTGGCTCATGACTCGACTGAAGAACTGGTGGCCACCTGGGATAAGGCGGCTGCTGGAGCTTTGGATCGCGTCGTGCCTTGGTGGCCTCTGACCTGGTGCCAATCCCAATTGGATCCTGGTTTTCTGAGGAGATGAGGGAGATGAAGCACTGGAAAAGATGCCTGGAGAGTGATTGGAGGGCTAGCTGCTCCAAATCCAACCGAACACTGGTGAGGTCTCATATTAAGACTTACCTAGTGGCGATAAAAGTGGCAAAACCAAATTATTTTTCCGCTCTTATTGCATCCAGAGAACCGCCCAGCCGCCCTGTTTAGGGTGACCCACTCCCTATTTCATGTGGGAGCGTGGGAAGACCCCTTGCAGGATAGGGCTGAGCATTTTGTGCAATATCTGCATGACAAAATTACTCAGATTCGGGATGGTCTGGACTCCAATTGGGTGGGTTCAGATGGGGTGGTGGAAATGGGTCTTGAGAGTGTTATCTGGGAGGAGTATGACTCTGTGACTCCCAAGGATGTGGACAGGATTCTGGGTAGGTTGAGCTCTGCCATATGTTCATTGGACCCGTGTCCCTGGTGTTGGTGCTGGCTTCTTGGGCGGTTACATGAGGCTGGCTCCAGATGATTATTAATGCTTCTTTGAGTGAAGGCTTCCTCCCCTCTGCCCTTAAAGAGGCGGTGGTGAGGCCCCTCCTCAAGAAGCCTTCCCTGGACCCAGCTGTATTAGTGAACTGTCGTCCAGTCTCCAATGCATTGTAAGCCACCCTGAGTCTTCGGAGAAGGGCGGCATATAAATCAAATCAAAAAAAAAAACCCTTCACTTTGTAGTGAAAGTTGTGGAGAGTGTGGTGGCACAGCAACTTCCCCGGTACCTGGATGAAGCCGTCTATCTAGATCCGTACCAGGCGGGCTTCAGGCCGGGATACAGCATGGAAACGGCATTGGTTCCATTGGTTGATGATTTTTGGAGGGCTCGGGACAGGGGGTACTCCTCTATCCTAGTCCTATTAGACCTTTCAGCGGCTTTTGATACCATTGACCATGGTATCATGCTGCGCTGGCTGGAGGGGTTAGGAATGGGGGCCATCATGTTGCGGTGGTTCTCCTCCTTCCTCTCGGGTTAGACGCAGTCTGTGTTGGCAGGGGGACAGAGGTTGACCTCGAGGTGCCTTGTTTGTGGGGTGCTGCAAGGATTGGTCCTCTCACCCCTTTTGTTTAACATTTATGTGAAGCCGCTGGGGGAGATCATCTGTGGTTTTGGGGTGAAGTGACATCAGTATGCTGATGATACTCAGCTGTACATCTCCACCCCGGACCACCCCAATGATGCCCTTGACATGATGTCCCGATGTCTGGAGGCCGTGCGGATCTGGATGGGGAGAAACAGACTCAGACTCAACCCTTCCAAGACTGAGTGGCTATGGCTCCCGGCATCCTGGTATAGCCAGCTGGCTCCATCGCTATGGGGGGTGAGACTTTGGCCCCCTCAGAGAGGGCTCACAATCTAAGTGTCCTCCTGGATGAATGGCTGTCTTTAGAAGATCTTATGATGGTTGTGGCCAGAGGGGCTTTTGTATCAGGTTCACCTGATTTACCAGTTGTGTCCCTTTCTGGACCGGGATGTCTTGCACATGGTCACTCATGCCCTCGTCACTTCCTGTCTAGACTACTGTAACATTCTCTACATAAGTCTCCCCTTGAAATGCACTCAGAGGCTCCAACTGGCCCAGAATGCGGCCGTGCAGGTGATTATGGGACCGACATGACGCACCCATGTGACACCTCTCCTGTGCGAGCTGCACTGGCTCTCAGTGGTCTTCCGGGTGTGATTCAAGGTGTTGGTTACCATCTTTAGAGTGCTCCATGGCTTAGGACCCGGATACTTACGGGATCGCCTTCTGTCACCGATGGCCTCCCACCAACCAACACGCTCCCACAGAGAGGGACTCCTCAGGGTGCTATTAGTGAAACAATGTTGACTGGCGAACCCCAGGGGGAGAGTCTTCTCTGTGGAGGCACCTGCCCTCTGGAATGAACTGCCCCCGGGGATACATATGATTCCTGACCTGTATATCTTTCGCTGTGCCCAGGCTGGACTGGCTTAATAAGAATATGGATTGGGTGTTTTAATTTTTGGGTTTTTAACTGGCGGGCCAAAATATTTAATTTGTTTTTAAATTGCTTTTAAATTTTGTATTTCACCTTGTTTTATTGTGGCTATACACTACACTGAGTCCTTTGGTAGAAGGGCGGTATAAAAATTTAATAAATAAATAAATAAATAAAATTTTATTGAATGCAGAACAGAGGTCGACTGCCAAAATTTTTCCTACAAGGATTGGCATGATGACTCTATGTATCATTAATGAACCCCTTGAACATAATAATTCAGGGGTGAGGTGCTACTACAGAAAAGGTTGTGACTGCTAGTATGTGTTAACCAATGGATCCATGGAGCACTCATTCCTAATTAGCGGATGGGTGGAAACTAATTAAGGAGAGAAGCAATTTAGAACTAAGGAGAAATTTCCTGACAGACAATTAATCAGTGGAATACATTGTCTCCAGAAGTTGTAAATGCTCCAACACTGGAAGTTTTAAAGAACAGATTGAATAACCATTTGTCTGAAATGGTGTAGGGTTTTCTGCCTAAACAGGGGGTTAGACTAGAAGACCTCCAATGTCCCTTCCAACTCTGTTATTCTGTTCTATGCTATTCTAAGTAGTGCAGAGGCTTGTAAGCTGTTGGAAAACAAACCATTATAACTGTTTGCCTTGTGTTTTTCTGACAAGCTTAAAGCTTAAATATTGAATTTCCCTGGTAGTCTTATTCCACAAGCTAACCTGAACTCATCAAATCACTGGTCTAGTCCATACACTATGCAGAAGCTCCAGTACACAATGTCACCTACTTGGTTGTGCTGCTCAGTATATGCTTTTCCTGCCTGCCACTTGTACCCTGCCAATAGGTGTTGAACTGTTTCTGGAGTTTCTCTGTACAGTCTGTACCTTGAGTCCTATCTAGTGTGGCTTGTAGGGATCTTGTGCTTAGTGACTGCTCTCATGCTTCTAAGATCACTGCCTCAGTGCTATATTTTAGTCCAGCCCTTTGCAGCCACTGGTAGGATTTTCACTGACTGCCACCTCAGATACTTGTCAATGGTACATCCCATGCAGGGTCTTGATTTGCCATGGAGCTTCCTCTCCTTGATCTTTCTTCCATGTCGGCTGCTGCCTCAGGCATTCTTTTAGCAGCTCATCTTTGGGTGCCATCTTACTGATGTATTCATGGATGTTACGGGTTTTATCCAGGACAGTGGCTTTGATTGTTTTTTACACACACATACACATACACACTTTTACATGATGTGAGATCCTAGTCAATGACCACTGTAAAGATATTGGCCCATGTGAAATTCAATGATTTGTTAGGATACCAAAACGTTTTTCACAATTCAGAAATGAAAAACTTGTTCTTTTAGAACTCTTTTGTATTATTACCTATTTTACACAAACCTTTTTAAAAAGAGTATATTGTAATTTATTGAGAAATGATTTATTTTCTATATGTAGAATTATTTTTGTATGCCTAATTGTATAAAATCACCATGACTAGCTTTGTTTCAAATAGTATTGTGTTAAGTTGTTTGAACTATGATGTAATGTATGAATATAGGCTTGAGTAGCCATGAAATGGTTACCGCAAATGTTTTTAGACTGACTGTTTTTCATCAATGTTCAATAAACATATATTGAAAACATATGAATGTGAAATGGGCCTTGAAGTAACTTTTTCTCCTTTGCATAATGTAAACAGTGATTTTTTTTCAGTTGGCTGTCATAGCTGTAAGCAAAAAAATGTTAAAACTTATTGAAATCAGATGAAAAACCATGTAATGGTTCTAAAGAAATCAGATGAGATTTAATTAGACTAGATTCTTTCCTATGCTCTACTCTGTTCACTATACCCCCACCTTTGAAATTTCTAAGAAGTGGTCTTTGAGAAGAGTTATTTTCAGATCAGAAAAGAATTTGTGATTGACAGGGTAATCTAAATGAGCTGAAAGTAGGAAGGAGATTTCATGGAATATTTAGTCCTATTCACTGAATGCAGCACAGGTAGAAAGTAGAGGGACTTTTTATTCCTTTCAACACAATGTGAATGTGAGGAAGAGATTAAATAAAGGAATTCAGGATTTTGTTCATAAGCATGATAATTATAAAACTGAACAGAACAGGACCCTATTTTATGTAGGGAGAGACACTGTCCAAAAGAAGTTTGAAAATTTATCTTATTTATCTGCGGAGTGTAGAAAAAAGATTCCGGGGGGGAAAATCCCTCCCTTTCAGAGAGGCCATTGATCTTGGGATGTTGGTGACTTCTAAGCAAACCCTTCATTGTAAATCTAAACCTTTATAGTTTAATTACCATATTTTCTGGAGTATAAGATGCACCTTCCCCCCCCCAAAGGGGGTGAAAATTTAGGTGCATCTTATACACTGAATGTAGCCCCGCCCACCCACTGTCCCCCACCCTTTGGCCTCTGCCTTACACCAGTTTACTTCCTTGCAGCAAGCAGCAAGAAGAAACAGCTCATTTCAACTTCAGCACAGCCTAATTAGCACAAATTGATTGGATTGGTCTCCCGACTCAGCTGTTTTGCTCTCAGCTGTTTTGTGAGGGCCTCTGCTGCTTGCTGCAAGGAGGTAAATTGCTGGGAGCAGATTTTTTTTCTTGTGCTAATCAAGCTATGCTGAAAACGAAAATGAAACTAAAGCAGCTGTTTGCTGCAACAAGGTAAAATTGCTGGGAAGCAGAGGATAATTTCTTTTTTTTTGTTTTCCTCTTTAAAAAAGATAGGTGCATCTTATAGTCCGGAGCATCTTATACTCCGAAAAATACAGTAGTATTTTCTGTGACTTAATTAGTACATCTGAGTTACATGACCCCATGTATATTCTATTCCCAAGCCCAGAGCAATGTAATACAGAGAGAAACATAGACACATTTGATGATGCAACACATCACATAGAAGAAAATATGATCACTTCAGTTAGAAGCTACACACTACTTTTCCTGTTAGGACTTAGAACACTGGAGAGGCAAGAGTGACATTAGTGCTTCACTGCTTTAAAGACATCACTCTGAGTGATGGTTTTCATTCTCCAAGAGAAAATTGATGTCAACTGAGAAATATCAATTAAGGTGACTTGTTCTGTAATAATATCATGAGTGAACAGGATATTGGCACACACTTTCCCCAATTCCTTAGGGTTTTATTTATTTATTTATAAAATTTATTTGCTGCCCATCTCATGTTCAGTAAAAGGTTTCTAATTGTATGGAGGGGGTAGAATCTAATTTTGATCGTAAATACCTGGGAAGAACTTAATTGGGCTAATGCACTATTATATTTTAGCAGAAAAGTAATTATATCACATGATGATCTTTTAATACTTCAGTGTAACTGCTGCTACTGGTGTATCTTGTGAGTTGGATCTTTTGATATATTTTGGTTTTGCTATTAGTTTTGTGAACCATTTTTAGTTGGAAGACTGCAGAAAATATAAATCTGAAAATTTCCTGGAGGGCTTTAGAGAATTGTAGTAAGGAAAGTGAAAGAACATCCTAACAACTACTGTACAGTATGCTCTTTTTTTCATTCTGAATATTTTAAATATTATAAATTATTCTAAGTCAATCTTTCTTGTGCCCTCCAGGTACACAAGATTCAACTCCATCTTCAGTTTAATATGCTGGTTAACACTGTGGGAATTCTAGTACAACATGGTTGAAGTACATAACATTGAGAGAAAACTGATTCAAGTTATAAATAAGATAACATTCCTTTCCTATAAAATATATTTCAGACACTGATACCAACAATATTTTTTATTATGAAAAGTATACATCAAAATGAGAAGAGGTCTTTCAGCTTAACTAGTCACATTATTTGTGAATATCTACCTACACTTGCACCTGAATAGAAACAAAATAAGAAGGAATATTAAAATAGTTACTACAGAGAACTCTAGATAATTGTGGAAGGAAGGAAGGAAGGAAGGAAGGAAGGAAGGAAGGAAGGAAGGAAGGAAGGAAGGAAGGAAGGAAGGAAGGATTCTCCATTAAATTACTTACTTGTTTGGCAGTGTAGAATGTGAAGAGAGTATAATTGTAATATATTGACAGTGACTGTATTCTGGTCCCATACACATTATTTTGTTTGATCAATACATTTTACTAATACATTTTCATTTAATTAAATCCCTTCTTAGAAAAAGTGTATATTAAAGTGACAAGCTAGATTTAACTACCCTAAATGCACCCTTTAATCCACTAACGATGATCATGTACTAATGCAGGGGTATCAAACTCGATTTTATTGAAGGCCATATCAGGGTTGTGTTTTACCTCAGAGTGCCAGGATAGGTGTGGCTGGGGTAGGAGTGGCTGGACTGGCTGTGGCCAGCATGACATCACTTGTGTCGAGGGCACCTGTGGTGGCCAAGTGCTAAGGCAGAACTTCCCTCAGACCCTTCTTCACTCTCATTATATTCTCCTTCCTTCCTTCCTTCCTTCCTTCCTTCCTTCCTTCCTTCCTTCCTTCCTTCCTTCCTTCCTTCCTTCCTTCCTTCCTTCCTTCCTTCCTTCCTTCCTTCCTTCCTTCCTTCTTCCGGCATAGGACTGCAGGAGGTCATCACAGCCAAAAATAAAGCCCAGGCGGGCCAAGTCCTCCCAAGCTCCATTTTTGCTGACAGAGGCACTGTGGGCCAGTCCTTTGCTGTTTCCAGAGTAGCCTCGTTGGCCAGATCTAAACATCCTGTGGGCTGGATCCGGTCTGTGAGCCTTGAGTTTGACACCCCTGTTCCAGGGGTGAAATTCACTTACCTACCCACTGGTTTGCAAATCTGCATGTGCTGTCATCTGCACATGCACAAAGCCTTCTGCACATGCGCAGAGGCTTAAAACGTCACAAAAAAGCGACATCATGACATCTGTGTGGATGGGCAGAGGCTCCCGCAGTCACCGCTACCGGTTTGCCCGAGCCAGATAGAACTGGCTGGATTTCACCCCTGCCCTGTATAATGCAGTGCAAATAAGGTTAATTTAGAAACATATGTGATGATGTCCCAGAACTTCTCACAAGACTCAGAGTAAATATTTGATTTGCTGTATGTAGGCTTAACCCAATGGGTTTCAATATAGAGAGCAAGCTTTGACTATTACTAAATAGGCTTGAGAACACCAATAGTCTACAGTAGCATCAGAATGAAACAGATTTGAAGAGGGGTGGTTGGTGGTATCAAATGGGAGCAGTGATTCTTTTTGAGTCCTGAGATCCCTGGCCTATTTCTATGGCAGATCTCACCAAAAAGCCTAAAATCTATTTACAATTTGTTGGTGTGTCGCACAGTCAGACAGATGTTTAGACTGGATTTGACATTGTTATCCATCTATCGATCCATTCCCAAGGATCTGGATAGGCAGATATGGACTTTCAATGGTGTTAAAATTATCATCTTAGGATGTAAGCTGTTCCAAGTAAAGCTTCTTTTTGCAATTGACCAATGGTGATTTTGTCAATACTAATGGTGTTCAAGTGATGATCCAATTGCTCTGGGATTGCACCCAATTATCATTATTATCAAATTTATTTGCTGCCCATTCCATGGTTCAATTTATTTCTTCTACCTGAAAAGGATATCTCTTCTTCCTGATAAATTAATGCAGCAGTTTTTATATTCTCCTTAATGATGGGCAAACTGACCCCATTAGTCGTCACGAGTTATAAATCTAACATTTTAAATTTGTATTAAAGTGCTCTGTGATATATCTCAGAACAATTATGAATTTAAATTTAACTAATAATATAAGGTAGTCTGAGAGCTTTTGCACCATGTTCTTTTTTATTTTATCGCTTTAAAAGTAAAAGCCTTTCTGAGAAGCTAATAAGTGCTGCTCCCACTGCATACTTTCAAACTGTGCCTCGAATGAGCAGGAAGAAAAGAAGGATAGCCCATAAGGAAAGCCATTGTTTCTTCTCTGCTATACATCTCATGGACACAAAATTAACATATTCATCCAGTGTTATTTCTAGGGACAGTTCTCAATCTCCATTATCAGTGTGGTTTCTCCAGGGCTAAATTTTCTGGCCTCCAGTGCGTTGGTAAAGATTTTTACTTCAAGAAAGATATTATTTAAAAGCTTTTGGATCATCTTTTATTACTAAATGTTGTCTAAAATGATTTTTTTTCCCCCTGTACCCAAAGAAACTGCATAGGGCAAGCATAAAAAAACCCCAAACCGAAACAATTCAGTTTTAAAGTTGGGAAATTTCAGAGGATTGTTATATACTGAAGTATGAGGATCAGTCCACTCACAAATCAACAAATGTTATATTTTGTGCCATCGCTGTTCTTTATTGTTATAGAAAAAAGTCACTAGATATTTTTTTATCGATCGGTCATTATTATCCAACAGAAATACATGTTTGGATGATTTTGTTCAAAAACATCCCAGATGGCATTAAAAAGCAGAACGTAACTTCAGATCTGATATTAACATATAATTATTCAGATGTGTACTACTCAATCTTTTTTTTCCTATAGCCTAAAGAAAGAGGCTTAATTCAAAAAAAAAATCCATTAAGCAGAATATTTTTGTATTCGAGTAAACATTTTTATTCTGAATGAGAATGTAATGTTGTATTTCAAAGGCTCTGATGCACTAGATTGGAGCAGCAGAGTTATCTTTAATGCTTTTGTGGATTTCTCAAGGGAATAACTCCATCATTAAAGATACATATCATATTTATCACCCTTATCCTCTACTATCATTTTTCCTCATTTTAATTCATTCCATTCTATTGAATAGGTCTCTATTTTCAAAACAAGTCTTTTTGAAGCCTCTTTGGAAAATGTAAATGTGCTGTGTATTTAATACTGCTCTTATTAGTTATATCAGAAAATATCCTCAATAAATCTATTGTGTGTTTGTTCTGTAATGCCAGTATAGCTTATTTGGAATTCTTTTGTAGCTTGTTAACTAACTACCCTAGTTATAGCCTTCTTACCTCATATTTTTGGTATATGTTAATCTATCACAAAATCTTGTAATCTGTTAATAATTCCAATTTATGAATCCAGTGAGTTGAAGGATGGTTCAGAATTTCCATTCTCCTTTGATAGCTGTCTATCACTTCTACGCCAGTTTAAGATCTTAACACCATTAGCCTGTGTTTTATGTGTGTTTTTTTCCTTTTCAAACAGTTAGCCAAATGCAAAACCTATGTTCTTTGTTCATTTTTTTAGTTTTGCAGGCAGATACCTAAATGAAAAAGTTGCATTGTGGATATGCATTAGGGGGAAAAAAATCAAGTCAAGAGAACATTATCAGAAGTCTAATTTGCTATTTGTTCTTCAAACACGGCATACAGTACATAGTGTACATAGTCATCATGTTCTTCCATTTCATAGTTGGCAACATTATATAGAATGCAGAAAGAAATGAAAATTAGTAAACCAAAGAGAAAAACAAAACAAAAGAACTAAAGAAAGCAAAGGAAATATAATTAAAACCACTAACACAATTCACTAAACCTTTTCATACTTTTCTACCTTTGCAAACTATCTTTTCCATCACAACAATACACTGCTCTGTACATTGCCTTTTGTTCTTTAAACTTCTCATCAACTCCATCCAACCAAAATTTTATTGATCTTCCACTTGTCTTGACCCCATTTATTCTTCCTTTTAACATTTGTTGTTCAATTTCACTGTATTCATTCTCTCTATGTGACCAAATCATCTGCATCACAGTCACTCACTTTTTAGTTCCATCCACATTCAAACAGTATTTTTGCTCTCTCCTTTTTGGTTTGAGGAAATACACTTAGATATTCCACTCTCACTGTATTCAATGTCTACATTCCTCAGGCACACCCAGCTATTCTAGATAACAAAATTGACAGAAGCATTACTTTGTATATAGCCATTTTTCCTTGACGTTCATTCCTAATTCTATCAATTGATTGATATACCCAGCTTTCACAAATTGGCTTGAAATGTTCCTCATAACATAACGTATGTTACCTGCAATCTTTCTGCAAATATTTACACATTTAAAAGTTTCCCATTTTTCTATTTTTAATAAACTTCCTAATAAGGTACTAATTTATCTACTTAGTCTATTTAATTTTTTTAATTCTATGTAACTTGAAGTCACTCATTCCACATTCACTGTCAGGCACAACTCCTTTGGTCTTTGATATATTAATTTTAAGATCTACATTCTATAGTGCATTATATAATCACTACAAATCATTTCAGTTCTCAGAAAACTTTGCATCATTTGCACGTCTCCTACATTAAAGCCCTGAACCAATACAGCTGTAAAATCAACATAAGCATTTTTTACAGATTTATCCACAAATACATTAAGACAAACATCATAATCTTTGTCTTATTCCCTGCTCAATGTTGAACATTTTACTATTCTCATACGTTTTATTTCTATCATTTAAAACTCTTATCAGCTTATGATCCAAGGTTATTCACGTATTATTATCTGCTATATTATGTTATAGACATACAATAAACAGTCTTCTTTCAGTCATCAGAACAGATGTGGCCTTTACACATGTTAAATAATTTTCATAGCTACACCATATGCAAGCCACTTCCATATTTTAAGATTTAAAATATTTAAGTTACACTATCTATGCTTGCAGCTTTAAAAATTTTCATGGCATTTATGACTTTCTTTTAACAATTTTTGAACATTAACATTCATAACATTATTTTCAATTTCATTCCTCAACATACAATATTACTCTTATTCCCATATAAATCTCATAAAAAGTTTTTTTTCCACCATTTCCTCAGTTTAGTTTCATCCCCCCAAATTTCATCACTTTCATTTTTAATTTTATTCAATTAGCTTGAGGCTCTTAGTTTCCTTCACCCTTTTCAATAACTTTTTTTAAAAAAGAACTCTATCAAATTTCTTCTGCCTTTTCCTTTCCACTTTTGATATTAACCATTCCTTGCTCTTTTGACTTTGACTGTTTGGAATGATATTTTTCTCTATATACATAATATGTCTCCTCATTTTTGGCAGCTTTTATATCATTACTGTTGCATCCATGGTCCCTTTCACTTCATCATATTATCAAGTATCCTTTTTCTTACTCTCTATTAACATTGGTACACATACTTCTACCATACTGTCAGCATTGACACATATTTAACAGTTTTTCACTTGTTCTAATTATTTTCACCTTTTTGTTTCCTTTAACCCACTTTCAGTGTCTCTGTTAGCAATTAATCTATTTTTTAACATTTTAATACAGGTAGTCCTTGATTTACAATGGTTCATTTAGTTCCATTCAAAGTTATATCAGCACTGAAAAGAGTAACTTATGACCATTTCTCACATTTATGACCATTGCAGCATCCAAGTAGTCATGTGATCAAAATTCAGTTGGCAACTTCTTTTTTCTATAGCCTAAAGAAAGACTCATATTTAAGATGGTTGCAGTGTTCCAGGGTCATATGATCACCCTTTGTGACCTTCTGACAAGCAAAGTCAACAGGAAGCCAAGTGTTCTGTCCCCGTCTCACACACACAACCCCTACAGATGGTCCTAAGACACATGACAGAGACTTTGAAGATAAAGCTGGCAGCAACCCAGTGGCTGGCTGCCAATTTAGACTTCACTTACACAAAACAGAGATAAGTCCACAAGCCTTCCGATAAGGCAAAGTTCCAGCAATACAAGAATTAATCCGAATGCAGTCCAATTAAGCAGGCACAGTTTCAGCAATACAGAGTCCATGGATGATTTCTAGTTTTTGCTCATCACAAACTGAGCTGGCCACCACATCCACATTTATACCCTGTGGGGTATGGTCCAGTGACTCAGCTAATCTCTGGCATGCTTCCTCCTCTGCTGCACATGCTTCTCCCTGCGCCGCTGTCAAGGATCCAGCCAGCACTTATTTCCTTCATCGCTGTCCACCTGTGGCTGTGGGGACATGCTTGGCTCTGGGCCTATCTCTTGGCCTTCGGTGTCCTCCGGAGGCATTGCCAGAGAGGAGGGTCCTGGAGAGGGAGGCCTTGCCAACTCCTCTCCCTCACTCTCAGAGTCTGCATCTGTCGATAGCCCTGACTCAGGCAACGGAGCCACAACACCAAGTTGACTTAACAATCGTGTTACTAATTTCACAATTGCAGTCATTCACTTAACAATTGTGGCCGGAAAAGTCATAAAATGGAGCAAAACGTGGTTAACAAATGCCTCACTTAACAACAGAAATTTTGGGCTCAGTTGTGTCTTCACAATTGAAGTCTTCACAATTGAAGATTCCCTGTATGATACTTACACTTTCTCTTCGATTCTTGTACTTACACTTTTGTTTCCTTTATTTATTTCTTTTCTTTTATGTCCATTATTTTCTTCAAGTTCAGATGTTGAGACTATCAAAAATTATCTCTTCCATGTTCAAGCCAACATATTATCTGTAACTTAAGAATGTAGAGGTATATGCAGCATTCATGCATACTCATAGCCTATGTTGAAGTAAATACACTGTTTATATAACCATATTATTGTATTGTATAACATTCCAATTTAGGTCAACATACAGTTGCTTTATTGATTTGTCTTAGGGTTGTTTATGTCATTTAGGGTTTATTTTAATAATTATCAGTATAGAAATACTTTTTAAACTTAATCTAAATGTCTCTTTCTTTCAACTCTAAAACTATATTGTTTCTTTTTTGGTGTTGATATGATCTCATTATAATGATGGCTCCAGCAAGGGGAAAATTCCCTACATAGTGATATGGGCTTTTGTTTTGCCTTTTGCTACACTTGATTGGTAAATCTATATCTCAAATGGGAGTAGCTTTTGCAGAGTGTAGAATGAGGAATAGTTGTCGTATGTTTGTCGAATCAACATACTGGCAACAAGAACTCCAAATCTAGCTATGAATTCAGAATCTCAGTCATAAACTTGTTTCTGAACTCCATTCTCAAACTCATGATAGAAATATGGCTTCTTTTACAGCTTTTTATAATAGATTTCATAGTGCTAAGTAGCAAACAATAAGCACATTTGGACTGCATTCAAAAGCAAAACTGTTTCAATGAAAGTAGTTCATTAATTCCATGCTCTCCCATTTCCTTTTAGCTGAGCAAAGGCAGAAGAACATAAATCTGAGGAAGTAATTGCAATTCCACCTGGAATGTTTTGCAACCTTTTTCATTAATGGAGTCTTTTCATGAAATAGTCAAGGAAACAAACAAAAGAGGAGAGAAAAAGAAAAAGCGAAGAAGACAGAAAGCATTTTTTTGTTTTGCACATTGTATCTTGAAGTTTCATCATAGTAAAATTCTAAATGCTTCATGCAAACAAAAAATGCAGAATCAGGTCAGCTATACATGAATGTCAGTAGACTGGATGCAAAATGCACTGCAGGCAGAAAAAGATGACATTTATCAGTCATCCATACATCAGTAACTAAAACAATTTTAGGGTTGTCTAGACAGGCATCTATTATTTCTTAAATTTAAAAGCTTTAGTAAAAAGACAACAGCAAATGCACTATTTATATTTGGGATTTTTTTCTTTTTTCAGGAAAAACAAGACAAGCAATGGAAAAATAGCAGTTTACAAATGGAAAACTATGGATTTGCAAAAATATTCTAGAAATATTTTTGACAGATGAACTCTATTTATGTGAGCAAATATAAGATAATTTATTGCTTTATCTCAATGGCAGTGGAAATCTATTAGACCAGTGCATATATTGTATAAGGTTTTTTTCTTTATACTTTAATGGCTTTAAAATTATGGCGCAATCCAGTTCTGAAATAAGATATATTGAATTCCAGAAGATTGTTAAGGACATGGTTAAATCTTTCCACAGAAATATAAAGGGATTAATTTAGATTTTGTATATTATTTATTTATGATGTTTGTATCGTGACCTTCCCTTATGCATTCTTGCAAATTTTATCTTTGCAATATTTCTACAAAGAAAGCTAGGCTGTGATAGTTAATTTATAAACCTGAAGAAAGGTTTGAGTATTCCTAACTCAAGTTTAATATTCTGCATTTTAATATCTTAGCGTAGAAGCATAGTTTAACAAAATCATACTGGGGAATTATATTACGTATCAAAGACATTGTAATAGAACTGATAATCTTCCTTTTCTTATTCAAGTTGCTTTGTCTTACTGTCAACCTATCTTTCCTTCAGGTCATACAAGGTTGCCCGTAGGGTATGATTTAAAAAAAAGTTATAATGGGGGCTGTATGTCATACATTAAAAAATGGCAGATCTTCAATTGCACCATTGTATTTCACATCTTGACTTGTAGACATCATCCCTGCAATGGAAATTATCTGCTACTATCTGAATATAGATACTCAAAATATTATTGAGTTGGGTTAGGTAAAATTAATGGGACATGTATGGAATCTATTCTCCAAGCTAATTCAAGGAAATAAGGCAAGTGATGTTATGAATTAAATTGGTTGAAATGCCTAGGGAAGAACGGAGTAGCATTAGTCCAATAGATTGTGCAGAGTCTCCTATGTTTCTGGCCATTGCCCCCATGATATTCAACAGTCAACTGCCAAATCTTGCCAATTTGTTATTCGTTTTAAGATCACATTTTGCAATGAAATTTTCAAAGAAGTATAAATTCAACTGCTGCTTCCCTGTAGTAACATAGGAAACCATTCACCCTGCAATAACAAAAACCATCCTATGCAACCTTCTTGTGCCCAATGAGAATGAGTCTGGACAGAGCAAAAATTATGATTTGATACAGGTACATATGTGCAGATTAGGTAAATTTTACAAGTCTGAGCCTCCATCCCAATCCTTTACCCCTTGAATCCTCAAAGCTCAGTAGTTCTTTGCTGTTCTCAAGTATGCAAGATGAACACAAATCATGATTTGCATATATGATACGTAACATATTAGCAAAAACTAATCATTTATATCAGGGCTGTCAAAAACTCGCAGCCCGTGGGCTGGATGCGTCACACACTGACCATGCCTATGCCTGGTTTAGTAAAGGGGAAAGAAGTCATGATACGTCATGTGATCCAGCCGTGACAACATGAGTTTGACACCCATGATTTATGTTGTTTGGTCTGGAAGCTAAATTAACCAGTCCTAGTTATTTCTTCACTATTGCCAATAAAGCTGATGGTTGTTGAATTTGAATTTGAATTTGTGTCAGGAGTTGAATTTGACCCGCAGTTTCTTTTTTTCTTTTTTACTTTTTCTGCTCTTTAAAATAGGTGTGCCTTTCCTACCTGGTCATAGAATACAGAGTGAAAAGCACTCATTTTGTAGATTGATTTATACTAATGAAACTTAATTTCTAAATATTTCTAATATTTTCTGTTAGCCTAATAAATAAAAGTCTCAAGATAATAATGGTATACTTTAGGCCAAACATTTTTTAAAAATTAAAATGTAGTAAATCATCTCCTGAATCCCATTTTTTATACTGATAAAGGGAATGATCTGCCAACTGAGCAAAACACTCTATATGATATATCCAGAAAATAAGTCATGGTAGAGAGAACTTCATGCTGTGTGATGGAGAGTGTCCTTCATATTCAAAGCATATGGACAGGCTATTCAAAACACAAAAGGAAAACATTATGTTGTGTTATATATTATTGTTAGCTAATTTGAATGTTAATTCTGCTGGCAAATTGAAACTCGATCATCTTAATTCTTGGCTATGATTTCGTTTACACAAAATACCAAATTTTGATTTTAAACCATGCTTTGTTGGCTAATACACATAGCCTAGATTATTTATAAAGTTAAGCCACAACTGGTAATATAACATTAAAAAAATGATCCTTGAGATTCTAGAAAGAGTGCAGAGAAGAGCAACAACGATGATTAGGGGACTGAAGACTAAAACATATAAAGAACAGTTGCTGGAATTGGGTATGTCTAGTTTGATGAAAAGTAGTACTAAGGGTGACATGATAGCAGAGTTCCAATATCTCAGGGGCTGCCACAAAGAAGAGGGAGTCAAGCTATTCTCCAAAGCACCTGAAAGAGGACAAGAAGCAATGGGTGGAAACCAGGGGTGAAATCTAAAATTTGTTACTACCGGTTCTGTGGGTTTGGCTTGGTGGGAGGGGGTAATGTGACTGGGTGAGCGTGGCCAATTTTTTTTTACTTTTAAAACCATTTTTTTATATGTAAAACCATGTAAAATGCTTTCAAAAGGCTCTAATGATCCCAGCTGAGTTGCCTGATCGGCAGGCAACTCAGCCGAGATTGTCAGAGCTTGGATCGTCAGAGCGATTTAAAAGAAAAAACTTTTTTTCTTTTCAATGGCTCTGGCAATCCAAGCTGAGTTGCTTGATTAGCAGGCAACTCAACTGGGATCGTCAGAGCCATTTAAAAGAAAAAAAAAGGCTCTGATGATCGCGCGGCTCAGCTGGGCATGGGGGGCAGGGGCAGGGATTTTTGCTACCGGTTCTCCGAACTGCCCGCTGCCATCACTACCTACTTGCCCAAGCCTGTCCAAACCAGGAGCATTTCAGCCCTGGTGGAAACTATTCAAGGAGATAAGCAACCTTGAACTAAGGAGAAATTTCCTGATAGTTAGAACAATTAATCAGTGAAACGACTTGCCTCCAGAAGTTGTAAATGCTCCAACACTAGAAATTTTAAAGAAGGGATTGGATAACCATTGGTCTGGAATGGAATAGGGCCATGATGGCAAACCTATGACACGTGTGCCAGCGGTGACACTCAGAGCTCTTTCTGTGGGCATGCGTGCCATCACCAGTGCTCTTCCAGATTCTGGCTTTACAGTGCGTGCACACTCCAGTTTCAGCACTCAGTGCTGAAAAAGTTAACCATCATTGTCATAGGCTTTCCTGCCTAAGCAGGAGTTTGGACTCGAAGAATTCCAAGGTTCCTTCGATCTCTGTTATTCTATTCTATAAATGAACTCTATTATAATGTATTACTGAGTCCTACCAGATATAGGCAAAGGCTTGCATCATAGAAAAAAAGCTTGCTTTAATGGAAAGATCTGTGATACTTGCAGAGCACTGGATGACCAGGAACACAAAAGCATTATAGATTGAAGAAAATGCAAGGTTCTGGTTTTGTCAGAGAATCATGTTCCTTGTCTCTCTATCTTTCTCCCAGCTATATTGAACAACCTGCTTGCATGTTTCTCTTATCTTTTAATACCTCTATTAACATACCTCTATAACAGAGGTATAAACATACCTCTATAACAGAGGTATGGCCACCCACTATACTTCTTGGGCAAGGAACTTTTGGGGATCGAATGGAGAAAAAATATGCACTGAGATTGCTTTAAAAATGGGATGGATTTATAAACAGAGATGATGTAAGAAAGTCATATTTGACAGTGCAATTTATCTTTGATCCTACTTCTTCAATAATGAACAATATGGAACCTATGGATGTCAGAAAAGGACCTGGGACCTCAATATTCATTCTCTGTGTGATAGGTAGTAGTTTTAAGGTGGAAGAGTTTCCAAAAATAACTATGCTGATAATCTAATAATGGAGCTTTGGAAATGTTATTAAAAACCCTCCCATATTACCACCTCCTAAAATACTAGACAACACAGTATCAACAGTAGAGAACTTCAAAGTTTTAGGTTCTACCATATCTCAAGACTTAAAATGGACACCTAACATCAAAAATGTCATCAAAAAAAGCACAACAAAGAATATTCTTTCTGCACCAACTCAGAAAGCTCAAACTGCTCAAGGAGCTGCTGATACAGTTCTACAGAGAAATTATTGAGTCTGTCATCTGCACCTCTATAACTGTTTGGTTTGCTTCTGCAACCCAGCAAGACAGATTCAGGCTTCAGAGGATATTTAGAACTGCAGAAAAAACAATTACTACCAACCTGCCTTCCATTGAGGACCCGTATACTGCACAAGTAAAAAAGAGAGCTGTGAAAATATTTACAGACCCCTTGCATCCTGGACATAAACTGTTACAACTCCTACCCTCAAAAAGATGCTATAGAGCACTGCACACCAAAACAACAAGAACATTTTTTCGCCGAACGCCATCACTCTGCTAAACAAATAATTCCCTCAACACTGTCGAACTAGTTACTAAGTCTGTATTACTATTAATCACATCATTCCTATCACCCATCTCCCACGTATGACTGTATGACTATAACCTTGTTGCTGGTATCCTTATGATTTATATTGACTGTTTCCTAATATGATTTGGTTGCTTATTTGTTCCCTATGACTATCATTAAGTGTTGTACCTTATGATTCTTGACGAATGTATCTTTTCTTTTATGTATACTGAGAGCGTATGCACCAAGATAAATTCCTTGTGTGTCCAATCACACTTGGCCAATAAAGAATTCTAATCTATTCTATTCTAAAAAATTCAAGTGAAGAGTTGTTGTATATCTCTCGCTGAAGATTGGTACACTCCTTCTATCTGAGATGGTTGTCCTCTTCCACCAAGTGTGCAGCTTTGGGAGGGATGCATATGGAGCAGCGAGGGAGGAAGGGGCCACCCACCTAGTCAGTCAGATCAGCTGAATCAGCCTGGTGATCAATGGAGGGACAGATGTCGCAGCCCTCACATCCTGGAGAGTTCTTCTTTTACTTATCAAAGAGTACAGGCAACATAGCAGGATCTGCTATGGGTAGGAAGTGTTTGCTATTGAGCTTGAGATTCCTGGGTTCCTTGGGAGAAAAAAATGGTGGGACTTTTGGAAGTAACCTAATTTCTTTAATGTGGGTTTTCCTATTGATTTTTCTTATAGCAAACTGACAGAGAAAGTTGCAAATGATGATCACATGTCTGTGACTCAATGCAATGTTATAATCCTGAGCTGGGCACTTGTGTACACAAACCCCACCTGACCACATTGACTCCGCAACAGCTGCAACTCCACAAACTTGTCTTAAATCCCACTCTTCGCAATTTTGAATGGTTATGAATGAGTAACTTGAGGACTACTTGTAATTTAAATTTTGATCACTCTTTATCTACAGTTAAATATGAAACTTTATTTCTACAAACAAAGAAATCTATTGAGCTTAAATGGACTCCAGAGGATGGTAGAGGACAGGAAGGCCTGGAGGAACATTGTCCATGAGGTCGTGTCAGGTCAGACATGACTTCGCAACTAACAACAACAACAACAACAACAACAACAACAACAACAACAACAAAAGTAATCTGTAAATTATTCAAGGCAGTGAACATATCCAATGCACCTTCTTCCTTCTATTTTCCCCACAATAAAAATCCTGTGAGGTGAGTTGGGCTGACAGAGCGGCTGGCCCAAAATCACCCAGCTGGCATTCATGGCTAAGATAGGAGTTGAACTCAGGGTATCCCACTTTCTACCCTGGCTGCTTTAGCTCTACTAGAGTACAAAGAGCCTAACTTTTGATAGCTGTGGCCTTACATCTTAAAACCATAGTGAATAGGTCAAAAATATAAAGAAATCAGAGTAGGTTTTTCACCGGTCTCACCCGAATTTGGAAATGGAATTCATGTATGTTTTTGTTTGTTTTCAGACTATGCTAAGTTTATTATAATGTGCATACTATTATGCACTGCACACCAAAACAACTAGACACAAGAACAGTTTTTTCCCGAAAATTTGTTTAGCCATCACTCTGCTAAACAAATAATTCCCTCAAAACTGTCAAACTAGTTACTAAGTCTGCATTACTATTAATCTTCTCATCGTTTCTATCACCCATCTCCTCCCACTTATGACTATAACCTTGTTGCTGGTATCCTTAAGATTTGTATCGACTGTTTCCCTATCACTATCATTAAGGTTTGTACCTTATGATTCTTGACAAATGTAACTTTTCTTTTATGTACACTGAGAGCATATGCACTAAGACAAATTCCTTGTGTGTCCAATCACACTTGGCCAATAAAGAATTCTGTTCTGTTCTATTCTATTTATTTAAAACAGCTCTATGTGCCTTTAACACAATGCTTTCCATAAAAAAAAACCCTGACACTGGTTTACAATTAAATCAATTGATGAAAACAATTAATAACATGGGAGAATACTTCGCTATCTAAAACAATAAGGGGAGTGTTAGGTGGAACACTTCCACTTCTGGGTGGAAAAAGGAAGCTACTATTAAAAAGAATCCATCCCAGGGTAGCCACATGTCAGTCAGCAATCCAATGCAATCCTAGGCTGCATTAACAGAGGCATAAAATCAAGATCATATGAAGTACTAGTATTGCTTTATAAAGCCTTAATAAGACCACACGTAGAATACTGCATCCACTTTTGATCACAATATTATAAAAAAGATGTTGAGACTCTGGAAAGAGTGCAAAACAGAGAAACAAAGGTGATTAGAGGGCTGGAAGCTAAAACGTTTGAAGAATGGTTACAGGAATTGGGTATGTCTAGTTTAGTGAAAAGAAGGACTAGGGGTGACATGACAGCAGTGTTCCAATATCTCAGGGGCTGCCACAAAGAAGAGGGAGGTTAACCTATTTTTCAAAGCACCAGAGAGCAGAACAAGAAACAATGGATGGAAACTAATCAAGGAGAGAAGCTACTTAGAACTAAGGAGAAATTTTCTAATAATGAGAACAATTAACCCGTGGAATGGCTTGCCTTCAGAATTTGTGGGTGCTCCAGTGCATCGCTGGAGGCTTTTAAGAAAAGAGCGGACAGCCACTTGTCTGGAATTGAATAGGGTCTCCTGCTTGTGCAAGGGGTTGGACTAGAAGACCTCCAAGGTCCCTTCCAACTCTGGTATTCTGTCACTTGAAGCAGAGCATTCAAAGATGATTTTCAGGTACAAGTATGAATTTTTTTCCCTATCACAGGATGCTGAGTACAATCATTTTTGATAATAATGATTAGAGAAATATCTGGTTACTGTAGAGAAAGAGGGAGCTAAGACTTAAATGTCTCTTCTCAGCTCAGCAAAAATTACTTTATTATTCAAATGCACATAATATTAATATTGTTTATAGTCCAATTTGCAAAATCTGGGAGAACTACCGATTTAAATATCACCCCACCTATATTAAATCCATTGTTAAAGTACCAGAATTTAAAAGGCAAGTCAATTTTTAGGGTAATAAGAATATGGAAAATGAAACTAGCACATTGAATTTGAATTGACATTTCCTCTAGCAACTATGAATGCGTTTTTCATTGCTGTCTTATTTTTTTTTCTCACTGCCCAAATAATGTTGGTTCCTGCCTCATAGATACCAGCTCTTATACCTTGCCTTTCAGTGTTTTCTTTTCTGTTGCTATCAAAGTGGATACCCACTAGGTGGAGCTGCAACAATAGGTTTCTTCTATTTATGATAATAACTGGAAATGGTCATGAACCAATTTGAAAGGCAATGTTCATTTTAACAATTCAGATACACTCCTGTTAATTTGTATTTTATAAAGGTTGAGCAGCCTTCACTGAATGTCTTGTTAACCAGAGTTTTAAATTTGCTTCTAAATCTGCCATTTGGGCAGTTGCGAATAATGTTTCTACTCCCTCCTCTCCCACCAGTGATTCCACCGTTCCTTTAAGAAGCATCCACGTGTACATATATGAATACATGCCCTTGCCAACAAGAGATATGATTTTCAATGTAAACCTTCTGCCCAGATTTAAAAAATAATTCCACACATGCTTAAGATCTACCCTAAAATGGAGAGACCGATGATCTGTTCAGCTGCTCATTCATTCACTATTCAGAAGAGAAAAAGAGAGGAATAAGGAATCTATGTAAATAAATAAATTGGATGGAATAATAATATCAACAATATCAGATACAAAATGGATACAATACTGATAAACACAGATACAATGTGATTGCTTGGATTTCTATTTTCTATTTTTATAAAAACCAGGGTAGGCGGTCTGTTAGCTGAAAGTAAAATCTTGCATTTTGACTGTTGACTCATTGATTAGTATAGCACCTTATTCTGCACATTTTGTTTGTTTTTGTTTTAACAAGTAACAGTGAGATAGTTCACTATTCTATTTTACTATTAATTGGCAGGAAATCAAGATTAATTAGCATTCCAGCATGATCCTGAACATTGTATTCAAAGAGTGACATGGATAAAAATGGAAAGCTTTGAACTCAAAAGGCTTTTTTTTACCACTGTCTTCATTTGCATTTATTTAGAGAGTCATAGAAAAATACATCTTTACAGACATCTCTAAGCAAATAAAAAACATTCCAGAAATAAGTACAAACACATAACATTCCAGAAATGAATACAAAGACATAACGTTCAAGAAATAAATCTAAGAGGACACCATACTATTTTTGAGTTATCTGATTCTCAATCAACATCCCTGATTTAGTGTAGTGCTCCTGTGCCCCAATTTGGCCCCTACCTAAATATGTTAGTTTTTAACAAACAACATGACTATTTGATTCACCAGCTACAGTGGTGGGAATTACATTCCAATTCATCTGGAGGGCATTGTTAGGGAAGATTGACCTATTATTAGACAACAGTAGGTGAATGAATATTGTTATTCTAAATATTACATCTCCTTAACTGCTCTCCTGGATAGGATAGAGAATTAGACTGATATCTCTTTGGGAGATTCAGTGCATTACTGATTTCAGTTTGCTCTCAAAATATATTCTTCCACCTATTTGCTAAATCAGAAACCACTGCTTTCTTAGAGGCATTTTAGATCAACTCTTCAGTACATAGTAAAACTATTCCCAGATAATCCCATTTCAGCCTACACATAAGAAAAGTGCAAGAATGTAGAAAAAGGAGAAAGAGCTGGCAGAGAAATAGCAACATTGCCAGAAATGAAGAATCCCAAAATTACCTGCACTTCTTTTTCTAACAGAATCATCTTTAAACTGATTGGAGACTTAATCAATTTAAAAAAAAAGCTAAAAAAGCTAATACAATTCTTGTTTGTATAAACAGAAGCATAGAATCATGTGAAGCATTAGTATCACTTTATAAATCCTAAGTAAAACCACACCTGGAATACTGCATCCAAGTTTGGTCACCGCATTACAAAAAAGATGCTGAGACTTTGGAAAAAGTGCAGGGAAGAGCAACTAAGATGATTACAGGCCTGGTTACTAAAATATATGAAGAATGCTTGTAGGAATTGGGTATGGATAGTGTAGAGAAAAGAAGGTCTAGGGCAGGGGTCAAATGCTACCAGTTTGCTCTAGTTCAGGCGAACTGGTAGTGATAAAAACTATCAGTTCAAGTGAAACAGTAGTAAAAAAATGCTTTAAAAAGGTAAAAAAAGAGGTTCCGACATAGGAATCTTTTTATTTTTTTACTTTTTAAAAGCATTTTTTACTACCTGTTTACCGGAACTGGTAGTAAAAAAAAATGCTTTAAAAAAGGGGGGAAAAAAGGATCCGATGATCGCACAGCACAGCTGATTGTCGATTGTCAATCAGCTGTGCTGCGGGATCGTGGGAATCTCTTTTATTTTCTTTTTTAAAGCATATTTTTATTACCAGTTCCGGCAAATAGGTAGTAAAAAGTGCTTTAAAAAAGGTTCTGGCGATCACAGCTGTGGAATCGTTGGAATCTTTTTTTACTTTTTTAAAATGATTTTACTGATTCCAACCTATTTGTCAGAATCAGTAGTAAAAGAATGCTTTACAAAAGAAAAAAACAGGTTCCAACGATTGTGCTGCAAAGCTGATTGTCAATTATCAATCGTCAGTCAGCTGTGCTGCGCGATCATGGGAACCTTTTTTTTTTTTACTTTTTAAAAGCATTTTTTTATTACCAGTTCCAGCAAGTAGGTAGTAAAAAATGCTTTTAAAAAGTAAAAAAAAAAAGTTGGTCATGCCCACCCAGTCACATGACCCCCCCACAAAGCCATGCCCACTTAGCCACACCCATAGAACCAGTAGCAACAACATTTACATTTCACCACTGGTCTAAGGGTGACATGATAGCAGTATTCCAATACTTGAGCAGCTGCCACAAAGAAGAAACTTATTTCCAAAGAATCAGCAGGCAAGACAAGGAACAATGGATAGAAACGGATACAGAAGAGAAGCAACCTGGAATTAAGGAGAAACTTCCTAACAGTGAGAACAATTAACCAGTGGAACAATTTGCCTCCAAAAATTGTGGGTGTTCCAACACCAGGTGTTGGAACACCCAACACCCGGTGGGTGTTCCAATCTCTTGTGGGTGTTCCAATCTCTTTTTAATTGTGGGTGTTCCAATCTCTTTTTAAGAAGAGATTGGATGGCAACTTGTCTGAAATGATATCAGGTCTCCTGCTTGAGCAGGGGGCTGGAAAAGAAGATCTCCAAGGTTCCTTCCAGCTCTATTCCGATTGACTGATATTACCTTCCTCATGTTTTCCCCAAGAATGAGAAACTGCATTAGTATTGTTTGACAGCATAGTTACAATATATTAACATGAGGAATTCAGGACAAAATTAAAAAAAAAAAATAAGATGGCAGTAATGGACTCCATGATTAAAGTCCCATCTCCCCCCCCCCACTTTTTTTTACACATATCACATTTATCACTCATGCTCAGATCACCTCTGAGGAGTATCCAAACACTTCAGCTGGTACAAAATATAGCTACATGGGCAATCTTAGGTGCCCCAAAAATGACACATGTAACATCTTTGTTATATGGGTGCAGGCCTGTTTCAGGGTCCAATTGAAGGTGCTGGTTCTGATCTTTAAAGCCCTACACTTTACACACAACACAACACAACTGACTCACACACAATGTAAAAGTGCTGCATTTGACCCAAAATGCCCCCTGCAACAAGTAGGAACCTCACACAGTCACAAAAAGTTCAAAAACCAACTTTCACACTTTTTCCACACAAAATGCCGCGTATAGCTTTGTGAGATTTTGTGTGTTTGTATAGTTAGAGTGAAATGCTACAGAAACACACCAAATCTCGGAAAGCTGCAGAAATATTTTGTTTTATTATTTTATTTTATTTATATTTTTAGATAAAAGAAGCTAAATTTAAAATTTCCATAACTTTAAATTGCTATGACTTAAATAAATAAATAAAACTCCTAAAACCCCCTAATTAACTATTTTTTAAAAGCTCCTGCTTACTTACCAAATTGAAGGCACAAGGCAGGCAGATTGAGTTGCTCGCCAATTGGATTGATTGCAGGAAGGCAGATTGAGTTGCTAGCTGATGCAATGGATTGCAGCAGCCAAAGCAAGCCAGGAAAAGCAAGCATCAAGCTGCCAAGTAGGCAAGTGGGGACCAGGCGGTTGGGTGGGCATGGGTGGGGGGACCAGGGATTTTTGCTACCGGTTCTCCAAACTACCCGCCACCATCACTACCGGATCACCCGATGTGGTCCAAACCGGGATATTTCACCCCTGTATCACAGTATTTGAATATATTTTCCAGTCTTCATGGCTGCTTTACCGAGTACTAATCTCCAGTATATTTCTTGACTACTCGTTATTTTACTGTTGATGATTGATACTAAAAGGTGGAAGCTATATACCACTTTGATATCTTCATTTTCAATTTTAAGGCTTGTTTGTTCTACCTGTTAACAACTTAGATCCTTTGTGTGTGAAGTTTTATTTCCAATGAAAAACACTGGGCCATTCTGCCTGAGATTGAACAGCAATCTAAGAGGTATAGATATCTTGAAGGTTTAGGTTTGATTCAGGGGTCGGTTTTACTTACCTTTACTACTGGTTCGCAGTGGGGCCATGCGTGTGTGCTGGCTTCACTTGCGTGCACACGTGTTCTTCTGTGCAAGCGCAGAAGCTTCAGCACATGTGCAGAAGCATTTTGATGATGTCAGGGTTGATGGGCAGAGCCTCCTGCCAGTTTTACTACCGGTTCTATAGAACCTGTGCGAACTGGGGGCAACCCACCACTGGTTTGATTCTTCTAAATAGCTATATTCCACATACATTAATATGCCTGGGCAGGGGGCTCTACTGTCATCAGCAGGCCACATTCTTTAGTAGACCAGAGATTGAGATTCCTTAGGTAGTTTTTTGTTAATAACCACTATGAGGTAAGGCATATTTGTTGAACAGTACATTATCTTCACTTTGGATATAGTTCATCTTGAAGTACTGTAGATGAGTTTATTCAGAAAAACTGTATCAACAAAAAATAAAAAGAAAATCAGTTGAAATTATTTTAAATGTCATATTTAAATACCTATATGTACACAAACAAGGGATGCGGTGACTCAGTGGATAAGATGCTGAGCTTGTCGATCGAAAGGTCGGCAGTTCAGTGGTTTGAATCCCTAGTGCCACGTAACAGAGTGAGCGCCTGTTACTTGTCCCAGCTTCTGCCAACCTAGCAGTTTGAAAGCACATTAAAAAATGCAAGTAGAAAAATAGGGTCCACCTTTGGTGGGAAAGTAACAATGTCTTCTGTGCCTTTCGCATTAAGTCATGCCAGCCACATGACCACGGAGACATCTTCGGACAGTGCTGGCTCTTCGGCTTTGACACAGAGATGAGCACCGCCCCCTACAGCTGGGAACAACTAGCACATATGTGCAAGGGGAACCTTTACCTTATTACCATATATTTACCTTATGCACACAAGCAGTTTCTGAAAGATGTTGCTATGATTTGGGAACAGGAGATAAATTGTGATTCATATTGATTTTTTTTTTTTTACAATCATTGTAGTATTTTTCCCCCAGTAGTCAATATCAGAAATAGCTACTGGCTAAACCTAGGAACCACTGAATTATATAGTACTTAGATACATACATCAGAGTAAGCTATAATTCATAAAACATTTTGATTTGTGAATCATGGTTTATAGTTTAGTGTTAATCTGTGAATTATCCATTTGGCATATTTTATATGCCATGGTTAAGAAAATCCTCAGGGTGGTTATTCATGATGAAAGCAGAGTTGCAGCATAATAAATTATGGAGAGAAATTCAAAAAATAATTGAAAGGTGAAAAAATTTACATACACATACATACATAAATACATTCATACATACATACATACATACATACATAATAGTGCCTATTTCAGCCCCACATGAAATTGAAAAAAAAATGGCAAAAAACAAATTTAATAGAGTGGGAAACAACCAGACTAAAATTTAAAATTTTACCCAACTCAAAAAAACAAGCAAAACTGCTTTCCTAAATTTTAAATTACATTATTATGCAAATCATGAATAACCGAATGGATAAAAATGCTAGTTAGTAGTATAGCAATATTAAAAAATGCTGGAGTAGCCAATGGATTTCATCATGTAAGAAAACAAAGATGACAAAAATCTAAAAGGATACATTATAAGTTTGATAAAAAATACAGAACTCCTAAAAATGAATAATCAGTCCATCAACCTCACCATTATTATTTATTTATGTATTTATTGGTTTGATTTATATGCCGCCCTTCTCCGGAGACTCAGGGCGGCTTACAATGCGTTAAGCAATAGCCTTCATACTTTTGTATATACCTGCTTAGTAGGGCTTTTTGGCCCCCCCTAAGCGGTGTTCTTTTTTATACAAAGTCAGTTTATTGCCCACACAATCCGGGTCCTCATTTTACCTACCTCGGAAGGATGGAAGGCTGAGTCAACCTTAGCCTTACATTCAAACACTTTCTACTTGGGATAGTAACAGCAACAAAAGCGCAAACTCATATGCATGTATGGTGCATTCAGATTCCAGAAACAGATTAAAGATATAGAAAGAATTATTCAACCAGATCTTTTATAATGATATATTTACACATTAAGAGAAGACTAAAAAATGAGCTTGAGGGAAAGGATGGATTTTAGAATAATGACATAATTTGAAATACTTATACAAAATCAAGTTAATCTATTATAAAACATATAATTGTTATGAAAATATGAAATTTAGAATATATTTTCTAGAAGAAAAGAAAAATTGAAAAAGATGAAAGAATTCTACCATACTGTTTGCTATAGAATCAGTTGTCAAATACCCATTCTTTCTTCTAACTCTCTTATATGGTCCATTCTCATTCTTTGCCATCCATTTATACATCCAATGGCATTTTGGAGTATGATTCATATTTTAATACAATTTTTTTTTTTTTGAAAATGGAGAATGCATGAAACCAGAACTTTTTCTCTTGGATTTAATGGAAAAAGAACTGGAGAAACAAAAATTGGAACCTTGTTTTATATATGTTGACAAGAGCAAGACTATTGTATCCACAAAAATGGAAAGACACTTCAATTCCTACTATGGACGAATGGTTACAGAGTTGTCTGAAAGGACAAAATTAGCCTAATCCATTTTCTCTCAGCTCATTCTCTCTTCTATAACAAGCAGATGTCTCTCATATACCTTCTCTCAAAATCTAAATACTATGCATTTGAACAAATTTTACACATGATGCTAAAAACTGACCATAAGTGAATAACAATCCAAGTGAGCATAAGTAATTTTTATATCTGGGCAAAATTTGCAGCATCCAGGTCAGTAAATCTTTCTCTTTTCTTTTTAAAAGAAAACCAACTGAATATTTCATATCCCTTTACATTCCCAACAAATGGAGGCATTGTATTCATTTTGCCACTATGTTACATTATATACTGTTAATGTAAATACCTTAAGCATTTTTCTTAAAAAAAAAAACTTCGATATTATTCTTTGACATTAGATTTTCCTAATGTAAGTTTTAAAATCCAGATAGCTTAATGTAAACTAAAACAATCACCCCCACAAAAAACTAAAATAGAGCTGCTGAAATGCAACTTATAGTAGTATAATGTACCTTCTATTTCAATTGGAAAGGAGCTTTCATTAGGAGCTTTGAATCAGCTCCTAATGAAATTGTGTCAGAATTCATTTACATCTCTAATCCAGAGTTGTTTTCAGGTACATATTCACAGAAAATATCAGAACTGGACAAAAATGAATTAATAAGTACAGGTCAACCAAAAAAAGACTAGACAAAAAAAAATGCACTGGAGGAAATTTTGAAGAATCAGAATAGATTATTATGATTGCTTTTCAGGAGACAGGAGTGTGAGATTAATACATACAAAAGGAACAATGAACTGGATAAAAATATTCAGAGTTTCATCAGATATCAAATTAGAGCTGGTTTTTGTTTTGTTAACAGCTACATGGAAGGCTTATTCTAGTTGGATGAGAAATTAAAAAGTCAGAGATTCAAATTATGATTCCAGAATTAAAGCAGGAGAATTTTATCATTGGTTGTTCACTGTAAGTAGCACAACATTTCTACGCTCTTCCCCGATCAGCTTAGTGCAGAGTGTCAAACTCATGGCCTGCAGACTGGATGTGTCACATGCTAGCCACACCCACCCATGTTAGTGAAGAGAAAAAAGTCATGATACATCATGTGACAGCAACATGACGTGATCAGTTTGACACCCCTGGCTCAGTGCATAAATCATGGACTATTGTTTGCTAAAACTGGAACGTTTTTCTCTTTCCAATCTTGGCATAATGAGTTTGGCTCAAGTAATAAATTGGGGGGGGGGATTGTTTAAAACTATGAATCTTTCTATCAAACACCGTGATGAATGTGTGTGTTAAATTTTGGGATGCCACTCTTTTATTTTAGCACATCTTCAGTTTTGATTCTTTTTCTTTTTGGTTCATTTGTACTTAAAGAAGGGAACATATTTTTTTTCAAGCTGTTGTTGACATACTCAAAGCAGCAAGTTTATTTGACATATGTGTAAAATCTCACAAGGCTCACCTAAGTCCTATAGAAAATGACAGGGAAAAAAAACAGCAATCTCTTTACAAACCTGAGAACTGCATGCTGTAACTAAGTGCCTTACCAATAAGCTTGGTGTAGGCCATGCAAACAGCATAAAATGTGATTGTCATGGGTACTCTGTACATAATATATTCATCCCAAGGTGCACGTAGATTTTTACTATTAGCTTTAAAAAGATTCAACTGCATGTGAAGCTGAGTGTAAAACATAATGGAAGGAGGAATGTGAATCGAAAGATGTATTATTTAGTGGCACAACAAGAGTGAGGAACCACGCTTAGGATGAATGCCAGGTGGTCCTTTGGTGCTGGAGATACATACACACAACACTGGTACATTAATTTGTCAAATCAGTTTTAGGCATTCATTACAGTTTCTCAGAATGGCACAATGGAAATAGTTGGGAGCCATGAAATGGAAATAGTTGGGAGCCATGAAAAAGAAGGTTTGGGGCTTCAAGCAGTTCTGGGATAGTTTGTCTACCCATAATCTAGAAAAAGCATCATGAACGTGCTAAGAATCAAGGTTACTTTCATTATTATGGCAAGCTTTTTCTAAAACCTTGTCTATGTTAAATGTACAATTTTTCAAGGCTATTTAATCCTGCAGTGCATAGAGAGTCTGTCTTTGTTCTGAAGTTTTGTTTCCAAACACACCCTGTGTATTATTTAAGAGTCTGATTTTACTGCTAGCTGAGGATTCATGTGTAGTTGAAATTAGCAAAATATCTCTGCTTACTAGTGATGTTAAGCGTATAAGAGAAGGGCTGAAGTTGCAAAGGGGGCAGTTTATAATGCAGGATTTTTTAAAGAGCAATACATTTCTGTTATATTTCAACTATGCTATTTTAAGTTTATACCAAATTGTTGGAAGAAATATCCATCTGGTTCAGTTCCAAAATGGGACAAAGGCATTGGAGACAAAATGGAGGCTGGAGGTTGATTGGAAAAAGGATCCATTTAATAATGAGCAGAACCACCAAGCATGTGTGATTCTGGGTAGCTGACCACATGGAGTTGAGAGTGACGGGTTTTTATACCTTCTCCTGGGCTTTGCACTTGAGCTTCCTGTTCCTGTTGAAGAACATACATTCTATTGGCTATTGTCAGACTTCCATGGGGCCATGCACGGGTTATGTCATAAAAGGCCTTGTAGGTTGTCTGAAAAGTTTGGCTGAAGTTTCTAAGGGTGATACAATGTCCTTAGGAAATTGTGCAATATAGTGAGCTCTGTGTTTTAGTGGGTTAATTCTATTATGTCCCGAAGGGTCAGGTCTTAATCCCATCATCCTGGAACTGAGGGTCTTTTGTTATGTAGATAGGCTGGCCCAATCTTTCTCAATGGGCACAAAATATCTGCTGGGGTGGGGAACTTGGGGCTCTAAATTTCTGTCTCCCTTAAGATTTTTTCTTTCTCTTTTAGGGGAAATATTTTATCCTGCCTTTTTAAATATTCCTCAAAAATATTTCATTCTTCCGGGAAAGGGGGGTGGGGGCTTCCCACAATCATTTTTGTAAATTTCTAAATTCTGACTTCTAATGGTAGAAGTTTAAAATTTGACAGTGGTTAGAAGTGACTGGGGACAAAGACATCCAGGAAAGGAAGTAGCTAATATATACTATACATTGGCTGAGATAGACAAAATAAATAATGGTTTTATGAGCAGACTAGGTAGAGTAAGGCAAGGCAAGGCAAGGCAAGGCAAGGCAAGGCAAGGCAAGGCAAGGCAAGGCAAGGCAAGGCAAGGCAAGGCAAGGAAAGGCAAGGAAAGGAAAGGAAAGGAAAGGAAAGGAAAGGAAAAAAGAGGGGGAGAAAAAAGACACTGGGGTAGGTTCAGACCTAATTAATAATTGAAAAGGACTGTAGGCTGCAATAGGAAGTTGAAAAAAAAACTTTGTAGAAGAAAGCAATGACAAAGTAATTCTTTGCAGGGGTGCAGGGGTGAAATGCTCCTGGTTTGGACCAGATCGCCCACTCCAGTAGCTATGGCAGTGGCTGGTTCGGAGAACCGGTAGCAAAAATCCCTGCCCCCTCCCATGCCCAGCTGAGCTGCACAATCATCAGATGCTTTTTTTAAAAAATTTTTAAAGCATTTTTTCTACAATCTCTTCGGCCAAAAAAATGCTTTTAAAAGTAAAAAAAGCCTCTGATGATTGTGCGGCTCAGCTCGGATCTCAGAGGCTTTTAAAAGCATTTTTTCTATAACCTCTTTGGCTGGAGAGGTTGCAGAAAAAATACTTTTAAAACCCTCTGATGATCCCAGCTGAGTTGCCTGATCGTCAGAGGCTTTTAAAAGCATTTTTTTTATTGCTGAAGAGGTTGTAGAAAAAATATTTTAAAAGAAAAAAAAAGCCTCTGATGATCAGGCAACTCAGTTGGGATCATCAGAGCCTTTTAAACCATTTTTTAACAACCTCTTCGGTTGAAGAGGTTGTAGAAAAAATGGTTTTAAAAGTTAAAAAAAAAAGTTGCCCATGCCTACCCAGTCACATTACGCCACCACCACCAAGCCATGCCTACAGAACTAGTAGTAACAAATTTTAGATTTCACCACTGACCAGAAGTGAACATTGTCTTGCAGTATATTTTATACTTTCATGAACAGGTCATACAATACTAATTGGGTACCATGATTTAAGTTAGAAGGCTTTCCAAATTTTACATCTTATAATTTCTAACTACTTAATGATTAGACATAAAATAGGCAAGATAGGAAGTTTGCATTTTTTAATGGAAAGTGACCTGGATTTACATTTTAGTGTTTAAATTACCTACATTTTGCAATACAATTCTCAGCTGAAAAATATGAATAGAAATCTAAACACAGAAATATGGTTTAAATTACTATGTGTTCAACCTATACATTTTAGAAAAAACACATACAAAGATATATTCATAACCAAGAACATGCAATTTTTACTGCACCCTTCTTTAAATAATTGAAATATTTGAGAATGGTTGCAAAAATGGGAATATAAATTGAGGAATAAAAACTGCCCTGGTCTGAGACATGCTTTTATTTATCAGTCACAATCAGTCACTTCACCTGAACAAGTGATAAGTCTCATTCATACTAGAAGAAGAATGGACAGGAAATTGTATTATTTTTCTTTTTTTTTTGCCGGGGTAACTGATTTCAAGATGACGGGCATGTTCACACATCTAAAACCTTTCCTCTTTTTACCTGTGTGCAATGCATGTGATGGATATTGTTATCTATATAGTTTTGGCGGGAAAGTTTGAATGTAATTGCTCTCAGTTGATTGGCTGACTTCCAGGAGTGCAAGGTATATAAAGGGAGCTGTTTCTCTGGGCCAGTTGCTGGATTCACACTATGAAGTAAAGAGCTCTTGTTACTCATGACCTGGCTTCTGTGTCCTCATTCACCCTACATAACGTTGGCAATGAGGATGGGATGTTGAGGCACAGAACTAAGGGAAGAGTTGAAGCCACGAAGCAACAGAAAGAGCTGAAACAGAGAATCCAGCCAGGTGGACAAGTGGAAAACCCAGAGACAAATGCAATGTCTGCTTATGTGCCACCAACGCCTTTTGACCCTGCCAGAGAGAAATGGGGCTCATACATGGCTCGATTCGAGTGTTTCCTGGAGGCCAGCGACCTACAGGGGCTCTCAGACAACAAGAAAAGAGCTTTCTTCTTAAGCCATTGTGAACCCGAAGTGTTTGACATGGCTGAGTTACTATCTGAACTGATCCCAGTTCAGACCATACCATGGCAAGCTCTACAGACTGTGCTGAAGGCACACTATGCCCCGGCGCCTTCCAAATTTGTACAGAGGTAAGAGTTCCGCCAGCGACTGCAGTGAGAGGGAGAACTGATCAGCACATACATGACTGCCCTGTGCAAGTCTGTGATGCACTGTTAGTACCAAGACCTCGATGATGTGCTCCTAGAGCAACTAATCTGTGGTGTGAGAGATATTCGCCTACAGAGAAGACTGTTCACCCGAACAAACTTAACACTACACATTGCACTAGATGAGGCAAGGCCTCACGAATCCTGCATGAAGGATACAGAGACACTCCAGAGACCAGATCAAGCAAGGGCAACACAGCGGTCAAGCCTGGTACACTGCGAGATGGTCCAAATAGAAAGCGAGGAGGAGTCTGACAAGGACGTCTTCTGAACCGAGAAATACCGGCAGGACCAGAGAGACCACCGAGAAGCCTGTATGAGCTGCAAAGGGTCCCACCATCACCAGACTTGCAAGTTCAAAGACACCATTTGCAGGTGCTGCGATAAGAAGGGACACCTGGCAAGGGTCTGCAGAGCTACTCAACCAGCCAGCCACAAGTCACGAGGTGCCTCCAGCCAAGCAGAGCTGGCACCACAGAAAAGGACCAATAAACCTGGTGACTACAGGAAGGGCACAAAATTCAAAAGCTATGAAACCTGCACCATCCTCATTGGCCAGGCAAGCACAATGCTGGCAAAAAGGGAATACACCATGGGTCTGGGGAAAAGCCGAAACTGCCGCATTTGCCACTGTAAAGAAACTTTTGTCTGCAGAAAGCTTTCTTATCCAATACAATGCCATGCTTCCCCTTGTGTTAGTCTGTGATGCGTCCCCATTTGGAGTGGGGGCCATGCTGAGCCACAGACTACCGAATGGACTAGAGGCGCCCATTCCTTATTATTCCCACACGCTGTCCAGCGTTGAGTGGAACTACAGCCAACTGGACAAAGAGGCTCTAGCAGCCATATCCAGAGTTAAGAAGTTCCACAAATATTTATTTGGCCAGGACTTTGAACTTGTCACAGACCATCGGCTGCTGTTGGGCCCTGGCAGGGGACCATCCGACTCCTGCTGCATTGTGTCCCTGGATGACACACTGGCCAATCTTCTTAGCAGCGTATTCATATCGCCTGGTACACCAGCCAGGACTGAGTTTGGGGCATGTTAATGCCCTCAGCCGCTGTGCATTACCAGGCATCATAGAGGACCCCAACTGGAGTTCCAGTCTTGCTTATCAACGCGCTGGACTCAGGGCCTCTCACTTCCGTGGAAGTGGTGAAAACCTCTGCAAAAGACCATGTGTTAAAGATAGTCATGAGTTGGGGAATTCAAATGTTTTGTCAACTAACGCAACGAATTAGCTATGCAAGGGGGTTGCTTATTGTGGAGTGATCAGGTTCCCTTGTGCCTAAGGGGAAAGGTTTTACAGTTGTTGTATGAGAGACACCCCAGGATTGTGAGAATGAAGGGGCTAATCAGGAATTATGTATGGTGGCCAAACATGGACAATGACATCACTGAGCGGGTGGGGAAGTGTCAACCCTGCCAAGAGTCTAGGCCAGATCTCCCCACAGTACCCGTAAGAGAATGGGAACATCCCCAAGGCCCCTGGTCAAGAATCCATAAAGATTTTGCGGGCCCCTGTCACGGCCAAACCTTCCTGGTCATAGTTGACGCCTATTCAAAATGGCTCGAGATCAAGCTAATGAATTCCACTACCACTGACACAATAATCAGTATGCTCAGGTAGTTATTCACCACCCATGGATTACTGGACATGCTGATCTCAGACAATGGGCCCCAATTCACTGCCACACAGTTCAAGAGGTACCTGGCAGAGCTAAAGATCAGGCACGCACTGTCTGCCCCATTTCATCCAGTCAGTAATGGGCAGGCTGAACATTTCATGAGAACGGCCAAGGAAGCACTCTCACGATTAGGCCCCGGGGACTGGCAAGCAAGGGTAGATAAGTTTCTGGCTGCCCAGCATGCCACACCATGCACCGCCACCGGGCGCAGCCCAGCCGAACTGCTGATGGGTTGGAAACTTAGGTGCATACTAGATAGGTTACATCCTAACTATTTCTCCAACAGTTTCAAAGGATCAGAAAAGAAACTGAGGGAATTCCAGATGGGGACACCAGTATGTTAGAAACTACGCAGACAGGCCCCTATGGGCAGCAGGGACGATTTCGGACACAACCGGGCCCAAGTCTTACACGGTAGACATGGGAGATGGGAGAGTATGGAGTAGGCACATAGACCAGTTATGAAAAAGGGTAGTCACTGAACCAGAAACCATGCCCGATGATCTGGTCCCTAACTACCAACCATTTCCAACAGTTAGCTCAAGCCTGAGACAAGTGGAGGATTTATCTGAAGACTTTGGTGTCTGGAGCTGGCAGCCCGAGGAATCGAGACCAACCGAAGAAGTCAACGCCCCGGAGAAATCCAGGAGGTTCCATTAGCGGAGCGGGGAGAAACAGGAGGTCCCTCTGACTCGCTCAATGCCACGCCACAGACTGAACTGCACAGGTCTACTAGGGTTCGGACACGCCCCGGTCACCTGTGTGATTTTGTATGTAAATGTGTATCCCAAGTGCCTTCTGGGAGGGACTGGGTGTTATGTATATAGTTTTGTCGGGAAAGTTTGAATTTAACTGCTCTCAGCTGATTGGCTGACTGCCAGGACTGCAAGGTATATAAAGGGAGCTGTTTCCCCGGGTCAGTTGCTGGATCCACACCATGAAGTAAAGAGCTGTTGTTACTCACGACCTGGCTTCTGTGTCCTCATTCACCCTACTTAACAGATATTAAAAAGAAATGGGACTTTGATCATCCAGTTGTACCCACCATGTTGAAACCACTGACTATCATTTGATATATGCCTGCTGGGGCCTCCAGAAAACATGAACAACAACCAGATCCTCTAAATCTGTACAGGTAGCCCTCAATTTACAACAGTTCATTTAGTGACCATTCAAAGTTACATCGGCATTGAAGAACTATCCCTGTAGTGTTTAGAAGAACTGCTTTTTGGTATACCTCTAATTTTAATGAAACTTTATTTTACTGGTTTAGAATTATGAGTTTTATAATCTCTTAGAATCAGAACTGAGAAATAACATCAGCTCCCAACACTTCTTGTGATGAAAATTGCTGATAAATTCTGTTTTGGTGGTGGATGTTTTGTGAAAAAGTGAGATAACTTCTCACAAGCAAAATTAGTACTGAAACATGACGATAGGCAAATCCATTCATTCATTCATACATATATACACCCATAGGACAGGTGAAATAAGAAAAACTTGAGTATGCTGTGCTCTACCACAAAATGATGATAGAAAAACTGATGAGATTACAGGAGAAATACTTGTCCAAACTTGCAGTGACGAAGTGAAGTTCGAGCAAACCTCTCCTTCAAAAATAAACTTTCTACTTCCGTAGAAGCCCATTCTTATTAGAAGGCAAACTGTGAGGCTAAAAACCAGTAATTTGTCTACAGTCTTAATTACAAAGCAGAACTGGAGATTGAGGTCCTAATATATCAATTCCTTACTTCCAATTCAGTTCTCCTTCTCATTTAGAATTGATCCTCAAACTCTCATATGTTATTATTTTTAAGGTTCAGTATGCTATTTTTTTAAAAAAATTCTCTAATTTAAAAATACTCCAAAAATACTTTTTTAAAATTTGCCCCCTCAGAACTTACATCATTTTCTCCATGTGCTTATTCATGAGAGTAAAATAAATTATCTCCACTAAAACTGAACTACTTTTAAGAATCTTATAGATTAAAATCCAAAGCTTGCCCCCATCATTTTTCACATTCATGTTCCCTCACACATTTAAACTTGTCTTGGCTACATCAACTAAATTTCCCTTGAAAGACTGAGAATCCAACCCCACTCAGTCACAGTCCAGGAGGAATTCAGTCATTTCAAAAAGTCTCATTATATAAGATCCTTTTATTGCCTTCTATTATTTATCTTTCTTGCGCGATCACCTTTTCCTACCCCTTCTTTTTCTTAATTCAAATTAATCAGGTTGTGCAGTGAATAGTCCTTCTTTTCCATAGAAAATTCTTTTGAAAAGATTGAAAAGTCCTCAGAAATCACAATGCTCATAAAATGGTGGAGATGAGGGGGAAGCAGGAAACCTTTTATTCTTTCCCTTAGACTTCATTGACACGATGAAGTTTCACATAATTTGCAGACTGCATCTCATAAAATACTGGCAAAATTTATTCATTTCAAATTAAATAGATGTAGCACAGAGTAATCTTTCTCTATTAAATATGTCACTTTTTGCAATTGTTTCTTAATATCCCTCACAGCTTCCATCTAAGATTAGCACTTTCTTTGCGGCCACAGTTTCACTAACCTACTGAATTATTCACTGAAGCAGAACCTTCAGATATCAGGTTAGAAAGGCCTTGATTATGGCAGGAAGTGAACTGTATAAACCATTTTTCTTTAAAAAAAAACCCTCATAGAAAAACCAGAAATCTGTACTAAATGTGCATTTTAAAAAGTTCATAATTGATAGGAATTTAGTCAGCTGTGACCTTTTGCATTTTGTTTACAATAATGTACAGTAACATTTGGACAAAGCTAGAAAAGTGTTTTTTTGTTTTTAAACATTCATATATGAGGCACAGATCTAAATGGAGTCACATGTAGATAAATTTTATTTGTTAGCTTAAGGTGGAAGGATACTGAGTGCATTATTCCTGAATGTGTTTTACAAGAAAGCTACTTGTTTACATTTTGATATCCAGATTTTGCTCCTTTGCTAAACGTGTTCCACAACATTTTAACCCACTGTGGTGATGTTATAAAACTTACTTTTAACGAACTGTCAGCATGGGTCATTACTTTATGCCAATCAAATGCTGAAAAGCTGAATCAACCAAGGAAACAGTTGCTGCTTTTTCAGGTGTTAAAATCCAGAAAATCCACCACTCAGCTGGTTGATGACGTACGTGTCCAGAGATACCCAGGAATTTGAAATACAACTTTGACACAGAACAGGCTCAAAGCATCCACTTTCTGAAGGCACCACAGTGGGAAGAAAAAGAGCATTCTGCTAATGTCTGCTAGAAAAAGCAACTTTGAACAATAATTCATCTGAACATCTTTCAGCCTTTCAAAGATTTGTTGTACTGTGGAAGCTTTTGATATACTACTGATAACCAGTGACAAGAGCTGAATGATCAAGTAACTGCCTTTTTTCCATTTCAGTCTAAAAATACTTCAGAAATTAGATTTGGGTTGGTTTTTTTTTAAATTCATGCTGCTGGATTGCCCAACGCTAGAAAAATAAACAACTATTTCTGGAAGACAGAAAGAGATGATATTGCCTTCTATTAATTCCCATTTGCCTTTAAAATGACCCCAGGGTATGTTTTTTTCTGTTCCATTGCCAAAGTACACATTTCTTTGTTGGGTTGCCTCTGTTGGCTTGGGCTATAGAACTTCAGTTTGTTGTAGGCGATCTTTTTGGCTGCTGAGCATTGGCTCAGTTGGCCATTCAACTGAACCAATGCTTATTATTCATTTTAATGCATTCTAGCATTAGCAGCGGAGTTTATTTACATATTTATTAAATTTATATTCCCAGTGTCTCTGGATGGTGCTCAAGTTAAGCAAACATTCAAAGCACAAGAAAAGGAATAACATAAAAAGTTGAAATACTACAAAAGCTATGACTTTTTTAAAAAATATACTTTTTCTTTATTGGGTAGTTTTCTTCCTGGATTTGATTTTTATTGTTATGTCCATAGATTTTACTGATTTCCAGCCACATGAGCTACAATGATTTCATTCCTAGTTCCCTAACAACCACCCAATATTTATATATTATTTCCCTGAGTTAGTGAAATTTACATACATGGATATCTGGGTACAAAAATGTGTATTTATTGGTGAAATTCCCTATACTCCCAAGTAAAAAATTTGGGATTTCAATCAACAAAATAAATAAATATTTGAATAAATCATTATTGGTTAAAATTAATTATTAAATTAATCATTCTAGTGACAGGTAGTCCTCACCTTACAGCCATTCATTTAGTGACCATTCAAAGTTAACAATGGGTCTGGAAAAATAATTTAGGATAGTTTTTCACACTGATAACAGTTGCAACATCCCCATGATCACATAATCAAAATTCAAACACTAAGCAACTGACATGTATTTAAGTTAACCTTTTGCGACTTTCTGATAAGCAAAGTCAATGGGCAAGCCAGATTCACTTAACAATCATGTTACTAACTTAACAATTGCCATGATTCACTTAACAAGAAAGGTTGTAAAATGGAGCAAAACTCACAACCACTGTCTTGCTTAGCAATGAAAATTTTGAACTCAGTTGTGTTCATGGATCAAACACCATTTCTACACAAATTAATCTCTTGCATGTGCACACATACTCAGACAAAGAAAGACACTGTAGTAATATGACCTCAGTAAATGTGAATCTATGAATACTTATTGATAGTAGGTCTCACTGAAACCATGATCAGATGAGTATACCCAATAGTAGCTATGCTAGAGATTCAAATTGGGCAAAGCTTTGGAAAGAAGCATTTTGCAAAGCAAAGCTCTTCTTCTATGAAACATTAAAGAATCTGCTTCCTTTGGAAAGCTCAGTGTTACTGCTTCAAAGGATTTCCATGGCTGCCTGGTCATATGTGTATATTTGCATGACAACCTATGAAAGCTGGGAAAGAGTTCTTTCAAGTTTTTTTCCCTTTCTTCTTGCTATGACAAATGAGATGATAAAGACCTTTACGTTGGTCTTCAAGGACAAGGTAAGTAAATCTCAATGAATTGAAGATAAGTAGTTATTTTTTCCAAGATAAGTGAGAGTAACTATTTTATTTTTTATTTATTTATTTGTCAAGCATATATAAGATAACAGGTAAAAGTATAAACATAATTTGAATACATGAAAAGAGTAAGAGTATAAAGGAATATTAGGACAGGGATGGTAGGCACGCTGGTGCACTTATGCATGCCCATTACAGACTTATTAGGAATGAGGTGAGGTCAACAGTGGACAGGTTAAGGTTAAAGTTTTAGGGGTTTGGGGAAGAAACCATGAAGTCAGGTAGTGCATTCTAGGTATTGACCACCCTGTTGCTGAAGTTATATTTTTCTGCAATCGAGTTTGGAGTGGTTTACCTTGAGTTTGTACCTATTATTTGCTTGTGTATTGTTGTGGTTGAAGCTGAAATAGTCATTGACAGGCAGGACATTGTGGCAGATAATTTTATGTACTACACTTAGGTCAAAGTGAAGTTGGCGTAGTTCTAAATTGTCTAAGCCCAAAATTTGAAGTCTGGTGGCATAAGATATTTTATTGCAGGTAGAGGAACGGAGGACTCTTCTTGTAAAATATCTCTGGTCTTTCTCAATTGTATTTATATCTGATATGCAGTGGATAGTTCCAATCACTTTCACTCAGTGTGCTAGTGTGTTTCACTCAGTGTACTAGTGTCCTTCTTATGTCATTTCCTACCATCCACAGATAGTGTCTGCCTTCATAGCTATGTTCCAGAACAATCATGCTCATTCAACATATGCACATAGAAATACAGTGTTTGCTGAAATTTGATCTCAGAAAGCATTAGTCTGTAGTTAAGGTCTTCATAAATAATTAAAGGAAAAGCAGGTTGGTTCAAACTGGAAAGAATTTGCTGTAAGGAATATATAAGCTAAGTTAAAGCCTGAGTGCTCAGGATCTGGTTCCTTAATGAATTAGAATCAGGGGAATAAGCACTTCCATGGAAAAAGTAATTAGGTGGAGGTGAAGAGAAAGATAAATCTGCTGCAGTTAGACAACTGAGGGGCAGTGAAAACATTTAGAATTAGGAACCTCTGGACAAAAATAAGAGACCTATCCCAAGGAGTATAGAGGCAAAAATGAAACTCACAAAAATTGAGAAAGGTTTAAAAGTGCCGGATGGAGCTGTGGGACAGGAATACAGCAAGAAGCTTAGTCAGGAGGCAGTGTGAAGAAAAAGGAAAAGGTTAAACTAGACAGACGTAATCTAAGACAGGGGTCCCCAAACTCTTCAGTTCATTGACCCATAAATGTTTATTATATGACAACAATTTAATAAATCTACTTTAACTAATAGTACAGCAAATAATACAATTGACCCCTTGTATAGTTCCATTGATGCTTGGAGCTCAGTATTGACCACTTGAAGAAACTTCTGGTGTAAAAGATAAGGGAATAAGTGATTAAAAAAAAGACACCCCAACACCCCACCCCAGACCACCCCAACGATGCCCTTGAGGTGATGTCCCGGTGCCTGGAGGCCGTACGGATCTGGATGGGGAGGAACAGGCTCAGGCTCAACCCATCCAAGACCAAGTGGCTGTGGTTTCCGACATCCCGATATAGTCAGCTGGTGCCATCACTGACTATTGGGGGTGAATCATTGGCCCCCATGGAAAGGGCTCGCAACTTGGGCATCCTCCTGGACTCACGGCTGTCTTTAGAAGAGCACCTGACGGCCATGACTGGGAGGATTTTTCATCAGGTTCGCCTGATTCACCAGTTGCGTCCCTTTCTAGATCGGGACTCTTTACACACAGTCACTCACGCCCTCGTCACCTCCCGTCTGGACTATTGTAACGCTCTCTACATGGGGCTCCCCTTGAGGAGCACTCGGAGGCTCCAACTGGCGCAGAGTGCGGCCGCGCGGGTGGTTATGGGAGCGACGTGGCGCTCCCATGTAACACCCCTCCTGCGCGAGCTTCACTGGCTCCCAGTGGTCTTCCGAGTGCGCTTCAAGGTTTTGGTTATCATCTTTAAAGCGCTCCATGGCTTAGGACCTGGTTATTTACGGGACCGCCTGCTACCACCAATAGCCTCCCACCGGCCTGTATGCTCCCATAGAGAGGGGCTCCTCCGGGTGCCGTCGGCCAGACAGTGCCGGCTGGCGGCCCCCAGGGGGAGAGTCTTCTCTGTGGGAGTACCTACCATCTGGAACGAGCTCCCCCCGGATATACGGAGGATCCTGGACCTGCGCACCTTCTGTCGCGCGCTCAAGACCTATTTATTCCAACAAGCCGGCCTGACCTAAGTTATTTTCTCCTTTTAATTATGAATTTTAATTTGTTTTAAATTATTGGGGTTTTAATTATCAGCCAAATTATTTAATTCGTTTTATTCTATTTTAAACTTTTGTATTGAAATGTTTTATTTATGGCTGTACACCGCCCTGAGTCCCCCAGGAGTAGGGCGGTTTATAAATCTAATAAATAATAATAAATAATAATAATAACAACTTCTGACTAAAAAAAAATAAGAAGGGGGTGGGGTGGGGGAAGAGAAGGAAGATTTTCACCTTGCTTCACTCTGCCAGCCATAGTACTAGTCTCTTTAACTGCCAGAGAACAGGGACAGCTTGGGGCTACAGGGGTATAAAGAGTCTTCCTTGGCAGTGGTTAGCCAGTGGAGGATAGAGAAGTTGGAAGCTTCTCTTATGAGGAAATCACCCAGTAAATCAGCTGGGAGAGTACTGAGGCTCAAAGAGTCAAAAGAAGGTCAGATAGGCTAGACAGAGGAACATTGATCACAGTAGGTGGAAACTGAGGGGAAAAAACACACTATAAGAAACACTACAAATTTGCAGACTCAGCTGTTGTTTGGGAATCTTTTTTTCAAGGAAAGGAAGAGAATCAATTTGTTAAAATATCCAGTGTGCTTTAAAAAATATATATGGTACCCTCGAGAGAATGAAATGCTAGATTTTCTATAAGACACTTCAACAGAATAACATGGGCTTCATTCCCCAAGTTTAGTAGCTTAGGATCTAAAGTTACGTACCTTTTTGTGATAACTGCTTTTGTATGTGCATGGCTACTGTTTCTTTGTTTTAACAGCAAGTGCTAAAGCTGTTCTTCCTAATTCACAATTAGAGAATGATTTTTAAAAAATGAATTTGCAATAAAATGGAGGAGGAACAGCCTCCTTTGGGTTGGTCAAAGATTTATCACCTGGCTTGGGAAAATGTCTGCAGATATTTTATGTAAGTAATTTAAGGGTTAGTTTCTCAGATCCTAAAATAATTCTGATTATAACAGTGGTTCTATACAGATTCGCCTTGAGTTATGACCATTTGTTCGGTGATTATTCAAAGCTATGTTGACATTGAACAAAACGTATTTACAGATAGTCCCCAAAGTTATACAGTAGCCATTGCAGCACTCCCATGATTAAATATCACATGTCACTTGTCTGGCGGATCACCTGCACTTAAGACCACAAGGTTGCTTCAACTTTCTCCACTTGCCTATCTCCTCTCCATCTTTGCTTTTTGGTCCTCTGTTCTTCATGGCCCCTGCCACTCTGTGTTCCATCATCCCTAGCTGACTTTTGCTGTCTTTTTGTTATTGCTGCTGACCAAGCATGTCTGACAAGGCCCTTCGCTAGGCAGCTTCTGACTGCTCAACACTTTCTTCCCGAGGTGACTTATAGCAGTTTCCTCAAGACATTTGGGTGAGAAGATCTTACTTGGCCAGCAACTGCCTGATGAAGAGCAAGTTTACATAAGTAGCAAGAACAAGAAGATGGAGAAAGTCAGCTGGGGCAAGGGAGCATAGGATAGTAGATCCTTAAGGCGTACAGCGTCAAGAGCAGTAGTAGCCTGAGTTGAACTCAGGCCTAGTATGAGTTGAGCTGGGCTGACCAAAAGTGTGATGAGCTGCTGGGCTGGGCTTGGATAGCTGCAGCTTCCTGGGGGAGCTGCATATTTGTGCTGCATTGTGGCTCAGGGGCTTCTTTTAGCCTCAGAACTATGCACCAAGAATTGCCTGAGACGTATGTTTCTGGAGCTGCATGCTGCCCCACAAGGCAGGTTGCAAGATGGCCAGAAGTGCAGAGATGGGGGTGGGGGAATGGGCAGTTGAGGCAAGTTGAAGTGGAGGCAGTCCACATCCTTACATTGGAAGAATTGAGGCGCAGCGGCTGGGAAGTAGCTTGGATTGGGGTGGATTCTCAGCTAACAACATGAGCTTAACAATTGGGATCATAGTCCTTGACTTACGACCACAATTGAGCCCAAGATTTCTGTTGTTAAGTGAGACATTTAAGTGAGTTTTGTCCCATTTTATGACCTTTCTTGCCTCAGTGAAGTGAATCATGAAGTTTATAAGTTAGTAACCTGATAAGAGAAACTGGTTTCTCCATTGACTTTCTTGTCAGAAGATCACATGACCCTGGGACATAGCAATGTTCATAAATATGAAATAGTTGCCAAGCATCTGAATTTTGATCACATGATCATGGGGATGCTGCAACGGTCATAACTGTAAAAAACGGTCATAAGTTACTTTTTTCAGTGCTGTTGTAACTTTAAATGGTCGCTAAATAAACTGTTGTAAGTTGAGGAGTCAGTTGATGGAAACTGGATTGCTGTCACTAAGTGATGCAGTCATACAATGGCAATGACAAAAAAAGAATCTCAATTATCATAATAAATCAAGGATTACCTGTACTCACAATTTAAAAGGTCAGAATCATGCAAGCTGCTGTATTTCCTGTAACTCTATAGAAATGAAAGTTGGACTCAGAATTAGAATACGAATAATATTGATGCTTTTTCAACTTTGCTGTTAGAGAGGATTCCTGAGAGTATTGTGGACAGTCAAGAAAATGAACAACCAGATCATTGAGAAAAAAAAATCAACCCAGAATTCTCACTTTTGGCACAAATAACCATGTTCAAATTATTCTACTTTGGACATATTATGTGAAGGCCTAAATCTCTTGAAAAAGAGATGCTGGGAAAGGTGGAAGAAGAGAAAAGAAGAAGACAACCATCAGCAAATTGGATGGACTAAATTACAGTGGTGATGGATGCACTGTTAGAAGAACTGAAAAACCAGGTTAGGACAGATCATCATGAAAAAAAAAAAACATCTATCTGTGTAATTGCTAAAAACTAACAATGACTTGATGACACATAATCAATCAAAACATACAATTTAATATTTTTGATTTCCACATGATATGCGTAGGCTGCTGCTACATTGGGGTGCATTTATCTATCTCAACTCCATCTATGTAAGTCTTGTTAAGTTACTAAACTATTTTCCCCCCTGATTTTCCCATCACATGTTGAGTGAACATTGGCAATACACACACTCCACAAACCTATTTGTCTTTCAAAAAGAGTTAAAAGTCACAATGATTATCTAAAAGGCATTCATAAAAACCTCTATAATTTGATTAAACTAAACTAAACCAATTCAAACTCTCATACATTTTTCATTTTCAACAGCCTCATCAACCGTCAGCAATATATGATCTCTCTGCCATTCACAGTTAATATTAAAACTGATATTAATACAATAGGCAAAATTAGAGATAAAAGATAAGCATTTGACTGATCATAATCAAAATGGTTACATCTATATATTTGTGCGAGCACATTTTTCTCTTGATATCATGAGAGGTTGTTTCTTTCTTTTTGTTTTTAAATTCTAGCTTATCATTTGGGATAGAATAAGCTATTATACAAAGAGGAGAACTATGGAAAAATTAAATTTCTACCACCCTATGCATAGTAGACTTTTTCCAAGACTGGGCTACTGTGTGTTTTCACTTAGAAAGGGCTGTGAAGTAGTATATAAGTCTAAGTATTATTGCTATAGGGACGCAGTGGCTTAGTGGGTAAGACACTGAGCTTGTCAATCGAAAGGTCGGCAGTTCAGTGGTTCGAATCCCTAGTGCCGCATAACAGGGTGAGTTCCCCAATACTTGTCCCAGCTTCTGCCAACCTAGCATTTCGAAAGCACATAAAAAATGCAAGTATAAAAATAGGGACCACCTCTGGTGGGAAGATAACAGCGTTCCATGCGCCTTTGGCATTTAGTCATGCCAGCCACATGACCACGGAGACGTCTTCGGATAGCACTAGCTCTTAGGCTTTGAAACTGAGATGAGCACCACCCCCTTGAGTCAGGAATGACTAACACATATGTCTTTATCTATTTATTTGCTATATAAAACAGGAAACAAAACATGACTATGAATTCTAGTTAATGTGACATTCGACCTGTATTATGTTGTTGATAATTACTTGGATTAGGTAAAAAATGACTTATATAAGAAATAAATCTACAGAATATGTCTATTTCCAAATAAAGCATTACTTAGCTTACTATTTGCTTCATTGCCTGCATGCTTTTCATAATATTTATATGTTCCATTGATAGCAATATATTTGTGTTATTTCTGTGGCTTAGTATCAATCCTGAACTACAAGCATGGTCTAAGAAAAACAGTTCTTTTCTGAAGGCTACTCAGTAAGTAGTATTAATATGTTTATTTTTAATATTAGGTTTAATTGAAAACAAATATAATTATAAAGGGGAATGGCCATCATGCAGACAATTACATATGGGCATCATGGTAATGATGATGGTAAAAATAATAATATAAATATATCTGAGCGTATGTGTGGCTTGATAAAAAGACATAAGTCAATAAGTCAAGCTGCTTTGATTTATTGTTTTTGCCAGCTAATATGAATGTCTTCCTTCAGGAACCATTGAAGGTTTCCATAGCACTTTAGTTCTTCCATATATATGCAGGAAAGAGAGTATTTCATACAGGCTTAATTGCTTATAAATAATTTGGAATCCTTCACTAATGAAATGTTCAATACTGTGTGAAGAAACACATATTCTCAGAATATTCTATTTGTACAACGAAAACATGTGAACTGAACAAATTCTCCATGGATTATAAAACGGAATTAATGATAATTTGTATTCATCAGGTTTGTCACACACACACACATATATATGAAATTAATAGGAATATGAGTCATGTTTATAAAACAAAAAAGCAGTTAAAGAAGTTGCTGCAAAGTATAGTTAGAAAAATATTTTTGAACAACGTGGTTATATACGTACATTAAAAAAAGGAATCATTACGTCAACTTTAACTTAAAATTATGTACTACAATATCCTAGAATTAAAACTTTTTTTTATCTGTAAGCATAAAATAGTGGGAACATAGCTACATCTAGAATTGAATAAGTGTGAGCTCTTAAAGGTAGTCCAGGCAAAAGAAGCATACACTCTGTGTATTAATACTAGTTTTATTGTAAGATTAGAATAATAGCATCTTGCAAGTCTAAAAGCACCTCTCCCCTCTCTTACATTCATTCTCCAGAAAAGTAGAGAGGGTTCCTTTTGAGAAGCTTTCTTTAGTCCCATGCTTCTTCTGGACTTAGATTTTGCTTATTGGACCATTGTCTAGACCCTTGATGGCGCACCTAGGGCACGCGTGCCAGAGGTGGCACGCAACACCTTCTCTGATGGCATGTGAGCTATCACTCCAGTTCAGCTCTGCTGCACATGCACACACACCTCCTGCTGGCCAGCTGGTCTTTGGGTCTCTACCATGCATGCGTGAGTGGTGGGGCATGTGTGGGAGGCCATGTGCACATGCATGGGGGCAGGGTACATGCAGGGAGCCATGCATGTACATGTAAGGGTGAGACACAGTGGTGAGATTCAGCCAGTTTGCACCACTTCGGGAGAACCAGTTGTTAACTTTCTGAGCAGTTTGGTGAACTGGTTGTTGGAAGAAATCATTAGGGCAGAGAACCAGTTGTTAAATTATTTGAATCCCACCACTAGTGAGGCACATATGTGAAGGCTGCACATGCATTGCATTTTGGGGGTTTGGGAGTTCATGCGCTTTGGGCACTCGGTCTGGAAAAGATTGGCCATCAGTGGTCTAGGCTGTAGTTCTTCCTTCTGTATCCCAAGATCATTAACATTACCAGCCCTTTATGATAAGCATTGTTCACAAGAGTCTTAGGAACACAGGAAGATGATCTAGAGGCTAATTTCCTAGCTACTTTTTTATGTATTAGAATTACCTAGAGCATTCTTCCCTGTTGAGTTTCACATGTATCCAAAATCTGTTCTGTGAGATCCAGCATTTTGATGAGAGATACTTGGTTTATCTGATTAAGACAGCTTCATTATGAACTGGGTATTGAGTTTATGCAGAAATTATTTTAGCCAGAACGCATCCAATTATGGTTTTAAATATTTTACTATGTAAACTTGCATGGAGCATCATGTTAAATCATTTGAAAGAATTTATAAGTGCAAGGTGATTACTTACGATTAACATTGTGGTTTTTGAAATTGTAAGCTTTTCTCACTTTATTTTCACGTTTTTGCTATCTTCATATTTAATATTAAAATTAATTACCAGTTATATTCATAAAACTGTTAAGTATGATTGTACAGTGTTGCCCACATCAAAAATAGCATGCTAAAATGCATGGATTTTGACATCCCTTTTCCTGCCCCTCACATACACTGTATTTATATTGAAAATGCACATGCATTTCCACAGCCATACTTTGCTGAATACAGTTCAGTTGATGAGAACATAAAAATAAAGGAAAAGCCATGAGAGAAAACTTGCTAATTTTCAAAATGATTGGCATGGCAAGTCATCAGACTGGTGCGTTTCAATAGCAAATTGAAGAGTTGCCTCCTATTTTTTGACTGCCAGCTTTTATTTCCCATTTTATGCTGAGCTGGGCACTCTCCAAAACAAAGGAGTAGTTGGATATATTGCAGTTATCCATCAGTTTTATTTTAAAAATGCTGATTATGGATTCATTAACCCAAGAGATTCTTATAATTACTTTAAAAGCTGATACTTTACTTGGTACTATGCTAATTTCTTAGCTACCATTTTAATTAGAAGAAACTAAACTTTCATCTTAAGAATAAGCCAGTACACTTTATGTACCTCCTTGTTGTTGGGACACAGTCAATGATATCATGACTTGTGGAATGAGCATACTAGGACTTTGCTTGTGCTTTACATTATCTTGCCTTTGCTTTTTTGCAAAAAATGGGTGGGGGTGGACTTTGAACAGCATCACTGGATAAGAATTTGGAACTCAATAAGAGAGGTGAGGTACTGTAATTGCACTTCAGACTTCTCACCAGTGGTGGGTTGCTCCCGGTTCGCATCGGGTCACAAGAACCGGTAGTAAAAAAATTTAATAGTTCGGAGAACTGGTAATAAGATTGGCTGGCCACGCCCCCAAACCGGTTCCCAACAGGTCACCATTCACTTACCCCGCCCACTCCCAATCTATTGCTGTCTCCTGATTCCCAGCTGATGGCTAGAGGGAAAAAAACTGTTTAAACTCTTGCCATAGGGCTTCAAAGGGCCGCCCTACAGTTGATCAGTGTTAAAAGAAAACAAATGAGTAGACCGGTGGCTGCAAAAATAGAAAAAACAGCCCCTTTCAGCTTCAGCATAGGTTAATTAGCACAAGTTCAATATATCGGCCTCCTGACTTTCAGCTGATTTGCTCTCAGCTGTTTTGCGCAGGGCTCTGTTGCTAGCTTCAGAGTGCTAGTGTAGATTTTTTTCCCCCTAGCTATGCTGAAAAAACGAAACTGAAAGTTTGGTCTTTGCTGCAACATGACAAAATGAGGCAGAGAAGGATTTCTTTTTTTTTTTTCCTCACCAAAAAAGGTAGGTGCAAAACTGCAAACAATGGGAAATTTAAAAGAGGAGAGTTCAAGATTTTAAAACACAAAAGAAAAAAAGCTCTGTTTTTTTTTATTTTTTTATTTTTTTATTTAAATTTCTATACCGCCCTTCTCCTTCTGGACTCAGGGCGGTGAACAGCCAATTTAAAACCAATGCAATACAATAAGTTAAAACGTACTAAAATCAATATAAATTTAGGCTGAAAATACAAACCGAATAAAAACTCTAAAGCTCTAAAAATTTAAAATAATTTAAAATATTTAAAAATAGGAGGGATCAGGCAAGTCCGGCAAGTTGGAAGAGATGAGTCTTCAAAGCCCGACGAAAGGTCCGGAGGTCAGCGATAGTTCTCAGATCTGGAGGGAGATCGTTCCAGAGGGTGGGGGGCTACCACAGAGAATGCTCTCCCCCTGGGGGTCGCCAGCTGGCACTGTCTGGCTGATGGCACCCTGAGGAGGCCCTCTCTGTGGGAGCGAACTGGCCGGTGGGAGGCAATAGGTGGCAGAAGGCGGTCCCGTAAGTGCCCTGGTCCTAAGCCATGGAGCGCTTTAAAGGTGATTACCAACACCTTGAAACGCACCCGGAAATCAACCGGCAACCAATGCAGCTCACGCAGGAGAGGTGTCACATGGGAGCGCCCTGTCGCTCCCATAATCCCCCGCACGGCCGCATTCTGTACCAGCTGAAACCTCCGGATGCATCCCAAGGGGAGCCCCATGTAGAGAGCATTACAGTAGTCCAAGCGAGACGTGACGAGCGCCTGAGTGACTGCGTAGGGAGTCCCGATCTAGAAAGGGCCGCAACTGGCATATCAGGCGGACCTGATAAAAAGCTCCCCTGGCCACAGCTGTCGTATGCTCCTCTAAAGACAGCCGTGGATCCAGGAGGACGCCCAAGTTGCGCACTCTTTCCGTGGGGGCCAATGATTCGCCCCCAATAACCAACGATGGAGTCAGTTGGCTATATCGGGACGCCGGCAGCCACAGCCACTCAGTCTTGGAGGGGTTGAGTCGAAGCCTGTTTCTCCCCATCCAGACCCGCACAGCTTCAAGGCACTGGGACATCACTTCCACGGCATCGTTGGGGTGGTCTGGGGTGGAAATGTACAGCTGAGTGTCATCAGCGTACTGATGGAATTCCACCCCAAAACCACGGATGATCTCACCCAGCGGCTTTACATAAATGTTGAACAGAAGGGGCGAGAGGACCGACCCTTGTGGCACCCCACACACTGGGCGCCTCGGGGTCGACCGCTGCCCCCCTGTCAACACCGATTGCGACCGGTCGGAGAGGTAGGAGGAGAACCACCGCAGAACGGTGCCCCCCACCCCCAATCCCTCCAACCGGTGCAACATGATACCATGGTCGATGGTATCAAAAGCCGCTGAGAGGTCTAACAGCACCAGGATAGAGGAGTACCCCCTACCCTGGGCCTTCCAGAGATCATCCACCAACGCGACCAATGCCGTTTCGGTGCTGTAACCAGACCTGAAGCCGGACTGGAGCGGGTCTAAATAGACAGCTTCATCCAGGTACCGGGGGAGCTGCCGCGCCACCACACTCTCAACAACCTTCGCTAGAAAGGGAAGGTTGGAGACAGGACGATAATTTACCAAAACAGCCGGGTCCAGGGAGGGCTTCTTGAGGAGGGGCCTCACCACTGCCTCCTTCAAGGCAGGCGGAAGGACACCCTCACTCAAAGAAGCATTTATAATCTCCTGGAGCCAGCGTCGTGTAACCTCCCGGGAGGCCAGCACCAACCAGGAGGGACACGGGTCCAATAAACATGTGGTAGCGTTCAGTCTACCCAGGATCCTGTCCACGTCCTCGGGAGCCACAGGATCGAACTCAGCCCAGATAACACTCTCAAGACTGGGTTCAGTCACCTCGCCCGAACTAACCCAGTCAGTGGCCAGCTCATCCCGAATCTGAGTTATTTTATCATCCAGATATTGAACAAAATCCTCAGCACGTCCCTGCAAGGGATCCTCCCACGCTCCCAGATGAAGGAGGGAGCGGGTCACCCTAAACAGGGCGGCTGGGCGATTATCTGATGACGCAATAAGAGCGGTGAAATAATTAGATTTCGCCGCTTTTATTGCCACTAAGTAAGTCTTAATATGAGCTCTTACTAGTGTCAAGTCAGATTCAGAGCGACTAGCCCTCCAACCACTCTCTAGGCGTCTTTTCCGGCGCTTCATCTCCCTCAGCTCCTCGGTGAACCAAGGAGATAAGTGAGTTCGGCGCCGGGTCAGAGGCCGCAAAGGCGCGACTCGGTCCAAGGCCCCACCGGCTGCCCTATCCCAGGCAGCCACCAGGTCCTCAGTCGAGTCGCGTGTCAGTGTCTCAGGAAATGGCCCAAGCTCCGTCTGGAACCTATCAGGATCCATCAGGCGCCTGGGGTGGAACCACCTAGTTGGTTCTGCCTCCCTGCGATGAGGTGTAATGGTCAGAAAGTCGAGACAAAGGAGCAAGTGGTCAGTCCATGACAAGGGTTCAAAACCTATATCCCCAATATCATGACCACTCAACCACTGACCAGAGACAAAAACTAAGTCCAGGGTGTGTCCACCAATGTGAGTCGGGCCCTGAATTACCTGGGTCAGGTCCATGGCCGTCATGGAAGCCATGAACTCCCGAGCCATCTCAGATGTTTCACCGATAGATGGCAGGTTGAAATCCCCCATGACTATAAGCTTGGGGGTATCAACCGCCACCTCGGCTATAGCATTGAGAAGCTCGGACAGGGTCGTTGCCACGTGGCAGGGAGCCAGGTACGTGACTAACAGACCCATCTGCCCACCAGGGCCCCATCTCACAAAGGCGGACTCACACCCGGCTATCTGAGGTACAGTGGCCTCCCTCGGACCCAGGCCTTCCTTAATAATGACCGCTACTCCCCCACCCCTGCCCTGGGCTCTCGGCTGGTGGAATGCAAGGAAACCCGGTGGACACATCTCCACGAGGGGAACCCCCCCCCCTCGTGGCCCAACCAGGTCTCGGTAATGCCGGCCAGGTCCGCACCCCCCTCTTCAAGAAGATCACATATGAGGGGGGCCTTTAACTAGGGAATTGTAATAATTGAGATACTATTAATTGTATATTGTGTTGAAAGCAGAAATGGTTAAGTTGTGGTTTGGAGGAATATATGGGGGAAATTATTTGGTTTATTATTATTGATAAATATAATTGATTTGTAAGAAATTGGATTGCATGGAAATAATTAGAATATTCATATTCATATTGATTAATATACAAAAAAGATAGTTATATAACTAATTGATTTATATTAAAATGTTGAATTTGTATTAAACAACTAATACTATATAATTAACTAACGTGAGGATGGATATAAAAATAGATGACAATGGAAAGGGGTATAATATAGAATAGAAGGGGAAAATTGAATTTGATTAAGATTAGAAATGAGGACGAAGAGAAATATTGGTTTTTTTTAAAAAAAACAGATGAGGAATAAATATGACAAAAAGGAAATATAGAAATTGTAAATTTAATTGAAATGACTAAACACTGTTTAAATTTGTGAACCGGCCAAATACTCTGTTCAAAGAAAATACATTGTATGCTTGTATGTGTGTTTCTAATTATTGCTATTTATTCATATTTGTTCTCTTTTATTCTTTAAAGTTTAACAATTCATTCTTTATCTTAATATCTTTATATTTGTTTGGGATTGGCTTTCTTTCCTTTCATCTTTTTTAATTGCTAATATTGCTATTTATTCATATTCTCTTTTATTCTTTAAAGTTTAACAATTCATTAATATATTTATATTTGTTTGGGATTGGCTTTCTTCACTTTCATCTTTTTTATTGTACAGCAATCTTTCTCTTCAAACCTACCACCTCTCTCTTTTCTTTCCTCTTACTTTCTCTTCCCCCCCTCTTCTTCTCCTCCCTACTTCCTCTTCCTTTCCTCTCTTCCTCCCTCTCTTACCCTCACTCCTACTCTAATTTCTCTTCCCTTCCTTCTTCTATCTCTCTTCTCCTTCCTTCATCCCTCTTTATTGCTGTATACTTTTATCCATATGGACTACTCAGAGGGCTGAAAAAGTTATTTTTACCTGGTCCTTGCACTTTTGACCAGTCCTTGAACTTACAACTGTCCTCACATTTTACGTTTTTGCCCTATCTTGTCACCATGGTGAAGAGAAGCAGTTGTGAAATGAGTGACACTGTTGTTAAGAATGCTACAATGGGCATAAATGATGACCAGTCATAAGTGCGAAGACCGGTCAAAAGTGCAAGGATGTGTCAGAAATCACTTTTTTCAGCCCTCTAGGTAGTCCTTTTGTGCCTATGGACTATTCAAAGGGCTGAAAAAGTTATTTTTCACTGGTCCTCACACTTTTGACCAGTCCTCAAACTTACGACTGTCCTCACATTTTACGTTTTTCCCTATCTTGTCACCATGGTGAAGAGAAGCAGTTGTGAAATGAGTGACATGGTTGTTAAGAATGCTGCACGGGCATAAATGTGAGGATGGTCATAAGTGTGAGAACCAGTCATAAGTGCGAGGACCTGTCAGAAATGACTTTTTTAGCCCTCTGAGTAGTCCCTATACACATAGCCATGGCCACCCGGTCACATGACCAGCTAGCCATGCCCACAAAATAAGCCATGCCAACAGAACCGGTAGTAAAAAATTTTAGAACCCACCCCTGCTTCTCACAGAATTGTCTCAAATGTGGATATTTGTTAAATGTGTTAAATCTCATCGTCCCAGGGCTTATTTACACTGTAGCCTTAATGAGTGCTTTTGCTGGGTTCATGCTGACTTGATTCTAAACTGATTTAAGAAAATCTTGTCTGGACTGAGACTTTTCAGCAATGCCTTGTAGCATATTCATTCAGACTTCAGGCTGTCACATCGCCTCACTGAAAAATTCAACTGCCTCTTACCTTTTTCTAGCAGGAAGGTGATGGCCAATCACTTAGCTTCCAATGCGTAGGCTCTATGGGATATATTCTGGATAGACTGTACATGTTTGTGTGCGTTTGTCTGTATATATGCTTACAGTTCAAAAACACAAACATTAAAAATGTATACAAAGTCAAAACAAACTTATATATACATAATTAAAGCATCAGATGGAGCATAACCACAAGTTTTAAAATTAAAACCACTTTCTTTCCTTTTCCCTGTTTTTCATGAACAAAGTTGGTTACCGCGCCTGCTACAGCACATCTTTCCCATTAGCATAATGGTTAAAAACTGGTCTGTGCAAAACATTCCTGGTTTAAAGCCAGACAGAAATATTTTATTTTTCTGAATTACCTTTTTATTTTTCTGAACTCCTATAGCTGGGCTTTTAAAAAACAACAACAGTCCACTGGATTACTGTTCCATCATAACTCTTTTATGGGTTTTTTCCCTAGTTTTGTTTGCTGACTAGAGTCCAGTACACCTGGGCGGACAATACATTCAAATAAATAAAAGCTATGCAATTATGAAAGATTTGATCCAAAAGGCACTAAAGTAAACTTTATACAGAAAAAAAAATGGTCAGGGTGTATTTTGGCCTCTGTGAAGTAGCCAAAATGAAGGAGTAACTTGGAAGAAAATAAAGACAGCAGACAAACCAGATAGTGGGGTTTGTTGACAGAAGTAGGAAAACATATATTTTGAGAGCTGATGCACCCAGACATTATACTGTATTGATTGAGCACTTTACAAAACCATCCATTCTTGAGTTCCAAAAACGACTACTGTTCTGTACTGGTAGTGGGCAATCTGGCAGTGCAGATAAGCCCCTAGTTTTCTTCCACCATTTGTTGATGGTAGTGGCTTGTGAAAATCCAGTAAACACTGACAGTAGAAGAACCAGATTCAAATTTGTAATGAAAAAAAAAATTCCCAGAGTTTTGAATAAATATAATGCAGGTGGTATTAGTGTATGGTTGGGAATGAGACAGAAGAGGACAGAAAAAGTACCGTATTTTTCAATCTATAAGACGCACTCCCCCCCACAAAGTGGGTAGAAATGTCTGTGCGTCTTATAGAGTGAATGTTGCTGAAGCCCTGCCCATCCTCTGGCCCCCATCCTTTGGCCATTTTCGGCCTCTGTGTGTCCCATTTTGTGTGCCTCTCCATGCCCCAATTTCAGCCTCCGCGTATCCTGTTTTTGGCCTCCATGTGCCCAAGTTTTGGCCTCTGAGTGTACCATTTTCAGCCCATTCCAGGTGAGGGGGATATGCGGCAGTGATGATCCCCACTGCCTAAAACGGGCTAAAAATGGGATGTGTGGAGGCCGAAAATGGGGCACGCAGAGGTGGCAATAGGCGGCAATGATCCCTGCAGCCTGGAACAGTTAATCAGAGGTATTCCAAGAGGCCGATCCAACTGCCAATCAGCTGCTCATGCTAAATCAGGTTGCGATAACGTGCTAAAGCTGACCAGGCTGTTTGCTGTTTGCTGCAAGGACATTAGGCGGATGAATAGCGATAAATGCTGGGAGGCAGAGGCAGAGGAATGAAAAAATGATTGTAAGTCACTCCCCCACCCCCAAAATAACTACTCAAAGACAACAAGATTTTTGAGTAGGCTTTTGTCTTTATTTTTTTTTTTTTAACCAGAGGCCTTTAATATTTTTCTTAGTATTTCCTAATATTTTGGTCTTTGACTTAGTATTAACTTTAGTATTTCTTAGTCCCTTTCTGTAATCTGAATAGCTGGCTGAATAGGTATATATGGTAAAATGAATTAGCTTAAATTATGGAATGTTTTGGGCAAGGATGGAATTGAAAGTTTGTTGCTGAATGCGATAAGAGCAGTATATGATGGAACTAAATCATGCGTGAGAATGAATGGAATGCTTAACAAATTGATTCAATACTTTGAGCAATGCATAGGACAAGGATGTTTGATGATCTTTTTGTGGTGTTTAATGTATTTATGAAAAAATACTTAAGGAATGCTTGCGGTGATGATAGGGGTGCTTATTTAGGGATGTGTGTATACATATAGTTTTGTATGCAGATGATGCTATCTTGTTGGCTAAGAATCCAAATGATTTGCAATCAATGTCAAACTGTATGATGCCGTAAGGAGTATGACTCAGAAAATTAATGTGTCAAAGCCCAAAGTAACTGAGTTTGACAGGGAAAATGAAGTGAATGATTGCAAGAACAATGTTGAAAAACTTGAACAAGTAGATGAATGTTTGCATCTTTTTACTAAATCTGGGAAAGGGATTTTTGATTTGAAGAAATATAAAACAGGTATGAATAAAAGTGTGCTTATTCCAGATTTGTTTGGATGTGAAGGATAGGTGTGTCAGGAGAAACATAAAAGTTGAATGAAGTGGAAGTGAATATTTAAGAAGTATATGTGATTAAACCAAAGCAGATAGTTCAAGTGGGTATTGGGTGAATGTAGATTGAATACAAATCAGGGGTGAAATCCAGCAGGTTCTAACAGGTTCTGGAGAACAGGTAGTGGAAATTTTGAGTAGTTTGGAAAACCAGCAAATACCACTTCTGGCTGGTCCCAGAGTGAGATGGGAATGGAAATTTTGCCACACCCACCAAGATACGCCCACAGAACCAGTAGGAAGCTTTGAATTTCACCCCTGATACAAATATAATGGACCAGTATGAAAAAAGGTACATTGAAATGATCTGGCCATATATAGAAAATGAATGTTGATTAAAATACTGGTGTAGGCTTTCATTATTGGTGGAATATTGTTGGATTTGGGATTTTAGTGGCCAAGATCTTGACTGTGTTTGCCTGTGGTTTGTTCAACAGACTACCTTGCCCAGGGGTGGTATTCACTTACATTCGCTACCGGTTTACAAATGTGAGCTCGCTACTGGTTTGCAAATGTGAGCTCGCATGTGCCAACTCTGTGCATGTGCAGAGCCTTCCTCACATGCGCAGAGCATCAAAAATGGGATTTGATGACATCCAGGCGGGTGGGTGGAGCCTCCCGCAGCCACCACTACCGGTTCACCCAAACCAGATAGAACCAGCTGAATATCACCACTGACCTTGCCTCAGAACATGCCAGCCACAGTGACTAGAGAGATATCAGGTAATAAATTGTCTAGATCACAGTCACTAAACCCTGAAGCCCAACACTGCTCACAATGATTAAATTGTAAAACAATATATCACCAAACAGTGAAAGAGTTGTTGCTGTTGCTGCTGCTGCTCTTGTTGTTGTTACATATGATATTGTTACATTAGCTTGGAGACCACAATGCTATTGCAGAGTAGTAGTTTGGCTGCCAATTTACCAGCTCTGTCGTAGGACATATTGGTGTGCTTCCCCATAGGGGATGACTTTGTATAAATATACAAAAGTATGAAGGCTATTGCTTAACGCATTGTAAGCTGCCCTGAGTCTCCGAAGAAGGGCGGCATATAAATCAAATTAAAAAAAAAAAGAATAGTAACCCCTTCTTGCTTGAAAGTTTGTGTTCATCAAATGGCTTCACCTGCATTGTTAATAAATCACTAGTGTGTTATGGTCCTTCTTGCTTTAAACATTCTACTATCATCCCTTTGACCAAGAAATCTTCCATCAAGGAACTGAATGACTACATGGTTGCTCTGACATCTGTAGTTATAAAAAGTATCCATCATCATGGATCTGCTGGACCCCTTGAAGTTTGCCTACCAACCAAACAGATTGGCAGATGATGCTGTCAACATCTTGAATCATTTTGCAACATCTTGAATCCCTGGGGACCCATGCATGGTATCTTTTTGTGGACTTCAGCTCGGCGTTCAGTACCATCATTCCAGAAATTATTTACTCTAAACTGATTCAGCTAACTGTACTTGTCCATACTTGTAGGTGGATTATAAGCTTTCCGACAGATAGAAAGCAACAGGTGAAGCTTGGGAAAATCACATTGAATACCTGAACAACTAGCACAGACAGCCCCCAGGGCTGTGTGTTCTCTCCATTATTGTTTTCTTGGTATACCAATGACTGCATCTGTAAGGATCCCTCTGTTAAGGTACTGAAGTTTGTAAATGGTACAACAGTTATTGGTCTCATTTGAGATGGTGGTGTGTCTGCATATAGATGGGAGATTGAACAACTGGCCCTATGGTGCAGCCAAAACAATCTGGAATTGAACATGCTTAAAATGGTAGAGGTAAGAATAGATTTTAGGAGGAGCCCTCCTTTTCTAACATCTCTTACTATATTAGATAACACAGTATTAATAGTAGAGTCCTTCAAGGTTTTGGGTTCTATAATCTCCCAGAATTTAAAACAGACACCTAAGATCAGAACCATCACTAAAAAGGAACAACAAAGAATGTTCTTCCTGGGTCAATTCAGAAAGTTCTGAGTTGCCCCAGGAGATATTGATACAATTCTATAGAGGAATTATTGAGTCTGTCAATTGTTCTTCTATAACATTCTAGTATAGCAACTAAACAGGACATGTCAGTCTTCAATGGATAGTTATGACTGTAGAAAAAGCAATCGCAACCAACCTGCCTTCCACTGAGGACCTGTATATTGCATGAGTCAGAAAGAGAGTTAAGAAAATATCTACAGAACCCTAACATCCTGGACTAAGCTATTTTAAACTATTTCCTCTCTTGGGGATGCTGCTACAACACATTGTATGCCAAAACAACCAGACAAAGAGAGTTTTTTCCTTCATGTCATCAGTCTGATGACCACCTAATTTCCACAGTACTGTCTTGTGTCTATTTATCCATGTAGTAAGGCTGTATTACTGTTATCCTTCTCATGTATTTCACTACCTTCTCTTATTTGTATCATTATTATGATTATGATTATTATTCTGTTCTTTTGCATGTACATTGAGAGATTATGCACCAGAGACAAATTCCTTGTGTATCTAATCACACTTGACCAAATAAAGTATTCTACTCTATACAGAATAAACTTGTGGCCGTATGAAGCAGAAAAAGAGAGGCAAGTAATCTAAGAAATGAATGGCAATGTATGTAGTATTATATGTTTGTAACCAATGATGCTTTCCGAGGATAAAAATGTTTGGAGTGGTATAGTGAATGGCGTGGGTAGGAAATAAATTAACCTATATTTCTTTTTATTTTCTTACTACCTTCCTACATTCTACATAACATTTCTGACTAAAAAGTTAACTAGTATGATGAATATATAAAAATTAAGTTCCAGTATGGAGATATGTTGGTTGGTGAAAACCACCAACTCTCCTTCAGTTTTGAAAGATGACATATAATTGTGGGTTTAATTTGATCTGGTTAATAATCAGTGAAACGTCAACAAGTCATTGATGGCCACCCTTAATATTTTATTTATTTATATTGGGGCATTTGCAAATAGGTAGCTAATACAGAATATTTAATAGACCTCTGCTATAAATTCCTATCATAGTGGAAAAACAATTGATTGGTCACACATTGGGCTGGCAAGTTATAATGAATCTCATCAAGAATTCTGGCTTGTTTCATTTCAATGTCATATCAGCAAGTAGTAAAATGCTGAGGTGAAGGCTTTTTCAATCAATCACATTTGATCATTAATTTCTGTATTCGCTTTACTCCTACATTTCTTTGGAGGATTTGCTTCTTACCAAAATGAAATCTCCATGCAGGTGACTTAATGCACATTGCAATAATCAAGGATAGGCTGATATATATGTTTTATATGGAGATCTTCTTTAGAAGATAATGTGTAGATAATAATATCCAGTATTTGGATTGGATGACTTCCAACTTTACAGTTCCATTATATTAGTCCAGAATGTATTAAATCACTATCCTGGGTTGGAAAGTCCCTTCTCTTCATCTTTCTCTCTGGATTTTTGCCACAAGTTCTAAACCTGATTATAACCCTGGAAATAGTTTCAGTAGGGTTCTCCATTAATGGTATACCCAGTGAAATGTAGTGGTTGGAAAATTTGCTTTTCACCATCTGGCATATTTGCTTCTAATTTGTACTTTTATGATGTTTTAAATGCTGTTACTAATGTTTTGGCAAGATGCCTAGATTTGTAGAGTATAAAGACAGGTTAAAAGTGTCTTAATAAGAATACACGGTCATGAAATTTATATTTTTAAGATACACTGGAGTACTCTTTGTATAGGAAAATCATAATGTAATATAGTGAACCTGAGGCCATCCATGATCCTAGATTAACATTTCTCACAGCTTCTGTAGAAATCTTAAAGCCAGAAGTCAGAAAGCAAACTAATATGACACATAGTCTTCCTTTATTTCCAGATAAGGGTTTACTTTCCCAAAAATAAAACAAAAGAACTTGTTTCCACTGAATCAACATGCATGGAACTGGAAAGTTCACGAATTCTGTTGCTCTCCTGCATGCTGAAGTGGTATCAGCCAGGAAAAGCATTATTAATTCATTTGTCAGATTACATAAATGGAGTCTTGCCTACAGAAGCTAGACCTTTCTGATTCTTTAGCTGAATAAAGTGTTGCAAGGTTTATTTCATTCCATTCTCCATCTCTGCCTTTCTTTTCTCTGCATACACCCTGTTCCTGGATATTTTTAGTTTGATTGTTTTGTAGGATACGAATGTGATTACTTATAAAAAAGAGTTAAATTTTAGGAATGCAATGGAAAAATGCCACCTAATATTTCAATAAAGTAGCATCAACAACAAAAAAAAAAAAAAAAAAAAAAAAAGAGGACAAACTGCGATGCAATGCAGTAACAAGCTTATGTAATATACAATTTACATTGCCTTTAATAGGAGCTGCTTGATACCCTAAGAATGTAAAAAGCACTATAGTATCAGTTATTTGTGCTCCTACATGAATTTGGTATTCTAAGCATTGTTAAACAAACATATTTTTAAAAATGCTATATTTCTGGAAAAATAGTGAAAAGAAAATAAGAATAAGTTTTATTTACCTTAAAATAACATAGAACATTCAGTTAATATGTGGATCTAAAGCAAATTCCAAAGTTGTCCTCTAAGTTTTGTCTCAACTCATCCTGTACATTATGGAGCCAATTTGCTATAATTTAGAGTTACAGTAAAACTATAGAGCATGGATAGTATCAAATGCATTGGGGCTGGGTGCACCAAAGTGGTTTCAAGGACAGAAATGAAGCAGTATACTATCAGTTACTATTAATCACATTGTCATGATCAGAAAGAAGCCCTTCTACAGATCCTTTTGAAAAAGAATGAAAAAAAACCCAATCCCATCTTCACTCATTGTTGCTATGACTAGTTGAGCTTGGCCACTTCTTGCATCAAGAAGGTCATCAGAAACAGTTGCCTACAATAAAAACAAGAAATGGACAGTGGACAAAAAATTGTCATCATGGCTTCGACTCTTCTTTCCTCTTTATAGATGCTGTCTGGACAATTAACTAGATCAACATGCTGGTTGGGAAATTCTGGGAGTTGGAGTCATGTCAGTTGCTGGGACTAAAAAACACCATGTTAGGTCAAGAAGACTGGGAGGAAATGCATCATTCCATGCTATTTTTCTATCCAAATCCTCTTTCTGATAAGGACATTTGTCTATGAGGAAAACCTGCAGCAGGGTTGTCAAACTTGTGTCATCACATTGTTGTCAAGTGACCTATCGTGACTTTTTCCCCTTTGCATGACACATCTGGCCCTCAGCCCGCAAGTTTGACACCCCAACCTACAGGAGTATCTCCTTTCAAAGGATAATATTACTTGGGTTAATCTGAATCACCTATTTTTATCATATTGTGAACAATTTGATATTTGGGTTATCTGGTTGCATTTTCTTTTTCTCCTTCTTCCTCTCTATTTCTTTTTGTATTTTTCGATAACATGTTTGAAGGCAAGATCATAATAATACTACCAGAGATGATAGTCCTTGTATCCAGTGACTGGCTTGAAGTTTTAACTTAAGTTGTTTGATATTTCATCAGGTGCATCAATGAAATGAGCCACTGTTCACAAAAGCTTATGCCTTTCAATAAAATACAGCGGTCTGTATTTAGCACACTCCTGATTTCTCTTTTATCTTTTTCTATGAATCTTTCACTTCTGCCTTACACTCCTATTTTCACAAGCAAATCTGACACTTCCTTTACATCACCATACTTGGTAAATGCAATATTCCCTTTAGATTAATATGTTTAGGACCAGGAGATTGATGCGCTACCCAAGCTTGTTTGCAAGAGAGTAATTGCTTTCCTGTGTTTTGGAGAAAACATGTTTATTGGCATCTGTAGAATAAAATTGTTAATCTTTTGAACTTTAATGTTTTTCTGAGTCAGCAATTCCCACTGCTTTTAAGTTTACTTGTTGAGCCACAATTCCCCATTGTTTGTATGATCTGAGAATGAGATTGGGGTAATTAATCCCCATATAAATCTCCCCTTGAAAAGTGTCTGAATGTTTCAATTGATGCAAAATGAATCAGTGAAGCTACTAACTGGTGCACCACAACACCAGGCAATTATGTTGCCTGTATTGTCAATTGTCTTATTAATTTAAAATGCTAGTTCAAAGCTTTAAAATTTTCAGTGACATGGGCCTAACTAGCTGAGGGACTGCTTCACCTGTTATAAATGTGTCCAGGTATTAAGATTGACAAGTAAGTTTTCTGAAGATCCTCGCTTTGAAAAGCCTCTTCATCAGGAGAAAATATGGAAAGCACTTCCTTGGGGCAATTAAGACATATCTCTTTAAGTAGATCATTAAAAATCAGTGACTGTACTATTTGTGTTTTTTTAAAACTCTTATTTCAGAATGTTTTCTTTCTTTTATATAAAATATCTCGAATAGCCAATTTGAACCAAAAGTTGAGGTAGCAATCCAATGCATAAATAACAGTAATATTCAAATGCTTACATCGGTCAATCAGCTGTACATATTTTTATGTCTTTCTGTACATATCTGTACATGCCACACCTTTAATAACAGATCTTTCAGGCCAGTTATTAGCTAGATCTAGGCCTAAAAGAGTTATCAGACATTTGAAATAGAGGACTTCTGATAACAAGTAAAGGAAAATAAGAAGGATTTAAATGCTATATATAGCATTCAAGAAGCAAATCATATCTTGATTGTATGGTGACTAACATTTCTGGTTTATAGGATTATGTAATTTGATTTATCCTTATATTTTGCTATATATTTTTATACAATGTGACATATTATTTTGACACAAATGTGAAATTAATCTGTTTTGTTTTTAAGGCTTACTATTAAAATTGGATGGATCGATGAATTGGGCTTTCTCTATTTTATAGCTGTGATGGAGAAAATCAACTCTCCCTTACCTGGAACTTTGTAATACTTTGACTAGAATTCGTAGTATAACAATAGTCCTGCTGGGCTCTGGTTTTCATTATAAAAACCATGATAATCCTATTATTGTCTTATTTGAAATTTTGCTATCATTTATAGACTTCTAATCAAACATCTAATCAAATTATTGTGGTCTGCTGGTTTCAAATATTTCCTGTCACTACAAGCACCATTGTTAGATTGGTTGGCTGCATTTTGGTAAACCTCTGAAAACAAACTACATTTGGAATCATTTCCAATCTATAAACTCAGGACAAATTTCCCCAATCTGAGAATTTCTGGGTATGGAATTCCCAGACAACATGAACAAAAGTAGGCTAGAAATTCTAGTAGCTATAATCCAAACATATATGAAAGTTACCAAGTTAGAGAAAGCTGATGTAGAGCAAACATAGACAGTGTATGTGTGTCTCTGCAAAGCTAGCCCTCTAATGACTTCAATTCAGCAGTGTTTCTTAGCAGAAAGTCCTGTGATAGATAACCATCACTAGTGCTGTTGGATGGTGTGAACAGAGGAAAAATATTTCATAGACATGTCCATCAACTCAGCAGTAGCAATTCTCTGTGAATAGGTCAAGAGTCCCTAGTTCTTTATTAGTACATCATGTGCAGTAACTCTACTATGATCAATAGTAGAGCACATACTTTGCATGAAAGAAGGCCTCCGGTGCATCTCAGATTAAAAGCATCTCAGGTGGTAGGTTTAGGGAATGGTGCTGAATGACACTTTGTGGACCAGGGAAAATGGAAAGAAGCAGCATTGGCTAGTTAGATCAATAACCTTGACCCAGAATAAGCCAGGGTCATATGTTTATATGTTCAGCATCCCATGGCCAACTGCTTACTTACATCAAATGAAATTTGGAGCTATTAGCTGTAGGGGTCAATGAATAATACCGTTCCATACACTGTCCACCTCTGTATCAGTCAAAATGAATTAGTAGCAATGGTTCCAATAAAATAACATTCACTAGAATTGCAAAGCTTTGGATTTAATTTCATTGAGTACTTCACTTGTGTACAGGCTGTAATAAAATACTGTTCATTGGAAGTAAAGGTGTCAGAATTAAGTCCTAAATAATATTTGCTTACGCAGTGAAAAACTCATTGACTGCAGCATTGTTATGCAAGGAAAATATTTTGTGATGAGGATCCTTTATGCTTTAAAGTACAATAGTGATTTTAGTTAAATTACACAATAACATTATCTTAATTTTCTTTCCCCTTAGAAATAGATGGATTTTTATGTCTTTGGCTCTTTTGTGTGTGTGTGTGTGTGTGTGTGTGTGTGTGTTTGTGAGAGAGAGAGAGAGAGAGAGAGAGAGAGAGAGAGAGAGAGAGAGAGAGAGAGAGAGGGAGTCTGTATCCATCTACACACGCACACTTGCACACACGCACACATGCACACACACACACCCTGACACACTCTCACTATATATACAATTCATTTAAAAGAAAGAACATTGTTCAATGTGAGACAAGGACATAATGGGTTAAAAACTATGTAAATGTTACTCTAGTTAAATTATAGCTTGTTGTTCAGATGAATACTCTCCACTTCTCATATAGCTTTAAATTATGGACAAATGCTTGCAATTGTGAACTACCCACATTGTGGCTGCCTGTTCCCAGGCTTCATCAACCCGAGCTGTCCAATGGGATTACTGTAAGCTTTCACGGCAGTCTGCCAGCCACTGATCAGAAATTCATATCCCTGGATGTTAGATTGCTCTCTTTATTCCATTCCATCCTTGTGATGGCTGTGATTGCTGTCATGGTGTTAGGTTAGAAATTAGCATTTTGTGGCCCAAATTTTGCCATCCAGAACATAATCAGGAAAGGGGGAAGAGAAGGGGGGGGGAATAAAAGAATATCAAAGAACAGTAATTTCTTTTGTCAAAGAAGGAAAATGCAGTGCTGCTATTATACAGACATCTACAAAACTTAGATCAGAAAAATGTCGTATTTACAATCCTATTTAGCAAATGCATCAGCAGGTGGTGTTTCCTGCAATCAGAGGATAGGATATTTTTTTTTTATTATTTCAAAAATAATCAAATAATAATTTCTAGTAAAAGTATAGGTGGGATTCAAAAACTCTTATATTTATAAGAAGGGGGAGATAGAGATAGAAACCAGAATTTCTAGCAGATAGTTGCAAGGACATGCTGAATTAATCACAAGAGGCTGGTTAGCAAGAGGTCAGAGAGACTTCTTAGCATCAGTTGGGGTCATATGTCTAGAGGCGATAGCAGTTTGTGTGTATGTAATATCTCCTTTTTGGTTTATGTGTCTGAGTCAAAAAACAACAACAGACGAATGCTTATTGTATAGGGCTGATGAAACGAAAGAAACACTGGCAGTTATCGCTAGATTCTTTTTCTCTCCTTGTAGCTTTGCAAATGAATTGTATTTAGCTGTAAGATTCCAAACCCCCCCCCCCTTTTTAACCTTTTCTGGGCAATATGTCCAATAATCCTGATATATTGCTTTTCATACTGTCTTGCATAGGATGCGATTAAATAGTACAGCAATATTCATACATCTATTAACGTTCTGTCAAAACAATTAGTTGATGGTTAATTACAGAGAGTGTTTTAAAAGAACAATTTTGTTAAAGCTTTATATAACAGAAGGTAGGTCTGTAGCAGTATGTTATTCTTTCTAGTCACTTTATGGACATGCTAATTTCAGACCCCCACCCCCGTCATTTGCACTAAGCAAGCTGGAAGAATTCTGACAAGTGAGGTGGACAGATCCTGCAAGGAGCCTTGATTTTTATCCACCCAAGCCTATCTGTCATCTTTAATCATGCAAAAAGCAGGATTACTTAATCATTTCATTTTATTGAAAAGAAAAAGATTTACATTAAAATGATGACATGTAAGGGAGGGAAGAAATTGGAAATGATTATCAAGAAAATGTAATGTAGAGACAAAAGCTCCGTTGGTTTTGTGATGCTCATTTAAAGCAATGAACTAGTAAAGCTAAGGTATAAAAATAATAACTATGTTAGCTGCTAAAGTATGGTCATATTTCGTTTCCATTTTAAAGGTACAACTGAAAGTAGTATCAAGACTCAAGACAGTGCAGGTTGAAGGAAAAGACATTATTTTTCACCTCTTCTCCATTAAAAAAAATGTATCTTTTTAAAATTGCTGTCATTTGGTACTCTACAAACCCAGCCAACCAGTGTATCCTTATTTTATGTATATTTTCCCCCTTGAATTCTCTTGAATGGTATACATGGTCAAGATGTTCTAATCAGAAAAGTAAATGATAGAATTATTCCCTATCTTTTCTTTCTTCCAAATCTAGATTTATATACTTATATTTTTAGAAGGGGGGTAATTGATTATGCACTGTCAAGGGCTGATATCCTGTGCATTGCTGACAGAGATCCCTTACCACATATTTCAGACTGCTCTTTTTTAAGCATCTTACCTCTTATACTCCTCAGTTCACATTTTTATTTTCAAAATTAGTATAATAGTGGAATGCCTACAATTTTTTAAAAGGTTTACATCGCTATTCCTCTGAGTCTGTGACAAATTTACTAATCTATAGGTGATAGGAAAGTAGAGGAAAAAGAAAGAAATCAAAACTTTAGCAAGAACGTTAAGTTGGTTGGTTTAATAAATTTTCCTTCAGAATCTTACAAGTATTTTGAATCTCTACAGTATTACTTAGTGCAATGTATTTGAAGACTTTCATTTCATTTATTTCTAATTTAATCATTCCTCAAATATTTTAAAATGCATTTATCTGCATTAATAAATATTTGTTGCATATAGTATGTCACTGCTAATTATTAATGGAAAATCAGACTCTGATCAAATTTAAACATGATGAATGATAAAGCTTTAAATGTAATTATTTTTCAGTAAGGTCTATTAAAGGTTTTATTCTGAATGAATTGGAAATATTGCAATTAATATATCAGGCATGATGAATTAACATGATGATAAGACTGCATACCTGTTTCTTAAACTTATATGTTTCAGTTCCTGCTTCTTCTTTAATTTAACAGAAAGCCCATAAATAACAATATAGAGAAAATTATATTGTATCAAGAATTTTATAGATCAAGTTGTTTTTGTAATGTCAACAGGTTTGGAACTAACCATGAATTTTGTTGTTGTTATACTGAAACTGTTAAAGAACCATTTGCCTGTTTTGGAAGATTAGTCTCAGTAACAACTTTGTGCAGTTCCTAAATAATCAAATTTCGTGTGTGTGTGTGTGTGTGTGTGTGTGTGTGTGTGTGTGTGTGTGTGTGTATAAGTGCATACACACAAGCCATGCATTAAAATTAAACTTATTTTGATATTGATCAAAACTTCTGTGATGAAAATAGGAACAACAGTAATTTAAAATGCACTAGTGGATGAAGAAATACTTCTACTTTCTTTTTAAGTTTTTTTAGTATTGTAAAAGCCTTAAAAATGATGATACTTACTTTTTCTTTTTAAGCTGTGAAACACACTAAGAGGCCTTTTTTTTTTTTTTTGGAAACAGCTTGGTTTATGATATTTGATTTTTATGCATATTTAAGGCTAACCAGATAAAATCAAATATAATTTAACATACACTTTCTTCTGATCTCTCTAAAGCAGGTTTTTAGCTCTTTTAAGAATCTTAATAACATCTTTAAAAGAATGCAGTAAATTGCCAAATATGTGAGACTGTGTGTATATAAATAAACCTTCATATATTTCCCTTAATTTGGAAAGTATTATTCATATAATTAGATTCCAAACAAAAATAAGGGATTCTCTCTTTTTTTGTGCTTTAGACAGAACTTTACATAAATAACTCCTTGTTTGTTTTGAAATATTTATTTCCATTAATGATTCACCAACAAACATTTTGGTGTTTTTTTTTTTCAAATCATATATGCTGTGCTTATTTTAAATGTATATCTCCCAAATATAATTAGCACAAGATGCTTAAAATTAATGTAGATTTATTAATATATATACTTGCTAACCCTTAGGGAGATAAACAGCTTTTTGCTTTTGCTATAAATGAATCAGAACTTGATAATAACCTGCTAGGTAGATATAGAAGGGTAAATTCATTGTCTAAATTTAAATCTTCTTGCATTCTAGTTACAAAACCAGGAGATTTATTTTTTATGGAATCTATCATGAATATATTTTATTGCTTACGCTTACATTTGATTTTGATTTTTGACATCAGTTCTGCTTTTATGGAAAGTTTAAATTCTGTCTTGGACAGCAGTTAATCCCATTTTATTATGCAGCCTGCCTTCCCACCTGGTTATCACTTTGCACAATATTGTCCTTCTTACAGTAGTCTAAGTCAGCAATATTGTGCATTCATTTGCTTTTTCATTTCTGGTGAGAATTCCTTATATTTAAACCTTCAGCAAAGAGAATAGAATCTATCAAGAATCTAATGATATTCGCAATACTGCATTACATCAACTGCCACAGTGTTCCTATCACTAGGTGGCAGTATTACATAAATCCAATTTCCTTTGGAGTTCAAAAAGAATGGAAGCACTTAAAAATGACTTTGCATTGTTTTTACATGTGTCTAATTGCAGGTGTAACAAATTTAATCTTATTCAAGAAGTACAAGAAAAGTTTCCTGGCAAGTTACTGGGGTTTTTTTTTACTTGAAATTACAATATTTGCCTCGTCTCTTTTTCCTATTAAATATGATTAATTAAAGCAATAAACGGTCTTAATAGGAGCTTATTGAATAGGTGATTCTGCAAATCATCTCAATTACATCATATACATTTTCACTTGCACTTTACATTTGGTCAATTAAAGCTAATGCACCACGTCAGTAAAAATTGGTAGCTACAATATATCAAATAGCTGCAAGTGAATCATTTTCATGAAATTAATAATGCATAAATTTAGGATCACTTTAATGCTGAAATCCAACATACAATAAACTTGAACATACTGTGTACCATTCATACTAAATGATTAACCTGAATAAACCATCCTTACTATACCTAAAATCTATATTCATTCTATCTTTCCCTGCAATGTCTTGTTTTTCTTATGCAATATCTTCAAGGAAGGACTTTTCAAAATTAAAATGTGAAATGATATGATTTACAAAGAAGATAGTACATAAATTCAAAATGCCTTACATGTCTGAAGGATATATAGATATGCCAGGAAAGTATATATATATATATTCCAATATATATATATATATATTGAAAAATAGAAAAGCTGAGACAGACAGTACAAATGGAAAATTGTCAGAGTTAACCAGAATGGGTTTGATGATATGAACCTTCATCTAGAGATGGCAATTTTAGCATTACATTTTAAAAAATAAATGCCATACTGACCAATGCTGCATCCCCGGTTCATGTTTGTGTCTTCTACTTCTGGGATTCAGCTTTTCTATTGTGCCATCTCCAAGAAATACATTCATCACTGTGTGCTAGAAGCATCATGCTGTACTTTTAGTAGCTTTTTCTTTAAATCAGAAAACATTTGCTGACAGAGATCTTAGTGGCCTAAGCGACACTAACCGTTTTGGGCTCCACAGCTACCTTTTTCTAAAAAAAAATACAATATATATATATAAAATTAGCATATTGGCATTCTGTTGGAGAAGATATTGGATAATCATTCTGTGGAAACAAGATAGCTATGTATAGAAGCAATGATGAAATGTGCTTGATGGGTAGTTTAGTTTTCTTCTCTACCACCATTTCATTGCTGCTGTGGGATTAGAGAAAATGGTGGTTCTTTATAGTTTATGGAAAATGTAAAATTTATGGCAACCTTCTTTTCCAGAATCTCACTGTAATGTTAGCATCAGGTCTGGTATATCAAATGTAGAAATATCCAAGCAAATAGTCTATAGTGTACTGATATTAGAATATCTGAATATATGTACAACAACATGTCATCAAACTGGAAGGCAGGCTACAGCAGGAAGTAACTACAGATTAAATTATGCATAAGAATGAATGTTCATCAATCTTGTACAATGGGAATTACAACAAATTCTACTGTTGTAGCAGCTGTTTTTTTTAAATGAACATAAACCTCAGTCTTATTATCTAACCATTTTTAAAAATTGTATAATTCAGGAAGGAGAAAAAGTTTCCAAACCCCGTTTTTTGTGCCTTTTGACATCTAACTCTCAGAGTTAAATCACAGCATAGGAGAAATCCAGTCTTTTATAAATGAGAATTTTTATTTAATTCTTGGTAATAAGATTAGATACTACAGCAGTATTAACAAATTCACCTTATTATAGCTTAGAAAAGGGCTGTAGGGTTGTTGTTGTTTTGTTTTGGTCATGCAGACTTTTTTTTCTGTTGAGATACAGCACAAAACGAAATACACATAGAATCTGTGACTAATAAAACTGATTTTATTAACCACATTAAAAACTGAAGTGTGACAAGCAGAAATAAAGAACCAGGCTGGGATAAAGAGGAAGGTGTGGGCAGCACCAGGAGAACATTAACAAAGACATCCATAAATCAAAGTATGACATCTATTTTGAGCAACCAGAAGAGTAGTACAAAAGCATTTTCTTTGAAATTATAGATAACTTGATAGTTAAAATTTTAACCAAGTTGCAGGCAAGCTGATTAGTAAACTGAACACCATTACATTTTACACATTTAATTTTGCACTTAATGCAACTCATCTTTAAAAATAAATTTCTTAACCAACCACAGTGTTTTTGCAAAGGCACCATTTCTTCTGAAGCAATTTTGGTCTTATTATTTATGAGAGAAAATAATCATATTATTTCAATGAGAGTTGCATTTAGCACAGAAATCAGAACAATGTCATTTTAAAAAGTCAGAAAATGTTACATTTTTCTGTTTTACTCCTAATGTATATGATGCCTCCTAGCATGCTGACAGGTGAATTCTGGGAGTTGAATTCTACACATCTTAAACCTGCCAAAATTGAGAAACACCAGTCTAGATAAAATAGAGCATGAGGAAATCCCTATCAAGGATAGACTTGATCGATCAAAGTTTGAATAGGAGGTTGATACATAGACTTGAATGTATCAGCCTCCTATTCAAACTTTGCAGACGTCATGTGACATCCTTATAGGCACAAGGGACTAGATCTGGAACCCAGAATTATGTACACCTTGACTCTGATACAAGTATCTGCAATCCAATCTGAAGATCTATATTTTTTTTATCCCCAGCTATACAAATATTTTTTGGGCGTAAGACCAAATGATACTTTTTTTTTAACATAACCGATTTAGTCTCTGTATTTTTTTTACTCTATTTTAGCTATAGTCTTATTCTGAAAGAGGTAATAATGGAACATACAGTTTCACTTATACATGTAGATGGACGCAAAAACATCTGCATTTTTTTCTGCTTTCAACATTGCCAAAATATATTTGTGTTAAACACTGAATTGCTTAAATGTGTTGATTACCTCTCCCTCCCTCCCTCCTTGCTTCCTTCCCTCCCCTAATCTCTCTCTTTTCTTTCTTCCTCCCTCTCTGCTTCCCTCCCCCCCACTCCTATCAATCAAAAATAAGTGCTGTTTCAATCTTTTACCTGGGAGTAAGCTGAACTCAATGGAATATCTTTAAGTGTAGGATTACACTGGTCATTTAGTTTGTCCAATATTCTAGAGTAAGTTAAAGCAAGGCTTTGCAAAATAAGATGGGAAATGTTAAACTTATTTGATTGTCATGTTAGTGTCTCTTCAGTGAGTGCTTAATTAGGGAAATGATTACATGTTTATAGCTCCATGTATTATTTTAACTTTAGACAATGTTTTAAAAGAGTGTGCAAGTCACTGCCTCCAATATTAATTAAAATGAAATTCAGGGGCTAAAAGCACCTGTTACTGATCTCACTAATGTGCAAATTTTACTTAGGGTACATATATACAGAATAGATTGCAAAAGCAGAACAGAGTAGAAACAGAATATCTGCCTGTACATATCAACAGAAAGAGAACATGCTGATCATATTCCCCCACTCCCACCTACATTTAGAACAGCCCTTTCCTAAATGTTCAATAGCATAGTGGTTATTCAGTTGAAGCCCTGTTTTAAAACTTGTTTCTTCTACAAATAAATCACACTGTGTGAACAATTTTATGTCATGTTAGTCCCCAAAGATTATATTTTCAAGGGTTTAGAGATGCATCAAGTAACTTCTATGTTTAGCGAATTAAGGATTTAAGCATCAGTTTATATTACTTCTCAAAAAAACAAAGGAACAATCATAATTTGCTCTTGATACACATCAATGTTACACATACTGCAAACCTCATGATGTTGTTGTTTTTACTCCAAATGGTATTTTATACAAATACCCATGTTAATATTTCTTGATTACTGTTTCTCATGTCATTAACATATAGATTCAGACTCACGTACACAATAAAGCTAGAAACATTAAATCATCCATGCTGTATTTTAGATTGCATGCCTCCTTTATTATGTGAATTTGCAATATGATTTCCATTTTAGTACACAAAATTGTTCAAATGTAAACATAGGCAAAGCTAATGCAATAAATAAAATATAATATAATGTAAGCATAATTATAGGCATAATTATATGTAGAAAAAATAAGTGGACTGTGTGCATCTATATTTATAGATAGATACCTTTTAGTGTTTAAAATAGGCATTTTTAAATGTTAAACTTTCTTAAAATATCTCATTAGTCTTCATTCATCTAAAATATATGCTAAACATGTTCACTTAATAACATTTCATGATAACTGTGACATTATATATTCAGTAGTTCTTGTCGCAGAGTAGCCTCAGAGATGTTGTCTGATATCCATTAGTTTCCTTAAAGCTTATCAAACAGATTTGAATTAATCAGTAATTTAAAACTCCATCTCTATGAATTGATTTTTGCTGGTACTCTTTAATAGGCCTATTTTAATGTTTTAGAAGAAATTATAATGTGATATATAATGTGATATATAATGTAATGGCTGATATTAATCTCTAAAGGAGAAATATTACTTAAAATATATTACGGTTCCAGCACATTTCCTATCAGATTGTGAAAGTGATTTGCAGATCTAGAAAATCTTGGCTTTACTTCCGTGGGATTCAATCCTGCATACAAAATAAGCTGCTAAAATATAATTTAGAACAGTGGGTTTTAAGCAACCTAATTGGGATCAGGATTTCAGGCCTGAACTGTAGGTTACATCAAGACTGATCAAACATAAAAATACAATTTGGATTACCTGTTAAAATATAGGAGAAATCAGATTTTAGATTGGTTTTTGCATATAATCTGAAAATGACCATTTTCCTTTATGAATAATGTTTTGTTATTTTATTTTGAACCAGAATTTTAGATCAAAACTGTTTAATAAGTTTCATTTATGAGTAATGAATGTCACCACTTTTCCCTGAATAAATAAAATAACCAGAAAGGTCTAATAGAGCCTGATGTGGTTTGTTCAAAAGATATTTTTTTTCTTTGAATAGCTGATTTCCATGACATATTATATGCTGTTTTGAAAATCTGCTGGTAATGAGGGACTTGCAGTTTTAGAATCAGATAAGTCAACCTTCTCCTAGTATTTGAGCCTAGATGTGATTATTTGAATCCAAGCCATGAAAAATGTCAAACCATTCATAATGGATAATGTATTCTGTACCAGCCCAAATGAATGATAATAATTATTCCAATCTTAACTAAGATGCAGATGCTCTTAGTTCCCTGCACCATGCTCTACATACAAGCTTAAGATGAGAAGGAGGCCCCATTTCAAGCAAAACAAAGCAGATAGGTTGCTTGCTGAGAACCACAGATAGAACCTATTAAAATTTCAAAAATCTGCATTTGCTCCTAATGCATTTTTAATTCAATTGAAATTAATAATGACACTTAAATAGAATTAGGTCTTTATTTCAATAGCTGAGACTATGTATTTTATAAAATATACTTTCCCATGTAGTTGGTGGTCCTCTACATCCCAATATAGCATTTTTCCAGGACTATCTAATTTGAAATATACCACATTGGCTGGCATTGTTGTTCATTTTACTTCACTGCCTAATTAAGATTTCTCTATTTATCAATGCTTTGGTTCCCAGAAGTGCAGTTTAATGTTTTTCAAAGTTTGCAAAAACAGTTATTGTTTAATTCTTTTATTGCTTATATGGAATCTGGCTCTGAAAATTAGAATATGGAACTGGAAATATTTTAATAATAGATATATAGATAATAGATAGATAGATAGATAGATAGATAGATAGATAGATAGATAGATAGATTGATAGATAGATAGATCAATAGATAGATATTTGGATAAATTGCTAAAGATAGATAGACTTAAATGAACTCTTAGAGCAAAGTATCTACAGTAGTTCTTTCTTTTGACAATGAAGAATTATCCTCTCTTCCACAGATAAATGGAAATACTACTCATACTAATTACATCCATTATTATTATTAAGCTATTCTTCTGCTTCAGGTAGTGCATTGGCTATTAAATCATTCCATTAACCTCTATTTTGAAGTTACGTTCTAACTTATTATATCATTAACAATGTTAATGAAAAAAGATCAAAATCATAAAAACAATAAAAAAACTCTAAATCAAATATCTCCAATTGTAGTATAGTACTGAATAAACGTATTAGGCCTTCAACAATAATTAACATGAATTAAAATTTATGCTGTTCTTAAAATGATTTTAAAAAGGCTTAGGTAAATATCTTCTGTAAAAAATCAGAATGTGAATTGCTAAGGAACTTATCACTGAAGGAAATTATAAACCAATATTTTATGGAGTCTCCTGCAATGGGCTTCTGAAGAACATATTTTGATTTGGATAAGGATGTTCTGAAATAGAATGTTTACATTTTATTTTTAAGGAAATGGTCTCAGATTGACAAGGCTGTAAATTAAGTTTACCATGGGAAAAAGTACAGCTTTATTCTCATACACTTAAACATAATGTAATAGCATAATTATAGAAGTGAATCAGGACTAGGAAGACCCACCAGCCATGAAACTTAGAAGATAACATTGTACCAATCATCAATTCTCAGCCTAGGCTATTTTACAGGATTGATATAATAAATTATGGACTAGAAAATTATCCATGAGGTAAGAAAGGCTACACATGAGATAAATGTATAAAGTCCCAGTCTTTACAAAGGCCCATATTTATTCTGTTTTTAAAAACTGATTTACAACTATATATGTTACATAAAATCATTAGTAATTATAAGCCCATTAAATAAAGCAACACCATTGTGAATCTTCCCAAAGATATTTTATTAAGTAGTAGTCTGATTATGCCAGTTTCATGAGGCATCATAGAATAATTCTTACTTACAACTTCTTTTCAATTGAAACAGAGATGCAGTGTGGAAAAGGGGGAAAAGGCTCTAAGAGCAAAAATAAAATAGATAATTTTTGGTTTTCAGAGAGTAGCATATCTACATTTCATTGGATGGAATTTTCCCAAAACAAACAAATAGTGCAAATCAAGAAGTGGTTAAGATTTTGAGGGAGGGAACAAATTTTACTTTCTCCCAAGTTTTATGTTAAAAGAAAAAAGAAGGAAGGAATACTAAGTGTTAAGTGGCTGAAATTGTGCAGCTGACAATGTCCAGAAAGGCTAATGTAATTCTTCATTTCTCAGTAGTACAACCCTTCCCTTCAGCCCCCTCTGACCTCTTGTGAAGAGAGTAATGTTTCTGTCTTCAGGGATAAGCTCATAAGATAAACAAAGTCTTAACAAGCAGTAGCCCATTCTTTGTTTCCCTCTGTTGAAGACGTAAGACCCTTCCAGGGATATTCTTGAATTTGGTCTCTGATTCTTTCAAGTACATAAAAGGTGCTCCTTTGTAAACAGGTTCCCATGCCCTTCTTCAGATCAGAGCAAAGATGCTGAAAGATTTCTGAGTAATGTGCAATGTTCTAAAGTAAATATAGATTTGGGGTTCAAAGCCTGCTGAGTTGAATGCAGTAAAGGCTGTAGGACCATTTAAAACTAAGTGACTGACACGTATGATCCTTGTCAACTCTTCATTTTCCATAGCTGTTGGCTGTTCATTTAAACTGCCACTTTTCTCATGCTTTGAAATATCCTACAAAATTGTAGGTTGGCTAAAATGTGTATTACAGTTAAAATGTAGGTAGAATTAAAGAGTTTTCAATAAGATGGCTACATTTTAGCATAACAGGTTACTTTGACTGTTCTTCAAAACTGAATTATTATACCACATCTTTACCCAACTGTTGTAGAGTTTCTTCTTTCATGAGTTTCTTAAATAAAGCATATCAGCTTTTCCCAGTCTGGAATTTTTCAGTTATGGTGGGAACTACAACATCAGGTTAGGAAATTATTTTAAATGTAGGCAAAGAAGATATAATACCTTGCCTGAGACAGGTGGCAAACAAATTTAATAAATAATAAATAAAAGTGAGTCCAACCCCATTAACCATTGTAAATCAATATTATGCTTTTCATTTAAAAACATGAAGCTATTTATTCACTCTCTGCATACTTTGTCTGCTCTAGAAATGCTTGATTATTTATAATGTGTAGCAGGGAAATCATTGGGATAATCTGAGTTGTCCAAGATGCTGTAAACTATGGGACATAAATCAATAATTAGTAAACAGGTAGTCTAGTATGAGGTCAGACTGACTTAAAAATCAAGTTCTTTTAATGCCAACACCATAATAACAGTGCAATCAAGCAATGACTATGATTATGTAATTGGCAAAGAAGAGAAATGCCTTCTTCTCCAACCACACTCCACCAAGAAATTTAATCATAATCATGCATAAAGCTAAGCAGGATTCCCATTATATTTGAAGCTATCATTTGAAGCTCATTTGAAAATGTCAATTTAGAGAACCACACTGATCTCCCAAGCACACTTATGTTATTTGAGGCCGAAATGCTTTACTTGTTCAGTTTAGTTACAGACCTGTTCAACCTTATATTTTCAAAATGCAGGTGTGGATCCAGTCTGTTGCTAGGATTTCTACTACAGATCTCTCAAATGAGACTGGAAGGGAAAAAAAGAAACTTTTTCCAGTTTCTCTTTGTCTAGGTAAAGTGTGGAAAATAGTCATAAGTCTACTTTTTCCAGTGCTGTTATAACTTTGCATGATCACTAAACAAATGGTTACAAGTTGAGAACTACCTGTAATCTCTCAGTTCAACTCATTTTAGTTGTTGAGAAAACAGGAGGAGGATCTACCTATGTTCACCGCCTCGAGTTATTTATAAAGGAATGGAATGGAATGGAATAGAATAGAATAGAATAGAATAGAATAGAATAGAATAGAATAGAATAGAATAGAATAGAATAGAATAGAATAGAATAGAATAGAATAGAATAGAATAACAGAGTTGGAAGGGACCTTGGAGATCTTCTAGTTCAACCCCCTGCCCCCCTAATAAAGGCAGGATAAAAATATAATAAATAAGACAAAAATAAGTTTAAAAATAACCCCATTTGTTAAAGAGGGCTTTAAGAAAGAAGTATGAAGTTATTTAAGGAGCAAACAAGCAAATCATAATTTGTCTGTTATTAATCACTGCAGATGTATATCTCTCTCTCAACGGCAGACACAACAATCCACAATGTCTTCTAGTGGATAAGAGAAAACAGACTAGTTAGTTAGTGGCTAAGAACACTCTGACATTCGGTGTTGCAAATTGAAAGTGAAGGTTACTTTCTTTGTAGACTTTATCTTAAAGCAGTAAAACGGGTAGCAGCAGCTACAACTGAAAGTATTGATTTTGTAATTTCAGCAAATTAAGAACAAGACAGGAAACCTATTAAACCTTTCCACTGATTGCCAGGGTACTTTTTGGTGATGCTGGTGCTGACATTAAAATTACATACACCTGTCTCTTTAAAGCAAAAATACACAATCTTAGGAAGACAGTGTCAGCTAGCATGCTGAAAGAGATTTTTTATGACTTAGTGTTATTTCACCTTTCAAATGTGAAAATATTTGAAGTACAGATGACAGGAATATCAAGCATTGCCTCTAAAATATTCACAATTTAGGATATGACTAGGTGGTTCTTTTTATTACATTTTAATAAATTAATATTTTCAAGAAGCTGGGAATTTTTTTAATAATAATAGCAAGGAGGCTAACTCTTGTAATATTATCTGTCAAAACTTTATGAATAATGATTATGTAAAAATCCATATAATAAAAGCAAAGAGCAGAAATCATCAGATTATAATCTATACCATGATATACAACAAGATATGTTATTGCTATAGAACAAGCCTATATTGCATTAAATCAAATAAAAAGAAATTAACTTACAATCATATTGGATTTTTATTGATGACAATTAGAGAAGTAAAGATCACTTGTTTTTACATTGTTTTTAATATTTTACCTCATATCACTTGAATATGAATTAAAATGCTGTTTGAACTGTTACACTACTTTTGGTATTCCATTAATGTTGATGCCACATCCAATGCCGTTTTTATAGCTACATGATGCATCCTTATTCACTTATTTATGATGCATAAGGAAGGGAGAGAAAATGTAAAGACTTCAGAAATTAAATTGGTAAAAGTCCAGTGGAAATACTTTTATGAATGCTGTATCAAAGTCTAACAAAAGCTGTATGAGAGTCTTATAACCTTACAGTGGAATTACAATAGCTATCATGTATTAGCCCCCCCCCTTAAATCTCTTGATCATTCCATGGAATAGACTATGATAAAATTGCCCCCCCCACCTTAAATCTCTTGATCATTCCATGGAATAGACTATGATAAAATTGTAGAGGTTTCATTTATGTATCTTATGAAACTTCTTCCATAGCTTTGTTTTGATCTTATAAGCACTTGGAGGTAACACATTCATTTGTATCATGTGTCAAATGGGAATAGTTCACAAATATTTGTATTGTCAAGCAGGACCCTACTCCAAAATGACTACATCAGTAAACCATGTAACAAAACTGGAAGTAAGTTTGACCTTTCAGATGTTTGGTTGGATTAGAAAGACCCAAATTCAAGCCCACTGTTAAGGAATTCGCAGAGTAACCCTTGAATAGCAAGTATGTATACATGAAAGCGATTGACAGTAGGTACAAATAAACACAGTCAACACAGAGATACACTGAGTTGTGTTTACTTTCAGAAAATAGTAAGGCACAGTCCAATAAACAATCCATACACATATAAACAATCATACACATATAAAGCAGTAGAAAGCAAAACGAAGTCCAGGGATAATCCAATAACGAAGTCTTCTTACCAGTCGTTGTAGTCATTCACAATAAACAGTTCTTCTGAACTGGCAAACAGTAGCATACAGAGATATCAGAGAGCAAGAACAGCAAAGAGAAACAAACCATGTTTCTAGCTCCCTCTTAAGGGGATTGCCTACAGAGCTAACCAATCAGGACACAGTATGATGCAATACAGCAGTCTTAAAGCTATATTGATGGTTTATATATTGCCAACCTAGCAAGGTAGGTAATACTCATTTCCTAACACCCACCTTCAGATATGATAACTCACTAGGTGACTTTGAATCAGCCATGGTCATTCCTCTAACCTACCTTGTAGAGTTACTATTGTAGGGATGAAACGAAAGAGGCACCCGTATAAGTTGCCTTGAGCTTTTGGATAAAAGGCAGAATATTTCTCTAATAAAAAAACTCATAGCGTCAAAAAAGCAACAGCCGCTCCAGCTGCAAAGCAATGAAATAACAGTTTTTCATACCAAGTCTTTACTGTAGTTCATACAAATAAATCTGCATGTCCTCATAAATTAACTTGGAAGGCATTGACAGAAATCAGTTTGACATACATATAAACATGTTTGGCTTAGTTGCATGAATGATTTCTCATGTAACTGAAAGGGAACTAACTGCCCTTTCAAATGTTTGTTTGAATATTGTAATCAATGTTGTTTAAACAATAAGCTTAGTTTATTTACAATAACATAATATATAAACTGATTAGAGTCCCTGGTCTGCTTTTTTCTTGTAGAATGCCTAATTTCCCAGCTAGATACTTCTGCTTTTGGGGGGCTTCTTCCTTACTGTTCAAGGTATCTTGGCTCTTTCCTACCCTCTTCACTGATCAAAACCACATTTCATTTGGGATAGCATTTCTGATGAGGCACTAACTGCATTGCCAATATTTGCTTCATTTTGGTGTGATGTAAAACATGGTAACTCTTCAAAGAAGCCAAGAATTGTATACAAGAAAGAACAATGCTTGAAAAAACATAATCAAACAATTAGATAAAACAATTGGATATGAAAAACAAGAGGAACGCATCAATTAAAACAAGCGATATTTTTCAAAAGGCAAGCTGATTGTAAACTGTTGTCCTGAACTCTGCATTGACCTCTAAAACCTTAGTTTGCTGCCCCAATCATGGCATCTACACTACATTAATGAGTCAAAAATTGTGTCCCATTCTTTTATTACTAACTGTAGTAGATTTATGTATTTTCAATATTAATAAAATAGTATTTATAGACTGTTTTGATATTTTTTTTAAAAAATCATTTTTACATTTGCTGCTTTTACTAAAACCATTTATTTATCTAAGAAATAGCAAAGAGATATTTTAGAAATTATTTTCAGAGTTCCTTCTTAATATTACTGAATTATCTCTGGACAACTTCACTGTAATACCTGAAATAGATTATTATATTAATTTCCCCTTAAACTTCAATTTTCCTCAGTTTTTAATGCAAATGATGTGAATAACCCCTTATTTAATACACTAATGGAGGACAAGAGACATCTTTTAAAATTTAATGTTCATTAAATGGACACTGAAATCTTTTAACAACAACAAGAACAAAAATCTGCTTTCATTCATGAGAAAATCTGTATTAGAGGGAATATTCATTTCAAAGTGTTCGGAGACTACAGTTGGTCCAGAACGCAACCGTGCAAGTTTTCGTGGGTGCACCTAGGTACACCCACATTACACCAATTCTCCGTGAGCTGCATTGGTTCCCTATTGGTCTCCAGTCACAATTCAAGGTGTTGGTTATTACCTTTAAAGCCCTACATGGCTCAGGGCCAGGTTATTTTCAAGACCGCCTTCTACTGCATAGCTCCCAGTGACCGGTAAGATCCCACAGAGTTGGTCTCCTCCAGGTCCCATCAGCTAAACAGTGCAGGCTGGCGGGCCTGCGGGGGAGGGCCTTCTCTGTGGCTGCCCAGCTCTCTGGAACCAGTTACTTCCTGAGATCTGGACCATATACACCCTATTGACCTTCCAAAAAGCAGTGAAGATCTGGCTTTTCTGGCAGGCCTGGGGCCGTTGATCTCACTGTTGCAATCTGGCGAGATCCAGCCATGAATAGTGTGAATGTGTTTTAATCGTTTTTAATATTTTAATTTTTAATGTTTGTATGTATGGTTTTTAAATGCATTGTCAGTCTCCTAGAGTCTTCAGAGAAAGGCGGCATACAAGTTGAACAAATAAAGAAATATTGTCTGGACTGATTTTCTAAACAATTATTGTCTGAATTTCAGGTAAAATTTAGATTTAGCAGATTGTTTCTGGTAAAACAAAAGCCTATTAATCTGAGGTATCTGAGATCCGTTAAATTAGGAATTGTCAAAATTTTTGAGTCTGTGGAACTTATTTGTTAAAGAAAATAGACTGAAATATTTGATGAAGAACCTTGGTACTTGGGAATATCAGACGATAAGCTCACATTTTCAACTCTACTGTACAGTAAGTCCATTCATATCCTCCTGAACCCACTTTGAAAAGTTCTATGTTAAATCAAGGTTTTATTACATGTTTGTTGTCTCTCAAATGCTGGAAGTATTGAAAGTAGAAGCATGTGTTCATTAAATCTAAATTTTAAATTGTAAAAGATTCAAATGTGGCAGGAATTTTGAATTTCGATGGTGTTTTCTGTGGTTATATGTCTAATAAAAGATTTTTCATTTTTCAAGTCATAAGGAATGAAAAAAAATTCATGAAGTTGACTCAGCAGAACAAATGTTCTTTGCCTTAAATTTTCATTTTTCATTTTTAGGATATTTTAATCTTTATTAAAATGGATGAGTTTAGTATTTTTAATAAGCCTAAAAGTTGATTTTAAATATAATATACAACAATTTTACTCTGATTTTTGCTTTTTATTATATATGTTTTTTAAAAAATCTTATTTTTATTTCAAAATAATGTAATTTTAGGTTGTAATGGAATTGCTATATTAATCGTACTAATTGCCTAATCACATATAACTGACTTTATATATTCCTGCACAAGAGTTAAATGTCCCTGAAGTGGGAACAGCGATGTGATTACGATAATATCAAAGCAGTATTTCAGAAACTAATGTTTGCTTTAAAATGAATAATTTTCAATTCTCTTGCCTGTTGTTGGAAGCTGTGGAAATTCCCACATCTCTTAGTAAGTTAAATCTGTAAGTCTTACACATTGAACATGTGTAAGAAACTGTAGAAAATTGGTGAAACCTTGGAATATTTCAGCAAAATAGCAACTGGTTAATAAGTAAGAGGATCATTTTAAAAAAATTCTTGAATTTCTTCATTATAAAATTTAAATGTCAAATGTTTTGAGCCTAAGCAATAATGCAATGCATATTGATTTCATATTGATGTATTACAGTCTGCTTCCTGAGTCCCGTTAAACAATACTGTTTATACAGAGACCTGAAGTAGAGATTTACCTTGAAAAGAAAAAAGGTGTATTAGATAGATTGGTCTTGTCCAGTCATAATGGCAGAAGAAACCATCAGGTTAGGCAGCCCTTCAGATAGCTAGGACCTATGCTGCAAAAGACTTTAGAGTTGATAAACTCTACAGTACCTCGAATTGCACCTAAAAGCCTTGCAATAAGTAGTGCAGTTCACAAAGCAGAAGTGGTACATGGGAATACAATGGTGTATTCACTTCCTGTATTGCTTCCTCTATTAACTAAAGTTTCCAAGTGACCCTCCAGAATGAGTAGCTCTACATTGAACAGAGTGCAATGTGTATCTGTGGCACCTACAATATGTTCCACTCCTTATCTCCATGCTTCTATAGTACTCTTACCACTCTCCTGTCTTTTCCATGTTGCCCAGAACTTTGTAGTTATTCTTTTTGCCCTACATACTTTCTTTTTATTTCAGAAGTCTACTTAATTGATATCTTGAAGATTACAAGAGCCAAAAAACGTGTGATCACTTTTGTTGGCGAAAGAAACTTTGCTGCACTGTTCAAAGGAATACCTAAGTCACAAATTGGCTCCTAACACAAGGTTGTTTTAAACTAAAACATATCAGATGTGAAGGCATGTGTGAAACAAACAAAATGTTGAAAAGTTAAGATGTTTATGTAGTTACTTACTAAGCACATCTAAATTATATTAAAGCAACCAAAATATCTTTACAATTCTCCAAGGTATGTCACAACTTTTGAGCACTCCCAATGTTTGGAAATTGAATTGAAAAATTTGACATGGCTTGAATTGTGGAGGTCACTTTAAATTGGAAGAACTTCTCCCTAGTCTGAGGAAGGTTGGGATATTCTTGCATGAATGACAACAGAATGGTATCTTGCAATGTCCCAGATTTATAGTTATTGTTTCACATGCTAGCTAAGCCCTGAGGCTAAGATTCAGGAAATCCTAGCACTAAATTTGTGAGTATCTAGAAATGAACAAAGAAATAAATAGAAGCCAACATGGGTTTGTTAAGAACGGGTTGTGCCAAACAAAAGTCTTATTTCTTTGATAAAATGACTAAAGTAATAGAAATGCTATGTATTTCAGCTATCCATTTGATAAAGTAGACCATAGACCACTCCTTAGTAAGCCAGAACAATGAGGTATCTTGTCTTTATCTTTTATCTTTTATTAGATTTATATTCCGCCCTCCTCCTTTCGGACTCAGAGCGGTGAACAGCCAAAATAAAAACATTTGTACACAAAAGTTAAAATAATTTTAAAAGTAATTAAATAAAATTTTGGTCCATCATTTAAAACATTTCAATTAAAATCAGTATCAAAACTTTAAAATCTACACAGAATCGGGCCAGCCCGGCAAACTGAAAAAAGTAAGTTTTTAGGGCCTGATGAAAAGTCCGGAGGTCTGGGATCGATCGTAATTCTGGGGGTAGATCATTCCAGAGGGTAGGTGCTACCACAGAGAAGGCTCTCACCCTGGGGGTCGCCAGCTGACATTGTCTGGCTGACGGCACCCTGAGGAGGCCTTCTCTGTGGGAGCGAACCAGCTGGTGGGAGGCAATTGGTGGCAGAATGCGGTCCTGTAAGTCCTATAAATACCCAGGCCCTGGGCCATGGAGCGCTTTAAAGGTAGTCACCAACACCTTGAAGCACACCCAGAAGTCCACCGGAAGCCAATGCAGCTCATGCAGGAAAGGTGTCACGTGGGAACGTCCCGTCGCTCCCATAATCCCCCACGTGGCTGCATTTTGCAACCGTTGGAGCCTCTGGGTGCACCCCAAGAGGAGCCCCATGTAGAGAGCGTTACAATAGTCCATCTTAGAACAACAAACAGTGCCACTACCAATTAGATCTGCAATTGCCTGACTAACCACACTGAGTGTGTAATCCTCAATGGAACTATATGAGGGAAACATGCAGTGGGGCACCTCAAGGTTTTGTTCTGAGCAAAGTGCTCTTCAACATTTTCATAAATTACCTAGATGAGGGGACTGAAGATGCACTCTTCAAATTTACCGATGACACAAAGCCTAGGGAAAGACTTCAGAAGATAGCCTCCAGATTCAGATTTACAAATTTTGGCTTTATCCAGTAAAATGCAGTTCAGAGGTAAGAAAAGTAAGATCCTTCTCTTAGTCAGGAAAAATAGATGTAAGATCAGTAGTTTCAATTCAGGTTTCAATTTTGGTTGCTACTGGTTTGCTTGTGGGCACGTGCATGCTCACACACATGTGCCACGATTCTGTGCATGTGCCGAAGCTTCTGTGCATGTGCACAGATGTCTGGCAGGTAGGCAGAGCCTCCTACCACCGTTGCTATTAGTTCGCCTGATCCGGGGCAAACCGGTAGCAACCCACCACTGGTACAGATACAAGATAAGCAATATCTGGCTTAACAGTAGTGCCTATAAGAGGCATCTAGGTGTCCTGGTTGACTAAATGTGATTTATTTATCACATTTATTTGTTGCCAATCTTACAGTTCAGGTGATTCTGAGAAGTTTACCTCAAGATAAAACAAACATTCAACTACTATTAAAATGTATTAAAATTACAAAATTACAAAAATTAAAACATATAGACTGCCACTTAAGTATAAGTCTCCAGTGTGCTGCAGCTGCCAAACAAGACAACACAGCCTTAGAGTGCATCCACTGAGGGATATGCCATTTTAACGAGACCACATTTGGAGTACTGCAATCAGTCCTAGTCATCACAATATAGAAAAGATGTTTGGATATTAGAAAAAATGCAGAGAAAAGCAAGAAAGATGATAAGGGTCTATTGGATAAATCCTATGAAAAGTCAAACTAGTTGATCAAACTAGGTATGTTTAACTTAACTAAGACAAGATTCAGGGGAAACATGATAGCAATCTTCTAATACTTGAAGGGCTGCCACAGAGAAGTGGGCATCAATTTATTATCCATAGGACCTGAAAGGATTACTTAGGTTCTATGGAGAATGAAGAAGCAATGAATGGAAGCTCATCAGAGGGACATCCAGCCTGGCAATAAGGAAGAATTTCCTGATAGTAACAACTATTAAGCAGTGGACCAATTGACTTTCTGAAATTGTAGGTGCTCCCTGGAGGTTTTCAAAAAAAGATTGGACAACTATTTGCTCAAGATGATATGAAGACACCTAACTTGACTAGCGGGTTGGACTAGAAGACCTCCAAGGTCCCTTCCAGCATAATGATTCTACAAAATATTTAAAAGATGTAGTTATTCTTTGGTATGAAAATGTCTATCAAAAGACACAAAAGCCATTGCATTGAATCAAGTGTTATTCCTATCCTGATCTCAAGAGCAGACTGTGTATTTACATGGGCTTTAGTGAAAGATTAGTAATAGTAGTAGTAATAATAATAATTGCTAATACTGTTACTACTCCTGAGTAGTAATGCTTTTTATATTGTCTGGTAATATATCAGCAGAACTTCAGAAGCTAGAGTGACTCTATAGTGCTCTATCCATGGAGGGTTACACCTCGATGGATGAAGCTTTTTGTATTATGTACTCATAGGGTATATAAGAGAGGAGAGAGCACAAAGAAGAGAAATGATGAAAAGAGTGTTTGAACAAACCAGAGACTTCCAGCAGTGTCCATATATACACACAATATACTTCCATGTACACCAGTACATGAATAAGATAGGCTGCAGATAGCCATTATCACTTATTAGGGTAACTTAATTAAGGCAGCTTACTGAAACCCTTAATTCATTAATGACAAAATTTTGATTAGTACATTTTCTTTGTAGGTGACCTTATAATTTAATAGAAAAAGATTTATAAATGGAAAGAAATGCCTGTGGCAGAGATTTTGTGTAAATGAATAGAGTTTGAATACACACAGTAATATAATTGAGTCTAATTAGTAAGAGTGCAAATGATTTTTTATTTCATACACCAGAAATGTCATTGATGAGCCATGGTGTGGAGTTTGAAATGCATTCAGATTGGCAGTGTGAAACTAAAGTCTGTGGGAAAATCACTAGCTAATTCATTGATTGCCCCTTGGAAATACTGCTGTTAATTGTTAGGTAATTAACATGGAGCTACAATTATGCTGGCCTTAGGGGGTGATTAATGTTTCAACATGTCACATTAGCAGCAACCAGCTTTTAAAAGCTTGTGGTTTTTTCACATGATTGCGACAGATGCTGAATTGTCCCTAGACCAAGAGAAAATCTTTTCCTCTCACATCTAGCATATTTGCATACGACCAGCTTTTAAGCATTTGTTGGCTTGTATGTACGTGAACAACCAAGATTTTCACAAAATAAAAGGAAATTTATCTTTCTCCTGTTTGATGTGAAAATCAAAATAGTCTTAAATTTTAAGTGGATTATTTTATGGCCATTTTCCCATTGTTTAGTGATTGAGTGAAGTAAGATTGGCCAATGTCATATTATTTTGATCGATACAAGTTAAGTAGAAATGAAATAAAAACATGTTGAACAAATGCATTTTGTAACACTAATATTGAGTACATTAATGTTGGCACACTTGAGTGCTTCACTTACTTTGAGTTGAAAGCCGTGTACTTCTACTTGTTCAATGCTTCTGTTTATCATTTATTCGTTTGGCATGGATCTGTTGAAAAAGCATTTTGCCAACAAATTTAAACATGTAGCTGGCGTTTATTGGCTAGATACCTGGAATATTCGCCACCATTTTTTTGGTAGAAGTAGCAGTAATGAATATTAGAGATATTCTGAAAGTAGCAAAAATATTTAATTGCAATCCTGCTCTGATAACAATATTACTTTGTTATAAGTAGTTAGCATGCATCATAGAGCTTATATTCAGACTCACTTCTATGGTGCTTAGGAATATCTGCGCTGAGATAAGTGAATCATTTCTATACATTCATTGTCTAAAGATGCACTTTAAAAAGAAGCATGTTAATTTTCTCTGTAACTACTGCTGCATCATATATTGAATGAGATGAACAATGTGACACAGCCAAATAGATCTAACTCCAGGATGAAGTCAGTGAAAATGATACAAATCCATTATCAAGTATTTGTACAAAGAATGCCAACGATTGTAACAAGACAGAAGAACTTGGAAAGCAATGCTTCATCTAGCTCAATATTATACATTAGGTCTGTAAAAGAAATATGTCACAGACATCTTTTAACTTCAAAATGCTGTGATCTACCAAAGCAGTTTACAGTAAAACATGAGTCTTAGTGGCATCCACAGGCTGAATCAAAAAAGTCCAAATGGCAGTCACTGCAGCATGATCAAAGCACCACACCTTTTGTATGTACATCAACACACTTTTTTTTAAAAAAAAATTCCCACCTCTGAAAGTTGTTGATGAGTCTGCTTTGGCAACTCCTATCTCCTTGTTCTGATATAAAATTACACCACCAATATTTGATATCATGCAACTCAGATGTTATACAATGGGGTTTTAAGGCTGCATTTGTCTTAAGGCTGCTAGTTGCCCGATCCCTGTCCTATGTTTATTTAAAGGATTATAAGAAGGAAGAACAAGGACATTGAATTTACCCACCTAAAGTTAGCTCCCAAGCAAGTAATCTTCCTGCTTGCCAAGATTGTTCTTCCTCTGGTATGATGAATCAGATTACATTTAAATTATAGCAATTATTTTAAATTTTGCATTAACATAGATATCGGTTTAACCAATACATATTTCAACTAAATGGAGGATTGTGTCTTGTATTTTTGGTATGGTGCATGGTGTGCATTTCACAATTCCTTTCTTTTGTGGCCATCTTACAGTGAGAAAGGAATTGTTCTCTGACTTCTCAAAAGTAATAAGTTCAATAGTTTTGGTTAGATGAATCTTAAACTATTTCTGTGAAACCATTCAATTATGCGTAGTAGTGCTTATGCTTTGGAACTCTTTTTTTTAAATGTAGGGCAGAGACAATACCCTTTTTTCAAATGTTTTCTTCACAGATCATTAATCTGTATACTTGAATTCTTGATTCTAGGTTTGGTGTGTAAAAGAAAGACATCCATATGATTCTATATCTATTGAATAGACACTTATGTCGAATACTCTTTTCAATAAGGATGAGATGAGATTGTATTGTGGAAAGTCTGTAAAAAGATATAACTTTTAAAGAAGCTGGTAATAAAACCAGACTTCTGGTAAACATTTTCCACAAGTGTTTGCTTTACACATACAACTCTTTGGCATCAGTTAATCTGGGGTGATTGTGTTTATTGTCAAGAACGTATACTTGTACTGATTTCTTTATACTGTGCGCAGATATTCATATCATTTGAAGATATTCCAGTAACTTTCTTATGTCAGTTCAAATATTGCTGCACAACATTCTTTGTTTTGAAAGTGTTTTCCTGTTATAGTTTCTTAGCAGGTTTATTAGAAAGATTTAGTTCAATGTCAAATCTGAAATTTCACAAAAATATATATATGTATGATTTCACATATACCCTATTATCCAAGCCCATCATTTTTGTGACCAAATAGAGTACTCTATCCCAGGGATGTAATGGATGCCAGGCTGATAAAAGGAACATATTACATTAGATGATTGCTTTATTTCTTCTACCTTTCCAGTGAAAAATTTGAAATGTCACCTTTCTTAGTAATACTATACTGTGGTCTTTGTTATTACTTCAGAAACCGACTTCCATATTGATCGTTCCACTTCAATAAATAACAGAAAATTTCCTCTGCAACTAGAGTAGCTATTAACTTTTAATTTCCATTTAAAGAGGTAAATTTAAGAGAATACAGATAGTCCTCCACTTATGACTGTTCATTTAACAATAGTTCAAAGTTATGACTGTTTTGAAAGAAATGACTTACGGCTTCCATTCACACTTTCAATCGTCATATTACCACCACTTCTCACAGTCCTGTGATTGCAATTTAGGTGCTTGATAACAGGCTCATAAATATGACCAGCTGTAGTGTTCTGCAGCCACATGATTGTAATTTGTGACCTTTCTTGCATATTTTTGACTAAAAAACATCTATTGTAGAAGCTGCATTCACTGAATAACCAAAATGTAAAATCAAGTTGACTTGGCTTATGATTGCAATGACTTACAACAAAAACCTTTGTCCTATTTATGGTTGTAAATAGACAACTATATATGGGCATTTTAAATCTAGATCTTTAGATAGTGTCGAACAGGGTTGTCAAACTTGATTTCATTTAGGGCTGCATCAGGGTTGTGTTTGATGTCAGAGGGTCAAGCATTGGCATGGCCATTGTGGGTGTGGCCAGAGGGTGGACGTGACCATGGTGGGCGTGCCATGCAACTCATGTCGGAGGCGCCTGTGGAGGCCAAGTGCTACAGCAGGACTTCACTGAGATCCTCCCTCATTCTCATTATAAACTCCTTCCTTCCTTCCTTCCTTCCTTCCTTCCTTCCTTCCTTCCTTCCTTCCTTCTCTTCTTTTTGCTTCCCTCTTCATTGTCCTTTCTTCTTCATTCCCCTCTTTCCTTATTTTTCCTTCCTTGCTCTCTTCCCATCTTCCCTTCTTTTTCTGCCTTTCCTCTTTCCCTTTCTCCTTTCCTATCCCTTCTTGCATGGTCAAATGCAAAAGGGAAAAAATTTCTCCTTTTGTTTTTGTTTTAGTTTGTTTTGCTAGGCTTCTCCCAGCGAAAACGAAGCCGGAGGGGGGCTGCGGGATCTCCTGTGCCCCGTTTTCAGCTGTCATGGCCTCTGCCAGTGAAAACAGAGCTTGGGGGGAGGCATGCGACCCACCAGAACCCCATTTTTGGCCACAACACACTCCTGCAGCCCTCTCACAGTGAAAATGGGGGTCAGGGACATGCACGTGCCTCCCCAGAGTTTCAGTTTTTCAGACAGAGGCACCATCGGTTGGTCCTTTGCTGTTTCAAGGCTGGCCCCACAGGCCAGATCTAAACTCCATGCAGAGGTGTTGAGTTTGACACCCATGGTGTAGAAAGTTTGAGTCATTTTTTCTCTGTAAGTAAAATTGAATATATCAAAAATCTGAAATATTTATTATATTATTTTTATGTTAATGAAATAGAACTCTATTCTGTGTTAAAATATTAGGATGTGCTTATAGAATAGAGCCAATTAATTCATGGTTGATTATTTTGAATGTACTTTAAGTAATCCATATGAGTTCAGTATGGTAGGTCACTAATTTCAGTATTCAATATTCTGGTTACAGCAGGTTTGATCTAGTGGTTAAGGAACCAGGCTATAAAGCAAGAGATCATGAGTTTAAGTCTTGTCTAACCATGAAAGCCAGCGGGGTGACCTTGGGCTAGTCAATCTTCTTCAGACAACCCACCTCCCAGAATTGTTTTTAATGGGCAAAACAGGAGAGGAAGATGTGCTGGATATGTTCTCTACGTTATTTGTAAAAATAATAAAGGTGGGATATAAATAAAAATGAAATTATGTTCCCATAATACATCTGATAATTTCATACCTAGAATTACAGTATTTCAGAAATAATACTGAAAACAGATAATCTTTATTCTTCAAACATTCAAATCAATATATGTGCATCCATTTTAAAAGATCCTGTGTCCCAATTTGAATTAGATAATGTTGAAGTTGTCAGATGAGCACAGAAAACAGATCTCAACATCTCTACAATAGATGTGAGTTTACTTCAAGATGAGAGGCTGAAGTGTACTTCTTTGTTTGGATTTAAGTCAATATGTTAAAAGATAAAAGACCAGGACCATTGGTGATAGTGGTACAGCAAATAATCTCAAATACTAGAGTGATTTTAGTCCTTCAAGTATTTCTAATATAATATTCATTTACTTCCTAAAATGCACTGTTAAGTACTTCTAGTCAATTTAACTTGGTGCGTTAATATAAATAGGTTCTGGATTAACCAAATATAAATGGTTCTGGATTAAGCATTAAGTAAAATAAGCATATGCTTGGGGCAACAAAGGAAGTGGACAACACAGAATTTCTTCCCATAGCTATTATTCCTTAACCCTTTCACTGCCATACTTGACATTAGTTTTTTTTTTAAATTCTCGAGATCTGCTATGTTCAACTTTAACTTGCATTAAAAAAAATAGTTTTCTTTGGCATGATGAGTGAACAAAGTTTAAAAGTTTGATTTTATGGTATCATCAGATGTCAGATGTTACATTTGTTTCCATATCATGAAAGTAGAGTTCTGCTTTAGCCGAGAGGTACTGTTGTTGGGCTGTGTATAAGGGATCAGTTTGCCTTATCCAGCCCTGGTTCTGGTTTTCCAATCCTAGAAATGTCAAAAACTGAATCTAGGGTGTGTTTTTCAAACGTGGTAACCATAAGACATCTGGACTCAGGGTAGTTGGGAAATTCTTGGAGTTGAAATCTACACATCTTAAAATTCCCAATAAAAGAGAATATTTGTAGCTCAGAGATGATATGAGGTGTCCTTGGTGCTCTCTGAGTTTGCTTGTTTTCTTGAAGACCTTTCATTATCCTAACTAGGTAACATCATCGGTGCTAGTGACTAGTAGCACCAATGATATTACCTAGTTAGGGTTATGAAAGTTCTGCAAGAAAACAAGCAAGATCAGAGAGCAGCAAGGATCCCTTAAAATTCCCAAGTTTGAAAAGCACTCATCTAGGATCTTCTCCAGGCAATCTACCACTAAAACAGAACTTTTCTAACACGTGTCTTAAGACTTGTTTAGATGGAATATCTGTTTGCATTAGACTTATAAAAATACTGCCCAAGGAAATATTGGGGGTTGGTAGAGAGGAAGCAGATTATGTCTAGATCCATCTATTTAAATCCTTTTAAGTGCTCAGAAAAGCAATTATAAAATCATGTTATCGTTGGGCATAAAATGTATTTAGCTTGAACTGCTTTAAACTAAAGGGTTATGGATGGTTAATTGTATGTTAACAGTGAAATTTACTTTTATGTATACAACTGCTTTTCTGTATGTAAACACAAACAAAACTTGTCTTGCCCATATATAGATGGGAGAACAAAATCACCTATGGTATTGATTCCTTTTAAAGATCAAATATAAACCTGTTCATGTGTAATTTATTAATTTATGAAATACTCAACCAACTATAGAATAAATCTTTATTGATTAACCATATATATAAAATACTAAAAAAAGGGAAAACATCATATTTGGAAACTTTCTGTTTGTATAAATGTTTAGTTTTCAGGTAAGGTAAAATACTCTTTGAGAATAGGAAACAGAATCTACATTACAAAGTAATTCCACTGGTGATGGAAGACAAAGAATTCTCATCCTTCTGCATTCTGTAGCACTGATGCCCATTCTGTTTTGGACAATAAAGGGACTATTGATCATGCTGTTGTAATGGTATTGTCTTTAACTAGGTAACACGTTTAATGTTCCAATGAAGGAAACAATGTAATTTCATAAGGTTTTTTTGTTTTTGTATTTGTATATTCACATAATATAAAGTTTAACCCAATATGATGATGGGTACTGGCATTTTATAGATACTTTTCTTTATGAAAAATTATATATTTACTTGAAAGGCACATTATTTAATTCTTAATGCATTTTTAATGTAGTATACTGCCTTTCCTTTCATTTTGATATGAAGGAAACTTGCAAAATTTAGATATAGTGAAGTTTTAGAATCTTTAATATAATACTAACCTCTTTTATATCTTTTTAAAAAAATTCAGTCATTCTAGTTAATGACATTAAGTACATTTCATGTTTACATTATATTTCTGAATTATATGGAACATCTGGCATTTCACAAAGTCTTCTTCACAATCCTGAAATGCTATTTTTCTAATCATCTTTCTTCGTATATGTGTATGTGTTTTAGAAAGGATTTTGATATAGTCTTGTTCTTAAAAAAAATCAAAATATGTACCAGGGATTAATGCAAATGTGTATTAGAAGAGCAAAGAAATCACTGAGACAGGACTAATCATCATTTAGATTATCAGGAGAAAATGATTAAAAAAAAACAAAAGATTGTATGACAAGTTATGTTGATGCCATATTTGTGAAGCCAAATGTTTTAGCTTTACAGATGAAAAATCCTAAGCAGATTACAGCAAGACAAAGTAATCATTCAAATTACAAACTTAAGAATTTCAAATTACATATTCATCAAGCAGAGTCTATTGTAACTTGGTATGCACAGCAAATGACGCAATATCAGTGAAGTACTATGTATAATCATTCCACATTATTAATGTTAATATAAGATTGAAAACTCAAATAATAAACATTCATTTTAGTGAATATATGCATTCACTAAATAAAAATACTGTCTTTCAAAAATTGACAAACATCCATAAATGAAAACCATTATTTATCCCTATTTGTTTGTGTTGGTTTTAAAGGAATTTGCATAACAATCAGTATTTTTAAAAAATGAACAAAAAAGATTTAGGAAAGGCCAGCCATTTCCCTCTTCCCATCTTTCTGCAACTGATTAGAAAGAAATTATGTCATGTTTCATTACATTTATTTGAAGATAAAGTGAGAGACTTTGGGAATTAATATCATAATCCTTGCCCCTGATTTTCAAAATAATAACCTCTTTTTTTAAAAAAATAATATTCTAAATAATAGCCTATGAAATTATTTCAGCAGTGAATACTTTGTTCAAAATGATAAATGTGCAAGACCGACTGATCCCTGGCAGTATATTTAATTTTTATATGCAATGCTTAAGCTTATCCAATCTATAGATCAGAAGCCATGAGATCAAGTATTTTTCTTTTCTTTTTACCCCAACTATTGCTTTTCCAAAAATCTGTTCTTCTGCATATTCCACCTCTTCACTTTATGATTCATGTCAGTTATACATATGGTGTAAGATACACAAGGAACTTAATACAGAGGTCCTATGCAGATGCTTAGCATACCTAGAAAGAATGACTGTATTTGAGGGGTGGGCAACCATTGCAGGAGTAATCTCCACTCTCAGATTTACATGTAGAAATTGACATGATAAGAGTTTATAGACCTCTCATACACTATAAATGTTAACATGCTTGTGAAGAAGGCAGAGAAGTACAGGAAGATAAATCTATCTCAGCATCTACTTCTGTCCTACTATCGCAGCACCATTGAGAGTGTCCTGACATATGGCATTCTTGCATGGTATAGAAGCAGCTCTGTAGCAGACAGAAAAGCTCTACAGAGAATCATTAAAACTACCCAGAATATTATCGGGCTTCAGCTCCCAGCCCTGGATGACATCTTCGAATCTCGCTGTTTGAGGAAGTTGCATAATATTCTCAGAGAATCTTCCCATCCTGCTTACAATCTTTTTGGACTGTTGCCTTCTGGCAGAAGATACAGAACAATTAAAATTCAGACTATAGGTTTTCTGAATAGTTTTTATCCCAGAGCTATAATTGCACTCAACAATGAACTAAAGGGCCACCATCAGTGAGCTGTTGGACAGCATTACTTGGTCTGTTGTGTGGATGTTTGGGTGGTTTAGGGGTGACAGATTTGTGGTGGGTGGGGGTGTGCTGGGGATTGTTATGTGTATTGGATCTGGTCTTTGGGTGTTAAGTGAATTCTGTTGTATGGCTATACTGTGTATACATAATACAATGGCAATAAAGTTATTATTTATTTATTTTATTTTATCATACAAATGCATCTTCTGTGCTATAGGATAAGCAGAGGTTCATCTGTCTTGTAATGAGTTCTGTTGTAAGAACTAGGTATGGGTGTTTAGCTGAACATGTACAGCAAACTTTGGATTGAAGTCCGTCTCTACTTCAACTTATACCTAACACAATCAAGGAAGTTGTTTCTTGAGTTTCTTTGTCACTCACAGTACTCATATTTTCCATAATAACCTTTCCCCCATCTTTGAGTCAAACTCCTCTACCTTCGTAGATATAGTACATTGGTTAAGTAAGCACCATATGCTTACCAACTACCTGTACACCTATTTTCAAATCCTGTACACTATAATATTGTATTATCCTTGCCCTTACATTTACCAGCATTTCTCTTGCACTGATTATTATACTACATACTAGCTCAACGGATCAGGTTTACATGATTTAATTGTAACAAATTGACATTAAGCAAACAGGTTTTTTGTGTTATAAAAAGCAAAACAAATCCAAAGCAAACAACATACAAGCTGAATATTGCAGATCTCAGAGATCACTCTGATTGGTAGGGAAATTCTAACCTAAGCAGTTTTACTCTTTGGTGTAAGCTTGGTGTGACTATTGCTGTTCAAGCAACATATTCAGATATTGGCCTGGGAACAAATCAGAAGTACTGTAAACCTAGTTCAACTTTTTCACATCAAGATGGCTGCTGACTATGACTGTGAGTTCATTTAAATCTATATTTTCCTACCCTACAAAATATAAACATATTCCTTCCATAGACCTATTTTTAAGCAGTGATATTAAGATTTGATAGAAATAACTTGGTCTTCTGTGAATAAATTACACTTTTCATTTCATGAAGGTCATGCTCTCCATTCCTCTTTGCTGACCTGTTCTTCTACTTGTGTTAGAAACATTCCAATTTATCTTGGTCAATCTGCTTTTCATTTTCTCCCCTTAATTTCCTTATCATTTTTTTTTGCACTCTTTCTTTATTTCTTTCTGTAATCTTTTCCGTTTGCCTCTACTGGCCGATGTTTTATACCTTGTATCTTTTTTGTCTTTGATTACTTGGTGACCTTCCCTGCTGATCCTCATTGACATTTTTTTTTTAAAAAATTCTCATATCATTACAGATAGTGCATATGGGTGGTCCTTATTTCATCTCATCAACTTTTACCTCCTCCTCTTCCTCCTGTATTTTTTTTTTTTAAATCTCAGCCATATTTGTTTTATCTGATGCAGGGAGCCTTTTTCATATGCAATCCTATTTACTATTTTTCCAGGCAAAAAGATACTTCATTCTTCTTCCAAATGGACATATGAGGAAGTGGAAATGCAATTTGTGTTCTGGTCAAAATTTGCATGTTGGCCAGGATGATCTAACATTCCTAAACAGAGGCATTGTCATATCTAGAGGCATGGTTATGTTAAAATAAATATTTAGTTCTTCATTTCTTTTTAGTATTTAACACAACAGACAAAAAGATGCAATTTATCAGCAGGAAAAAGAAGGGATGAAAATCCACACCAATCAAGGACAGCAAGAACCATTACAGATAGCTACAGATACAGCCTCGACTTACAACCACAACTGAGTCCAAACTTCCAACTGCTAAGCAAGACAGTTGTTAAGTGAGTTTTGCCCCATTTTACAACATTTTTATCACAGTTGTTAAGTGAATCATGCTGTCATGAAGTGAATCTGGCTTCCCTTATTGACTTTCCTTTTTGGAAGCCAGGTTACAAATGATGATTGCGTGACCCCGGGGCAGTGCAACTGTCATAAATACATGCCAGTTGACAAGTGCCCACATTTTGAACATGTGAGCCAGGGGTGGGTTCTAATTTTTTTTACTACTGGTTCTGTGGATGTGGCTTATTTTGTGGGCGGTGGCCTGGAGGTCATGAGCCTGGGTGGGCATAGCTAACTGGTCATGTGACTGGGTGGCCATGGTTATGTGTATAGGAACTACTCAGAGGGCTGAAAAAAGTCATTTCTGACAGGTCCTCGCACTTTTGACTGGTCCTCACACTTATGACCATCCTCACATTTATGCCCGTGCAGCATTCTTAACAACCATGTCATTCATTTCACAATTGCTTCTCTTCACCATGGTGATAAGAAAGGGCAAAAAACGTAAAATGTGAGGACAGTCGTAAGTTCGAGGACTGGTCAAAAGTGCGAGGACCAGTCAAAAATAACTTTTTCAGCCCTCTGAGTAGTCCATAGACATAAAAAGATACAGCAATAGAGAGGGATGAAGGAAGGGAAGGGTAATTAGAGTAGGAGTGAGGGTAAGAGACGGAGGAAGAGAGAGGAGAAGGAGAAAGGAAGAGAAAGGGAGGAGAAGAAGAGCGGGGGAAGACAAAGTAAGAAGGAAAGAAAAGAGAGAGGTGGTAGGTTTGAAGAGAAAGATTGCTGTACAATAAAAAAGATGAAAGGAAAGAAAGCCAATCCCAAACAAATATAAAGATATTAAGATAAAGAATGAATTGTTAAACTTTAAAGAATAAAAGAGAACAAATATGAATAAATAGCAATAATTAGAAACACACATACAAACATACAATGTATTTTCTTTGAACAGAGTATTTGGCTGGTTCACAAATTTGAACAGTGTTTAGTCATTTCAATTAAATTTACAATTTCTATATTTCCTTTTTGTCATATTTATTCCTCATCTATTTTTTTAAAAAACCAATATTACCCTTCATCCTCACCTCTAATCTTAATCAAATTCAATTTTCCCCTTCTATTCTATATTATACCCCTTCCCATTGTCATCTATTTTTATATCCATCCTCACGTTGGTTAATTATGTAATATTACAATTGTTTAATACAAATTCAACATTTTAATATAAATCAATTAGTTATATAACTATCTTTTTGTATATTAATCAATATGAACATGAATATTCCAATTATTTCCATGCAATCCAATATCTTACAAATCAATTAATTATATTTACCAATAATAATAAACCAAATAATTTCCCCCATATATTCCTCCAAACCACAACTTAACCATTTCTGCTTTCAACATAATATACAATTAATAGTATCTCAATTATTACAATTCCTTAGTTAAATAGAGCTTTTTTTCTTTTGTGTTTCAAAATCTTGAACTCTTCTCTTTTGCCCTAAATTTCCCATTGTTTGCAGTTTTGCACCTACCTTTCTTGGTGAGGAAAAAGAAAAAGCAATCTTTCTCTGCCTCATTTTATCACAGTGCAGCAAAGACCCTGATTTACTTTCAGTTTCGTTTTTTCAGCATAGCTGGGGGGGGGGATCTGCTCCACTCTTTGCAGCTAGCAACAGAGCCCTGAGTAAAACAGCTGAGCGCATATCAGCTGAGAGTTGGGAGACCGATCTAATCAACTTGTGCTAACTTTTGCTGAAGCTGAAAGGGGCTGTTTTTTCTATTTTTGCGGCACCGGTCTACTTATTTGTTTTCTTTTAACACTGATAAGCTGTAGGGCAGCCCTTTGAAGCCCCATGGCAAGAGTTTAAACAGTTTTTTTCCCTCTACCCATTAGGTGGGACTCAGGAGGAGCAATAGATTGGGAGTGGGCGGGGTGAGCGTACGGCAACCGACTGGGAACTGGTTCAGGAGCGTGGCCGATCTTATTACCGGTTCTCCGAACTATTAATTTTTTTTGCTACTGGTTCTTGTGATCCGGTGTGAACCGGGAGTAACCCACCACTGATGTGATCATGGAGATATTGCAACAGACATATGTTACTTTTTTCAATGTTGTTGTAACTTTGAAAGGTCACTAAATGAATGGTTGTAAATCAAGGACTATCTGTATTGCTGACACATAGAATTTACTCCAGAAGAGCCATTAAGTCTCTACTACCAAGTAAATGTTTTGGGAGAAGGAAAAATATAAAAGGGAATTTGTCAAACACGCATATATATTTAATCAAGGGCACTCTGATGAGTTGTTCACAATGTACATTCATTGAAATGACTCTGAAAAGCTTTCTAGATTTTTCATATTCATCATCAATATGTATTCAGTAGTAGTCTCTTATTTAATCTCGGCCCCATTTAGATATTATGATATCTGGAGAGTTAACCATATCATATACTCCAGGAAATCATTGACCTTTATCAACACTACTAGCATGATAGTGACTTTCTGAAAACATTCATTTGTTTAGCATATATATGTTCAGGTCAAAATATTTTTATAGATACATGGATATTGACTTCCATGCAAACCCTGCATTATCCTTGTATGAATGGAAGTCAATGTGTATAGAGTAACAGTATCCGTACAGATATATTTATCCTGTACACATTCTGTATATGGTAACGTTATTTGGAAGTGGAGCTTGTCTGGGATGGTGACATGGACTGTCCTCCAACAATATGGATCAATATATAGCTTTGCCCGGATTGAGTGAATGCATGTACAGCATAATCTGATATTGTTTACTTTATACAACTGGATAATCTGTGCAAAATGACTGAATGCACTTCTTTTTGTCTTACAGATTTCCTAGGGGAGATTTTGTGAGAGAATTCCAAAGAAGGGCACCAGTTATGTTGAAAAGAGAACTCTCAGTAAAGTATCGTAACCAAATACATACATACACATATACATATAATGTATATAGTACATGCATGCATGCAATGTAGTTCAGTGTTGAAATGTGAAGTCCTTGATGCTCTCTGAGATTAGTTATTTGTTTGCAAAGATTTCATTACCCAACTAGCTAGCATGAGCTACTTGAGCAAAACACATCCTCTCCAGCAGATAACATCCAAAGAAACAGGAATTAATACCAGATAAACAATCAAGTAGAAATCAATACCCTAATTAAGGAATTACCAAGGAGAAAACCAACCAGCAATTAATGATCCCTCCACCAATATTGACAGGGCAAGCTATTGTATATAAACAGGGAGCAACCCAGCCCAATACACACAGTAGAACTGTTGATATTACCTAGTCAGATAATGAAATACCTGCAAGCAGAACATCAAGCACAGAGAGCACCAAGGACGCCAGCATCAAATATTTCTCTCAGTAATCACCTGTATAGTAGTAGTATTGAGATCAAAGAAGGAATGGCCAAATTTATCACCATAATCTAGCCAAGGCTATTGATGCTTCTAATTGGCTTGACTTGAGAAATATAACTATGCACTCATGTTGGATGACTAATTCATTGGATTCCATTCCTTTTTAATTTTTGTTATTTTTGAAGTTGATCTTTGATTGGATTCATTTTTTTCTATAAGTTCATTCCCTTTGTTTCCTTCCTTTTCAAATGAGCCTTTGTCAGCAGATATTTTGATTTTCATTAACATTTTATTTCAAGTTCAAGTTTTGTAGTATTATGATCGATCAGGAGATTTCTTTTTCAAATACATAACTGGGTCACATCTATGTTGATGATACTATAATTTCTATAGAGCAAATCCTATCTGAGTCCATTTGGAACACTTAGATTTATTCTTTTACAGGATAACAGCAATAATTTTCTGATCAGTAATTTGAATATAAAAAAAGGAAGCCAGTTGTTTAAGATGAAAAAGCAAAAACCTTATTTTTATTCTTTTTACATTCAGAAGCCTGGCTGCAAGGCAGCAGTGGTGCAAATTTAAATTGTCTCAGGGTCAAAGGGAAACTCAGCTACTCACTGAATTAATACATTCATGTTTGTGTATGTGTGAATGTTGTATTCCAGTGTGCTGAAATGTTAAATGGCTGTACTTAATTTTACATTTTTTCCTGTTATTAGTTATTTTTATTTTTTTATTTTTGTTATTGGGCTAAATGGAAAAAAAAGAATAAAACCAGTCAATAAATTGTGATGCAATGCATGCTAAAACAAGTGGACACAGCAGAGTGTTGCATTTATTTCTCTTGTTGCACATAGGTACGATGTTTTATTGCTTGGCACGAGATGGAAGACAATGTCTTCAGGTTGAGACAAGTGCTACTGTGCTTGTGGACCACTTAAATCTTCAAAAGTAAAAGCAGGGGGTCAGCCTAGACAAGTAACAAGGTTAATCAGTTTGAATTAATGACTTTTGTTTTAATCTGGTTCAAAATAAAGCTGTGACCAGAGGCCTTTGGCTTTACCTATATGTCAGTGTCAGGGTGGTTGATTCAGAATAGTGGGAGAAGAGAAAGGGTGGCCGTCATCACTGGATAATTGAAATGATGACAAAGTCTTACGACAGGGTGGTGACATCATGCAGCAGTCAGGTAAGGAAACTCCAATTTGCCAATCTCTGTATTTTTTTCTGAATAAACACCAGTGCTTTCCAACTTATCAATGAACTGAGGTTTCATTGATGATCTTGAAGATGTGGATTAAATGTTGCATTCCAAAACAGCTGCCAATGTCATCAATATGCAGCTGTAATTCTGCAGCCAAGCAAGCTGGAATTTAGGGCTGAACAAATAATGGTCTGAATGCAGCCATTGAAAGGTAACAATTTGTGTTTGTGTTTGTATGATATTTGTAGCAATGGATACATGTATGTGTATGAATCTTAACACACATAGTGTCATACATCTATTATAAAATCTTGGAAAAGAAATTACAATAATAGGCAGATAACACAGAAATGTGTTCACCAATTTATTACTTGACTAAGATCTACCAACAGCAAGTTTAAAATTAATAGTTAAAGACAAATAAAAGTTTATTTGAATCCAAGTTTTTATGACCTCTCTAGTTTTTCAAGCAGTTAAAAGAATGTTTTGAAGAGCAGCAGAACTATTTTATTTTATTTATTTTATTATTAAAAATTTATATGCTGCCCTTCTCCCATAGGACTCAGGGCGGCTCACACAATAAAAACAAGAACAACGATGACAACAATACAAATCAAAATCCAATCCAAAAATTAAAATCCCCAAATTAAAATCCCATAATCGGTCAGGGAACTTGATGGAAAAGCCATATCTTAAGGTTGGTCCGGAATGGGCGGAGATCGGGAGCCGTCTGGAGCTTGGTGGGTAAGCCATTCCAGAGGGTTGGTGTGGCCACAGAGAACACCCCCATCCTGGCGGCCACCGGCCGACATTGTCTAGCCGCCGGCACCCGGAGGAGGGCAGTTCTATGAGAATGCACAGGACGGTGGGAGACCAGTAGGAGGTGGTCCTGAAAGTACCTCGGGCCCATGCCATGTAGGGCTTTATAGGTGAGTACCAGCACCTTGAAGCGGATCTGGAAGGCCACCAGCAGCCAGTGCAGCTTGTGCAGGAGAGGTGTTGCTCGGGAGTAACGGAAGGCTCCCGTAACAACCCGCGCAGCTGCATTTTGGACCAGCTGGAGCCTCCGGGTGCACCCCAAGGGCAGCCTCATGTAGAGGGCATTGCAGTAATCCAATTGAGAGACGAGAGTTTGAGTGACTGTACAAATTGTTTACAAATTTACAATTGTTTAAAGGATTTAAGATGACAAAGGAATGCATGGTTTTACATATTGTAAAACAGTTTAGGGTTCTTTACAAATAATTACCATGTAATTGTTTAAATGTTTGAATGTTTAATGAAAATTGAAACCAAATAAGAACATCTGAAAGAATATATGATAAAATAGGCTATTTTTATTATAATATACAGATGGCATAGATTATACCATATATGTGGCTGAAAAGATTGAAATTTATCTTGAGAATTTTTATAAAATGATGTATTGTTGGTATAAGTCACAAGTCTAGAATGTATAAACCCACATCATATTTATACTGGAAACTTGAACAAGAGAAAAGGGGACATTTTATCATACTTGGTAGACACGTTAAAAGCTAAAAAAATGGAATTTATGTATTTGTTTGTTTGTTTGTTTGTTTGTTTATTATGGCCACTCATCTCAGTCAATGACTCTGGGTAGAATTACATACTTTAACACACAGGGTTTCAAAGATTCTATTGAAACCTGAACTTTTCCTTTTAGGATTAATGAAAAAGAGTGGGGGAAAAGTAACAAAGCTTTCTTTTTGTACATGATAACTGCAGAGAGTTTGTTGTATGTTGGAAGATGGAAAGATTCAGCACTACCTACAATGGATGAATGATTGGTGAAGATGATGGAACATGCTGAAATGGCTAGATTGACTTATTGGATAATAAAAAAAAGACAAGTTTATTGCTGACTGAAAACTCAGTATGAAACAGGAAAAAACTTACGATTTATGATTTTGGTGATTAGACAGGATAGATTATTGAAAGAAGAAAGTTTTGCTACAGTAAGAAGTAAACCCAAAGGCTTTTACTTTAAAGGCAATTTGATTTTCTGAATTTTCTTTAAGACATTATCCAAGAAGTTTCTTCAGGTTTAACTAACTGGTGGGCAATGGAAGGGATTCATACTTTCTACAGTCAGCCAAGAGGAGCTGGAAAAAAACCTGGCTTAAAGGAAAAACACACATTAAACCTACGAAAAGTAAGAAAATCGACATTGTGCCTTTACAGGGAGGAACATGAGATGTGGGTGTGGTCTACTGAGGATGGCTAAAGAGCCAGAAATAGCTATATAGGTCTCTCACAATGCAGCATAAAAATTTGCTTGCTGCCAGAAAGAAAAGATGGCGAAAGAACCCAGAAAGCAGTGAATGTGATTACGCTCAATTGTGGTTCCAGAAAAATCTTGGCTAGTAGGAAGAACCTGGCTTAAAGGAAAAACACACATTAAACCTACGAAAAGTAAGAAAATATATATATATATATATATATATATATATATATATATATATATATATATATATATATATATACATACACACATACATACATACATACATACATACATACATACATACATACCCAAGCTCTAGAAAAATCCGATCACAAACCAAAACTCTGGCTCAGATACATAGACGACACCTTCATAATCTGGCCACATGGGAAAGAAAAACTGGACAACTTCCTCACACACACCTCAACAGCCTACACCCCAAAATACAGTTCACCATGGAAACGGAAGCGAACAACCAACTTCCCTTCCTGGATGTCTTAAGTCTACAAGAAATCTGATTGCTCCCTAGGACACACTATCTACCAGAAGAAAACACACACAAACCATTATCTACATGCCCTCTCACACCACAACCCAGCCCAGATAAACTCTGTAGCCAAGACACTCATCTACAGAACAAAACGCTTAGCTGACGAACAACACCTAAAAACCGAACTACACACTCTCACTAACGTACTAACATCCAATGGATTCCAAAGAAATAAGATTACCAACCTAATCCAAAAAGAAACCCCCGCTAAAATTCAAGACAGAGAACAAGGAAACGGCAAAGCCCTCCTCCCATACATAAAAGGCACCACAGACAGAATAAGCAAAATCCTCCAGAAACATAACATCAAGACAGCATTCTGCACAAACCGAAAAATACCCACCATCCTGATGAACCCCAAAGACAAAATTGAGTTAGAAAATCAAGGAGTATATGAAATCCCATGCACCGCCTGCCCCACCACATACATTGGACAAACCAACAGAAGAATAAGTGCACGCATTCAAGAACACAAAAACTCAGTCAAAAAAGAGGAACCAACTTCTTCCCTGGTCCAACACTTTAAAGCCACGGGACATGAGATTGACTTTAAAAAGACCAGAACTATCGCCAAAACTGAACATTTTAATGACAGAATAATCAGAGAAGCCATCGAGAAAACACCCACACAGCATGAACAAACGAGACGATACTTCCCGCCTGCCAGCCATTTGGAAACCCGCCCTTATTGATAAACAAGTCCCTAACACGATGAATGACACCAGAACCACACTCACAAGAGCCACACAGGATGTCACCACCACACATCCACGCAGAAAGCAGACTCAAACCCACACTGATAATGAGGCACGACCAAGGACCAGAAGCCAGACCGCAGTGGCTAATGACTGCATCATTAGCCACTTTTAACCCCTCCAATCCATACATGAATCAGACCAACACCCTCCATGAAAAGCTCTCTAGACCACAAACACGAAGCCAAACAACAACAACGCAGCTCAACAGCTCAAATCCTCCTGCAACTCAGACTAAGCCGAGCACAACCAAGCCCCCACCCAAACAGAACACACCCCCAGCCAATCAGAGCACAACCAATCCCCCATCCAATCAGAGCACAGCCAAGCCCCTAACCAATCAGAACACACCTCCACCCAATCAGAACACAGCCAAGCTCCCACCCAATCAGTTCACACCCCCACTAGCAGTTAAAAGGAAGGGTCAGTTGCAGTCTCTCATTGCTCCTGGAAGCACGAAGCCGAGAATACCAGCCTGAAGATGACGAATGAGACTTCGTCGAAACGTCGCCAAGATACTACCAATTCTACGCGGGAGAAGACCCGAATAACCAAAGACCTACATACAAACACCCGCGAAAACCTCAGAAAATATATATATATATATATATATATGAAGTTTTCGCAGGTGTTTGTATGTAGGTCTTTGGTTATTCGGGTTTTCTCTCACGTAAAATTGGAAGTGCCTTGGCGACGTTTCAAGGAAGTCTCATTCATCATCTTCAGGCTGGTGTTCTCAAATTCGTACTCTAGGAGCAATTGCTCCTAGAAGCACAAAGCCTAGAACACCAGCCTGAAGATGACAAATGAGACTTTGTCGAAATGTCGCCAAGACACTTCCAATTTTAGGCGGGGGTAAACCCGAATAACCAAAGACTGACCTACCTACCTACCTACCTACCTACATACATACATACATGAAAGAAACTATCTTGCACAGATCAATGGATTGGGACATTAATATATCCCTTCCATCCAGAAATATTTAGCACAGTATCTTATTGCCTTATGGTTACAGTTATGGCTGATCAGGTTGTAAAAAATTCCATGCTCAAGTAAAAGATAAGATAAAAATATAGAACAGCCCAAAATAAGGAAAGATATAAAGTAGATCTCTTAGTGCCAGGTAGCTCACATGGAAGAATTAGGATGAAAAATAAGAAACCAAACTGTATTAATCGAAGTTCGATACCTCCAGGGACAAATGATTCTTGTGCCTGAACAGATTTAGTTCTCCCCAAACACTAATCTTGCTTCTGCACACCTAATGAAAATAAGAGCAAGCTTATTTTCCAAGCAGGAACAGTTTCCATATTTTGAGTTCCACAGCCATTCAGAAACTGGAAACTTTAATTCTGCAAGTCTCCTGTTACTATATTATGCAAAGGTTCACATTTTTTCAAAGGACTGTTTTTGAATGCTCCTGTTCACTGCTATTTTTCTTCTGCAGACTTGGAGGCTAAATCGCTGCTTAAAGATCTTGTAGGTTTTTCTTGGCATCATTTGATTGTATATGAATGGAACCACTTCAAAAATAAAAATTCCCTCTGGAGAATCAGATGGTGTTTATTCTGATATGGAAATCTGCAGGAAGCTACCTTTTAATGCTTTGTTATTTTTAGAAAATATTTAACTTTTTTGTCCCTTTAACACCAACAACATCACAAGTACTCCTTCGAATGAAAATGATATGTAACACTTGCCTTAAATATGCAATTCTTTAATGTAACCTTAAGAACTAGAGAATTAACTTTTGTTCTGTCTATGCAGGCTGTGTTTCAGAGTATTGTGTCAGATTTCCTCAATCAGCTTAATGATGAATGACAGCACCACATATAAAAAGATAGAACAACGGGCTGATTTCTACAGTAGTTATTCTTTTGTAACAGTGATGGCTAACCTTTTCCAGACCGAGTGCCCAAAACACATGTGCGCATCCCCAAGATGCATATGTGCACACATGCCATGCCCCCATGCATGCACACATGGCACCCCTTGCGGAAGCATGCCAGAGAAACAAAGAAAAGCTGGCTGGTGGGAGGCGTGTGCATATGCGGAGTGACACTGAACTGCGGCAACGGCTCACATGCCCACAGAAAGGGCATTGTATGCCACCTCTGGCACACATGCCATAGATTCACCATCACGGATTTATAACATACAATAATTTTATCACTCAGATCAACAGATTTTTTTTTCAAGCCTATCTCAAAGCCTGAATCTATCATTGAGTCCATTCTAAATATGACTGGTGGTCATATTTTTGATGGTTGTACAATCAAAACAATTTATTCAGAATAAAATTAATTCTGATCCAATCTATGTTTATTTTTCAATCATTTGGTCACTTTCAACTGTTTGTGATCCAATGGACGCCAGCTTCCCAGGATTGAGTAACTGTTTACTTCAGTTCTTATCCAATCATGTTTCTGCCAGTTTCCCTTCTGTAGTCTTCGTTTACAAATGCCTTTGATTTTTCCAAACATCCGATCTTCTCCAATGACCTATGCCTTAGTATAAACTGTTCAAAATATATAAGTTTTAATTTCATTATTCTCCTTTTTGGTGAGGAGTCATCTAGTTCTGAATGGTTTGTTCTTTTTGTAGTCTCAGGCATTCTTAACCATTTTCTGCAGTATCACAGTTCAAAAGCATAATTTTGTCCTCATTCAGCTCTTCTGATGGTACAGCTTTCACAATCATGTATTGCAGCTGCGTAAATTCTAGCATTCATTGAAAATAATAAATAGACAATATGTATTTTTATTTTTTGTAAGAACTCATTTGGTTCATATTTTGTAGTTCTATAATATGCAGCAGATTCTTAAACTCTGAAATATCTTAGACCCTGAAAGGGAAGAAATACATACAATCAATCCAAGTTTGTAAATTTGGGGTAACATTAGTTTTCCATAATAAAAGAATCATTTTTGGGGGACTCTCCGCAGTTGTAGCGAATGTTGCATACTGGAAGAAAATTGTATAGAACAATTGGTCCAGCAATGATCTCTTAAGAAGGATAGCAATTGCATATTTCAAGGCAGGTGAAATCACCCACCTTCACAGAGAAATATTCAACACACAAGGACCCCAACATTTTCCAGGATATTATAACTAACCAGGATGGACAGGAATCTAAAATACAGTTGGCCAAACACATAGCATCCAAGAATCTGTCCACTTCATTAGGCCAAACAAGTCCAAGCTTTTCCCTAATAATTAGGCAAGAACATGTCTCAGGAACTCCAGAAATCTGTACCCTCAGATATTAATTCTGAGCAAAACTAAGTAACTTTATCCAAATTATTTACAGCAGGCTTGCAGGTATTTGCTGGCCCCTTCTTCCCCAGGATATATTCAGTTAACCTAAACAATCACAAATAATTTCATTGGTATAAGTCATTAAGATTTTTGATTCCACCCATCTCTTAAATAATCTAATCTTTGGTTTATATCTGAGATCTGTTCCACATCATATTTCAGGTTATATTGATAACAATTTATTTTAAAAGACCATTAATTATTGTTTAGAGTTTTTAAAGTGAATGCAACTTCATATACTGTAGCTTTATAACTGTATTCCTTTCTCTGGCTATTTTCTCTTGTGAATGAAGAATAAATTCATCTGAAACTAAAAATTTCTGCTGTTGTTTAGCTCCCTTAGGAAACTGTTGTCCAGGAGAAGAACATCAGAGTAATCCTTGTTTTTGTTATGTTCTGGCCATCATACCATAAGTATTAATTTAAACAAAGTCAAAAACAATATTCCACAATAATTATACACTAAAATCAAAATATGAAAAGATAACACCTTAACCCAGGAAAAGATCAAGATCATACATTCAGCTCATCATCATATAAATTGAAATTCTGTGAGTAGAAAGACATTTGTATTTCTGCCTTTTGTTCAAATCTCTTTGTTTAGGGTTTCTTTGTTAATCTCTCCCAGGAGAGTGAAATAATTTAGATCAGTTCAAAGACTAATATAATTTTTTCTAGGTTTGGGCATAGCAAAAAGATGAACAGGTTTTGCAATCAAGAAATTAATGTCTGCTTTGAGCATGTTTCCTGGCCAAGCCCATAAGATTCCCTGCCAGTTTGAATTCTCTCTCTGACCTTTGAGAAGAAATCTGGCTCATGAGATATTTATTTCACAAAGTATAAGATTACTACCTTAATCATTGTGTTTATCAATAAGTATGTATGTATTGGTGTTTAATTATTTGCACAGGTTCTTTCTATTTATACGTAAGTGGCCTGCCTTTTAAGCAGAGAGCCCATAGTTAGACAGGCTACATAGAGCTAGGCATGTGTAGTAGACATTTACCCCTCTCTGCAATTCTTTAAAGAAACCTGATTTTTAAAATTTTCCATGCAAACCTTAGGAGTCAAATTAACTCTAATGAATGGATTCCTCAAAATAACCACAACTTCTTTCACACTCATAAAAAAGCCTATTTTAAACATCATTTGTTTTAAAAAAAAAACGAGAAAGGCAAAACAGGGCAAAGATTGAGAAAGAACAAAGATCTCGTTTTAATCACCCCATACGATAAAAAATGTATATTTCCTACCCATCATAAATTCTATACACTGATCATAAATGGAGACTTACTTGTTAGCATTTTTTTTTAAAGTATGACATATTTGGCCAAGGTAACTTTTTATGTCAGGACAAAAATCCCTAAGGCTGGAAGAAAAAAAGATGCTGCAAACTCTTCAGGTTTGTTTGCAAAGGCCAGTTTCCTGTTTGGCCTGTGCTAAGAGTGAAATCTGCTTTTCAATAATTAGTATCCTGAACAACTTCAAGACGATTGTTGACACAGCTGTTGTTGTTTAAGGTTGCAGACACATCAATGGCCAAGCAGTAAGTATTGATTTGTGCAGTGACATCCTTCTTGTTGTGTCATTTGAGTGAAAGAAGCCCCCAAATTAACCAATAATAAAGTGTTAGAAGTTGTAGTAGCTGTAGTAGCTGTCTCTTGAGACTTGTTCTGGTTGAGGGTGGGTCCCCCTCCTCTTCCAGAGGCCATCAATCCTTCGTGAAGGCACTAAATATGGCTGTGAATTCACCAAAACCAGTGCAAGTGCAAACATATTAAGCTGTGGAGCCTTTCTTTAACTATGCATTTTATTTTTTATTACAGAATATAGACATGACAGGAGTAGAAAAGTCAATTTCAGAGACTTTTGTTTCTAATCACTCATAAAGAATAATATTCTACAAGCTTTAAAGATGCAGAATTTACTGTATCTATCAAAACATAGTTTTCTCAAAATTGTGTGCCTAAAACCGCGCTAGAACTTTAGTTTGTTGATGTCGGTGCTTTATTTTATTTTGTATACTTTTCTTTTACTCTTGATTACTGATTTCATTGCATTCCTTGACAATGGTAGTAGGAATGGATAATAGCCATATTCAGATGTCAAAATGAAATATTACAAATTGTTAATATGTAATATATAAAGTCCTAATCAAATGATTAAGATTTTCAGTCAAAACCATCTATGCTCTAATAAAATAGGCTTGCTGTTTAATGTTCTCAACTTTTCCAAATGTATGCAAATTGTTTTAAAATATAGTTTCAGACAAGCTACAATAATGTTAAATTTCATGTAAGCATAATTTCACAGGGCTTCTGACATGAGGTTATGATATATTCCCACATCTTGGGGAAATGATATATAGATAGTACGTTTAAATATACCTAAATGTACATATAATGCCATGTGTATGCACTTTTAATACATGCAATGATATATTTAATAATTGTATCTTCCGGATATCTACAACTGCATTTTTTATAAGTTGATATTTACTTTTATTACTATATAATTCACAAAGTATAACTTGCATGGAGGAAATGTCAAAGAGATCAGTTTCACTTCTGTATGCATGTCAAAGTTATTTGTTTTGGCTGTTATTTTCTGCATAGAATAACACACAAGAAAATGCACAATAATTAATTTAAGAAGCAATATAAGCAGAATTCAATCATAAACACTTATTTATGACAGCATACCCTTGAGCTTAATATTTGGTGTATACATAAAAATGAAATGTCATCTAATGACCTTAAAATAGTTTTAATGAAGGTAGAAATCATAACAAAATTCTTAATGTTGTTTGTGTGCATGTGTATAATTTGTTTCAAAACTTCTTAAAATATACAGTTTTGAATATTCCAGAAATTTGGGTGAAAGAATCATCACAGAGTCATAGCACTAATGTTATCTCAGGGGTCACTGTCAGGGTGAGTCCCAAAGGATAAAGAATGATGTGTAGTTATTTCTGAATAGTTCCTTTATTGTTATTTATCTACAAACACTTTTTTCCAGACTAAAGCAATTATAATAACCACAGATATATTCTTTGAATTTCCAGGGAGGATCTGAGCTTGTTCTCCTGTTTACCAGTCATTCCAAGTTTATCTCTTTGCCCTCTGGGAAACAGCTCCTCCCTCTTGCAACTCCTGACTACATTCTACAACAGTCATCTAGTTCAATTCCCTGTTTCATGCATGATCTGTTTCAGATAAATGTCTAGCCAGTTGCTTGTCTGGGAACCTCAGTGAAGTGTAACATAGAACCTCATGAATCTGTACTATTGTTTGACAACTCTTATTAGGAGATTCTTCTTAATACCTAATTGGAATCTAGTTCCATATAATCTCAATCCATTACTCTGATCCTACCTTTGGAGCAACAGAATAAGTCCAGTTCTTCCTCTATATGACTGCTCTTGGATATCAGAAGATTGCTATAATAGCTTCTCTTCTGTACTAAAAATACCCGGTTAATTTAATTATTTCAATAGGGCTTAATTTCCAGCTTATCAATATATCTGTAGGCACTTCTTTCCTCAAACTTGTATTACTTTCCATTGTCCTCAATCCCCAGAACTGGTCACAATATCCTAAGCAGGGTCTAATTAAGGAAGAGTAGAGTAGGAAAGTTACAGACTAAAGTACCAACTGCTGGTACTATAAACATTTAATTATATGTACTTAAAAGAATTTGCCAAGAAAATACAGTGTTGGATCCAGACCCATAATTAGTGGAAATATGCGGATACTACAAGAATTGTGGGGAGATGCTTTGCTGATTCCTCTTCAAGTTTTGTTTTAGGACTTCCTGATTTCAGTGCAGAAACAAGAAACTCTGCTGGGTTTAACACAGCAGTCTTTTTAGAGAAATAAAAAGAAAGAGAAAGGAGTACAAAAAAAAATCTCCTAACCCTAAGCAACACAATGATTTTTCATAAGTTCAAATTTGTGATTTGGCAAGAAACTATATGTCTGAATGATTATATGTTTACTTATTATTCATAGAACTATGGAATGAAAGGATTGAAAGCATCCTTGGATATTGGTTAGTCTAACCAGTTGACCCATGTAAGAATCCACTATTACAGATGGCCATCATTGGTGGTGGGGAAGAGGAGTATTAGGTATGCTCACTGCCTTGAGTAATTTATATTTTAAAAAAATATCATCATCATCATCATCATCATCACCACTACCATCACCACCACCATTCTTCTGAAATAAAGAAATGTCTACCTCCTCTAAAGGGAGTCTTACATTGTTGAGCAGTTCTTAGTACTGGGACATTTTTCTTGAAGTCCAGCCAAAAATTGCTTCTTTGCATTTTAAAACCACTTTGCCCCATTTTTCCCATCTTTTCTGGAACAATGTTGAAGTATATCTGCTTTCAACATGACAGTTCTTCAGGTCCATGAAGAGGACAATCTTGCTTTTCAAGATTTTTTTTTAAGCTAAACTCATTCAGTCTTTCCTTTCCTTTCCTTTCCTTTCCTTTCCTTTCCTTTCCTTTCCTTTCCTTTCCTTTCCTTTCCTTTCCTTTCCTTTCCTTTCCTTTCCTTTCCTTTCCTTTCCTTTCCTTTCCTTTCCTTATTACCATGTTCCCCCCTCCAAAAAGACCCTGTTTTATATTTTTTTGAACCCTGAAATAAGCGCTTGGCCTTATTGCCATGCGCTCAAAAGCCCGATTGGGCTTATTATCAGGGGATGTCTTATTTTGGAGGAAGCAGGATATTATAATTGTTTTCTTTTGGACATGTTCCAGTTTGTCAGTGCCTCTCCTAAAATTAAGTATTCAGAACTGGGTGCAATATTCTAGGTATGGTTTGACCAACAAATACTAGAGGCCAATGATTATTTCTCTTGACATTAATATTCAACTTACTTTGATGTGACCTCAGATTGCAATGGTTTTTTGTTTTGGGTTTTTTTTTGCACCTGCATCACACTCTTGGCTCATGTTTAGCTTGTGAGCTACTGTACGCCAGATCTTTTCTACATGCAGTTCTGCCTATCCTATATGATGGGAGTATCCCGACACTCTCATGTTACACTCCTCCTGCGGGACCTGCATTGGCTACCGGTTGCCCTCCAGATGAGATTCAAGGTGCTGGTAATTATATATAAAGCCCTACATGGCTTAGCCCAGGATACCTGGTAGACCATCTGCAGCCAGTGACAGCTCCCCAATGCCCAGTGCATTCTCCCAGGGAGGGCCTCCTTGGGGTCCTGTCGGCCAGAGAGTGTCGACTGGTGACTCCCAGGGAGAGGGCTTTTTCTGTGGGTGCGCCCACTGTGTGGAATCAGCTCTCCCTGGAGCTCTGGGTGGCTCCTGACCTTCGCTCCTTCCACCGGGATCTTAAAACATGGCTTGGCCAGATTGGACTGAAGGGGTTTTAAATGTGATTTTAACGGGTTCTTATTTTTGTTATATTTTATAATTGAATTTGTGTATTTATTGTTGTGAGCCATCCTGAGTCCTCTGGAGAGAGGGTGTCATACAAGCCCAAATAATAAATAAATAAAATAAATAAATATTCATGCTATTGATTTTTCATATAAAAATGAACAGTTTTGCATTTGTTTCTGTTGAAATAAATGTTCTTTTTTTCTGTCCATTGTTCTATCTTGTCAAAATCCTACTAAATCCTGACCTAGTCCTATAAGGTATTTGTTATTCTCCTAACATATGTCATCTACACATCTGATAATAATTTCTAACCAGTCATCTACACTTAAATATGTTAAACAGAATAAATCCTGGAATGCAGCCCAGTAGTAAACCATTTGTCATTTTCTTCAAGCTTGACAGTGAGTCATTAACACATACTAACTTGATACAATTGTTCAACTAATTTTGTATCCATCAGAATAACATTTCACCATTTATCTATTATGATTTCATGGGAGACTTTGCTAGATGCCTTGCTAAACCCAAAGTATGCTACTATATGTCCTGTGATCAACCAATATTGGCCATTATATATAAAAAAGAGATGAGGTTGTTTTGACATGACTTGTTTTAGTAAACCTGTGCTGCCTCTTGCTAAGGCATGAAATATTTTCTAAATGTTCAATGACACTATGTAATACCGTTTAGAGTTTTGTCTGGTGCTTACATCAAGCTGACCTTTCTGGAATTATAAATCTCTGGATCTTCCTTTTTACTATTCTTAAAGCTAGGAAAAACAGTTGTTCTACCCTAGTCTTCAGGCCTTATGGATATTCTTCATGATTTCTCAAAGATCATAGATTCTTCAAGATGACAGCTGCAAGCTTTTCAAGAGTCTTGGCTTAATTGCTCTGATCCTGGAGATTTAATCTCATTCATGGTAGCTAGATATCCCACAACAATTTATTTATTTACTTACCTTCAATTGCTATTATCTTCCTGTAGCAATTGCTCTGTTTAGATTCACTTGAACATAGTTGTCCTATGTGGAAAAGTCTGAAGCAAAGTTACATTATATAGAAATTTGTATATCTATTCCCCCACCCAACCAACCAAATAGGAAGCTTATCCTATAAAATATAACTGTTTTTCAGAGTTAGATGTAACTCTACATCTAATATTAGATATTACGAGATGTAAGAAACCAAATTTACATGTGCAAAGTTTTGAGAAAAGAATCCATGTAATAGGTTTTCTATCATCAAGGAAACCAACAGGCCATTTTAGAGTTTTAGAGTTAATTTACTCCAATAATTTATGTTAAGGATATTCTTGGCTCATAACCGATGTTATGGGTTATTGAGCAAGTACCCCTTAAGTATGCACATGAAAGCGGCTGAGAGTGAATAACCACAGTTAATATTCTGACACACTGAATTGTGGTAGTCTTTTACTTTTTTAGAAAAAAGTAAAGCAAAGTCCAATAACAATCCAAGTCATACACAGTTAAGGCGATAATTAAAATATCAATTCAGGGATATTCCAAGTACAAAGTCTTCTTACCAGTTGTTGTCATTACACAATAAAACAGTTCTTCTTGAGTTTCAAACAGGAACAAGTTCAGTATTAAAACATTCAATAAATAGTAGAAAGCAACAAGTAGCAATGATCAAACAGTGATCATACAGAGAGAACAGGTAGAGAGTAACAGCAAATAAGCAGATAAAATAGTGTAGTGTCCACAAGCCATGATTCAGGCTTTCTTTTAAGTACATTGGCTACAGAGCTTAGACAATCAGGATACAGGATAATGAAATACAGCATTACAGTCTAAAAGCTATACATTACATTTTGATTGCAAACATGCATTGATGGTTTTTACATATTGCCAACCCAACCAGTTAGGCAATAGCCATTCCCTAACAATTTCCATCTTTTCTTTTATGTAGGCTACTACATAACTATTGACAACCTTTGAGCACCACCATATTAGTGGCAACATGGCACTTGTGGGCAATCATAGTGTACATGGACTATTTGAGAGGGCATATAGATCCATAAATTAAAATTATTGTTTTTTTAAAAAAAATATTAAGATCACCAAACTTTGCAACTCATCAAATTGTATTAGAATTCCAGGAAAAATTCCAGAAGTACAGTGATTGCTTGTGATGCTAAACTTTTTAAAATAAATTATTTGATTCTGCCTCAACTAGGAATCATTTAGATTGCCCTTCTAATCCATGTGCAGTCTTTGAACATAATGATCACCTTAAGTCATTGATGTGTTAGATCTCTGCAATCTGGTAAACTATTTCTGTGTCCATTTCCCCCTATTTTCTAAGTTCCTTGACTTGCTGGAGGTACATGAGATAACATCAAAACTATCATCATATAGGAAAAACAGTGAGGATACATCCATCTCCCCTGTTTGTTTCAAAATAGCAGGAACAGAAAAAAGTAATAATGCATAATTTAAATGCAGTTATAATAACAAGCAACCAATAGCTTATCAACTATTTTCCCCTCAAGCATTATTTGGTAGAAAATTTCAAGCTGCAAATGGCATGCAGACTCTAAAAGAAAAATATGTCAAAGGGGAAAAGAAACATTCAGTTGGCTGCTTCATTTTTCCAGCTGTAGCTCAATTCTGCAGCTGCAAATCACGTCCTAGGCATTTGATAAGGAATTCACCAGCAATTCAAACATTAATGTGCTCATCTTGTTGAAAAAATATATTTTAATGCTTTTTATATTCAGAAAACAAAAAATCACAGCGGACTAAAATATAACCAAAAAAGGAAAATGCAGGGAAAAAATAGAGCACAGAGTTATATAACAATGCAATACCTATGTAAGAAAATAAGTTATTTTTTAACAATTAAGTCATACCACATGGAAAGAAACTGATTCTGTTTTCCTCTGTATTAATATGCAACAAATTAATAGGTAGAAGGTGTAGATCACCTTAGTAGAAGGCAGATTGCTCTTCAGAGATGTAAATCAGTTAGACTGTTTAAAGTTTACAGACCCAAAATTTTCCATACATTGCTAAGTTCCAGTGTTTTGATATATAGATCAACATCTCATCAACATATTTAAAACCTAAGCTTTACATGTTATACAAAAAAGTATTCATTCGTTTATTTATAAATTTGTTTATTTATTTATCAAATTTATACCTATCTACCTCACAGACGTGACCGAATGGCATACAATAAAACATGTATGGGTTAAGCCCAAATAGTGTTCAAGTTTATGCTTCCATAAACTTGAAAAAAGTGAAATTGTCATTCAACCTTTACTAAAAGTTCTATACATTTTTTAGAAAAAGAATTGTTGAGTGAAACATATCTTAAATCAAAAGTTACATTTTTAATATCCTTTAAAATCGCAATCTGCTGATTAGTTAAATGGGATGTTATATCTCTGTATTTGAAATTACTAATATCTACTTTTATATTGCTTTTGATCACTGACTACAAGAAAACCTTCAATTGTGTTAATCATGAGAAGCTATAGAGAGCCCTGAAGACCTGGGCTGCCAGCATATCTGGTTAAGTTGGTACAATCACTGTACACAAATCAGGAAGCCATTGTGCAAACACTATATAGAGACACTGATTCATTCAAGACAGAGAAAGGGGTGAGACAAAGTTGCATTTCTTCCCCCTGCATGCCTTGATGATCATGAGGAAGCTAGATCTTGAAGAACCAAAAACTGGGTTAAAGATTGGTGGAAGAAACATTGACAATTTCCATTATGCTGACAATAGAACTCTCCTTGATCAGACATTCCAAAAGGCTTGGAACATCTGATCAAGCAAAACAAAGATGTAAGAGAGATTTTTGGTCTCTTTCTGAACATAAAAAAGACCAAGCTCATGACAACTGTAAACAAGGGAGACATCAAAATATAAATTGATGATGAAGAGATAGGATATGTGTAAAAATTCACTTTCCTACGATACCAGATAATTCAAAGCGGTGAATGCAGCACAGAAACAAAACATCAGATTGCTCTGGGTTGCACAACAATGATGAACATGATCCAAATATGGAAAAGCAAGGACATTAGCCTGGCAACCAAATGTAAGTTAGTTCACTCTATTGTGGTCCCTCTAGTACTACCTATGGTTGTGAAAGTTGGAGTTTTAAAAAGCAAGACAAGAAGAAAATCAACTCATTTGAGCTATGGTGCTGGAAAAGTCTCCTGCAGATTTTTTGGACAGCAATGGTGACTAACAAGCAAGTCCTAGAGTGCATAACACCACACTATTACTAGAACACTATTACTATCACGAAACTGCATCTTACTTACTTTGGCCATGTTATGTGGGGGAATTCAGTGGAAAAAACAATTATGTTTGTAAGAGTTAGTGGTAAAAGAAAACCAAGCTCCCAAAGAACATAGTGACTAGATGCTATCAATGCTGACATCAGCCAGAGCATAGAAAAACTCAAAGAAATAGTCAAGATCGAAAGATGTAGAGAGATCTCCACATAGAACTGCCAAGATAACATCACCATTGCTTTTCAATGGTAATATAGAAGTTTAAGTTTGAATTACACAGAATGAACATCAGCATGAACAAAATTACTATCAGGAATTGCAAAAGGCAGCTTTACTTGAAATAGTTTACATCCTACAATGATACCTTTAATCATCAAACATGAACATATGTCTATCCAAGGTATTTGAGAAGAACTCAGTAGGTGGATAAAATACCAAATCCAGTCTGAACTCTTGGCTGACTGACAAACAATAATAACAATTTGGCTGATGTGAAGCCAACCATAAGGTGTAAAGTGATAGTAGATTTTCAAACAAAGAATTGGAGAAGATCAGAAAGTCAAAATTGAAAGATTAGGGCATAAACAAGTTGTGGCGGTTCCAGTGCTTACTCCAATCAGTTTTAATAAGGTGAAACTTATTAAAAGGAAACATATTCCAAGATATATATATATATATATATATATATATATGTATGTATGTATGTATGTATGTATGTATGTATGTATGTATGTAGCTATCTGCACGCACTCTCACACCACCACCCAGCCCTGATCAACTCTGTAGCCAAGACACTCTACAGAACAAAATGCTTAGCTGACGAACAACACCTAAAAACTGAACTACACACTCTCACTAACGTACTAACATCCAATGGATTCCAAAGAAATAAGATTACCAACCTAATCCAAAAAGAAACCCCCACTAAAATCCAAGACAGAGAACAAGAAAATGGCAAAGCCCCCCTCCCATACATAAAAGGCACCACAGACAGAATAAGCAAAATCCTACACAAACATAACATCAAGACAGCATTCTGCACAAACCGAAAAATATCCACCATCTTAAGGAACCCCAAAGAGAAAATTGAGTTAGAAAATCAAGGAGTATATGAAATCCCATGCACCGCCTGCCCCACCACATACATCGGACAAACCAACAGAAGAATAAGTGCACGCATTGAAGAACACAAAAACTCAGTCAAAAAAGAGGAACCAACTTCTTCCCTGGTCCAACACTTTAAAGCCACGGGACATGAAATTGACTTTAAAAAGACCAGAACTATTGCCAAAACTGAACACTTTAATAACAGAATAATCAAAGAAGCCATCGAGATAGAAAAATGCCCACACAGCATGAACAAACGAGATGATAACTCCCGCCTACCAGCCATTTGGAAACCCGCCCTTATTGACAAACGAGTCCCTAACACATGAATGACACCAGACCCACACTCACAAGAGCCACCCAGGATGTCACCACCACACATCCACGCAGAAAGCAGACTCAAACCCACCCACATGAGGTACAACCAAGGACCAGAAGCCAGACCGCAGCTGCATCATTAGCCACTTTAAACCCCTCCAATCCATACATGAAGCAGACTGACACCCAGCATGAAGAGCTCTCAAGGCCACAAACACGAAGCCAAACAACAACAACGCAGCTCACCAGCTCAAATCCCCCTGCAACTCAGACTAAGCTGAGGACAACCAAGCACCCACCCAAACAGAACACACCCCCAGCCAATCAGAGCATAACCGACCCCCCATCCAATCAGAGCACAGCCAAGCCCCTAACCAATCAGAACACACCTCCACCCAATCAGAACACAGCCAAGCTCCCACCCAATCAGCTCCCACCTCCACTAGCAGTTAAAAGGAAGAGACAGCTGCAATCTCACATTGCTCCTGGAAGCACGAAGCCGAGAACACTAGCCTGAACACCAGCCTGAAGATGACGAATGAGACTTCGTAGAAACGTCACCAAGACACTTCCAATTTTACGCGGGAGAAGACCCAAATAACCAAAGTCCTACATACAAACACCCGCGAAAACCTCAGAAAACATATATATATGTATATGTATATGTATATGTATATGTATATGTATATGTATGTAGGTCTTTGGTTATTTGGGTTTTCTCCCACATAAAATTGGAAGTGTCTTGGCGATGTTTCAATGAAGTCTCATTTGTCATCTTCAGGCTGGTGTTCTCGGCTTCGTGCTTCTAGGAGAAAATGGAATAACCAAAGACCTACATATAAACACCTGCGAAAACCTTAGAAAACAACTTTTTTATAAAAAACAAACATGTATCAGTATCAATAAATGAAAAATATTGTACAATCATGGTTATTTTCCTTATGATAAATATTTGAAAATGTATACAAAAATCAATACATAAAATTTACATATTTTGAGCGAAGGATCTCATTCTATGGAAGGCATGTTAGCCTTTGTATTGTAATTTATTCATTAATACATTTAATAGAATTACCTGAACGTTTATCAAACTGTTGTATCCATAAATGCTAGTAAATAACACATAAAATGTCAAGAACATATAGCAGAAATTCATATAATTTTCCAGCCATTGGTATCTATAATATTTTATTACTATGTGATAAAAGAATTCAAAAATTCCAAAATCAAAGTAAGAAGCCAAGCCTTATTAGAGCAAATACTTTAAACTTTTCCTGCTTCAGTGTTTCTCCATCATATTTTTTTTTCATTTTTATTCTTATTAACTAAATATAAGAAATAGGAATTCACAAAAATATATAAGAATGCAAATAATATAAAAAGAGTAAAAAAGAAAAAAGTTAAAAAACATATTTAAGGCATATATGTATGGCATATATTTATAGACATACTAGATAAATAAAGTTGTATTTCAATGTATGGAAGCAATAATTTGTTACAGTCATCCATACCTAATTTATATTGATCAATTTCACAGACCACTGAATAGTTAGAGCCATATGTTTGTCTTTTCAGGCCTGACTTTCTGTCTTTTAGCTGTAAGTGAGGTACAGAAAATCTACTTTCTTTGTCCAGATGTCAACTCCTATGAGATAGGATAAACTTCAAAGAAACATAAACATCTGAAAATATTAAATCTCAAACTTGAATTAATGCATATAATAACATCTTTCCCATATGGAACAATAGTTGGACATATATTTAAATGAATTTCTCTAATAACGTATTCATATTCTTAGACCTTTTTTGCATACATGCAGTTAGCTTACAGTATTTCTGAAATATTATTTCTTGTAGGAAAAGATGTGATTTAAAATATATTGAAGTTTTTGGTATTTAATAAGATCTCTTTATCAGAAAATTTAAACAAAACTACAGCAAAAAGGAAAGGAGATACACTTATACATAAATAAATAGTTGTTTTAAAGGATATTTTAAAAGTTTTTTAAAAGCAAAGAAAAAATAAGTTAAATTATTTTTTAAAAGGCCAGTAAATATGTCTCTTTGGGTTTTTTCTATATTTTTTCCCAATGTTTAAGTATGCCTTTAAACCACTAATTGCTACTATATATCTATTTTGGTTTATGAAAAACTTTACAGAATTAATTGGCAATTTAACATTCCTTACAGTTTCTGTACATTCCTCTACAGCAGTGCTGACAGATGATCTTGAAGTTGGTTGGTAAATCTTTTGTTCTCCTGTTTTTCCATCTATCTCATTGCGCATGGCCTTCTAGAAGAGTGTACACTGTTTTCTCCTAATCACAGTCCCATATTCTTTGACTAATCTTTTCCCAGTCTCACATAAGAATGTACATCCTTATTTATATAAACTTCTCAGTCCAGTTTAGATTATCAATAAACTTGCTCTAGATGGAAAATTAACAGACCAATAGTCGACCAATAGCTAGAAGAACTGCTTAATACCTATCAGCCATTATATCATAAATTGCTTTAGCTACCAACCAGATTATCCATTACTCACCCTTTCCCAAGAATTTTCCCTTATCTTAATAAGGAATCTCAGAAGTTTTAAAGACTTTGGGTTTTTTTTTTTTTTTTGCCAACCATACATATTTCTCTCATATGAGGACCTAACATAGTATCTGTTGCGATCACATTCGCAATAAAGCAAAATACAGAGTTAGAAAAAAGAACTTGTTTAGGCCAGTCTCCTTCCTTCCAGCACCCCTTTTGTGGACCTCCATGGATAGGGTGTATGTGACTAGACAATGCCAAATCATAGCTTATCTATTTTACATGTTCTAAAGATGTAAACTGTACAACATTGAAAACTTTCTCTATGTCCAACGTAACAGCGATCACGAAACCAATTTTTCACATTGTATATATATTTTATAACAACGTTATTCAATGCTTGATGCCTTTTATAAAATAAGATTGCATAAAGTGACCTATTTAAGGTAATACAATCTCAACTATTTATGCTAATGTCGTTTGTTTACAGTTCATAATTTCATATTTTTGGATCATCCTCACAGTAATTTATTGCTTCACATTCTCCTGCCAAATACAAATTTATTTTTCACTCTTGTAATCTGTTTTAGATTCCTAATCTCTAATTTCTAAAGGTACTTTACATGAAGCAGAAGATTTTCTTCTGTGTGCCAGAAGGTTACTTGCCATTTCCTATGCTACATAGGAAAATGCATAAAAGGGTCAGAATCACAATTGGTTTAGATTATCAGTGGAACAGCTCTTCTACAAGCATGCCTAAAGATCAAAAATGAGAAAATGTCTCTCCCCAAAGATCCATGAATCTGTTAATTTCATCTTTGTCACAAAGATACATTTTTATTTGTTAAAATACAATTCTTGTTTTATTTTGTGAAGAAATTTAAATATTTTTAATAAACTGAACAGTTAATAACATTCAACAAAGAAAAATTCTGTTTTATTGATAGGTAAAAAATGTCAAAATGTAATAGAAGTGGTTATTCTTTGTGCAGGAATAATCGTGTTGTAACTCTCTGTTTTGCTATTAAAGATAAGAACTTGTCAGGGAAGAAGAGGTAGGTAAAAAGTTGGTATGGCTGAATACATTATCTCCCAATCAAGGATCATCTGGTGTATTTATTTATTTATCTACCCATCCAACCATCCATTTTGTAAAACATAGCTCAGGATGGATCACAATAATAATAAAGTAACCAGATCACAATAATAATAAATAAATAATAAAACCAGAACCAGGAAAAACAAGGTGCACCTTGTTTTTCCTGGTTCTGGTTTTATTATTTATTACAAGATTACAAGAGTTTTCCAGATGACAGTGCAGCCTTGATAGTAGGATGAGATGAATTTGATATTGATTCAACAATGCTTCTGTTCCAGTGGCATTCTTTCCAGTGGAAAATATCATTTCAAGGAAGCAAACATCTTTTCAAACAACAATTTGTTTAAACATGGTTTATAGAATAAATCACCATTTATTGAATTATGTATAAACTATGATACAAGACAAGAATCAATAGGTTTAACCATCCTTAAACTAAAACTAAATTAAAGTAATTACTAAATTACTTTGGTATGCTGAATTTTAGAGATGACTTGCACTCACAAATGAACAGAGTCATGTTTTAAAATTTGGCGACTAGTCTGGTGAGCTCTGTTGGTTATTTTGGCTATATCTATTTTTTATTTAGCAACTTTAATGGATTAAAGTCAAACATGCCTTCTGACTGATTTAAACAAATTGATGAACAGCTGGGTTAAAATTAAGGGATGTTTATGGGAGAGGGTTGCCTGATTTCAATAAATCATTACCTAGATCAATTTCATTAAACTGGTACTGTTTTCTCATCAAATTAAACCACTAAGCATCTTAAAATAGTGATTGGAAGCCCAATTTCCCTCTTTAATCTAAGAAGCTTAGCTCAAACAAAAAAAAATATTTATGATAGAATTCTTTCCTTATTTGCAAATATTTAATCACATAGGGTATGTTTTCTCCCCATTCAAGTAGGATATTCACCCATTACACTTGTGTCTTCCTCCAACACAGCATTTTATTTGTTTTCAAGGATTTTCTTCCCCCTTTTCTTTTTTTTAAATACAATTTTTATTAAGGGATTTTAGATAAATAAAAGTCAAATATAAAAATATATTAAGAAAATGAAAGACAGTAAAACAAAGAAACAAGAATCAGGTAAAATAAACAACTTCCTATCTTCTTTTCAACATTTATAAATAAACTAATTGTTCTTTCTTCCTCTTCAATATTACAAAAATCCCTTCTATCCCTTATTCAATCCTTTTTTAATTGTGAAATCCGAAAATTAACATTTCACTTTTTTTCCATTCTCAACAAAAATTCCATAAAGTCTCTTTTTTCCCCAATTGATTATTGTTTGAGGTGAACTGACCAGTCTACTATAATGCTATTATCTTAAGTCCCTTAATTTTACATCACAGAGGACAGAGACAAATTTTTGGTCGAATCTTTAAGCGCAATACTTCTAATAACAGCTGTTTTTACAAAAAAGAAAAGGAATCAGGAGAATGGATTTGCAAGCCATTCTCAATCTCAGCCTCAGATAGCTGCTACTTTAAGGAGAAGCTTCTTTACTTCAAGAAGTAAAATGTAAACTGTTATAAGGTTTGCTTTTCTTCCTGTTCTCCTTCAAAAGCAATCTTGTTTGTGTTCTTTGATTACATGGAGAGACCAGCCTCCCCAAGAACAGTCTCTGAAGTCATGTTATCTAATTGATTTGAGAATTTTTCATTTCAATAATGACCTTGAAGCCAGTGATGCTTAACTTGCCCCCAGACCACGTCAGGGCTGCTCCAGGACAAGATGTATCGTCAGATCAATTACTAAAAGCAATGGAACATCTGATGCTACCCTTGAAATTAACCAGGAAAAGTAGGTCAGCACACCTTCAGCTGACACAATGAAGTATTATGCTCTCAATGACCCAGGAAGGAAAGCACTAATGATTGATGGAAAGGGATATTTAAATGAGAAAGTTGAAGTACAATGAGATTAAGCATACAGAAATAATCAAACAGTCCCTGAAAACCAGATTTTAAAGATCAGCTGTCTGAAACAACACTGTCATAACTTTCTATCAAAATAATTGCTGGTCAAGGTTTCTAGTTCTGAGATGGAGAAAAAAAAGGCTTCACAGAATCATTTCAAATTGATCTAATTAATTTTTGAGAGCTTTAGTGCACTTTAAAAAAATTCTTTTTAACATCTCAAGCGCATGTAATATGTGAATTATGTGATGTACTGTTATCTATACCTGGAAGGTACTAGAATGCAATTGATGGGGTGGTGCTAAGCAGCACAGGCAATTATGTATGAAGTTCCTAGTTCAGGTCACTGTCCTATAAAACTGGCTGGCAAACAAGCCCATTAATGTGAAAAATTTCTTATCTAATGACAAGGCTAAGAAATAAAAATCATGTGGTTTTCTTTTAATGCAGATGTGACAAATTGCACACACATTTGAGGAATTTAATTTAAAAGTATAGTAGCTGTACTTTTCCTGGCAATTTAAAGGGAGAGAAAAAAGGAACCTTATGTAGAATACCTAATTATTGATAACCCAGTGGAAAGAGCTATGGACAAAAATCAATAAAAATATTGCAAAGTACAATTTAAGAGAAAAGTGGTACACCTGTTCTACAGTTGGTATATAACTATCTATGATTGCTAGGATTGTGTCTGGCTCCAAGAACAATATGACTTGTTACTTCAGAATAGTTTTCTTTATGGTGCTTCATTTAAAGGAAGAAATTTCCAAACTAAAGCAACTATTTGCATGACTATAGATTTACTCTGGGAAGAACTAGGCAAGAACTGTTTTAACCCTCTTCCTGCTGGCCAAGCTTTCCAAGTATCACTGCCTATTTGCCTTCCTGAAAGCAATCCTTCCTTGTGGGAATCCAGACTACATTCCACCACAGATAGATGAAGCATATACAACAAATATTAGAAATGCCACAGCAAAGACAAAACACTTTAACACATGGAAAGGTCATGCAAAATTATAATAAAAATAAATAAAATTGTTGGAAACTAATACATTAAATAATAAAATTTGAACTGGAACTTCATATATTTTTATTATGATCAATCCCAGAAAACATAGATTAAAAAATCATAAGTATTTATTAAAATATATGTTGACACCCGCAAGAAGAAATCTAACACAACTTTGGAAAAGCGATGCCTTGGCTACAATATCATATTGGAACAACTAAGGTCAGAGAATATGCTATAGTGGCAAAATTAACAATACATATTTACAAAAGAAGTCAAATTAACTTTAAGTAAAATAACTTCCTTAAACACAATATATCAAACAAGAGGTAGATTTAGACAGCTGGAATATGGCTTTTAGGGCTGCATTAGACATTAGCAACAGTTGCAAAAACTATGCTCTGTATTTGAAAATATGAAGGGAAGGGAGGGGGCAATTTTCTTTTTCTTTCTTTTTTACTTTTACCATACTTTTCTGTTTAACTTAAGCATAATAGTCTCTTTTACATTATCTTTCTGTTTCCTGTTTTTACTTTAGCCCAAAATTTGTCTTCTCCATCTTTGAATTTTGATATTTTTAATAAAATTATTATTAGAATAACAAATAAGGTCAGGTGAAAATTTAATTAGGATGATGATGACAATGACATATATTAGGTGTCATATATTAGGTCAGTGACAAAATCTGAATTAATTGCTTATATAAAATCCATTTACTGTATTAAAAAACAATATATAAATGCGTTTAGAGGAAGGGTCAATTCAGGAAAAAAACCCTCTAAGTGTTTCTGTTAATTGCAAATTTATTGAGAAACAAATGAAATAAAAAAATGTTCCAAAAAAATGAATAAATGTGTGGCTGTCTTTGTCCATATCTAGTAGAAATAAAACAACCTTTACATTTTGTTTCTCTCTGTGTGTGTTTGTATTATTTATCCAGAATCCAAGTCTTTTTCCAAATGCATCCTGCAGGATATAAACCACCTTGAATAGGACTGTGTCAAATCTGCCTGCTGTGCTTTATATTATGTGCAAGGAACATTTTTACCTTCGAACAGATTATATTCAAGAATAAAACTTCCCACCAGATCTCTGACATACAAGTATTATACTGGGAATTCTGCATTGTCCCTAGCTACCGTATACAAAATGGTGCATGTTTAGAAATCATGCCTAAAAGGCATTAACAATTTGTTTTATTAAGATATTTTAAGAGTCATAGAAAAGTTAATCTATTTTTTTATTTCTTTTCAATCAGTTGTAAATTAAGATGGAATATATAATGCTTGTTAAAGGAGGATTTCTGAAGGTGATACTCCCGCTGTTCAATTTACTATTTAAAGAGTGAAAAATGATTCCATGCTAAAATAAACAGAGGATCACTTTTTAGATCAAGCATGAGATAAAGATTTTGTTTTTCCTACTTCTAAAGCACATACTAGATTTTGTAATACTTTGTTCATGATTTCCAAGAACAAAATATAATCAAAGAAAGAGAGAGACTCTTGGCAGACATGATACATTGAAGATAATGCATTGCCATATCTGGAAATGAGATTGAATTTGCACTTTCCATTGTTAAACTCTGCACCACAATTGTCTCTGCTCTCTGTACTTCAGACCAAACTGCATGGAATCTGAAAAGTGAAAGCTTTGAAGCTGATCAGAGTTACATTGGTCAACTTGTTCACTGTCACTTTAGTTGAAAGCTCCTATTGCCATGATGGCATGCGTGCCAGAGCTGGCACACAGCACCTTCTTGGATGGCACGCAAGCTGTTGCTCCAGTTCAGCTCTCTAGTTCAACTCTGCATGTGCACACACCTCCTTCTGGCCAGCTGGTCTTTGGGTCTCGGTGGTGCATGCACAGGAGGGGCGTGTGCAGGGGGGCATGTGTGCATGCATGGGGCATGGGGCACATGCCAGGGTGCCACATGTGCAGAGGGGCTATGTTTGGGGGGCTGTGTGCATGTGTGTGGGTCTGGGGGGCATGCACGCATTGCATTTTGGAGGTTTGGTTGCATGCATGCTTTGGACACTTGGTCCAAAAAAGGTTAGTCATCACTGTCCTATAGCCACTGATCAGTGAAGAATACTCACTGAACATAGTAGGCAGATTTTTGAGTAAGGATTAAACAGTTAGGACAAGAACCTTTCACGTGCTTCCAAAAGTGTCTATAATCTCTGATCCAGAAAAACATTTGCATGTTTTTTTAGATTATTTAAAAATTAAAGAAAAAATATAGGCTAGATAGGGGTTCTCTTTTTAAACTCTCTGAGGTCGCTAATTCAAGAAATCAGACGTTGACACAAGCATGGTTTTTTTTCCTGAAAATCAGGAAAAGGAACAAGTGATCTGTCAGCTACCTTATGAAATGTTAGAAATTAAGCACAATCTCTATCTGCTGCATTGTGGATTTTTTTCAGAAATGGACAAATACTATCCATACTTCATTCTGACTAGTGTTTGTCACTATGAATATCTCCTGGCAGCAAAATACTCAAATTGGGTCCCAGGAGGATCCATGGCAGAATTCTCTTAAAGCTGTACTTCTTAGTAGATATGTATGTGCATGATTGTATTGAAAGACATGTATCCTCCTTGACCAATGACATATAACACCACATTTATACTTTAAGCCTTTTGCTTTTCAAATTTTTCTTGGTCTGTTAGAGAACTACTATATAGCATGCTCATTTTCCAATGAAGTCTATGGAATCATTATTTTCTTCACTGAGCAGAAGACACAGTAAAGTTTTTTCTTCTTCTGAGTAGTGCAAGTCTTTTTATAATATACCCCACTAGGACTAATTTGCAGATAACTTTTCATGTTTATTTGAGTGCTTCAAATAGTTCAGCATGTTCTAGCAGGAACTTTTTTGACTAGTTTCCCATAATGGATTACTAATTTGCTTCTTTGTAAGTAGTGTTCTCAGTAGTATCATTATAAAATAGCCTGAAACTTTTAATTAGAAAACAATATCTTTATATATTTTTATATTCTACTTAAATTAATTGCTTACATACTTTTGTCCATGTTCCAAAACAGACCTCAGTCTACAGTTACATTCTCCTATTTCTTTTTTGCATTGGTTCCTACTTCTATTCAATATTTAGAGTCATATTTTACTACATTTCTCTGTTACTATATAAAATGTAACAACAAATTAAAGGGAACATTGAAGTTTTCATTTTCCTAACTCTGAAGTAACAAGTACAATATAAGCATCTGGAAATGCTTAAACGTATACAACTAATGTATAAGTATTATTTGAACGGACACAACTAATATTTGTAATGGTCACTGTGCTTGAAGATGAGAAATTATGAATTTGATGAATCTATGGATTCTGTCATTGTTGATATTAACAAGAGTTTTGGTGCTGTTTATGTCAGTAGATTCAGACATTCTAGAAGTGTCTGTGAATGAAAGGCCTGCAGCTTTTCTGAGATGGCACATATCTTCTGTTCATTCTGATTGTGCCCCATAGTTTTGACAAAATAGAATTGAGTTATATGACATTGTTCCTACACTATTGTTCCCATACTATTGTTCCTACACTATCACGGGACATGATCAAGTTTGATACCTGTGAATCAGAATTTTTCTTAATTTTTTTAAAAAAAATTGATTTATATGCCACCCTTCTCCGAAGACTCAGGACAGCTTACAATGCGTTAAGCAATAGCTTTCATACTTTTTACTTATACTTATATTTATACAAAGTCAGCTTATTGCCCCCACAAACTGGGTCCTCAATTTACCTACCTTAGAAAGGATAGAAGGCTGAGTCAACCTTGAGCCTGGCAAGATTCGAACTGGTATAATTGCAGACAGCTGTATGTTAATTACGGTGTTTTAGTCTGCAGAGCTAAACCAGGCTGTTCTTTTTATGTATTTCCCAAATAGAGATAGTCATTAGAAACAGGAGAAAACAGGCTCAAGCTCAACCCTTCCAAAACTGAGTGGCTGTGGTTCCCGGCATCCCAATATAGTCAGTTGACTCCATCACTGACTATTGGGGGTGAGTCTTTGGCCCCCTCGGAGAGGGCTCACAATCTGGGAGTCCTCCTGGATATGCAGCTGTCCTTTGAGGAACATCTGATGGCTCTAGCCAGGGGGACTTTTTGTCTGGTTTGCCTGATCCGCCAGTTGTGGCCCTTTCTTGATCGGGATTCCCTGTGCATAGTCACTCATGCCCTCGTCACCTCTCGCCTGGACTACTGCAACACTCTCTACATGGGGCTCCCCTTGAAGGGCACCTGGAGGCTCCAACTGGTCCAGAATGCGGCTGCGCGGATTGTTACGGGAGCTGCATGGCACTCCCATACAACACCTCTCCTGCGTGAGCTGCACTGGCTCCTAGTGGTCTTCCGGGTGCTCTTCAAGGTGTTGTTATCACCTTTAAAGTGCTCCATGGCATAGGACCTAGATATCTTTGAGACCGCCTGCTGCTACCGACGATCTCCCATCGACCTGTGCGCTCCCACAGAGAGGGCCTCCTCAGGGTGCCATCAGCCAAACTGTGTAGGCTGGTGACCCCCAGGGGATGGCCTTCTGTGGGGCACCTACCCTCTGGAACCAGCTACCCCCAGAGATAAGGAGAATCATGTTTTTACTTTGGCTGTACTCTGCCCTGAGTCCTCAGGGAGAAGGGCGGTATATAAATTCGATATAAAATAAAAAATAAATAAAATAAAATTATATTTGGCATGAATGAGGAATGATATCTGGATTTTTTTCTACTTCCAGTCTGATAGCGTTTTCATGTGTAAGGACCTCTCCTTCCTGCCAAAATTAAAAGTCTCAAGTGGATAAAATTTTTTGCCACGGCAGCTTTTTGTGTTGCAGAATTTTCTTCAGATGGGGTTTCTGCTTATTCAGAGAAAGTTTAAATTGCTGTAGACTTTAAATACTTGATTTGTTCTTTGTAAATTGTCCTAAGATTTTTCAATTGAACAATAGTGATTTACTTTACTAACATTGTAATAAGTTAATGCATTGTTTAAAGTGCTTAGCCCAAGGTTTGCCAGCCTTGACAACTTTAAAATGTTTGGACCAATTCTTAGAATTCCCCAGTCAGCATGCTGGTCCACACATCTTAAAGTTGTCAAGGTTGAGAAAACTGGCTTGGTCCAATAGAAAACTTCACTCCCTGGATGAGTTTCCTTGTATAAAATGTTGGATCCTTCTCTTGATCACCAATTAAGATAACATTTCTCTGCAATGAGAAAAAAACATATTATCCTGTTGACGATAATACATTACCATATCTGATGAAAAAAAATCAAACAGCCAAAAAATAGCAGTCAAGAGAGACAAGAATTTTGTATGCTGTTATGTTGTACTCATCCAGACTTTTGTTGCTAAGAAATGGTAGTATATGTAGCAGCACTTTTTTTTAATGTTACTAATGTTATATTTTAGACTGGCTAGTTCAGGGGTGTCAAACTCACGATCCGCGGACTGGATGTGTGAGGTGCTGGCCACGGCCAACCCCATTTCAGTGAAGGGGGCAAAAGTTGTGGTACATTATGTGATGACAATGTGTCATTGCAAGTTTGACACCCCTGGGCTAGTTGATTAAAAGTACTGAGGTATGAAGTCTCCAGATCTTTGCAAAGGGTAACAAGTCAAAAGTTGGTACTTTGGTGCATTGTTCTGCCACATAATATTTTGCTTTAGAAGCAAAATAAAAATAAGATTCAAAACTATGAGAGTTTCCTATGCTGGATTCACTACAATTTTCCAAGTTATAAAGAGCTAAACTCTATTTCCAAAGATATTACAGAGTTGTCAACTAACATTTTTGATCGACTCCAATGCATATGATATTTTAAGCCTGTCACTTTAAATCTTATCAAATGCTGCTATATGTCTAAGCTCACTGCATATGTATTCTTTATCTAGCTTTAACAAATATATATGCAAGCAAAAACTGATTAGTACTGTTCATCTATGATTAACATTCTTGAATGGACACTCTATGATATGAGTTGCCTGACACTCCTGGATCTTCACAAGAGCATTTTCATTTGAATAACCTTACTCGAAAATTTTGAAATCAGCTTTGCCCCTTTGATATTCTTCAGATTTGTTGGACTCCAACTTCCAGAATTCATGGAGAATAGGAAACTCCATCTTGAGAAATGTTGATGAACTTTTGCTCTGGTTGTTTAATGGGCTTATTTTCAACTAAGAATGACCTCTTACTTACATGAATGTACCTCATGTAAGTAAGAAATGGCTCAGAGTAAGAAGTTAACTCAGATTATAGTTAGCTATGGTGAGCAATAAGCAATGATTTTAAAAAATAGTTTTAAAGCTCTTTATTATAGTGACTCCTACAAATGCAAGTAACTACACTTCCCCAATCAAACATAAATGTAATTAAGAGTGATGTGGCTTGAGTACTGATTAGTTTCAGGTGAATGATTTGCCAGTACTCTAGAGAAATAGAATAGTTTTAGTATAATTAGTCTTTGAATGTCTAGCTTCTGATCAATAAGAGTTAAAAGACCATTTGCAAAAACTGTATTTATGCACCTTACAGTTTTATTCTATTCTTTAAATTTGTACAGCTTCTAGCTCGAAGTTGTTTCAGGTTTCTCTTTCATTACCAGTACAGATTTACTTTTATAAAGTATTTTAGTAGAGAAAAAATGGCTTTAATATTCCATGTGTAGCAAAGATGGGTTAGCTTTAGTTTGGCAGGTGTCAATTTAATTAATAAACTAATGACATTCCAGATTTGCCTGAGATAGCACTTTAGTGCTTGGTATTGATTTTGCATTATTGGCTAGATGTTGTCATCATTATTATCATATGGTGACATTCAGGTAGGATTTGAATTAACCAGTCACATATTAATAAAGGATTTTCTTTCATGGAATTGAGCTAATGTTTTTAAAGCAGGTAAATAGGGCATGGTGAGTGTCAGTGAGCTCAGAAAGTGTTGTTTTGAATGTTTCATGAACAATAGTTTATTTTGATTCTAGCTATATTTTTCAGTTCAATATGATTGATTATAATTGCATTTTTCTAAAGTCTTCAGATATATAGATCTGTAATTTAGATTGCATTCTTAGTACCTTTAAATATAAACCTCCTTGAAATCAGTGGAGTTAATTTCCAAGCAAGTTTTTTCATAAGATTGGGATAAACTTTAATAAGCTGTGACAACACGTAATAAAAAAGGTATTTATTACTTATAAATATACTTCTTACAAAAAACCCACATACTGAAGCTATACTAAAATCAGTTTTTGAAGCATATTCTACAAAACGTAATGCATACTTATGCAGCTCAAATACCAGTTCTTTAGCAAATGAGGGCTCATTTTATCCATCTTCTAGGTTTGATTTTTAGCAGTAATAGTAGTTGGGTTGGCAGCTGTCATGAACGGTGGCATTTGTAATCTGAACTTGTGTGCAAACCTTATAATTATAATGAACCCCTCATTATAAATCAATGATTTCCAGATGCAGAAAAATAATTATTCATGATAAGAAATAAAAGTGCATATACTGTTGAGCCTATGTGTAAAAAAAAACAAAACCAAAGCTCATGTATACATTTGCAACTGTTTATAGTATGACACAAGCAGGTGTCCTAAGTGTCATAATAAGGATAGTTTTCTTATAAATTTTGCTTCCTTTGAGTTCCCAGGTTTGACATCTCATTTTGATAATACATTGGTAATGTCAACACATCACATTATGCAACATTAATGAATCATGATGTGGGGCTCTCTCTGAGCAAATCTGATGGTATGTCAAAACTGGCATATTCAAACTTTATATTCCAGTGTCTTAAAAAGTCTCCAATCCCTCAATCGCACTTCCAAAGTAGATTCTCTCGACTTGGAATGTTTTTATGCAGCTTGACATATGTCTGAAAAAATGCAGTTTACATTTCATGTGCAATGTTGTTGCTTCACTTTATTTCATTTTCCAGTTGCAAGTTGGATACACCTGTATGTGATGTAACTTAAGCTAAACAAAGCAGTAACAAGGACTAGGAATGATAGCAGTATGATAGCTCCTCAGAACAAGGAGCATCTGCAACAAAGGACTAATCAAGATAAATAAGAAAATTAACACTTTTCTTGTGAATAGGAAATGTACGCCCTTGTTTTCTGTAAACACTAATTAGACTGCAGAGAGAGTAGCTATAGTGAGGGTGGTGTTTTCTAAAGATAATCTTTATCACTTTGTTCTACTTATTAAGATTTATTGGAATTTTTTTTCATTCTCCCCTAATGTGACTCTTTCTAATATTATTCTTTGTTTTCTAGGTACCTTCTTTTCCTCTTCATACATACAAGACAGAAAAGTCATTCATTTAAAGTATAAAGGCATGACAGTGAAAATAAAATCACTGAATAAATAATCAGTTGTTCAAAATAGTATTAACTGTTACAACAATTAAAAAAATAGCATTAGATATTCATTAGCATGCATGTCTCTTTGCAAGAACCCACACAATATTTTTCTGATCCAAATTAGGAATTTTTTATAATTTAATTTTAATGGGAAATTAAGATCAATTAATCTAAAATCAATATGTATTTGCATCTGCAGAACAATAAATTCAATTTTACTGAACTTTGTAGGATGAATGTCTTCTGCAGAAATGTAACCTTCTTGAGCAATGGCCTACTTTAACTTAACTGAAGCTCCAGAACCATAATGATTTTTAATATGATTTTATATGAATTTTATATGAAAGGGTATTGTTGCTAAGCAATTGGGTTCTACTTACCTTTACTACTGGTTCGCAATTGGATCACACATGCGTGATCGCTTCACTCACACGCACGCCTTGCTTCTGCACGTGCGCAAAAGCTGTGCGTGTGCAGATCAGTGATGATGACATCCAGGGTGGTGGGCGGAGCCCCCCGCTGGTTTTACTACCAGTTCTTGCAAACCAGTCCAAACTGAGGACAACCCACCACTGAATTCCATATGTTGTGCTCTGCCTTTAACATCAATGTGTTGTTTATTCTTCCAATTAGTTCCAGATTTCCAATCTCTTATGCCATGTTGTTTGAACTATGAAGACTATTGTAATATAGCTACTATATCTCCTTGCATTGTAAAGGTAATATCAGTTTACCAACCTATAAAGTGAATGCTAGCTTGAAACAAGAATCTCTTTCACTTACACCAAACTCCCCTTTTTTTCTTTAATACTAGTTCAGGCAACTATCCATCACCACTGTTACAGAATTGTGTGGTCAAGCTGTAAAGATAGTAAGAAAGAACAGTCCTGTTATTGAAACATATATGCACAATATTATTTATCTCAACACAATGTCTTCCTATTATATAGGATGTGCAGATAAGCTATTAGTGTTTTATGTGCTGAATTCACTCTTCAATATCACCAGTAATATGTCTATAAGTAATTCTAGCCAAAATAAGGTAATAAGATTCATTTGAAGTGAACTTAACTTTAATGACCACATGGCCCTGGAGTGTTTTCTTGGCACATAACTGAAGTTGCCTTTCATTGCCTTATTCTTGGATTATCTTCTTTTTGCACTCCTAGAATTTCTGATCCAACTGCTAATCAAACTTAATCAAAGTTGATGCTATTTAACTTTTCTGATATCAGCCACATTGGTGCTGTCAACTGTTTAGGCCTACCAGAATAAGGGAAGCTGTAGTACCTCGCAACCAGAGAGCACAAAGTTTGGGGGAAAATTATATAGATCAACTATGATCCAACTTTGTTACAAAAATATTGATTTCATACTCATTAATGCAAGTTATTCTATTCTGTTGCTATTATGAGTATACTAAATATTTTACTTAACAAACCATCTAGGACATTAATGAATATTGATACATTTCAGGTAAACAAACATGTCATTTCACCCTCCTTTATTCTGATGACTTTTAGTTATGTTGGGACTGCAAATTCCAGGAATTCCCAGAAAACATAGTCTTTTTTTGTTGCTGTGGACGAGAAACACAAGTATATATCTGTGACTAAGAGCAGTCCTTCTGTCTTCAAATCTGACAACATTAAATTGGAACACTCGTAATTTGCAAGGCAAGGAGTTAGATGGAATGTTCCTGTCAACAGTGACCAATGAGGACATAGGCACAAATTTATATATAAACTGACCTAAAGGCCATAGCTTTATTGAATCAAACTTAAACTCAGGGGAGAGGACAATAGGTCTTGGCATTAGCTGAAAGGTGGGAATTGATGGCTTCCCCTTGCTTATCAGTTGAACTTAGCTTTTATTCAGCATACTGATTTTCTACTATGAGTATTACTTCTTTTAACCATAGCTTTCTAGGCTACCGCAAGTCATACACTAAACTATTTATGGCAAATATTAGTATACCATTCTGAAACTACTGGATATAAAAACAAAAGGAAAAAACATAAAAACTGCACCACTTTAATAATATTTCATGGAAATTATAAATTTAAACAGATTCCTAAATCTTGCTTTAAGATTAGAGTCATTAGATTATTGTTTAAATAATTCCAATAAACCAGTATCAATCATGAAACGAGTAATAAAAAGTGGTAGTATTTTTCTATCATACTACCCATGAATGTCTGCAGTTTGGTTCAAAAACTAATATAGTAGTTATGATAGTGCAATTAAAATTTTTTAATTAATTAATTTATTGATTACATGCTGGAGGAATGGTTTGGTCGCGTTGGTGGATGATCTCTGGAGGGCCCGGGGTAGGGGGTACTCCTCTATCCTGGTGCTGTTAGATCTCTCAGCGGCTTTTGATACCATCGACCATGGTATCATGTTGCGCCGGTTGGAGGGATTGGGAGTGGGGGGCACCGTTCTTCGGTGGTTCTCCTCCTACCTCTCCGACCGGTTGCAATCTGTGTTGACAGGGGGGCAGCGGTCGACCCCGAGGCGCCTAGTGTGTGGGGTGCCACAAGGGTCGGTCCTCTCGCCCCTTCTGTTCAACATTTATGTAAAGCCGCTGGGTGAGATCATCCGTGGTTTTGGGGTGGAATTCCATCAGTACGCTGATGACACTCAGCTGTACATTTCCACCCCAGACCACCCCAACGATGCCGTGGAGGTGATGTCCCAGTGCCTTGAAGCTGTGCGGGTCTGGATGGGGAGAAACAGGCTTCGACTCAACCCCTCCAAGACCGAGTGGCTGTGGCTGCCGGCGTCCCGATATAGCCAACTGACTCCATCGTTGGTTATTGGGGGCGAATCATTGGCCCCCACGGAAAGGGTGCGCAACTTGGGCGTCCTCCTGGATCCACGGCTGTCTTTAGAGGATCATACGACAGCCGTGGCCAGGGGGGCTTTCTATCAGGTTCGCCTGATACGCCAGTTGCGGCCCTTTCTAGATCGGGACTCCCTACGCACAGTCACTCAGGCGCTCGTCACGTCTCGCCTGGACTACTGTAATGCTCTCTACATGGGGCTCCCCTTGGGATGCACCCGGAGGCTTCAGCTGGTGCAGAATGCGGCCGCGCGGGGGATTATGGGAGCGACAGGGCGCTCCCACGTGACACCTCTCCTGCGTGAGCTGCATTGGTTGCCGGTTGACTTCCGGGTGCGTTTCAAGGTGTTGGTAATCACCTTTAAAGCGCTCCATGGCTTAGGACCAGGGTATTTACGGGACCGCCTTCTGCCACCAATTGCCTCCCACCGACCGGTTCGCTCCCACAGAGAGGGCCTCCTCGGGGTGCCGTCAGCCAGACAATGCCGGCTGGCGACCCCCAGGGGGAGAGCGTTCTCGGTGGTAGCCCCCACCCTCTGGAACGATTTGCCTCCAGAACTGAGAACTATTGCTGACCTCCGGACTTTTCGTCGGGCTCTAAAGACGCACCTTTTCCAACTCGCCGGACTTGCCTGATCCCTTTTATTTTTAAATATTTCTACATTTTTTAAATTTTAAACTTTTTAGAGTTTTTAGTCGGTTCTTATACCTTCAGCCTTAACTTATATGGATTTTAGGATGTTTTTAATTGTTTATGTACTGGTTTTTAATTGGCTGTACACCGCCCTGGGTCCGCCAGGAGAAGGGCGGTATAGAAATTTAATTAATAAATAATAAATAAAATAAATAAGTAAAAAATAATATTTTTATGTTATGTGACTCAAGTAGGACAGTTTAAATATATGAATTGTATTTTGAATTAAAGAGGAAAACACATGGAAATAAGGAGCAGTAGCTTTTTAAAAATAAGCAAATTGGTTTGCTGTTGAGACTTTTGGATTGGAGTTGTGTGGTCAGATTGTCTGTTGTGTTATGAAGGTAGATTTTTATTGAGTAGAAGCATACTGTAAGCAATGTTTCAAGTAATAATCAAGAAAGTATTTATATAATGTTTATAGGTTGATCATATATGAAATGAGCCTATTGTCTAAAAAAATAAATAAAAATATAGCAACTGTGACTATGATCAAGTAAAGGAAATTGAAATATTTAATGTACTGATATATATCACTCCTGGTCACCAACTTTTGATTAGGGATGGCTCTAAAAAGACAAGAAGGCATTTACTCCAAAATTTACCCTTCTGTCCAATTCAACATTTACCTCCCAAATAAAAACTGGCAATATTTCATAATGTTCAATCCGGCGGGGCTAAACATGTTAACTGGGAATGATTAAAATATTATCCAATTCTGGGTTTTATTTAATTTGGGCTAAACTATGTTATAATTTTAATTATCAATTTTATGATGTTTATGTATCTTTTATTTTTTCTTGATTGTACACCGCCTTGAGTCCTGCGGGAGAAAGGCAATATAGAAATATAATAAATAAATAAATAAATAAATAAATAAATAAATAAATAAATAAATAAATAAATAATGATTTTCAGCAGGAATTAATGAAAGAGAACACATCTATACTCCTCTCAGAACAACTCCAAAATTAGAAAAGAGCTTGCCAAAAATGTCTTCTCCTGCCCCATCATTATAGCTCTTGTTGGCTAGAAAAATGGCATTTAAAATATTGCCCATCCCTGCATTTACTTCTGTTTCATTGTATTGCACAGTTGTAAGGTTTTCTTAGTGATGAAAATACGTGCCATTCCAATGTCCTATTATATTATTGCATGACCAGCTCAATCACTTCATCGTGATAAGAGAGTTAAGTCTATGACCTCTCAAACAGAAACACAACATTAAACTACTTCAATTGTTCATAATGTCTTTTAACTGTAGAGGTGATCAGAATCCTGGGCTTGCATGGCTCAGAATAATTTGAAATTAGTAGAGCACTTCACATTTCCAAAGCCACTCCAATTTGAAAATGACGGTTCTAGATATATGTGGCATGTCAGGAGCGTAAAGTTATCACCAAAAGAAGCTACAGAGTTCCTGAGTGCTGTTAATTAAGGTTTTTTGCTGGCACATCAGAGAGCTATTGAAAATGACTGGAGTAGTTCAAGTGCTTAATGTTTGTAGGGAAAAAATTCTTTATTCTCTCCTCCAAAATATTCTTATAAACTACCTTCATGGCACCCAGCCTACCATGCCTCCATATTTTTATGATCATTTTCTTTTAAAATCCAGAATGTACCAAGAAAGGGAAAATATCTAAATATTTACCAGCTATGTTAATGAATCTAAGTATCTTCCTTTAATTTGCCCTACTTCACAGTCAAAATTATTTTGCTTCTACTTTCTGATTATAAAATAGTTCATTGTCCAGTCTTAAAGCATACTTCCTTATGCAATTATTTATGAGTATAACATAAATTGGGTTAAACCACAGATGGCTTTGGCCTGATTGCCTGCAAGAGAAATGTTATAAACACACAACCAGGCTCACCAATGCACATATATGCATACAATAAAAATACAGCTTTTAAAAACTCATTTTGGGAACTCCTAGCAAATATTTGCTTACTTATATTTTGGGTAGCTCTCTGAAATGATTTATGAATGATACCTAGAAACATCCCCGATTACTAAGGAATTTCTTGCCAATTTTCTCCCCTATTTTAGTTTCTATCTTTCTGTTCTTTTATAGCATTTTAAAACTATAGATGGATTATTTATAACAATTCATACCCTGAAATACAAAAATCTGTTTTTCCCACTTTCAGGTATTTAAAGTCCCAAGTTCCCTCTGTCTTGTTTATGAAGATACATAAAGAGCTCTTCTAAACCTTATTTTCCCAAACCAAATAAACTCTTACCCATCTCTCTATGTAATGGAATAGGATTTAATTCTGGTTTTGTCAAAGGAAAATGGCAAAATGTACATTCCTTAAATTGTTTGCTTACATATTTTATTGCCGTTATCCTTATTTGCTAACATGATTAAAAAAAACTTTGAAAAGAAACAGAATTTTAATTAATTCTATAGATATTTTAATTGTAAAGTATTTCTATTTTTGTTGTTGCTATGCTCAAGTAACCTCTGGCTATACTGTATTTTTCAAGTATTTTTTCTTTCAAAATATTGCCTACTCCTCAGTTTTACTTCTTATATTCAGACAGTTCTCTCTCTGTGGAAATGCTGTTTTTCATTCTCAGACCTATATTTTGGTAGAATTCACAGTGGGTAGATTTCTGAACTAAATTTATTATCTGCATGAGAGCATCATAATAGTCTCTTATTTTAAGAAGGGAAAATCCTATAAAAGGCATCTGTCTGCAACATATTGTTTCTGTATGCCAAATTTATGACTTGGAAGGAAGGAAACCACTTGAGCTACACATGAATTCTGTTGTGTGCATTTAAACATTTAATTCACCTCATGTTGCCTTCTCTGTTTTACTAAACTCGATTATTACATTCTAAACTGTATTCCCTCACCTCATTTTCTAATGCTTTTGTTCTAACATTTTATTCTATATTGTGAGACACTATATTGGTTTTTGTGTAATTTAATTTGTCCAAATTAGGCTCAGTTTAGTAAATATGCTCTAATTCTTTTTTTTTTTATTTCAAAATCTTTATTGATTAAAAATTATAATACATTTCTGTCATTTCCGGTTTCATGATATTATTATACATAAACAAGTATACTTTCATGGCATTTACATTAATGCGTTATTATTATTTGCATTATTTACATTCCCATTCATTGCTTTCATCCACATGCCTTTTGTCGGTGAAATCCTCATGGGTACATTATATAAGACTATCATACAAATATCTTTCCAATTTTCATTCTTAATTTACAATTCACTAAGAGTATAACAACATATATTGCTCATTCAAATTAACTTTCATATTCAATTAAAAGTATCATTATCCATTTTGTCTTTGTTTGATCCAATCGTACCATCTATCCCATACCCTAGAATATTTTGAGCTTTCCTCATTTTTTAATTTCTGCGTTAATTGATCCGATTCCGCACACAAATATATCTTTTGTATTACTTGCTGATCGTTTGGCAAATATTCCTTTTTCCATACTTGTGCTTTCGCTATTCTCGCCGCTGTAATTATATGGTGTATTAAGTATATCTTTTCTTTTCTAATGTTTTGTTTGTAAATTCCTAATAAAAATATCTTGGGGTCTAGTTCAATTTCTTCTCCTACTATTTGTATTATCCACATTCTAATTTTCTCCCAATATGCCTTAGTTTTGGGGCATAGCCACCACATATGGTAAAACGTTCCTCTAGCCTGTTTGCACTTCCAGCATTTTGAGTCTAAGTTGGGATACATTTGTGCTAGCCTCGACTGGGGTAAGTGCCATCTATACCATATCTTATATTGGTTTTCTTTATAACTTACCGACTTTGTCATTTTAATATTATTTTCCCAAATTCTTTCCCACTCTTCTAATTGGATATTTCCGCCTATGTTTTTGTTCCAGGCAATCATCTGCCCTTTAATCAAATTCTTACTCAATTCCAGTTCTAATAAATATTTATATATTTTAGATATCTTCTTCCCTTCTTTCGTTTCCAGAATTTTGTCTAATCTATTTGGGTTTAACTCGACTCCTCCTTCATCCCTATCTTTTCTGTGTCTATTTTGTATTTGAAGGTAGGGCCACCAATCTAATTCTATTCCCCCATCTCTGAGTTCCTGGCGTGTTTTTAATATCCCGTCTGAGTCTAATATATCTCGGTATTGTATAATTTTTTGAAAGGAAATGGTGTTTGGGTGCATGACCGCCTCCACAGTGGAAAGCCACCCGGGAACTTTCTTATAACATTTTTTTTTTATTTCCAGCCAAATATCGATTAAGGCACCTCTAATTATATGGTTCTTAAAATGATGATAACTTTTGTTCCCGGAAGTCCACAGGAAGGCGTGCCACCCCATCATTAGATCATGCCCCTCTAATTTTAGTAAACGTTGATTCTCTAGGTTAACCCACTCCTTTATCCACAGCAGGCTTGCTGCTTTGTAATATTCGGGACAAATATGCTCTAATTCATAATATATTTATAGTTTACATTATTGTTGAATTTAAATATATTTATTTATTTATTTCTTATACTTATATGCCACCCTTCTCTCAAAGGACTCGGGGTGGCTCACAAAAATTAAAATGATACAAACAATAAAAATAGCTACTAAAATAATCAATTAAAATCTCCCAATTAAAATCATCCATCAGCTAAGCAAATTTGTTGGAAAAGCCATGTCTTCAGGTCACGGCAGAAGGAGCGGAGGTCAGGGGCTGTCCGGAGCCTCATGGGTAATCCATTTCAGAGGGTTGGTGTGCCCACAGAGAATGCCCTCATCCTGGGCACCACCAGCCAACACTGTCTGGCCAATGGCACCCGGAGGAGGGCAGTCCTATGTGAGCGCACAGGGTGATGGGAGGCAGGCAGAAGGATGTCCTGCAGGTACCCTGGGCCCATATCATGTAGGGCTTTATGGGTAAATACCAGCACCTTGAAGCGGATCCAAAGGGCCACTGGTAACCAGTGCAGCTCGTACAGGAGAGGTGTAACACAGGATTAACGGGAAGTTCCCGTAACTATCCACGCGGCTGCATTCTGGACCAGCTGGAGCCTCTGGGCAACTCCATTATTTGACCCTTTAACTAGAAAAAACTTTGCACAAGATTAAAAATGCTAGAAATAAGGTAATACTATGCAGTTAGTATAGTTTGGCACAATTTGATTAAATTCCATGAATTATTTAATTGTGGGAACATTATTTCCAAGTGGGAATTTTGACATACTGAATGTAACAATGTAATTTTACAAAAGGTAAAATCTGTTTTAATGAAGTAGAACCTCTAGAAATTAAACAGATACATTTTCTTGGCAAGACAGAAGCCTTTCCATTGCCTTCTATAACAGTATCTAAAATATCCTGCAATCACAGTGATGCTTTCAAAGTGCAGTCCTATATATTGTTAGAAATATGAAAGATCCATTAAAGATTTGATTGCAATCTTAAATACATTTACCTGGGAATACTTTCTATTTAAATCAATGGGATGTTTGAATAAATGTATGGACATAAATAAAATCACCATTTCAAAAAGCAAACAAACAAACAAAGCCATAAACAGTAAAATTGTAGAACCAAAAATATATGTCACAAGACGTTAGATTGTCCTTGTCCAGAGTGAAAGCTTAATGTTAGTGTTTTCAGACAGAAATCATAATGCTACGTGAATTAGTTATGTTTCCACAGTTGGGCTCACTCTGATTTCCGAATTGCTGGAGAAAAGAAAAAGATGATTTAGTAACAGAATAACAGAATTGGAAGGGACCTGGGAGGTCTTCTCATCCAATTCTATACCATTTCAGAGATCTCTTCTTAAAAACCTCAATTGTTGGAGTACCCACAACTTGTGGAGGCAAGTCATTCCACTGATTTATTTTTCTAACTGTCATAAAATTTCTCCTTAGTTCTAGGTTGCTTCTGTTCTTGATTAGTTTCCATCCATTGCTTCTTGCCCTGCTTTCAGGTGCTTTGGAGAATAGGTTGACCGCCTCTTCTTTGTGCCAGCCCCTTGGGTATTGAAACACTGCAATCATGTCACCCTTTGTCTTTCTTTTCATTAAATCAGACATACCCAATTCCTGCAACTGTTCTTTGTATGTTTTAGGCTCCAGTCCTCTAATCATCTTTGTTGCTTTTCTCTGCACTCTTTATAGAGCCGTGATCTGTGGCATGCGTGCCCGAAGTGGCACGTGGAGCCATGTTGCCTGGCACGCACAGCGTTGCCCATTGCTTCTTCTGGGTTTCTGGTGTGCATATGAATGCAGCAATCAGATGGCCTTTTTGCATGGAGCATGCAGTATTACCAGAAACCGGAAGAGTTGGTCTTCCGTTTTCCTGCATGAGCTTGCACGCCAACCAGCTGATTGTTGCATGCACATACATGCCAGAAACCTGGAAGAGTAGCTGGCTGAAACTGGAAGTTCAGTGGCTGAAAACAGAAGTTCATTTTTGAGCACGTGCATGCGCCCAGGCGTGTGCCCACACACTCCTTTTTCAGCACTTGGTGCCGAAAAGGTTTGCCATCACTGTTCTTGCGTCTCAACATCTTATTTATTTATTTATTTATTTATTTATTTATTTATTTATTTATTTATTTATTTATTTATTTATTTATTTATTTATTTATTGGTTTGATTTATATGCCGCCCTTCTCTGCCCTTCTCAGGGCAGCTTACAGTGCATTAAGCAATAGCCTTCATACTTTTGATATATACCTGCTTAGTAGGCTTTTGCCCCCCCCCCCAAGCAGTGTTCTTTTTTTATAGAAAGTCAGTTTATTGCCCCCACAATCTGGGTCCTCATTTTACCTACCTCGGAAGGATGGAAGGCTGAGTCAACCTGTTATATTGTGGCAGCCAAACTGTTAAGTTGAGCGATTGAGGATGCAGCAAGCCAGGCAGTGTGTGACAACAGCTCTTTATTGTAGGGTGAGAATACAGCAACTGACCCAGGGAAACAGCTCCCCTTATATACGTTGCAGCTGTGGTGGTCAGCCAATCAACTGATGGTCAGTTAGTTTAAACCTCCCGCCAAAACAACCTATTTACATAACACTCCTCCTCTCCCAGAAGTCACTTAGGTCCAAATTTGCATACAAAGTCTCTCAGGTGACCAGGGTGTGTGCGTACCCTGGTTGACCTGCGCAGTTCAGTCGGTGGGTAGGCGTTGAGGAGGTCGGAAGGAGTCCCTGTCTCTCCCTGTTCCGCCAATGGAATCTCCTCGACTTCGTCGTGGGCGGCGACTTCTCCGGCTGGCTGATCGTCTTCGATGGGGCAGCGCTGGATGCCCGACTCAACAGCTAAGTCCTCCGCTACACTCAGGCTTGAATCAGTTTGTGTTTCTGGTTGGTAGTCAGGGAACGGCTCGTTGAGGTTTTCCTCGGCGTCTGTGGCTATTCGCTTCATCAGCTGATCTATGTATCTGCGCCAGACCCTCCCATCCCCCATATCTACCCTATGTTTTGGGGCCCGTTATTTCTGTAATTTTTCCCACTTCCCACAGTGGGCCCTTTCCATAGTTCCTGGCGTGAACTGGAGTCCCTATTGCCAATTCTCTGAATTTCCTTTCCCCCCCCCTTGAAACTATCGGGCGAGTAGTTGGGGTTAAGTCTGTCCGGGACTCCCCGCAGTTTCCTGCCCATTAACAGCTCTGCTGGGCTTCGGCCTGTTGCGGTACAGGGGGTAGTGTGCTGGGCTGTTAGGAACCGATCTACTCTTTCCTGTCAGTACCTGGGGCCTAAACGTGATAGGGCTTCCTTGGCTGTCCTCACGAAGCTTTCAGCCTGTCCATTACTGGCCGGATGGAATGGGGCTGATAGTACGTGTCTGATCTCCAATTCTGCTAGTACCCCTCGAACTGGGGGGCCGTGAATTGTGGGCCGTTGTCTGAAACTAATGCATCTGGTAACCCATGGGTAGCAAACAACTGTCTTAGCTCCCAGATTACTGCATCAGTGGTAGTGGCCTTCATGAGTTTAATCTCCAGTCACTTGGAAAATGCATCCACTATAACCATGAATGTCTGACCATGAAACGGGCCTGCAAAATCTATATGAATTCGGGACCATGGACCCTGGGGTCTCTCCCACTCCCTTACTGGTGCTATTGGGGGTCTGGCCTAGATTCTTGGCAGGGGTGACACCTCCCCACCCACTCGGTAATGTCCTTGTCCATGTCTGGCCACCAAACATAGCTCCTTGCCAGTCCCTTCATGCGTACAATCCCGGGGTGCCCTCATGCAATATGGTTAAAACTTTCTCTCTTAGGCACAAGGGAATAATGACTCAATCACCCCATAACAGGCACCCTCCTTGCATGGTCAGTTCATCCCTTTTCCTAACGTACTGTTTGAATTCCTTGCCCTCAGTCTTTTCCGGCCACCCCCTCATCACCCAACTTGCGACCTTCTGGATCACGTGGTCCTTGGTTGAAGCTCTCGCCATCTCTGCTGATGTGATGGGCCCTGAGTCCAAAACATCTATCAGCAGGATCGGGATACCAGGTGTGGGGTCTTCTAGCTTTTCTGGTAGTGGGCATCGGCTGAGTGCGTCAGCATTGCCCATGTCCGCCCCTGGTCGATGTACCAGGTGATAAGTGTAGGCTGCGACGAAGATGGCCCAGCGTGTCATCCTATGCGAAAGCGCTGCCGGTGTTGGTCGGTCTCCTGCGATGAGACCTAAGAGGGGGCAATGATCGGTGATGAGTTCGAATTCTCATCCGAAGAGATATTCGTGGAATTTCTTTACTCCCGAGACGGCTGCGAGGGCCTCTTTGTCCAACTGACTATAGTTCCGCTCAGCGTTGGATAGAGTCCGGGAGTAGTAGGCGATGGGCGCCTCTAGGCCGTTTGGCAGTCTATGGCTTAGGACAGCCCTCACACCGAAGGGAGATGCATCACAAGCTAGAACAAGGGGAAGCATAGAGTTATATTGTACCAGGAATCTTTTGGCTGATAGCAGTTTCTTTACTTTCGCAAATGCTGTTGCTTCTGGGTTGATCTGGGCTGGCTGGTGGTGTGAGAGTGCATGGAGATAGCAGTTTGTGTGTGTTTTCTTCTGGTAGATAGTTTGTCCTAGGGAGCCATCGGATTTCCTGTAGACTAAGACATCCAGGAAGGGAAGTTGGTTTTTCGCTTCCGTTTCCATGGTGAGCTGTATTTTGGGGTGTAGGCTGTTGAGGTGTGTGAGGAAGTTGTCCAGTTTTTCTTTCCCATGTGGCCAGATTATGAAGCCAAGTCAACTCTGTAGCCAAGACACTCATCTACAGAACAAAACGCTTAGCTGACGAACAACACCTAAAAACCGAACTACACACTCTCACTAACGTACTAACATACAATGGATTCCAAAGAAATAAGATTACCAACCTAATCCAAAAAGAAACCCCCACTAAAATTCAAGACAGAGAACAAGAAAACTGCAAAGCCCTCCTCCCATCCATAAAAGGCACCACAGACAGAATAAGCAAAATCCTCCACAAAAATAACATCAAGACAGCATTCTGCACAAACCGAAAAATATCCACCATCTTAAGGAACCCCAAAGACAAAATTGAGTTAGAAAATCAAGGAGTATATGAAATCCCATGCACCGCCTGCCCCACCACATACATCGGACAAACCAACAGAAGAATAAGTGCACGCATTGAAGAACACAAAAACTCAGTCAAAAAAGAGGAACCAACTTCTTCCCTGGTCCAACACTTTAAAGCCACGGGACATGAAATTGACTTTAAAAAGACCAGAACTATTGCCAAAACTGAACACTTTAATAACAGAATAATCAGAGAAGCCATCGAGATAGAAAAACGCCCACACAGCATGAACAAATCAGATGATACCTCCCGCCTACCAGCCATTTGGAAACCCGCCCTTATTGACAAACGAGTCCCTAACACGATGAATGACACCAGACCCACACTCACAAGAGCCACACACGGTGTCACCACCACACATCCACGCAGAAAACATACTCAAACCCACACTGATAATGAGGCACAACCAAGGGCCAGAAGCCAGACCGCAGCTGCATCATTAGCCACTTTTAACCCCTTCAATCCATACATGAATCAGACCGGCACCTGCCATGAAGAGCTCTCATGGCCACAAACATGAAGCCAAACAACAACGCAGCTCACCAGCTCAAATCCCCCTGCAACTCAGACTAAGCCGAGCACAACCAAGCCCCTAACCAATCAGAACACACCTCCACCCAATCAGAACACAGCCAAGCTCCCACCCAATCAGCTCCCACTCCCACTAGCAGTTAAAAGGAAGAGACAGCTGCAATCTCACATTGCTCCTGGAAGCACGAAGCCGAGAACACCAGCCTGAAGATGACGAATGAGACTTCGTCAAAATGTCGCCAAGATACTTCCAATTCTACGCAGGAGAAGACCCGAATAACCATATGTATGTATATATATATACACACACATAAGTACATACATACAAGCTCCATTATCTCTGAATACCTACAATTTTAGGTAACTATATAGCATATCTAAATATTTTTGTTAAGTAAAAACAGAAGAAAAGAAATAATTGGCATGCAGGACTTTTGATATCTACAGATTTGCACTGATTTTTTTTCTCTTGGTTTCAGTTTATATGACTGTACTATGTAGAGACGCAGAATAGTGGTAAAAGATTTATGACTCTCATGAGGTTCTGATAAAGGAGAAACAGAGATTCATTTCTTGAGGGATACTAAATCTTGGAAGCTACCACGTTGAAATCGTCTTAAATTTATTAAAACGTTGTGTTTCAAAGATATAATGGATTTCCATTTTACCTGCATTCCTACAGGAATTGCTCTCTAGAAATATATCAGAGAAGTTAACTTTGCCGAGGTAATAAGAGTTACCCAGATTAAATATCATTTCAGCTATATGAACTACCAATTATAATAAATTTTTGATGAATACCAAAAATTTTAAACTTATGCAATATTATTCCAACTATTAGGGTGATGGAAAATTAATTTCCTTGTTTCATAATTGTTTCCTGAATCATGCATTTTTCACTGGGCATTACTACTCTGCTCTTTTCTGTCTTGAGTGTCTTGTTCAGAAAATGTAGACTATATCATAGGAGCTTTAAAGTGTGGAAGCTGTATGGAAGAACTTACAATAAATTAGAGAGGTTGATTAGACTGCACATCATGGTTCAAATTATTAATATAAAGGTGTCCACCTCATTATCTTTCACTATCAGGAGAATAAGGATATTTGCATAGGAGTTCAACAATTCATCCTAAGGGGTTTGCTAAATTCAATAGAGGAAAGGGCTGTGTAAAGATCAATGGAAACAGCTTCTTTGCAATTGGAGCATTAATTCAGATCCCTTATAAATAAGCTGATAACTATGCATATATAACATGTACATGAGTCAAACTAGGAGCAGTAAAACTAAATCGTAATTGCAAAGATGGTGACTTAATGCCACCAATATTATCTTTCTTAGGCTCTTTTCCCAAGTGGAAATATAGACAAAGAGCTTTTTAGTAATGGTGGCACATGGCTGAGCTTGACTGGCTGTGAAAGTTAAGCAAAGTTTAGCTTGGTTAACACAAGTTATTTCTACTTAATTATGCTAATTGGAACCAGGAACTATGTCATTAACTGACACAGTCATACATAAAATACCCACATGACTGTACTACTTAACAACAGCAGTTCTGGTAGTCCTGGTTGCTGCTGTTCAGTGAAAACTGCATGGGTTGTTAAGTGAGGACCTCACCAAATTGTGACTTGCAACATCTTCTAGCTTCCCCACTGACTTTGTCAGAAGCCGCAAATCATGAACACGTGACTGTGGGGGCACTGTGATAGCTAGATTCAGGGTCATAAGCAGTGGTGGGTTGCCTCTGGTTCAGACTAGTTCTATAGAACCGGTAGTAAAACCAGAGGGAAGCTTCACTCACTGATCCTAACGTCATCAGAAGTGATCTGTGCATGCATGCGCAAAGCAAATGCATGCGTGTGATCCCATTGCAAACAGGTAGTAAAGGTAAGTAGAACCCACCCCTGGTCATAAGCACCTCTCATTCAGCACCACTGCAAATGTGAATAGTCACTGACCAAGTAGTCAATAAATTAAATACAGGGATAGCCTGTATTTAAAAATAAGACTACCAGTGAATACAATGGTTGAAGAATAGCCTAGGAAGTTAGAAAACACCCCCCCCCCAAATACCAAACCATATCATTGCCCCCAACCTACATAGTTCTGTGTCCATGACCGTCAGCAAGAGGGAAGCTAAGTTTGACTTTAGCTTTTTAAGTTCTTTCTGCTGCCTGCATACTACTATGCAAATAGTATGGTACATGAGCAGCCTAGTCCCTAATAAAGGATTTACCCCCAGTATTTATACTCTAATGGAAGACTTAAAGACCTATATTATCTTAGCCAGAAGTATGCATCCCAAATTAGTTGCCTACTGAAGCTTTTGGAAAGGATTTATTGACATTGGCTGATTTATTTAAATTTGTTTGATATTCATGGCACAATTATCAAGTCCCTTCCTTCCTATTTAAATGGTGGAACATTTATGAAATTGGGATATCGCTTTATTACACTATTCACTTGCTTCTTCAAGGACTATAGGAGTGCTTATATTATACTGACCTGTATTTCTTCAAAATGATCACTGTTTCTGTTAAATAGACAATAAGAAATTTTAACATAATTGTTTACAATAAGCATTCAGATATTATTCAATTGAAATGCAATAGAATGACATTTAGACGGTACATTTGCAAGAAGATTTACTGATTTGGTTATTATTATCTGCAAGTAATTTTTATGAATTGTCTTCTGAATATTTTTTGTTTTGTAAAAATACATATAAGTTATTGTAAGCAATAGAAAGACAGCTTTAAAATAAGGATACCTACTGTAGCTTTCTCTAATCCTTACACCAACACATAATCTTTTGCAATTTTTCAGAATTTTGCAAAAGATTACTGCCCACCTGCAATTAGTTTTTGCAGAACCTGTTCTGAATGGCATGCATTTTTGACAGATAAAGGGCTTTTATTTTTACAATGCTTACTTTTAATTCTAGGCTACCTTTAATTCTTTAATTCTTTATTTATCTCACTACTGCTTATATGAATAAATCCGTTTACCATCCAGCCACATGCAGAATTAACCTAGAAAGAAAGTTGTCACTGGCGTTTCCAGCCTTATGTGGCGAAATGCCAACTGCCTTTTGGCTTGATTATTCACACTAGGGCAGGAAGCAAGTCTCTGGATGCTAATACATTTGTTAATGACTAATATTTGACACAGTTCATCTACTGTCCAGCTTATTCAGTAAATCCTGGATAGTACGATGAAGGAAAGTTTATGAGGATAATTTGTTGTTTGGATGGAGTCGCAGCTGGCCAGAGGGCCCTTGGCTGGCTATTTATACTAGATTATTAAACTATCCTGTATTTCATTCAGTAACTTCCATTCACTTGGGTAGACTGGTAGATACCTGAATTATAATTGCTGAAGGACAATGCACCACAATAGATATCAAGATATCTACTTTTTACCAAGGCCACAAGTGATGGAACCTTTGACTGTAACCTTTTATTGTTTTGTGGAAAAAAAACAATAAGACCTCTTTAATAAGTGCTTAAATACTTTTTAAATTTTTTAAATTTAACCTATAAAATAACGGTGACAAATAGTGTGGTTTGAATTTTTTATGTGATGATGACTTTAATATCTTTTCATGCCGTAATGAGAGCATAGGCTCACGGTCATACTAGATTTAAAGCGGAAGTTACTGAAATGTAACTTTATAGCCTTTACCTCCAAGTGTTTCCCTAAAGGGATTCAGAAAAAAGGAAGATCTGACAGTAATGGAGTTTGTGAATTATTTTGATTCTAATGTCAATGTCAGCTGTTTTATGGTAAAGTGTCATTCTACAGTTAGCATAAACAAGCATTTCAGCCAAGGAAATGGAAGTATACAAAACTTCTTTGTTGTTTTGATAGAACTTTATAAAAACAGCTGAAATATGATCAGCAACCTATGCATATGCCAGCAACCTAAGAGAAATGCTGGCTTTGGTATGAATCAGGGGTGGGTTCTACTCACCTTTACTTCCGGTTTGCAATGGGGCCGCATACACGTGCGCGCTTTGCTCGCGTAGAAGTTTCTGCACACGCATCATTCGGATGATGTCAGGGTCAGTGGGCAGAGCCTCCCTCTGGTTTTACTACTGGTCCTATAGAACTGGTCTGAACCAGCGGCAACCCGGCAACCAATGGTATGAATTCATCTAAGAGATTCTGGTCAAGATCTAAGTCCATATATCAAAGCATGTTTGAAAGCTCAAATCTGGCAGTTAGTCTTTTAATTCCTAGTTGGATATTTGCATTATGAAGTGTGACCTTTGATTTTAGTATTTGATTTGTGGGAGATAATTTAGCTGTACATGAAATTAATTAATAATGCAGTTATCAAAAAAACAAAGACGCTCATTCCAAAATGGAACATTTTCTCTGGAAATTATTGGATTATTTCAAGATCTAAAAAACCCACACAAAAATACTGTTTCATATGGGAGTTAGTAAAAAGTATATTTCTCCCAGGTGCAGATATGTACAGTATATAAGTACAATTTGCAATGATCAATATCTAGGGATTTTATACATTATGAATCTATACTTTTTGACAAAAAAAAAGCTCTGAAAAAGTTTTCTCTGCTTCCCTCCGCCCCCAACTAATCCATACCTTCTAGATCTAAGATTTACATATTTTAGATGTGGCTATTTCTCTACTGCTTGATGAAAATTGGGACCCAATTTCTGTTATATGACACTTCTATAACACAAGTCCTGATAGCAGCCAAGATGTCTGTGGACAAGAAGAAACCCTGGTAGCTACTTTAAAGGTAAAGGTTTCCCATTTGTTTTCAACTGTAGGGAGCAATATTTGTCTCTGTTTCTTAGCTGAGAGAACCAGTTTTCTCTGAAGTGATTTCCCTGGTCATGTGACCAGCATGACTATGCTGAGGAGCATAGAATACTGTTACCTTCCCACTGAGTGGTACCTATTTATTTACTCCCATTTACATACTTTCGGACTGCTAGCTGGACAGGAGCTAAGACAAGTACTGGGAGTTCACTGTCACAAGGTGCTTGGGTGTCAAACCCAGGCTTTCTAGCTGACAAGTTCAGCATCTTTAAACGTGTCTTCTAAACAAGTGTAATAGTTTGTAGGCATTTCTTTTTTTAAAAAAACAACCATGCGTCCCCTAGGTCAGACTAACCAAGAATTATACATATATTCTCTCTTTTCTACCGCTCAAGACATATGCAAATGCACAGTTAAACTTTCCATTTAGTCATTGCACTGCCTGTTTGTATGACATCTAGGATTCCCTTCTTTCTTGCAGCTCTCTTGTCCTTAACTTGAGGCATGCCAGAAATGTTTCTGGAGTAGTTGGTCTCATTCTGAAGGACGCAAAATAAATATTGGTCTATCTTTGCAGGTATGGATGCTTTTCATTTAATACTATCATATTTTATGCTCCTAACATTAAAAAATAATTAAAAATAAATAAAAAACAATTTATGAAATGAATTATTATTTAAGTTAATAGACGTATATGCTTAGTTATGCTACCATTTCAATATCTTGGGGTTTCATTTTCTTTGTATAAATGTGACTTTTTTGTGAAGTCATTGTTCTAGGCTATCCTTTCCAAAGTTCCAAACTTTGGGGGGCCAAAAGCCCTACTAAGCAGGTATATACGAAAGTATGAAGGCTATTGCTTAATGCTTTGTAAGCCGCCCTGAGTCTCCGTAAAAGGGCAGCATATAAATCAAATAAATAAATAAATAAAACTTCCTATCAATTTCATCAGCAGATTTTAGCAATTTTGGAGTGTAGAAATAGAAGATCAAAAATACAGAACTTATTGAATGGGACAACTGATGCTATTCTGCAAGGAATTCTGGCAGTATTGCTGGTGGGCTGTGAGCTGTGAGTTTTCAGGAAAATGTTTTCTAACTGCCAGAAGCAGAATGTGCCCCGGGGGAGGTTAAGTTATCAGTCAATAGGTTAAGTTATCAGTCAATCAACCCTGAACACACACCCATTTTGTAAGATGTGTACATGTACAATGAAACAGGGCTTTGATTACGTGGCCATCACTACAATGACTTTCTTGGTTTCCCCCCTTCCCCAACATTGTTTGTATAAAACTCTGTGACAACCTCTAACACAAGAGAAAAAGTGAAACATTTCCCTCATTTCTGATTCCGTTATCCTGTCTTCTTTTGAACTCAAAAGTTTGCTGAATTTCCACTCAGCATTCATTTATAAATAGCTCAATCTCTGAACATCTATATCATTATTCTCTCATCTTTCTAGAGACTCTTTTCAAAACTAATTTGTCTTAAGTACTGTTCCTAACTACTTTGTGCTCTCCAATAATAAAACTTTGTTAAGTATGTGAAACTATGTTTGCTCTTTATTTTTTCCTTTAACTTTCCTTTTTCTTCTCTGTTTCCTGGTCCAGTTTTATTTCAAGTTTTACTTCTTCTTTTTCTTTAGAGTTAACTGAATTGACCAACCAGCTAGAAGAAAGGTTATGATATTTGGAATTGTTTAGTTTAGAGGGAAAATATTCAAGCAAAAAGGGACATGATAAAGTGCCAAAAATCATTTGTGATGTATCCAAAGGACATGTTTTTCTTCCTAGTGTTTTCCCACAAGTGAAGAGTCCATCTTTTTTTTAAAAAAAAAAAAATCAACTAAGTGTTAATCCATTGGCTACAACAGGAATTTCTTTCTGGCTTGTCACCTGAACCTGACATCATGAACTGAGAAAGAGTGATTGAGCCAAAGTCACAAGACCAGTGATAATGAACCTTTTGGTTTTGGTGTGTCAAAAATGTAGAAAATGCCTAACTTGATTCTGCTGATGTGTAATTCCCCATCCTAACAAAAGCGAAACAATTCGTAACAAAGAATTAAATTGATTGAAACTAAATTATTTATATGTTTATTAAATAAACAATTAAAAGCTTTAATAATTGTAAATATTTTTTGAAATGCTTATCTGAGGCAGCTTTGTGTTGCATGAAGTGTGTAAACTTCAGAGAATGGTCTTGTGTCATCTTGCAGCTTCCAAAAAGAGCAGGAAAGCATGCTTTGTTCTCACATTTTGGAAGCTCCAGAAGCCATTCAATATCAGGGCTCCCTCTCTCTCTCTCAGCTTCAAGAAAGTCTGGAGTTCTAGTGTGTCATCAAGAATGACATGTGTATCACATGTCACAGGTTTGCCATCACCGCATCAGACCAAAAAGAGCACAATAAATCTCTAATATCTGCAGAATATTAGTAATAGATCCGAATGATCTGTAGTATGTATTGGTAACTGTAATACTAGCATCTCTAGTACTTTGAGTATCTAAGGATATAGTAGCTGTGATCATACATATAGCTGAATGGTAGACATTTTGGACAAATGAAAGTTCTTTTTCACTATCACAAAATTAAATTATAATATTATTATATAATATGGTGATATATGCTAATTTGTCTAACTTTAGAAACAGTCATACCTACCAGTATTACTACTTCTACAATGGCTAAATATACTTCCAGTAACTCAGGACCTATGCTGCATCATAAGGAGCTGATAACAAATGTGAATAGGTGGATGTTAATTTACCAATGCCCTGTTTGTGACTTTCCCCAGGCATTGGAATGGAATGGAATCAGAGGATGGACTAGTAGTGTTTCAGCATCACTTTTTTTATATTCTTAAATTCCTGTTTGAAGTGACCTGCTTCTCTTGGGACATTCTCAAACAGCTATAGAAGTTCATTTGTCTAATACCATTGCAGTAATAATGATTCAGATACTGAAGTTTATACACTGATTACCCAATATAGATACAAATACGTTACTCTGAGTACAACATAACTGCTTTGTCAAAGTCTTTCCTGACATTTTCATCAACTGTTTGTCTATATGAGGTTATACTAAAATTATCCATATAGATAACATTTTATTCCCTGCAATTATGATTGTTGCTATTATTCTGTTACTTTTTTCCCCTAGACAATTTGGTGAATAATATAGAGAGTACTGCCATTGTTTGAGGTTGAGATATAGATCTCCTTGATATAGAGGATGGGTAACCCAGGGTTACAGGAGCCAGTAAGAACATAGGTCTCTGAGTACCTCCATGCTTTCCTTGGTCCCACTCACTTTCATCTGGCAAATTATTGGCTGCTCCTGAGAGCACTTGGCAGCCAAGAGAGCTTTAATAAAATATATCTGTGCTTACATCTCTGCACTCTGAACCCTCAAAATGCCCTTTTAAAAATAAGTATTCTCCTCTTGCAACACTTGTACAGGCTGATGATGAAGAGATGCTGCGTTCTTTAATCTGCTTGGGAAGGGAAACCAGTGTAAGTGGGAGAACATTCCCCCCCTTATTTTCTTATTGTCTCAATCCATCAATACTATCAGATGATTTTTGATTAAGGAAATATGAGATACAGTTTTAATGTTTAAGTCTCAAAAACATTAAGACTCATAAGTAAGGGCAAATTCAGTCAAGCAAACGAAGGAAGGAGATATTTGCATGCAGTCAATAAATCTACTTCTTGTGCATACACAGACTTGATTTGCACCTAATGGAATGCATAATTGAAGAATACATGCATGAGTGGAAAACTTCTATAATAATTCCATTTTCTTCTGTTCTTCTATCATAGTCATTGGGGATTGGCTCTGAAATCTGGGCTTCAAAAACTCATATACTGTTAGAAGACAATATCTTCCAATTGAGATTTAGAAAATGTTCATTATTTCTGCCACCTAGTGATTACTTGGATTTTTACATTTGAGATTTGCTATATCTAATTGAATACTCAGTACTTCAAATTGACCAGACTAACACTTTCATTTATGCTTTCATCTTACCCCTTTATGTATAAATCATAAATTCTGATTAGCATTAACTATGGCATACTAAAGTTAAGATGTTGGCCATGATTCCAGTCTCACTTGGTTCAATAAGCTACAGCTAATAATAATTACAGTTTGACCAGGTTTGGTCACCAGAAGAAAGCACAGCTAAAAATGAGAATAAATATTTTTGAACTCTTTGTTGCCATTTTAGAAGATAAAAGGGAAGAAGGGAATACACACAGGTCCCTTAAATTATATAAAAGTGTGACATGTGCTTGGAAAATCTATTAATACAGATTCGGTTGTGAAAATCTTTATCAATGCATCTTTTCATGTCTTCATATATTAAAAACTGGCTATCATGTATGCAAACAGGTTTTATATGCTACAAGTATCAACAGTGAATTGCCTCACATATTTATGGTTTACTCATCAAAAAGAGATTATGTTGTCTGAATGCACACACATTTGGGAAAACAAACAAATGAAGAATTGACCATGACTGAAAAACATAGGCATATTTGTGGGAAAGAACAGTTAAAATTCATTGGACAGTATGCAATTGTTAGGAATGCATCATGCTCATTGAAGAAAAGAGCTTTTATTCAAATCAACTTCCATATTTTTTTATTGTCCCTGGATTAAGATTTTAATCTTAAATATTTTCTTTTTTTATAATTTTTATTAAAAGAAGGCATAACAAAGATTTTGAGAAAACTGAAGAAACACAGAATAAATAGAAAAAGATTATAAAAGAGCAAAAGTGAAGAACAAGAAAAAAGCAAGAAAAATGAAAAAAAAAAGCAAGAAAAATGAAGACATCTAAATAAGTGACTTCCAATCACCTTTGTAGTAGTTACACGCGAAGTAACTACTATCTCAGCCCTCACATATTGTATATCATAACTCCCTTATTCCCTTTTTTAATTAGCAAATGCAAAAATCATCATTTCATTTTTACCCATTTTCATCAAAAAGTCTATAAAGGGCTTACTGGATACAAATGCAGTTTGTTTTGAAGCAAAGAGTTTTGAAAATTAACATTCAGTTTTCTTACTAGACTATATGGACACTCAAATGAGAAAAGGGACATGGATGATAGGCTTTATATATGATCACAGCAGCCAGGAGAAAGGACAAAGATGGAAGACTTCTGAAGCACCAATAATGGAAGAACAGATTGTCAAGATAGCTAGGTTTGCAGAAATTACCAACTGACTTGCTGGATTACTTTTATTAAAGACCGAAAACTCTTTAGAGCCTGAAATTTTCTCTAATATGCATCTTAATGACAGAAGTATAGGGCTGTGCGCCACCTCTGTAACACTGTGATGGATACGTTCAGCTGTAATTCATGCTTACTTTAGTTTTTATTTTTTAAGAGCCTATTTATAATACTATTGCAGTTTAGTTACCTTTGTACTATAAGCTGTAAAAAAGGTCACAAATATGTAGAATCATCATTTGTTGAGATAAAGGAAGAAAAGACAAATGTGTTTTTATCTACATTAAGGAAAACTATACCACTGATTCCAATAAAACAAAGCAAAACAAAAAAAAATATTTCAGCAGTTCCTAGTGAATTAACTAGCTTCCTGAGGTGATTTCCTTATTGTAATTTAAATCAGAAATTGACTTTACTCATTCTTCGCCCTAGGTTTGCTAATTTTAGAGAGACAATGCCACCTAATCTGCACTTAATGAGAGTTGTTAGAATTGATCTCCAGTGACCCCTGAATAGCAGAAAGTCGGACTGGTTCTTTGTTTTGTTTGAGGGAGCCGAAGAAAAGGAATGACAGCTTTCAAGGGAACAATTTCTTGGGGACTGAAAGAGTGCATTAAGAGAGCATGTTTAGTGAAGGATAAAGAGAGCAAAAGCACATACCACCACAACTGCTTGTGAGCTAAGAAAGCAGATGCCTTTTGTTTATAACCTTGGCAGATGGGCTATATGGACATTCATGTCTTTAGTCAGGAACGAGATCACATATTTTCCAGTTGCCCGGACCTTCCTGTCCAATTACTCTCTGAAAGGTTTTCAAATGCCTTGAAAGGTGCTATTTCTGCCTACTCCTTATTTATTGTCTTATTATGTTCTGAGTGAAAGCACACGTTAAGGAATATGTATATGTTTTAATCCCCACTGCCCACATGCAAGATTAAAATGGAAGGAACCGAGCGTGCATTAAAAACAAGAGTTGTTTTTCCTCCCTCTTTCCCCCCTCCCTTTTATTACTGCAAGAAAATAGCCTATGTAATGTAATGTTCACTTCAAGTATTATGTGCTTCTAACAATGGCAGAAATATAATCAACTATTATTCTCATTAGATTTGTACCTTCCCTCCACCCAATGCATGTTTTCTTTCCAGCTACTAGGGTGATAGGGGAAATATTTATTTATTAATACATTATTCTTTTTTAAAAAATAAATAAATAAATAAAATATTTTATACCCAGGCTTTCTTCTAGAGCAAAAATAAAGCCCTGCGATATAGTCTCTGAAACCTTTGGATGTGAAGCTCCCAGAGCTTTTCCAAAAATTGCTTTTGATTTATCATTGCAAAGTAACAGGAATAAAGTATTAAAATGTACAGGAAACCTAATTAATTAATTATTTTTAAATGAAACTGAAATCAAATCAAAATAAATTTGATTCCTTTACTCAGAGGCCAAATGCAGCCATTACCCTGAAAAAGATGGTATGGCCCTATTTAATGCTGTCCAGAAGACAGAAGGATAGGATTATTTTGAAAAGTCAGCTCCAGCTCCATGGGTCATTCTCTTCTCCTACTCAGTGGTATTAAAAGATTGTCATAGGAAGAAAAGGCCTTGTTTCTGTTGAGTGCCTGCTGCTGCTCTTGTGCCTAATACTCAGGCCACATATTTTGATGCCTAAACTAAAAGAACAAATGGGGTCTCTCCGTCTCTCTCTCCCTTTCACTCTGCAATACTCAAGTTACCCAAAATGTAATGATAATGAACACAAGCACTAATCATTTGGCTGTTTCTTCATATCCACCTAAAATCAGATAAGTGAAACAGTTGCTCAATGCACCCAGGTCAGCATTATAATAAGACATTGATGTCCATGTGCTGAATGGGGGGGGGGGAGGGGGGAGGACACCTTTACTGTGAAACTACAATTTGTTCTATCCCTTAATGGTGGGGCTGGGATGAAAAGGAGAGTCATGTGAGACATCAGTTAGATTGTAAGCTTTTAAACACTGCCATAGTGTTTTTGGAATATTCAGCAAATTGCCCTGTATCCTGGGAAAAGTGTGAGGAAAATAATACTCTTAAAGCTTGATTTCATACAAAGGATTGCCCTGTTAAGAGCTGCAACAATAAAAATGTCTTATCAATTGATGCTAATGGGGATTGATTTCACTGTTTAGACACCACCCACCCACACATCTTTTGCGGCAAACCTTTTTAAAACATTCAAAAAAAAAAAAAAACCCACCTTAAAACAATTTCTCTTTTTATTTTTATTTTTTTTCTGAGGAACTAACTTGTATCAAATGTACCAGCAGGTAATTTTCCATGATCTGTAGAACAACTAGTTTACAATCCTTCATTGGTCTCAGAATAAATTTCCCATTTGTTTTGTGAAACATCAGAACATTGCGGTTATTTTTATCCCCCTACCTCTTGCTTTGAGTTCTTATCACTACCACAAGGCTCACAAATACTGCCTGGAGCCTGGGTTTGGAAAGCTTTCTGTTCAAAGGCTAAAGCTCAAAGAAGAAAAAGAAAAAGAAAGAAAACCCAACAAAACCAGCTTGCTTTGGGGCCTGATAACCCCATATGGGACATATTGTCTTGCCTTTGCCTAGTTCCACAGTCTCTAGTGGGACTTGACATTGTTGTTCTCTAGGACTAGAGTTGTAGTATCATTCCCAAGAGTCACTGCCAACTCTTGTTATTATACCACGAGAAGAAGAAAAGCTTACCTTTTAGAGTTAAAACTGAAATGTAAGGTTAAAGTTCCCTAGTAAAAGCTGAAAAGCTGGTATTATCAATGTGGTAGCCTGTTACTATTGAAATCCAACAATTGTCATTTCCAGTAACTTGGCTGTCAGGCAGCTAAGGTATATAATAGAGGGGGAGTTTGTTCAAAGCCTCCTCTCTTCCCAGACTGAAGGAAAGGGGGCTACAGAGCCTTTTCCTACCTTTTATGATATTAAAAATGTACTGAAGGGGTTAGTGATAGTAAAGGAAGACTTGTAGTTGAGTTTGACTCTGATATACAAGACATATTACTTCATCAGATTTCCCAATGTTGTGCCCTTCAGATTTTGGCAGGGATCAGATTTCCATTAAAATCCATTCAGTTATGAACAAAAGCATCAGCAAAGAAAATATGTCTTATTCCTACTGGGTATACTGCCATTGGTCTAAAATATAGACTAAATGTATGAATGTTTTCACATTCATCTGCAAAGTTGTTATATTAAATTCCAAAAAATCTGGGTCTTAGATACTGCTAATTCCAACATGCCAAAATTCAGTAGCATTTAATAATAGACTGAAGAAGTTCAGTATGGGGCAGAAATAATGAAGCCATGTAATCCATGTTATGAAATTGTTAAACAGAGATGATATGTAAAATGGAACAAATTAATTGTTTGTTGTTCCAGTAGTATTAACTAGTGGACTCAAATTGAAAAAAAAAAGTGGTAGAGACTAATTGACAAAGAACATATTTATGGCACAAGCTGTTTGATCCTAGACCAGGGTACCTCAGAATTTGGAGGCCTGTTTTTCATTAAAGCTATTTAAGATGAAGACCATCTCTTAGGGTCCTGTAGCAGCCACTTGTTTGCAATGGCATGGGGCTGTGATTCCTATGAGCAGTTGCCAATAATTTTGAATTATTTATGGACATAATGCAGAAGTGTCAAAAATTCCTTCAGTTCTTTCAGTTATTGCGTGCAATTATCTTTGCCAATTTTCCAATATCTTGTCCTGGATTTATATCAGTTTGGTTAGTACAAAATTTTTCGTACATTCTTGGCATGCTTTTGGAATGTAATGTATATACCCATTTTCCACAAGGCAACATTCTAATCCTAACAACTTTAAGAAAGAACAAGTTTTTTGCCTACTGTGCTTCATATATTGTCTACTGCCTGGTCTTCTTGTTTTCCTGATGCCTGGTCTTCTTGTTTTCCTGATTCTTTCTTTTTTTTTTTTAATGAAATGCTTTATTAATTTATGAAGCAGAGTCAGAACACTTTGTTCTCACTAAAATGTATTGCTGGAAGATTAGAGGAGGACTAGAGAGTTATACTTTGCCTGAAACATCAGGCAAAATGAATATTTGCAAACATTGTTAATGAGTTCATAATGCACACTGCATTGTCAGTAAAAAAAAAAAGTTGGTATTTTAATGAATAGATTAATTAAAATTGCTACTGGGGAAAGTTTAGTAAGAATAAGCTACACACCCATATGGCATCCCCCCACCCCCCGGGTCCCATTTCCAAAATCAAAGAAGGAAGAAAATTATTGTATTGATGCACTTCAGGTCAAATGGCATTCATAACCAACATATTCAGAGATAAATTTAATATTTGAGAAATATCTGTACCTATACATGCAGGACTAATTTGATGTTGTCCAGACAGTGTTCAATATTTAAACCTCAGTGTAACATTTGAAGGATGTATGAATTGATTGAATTCAAAAGTATTTGAAACAACAAAATCTTATCTTAAAGTAATTATTTTGTATTTAATACAATGCTTATGTGCAGTAATATTGTGATAATATAGATATTAATAGGGTATCAACAATTTACAGTAATATCAATGTAAGCATCCATTGTATTTTATATTCCCCCACCCCGTTCTACCCCAGAACTGCAACTTCATTCATATTTATTGTAGTTTTTAGTCTCCCTGCATTCCATATTACAGGCTTCTCAGTCTGTCTAATACCACAGAGGTCTGGTGGTAATTTTAATTTAAACTTCTGGGTCACATCAGAAAGAAGATGATTCTACATAGCAAGCTGCTAATCCTTATTCTTTCTTGTCCATCAGATTTTCCCATTAATTGATGTAAAGAATCATGATTATAATGCATCGTTATCTTCATCATGAGACAAATAATTGTCATGCTTACTTTCCAGGAGTCATATTAATTTCTCTAATATTATGTTATGAATGAATGATTTATTATTATTATTATTTTGAAGCACAAAGTGACAAATATATCTGCTTGGAATTAGTTTTAGGTTTTGATTAATAGGAAATAGAAAGTAGCCACATAAATAGCTATTTTTTTTTAAAGAAATCAGAGTGGTGTGGCATGAAAGTAGAGTACTGTATAAAAATGAAAGGTGATTGCCAAAAAGAGTGGAGTGGTTTTTCAAAAATGAATTTATACATGGCCATGTTTATAAAACACACTTTAATTTATTGTGCTGCTTTTTAAAATAAGCTTGTTTATTACTTGTTCTCTGATTCCTTATGACTCTTAATTTCTGCAGATAAATGACATTTCCTAAAAATATTTTTTAGTCCTCCCAGAAAAAGCAGCATGCATTTCCTGATTGAATCATGTGCCCATATCTATGACAAAGAGAACGCTTTGAAAGAAAACTGCTTTGAGATAGATTTTTTTAAATAAGGTTGGGCTATTTCTTAACAGCATTATTTAAAACCTTTTTAAGGCTCAGCCAAACCTTTGTTCTTTCTTTAGTAGGAAATGGTACTACATATTTAATAGTACATATTAAATGTTTTATATGTTTGTGACATGAAATGCACATACACTATAATGATAACACTCTGAATTCTGCCGCACACCCCTTTTTAGCTTTGCTCAGCAGCCCAAATGGGCACTTGATGACTACATATTGCATAAAGGCTAATAGGGAGCTGCAGTAAAACTGGGTGAATTTCAGTCATGCTTTCTACCTTAACTGTATTTCTTTTTTATTTTAATTGCAAAGTTCTTTGTACGCTGTTTAGGAAGAAATGTAGAACTTCTATATGTTTGTAACAAAACAAACTAAAGAAGTGAAATTTCCACTTCTTATGCCAGCCATACATAATTGGTATAGCTTTTTCCAGCTTGAAAAGAGCCAAGTTTTAGCACTTTGTCTTGTTCCATTGCAAATGAGAAGTCTTTCCCAGAAAATAATTGGCTATCAGCCACGAGTCCCTCATCATACCTAGATATTCATCTTCATGATATTCGGCAATGAAAATTACAGATATAGATTGATGGTTTAATTTGAGACATGGTGAGGGCTCAGAGGATTAGTGCCCCACATGGAGTAGATCAACATTTTTTCCTTTTGAGTTTATTTTTTTAAAAAAGATATAGGATTATTAGATTTAGAAGCAGGGTGCTTTTATTTATGAACATAGGATTTGTTTGCCATCATAGCATTAAATTCATTGCTTCTTTTGGTCTGCTTATTGATTATCTGTAGCCTACCAACTCTTTCCTGCTTACTCATCTGCTACCAAAATCTTGATTTTCTCTTGATACCTTATTCCTAAAACTAATAATATCTGTATGATGCTCATGAAAACCTCTGTTAGAATAATAACCCCACAAAAACACCAGGGGTCGATCCCAGGCTTAAAATTACTTGAGTAACAAGGCTGGTACTTGAGATTCAAATAAGATTTCTTCAAATTTCCTATCATACACAATGCCAGAAGATCCTGATATTCTAACTTTTCAGAATTCTTCCTTACCTGTTCATGTTCTTCTGCATGTCTTGGCATTTTCACTGGTGCACTTAACATCTTCTATTGTCTACACTGTAAAAGAACTTTAGCAAAGGGTGGGAGTGTGTATAGTGAAGAGTGAAGAAAGTTTCACAATTCTAGCATTAAAGTTGATGCTGTGGAAAAATGGAGAACGTGATGCATTGTGTGGCATTTTCATTCTACTATAACAGTGGAAAAGAAGGCAGTTGTTATGGGTGTCAGAAGCCTATCAGTAGGACAAGGCTGCCTGGATACCATATATGCAACCTGATTGAGGTGAAATTTAGAAAGCAAGATTAAATGTGATAAAAGAATATTGTGAATGTTATTCCAGGAGGAACAAAAAATCATTATTTTTTCTGATATGAATAAGATGCTGGATTTTCAAATATAAACAGTTTATGTAGAAGTGGAGCTAGGGTGGTGAATGGTTTTGGTTTGTAAACTATTTTACTATTAGCCAATTCTGTATACATCTGCTGTAAGCATTATATGATACTGTACGTCCCTTGAATCTGGGACATTAAATACAATTGTAGATAAATAAATGTGATGAACAATCAGAATTTTGCACTTATAATGCACTTATATAAAATCATACAAGTACTTTTTAGATTGCTATTCTGACATATAACATCCATACCTGAGATCATGAAAATATACAGTTTTTTACATTGCAGTTCAATAGTAACTATTGATATAACATGATGTTAAGCTTCTTTTAAAAAATAAAATGGTTCATAGATAAGCTTTTTAAACCTATCTCTTCAACCACAAGGACCTCATCTTGCTTATTGAATCTTTGCTTGTACAAAAATTAATACTTAAAATATTCTTTGTCCTTCCATAGACAAACATCTATAGAAAATTGAAATTGCTTACATAACCTATATATAAACAATATATATGGAATAGGCCAGGGGTGAAATTCAGCAGGTTCTGACAGGTTCTGGAGAACCGATAGCAGAAATTTTGAGTAGTTCGGAGAACCAGCAAATACCACATCTGGCTGGCCCCAGAGTGGGGTGGGAATGGAGATTTTGCAGTATCCTTCTCCTGCCACACCCACCAAGCCATGCCCACCAAGTCACACCCACAGAACCGGTAGTGAAAAAAAATGAATTTCACTACTGGAATGGGTCAATTATAAGCATATTTTAAAGAACTACCAATCTTTTAAAAATTATTTTGCAGTATGTGGAATTATAAACCTAACACACCTGTTTAGATGTTAAATGGGCTATGAAATGATCACAAAACCTGGAAAAAGAGATAGCTGTTTTAATGATTCAAAGAGATACTTCATATATATTCCCACTTGTGAACCATTTGGAGGATTTATACAGTCCAAATAATTTACAGTCACTCAAGATGATAAAATATTAATTTGGCAAAATATTAATTAATTAATATCTTATTTTTGTTTCTCCAATAAACAAGAATAGTACAAACAGTGAAAATATAAAACCAAACAATTTAAACATTTACACAGAATAATAAATATTAAAAGGATAAACATCTTAGTTACATGCTATATGAAATTAAGTACACCTTTCTATGTCTTTCTTTTCAATTTCTTCCATCTGATTCTTCTATTAATACTTTTCAAATTAATATACATCTACATTATATATCTGTATGATGTTATCTCCTGAATTTCATTCTTAGTACATAATGAATTTAGCTATTTCCTGTTTTTTTTTTCTTTCAAAAGACTATTTTTGTCTGCTTATATTAGATGGTTTTGCAGGTGGTGCCTCTTTCTTGTTTGAAATGTTTGATGTCTCCACCAGACCCTATCTTGGCAACTTTTTCTCAAATGTATCTAGACAAATCAAGACTAACTAACTAACTAACTAACTAACTAACTAACTAACTAACTAACTAAGCAATGTTTGAGAAATGAAGGCAAACATAAATGACACATATTGTAAAGTACAAAATTAGAGTGCATTCTAATTTTTAAAGTGAGCTGTGTATCTTCTGTTTGTTCTCCATTTTCCTGCCTACTGCCAACTTTTTGGCCTAATACCAAGATAATCTTCTTTTTTTAAGGACAATAACTCAATTGTGGGTTAGTAGATTTGTGATCAGTATGCAAAGATTCAGTAGTAATTTACACTGATACCACTTGGAAAGGATAGTAAAATGATTTTTATACAATCATTTGACTGAATTATTTTCTGAAAAAAGGAGCCATAAGGCAGCAAAACCTGGAATTTTTTTATTGCTCACTGACTTTGTTGGGAAAATAAATATATGAATAATTCTCATCTGAATTAAAAAGATATTTGTTGAATGAAGCTTACAATCATTCTAAGCACCCGGTATATAGCTTGAAAGTATTGCTGCCTATCCAGGCTCCTTTAAGGTTCACTTCATGAAGAAAGAAACCACATCATACCTTCCAACATCAATATTGCTCCTCTTTCTGCCTGTATGTACACCCTATAAGAAAAGCATTCTAGAGCAGTCTTCTCAGAATATAATGTAGAAATGGAGCATGATGCTAATTAAAAATAACAGTACTTTGATTCTGAGGATCATGACTAAATATTTTTAGCCCCATTACTAAATATTGTGGGATGTTTTTTGTAGAAAACAAGTACAGTGGTTGGGTCTGGGTCTCTAGAGCTGAGGAAATTTTGCCTCTCTAAAGTTTATTATCCATATCAACCACTTGCTCTCCACCCCTATATTAGAATGCCTGCTCCAGAATGTTGCCGCAACATAGGCAATTATTGCCAGTAATGTTCAGTTAAGGAAATGCAACAGTTAGGAAATATAACTTGAGACTAATGAAAATTCTCACAGGGTAATATCAACCCCCAGGATGTTATAGGTCATAGAAACATCCAGAAATTGTTAAACTGGCTCTGAAAAGAAAAATTAGTTCTGTCTAGACCATGGTGTGATGAGCCATTTGCTCATATAGCACCTTGCAATTAACAGGATTAAGTTTCAATTACTATCTGCCATAAAGTGTAGGAAGACCCTGATTTTGTTAAGGCAATTCTTTTGAGTCCATTGTACTGAATGTAAGATTGATGGACCAAATAGAGTTTTCAAACAATAATTTAACACCTAATAGATTACTATGCATTATAAATATTAAGACATAGTTGTATTCATTATTCTAAAAAATAAAGCAATATATAGTATAGATTGATATGTTTAGTGGGTAGAATATTGGACTTGTGATGAAACAGTCAAATGCCTAAGAATTATTATTACTTGCCAGTGTCACAGAAGAATTAGACATGATTAGCTGCAGGTATCAGTGTCAGATAATATCAGACTGAAGTCTTTTTTAATATATTTCATCTTATAATTGTGTTTGCAAGTTAATGTTTGAACTGTCAGTCTTTGTAAAATTAGCTCATCTTGTTCTGATTTGGAGACTTTGATGTGAGTGAGAGGCTTCAATTGCAATGCACAGTCACATCTGAGAGTAAACTGGATAGACAAAGAGACTTACAAGACTAGTAAATCAAATACTGCAAACTGTCTGTGTGAATTATGAAGGACTATTTGCATAACTTTGAAGTATTTATACTGATGAAATTACAATAATTAAAATCATTGCTGTGTCAATTGCTAGATGCCACAAGGCAGAGCAATTACCAGCATGCAAATCAGACTTTGTGTAAGCATTTTAAAGAATAATTACCTTATTTGATTCAGATGTGCCTGAAAGGCATTCAGAATCATTTCAGCTATTTTGACTTCAATCATTTTTAGATCTTAATACAATGTTGTTATTGTCATTGACAATAATACTATGTGTATATACATACTTGCTTTGATTGTTTTTAAAAATAATTTTGTTAGGAAAAACTCCCCAATTTTTAAAAAAGTAAATAATTAAAAATTAGGAAGCATATATCTTGCTGATTTTAATACGAAAATCATTTCAGTATTGACCACCGTTTTTAGACATATTTCACCTAATACACAAAATACATATTTCTGTAATTTTCTTCACTTTTTACATTTTTACAAGCATTTTCCCCTTAGTACAATGCATGGTTTAAGTTATTTTCATGACTACACATTTTTGTATGTACTTTTCTTAATAAGACAATGGAGAAATGCATTGCAAAACTTGAAGAAGTATGAAACTGATGAAAAAATAAGTATGGATTTTGATATGCTGGACTTAACATTTCCCTTTTGGGGGGAGCTGCATATTTATTCTTTCTGCCATGTCCATTGTGAAATCAATGGAATAGCTTAGACTGAAATGTTCAGACCCATTTTTTTGAGTACTTAGAGAAAAATTAATAAACAGATTCTGACAAACCATTCATCACACAAAGGCCCACATGTTAGACCATAGTTTTAAGGACTCATTTAAACAATGTCAGGGTAGTGAGAATCTCTGGGCAACTAAATTTGGTGGAATGTTGTTCCAGAGGGAGGTATTACAGCAGAGAAGGCTGGCTCCCTGGCTCTGGACAAGTAATTGCTTAACTGATGGGACTTGAAACATTCTGATTGTGCCATGTATACAAAATGGGGAGAAATGATAGAAGATAGACAGTCCCAGATAACTCGTCAATGTACCATGAAGGGTTTTATGCAGGACTGGGTTCTAAATTTTTTTACTACCGGTTCTGTGGGTGTGGCTTAATTTGTGGGTGTGGCTTGATGGTCATATGACAATTATTTAGGATTTAGCAGTGGTAGTCGTCTAGCAGGCTTTTAACTGCTTGCAGAGCTGTACTGATCTACCCATTTATTTTTGCAGGCACCAGTCTACTCATTTATTTTCTTTTAACACTGATCAGCTGTAGGGCGGCCCTTTGAAGCCCCGCGGCAAGAATTTAAACAGTTTTTTCCCCTCTAACCATCAGCTGGGACTCAGGAGGCAGTAATAGATTGGGGGGTGGGGCCAAATAAAAGGTAAGAATAATGCGGGGGGTTGGGGGGGCAAGGGGGGCAGGGGCAAGGGCAGCTGAACCTGTTTGGTGACATCATATCATCACCGCCATCGGCTCGGCAGAACTGGGCCAAACCAGGAAGAACCCACCACTGGTTTTATGGATGATAATCAGCACCTTAAATGGCACCCAAAACCTATGGGTAACAAGCAGAGATGTCATATGAGCATACGTTGGCATGTCCATTATTGCATTTTCATTGCATTTTGAACAAGCTGAAACTTCTGAGTGATTTTTGAGGGCCATCCCTTGCATTGTAATAATCTCATACTTTCAAATAAAGACTGAATGACTTTCTCTTGGCCTTCCAATCTGAATTTGTGCAAAGCCCTTTTTGCCATAGCTGCTAGCTGCTCCTTAAGTTGAGATTGTAAATTCAAGAAGATTCCAAAATTGAATACAAATTCCAAAAGGGAAAGTACAACCTTGTTCAGGATTAAACATTAACCTGCTTTTCCTTTGCCCTATGATGCACTTCACATTCCTGGAACACATGGCGAGTAATTTCTGCATAGGGTTGGAGATAGAGATTCTATGGTCTTTGCACTAGGGGTACATGCTGCCTCACACTTTTTTCCCAATACCTCTTTCTCCAAATAAGCTGCACAATCTTTCTTAGAAAAAAACCCCAATATGTGATTGCAACCAAGTGTTTTGTTTGGAAATATGTTTACCTTCCTGGAGGTAGGAGATAGGGGAGAACTGCTTTCTGGTAAATGATTGTTTTTCAAGTAGCTGTGCCTATCATAACAGCTATTTATTAGAGTCACAATATTAGATCAACATTTAAAATTCTAAATGGACCAAATGTTCTAAAATATCTCCTAGGCCTGAAAGTCATCTTCGTATGACTTTGAACTTTTAGACATTCTAAATAATATTGGCCTTTTTTAAAAAAATATAGACAATGCCACCACCTGTATGTATGTGTCTTTGGATACATGCCATCTCTGTGTGTCTATCTTTCCATTGTTTGTGCCATCTATCATACAGTAGATTAAGCTATAGATGCGAGTGACCTCTCCTGCAAAGGAAACAATTCCTCAAAAGACTATTCTGTTCTGGTAATAGAGAACAGGCAATGTTTGATACAGAAAGATACTCCCTGATCATTAAATTGTGTCCAGAGCCTTAGCTAATTATGAGTCTATCCTGCAGAATATTTACTGTAGTATAATGGTTTTCACAAACCTAGATGATAAATCAACTTTGTCAATATGCTCATATTATATAAATCTTTTTATATCTAGCTTTGTCACAGTAAAACTTTACAACCTAATCCTGAAATTTGTTTTCAAATTACATTAAACTTTGACTTCTTCAGAGCTTTTCCCTTATTCAAAATGCAGCAGCATGACTGAGTCTTGACTTGCTCATTTGGGATCATATTACAGCTGGAACAATTGCTTTTTTATGTTGGTACCAACATACCAACAAGCAATGGGATGTTTGTACTCTTAATAAATGTTAAATAGCAGTGCTAATAAAATTCATGTCAGGTAACACATGGTTGATGGTGAAAATTCTCGCCACTCCTTTGGCCTCAGTATGATAGGTTTCTGTCTTCAAAACACACCTTCTGCTTAATGATCTGAAAACTGCATGTGAAAAAGGCTGTCCATTTGGGCTTCAGTATTTTATTTAGGCTGGCAACTGATGCCATCTTTCCCAAAGTCTGTTTTATCCCATCTTCCTTCACTTTAGATTAATAGGGTTTACAATTTATTTTACAGTTTTGATTAAAGTTTCCTCTAATTCCTGATTTATTTTGTCTTTGCAGGCTTTATGGAGCATCCTAATTTTTAAAGTTTAAAAATGATTATATATTAGCAATAGCAATAACAGTTAGATTTATATACTGCTTCATAGTGCTTTACAGCCCTCTCTAAGCAGTTTACAGAGTCAGCATATTGCCCCCAACAATCTGTCTCCTCATTTTAGCAACCTTGGAAGAATGAAAAGCTGAGTCAATTTCAAGCTTAAGCCTGGTGAGACCCAAACTGCCAAATTACAGTCAGCCAACAGTCAGCAAAAGTAGTTTAGAGTGCTGCATTCTAACCACTGCGCCTCTTATTTGTGTGTACAAAATGAATACTATCATATATGGATTATATATTTTTTATTTCTCATGTAGAAAACATTGTGTAAACAAAATGCTACTAATAATATTTTTGCAACACTAATGATCCAGGCTTTCAACAACATGACAATATTATCTATAACAATATGGAGGACATGTAGTGAGACAGATGTTCACTGATATATAACTTCTACCATTCTTTACCATTGGTCTTGCTGGAAATTGTAATTTAATAATACCTGTAAGATAATACTTATTTCAATATCCAACATTGTATGTATGTGTGTATATATGTACATGCATACACTGGAAAAAGCTCTAATGCTGGAGAAGATAGTAGGAAAGAGAAGAAGAAGACGACCAACAGCAAGGTGGATGGACTCAGTTATGATGGCAATGGGTATAATGTTGAAAGACTTGAAAGGACTTCCAAAGACCAGGTTAAGGACAGATTGTCATGGATAAAAACTATCTATTTGGTCACTATAGTCGAAAATGACTGGATATATAATCAGTCAATTAATCATTCACATATTATACATGCAAAAATATACCCACACACATATATATTCTTCTGTTCATCCTCATCCTCATCCCCATTCTCATCCTCATCACCATCACCATCATCATCTCTTGCTTTGTAGATTAATGTGATTGTTCTCCACCTTTCATAGAATCCAGGGCTATGGAATGCCACAGTAGCCGTCAGGAACAATCATCTACTCACTATAGGAACGTATATTAAATATTTCTGAGTTTGAAAGTTGTTTAGTCTCTTCTTAACTCTAACCAGAAATTCCACCACTTTTTTGGAAAATTGGTTCCACTGTCAAATAACTTTCTTTACTTTACTTTTTCTTTAATCTTGTAAAAAAGCTCAACATTAGGTACGAGACAATTTATTTTTTAAAATGAGTTATTTCTTTAAGATTGGAAAGTACAAAAGCCTGACAGAATTTTGAGAGCAATGTCAAATTAGGTACAAATTGTCAAGCATAGAATTAAGCAGTTAGAGTCCTCTTTAAGGGAGCTAATTAAATGGGCCTATTAATAACACTAGTATCCGGAGGGAACTATAAAATTGTATTTGTCATTAATACAATGGGATAATAGAATATTACAGGGCTATATATTTGTAATTCTACCATCAACACCCCTGTCAGCCAATTCTTAAAAACACTGAAGCTACTCCATTCACATTTTATTCAATAGCATATACAACATAAACCCTGTCTATCTGTCTCTCTCTCTTTTCACTGATTTTGCTTGACTTTAGTAAGATATTGATGTGATGACTGAAATTGAGAAGCCACTTGTCCCTGTATCATATTAATGCTAATCCTAATCATGGAGTTACATCTATTGACCCTAAATGCCTCTATCCAATAAGATAGCATTACCATATTCAATGATTTGTAAGTATGATTAGTACCTTTGTAACCTATAGAGGAACTTTACGACTATATTTTATAAACATATTAAAATTTTTATTAGGAAATTTGTGGAATTTTTATGAAATCTCAATACTAACAGCATCAAAAAGTTTATTTCCATTAGGAAATTATAAAGAATTGATTCACAAATCACTGGGCAAAGTATATAGCCCTTCAACCTTTCTTCATATCCACCCCTACTGGAATTGTTTAGTCTAGGTTTACATTAGGACCAAAGGTCACATATTAGTCAAGATAAACTATATTGTTGTCAGCTGTTCAAGATAGTCTAGACCAGAAATCAAAGCCATGAGTACTGGCAGTACCTTATTGTAAGGTTACAATAACAAAATTTTGTTAGTATGAAAGAACTTTTCTATGTTTAGGTTACAGGTAACTTCTGAGATGCTTTCTGCTGCCCCATTCCTTCTGTGGACTGAAATATCTCTTGTTTGACCATTATATAATATGCAGCTGTTCCTCCTGTATCCCACGGTTATTCTCATATCCCATTATAATTGTCAGTTAGATGCTTAATTAAGCCAAAAGGTGAAAAAATATTTAATTATGATTGTGGGAATGTGGGAAGTTTGTTATCTTTCAACTCTTATGAGTAAATAAGAAGAGCTAACTTGACTAAGCAGCTTTTGTTCCAAGTGTTAATTAAAAAACACTTACGTTTGTCCATTTCTGTTCAGAGACAAGGAGAATTTGTCACAATATATTGAAGTATCAGACACTGGCCAATATCTGAGTGGACAAGAACCAAAAGCAGAATTTATATTCATTGATACTTTAAATTTGATGTGCCTTCTTACTTTGCTCTTCTCACTACATGAAAATAAGTCTTGGGCATTTTTTTAAACTTATCCTGATCCTTACTGAAGTATCTTTGTAAACATTTACAGTTTTTGTATTATGTTTTCCAAACTAGATAATTCCGTTAGAATTCATAGGCCACCCCAATAGTTTTGGCTAAAGAAGTAAGAATTAGGCAGAGATTTTCCTGTACTAACAGAGATTTGATTGTGTTTCCCTTAATTTAGATACTTCAGTTCTTTGCTTTTCCAATAGAGAACTCTTCATACTGACCAGTACCACTGTTCTTCTCTTCAAGCAGAACTCATTATCAATCATAATATGATCTCTCCTTTAACAATTATGGAAAAAGTATAATTTATTTAGTGAAGTATGATAAGCTTCTGATATATTCAAAGATTTTTCTTGTTAATAATTTAATTATGCCACTCTGGCCTAGGTGACAGCAAGTCTATTGCGATTAGAACAAAAAACTAGTGAAGTTTATATTTATAAATTATTTGTTAAATATTAATAGTGTTGGTCACAGTGTTAACCAGATGTTTATACTGGATTTGGCATTTTATCCATATATCAAGTTCCTTCTCAAGGACCTGGGATAGGCAAATGTTTCTGTTGTGATTATTATTACTTGTAAGAGCTGTGGTGGTGCTGTGGTTAGAATGAAGTACTGCAGGCTAATTCTGCTGACTGCTGATGCCAGCAGTTCAGCTGTTTAAGTGTCACCAGTTCAAGGTTGACTGAACCTCCCATTCTTCCCAGGTCGGTAAAATGAAATGAGGACCCAGATTAATGGGGTCAATATGCTGACTCTGTAAAACACTTAAAGAGGATTGTAAAGCACTATGAAGTGGTATATAATTCTATTGTTCTATTGTTCTATCAATATAATGCTATTGTTAATCTCCATATTCTCTGTAGGCTCAAATGGAAAGAAAGAAAGAAAGAAAGAAAGAAAGAAAGAAAGAAAGAAAGAAAGAAAGAAAGAAAAAAAATAGAAGTCTGGTTTGAATTAAAAATAGAGGAGGGCGGAAAAACTTATTTTAGTGGATTTCTTTGCAAATTGCTTTGCTCACTCTCACAAAAGGAACTTAGAATTTGGAAAATTCTTGGAGAAAATATAATGCTTCACAATTTCGGGAAGAAAACTGACAAACAATTCAGAAATGTATTTCATGTACACAAACAAGTTCATTGAATTTGATATGGAAAAAATTCAAACATCTTAGACAGTTTTTTAAAATATGGACTGTTATTCCTATTTAGTTCCCTGCAAAGAAAAACAAATGAATTCCCCTTGAATATTTGTCCTAACAATAAATAGCAATCTCACCTGTTGTCTGTTTGTTTTTTTACTATGGAATAGAAGAAGTTAGCTTTTTCCATTTGACCTACCATTGATTCCTGTTGCTGTTTCTGGAATCACGGAATAAGATGTTTGCTTTCTAAAAGCATTGTGATATTTCATAATATTTCCATCCAGATGCACCTTATGGCTGACTTATTCATTCATGAATATAGGAGCTAACAATGCTGAACAGAGTATAGGGTCAGGTCTATCAGCCATTACACCAAGCAAGTAATATCTGAATTGAGTGTATACAGATGGTATTTTCTTTGCAATTCTTTGCCTTTTTATAATTTTCTATTTTAATGTACGGGCAGTTTTTTTACTTATAACTGGCTGCTTAGCAACCTTTCAAGCTTACCATGGATCCTGAAAAAACTACTTTCCCAGATTTGAAGTTCCACCATCTTCCCCTCCTTCCCACAATCATGTGACCATATTTTGGGTGTTCAACTGGTCCACATTTATGGCTATTTGCAGCACTCATGGTCACATGGCTACTATATATATATATATATATATATATATATATATATATATATATATATATATATAGAGAGAGAGAGAGAGAGAGAGAGAGAGAGAGAGAGAGCCTGAGGTTTTCGCGGGTGTTTGTATGTAGGTCTTTGGTTATTCGGGTTTCTCCCGCATAAAATTGGAAGTATCTTGGCGACGTTTCGACGAAGTCTCATTTGTCATCTTCACGCTGGTGTTCTCGGCTTCGTGCTTCCAGGAGCAATGTGAGATTGCAGCTGTCTCTTCCTTTTAACTGCTACTGAGGGTAGGAGCTGATTGGGTGGGAGCTTGGCTGTGTTCTGATTGGGTGGAGGTGTGTTCTGATTGGTTAGGGGCTTGGCTGTGCTCTGATTGGATGGGGGTTGGTTGTGCTCTGATTGGCTGGGGGTGTGTTCTGTTTGGGTGGGTGCTTGGTTGTCCTCAGCTTAGTCTGAGTTGCAGTGGGATTTGAGCTGGTGAGCTGTGTTGTTGTTGTTTGGCTTCGTGTTTGTGGCCATGAGAGCTCTTCAGGGTGGGTGTCAGTCTGCTTCATGTATGGATTGGAGGGGTTAAAAGTGGCTAATGATGCAGCTGCGGTCTGGCTTCTGGTCCTTGGTCATACCTCATTATCAGTGTGGGTTTGAGTCTGCTTTCTGCGTGGATGTGTGGTGGTGACATCCTGTGTGGCTCTTGTGAGTGTGGGTCTGGTGTCATTCATTGTGTTAGGGATTAATCCAAAAAGAAACCCCCACTAAAATTCAAGACAGAGAACAAGAAAATGGCAAAGCCCTCCTCCCATACATAAAAGGCACCACAGACAGAATAAGCAAAATCCTACACAAACATAACACCAAGACAGCATTCTGCACAAACCGAAAAATATCCACCATCCTAAGGAACCCCAAAGACAAAATTGAGTTAGAAAATCAAAGAGTATATGAAATCCCATGCACTGCCTGCCCCACCACATACATCGGACAAACCAACAAAAGAATAAGTGCACGCATTGAAGAACACAAAAACTCAGTCAAAAAAGAGGAACCAACTTCTTCCCTGGTCCAACACTTTAAAGCCACAGGACATGAAATTGACTTTAAAAAGACCAGAACTATCGCCAAAACTGAACACTTTAATAACAGAATAATCAGAGAAGCCATCGAGATAGAAAAACGCCCACACAGCATGAACAAACGAGACGATACTCCCTGCCTACCAGCCATTTGGAAACCCGCCCTTATTGACAAACGAGTCCCTAACACCATGAATGACACCAGACCCACACTCACAAGAGCCACACAGGATGTCACCACCACACATCCACTCAGAAAGCAGACTCAAACCCACACTGATAATGAGGCACGACCAAGGACCAGAAGCCAGACTGCAGCTGCATCATTAGCCACTTTTAACCCCTCCAATCCATACATGAAGCAGACTGACACCCACCCTGAAGATCTCTCATGGCCACAAACACGAAGCCAAACAACAACAACGCAGCTCACCAGCTCAAATCCCCCTGCAACTCAGACTAAGCCGAGCACAACCAAGCAACCAATCAGAGCACAACCAACCCCCCATCCAATCAGAGCACAGCCAAGCCCCTAACCAATCAGAACACACCTCTACCCAATCAGAACACAGCCAAGCTCCCACCCAATCAGCTCCCACCCCCACTAGCAGTTAAAAGGAAGAGACAGCTGCAATCTCACATTGCTCCTGGAAGCACGAAGCCGAGAACACCAGCCTGAAGATGACGAATGAGACTTCGTCGAAACGTTGCCAAGATACTTCCAATTCTACACGGGAGAAGACCCGAATAACCAAAGACCTACATATATATATATATATATATATATATATATATATATATATATATATATATATATATGCCAAAAATCTATACAAGGAAAAGAATTGAAAAGAAATCTGATGCATACACACTCACACATTAATAACCCATAGGGTTCACAAACACCCTACCCCAGATTTGAAATAACAGTCAATTTTTAGAGACATCCAGTACATCAGTAGGATGGGAGTGAAAAGATCTATGGAGGGGATATCATTCCAGAGCACATTGCCATGACAGGGAGCACATTCCATTAGAGAGAGGTTCCCTGAGAATGGGCTCCAGCATGAGTCTGAAAGTTTGGAAGACTAAACCTCTAGTCCCAGTGACGAACCCAGATTGGATCCTGCAACATTATTCTGGGACATTTGTGAGAGAACACATAATTCTTGGGTCCCAATAGGTAGCACTGGGTGATTAAAGGGACTGAAACCACACTGACTCTGCCTGGTAGGGAAGATAGGCAGTCCTTCAGGTAACCAGGCTCTATGTCACGAAAGCTTTATAAGTAATAAAAAATATCTTGAAATACATCAGAAGTTCACTGGCAACTTAGTGCAGCTCATGGATCAGATAGGTGACATGTCTAATTCTGGATTCAGGACCAACTGCCTTTTGGTTTCCAGAGGCATCCCAGAATGCATGATAATAGTCCAACTTGAGTGATATAAAGGTCTTCCTCAACTAGGACCAGAGACAGTTGATGCTATATAATTTGGCAAAGGACCTCTTAGCCACATCTTCTACCATTTCTATGGGCAGATTCTGGGAGTCCAACATGTTCACCAGATTGCAGACCAGTCTTGAGTGGGAAAGTGTAACCTCTCCAAGTCTAAAAATGGAAAGTCTTCAAATTTGGCCAGCCAAAAATCTATAACCACTTTGGGAATGATTAAGCTGATTCTCCTCCCCCATCTAGACCCATACAGATTCCAGACATGGGAAAGGACATTGACTTGAGCTTGAGCTATATAACTGGATATCTGCTGCATATTAGTGATACTGGACCTTAACTGCCAGTTAATATCTCCCCAAAATATACAGTAAGTGTTTAATAGGAGTGGAGAGAATGTCAGCAGGTGCAACCTGTTCTCCTTTGCCAACAATCACTGGAACTGGTCACTGAGAAAATACAATCATGATAACATGATTACCACAACTCCCAAGCCCTGAAGCCAGTCCAGCTGAATCACACCAAGTTTGATTATATCAAAAACTACTGAAAAATCAAGGATGAATACTTCACCAATATCCTGAGGTCGCCAGCCTGAGATCACCACCATGCATGTCTAATGTCATCTCTGTACTAAATACCAGCCTGAAATTTGACTGAAATGCCTCCAGGTAATTAGCATCCTTCAGCATTTCTGAAACTGCTGTCCAAACACTTTCTAAAAGGGCAGGTTGGAGACAGCTCAATAATAGACATGTTTTTTAGCATGCATGTATAATTTATGACTTGGGTAATCTCTCCATTGATATCTGGTACTGATTTAGTACTTTGTGTGGTTTTTCATTAAGCAGTCATGACCATTCATAACAATAAGCTGTGAATTCAGGCTAATTAAACTACAGTGTAAAATAACAACATACTGCTGTGTATAGCTCATTCATATGAAAGAATAAACAAATTAAGCTAAGCATAATATTGAAATCGAAGTGGGAGATCATTTTAAATACATGTTTTCTTAATAATCTAAAATACTTTTAAATATAAAATTTTGTTAGTGTATTAATCTTAGTTTATTAGAGAAATCTGAGCCCTCATGAGAAACAAGGAGCAAAATTAAAACTCTTTGTGTAATAATACACTAAGGTCACCATATTTCTGCTACAAAAATCCAGATAACAAAAGATAACAAAGATACAGAGAAATCTGTATCCAGAATGCAGTCCAGAATGCTATCCAGGATGCTGTTGAATTTTTCAGAATGATAATCTTAAATAATCCACCACTATTAATGTATTACCAGTATTTCATAAAAATCAAGTCAACATGATTTGGAGAAAAATCTTTATTTTAATAAAATACAAAATTGTTGCTCCAGTGTAAGTGACGTTATGCTAACCAAGTATGCCTTCAAAATTCTGCACTGTTCTAGTTTATAACCCATAGGTATATTTGCTCAGAAAAATATCTCATTGAATTCAAAGAGAATTATTCCAAAATGTAGTAAGTGAGCATAAGAGTGCAGCCTTCCCATTAGAATTTTCCTGCACTGTAGCGTATCATATGAAATTACTGATATCCCATACTTTCTGGGAGAGGCTTATCTTCTCCTTACTTCCAATTTTACTGATATTCTCTGGACTTTAATGAAGATTGAATGATTTAAAAAAGTGGCACAGATGGCTGTTCCCACAGATTACTGGCTTATATTCTTGACCTTGTTTAAATAAAGAAAATATACACAAGGAGTTTCAAGATCTGAGTGAAAGTGGTAAGGATCTGTTGTTGTTTTTTAATTCCTCCTTCTCTAATATAAATGAAAGGGAAGAATATGATCCAACTCTTCCCTGCACACACTTTCAGACACCACCCAAGCTATTACAACCGTATGTTTCTATATGGTTTTGTGGTTATCAGAGCTCATTATTATATTTCATAAATCTGACTTTCCTTCCTGATGATAGCACACATGTATAATAGTTAGAAGGTAGAATATACATAAAGAATTGTGATTACTGGCTGACCTCTCTTTAAAATACTTGGAGTAGAAGAATATTCACCTTTTAGTTAAAATTTACTCCAAGTTATGTCTGTTCTGCATTCTTCCTATCATTAAAAATATTTTTATTGCATTAAAATCAATAACATGGACGGTTTATAAAGATAATTTTAAAAGGTGAAAGAAGGGAAAGAGGGTTAAGCTAAACCTGATATTTTATATTATGGCTAGAAACACCTTTATAAACCCATGTATCATACAAGTAAAATGGCATGCTGGCATCAAACATGTAGCCTCTGGCAACATTTACTTATTTAGGAGACCTACAGCATAGATGAGTATAGCTCACGCTGACCTAGATAAGGTAATCTTGAAACTCAAAACCAGGCTTGAATTAACACAGCCATTATGGTTTCTAAAATTAAACAATTTTTACAATTTACAAATGTTTATGAGCTGTTTATGGCAGGCAAAATATCTGCTCTTTTTATAGAAACACAGGAGCGATAGCAATGTATGTTCTTTATAACTACCTTAACCTTAAACTAGAAAAATGGGAAATGTTGATTGAAAGAACAAGGAGGATAGGAAAATGTAATGATTTGCATACACTGGTGTCCAGACATGAGGACATCTCATGGAACATAACATCATGATGCTGACAATACGAATTATATAATTTTGCATCATTTCCGTGATGACATTTATAGGACTTCACTAGTCCCATTTTGCATTAGGCACATATTGATGAGATAGGTCTGCCAGATAATTGTGAGATTGCAGATTTCACTTACTTAGTTTTCTAAACGCAGACGTTTTGACTACAATATCTTTTCAAAAACTCTAGTTATTTCAAAGAGTGCTGATAAACCCTCTTGCGCGTGTTGAAATGAGGCAGCAGCATAACGACATTTATTATTATCTGTTATTTTTAAAAACAAGTTTTTAAACCTTAGTTTCTCCACCTAGAAAATTCCCAGGCCTTATCATATGTTGCCTGCAAAAATGTGAATGACCAGCGGATGATAGTTTTAAAAAATACAGTAAACCATGATTCTTTCTAATGATCTCTGGATTTTTTGCAGAAATGTTAGCCCTAATATCCCCCCAAAAAATCCATCTGCAAATGAAATAGTGATGTTAAAGGGTCATTTTGTAATTCCCATAGGCTTATGCACTAATTCATTGGTATTAAAACTATAGGAACAGAGCTGGTAATGAGGCTTTTGCATCTGGCCTACTGTCTGCAATAAATCTCTCATAATGAAGGTCATCAACCAGTACCTTAAAAACATGTTTATTTATTGCATATCAACATTAATAGCATCTTTCTTGTATGTAGTATCTCATGTTAATTTTAATCCACGGCTGAACCTGGTTTTTCCATTTAGGTTGCACCATTTTATATCTATTTGGCTCCAGAACATTTGACTTTGTCTCAGTTTTACTTATTTCACTATGCGTATCCTAGGGAGCAATCAGACCTGTACAATATATCAAGAGTCTGAGCTACATCCATGTCATTGATTCCCAATTTATTTTATAGGTGTGTTGTGTGTGTGCACGTGCATGTGTATATATATGTATATTTTTTGCATCTACCCTAAATAATCCCCATTATTATAATTTATCTCCCTGTCCAGCCTACTCATGATATGCAAATCAATTTATGCTGTCTAGTGGAGATTATTACGTTGATTGTGCAAATAACTATTATGCCCACACTGATCAAAATTAAGGGATTTTGAAGTCTCCATCAGAGAAATGGAAGCTCCCTGCATAAGAGATAATCTCTATTGTTGTTGAAATCTAAGAGAGGTTCCATTAACACTTGATATGCAATAGGAACCCATTTCTTTGTGGCTGTTCTACTCACTGTTGATTAAATGTCTGGAAAGCCAAGACCTATGGAGTTAAAAGGCTAATCTTCCTAAGCATTTTTAAAAGGAGTTTGTAGTTTTTTTTTTAAAAAAATTAATGGTTTAGGAAGCCAAGGATTTCAAAGCCATTTGCAGATTTAGGACAATTTTCAATTACAGTTAAATATAATTTATTGTCAATTTGTCATATACCTTTCAAGCTGCACCTTAGTGTTTGTACAGATAAGTTTTCAAAGTGAGCAAAAGCATGACAATTACTATAGCTCCAGTTAAATGGAAATGTTTCAACAGAGGAGTTTTTGCATGGGTTTTCCTCGTTCTGTGTGGCTATTTGTGGTATTCTATCTTTCAGCTTTTGCACTGAAAAAGAAACAAAAACAATCACAATCGTGAACATTCAAAAGTGGATTTTCAGGTTTATTTAAAAATAAAAATTGATTGCAAAATTCTTTAAAGAGTGTGCTAAGTATAATGAAAAACAAATATTATACTGTGGATATTCTACTGCATATTTGCTTGTAACATCACAAATTATTTACTTCTTTTATAAAAAATAAAATTTGAAACATTTTTTATCTGTTTGATCTGATTGAATATGTGCCATGAAGTCTGCCCTTAATCTGGTCCTTCAGATCTTCCAGTGGTGTTCCCATTTTGGGGTGAGATCTCTGAACTGATTTGTTTGATGTCTCACTTCTTTGATTTCTAGCTGTCCATGTTATTTTCAGGAGTTTACTCCATTACCAAATTTCAAAAACATTGATCTCCTTCAATCCTAGTTCTTCAAATCCAATTTTTGTTTCCATAAAATGTCATAGAGAGTATCACTGATGTATAGATGCATCACAGCATTTGAATATCTTTTTCAAATCCTTTAAAGCTGCTCTACTAAAAGCTTGCTTGTAGCTTATTGCTTCACTTTACTATTCCTTGACTGTTGATAATTGAACCTTCTAGAATACATGTGATTGCTGTCTCAGTTTAGTATATTATTTATCTACACAGTAATCATATATATTTCCCTAAGAAATATATTCCTTCCAGAGAGAGAGAGGGGCCTTGGAAACAGTGATTTCCCTCAGTTTGATTCTTATTACATTTTATAACATATTTGATGTGGTCATTACTTATAGTCATGGAAGCACTTCAGGAGAAGCAGCAACTCAGAAGCAACAGTGAAGGCCTTGCACTCCGGTGTCTGACCAAAGTCTTTTAATTCATAAATATAAGGATGGAAGAGCACTACCTTACCTTTTCCAGTGAATAAAATATAAATCCAACCCTATTCCCTAAATGCTTTCTCCCAGTTAATTTTTAAAGGAATGTATTATAAAACAAAAACATATGAAAGATTTTAAAAATAGATAGGGATTCTACAACAAAAAAAGTTAGGTGAAAATTATCAAAATGAATTAAATGACATCTTAAATGACTTGCATTATACAATTTCTTAAAACAAAAAGAAAAAACTAATTGCATGGTAATGCTGTCTTACACATTCTGGTAATGTTCTCAACACATTAGAAAGAAATCATAGTCTGATCATGACCTTATCATAGGTTCTTACATTTTTTCCATTACTAGTTCAAACAATTAATAATATGCAAAATTACCTTCAATATAGACACAATCATATAGACCTGGAACATTCCATTTATATAAGTTAAGAATGTCTATTGTTGAAAATTCTACAAAACAACAATTTAAAGATCATAGTTGTGTTAAGCGTCTATAATTCAAGGCAGAGCATAGAGTTTGAAATCACATAGCCCATTTCCATTCAAATATGATTATATTACCAAGCAGCAATGCTAACCTGGGTTAAAGAATGGATTTTATGAGAAACACGACAATATTGATTCTGGAACTTTGCAACTAGGTTGGCAAGCTTTTCTTTGGTACGGGAAAAATACGACACATGGGTATTTTCAGAAACATTATATAAGGAATGGTTTTCTAACAACATGAGAGAGAATGAAGATGGTATATGAAGATACCAATGTGGCTTTCAACAATAGAAGCTTTGATGCATCCAGATATGATTAACATGGGGAAAATTGTGAGATACAAGATATTTTAACAGAGAAGGGAAAACTAAAACAGAAACAAGAACGAGAAAAACAAGGGTTTGAGACAGATTGGTATTCATGACTGCAAATACAATCAAGATATGATAAAGATTTGAAATGGTATGGTTTTAACCTGGGAAAATCAGAATTGGATGAGATATTGACTGGGACAGATGAAAAAATGATTAAAAATTGTATAATTATTTATTATCATATTATCATATGTGGTGGACATGTACGGAAGCAAAAAAAGATTGGGTTAGAATACAGGCATGGTTAGAGGAAATGTTACACCAGTGCATAGAATTAAAACCAGAGGTATTTTTATTGGGTATATTACTAGAAAAATATAGCAAAGAAGGTACTTATTTGATTATTCATATAATAGTAGTAGCAAGAATTGTATTTGCAGAAAAGTGGAAGGCGACTTCTGGTTTGACATCGCGGCAAAACAGTTGGGGAAATAGCGGGTTCTGACGAGCTGCACGAAACCCCCTGCTGATGAACCGCCATCGATGAGTCTTCGGACTGGAACCGTCCTGCAGGGACGGGGATGGAAGAGATGTGCCTTGGAAGACCAAGAGGAACAGGCAAGTTCCTCAAAGGTTGGAGGGAACTCTCTGCAAGTCGGCAGTGGGGGGGTAGGAGCCATGGTGGCTGCCACGAAGCTGGGACAAACTGGGCAAGTCATGTGCAGGAGGAAAGTGGAAAAGAGTTATGCCTTTTGAAGCTGGGTGAGTGACAACCAACCCAGGCTTGAACAACTTTTAGAGTAATGGTTTTTATTTGTAAGACCCCTAGCCTTAAAACAATGGCTAAGGAGCTAAGGGACATAGAAGATTTTTAGACTTTTAAAAGAAAAAAAAAAGACCCGACTGAAAATTGATATTTGAATAGACTAAATTGGAAAAATAAACATTGAGACTTGGTTCAAAATTGAACAACTTTAAATTTGAATTGGATTTTTAAAGAACAGAAGATAAAGAAGAATTATTACTTTTAAAATACAGAAGAAGGAGTGAATTAAATTAGAATGTTACATAATTGAAACAAAATGGTGATTTACATGACTAAAGGAAATTGTGGATTGCAGAGGGACACCTTCTGGTTTAAAAAGAAACATTGTAACTTGCTTCTTGTTTTGGAACATTGTGAATGCTACAGATAATAACTGTGGGATTTTGGTGGTGGAGCTGTTTTTTCTCTTTTCTGCAGGCGATTTGACTTTGGTGAGGGGAAAAAAAGGGAAAGTATGATGGAACTCTTATAATTAGACTAATTGGCACAGGAACAAAAGAAGTCAAATGGTGCAGGCATAAAAGAAGAAAATTGTGATTTGCTTGAAATAGAAGTAAGGAAAAGAACTAAATTGATATATGGAGAATTAAATTGTGAACACTGAAATTGAAATGAAATATATGCTAACAGACAAGGAAATAAGGAACGACATATACACGGCTGGAAAAAAGAAGATAGAAACAATGTGATTAAAATAATGTAATTCATAGATGGATAGTAATAATAAAAAGGAGGTTTCTATAAATGAATAAAAATGAACATGAATATGAGAACAATTTGATATAACATATAAAAAATAAAATAAAGAAGAAAGAATATAAGAGGAATAGAATATATTAATAGAATTATATTGATCTGCATAAGAATGCGTTTGGAGTAAGAACTAAGACTCAGTGTTAAATTGTTATAAAGATGATAATGACAATGTGATTGAATATTAATAAGCAATGTACAGATGGATGGTAAAATTTAAAAAAAGGTGATTATGCTGGGATAGACAGCAAAACATAGATGATTATATTGGGTATAACAGTAAAAATGAAGATAATTATGGTGGGTTTGACAGTAAAAACGATGATTATACTGGGCATAACAGTAAAATTTAAGAAGATTATGCTGTGATTAACAGCCAAAAGAGGAGGATTAAGATGAAGATTATATACTGGGATAAACTTTTATAAATAAAAGATGACCATACTGGAATTAATATTAACAATGAAATGATCATGTTGTGATTGTGTAAATACTTTGATGATTTGTATTTTCAAGATAATATCCATCCATAAAAAGAAATTGAAATAATATTGAATTAAGGACTTTAAGATTAATGTAATGGGTTTTAAGATTTTTTTTTCTTTGTTAGATAGAATTTATGGCAATAATGTTAGAGAATATTAAATTGTGGTTTTTTTTAATTAAGATTTGTCATGAAATAATAGAGGGTAATTGATTTGTGTAAAATGATATAAATTAGATAATCTCTTTTTTGCTTTTTTTTTAAAGGAAGGTAATTAATGGGGAATTTGAAAAAAGCTTTTGTTAAAGAGGAATTAGTAATTGTATCTACTTATCACCGGATCAATGGCTCATTCTGAAAGTTTTTTGTATGTTTATGTGTTTAAAAAAAAATTGTTCAAAAAAAAAAAGTAGAAGCCAGAAAAAATCCTGTCAGAAGGACAGGTAATAAAGAAGATTTTAGAATGTGTAGAAATGAATAGATTAACATTAAGAATAAAAGATAAAAACAAATCAGTGTATTTCAAGACATGGAGACAATTTTATCCATGGTTAGAAAAGAAATATGAATAAAAGATAGATTAATAAATTAGATAAGATATAAGTAAATGAGAGAGAAGACAAAAAAGGAATAGAAATCCAGATGACACCTGTGTAAATGGAAAGGGGGGGGTTTAAAAATGTTATTATATAAACGTACATTTATGATGATATGTGTGAAATAAGTAAAATAGAAAAGAAACTGAAAAGCAAGTAAATATAAATAGAAAATTGGGGTTGCTCGGATACCATTTTGGAAAATATTGAATTGTAAATGAATACAACAATGGAGAGAGAATGGAAAGAAGAGTAGAGGGATAGATAGGAGGGGAGAAGAAAGGAAGGAGAGAGAGGAACAGAAGAAAGGGAAAAGGAGAGGAAGAAAGGGAAATAAGAGTAGGAGAGGTTAGAAAGGAGGAAGAAGGGAGGTGTGGTGGAATGGAAGGGAAAATAGAGAAACGGAAGGAGAAGAATAAAAAGAAAAAAGTAGAAGAGGATAGAAGAAGGGAGGGAAGGGAAAGAGAGGAGAAGGAGAAGAAGGATTGTTGTAAAATAAGGAAGATGGAATGATAGAAGAGCAACCCCGAGCATACTTAAATTGTTTAGGATGAAGAATGAACTAATATGAAAGTCAGAAGAAAATATGTAGGATCAACAATGGATAAAAGACTGTACATTTAAGACATGTTTATTAGAAATAAAAATAAAAAACTTTTTCAAAACAAAATATGACAAGAAAAATTCCTACTTGAAACCTAGAAGTAGTGTGAGTGTGAAACCTTTATTGATAACTTAAGTTGAGTAACAATATGCTTCAGCAAAAGAAAGATTCTTAAGCTTCTATATTTGTTTCATTTAGGCAAAGAAATATAAAGTGTGAATTGGGGAAAATTTTATAGGTCACCTGGTTCAAGTGGTTCTATTAACTTCAAAAATCCACCAAATCATTGTTGACAGATGGCCATGGATACCTCATTTGGAAGCCTCCAAAGAGAAGTGAGTTCAGCATACTGTTTAGATAACTGCCTGATCACTTAATAGTTCCTACCATTAGGAAATTCTTCCTAATGTTCACAGAATGTCTTTTCTTTTAATTTTTTTTTAAAATTTCAACCTGCTGGCCTTTATTCATTCAATGGAGAAAGTCTGTCCTATCCTGCACATGATAGTTTTTAGATATTTATGTCCTCTGTTAAACTTTCTTGTATAATATTACTGTATTATTATGGTTGGTTGTATAGTCAGCCAAAAGTTTAGACTGGTTTTGGCATTTTTATCTATCTATGAGTCCTTTCAAAAGACCTGGCAGGTGTTTTTCATGGTGTGAAATTTATCATTGCAGGATCCATGCCTTATTTCATGTTGATATCAGAATGCGGTGCTTCTGTTGAGTGAAAATCAAGATTGAAATTGCCTTCTTTGCTTATTTATCACAGTGCTTGCTTGGGTATAGCTCGTGGTCCATTAGCAATATTTTTCGCCCCTTTTTCCTACCAAATGCAAAACTCTCCATTTGTCACAATTGAATATCATCCCATTTGTTTGGATCTAGTGTTCAAGTTTCTTCATTTAGAACTGTGATTTTGTCCTTTAAGATACTAACCAAATACTAAAGCTGATGTAATCTGAACATTTGATAAACGCCTCTTTCATTCTTTCCTCTAGTTGTTTATAAAGTTATTGAATGCCAATGGACTGAAGATGGATCTCTGGGGGAATACCACCCAATATTTTCCTCCAGGATAATACTGAACCATTTATCTATGTGCCATTGTTCAACCAATTGCAGATCTACCAGAATGCAGTACTATCTATCCTGTACTTCTACATGTTGACTGTAAGGATATCATAAGAGACTTTGTCAGATGTTTTATTAACATCAACATATGTTACAGTATTCTTTTGTTGTATCAAATTACTTACTTTGTATGAAAAGATTAGGCTGACAAGACTTGTTCCTAACAAACCCTTAATGTGGAAAAATATACAGAGTAATGGAGTTGAAAGGATCTTGGAGGTCTCCTAATTCAACCTTCTGCCTAAGCAGAAAACCCTATACCCACGCTGGCGAACCTATGGCACACGTGCCACAAGTGGCACGCAGAGCCATTTTTCTGGCCATGCAAGCTGTCGCCAAGCTCACCTGAAACTGTGCATGTGCATGCACCCCAACTGATGTTCAGGCTTCTGGTGTGCATGTGTGCAATTCAGGGAACCCAACTGGTCTTTGGAGCTCTCCTGCGCATGTGCATGTGTTTGTGCGTGCATGTGAGATGACTGATGCGCAGTGTGCACATGTGCAGACAGCATTTGCATGCATGCATTGAATGCATGAAAACTGTGCACATGCGCATATGGTGCAGTTGCCCACGCAGCACATGGGGAGGAGCCGCGCATTAGTGCGCATGGCACATGAGTGTGCGCAGCGCACTCAGCGTGTTTTTTTTTTATTTGATTTATATGCCGCCCTTCTCCAGAGACTCAGGGAGGCTTACAATGCATTAAGCAATAGCCTTCATACTTTTGTATATTTATACAAAGTCAGCTTATTGCCCCCACAAACTGGGTCCTCATTTTACCTACCTTAGAAAAGATGGAAGGCTAAGTTAACCTTGAGCCTGGTGAGATTCGAACTTACAGTAATTGCAGACAGCTGATGTTAATCACAATGCTTTAGTCTGCTGAGCCACCAGGCTCATTTTCTTGTTCTTGTTCAGTACTCAGTAAGTAAAAGATTCACCACCACTGCCCTATACTATTTCAGTCAAATGGTTGTCCAATTTCTTCTTAAAAACCTCCAGTGAAGGAGCACCCACATGATCTCATATTATTTGGCTGAATTAATGAATCATGAACGTCTACAAGACACAGACTGTGTTATCCATAAGTGTACAAGTCACATTTTTTAAAAAAATTGATTTATATGCCTCCCTTCTCCGGAGACTCAGGGCGGCTTACAATGCGTTAAGCAATAGCCTTCATACTTTTGTATATTTATATTCATACAAAGTCAGCTTATTGCCCCCAACAAACTGGATCCTCAATTTACCCACCTTATAAAGGATGGAAGGCTGAGTCGACCTTGAGCCTGGCTGGGATTGAACTCGCAAGTAATTGCAGGCAGCTGGATCTTAAATGCTGCCTTTGTAGGAGGCATTACCCCCCTACGCTATGCTATACATTGACATCATATTTATCAGGACATCATCACATAGATTATGTCATGTTTGTAAATTGCATGATGTGATCATAGTGCATGTGATGACTCTTCGCCAGTTGATGTTCTATCATTAGTCTTGAGGTAGGGAAATCTTTGTGTGAAGTTTTCTCTAACACAAGCATCTACAATAATGTAATGGATTTGAAGACTAGATAAGCCACGTGCCATTTAGGGAGAACCAGATATGTAATTCCACAGTTTCTTCCTGTACATACTTTCTTTTTTTCAAGCAAATGATGAAATGAACTACTATTATTTTTATAGGTCAGTTAATCAATTCAATGTAATTAATGGGTGAAATTTATTAATAGATACCTATATTATTCAATTAGGAGTATACCAGTATATTAGAAAAAGTATTTGCATTGTCTAGTTTTCTTCATGTAGTATTAACTGATGAATTTATAAAGTCTATGACTTGTGACTTAGTGTTATTATGGGAATTTATGTAAATGCTTCCTTCCCATGCAAACCATATGTATGTAGTATTTTATTTTCAAAATAAATGTTTCAAGTAGTAAAATGACAAGGGAATAGTTACTAAGCTATTAATAAAGCACACCAGCTTTTAGCTGGCAAACCTACCTTCTTTCCATCAAATATGTCTCAGCCTTTAATAAAGAAACTCAAGTGTTGTAGGTGAAAAATTACTTTTCTCACCCGGTCATCTGTCTGTCATGTATTATTCAGGTCACCAATGTTTGTCCTGAACTGTATCATTCTGTAGTTGTGTCAGGTATGAAATATGTTCGGTGTAATTCCATCAGACTTCGTGAAGTTGATTAGAACAGATCACCTTTCGGCATGGGCACAAGTTATCTCAGCAGATTGAGTGAAAAAGACTTATTTATCTTTGCCTTATAATAAAGAAAGAGATGAACGAATTTATCCATTAACTTGGAAAGAATCACACATTGGTGTGAAAATAAATTGCAGGGAGAAAAACAAACAAAAACTGTGGTTATTTCTTTGGGGGTATCACAATTTGAAAATGCTAATCTGTAAATCAAAGTATTTGAAAATCAATATTTACACTTTTACTAAACAAATATTGAGAATTATTTGGAATCCTTTCACATAAGGCATACAGAGTGAATATTACATTGATTTCTTTCTCAAAGAAAAGGTGCAGTAGGTGTTGGGGGAAAAGTGAAAGATAACAGCAAAATAATGATTAGTTTAATGAAATTATATTGTCAGAAATGGAGAACTGCATTAGAAAATGAACTTTAAGAGAGATAAAGTTCTGTAATTAGAGAGAGAAAATTATGTGCAAGAATGCATTCTGGTTTATATATGGGCTTGCAACAATATATATGAAATAGATCCAGATACCTATTTTATATGCATTAGAACTAGCTTAATACAAGTCAATAACATGAATGTAGTAATTAAAAATGTTTCATGTCATTCTAGCCTTCCCCAGCAGAAATATGAAAAACAATGGTACCACTCTATTTCTTCATGTTTAGACAAAACTTGGAGCGTCATGTTCAAAGTTAACATTACCATAAATAGGACATAGGCAAATTGGAACATATCAATAGTGCATGAAAAGGGCTTTAAAGATGAAGCTCTGAAAAAGGGTGGGCCACACTTTGCTTGAGATAATTAGAAGAAGAAGGCAAACTTCACAATCAAAATAACATTAGAACAAGATTGAACTGAAATGGTGGGAGAAAAATGTATGCTTTGTGTAAATCAGCAAGATTACAATTAAATCAGTGTTTTTTTTTTAAAAAACAACAACCAACAAACACATATTAGAAACATGCTTCAGATAATCCTGGCTTTGTGCTTTAAAATAAATGGTGGGACTGGTAAAAATACACCTGAAATCCTATTTGCAATTACATAAACCTTCTCCGTTGAAGAATGGGACATTTGTGTTAAATGCAAGTTTCATAGGCCCAAAGTTCATCTTTTGTTTAGTTTAACCTTAGAACCTTAGATTAAAGTAGAATGCAATTGTAGTGCTTGCAGCAAACTGTGATGACACCAAAATGACAGCATGCACGTGATGATGTCAACATGTATTACAAAAATCCAGATTCTTATGGAATCTGCCCAATTATAGTCAGACACACTTAACTTGTTGCCCTATAGAGAAATAAATGCTGTGGCCTCTCCCTTACTCTTGCTTTCCAGTTGCAAGGGGGTCATTGGATTTCTCCCAGCAATTGATCTGGGTATGGGTAGAAAAGGAAGGACAGCCAATCCTGGTATACAGGCAGAATGAGAGAATGAATTGTAAGAGAAAACATGTCTTCAGACTGATAATGGGAGAAGAGATCCTGAAAATAGTCTAAAGTTTTTCTAAATAAATATATATAGTACCTGAGTGGATAATAAAGCTTTATTGATTTTCCTAAGCAAAGCTAGCTTTACATACCATTCATATATCTACTTTCATTTGAACCACAGTCAACTAGACTTAGCCAAGTTACTGGCTAGGAGTGATGGGAGAAGTTTGCCAAAATGGAAAAAAAATTGTCCAAGCAACTCAACTTCTTTCTTTGCTTCATTTAATTTTTAATACTGAGCCTCTCAAGGTCTTTCACTTCTCTGCTGTTAACTGAATTTAAGTACCGAACAAACTGGTCATTTCCTCTTCTCTCTGCAGTTATTAGAATTTTTCAATGTATACTGGTGTCTAAAGTTTATGAACTTTTTTCAATCTTTAATATTTTTGCATAAATATGAAACATGATATATTGGTCACACAAGTTCTAAGAGTAGATAAAGAGAATCCAATTAAACAAATAAAAAATATTATACTGCTTCATTTATTTGTTGGGAAAATAACCTAAAGTTCTATATAATATCTTGCTTGCCTGCCCTCCTGGTTTCTCGTTTTCATATTCATCTTATAGCTGCTAATTCATAAAGAATTTGGCTAAGCTGAAAAAATGGCTTTTCTTTTAACGTGTGCAAATACCACACGTTAAAAGTATTTGAATCTTTACACCTTACATAAGTATTGAAACTGATGCATTTGTGTGATAAATCTCTTAATCCCTCAGATGCCTATGAGTACAATAAGCAACTTGGAGAATACATGTAGCCTGCTAAGATCCCTTTTATGACCTGTGGAATCCAAAAAAAGAAGGCCCAAATGCTAAATAACACTCCTTAACTGTAGATCTCTTTCTTCTTCTGTTTCTTCTTCTGTTTTTCCTCCCCTTCTTCTTCCTGTGTTGTTCAAAGTTTGGTGGAGTTTAAAAATAATTTAAACTGATTCCTTAAACTTTTATGCACTAAACTTTGCCTCATCCACTTTTGGAGTTCTGTACATTCTGTACAAAGCCTGGTTGAATTTCCAGCCAACATTTTTTCCTATTTGTGGATTAAACAAACAAACTAAATTAAGATACTTGGAGTTGAAGGAATAATATATTTAAACTGGGGTTCTGATTTTAACTAGCCAACACTCATTTTGAGACTGAAAACATAAGATGAAATTTAACTTCAACTCCCTCAATCTTAGAATTTAATTTGATTGTGGGAATTCTATGGATGAAAGTTTACTTCTATTTGCATCAGCTTCAGCCTAAACATTGAAGGGTGATGACAATTATATCCATAAATTATATATTGCCACAGTGGTACTTTTCTGTGAAGTAATGCTGTTCAATGAATATTATCAGAAAGCTTAACTATTTACACAGAAATTAAAATCATATCTGAATATAAAGTTATCCATAGACAGGAGCTAAAAATAGTAAATATTTTGCGTAAATGAAATCCTGATTTATATAGATAATGCATCATGTTTCTTCAAATATATTAAATCTTCAAGCCCACCCACATTTTCTTTCTTTTTCAAATATTAGTCATGTATAATGTGTAAATGTGTATATCAAAATTTAATAATTTTTCTTAACCACCTTATATGCATAATAAATTCAGTGATCCTACAGAGTGATCCTACAAAGTGAGGTAAGAAGATCCTTCTTACCTCACTTCGGAGGTAAGAAGATGGAGGTAAGAAATCCATGGATTCTATAGTTGTTATTCTCTGCCTAATGCTTCAGAGTCTGCTGTAGTGTTGTCATTCTGCTCATCTAAATTCCTTTGGGCAAACCATATTTTTTCTCTATTCATTTATCTATGTCTCTCATTTTTTACTAACTTGATAAAGAGCCACAGAAATAGGCCCAGTTAATGGACCCAGAATGGGCCCATATAGATAAGGTTGGGACTTAGTTCTCCTTGAATTGGTAATGGAAGTTATTCTAGTGTATGTGCAAATGGAATTTAGTTTAGTATGCTTTAAGAGAGAGCATCTAATTAGTTATTGTTGGTGGAGTTTTTTGCCTTGGAAAATAATTGAAAGGCTTTCTACAGATACTCAGAAGAATGTGTTTGGAAATGCCATTCTAGATGATGCAGAAAGAAAAACAGAACACACTAATAATTTGGTTTAAAGACCAAGGTTGCCACTTTTATTGAAATACAATAACTTAAACTGAAGTGTTACTCAACAAGCCAATAGTCCTTAGAGTAGTAAGTAATCATATAGCCTGGGGGCAGCACTAATGTATCCTGCATCTTGAAAAGATGTGATCTCCAATGATGCAGCTTCCAAATTGATTCAGATTTAAGCAAGGATGTAGTTTTCCCCATAGGCTCTGATTAAGACAACAAGGCAATGTCTTTCTACAGCAGTCTAGAGCAACACTCTTTTCAGGGACACTGAAAAAAAGAGACTTTGCAAAGAACTTTATTCCACAGAGGACTACTCCTTCGACAAATACATCAACATAATTGCTAAATCTATTTAACATTTTAAGATTACATCTTAGATTAGTTATAGTTTTCTCTCTCTCTCTCTGGCTCTTCCTCTCATTCTTTCCACACATATTTTCAAAATCTTTCTGTAGTACTTATACTTTTACTTTACCCATTAGATAACTGGAGTGTGTCTCTCATAGCAAAGTAAATGTAGCAAAATACCAAAGCCCTCCTAGCCATTAGACAAATATTTATGTCTTTTGGTTCCATAAATAAAGTGTCCTATTGGGTGGTGAATCCATTTTCATTAGAATGCTAGAATATAATATCATGCAGCATTATAGTTTTGTGCACCCATTCCTCCATTCACCAATAGTTAGGCTTTATCAATCATAACAAAAATACTTGGAAGGTGAATTATTAAGGTGTGTTGTTAAAACTTTTGATTGTTATCCAGATATATAATATCATTTTTTTTCCTGAAACCTCTACTGACATAAATATATGCACACACAGGTACACATCATTCCTTTTACATTTTAAAATGTCTTTTAATACTTTTGAAAATTAAATACAAGAATGTTTACTCAAATCTAACAGTATTTATGGCCAAACATATGCCATATCTCCTAAGTCTATTAAATGTGATTATCAGTTAATTATTTCACTGATTTTAGTAAGGGAACACTTCTCATAAAGTTATATTGAGCTGCTTTAAGCAGAAATCTTATGTATATTCCATTATTGCTGGTCCCCTCAGTAGGTCCCATTATGCCTTTTCTCTACCAAAGACTTCTACTGGTGGACAGAGTTCTTTTATGTTAATAATATTCCAATTTTATAGATCACCTTAATGGTCAAAGTTGTTAGAGGGGAAAAAAGCTATCTTTTTTCTTAGTTCTGCCCAGGAAAATGAAGAGGCTTGAATTTCTGCTTTGTACTTCACCATTCAGATACTTTTTAGGTTAACAGGGTTACCGTTCCCAGGAACTGTCAATCTTGGACCCTTGGAAGAAAAAAAAATCCACAGTTTTTACAAATCAGGCCTACAGCTTGTTAGGCTGTTTCAACACTTCAGAAGTAGGATATGTTTAGTTAAAATCTTAAAGATTCTTACGGTATAAACCATTCTATTTCTTATGTTTCTCTGCTTTCCTTCTTAATATAATTGCCCTCTAACAGGATACATTCCTGTAACCCTGATTAGAAATGTCCTTTACCTCTTCCAACTGCAACCAATTGATCTCCAAACAGCAACAAGAGAGGTCTGGATTATAACCCCTCTCAAATTCAAACTTTCATTGTCACTCTGAGTTCTTTCTGGAGCTGAAAGTCAGCCAAGGTCAGCGCATTAATACAGGGTATATTAGTGAACTGTACCCATGATAGCTCCATAGCTGAAATAGTTTGAGGTAGAAAGGCTGATAGAAACATCTTTAAAACTTTCCCATTAGTATATTCGTTATGTGGGAAAGGTATTTTTGCGATGATAGAAAAAATCAAAGCAGTTATTCATGTGTTCATTTTTGGTCTAGAAATCAATTAATGACCCCTGGGTCACGGAACTCTATTTTTAAATTCCTCCTTATCTTAGAGTGGCTTAGAGGAGTGATATCCTTTTGGTCTTGGAAAATACTCTTGAAATACAGATGTTAACTATCAAGAAAATTTATATTCTGAAGCTAGAAAGCTGTGCATTTTCCAAATATCAGGATCATTATTCCTAATAGAGATTCTGTTTAAAAAAGCCCCGTGACTCATTGATTGTCTACAAGTACATTGGGGTTTTTTTTATTGTATCTATGCACCATCATGTTTGTACTTATATGTCATAAGCAGGTGCAACAATATAGAGCCTTTATGTTATTCCAGAAGGTTTACTCCATGAACTGCTTGTGAAATGACACTGGGAATATTGCTTTGTGTCTGTGCCTTTGTGTATATGAATTATTTTAATTTTTACATGTATGGGTGAATGATGGCTTTCTTCAAACAACTGTAATTCTGTCTAAAGAAGATGAGTTAAACTAACCCAGTGTTGGCGAATCTTTTTGGTACCGAATGCCAAAATGGGAGTGTGTGTGCGTGCATGCTGGAAACCAGAACAGCATGCGAAGATTAGCTAGCTGGTGCGTATACACACACAGGAAACCGAAAAATCATCTTCCCATGCATGTGTACCGGGCAGCTGCTCTTCCGGTTTATGGCGTTCCCACACATGTGAAGACTAGCTGGCTGGTGCGCCAGAACCTGGAAGAGCCACGGGTGATGGCTCACGTGCCTGGAAAGATGGCTTTGTGCGCCACTTCTGGCATGCATGCCATAGGTTCGCCATCATGGAACTAACCTAAATTTGAAGAGTGTAGCAGTAGCAAGAGAAGCTGGTGGATTGTCTATGTTCTAAGCAGTGGTGGAATTCAATTTTTTTAACAACCTGTGTTCTGTGGACGTGGCTTAGTTGGGGGTGTGGCTTGGTGGTCATGTGCCTGGGTGGGCGTGGCTAGCTGGTCATGTGACTGGGTAGGCGTGGCTAGTTGGTCATGTGACCGGGTGGGTGTGGCTATGTGCATAGGCACTACTCAGAAGGCTGAAAAAAAGTCATTTCTGACTGGTCCTCGCACTTTTGACCGATCCTCGCACTTATGACCATCCTCACATTTATGCCCATTGCAGCATTCTTAACTGTGTCAGTCATTTCACCACTACTTCTCTACACCATGGTGATAAGATAGGGCAAAAAATGTAAAAAGTGAGGACAGTCATAAGTTTGAGGACTGGTCAAAAGTGCGAGGACCAGTCATACATAACTTTTTCAGCCCTCTGGGTAGTCCCTGTACACAAAAGGACTACCCAAAGGTCTGAAAAAAGTGATTTCTGACAGGTCCTCGCACTTTTGACCAGTCTTCGCAGTTATGACTGGTTTATGACATTTATGCCCATTGTAGCATTCTTAACAAGAAAGTTTCTCTTCACCATGGTGACAAGATAGGGCAAAAACATAAAATGTGAGGACAGTCATAAGTTCGAGGACTGGTGAAAAGTGCAAGGACCAGTCAAAAATAACTTTTTCAGGCCTCTTAGTAGTCCATATGCATAAAAGGATACAGCAATAGAGAGAGACGAAGGAAGGAAAGGGAAATTAGAGTAGGAGTGAGGGTAAGAGAGGGAGGAAGAGAGGAGGAGAAGGAGAAAGGAAGAGAAAGTAGGGAGGAGAATAGGAGGGGAGGAAAGAGAAAGTAAGAAAGAAAGAAAAGAGAGAGGTGGTAGGTTTGAGGAGAAAGATTGCTGTACAATAAAAAAGATGAAAGGGAAGAAAGCCAATCCCAAACAAATATAAAGATATTAAGAATGAATTGTTAAACTTTAAAGAATAAAAGAGAACAAATATGAATAAATAGCAATAATTAGAAACACAAACATACAAACATACAATGCATTTTCTTTGAACAGAGTATTTGGCTGGTTGACAAATTTAAACAGTGTTTAGTCATTTCAATTAAATTTACAATTTCTATATTTCCTTTTTGCCATATTTATTCCCCGACTATTTTTTTAAAAAACCAATATTACCCTTCTTCCTCATCTTAATCTGAATCAAATTCAATTTTTCCCTTCTATTCTATATTATACCCCTTCCCATTGTCATCTATTTTTATATCCATCCTCACATTGGTTAATTATGTAATATTACAGTTGTTTAATACAAATTCAACATTTTAATATAAATTAATTAGTTATATAACTATCTTTTTTATATATTAATCAATATGAGCATGAATATTTCAATTATTTCCATGCAATCCAATTTCTTACAAATCAATTAATTATATTTACCAATAATAATAAACCAAATAATTTCCCCACAATTCTTCCACAATTTAACCATTTCTGCTTTCAACATAATATACAATTAATAGTATCTCAATTATTACAATTCCCTAGTTAAATAGAGCTTTTTTCTTTAAAAAAAAAAGAAGCTTTACTTTCGCTTTCGTTTTCAGCTTGAATTGCACAAGGAGAAAAAAAAATCTGCTCCAGGACTCTTTGCAGCTAGCAAAAGACCCCTGTGCAAAACAGCTGAGAACAAATCAGCTGAGAGTCGGAGGCCGATCTAATCAACATAGGTAATTAATCTAGGCTGAAGCTGAAAGGGAATTTTTTTCTATTTTTGCAGGCACCAGTCAACTCATTTGTTTTGTTTTGACACTGATCAGCTGTAGTGCAGCCCTTTGAAACCCCGCGGCAAGAGTTTAAACAGGTTTTTTTTCCCTCTAGCCATCAGTTGGGACTCAGGAGGCAGCAATAGATTGGGAGTGGGCGGGGTAAGGAATCAGCGAAAATTGGGACATTTTTAAAACGCTGCGGGACACGGGACAAATTGTTAAAAGCAGGATGTCTGGTCTCCTTACACAATTGCCTACCCCTGGCTAGGGTAGGCTGGCACCATGTGGGAGGAGGGGCGGGCAGGCGAGCCAGCAATTTAGCAAAGGGTTCAGCGTGCTGCGAGACCAATAAAATTACAAAAAAACACCGAACCCTTTGTTAAATTGCTGGCTCATCCGCCCCTCGCCCACCACTACATATTGGCAATAAATAGTGGTGTGGAGGGGCGGGACAGGGGGCGGGACGAGCCAGCAATTTAACAAAGGGTTCGACCGAACCCCCTAGAACCAGCAGAATCTCACCACTGGTTCTAAGTATGGAACAGGAAATAGAATGCTGCTTAGAAAAATTAAAAAAGCACCATTAGTGAAAATTATATAAATTTTAGATAGAAATATGTTGAGGAATTTCAAATATTAATTTTTTTGCTCCTAGACAGAGATTCTGTACATTTCTATAAGAACTGAATTAGCTCTGGCATTCTAGTTTACTTGGCTGCTTCAAAATATATATATTTTTAGTATAGATTTTTTAAAAAATAGTTTTCAGATTATTCTTCTCCTATACATATATCTAAACAATTTCATGAAAGCTCATCAAGAAGTTACAAAAAATTGGGGAATTTATTATAAGAAAACTGCATATGTGTATTTTGTTTCTATGTGCATTGATTTAATGAATATAATTGAAGACTGGAGGAGAGCAATATCATTGCATTAATTAATAAAAATAGCATGACCTAAAGTTTGTGATGATTGGGAAAAGTATAATACATATTTTTTTAAAAAAATTAAGAACTGCATTTATCATACAAAGAAGGAGCAATTTTGTGTGTGTGTTCATTCTTAAAGATTTTGAGAATGGTGCCATTACAATGTAATACTTAAGGATACCATTTTGAATGTGATTCTAAATCTCCACATTGTTTAAGGCTTTTCTTCCATAAATATTGAGAAGCCATATATTACTGTAATTTTAAATTAGCCTTTTGTTAATATTATTTTGTTTTAAGTCCACTGGGTTCTGCCTATTCAGTCCACAGTCTAGTGGGCTTCAACTGTTTAAGGCTAATGCCACAGGGATGAACATGAATCTCTTAGAATTTAAATGATGGGTTGTGTTCTTTCCAGTGTATCTCTCCCAGAAAGTAAATTACATTGTGAATAATAAAATGTCATAATGTCAATCTCCCTCCCTCCCCGACTTTCAGAGTTCAAGAAATAATAATGACAAAATATAATGACATGCACATGATTATGACAGGGGCATAATGATTTTTATGACAACCTTGATATGAGCTCATTGGGACATATTCATGCTATCTCTCACTCTCTCTGTCTCTCTCTTTCTCTGTCTCTCTCTCCTTCCCTCCCTCTGTACTTCCCTCTCTCTCTGTTTCTCCCTCCCTCCCTCCCACTCTCACTCCCTCACACACATGCCACATGCACAAATGTATTTAGTATTTTATTTACTGCTAGTATGCCAGATATGAAACGGCTTGCTTAATTTTTTAAGTCTGAAAGAAAATGCAGGAAGAGGAGAAAAAGTGGACTGTTTGAAGTTATAAATCATACTGCCATTAAAATTCTGCCTAACCACCACTGTTCTCCATTCTAAAGATTTAACATTTTCAGAAGTGAAGAAGGTTGGTTACTGAGGGCTCTCTTCTCTTTCAGATATTTCAAATATAAATATGAGACCAAGGGACTAAATTTCAATTCTTTGGAAATTATGGCATCAGTATGGCAAGTTCCTTTTAAAACAATAGAAAACAGAGGGATCCAGTCACATTTCAGGTTAGCCAGAAATAAAACTAATAAATAACAGAACACAACAAAATTTGTACTTTTACCCTAGCTCTTACTTAGAAAATCAGGAAGCAAAGACAAGGTTCACTGCTACTTTCAATTTTTTTTGTTAAAAAAAAGTTTGATATTTTATACAGAGTTGAGCTCAATTAATTAGGCTAGTACATTTACTAAAGCCAAGATGAGTTGAATACCGGATCCAGTTTTAAAGAAATTATTCCAGAAATGATATCAACTGCCTTCATCTGGTTGCTACAGACTTAATGAAGCAGACTTAAGGGATAATGTAGTGTATACTTTTATAATTAGCCCATAGCAGCAGAAGAAAAATGTAAATTCTTCAGCAGTATCTATAGGTATAAAAATACTTGTTCCTAAGGATTTTCCTCCTCCTGTCTACCACCTGTTGTCTTTAGTAGGCTGTAATCAGTTAGACAGGCCAATGTTGAACTATATAATTTGAGTGACTTGTATGTCTGAGAGGTTTATTTTCAAGAGTATGTTGAATTAGATAAATCACAGCAGTGCTGTGGAAATTTTAAAACTGGCATTAGGATATTTCCATTTTTATTAGTCCTTTACCTTCCTTTTTAAAAGATATCCAGAACAACCTGATTGGCTTCTTCAAATTTTGATCCTTTTCAATTAGAAAGGTTATCCATTAGCACAAAGTAACTACATTCCACTTTTTAATTTTAAGCACTAATTGACATGGATTTTTTTAAAGATGAAACTCGCATAGTCATTAAGTTTTTAAAAAGCAGCTATATGAAATCTCCAGCAAGAAAATTGTACGCCATAATGTATGCTTAGGTAAACGCAACTTTTCATTCATTATTTAAAGAAAAATAAGTTGAAATATTTTTCAGGGTGATTTGTATGCAGCATGAGAACAAAGGAATTCAGAAATTGATATATAGTGACTCTAAGTGGTTTTATATGTATTATGTTCTCTGTATTTTAAACAAGTGTCACATTCATTATGCTTGCTAAGCTCCTTTATGTAGCTGACCTTTGTACTGCTGGCCTTACAGAGTATGGAAGCAATATCAAAAACAGAGTGGGTGAAATCTATGAAAGCAGGCTTTCTGTACAAGCAATTCTGCTTCTTTTTTACATGAACACTTTTCTTCCCTTTTGATCTCAACAGCTTATAGTGTGTGGATTTGTTGCCCTGCATAGGAATCCTGTCTACAGCTTTTTCTTTTTTTACTTGCCTTGAACGTTGAGGAACTAGACAGTCCTGATGTAAAATTATCCTCTATTTCATACCCAACATGCCATTTCCTAGGCTTTACATAAAGGAATCTTATGCACAAGAAAACTCAACTTTTCATTTCACCCACCTATCTAGCCATCCATAGTTAATGCATTATTAACATTTCCGTAATTAGCTCTTGTTCTGTCAGCGTCAGAATGTTTACGAACATGCTGTGCCAATATAGCAGCCGTGAGTGCCTCCAGACTGGCATTAAGTGGCAGCTAATTTAGTCTATTACATAGGTAGGATTTCAAAGGAAATATAGTCAGCAGTAACAAATGCTTCAACTGGCAGCTTCTCTTTTAAGCAACATAATCAGTGCAAATTAAAATGCACTCTTGCTAAACCAAGTAAAATCAAACCTACGCAAGATATGTGTGCAAAGAACTAGACTGTTCAGAAGTTGTGTTATCATTTTGAAAATAGTATAGTTTTATTTGTATATACCCAAAGCTTAATGGACAAATGTTTTAAGAAGAAGTTGTAACTTTGAAAAGACAAATAGCATTTCCAAGCTATTTAAAATATTCCATGGGAAAATAATCTGAAGCTGGAAAATAGACAGTGGAATATGTGCATTATTGAACAATTTCAAGGCAATTAAAATGTACAGTAGTAAAGAGTAGTTAAATGCAATATCTACGGAGGATATAGTGCCTTCTGTTTGTAGGGCTATTTTTATTGGTTTGACATTATATTATTGTTTGAAATAAGGCTTTTTACTGTGGGATAGAAATGCTGCAAATTGAAGAGAAAGGTTGTATAATTTATAAACTCTACTTAATAAAGCATATGTTAAACACAGCTCTGTGTAGAATAGTCCTTTAAGGTTATTTATAGTTTGATTTATTATATTAAGCTTTTTCTTAATAATAGAGTTATCTTACCTTTATAATTGGATCCATCAGTTAAGATTAGAAAGACTGTCTTAAGTGACTGAGAGAAGATGTTGAGAAAACTATGAATCTGACTAGCAAATAGCAGAATGGGATGGAAATCAATATAATTAAAGTCCAATTCTTTAAAACCCAAATGATCTGAAATACATAGCATACAAAATTATCTCCAATGTCCTTTCTATAAAGAATATGCAAATAGATTGACCAAACATAATTACTAAAACAGTTATCTACAACCAGTTCTTAATAGTAGCTGAATAGCCCTGATTTTGAAAGATCATTTTATGTTGTGGACATAAATATAGTATTAAGAATAATTAAAACAGACAGGAACTAATGGATGTTTACAGTTATTTCGGGTGACTCTTACTTCCATTTGAATGATCTAAACCAATCCATCATGCAGATGGAACAAATCTAAAAGCACTAAGATAATCAACCCCTCTCCATATTATAAAGGTTGCACATGTTTATCTTGTGTGCCAGTTGTACTCTTTCCTTGATTAGGAGTCCTTCAAATGGTCTTTAACATCCTGGTTACCTCACAATTGGACTGCTGTAATGTGATTTACATGGGACTGACCTTGAAGACTATCTGAAAGCAACAGTAGGTTCAAATATAGCAGTAAAAGTCCCTAGGCCCATGTTTCACCTCTGCTATACAACATGGCTTGATTACAATGACTGTAGGTGCTCGTCTTCACACAGTTGTTCATGACATTGATAGATAAGGCCTAATAATTTGGGTGACGACCTATCTTCAATTGTTTCTGCCTGAGCAGTATGATTTGGAACAGTATCTCTCTTTTCTGAAATTCAGAAAGCTTAAAACCTGGCTTTGTTCAAGATCTGGAGTTAACATGTTTGAAGGTGCTCCTGGCCTATCTGTAGTATTATGGTTGTATTTAATTTAATCTGTTGTATTTTGTTTATATTTTTAACTGTTTTACTATATGTTGGATTTTGTAAGCTTTCCAGAGTCTCCTAGAATGAGAAACCATAGCAAATTTAATGAAATATTCATAGTAAAAAACTATTTTTACTATTTTTCAGAGTATAAGATTATAAGACACACTGGAGTATATGACGCACCTTAGTTTTTGGGGAGGAAAATAAGGAAAAAACTGATTGGTAGGTGGATCAGCCCTAGAATGCCCCCAATCAGCTGTTCCCAGAGGTGAATTTTAGCAACAGGTTCAGTGGTGGATTTCCCCCGGTTCGCACCGGTTCTATAGAACTGGTAGTTGAACTGGCAGAAGGCCCTGTCCACCGACCCCACCATCACCAAAATGCGCATGCACGCGGCCCCACTGCAAACCACTAGTAAAGGTAAGTAGAACCTACCCCTGAACAAGTTCCTTGGTTGTGAGCTCTGTGCCTTACTTTTTTTATTATTTTTTTTCCTGCCTCTGAAACTTCTGAAACTCCATTTCAGAAAAAGCTTCCTTTTTTTGCCTCTGAAAGCCTGTGAAACAGCTTCAGAAAAAAGCCTCTGAAGCTCTGTTTGGAGGCTTTTTTCCTGAAGCTCTGTTTGTGGGCTTATTTTCTGATGCTTCATTTCTCATGCTTTTTTCAGTCTCTGAAACTTCCATTTGAGAAGCTGGGCAGGGCTACATTTGGAGTATAAGACACAACTAGATTTTCACCCTCTTTTTTGGGAGGAAAAAGTGCGTCCAAAAAATACAGTAATAAAATAAAGTCAGCATTTTAAAAAGTCCAAAAGATAGTCCGAAAGCTATTACGGGAAAAGGCAACATTCTCTCTCTCTCTAGGGTAGCAGTGAAGAAGACTAAAGGTCCTTAGAATGGATGCTACTCCCATAACTAGCTAAGTCTTCTGAGTTCCAGGTTGTCCTTCAAGACCAGCACATATAGTCAGCTTCCAGTTAAAGACTGTAGCTCCTGAAATGCAACTTACTGAAAAAATCTTGAATACAAGTTTCTCTGTGACTGTCCCCATCATTTGGAACACATTCCTCTTGAAATCCACGTAACCCAAACCTGTTATTTTCAGAAGGCCTTAAAGATTTTTCCAGTACAATGAGCAGGATAGTTTCTGACCTGCTTTCTGATCTATGTTTAATCTATGCAACAGTTTTGTTGTTTCTCTCACTTTTATTGTTATGTGTTTGATTTGTCTTCATCCTAATTATCTATACTCTGCTAACTGCCTAGAGTTGTAATTAAAGCAAACAAACCAATAGATGATTAGGAGATGAGACCCGAACCATTTATGGATTGATATAAAATAACAAGCAACTTGAATAACTTACAATTCTATTAAAAGTCAGTGCAGCTTAGCACACATTACATACTCTTAATCAGAATCATCCAACAGAAGTCTGGCTGTTGCATTCTGAATGCACTTCAATTTCTTGGTGACTTTCAAGGTCATCCTCCCATTTAGAGTATGTCACAATAATCTAAACTTGGTTGGCTGTTGCTTGAAAATAAATGTGTAACAAAGGCCTTATTCCATATCAACTTCCCTGTAAGCAGTTTTATGGATTTTCCACATTTACTCGACTGCTACTGGCAGACACTGAGCCAACACAGTGAGTTGTCTGAAATCTTTGCAAGCCCTTATGACACAGAGGGATGATCCACACAGCAATGCCAATTTGTTTTCCTCCCATTAATAAGATAGGAATAAACTACATTTATGCAAAAAATAAATAAATAAAAATCTTTGGCATACAGCCTATTCTCCCTGTGTCAAAGCAACAAGATGGCTCTATGCCTCTGTACCAAGCACCAATTTCTTCCACATTCCAACATAGCAAAGTTCAAAAGATTACTAAAAGATGAAACCAACGTTCTACTATACTTAGTATCTTTTTACTTTTGAATGCACATTCAAAACGTATTACTGAAGAGGGCACTGAAAGGGGACATTCCTCCCTGTTGTTTATTCCCAATTTCAGGAATGTATTCTCTGCCTTCCTTCCCCTGGATAAATTTATTTTTCAGATCCAGTTTTTCCAATTCATCAATTTTCTTTGCCCACCTTTCTTTTCTTTCCAACATCATTAGCTTCCCTAAGTTCAAACTTCTATATGGTGAAACGTCATCAATAAGGTTTCAGAGTACCCTTTTCAATATAACATATATTTTAGAGTCTTCATGGTTGGTTTGTAAACATTGCAAAGAGTGTGTAATAATGTCAAAAAGTTGATAGGGATGAGGAAAAGAAAAAAATGCATAGGAATAAAAAAATCAATCAATTGTTCAATATCAATCTTTAATAAAGATATAAACTGTAGAAATAGATTAACTTTTTATAGGAATAACTTTATAGTAGAGGCCCTCAATCTGTAGATGGCTGTTGCCTAGAGTTTTTAATATAGTGGCTCACTGAATTGTTGCATAATAAGACCAAGGTTGTTTTTGAGCAGAGTAAGGCTGTATCCTAATTTACAGAAGGTAATCCTCTAGTAAAAGTACATCAAAGGATGTTTCTTTACTGGGAGATTTCCTTCAGTTTGAAATGCCCAGTTCCAATTTGTGTACAGATGAAAATAATGAGAATTCTAATTATTTAAAAAAAGGAAAGCAGGAATTTAAACAGTACAATGATCTGTATGGAACTTTGTAGTGTATGGAACTACAAAGAACTTACAAATATACTATTTACAAATTAATTATAAAATGGTAGATTCTAGAGCCACTCATTATTTTACTTTTGGTCATGTTTAATAAAGAGTGAAAGGCAAAATATTTTGAGAAAATTATCATAAGTTTCCTTTGCATCAAGTAAGGTTTAGTTGCTAGCAACAGGATTACTTCTGAAGAATACTTTTTTAGAAGTTCAGTTAGATACTTATGAGAAGTAAGTGGGGAACTAATTTTTTTAGTTCAAAATTAAGTACTAATCAAAAACTCATGGAATTTAAAAATGCCTCAGTTAATAGCATTTCTTTTTTTAATAAAGCTATTATTAGAAATAGCTTTCTAATAGCTAGCTTTGCATCTTTAATGACAAATTGTCAATACATTTTCAGGGTTACATTTTATCCAGTAGAGGATTGATAACATTGAATTTTTAGTAGACATAAGGTTACGGTGACTTTTATTGAGAGTTTGTGGTCAACTATATTAGCATCACATTAATTTAGTTTATATGATATTTTTGCTAATTAAAGGGTATTATTGAATTCTATATTACCTTCCTTTTGGTTTTCCTATCTTTTCTTATAAAGTATCTTGCTTTACAAGCAGTATTCATTGCTACATGGCTAACCCTTTAATAAGAATGTTTCATTTATTCTTTCCTCTTGCTTTTTTTTTAAAGATGATATACAACTCCTGAAGCCCAACTTATTAAATATTGGAAGTCAAATGTGTGCTGTTCTTTACAGCTTAACCTCCTCTCCCCTCCTCTTTTTCTAAACACCATCCCATGGAATATCAATCAAATGAATCACGGACTCTGATTAGACACTGAATCTTGAAGGGGAATATTGGTTCTGCATCAGATAACAAGAGGTGACGTAGTAGGTTGCTTTGTTTCCACATCCATTCCAAACAGTGATCAACGTTGAATAAGCAGTTAGTCCTTTATCTCTGTCCATACTTTTCACAGGTTTTCAGAGGTTTGATTAGTACATGTGGCATAAATAAGTACTCTCTTCTGCTTGTTATCTTTCCAAAGAGCACAAATGTTTTCCATTTACTGTATTTTCCCTCAAGCACCATTTTATAACTTGATTCTGACCAGCATTGCTTATTTCTAATATAATTACTGGTGTCTACATTAAGTCTTCTTCTTTTGTTGTTTAAAACAGAGGATATAACCATGCAAACAGGTTGCTTCTCTGGCAGCTTTACACAAACTCAGTTGTTACCAGCATGGCCAGTTGCTTCTGAATCTGAACCTATTTCTGCCTTCATATCCTGATGTCTCAAATGTTTTAATCTAGTGTTTCTCAACCTTGGCAACTTTAAGATGCTGGCTGGTGAATTGCCATGGTTGAGAAACATTGGTCTTATCTAGCTAAGTATCTCTTTCATTAATTTACATCCATGTATCTCATATCTGGAATATCCTCCAGTATAAAGATTGTACGTAACTCTTGTATCTGATTTACATAACAGAGGGATAAAATAATTTGTTTGCTCTTTTGGCATGTAGAAATTATTTTTGTCAAAGAATATTCCTTCATAAGCAACTTCTTTATGATAGTTTAAGCACAAATAATATCTTACTGATGATCTTTTATGGAATTTAACACAAGGTGACGTTTAGAATCTTGTTAAGCCAAAAATGTTGTGTCTGAAAAAGTTTCGTGTTATTATTATATTTATTAAAGAATTTACACATTACTTTCCACTTTATTAAAAATGTAAAGCAAAATAAAAATATAAATGTTCAGAAGTGCAATAATAAATTATAATACAATACAATGCAATGTGTTAAAAACTATCAATTAAAGATATTTATGGATTACTATTTATTTATTTAAAGATATTTATGGATTACTATTAAATACTGTGGCATAGATATGAAGAATCGATATAGTTATCAAGAAAAGCCTTGAATTGTCCTATTTCCTTTACCTATATAAGTAGGTTAGATTTTGACCACCAGTATTACTAAATATTAAGCATTATTCTTTGGAGATGTCTGAGTTATATGGATGGCAAATAAAAAATCTTGTTTGTTTAATAACATCTTCTACTGTATATTGTCAACATTCCAAGGAAAAGAGACCCTATTATTTTACTTCCAATTGATTTAAATTGTTGTTTACTGTTCCTCCTTTTCAACTATTTAATTATTCATTATACTTAGTAGTTATTTAGTTTATTATTTTATTAGCCTCATGGAAGATAATGAGATTTAAAGTCCTGAAACGTGTAATGTGGCTATCTGAAACTTACCTAGAAATATAACTTTAGTCCCATTAATGTAAAATAATACCAAAACATTTGTCCCTCTCTCTCTCCCTCCCTCCCTCTCTCCCTCTCTCTCCTTCCTTCTCTCTCACACATCCAATTTCTGTCCATACTGTTGTACTCTAGGTCAATATGTACATTAAAGGCAGAAAAATCCAAGATTCCAAATAAGGTTGAACACTATCCCTGTATACTCATTTCTCTGTGTGTTTCTCTTTCCCACTGTACCATACACATTCTGTGTATAAGTGATCTACACAGTTTTTCCAGGCCATCTTTATAGTTTCATTGTGCCTGAAGCAAGAAGAGATAACAGCAAACCAAACAGGGTTAGTGTAGGTATAACAGATTTTTGGAATCAAAAATGAAGCTTTAGCACTTCAGTTCAGAGGAAAAGCATTAACAGGCAAACCTCTCCATGTCACAATGCTTGGGAGTGATGTTAACATCACTAATGTGCCATGTGTTATAAGCCAGAGGCACAAAACTGTGTGGGCAGCACTGGCAGATATTTACATTTAAAGGGACAGAAGTGACTTTTGGTGGGAGACAAATGAGCTGAAAGAACATTTGCCCCTTCCGGTGCCCCTTCCATTTGGTGTCCCAGGTGGACACTTGTTTAGAGTTCCCTAAGGCTGACCCTGAAGCTGAAGTATGTACAGAACAAGACAGCCGACTGTATGAAAAAGAGGAGCCCAAGGATCAGACCCCCCTAATCAACAGTGACATTTCTGTTTCCTGACACTGCCGAATGAGGAACACCGGGTCATGCAACTTAGGAAATTCAAATGCAAACCTGCCAATTAAGAAAAACTTATAGTTAGAAAGAATGTCACAAGAAGGAGACACGATACATTTGAAAAAGAGTGAAAAAGTACTGGCAAGAAAAATTTAGGAAAATAAAAAAAGAGCTCGGTGTGACCCTGTGAATTCAGTTCCTAGATTTAATCTGTATATATTATCTAGAACAGATTGAAGGCACAGGATGCAAAACATGCTAAATATTTACAAAGGTATTAATTTGATTGAAATGCATTAATTAATTTTCTGTCAAGCCAGATAAACTATCTTATAAATCACTAATTATCAATCATAAAATTCAAATATTTAAAAATTATTCTAAAGGCTCAAAACCTATTTTTCTTGCTGAAACATTATTTAATTAAAGGTAAAGCTTCCCCTTGCACATATGTGCTAGTCATTCCCAACTCTAGGGGACGGTGCTCATTTCCGTTTCAAAGCTGAAGAGCCAGCACTGTCCAAAGATGTCTTTGTGGCCATGTGGCTGGCATGACTAAATGCCAAAGGCGCATGGAACACTGTTACCTTCCCACCAATTTGGTCCCTATTTTTCTACTTGCATTTTTAAGTGCTTTTGAACTAGTAGGTTGGCAGAAGCTGGGACAAGTAACGGGAGCTCAGCCCATTATGCAGCACTAGGGATTCGAACTACTGAACTGCCAACCTTTCATTCGACAAGCTCAGCATCTTAGCCATTGAGCCACTGCATCCTTTATAATTATAATTAGTTAAATAAATTATTTATTTAACTAATGTTAAATAAATTGCAGCAATCTATTTGCATGGAGGGGAATCCTTCTGCTAGTTGCAGGAACAGAGTTGAAATCCTGAAGATTTTCAGCTCTGTTCCTGCAGTTGCAAAATGACTCTGTTCTCCTCTCTTTTCTCCCCTTGCAACTCCTCTTCTTGCAACTTGGTGACATTCTGGAAAAGCCAAAAAAGAAGATTGCAAATGGTCATCACTGTGGCCTTCCCTGTTGCTTTCCCTTATTGTAAGAAAAAGTTTAAGAACCATAGTCTTGTTGCATTTATATTCCTTTACTTAGTGCAAGAACCTATTTACTTAAAACATTATATTCCACGTCCCTAGTGTATGTGCTGAGTGCAGTGAACATGAGTTAAAGCTTACAAAAATAAAAGCATTTAACAAAAACAGGAAGATAACACAAAATTCACCAAATTATCTAATAAAAATAATCTAATAAGAAAAGCCACAAATAATATCTTGAAGTAAAATATTGCATTGCCTGCTGAGTGACTCAGTGACTAAAGAGAAGAGGAAAAAAAAAGTCTTGTGCCAAATGTCTTTTTGTAATGTATAGTTATAGCCATTTTTATTCACTTAAACCCACAGAGAAAAGTTTTTTTTAAACAAACCTCCTGAAAGAAAGAGAAAACGAGAATTTTTAGCATTCATGAATTTCAAAAAGTTTACATGAATAGTTGAGCTTAGTTTCACACATATGTACAATTACAGAAGTTAACCACATATTTACTTGATTTATGTTGTCCATTCTACATTTCTTTATGGTGTGTAAGCTTCGTTTACTTACAGTTTTATTGTACTCAGTAGGCATACTCAAATGAAGGGCCAGGAGATTTTCAAGAATCTTTAGAAATATGTATTAAAAACATAGGTTTGATTTTAGCTCTGCTGTTGTTGTTTTTTTATGTGAGACACAATACAACATACAAAAAAGCAGCTGGAGCTTCATTCAGACCATTATGGCTGTCTTAAAAAAAACACTGGCAGATTTCCGAAATCCTTTGAACACCAATAAAATCTTTCCTAAATATTTGTGGTATTTTATTATAAACATTTGTAGTAATGTTAATATTAGTTTTGAAATGTTCGGTAGTATTAATTATTGTGGTGTTATTAAAAACAACAGGAAGTATATCTTGAGGAGAGAAATATTCCACAGAAAAATTATTGTTCAAGTATCTGACTCCCTCCCCCACCTCCAGTTTGTCATTAATAGCAACAGCAGGCACCTCTAGGGAATTTTCATATAAATGGATGTCCCAAAGCGCTTAGTGTTTAATTACACACTAGAAATCAAGAAAAGAATGGATACAGTTAATTAAATATGTATCTGACCCAGCTGTTTTGGTAGCAACAGGCAAGCCATGTGCAAAACTTCTACTAGAAATTTTGAAGAAGCATTTTCCTGGAGATGAACAAGGCCATAAGCTGAGCCAACAGTCAATTCACTTTAGGCGGGTCTGTTATTTCAGCTGCAAAGCTAGGTTTGCACAGTAACTAAAGGATTGATGATAAGCTCTGTTTATGTATTACAAATGCCTTCTTTTTAGCAATACCCTGGAAATTTTAAATATCTTCAGAACAGATAGATTGGCAGTTTATTTCTGGCACAACTACAACAATATCGAAATGGACATCCATTGGGGAAAAAAATCAGTTTTATATCTAAGAAGAATCTAGAATAGCAACAAAGAAGATATTTTCAGTTCAGTTCTAGACTCAGAACAAAGATGCAATGTATAAACAGTCCTTAGCCTTCATACATTTCGTGATACTCTATGAGTAAGAAGCATTTTAACTTTTTCCTTTTACATTCTGACTGATGGGGGACAGATAACAACATTAAGGAATTACCTTCCAATCCTTGAGTCAGCAGAATATGTCAGCATAATGGCCCTGTCTTTATTGCCACTTTCTATTCTGCTTGCAGGAACAAAACCAGGAACTGATGCCATCTTTCTTGATTTCATATAAGACAAATGAAGAAAAGTGATTGGTACATTCTTCCAACTTCATTTCCTTTCCCATGGAACAGTACGTGCTTATGGGAAAGCAATCAGCTTTCCCCTCCAAAACATGAAAGATGGCAGGATTGAAACTCTTTCAAAGTATGGAAAATACAAGAACCTCCTTTTAATACAGTTACTAAGCAATTTCAGTTTGCGTGCTGCTTCTGCTGTCCAATTCAAAATCCATTACAGCAATAATGCTTATAAAGATCAATGTTTTACCCCAACAGGGATATCACTAGCATAATAACATATGTCCAACACTCTATGCTGTCATATTCAGGATTAACTATAGCTTCTAAGTGGTCTTCAAGGCCAGTCCTGTGTACAGTATATTACAGTAATCCATTCAAGAGATGACTAGGTCATGAGTTATATAAGTATATATAAGGGACATATGTACTTATATAGACATATACTGCTTCATAGTGCTTTACAGCTCTCTCTAAGCAGTTTACAGAGCCAGCATTTTGCCCCTAACAATCTGGGTCCTCATTTTACCACCTTGGAAGGATGGAAGACTGAGTCAACTGGTGAGAATCGAACTGCTGAACTGCTGGCAGCTAGCAGCCAGCAGAATTAGTCTGCAATACTGCATTCTAACTACTCTGTCAGCAATTGTCCCCTAGAGAGGTTCACTCTTGCTTATCTGCAGAACAGAATTTCTAAAGACCCATTACAATTAGCAGATGATAATTGCTATTCCTCTTCCACTCCACTGGATTCTTGGCTGGTGACAAACCGAAATCCAGATGGACCTATTTTAGACAGGAAAAGTCTTCTGTCTGGGTCTTTCTGGGTCCATAGAAATAAGATTTTCTGCCCTGCCACAATAAAATCATGAATGAGAACAGATTTATTACCAAACAACCGGTGTTGTGAGTCAGTTGCCCAGGGCTAGAGTCCAGGGCCACCAAGGTTATGATTACCTAGAGTGGAAGATGAACCCTGAAGACTGGATATTGGGATTACTCAGCATATTTGTCCTAACTTGTCTTATTTTGGACACAGTCAGAAGAACCATGTCACTGGAGGGAGAGGTAAGGTAGCTAGTAGGTCCAGAAGTCATCAGAGCAAATCCCTGTTGAGTTTTTCAATATTCTTTTGAAGAGGCCTTGAATATTCTGTATAGTCACCAGGGAGAAAAGAATGCTTGTTTGGGGGGTGGGGGTGGGGGTTCTACCTTGCTCATAGAGATAATTGTTATTGTAATTTCTTCAAAAGAATATACATATTAAGAATTGGTCCTTGACATTCAAGAATGTTATTTGATTACATTTTTGTAAATGCTGGCAATTGAAAAATGATTATTCAATTAGAAAACCAAAATATGCAGACACAATCAGAAAAAGAGAAACAAAAAGATTTAAAATTAAAAGATTTGTGTAATGTAGTAGCATAACATTAAGAAGAGAGAATAACACTGAAGATTGACAAGTGTTTTGTATCTAAGTAATTCCAACAAAAGCGAAAATGAATTTCCTGTCATTCTGAACTTAACTGAGTCTGTAGCATACAGCCTATTATAGTATGAAAGAATTTTGAAAGGTTATCAGTCAAAATGCTGATGACATGCAGATATAAATAGCTGATGATGCAGTTATCTTGAAGTAAGTATTTATTTCAGCACATTGTGCCTCATCAGGTTTTTATTTCTAATATATGACAGAAGCTGAGAAATCTACTTGGTGGCATCACAGAAAACTATTAACATCATAGAAGTAAAAAAAAAAGTGAGTGCCCAAATTGAATTGAATATCATGTCTGACTCATCCAGGCCAACAAATCTGAGTGAGAAGAAATAGGCAATAAAGTTTGCAAACTATAACTCAAAAAATTGATCACTTTAGTTTTAAAGATACTAGTAGCAGCAAGTAATCACTATTACCTCTTCTGGTAGAAAAAAAGATACAATTGCATCTGCTGTCTTGTGAGAATACTAGGAATGGTTTTAATTTGTCCTACACTGAAGATAATTGAAAAGTAACTCTTTATATTTCAAGGTGTTAACATGTTCAATGCAGGAGCTATTTAACATCCAGCTAGAGATCTGATTATGTAACTTTTTGATAAAGACTACCCTATTTTTGTTTTGGTGTAGCTGATATCCAGTACTTTCTCTGAACAGTATAAGACAACATTGTAGAGAGGATAATCATATCATCAGCATAGAGGAAGACCATAATAGATCTATCCAGCTTGGGAATTGAAATTGATGCTTTTTCAGAGCCTGAGTTATGTGGTTCATATAAAGACTGAAAAGGAGGCTAGATAAAATACTCCTGTTTAAGCCCTATCTGAATGGGAATTGGAGCAGAAAATCCTCTGAAAGTGCACATCTGACCTGCACTGAGGTGTTCTCACGCAGCATTATGATCAGAAAAAAGAGATGGTGGTCAATCGAAATGCCTGTCAATTTTGCTCAAAGGCTAACCCTAGGGATTACATCAATAAAGACTTCATAAACCACAAAAGTAGCAAGAGTATGTTCCATTAGATGATGTAACACTATGCACAAATTGAGCGTTGATCAACCTGACTGGATCTAACTTACTCCTCTGCCAATATATTTTCTTGTATCAACCAATGTCTAATTTCCAATAAAGATGCCTATCATATGATTTGCTAAATAGTCTTAAAAGGATAGTGAAAATTTGATGGGTAAGATTTATCATCTTTTTTATAAATAGGCACTGTGATTGGCATTTTTGTCATCTTGATGGAATGATCAATTCAGTCTGAGTGAATAAGGAAGCCGGTACTTGAGCCAACCAATAAAATTTTAATATCATTAATAACCCACATGAAATTCAATATCCCTCTCCTCACATATATACACATAGTTGTATTACTATTTTTAGAGTAATTTAGTGATTTCAGAGGGCCAATATGGGATGCAACACTGTGCATCCCCAACAGTAAATCAAGCAAAAATTAACCTTGATTTAAATAAAATTAGTTTATTACCCAAAGTTAGGCCTTTCGGTAAGCAGCAAGATGCAGAATGGATTTTTTCAAGTTTTCTAATTCAACCTTTTCCTTTTAGGTCGTTTATACTTTTTCATATCTAATATAATACCTTACTGATGTTGGCCAATGATCTTTCTACAGATCTTTCAACTAGCTTAATCTTTGGCTTCTATACACCATCCATCATTGAAAAAAATTAAACTTGAAATTAATTTTCATATTCTTAATTGCTGTACGACATTCAATTAGGCTAATCTTTCCTGGTGTGATAATCATATAACCTGAATAGAAATGGAAAACCTGAAAGGCTTTCTCAAGTTCATTGAACTATTTGATATAATAATCCCTGTACATGGAAATCTTTATATTCCATTCAGTACATCAGAGCTTTAGAAATTTATGTGACAATTAAGGAGAGGCATGGTCATTGTCCATCTGAAAAGTCAACTTCAAAACAATAATTCTGTTGGTTAAATTGGAGGATGGCAACAGAAAGTCAATGGTGCTCACCTTACTATTATTTCAAACTGTAAATATCCTTTGTGGTCCCTTTCAACAAAACCATTTATAATAAGTTCCAATGTCAGCCAAATTTCCAGCATGGGTTTTATCTTTGATGCTTTCTTGTTATCGGCTGCCATAGTAACACAGAGAGAGGGGCTTGGCATTGGGGTTTGGGAAGTGAGCTTGTGTGATGAAGGCCCATGTGAACTAAAAGGGAAGTTTTTCTTCAGAATTACTGCACTGCTGAATGGAGTGGCTTACACCCAGTCATGGCCAACTGTCCTAGAACTGCAGATAGATGAAAGCACCCAAAGATGTGCTCCACATAACACTATGTGGAATGTGGATTGGACATTCAGCCTGGGTCCCTGGAGGGTGGGATTTGGGGAAACATTCAACATGTAACTTTCATGCCTTTTGGCTGAGATCTTGCTTTTCTTTTGCTACTATCAGTATTTATTTATTTATTTATTTATTTATTTATTTATTTATTTATTTATTTATTTAATTTATATACCGCCCTACTCCCAGATAGGACTCAGGGAGGTGAACAGCCAGAATAAGATACAATAAATACAAAAGTTAAAAATCATATTAAAACAAATTAAATAATTTGGCTCAACAGTTTAAAAATCCAATTATAATTATAAAAATTTAAAACCTAATATAAAGGAGGTTAAGCCAGCCCAGCTTGTTCAAATAAAAATGTTTTTAAGGCGCGGCGAAAAGTACACAGGTCCTGTAACCTCCTTATCTCAGGGGGGAGCTCGTTCCAGATGGTAGGTGCCCCCACAGAGAAGGCTCTCCACCTGGGGGCTGCCAGTCAACACTGTTTGAGTGATGACACCTAAGGAGACCCTCTCTATGGGAGCGGACTGGTTGGTGAGAGGCTGTTTGTGACAGAAGGCGGTCCCGAAGATCAGTAAAAGTACCTCTTCTCTACTTCAATGGAGTTGGGGGTATTTTTTCTTGGGTTTTGAATGGAGGCAGGCCTCACAATAATGCTGCTTTGAGCCATAGTATAAATAAGGAAGAGTCTGACTTTTGGGTCAAAAGCAATCAATATTAAATGAGAACCAAGAGCTTCACCATTGGAGCCATCATAATGTAAATTCATTAGCCTGTAGTACAATGAAATAGACCATACTAATATCAGTTTCACAATTGGATCTTGAAATATTCCTCAGATCTCCAGACTGCAAGGGACTGGTTGCAGGAAAATAAGTTGAACTGAAATCTAACAAGTTGGAAGTGTTGCTGATTCCTAGGACTGGACTTCAAGAATTAGGTGATACATCTATTTTTGCATTAGGTTACACTTCCCTTTACTTAAAGAATATATTCTGAAAGTCTTCCTGCATCCAACACTGATAATGAACAACCAAATAACATCTCTAGAAAAGGAGTGTTTGTACCTGGAGTAGGAAAAACATGTTGCCAGATTTATTTATTTATGAAATGTATCTGATTACTTGAAACCAACCAGGGTGTAGTGGCTTACAGTAATACATGTGTGTTACATCAAGGTTGATTATTGCAGCCTAGTACTTCTGAAAAATGCCCACAATTGGCAGCAGGCCCAGAAAGTAAACCTAAACAAACATAAATAAAATATAAATAAAATGTGTAAAATACAGATGAGTAAACAAGGGATTCAAAAATGTCCTGGAGGTTACAATTTTCCAATATATCATTAATTACTTATGAATAATTAGATATATCATTTTAAAAGATTAAGAATTATTAGAATTTGAACTGAGAATACCTGTTCAAGCAGAATATAAATCACACACTGAAATTGTAAACTACAATAAATAGAATTGATACTGAGAATCTACTCTAATGTAATCATCCCATGATTAGAATATAGGTTCCATACACATAAAACCCAAATACATAAAACAAATCCATGTATTATATTCTAGTTTAGGAATAGTTTCCAGTTTAAACTGAATTCTATATCAAAGTTCTTTTTATGGTATGATGTTATTTTGGATAACAAAATACAATCATACAATTTGTTAAGTATTTTTCTAAGGAGAGAATGAAGCAACCTTTTCAGTAAGAAACTTTGCAGCAGTTAACATATAAAAAGTGAATTCAGTATTCTTTGAAGGGGTATATGGTTTAGTAAAGTTTAATTAAAATACCATAATTTGAAATGGTAATTCAAGTTTTAAATTTTGTTTTATTCCAATATAGATCATTCTTAAAAAAATTTGACCTTTACAACTTTGCTAAAAAATATGAAAAAAAGATGTGACCCACTCATTATCTTTGTAATGTAATTTTTAATATAGTGCCCATTCAAAATTGTAATAATATACTAATGATAAAATATCTTACACCAAATTTCTCTAGATATTATATTCAGAGTAATTTAATATTTGTCTTCCATTGAAAACTGTTGCATCTATTTTACTGAATTCAAATTCTGCATCCATTTAATTACATGATCTTTTACTTGTAAAGGTTCCGAATCATACTTCACTTGCTTAATAAATAAGACTAAGTAGATGATCTAAATGACTTATTATAAGATTTTCCAATTCAGTTAAGTCTCTGAGAATTTTCTTATAGATCCATGACGCTTATTTTAAAGTACTGAAGCTAGCCAGAAAGATTGAACCATTTGAAATAAGAGACTTCTTCACATTGATAATTAAATCTTGAAGTCTGGACATGTTATTAACTTTCCACTGCACAATTTTTGGATACTCTACATTCCTTTATTTGTCTTAAACTTTCAATACATTATTCGTTTTTGCATAATGTGTAAGAACCAAAAGATTTTTATGCAAACTATATCAAAGTACTATCCATTTTGGAGAAGTATCATAATGTAACTGGAAGTACCATTTTGCACAATGTTGCAACAAAAGAGTTCAAAGGAGAGCATAAATTGTACTAGGAATGGTTAAAGGAACCAGATATGTCTAGCCTAATTAAGAGAAGAATTAGGGTGTTACTATAGCTATATTCCAGTACTTAAAGTCACTCACAGAGAAGTGGTGGGGAAAGGTCTACTTATTCTCCAATGTTCCTGAGGGTAGGATAAGAAGCAATGGTTGGAAGCTTACTAAAGAAGGATCCAACCTGGAACTAAGGAGGAACTTCCTGACAATGAGAACCAATAGTACAGACTGGAGTTTTGGGTACACCATTCCTGGAGATTTTCAAGAGAGGATTGAACGACCATGTGTCCAGGATGATATAAGATGTCCTGCCACGGGAAAAGGGTTGGACTGGAAAACTTTGAAGGTCCCTTCCATTTGTATGATTCAATGATTCTATAACCATCTAATTGCTTTCCAAATCCAATTCAATATGTTCATTTTAGGGTGCCAAGGGCTTAGATGTTTAAGTAAAATGTTATCTGCAGAATTAACTAATTCTATTGCCCCTGCTCTATGGTCTTCATTTGAGTGTCTGCCATGTTTTCTGCTTGAACATCCTTAAGATAGACAATAAATTTCTGGTGATGGGGACTTTCTATGCAATAAATTGTTACTGAAGTTAAGGTAGGTGCTCATTCCTTATTAAAATTTAAGCAGAAACTTAAAATCTTCTAACCCCCCCCCAATCTAAAATGGCTACTTTGTTGTGATGTCATTCAAAGGAACTTTTTAGATTAGCTTTACAAAAACGCTAATCTAAAAAGCAGTTTCTCTAAAAAGCAGTTTCTTCCATTGGGAAGGCAAACTGCTTTACTTCAGTGGACCTTTGCACATTTCATTTTTTGTAAGGAAAATTCTGGAAGAAAGGCTTTACATCATGCAAAATGCCCCATCAAAGGGAAATGCACTATCCGGTGTATCGAGTACAGTAGATGACCTACCAGATAATGGGTGCCTTCAGCTTCTGTAACATAAAGCACCCAGCACAAACCATGCCTGTCTCATTCAGTCAAAATATATCTATGGGCTATCTCTTTTTCTCATTCTTGTTCTATTAATGGTTGCAAGAGCTCATTTCTGAATGCTGGAGAAGTTTGGTATGGTAGCATTCCTTGGCAATAAAGGGAAGACATACAAGGAATGTCAGAAAGAAGGAGACCAACTGGGAGATGAAAAGATGGAAATGGAGGAAATGAAATAAAGACTGCAATTTAATTGTATAATTGGATGAATGGATTAATGCATTTGTTTTAGTGAAAAATGCAACAATTCTATGAATGTGATTCTGGGAACCTGACATTCCTTTTTCATTGGAAACTACTTTTGCCATTTCTGTTATAAAAATGTGTTTTGATATGTCTTGGGTTAATATATTTGGATAAAAGTGCTACCTAACAAAGAGGGACTGTTGGCCTTAAGCATTCTCAAAATATTTAAAATCACTGCAGCATTTAAAAACACAAGAGAGCACATCTGGATTTCCAGAAATATTTTGTGTGACTACATATTAATTACTAAAATACTGTAAGACTTATCTCAGTGCAATACTGTCATCACTATATACAAAGTCTTATATTTTATATGAAATTTAACATCTGGCAATAAGAATGTTCTAATGACTAACTTTTTAAAGAATTGTGTATCTGCCAGAGGGATTTTAAATCCACTTAAGTGCATTAAAACTCTTCTGGATTGTTTGGATGCATTTTTAGAAAAATAGGTCATACATTTAGAAAAAGAGAAGCACATGAAATTAGCATTATTATTATTTTTTTATCACAGACAAGAATCGGCATAGATGAATGCTAGAACATCTATTTCTTTGCAGAAATGAAAGATCTAGCTGTCTAGATTATCTGTTTCTTAATCAAATTCTCAACTCTGTGACTGATTGATTGATAACTAAATCATTTTAGCAGTAGTGAGGCCCCTTCTCAAGAAGTCTCCTCAAGAAGCCCTCTCTGGATCCAGCTACTTTGGCTAACTACCGTCTTGTCTCCGACTTTCCTTTCTTGTGTGGTGGAGTGACAACTTCCTGGGTACCTGGATGAAGCTGTCTATCTCGATCTGCAACAGTCCAGCTTCAGGCCTGGGTACAGCATGGAAATGGCATTGGTCGCATTGGTGGATGATCTCTGGAGAGCTCGGGATAGGGGTTGCTCCTCTATTCTGGTCCTGTTAGATCTCTCAGTGGCTTTTGATACCATTGACCATGGTATCATGCTGTGCCGGTTGGAGCGGGTGGGGGTGGGGGGCACTCCTCCTATCTGTCCGACCGGTCACAGTCAGTGTTGGCAGGGGGAAAGAGGTCGACCCTGAGGTGCCTTGCTTGTGGGGTGCCGCAAGGGTCGGTCCTTTTGCCTCTTCTGTTCAACATTTATGTGAAGCCACTGAGCAAGATAATCGGTGGTTTTGGATGGAGTTCCATCAGTACGCTGTTGATACTCAGCTGTACATCTCCACCCCAGGCCATCCCAATGATGCCCTTGAAGTGATGTCCCGGTGCCTGGAGGCCATGCAGACCTGGATGAGGAGTAACAGGCTTCGACTCAACCCTTCCAAGACCAAGTGGCTGTGGCTTCTGGCATCCCACTATAGCCAGTTGATGCCATCACTGGCTATTGGGGGAGAGTCATTGGCCCCCACTGAGAGAGCTCGCAACTTGGGCAATCTCCTGGATGCAAGGCTGTCTTTAGAAGAGCATATGACGGCCGTGGCCAGGGGGGCTTTTCATCAGGTTTGCCTGATTCACCAGTTGCATCCCTATCTGGATCGAGACTTCTTACACACAGTCACTCAGGCACTCATCACTTCCTGCCTGGACTACTGTAAAGCTCTCTACATGGGGCTCCCCTTGAGGAGCACCCAGAGGCTCCAACTGGTGCAGAATGCGGCTGCATGGGGGATTATGGGAGTGAGGAGGCACTCCCATGTGATGCCTCTCTTGTATGAGCTGCATTTGCTTCCAGTGGTCTTCCGGGTGCACTTCAAGGTGTTGTTTCCACCTTTAAAGCGCTACATGGCATAGGGCCTGGGTACTTGTGGGACTGCCTTCTGCCGCCGATAGCATCCCACTGGCCAGTACGCTCCCACAGAGAGGGACTCCTCAGGATGCCATCAGCCAGTCAATGTCAGCTGGTGATCCCCAGGGGGACAACCTTCTCTGTGGCAGCACCTGCCCTCTGGAACAATTTGCCCTCAGAGATCTGCAGGATACCAGATCTTTAGCCGTGCCCTAAAAACTCTTTTATTCATCAAGCTGGGCTGGTGTAACCCCCCCCCCCCCGCAGCTTTTTAATTGTTTATGGTTTTTGTTGGGATGTTTTAAATTTTTTGGGCTAAAATTGTTTAATTCTTTTAAAATTTTTAAATTTTGTACTGAAATGTTTTTTATTCTTGGCTGTGCACTGCCCTGAGTCCATCAGGAGAAGGGCGGTATACAAATTTAATAAAATAAAATAAAATAAAATAAAATTTACTATCCATTGATTAAATTTTTAGGTTCCATAAGTGGAGAAAGGAAGGAAGAAAGGAAGGAAGGAAGGAAGGAAGGAAGGAAGGAAGGAAGGAAGGAAGGAAGGAAGGAAGGAGGAAAGAAGAGAGAGAGAGGGAGAGAGAGAGAGAATTTCAGCTTTCCAATTGATTCAAGGAATGAGATGAGTTTCATTATTTTCTTTCCAAATATCAGCTGAAGAGGTTCAGACTCTTCTGAAATATTATGAAAGAAGTTGTAGAAGCCACAGAAGAGAAACAATCTCATTGGCCCCTTAGCAAGAACTTTCAACTTTTTCTGACTGAAATGACATCGTTGGAACCATCTCAATGTTTATTATCAGTCATTCAACAAATTTATTTATATAAATTGTATAATTGCCCACCTCAAACCAGTGACTCTGGGTTTGTAGGTATCCTTAAAGTATACAGTAACTACAAATAAAATAAAATCCCTTATGCACAAATGTATGCATTAAAGAGCCATGGTGGCAGACTGGTTAAAACACAGTATTGAAAGCTAATTCTACTGATTGCCAACTGCCAGCAGCTCATCAGTTTGATTCTTATCAGTTCAAGGTTGATTCACCCTTCCATCCTTCCAAGGTCAGTAAAATGAAGCCTCGGATTCTTGGGGCCAATATACTGATTCTGTAAACAACTTAGAGAGCGCGGTAAAGCACTGTGAAGTGGTGTATAAGTCTATGTACTATTGCTATTGCTATGTATTTCATAAAGGTTCTTTACTACAATGGGAGTCTTCAATTTGGACGTATCATTTATTTTAAAGGGAAAGCACTTCAGTTATATGGACTTGGAACCTAAATTTTGAACACAATTTAGTATTCAAGCCATGGCATTCATGTAATAAACATACAAATATAAAAGCAAGGTGTATTGTGGGCCAGGAAGAACCTTAATAAACGTAGCAGAGTTGTAGATTATCTGCAAGATTCTCAAACCAACCAGTATACAACTTTGCCAGTGTTTTTAATCAGTGTAATTCTCTATTCAGCAATGTCAGTGAAAGTGTGCACTTTATTACTGTGTGTCTCAAATTCAGAATTGGATCCTATGCTTCCACCAAGCTCTGATTTTCCCAAAACAGAAAGAACATTTTAGTTAATTAAAGACCAGTGAGTCTTTTCACAATATTTATGTTGCCCCAACGATGAAGTCTGTCAAAGTCTTCTGTACTATCTTTTAGATAATATCAAAAATGAAACCAATCCTCTCATAATAAAATAAATTGTATTGGCTTATGTGTATAAATTTAAATTTTACAGAATCATCTTAGTGGTACTATCTTTTTTATTTACAAATTACTGACAGTGACACAACAAAGAAAAATGACAACTTCTAGTGCACTTGACAACTTTTTAAAGTTTCTTAATGAAATGGCACACTTCGAAAGAATGGTCATAAGAAGTAATTATCTACTTGTGAACCATATAAAGATTTACCATTCCATCTCAAAACAAAATCCTAATTAGGAACTGCAGTTCTAAGGGTTTTTAAAAAAAAGAAAGGTGGGGGGGAAACAAATAAAATTAGCATAACTTCTAATTGGGACATTGGCTAACTTGTGCTTTCTAACAATTTGTAATTTCAGCTGATTTAAGAATCATAAATCGGGGCTCGAAGTATGCAATTAGCATTTGTTTAAATGATAGCAATGTGCTGTAAATAAGATTCTTAATTGGGTTTGCAAGATTAAAATTCAGGCTTGTTGCTTCTCTCCCCCCACACACTGCCAAATCAACACCTTCTTTCTAGAGTTGCAGTGTGGTATATTCACAATGCTACCTCTAAATGAATGTCAACTTGTTTTACCTCGACTGGAGCCGATCGATACTTCATTAGGCTGAATTGTCTTGTGCCCATGCAACCTTGAAGCTGTGGCTTAATTACCACCCGTATTATGCAGTGGCTGCAAGAGCTGGGCTCAGCTGTGTCCATTCTGAACAAAAGCCACACACATTTACCTATGTTTAGGAAATATATATTTCAGACCAAAGCTGTGGAATATTTGATAACTTTCCCAAGGATGCCAGCTTGCTTCATAATGTAAAGGTTTCCCAAATCACACTTTAAAAACTTTCAACACTTTAAGAACACTTTGGGTATAGCTAAGAGCTGAACACACTAGTGTTCTATTTCTCTGACTCTTATTAGCTAATTTAAAATTATTTTGAAATTAACAGAAGACAAGAAACCAACAATATTCATCAGAAAAGAAAAGATGGGAAAGTGCACATGACAATCATGACAAATGACATCTCTCATCTCAGAGTCATGTTTCCTCACTAGACTGATTTGTCATCCTCATTTTTGACATTTTTCATCCTGCTATGAAATCACATTGACAGAATAAGATATTTCTGCACTTAGGCGTGGACTACGCAAGATGGCTCCTTGCCTCCATTTATTTTTTGTTTTATGACTACACATTTTGATTTGTAAGCTCTTCAGTGCTCAAGTCACAATTCCCTTCCATTTGCAAAATGAAAAGTTTATTCTGTGTTGGGCTCAGAAAACAGCAATGTGGTTGTGTTGATATAGAATCAGTATATTGCAAAAGCAAAATTGCACCACAAGTTTAGCTTGATTTCCACTGGGGAGGAAGGCCTATTCTAAAACGAAGAATAAGAATTATTTACTCTAGAGACTGGCAATTCCACATATCTTCTGAATTAGCCATTTCAGAACTCCTAAACGCTACCTATGGTGGTTGGAGGTTATGGGATTTGTATTTAAAATAGTCTAAGTAGATTTTGAATTTAGAAATTTGTAGGTAAAACTGGAAATGTGTAGCTAAGTCTGTGGGGGTAAAAAGGAACATGCAGAACACACAAAATTATGCTTGTGTAGAATAGGAGGAGGACCCAGATTGCTGGCAGCAATATGCTATTTAGTATACTGTCAATTGTTGTAAGCCGCCCAGAGTCCTCGAGAGTGAGCAGCATAAAATATGACAAACAAACAAACAAACAAACAAACAAACAGAGTTAGACAATACAGTGTCCCAGAATCTTATTTTCCCACTTGGCATGCTAAGATTGTGACAGTATGGAGTACTGGTTGTGAGATTTGGAGCTATTTTCCAGGTTTGGGGATACTTTTTAGAGGAGCAATTAAAACTGTTTGCCTCTTGGAAGTCTTCTCCTACCACTCTTTAACGTCCCCAAAAAACAAACAAACAAAAAATCTTTCACACACCTGTCACTATATGGCTTCTTATATGCTTCACACATTTAGAAGAATGATCATTCAACAGTTGCCTATAATAATGTGGAAACTGTTGACAGTGATTGGATAGTAGAAGATTCAGGACAGACAAAATGAAGTTCTTTGTCACCGAATTCATAATAAACCAGGGGAATGTACTAGTACAATATATAGTGATGAGTCTCAAGCTGGACATTGTTAAAAGGGATTAGACTACCAATGACTAACTACTAATCAAGGCACTCTAGAGCTGTATGCACAGTTTTGAACTAGAACTGACAATCCTCTGAATGAAACACCTATTAAAGCTACTTTGCAGAGTAACTCAGAGTAACTCAGAGTAACTAATTCAGGTAGCAAAGCTTTACTTCCCTTGCTTCTGAGGCATCTTTCAACAGTTCCACTTGTGAGAAACAGTTTCTTTACTAATCAGAACTTCAAGGTTCTAACATTGACAGAAACGTTGTGTTGGCTCTTTACCTCAAGAAAAAGTATCATATCACCTTTGCAGTACAAAACACCAGCATCAGAAGCAATATTTTCTCTAGCACTTCTTACTTAGGAACTCAGGAAAAAAATGCATTCATAGCCTGTTTAAAGGATTATCATAATCAGATGATCTGGTTAGCCATTTTAGGAACAGAATATTGAACTAGTTATGCCTTTGATCTATTGAAGCATGGTTCTTCATATATTGCTAAATTCTTAAAATTCTTAAATCTCTGTGTTTACTATAATTGAAAATAATTTTTGATTTATGCAAATAGGTCAGCTGCAATAGTTTCAACCTATCTTTACATTTTATACGTCCTTTTCTTTTTATGCTGCTATATATTTCTACTCTATTTAATGTTTTAGGAAACTGCATGTTAATTATTTATTATTTTATTATTGTAGAAGAAGAGGAGACTGATCTGGAAGATGGAGTTAAACATATCACCAGTTTAGAGTTACTGTGTGGCAACAAGTTCAGGCCCACCCCCCATGAATTCTCTAACCCTTATCTAATACCAATTTGGCCTTTAGTTGACTAGATTCTTGTCTATAAGGTAAAGGTTCCCCTTGCTCATATGTGCTAGTTGTTCCTGAGTCTAGGGGGCGGTACTCAACTCTGTTTCAAAGCTGAAGAACCAACGCTGTCCAAAGATGACTCCATGGTCATGTGACCAGCACAACTAAATTCCAAAGGCACACTGAACGCTGTTACCATCCCACCGAAGGTGGTCCCTATTTTTCTACTTGCATTTTTTATGTTCTTTCAAACTGCTAGGTTGGCAGAAGCTGGGACAAGTAATGGGAGCTCACTCCATTACACAGCACTAGGGATTCAAACTGCTGAACTGCTGACCTTTCGACCAACAAGCTCAGTGTCTTAACCACTGAACCATCGCATCCCTTTCTTGTGTATAGGTATCAATAATAATAAACCCTTTTGTGCTTTTAATTCAATGGATGCTGCTGGTTATTTGTGCCTGATAACTACTATAATTTTTTTTCTGACAAAAATTACAGGTAGTCCTTGACTTGTAACTGGTTGTTTAGTGACCATTACAGATTACAACGGACCTCCTTGGAGCTATTTATGATTCAGATTTGAACTTTAGATGGTTGTCTCCTCCTCCAAATATTAGTCACATAATTGCATTTTAGGTGCTCAATTATTTATTTATTTATTATTTATTTATTATTGTGATTTATATGCCGCCATTCTCCCTGAGGACTCAGGGTGGCTTACATACAACAATCATCAATACAAATCACAGTAAAACAAATTAAAATAAATTAAAATCCCCATTAAAACCATTCTAAAATTGTAAAACTATACAACCCCTTGATCAGATTATCGGAACAGCCACGTCTTTAGTCCGTGGCGAAAGGAGAGGAGGTCAGGGGCCGTCCTGAGGTCGGTGGGCAAACTATTCCAGAGGGTCAGGGCTCTGACAGAGAAAGCCCTCCCCCTGGGGGCCACCAGCTGACATTGTTTGGCTGACGGCACCCGGAGGAGGCCCGCTCTATGGAAGCTCCCTGGACGATGGGAGGAAGGCAAGAGATGGTCCTGCAATAACATTTATTGTCATTTTCAGCATCCTGTGGTCACTAAATACTGTATGCCTGCTAAACAAACTCCTGCAATCTCCCTCCCCCTCCCCCCAAAAAATCTGATACAATTTGACTAAATCTATGCAACTCAGTTTTTTGGAAGAAAGCATAAACAACAATACCTATAGAATTAATGAAGAATAGTTTGGAAGATGGACTGTGGAAAACTGAAATTTACTAAAAAAATTTGTGGATACCTTAATAACTTGAACATCCATGGCTTATTGCATGTATAAGGTACAGTTTTATGCTGAACTTGGACTTTTTTTTTCCTCAACTATTTCCTGGCTTAATTTGCTGTTCCAATGAACATCTAAAATCATATAGAAAGATTTGTAAAGATAATTCTCACATAATCATCTCTGTAATGCTATTTGTGAATGCTTGCTGTTAATTGAACTACAACTTAGTTAAGTTAGTTAAGAAACTTTTAAAAAGATGTCTTTTCAATTTGTCTTAACCTTTTCAAACCATTTGTCTGAAATGGTGTAAGGTTTCCTGCCTAAGCAGGGGGCTGGACTAGAAGACTTTCAAGGTCCCTTGCAACTCTGTTATGTTATTCCTATTCTCTTCTCCTCTCCTCTCCTCTCCTCTCCTCTCCTCTCCTCTCCTCTCCTCTCCTCTCCTCTCCTCTCCTCGGCTAGGCTAGGCTAGGCTACGCTAGGATAGGCTAGGCTAGGCTAGGCTAGGCTATTTTTGAGGATTTTAAGAATTCTGGATCTGTAGTTTGGAAATATTATAAACAAGGTAATTTCCAGAAGGAAATAACACCTTTGCTTATAAAAAGAAAGAGAGTTGAACCAAGATTTGTTGGTAATCATGACAAATAACCACCATCAGGAAAATATATATATATTGTTACTCATTAAGGAAGTTGATTGCAAGATGGTATGAGCTATATTTACTTTAATATATTTTTAACAAAATGTTTAACTGTATGGTTATTAAAGTTTGATACCAATTTGATGGCAGATCAAATCAATTAATGTAGTTTTATATCATGACCTACATTTTAATTTGAAAAATAATCATACATACATTTAAGACATAAAAATGCATTTCTGTTGATTATCCTTGTGTTATAGGCATGTCCAATCTTTTGAAGGTTGCAAAATACAGATTCTACATTCTGTTTTAAAACTTTCAAATATTGGATTGCAAGTTTCTTCTTTAGACAGTTTCCAAATTCAATTAGCAAGCATAAACCTTTGAGCCAGAATCCAGCACTTTGAATCCAGGTAATGATTGTGATCCAGAGATGAATCTGACACAAAGTAGACCCTAACCCAAAGGACTGAGGAAATCAGAGATCTAGAACTTGTGGAAAAGATATTTCTCCTTTTTATTCCAAGTTCTACATTGGATATTTTACTTTCACTATACTACATGTTGGGATCAACCATCAACCGTAAAGGAAAAAACAGTTAAGAAATATGCCAATCTAGCACTTGGTAGAGCACCCATGAAGGCCTTGTAAAATGGGTCACTACCTAGAAATATCAGAATTGTGCAAGCCACTATACCTCTTTTGATACCTTATGGACTTGATCAATGGAGAACATTTATCTACAGTGGTCACAAGGAGTTGAAAATGACTTGATGGCACATGATCAATCAATCAATGAAACATTACATATAGGAAAGATGTAAACTTCAATTAATTCAAATATTATTCATTATTCAAAATATTAACACAATGACTGAAATCTGCTAAGATGTTCTTGTTCATGTTCTCCTTGTAAGATATCAATAATATCTGATTAGAACATATGTGGTTTAAACATCTTTAACAAAATCACATGATATCTCATGGGTGAGATTCCAAAGTCCTGTATGATTTTGTGGTTTCTCAAGGTTTTTGTAGAGTGGGCTGCTCATTTCATTGGCAACATCCCATAGTGGTATTCAGCACCTGAAATATTGCTGATCCATATTTTACATATTTGTTTGGCTTTCCTTAAGTTCAAAATTAGGTCATATATGTGTAATACAATAAGTCCTTTGTTCACTTCTTGATATTTTTCAGTAGAGCTGGAAAAGACCACCAGCTGAAACTCTGAACAGCCATTACAAGTAGACATTGAGCAAATTTAAAATACCCTGTCCACAAGGCAACTGTGTCCCTAAATAGCAATAGCAATAGCACTTAGACTTAGATACTGCTTCACAGTGCTTTACAGTTCTCTCTAAGCCATTTTTACAGAATCAGCATATTGCCCCAACAAACTGGGTCCTCATTTTACCAACCTCGGAAGGATGGAAGGCTGAGTAAACCTTGAGCCTGGTGAGATTTGATCTGCCAAACTGCTCGCAGCCAGTGATCAGCAAAATTAGCCTGCAGTACTGCATTTTAGCCACTGCGCCACCGTGGCTTATATCCTTCATTACTCTATACCACTCCCATCTGGCAGATAATATGTCTATAAATTGCTATCCCTATCAATAGCAATGAAATGGCCCCAGCAATCTAACACCTAAGGGTCACTTGCTTTTATTTTACCCTAGAATGTACTGGTTATGAGCAAAGACTCCACCTTTGTGCTCATCCACAAATAATCTTTTGCTACCATCTGGAAAACATTCTCCTCCTCCTCCTCTTCCCCCGCCCTCCCCAACAATCTACTTTCTTCAGCTGAAATACAAAAGATGCTGCACGAGTCATTTGATTGAAGTTACTGTTATATATAAACTGTTTAAAATTACCAAGTTATTTTTCCAGATTAATGGGAACAAAACCAATGATGGCATCAGAGTACAAAGTGCTCTTATGGGCTGTGAATTCCCAAAATAGCCTCATGGTATTACTGATTAGCAGATCAAAGAATTCTTATTACTGCAACCTCAAAAATGTGGAATCTGTATGCAATATATGTATAGTCAGTAAAGGAATTTACTGGATTAGATGGATTAGATGAGCCTATTGTCTTTTTAAAAATTGTGATATAGAGAAAAGTAGTTGAGTATAAAAAATATTAATTACCTATTCTTAGAGATTTTCATTAACTCCCTCCCTCCCAAATGATACTTCTATTTTTGACTGACGATATCTATAATTAAATGAAGGCATTGAAGATCTCTGAAAACTAGGAATCATGGAAATTGAAGACTGGAAGGATTCTGTAGGAGGTTTATTACAAAGAGATGGAAACTCTGGCAATCTTTTCCACATTGATTAAAAAAAAATAGGAGAGGATTATGTTCTTTCACTCTGTCTTGATCGCTACTCCCTATGGCACAATGATTGTGACAGTTTAGTTATTATAGTGTGACATATAACTACAATGCATCCATGTACCCAAAATATTTCTTATAGAATAGTAGCCGAACAGTTTTCCTCCAGCCTCTATTAATTCATTTCTCTAGCTTTCCCAATCTTGCCCCACCCAAATAGGTTAATGGTCACTTTTCATTTTCCACTGTCAGGATATTCAGTGGAACGGATTGTTGTTCTGGAATGTACACATCTGGAATATGACAGAAAGGGATGCTTATACCGTTGTTGGTACTATGAAAACTATGCCTAAATTTGCAGTTACATTTGCCACCATTTTAGAGATTTTATGTAAGTTGAGTCAATAAATCTTTGTAGGTATGTATTTATAAAATTAAAAAATACCCACTGATAAATAGAACAGTAGAAATTTTTTACTTTAAATGGTATTCAGTATTTCTGATTTATGGGCTTCAACTCCCAGAATTCTGGGAGTGGCAGTCTAACCATTTTAACGCTGCTAAGGTTGAGAAACACTAAATACCCATCTAAACATTCAATATTAACAGAAGATTCATTCAGTAACATGATGTTACCTTTATTAAAGCATGAAACTGACCCTCTTTTTAGTTATTTAACTACATGTGATATCCAATTTGCTTCAAATTACATTTTACAATTTGTAAGTTAAACTTTCTTGATTTCTTGCCAACTCCTTCCTGCCAAACTGAGATTAGAAAAAAAAGGGCACCAAGTTTCATCTAGCAGCAATGAAGACATCTTTCTTTTTTCTGTGTGAGCAGATGTCAGAAAGAAAGCACCTATAGATAACAGCTTCATGTCCATCTGCATGTCCAATTTGGTCATGAATCCTAGGTATTTGCTTGTCCCAAACCTATGGTGACACCTGCTGCTTACTTATAACAAAAATCATTTTTTTAATTGAGGACATTTTTCCAAATAGAGATTCCTGCATATTAAATGAAGAATTAATTTTTCATACTAGGTATCTGCCATAGACCTTTAGTTTATGTCTTTATGCATATAAACATTTTAACTAAATAAATATGCATCAATAAATGGGAAAAAATAAGAATATATCTTTTATTTCAAGATAACTTATAGCCTATTATTGTAATGCTATTCAGGATGATGTATAGTCATGATAAATTTAGGATTGGGCTGAACCAAATATTCAGACACTCCAATATTATAGGTTCATTCAGTTGGAAAGTGGTGTGTGCTGTTCTTAATGGGAAACTGATTGAAGATTCTATTCTACCCCTTAGTCTATCTAAATTTAGGAACATATATAAACTATTCCAATGATGTTTATATTGCCTATAATACCAGATAGCATCCTTTTCTTTATTGAAAGGAGATTTCTTTTTCATTTCAGCATCTGGAGCTTACATATGTCCCTACCCTTGTAAGAACCATGGAGACTTCTGCATCAGTGATGGGTTGCTACCAGTTTGCCGGGGACGGTAGGCTCCACCCACTGCCTGGACATCTCTGCACATGTGTGGAAGCATTATGCACACACACAAGCACACGCACATCTACGAGTGAACTGGTAGCAACGGAATTTAAAACCAACTACGGTTCTGCATGTATTTGCTTGATTGTGCAATTGAGGAGCTTTAGCAGGAGAAATGCTGTTCAAATCACACCAGCGAAATGCTGTGAACATAGTATACTTGGACTTCATCAAGGCATCTGGCAAAGTAGACTACAACCTACTTCTTGGTAAACAAGAAAAATGTGGGATAGACAGCATCATCACCAGATGGATTTGTAACTGGCTGACAAACTGTACTCAATGAGTAGTCCTTAATGGTACTGTAGGGTTGGTTCCAAGTAATACACCCATAGCAAACAGAACTCTTAGGCAGGTAGATTCCTCAATTCATAGTTTTATTGGATATATCATATTGGCAAAGGCTGGTAAAAACTGACTCTGTATGTTTCACGATTTTCACCTAATTAAAAGTAAAAGTTTTTTTCTCTTCCCCAAACAACCAGTCACATGGTCCAATCAAGGTGCTGTCCGGTCACCTGGTAACTTCACTCCTCCTCTCTCCAGCCACCTGTGGGAATGTCCTTGGTTCCCAGGAGTCAGTATTTTGTTTTGGTTACAAAACCCCAGCTATCTCTATTCCCCTCTCCCTATACCTCAGCTCCAGTGTGGCAACACTGAAGCCTCAAAATGGCCTTGGTCAGGTCAGCTTCAGGGATGACAGGTACTACATATACATGGAGGGAAGTAAGCAGTAGGGTACCACAAGATTCCTTCTTAGGCCCAGTATTCTTTAATATCTTCATAAATGACTAAGATGAGGAAATTGAAGGAAAACTCATCAAACTTGCAATGACTCTAAACTGGTAGGAATAGCCAACATCCCAGAAGACAAGCTCAGACTTGAACAATGGGCCCTATAAAACAACATGAAATTTAATGTGGAATAAAACAAGAATTTACACCTAGGCAGGAAAAATCAAAGATACAAGTATAAATTAGGCAAAACCTGGCTTGAAAATAGTAACTGTGAGAGGGATCTTAGAGTCCTAGCGGACAATCACTTAAACTGCTGTCCCACTTGAAAACCATCATGGATCTGCTGTTAGACCCCTTGCAATTTGCATACTGAGCAAATAGACCACAGATGATGCTGTTAATATGGCTCTACACTACTTCCTACAACATCTTGAATCTCCAAAGACCTACGCAAGGGTCCTCTTTGTAGACTTTAGTTCAGCATTCAATACCATCATTCCAGACACTCTTATAACTAAGCTAAACCAGCTACAGGTACCTGAACACACTTGGTAAGTGGATCATAAGCTTCCTAACGAACAGGAATCAGCAGGTGAAGCTAACCAGAATCACATCAGATACCTGTACAATTAGCACAGAGGCCCCCCAAGGCTGTGTGCTCTCCCCACTTCTCTTCTCTCTGTATACCAATGACTGCATCTCTAACAATCCATTTAATAAACTACTGAAGTTCGCAGATGACGCAACAGTGATTGGTCTCATTCAAGACAATAATAAATCCGCATACAGATGGGAGATTAAACAACTAGCCTCGTGGTGCGACCAGAACAATCTGGAACTGAACACCTCAAAACTATAGAAATGGTGGTAGATTTTAGGAGAAATCCTTACATACTGCCATCTTTTACAATACTACATAACACTGTATCAACAGTAGAGACCTTCAAATTTCTAGGTTCTACCATATCGCAAGATCTAAAATAGACAGCTAACATCAAAAACGTCATCAAAAAAGCATGACAAAAAATGTTTTCTGTGCCAACTCAGAAAGCTCAAACTGCCCAAGGAGCTGCTGAGACAGTTCTATAGAGGAATTATTGAGTCTGTCATCTGCACCTCTATAACTGTCTGGTTTGGTCCTGCAACCCAATAAGACAGACACAGACTTCAGAGAATAATTAGAACTGCAGAAAAAACAATTGCTACCAACATGCCTTCCATTAAGAACCTGTATACTGCATGAGTCAAAAGGAGGGCTATCAAAATATTTACAGAACCCTCATATCCTGGACATAAACTGTTTCAACTTCTACCCTCAAAACAACGCTATTGAGCACTGCACACCAGAACAACTAGACACAAGAACAGTTTTTTCCCCAAATACCATCACTCTGCTAAACAAATAATTATATCAACACTGTCAAACTAGTTACTAAGTCTGCATTACTATTAATCTTATCATCTCACTTATGACTGTATGACTGTAACTTTGTTGCTTGTATCCTTATAATTTATATTGATATTGATTGTTTCCTAACTGTTTATTTGTACCCTATGACTATCAATAAGCGTTGTACCTTATGATTCTTGATGAACGTATCTTTTCTTTTATGTTCACTGAGAGCATATGTACCAAGAAAAATTCCTTGAGTGTCCAATCACACCTGGCCAATAAAAAATTCTATTCTATTCTATTCTATTCTATTCTATTCTATTCTATTCTATTCTATTCTATTCTATTCTATTCTATTCTATTCTATTCTATTCTATTCTAAGCCAGCAGTGTGCAGCAGCAGCCAAAAAAGCTAATACAATCCTTGGTTCTATAAACAGAGGCATAGCATCAAAATCACATGATATAATAATACCATTTTATTAATCTTTAGTAAGACCACATCTGGAACAATACAAAAAAAGATGTTGAGACTTTGGAAAAGGTGAAAAGAAGAGCAACTAAGATGATTAAAGGCTTGGAGTCAAAAACATATGAAGAATGGTTGCAGGAATTGGATATGGTTAGTCTAGAGAAAAGGAGGAGTAGGGATGAAATGATAGTATTCCAATATCTGAGGGGCTGCCACAAAGAAGGTCAACTTATTTCCTAAGCACCGTAAAACAAGAAACAATAGATGTAAACTAATCAAGGAAAGAAGCAACTTGGAATTAAAGAGAAACTTCCTACCATTTAGTACAATGAAGCAGTGGAACAGTTTGCCATCAGAAGTTATAGGTGCTTCATCACTGGAGGTTTTAAAGAAAAGACTTGGTAGCCCCCATCTGAAATGGTATAAGGTCTTCTGCTTGAGCAGAAGATTGGATTAGAAGACTTCCAAAATCCCTTTCATCTCTATTCTGATTGAAAATAGGGTTCTGAACACCTTATAAACGTTTAAATGAAATAAAGTAAAAACTGATATAGATCTCCCCTGTACAAACATGGAGGTTGGATACTAAGCAATATTTGACTCACAATATATGAGTGTTTCGCTACTGAGGTGTAGACAGAGAACAGGTGGAACATTAAAAAAACTTTGTTAATAATAGGAAGATTAAGGAATTAATTACATGATGCTTCTTATATTTCATAGCAAAAAGCTTTCTTATCTCTAGAATCCTGGCTGACCTCATTTTTATTTTTTTTTTCTTTTTGCCAGGGGGTCTGTTTTCAGGCACATGAAAAATAGAAAATTAAATCTCATAACAACTCCGCCTACTCGCACACACATGAACACACACATGCTCCAACTACACAGTTTTGCAGAGAACTCTGATAACACAATTAATTTGCTATGGGCAGCACATGCTGCATCCACATTTATATCTTTGATCAATATCTGTACAGCATGCAGGCATTCTAGTTGTGTAACTCTGACTGGATTGCCCTTCCATTTTTTATGCTATGTAGTATTTAGAATAAATAATAAAGCTTAGCCAATTAAAAGCCCGTACGAAATGAGATTAGTGCACTTTAGACAAATTTCTCTGCCTTTACTGTATGGAGTTCGTGCTATTGAATGAGCATTTGATTTGATTCTGAATCTGGGTTGTTATAAGTTACCACTGTTATCTGAAGTCCAGATAGACTTGTTCAGTGTCTTGCTAGCATCCCCATTATCCAGGACATAGTGAAAAGGACTAAATATTCTACAATCAACTCACCTTGTAGTTGGTAGTTATCTGAGAATGACCAAACTGAGAGAATGGTTTATTATTTATTGCAAAAATTTACTGCAGAACCCTTTGATAAATGGTTCATCAAGAAAGCTATTATAAATGATGAGTTATATAAATTTATAAAGAATATATGTTTATTTTTTATAATTTGGGTGTGCCAAACAAATGATCACCTATTTCATGGATGGTCATTATTCTGCAATGATTGCAATTCCTATTCTTGGTGTCTGCAGACATGGTCAAAACAGAGAAGATGGTAATTGCAACTTATGCAAATGAATTCCTACTCCTTTACATATGTAAAAATTGTATGGTGAGACTTGGTCGTACAGTTGAAGCAGCCATCTTCTTTGACTCCATCTGCAGATGCTCCTGATAGCTATACATATTTGTAATATATACTCTAGATTTCTTTTTATCTTTGAAAGACTACTACCTCTTCCTCATTCAGAATTTCATCCTTTGTCTCAGTCAACCAACAGCTGCAGGAGCCAGCAAGGAAAAAGAGTTATCTATTATAACTGAGCGGATGATAATGCAGCTGAAGCATAGTAAACATTCTTTAACCCCATGACTGTTACAGGAAAACAAAAGAACAATGGGTATAAGATCTTGTTGTGGTCTCTTGTTGTGGTTAACAATGTTGTGGTCTCTTGTTGTGGTTAACAATTGCTGTTAACACAACCTCTATATTTAGGACTTCTCATGGTTTCCCTGAAAGACACATTTTGACTGTATTTGTCTCATTGGAGAGGCAATTCTTTAGTGATCAAGGTACTAGGTGCTGAGGTGGCATAAATGGTTTTTCCAGGAAGAGAGCTTCAAAGGACATGTAAGTATTGAGGAACAAAAATCTATATTATGTACCATACTTCTTTTCAAGAAAATGTGGATTTGCATCCGTTTAACAACTGGGTTAAATTTGACAGAGTAAAATTAACCTTTCCAAGTATATTCCTAGATAATTTAAAAAAGTATTTTATCGCAAATCTGCTATGACTGTGAATGGGAAGTCTATAAAGGGAGGTGTTTTGAAGATGGTTATGGTTATGGTTATGGTTATGGTTATGGTTATGGATACAGAAAGGGGTCAGGTGCCAGGTAAAAAAAGAAATAAAATTGATATCTAGAACATCAGTGATATTCCAGTGTATGAGCAAGTTTCTTTCCTAACTGATGATGCCTTTGTATAGCTAAATGAAGGATAGATAAGTAACTGAGAGAATAGTCATAAAAAACTGACACAGACAAAATAAGGAAAAACTACAGATAATCCAACCCAACAATTTCTGAAATAACTTCAGGCTATAATTTCAGATTATGCTTGGTTGTCCATAAGTTAAATTATAACTTATTCTAATACGCAAAGACATGTATATCTGCTCAAATAAATACTAGTTCAATATAACTTTTAATGAAACATAATGCTATAATTGAAGTTATTACTTTTGAAGAGTTTTATGAAAAATGTGAACTGCACTGGTACCCTTTCAAAATCTTCTTTGCTGAACCTCACCACTTGTGCAAGAACTGAACTTCTTTCCCGACAAAACAGAAATTTGCACTTAACTACTTACCATATATGACTGTTCTATTTTCTCTTTCCAATTTTACTAACCTCATCTTTTCCAGTCCTACAATTTCAGGCAGGCTGTAAACTGGCCAGGATTATATTGGTCTTTAATTTATTATCATTGGACCCCAATTTTTAAAAAAAGGATTGGACCTTATTTAATTAAAGAATGTGTACATTTGAAGCTAGAAGTATAATTGTGTGCAATATAGTCTCATTACACTAAAGTGTTTTGGGGCTTTGTTGATGTTTGTTATTTTGTTCAATTGACCATTCATTTTGTTGTAACCATAGGATTCAGCAGAAATCATTATTAGTATTAATGATATTTGGTTCTCTGCATATTTCTTAACAAAAATTGTTTTTGTGAGGGGAAAAAAATAAGGGTAGTACCTTGTGCAATTGAATTAGACTGTCTTCTCTTGAATTACCTTTTCCCTCTGTGTACACCCTATTATTAATGTACATTATTACTTCAAGTATGTCAGAAAAGGAGACAAACAGTCAGAAGCAGAAATTTCTCCCTAATTCACTCTGCCTAGCCAGCAAAATGTAAGGCAAAATTATTCAGGGTAAAAAATACAATTTTCTGTCATCTCTGCCATACACTGATAACAAAGCTACAGGCTAATATGTTTTGATATTTTTGTCACTCGTTTATCATGTGACCTTTCATGCTATCATTAATACAGCTGAGGGACAGAACAGACACACTGAAATAAGGGTGTGGGTAAGTCAGATTGCTTCTGTAACAACTAACGGTCAGTCACAGCAATTTATGCTTTTCTTCGCTGTAGCACTGACTGAAGAAGAGAAATTGTTATTAAAATTTGATATCACTGTCTAGGGTCTGCCACCTAGAATTTGCAACTTTTAGCTCTGATGAGAATGCTGGGAGGAGGTTTAATAAATTTCCCTTTGAATTATGATATTAATACAATATGACATGGTTACTTAGATATTCAACGAATGGAGGTGAAAATCAGATTCAGGACATTGGAACACTGAATATTATCTGTACCAATCAAATATTTTAGTCAAATAACGTATCTGAATAATCAGATACAAGCAGTAGTTTATGTTAAAATTAGTGGCCTTTTTAGTGTGCAAAATATTAAAAAAATCTTTATTAATGATATTAATAAAGATTTGTTTTAATCAGCATTATGTTCAGGATGCTATAAATAATTTATTACATCTTTCTTACCTCATTTAGAATAGGTGATAAATACATTTGCATTTAATCTGGCAACAATTCTTACAATTACATTCCATTTATGTTGATTATAGAGCCCATTCTGTAGTATTCTCAATAGAAATCTAATTTATATTTAATATTAGTGCATTGAAAATATTTTACATAGCACAAAATTAACCTTATAAGCTATCCGGAGGAAAAAAGTACAACTTTAGCATAAAAACAGAGTGAGAAACAATAACAACAATAATCTTTTAGTAACTTTAAGCCTTCTTGTCTTCCCAAAGTGGTGCTATTTTAAATATTTGAATTACGAGATGATTGTCGATGATATAAGGGCAATTTCCACATTTAAAGTTAAGTTTGAATGCCAAATACATCAAAGATTGAGGTTGCCTTGCTATTCTGTTTTTACTGCACAAGCTTGTATCTAGTTAAATATAGACTAATTCTATATAATGAACATTATTTAAAATGGGCTAAAACTTGAAATATCAAAAAGCTCTTTGAATTGCTTCTCTTTGGGGAGAGTTTCTAACTGAACCTGTTACCCAATTGTATTTACATACAAAGGTAGCAACTGTAAGATTTCAGAGTTTTTTAAAGAAGGAATCTTACAAAGAAAATGTTTTCTTTAATGGACTGTCTACTAAATTACATTTCTTTCAATAAAGTGCGATAAAATAAAATTCCTAATACATGAAAGAATCATGCAAGGGTTTCTTTATATTCAGTTCATAAACACATTTTGCTTATGTACTCTAATATGACTAAGTTCTGCACAACTTAGTAAATATATGTAATATATTTTAAAACCTAGTGCAATAGAAAGAATTATATTATTCACCAGAGTGTAGATCTTCAGGTGTAATAGCTCTTTATAGCTATAAACAAACTACGATCAATTTTATTTTTCATTTACTTAAGGTTTTTCTCAATCCTTGCAGATATCTTCACTTGGAACAATGCAATGCTTATACTACATGCATTTTTAGAACATTTGTTCATTTTGTAGAGGATGAATATTCAATTCAGAAATAATTTGTGAAATATGTCTTTTGACATTAGTACTTTGCTATACCTTTGTTTTCAGGATACAATCCATAAAATATTAGCTGGAGGAAGGAAATAGCATATATTTTGGTATGATTTCTGTTTTGTTTTGCAAATAGGCTTGGTAAAAATGAACATAATAGTTAAAAAGTTGCATGCAAAAATACATGACTAGTAATTTAGGAATAAAAAACATTTGGGAGCTTTGAAGTAATTTATTAATAAAAATTGTAATCCATATAAAAGCAATACATGAATAAGATAATTAATACTGTGTAAATAAAAAGGAATATTACACAGGTATTACCTTGTTGTTATTTTTTTGTTGTTCACACTATGCTATGAACAAAGAATTGTCTTTCCTTCACCGCCTTATTCCTTACAGACACACTGACCTGGAGATAAATTCTCTCCATAAAGAGCAGGAGTAAATACAAATACATCTTCATACTAGCTGAGTCTTATATCACTGCAGAGAGCATAGATTATTCATTCCACCCTGCGTTATATAGAATTCCATTTTCATTTTTATAGGGGATGCATATGTGGAGATGGGAGGGGTAGAGGGGGAATATTGGACTTATTAGCCACAAAGGAGACTGCCTTATTGTACTAAGAACTAATTTCATATCATTCTATATAGCACAAGTCTTCATATATTTATTTCTAAGTATATTCAATACATAATAGAGCTTAATCTCAGACAATTGTGCTTGGGTTCATAACCTTATGGAACTTAATGCTTTCCATTTTAAAAGCAAAGGTGTACCATCTTAATCCTACACTAAAAACAAGGCAAGAACTATTTTTAACCCTAGAATTGGTCCACTTACATTAAAGACAATATATTTGTGTTAGTATTTTTAAAATTCTAGGCCACCTCCATAAATTGCTTAGGAAAATATTTATTATATAATAATAATAATAATAAAGGTCTCAATAAAAAAGTATAAGCCTGCTATTTGCATAAATGTCCAAGGGGATTTTTTTCCCCAGTTTGAAACAATCTCCAAATATTAAAAGTAAGGGCAGAAATATCTATGATTTAGAAGTGCATTGATAACAATTCTTAACTTGGGGATGTGGACATTTTCTTAAATGTAATGAAACAATCAGAAATAAATTCTGTTAATTAGATGACAATAAATAAGTAAACAAATACACCCCACAAACACAATTCTTCTTTCTTATTCTCTTTCTTATAACATTTACCAGTTTTTGTTTTTTTAAAAAAGGGAAAAACCCCCACTGGCATTCACGTTTTCATGTAAATAAAGCAGGAACCACAAACAAAGCCAGCAATCTCACATACTTGCCTTCAGTGGTAAAGGATGGAACGCTTGCCTGCTACCAATCAGCAAGTGGTTGCTATGGTTACAAGGTCAGGAAATATGCCTTTTCCCCTGTTGTCCAAGGCTTGCACATGTCACTTCTGAAACTATGAATTTTATATACAGGTCAGGAGATGCATACCAAAGAAATAAATAGTGTATTGGACCATAATGACAGCTAACGTTCAAATGTCCTTGAATTTTTTTTTAATTCTATCCAAACACATTTTGTCATTTTGAATGGGTTGGGGATTTTTATATAAAACTGGAGCAATTCCTTCCTGTAATGAAATTTAGCAACGTAGGTACAAACTATATCTTCTTATTGGAAATTGCATTAATAACTTGCTTCAAAAAGAATCTTATGATGTTTAATTTGCTGACACTGCCATTCTTGAGTGATCTTTTTTTAAGTTCTTCAAAAATTACAGCATTATTCTATTTTAAATGTCTCATTTTCCATCTAATAACTAATTTCTGAAAAATGGATTTATCAATGCTGAATTGATATATAGAAATATAGTTGTCATGCTGATAATTAAATGTAAATGGTCCTGTTTGAAAATCTGTTTCTTTGCACAGTCTGTATGATAGAAAAATAAATACAGAGATAAGAAATAGATACAGGAAAAGATATGGAAGTTTTAATAAAAACTCGGTAGACTGAAAAGGATGTTATTTTTAAAGTGACTGAAATGTGAATTCAACCCTTGATGGTTTATGTGTCATTGAAGACTTTACTAGGAAAATTAGTCAAGGCCTCTCAAGGGATTTTGCATTTTGCAACAGATAAGGTAGGTCAAGTAAAGATGGTTATTGCAGGGTATATGTTCTTTTTGACTTGTTTTCTTTAGTTTTTACACCCTGATGTTTCTTTTGATATAATCTGTTTTTAGATTCTTTATATAGCAGATATGAAGAGAATTGCAGTTTGCTGTAGAACATGCATTTGTGCAAATTATACTAGTTTAAAATGTGAAGAATGATATGTGAAATACCTGGCAATATTAAGCATCTTTTTCTTTCTCCTTACCTTAAGTAAATAGCTTGCTCACTTAGATAATATTTTTACTGGATATTCTGATGTTATTTTCATTTCTCAATGTGGAATGTAGGGAAATATGTAATATTTAATAATACATCATCCAAAGCAGATTTATCAAGATTTTGTAATAGGGTAAGAATACTATGAGCAGTATTAGAATCTACAAAACACTATGTGCAAAATATTATGAATCTTGCTGATGGAGAAAATGTTGCACATCTTGAAATAAAGGCTTTTTTATTTATTACATTTTAAGCCTTCTCAATGAATCATGTTTCTTTCTGTTTTCTTTCTGGTTGCTTTACAACTCTTCTATAGTCTGCAAACTTGTCTTTTGATGATAAAAAGCCTAAAATATATTGAAATAGGAATATAACACAAAGGATAAGAGAGATGTTATTACCCTTTTCTTTTTGGATTGTATCTTTTGTTGAAGTGGATATTCCCCTCCCTTTTTTTTCTCACTCTCATTTAACCAGGAAAGATTAGCCTATATCTTGATAACAATCCTTCCAACTCACCCCCAACAGCTTGATTCTTTCTTTCTTTCTTTCTTTCTTTCTTTCTTTCTTTCTTTCTTTCTTTCTTTCTTTCTTTCTCAGAAAGCAGCATTCAAATGAGAAACTAAACACAATTCTTTTCAACAGGCAATTTACCCCATGACGAGATATGCTTTCACTTATTTTTCTCTGACATTCTCACATCTAGTAGCACAGCAGGTATCCAGAGGTTAGGCTTCAAATAAAGGATAACTACCTTCTTATATTAATAGATGCCATTGTATGAATGTCATATTATTGCAGCATTTAGTTCCTTTAATTGTTTTCTTTTAAATTATATATGATAAAGCAGGCCAAGACAAGTGAGAATAAAAAAATATCCCACATTTAACTAATTTATCATTGGTGTGGCACATTTCCCCATTACATGTGCATATGTATGTGTATGTACTTGTATGTGTTTGCATCCAATGCCAATTGTAAGGAATAGTTTTGAAAAATTCATCATGGTTTAACTGAGCTATTTTACCCAGATGCTTCTGATGCTGTTCAAATAATTCCTGTTCCTTCTACATGTTACCACATTACTGAATTCCAAGCAATGGTACATACTCTAAACTTTTCATGTCAGATGGATCAATACCCCCTTGTTCAAGAGAGTGGACTGTTTCTCTTTAAGAACCAACAAGACAGCATCCCCTGGATCTCAATCTCAAATCTTCCTGGGCTGTTTTATTCTGACTTTTTTTTTTTTTTTTTGGTCTAGTCAGATGAGTCCAGGTTACAGTCTCCTGGCCTATGTGCAACCTTGTCTATTAGCCAGTCCTTGCACCTTTGATGTGAACCATCAGCCCTCTGTTTTCTGTGGCTCATTCATTTTTGTGGTTCCGTAACAATCTCTGCCCTAGTCCTGAATCCTGCTTTTATTGTAGACAGAACTGACAACAGGCAGCCTTGTCTTTCATTTCCTTGATGTACTTTGTACTGCAGTATGGCTTTTGTTAGTATTGATGCAAACATTACCATAAACCACCACCTAGGGACTGAAAACAATTGACTAACTGTTTTCAAATCCAATACACTTAAGTTGATCAGATACAAAGTTTAAGTACAGTTAGCTTGGAGGAAGAAAAAAAAAGAAAAAGAAAACAGTGATGTGTGGTCTCAGCTTCTATATCTGGAAATAAAGAGCAGTGGAATATCAAGACAAACTGCAATGAAATCTATTGGGGGGATAGTTAGAGGGACAACCAATTGCCTCTCTGGACAGTCAGGACCAATTTTTGTGTTCTTTGGCCCTATTTAAATGACCTTCATTTTATCTTATTTCAAGCAAGAATAGAATTGGGATGATAAGAGTAAAGCAACCATGCTCAGGTTCTGATGAGATGTACATTTTAAATTGGCTGATGTTAAAATTCTGTGTTAAATTCTAAACAGCAGGCTAACAATCATGGCACTCATTATAGCGGACTATTCCATATGATATGGAAGAATTTCAAAGTTAGTGTGTTGTAAATGCAAAACTGTGCCTGACCCTTATTGAGAAAGAAGCAGTAACAGGGTCATTTGCTTTTTGAGCTTTGTTAAGATCCTGAATTCAAGCCTTTGTAAAAGGGGTTATTCAGATTCCGTTTCCGCTGGATGCTTCAAAGATGTCAGTAGTGCATCTTTGAAGTTTTCTCCTAAATTAAGCAATGAAGGACTTGAGTAAAAAAAAAAAATGATCTATGAAATAAATCAGATTCAAGGTTTTATGTATATTTCGCACCTGATAAAGCTCTGTTTCTTCTTAAGCATATAAACTATGCCATTACTAACTTCCTAATTTTCTCCTTTGCTCATACAGCTAAATTGTAGTAGCAAAATCTAATATTTGTAAATATGAAATAAAAATGTAAAGCTATACTTGGTCTAGTATAGGTATCATAATCTGAAAAATATCCATTTTTTTAGAGTGAAAATTTCTAGGTTTTAGCATACTTGTAGAGATTAGCAAAATTACCTGCATTTTGTTTTATCTGGAGAAAAAACTCAAAGTGGATGTAGATTTATGATACAATCAATAAAGTCATTAACATTTAAGCAGTTTCACCGTTCATGGAATTGGAATTCTAAATAATAATCTTTCATGTATCTTGCTGTGCCAGTAGAAGGCCTCTACAGTTATTTTGAATTCTCTCACTTTCAATAGTATAGTTCTAACTCAATGTCATTGCTAACATTTCCAGTTACTCTTTCAGATTATACAAAACTTTGAATCTTAAACCTAATATTAAATGAATGACAAAGCAAACATATATTTGCATATACAGAAATAAACTCAGTGGGATGTACTCCTGATGAGTTTGTTGGGTCTGAAACCAGAAATTGCTATTTTTTTTAAATTATTTTTTAGAAAATGACATAGAATAAGGTTACATTAAAGATGTAGCATGTTCCTCTACAATTTGTAATATATTTGAATGTAGTAGTGGTTATAGTATTTTTTAAAAGAAAAAAAAAGAAAATAGCCTATGGCGTGGATAGAATTATCTTGTCTTTCATAATTAAGGTAGATTATACTAGCACTGAAAATAAATTATAATTGGAACAAATATAACTTCTGTATTTTCAAGATTGTATAATTATGTGTATAATTTTATAGTTTTTTTAAAAAATTAATTCTTAAATCATGCAGTTAATTATCAAAATCGTGTCAAGATCATTGTTCAGCAAAGTAGCCAATTTATAAGAACTATGTTTAACATCTCAATAATTGAACCTGATGTGGGAATTGTCACCTAACTGTAAAAGTTATCAATAATAATTGACCACGAATCTTTAAGAGGCAACATATCCAAGTTCAGTTCATACAATAAAGATGCTGGAGAGTGATAGTGATTTAAGCGTTGAGTTCAATGTGTCATAGCCTCCTTGACATCACTTTATTTTTTAACCATCATCCAGTGGACCGTATAAGATATATAAGGGTTGGTGGCTTCAGCTGCTTGAATTTATGTGTGAAATCTCTTGCTGAATTGTCTCATAATTGAGTTTTTAAAATAGATTTTCTTGGCTAAGCACAACTGCAATTGTGTTTTGTAATGAAGTTTAAACTGTTATTATGAACACACAAACCCTGAGAAGGAATTTAAAAGAAAACAGAACATGGTCATGTATTAATAGCAGATAAATATATTTAAAGGATGCAAATTTTATAAAATCTCATATGATCTTTCATATATTACAAAATAACATTGGAATCACTCCACACTTCACTTTCAATCACTAATTCACTTCAAATGTATTTATGTATTGTTTATCTAGGAAAGTAACATCTGTAGAAATATAACGGTGAACTAATTTTATTATTGGAGCAGTTACTTCACCAACTATGTAATCCTACAAGATGCAAGTTTAATTGAGATCAGTGGTGTAACTTATCTCCAAAGAATTGAGATATATTAAGGCTATAGTTTTATCTCTATTTCTCTATCTCAATCATCTCTATCTCTATTGATCTATCAATTTACCTCTATCTCTCTCTTCTATCTATCTATCATCCATCATCCATCTATATATTTGTTATGAGAATAGCCCACTGAACTTTATAACTTTTACTTCTGAATAGATTTTAAGAGTAAGTGACAAATATATTTGTTTATTTTACTCTTATTAGAGAATTGTGAAATGCCTAAGGCAGTAGTCAGATTAATTTCCCAGACTTACTTATGATTAGCAGAATCTGAAGAATCTGAAATGTTGCAGCATGAACTGCTCCCATTGAATGTGATGGTTAGTCAACATTTCCCTTCTTTAGGATATCTCAGTCCATTCTCCTAACCAAATTTCTGCTGATCAAATAAGGATTTCTGGAAGGTTATGTTTAAAAAACAACATGTGACTTCCATTCTGCAATCAAGCTTAACCCATTTTAATCCATTAATTATAATGCATTGTTATGCTGTTAATTAATAAAACCCATAAAAACATTTATGATTATATATTGGTAAATGGGTTTAATAAGGAAAAAGTATGAAGTAAAATGTTGGCATCTATTCTCTCTATTCTATAAATTTATCTTTCTGATATCAAAAAGATTTGCTTGTTTCTTTCTTCTCTAAGCTAAACATACGTTTTTAAAAATATTGTATGTAGATTCTGTTTGAAAATTCAGCTTAAAAGAACAACAAAGTTCTATCATTGGCATAGATTTGGATTGAAATTGAAATGAATTCTGTGCAATTGATTTTTAAAATCCTACATATATTTACAGCTGTCAATTTTATGAAATAAGCCAGAAGGTCATATTTTGATTCCTAATTAAAACATCAACTGATAATCATTTATTTGATTTAGTATTACCTAAATTAAATCCAGTAACAAAACCAACAAAATTAATTGAAAGGGATGTGTCATTTAGAAATACAACAGGAGTAGGAATTGAGTGTGTTTTATTTTCTTAACAGAATAACAGGGTTGGAAGGGACCTTGGAGGTCTTCTGGTCCTTCTGGCATAAGCAGGAGAACCTATACCATTCCAGACAAGTGGTTGTCCAGTCTCTTTTTAAAAGCCTCCAGTTATGCAGCACACACTACTTCTGAAGGCAAGCTGTTCCACTGATTAATTTTCACTGCCAGGAAATTTCTCCTTAGTTCTAGGTTGCTTTTTTCCTTGATTAGTTTCCATCCATTGTTTCTTCTCTTGTCTTTGGAAAATAGGTTTACCCTCATCTTCTTTGTGGCAACCCTCAAATATTGAAACACTGCTATTATGTCATCCCTACTCCTTCTAGCAACCTCATTCCAGCAACCATTTTTATATGTTTAGCTCCCACCCCCCTAATCATCTTTGTTGCTCTTCTCTGCACTCTTTCCAGAATCTCTACATCTTTTTTATATAATATGGTGACCAAAACTGGATGCAGTGTTCTAAATGTGATCTTACTAAGTCTTTACAAAGCAGTAGTAACACTTGATGTGATCTTGATTCTATCCCTCTGTTAATGCAACCTAGGATTGTGTTGGCTTCTTGATTTATAATAATAAAATAACTTAGTATTGGGATACTAACAGGGATAACGTTCTAAAGGGAAACTTTCTAAAGGGCGACTTATATCTATAGTTATAGATATACAAGTGCACACACTATGGCAATATTACTTTTAAAACAAGACTTAAATCCTTCAGTTTTCCTCAAGTTTTTTTTTTTAAAGGGATTTCCATTGGTCAAATTTTCCACAAATTTTAGGATTGGTTTTCATATTTTTATTGATGGTATTCTGAATTTTATTCTGGAAGGAGGTAGAGGGCCTATGCTGTTGTACTTTATGTCATTACTTATTTCTCTTATCACTCTACACTTTTCATGTTTGGGTTTTTTGTTTTTTCATATTTCTTATTTGAAAAACCCTATCACAGAAGTTCACTCCTGGGAGTTAACTACAGTGTGTGAAGCTTTGGAAGTCCCCTGCAGACTGTGTGGGAAAATCTTTTGCTTCAACTGAAAACATATTTTTTTAAAATGTTATATAAATTATTTTATTACTCAATTATAAACCTTGTAAACATATATATTGGATATTCAAAGAAAGGAAGAGATCTGTGCATATCTGTGTATTTCCTAATGTGTCCAGTAAAACCCTGCTGCTTTTTTGCAACCAGTGGGGACCAAAATTATCAGTAATTATCATCAATCTCTGTGAGCCATATTTGGATGTTGGGCTGAAGAAAATAAAAAGGATTTTTCATTTGCTCCTTTTCTACTTAGAGATCAATAGGAAGGATGGGAAATGTATTGTCATGGTTCTTAATTCATTTTTTCTTCTTACCAGGAGAATTCTTTCAATAGCTCTTTTATGATTTGAGGACTGTATGTGAACTATATTTACATCCAAGCTGAAATTATATTCTCATCTTTTAACTATGTATGTGTCCATGTACCTGAAAGAAAGACACATACATGCTCATGAGTCTGAAAGAAAGAATACTTTCAAATCAAATTTGGATGTGTAGAGTGTTTTCTTCTAATTAATGATAATATGTTGCTCTTGTGTCTGTTTTATCTTAGATATTCCTTCTAGCATTCTGAATATCCAGTTTCCTTCAGACTATCTTCATAAGCCATATTCTCAAATCCCTGTATTATATTAGTTATATTTCTCTGAACCTTCACTATTCTCTAAATATCTTTTGAAAGCATGGTGTCCAGAATTGTATACAGCAGGGGTGAAATTCAGCTGGTTCTATCCAGATCGCATGATCTGGTAGGGCCAACTGAGCGAAGCCCCACCCACCTGTGTGGATGTCATGACATCATGACATCACTTTTTTGTAACGATTTTATGCACATTTGTGAACCGCTAGGGAAGATAAGTGAATTTCACCTCTGGTGTACAGTATTATGATTATGATTGTGATTATTCTGTTTCTTTGCATGTACATTGAGAGCTTTTTACTGGAGACAAATTCCTTATGTATCAAATCACTCATGGCCAATATTCTGTTCCGTTCTGTTCTGTTCTGTTTTGTTCCATTCCCAGAAGGGTCTCACCTGAGTAATCTTCACCCTAACTGCCCTGAATCAAATTACCTAAAACATTTCCATTCATGATTTTAGAATGAATGAACAGAATTTTTTGCAATGTATTTTTTTTATCAAGAGCTACAAGGGGATGGTGATAATGGCACAAAAAAAGAAGATGCTTGGATTTTTTTTTCTTTCATCAGATTATTTTTTTAAAAATTGGAGAGATTTCAAAGTAAAATTAATCCTGTTGAATGTTTAACACATCTATGTCATAAAGCAGCAATTCATATGCTTTAAAACAACAATAGCAAATTTATTGCATCTAATATTTAACACTTTGCTTTTAAATTTCATTCAAGTATCTATGAACCACAAGCTAAGGACTATAGCATAGAAGATAACCATCATTTGCTATGAAATCTGCATTGGAAATTTATGATTAATCTCATAATTGATTACAGAGATCCTATAATAATATATGAACGGATACCAGCATCTACACTGAAACAAGACCAATTAGTCAAGGAAGAAGGAAGTGGTAATTTGTCCTTCAGCTTTTCAGAAATTATTTGAGTTAGGACTCTAAGATCTGAGTAGCAGAAATGTGGGTGACCACCATATAAGCAAATACATGCAGGACCACTAACACTTTGCTATCTTGTAATGATATTCAGTAATTCTGCATCATGATTTGGTAGACCCATTTTAATTAAATTGGTTCTTTGTATGATATAAAGTATTTCACATTAGCACTTTTTAAGCTATTATTCTTTTTGATTCACCTGGTACATACATTCCTTTTTCTGTTGTGACATCAAAAACAATTTTTGTCATTGTGAATAAAGAATTTGAGCAAGTGTTAACATAAGGTATTTATAACCAGAAGAAAGCAACAGGCAGCTAAGAGTGAAAAAATTATAATGTATTCTTCTGCAAGTTTGAAGATGCCTTATGGCCTCTAAATAGCTTTATGACAAAAATCAATTATTTATGATAGCATAGTGCAGCATTTATAATAATAGGGTTTGGCATGCAGTGGCTTGGTTCTGTATAAAAATAAAAATGAACCTTATTTTGCTTAGTTTTCTTTTTAAGAAAGGGGAAGGGGGGGATTCTCAATTTTATCAAAATAACCAAGCAAAATATATTGAAAAGCAAGCACCCAATTGTATTTGATGATGGATAAACCAGCTCAGCCAAATGCATAGCCCTCCTGAAATGTATTTCCTATCATCAATAGTTCTATACACTGATAAAACTTAAATGTTATTAAGTCACAGTTATTATGTGGAAATCAAAACTTCTCACTTCAACACATCAACTATAATACAAACCAAAATCTTCTGTTAGGTAATTGCATCCTGCTATGTGGGCAATAGCTACAGACTGCTGCTATTATCCAGTTCTGTCTGCTGCATTCACATGGGGTATTCGTTGTAATCTCCTTTCTGCATTCAACAAGTTGCTGGCTAAATCCCTAGTGGTTGTGCACTCAGCTTCATATATAAAGCTTCACATGATATAGCCACTATCTCACTAATACCAAATGTCCAGCCACAGACAGAGAGCCAACAAAGACAGTTTTCACGTAAGTGCCATACAGACCATTAAATATTATTTATGAAATAAGTAAAAGTAAAGTCTACAGATTATTTTATAGATGTATCTGTGCATTTTTCTTTTCAAAAAGATGGCAGTAATTTATCACTGTCTTCCATCATGTAGATGGCTCTTTTTGTTTTGATTTTATTTGCTAAACTAGCTTACAGCACATACTCTCTAGGTCTGACTGTCATTAGGTTTAGGGCTCAGTCAAGGTTAGCTTGGTGGTACCACCAAGTGTTTTTTTTTTCCATCTGAAACTGCAAATAGCCAAATTAATCACTCTCTATCATACATACAAAAGAGCAGTGGGACTAGTTTATTATCTTTGCTGAAAGGATAGCTGCTGCTGGTTTTCCTCACTATTGGAACAGCTTTTATCCCAGCTGGTCAAAATGCAAATTGCAAATACTGTGAGCCAGATTATCCTTCCTTTACCCTGTTTCCTCATCTCTTTTTATTCAGCTGTTGTTGTGTTGTCATATTTTTAGATTGCAAACATCAGGGTAGGGCATCCAAGAAGAAGGTCAAAAAAGTCAAGACAGCAGCCAAAGCAGCTATCAAAGCCCTGCTCCTTCTTTTACATCCATCATACATGTTGCCCATATTTTATTTTATTTTTTTACAAAAAAGTGTGGATTTGATTGTGTCTTTGCAGAGACTATTTTGGCTTTTTAAAAAAAAATCTGTTCTGAAATATTCCTTCATTAAAACATAAAAATAAAAAATAAAGTAACATAAAACAAATGAGAAGTACAAAAAACCTTATTATGAGTTATAGAATTATTTTAAATTCTTTGTGAAATCTTTTAATATTTGATATGAAGTGTCTCATTTTTTGAGACTGAGTGATCACATGTCAGAGATGCTCAGGTTCAGTCATAGGTACCTCTCCTCTACCATCTTGATCATCTCCCCCGTCTCTGGTTATAATCAGATTTAGTTTCTGTTAAATTTGAAGAACAAAACTTGGAAACTATTAGTTTATATATGTTAGTATATAAACTAATATACTAACCGGCGGGAGGCTCCACCCACTGACCCGGATGTCATCATAAATAATATGCACATGTGCAGAAGCTTTTACGCATGTGCAGAAGTGTGCATGTGGGCGCGATGTGAACCAATAGTAAAGGTAAGTAGAACCTACCCCTGGAGTGAAACATAAAATACAGGCTAGTAGGAATCAAATGTGAGGCCACAAATATATCCAAAAAGCAGCAATAACAAATTATTTCCATAATACTACCAAGAAAGTACCCAAGGCATTTTGCCACTTAAAGCAAAGTTTGACTTGAAGGTCTTTTTACTTTAACTTTATATAAAACGATATTCCAGAAATAGTTTGTATTTACATTTTTAATTTGCAGATCCTCTCTGCAAAATCTCTGAAAGGGTTGCTTCACAAAGTAAACCCCTCCTCTGAATAGTATCTACATCTCCAGAAGATCCAGTGCTTCAAAGACTTTCCTGATTGTCTCATTGTGAATTCTTTCAATTTGCAGAAGCAATGTCTGTTCATGCATGCACAGGCAGCCAAAGACAGACTTCGATTCACCTGGGCCAAGAGTTCCAGAGGTTGCAGTTACTTTAGTACTTTATGGAGTGGCTGCTTTATTCATACCACTGAAGTTTGCTAAGCACCCCTTTCAAAGGCTTTGCGCACTTATCTTAGCCTGGTGAAGTGCTCATTATTTTCCCTCTAGTGAACCAATGCATTCACAAATATTGTTTACATAGATCTATTCCTTTTAAAACATACTCATCTGACCTTTTTCTGTTTACAGTCAAGTCTTGCCTCAATGTCCATTTGTCTTACAAACTCACCTCTCAGTAGACAGACTATCTAGGAACGTAACTGTTCTTGTTTCAATTTTTTATGAGCGCAAATTTGGTGAGATACCTTGCTGATACTGTCCTGGATATATGAATGAATGAAAAACAAGTAGAAAAAAATTTGGAAGTTATTGATTTAAGTTAAGGTAAAATTAATATTTTTATAAAGGTCTGTAAATTATTTGTACACTAGATATCCATTCACATAATAGTGTGTGAATCTACAAGCAGTAATGTTCCAACTGTCATTAGTTGAACTTATACTGCTTTGACTTTTTCCTACTTAAATGTTCTGGTGAATATTGAATTTGAGAAGCATATTCTCTCATTTTGCTAAAACTTGATTGAATGCTCCTGCCTGGAATCTACAGTACATATCTTATAATATTTGGAAACAGGAATGCATAAACAAGGAAATAGGCTTTCTGTGAATATTTTAAGCATCTTCTTGCAAGATAATACCCACTTTTCCTCATACTTACTTCCCATGAAAAATGTCCTCTTTCTTCTTATTTTTGTAATTTGAGGAAGTTCAAAGTCAGTGGTGGAATTCAATTTTTTTTACTATCGGTTCTGTGGGTGTGGTTTGGTAAGGGTGGTATGCCTTGGTGGGTGTGGCTTGGGGGCATGGCAGGGAAAGGATACTGCAAAATCTCCATTCCCACCCCACTCCAGGGGAAGGATACTACAAGATCACCATTCCCACACCACTCTGGGGCCAGCCAGATGTGGCATTTGCTGGTTCTCTGAACTACTCAGAATTTCCGCTACTGCTTCTCCAGAACCTGCTGAATAGCACCCCTGTTCAAAGTCCCTTCTAACTCAATGTACATGGGGTGGGGCATCTTTGAAACATCTTTGCCATGAAGCAAGCAAAACATATTCTATATATGAAAGGGACAGAGGTTACCTTGTGATGGTACAATAGCAATAACAAAAGCACTTAGACTTATATACTGCTCCATAGTATTTTACCATACTCTCTGAGTGGTTTACAGAGTCAGTATATTGCTCCCAATAACCTGGGTCCTCATTTTACCAATCTTGGAAGCAGGAGTGGGTTCTAAATTTTTTTACTACCAATTCTGTGGGCGTGGCTTATTTTGTGGGCATGGCTTGGAGGTCATGTAACTAGATGGCCATGGCTATGTGTATAGTGACTACTCAGAGGGCTGAAAAAATTCATTTCTGACAGGTCCTTGCACTTTTGACTGGTCCTCACACTTATGACCATCCTCACATTTATGCCCGTGCAGCATTCTTAACAACCATGTCACTCATTTCACAACTGCTTCTCTTCACCATGGTGATAAGATAGGGCAAAAAACGTAAAATGTGAGGACAGTCGTAAGTTTGAGGACTAGTCAAAAGTGCGAGGACCAGTCAAAAATAACCTTTTCAGCCCTCTGAGTAGTTCATATGCATAAAAGGATACAGCAATAGAAAGAGATGAAGGAAGGGAAGGGAAATTAGAGTAGGAGTGAGGGTAAGAGAGGGAGGAAGAGAGGAGGAGAAGGAGAAAGTAAGAGGAAGTAGGGAAGAGAAGAAGGGGGGGGAAGAGAAAGTAAGAAGGAAAGAAAGAGAGGGGTGATAGTTTTGAGGAGAAAGATTGAAGTACAATAAAAAAGATGAAAGGGAAGAAAGCCAACCCCAAACAAATATAAAGATATTAAGATAAAGAATGAATTCTTAAACTTTAACGAATAAAAGAGAACACATATAAATAAATAGCAATAATTAGAAACATGCATACAAACATACAATGTATTTTCTTTGAACAGAGTATTTGGCCGGTTCACAAATTTAAACAGTGTTTAGTCATTTCAATTAAATTTACAATTTCTATATTTCCTTTTTGCTATGTTTATTCCTCATCTATTGTTTTAAAAAACCAATATTACCCTTCATCCTCATCTCTAATCTTAATCAAATTCAATTTTTGCTTCTATTCTATATTATACCCCTTCCCATTGTCATCTATTTTTATATCCATCCTCACATTGGTTAATTATATAATATTACAGTTGTTTAATACAAATTCAACATTTTAATATAAATCAATTAGTTATATAACTATCTTTTTTGTATATTAATCAATATGAACATGAATATTCCAATTATTTCCATGCAATCCAATTTCTTACAAATCAATTAATTATATTTACCAATAATAATAAACCAAATAATTTCTCCCATATATTCCTCCAAACCACAACTTAACCATTTCTGCTTTCAACACAATATACAATTAATAGTATCTCAATTAGTACCCTAGTTAAATAGAGCTTTTTTTCTTTTGTGTTTTAAAATCTTGAACTCTTCTCTTTTGCCCTAAATTTCCCATTGTTTGCAGTTTTGCACCTACCTTTCTTGGTGAGGAAAAAGAAAAAGAAATCTCTCTCTACCTCATTTTGTCACATCGCAGCAGACCCTGCTTTACTTTCAGTTTCAATTTTTCAGCATAGCTAGGGGAAAAAAATCTGCTACAATACTCTTTGCAGATAGCAACAGAGCCCTGCGCAAAACAGCTGAGAGCAAATCAGCTGAGAGTCGGGAGGCCAATCTAATCAACTTGTGCTAATTAAACTATGCTGTAGCTGAAAGAGGCTGTTTTTTTTCTATTTTTGCAGGCATCGGTGTACTCATTTGTTTTCTTTTAACACTGATCAGCTGTAGGGCGGCCCTTTGAAGCCCTGTGGCAAGAGTTTAAACAGTTTCTTTCCCTCCAGCCATCAGCTGGGACTCAGGAGGCAGCAATAGATTGGGAGTGGGCGAGTTAAGTGAATGGTGACTAGGCCAGGAAATGGTTCGGGGGCGTGGCCAGCCAATCTTATTACCAGTTCTCCAAACTATTAAATTATTTTACTACCGGTTTTTGCGAACCAGTGTGAACTGGGAGCAACCCACCACTGCTTGGAAGGATGGAAGGCTGAGTCAACCTTGAGCCAGTCAAGATTGAACTCCAGGCTGAGGTAAAGTTAGGCTGCAATATTGCATTCTAACAATTGTGGCACCACAAAGTTTCAGTAATGTGGATATCTCTACAATAAATCTTATTAAGTGGATAACATTTCTAGATGAGCAACAATATACATATAATAAAGAAAACAGACTCTACACTGGTACTTAGAACAATATGAAAGAAAAAGAAAGAAAAAAGTAGAAAGAAGGGAAAGTCCCAGATACTGAGTTTTAAAAAATGGTGAGAAATTATCACACACTGGCTCTTCCACACCTACAGTAAGTACTTATTTACATAATCATCAAAGCACTTATTGCACCTAGCTGCTGAAAATAATACTTTAAAAAAATACTTTGACGTTGATGTTCTTTGAACAACTAATAGGATTGCTATATAAAGATATATGAAATAAATGTTCAGTAATATTGTTCTTCATTGTACCCTATTGTTATTATATGCACTTTATAATTCCAATATACAGATGTTCATTTTTTCAGCTATATTCTTGTAGTGTTATGTTAATTCATTTGACTATAATCTTTTCAATCAGCTTTCTTTTGTCAAGAAAAGAAGGAAGGAAAAAAGGAAGGAAGGAAGAGAAAGAAAGAAAGAAAGAAAGAAAGAAAGAAAGAAAGAAAGAAAGAAAGAAAGAAAGAAAGAAAGAAAGAAATCTGAAGTTCAAGAAAGTTATTGACTTTACTTTTTAACCATATTAGCAATTTTAATATATTGAAATTTATTGATAATATCCTTTCTGTCCTAGTGAGCAATTTTCAACTAAACTTTTTTTTTTTTCTTTCCTGGGAAATTCTGTTAAAAGACACTTTGGTGTAGCAATGCAAGAAACTAAAAGACTTTGGGTTCCATATGTACCTTAAGCTTGGGCCTGTCACTCTCTCAGTCTAGAAAAAATGCAATGACAAGTTACTTCCCAAAAATGGTGCCAAGAATATTTCAAGGATTTGTCCAGACTGTTGCCAAGACTCAAGACTGTCTCAAAGGCACCAAGAAAGAAATTTGGTTTTGGCTTCTTCTTTTGAACTAGAGCAGTGTAATTATTTTTTAATAATTTCTATATATGTATGTTAAATCTAGGATTATGGTTACGTTTGCTAAATGGCTCAATACTTCACCCTTAAAATCTACACTGGTTTCTCTTGTTTATTCTAACTGCTCCAAGGCATACTTATTTACTGCATCTCGACATTTTATCTCTCTGTAATGACCTCAACTGACATATGTGCAGCCATTTCAAAAGTTATCTGTTATTATCACGTTCACAGTTTTGATGACATTTCAGATTTCAGCCTTAGCATCACTGCCTCAAATTACATCGTAATTTCAGTAGAATCAGTAAGCCTAATAATTTTTTCATGTTCCCATTTGAGAGTATTTGTGTTATAAATTTCTAATTTATTTGATTGCAAGTTTTATTAGCTATAAAAATAACCATATTTCAGCTTGACCTAACTCTGGTAAATCCATCAGTTTGGCATTCAGAGATGACAGCAGCTATCACTGGGTGTTCCATGAAAACACGTGTTGAAACAGGTCCATTTCTTGTTGGCAAGAGCTTTAGTGCCTTGCAACAAGTTTCAGAGACCAATGTCAGGAAGTAGCATGATCATCACGGTTGATGGCCAAAGACTACCTGTTTGCTCATTTCTCTGACGGATATCCTATCTCTATAATGAGATAGAGATAGGAAAGAAGATGGTGAAAACAGTGCAAATATTTTATTGAGAAGTGGGAATGGGCAGACTTCAGATAGCCTGGTCCCAAGCTATGAAGGGCTTTAAAGGTGACAATCAGCACCTTGAATTGCACTTAGAAGAAAATCAGCAACCAATGCAGCTTCCACAGGAGAGATAACACATGTGCACACCGATATCTCCACAAAAACAGTTCTCGAGAAACTCATTGCCACCAGATTGTGATCTGACCATATCAGGGGGACCAAATACAAGTCCATCAATTCCAGGTCACATTGGAAATGCTCTGACAAGAACAACAAATCAGGTGTGTGCCCACTATTCCTAGTCGGGCCCTGGATAACCTGGAACAGGCCCATGGAAGTCATGGTTTCCATGAAATCCTGGGCTATCTCTGACTCCACCCCAGTTTTTCACATACTGGTGGATGGCACAAGGGGTATAAGAGACATACAACTTGGTATAAATGATTTCTGAAGAATTATGCATTCTGAGATTTTTGTGCTTTGAGCATTAAACATTTTGTCTATATTTCATTATTAATAAATGTGTCCAATACCAAATGATAGCAATGACAGATTCCATTGTAGACATAGAAAAAACTATAGAATAGTTTTTCTGACAATAGATGAGAACTCCATCAGAAACAATTCAATATGTTTTTTTTTATTAAAAATGAACACTAATTAAAGTGATAAATTGATATGGTAATTGTAGTACTGCTACATCTCTACACTGATGAATGATAATATTAAAAATTGTTAAGAAGCATATGTAGAAAGTAAGAAAATAAACACAAGGAACAGAAGTGGAATTCTTCCAATCCAATCCAATCCAAGTTATAATTCTCAAGAAACTGCTCTGGAGCAGACTCCATTTAATGATACACAGAAATATACACACATACACACATCTATAGATATTTGGATGTTTATTTGAAAATTTTTTACATCTATATCCTAAAGCACCTAAGAACAAAGAAAGGGAACTATGTCTCTACAGATGTTGATAAACTATGACTCCAGCATCCTTCACTATTGACTATAATGGCAAAGGCGGCTAGTAGTTGTATTGCAACTATAGTTGCAGGAATAGTATTTGCCCTAAGAGACAATCTCAACGAATTTAGTATAAGTTAACCCTGATGTACAGATTACATTGGATTGTATATTGTTTTAAGATGTTAAATTTTATTAGGTATAATGTATCCTAGTGGTGCCAGATAATGAATGTTCAAAAATCTTCTCTGTGTGTGTATTTGCATTTGTATAGCTTCAGATATAGCTACAGATACAGACACCTACTGAGTTTGTGGATGATGCATGATTTTAATTAAGCCATTTATGGCTTACCTTATTAGGATGTGCTATTTAGTAAGAAAGTGGTATAAGGTTTCTGCTTTTCTTTCCCAATACTCTGATGCTTACCTTCTGTCATAAAGATGTGGGGAACAATACAGGAATGAGGAAGATGAGCCTCAGAAGTCTTCGCAGGGGGCAGCAAATAGCAGAGAGGTGTGGGGGTAATAAATAACAAAAGATATGTTGTGATTATGCTTTAATCTTTTTGATGAAAGTATCAGATTTTCTGGAGATCTTGGATGAATTTATCTCAATTTTTTGGATGCCAAATAAATCAAAAGTATAATTTAAAAACAGACTGTGGTTTTAAGCTTAGTTTCTAAGTCTAATGAACAACCACCTTTCAAATATATAATTAAATAGAGAATATGGGAAAGCAGTATAAACTTATCAACTTGTAATAAATCAATAACAGAATTCAATAATAACTTTTTTGGAATAGGTTCTGCTACTGGGGTTCCAATACATTGTGAATGTATTCTTTCACTTATTTATTTTTTAGTGTTCTGAGATAGAATTGTGTGGCAAAGAGAAAAGAAATTTCATGCTTTTTTTTTTTACTTTTTTCTGTGTATTTCATTCTTTTCCAACAAACATACAATCTATAGATGGTATGACACCATATATAATATAATACTACAGTACTATTATTATGTGTGATGAAATCAATGGCTGAAAGAAGACCCTGATGGGGAGAGTTAAGAATTATTCCATCTTGGACTCCATGGAGGGAGAGGAAACATATGAGATCAAAGATTTAGGACTATATCAGGTGTTTCCAAGAGAAGGAAGACAATCTGGCAAAATTCTTGTGAACTGATGACTCAACAATAAAGAAAACCTCTTGATGTAATTCTCAGAGCTGTTCTAGTTGATTGCACCTGAGATCATTGTATATAATATTGTATGATAATGCTACAGATGGCATAATACCATTTGTATTATGAATAGATTAGAGGATGTCTTTATGATCTGAAAACCCATCTGTTTTCAATATCTGTTTAGTTTTCTAGCATCCTCAATACCAGTCACTGACTTCAAAATGACCAGTATGACTCGGCAAACTCTGCCTGTTTTTAAACATGTGTAGCATATATTGGACCTACATAAAAAGAATATTTTTGGATCATACAGTCACTCCTGTCATTTCAAAGCCAGTGATTGCTGCAGATGTTCTGTTAACCTACAACTCTTTTCTATGTGAATCAAGTTTTATTATAACATCCATTAAAAGCAATAAGGTTATTTCTGAGCTTGTGGCATTATGAGATTTATAAGTTAGTATGTTTGTTTTTCTGTTTTAGTTTCCATTTATCTAAGTTGGTTCCAAGACAGTTGTACTATGTGGAAATGCTATATATTTTTAGTTTCTCACCCAAATCTTATCTTCTTGGTTAAATAACTGATAATGACACCATCTCTCAGATGTCCTTCATCTTCACTGAGAATTGGGTGTTAGCCTTATTTCAATCAATATATTCTTGTCTAGCATGTCAAGATGGTTGTATAAGTAAAGATAGTCTATTTATACTCAAGGGATATGTTGTAGTTTCTATTTCACCATTCATGGCACTTACATTTTTGGAAAAAAATGTTAATATTGATTTGGAAAAGGAAGAAAATTAAACATTATACCAACTTCTTCAACCCAGTACCTTCTGGTTATTTTGTGATTACATTTCCTGGAATTTGTAACTAAAATAACAATTTGGAAGGCACCAGAAAAAGTAGATCTCTGTGGTAGTCAAAGCTGCTGGGCATTTAGCAAGCCTGGTATAGCACAGATTGAGATTAGGAAAACCTGAGTTCAATACCTCTAAGATATTAAATACTCTTGGTGACTTACTTTCTCTCAGAATTATAATTATAACATGGAATATAAAATATATGGAACCCCAAAGCAACTACCCAAAGCTATACCTGCTAAGCCTAAGAATAGAAGACTAGCTCAATAAATTTATTATCTTGCTTCACTGTTTTGATATGTCAACTCACAATTATTTCTGTTATAAGTTTGTTTCCAAATACAGGGAACATTGTATAAATGTAACTTCAGACTTTTTTCTGACCTTGGTGATAAACTTTCTTAAAAAGTTGAGATGTCCCAATTGTAGTCACAATCCTTCTCTGGTTTAAATTTATCATCTCTTCTTCTGTCTCTTCAATATATAATGTATGCTTGAAGTGGTGAAGAATTTTTTCAGTGACACCGCTAAAGTGGTGGAAGTTCTTTTCTAGACAATTCTTTAAAATTGAGTTTGCAACCATGCAAAATCCATGGTTGATTTGTGTTAAATTTATGAGACCAGCTGTTGATTGTCAATTTATTCCTATTCTGAGCAGAAAGCTAAAAGAATAGGAATATATTGTTAAAATGTAAAAAAAAAAGTAAATAGGATAAAAGAAATATATCATTTAAAAGTATGTCCTCTTATCAGTACTTACTGCTTTTTAAAATTAATCCAATCTTATAGCATCTTGAGGGTTGCCTACACCATTTATGCATATGGTACTTGTTGTAGTTAGAAGAGAACCATTCGAAGAGACTGGGCATGGTATTATGTTGTTTATTGCTGGCCAAGATAGGAAACAGCATGCTATGGTGCTATGTTAAGCTCCAGCCCTTGTAACTCTAATGAATGCTGGCTGTGAGAAAAATGAAGTTCAAGTTGGCATAAAAAGAAGAAGAAAAAAGAAAAGAAAATATACTTGCCTTTAGTTCATGTTTGCCTAAACCTATGGCACCTGCTATGGCCTGGAGTATAGTAAATGTAAATTACATTTGCAATGCAGTTTCACTTAATGAACCTATTGAAGTCCTGCAAATTTTATATTATAGGGACACCACTGTGTGTGTGATCACATGTAGAATTGAAGACAGTAAAGCAAAGTGTTTCCATGAATAAGTATTCTAAAATTTAACATCTTGCAGAGATGGATTAAGCATTTGATTTTTGAGGATACAGCTTTTGAAATCAAATTTTCCTGCTGAGCACAACAGTCTAGAATGATGACCAGAGTGGACTAAAGCTTCTCCACAGTCTTTTAAATTACTACACAATTTATATTGTAATAAACCTGACATGGTTGTGGGGCTTGCATGCTCTGAGGATGATAGCTATGTCAAGGTTCAACCATACTGGATAGGGTTCATAAGAAGAGTCAGCTGAAGAGTGTTTCTCCCATAAAGAATGTGGTAAGAATTAATATACAAAAGCTCATAGTGGATCAATTATCACCTAGGTCAAAAAAGACTATAATTTCTGAATATCTGGTGACAAACAGATTACAGGACCCAGGACCCAAGACCCAGGACTGGTTGATTGAGCAAGCAAGGCCAGCACTTTAGGACCATTGGAAGAAAAGTTGTTTATTATCACAAATATATGAAGAATGAAAACAAATGGTCTGTAATTACAAATCAAGTCCAATAGAAAAAAGATATTGGAAAATATTTCAAATTATCCCGAATCAGAAATAATAGAACAGAGGCTAGCAGATTAATATAGATTATGATACAAGATAAAGTAGTTACACTACTTTATGGAAATGGAAGAACTGCAAATGTCTACTCAGGCCAAAGAAATTGAAGCTTTGCCAAAAACAGCTCATATTTTACAGGTAAAACTGCAAATCAGCAGTAGAGAAAGCCATTATAGATATGGAATCATTTTCATTCTTAAACTGGGCATTCTCCTCTGCTTTCTCCTCAGAGAGAATAAAGCCCCTTATGAAAAAGTGAAACTAAGAACAACTGAGCATCTAGAACATCAAAAATAACAGAATAAGATTACTGTCAACTAACAAAGCATCCCTGGCCTGCTCTCAAACTGCCATAATCAAGGTGGATGAGAAAATGAACTTTGCACCTGCAGTGAGGGAGCACTTCAGTCAAAACAAAAGCACATTCCAGCCATCTGTCTGTCAAGGCCATCTCCACAGTTACCCACAGTGGCCTGAGGGGAGTGATCTCTACAACCTGTGAAAGTTCTTTGTTGTAGAATGTGACTGATGACATACCTTGGGGGAAGGGCAAAACAGGGTCAGAACCAGGATGTAAATTAAGTGGGGTCAGAGTTGGCTTCACTTGGAACATGCCGACATGAAGCTCCTAATAAATAACTGGATTTCTTTTGAAGCTTGGTTCAAGGATCATGATTTAATTAGGGCATCGGTCTGAACCAGGGTGAAATCTAATTTTTTTTGCTACCGGTTCTGTGGGAGTGGCTTAATTAGTGGGCGGAGCTTGGTGGTAAGGTGACTGGGTGGGCGTGGCCAAGTCAATGTTACTTCTTTGCCTTTTTTAACACAACACAACACAACATAACTGTAAAAGCAGCTGTACTAGATCCAAAATGGCCCCTGCAACAAGCAGGAACCTCACACAGCCACAAAAAGCCGCCCAAAAAACAACTTTCATGCTTTACACACACACACAATGCAACACAACACAACTGGCTCACCCACAATGTAAAAGCAGCTATGCTAGACCCAAAATGGCCCCTGCAGCAAGCAGGAACCTCACACAGCCACAAAAAGCCCACAAAAAAACAACTTTCACACTTTACATACACAAAATTCCACATACAGCTTTATGAGATTTTGTGTGTTTGTGTAGTTAGAGTGAAACACTACAGAAACAAACTAAATCTCAGAAACCTGCACAAATATTATTTTATTTTAATTCATTCTTATTTTTATATAAAAGCAGCTAAATTTAAAACTTCCTAAATTTTAAATGGCTAGGTCTAAAAAAACCCCAATTAACTATTTTTTTATAGCTCCCAAAAGGGAAAAAACCTTACCCAATAGAACAGGGATCTCCAACCTTGGCAACTTTAAGACGTGTGGACTTCAACTCCCAGAATTCCTCAGCCAGCTTTGCTGGGAGTTGAAGTCCACAAGTCTTTAAAGTTGCCAAGGTTGGAGACCCCTGCATGCAGGAAGACAGGCAGGCAGATAGAGCTGCTCACCAATGAGCTTGATTGAAGGCAGGGAGATTCAGTTGCTAGCTGATGCAATGGATTGCAGGTATTACAGCAAGCGAAGCAAAGCAGGTGTGCGAAGGTCAACAAGCTGGAGGCAAGGGTAGGGGCGGATTTTTGCTAGCCAGCTAACCGCAGGCAACTCAGCTGGGATCGTCAGAGCTTGGATCGCCAGAGGCATTTAAAAGAAAAAAAACTTTTTTTCTTTTAAATGGGTCTGACAATCCCAGCTGAGTTACCTTGGATCGTCAGAGCTTGGATCGTCAGAGCCATTTAAAAGGGAAAAAAAGGCTCTGATGATTCCATGGCTCAGCTGGGCATGGGGGGCGGGGGCAGGGATTTTTGCTACTAGTTCTCCAAACTCCCCGCCCCCATTGCTAACTACTCGCCTGAGCCGGTCTGAACCAGGAGCATTTCACCCCTGGTCTGAACCCTAACAATTACATTGAATCTTGTTACAAAACAATTAAACAAAAATTAAAAGATGCCAATTCTGTAATATCAAATATGAGCATAAGATGACTGCAAGAAAAAAACCCTAGCTAATGTACAGTATGGCTGCAGTTCTAGCTTGGATGTGAAATCAAAAACTAAAAAATGCTAAACAGTACACCACCAAAATCAGGTTGGAAAATAAGATTAGCATGCTAAGATTAGATGTAAACCATATAGTCCAGATGAATAGATTGCAATGAACCGGCCAACATATAATAAAGAAGAAACAGTGTATTTCTGGGTGAAGCAATGGCTGCAGCAATGGGATTGTTATGTCCTTATAAGGACATCCGCCTGGGATTGGCTGCAGATCCTTTCGGCGGGAGTTTTGAATCCCTGTCAGTGGGCGGTGCGTCTGCCGGAGTGTATATAAGGAGAGCTCCGGCAGCGCACAAGCCGTTCAGTTCTTGTTATTAAAACTTGTTACTTGAACCCTGCTGGTCACTTCTTCTTTCCTGCGCCGATCTAACACTGGCGACGAAGGTCTAGAGAAGAACCTCCGCGTGGCACGATCGCCATAACGAGCTGAAGTCACTCGACGCGGTCTGAGAAATGGCAACGCCGCAAGCGCCGTTCGCCTCACTGGCTCCCTTCAACCCCAGCCGGGAGAAGTGGAGTTCGTATATGATACGTTTCCGCCAATTCCTCCGGGGAAACGGCTACAACAACCTAGACGACGAGAGGAAGAGGGCTCTCTTCCTCGCTAACTGCGGCTCCGACGTTCTGGAACTCGCCGTCAACCTCGTCGCACCCAGGGACATTGAAGTCATGTCCTGGGTGGATCTGCAGACTGCCCTGCAAGACCACTATGCCCCAACGGGCACCCCCATTTCGAACCGCTTTACCTTCCGCCAACGTAATCAGAAGGAAGGCGAATCGCTTAAAGACTTTGTGGCGGCATTGCGTCAAATCGCTGCTAACTGCGAATTTGAGAACGTTGACAATGCCTTACGCGACGGGATCGTCTTCGGGATGAGAGATGCCAACCTCCAAAAGAAGTTCCTAAGCAGAAAAAGACTGTCCTTGAAGGACGTTCTTGAGGAGGCTACGGCTGCTGAAACATCCGAGACCGCCGCTGCTGCCATGCTCCAGTCCCGAGGGATCCATAAGATCCGCAAACCGTCATCGGAATCATCCGACGACTCGTCCACTCCGACTGATTCAGAGGGAGAATCAACCGTTTTAAAAGTTTCCCGCCCAACCAGGCGGGAAATTCAAAACGATGGCCGCCGCGCCGCTCAGTGCGGCAGTTGCAAGGGACACCACCCCCGCCAATCCTGTCGCTGGCGGGATGCCACCTGCAGACGCTGCCTTAAGAGGGGGCACATCGCAGAGGCATGCAGAGCCTCTGATCCTGTTCCGGAGTCGATCAAGCCCCAGAATCCAGAAAATCGTCGCGACTCCCAGAGGTCGTCCAAACGGTCCTCAACCCAGCAAAAGCGCGACGACCGCACCAGTTCTCATGGCGGCGCTGTGAACCAGACAACGATCGCCCTCACCAGCACCAACAGTGCCACAAAATTCCACGTGACACTGTTGGCAGAAGGCTTGCCGTGCACGATGGAAGTCGACTCAGGCTCCGTCTATTCGATCATCGACTGGCACCAGGTCAAGAGGCTCAAGCCGAATCTCTCCAAGCGCCAACTTGAACCTCTGCACTCCAAGCTGGTGGATTTCGGCGGCAACCCCATCGGCGTCATCGGGCGGACCAACCTCCGGATCGCCTTCAAGCAGTTCCAGGGCCAGCTTCCCATAACCGTCGTGGAGCATAGCCGCCCGACCCTGCTGGGCGTGGAGTGGTTCCAGCCGCTGGGGCTTTCTATTGGAGGCATCCACCAGATTAGCTCAGGCGAACTCGACTCACTCATCGGAGAGTTCCAAGAAGTCTTCGATGGTAAGTTAGGGACGTTTTTAGGGAAACCCATCTCCTTTAATCTGGACAAGGGGGTAACCCCAATTCGGCTCAAGCCCCGCCGGGTTCCATTTGCCTTGCGGGCTAAAGTAGACGCTCAGCTAGATAAGCTGATTGCCCAAGGTATTCTGGAACCCATCGATCATGCTTCATGGGAAACTCCCATTGTGACTCCCATGAAGCAGGATGGATCTGTGCGCATCTGCGCCGACTACAAAGTGACCATCAATAAGGCGTTGCCGCAGAGCGCATACCCCGTGCCAGTAGTGCAACATTTGCTGCACTCACTCGGCAAGGGCAAAATTTTTGCAAAACTGGACCTGGCCCAGGCTTACCAGCAACTGCCAGTAGATCAGGAAACGGCGGAGGCACAGACTATTGTCACCCATAGAGGCGCGTTTAAGTGCAACCGTCTCCAGTTTGGAGTCAGTGCAGCCCCTGGCATTTTCCAATCCATGATGGAACGCCTTCTCCAAGGCGTTCCAGGGGTGGTGCCTTATTTCGATGATGTACTGATCTCTGGGGACTCAAAGGCTCAACTCCTGGACCGGCTGAGGCTAGTTCTCCAGCGTTTCAGGGAGAAGGGCTTGAGAGTCCGGAGGGACAAGTGCATCATTGGGGTACAGGAAGTCGAGTTCCTGGGCTATCTGATAGATAGTTCTGGCATCCACCCCACCAAATCAAAAGTTAAAGCTATCCATGAAGCTCCCAGCCCCAAAAACAAAGCGGAGCTTCAGGCTTTCCTTGGATTGCTTAACTTCTACGCTATTTTCCTCCAGCAGAAAGCCACTGTTGCTGAGCCGCTCCATCGCTTGCTGGCGAAGGCGGTTTCCTGGAGGTGGGGACGTGAGGAAGAGTCTGCATTCAGAGCCGTTAAGCAACTCCTGACCTCTGACAGTGTGCTCATTCAATACAATGAGACACTGCCCCTCAGACTGACCTGTGACGCTTCCCCGTACGGAGTTGGCGCTGTGCTCAGCCACGAACTGCCTACCGGTCGTGAAGCCCCCATCGCATTTTTCTCAAAGACTATGTCTAGTGCTGAGCGCAACTACAGCCAACTGGACAAAGAGGCGTTGGCTATTGTTGCAGGGGTGAAGCGCTTCCACGAATACCTGTATGGACGGCAATTCACCATTGTCACCGATCACAAGCCTCTCCTCGGCCTACTAGCAGGGGACAAGCAGACCCCAGCATTCATGTCCCCCCGAATGACGCGCTGGTCCATATTCCTCGCCGGCTACTCCTACAGCCTCGTCCACCAGCCTGGTAAAGCCATCGCAAACGCCGACGCGTTGAGCAGGTGCCCATCCGCCGAATCTGTGGAAGACCCGGCCCCCACGCTCGAGCTGCTGCATATTGACAACGACAGCAACTGTCCCGTGACATCTGCCGACGTAGCGACGCACACGCGAGCTGACCCCATCCTCCGCCAAGTCCACTCCTGGGTCCTGAGAGGCTGGCCGACTCGAATTGACAGCGACAACTTCAGCCCGTTCAGCCGCAAGCAAGGGGAGCTGTCCACCATGCGCGGCTGTTTACTATGGGGAGATAGGGTGCTGATTCCCAGCACTCTTCAACGAAGGACTCTTACGGCGCTGCACAAAGGACACCCGGGCATTGTCCGGATGAAAGCCCTGGCACGGAGCTACGTCTGGTGGCCGACACTGGACAAAGACATTGAACATTGGGTCGCCAGGTGTAGCCCGTGCCAAGAAGTCAGAGCCGCCCCGCCTCAATCTGACCCGATGCCCTGGGAGACTCCGAGCTCCCCCTGGTCGCGCATTCACATAGACTTTGCGGGCCCCATTCATGGGCACCACCTCCTCATCGTGGTTGATGCCTACTCCAAGTGGTTGGAAGTCGTTCCCATGGCATCCACCACAACGGAAGCTACCATCCGTGCCCTCCGGCGCCTTTTCGCGACCCATGGACTCCCTGACGTTTTGGTCTCAGACAACGGGCCCCAACTTACGTCCGTGCCCATGGAAGCTTTCCTGGCTGGCTTGGGCATTCGCCATGCCCTTTCTGCCCCTTACAGACCGGCCGGAAATGGGCAGGCTGAACGGATGGTGCGGCTCACGAAGGAGTCGCTCGCCAAAATGGGCCCGGGTGACTGGCAGGAGCGCATTGACACTTTTTTGCTCACCCAGCATATCACGCCTCACTCTGCCACCCGAAAATGCCCCGCCGAGCTTTTAATGGGCAGGAGACTCCGGTCTCCCCTGGACAGACTGCACCCGCAATACTCCTCTGAGGTGCCCGCATCCGCCAGTCGCCAACTTCGCCAGTTTTCCGTCGGTGATGCCGTTTTCGCTCTGAATTTCCACGGCTCGCCGAAATGGCTTAAAGCTACAGTACACAGCACAACCGGTCCCAAATCCTACCGCGTTGAGCTGGACGATGGACAGATCGTGAGACGTCATCTCGACCAGCTCCGCAAAAGGTGGAGGGAAGTGAGCGAAAACCACCCCGACGAGGTAGGCCTAAACCACCCCGGCGCAGTAGGCCTAAACCACCCCGACGAGGTAGGCCTAAACCACCCCGGCACAGTAGGCCTAAACCACCCCGGCGCAGTAGGCCTAAACCACCCCGACGAGGTAGGCCTAAACCACCCCGGTACAGTAGGCCTAAACCACCCCGACGAGGTAGGCCTAAACCACCCCGCCGAAGTAAGCCTAAACCACCCAGACGAGGGAGACCGGCGACCCGAGGGACGAACAAGCACCCCGGCACCTAGCCTAATACCAGATCCGGCAAGGCAAGTAGACCGGGGACAACCCAGCAGGGGAAGCCAATGTCAACCCTGCGAAGTAGGCAACCGGCAGCCCAGAGTTGGGGACCTCCAGCCATCAGTCCAGGAGACCCTACAACAACCCGCCAACCGCGCAGAAAACCAACCCTGCAAGGAAGGCCTCCACCACCCCGGCAGGGTAGGCCAGCACCAACCCGACCAGGTCGAGCAGCCCAGCGGCCAGAGGGAACATTCGACACCACCGCCAGACCAACCGCGCAGAGAGGGCCTACACCACCCCTGCAAGGTAGGCCTACGCCACCCCGACAGAGCCGACCAGTCACCATGTCCGTCCACCTGCCGCCCCGGGAGTAAGCCGGACTCGACCGGAGACCCCGGGGACTTAACCCAACCACCACCGCCGGACTCGCACCCTGACCCAGACCGGCGCGACCCCAGCCCAAAGGGGACCCGAGGGAGACCCAGGGACCTACCGTGGCTCAGGAGTTCCGGACCGGCCAAGAACAGGGATCCACACCGGCGGCTCCACGATCCGTGCAGGAACGAGGCAGACCAGCATCGCCCGCAGGCGGAGGTCCGTGACCCGGCCGGAGGTTCGGACACAGTGCCCGCGTCCTCGACGGCCAGATCCAGCCCGGCACCGGGGAAGAAGCCCCGAGCAGAGCAGACACCCTCCGTCCGGGAGAGTGTCCATCTTGACTCTGAACTGCGCAGGTCTACGCGGGCACGTAGACGTCCTGTTTATCTTAGTGACTATTTCCCTGATCGACTGACTAAGAACTAGGGGGGAGGAGTGTTATGTCCTTATAAGGACATCCGCCTGGGATTGGCTGCAGATCCTTTCGGCGGGAGTTTTGAATCCCTGTCAGTGGGCGGTGCGTCTGCCGGAGTGTATATAAGGAGAGCTCCGGCAGCGCACAAGCCGTTCAGTTCTTGTTATTAAAACTTGTTACTTGAACCCTGCTGGTCACTTCTTCTTTCCTGCGCCGATCTAACAGGGATAAACCGAAGAAATATAACAAGAACGCAGCTTGTATAAAGAAGGTGGATAAGAATAAAAAAGAAGCTGAAATGAAAGAACTTGTAGTAACAGCAGAAGGAAGATCAAGAATTGTTAGGTGAAGATGAACCTATTAAAATATCTGATTGGTCCACAGCCACAATATACTTCAAGAAGGTGAAATTGAAGAATAGTTAACATCTGACAAAAGCTACTGATAATGAAAGATTCAACAAAAATATTCCAATTATCTGCCAACAAATATATGCCAATTATCTGCTTACCAACACATTTCAAATTGCTAACTGCTGTGGTAGCTGATGCAGTCCAACAACATCTACTTGGAAAAAAGCTCCTTCTAGCTGAGCAGAGAGAATAGTACCCAAATAGCATAGAGAAAAAGATCAGTGCCTAATTAACAAGATGATCTTGGAAAACTATAAGAGAAAGAAGACCAGCTTAAATGTATCTTGGATTATTACAAGAAAATATTTGACTCCCTTCCACATGACTGGATTATCGAGTGCCTGGAAATAACAGGAGTCAATAGAAACATCAGAAGCATTCTACAAAGATCAATGGCACAACAGAAGTAACAATTGCAAGTCAATGGTGATAGACTGGGAGAGTTTAACATCAAGAGAGGACTCTTTCAAGGAGACTCATCATTATTATTATTATTATTATTATTATTATTATTATTATTATTATTATTATTATTAGCAATAATTCCTCTGTCAAAAATACAGAAATTAGCCCATGGCTATACAATATGAAAATTATCTCCCAGGCTATCCTATATCATTTATATGGATGATCTGAAGCTATGCATAAAAGCATCATCTGAAATGAATCACTGCTCAACACTATCTGAATATACAGCAAAGATATTGCAATGGAGTTTGAATGGGACAAATATACCTCCTTTACCATCAAAAATAGCGAAAAACGGAGGGAATCAAGACGCTCTATATAACTAACATTAAAAGTTTGGATTAAAATGATTTCTAAAAAGACATGGGCATCCTTGAGGCTAAGGATGCCCACCAAGCACACTGGACTCAAGAAGGAGATTAGTAGTGAATATATCAGAAGAGTAAAAGATCTAAAATCCTAATTCAGTAGCATAAATTGTGATTAAAATGTGATTAAGACCTGGGCAATTCCAGTCATTGGATATACAGCTGGAATAGAGGATTTGACTAGAAGTCATGGATAAGGAAAACTAGAAAAATAATGACAATGGATCATGTCTTTTATCTTCACAGTGATGTTGTCAGACTCTATTTACCAAGGAGTATAGCTGGGCGTGGAATGTTGCATGTACACCAGACAGTTGAAGAAGGGTAAAAAGGGCATTAGAAGAATATCTGATGGGCAGTAAAGAAGATGCTGTAGGAAGCATATCATGAAGCCTTACTGAATACCAGAGAGACGAAATGGACCTATAAGAAAGACCAACTGAAGAACAGAAAAAAGACATGGCAAAGCAAAGTATTACATGGTTGGTACATGATAAAACCAAGCGAACAAAACTGATAGTAACCAGAGCTAGCAACAGCTAGTTTGTATATTGAATCAAAGACAAGAAATTAGGCAAATTTACTTTACAATGTAAAATGAAGTAGGTATTCCCCCTAGCCATCTATTCATTTTATTAATTTTACTTGAACCAATCATTCAAGGTATGATTTATTATGTTATCTTATTTCCAAAAATAGTCCTAAAGTATGGATTTTCTATTGGTTTGAGAGAGTGGTCAGAGGCAAAAAAAAAAAAAGTTTTAAAAAGTGTCTTTTGGGAGAAAGACAAATTTCAACAAATTTGAAATTGGTTGTTGAGGAACCTACTAGTATGAAGTTATAAATTCCACTATTGCCTCTTGTCGTCCTTGATTTTATTATCTGTCTCCATCTTATTTTCAATTCTATACCGACTTAGTATTAGTAGAAAAATACCAGCCTTATCAAGAAAACAAAATACCTTGCCACATGTATTTTAATATATTAATCTACATGTTTTAATCCATAAAATGCCATGATTTTTTCCTGTATGGATTTAAGCAAAATTAATTTAGAAAAATAACTAATTTTATCCTCATTAAAAAATGCCTACAATTTCAATTCAATTAAGCCTAAGAAATATCTAATTTTAAGCTTTGCAAATAGTTCCTTATATAATGATTTGATTGACAATGGTTTTATTTCAACTGTTGCAAAAAAAAAAAATACTTTCCATTCTGAAAACAGGATCTGTTGATGTCTGGAATATTTTTTTTAATGTGACATTCTATTGATGTTGTAACCTTGCCAATTGGAATGTATATAGTTGTTATTTCTCCTCATAGCTGTAGCTAAACAGCCGTTTGATTATTACACAGGTAAAATATTCAGTGTTATGTTATAGCTACAGCAAGCATTGATTAAAGTCTCTAGTGTTCATGAAGGCTGACAGGGATTCAAAGGAGGAAATGTAAAACTTGAAGGTACAGCAGTATAGTGACATTTCACTCTATAAAGCTGCCAATATTTTAATCCTGCACGTAAATCATTTCCATCAGTTCAATTCCATATCTTAATTTGTGTAGCAAACAATGTATTGGATTGCATTATCTTTAATAATGAGGAATGAGATACAAAGTTTTCTGGTTTTCGTGACCCCTATCGGGGAGCTTCTGTTTTATGTAGGGAGGTTTAGCACCTAGAACAGTTATGGGATAGATTTCATTTTCATTCTTTGATCAGCCTACATTTCATTATTTGTTCTATACACCTTTTAGTTTCTCTGCTTTAAATGATGCCTTCATCAATGGTGATGCTGTATTCGTTTAGAGTGATGATTGATATGGTAATAGATACAGTGTGATTGAAAGCAACCTTTGTCAGTGGGGAGGCCAAATACTCAAACAGTATATTGGTCTGACTTCGCTCATTATTGGAGGCCTTTCATAGTCATATTGACTTGCTGTCCAAATGTTGTTACTTACCCAAAGCTTTCATTGTTTAAATGGTATAGACATTAGTATTGAACACGGCTTTTCCCAATATTTGTCCTAAAAATATACACATGGCTCAATTATCCTCTGAAAATGCTGTAAGTATTAAAAGAGCAGTGGAGGGAGGAGGGAAAACACTAAGAAATAAAATTTTTCATCAGTCCCACTTCAATACACATATACTTTTGTTGCAATATTTCTTGTATTAAATACCCACAGAAGCATTTATCCATTTTTCTGTTAGCATCAGAGAACTGCTTCTCCACTTTCATTGGTAAATTTTATAACAGGAAAAAAGTGACTGCAGGCGTGAGAAAAGGAAACATTTTGTGCTTTGGAAGCAAATCTTATCCAGAGACTGGCCAAATGGTTTGGGTTCATTACTCAGAACCTTGACGTAGCTATTCTTTATTTTAGCAAGTTAACCCATGTTCTTCAAATGGCCAGAAAAATATTAAATATGTCTTTTAAGTGATATTCATCTATTTGATTGCTGGCTCTTGTTAAGATTTACAGGTCCTTGATCCCTCCTTCCTTCTGGCTAAATTCTGCCTTCTTGGGCCAGCAAATCCAGAATTAGACTTTGCAGTACAATATCACATAGTATGGTTTATGCAATCTGCAGAATAAGATGATGAACTATGTTGCTATATTTCTTAGGTGAGAAGATATCATTTCTAAATATTCTCCTTATCTTTGTATATATTTTCATTACATCTTGTTACAAATCGCATCTGAAAAAAAGATTCCTAATTTTCTTATTTTTCTGATGTTTTTTTTGTCTTGCGTTTATACAGAAAAGTCAAAACTCACAAATGTTTAGTAAATTGGTTCCATATCTGTAGTATAAGGTGGTTTAACTCATTGTTGTATTTTAATATATTATCCTTTCATAACACACATTATGAGATTAGGCTATCATCATGGGAATCTTCGTATCAGTATAACTAGTGCTACTCAAAGAAATTTTATGCATCCAGTCATATCTCTTAATATACTATATCTCTGATCATCCCTCCAATTATGGTAACCATATCATACCATACAATTAAAGCAAGACAATGTTTACATTTTTATGTTAAGAATGATAAAAAAATATACATGATCAGGTTACCAAAATATTCCAACAATATTTTCATTTTTTCCTGACGTTTAATTGTTCAATCTTATTAAAAAAAATAAATATATTTACTTATTCATCCTATAACAATATATTTTGCAGATGTGTTTCTACAAATCACCAATAAGGTGTTTGGAAAACGTTGCATAAAAATGTACTTTCTTTCTCCAGGCATATTGAATATATATTCGTATCCCCAACTGCATCTATTGAAAACAGAACCCGGCAGAACAGATACAGGATATTCTTTCCAATTAGTCAGTTTTGCTTTTTAGATGTTTTTGAAATTCCAGATGAATTTGTTTTTCCTTCACCAAATTTCAATTAAAACAATTATCATCAGAGGATAAAACAGAACATGAAACTGAAATTATCTTTGACTTCAACAATAATAGTACATTCAGTAGTGAGCAGCCATCAGTAGATAGACTAACCCAAGAGGGAAAAAACAATTCAATTAGAAACTAATTGCCTCTCATTCACAGCCAACATTTTTTCTTAATGCTAAGTTGCTTATTAGATGAGATATGATTATGTAGAATACTACCACAGCTACCAAGTGCATTGAATAGATTTCTCATACACCTAGTTCTCAGTTAATAACCCTCTGTTCATTTACGGCTATTGTGATGCCCACACAAACATGGGGTCGAAATTTGTCCACTTGGCATCCTACTTGCATTTAGGATTTCAGGGGTGCTTCAACTCCACTCACCCACCTATCTCCCCCTCCCATTTCTACTCTTTTTGCCATGCTGTTAGCAACAGAGACTGCCATCACTAAATAATGTAGTCATCTGACATCATGCTATATGACTGCATTGTTCAGGCAATATAAATTCTGGACCTAATTGCCATAACTCAAAGATTTACCTCTATAAGTCAGGTAATCATAAGTCAGTATATATTTGCAGTGCAAACAAATGATGGGAGGAGGAACATCTAGAATGTGAGAGACTTCCAAAAAGTCAGGGTGACAGTTGTGAAAGTGTCCTTCTAGATAGGCTATGGGGGTTAGGAGTGGGGGGCATTGTGCTCCAGTAGTTCACTTCTTTCCTCAGTGGTCAGTTCCACTTGGTGTTAACAGGGAAGGAAAGATCATGTTTGCAGCCCCTCATGTGTGGCATGAGCCAGGACTTCTTATGATCCTGTTCAAAATCTACATGAAACCATTGGTTGAGGTCATCCACCAGTTTGATACTATCAGTATGCTGATGATAGTCAGCTCTGTATCTCAATCCTAAGTGGTGCAGGTGATGTCTTGATTCAAACTCTGGAGTCTATTTTAGTCTGGATGGGGTGTAGTGTTACTGTTTCTAGATTACTGGAAGACACACAAAAACATACTATTTAAAGCTGACCAATTTACTACAGTTTTAGCAAATAGCAGCAGATAGCATGTAAGTCAAGTGCCTAGCAAAAAGCTTACCTGAAAGAGAGCATACCATGTTTCCATGAAAATAAGACAACCAGAAAATAAGCCTTAGCCTGATTTTAAGGTACTCCTAATATAAGCCCTACGCCCCAAATAAGCACCAGTTAAGTTTATCATCAGCTGGGAGGAGCGTGTGGGTGGATATTGCCAGCACCAGAGGTGGCGAAGGCATGGGGGCCGGCAGTGTCCGGCAGCAGCCAGCACAGGTGAGTTAATTACCTGTCCAATCAGCAGGCAGGGGCAGAGGTGGGGGTAGCAGGTGATCTGGAAATGCTGCACGGGCCAGAAGAAAGCCAAGAGTCAATGGCTGGAGTGGGTGGGTGACCACAGGAGTCTTGTCTTTGTGTGGCAGCACAGGCAGCAGATGGACATGCTGTGCAGGCTGTGGAAAAGCTGAGAGTCGTTGGGCTGCTCGTCTTCATATCTCTTGGCTTGCCTGTAGCCCATGCAATGTGTTGGGATCACCTACCTTCCACCCCCATGTCTCTGTCTCTATTTGCTGCTGGTGCTGCCATGCAAAGATGAGCCTCCTGTGGCTGACCACCTGCTCTGACCCACCAACTCTTGGCTTTCCCAGGGCCCATCTGGATTGTGTGCCTCCCCCTCCATGCCTCTGCCTCTGTCTACTGCTTGGACAGGTAATCAATTCACCTGCACTGTGTGGGCTTCATAGCTCCAGAGTGTGCCGACCAAGGGGACGGTGGCTGCAGCTGCTTCTGGATGCCATCAGCTCCTGTGTGCTCACCATGTCTTGTGCATGTGCATGTGCTGGGGTTGGGGGTTGGGGGTTGGGGTGTCCAGCTGGGTTGATCACCCTGATATCATGTTTACCAGAGATTAGCCCTAATGCTTATTTTGGAGCCCCCCAAAATATAAGTTGGAGTCTTATTTTTGGGAAAACATGGTATTTACTTCAAGAAACAATAGCATAATTCAAATACATTCCAAGAGGCACAGGATGACAAATCGGTTAGTTAACCTGTCAATGGTCAAGAATCATGAAAGTGATGCAAGCACTGGAAAGGGCATTTGTGGCCTCGCAATTTCTGCTCAGACAATTATGAATGACCTGTTTAAAATATATTTCTGCCAACTGTAAAAAGAAACTAAATTGGATAGTTTTGTATATAAACCCCCAATTACAACCACATTTATTGTATATATGTAATTATGGAAATTGAACTACAATAAAATCTATGCAGTTGAGTTATACACTCCACATCAAGAAAAAGCTACATTTTTTAAACACTTGTCTAAACAGTTACTCTCCTATTCAGTTTTGGTGTATATTTGGGTATTGAAATGGGTAATAACCCAATAGATTGACAGATCCACTGATAAAGGAATTAAAGAAACACAAGGAAAACTAGTGCCCTGGTCACCTGACAATTAAATTACTGCAATGCATTTTGAGTGTTACTCAAAATGCTTGTTATTACATATAAATGGATTGCATAGGGCCTGGATATCTGAGGGACTGCTTGTCTCCAATTGTTTCTGTCTGTCCAGTATGTTCCAGCACAGTGGGTATGCTCCAAGCTATCCTCCAATGGAGTTGGCTAGATAATAAATTCACATAGATAAATAGTAAACAGCTAGCTCTTTTATATAATATAGGATAATTTGAGTTAGATAATATATGTCTCAAATGAGAACTGTGGTTGATTTGTTCAATGATCTACTTGTTTGTTTTCTTGGCTGTGAACAATTTTCCAACACCAAAATTAAAAAAAACATCAAATATTTTTATTATCCTGCTTCTTCAAAATTTTCTCTTCATTTTATTAACCAAATTAAAATTTGAAACCAGTCTGTTTCAGTAGTCTTTGAAAGGAAGATAAACTATTATTGCCCTTTAGCATAGGAATAGTATGTATTTGTATTGTTAAGGTTAACAGTCTAGTTTGGGGTAGTTTATAGTTTTTTAATCTGTTTACTTGAGCAGGTTTGTAAACTAATCAGCCAATAAATGATTGGAGCAACATACTAAAATAAAAGATATGTATATTGAATCCTCAGAATATAATTTTAGGAGGGGCTTCCGGTTGACAGCACGGCAACATCAGCCATGAAGAGCGAGTGTCTGCATTCCCATACCAAGTTCTCCCCATTGGTGGGCTCTGAAAGAAGCCAAAGGTCACGGAGAGTTGCAACTCTCCTGTCTGACCTGAGGTTCTTTTTCCCTCTCAGCCACGGCAAGGAGAACAGGCAGCCATGAAGCTGGGACAACTGAGGAACAAATGAGACGGGTGCTAGAATGAAATAGGTGAACAGTGACTGGAACTAGGGAAGATGATTCCTTTCCATGTATAACTTAACCACAAGGAATAATTTAGAACTACTTGCTCAGAATTTTTTGTTAAAGCAATGATAAAGCATTCTGAGAAAAATATCAGACCAGAAGAAAAAAATGTAAAGAGAGAAAACAATAAGTCTCTAAAAATACAGAAAATTGGATTCTTAAACTGGGAAGACATGGTAATGGGAAGGCATTTTAAAACTCTGGAATTATTTACTTTAAAAACTTATCCTGCTTCTATCATTGAATTACAGTTAAAATTACAATCAAAATAATTAAAATTTGACTGACGAGTGGCAACACTGAAATTTAAATTGAGAGCACCACCTGCTGATGAAAGGAAAATATACAAGTCTGGGAATATTTATATGAAGAATTGTGAAAATATGTACTGGGTTATATCTAACTATCCCATGAATACTGGAGACTTAAATATGAGAACAAGGAAGTTATTTAATTAAAGTGACTTCTGAATGTTATGCTGGAAGATTGAACCTGTAAAGGGATTGTAAAGAGGCTTTTAATACCTTCTGGGACTATTTAAATGGAACTGATTGATTATTTATGGGATACAAAAAACTATGATTAGTGTATTTCTTGAAGGACAATTTTGGGTCTGAATAAATGGTTCTTGGACTACTGGACAAAAATGGTTTTTTTAAAAACAAAATAAGGTGCTTCATAAGGAAGAAATGAGTGGAACCTTGAAGGAGATGGCATTGATTTTCCAAAGTACAAAGGACATCATGGAAAAAGGATTTAAGGAGATTATGTAAAAAATGGAAAATACTATATGAGGGATGATGAGTAAAGATCTAGATGCTCAGAAAAGGGAGGAGCTAACAGAAGGAATGGAGGAAAATATAGAACCAAAGAACCAGTGAACAAAAGAAGAAGACAAGGAGGAGATAATAATAAAAATAACAGTGACTGATGAATTAAACCAAGGGAAAAATTTTTTAAGAGATTTGAAAAGAGAACTGGAGATACAGGAAGATACTTCTGAATGGGAGATAGGGGTTTGGGCAGATACTTTGGAAGTTAGGCAGTGGGAGAGGGTAGAGATGGGAGAAATACTTTGATTGAATAGCCATGAAGTATTCAGACAGAGATAAAGATCCAAGTAAGAGCCTGGATAGCTCAACAGGCTAATAAGCAGACTAAAGCCTGTTATTAACATCCAGCTGTCTGCAATTGCACCAGTTCGGGTCTCACTAGGCTCAAGGTTGACTCAGCCTTCCATCCTTTCTAAGGTAGGTAAATTGAGGACCCAGTTTGTGGGGGCAATAAGCTGACTTTGTAAAAAATATACAATATACAAAAATATAAAGTATAAAATATACAAAAGTATGAAGGCTATTCCTAAACACATTGTAAGCCACCCTGAGTCTTCGGAGAAGAGCGGCATATAAATCTAATTAAAAAAAAAAAAGAGGAATATGGGAGGCAAGTCAAAAAAAGTATAGCAACTAAAGTACTGAAGCGGACAAGAGACAATGGATAAAAAGGAAAGGATTGATTTGCTTTTCCTCTTTCTTTCCCTTTCTTTTTAGAATGGTGGCATGATTAGAAGTTAGGTAGAAGTAAGAGTTGGGGGAAAAAATTGGATATACATATCTTTATATAATGGAATAAAAGTAACAATAAAATGGGGAAACTAGAGATTGAATGATGGTATTATTAAGTATGTTTTAATAATATTGTGATTGGCATTGGAATAATACATAGAAACACTGAAATAATTAAATAATTAATGATATTAATTAAAGTATTAATTAATAATTAAATATCAAAAGAACATACTATAATGTGTATTATTAAACATGTGAATTGCTATCAGAATTATATAGATTTGATGATTGTAAATAATATGATTAGAATAATTTTGTATGTCTAAATAATATTGGGATTGGTATTAGAATTGTGTATTGAAACATTGAATAATGGAATAATGAATGATTGTATCTTAATACAAATAGATGTAAAGAGTGAAATATGGGAGGTGTGAAAATGAACAGGATTCAAAGCACCAAAGTGATTGGGAGATGTTGGATAGAAAGAAAATGTCTTTTAATAAAAAGGTGACATGATTAAAAATTAGAAGAGAGATAGAAACAAGAGAAAGGGGGGGGGATATTAGTGTATACATTTTTACATAATAAAATAAAAACAATAACAAGAGGGAAGCTTAGAAATTGAATGGCGGTATCATTATGTATGATCAAATAATATGATAAATGATATTAGAGCAATATATTAAAACATGGAATAATTAAATAATGATAGACTACAACTTAATAAAAAAAGTGTATTATTATTAGAAATATATAAGTTGGTTGAATGTAATAATTATGATTAATTTTACTAGTTTTATTTGTTTTAGAATGAATAATACCCAGGTGCCACACTGTTCACACCGTGATATGTATATGTAAAATAAAATAAAAAACTTGAAACAAGAAAAAAGAATACAAGTTTAGAATATTTTTATAGCCATTACTCTACCTATTCTTAGAATTTTTCTCATGCTATATACAGTTAGAATGGAGTACTTGAGAAAATATATATTGACCATTTTGATTGTACATGTTTTATTTTACTGTAGAATGAATCAAGCTTGCTGTCATTTTTGGTCCATTTAGGTTATAGGAAGAAAACCATGAATATTCCACTTAAAGTATATCCATTCAGGTTCTTTGACCTACCATTGGGCAGAAAGCCACATTAGTTATATGTTCCTTTGCATGGCCTCCTTCAATGTTCTATTGATTTGTGTATCTTAAACAGTGGTGGGATTCAAATAATTTAACAACCGGTTCTTTGCCCTAATGATTTCTTCCAACAACTATTTCACCAAACTGCTCAGAAAGTTAACAACCGGATCTCCCAAAGTGCTGCGAACTGGCTGAATCCTACCACTGATCTTAAAGCTACAGAAACATAGGGAACTCTGAGTCATGGTATTGATTTATCCTATTATTAACTGTGGTTGGCAGTTGTGTTGCAAGCTGGAGCCCTTCTAGCCTTATCTGAAGATGTTAGAGATTCAGCTTCATGTTATGGTATTTCTTTCAAATCTTAGCTTATGAGTCCAATACATTCTGGAATTTTGGAAAGACAAAAATATTAATTTTTATTGCAAAGCCACCTTGCCTTGTTTAAGTCTTTCAGTCCAGCCCCATGATCAAGCAGGAAATCCTACCCCATTTCAGAAAAATAGTTGTCCAATCTCTTCTTAAAAGCTTCCAGAGGTTGTGAGTTGGAGCACTCATAACCTCTGGAGGGAAATCGTTCCACTGATTAATTGTTCTAACTATCAGGAAATTTCTCCTTAGTTCTAGGCTGGTTGTCTCCTTGGTTAGTTTCCATCCATTGCTTCTAGTCCTGCCTTCAGGTGCTTCGGAGAACAGGTCTTCTATGGGGCAGCCCTTTAGATATTAGAATATGTTTACATGGTGAAAATATGTATCAATTAGTGTGCATCATATAGTTTCTCCAAAAAGAAATATTTTTTTTTCATGATCAGAACATGAAGCAGCATAGAGTTGTGTTTATTTTGCTTTCTAAAAAATACAAGAATAAAAAACCCTTTCATATTAAAGAGTGTATTTCTCTAACTTATGAGTTAGTCACTGACGTACTATGTCGAATCATATTTTAATTTGTCTGAGCTTATTTTATCATGACAGATGTAGTCTTATTTATTAAACAATTCATTTAGCTGTCCCAAGATAACAGATCTACATTTTGTCACAAGAAAGTTGATATACTGTACTCTGTTTCAGAAGTTGCGTGAAAACCAAAAACCAATGTATAACTACAATATTTTTAACGGTTTATTTTAGCATTTATGTACATTTTAATGGGTATATCTAGTCAAATATGTATGTCTGATAGGAATTAAAAAGATCAGTTTAATTGTTCAGATTTAGCAGTTATATTTAAATAAGGGATATAATGAAACTTATTTAATATACATAAATAACTTTCATTAACCATTCTGTTCAATTTAACTCTGTCACTATTCGATGTATACAATAAAAAATCAGAAACATTTTTCAGTTGTAATATTTGTTTGAAAAGAAAGGAACTATCTCATACTGCTATAGTAACATATGTAACATATATTTTTCATTTTTGGAGAAATGTGTAATCTTAATCCTACATTTTAAAATATAATCTTGTTCACATGTTGACACAGAAAAGAAGTTATATTTTCAAAAAATTCATAAAGTGTTTTCTGTAATTCTTTTTCTCTGGTTCTAGAATCCAATCTACATTTTGAATTAATATATTTAGTTTGAGGAAAAGAAAGTGATCTTACAAAGTTGTCATCTTTTTTACAGCTGATGAATACAAAATTACATTTTTAGCATTCTCCATAAGGCAAGCTTTAGCTTATAAAAATATATCTTTCTCCTGAGTTATTAATTCTTAGTAGTTTCACACGAATACTTTCAAATGGGAGAAATTCTCTTGAAAGGAATTTCTGTATCTATTTCACAATGATTATTGCAAATTAGAAATAATAAAAAATAATATGTATTTTGAAAGTTTATTCAACAATGAGAGATATAGAGAGAATATTTAGTACATAATATTTATTTTGATAATTTTGATTTGTATACAAATGATATAGGAATCTGATCAAATTTCACTGCTCTTTTATAAGCAACATGCGATAATTATTCAAGCAGGTTGAGATATATGGATAGTATTAATTTGTCAGGCAAAGAGTCTTTGCACTTCTCCTATAACACACAATAAATTGAGAACAGTCTGCAGTCTTTTCTAAGATATTAATGTGGTTAGTGAAGTATACATGGACCATCAACAAATATCTTGTATCTCCTAGATAGCAGTGTCAAAATGTGGTGTTTACTGATAGTTTACTGTCAGTGACAAATGCAAATGTAAAAAGAAAGATAGATTTATTAAGTTTTCATAAGATTTGGTGTACCAATTTTACTCCTTCAGTTCCTTCATAGTACAAACTATGGCTTGGAGGCAACATAGTCAGCTGATAAGATAGTTGTGCCATTAATGTCCTTAGCTAGTGATGAGGAGAAAAAAAATGCTACTGTGGTCCCTATTTCATAAAGATCACTTTTTATGGGGCATATATTAAGTTCATTCTGATTTGGAATTGTTAGTTCTTACCTTACATCCCATCACATTATTAATATTTCCCAGCTATTGCACTTCGTAAATGTAGGAAACTCATCTACTCTTTCCAATTCTTATTGAGAAATAAAGTTCTAAAAAAAAATCCTGGTGTTCTCTAGTTGGCATGTTGAAATCTACTGCTCTACAATATTTGGAATGTTTAATAATTGGAACGCATTAGTATTTAAAATTCAACACTTTGATATAATGATTTCATCTGGCAGCTGAAGCTTATCAGGTTTCCTATCTGGAGCAGCCTTAATGAAAACTGTCAAAGACATGACAACAAGTCAAAAGGATTCAAACTGTAGAACGTGAGGTGAAAATTCCCTGTTCAAAAATGGCTTGGAAAAGACATCAGTATTTTATTTTAGCTCAAAGAATGGGAATGTGTACTTGGGAACATCCTGCTGCCTCTCAAGATAATACTTTCCTAAGGCTTTTGTATTTCCAAAACTATATTTGGCAATAAGACTTTTTGCTGTGTTACCTGAATCAAATAAAGTACTCAGAAGCTATATATACCTTATATCCGTCATTTCTTGGACAGTCTCAGACCCCAATTCAATAATCACTTGGAAATATTCACCAGGAAGAATTTTTTTTCACCCTTAGTTTCAATTTATCACAGATTTTTCCTCTTCCTTTTCTTCCGTCACCTTCCATATTGTAACAGGATTTGCCAATAGATTGCTATCTGTAGAAAGGAAGACAGGAACATTAAAACATCAAATTATTATTGGGTCGAAATCACTGCAAATTGAGTTCTTCCTCTCTTAAGCGGTAATAATCCAAAACTACTAAAGTGGACAAAATAATTGTGCAGTTAGTGTTCAATATATTGTTGACGAGGAACTAACCGTTAGAAAAGAAAGTGCTCCTTGACGTTTCATTACCTGGCTAGGTAACAATATTAGGGCAAGCAAATATGAAGTTTGATCCTTCTTTATATATAGTGCTTTGTCCTTCCAGGTTGTGGTTATTTCTTTGATAGTTCCTTGATTATTTTTTTCAGTTCACAGTTGAACTGTGTATTTCTGTTTTTCCTAAGATAATTTTTTTATTAAGTAGTATATTACATTAGTTTTAAGAAAGAACATAAAAATCAATGCAGAACAAAAAAATAATAAGAGAGAAAAGAGACAAAAATGTAGAGAGAAATTATAGAAGTTTCTGATTTACTTTGCAGCAAAGTTCAGTTTTTTCTATTGTCTTTTTTTCTCAAAAAATGCTTATCAATACCATAACTCATAACTGCATTTTTTCTATTTCATACAGAATGTCATTAAGAGGTCCTCTTCTACATATATGCTCTTATACTAACAGTGCACATGAGAAAGGAGTTAAATCTCTGAACTAAGTCCCAAAATCTATACTATTTTATTTTAAAAAATATTTTTTTAAAATATAAAGAATAGAAACTATTAAACATTAAGAAAATTATAGGTAAATATTAGTTTTTAACTCCTCCTCTAAATCTAGGTGTGTCATATGGTCAGGTGCGTCTTATAATGTGAAAAATACGGTGTCTCTTCCAATGTTCTACAAAATTTATTCTCACAGCTATAAACATCTATTTTAGTAAATTGTGGTATTTTTTGTTAATATGTTTTGGAATTATACCTGGGATGAACAATTAAAGTTTCATTTGAAATTTGATATCTAAAATTCTATAAATTATATTATGTATTTCTTTTCAATACAATTGAGAGTTTATTTTTTACACATTCATCACATAAAACAAAATATTTGTTCTTTCTCGTGGTATTTCCAGCATTTATTATTATGTGATTTGTCTACCTTGGCACTTATTGATGGAGCTGTATATCCTTTACAAAACATTTTATACTAGTTTTCTTTAAATTTTATATGTTTATTGATACATCCACCATAGTATGTTCAAGTCTTCTTTAGGTAGTTCTTGCTGTGTCTTTAGTCTATTCAAAGGATCTGAATTAACTATACATGCAGGGGTTAGTTTCATTCTTCATTCGTTCATTCATTTTTCTAACTAGAAATTTAAGTCTTTTTCTGGCATGTTAGATAAGACATAGTGAGAGGGACCTGAGTGGGGATCTTGGAGTCCTAGTGGACGAACACTTAAACATGAGCCACTAGTGTGCAGCAGCAGCCAAAAAAGCTAATATAATCCTTTGTTGTATAAACAGAGGCATAGAATCAAAATCACGTAAAGTATTAGTACCACTTTATAAATCCTTATAAAACCATGTCAGGAATACTGCATCCAGTTTTGGTTACCACATTACAAAAGATATTGAGACTTTGGAAAAAGTGCAAAAAAGAGCAACTATGACGATTAAAGGCCTGGAGACAAAACATATGAAGAATGGTTGTAGGAATTGGGTTTGTCTAGTCTAGACAAAAGAAGGACTAGGGATGACATGATAGCAGGATTCCAGAATTTGAGGGCCTGCCACAAGGAGGAAGGGGTCAATTTATTTTCCAAAGCACTAGAAGGCAAAACAAGAAACAATGGATGGAAACTAATCAAGGAGAGAAGCAACCTGGAATTAAGGAGAAACTTCCTAACACTGATAACAATTAATCAGTGGGAGAACTTGCCTTCAGAACTTGTAGGTGCTTCATCACTGGAGGTTTTTAAGAAAAGACTTTTCAAGCCACCTCTTTGAAATGACATAGAGTCTCCTGCTTGAGCATGGGGATGGACTAGAAGACCTCCAAGGTCCCTTCCAGCTCTATTCTGATTGAAATACCGTTATCTGGACCTAACTGCCATAATAGGTCACTAATAATGGGTCTCTGGAAGTATCAAGAAGCTGTAAAGAGGTTGAATAGAGATCTGCAATGCATGTTTCTGGGGAAAGACGATCAAAATTCCTTTGGGCTTTCTCAGTTGTACATAATAATTGAGGCTAGGAGCAGCTTCCTGTGGCATGCTTATCCATAATTAGGCTACAAAGAACATGCAAGCAGCCACAAAATTACAAGAGGCCTAAAATGTCAAATCTACAAAGAGAGGAACAAAATTCCAATAAATAATACAAGCATAACATCATTCCAAGGAATATAATTATCTATTTTCATTCATTGTAGTCTAGTTGGAGTTTGCAGCATACAGACAATATGTAGCTTGGTTAGGATTACCAATTTTTGAACTTTCTTTTTCTGTATGGTGTTTAAGGAAGAATAGCATGTCTTAGTATTACAGTATAACATTTTTAAATAGCAATAGCCTAAAGAGAAGGGAAGTGCTATGAGCCCCATCAACCAGCAAGTGTCTTTGGTAGTACCAGATAAAAAGCCTTTCCTTTCATGACCTCTACTCTTTGGAACATCAGCTCCCAAGGTTATATTGGCCAAAATGCTGCAGTGTATATGGGTGTGTGGAGGGAAAAGGAGCTAGGATTTAAAGCCTGTGCAGTGGCTGCATTGACCATTATTGACGGATGTGAAAATGTTTGGGGTATGCATTTTGCTTTATGGCTTGTTTAATATATTTTTTTTGTATTTTTATTTTTCTTAAATTCTAGCTTTTGAATAGTTTTAGTGTTTTTACCTTGTTTTTAATTCTTTGTGACTCACTCAGTGTAATATATTTGAAGTAGCTGCTATATAAATTGATATAATAGCATAAATAAAGTATATATGAGTGCTTTGAAATTGCTGCAGAGGTTAAGGCATCCATTTTTCTTTTTTAAAACTAGAACCACCAAAACTAAACTAAAAATGGGGTTTTAAAAAAAGTTCTACCAAATTAAGATGTTCTGAAATTGCAGATCGTGTCTTGGATCATATGCAGTCCATATGGTACCGCCTCCTACTGCACAAGATGAATATTTGTTTGATCCAGCAGGACTTTTCTTATGTCCTTTTGGAAAGAAAAACCTATCTTGGTTGGATAGCTAATTGAATTAAAACAAATTGTAGCTTTGATGACTTATTTTCCTTTTGCATAATTATCAATGGTAAAGGGAATGCCCAAAATTTGTGTCGAAATGTCTATGGAGATTCTCAGTCATCCAGGTCATAGTTGACCCAAAAGTGCTTTTTCAAAAGGCAACTGGACTTCTTTTGTTTTTCCTTGAATACGTTTTGCTCCTCATCCAAGAAGTTTCTTCTCATTCAAGAAATCTTCAAGGAAAAATAGAGAAAGTCCAGGTGCCTTTTGAAAAAGCATCTTTGGGACATTTCTGTCAAAACTTTTTTTCCTTGGGCATACTAGCTTCTCAGTGAAGAATAGCAAGTGGGAAGCCTGGAGTTTTCATAAAGCTACTTGGCTCCTTCTTACACTAAACATTCCCTATCACTAACAGCAACAATAATAATGTATTATATTTAAAGTTAATTGACTTCTAAACTAAACACATAGAACAGCTCCCATTCAGACTTCTTCCCACTAGGTAAATGGAGGTAGACAGGATTGGTACTGGAGATATGACACAGGGCATGAAGCAGAGGTGGGTTTCAACAGGTTCTGACCAGTTCTGGAGAACCAGTAGCAGAAATTTTGAGTAGTTTGGAGAACCAGCAGTAAAAATTCTGACTGTCCCCATCTATTCTTTGCCTCCCAAGTCCCAGCTGATTGGCAAGAAATGGGGATTTTGCAGTAAAGTTCCCCTGGAATGGGGAGGGAATGGATATTTTACAGTACCCTTCCCCTACCATGCCCACCAAGCCACACCCACAGAACCAGCAGTAAAAAAATTTGAAACGCACCACCAGTATGAAACTAGTTTGTGTGGTTATGTGAAGCCTTTACTAGTTGATAACCAGTATGCATGTATGTCAGTAACTAGTTACTGAAGAGGATTAGAGTGATACGTATTTGAATTTTCTGGAGAGACATCATGAAGGAAATTTTCCTATTGGACTTTTCAGTACATATGCTATTGCGACTGTCCTTAAGAAACTGTTGAAGAATTCTCCTGGTTCATTAAAAATCATAATCCCTCCTTCTCTGCCCAAATTTTTAGTGGAGAATGTCAAAGGGCCATTTATGCTAATTCTATATTCTATATTAATGTATTCTTGTATATGAAGAGAAATGTATGTGAGAATAGCAATTCCAGGACGTGTTGCCATCAGAATATTAAAATATTCAACACTATTATTCTGAGGTGTCATATTGTACAAATGAGCAATTTGGTGGAAATATTGTTTACTCTAGATAAATATTAAACAGTAGCCATCATCAATACTGAAGTGCTGCTTTTTAAATTTACCTTTTTTCCTTATTCTAATTTGCATCGTTCACAGAAAGTAAAAAATAAATGTTAAAATGCTTTAGCAAAATTAAATTCATTTTTATTTTAAAGGGCACAAATTATTGATAAACACATCTGAGTTTGCAGATTGGTTATTTCTTAGAGGTTATTTGGGGTCATAATTATAAATCTCATTATCTTGCTTGAAGGAGGAGGCCTTTTTCATTATTATGGTGCTGAGGTCCACATCCCTGAAGCTAATTGCAAGGCATTGCTGCAGAGTTCTAATTGTTTGCCATCAAAATAGCTGTGTAAGCTTGATTAACAGTGTTCAGCAACATTCATAATAGTCCAGGCCTGGTCCTGCATAAAATAGAAACTGGGGGGAAAATCAATAAGATTTAATAAGATCAGGAACAATCACTTACAATAGTACATCAATCACACAAAGTAATAGGTGCAGGATTTGATAGGGTCCTGAACTGCCTGAGAGATTCATAACCAGCACTCGTTAATGATTTGTTCATTTGCATTTTATCAATTCAGCTACAGCTGACAAGCAGAAGGAGCAATAAAGAAATATGTTGACTTAAACTCATCAGGCCTTGCAATTAAAAAAATAACAGATAATAGCAGATAAATTGTTGTGAGAAAATCAAAAAGAAACAAGCACATGAAGGCTCCATCTCTGACTTCTTGAAGTATGAGATTATAATAAATTGGCATAATACAAAGGCTTTTAACATACTCATAACCTTCCAGTCAACCTCATTATCTCTTGTAAAAAGTGAAACAAAACCGATACTTTAAAATTTATACTATTCTTGTTCCTCTCCTTCTTTCCTCTTCTGTCCTTCATGCAGAATAAGACTTCAAGGCTTCTAAAAATATAAATGTAAGATACTGATGATTCTATAGTTTTCTGGCCTTTTAAATAAACAATGCTTCAGGCATTGCCTGGGGTCAAATCCATATCAAATAGTCAGCCAGCCATAATGAGGTGACTTTCTGATCATTATTACTTACAATTATCACAGTTGATCAGCAACTTTATTTTTGCTTTTTTAAATTCATCCTCAATATATTTTCAAAGTTATCTTTAAATTACAATATGACCAGTAAAAAAGGTTTTTTAAATGAACTCACATTATGTAAAATCTGAAACCTGTATCTGCGTCAAATAAGCATAGTTATGAAAAAAGGAACAACTGACATAAAACTACACATTTGTAAATTTTAGGACAATGTGAAACCAATTTGGGAAGATTGCTTCAAGGAAATCTCCATCCAGAGAAAATGAAAATTATCTAAGTCTTCAGTTACTGAATTGTGGTTTCATCCTTTTCATAAGTGGATTAGTTTTTTCCAGTTCAACGTTTCTTTCACTTCAACTTCATTAATACATTTTATATCCTTATAGCCAAATCTATGAAAATAAAGGATAAGTATAAAAGGAAAAGCATTGCCTGAGTTTCTCTGACATGTCTGCTCAAAGCTAAGCATTGGAAGATGGATAGCAAATATTTTTTTAAAGAAGTTCTAATCCAGAGAATAATCTAGTTTAGATACTGGAACATATACATTAACTTTTGAGACTGAGAGAAGTTGTCCCATCTCTCATCAATTGAACAGACAGGTCTACCTGGGCACAGCAGTAAATTCTTAATTTAGAAAACTGCAAACCTTGCAAATTGAAATGTCTGTAGAGTGCTGGAGATTAGTGCTACAAATTAATTAATAATTAAGGCCTTTCATTTCATGTTATATAGCAAGTTACCCAGCCAATAAGAAGAAATACAGCACTGAACATATAATTTATTAACTTTTGTTGTATTGTCAAAACAGATAGGATAGATAGATGTAGAGATGATAGATAGATGATAGACGGATAGATGATAGATGATAGACAGAGAGAAAGAGAGAGAGACAGACAGAGAGAGAGAGAGAGAGAGAGAGAGAGAGTTTGAAATCACCATTGCTCAAAGAGCAAAAATGTCCTTATTAATTAATATGCTTTGTAAGTGGACATAGGAAGTCTATGTAGAAATTAATAATATCAGTAAGAAATACTATAAATCTCAAATAATTACACGGAGATTCACAGTAGTATCCTGTGTAAGCACATCAGATTGTAAGCACAATCAGAAAGAAAGAACCTTTGAACTACTTGTGATACTATGCCTCAAGATTATCAGTCACGGGAGCTCATGCTGGCCACATTGGCTCTAAACTGTATTTGACACTTTGCTTTCTAGAGGGGAGACGCAGAGCTGAGAAGGTTTAAATAAAAATCTTATTAGGAGATTTTGAGTGATAGTTTGGAGAAATGAAACTAAGGTTTGTTGTAGAGTTGTCCATCAGAAGATAAAGCAGTAGGATATATATGGTGTTAAGCAAAACAGAGGAATCCAAGCATGAAAGGAAAAATAGAAGATTCCCAAAAAGAGGTCTGCTCTTGTTCAGTAATCTAGCAGCTGAAGATGAGAGAGAGAGAGAGAGAGAGAGAGAGAGAGAGAGAGAGAGAGAGAGAGAGAGAGAGAGAGAGAGATTGACAAATCTCTACCTTTCTAAAGTTAGCTAAGATGAAAAGCTAACAAAAGCACCAAAACTGAGAGTTGAAATAATTTTCCCAGGCAAAGCAGGACAGAATAACTGGAAATAAAATAAGCACTTGTTAGTAGGAGCAGAAAACAACAAAAAAAAAGAACATATATAGATAAGAAGGCAAAGAAACATGTTTAAGAAAAGTAGAATGTACCAAAGAACAATTTAGGAAAACAGAAGGGCTTTTGAAAAATTGAGTACAAAAAAAATAACTCACCCAATACCAAACCATTTTAATTTATAAACAGCCTGTTAATGAAAGGGCTGCATCATGCATTGGCTGGTTTGTTGTCATCCATGTTAAAGTATTGTGGTTTCCCTGATGATTTTTCCCCCAAAAATTGCTTTCCATAAAAACTCACTAATGACAGCAATTTATAAATTCAATGTAAAAGATTATAAAAAAGGGAGTGCTGTGAAGAATAAAAGTTCTTTTCATAAATTCATGACAAAATGAGAAATATTTAATAGTGATGAGAGAAGTAATTATTAAAAAATAAAAGATATAATAAAATTTAAGAGGTTATCTACCAGGTATCTTTTCAAATTAATTTAATCTGTGTTGATTCACCATTCTTCTATTTCTGACATATGTACTTATATTTGCAATGAATTGTAAACACCAACCAACTTTGTATAATGGGACTATTGCTGTTCTATGAATTTCAGATGAGGAAACTCTGCAAAGCCTACAATACCTTGATTGCCCTTAGAAAAATGTCAGGATGACTCTTCCTACATATGTAAACAAGAGCAGCACAATGAGGAGTGTTATAAGCCTTCAGGAATATTTCCACTTGATATATCAGATTTCTCATCGTAGCTCTGATCTCATATTATTCCAAAACATTCTACATAATTAAAAATGGTTCTGCTAAACTGCTTAGTATCGGGAGGCAAAGTGGATGAAAGCATTATCAATTGTTTGATTTAGCCCTGAAAGTTATCATTAGAAATAAGCTTTACAGGAAAGGTAGCAATAGCAATAGCACTTAGACCTTTATAGCACTTTCTAAGTGGTTTATAGAGTCAACATATTGCTTCCAACAATCTGGGTCCTCATTTTACCGACCTCTAAAGGATGGAAGGCTGAATCAACCTTGAGCCTGGTGAGATTTGAACTGCCAAATTGCAGGCAGCAGGCAGGCAGCAGAAGTAGTCTGCAGTACTACATTCTAACCACTGCACCACCACGGCTTTACAGAACTGGAAATAATTGTTGGTGGATTGAATAATATAGTTAAACATTCTTAGAATATGACATAAAATGACTTAATTTATCTTTAATTTGTAGGTTGACAAATGCTGTTGTTCTATTACTTGGAACTCAACTTTTGAGTAAAAGATGAAACAAAGGGTCCAATACAATTAGTTTTGCTTAAACTATGTTTTATTTCCATAGGGTCCATAAGGACATCAGTACCTCATTGGCCCTGCTGAGGATTTTTTTAAAAAATTGATTAATATGTCGCCTTCTTCTCCGGAGACTCAGGGCGGCTTAAAATGCATTAAGCAGTAGCCTTCACACTTTTGTATATTTATACAAGGTCAGCTTATTGTCCCCACAAACTGGGTCCTCATTTTACCTACCTTAGAAAGGATGGAAGGCTGAATCAACCTTGAGCCTGGTGAGATTCAAACTTACAGTAATTGAAGACAGCTGGTGTTAATCACAATGCTTTAGACTGCTGAGCCACCCGACCCTTAAATTGTTGGACATATTCTGACAAGGATGTAAAATATATTCTGCTAGGATGCCTTGATATCCTTTGTTGATATGAATTGTGTTACATGGTCAATACAGAAACACTGAAGTAAAGATTTTTTAAAAACCTGCCAGACTTGGCACTATTCTTTAGCTTGTTAAGTTTTTGAAAGTTTTCAACAATGAACAGAAAAAGATTCCTGACACACTGGAGGGAGAACAAAACTCTCATCAATAGCTTAGCGATATAATTAATGTTCTGGATTTTCAGAAGCAGCAAGATATCTTTCACATCTTGAACATTAAATAAAATTAAGCATCACTCCCATTTAACAAATATTTATATGTATATTTGTTTGTTTGTTTGTCAAGCATGTACAAGATGACAAGTATAGGTATGAACATAAGTAAATACAAATAAAAGGGGATAGTAAGACAGGGATGGTAAGCACACTGGTGCGCTTCTGCACGCCCCCTTTAAGAAGGGAATACGGTCCACGGTAAACAGTTTTAAGTTGAAACTGTGAGGGTTTGAGGTTGTAACAATGGAGTTGAGTTGAGCATTCCACTCTGTTGCTGAAATAGTATTTCTTGCAATTGAGTTTGAAGCAGTTTACCTTGTTTGCCCGTGTACTATAGTGGTTAAAACTAAAGAAGTCATTGACAGGCAATATGGTTTCAGGGGGAAAAAAATACTTCAAAAGGTCCTCTGGAAAAAGTGCTGGATTCAAAAAGATGAACAAAATGGATAGTAAAACAAACTTTGGATTTGGATTTCTCAACACCCAAAATGTTTAGTCCCGACTTACAGTGTTATTTAAGATACATTTCTATGTCTAATTAGATATTGCATGGAATAAATCTAAATCTCATGGATTTTTGTTTCATAAGTGCACTATTGATTTTTAATGGTTCCTTGGTGCATTAAAGCTTCTACTAGAACAAGGAAGGAAAGCCACAACTTTTTAGAGAGAAGGAGTCTTTTGATCTGCTTTGGCAGTAGAAACCACAACTGAGTTCTGTTAAACAGTCTCTGTAGCAGAGATAAATCAATTTCTATCCAGCAGGTGCCAGTTATTCAAACAGTAGCCGTTTTTCCCCATCTCCACATTAAAGCTATGATTTTAAAAAAATCAGTTTAGAAACGTTATTTCTGGATAAAAATTATTGAAAATATGTTTTTATCTAATAAATAGATATTTTTGTGACCAAGTCTCCCTACTTTATGTTAATGCATATTCTCAAATATTATTGTTATAAAATATATATTTTAATTTATTTTTATGCCAAGAACTGCACAATAATATTCAGAAGAACATAGCTGTGTCAAGATATCTTATGATTAGGTCAGTTCCCTCAAGTCATTGTGCTTGCTATCCTGTATAGAATAGAATAGAATAGAATAGAATAGAATAGAATAGAATAGAATAGAATAGAATAGAATAGAATAGGTTTATTGGTCAAATGTGATTGGACACATAAGGAATTTGTCTTGGTGCATATGCTTTCAGTGTACATAAAAGAAAAGATGTGTATCATCTGTATCATCTACTGTTAAAAAGAGAGATGTACACTAAATAAAGCAGTATAATACTGGCATGAAATCAAGGTTGTAAAGGTAATATTGGCCCACCAAATCAATTCAGCCATTCAAAAAAACTCTATCAATACTTTTAAATTATTTGAAAACATTTATGAAAATTCACCTTTTTATACTAAACATAATCTGGGAAAGTAGCACTCCATTATAAATAATCAAATATGTGACTAAAGCTTCAGCACATAAAGCAACATTGGTGTCCACAGAAAAGGAACAAAGGACAAAAGTGGCAACTGACAGTGCAACTGCTCCTTATGCATTCTCGTACAATAGCATCTAGCTGCAGATGCCTATCAAACACATTGTGGTTTTGACATTTATTTACCATTTAGAAGTCATAACTTCATTCTCTGAACTGGTAATAAGAATGTTCTTTTTCTTCCAGATACATGAGCAATGGAATTTTGGATCAAATATTGTCTCTGGTTGTCTGTGATATTCAGCTCTTCACATTTGGTTCTGCACAGTTATATGTTTAGTGCATGGAGGCATTCTACAGATGTTAGTCCATCATATGTGTAGATCCCTTTTTTATTATTAATAAGAAAATTAAGATTAAGAAAAATTAAGATATACTCAAATACTGGATAATCCATTTTTGCAATGTTAACAAAAAAAAAAGTATAAAAATCTCTTCTGAATGCCCCAAAAAGCAACTGGACTTCTTTAATTTTTCTTTGAAGACGTTTCATTTGTCATCCAAGAAGTTTCCTAAATCATAAGTGAAACAACTTAAAGAAAAAACAAAGAAAGTCCCGTTGCCTCTTGCAAAAGCACCTTTGGGACAACCATGATCTGGATGACTGGGAATCTCCATAAACATCTTTTCTTAATCTTAAAGCAGACTAATATATGGACAAATGTTCCACCAAGAGAATATCATATAGATGCCCTCTCTCCTCAATTTATTTATTTATTTATTTTTTGATGAAGTGGAACTAGTCTTCTGCACTAAACACTTGTCTCATTCATTCATTCATTCATTCATTCATTCATTCATTCATTCATTCATTCATTCAATTGTTATGCCTCCCATCTGCTCTATGTGTAATTGCATTTGCATTAATATGATTCTCTCTCCTGTAGGTTACAATATCTTATGATAGATATCCTCTTTAATTTTGTTACACCTATGCAATAATGCAGATATCCTACAAGATACTGCTGTAAAGATATAATAATTGTGATCAGAGCGTATAAAGCTTATGAAATAGATTAGTTTAGGGCTATCAATAGATTCAAACTCAATGTAATTCGCTCTAATCTTGATTGTAGGAAAAATAACTTCTGCAATAGAGTAATAAATGTCTGGAACACTGTACCTGATCCTGTCCTGATTAGTCTCGCTAATCCCCATACATTTTACCTTAAACTGTCTACAGTGAACCTTTCATGTTTCTTAAGAGGTCCCTAAAGGGGCGTACATAAGTGCACCAGCATGCCTACCATCCCTGTCCTACTGTCCCCATTTATATGTAATTATTCTATGTGTGTATGGCTATGTTTTGCCTATTTATATCTTTTTATTTGTGCCAATTTTTTTCATGTGTCTATGTCTATGTTTATACTGTTACTTGTTTCCTTGCACTTGTTGATAAATAAATAAATAAATAATGATTTTTGTCACAAGATCTGACCTAAACCCTCAGTTTATTTTCAGAGACTTTGCTCTGTGTGCCAATCCTAACTGAGGTATAAGAAATAGTTCTCTGTGGGCTGGTCTTCTCAGATGTAGACCCCCAGTCTTGAAATATCCTCTTAAAGAGGACCACTTAGCATTTACTTTTGCCACCTTTCTAGGTCCAGACAGATGTTTTTATTCTCCCAAGCAGGGGTGAAATGCTACCGGTTCAGACCAGTTCTGGAGGACGGGTAGTGGAGATTGGGGCTGGTTCGCCGTACCAGTAGCAATTGCTAGTTGGCCACGTCCCCAAACCAGACCACAGCCCTTCCATCCTTCCCTGCATTCCATGAGGCCTTCCCGTTGCCAGCTTGAGAAGGCAGGCAAGCAGAAGGTCACATGGAAGTCAGGCAAGCATGGCAGGGCTGTGGGGAAGGTAGCTAGCAGCTTACTCCCTTCCCAGCATGCCTGCATTCCACTCTGCCAAACTCATTGTTCGGAGCATCAACGATCTAAGGAAATGTCTTCCAACTCTTCAAGATCGACTTCAAGAGTGCCAAGAAGCCAACAGCAAAAGTAGTGGCAGCAGGAGCAATGGGGCGTGTGTATGTGTGCATGTGTATGTGTGTGTGTCCCTCTGCAGTCTTCCTTTCCCAGGTGACAGCCAGGGCTTCACCGCCTCCTCTTTTTGTCAGAAGAGGCGGTACCTCCAAGTCCTTGCAGAGAGAGGGACACACACACACACCTGTTTGCCCCCACCCCCACCATTACTTTTGCTGTCGGCTTAAAGTTGATCTTGAAGAGCTAGAAGACGTTTCCTTAGATCGCCACCAAACTCATTGGTGTTTTTCCATTTCTGTGCCTGGATTCTGCTAATTGCACCTTCTCCTCCCCATTCTTCCCCCCTTGTTTTTTCATTTCTGTGCCTGAATTCTGCTAATTACACCTTCTCCTTCCCATTCCCCCCTCTCATTTTTCCATTTCTGTACCTGGATTCTGCTAATTACACCTTCTCTTCCCATTCCCCCCTACCCTCATTTTTCCATTTCTGTACCTGGATTCTGTTTCTGCAAGAGAGGGCTCCAATGTTCGCTTGGGTGGTGGAGGGAAACTCAAAGCATTGGGGGATTCAGAAGAGCAGAATGTGCTTCAAAATGTGCAGCTCCTGCCTCTAACAGTGAGTGACATCAAGTTGGCCGTACGCACCCGGTCACATGATCTCCAAGCCACACCCATCAAGCCATACCTACAGAATCGGCAGCAAACATTTTTACATTTCACCCCTGCTCCCAAGTGTTTTAACATAAATAGGTTCCACTTCGGTGGAAAGGTAACATCATTCTGCACACCTATGGCATATAGTCATGCCTGCCACATGACCATGGAAGTGTTTTAGACAACATTGGCTTTTCAGCTATGGATTGAAGATAAGCACCATCCTCTAAGTCAAACAAGACTGGCATGAGAAACTTTTATCTTTACAATTTTAATTTACACAGTGCAATCAGCCTTTTGCTCAAACATCTGCTAATGCTTTTAATTTTGTGTATTTAGTATTTGAACTGCTATTTTAAAAATTATTGAGACCTTTATATGTTATGTGTTACCTTGATAAAGCTCTTTCAAAGACAAAAGCAAACAAATGTTTTGCCCAATTCTGGACTTAATAAGGTGATGAGGAAGCGATATACTCCCACACACACTTTTCAATGTTTTATTCCAATGTTTGTTTAGGTTTTGCCAAGATGATATTCTTTTTCTTCTGAGATTGAATAATGACATGACAGATAGACATAAATATAGAGACTGAAATATTAAGAATAAACATTCAATATGAGATAATTAAATATCAAGACAGTATAATAAAGACAAGAAACAATGATATTTTAGAGATTTTAATTGCACAAATAAGTCACAATTTTCCATTGGGCTACTGACACAGTGAAAGAAAAGACAACTTTGGTATGTTCTGGATGAATAAGCAGTGCTAAGAAGGAAGATATCCAGTGCTGGGTGTTCTTCTGTTGAAAGAAAATAAAGGGAAGATCTGATTCTAGGCAACAACCGCAGGTCGGTAAAGACAAATCACACCAGAATGATTTTTATCCCCAAAGGAACTGCAGAAAGGGAACGATATCAGCTATGTGGAGCTGGTTCATGTAAGAGAAAGAATCTTGCAATAATGTTATGGCCTGTGGCTGACAGTCTGTGATTTTGTGCACCGGTTGTTATATCCAGAGAATTGTCAAATGAAGGCCATGGTGAGAAGGGTTACAAATAGTTTTATATGGAGAAAATAATGCATAAAATCTTGCTCATCACTGCACCTTTTTAGTCATATTTTAATATAGGGATTGGAAAACAAATATGCTAAAGAATAAGCTTCTGTTTGAGCCCAAAGCTTGAAATTTACTTACCACAGCTATATAACTTTTGATTTAAAGGCATAAATTCAAATAACAATGCTTCTTTCACCTTCTCCAGGTGCAGATTTTCCAAAATGCTGTCAACCCAAGATTTTCCATATAGTCTTGGAGAAAAAGAGACCATCTTCACTGAAATATCATTTGACATGTTTTTTTGCATGAAATAAATGGACATCTTTAGCTGCGTAAGAGACCTGTTGTCAGGTCCCAGATATTTCTACAGGGATGCTGGCATTTTGGTGGGAGGATGGTGTGGGGAGGAATGGAGTGGTATGTATATGAAGTTTCTGTTTCTTGTATTCCTGTGTTAATCTCTAGTTTAAGTCTCTGTTTCTGTTTCCCTGCAATGATGTAGCGTGGGAGGGATTTGGTTAGCATGCTTTAAATAGCTGGTTTTAAGTGAGAAGCTTCAGTTCTTGCCTAGATCTCTTGTTATCACAAACCTTCCAATAAAAGCTCCTTTTGGAACAATTGCAGTTTCAAGAGTCCTGCTTTCTTGGGAAGATTGGAGAGGCAAGACCTTACACCTGTTCATTTCTCAGCATGTAGAGATATCTGAATTCAATGGTTGTCTGAAATCTGTCACACTATTACATGCAACTGAATTTAATCACATGCAATTTGTGAACCAGGGATCTTTTCCTATGCAGATATGTCACCATGCTAAGATCTTTGTGAAGTATCATTCAGAATGATTGCTTTAAAGTCAAATTACCAATCGCACAATGCCACTACTTACAACTTTGCAGCATGTTAACTTTCTTTAGAATTTATATAATGTTTAAATAATACACAATCTTTCCCTCTTATCTCTACATTAATGTGATTAGAATCCATTGAAGCACTATAATTTTCTTGTAAGCTGGCTTTCCACCTACGCTTGCTTATTATCATTTAAAGAACTAGCAGTCTCTGATCAGTTTGACTGTCATTTCATTTTTGCTGGGAATAAAGAGTAAAGTAAGCATCATAAATTATATTATTGTTTCTCAGATAAACAAACATGAGCCATTGTTTCTGTTCTTTATATATTTGCATGCATCGTGCTATTATAAATAGCAAAGAAATACAGGGATTGATATATTATGCAATTAAATTGATGGATGGTTAATTGAACCAGTATGGCACACCATATGTGTACTCATGACCTGAATGTCATTGGTCAAATTAAGACTTCACACATTTGACCAAAGAACATATGCCATTACTAAAATTGCACAAAAGGGTTACCTATGCTAGGGAAAAATTGACATAACTGGGTTTGGTTTTTTTTTTCATTAGCACAGCACTAAATTGTAATGACTTCAGCTCCAAAAGAGCTTTTTTTTTTAAAAAAAAAAAACCAAAAAAACCTTGGAAGATATTAATTAAAAGCATACTGACATTGTGACCATTAACTTTGGCAGACACTTTCATTAATTTGTTTGATCTATCCCTGTTAGTTGACATATTTTAAACATGTTTCTTGTGCCCTTACAATTCAGACATGAACTATCATTGAACTTTATATTTTAATTACTGTAAAGAACTTTTTAAAAAATAAATGAAACTATTTCCTATTGAAATTTCCTGATCATGCAATTGAGTTCCAGGAGCAAAGAATTCGTGGCTTTTAAAATGTATAGAATGCATATAAAATTAGTCACCTGTCCGACACACTGCTGGGGGACATTATAGATGTTTCCATATTTTCAAATTTTTGGAATTTGGAATTACTTCATTTTGAGTTATTGGACCTGGTGCATCAAAGGTTATCTACTTTGTGCTTTGCCTTTTGTGTTTAAATTTTGTACAGTCCACATTTTATTTGCCTTCTTTATAGTCTTCTGCTTGTTCAGTATGATTATATCTTTTCTTCCTTCTGTTAGCCATTGGGCCATTTTTTTTTTTACTTCTGGTAATTGCCTGTACTAATCCCTGCAGTTTTCTTGGCAAGATTATGGAAGTAATTTGCCACCCCCTGCTTCCTAGGGCTGAAAGAGAGTAACTGGACCAAGATTGCCCAGTTGCTGTTGTGCCTAAGGCAGGACTAAAATTCACACTCTCCCAGTTTCTAGGCTGGTATTTTAACCACTACACTCTGTGTGTATGTATGTGTGTGTGTTAATATTTTATATATGCTTAATACAAATACTTATGTTTACCTAATGCTTATATCTCTTTATATCTGTATACTGTAGTTTTGGTGGTGGTATTTTGCATGGCAAATACAGTGGGAAGAAGCAAATGTACGTCATGCCTCAGTTCTTGAATTCTAGAAAATTTCCTACTTTAAAAGGAATAAAGGATTTATTATATATAATGCAGAATAAACTTTTGAAATTAGTCAAACTAACAGAAGAGAAAGATATACTCATTTTTACTGATATCCTAATTGCTAGATTTCAGTAGAGGGGGTATTAGATACACATCACAAAACGGAGTTGTTTTCATCATTATTGGATTCATCTCTTTGTGTCATCCTTATTATTTCTGTTGATTTTATTTATCTGAAATTGTACTTAATGATGTTCTGGCTTTGTCAGGTATTTTGCATTTTTTAAAAAAAACAGTTATAATGGAAGTGACACTTGCATCACAAATGGTTTAACGTAAATTATGGTTTTTTTTTTTACAAAATTTATTTCTGTAAGAGAACGTATATCGAAGGCAATGCTGCTTTATCTTTGACACTGCTTTGATGAGTCATCCATTTTGACAGTTAGCTGTCTGCTTTAAAGCTATTTCGTTTGCATCAGTGTGGAAATAAAATGAGAGCGGATCACAATGTAGCTTGGAAGCAAAATAACACTCATCATAGCATTGTTAGAAAAATAAAGATTTGTAATAAGCTAGGAAGAGGATTGGGCGGAGAAGAAAGAAGGAACTAACAGAGAAAAGTCTTTAATTTAGGAATTGATTATTGCTACAAATGTCTATATCCTTTGTCCATGTCCATTAATCTGTAAAGAGAATGGTGCTGTCTCTGATATGTAATTTGTTACCGATGCTTTGAAGAAGATTATGATAATGTGCTTATAATACAATTGACAACAATGGAGAGGTCCTGTAATTGTGAACTAAATTCAAGGATGCTTGCTTTGAGAACGAACAGTGCCTTCATTTACATTAGCTTACCTTTTCAAGTGCTCAGCTAGGAAACTCTGTCACACAAATTGAGACAGGAACTTTATTATCATCACTATAGCAACTGCAAGGCATTTTATTTCAAAACAGTTGGCTACCTGAAAATTCTTACATGATGGGAAGTATTGCCTAAGAAATATACATTTTAATTCATTTTCATTTTTTTCCTGGCTTGAAGTGTTTCATAAACTAGAATAGAGCACTTTTTATGACAAAGAAAAAAAGACCGGGGAAGAGAGCTGGTTCCATCTTAAATTGCTTCTTTGATACAGCCATTTTCTAGCTGGAAGAAAGTGGTGGTATTATGTCATGTAAAACTTTAATTGTACAGGGTGACTGGGACTCTTGCAATGTGTCAATATGATTTTTAAACAGTCCAACTCATAAGAAAATCAAGGAAAATGTTTCAGGCAGAAAAACCAACCATCTGCAAAAACAAATGAAACAATTGCTAATGTAAAACCTTGTTTTAGGAAAAACAAAGTTCCAAGAAAACTAGCTTGATGTGATATTGTCCTAGTGTACATTATATTGGATCTAGGAGGAAAATACAGAAAGACAATGTTCTCTCTAGACAAGCCTTCTTCAAAATTGGAGATTTCTGTATTAGTTGAATTACAAGTACCATCATTCCTAGCCAAACATAGATGTGTTTCCTGGAAATATTGGTATTTGTCAAACAAAGCATCTGAAGGAGATGTCTACTATATAGACAGTTCACTACGATATCATGTTCAAGAGTTCATGTGTCCGCTCTCAGGAAAGGAGAGACAATGAACAATCAGTTCCACATAATTATTGCAAGGATGATGCAAGGAAATATTATTGCCATGGGTTTTTTTTTCTGGGCAGTGGTAGTAGCCACAAGTATATTTACCAGTTGATGTATTTTTGTTAATTCATACAAATGGTTGTGTGGCCACATTTATTTCTATTAGATCATGATTTTCCTAGTGCATCATGTACCCCTGAAGGTTACTATAGTGACTTCCTTGCTGTGAATATTTGTATATGTAGCAATACTTATTAGGGTCACTGAAACAATACAGTTGATCAATTTCATTATTAGCATGTCAAAAGATTGAAAGATGATTCAAGAGATGTTATGAGGTTTGGTCAATGATGTAAGAAAAATACTACAAAATCAATTTTCTTAAATTTAGATTGTAGGGCTTTGCACTTGGTTAAGCTTCTATGCTTCATATCTACAATTGTTCATAACTCCCATAGTTTACCATTCTTAAGTTATAGTTCAAAGCCTCGTAACTTTTTCGAATCAGCCAACAGGAGCAGCTAGCTAGGTTGCAGAGTTTTATACACTTCTGCACCAGAAAAATATAAGAGCAACATTCTACCTATATGATCTCCAGAAAAATTACTAATTAAAAAGTCAAAACAACATAAAAAACAATTTGGAAAAACAAATATATCTACTTCTAAGGGTAAGACAGTTTTGTTAAAATAAAATATCATTCATTAGTCAGCACGTAAGTAATAAAAATGAAATAATAAATGTGATTAATTCACTATTAATACCTGGCTTCCTCTTAATTTAACATGTTTTCTCAAATGAAAGGGGTGAGTGAAAGAAGCAGTGATGGTATTCAGCCGGTTCAGACCAGTTCGGACGAATTGGTAGTGGCGACCTGCAGGTGGGCCAACCTATCCGCCCCCACACTATGCCGTCCTGTTTAGCCACATTTTCTAAACTGCATATATTTGTGCAAGCCACGCACATGCACAAAGTGCAGATGTGCAGAAGGCACATGCATGCGCAGAAGGTGCACACGTGAGGAGAGTGAGCTTGTGTGCTCACATTTTCGGTGTGCTGTGAACCAATGGTAAAATTATGTGAAACCCACCTCTGGAAAGGAGGCTGTATTATATCTTTTCCGGACACATTCAAGAGCTGCAGTTCGGTGAGAACATCTAGAAATATAAGGCAGATACATCTCTGGTTTTTAAGGCCTCCTGTGATCCTGAAATCTTAGATCATGCCATACATTTCCATCAGGCACTGAGGCCTGATCAGGCACTGAGGCAGGGGTGAAATGCTACAAGTTCACATCAATTTGGGTGAACCGGTAGTAATAAAAGCTACCAGTTCGGGCGAACCAGTAGTAAAAAAAAGCTTAAAAAAGGAAATCCTGCTTTCTAGCAAATCTAAATTGTGAGGCACAGCTGTTCCTCCCTCGCTGTTTTACTTACCTTCAAATGGCTTCTTTTTCCATGTGAAGTGTGTGTTTGGTGAGCACTATGCATATGCGCATACATACCTTGTTTTCGGTGCGTGTTGTGCATGTATGCACAGCATGCTTTTGGCGCACATTGCACATGCATGTGCAGCATGTCTTTGGCATGCACTGTGCATGTGTGCATGTGCAGTGCTCATTAGGCACGCAGCACACATGCATGGGCAGCGAACCAGTGGCATCCCACAGTGGATTTCATCACTGCACTGAGGCCTGATCAGGCATTGTTTGTGATAAATCCATTTCAGTTTTTGCTATTTGGTTAGTTAATTTGATACTTATTATAATTTTTCTCAGCTGTTATATTTATGTATTTAATTTTATATTATGTTTGTTCTTGGTTTTAATTGATTTTATGATGGTTTACTGCCCAGAGTCACTTGCTTGAGATAGGTGGTTATAAAAATTGAATGAATGAATGAATGAACGAACAAACATTTTCATCTTGCATTATATAGACATCAGTTTAATAGGACTGATTTCTTAAATCTTTTTCTATTCCTTATTTGAAGATGGGGACATTAGCTTTCCCCTAATCTTTTAGGAGCTCATCAATACTCAAACCATTCTATGATACTACGATCACTTCAGCTATTGGAAGAGACTTCTAAGTTGAATTTACTTCTTTGTAAATATAATCACTGTTTATCATTCCTCCATATAGACATTGAATTACCTTTTATTGCCACAAAATGTAGAATCAGAACCAATGGATTAACATTACAAAAAGGTGTCCCATTTTTCCTGGTAGTAGGAATTGCAGTTGTGTCTTCAGTATCTAATTTAGCAGGATTTTCCAGCACTTTTCTCCTTTAGGATTTAAGCTATTGGATCTGACCCACTTTTCATTTTAAGTTAATCAAAATCTGCTCTTTGGAAAATCCTGACTCCTTTCTATTTCTTATTCCTTTGATATCATAAATGAAAGGATGTCGTGGTCACTTCCTCCAAGGTTCTAGTCACCTTTTCTTCTTAAATCAATTCTTCCTCTTGATCAGGAAAGAAGGCCTCTTGTTTCCTCTTCTATTTTCTGACAAATAAAGTCATCAACAGGAGAGAACAGGAATATGTTAGACCGCTGCTGTTTTGCAGTTAGATTTTCAGAAGATATCAGAGTTACATGAGCTGAAAAAAAGAAATGTCTTTGTAAGATCTTCCATTGTCACTATCATCTGCCATTTTGAAAGTTTGGTCATTGACAGAAAAAGCTGCATCCATATCTTCTGCTTGTCCAGGTAAGCTATAATAAACTCCTATGATTATATCACCTTTGTTTCTTTTTCCTTTTATTCTTATCTAAGTATTCTCAGCAGGATTTTCATGCTCTGATTAGTGAATTTCTGTTCAGGCATATGCTTCCTTTATGTACTGCACAATACTCCCTCAGTGTCTGTTGAGTCTCTTTCTTTGAATAAGTTATAGTTTTCTAGAACTGTATTCCAAACATATTTGTCATTTCACTAAGTTTCATTGATGCTTATATTGCATTTTTCTATTAGGATTTAAATTTCTTCTTATTTATCTCCCAACACAATGCACTGATACTGAAATTTCTAAGGTTGTACATACCAGTTGTATCCCATTCTTCATTGCTTGTTTGTTTATTTGTTTGGATTTAGAACCACTGGACTTCCAGACAGTTCTGGGTGGTTTAAATTTTAAAGGTAAGAATCAATAAAATGAAAAAAAAAATACATGTGAAGATAACAAATCAAATACACTAGACAGGCTATGTACATATCTAATAAGATTTGAGAGAAAAACCAGGTTTTAGTGCTTTTCGAACTGCAGACTGGCGCCATTTGGATCTCCAAGGAAATGAGGCTTCAGAGGGCAAGTGTCATGATAGAGGAGACACACTCCCTTGGCCTCAATATGTGACATAGTTTAATAAAAGGGACCGGTAATTTACCCACTGTACAAATTCTAAATTATCCTTCCATCCTTGGACTTCCTTTGTCTCTAGTCTAGTCAATTCTGGGCCTTTGTCACTTTCCCCTTTTCTGCTCTGCCTTAGTGTCCTCCCAACTGTTGTGACCAAGGCCCAGGTAGTGATTACCAAACAAAATTCAGTCCTCAACGAACTTATTTTATTAAAACAGCTGAGAATTAATTCATTCTCAGCTTTAGTCCAAAACAAAATTCTTAATAACCAGTCTGTCGGCCTTATCACCAACCTTTGATGTCTTTGGCATCAAAAGGTTTTTCTTGGCAAAAATGCCACAAAGTTCAAGAGATGCTGACAAGAAGCACTGGAATCAACATTGCTTTTCTACAAAGACAATGGCTCGTTGCTGCTCTTTTAAGCCTTATGGGAGTGGCCAATCATCTTCTGGCCTTACTCCTGAGTTGTCCTTTTTTCTTCAGCTGCTCTTGCCTTCTGGCAGCTCTTTGCATGCATGCACTAGGAACAGGCTCTTCCTGTTCCTCTGCTATCCACCTCTGGAGGCTCCAGAATCCATGCATCGCTCCCAGGTGGCCCTGGCCCCATCTCAGTCTCTGATGCAGAGCCCTCATCTGAACCTTCCCCTGACTCCAGGACTGGCCCATCGTCCTCCCCAGCCTCCTCACTGTCCAACTCTGCGGCCAGGTCTGCAGGCTGCTGGTGGACCACAACATCAACAAGATTGGTGAGGCATCTATCAAACATGACCCTCCCTGTAATCATGATACATAGCCTGTCTATTCCCAGGGTATGATGAGTCCTTTATGTAAATACAATAGCACAGTCCATGACTGAGAAATCCAAACTTTTTTTTTTTTTGTAGTATTGTATATGTAGCCAGTTATTCATTTCCAGGACATCTTTTTTCCCCTCTTTTATATGCCATGACCGTCAACCAGAAGGATTGTTGCAACCAGATTCCTTCACCTTCCTTCCCATGGACTGCTCTGATTTCTGGAGATCTGTTTAAAATCTTTTTTGGTAATTCCATTTCTCTCTACATGAATCATTAGGGAGGTTTTGTTATTGATAGATTTGAAGAATGTTGGCAGTTTGTTTGTCACATCCTGGGTATGTGTACCAGGGGTGGGTTCTACTTACCTTTACTATTGGTTCGCAACGGGATCAAGCAAAGTGAGCATGCACACACCTTGCATGCACAGATTGCCGATGACGACATCTGGGGCAGTGGCTGGGGTCTCCTGTCAATTTTACTGCCAGTTCTTGTGAACCAGTCCAAACCAGGGGCAGCACACCACAGATGTGTACCCAGAAGATCATGCATCCACAGTACATCATAATGGATCTGCCCCCTGTACTTCTTTCCCAAAGTGGTCTTTGGGTTATTATGACTCATGGGGGGAGTCTCTCTCTGGTGTTTTTGTTTCAAGAGAATGTGACTTGCTTAAGTAGCTGTGGATTGATCTCTACAATTAGAGCCCAATAGCAATTGTTCCATCACTGACTATGATCTAATATTCTTGTTTCATGGAGTCACATATTTCCACTTGCATTTCACAAATGTTCACTTCTGTTTTCTGTCTTTCCTCAGGAGCTTTAACTCTTCTGCCTGGGAACTTCTCATGACCTGTAGTGTGTAGAAACTCTCTCTATAGAGGAATAATTTGGGGTGGGAAGCAGCAAGACACTTAAATGATCTGGTTTAATTCACTATACTTTTCATTTTATACTTGGTACAAAACAGAATGCACACTTGAGACTGTATACGTTTTGAAAAGAAGTGTTTTAGGCCTTGCGTGAACACAAAACCCCTCTACTATTAATTAAAGGAACACAACAGTCTTCAGACTTTTACATGAGCCTGAAAAACATGCCATTGTTTGAGGAATCCACCCATGAAAGCTAAGGCAACCCTTAACCAAAAGAAAGTTTTTTTAAAAAAAAACATTTTGCTTGGACTTCTTTAAGAAATAGCAGAGAGCTGTTGTATGAGGTCGAAAGCATTTCTTCCAAATCATTTCTGAAATATAAACAGCCTAATGTACTTTGCAGCCCCTCTCACAATATTTCTATACCCTGCTCAGTTTGAAATAGCTTGCATTCTACCATAAGACTAGGTGTCTAGGTCCACTTCATAACTACTTTTACCTTTGTTTCTCTTTTGCTTTCAACTAATGTATGTCTAATTTTATCATTGGAGTATGAATATGCTTCATATTAATTCAGTCAACTCCACCTAGGTTTCATTACAGATTTTATATTTTAAAAGGATTTTTTTAAAAATATCAATTTTACAAACCTTCCTTAAAAGGCTTTTACTTTGAAAACTATTTAGTTAAATAGTTAACTAATTAAAAAAGATAAGAATTCTAGGTAAGCATATGAAGATATACATGTTTTGTCTGAAACAAGAGAAGGAAGCTAAGGAAGAAGAAACTAATTTTATAAAATATATATTCTTTTGAGACTGTGAAATAACCAAACCTTTTTAATTAATTTTAATTAATTTTATTGCTATGATTATTATTCTATTGTGTAAATTTTATATATCTCTTTCATAATGCACAGAAAGAAAATAGAGATGCATTTTAAATAAGTAAAGTGATAAATAATGAGAAATTATATTATTATTTATTAACTGAGATATTTCCTTCTGGAATTATGACTTCACAATGTAACTTTAGAAAAAAAATGTTTTGCTAAAAGATTCTTCCTGAATTCCTGTATGCTTTATGGAATTTAATCGCATTCCCTCGCCCCCCCAAAAAATGAATAAAAAGATGACTTAAACTAGTTTATAAACAATAGTTCATTCTCTGCTAACTCAACCAATTATAGTTAAAGAAGAATGAACTTTATTCTGACTGCTGCACGTACAGGAGAGCAAAACTCCTAGAGAACTGAATATTCAGTAATTGGTGGATAATAGATATTCCCCCATCTATATTATTATATATTTTAAACATGGTTCCATTTTCTAAGAATTGAGAATAATTTTTCAATCTGGACTCGGTGCATTGGACTGAGTTAGAAGATACCTGCAGAACTTTAATTCTAAATAGGTCATGTTGACACCAATATATTCGTGAACCTTTCAGTTTCGGTAGGGGAAATGTATTTTAAAAGGTGAGGAAAGAATCAAGATAAATCTATTTATGGGATTTTAAGAGAAACCAGCCTTCTGAACTGCACTCATTCTCATTAGCTTACATTCCAGATTGCTTTTAGATAGAAAATTTTACTCAAAGAAGCAGAGGAGAAGGAGGAATAGGAGGAGGGCTTGTTGTTGCTATTATTATTATTATTATTATTATTATTATTATTATTATTATTATTATTATCATCATCATCATCATCATCATCATCATCATCATCATCATCTGAAAATGGAACATACCATAGAAATCAGTCTGTAAAAGATAGAATAGAGTTTAGGTTTGTATTCTTTCATCTAAAGTTGTGATAACATAATGAACCCCCAGGAGATGTATTCTCGAACTGAAGAGATTGTGTTTGTGCTTGAGGACATATACATGAAGAATTCTTTATTTTTTAAAAGGAATAGCCTGTGAGGAAAGCTCACTACCAACTGCTTTACTTGTCATTGACTCTTCAGGGCAATAAACCAATTACTTGCTGCTGTAGTAAGGGCCCTTCCTGACTGTTTTAAATGCATGTTAGAGATATAGTGATCTCTACATATTTGGGGACTCAGCATTTCCACTTTATTAGGATTGCAAATTAATGGGTTCCTTCACAAAAGCAGTTTTGTTGTCAAAAAGGACTGGTTTCCTGCTCCTTTGGATCACAAAAGGTTACCATAATGGGACCTTGTTCCTGCACCTTGAAAATGCACTTTAACCCTTTTGTTCTTGAAAAATAAAATCAATGCCATTAATTTTCCTAATGCTTTCATTGCTTTTCAGATGTCTACAACCTCGGACATAATAATGTGCTAAGGTATAGACTTAGACATTCATTCATTCTTTTTAAAATACATACATATGCAATTTCATGGGTTACCTTTGCTAATGAAAATTGCAAAAAAAAAAAAAACACATATAAAGTATTGATGTGATGTACTGTATGTATTTGTGTTTGTGTGTATGCTCAGATTTGCTTTCACATTTCCTAACATGTTGATGTATCTAACAAACTACAATTTTTGTATGGACTTGTTGAATATGTTGTGTGTAACATGCCTGAATAATAATAATATGTGAACTGTTGTGAGGACTTTACTTAAAAACATTTCCATTGAGTTGAAGATCTTGAACCTGTTTTACTTTCTATTATTCAAATAAAGTTTTGCCAAATTCTTCATTTAAGACTATTTCTTCTATTTGTTTATTTATATATTTTTCAGCATGTATGCAAGGCAATATACAATTTATTATGTTAGGTGCTACTGAGTGGTTTGAACTCAACAAGCAGGAAGGCATACAGCATGGAGGGGGGGAATTCTCCAAATAATGAGGAGAATGCAGGATTGTTCCATACAGGTAAACCAGATCAGTCTGTACTGTCCAGTCCAATCTGGATTTCTGGATAGTACTATAACAGTTTCAGCTGAAAGGTCATCTCTTTTTCTTCCTTTGATTTAATAGAGAGCAGGCCTAGAAGAAAATTCACTAATACTTTTAAAATACAGACAATGAAGGATGATGAGGACTTTACAGTGAGCAGCTGTTACAGTCTAAAATCAATCACCACAGAAGAGCAAGATTTGAAAAACAGACTTAATAATCTTTAAAAAGAAATGTTGTCTTAGTACTCTGTAGCCTTTTAGAGAGCACTGTACAATTGAAGCAAAACCATTTCAGTTTTCAGAATAGTGGGTCACTAAAAAGAAAGTGGAAAGTATCGTCTGATCCAGCTTCTCTTTATACATGTTTCCAATCAAAGGTCCAGAGGGAAGGGAGGAGAAAATGCTTCTGTTGGATGGAATCTTATTGACTATAGGAAGAAATAGGATCAACGTTTACCAAAGATACCTGTGAAGGTACCTGATACGTCTGAAAAAGACCCATTACATTATAATAGGATGCACCATAGACTGAGAAAGAACATTCAACTTACCCCCACTGAGTTTTACTGGGGTGAAAAGGGCAATAGATAGAGTACAGGAAGGAAATGTATTGCTGTCTAAGTAGCAACATCTCTTTTGAAGTAGAGGATTAATCCTGAATAAATTCAGGACACAAGGCCTGAAAGGCAAGTTTAAGGGAGATAATCTGCTCAAGGCCTTCTTCTTTGCCTAGTTAGAAATAACTAGGAGATCTGCCTAGGTTTAGCTGCCTTTTCTTTCTATTTACTTATTTTTAATGATATATTTTGTTTACAGCACCTTTCATCCTAATTATTCCTAAAATGCTTTACCAACTATTTAAAAAGGTGTGCTCATATGTGTATGAAGAAATGGCAAAATAGAAAGCAGCTACGAATCTGCTTCTCCCAAGTACATGTACAGTATATGTGATGTATGTATATGTATCTGTGTGTTTGTGTCTGTCACACATACCCAGAGAGGGGGGAGGAAAGACAGGGAGGGAGATTACTCCATCAACCACAGAAATGCAGTTAACCAAAACATCTGTTTAAATAAAAACATTTTTGCCACTGGCCATTCTGCCTGTGAGCTTTCTGGTTAACATTGGTGACATGTAGCTGTCAAGATGTCCGTTTAAAGGTTAGTAAAGTTGTCATATGTCCTAAGTATATTGAGAAGTTGTCAATACTCATAAATATATATTTTCGGATTTAAATAGGTCTAGCTATGCATGCTCTGCTATAAGAGTTACTGTATTATTTTGTGTTATTATTTTTTTATTTTGGCTTTGTTTCTTTTTTGACCACTAAGTTTCCCCCCCCCCCCACAAGTGAGTTTCTCATACTGATTATCTTTGCTTATTTTGGCTGTCTCATTTTTTTGCACACCAAATGGGTTAGGGTGGACAAAAATACTTTGCAAATCAGATTTTAACACCAGTGATGGGCAAAAAACCGAACAAGGGCCTTCATTTCATAAAGATAAATCTGTCTAGAATACGAAGTCTTGGTATGCAAATTTTGAACAAATATTGAAGCCTGACCAAATACATGAGGAAGTTTCATTTAGATCTCTATCACAAATGACTTTTTTTTCATATATCCTGCCTAGATTTCCTCTCTACTTTGTCTCTTTTGAAATATGAGAAAACTAAATAAATAAAATAGCTAAATGATGGGTTATACTATAGGCACACTATGCAGGACTATCCAATATTATAGAAAGCTATTGAACAGGATCCAGATACTTTTGTATTGATGGACATGGACAATCACCAAAGCTATCGTATGCAATTTTCTATTATCTTTTTTGTTATCTTCTTGAGTTGTTTCTTATTTTACTCAGCAAGCTGAATTTGGGGCAGAGGAAAAAAAAAAAAAGACCAGAAACTAACTTTCATCCTATTCCTTCCTTTGGATATATTAAGTCTTGTTTCTTCTCTAAACTGGCAAGAGAAATTCTGCTAAATTCCATCAAATTTGTTTGTAAAAATTGTGATTTCCAATTCAGTGGAATAAGTACATTCCTAGAGCTCAGAAGAATATAGATATGACTGCCTCCTCAATAACAATGAAAAATAATTCCATTGAATCTTGTTGAGAGTAAGCTTTAGTATTTTGTACCCCAAAATGTGGGGGGCAAAGAAAAGCTAACACTGACAAGAAAGAAGTCCCGTCAACTTTCATTCTTTCCCAGGACAAAAAAAAAAAAAAATGTGATGGAGCACAGAGATTACAGTTGTATTTCTATCTGTACAAAATGAATAAGGGGTTTCTTTCAAGTTTCTGTACTTGAAGCCTGATTCTCCCAATAGAAGTATCCTGTGTTTCTTATTCAGCATTTCCTGAAACAGCCATGGCACCACCTATCATGTACCTTGGAATTTGAACCTGCATGATTTAAAACAAAAATACCACATTTGAATAAAAATTCAAATGAGAAAATTTAAGTGAGAAAGTGGATGTGAAGTAGACTTTGATTAACAATTATGTTTAACTGAACATTCGTCCATGCCACTTTACAACTAGTGTAGCTTTATTTTCTTAAGCAAAGTGAAGTGCAACTATTTCAGCATCCTTAGAAGGATACTTAGTCAAATATTTGATGATGTCCAAGTCCTATATTTCCTCCATTATTCTGATTCTGTTCACTATTTTCTTAGTCAAGAAACCAATGGTATCTGCACGGTGGGGTCAAAAAAGGTAAGCAAGTGCAATCCAAGCCCTGCCTCTTTGAACAGGTTTGCAGCATTGATATGCATACAAAAGGGGCAGTGTTTGGATTGTGCTGCCACAACCACAATTTTACCTGTTGTAATTCATTTCCTTCCATGAATACTGCTGCAAATAACAAAAAGTTTGGGTTCTCCCCAGGGGTGGGTTCCGCTTACTACCGGTTTGCAGCAGAATCACACACACGCTCACTTCACTCATGCACGTGCACACTCTTCTGTGCATGTGCAGATCACTGATGATGACATCATGCCAGGTGGGTGGAGCCTCCCGCCGGTTTTACTACCAGTTCTATAGAACTGGACAGAACCAGGAGCAACCCACCACTGGCTCTGTCCCTTTTTTATATGCTATATCACCCAATTTAAAGAATTTGAATCAAGACAGAGCAAATTATACATTTTATTCCCATTCCAAAAGTCTTAGAAATTACTCCAAATTACCCCATTATGTGCCCTAATATAGACATATATGTATCCATGCATGCAGAAGTGAAGTGTTTAGATGTCATTAATAATATGTGATTTTAAGTGTGAACTTCACTTCACATTAAAATGAGAGAACACAGCTCTTTATTCCACATTAAACATTCCTACCAAACTGTTTTAAGTTGCTGTCAGAGAAAGATGTTATGGCAAAAGCAAAGATGGGGAAAACAAGCATTAAATGCCCAGAAATTCTCAGGTCAGACTGAAATAATATGAGCAGGAGCCAATTAGATTTTTTTAATCATCAGCAACTGGGATGATGGTTGCAATTTTGGTTTAATGATCCATGCATCTTGATGGGCACTGCATAAAACTACTATACTGCCATATACTATAATATCCTACCCTGTAATAAACCTGGTTGAGTATTCTACACTATATTTCTAAACTTTTTTTTTAAAAAAAAGCTACAGCCAGAAGGTGTTGCAATAATGAAGATAAAATAGCAAAGGTTTAGATTGCCATACATTGCAGAAAAATGATACAATTGATGCATTTGTGGCCACAAAGTACTACTCAACTGCCACATCTAATGCTTAGTCTAAAAGCACTCTTAAAGAATGAATCTGAATTGTAAGTGCATCCACTTCCAACATATTCAAAATTCAAAATGAAATCCTTCCTACTTATTGGAAGAATAATTGTCGGACATATTTAGTTATAATTTATTAGCATTTTTTAGACCATTGCTAACATCAACCACTGCTAACAGCAAGTGTAAGATGTCTTTGCCACCCTTGGGAATATTAGAAGAAAATCAGCATATCAATGAGACTGTACTTTTAAAAATGTTGGTCAACAATTTTACCTGGTTTACATAGATGATAAAAAGTGTAGGGGATAGAAGAGAAACCTGAAGAAACCTACACATACATAGGATTAAACTAGCATCCCACAAGATCTCCTGAAGGCAAAGCCACTGCGAAGTATGCTTCCAATACAGGGAGGAGAGCACCAGGGTAAAAATCAGGAAACCATAAATTCTAGTCCTGCCTTAGGCACTAAAGCTATTGGATGATCTTTGGCCAGTCACTCTCTCTCAGCCCTAAACAGGTAATGGCAAACCAGTTCCAAAATCTTGCAAAAACTTGCAAAAACTGCAGGGATTTGTTCAGGATTCAACAGATTTGAAGGCATGAAACAAACAAACAAATAACTTTCTCTTTCTAGATCTTATTATTGAAAGCAGTAAACATCTCTCAGAAGCCCAGCAGAGTTAATGGAGATGTACTTGCCCTATCTAATTCTTAGTAAAGGTCATCTATCAAAATATTGGAAATGTTTAATGCCACCACAATGGAAGTCACAGAATTGTTACATCTAATGTATATACATTAATGTGTCAGGTTTTCATACAAGATAGAAAATCAGAAAATAGGGAATGATTCTACCAGTTCTTTCTGAACATATGTAGTAAATCTAACACATCTCTTCCATCTCAAACTTCAGGTTGTCAGGAAATAATGAAGATTTCCCCCATCTTTTCCCTAAGTAAAAAAAAAAAATCATTTTCCTAAGCATAAAATCCTTCTATAGCCATTGTTGTTATTACATAACAACAGTGCTATGGGATATGGGAAGATATGGGAAACAAATTTGTTTCCCATATCTTAAAATTTGTTTGTTTTTCTCGGTTCGATTCAAGAACTAGAAAAAAATGTAGATTGAAGAGATATAGAACTTGAACCTGTAGGCAGCTTTTGTTTTATTTCATCACAAAGAGAACAGGTGATTTAGTCAATTTTTTTAAAAAAAAGTTTTTAATGAAGAATGGACACAAGAGAGCTTCCGAAAGTAAAATTTCCTGTTTGTGTATAATTTGTGTTTATTAACTATGCCATTAGACAACGTAATTCTGTAACATAGAGCACTTTTTTTCTTTTTTTAAAAATAGATTTTATTGATTGGGTTGTATGGATATAAGATACTGAGGGATCCTCTTACCTAGCTATGTTTACAAATTCCTTCCATGTTTAAGCTGAAGGAAATGGTAAACTTGTGCTGAAATATTCTTAACTTTTCTCTTTTGTTCTTTGTTCGCTGCCCGCTGTATTTTATTTAAATGCCTAGAAGAAAAAAAAATATTTGAACAGCTCAAAAGCATTTTTTCTATTCTCTGGCATTTAGCTGGTCCTAATAAAAATACTGAACTGTGGTGGATTTTAGATTTCTCCTGTTCTAATGGATGCTGAGGCATTATTAATGACAAGCTGCAGATCTGCACAAATATCTATTATGGAAAATAACAACATGAGGACTTTTCCTTGCTTTTGTAGTTTCACTAAAACGCACTGCCGTGACCAAGAATAATGTCTGAAGGAATCTCAACAACAAATCGTGCCTTAGAAATCCTTGAAGGACAATGTGTAAGAACTTTCAGAGGTATATTTATCGTCACCAGATAGATTTTAATAAGTGTGGGCACAATTTTTATTGCCTTCAGTAGGTGTGCTTCCCCCCCCCCCCTTGAGTTCCCTTTGTCCTAATAAAATAGACAAATTCCTCCCCCCTCTTTCCCTCTCCCTTTCACACACAGTCACACATAGAAATACAGAGACAGGCATGTGCACACACAGACACACACACAGAGAGACACACAACCCTATGGTATTTATTCTGTCAGTGGATTTTTTTAATATCATATATTTATTTACTTTGCTGCATATTTTCAGGGCCTTTAATTTTCATCAGTTTGCACTATTTTCCCTTTTCTGTGTAGAATACAGGGAAGCTGGAGAAATTTGATTACTAAAAAGCCTGCAATTTGGTTTGCAGAATCCATTTTGAAATCTGCCTCTTGATGTTTATCTCTATGCACACATTGGTATGTTTGCTTGATTTACATTAACCAATATATAAGCACAAATAGTAATCATATACCAAGGAAACTGGAGTATATGCAATTGCCTCATCTATTTCTTCAACTGTAGTTGCAATCCCATAGATTCAAATCTTGACAGGTAGCATAATTAGAAAATTTTCTTTGCCTTATTAAATGTGACTTCTCAATAGAATTCCCCTCCGTTGCAAGACAAGGACCAAAAATATACTTCAAATCTAAAATAGGAAATCAAGGGGGACTGTTTTATTTTTATCTATCTTTGTGCAAGCAACATTATTATCAAAGGATATTGTAATGCCGAAAATGTACTTTGGGGATTTAAATCACGTATTAGGCTAGAAAGCAAAAAGTGCTGTAGGGCCCATGCAATATATTTTCTCATTAATCTGATTGAAAGATTATCCTTCCTATAGCTATGAAGAGTCTAATACTCATATATCCATCTTTCCTGCTAGTAAAATTCAGCTTTGTGTGAAGTCATTGTCTCTCATGTCTGAGGCCTACGCGCTTCTTCTTTTTTTTCTATAAGCCTGGCTGTATTAAAATAAATTCAGAGTAGGACGCCATTTCATGCACACATTTTGATTATTTCATAAGCTGCTAAGGAAAATGGAAGTATCAGCAAGTCGTGCAGTTTCGCTGGTAATGTAATGCTTGTCATTACCTCAGTGGCCATGGGAAGAAAAAAAAAAAGTTTAGCAATAATATCTTTGACAAATGTTCACTGATTCAAAACACTGCATTTAAATGAAATGCAGATATGAATGAGCCATTATTACAATCACAATTCCATCTTAGAAATTATTAAATATGAATATATACACTTCCCCAGCAACCTGACATTTGTAATGCATAACTACTGTGCTTTCTGCTTTGTTCCCTATACCTATATATCACACACACATACACTCTTACACAATGTCATTCCCCCCCACTCCCGCTCCCCATAACCCTGATTCTGAATAAAGGGAAGTCATTTTGATCAGAGGCTGCACACTGTAATTGGAGATACTCCTGATGATTTCATGCAATCAGAATGGCACATTATTTGTGATGAAAATTAAGTAAAGAAGAATGCATTTATAGGTTGTCTTGCTTATGGTCAACCAGCTTTACAAAAGAATAGTAAACTCCAACCACATAGATACTTCCCACCTCACAGTATGACTGAAATTTTCATATAATGCTTACCATAACGTGCAGCATTTTCACAATTTTAACAAAAGGACGGAAGGGAAAAATGTCTTAAACTGAATTTGAAGCTCTTTTTTGAGTGCTGATAGCATGAATAGATGGCTTCAGCCATAACTGTCACACAGATAATATTCTTTTATGCCTTAAGATACTAAGATGGTGCTGCAGATAACCAAGAGGAATAGGTTTCCACCATTGCTAATCTGCAGTTTTGAAACACTATAGCTTTTGCATGGCTAAGAGAAGGTAAAATAATATTGGAAACCTAGCATAGGATAACATGTGCAAAGGGTCAGAAAATTGAAGCTTTTCAGATATTGTAAATTAGTTTCTCTATGGGCAGATTAACTAGATTGATATTTCTTCCTTCTTTTGTTTATGCATAATATTTCAAAATGCAAAATAAATCAAAATTCTTTTAATTACTTCTTCCAAATTAAATAATAATAAATAATTTTGGTCTTATTGGTGAAACTGAAATGCAGAAAATACCTGATTATTGCCTTCAGAATTCCAGTTTTAAAATTGTATGGGTTATATTTTAGAATATGTGAAACAAATATTCGCTAAAATGGCAAGTATCCAGTCGATTGGAGTACACCCTGAGGTTCTCACTGAAATCAATGGGACTTAAGCATGTGCCTTGAATTCTGGCCAACTGTGTTCCTTGCCAGAAAAATATCACTGATGTTGATTATTATTCAATATGGGAATGTGGATGCTATTGAGAGTTTAATAAGGAACTGGGGAATTATTTACTTCTCTGCATCACAGAGCCTATTTTTCCCTGTATTAGGCTACATTAAAGGTTTTAAAAGTCATTTTCTTCTCTTCTTTTCTTAGAAGAAAATTATCTTGCAAGACAGAAGGCGCTATATTATGCTGAAGTATGGATCTGATGTCTGACAAGTCTCCCAATTGCTAACTGCTTTCCATCTTCTCCTTAACAGACATCACATTTTATCTTTGTGGCCAAGGCAGAAAAATGCATAGGTTTACTTGGAAGTAATTCAGACTTACATATACATATATATAGGGTGCCTTTGCTCACTTCAACATAATCACCACCCCTGCTTCTTGCATTTGAGGGATTTTCCTCCCCAAGCCTCAGATAAAGTCATCTCATTAAAATTTCTTTAAAGCTTTTTCTGAGTTTCCTGTGAAATTAAGGATTGGTTGGGATTGCAAAACCAAGTATACTAAAGAGCAAAAGTGAACTTTCTAAATATTCAATTCTCTTTTTATCCTCTCCCCTGATTTTCAAAAGGATAGTAGATTTCCAAAGCTATGCTATAAATCTATTCGAAAGGTAAGGACAATATCCATATTCTTATTGAATATGTGACCTCTCAATGCTAATCTGCTAAATTGTGCCCCCACATACACATTGTGGAAACATGCAGGAACCTATTAAATGCACAGCAGTGTTTGAAATTGAACTACAGTGACTTGTTGTTATAGCATGCTGACATTATTGGTTCTTGTATTCAGTTACATAATGATCTCTGAAGTTCACTTGAAAAAGTCTTCTCTAACGGCATTTACGAGTTTTCAAAATTAGGCTGTAGAGGGCACAATCCACAGCTGCATTAATTTCAGCTCTGTCTACCAGGAACAAAGCACATTCTCAGCAAAGTGCAAGCAGAGAAATTAATGTGCAAAGAGAAAATCACCAAGAAGAAGGAGAGGTTGGGTTAGGGCTAAGCAACATGTTATACAGCTCTCGAGAACCGGATTGCCTGATGTTTTCATATTTATTTTAACTCAGTTGGGAGAGAAAATTGCATTTTATCAGATCAGCACTGCTAAAAAAGAACTAAATATTATTTTTCCTAAAAGGGATGGTACTGGCTATTTTCTCCAAATTAACAACTGTTTTGGATTTATAATGAAGACAGTGTTAAACATCTTCTCATATCATTCCAGTTACATTTGGGGAATCTCTTTTTCTGTCTTTTTTTCCTACTAGGAGACAGTCATAAATTGTCTGTGTAATGTAAAATTGGGCATTCTTCAGGATAAGTTGTTTTAGCATTTACTCTGAAGTGATACAAAAGATGTTAAACGGAATACCTACATGGGAAAATAGATTTATTTTTTATGGGAAACAGAATGTCTACCCACACACATTTTTCCATATGTCCCTGAACAAAAATAAGATTCACATAAGAGCTTTTCTTTTTTTATGTAGCACCCCCGCTCCCAAAAAGTGAGTACTATTTAGAGAAATGGGGTTTCTTTTTAACATACAGGTTCTACTTATGAAAGAGTTCGCTTTAATTTTTAAAAATCCCAGTCGTGTTATGTAGATTTATTGGGCAATACTCATATGATTTTTTAATTAATTCTACTTTGTTTTAATCAACCTATTTTGAAGATTTTTCTAACCCTATTTTAAGCTTTGTGTTATAGTTTGTTACTAGATTAGACATTTTACATTTAAAAATTGCCCAAACTAACTTTTATATTCATGTGCCAGGCATGAAAGACCAGGACCACATGTGAAGTTCCAATAAACAGCTTTATTGCTCACACATGTGGATAGGAATATTCTCAACTAATGTGTCATATCATCCATATATTGAAGCTAGATGACTCTTGCAGTAGGGTCAACCTGGCACAAGATAATATACTATAAAGCAGGGGTTACCAACCTTTCGGACCTCAGGGACCACTAAATTCATAATTTTAAATCCCGCAGACCACTAATATGATCTGCCTAATGACTGGCTGGGTGGGCATGGCTAGGTAGTCATATGACTGGATGGGCATGGCCAACTCGATGTCACTCACTTTGAGGGGTGCCTCACTGGCTCTACTCACCCCTCCCCTCCCAGCCACTCATCATCTGCCTACCCGAGCTCCTTACGGCCCCAACAGGAAGCAGTTGTTGGAGGTAAGCAACCACCACAGGAAAGAGTTGGCAAAACAGCTGATTCAGTTCAAATTGGATCTGACCAAGAAGGAGGCTCAGTAGAAGCCCCTCACTGAGGATTACGATCATAGGCTTTCCAAGCAGAGGGAAGACCTGTGGGAGTGCAAGGCCAGATACTGATGCCTGGAGGCTCAGCAGGCAGAGATGGTCAGCCAGTTCCAGGCCATGATGCAGTCCTACTGAAACAAGGCCCTCTGGCTCTTTGCCACCAGTGGACTTCCCTATAGCCTTTGCCCAAAGCCCTGCACCAGGAGGCTAAAGCAGACCCCAAGTTGGAATTTCTGTCCCCCTCTGACCTACACAAAAAGACCCCAAAGGAGGAGGCTCTCTGCAGCAACACAAACGTTTATTGCACGTATCCAACCCAGGCGTTGTAGTTTGAGGATCCCTGATTTAGTGAAATATAAAAAATGCAAATATTTTTTCTGCGGACCACCAAAATTTTCCCATGGACCATCAGCAGTCCATGGATCACCAGTTGGTGACTACTGCTAAAGAGGCTTTGATGTGAACTGGGAACGTGTGAACTGGGATTTCTAGTGTGGCTAAATTGAACTGAGGATGTGTCCAACATCAGAAATAAACTGCAGGCAGACTTGTCAAACAGGTGAACAATTGTTAGAGCTAAGCGATTGAATCAAACTGATCAGAGCAAAAAGGTTTCAAAAGCTAAATAAATGCACCATAACATTCATAATATCACTACCTGATATTTACAGTATCACTACCTGATAGTCAAAGTTTTCTAAATTTTACTTATTTCAAAATTAAAAATGTATATGCTCAAAATTTCATGAGAGAATAAACTCTTAAAAGATCCTGATATAAATCATTAACAAAAATCTTCCATCTTTATGTTTTAAAACTTAATAAAATAAATTAACTAAATTTTTAATTAATCTGTTTGCCCTCCACACTCATGATACCATGCTTTAAAGCACAGGCATCAAACTCAGTTTCATTGAGAGCATCATGGTGGTGTTTGACCTCAGAGGGCAGGTGTGTGTGGTGTGGGGCCAGGGGTAGGGGTGGCCATGGTGGGCATGGTCATAGTGGGCATTTGAAACAGGCTCAAGATGCATTTTCCTTCTTACTTTTCCACAGTTCTTTACTATAATCATTTTCCTATCTCTTCTACCAGACATTATTGGCAAACATTTATTGTTTAATAGTAATTTGCTTTTCCAGGCAGATAAGCTATTTATACTATTGAATTTTTATTATTCAACTAATAATAAAAATATAATAGCATAAATAACATGATAGTACAAGATCTAACAGCAGAGATAAATTTCCAGGATAGTAAATAGAAATGGCTGTCAATTATAGATTGTTGATTGCTGATTAAATGGACCTACAGTATGTAAAATCCGGCATTAAACTATAGTATTAACATAGTGTGTTTAATGTTTATTAGATTTATATACCGCCCTACTCCCGAAGGACTCAGGGCGGTGAACAGCCATGAAGTAAAACACATATATACAAAATTTAAAAACAGAATAAGACCGAATTAAACAATTTTGGCCCAAGACAAATGTAAAAACCCCTGTAATTTAAAACAGATTTAAAATTTACATTTTAAAAGAAAAAAGGGAAAAGATTAGGCCAGGCCAGCTTGATGAAATAAAAAGGTCTTGAGAGCGCGGCGGAAGGGTGCGCAGATCTGGGATCCTCCGTATCTCTGGGGGGAGCTCATTCCAGATAGTAGGTGCCCCCACAGAGAAGGCCCTCCCCCTAGGGGCCGCCAGTCGACATTATTTGGCTGATGGCACCTGGAGGAGCCCTCTCTATGAGAGCGCACTGGCCAATGGGAGGTAATTGGCAGTAGTAGGCGGTCCCAGGTCCTAAGCCATGGAGCGTTCTAAAGGTGGTAACCAAAACCTTGAAGCACACCTGGAAGACCACTGGGAGCCAGTGCAGTTCACGCAGGAGAGGTGTTACATAGGAGCGCCATGTCGCTCCCATCACCACCCACGTGGCCACACTTTGCGCCATAGGATGTTGCTATTTTCTATCCAGATCAGGCACTTACTTGAGGACACTTAATTGTAATCCAGTCCAATCCAGTCCTCCTGCAGCACTCTGTTGGCTGAAAACAGGCTGCGCGAAAGTCCCACGTGGCCCATTTTTGACTGGCAGAGTGCCTTAGGAGGCTGGGAGGCCAAAAATGGGCCATGGAGGGCTGCACACAGCCCCCACATGACCTGTTTTGGCCAGCAGAGGCACTGCAGACCAGTCCTTTGATATTTCCAGGCCTGCCTTAGGGGTGATATTTAAGCACCCCTAAGGCAGATCTGGCCTAGGGGCCTTAAGTTTGACACCCCTGATTTAAAGAGTTACAGACAATAACTATCTTTGTACCTTTGTGTGCTTTGAAACATTTTTTAATCAAATCGTAATCAAATTGTTACACAGTGTATAGTTTACATATACAACTTCCAATTTCATATGAAAGAGAACACCTGGAAGATATAACAGTTGTATTGTTTTAAAGAATGTTGAATGTATTTATAGGGCCGTACTTTATTACAATTGACACATCATGGGCTTGAACACTCTAAAGAATCTACAATATGTCAAGGAACCATTACATTTTCTATTATCTCTTTTATTCATTAAACATGAAACTCAGTCAACTGAACATTTAAAAATGTATAATAAATACCACTGACTTGTGCTAATGGTTGATACGGGTTGCTGCCAGCATTCTAGATATCAACCAAGAACCTTCTTAAGATGTATGATATTCCAGGTAGCACAGTTTTTTGCAGTTCCGCTGGTGTTATTGCAGGAAGCTGCAATTTCATGATGTGTTTTGTAAAATTCTTGGACATGGTACCAAGTGCCCTGATGACAGTCGGTATCGCTGTTACATGTTTCATCCATAGCCATGTAGTTGTTTAAAATTTTCATTGTTGTTGTTGTTGTTGTTGTTGTTGTTGTTGTTGTTGTTGTTATCCTTCATTGCATGGTCAGGCATATGTTTAGGTTGGATTTAGCATTTTTATCCCCCTATCAAGTCTTTCCCCAGGACCTGAGATAGGCAAATATTGTGGGATATAATCTTTTTCCATGTAATGCTGCCACTTGTACTTGGCCAAGCAATTCTACCAAGTTCTTGCTTGCAGGAAAATGGTATTTCCTGAAAAGCTTCCAACACATCATTGTTGTTACTTTGTCATGCTGTTATTTGTAGTCAGCGTCTGTGTTCATAGTGCAGGAGCTAACCAGGTGGCCCACTGCTTCTTCAGCTTCTTTGCAGAAGCAGCACTTGCTATCTGTTGCTGCATATAAAAACTTTATATGCTTTTATTCTTAAGGCTTGGTTTTGTGCAGCCAGAATTAGCCCTTTTGTCTCTTTCTTCAGCTTTTCTGCTCTTAACCATTGCCAAATCTTGTTGCTATCTGCTTTGCTTGCTAGTGTTTTTATGTACTGATGTCAACATCACTGTGTGGATGAAGGAGATGATATATTGTCATTGTGTTTCTGGTCTTTCTAGCTAGGTCTTTTATTTCTGCTTGAGTCCAGTCCACTATTCCAGCTCTTTATCTCATGACTGGAATTTCTTCCTCTTAAAGTTTGTGCTTTAAGATCTTCAGTCTTCTGATTTATTCACTTCTAACCTTTTTCTTGACTTTAGTGTGCTTGATGTTGTCAGCTTGAAGGATGCCCAGGTATATGTAGTGATCATCTTCATCCAGACTCTTGGTGTTATTTCCATAGGTCATCTTGATTACCTCAGTTTTCATTATTTTTCTCCTGTTGATGGTGATGGTGGCACAAACTTCAATGAAAGCAACCTGATTCAGTTGTTTTTGTGCTCAGTCATTCAATTCTTCTTCTTTTAGTTAGAGAGCTTTGTTCTTTCTGAAGAGAAGGCAGAGGAGAGGGTGCCTGATTTGGGAATGAAAATAATTCAGTATCTATGATGTCTGATGATTCCCCTCACTTGCCTCTACAGTCTGAGCTAATTCTGGCAAGACTTCAACTTGTTTGCCCTGAATAGATCTTTGCAATTTTCCAATTCTCCTTTTGTGAATACTTTATTTCATACTATAATTTAATGTTGATCTGCTAGTGTCTGTTCTGTTATTTTTGATTCTGGATATTCTTTCTAGAAATGGTGCATTTTTTAAAGGTATCTCCTTCTCCTTGTTGGGAGTTGATTTCTAATAACATATCCTTATATCTTTGTTTTCTTTGTTTTCCAACTCTGTATTTGTGACATTTCTTCCAGGAGTTCTGCAGCTGTTGTCTCTGGTTGCTCAGCCAACAGACTTAAGTCCTGTAATTCATTTGTTACCAGATGTCCAGGAACTCCCAACAGTTGTTGACTAGGCAACAACCAATCTGGTATGGGTTTTTGTAGATTACATCTCACCATATTCTTTATGGAAGAGGCACTTCCATAAATGAGAAATGGTGAGAACTGTCCAATATAGTTGAACCTCAGGCATAGTTCTTGTCCTGACCTAGGCTTCTTTAAAAAAAGCATAAAAAAGAGTCTTGGTCCAGGCAGAACCCCTTTTATTTACACGACTGTGAATTCCTTTCATTCGCAGTCAGCAAGGCTTGGCAAATAGTCTTTCAGAGGAATATTTATCCATAACCTTATCTTGCTTGGAAAGCTGCCAGATAACTAGTTCCAAACGCAGTGTAATGGAAAACTTGGCACAGAGTCTCTTAGACTCACGAACAGAAGTTTCCATTCTTGAAATGACTGAATGAACTAATTGTTTCCTGCAAAAGCCCACTTCCCATTCGCTTCTCTTTTGTTTCCTATGGAAGGGGACAATCATCTCCAAGGTGTGGTTTTAATCCCAAATTGACCCTGCTCTCTTAGTTGTTCTTATCTTCTGGCAGCTCTGCACTTGTGCACACTGGAAACAGGCTCCAGCTGTTCCTCTGCCTTACTACTGTCTAGCTCCCTCTTTGCCTCTGATACAGAGCCCTCATCTGAGCTTTCCCCAGTCCCCAGGACTGGCCCATATTCCTTCCCAACCTCCTCACTGTCCAACTCTGCTGCCAGTTCTGCTGGCCACAGGCAGGCCACATCAGTTCTCATCTTCTTCAGAGCAAAAAAGCCCAACAAATACACCAAGGTAGTATTTTATATTGAGGAAATTATTATTATTAGTTCATTTTAAACATTTTACTGTACAGGATTATGTAGGTCCCTCTGGAATGAAATGTCTTATAGGCCCATAGTAATTCATAAATAAATAAACAAATAAATAAATAAATATACCAGTAATAATGTATAACCAAACAAATCAGTTTAATAATGACAACCTTTTTTAAAAAACTTTACCCTACACAGTTTAATATGTGATACGGATGAGTTTACCTGCAAGATGCTATTTTGATTATTACAGTTCTAAACAGCAATTCTGACAAAACAAGAGAGCTAAAGCATGGAGATGACCCAACCGCTACAGGATGGAAGTAACTAAATTGTACCTGTCAAGTGTAAATTACTAGTCATAGTCTCTGAAAAGACAGGTTCCAGCATCACAAACCATTCCCAGTGAAAAATTTGATAAAAGAAATATTATTTCCAAAATAGTACTGTTTAGTCAAAGAACTTGTTTTGCTATGCTAATTGAAACACTAATTTATTGAGCAGTTAAGGGAAGGTGTACTTGGTGTATACAGTAGATTTACAGCATAAAAGCTGTTTTTGTACATTTGTTGGATATTTTGTTTTAAAAAGTAAAAATTAAATCTTTCTGATTTGCAATATGTGCTTAACAAGGAACCTTTATAAGAACAGCAGGGTGGGCTGGGAATACTGTGATGCATATAGAAGTTAGCAATTCTACCTCTCGTTAAGCACTAAAATTATCTGCTTAAAATTCTATATTACACTTGCATGTGATTCTTGAAAATGGTAGATGACACTTCCAGTTCCATGATTATAGCATCTCACTCTTGAGAGATCAGCCCTCAGTGTTGAAAACCCTTTGATAATGGGTAAAGAAAGCCCTCTACAAATGTTGTGGGAAATTTCTGACAAGAGTTTTTCAGATGATTTTGGTAATACACATTGCTCAGATTTTACACATTGGAGAAGAAAGCACTGTATACTTCAATTCATTTCTCATTCTTACTATTACATTGATCCTTATTTTTGATATTCAAAATAATATAATATGTCCGAAATAATATGTACCAAAATAATATAATATGTCACATTGCAAAGCAGGGCTGCATAACTCATCAGTTACATTTCTTGCAACTTGTAGAATTCAGCATGTTGCTATATAATGGGATAGAAAGGTACAACAGCTTATTTTTTTAAAAAAAATGGAAGTAATGTAATGAATTTACTATAAGCAATAAAATCCCATGCTCTATTGCTGCCCTTCAAAATCCTGAGCACCATAAAATTAGATCATTCTAGGATTCAAAATTATTCCAAACTTAAAGAAGTTATATAGATAACTTCTTTATTTCTACATATACAGGTCATTCTTCTATAAGGAGAAATTATATTGCTCAAGAATAACCTGTCACCCTGGGCATAACAGATCCAGAAGGAAACTAAATAATTTTGTGACTCAACTCTTGTTCTTATCCATTGTATAATTCATAGGAAAAAAATCCCCTGAAAAGATAACATAAAAACAAGGGATATTAATTAGAAAAATGGCATTCATTTGAAAGATTGAGTTTTGGGAATCATCAGTTGCATTCCCTGAATGATGGAATATTGTATTGTATCTTAAAAAACTGGGAAGAATATTTTGGCTGAACTATAGTGAAATAGGGCAGGAGAACTTTGCCTTTAATTATATGGACAAACCCAAAAGAATTTTAGATAAAGATTTATGCACTACAGAGTTAGCAGTAAATCACTCAGTGACAATTACAATCAGGAACAACACTGACACATAAAGTCCATGGTCTGTTGTATATACTCTAATGCTGAGAACAAGGGAAATAAACAAAATCAGCATGAACTTATATTACAAAAGAAACTAAATATAATTGAATAGGTATGACTGAGGGCTCATGAGGCTGTTATTGTTGCCAGAATAGACCAACTGTTTAAAAGGAACGGAAGCAACAAAGGAAATGCTATTAAGCATCTAGGTTAAAATAAATGGTAGCAGGAATAAAAACAATACCATTTTTGGAATTTACTACCAGCCACCCAACCAAGTAGAAGATGAGGATAATGGTCTCTAAAAGCAAACTTTCAAAAAGCATGAAGCAGTAGTGTTAATGGACTTTAATTCCCCCAACATCTGTTGGGAAACAAATTCTGCCAAGCATCGTCCTTCCAGGAAATTACTGACCTGTTTTGAAAATTTCTCCTATGCAGGAAGAAGGCAGGAATAAGAGAATCAGTTATTCTTGACTTGATCATAACTAATCAAGAATAGTTGGTAGATAGAATAGTAGTAGTAGATAGTTTGGGGAAAGTGTTGAATGTTTTTATTTTATGAAATTTAAAGCTCTTTCAAATGCAATTAAAATTGAACAGAACAATAACATACTAATTAGTTCAAGTGAACTGTTTAGTTAATTTCAGCTAATTAGCTAATCAGTCACAAGGCTGATTGAATCACAAGATTGATTGAATCACAAGACTGATTCTAGTCTTGAAATTTTGTGACTTCTGACTGGCTGCTGTGAAGTGCAGAATTCAACTGGTGTGGGGATGCTCAGTTATATCGTTGGTTGGTATTTTGGATGGTCCAGTTCTTTATTGCTTCATAGCTGATTCTAAGTCAACTTGTTTGTTGAGGGACCCATTGCTAGAATGCCAAACTTCGATAAACTTGCACACTTGATGAGTTTTGGCATGGCCAATGACTTTAGCTTCATCAACCAGTCTTGAGATTTAATAAGCCTTATGACTCAGTCTTGTGATTCAACCAGTCACAAGACCAACTGACTACCCAGAACCTATATAAAGGAACAAGACACTTGACCCCAAAACTTCACTGAAAATGTTACCTGGTTTGGTAATAAAATGTCCAGGAGCTAAACAGCAAACTTGGGAGGGTGGAAGCTTGTTAAAGAGTGATCCAATCTAGAAGTAAGGAGAAATCTTTGGACAGTGAGAACAATTAATCAAAAAAATATCTTGCCACCTGGAGTTGTGGGTGCTCCATCACTGGAAGTTTTCAAAAATAGACCGGACAATCATTTGATCAAATGGTATATGGTTTCCTGCCTTGACTAGGGGGTTGAACTAGAAGACCGCTGAGGCCCCTATGACTCTATTTTCTGTGTTCTATGATTTGTTAAACCAGCGAAACCTGGGGCTGGGCAGGGGACAGAATGTATCTGCCCTCAGTGTGGAAGGGATTGCCACTCTTGAATTGACCTTTTTAGTCACACTAGATGCTGTTTTAGGACCTCTTTCCAGAGCATCTATTTTGAGATTGAAGGTTGCCAATGATGATTTGTTAACCTAGATTTAACCTGTAATAAGAAATACACTGATTGGCCCTTTTACAATTTTTGATTATATATGTGAAACAACCAGCTTAAAATTCCAAACATCAGAATCTGATCCTTACATACAGTACATGGCACAGTGGTTAGAGTGCAGTACTGCAGGCTACTTCTGCTGACTTCTGGCTGCCTGCAATTTAGGAGTTCAAATCTCACCAGGCTCAAGGTTGACTCAGCCTTCCATCCTTCCAAGGTGGGTAAAATGAGGACCGAAATTGTTGGGTGCAATATGCTGACTCTGTAAACCACTTAGAGAGGGCTGTAAAGTGGTATAAGTCTAAGTGTTATTGCTATTGCTACATTAGTATTCCAAAGATAAATTGGTACTTTTTCCTAAATGTTAAATAAAATAAAAAATATTAGCAAGCAAAGTGTAATTTTACTGTCCATTATTATTTATGCCAAATTAAAAATAAACAAATAAGAAAAATTAAACAATTGTTTAGTATTTCTCAGTGTTTATTTAGAATTATGATCTATTTTCTCAAAAGAAAATAGTAAGGAATATTGATATGGAAAAATAGAATCTAATCTGTATTTTGTGGAATAAAACATATAGTAGAATTCATTTGTATGATTTTTTTAAAATCCTGAAATTATATTTCAGAACAAAAGTTGTATTTGCAGATAAAATGACACCAAAATTGCACATTTTAAGAAATAGCTAACGAAGAAAACTTTTGCGTAAAAAAATGAAGTGTCACCACGCTTCATTTCTCTCTGTGTATTTTTATTTTTAAAATGCATTATGAAGAAATAGAGTGGAACTGAGCATGTCTTAAGGACAAAATTTCTACTTCCAGAGCCAAATTCAGTATGATAATTGTCTGGGATCAAATTTAATTCTTTCTCTTTCCTAATATAAATAGTTTCTAAGTGGTGGGAGAGAACAGATAGCGATCTACAGCAAAGTAAGTATGATTATAGGCCTCCGTCTAGTACTATGAACCCAATGAAAATCCTACTGTGTAATATTTACTGGGCCTGGCATGAATAGAAGCTTCTCCGTATTGATGTTGGTATTATGAGGCATGCTCTGTTCTCTCAGAAGATATTTTTTCTAAGAAAAGAACTGAGAATTGTTTCTTCTCATCAGGGTGAGAATACATTTAGAAGATTTTCTTCAAATATTTACCTCCTTCATCATGATTCATTTTTTCTGGACATTATGGATGATGCAAAATGACTACCAGGTAGTTATTATGACAACACTGCTTCTGCAAATAATAATGATAATGATAATAAATATAATATAATATATAATAATAATAATAATAATAATAATAATAATAATAATAATAATAATAAACCACCTTACTCAGAACAGCTTACATCCTCCGATGATACCTTAACAGTTCCTAGGTCCTTGGATAGGACTCGAGCTGCTGAGCTATTAACCGGCCTCAAAGACTGTGAATCTCACTACAAATTAAATATTATTATTATTATCATTATTTAATCTGTAGTGAGATTCACAGCCTTGGATGCCAGTTAATAGCTCAGCAGCTCGAGTCCTATCCAAGGACCTAGGAACTGTTAAGGTATCATCGGAGAATGTAAGCTACTACAAAAAACCACCTTACTCGGAACAGCTTACATCTGTTGTGGCCCCGTCCTCTGAGCCTATCCCTTTGGAGGAAGGCAAATCTGAGCAGGAGGAAGAGGAGCCAGCCAGATCTCCCAGCCCTCCCCCTCTGGCACCGGCTCAGGTGCCAGCTGAAAGAGAGTCAAGTAGTGGGGAAACAGGTGTCTCAGATGAGAGTGAGGGAGAGACGTCATTCCTGGACGCACGCCAAAGAAGGCGAGAGAAAAGGGTACTGCAGCTGCGGCGTATGAGGAAATCCTGAGTCATTGGATTGGAGTCATAGGATCCATGACTCACTGGACCACACCCAGAAGCATATCTATTTAAGACAGTACAATGGGTCACGAAGTTCGTGACGAACAAAGCTAACTGCACAGCTAAACAAACGGAGCAACCTCGTAGTCTTGGAAGCTGGATGAACGGCAAAGCTACGTAGGTGATTTTCTTGTTTGTGTAAACCAATAAAGTCCTTGGCAGACGGTGTGCATATCGCTGCCAAGGTTGAGATAAGAACTGCAGAGTGTGCCAAGTGAGTCTTAACCCTCGGCTGGCTGTGTTTTTGTGGGTCTCTGAGGGGGGGGGACAGATCATCTTGTTCGTCACCCAAAACTCCATCGTTAACCCACGATGGACCAACAGCTGCAGCAGCAGGTACAGCAGATGCTGGAGGCCAATCAACTTCTGCAACAGCAAGTAGCACAGCTAACTGCACAACTTGCTTTGGGAAATGCTCCTGTAGCAGCTCCACCTGCTCCCCTTCCCCGTCCAAGATGCCCAGTGAACATGCCAGATAAGTTTTCTGGACAGCAGGAAATGTTCCCGGCCTTCTTGGGACAGTGCCAGCTGTACATGGCAATGCGGCCGGAGGATTTTCCGGATGACCGGGTTCGGGTGGCTTTTATTATCAGCTCCCTCTCTGGCACTGCCGCCCGATGGGCCACGCCCCTGTTGCTGCAAGACAGCCCCTTGCTTCTGGACTATCAGGGCTTTTTGCAACACCTGCGCACCATGTTTGAGGACCCCCTCCGGGTGCAGACGGCAGCGAGGCGCATCAAAGACCTCCGCCAAGGCAAGCGCCCCCTGCAGGACTATATTGCGGAGTTCCGATTGCTAGGCCAGGATTCGGCCTGGAATGAGGCAGCGCTGATGGATGCCTTCCAGGACGGCCTCTGCGATGAGATGCAGGACGAGCTGGTTCGGGTGGAGGCGCCACAGACCCTGGACACGCTGGTGACCCAATGCCTGCGCATCGATGCCCGCCTACAACGGCGACGGCCCCGTAGGGCTCTTCCGGAACCACCGACAGTGCCGGCACCCCCGCGTTTCGTACCAACAGCGCCCCGGACCGTACCGCGTTTGGTGGCGACGGCTGAGGAGCCCATGGAGCTCGGAGCAGCCAGACCTCAACTGACGGCCCAGGAGCGGATGCGGAGACGCCAAGGGGGGTTGTGCCTCTATTGCGGCGAGGCTGGACATTTCGCCGCCTCGTGTCCCCGGAAGCGGAGTGGATCGCTCAAGCCTGTTCCGGAGCCTCGGCGTGACCAGCCGGGAAACGGGTCAGGCCTGGCCTAGGGGAAACTCTGGGTCAGGCAGGTGACCATGCCCCGCCGGAGGCGGCGGCTGTGGACTGTGAGCCCCCTCGGCACCTGATTTTGAACACCCGGGTGTTGTTGGCTAACCGGTCGGAGGGGCTCCAGGCGCACGCGCTGGTGGACTCGGGGGCCACCACGAACTTTATGGACCAGGCCTTTGTGGCCCATTACAAGGTTCCCTTGGTTCCAGTGGACCCTCCGTTGAGGGTCGAAACTATTGATGGGCGGGAACTTGTGGCGGGGCCCATCAACTTCGCTACTCAGCCCTTGCGCCTTGCCATTGGGAACCATGAGGAGGCGATCCAGTTTTATGTGACGGCGGACCTGCACTTCCCCTTGGTCCTGGGGATGGCCTGGCTTCGGGCGCACGACCCTCAGGTGGCATGGTCAAGAAATGCCATCTCGTTCCCCAGCCTGCAGTGTGTCGACCACCTTCGCCACACCTGTGCCGGCCAGGACGTCTCTGCCCCGAACGTCTCCTTGCCTCCGGAGCTGACATCCTTCGCCGACGTGTTCAGCGAGAAGGAGGCGGATCGCTTGCCCCCGCACCGACCCTACGACTGCGCGGTGGACTTGATGCCCAACGCGCCCCTGCCCTCGGGACGCCTGTACTCCATGTCGGAGCCCGAGCTGGCCGCCTTACGGGACTTTCTGGACAAGAACCTGGCCCGTGGGTTCATCCGGCCTTCGACCTCCCCGCTCTCGGCCCCAGTCCTCTTCGTGAAAAAGAAGACGGGGGACTTGCGCCTGTGTTGCGACTACCGGCGCTTGAATGCCATCACGGTACGGAATCGCTATCCCCTGCCGCTGATCCCGGAGCTGATGGAGAGGTTGCGGGAGGCCTCGATTTTCACCAAGCTCGACCTCCGGGGAGCCTACAACCTGGTGCGGATGCGAGAGGGGGACGAGTGGAAGACGGCATTTGGCACCCGATACGGACACTTTGAATATACCGTCATGCCGTTCGGGTTGACCAACGCCCCCGCGGTCTTCCAGCACTTGATGAACGACGTGTTCCGGGACATGCTGGATCGGTTCGTGGTGATCTACCTGGATGATATTTTGATCTATTCCCGGACCCCGGAGAGTCACCTCCAGCATGTCTGCCAGGTCCTGCAGCGCCTGCGGGAGCACCAGCTCTATGCGAAGTTGGAGAAATGTTACTTCTTCCAGACTTCCATAGAGTTCCTCGGGCACATCATCACCCCCGAGGGCATCGCGATGGACCCACACAAGGTGGCGGCCTTGCGCAGTTGGGAACCCCCGCGTCGGGTGAAGGACGTCCAGCGTCTGTTGGGATTCGCCAACTACTACCGGACCTTCATCCCGGGCTTTGCCACCCTGACCGTGCCGTTGACCCAGCTCCTTCGGAAGAAGGTTCCGTTCCAGTGGGGGCCCCCGCAGCAGCAGGCCTTCGAGGTTCTCAAGCAGGCCTTTGTCACGGAGCCGGTCCTGAGGCACCCCGATCCACACCGTCCGTTCGTGGTTGAGACAGACGCGTCCAACGTGGCGATTGGAGCGGTGCTGCTACAGGCTCCGGTGGATGGTGGCACTCTTTTTCCCTGCGCTTACTACTCCCGGAAACTCACTCCTTCCGAGCGCAACTACACCATCTGGGAAAAGGAGTTGCTGGCTATCAAGGCCGCGTTCGAGGCTTGGCGACATCACCTCGAGGGGGCCCGACACCAGGTGGAGGTGCGGACGGACCATCGGAACCTGGAGCACCTCACCACGGCCAGGAATTTGAACCAGCGGCAGATCCGGTGGTCGTTGTTTTTCGCCCGGTTCAACTTCCACGTCACATACATTCCGAGCCACCTCAACCAGAGGGCGGACGCGCTATCCCGTAAGCCGGAATACTTTTGCCCAAAGGACTCCCTTTCCCCCCGGACGGTGCTGCCAGCGGACTCCTTGGCCGCGGTCCAGGAACCGGTGGACCTGCGGACTCAGGTGCTGGAAGCGCAGCGACGGGACGACTGGTCGCAGCAGCGGAGAGCGGACGTCGGCCCCGCGTCCCCATGGACCGTGGAGGAGGGCTTGCTCAGGCACCGGGGTCGGCTGTACGTGCCCACAAGTCCGCTCCGAGCCCTCGTCATGAACCAGTGCCATGACAACCCCGCGGCGGGGCACTTCGGCTTCTTTAAGACCTTGAACCTAGTGACGCGGACTTTTTGGTGGCCTCGGGTACGGCACGACGTGCACGCCTACGTGACGTCCTGTGTGCCATGCCGACAGGCCAAAGCCGCGTCCGGCCCCCCTCCTGGACTCCTCCAGCCGCTGCCGACACCGGAGAGACCGTGGGGAGCCATCTCCATGGACTTCCTGACTGACCTGCCCCTGTCCGCTACGTTCACGACCGTCCTCGTGGTGGTGGATGCGCTCACGAAGATGGCACATTTCATCCCGTGCCGCGGCCTGCCCTCAGCTCGTACCACGGCTCGCCTGTTCCTGCAACACATCTTCCGCCTCCACGGCCTGCCGGACCGGGTGGTTTCGGATCGCGGGGCCCAGTTCACGGCCCGCTTCTGGAAAAGCCTGATGGCTGCGCTGGAGGTGCAGGTGTGCCTGTCGTCATCACACCACCCGGAGACTGACGGGGGCACGGAGAAGGTCATTGGCATACTGGAGCAGTACCTCCGCTGTTTTGTCAACCAGCAGCAGGACAACTGGGCCGAGTACCTTCCCCTGGCGGAGTTCGCTTTTAACAACTCCCAACATACCTCCACCCAGATGACACCGTTCCATGCCAACGTCGGGTACCATCCACGTTTTTTTCCGTTGACCATCATGGACTCCCCTGTTCCTGAGACCCGGGACTTCCTCTCGGAGCTGCAGGCGGTGCAGCAACTGGTGCGGCGGCAGCTGATCCGGGCGAAAGAGGACTATAAACGGTTCGCCGATCGCGGCCGCCGGGCGACGCCACCGCTGGAAGTTGGAGATCGGGTGTGGCTGTCCACGAAACACCTCCCCACGGACCAGCCGGTGAGGAAACTGGCCCACCGCTTTATCGGTCCCTTCCCCATCGAGGCGGTCATCAACCCGGTGGCCTATCGGTTGACTCTACCCCGCTCCATGCGGCTCCACCCCGTTTTTCATCGGTCCCTCCTGGTCCCTGAGACTCCCACTAGCCGTCTCCGCCGCCCGCCGCCGCCTGCCCCCCCAGCCGCAGCCGACGAGGACGACGCCTCGACGTATGAGGTGGACAGTATTCGGGACTCCCGTTGGCTGAAGGGGCGCTTCCAATACCTCATCGCTTGGAAAGGGTACGGGGCCGAGGATTTCACCTGGGTGGACGCATCTGCCGTTCAGGCCCCTGACCTGGTGCGGACTTTCCACGAACAGTTCCCGTCCCGACCCCATCCCGACCGTCAGACCCGGGGGAAGGGCCCTGCGGTGGGGGATAGTGTTGTGGCCCCGTCCTCTGAGCCTATCCCTTTGGAGGAAGGCAACTCTGAGCAGGAGGAAGAGGAGCCAGCCAGATCTCCCAGCCCTCCCCCTCTGGCACCGGCTCAGGTGCCAGCTGAAAGAGAGTCAAGTAGTGGGGAAACAGGTGTCTCAGATGAGAGTGAGGGAGAGACGTCATTCCTGGACGCACGCCAAAGAAGGCGAGAGAAAAGGGTACTGCAGCTGCGGCGTATGAGGAAATCCTGAGTCATTGGATTGGAGTCATAGGATCCATGACTCACTGGACCACACCCAGAAGCATATCTATTTAAGACAGTACAATGGGTCACGAAGTTCGTGACGAACAAAGCTAACTGCACAGCTAAACAAACGGAGCAACCTCGTAGTCTTGGAAGCTGGATGAACGGCAAAGCTACGTAGGTGATTTTCTTGTTTGTGTAAACCAATAAAGTCCTTGGCAGACGGTGTGCATATCGCTGCCAAGGTTGAGATAAGAACTGCAGAGTGTGCCAAGTGAGTCTTAACCCTCGGCTGGCTGTGTTTTTGTGGGTCTCTGAGGGGGGGGGACAGATCAACATCCTCCAACGATACCTTAACAGTTCCTAGGTCCTTGGTTAGGACTCGAGCTGCTGAGCTATTAACCGGCCTCAAAGGCTGTGAATCTCACTACAGATTAAATAATAATAATAATAATAATAATAATAATAATAATAATAATAATAATGAAAATAAAAGATACTGTTATAACAGTGAGTTCTATTAGTTGCAGAATTTCTCCTTTTTCTGAAGAAAGTTGGTAAAATAGTCCTGCTTGTTTCTCTGCCAGCATATAGGTCAGGGGTCCCAGGAGATATTTTACTCACAACTCTGATCCTAATCCTTAGCCAAAGTATACTGTCTGTCAGTTGAAACAAATTGCTGCTAATAAATCAGTATACAGTATACATTCAGATTCAAAAACATTTATTTCATTCTAACCAGTGGTGGGTTTCAAATTTTTTTACTACCGGTTCTGTGGGCGTAGCTTGGTGGGGGAAGGATAATGTAAAATCTCCATTTCCTCCCCACTCCAGGGGAAGGATACTGCAAAACCCCATTTTCTCCAATCAGCTGGGACTCGGGAGGCAGAGAATAGATAGGGCAGCTCCAATCAGAATTTTTACTACCAGTTCTCTGAACTACTCAAAATTTCTGCTACCGGTTCTCTAGAACTGATCAGAACCTGCTGAAACCCACCTCTGATTCTAACTAATGTGTGGAACTAGTCATATCAATCCTCAAAATCTAGAATTGCTGTTTTTTTTAAAAAAACTAGATTCAACAGAAATCATTCCTTTTTAATCAATCTCTCTTGAGAGATACTGAGAAAGGCAAGAACATCCTATTGTTATGTGGATCATAGGATAAAAGTGAAATAAAAAGGTTATATAGATTATATTGCTGCCACTAAAGGAAGGTCAAGGTAGTGCTAGAAACTTGTCGTCACTTTTTTTCAAGCTCTCATTACAGAATTTTTTCAATGACTGAGACAAATAAGAATGTGGCTGATTTGAGACATAAAGGATGGTAGAAAGATTGCTAAATTCTAAATGGACTAATTTGAGGACCAAAATAACATCTATGGTATTCTAGCCACGGATAAAAATCTACGGCTCACAAGTCAGAAGGTAGCTAAACTACAAGGCTTTAAAGACCTATGAATAACAAAAGTGATTACCTGTTGTCTGTTAACAGGTAAGAACTTTAAAGGGATTAAACATTTAATAGGCAGTGGTTTGTTTTTGTTTTAAAAAGGAAACATATTTCAAAAGAAATAACTTTTACATTGTATAAACTCTGGAACACTGGGAAATAAACACTTGTGAGATACAGTAGTTAGCTGGGTATTCTGACAAAATGTGCCTCCTGTTATTGACCATTCTTTAAGACACAAATGTGAAAATGTGAGAGTCACATCTAGCCTACAAAAGTCTTTTTGTGATCTCCAAAGAACCTGGCTTGAATGAATGGTGCCAAAAATTATAGCCAAGTTGATTTTCTGTTTTTCAATCAGCAAAAGTTTAACACTTCTTTAGGAAAAGAAGAAGAAATGTCTACAGAAATGGAACAGAAATGGAACAGAAAAATATTTTAGTGCCACGCTGAGCAGGAACATGGATGGATAACATGGCAATGAAGGCAGTGCTGAAAAGACCAAGTTAGGGACAGATCATCATAGAAAATATCTATGTATGTAGTCATTAAAGGTTAATGATGGCCCTTGGACTGATGGAACATTCAATCCAAATAAATTCTTAATATTTTTACTACAAGTATTTATTCAGTTTTACAAATTTGAGTCTTGTGGGTGGTATTTCTGCACTGATTTAGTTACAAATTGGTCACATGATATGTGTAAATGATATTTTTTAAAGAAATAAATAAAATTATAGCATTCAAACATTCTGCAGCCTTTCTGGCTACTCATATTGAATGGAGAAAATCATGTTGGAATTCTCATTGTGCCTTTTTACTAATTAGAGAGCATCTTAATGCCATGTTTAGCAGGATGGCAAGAGATTATTATTTTTTTGAAAAGAGTCACACAGGTGAAACAAGCAGTGTAGAAATCAGATAGATAGATAGATAGATAGATAGATAGATAGATAGATAGATAGATAGATAGATAGATAGATAGATAGATAGATAAATGGAAAAGTGGACCGGGCTATTTTTAAATACAACATTATTACGTTTGCACTAAAAATGTGCATTTCTTTTGCCATAAAGTTTTATATGAATTGAAGAATTCATATTTAATGCTGGGATGATACAGAAAAAAAGAAAAAAGCCAGAAGTGGGAAGGAAGGAAATATTTTGCATAATATAAAATGTTTATATGCTGTACATATATCATATATTATGTGCATTCATTCTCTCTCCCCTCCAAATATTGTGGATACATATGAATTATACATGAGAATGACTCCTGTCATAAACTACTGATATACTAGAATTGTATCTACTAGTATTATTATAGATTAGTGCAAATCTAATGCTATCATCCAAGTAGTTTAATCATCTACAAAACATCAAAGTTTCCACTTACTTTGATTTAATAATGTAAATTCACAAGAATGTAATGTGTTAAGAATGCTTTATCAGCCACATTTTGGGAAACCTTTCAGAATAATTTTATTACCATTTTTCCCAGCAAGAAGCATTTATATAACTCTCAAAAAAGTTTTTAAGGGTAAAAATTTATAAATAAAATTATAAATTTATAGGTTTACACATTCTGAAAAAGATACACTATAAAATCACCCTCCCTGGTTCTAGACCAAATCTTAACCAATGACATAAGTGTGTTTGAGAGCAAATATAGCAACAATAAATAATTAAAAGTACAACACTGTGATAGCCAAAGTTAAGAAAGAATCATAGGCAATCAAATGCCAAGCAGGTATGAATACCAGATAAATAATCAGGCAGAAAACAATAATCTAATCAAGGAACCACCAAAGAAAAAATCACACTGCACTAAAACTGTAGGACAAGCTATGATCTGTGAACAGATAGCTAACCCCACACTCACTCTCACAGATAATCCAACTAGATTACCAAACTGGCAATAAAACATCTCTAAGCAACAACCAAACTCAGTCAATACCAAGAATTCCACAAATGATCATCTGTTTCACACTTTGGAATGTGATCATGTTTAAAATGCTGTTTCAAATAACTATATGCATTTGGATGGTTCTGAAGTTTTTTGTTACTGAAAATAACATGGCTACAGAATAATCATAAATTTCAGGAAGTTTTGTAGAAATTATGTAAAGATACATACACAATGGGATATGTGCAAGACAAAAAAATATATTTGCAATTAGTATGACAATGCAAATGTTAACGTTTATGAAAACCTAAATGGAAGGATATGACATAGGCATTCACCTAGTACTTTCACCCACTACCAGAATTAAATCTCGGACCACATGTTTTCTGAATAGTTTTTATCTCAGAGCTATAACTGCACTCAAAAATGAACTAAAGGGCCACCATCAGTGAGCTGTTGGACAGTATTACTTGGTCTGTTGTGTGGAGGTTTCGGTGGTTTAGGGGTGGGGAATTTGTGGTGGATGGGTGGGGGTCATTGGAGATTGTTATGTGTGTTGGACCTGGTCTTTGGGTGTTAAGTGAATTTCATTGTACGGGTATACTGTGTACACACGTAAATGACAATAAAGTTATTATTATTTTAATTTTTTTACTGGGAGAGATAACTTTCTCCTCATCCCTAATCTCAGATAATGATTTGAGTAAATAAGAAGACATCTATTATTCATCTGGTGTTTCTTTTTTCTAATAGCCAAGCTTATGTATATAAGGTACAACCCTCATTTAAACCCAACAATAACATCAATGTGAGATAGCTTGAGCTAACCCAACATCATTCAATGAACCCTGTAGGAAAGTGGGGACCACTTCAACTAATCAGGTGGACATATGCTTCTGTGAAAATCAGTAAGATCATGGAAAGTTAAAAAGATTGTACTGTGTAGATGGAAAGAACAGTCCTATTGCATCCAACTCAAAATCCACAGCATTTTTCTCACAATGAACAGTCAAGTGCCTGTGGCAGTGATGGCTAACCTTTTCTGGTCTTAGTGCCGAAAGTGTGCACGAATGCGTGCATGTGTACATGCACCCCCAAAATTCAATGCACACATGGCCCTATGCATGTACCCCATACATGCGTGCTCAGCCCCTGCATGCACCCCACTCCCTGCGCATGCTCACGCGGGCCCCACACATGCACCCGGCCCCCCACGCATGTGTGGCAGAGACCTGAAGACCAGCAGGATGGCAGGAGCTGCACACACATGCGTGGCAGAACTGAGTTGGGACAACGGCTCGTGTGTTTACAGAGAAGGCCTATGGAATGCCCAAAAGAGACTATGACCACATTAGTATATTCCAGTTTATATTTCCCAGCAACAGATACTGAAAGGTAGCCTGGCTTTGATTGGAATCTCAGAAAGAGTACAGCAGCCAAAATGTTATTTAGCCTTTATAGTACTCATTGAGACTTCTATCTTCTATCCCTTCCAATCTTCTATCTCTTAACAGCTTTCATATTTGTCACCATTGCAAGTTGGTTTTAAGATGGGCAGCCATATAATGTTTTAAATAAAGACATAAAATCATTATTAATACAATAAATCATATTCATTTTATTGAATACAATTCCATAGCTGTGTGATTGAATTCAGTGATATCTGAGGGAATCAAAGGTTGTTTATACCTTTCTTTCACATAAATGCTACAGAAGTGCCTCATTATGTCCAGTTTACTAAACAAACAAAAATTGCTTTGCTTTTTGCTTATCTTCTCTCATAAATCTATTCTTCTCCTCTTTCATCCAAGCTATTTCCTTCACAATGTCTAAGATGTTATATTTCATGTCCATACATTTAACATATACTGTATAGCCTAATGCTTTTTAACTAAACTAAACTAAACTAAACTAAACTAAACTAAACTAAACTAAACTAAACTAAACTAAACTAAACTAAACTAAACTAAACTAAGCATTTGTATTTTTTTAAGGTAAACATCCTTTTCTGAATGTGCTGTGTTCCTCAGTACTTTCTTCTTTTTCTTCTTGAAATATTCCAATAACTAAATTATTTGTAGGAAATCTTATAGGTAAACAAATTCATTTTATTGGTGGACCAGATGTTTTCAATTTAATTTTATGTAAGTTTTCTGGGAGCTCAAATTTAGCAAAAACCAAAACAAGAAACCACCGTTATATGGTATTTGATCAATCAATAATTCAATGATCATCCCTCATCGGTTTTTTTGTGGATTTTTTTTTCTTTAAGTGATGCTCAGGTGAACAGAAGCGGGAAATACATTCCATCAATTTGCTAAGATTGATAAAAGATTTTGAAGCTTTAACAGCTCTTTTGCTTTTATAATAGCATATGACATTTAATAGTTGATTCAATTGTATAATCAGTAACTACAGCAGATACAAAAGCACACTTGGGGAGAATTGTTTAGTTTCACTGTCTTGATTTCAGATTGTGATGTGTGGTTTCCATTTCCCCTTGAGCTCAGCATTAAGATAATTGCATAATAAACTACAATCAATGAGGACCTTTAAATATTGCCACTTTATTTTCAGATGTTATTGTTTTTAAACACAAATCCTGACATCCAATTTTGGCTAACACATATAAAGTGGCATTTGAGGTAGAAAGCCCATTTGTCTGGAGGCTTGAAAAAAACCTAAAAGCTGGTACATCATAGTTATTAGATGTCTTATATGGTAAATATTTATGTTTTCTATAAACAGGAGGAGGTGAACATTCTGGAGGTTCTGTTTTTAATTTCATAAAATGAGTAAACAATTTTTCATTAGCTCATATATCAACATTTCAATTCTTTTTATTTATTTTTTGTGTGGCTATTTTCTCATCGGCTTGTTGAGGCTTGCTGGCAGAAAATATGCTGTGTGGGTGAGCCAAACCACAGTAAATGATTCGGTCTAACCCAGAGAGGCTCCTCCATTTCTCTGTATAATTTATAATAAGATGTGACATGTCAATTTAAACAAAATACACAATATTTGCTGACGGCAGTGAAAACTTTATATTAAAATAATGTGTTGCTGTTAAGAACAGATAATTGAGCATACCATACTGGTGGGTCCTGTCTGGCAAAATGAATGTAATAACACTAATGTCTGTTAAACAAAGGATAACAATAATGTAGATAGTGTTTTATATCTAGAATTTGATATAGCTACCAATTTTGATCAGTTGGAAACAATTATATAGCATATTTGCTTTTATTATTATTTCTTTTCTTTTTTAATTTTTTTTAAATTTAAATTTTAAATTTAAAGATAAAGCATAACAGTTAAAGTGGACTTTTTATTTTCCAAAGAATAGAGGATCATTTCTAGAAATGTTATTTTTAGTATTTCTGGATTTTAGCATACCATTTTAAAAATATTTTTGATTTTCCTTTGAATCCCTACCCCATCTACAACAGTCAGTTATAGTTTGTTTTACATATATATTACACATATATCTAAGAAGTTAAAGCAAGCCGTTAAACATTTTATCCATCAACCTTTTTGACATTTTGTTTTGGATATCTTTAGATTAATATGCATATCTTCCAAACCACCTGCATCGAGAAAACTCACTTCTTTTCAGAATTAAAGCCTTAAAACTAAGCTGTACCTTCTGCTTTGCGGAATACTCTCCCCTTGGAGATTAGAATGGCTCCAACTCTGTTGGCCTCTGGTAAGGCTTTAAAAACTTCACTGCTCAGAATCTTTTAAGGGCCCTATTTCTTGACTATATTGTTTTTTGGCTAACTATCTTATTTAATTGTCAACAAGTACAAGGAAACAAATATCAGTATAGACATAGACATGGACAGATGAAAAAAATGGCATAAATAAATGGATATAAATAGGCAAAACATAGCCATAAACACATAAAATGATTACATATTAAATGGGGACAGTAAGACAGGAATGGTAGGTACGCTGGTGCGCTTATGCACGCCCCCTTAGGGACCTCTTAAGAAATGTGTAAGGTCCATAGTAGACAGTTTAAGGTAAAAGGGATGGGGGTTAGAGAAACTAACAACAGGATCAGGTAGAGTTTTCCAGATATTTACTACTCTATTGCTGAAGTCGTATTTTCTGCAATCAAGTGTAGAGCGAGTTAGATTTAGTTTGTATCTATTGATAGCCCTTATGTTATTGTGGTTGAAGTTAAAGTAGTTATTAACAGGTAGGACATGGAGATTCATAATCTTATGTACTAAGTTTAGGTCGGAATGTAGACCGCGTAGTTCAAGGTTATCCTGGCATAAAATTTCAAGCCTGGTGGTAGAAGGAATTTTATTGCGAGCAGAGGAGTTGAATACTCTTTTTGTAAAATACCTCTGGATCCTCTCTAATGTATTAATGCCCGAAATACAGTGTGGGTTCCAGGCAGGTGAGCAGGATTCAAGGATAGGTCTGACAAAATTTTTGTATGCCCTAGTTAGAAGTATAGCGTTACCAGAGAGAAAACTTCATAAAATAAGTTTGACAACTCTTAATGCCTTTTTAGCAATGTTGTTACAGTGAGCTCTGTGGCTTAGATCTTTTGAAAGATGTTAGATCTTGGTTGCTGTATGTATTTATTCTTTGGATATTTTTATTGTTTTATAGTTTTAGAATTGTAAGCCACCCTGAGTCATTTTACATAGATAGATAGATAGACAGGCAGTCAGGCAGGCAGACAGACAAACAGACAGACAGATGGTAGCTAGGTAGCTAGGTAGCTAGGTAGATAAGTAGATAAGTAGACAGACAGACAGCCAGTCAGTCAGTCAGTGTCAGGCTTTATGAAGACCAAAGCCCAGTTTTTTAGAAGCCAACCACCATTACTGTCGTATTTAAGATCTATATGAAGATATCATTTTACATGTTCAGGCATTGATTCATAGGAGTTCATTAAGCTTGGCTGTAAAAAAAAATGAAATCCTGCAATCAGATTCTTAATATGGAAAAGGGAAGGGGCTAAATCCAATAGCCCATCACCTGTTAATTAGGATGAGGCTAGGCATACATACAGGATCAGGAGGGGAAACTGTTCATGGTAACTGTTTATATGTGCAATTCTCCAGATAGCCTGAGACATGCAGAAGAAAAACCTTCTAAAATTCGGAATCACAAATAACTTACTTTCAAAGATCAAGCTATCGTAATATTTCAAGATTATTGAGCAAGATTTTACAAGATGCCACAAAATTTCAAAAGTCATGTGAGATCATGTTCAAGATGATCACATTTAAGTATCTCACAAGAATTTGAGAAAACACAAACACATTTCATTTTTATTTATTTATTTATTTATTTATTTATTAAATTTATATACCGCCCTACTCCCGGACGGGACTCAGGGCGGTGAACAGCCAGAATAAGATATAACAAATACAAAAGTTAAAAAATCATTAAAAATGAATTAAATAATTTGGCTCAACAGTTTAAAAGTCCAATTATGATTATAAAATTTAAAAACCCAAAAAAGGAGGTTAAGCCAGCCCAGCTAGTTCAAATAAGAATGTTTTCAAGGCGCGGCGAAAAGGTACCCAGGTCATGTAGATTTCTTATCTCGGGGGGGGGAGCTCGTTCCAGATGGTAGGAGCCCCCACAGAGAAGGCTCTCCCCCTGGGGGTCGCCAGTCGACACTGTTTGACCGACGGCACCCTGAGGAGACCCTCTCTATGGGAGCGGGCTGGTCGGTGAGAGGCTGTTTGTGACAGAAGGCGGTCCCGAAGATACCCTGGTCCTAAGCCATGGAGTGCTTTGAAGATGGTCACCAAGACCTTGAACCGCACCCGGAAGACCACTGGAAGCCAGTGCAGCTCGCGCAGGAGGGTAGTCACATGGGAGCGCCACGTCGCTCCCATCACCACCCGCGCGGCCGCATTCTGGACCAGTTGGAGCCTCCGGGTGCTCCTCAAGGGGAGCCCCATGTAGAGAGCATTACAGTAGTCCAGGCGGGAGGACTACTGTAATGAGAAGAGACCTTTGAGATTATTCCATGTTTTTGTGCCTTTGGCAATGTAGACTATCCCTATCTGGATTGGTATCATGCTTTCCCCCCCCCCAAATCCTAAATTCATAGTATCTTATAGGCAGTGGTGGGATTTAACAACTGGTTCTCTGCCCTAATGACCAGCTGTGTGGGTGTGGCCATGGTGGGCATGGCCAAGGGGTATGCCAGGCAGCACTTGGCCTCCTGCACTCCCTTGGGAGCAAAAAATGAGTCAGAGAATAACATTTTTAAAGGTCTACTACAGAAGGATGAATAACATACTGTAGCTGTCTTGCAAAATTTTCTCTTTTCAAAAGTTCAGACCTCTGAAAGTTTCATTAAAACTCTTTTGTCAGACAGATTCTTTCAGAAATATTCTTTTTAAATATTTGTATTGCTTTTATCTTGTTACAAATTTCTTCAATAAAATTACATTTAAAAACTACTTTTCTTATTTTCCTTGTTTTTTTCTAATATGTGTATTATTTTTATTGTGTTAAAAACTTCTTCAATAAAATTATATTACAAACTCTTTTGTCAAATGAAATTTTGTTCTTTTCTCAGTGGTTTAATTTCTGCTCTTTCCATGGCCTACGTGTGACTAAATACTCTTACAATTAGATAAAAGTTTGATTTATTGGAGCACCTTTCTTTCCCCTTTATTATATGCTCCTTTTCCAGACGTGTTAAACCATAGTTTCTTATTACATATGAACTGGATTCAAATTATTTGGATACCACAAAAATATTGCAAATTATTATATAGTCGATGAAATTAAACTGTGCTGCAATTAAATGCATACATTTGGGAATGGGTCCACAGCAGAAATATCTACAAAGGGAAAGTCAAAATGGCAGCTTCTTCTATGTAATCGAAATCTCCATTTTGTCTTCTTTGATCACAACCCCATGCAAATAGCACTAATCTACTTTCTGTTATCACAAATAGATTTCAGGTTATAAAATAAAATAAAAGTAGAAATAGCTGACAAAAGAACACTTGGCTCAGCAAAAAAATAGTTTAGGTACTTTAAAATGTTAGGGTAACTGCAATGCTGCCATATCCCTTCCCCCCCCCCCATTTCAGATTTAATTTGGAGAGTTTGCATTCTTTTGTTGGTAAATGAAGCCCCTTTTGGAACTGAGTTGGTGCACTGATCACATTGTGAATCTTCTATCATCCTGCTTCAATTTTGATATAGCTGAATAGATTAATTTATTTCTCTCAACAGAATGAGTTCTAATTTTGACATTTTGTTGTCAGATATAATAAAGGCCATTGGTTGCATTTGTCCTTCAACAAATGCTAGAAAGATATTTTAGCAGAGAACTTGTTTTTATTAACTTTTTTTCAATGAAATCCCCTGAAAACTGGGGTTCATCCCTATAAGAAAAACGAGATGAGGAAAATAGGAAAGATAAAAGCAGACAAATCTCAGTCTCTACTGGGAACCTTAACTATCAAGGGTTGGATTTAGAGAGATAGTTGTAAGAATATCCGCTATTACCCTGGTGAACCCTAAACAAATTAACCTTTTCAAAAGTCAAGAGTTTTGGACAGAGCAAGAGCTTTAAAAACTGTTGCAAGACAGTAAACCGGTTGATCAGAATGGAGATTATTTCCAACAAAATCTACTTTGTTTTGTAATGAATCTGTATAACAGATACTTGGACTCAGTTGATCAAGGCAGTGATAGTGAGAGGTAAGAAGGGAGCAGGGAGGAAAAATAATTACCTTCAGTCTTTTCAGTCCTGTAATGAATATACCACCTGTTATGCTAAATGCAAGCAAAAATAACAAATACCATATGTTTAGTGAAATTAACAGGATAATAACTATAGAATATTTATCTAGTTCAGCTATTTTCCATGCTAGTCAGTCATTGTTAACAGCACTGAAAATTATTTGTAAGAATATATACTTTATATACTGTAGCTACATAGTGTATTCAATATAGGACTGGAAATATTTCATGGAGATAACAAACTAGATTTTTTTCATCTTCTAAAACAAAGATAGAATAACATAATAACAGAGTTGGAAGGGACCTTGGAAGTCTTTCAGTCCAATCCCTGCTCATGCTATACCATTTCAGACAAAAGGTTGTTCAATCTCTTCTTAAAAACTTCCTACAACTTCTGAAGGAAAGTTGTTCCACTGAATAATTGTTTTAACTGTCAGGAAATTTCTCCTTAGTTCTAGGTTGCTTCTCTTCTTGATTAGTTTCCATCCATTGCTTCTTGTCCTGCCTTCAGGTGCTTTAGAGAGTAGCTTGACTCCCTCTTCTTTGTGGCAACCCCTGAGATATTGGAACACTATTATTATGTCACCCCTAGTCCTTCTTTTCATTAAACTAGACAAACCAAATTCCAGGAACCATTTTTTATCTGTTTTAGCCTCCAGTTCCTTAATCATCTTTGTTGCTCTTCTCTGCACTCTTATAAGATAAATCATACCATGAGTTGACTCCTGTTGATTCCTCAGTCAGCTCCTGTTGACTACGCAAGTATACAGTATCCATATTTTTTTTCTTCCATTTAATAATGTCTGATTCTTGAAGGCTGCATGGACAAGTCCCTGCAGTTTTCTTGGCAAAGTTTTTCAGAACTGCTCTACCATTGCCTCCTCCCTAGGACTGAGAAAAAGTGACTAGTCCAAGGTTATCCAGACGGCTTGTATCAGTCTCCTGTTTCTAGTCTAATGCCTTAACCAGTGCACTAGACTGGCCCTGTCTACCATCTACCTTTATCTACCATTTATCAAAAATAATATGGGAATAATCCATTGTTGCCTTGTTTTGATTTCCCATCTAAGCTACCACTATGAGATTGCTATTGCTTCCTGTAGACATCAGTCAAGATTAGCAATGTACAATAATTTGCTGTACACAAAATGAGGTAAATTGAAGACTACTTTCAAAGGTAAGCTGTTATCAGCAATATGGTGGGCAGCATTGAGGTAAACAAAGTTTAAAGCTTATTTCTCTGATCCCTTTATTTTTTCTTTCTGGCACCTTTTCTCTCTCTTGGCCTATTGCATTGCACAAAAAATGAAATTGGTTTGAGAACAACATGAAATGAAGCTATTAGGTTGGGTGTCTCCTTCAGATAATTTGAAACCAATGTCTGCTAATAAACTTTGCATATCAGTAATAGTGCTGATCTGTTCTACTATATGATTAATACATTGTGGTTTTCTTCACAATTAGTACAATCAGACAGCCATATTAGATAGTAGATATTAAAGTGCAGAAAACTCTTGGCCAGAGGACTGCTGGGTATAAGCCATGTGTGCAACTTTAAATTATGGATGAACAAACACCAGACAATCCTTTGTTTCAGGGAATGTCTTGGAGTAATACTGAGAGAAAAAAAAAAACATTCTGATATTCTAGTAATGGGAGAGATCAAACATCCGATGGAAATGACATAGTAACTTAATAATGAGTTTTTGATTCCCCTCCCCCAAATCCTATTTTTTGTACGTCTTGTATCCACTATTGTATTGCTGGGTAGTCTAAACTTTTACCCTATGGGATTCCTACTGCGTTATAATGAAATAAAATAAAGATTTATCCTAATAATTTGATCTAGTCCATAGGATAGGAAAAAAAATGAATAGATAACATATAGTATTTATGTAAAAGTGATAAAAAGGAAATAACAGAGAATTAAAAATGTGATATCAAAGCTAGTTTTTATTCTTTTCTCCAACTTGGTGTTATCTAGATATGCTGGGAACTTATTCCCAGATAACATAGCTAATGAGATTCCTGGACTGATAAATGTGTACATATCTGAAAGCACCCAGTTATAGGAAGCTATGGAATCCCGAAGACTTGCCTCAGAATTTCAAAGTAGTAATGTCTTTTTTGAATTCCCAGCAAGTTAGTGTTGATGAAAGCTGCTACCTTCCCTCCCCCATAAACTCCAGATTTAGTAACGAGACTGCAACCTTTCCTTTGGGATATAAACCTAATCACAGTAATCCCTTTGTCACTCCAAGATTGGATTACTGCTGTGTGCACTAATAGAAGCTTCAACTAGCATGGAGTTATTTCCAAATGATTTTTGAGAATCAGAAGTGGAAAGTGCCATGTCTGAGATCATTATAGTGAGAGTTGCAGCTAGTTTGTAAATGCCCTCTTTCTCCCTGATAGCCTCTGAAAATTGATCCAGCTTCAGCTGCTGAATGGAAGAAATACAAACAAGAGGAATCTAGTAAAGTGACATTGTCAATTAGTTTAAGTTTCATCTGCTGGAAAACTTTCAGCACCCAGTGAATTGTGTGCATGATCAAATATATCAAATCATGAGTTGGTGCTGTAATATGGGAGGGAGGTATCATCTGACAATACTTCATGTAAAGATTTTACAACAGAGATAGTTCATAGGTACAACAAATGAGTTTTACCCATGGAAAATCACCTTCAAGATCATGGTATCTCCCCTGCCAAGTAAGTAACATGTTTTCAGAAGAGTCCTGAGCATAACTGATGGAATATACACCTAAAGAAGCAATGGTTCTGTTATATACTATATCCTAGTGAATTCAAAATGAACCCTGTTAGATTAGAGATCATTATTTTTTCCAAAGGTGGTCCATCAAATTGCCTAGTGGAAATTCATAAGCAGGATGTAAAGTCATTTATCCCTTTCTCTTTCTGTTTTCTAGTAACTATTCTTGAGAAGATTATTATTTTTACAAGAAACTATTACTATTAAACAATGAAAATACAACAGTGGCTGTTTATGTTAATAAACAGCAACCTTAACTAAGTTAATTAAATCTTGTAGCTGATAAGTATGACTATTCTATTCTTGATGTTTGGGCGAAGGGTGTAGCATTTTAGCATTTTTTTGCAAACCCATCTGCTTTTGTTAGTTTCAACAGAGTGTGTGAATCCCAAAATAGAGTGTGTGAATCCCAACATTGAGAGTAAATCAGTAAGAAAGTTCATGAGCCTGGTTAAACACAAACAGTAAACTGTAATAGAGTGTACAATTTTGAGAAAAAAATCTGCCTTAAATTTCTTATCAGTTTCATGGGCTTTCTAGAATTCTAGAAAAAGGAAGCATTTTCTCTCTTTTCACAGTATTCCTAACATGGATCGTGCTACCCAAAAACACCTTTAGTGAGAAATATGTAAAACTAGACAAAGTGACCCAATATTTCTTTGCTGAGGAGATACTCCAATCTCACAATCATTTTAGTTGCTCCTTTGGGCAGTGTTTTACTATGTTCAGAATTGAGATTTCAGTTCAAGATTGTAACTTTCAGTTATGTTAAGCGGCAGAATAAAACAACTGAATCTGACAAAAGTGTTTTTCAGAAGTGCTTTTGAAGATTGGTGGCAGTGGCAGAACTAGCAATGAATATCATGGCATAACTTTATTTGATGGTCATCCAAGAAGGATTCTCATCCTTCTTCTTTGGACCAACAGTTTACCCTGTGTGGTTAATTATGTCAGAGGGTACCTGTAAGTTTATAATTGGTTTTAATCATTTTAACTAACCTTTCATTATTATTGGCCTCAGTTGTTATTGGCTCCAACTTTCAGTTAATCCTATTTTCCACGTAGAGAAAACAACAGTAGCAGAAGTTTATCTTTGATGAAAAACTCATGGCTATCAAATTATTGTGAAGTGATAAATCACCAGTGTCAACATCAGGAGGTTTCAGGCAGAAATAATTTCTTGAAGATCTTGAATGTGAAACAGTAAATTGAAAAATTAGGGGTGGATGACACTGATATTCTTAGAGTACTAACACAATACATATATTTTTAAAAATAAGTAGCATAAAAAAAAACTCTTTCCATTGTTTATTGTTTGGCTTATAAAGATACTATTTTTATTATTTCTAATTTTTTAAAATCTCTATTGTCAGACTAGAAAGACAATGATTGAGAAACTTGAATTGAAAAAGATGCAAATAGGGAGAACATCATAGTAACTGTTTTATTTTCCTACACATAGTTTTTTTTAAAGTAAACTTTTCATTTGTATATTAATAAAAGTTTCAAAAACCAGGTGCCCTTTTTCAATGCAAATATTGCTTAATTTTCCAGCTAAGTTAAAAGCTAGAAAAAGGTTTGTGTACTCTCGAGCATGATCATGGAAATAATTCCTTGCAGCTGTGGTAATTCATGATAACACACAATATATACCCATCAAGATATCTCATGACAGAAATGAAATTTACTCATGTCATCCTCACGTCTAACCAACTTATGGTCAAAGGGTTTTTTCTTTCCCCCCGATTGCATGCTGTTTCATATATGAATAAGCTGATATGCTGAGAAAATGCAACTATTAGAAACAACCTCATGTACCATCTAGAGATTTCATTTTCACTAGCCGGCTTCAATAATGTGGGTAAGCAGTTAAATGGAAAAAGATCCCATTTGATGTCCTACCCTCTAATTCCCTACTATGAATGTTAATGGAATATGTGCTCACTGCACACTGAATGCAGTTGTAATCAATGATGCCGTGTCATTCTTAAATGTGGAACATTCGGGGAAAGATAAGAAAGAGAAAAAGGAGTAATTGCATCCTGACCATTTTAAATTCACAATGGGGAAGTGGACAATATCCAAAGAGGTATACCATTCACATCTAAAAGTTCATGTGGCTTTCTTCTTTCCTAGGATCTGTTTAGGATTTTCCAATCCTATTTGATTTTATTACTTGGACAGTAAAACTGTGTCCTAGAAAGTAGCATAGCCTTCAGGAAAGCCAGTAATATTCATAAAGATCTCTGTCGACATTTGTTATTGAATTTATGTCCATTGTCTTCTCCAGATTCCACTTGGCCTCTGATCTGCATCATTTTAATTTTGATTCTTTGAAAACTGACAAGTTACACAGTAATCTTTGTAGATGCATCCATAACTAATTTTTGCCACGATTATTTCTTTCTAATTATCTATTTAGTGTTACAATGTTTTTTCCTTATTGTAATTATTATTTTTAATCAAATTTCTTTAAAAAAAATTTAATACCCTTTCCCTATTCAAAAATGTTGTGATCACATCTTTAAATAAAACTTGCAACTGATTTATTGATTGATTGATTGATTCGATTTATATGCCGCCCTTCTGCGTTAAGCAATAGCCTTCATACTTTTGTATGTACCTGCTTAGTAGGGCTTTTGGCCCCCACAAGTGGTGTTCTTTTTTATACAAAGTCAGCTTATTGCCCCCACAATCCAGGTCCTCATTTTACCTACCTCGGAAGGATGGAAGGCTGAGTCAACCTTGAGCCTGGTGAGATTTGAACTCGCAGACTTCCACCAGTAGTATCTCAATGACAGTCTTATGGGTAAATGTAGCATGTAGTATAGCCACTAAGAGAATGGGCACACGAATTACTGTCAAATCCACACAAAGACTGGTCAGAATGTTGATTTTGTAAAATTATAAATGGACTAAGAGGCCAAATTAATTGCAAATAAGAATTTGAAATATATTTAAGAATAGTTCCTGTGGGTTGTTTACAATCCCATTAAAATTCAACCAGAAATAATTAAAGATTATAATTAAGGGGGTAGACTTACTAATATAAAAAAGACATAAATATTTTAATTCTGGAAGAATTGAAGGATATTTTGCAACAATATGTACCCAGAACTTCCTATTTAGACTGCCTGATCCTATAAAAATGATTTCAAAAGAAGAGATAGAAGATGATACAACTGTGAATCAGGCTGTTTTAAATAGGGATTTATAATGGACAAGATACAAGAATAATACTGACAAAGATGTTATATATGATTTACAAGTGAAACTTAGTTTAGTTTAAGTAACTAAAAAGGACACACAAATAATAAATCAGAGAGGAACTTGAATGTGTTAATTTCAACTCAGAAAGAGACTTAAACAATGTTAGACTTACAAAATATATAAGTTATATTTATGATGAAATTCTTGAAAAAGTTAAAGGGAAATCAGTTTAAAAAGAATAAATATTAAAGTCTTTAAATGTAAAAATAAAGGTTTATAAAGTTGGCTTATTTGACCAAAATTAAAATCTATATGATAGATATAGATATAGAAGATATATAGATGTAGGTATAGATATAGATATATTTTTTAAGGGGGTTCTCTTGTATTGGGACTGAAGGATAAGCTTTTAAACATTTGTTTATAGGTAAGAAAGAAGAAGAAACATTTTCTTATTTTTTTAAAGAAAGTGATAAGCTATGGTATTAAAATTGAGATGAGACAAAGAGAAGATGATAAGAAATTAATTTGTGGAGCATTATTTAAAGGTATTTAATTTAATTTTAAAGATTACAATTTTCAGAACATTCTTTCTTAAGAATGTAGGTCTTAATAGAATTTTTCTTGATTACATTTGAAAGGTGAGACCTTAAGGATTTGTTTATAGATATAAGTTATGGGATGAACTTTTTAAATGTATTTTTAGAGAAAATGATAAGGTAATGTGTGAAGGAAATTTATTTATTTATTTAAATTCTATCTGTTTTATGCATTTCTGGTAGCTCCTAATGATTGTTTGCTGATTAAGACAGAATCTTTATTGTTTACTAATAGATAAAAGATGAGATATAGAATGAAGAGAACTGGTTTTGAAAAGTTAGAGAAGGTGTTATGTTACTGTATTTACTAATACTTGCCTTGATGAAGGGAAAAATCATTTCTTTATCTATATTTTTATTTTATATATATTTCTCTTCCCCTCTCCATTCTTTTTTCATTGCACTTTTTTACTTTTCTTTCTATATTATTCTCAGTGTGTACTAAATTATCTTTGAATTTTAAAATTCTTTAAAAATTATTTAAAAAGAAAAATATCCATGTTAACTAGGAATGTCAGTACTATTGCGTTAAACAATAGCATGCCAAACAGAACTTTAAGAAATAGTAATCTTAAAGTTGTGTTTTGGCATGCACTTGATGACTTGCATGACTGATCTTAAAAAGCCATGCCTGCTGCAGTTAGGTTAGTGTAAGGCCCAACTTAAATCCCATATAGTAGTTAATAGATGAGTCATCTTTTGTGTCTCAAATAGTTTTAGAGAAGCTGAAATATAGTGTCCTGCTTTAGAGGAATAAACAAACAGTATGGGTGTAGTATTTCTCTGGGTTATGAGATGTGGGCCAAGGGTGGTCCTCTATATAGGAGGGGTGTCAAACTGGTGGCCCACCAGCACGATGCATCACATGCAGGCTATTCCCACCCCACTTCTGCAAAGGGAAAAAAGTCACAAAATGTCACATGACAGCAATGTGATGCCACGAGTTTGATACCCGTGCTATATACATAACAATAACAATAGCACTTAGCCTTATATACCGCTTCATAGTGTTTTACAGCCCTCTCTAAGTGGTTTACAGAGTCAGTATATTGCCCTCAACAATTTAGTCATTTTACCGACCTCAGAAGGCTGAATGGCTGAGTCAACCTTGAGCTGGTGAATGAAAAATAACTTCTAAATAATAAACACAAATACTTGTTCTGTTATTGGCATTAATGCACCTGCTATGAATGTTAGGACTTTTATTAAAAATTGGAGAGGGGGTTGGGTTTTTTGGTAATTTATCATCTTTTTTTTCTTTTTCACAACATGAGCAAAGGAACAAAGGGCTCTTTACATCACAGCCATAGAAATGTATTTATTTGTTTGTTTGTTTGTTTGTTTGTTTATTTATTTATTGTGATTTATATGCCGCCATTCTCCCTGAGGACTCAGGGCGGCTTACATACAACAATCACCAATACAAATCACAGTAAACAAAATTAAAATAAATTAAAATCCACAATAAAACCATTCTAAATTGTAAATCTATACAACCCCTCAATCAGATTATTGTTGGAACAATATGAAATGACAGAATAATGACAGTATACAGGATAACTGAAACGTGCTTATTTTGGGGGTGGGGTGATGAAGTTGCCTTATCAAGCGTCTCATGCCACATAGTGGGAAGTGAGAAGGAGCCCTCTAATAGAATGTATACAGCTTAAGGCTATCTTGGGATTCAGGAAGAAATTCTATTTTAACACCATACAGCTAAGGATGACTTAAGGCCATCTTTCTCATGGCCTGGAGATGAGTTGAAGGGAATGTCATGGGACACAGCGTCAAAAAGTGTTGCCAGAACATGTCTGTACTATGGTAACATCGAAGTATTCTCAGACATTTTATACTCACCCAAGGCCAAATTCCACATGCCTTAGAAGTATGTTATGTAATACCTTCAAGGAGTACATTCAATGCAATGTAATGTTCTTTCATACTGAAACTTTATTTTAGTAAAGTGTGAGAGAAAAACGGACATCCTTCCCCCTGAAATTAGATTAGCCTTATCCCTTTTGATTTTTTTGTAAGACCCTCAAGACTTGGTTATGCTGCCAGGTCTGGGTTTGCATCATTTTTTTTGTAATAATGAATATTTCTTAAAAGAATGAAAAGCAAATATTAAGGATTATGACTATCGTAGTACACTAAAGCAAGAGTGTAGATTAAAATTCAGTGTCCTTAAAGTAGTATGTGTGTTTTTCAATATGCCTATATCCTGAGCAGAAAAAAAAAAAGTTCCAACATTTTGAAAGTATAGGGATAAATATTTAAAGAGTGACAGATCAATCAGATAAAGTTATGTTAGATTGAGAGTCTATTTTGGCATGAGTTTTATTACATAACATTGGGATTACTTTCTGGATTTTGTCTTAAGATGTTCCAGGCATCTCCATCCTTCTACTATGTTTAACATCTTAATCAATAGATTCATGTAATGTTTTCAAGGACCTGAAAACAAAATTCTATGAAAACAAAGTTAAGAAACTCTTCCAGTTGCATGACAGCTATTTTCTTCTATTGCATTTCCTTTTTAATATTTTGTCCTATCTCTGGTATGGTTGTCTGTGGTACTGCCTCTTCTGACATCCTTTCTAATACCGTACTGGAGGAAAAATTTTGATACCAAATGACCAGTAGTTGTATTGATTTCAATGGAAGATTTAAGACAAAGGTGTCTTGAATGCATGACATTTTTACTAACATTATACATAATTTAATTGTCGAAGAGAAAACATGCCTCAGAGTAGGCATAACATTTATTTTGTTTGAAAGCATCATTCATAGGATGCCAACAGAATAACCGACGGGCCACTTTGCAAGGATAAAAAGAGTTTAGGCTAGGGTAATATTAGATTACTTTCCTATACATATATATGATCACTCATATATAATAATAATTTGCCTCTTATTTTTCCTTAACATAGTATTTCTCAACCTCAGCAACTTTAAGTGATAGACTTCAACTCTCAAAATTCTTCAGCCACACATCTTAAAGTTCCTGAGCTTGCGAACCTCTGCTTTAAAAATAAGAACTTCACATGTTTTGGGGAAGTTTCTGAAAGCCACCCCAAGCACAGACATCTGGTAGAATTCATAATGATATTTAAATGGAATGGAGAATGTCCTTGTGTATCTGATGTTATTACGACCAATTTACTGAATCTATTTTAATTGTTTTTAACTTTTGTGTCTCTGTTGTTTTTATTATGGGCTGTACACCGCCCTGAATCCTTCAGGAGAAGGGCGGTATAAAAGTGTAATCAAATAAATAAATAAATAAAATGTAAAGACCCATGTCAGTCTTCTTGTCCACAAACCCTCATGCTTTAAAATCTTTCAAGGTCTGCATCTAGGACCTCAAGTTGTGCACTAGGGGCATACATTTTTAAATGATGCCATTTGTTTATGTTATGCTAACAATCCCCACTGAGTCTGTGCATTTGCAGAGTTCAGAGTATGCATATTTTGTACTATAATATAGCTGCATTAAGCAGAAAAACTCAAGATATATTCAGGGCAGGGTGAAATCTACTTATCTTCCTTACCAGTTCGGAAGCACAAGCGTGTCATGCGCATGCGCAGAAGGTAAAAAAACCACATTACTTCCTGGTTATGACACCTAGGCAGGTGGGCGGAGCTTTGCTCCACCATCACTACCGGATCGCTGAACCAACAGCCAAGATTGCTACCGGACTGGGGGATCCTATCTGATCCAGGAGCATTTCACCCCGGTGCAGGGGTAAGGGGGTGGTGAATGTTGGAACAGGCTAAAGGTAAAGGTAAAGGTTCCCCTCGCACATATGTGCTAGTTATTCCCGACTCTAGGGGCGGGGCTCATCTCCATTTCAAAGCCAAAGAGCCAGCACTGTCTGAAGACGTCTCTGTAGTCATGTGGCTGGCATGACTAAACACCAAAGGCGCACGGAACACTGTTACCTTCCCACCAAAAGTGGTCCCTATTTTTCTACTTGTATTTTTTACGTGTTTTCGAACTGCTAGGTTGGCAGAAGTAATGGGACAAGTAATGGGAGCTCACCCCATTACATGGCATTAGAGATTCAAACTGCTGAACTGACGGCCTTTTGATTGACAAGCTCAGCGTCTTAGCCACTGAGCCACCACATCCCTTAATTGGAACAGGTTAGCTACTTGCTAAAGCCAGGCTTCTATGAAAATGTTAAAAGCTCAGTGAAGAATCATCCCTCCAGCCCAGAATCTGTAAATGCTTTATGTTAAGGAAGCACATCCAACCTCAGAAAAATAAATAAAGAAATAAGTAAGTAAGTAAGTAAGTAAGTAAGTAAGTAAGTAAGTAAGTAAGCAAGCAAGCAAGCAAGTAAGTAAACAAACAAACAAACAAATAAATCCAGCTCCATGTGATAACTTCCTGTATTCCTTGTTTGCATTGCAAACTATTCAACCAGACGGTAGCAGAGCAAGCTGTTTGCCACTTCCCTTCTGGCATGTGCTTTGGTATATGGAAATCAGTTCACAGTGTCCCCTCTAGCAACTGTGCCTCCCACTTTCTTTTTTTAATGAATGTGCACAGATTACAGAACTATCTTGGCAGAATGACATGCTGATTTCTCCGTTTCTCTCTTGACACAGTCTTAAACCTCATGTTGCTTACCCCAGCCCCCATCTATTGTGCAGTTTTATTCCCACATTGACCTTTGAATGACCCTGTCGACTCATTCAGGACTTACGCTGATCTGGTTAACACCATACAATTAATTACATTTGAAAACATTTTCTCTGGGATCTAATCTAATGCATTACTTTCCATGCCTTTTCTCTTTTTCCCAACTCTAGTTTTCTATACATTTATTTTCATTCCTTTTAAGTATATTTCTTTTTGCAATGGATCTTGGTATTATTCTTGAAAACGCTATGCTAGTCTTGTTTGATGATGTCATATATCCTGTAGTGTAACTAATTCCATGAAATCAAGGTGCACATTATTTCTATATATCTCTCTTTCTATCGCTACTATCCATAGCTATATCTTTATCATCTATATCCATATCATCTATAACTATATATTTCTATCTCTGTATCAGAGGGGTCCTACATACTGTACCTTCTTATAGATAGAAGAGCTATTAGTGAAAAGCTGAAGAGCTTTTTCAGTATTGAGTTTCCCAAACATTCCTTTTGACTTCAGTGGTTTAAAAATGGAGGAAAAATATCTTTAATAAAGGATAAAAGAAGCTGTAAGAAGTTGATGGAGATAAGTCTCTTGGGCTTTTCAAAGTCTTAAAAGATCACTCTAGTTTTCTAGCACAGTTTTGTATTTAGATATTTTTCCTTCTTTACAATTTACTAATAAATAAATTTTATTAAATATGCTTGTGCATATTTACACATGAAGCTGATGGCAAGTAGAAAAGGTGTCAACTAAAAGCTGCACTCTGGCCTGAACAAAATATCCAGAAATTAAAAGCTGGAATATTATGGGCACGTCACAAAGAATTCTTCAGAAAACAATCCTGGAGATTCAGAGCTCATAGATACATGCAGAAATTCATACTGGGGGGAATACAAATAATCACTGCAATACATTCTATAATAGTTAGCAAGTATTCTCAAAAATAATTTTATCTTCAAAGATTTTTCATTATTTTAAGTAAAATAAATTGGTCTTCTCACACAAATCAAATACATTAACACTGTGGCTAAAAAATAGTGTTCAAATAAATAGCAATAAAATTTCAATTTAATTGAAAGTAACAATTTATATGCATATTTTTTTTAAAAAAAGTTTTGCTTTGGAATGTCCTTACAGGTAATAGGTATCATGATAAACTGTGACTCTTTAAAAATCTTATACAGATAGTCCTTAATCTTATACAAGCATAGAAATTTAATAATAAAATAAAAATCTAATCCAATCTAGTCTAATCTAATCTAACTTAATTTTCTCTAATATAAGCAACTATTTGGGCAACAACCATTTCAAGTTATGATAACACTGGATCAATGGTGATTACAACTGGTTCTCCAAGTTCCAGCCACCCCAGCACCCTTAGAGTCATATGATTTTAATCTGGTGCTTGGTAACCCATTTGCGTTTGCAACCGGTTGCCAAAGGCTCCTCTATCCTGTTATCATATTAAACATAGTTGATAATAACATGAGTGGATTCTCATTCTTAATTTTAGATATGGGAAGCTTAATTACTGTGAGTTTGTGTTAAAAATATAATAAACATTTATATTATTCCTCCTGACCAGATTCTTAAAGCAATTGACTAGCCTCTTTCTATCTACCACTAGATATCGATAATAGATAGAAGATGATACATAGATAGATAGATAGATAGATAGATAGATAGATAGATAGATAGAGACAGACAGACAGACAGACAGACAGACAGACAGACAGACAGACAGACAGATGATAGAAAGAAAATAAAGGTAAGACATTAATGTTCTCTTGTTAGCTCTGATTTGCTACCTAGCTACGTAGAGCTTATTATACCTCATTTTAAGATTCCAGCTTGGTACAGTGGTTAAGGTGATGATCTAGAACAGTGATGGCTAACCTTTTTGCCATTGCAGACCAGGAGAGGTGGAGGAGGGAGGGTCACATGTTCTAGGAGTCTCTGGAAGCTGGGGACAGCAAAAAAGTCACTTTCTGTCCCATTGGGAGTTGGGAAATGGGTCGTTTCAGGCCTTTGGATGGCCTCCGAGGGAGTGGGAAAGGCTGTTTTCACCCTCCGCAGATGTATAGAGAGGATCTGGAGCCAGGTAAGAAAGAAAAAAGGGCCTTCCCCACCCCCAGCCCCAGTCCGTCCGGAGGCAGGAAACAGTCTGTTTCCCTACTTCTGGTGGGCCAGAAGGCCCGAAAATCAGCTGGCTGGTGTGCACATGTGTGCCAGAGCTCAGCTGGTGTGCCCACTGATATGGCTATGCATGCCACCTGTGGCATGCGTGTCATAGGTTCGCCATCAAAGACCTAGAACTTTTTAGCTGAAGCTGATTTTGATTTGAGTCACCTAGTCTTCAAGATAAAGTCTATGTTAGGGATGGTGAGAATGTGAATCTACCTATTTCTTTTCTATTTGTGTATTCTGTCTTTTTCATCAATAACACATTTAATGTTTCATTCCAAAGATACATGCAATTTAATAGGATGATTGATACTTTAACAATTCAGATATATTATTACATAAAAAGGTAATTTTAATTGAATGTGATTTCTTTTCAATATCATTACAAAAGCAAATGCAACAAAAATTACAGATGTGTCAATTGTCTAATGTAGCATATAACATCAGGAATATGGATTATTGTGACATTTCTGCTGTTTATGAAGTACATGTGATTACTTAGAAAAAGATATAAAACCTCCCTAGTAGTAAACTGCAATATAAAATATTCTTATTTGGAGTAAGCACCATTAGCTACTTTGGGATTTACTTTCAAGTAAATACACAAACTAGCACAATCGACATAGAGTTTCACAACTATTCACACCTGTTGAGACAGATTAATTGAACTTGGTGGAAAACTTGCTATGGATTAAATTTGTCAAAACATTATGCACTTGAAAATCCTATGAAAAAAATAGATTTATATTTATCAACCAATTCAATATTTTCTGTTGTACTTCAGTTTACATTCCAGGAATGGAAGCAGGGAGAGGAACATTATGTTCATTTGGTAAAACAAAAATTATTCTCTCACATTCCATGAAACTACTCAGGGCATTTCTTAATTTAATTCTACTTTAAAAATCTACCTGCTGCTGATTCATCTCAGGAATATGGAAAACTCTGTCATTGTTCAAGTTGTCCTTAGACAATCTTTTGCCTTTAACAGTCATTCTGTGGATACTTATCACTTCTATTCTGGGCTTGGCCTTTTGCCAATATGATAGTTCGTACACTAGAAGTAGAAAGTTGAAACTGACCCAACTTTTCTACCAGGGAAAAGACAAAAAATTGCTGAGATATTCAGCTACCTTGCTTTACATACTCTGCTGGAATGGCCCTTCTTTAGAAGTAAGACATGTTTGTAGGTTTCTAACAGATTTGGCAACAGAGGTACACTGGTTTCAAGTGTTTGATCCTTTCTGCTAAACTGCTATTATTCCTTGAGCTTTGGGGTGGATAAAAAAAAAGTAAAATAAGCTAACAGGGTAAATTGCAGCTGATGACTAGATCACCTAACAATGAAATATTGGCAAGTGGCAGATAACATGTAATGTTGATGTTGAATGGCAAAGGGAGGAATGAGATTAAGATTTGCTAATAATAAAGTGATAGTGGTTAGGGGAAGTGATATAAAACAAATTCCTCTATTTACTTTGCACTCCTGGCACCTCATTGTTCTTCACATTTTCTGAATATATTCCTTCAATTGTTTTTCTTGAAACAATCCAATGCATTACAACTAAAATTCTGGGTAATAACTGTACACCATTAATTAATATGGGAAAAACAGTTGAAAGGAGGATGTACGTTGGAATACAATATCTGTGTCTAAAACTCACATGCATGGATAGACCTCATGTTGAACTTCCATTTAAGAAACTGACCCCCAGAATAGTAGATCTATGACTATAAACTGGTGGCTTATGTCCCAGGACTAAAGCTAAAAAGAAAAATCACCCTTTAAAAAATCAATTTCCAATGGTGGTTCTGGTTACATTGTAAAAGGGAAAATCTAACAGCTGTTTTGCTGTTATTGCTCTTTTAAGTGCAATTAAGGCAGATTAGAAACTAATTAGAAACAGCTCAGAATACTGAAGCAGAAAGCTGCTCCCAATTTAGGATCAGCTGGATGGGAAAAGTGCATCAAGCATAACTAGATAGCCTTTAGACATCTAAAGACTGGTAGATTTTCAACTTTGCAGCTGACTCCAACTGCAATTCAAAAATATTTAGTATTAATGAAGAGTATCAGATGCATTCCAGTTAATTTGTATTCATCCTTCTTCCTTCAGCAATTTCCACTATCCTGTTTCATTTGGCATTAAATGTGAAAGCCTATTATTAGGAATTAAATTGGGACTCAGCTCAGCTATATTCTTGAAAAGAGCTGGAAGCTGAACAGCATCTCTCCACTTTTAGTTGTTGACAGGAGCAAAGTATCCACTTTACAGGGTCATGTACAATATATAGACTGCTTCCTGGTTGGAATAATGATTCCTTAAATTCAGAGTGAAGTTTCTAGTGGGTGCAGCCAACAGAGAAGGAAAAAGCTGCCTACAAATGAGACGGTTGTTGGTATCCTTTCTAATAACTGGATTAGGAGCAGGATAATTTGCCATTTAGTGGCTGCCAATTTATACTGTGTGGATTAAAATATGTAAAGTAGAAGAAATCATTTTCAATTTGCCAGTGAATAATTGAACTGTATATAGATAAACACTCATCAAATCAAAACAGAAATAAGTTCCACATCAATGACAGAATCCCTCCCCTCACAAACACCTCACAAATTTTATAATCATTTGGAGTGTGTTGTCATTGAAAAGCAAGAATAGGTTTCCAGAGACATCTGGTATAAACCACAATGATGCAGAAAATATAATGAAATGTGCATTGCAATGTTATGATACATACTTTCTACCTCCTCATTCAAATATTAAAAAGGCACTTTGTGTCATGATGTCACCATGCACATTTGTCATTCTTGTCTTTGCCCCTCATCTGCCTCTAGGACGTGGAAATAAATTGCCGTTGGAATACCTCATTCAACCACCTCTGGATTGAACTGAGGAAGCAAAGTTGTTTGTCAAGCATTTTTGAGGATGCAATTTGCATAAAATGAGGACTTTATTGAGTTACTATTCACCCAGCTGCTTATTGAAAGGGGTCAATGCTAAAAAAATATGGTTGCAAACCTTTGGATAATACAGAACACAGAGGAAGAATCTGAGAAAGTGGGACACAGGAAATTTCCCTATTGCAGCACAGGGAAAACTGTTCCTTGGTATCATTTGCTCTGACAAGAGTCTGAGGTAAACAGAAGAAAGAATTTGCATTGTTGGACCTAATTATTCCCTCTGACATGGCTTTGCTAAAGGAAGGAAAATTATTGTAGATCTGTTTCTAGCATGGTTATATTTTTTTCTTGGATTGGGCAGAATTAAACTTTTTAATTTAATTTTTAAATGAGCTTAAATGGTCTCTGGGGGATGGTAGAGGACAGAAAGACCTGGAGGAAACTTGTCCATGGGTCAGACATGACTTTGCAACTAACAACAACAACAAACTTTTTAAATTGCTATCCAATTTAAGGGCAGAGAAAATAGGATGGAGGATTTCTTCTTCAAGGAATGGAGCAATTCTTCCTAGGTTTTCCAAGGACAGGACTGCTTCAACATCACTGGCTAAAAAAACCCAACAAACAAAAACCGTGCAGGAGGAATTACCTCATTAGATGTTTCAATTAACATAAGGACACTGAAATGAAAGATAAATAATGTAGATGCCTCATCTACAACATTATTTTCCATTTTGTGATTAAATAAGTCTAAGAACACCACTATCCTCACTTGTCTCCTCTTTTGAAAGAATTGCAGAATCTAATTATCTTTCATTAAATTGAAAAAAAATGTAGAAAAAAGATACATAAGAGAGATTAGACTCAAAGATCCTCCAAAATAACTGCTTTTTCCCACTTGCATGTGTCCACCAAAGTACTGTTGTTATTGTCCTTCAAAATTAAAAATAAGCAAATTTCCTGTCTAATAAAACTGCCCATTTTACTATTCTTCAGAGAATGATTTCTTGTAAGGTAAATGTAGCATCTTTACTGACTTCCTTAATCACATAGTTGCTTTAGTTAACTGCTTAGCATACGCACCAAGACAAATTCTTTGTGTGTCCAATCACACTTGGCCAATAAAAAAATTCTATTCTATTCTATTCTATTCTATTCTATTCTATTCTATTCTATTCTATTCTATTCTATTCTATTCTATTCGATTCGATTCGATTCGATTCGATTCGATTCGATTCGATTCGATTCTTAGTGACAAGCTATCATTTAATCTGAATCCAGTTATGACAGATTTGCAAAAAGTGTTGATAAAAGCAAAAGAAAAATCGTGGTCAAGATTGAAACTATGCAATGTAAAGTTTGGAAAGGAATAATTTGATTCAGAAGAGAGTCAGCTGATTAAAGATTTGTTAAAAAACACCTTTAACAAATTGGTGGAATAGGCCACTTGACTTAGAGTCAGCTGATTCACACCTTTGAACTGAAACTTTGATTCTGGATTTACAGGTGGTTTTGAATTTCTCCAAAGAGATTCAGAAGTGATTTGGAAGATCAATATACTTATCAGATGATTCTTGACTTTGCAACCTTCAATATAGTTTCAGGGTTTTTTTATACCTATATGAACAAAACAGGAGAAGCATAATGATCCCCCTGACATTAACATGAAGAGGTGTCCAGTGAGTTTTCTAGTTCTCCAAACTTCACTATCAAGGCGCTGGAAAGCTGATAGAGTATCAGCTGTGTCTCACTATTTTGAAGGAATTTGTTTAGACAGTTTTGCTTGAAGGGAAACATAAAGACTCAGCCTTATTCTATTTGGTTGGTTGGATTCTTCTGTGATCTGTTACTTCCCCCCACAATCCATACTCCTTTCTCCTTGTTGTCTGACCTATAATGTACTTCCTGATAAACTCAGTATGCAGTCCACAGCTCTTTCATTCTGCTTTCATTTTTTAAACTCCTGCTACTAATTTTTTTTTACACACGCACCCCCTCTTCAGCCATCTGTTTCTATGTTCTGAATCTTCTTAATTGCATCAGTGGGTTTAATATTCTTATTCTGTCTAATGTACATAACTCAGACTGAAACAACACATCTATATTTCACAGAAGCACCCAATCACATTCGTGAATTATATATAAAAATATGTAAAATGATAACACACTTCTCAACCACATTAAAAAAAACCTGTTGCCTAAGCAACATGCACCCTTCAGAAGAGGTGATCCTTGCCAATGAGCCACGATGGGAAGCCTGCCAAGGAAGAAAAAAATATATTCGGGATAGTAAATTCTTAAACCTTAAATAATTTTTAAAGTTTGTACAATTGATTCTTAAGAGAAAACTAACTCATCCATATCAAGCATACAGATAGTCCTCAACCTATGACCTCAATTGAGCCCAGAATTATGGTCATAAATCATGATGGTTGTTAAGTGATATGCCATGTGATTAATTCACTAAATGACCACAATTCATGTTCTTCCTGTTGTGTTTAATCACCATATGGGTTCTGGGACACTTGGCACAAGTCCAGGGGTGGCCTGCAGAACCTCCCCCACTCACATGATCTGTCCTGGATTTCCCAGGGGCCCCTCTCCTCCTGAAGTATCCCATACTCTGCTTCCTGCCACATGTGTTCCATACCATCATGCCTTGCTTCACTTATCTTTTTTGAAGACTACCTTGGAAAAATGAACCAGTTGATCTACCTTCCTATACAGAGATCATGTGGTGCCATCCCAGATGTGATGCAACATTGTGGCTGCTGCTAAAATGGCACCTGCTTCTGAGGCATCATGGCCGTTGTATAGAAATTCTCCTTCCCTAATGCACTTTTTATTATTGGTACTATCTTTGCTTTATTTTGCCATAGTTCTACTTTTATTTTCAGGTATTTTCTCTAGTTCTTTGATAATTCCAAAAGGATACAATAGTTTAAAAATATGAGAAACAGCTGAGAAATAGAAGAATTTCTTCTTCTTTTCCTCCTCTCTCCTTTGAAAGATCATTCCACAGGATGCCCAGGGTCATTTCTTTGGCAAAGATGGCTTTAAGAGTTCCTGAAACTACAGTTCCACTTACTCCACTACCTTAGCTAAATGTTGAATTAAATGTAAGGTTCTAATTGACTAGTTTCGGTCAGGCAGTGCTTAAACTTACTTTGGAGAGTGTACAGTATAAAACTATAATATAATAAAGTTATAAAACAAAAGGAATAAAGAACAAGAACACATGATGAATAAACTAGCAACATCTACCCTTCTAAACATATCTGACCATCAGAATTCAAGGCCTGGTAGAAAAACCATATCTTTAAATGTATTCCAGAATGCTAGACACTTAGGAACCATATAGATCTCAGAGAAAAACTTTATTCCACTCGGCAGATACTATGACATTATTTCATGAGGGCCAATACACGTCTTATAAGTGTGATCCAAATATGTTTTAGTAAAACAAACAAAACCCTCATTTTAGTGTGGCAGAGAACTTATCTTTGAAGAGGAAATCAATAATTTTGAAAATATTAGCAGGTTAGAACTCTTAAAGATATAAAACTTGGTTTAAAATGTTTTGTGATAATTGAAAAACATTTGAAAAATAGATCATATAAAGTTGCAAAAATGAACATATCAACAACAGCTTACAGAATGAATCCTGTTTTGTAGCATATGTAACATTGATTTGTCAATAAAGCTTGCAATTTAAGAAAATGACTTGTTTATCTATAGATGCTGTTTATAAGCAAAAGTAACTGTTATTTTTTTAAAAAATCACATAACCACATAAGCAAATAAGACTTTAATTTAAAAATTAAGATAAGAAAGTACTCTTGCAAAATATATGTAATCAAGATGTATTCTTTTTTTAATGTATGAATTAGATATATTATTGCTGAATGATATAAAACCTATGTACGATAAAAGGGAAGTAATGGAGGAGTGATTAACTAATCAAGCAGTTTTGAAGTTTTACTATTCTGTTGTTATTTAAAGCTTAAATGTTTCATTTTAACAGTTAAATAAACAACTTGGAAATAATTGACAGTTCTCTCAATGGAAGGATTTTAGTAGCAGGGCCCCGCAAGCGTCTCCTTGGGGATTGTTAATGTTTAACTTCTTCCTCAATGGTTTAGAAGCAATGGTGAGTAATGTAAAAAATATTTCTTCTTGTAAATATAAAAAGGTATTCGACTCTTCCCTTTCAGAAATGTTTCATGTACTGGCTATATTTTCTTCTTCTAAGCTATAAAACTTTTGGCTGCATTGGCATAAAAGTGAGATTTAAATGCAGCAAAGAGGTATAAGTGCCACAAACATCTCAGATTTTAACTTCAGTTTTGGAAATTAAAGGATTGCTCATAGAGGCGATCAAAAATAATTGGTTAATTGCTGCAACAATGTCTGTAGAATTACAGAAAAGAAGAAAAATGAACTTGTCCCACCATCCATTCCAGCTATTTCTGCTTTTTTAAAAAGCCACATATTCTATTACATACACCTTCATGTGGATAACATCTGACCAGATTTTTAAAATTAATCTATGTCTAGCTATATATTAAATAAATGGGGAATTCTAAATTGTGAATAGATATATAAAGTAGAATTTAAAATATATGGGGTCACTTTCTAGAATAAAATATTGAGGTGTGTCAGATTACAAATATCAAAACAGTATTATCTTTCTGGGTGGACATTTTTCTTCTGGACTGCAAAATACTTATTACGTTTACCTTTAAACTGTATGTACCATTTGCAGTAGACTAGCTGACCCTCACTTGCCAGTGGTGACCAATCGTAGGACCAAAATCAATCTTTGTCAAGCCCATAACTGAGCACTTCCCTAATTTATGGGACAGTTTTTCTATTAACAACAAAATCTTGAGAATTAAATAAAAACAGACCTTCACAAGTGCTGCTGCATAGGTGACTAAGGTAAAAAAAAAATTGATAAATGTACACCCCTTCTCTCAGGCTGACTTTGAAAAATTCTGTATCACAGTTTCAGGTCACAGCCTGACAAGAATTAGGAACACTGAAATAAATAGTTGCAATTCTTCTTTGTTATGATGTGGCATACCAAGTATTATTATTTTTTTTTTTTAGCTGCAGAAGGAAATTTTACAAACACATACAGGTTTTAGAAATACGAAATGTAACGTATATTCTTATAAGAGCCTTGGATCATATGCATCTCTACTTAATCTTTAATGCAAAGAAGGTTGGCTATCAAAGCTTCTGTGTGAAAATCTGTTTGGGCTTTGAACTTCGAATACTGTGCTTGAAGCAGATTGAGCCTATTATTAGAAGATTTTACTTATGTGAATCAAAATACTTCTATTACTGATATATTTTACACTGCTACTATCCATCACTATGACTGGATATTCCATGCAGCAATATTTTTGCAATAAGTAACATGGATTACTTTTCTGTTTGCTGATAGGATACTGATAATCAATCTACCAACAAATATCTGGCTAGGGGGTTTTTTAAATGGAAAAAGTGATTTTGTCTTAGTGATAAGATGACATTTTCTTCATAGGGGTTCAATGTTGGTTCCCCCCCCCCCCCCCCATATGTTCCTCAACATGGAAATGATCTCCACACTAATTTTGCCCCTCAGGGCTCTCAACCCTCTTTCTCATCTCTGTCATGTCGAATGACTGTCTGTCCCTCTAACCCTTTAATCCCTATTTCTCTGCGGGATTCCCATTCCCACTGACATGCATGTGCTTATTTAGTGACCCACTACAGGTCTCTTAAGATCTTGCTGTACTTTATTTCCTAGTCCTCCTTGTGCTTGGCTTGCTGTTTTGCAGGACACTAGGTGAAAGGCGTGTCCTAACTGTCCATTTCCCTGCACCTTGCATCAAAATAAAAAGTTACCTACTTTGATGGAACATGATAGGATACAGATATATAACAGGGAAAGGGAAAGGTGCTCAGAGTTGCCTGCCTGTAGGAAGAAGATTAAGAATTACCAATGGGTTCTTCATTCAAATGGATTAAGGTCCAGACCAGAGAATTCCAGAGAAGAATGAAGAAAATGCAGTTTTTCTCACATGTGTAATATGTAGGAGTCAAATAGTAGGAAATAATATGAATGACATCTCTAATAAGACCGTACAAATATTCAGTATGAAGAACTGATTAAAAGATAATTATTCCTTTGCAATGAATTATTGAATGAATTTGATGTGTCAAACCAAACTCCTCTAAAACATCAGACATTTGATGATTCAGCAGGCCTTTTATATGCAGCAATGTTAATTTTACTGAAATGATTGGGAATTCAAATTTGAATTGATTTGCTTGCTCAAATTGCAAATTCAAGTGGTATTTTGAGTGATTAGATTGGTGGGAATGAAACATTAAAGGTAACCATGCTGTCCCCCAAAAGCTTGGACAGTTTTCTTAAATTGTGTCTGTGTGTGTTTCTGTGAACAGACACTTTCTTTGACAATTCCAGCTGAAATGTAGCCATGCATGTGGAGATAGCTAGGAAGGCCATCAAAGTAATTATGCTGAGTCTTTAGGAAGACATCACTATTTTAACATTTTGTGAAGCACCCTTTTGAATGCTTTTTAAAAAAAAGCCTAATTCCTAAATTCTAGGTTTCCCCATAATACTCACTTTGTAGTGAGCTTTTAGCAAATAAACAGAAATAACTTCATTGGCCATAACAAAAATATCTAAAATTCAGGCAGACAATACAGTCTGATAGAATTATTTCTTTAGATTTGGATTTTTAGTTATTATTTCATATTTCTATGATTCTTCTCTTCCTTTGGTCTTTGTAATTTCAATATTTTTTTTTAAGTTACAGTTTTCTATCATTAGCTTCTAATTTTCCTTAATACTCTGACTTGAATCCTTGGCACTGTGATTAGTATTTACAGATAGTTGTCAACGTACAACCACAACTGAGCCAAAAATTTATGTTGCTAAATGAGAAATTTGTTAAGTGAGTTTTGCCCCATTTTATGACTTTTCTTGCTATATTTATTAAGTGAATAGCTACAGTTGTTAAATTAATAACATGGTTGTTAAGTGAATCTGGTTTCCATATTGACTTTGCTGGTCAGAAGATTACTGTTAGGGTCAGCCTGAGCTTACTCCTAACTGTTGGTCAGGCAATATATCTGTTACTTTAAGAAAACAACTGAGCCAAGTAATCAGGGTTTGCTGAACCCTGTAATTAGGCTACAGTGCATAAATAAGCAGGGCAGAGAAGCGTTCTTTCCTTCTTGTTCCTGATTGTTGCTTCCTGCGTCTTCCTGCTACTGGTGTTTAACTGGATCATTATATGGTACTGTATACCAAGATTTACTAAAGTCTGTTTGCTTTGGTAAGGGAGGATACCTATTGGACTGATATTACTGTTTATGACCTTGGACTGTTTTACCTACACCGAGACTGCATCTTATCTTGTATATAAAGTATTTTTCTCACACGAGCTGTACGTTTATCTCCTTCCCTGTGTGTTTTTGCTCTGCTCGTTGCACAAGCAACAAATACTTTTTACACACACCCTAACATTGGTTATGGGCCCAGAACGTTCCAGGGCTCTTTAATTTGTTTTTGTGGAAGTGAGAAGTGCAGGCAGTGGGTGTAGTAGTCAAGATGATGGCTTTTGAGCAAGGTACAAGTTATTCTACCATAACCCGGTTGGATGGTACAAACTATGTTACCTGGTCCACAAAATGCTGTCTACTTTTGCGAAAAGAAGGACTGTGGGACATGGTTAATAATCCACCGGATATAACTGCATTGAATGCTGCTGACGAAGAAGATGCCAAAAAGATAGCGAAGTTTCACAGGGACAACGAGCGTGCTTTATGCATCATTGGCCTAACACTGGGAGACCAGCAACTCGTCCATTTCCGGGGCGAAGAGTCTGCTGCGAGGTGTTGGACAAAGCTAAAGAAGCTCTACGTTCGTGACTCTGTGGGTGTCCATATCTACCTGACACGGAAATTATTTCGCTTACATCTTCAGAAAGGAGGAGACATGATGGCTCACTTGGACTCCATGACAGGGCTTTTCCAGGAGCTACAGGAGAAAGACCTTGTGTTTACTGAACTGCAGCAAGTTTATATTATTCTTTCATCGTTGGATGACAGTTATGACTCTTTTGTTTCATCATTAGAAGTATTGTCTAGAGATGAACTAACATTGGCCAGTATAACTGGTAGGTTACTGGATGAGGCCAAACGTAGGCAAGAACGAGACCAGTTAAGGATGCAACAGCAACCAAAAGTGGAAGCTGTATATGAAAATGTCAATATCGTTAAATGTTGTTATGCATGTGGGGCTAAGGGGCACATTGCAAAATATTGTAAAAATAAGAAAGTGTCTGCTAGAGTCTCTGCTAAACCTAGCAAAGGGTGTAATTTAGCAACCAGTTCATCTAATCATATAAAAGATGATTGTTGGGTGATTGATAGCGGTGCCTCTCAATCCATAACAAAAAACAGAAAACTGTTTCTTAACATGAAGAAAAGCACTAAAAAGGTCAAATTAGCTAATGGCTGGAATGTGAGTGTAGCTGGGGAGGGACTTGTTCAATGTTCTATTAGTAAGCACCCTTTACCCATGCTTTATATCCCTAGTTTGAGATATAACCTTTTATCTGTAAAGTCATTACTACATTCTGGGTTTACAGTAACTTTTAAAAACAACAAATGTTTGCTGGAATGTGAAGGCACTGTAGTTACTGCAGAATTAGAAAACGACTTATTTGTCATTAGGGATAAGTCATTACTGTTAGTTCAGTCAAAAGCTAAGTTTGGAAATGTAAAGCCGCATGATGAATGCGTACATTTACTACATAGAAGGCTTGGTCACCTAAATTTCAGGTTGTTGCATTCAACTGTTAAGCAGTCAAAAGGCATTAAGTTAAGGACTTGCAGCAAGTACCTGAACTGTAATACTTGTAACCAGCATAAAAGTAAGGTTACACCTGCAAACCGCTGCAATGGGTTTAAAACTACTAAACCTTTGGAGGTAGTCTTTTTAGACTTAATAGGGCCAAAGAAACCCAGTTTAGGGGGAGCATGCTATATTTTGAGTATAGTTGATCACTTTACCAGATATGGTTTTTGCTACCTTATGAAGTCCAAAAGTGATACGTTCCAGTGTATCACAAACTGGCTTCGTTTTGTAGAAAGGAAGCAGAGGTTTAAGGTGAAATGCATTGTTACTGACAATGGAACTGAGTTTACTAACCATCAGTTGGCTAAGTTTTTGAAGGATGCTGGGATATAGCATAAACGTTCTGCTCCTTTTTGGCCAGAACATAATGCATATATAGAACGAAGAGGCCAGACCCTACAAGCCATGACTAGGACTATGCTGGCTGATGCTTGTTTACCTGATAAATTGTGGGGAGAAGCAATACTATGTGCCAATCATATTTTAAATAATGTGGTGCACTCCTCTACAGGAAAAATTCCTTTTACTTTATGGCACGGGAGGAAGCCTGATTTAAGTTATATACATACTTTTGGTGCACCAGCCTGGGTGCATATACCGGTTAGTCAGAGAAGAAAGGACCAACAGAGAGCAAAGAAAATGATTTTTGTTGGCTATGAAGCTAACCATTGGTCCTATAGGTTCTGGGAAAAAGGAACAACAAAAGTTTTGTGTAGCGCTAGTGCTAAATTCCTAGAACATGAAGGCTGGGACAGGTTAGAAAAAGCAGACTATGGTTTTCCAGATGTGGATGTTAAGATAGACCATATTCCTGATGATAGTTCATCTGAGATGGATGATAAACCATCTATTAAGGTTGAAGAACAGGAACAGGAATCAGGGTTAGGGGAGGATGAACCCAATATACCTAACGTTAGTCCTGTTATGCCTAGACGATCGTCTAGGGAACGGCGTCCACCAGATCGCTATAAAGCAACAGTGGTTTGCCAAGTAGATATTGAACCATCCAGTTATCACGATATAAAATTATATCCAGAAAAAGAGCAAAAAGCCTGGCAAGAGGCGATGGATAGAGAAATTGATTCATTAAAGAGGCTTGGTGTCTATGAAGTTGTTAGAAAACCTCAAAATGAGAAACTTATAGGCTGTAGGTGGGTCTACAAGGTAAAGAAAAGTGTAGATGGGGTAGTAACCCATAAAGCTCGGCTTGTTGCACAAGGGTTCTCACAGACAGATAGAGATTATGATGAGGTTTTTACTCCAAGTCTACAAGCGAGCACTTTAAGAACGATGCTGGTTTGGGCAGCTAGAAATAAATGCTCTATTACTCATGTAGATGTCGAGACAGCTTACTTGAACGCTCCATTGAGGCATACAATATATATGAAGAAACCTCCTGGTTATGATACACAGGATAGCACTGAGTGTTGGAGGCTACAAAAAAGCCTATATGGTTTAAGGCAATCAGGTTACGAGTGGAACCAATGTATAGTGCAGGAATTACATAACATTGGGTTCTATAAGGGTGTAGCAGATAAATGTCTGTTTAAGAAAGAACAGGATGGATGTGTTTCATTCTTGTTACTCTTTACAGACGACATTGCCATAATTACTAGAACTGACGCTGAGGCCAGAGAGATTATCGGTCAGTTGCAAACAAACTTTAAACTTAGAAATCTAGGACATATACGACATTATCTAGGGCTGGATATCCTGAAAACATCTAGAGGATTTAAAATTTCACAATCTAATAAAATCTGCAAATTGTTAAAAAAATATGGGATGGAATTATGTAAACCTGCCAAGACTCCTATGGCTCAAGAATTCCAGCAGGATAGTTTGCAGAGTCCACAGTTCAGTAAAGAACTGTATCAATCATTAATAGGCAGTTTGTCGTATTTGAGCAACTGGACACGGCCTGATATAGCTTTTAGTGTTAATCAACTAGCACAATATAGTTCAGAGCCTACTGATAGGCATTGGCAAGCTGCAAAACGTGTTCTTAGATATCTTAAAAGAACGTTACATTTTGCTATGTATGTAGAACCAAATGATTCTAATGATATGGTGTTAAAGGCATATGCTGATGCCAGTTTTGCCAGAAAATCTACGTCTGGAATCACAATCATGTTGAATAATTGCCTGATTGGATGGAGATCAATTCGCCAGAAACACATCAGTTTGTCTACCATGGAAGCGGAGTTTTCTTGTCTATCACTTACATGTACTGAACTGATTTATTATAAACAGTTAATGGAGGATATTGGATTCAAAATGGAGTATCCTATTACAGTTTATGAAGATAACCAGGCAGCCATTAAAATGGCAACAAATCTTGCTGTAAAGACAAGGACTAAATACACTGATATACGTTATCTGAATGTTCGGCAATGTGTTAAGGATAACATGATTATATTGGAATATTGCGCATCAGAGGACAATATTGCCGATAATTTTACCAAAGCGCAAGGTGCCATTAAACACACCAATTGTTGTGAAAGATTTGGTTTGAGAATCTGAAATGTAACTGATACCTGTACAATGTATGATATGGATATATATTTTTGTTTCTGTATCTAATGTGTATATTGTCCTGCCCAATGGGGAGAATGTTAGGGTCAGCCTGAGCTTACTCCTAACTGTTGGTCAGGCAATATATCTGTTACTTTAAGAAAACAACTGAGCCAAGTAATCAGGGTTTGCTGAACCCTGTAATTAGGCTACAGTGAATAAATAAGCAGGGCAGAGAAGCGTTCTTTCCTTCTTGTTCCTGATTGTTGCTTCCTGCGTCTTCCTGCTACTGGTGTTTAACTGGATCATTATATGGTACTCTATACCAAGATTTACTAAAGTCTGTTTGCTTTGGTAAGGGAGGATACCTATTGGACTGATATTACTGTTTATGACCTTGGACTGTTTTACCTACACCGAGACTGCATCTTATCTTGTATATAAAGTATTTTTCTCACACGAGCTGTACGTTTATCTCCTTCCCTGTGTGTTTTTGCTCTGCTCGTTGCACAAGCAACAAATACTTTTTACACACACCCTAACAATTACAAAAGGCGATCATATGACCCTGAGACGCTGCAACTGTCATAAATTTTAGTCAGTTGCCAAGCTTTCAAATGTAAATAATGCGACCATGGAGATGCTGTAACAATCATAAGTGTGAAAAATGATAATAAGTCACTTTTTTAGTGCCATTGTAGCTTTGAATGGTCACTAAGCAAACTATTGTAAGTTGAGGACTACCTGTATTAGGTGACTTGATAGTAATGTCCACTGGATTGTCTGTTGTGGCCCGCCAGCAACCTGCATGGATTGTGGCCAATCCCGATGACGAGGAGGCTGATGTGGGGTTACGCCAGCAGCCTGGGCAGCTGGTGCTCACTTTGGACAGTGAGGAGGCTGAAGAGGATGTGGTGCCAGAGGCAGAGACTCAGCCTGGGCCTTTAGAACCTCCAGAGGCTCCTTCAAGTGGAGAGAGCGAAGTGGAGGAGCCTCTCCTCAATGCTCAAGCATGCAGGGCTGCCAAAAGGCAGGAATGGCAACTCAGGACGATGAGGTCTCCTCGAGAGTAGGGTAATGGGATAATTGGCCACTCCCTTAGCCTATTTAAGTCGCAGCAAGAAATTTAGTAATTTCTTGCTGGAAACAACATGTAATTATTAAAGAGCATTTTTGAAGCGTGAGTGTCTTATCATATCTTGTCTTCTGGGCTGGTTGCCAACCTTTGCTGGACTTTGTTTATTCTTGGTACATTATAACTTTGATAAGGACCGTTGGTGTGTGTCACAATCCTTGGGAATCCGGAGCTGGGGCAGAACATTGTCATGGAAAAATAAAAGTGTTTATTTCTGGAATTTCTTCCATATCATGATAATCCCTCATCTCCCCCTTTTTTGAGAAAGAATTCATTCATGCTGTTCATTATTTGACTAATCAATTAACTAAAAACAATTAATGTCTTTTTAAAAGAGCCACTGTTCAGGATCATTGATCTATATAGTGTAGTGTATAGTTCAGCTTAATAATTTCTCTCCCAAATTCATAGCTTTTATATACTTTGCACTATGCGGGAGAGGAGATTAAATGCATGAAGGTGTATCTCTAAGTACGGGGTAATTTCTCAAGTTCAGTGAAATACATTATCATATCTCAAACCAATAGTTTAAACATGTTTATGTGATATTCTATTTCTAAAAAAAACCTAGAATGTTCAGCTCTTCATTGTTAGACTTCTGTGAAATGTGCATGTCATCTTTGCCATCTCACTCTATTAAGGATAGATATAAACAATGTCAGATCTGTCCGGAGAAACATCTCAAGTACTGTGATGCATGGCTCTGTTCTAGGTTCAGTGATATTCAATATTTTAAAAATTGATATGAATAGGATGTCACGAGAATGCTTACCAAATCTGCACTCAATACAAACCTAAGTAGGGTGGCTAGTACACTGTGGAGGAAGGATAACAAATTAAAACAGTGGACATGAAAAAATAAAATAAAATTTACAAGGAGAAATATAAAGTTGTTTATCAAAGTAAGAAAAACAAATATGCCAAATGGGGAAAATCTTGGTCAACAGCAGCACATGTGAGAAGGACTTGGGTGTACTAATAGGGCCAACAACATCTTGGGGAACAGCACCAGCATAAAGTTCAGATTACTAGATGCTTTGGATCACAAGATAACTTATTTTGATTAGCCTTACTTATTGTGTTTAGATATGCACATCGAGTTTTTAAAAAGATAAACTGGAACAAGTCCAGAGAAGGGCTACCAAGATGATGAAAGGACTGAGAATCAAGTCCTATGAAGAGCACTAAAAAAAAGTCTTCAAATTCTTACAAAAGAGGGATCTCGATAGTTTTCTTCAAATATTTAAAGAGCTGTTACATTGTAGTTTGGATTTATTGTCATAGATATTTGTTCTAGAGCCATGATGGTGAACCTATGGCACACATGCCAGAGGTGGCATGCAACCCTCTCTATGGGCATGCGTGTGATGGCCAGCTGCTCTTCTGGGTTCCATTGTGCGCATGTGCGCCAGACAGTTAGTCTTTGCT